>CM061274.1:21842500-24342500 GCA_030848825.1 Tadarida brasiliensis | reverse complement strand
GGTCAGGTCACATACAAGAAGCAACCAACGAATGCATAAATAAGTGGAACAACAAATCGATGTCTCTCTCTCTCCCTAAAATCAATAAATTAAAAAATAAATAAAATAAAATAGGATAGGTAATATGGTATAATGAAAAGATTCTGGCTGGAATCCTAAGGACTTGCCATCCAATCTGAATTCATTTTAGCATTCCTCAATCTCATTCTAATCCTATCGTATTAAAAACAAACAAAACTGGCCTGGCCAGTGTGGCTCAGTTGGCTGGAGCTTCATCCAGTGAACTTAAGGGTTGCGGGTTTGATTCCCTGTTGGGGCACGTCGGCCAGTCAGCGTTTCTCTCTCACATCAATATTTCTCTCTCTCTCTCAAATCAATGAATACATCCTCAGGTGAGGATTCAATCAAACAAACAAACCTTCCAAAGCATTGAAGAGGGAACACTTCCAAACTCATTTTACAAGACTAGCATTACCCTGACACTAAAGCCCGACAAAAATACTACAAAAAAGGAAAACTACAGGCCAATATCCCTGACGAACATAGATGCAAAAGTCCTCAACAAAATATTAGCAAAGTGTATTCAACAGTATATTAAAAGGATCATACAACATGATCAGGTGAGATTTATTCTTGGGATGCAAAAATGGTTCAACTACCCAAATCAATAAATGTGATGTACCACATTAACAAAATGAATAAAAACCATATGATCATCTAAACAGATGCAGAAAATGTATTTGACAAAATTAAACATTTTTTCATGATAAAAGCTCTCAACAAATTAGGTATAGATGGAATGTACCTCAACATAATAAAGGCCATATATGACAAACCCACAGCTAACATACTTAATGGTGAAGAGCTGAAAGCTTTTGTTTTAAGATCAGGAACAAGACTAAGATGCCCACTTTTGCCACATTTATTCAAAATAGTACTGAAAGTCCTCACCAGAGCAATTAGCAAGAAAAATAAAAGACCTCCAAATCAGAAAGAATAAAACTGTTTGCAGATGACATGGTACTACATTTAGAAAACTATAAAGATTCCACCCAAAACCCGTTAGAGACTAAACAAATTCAATCAAGTTGCAGGATAAAAAATCAATATACAAAAATCAGATGCATTTTATACACTAACAGCTAACGACAGGAAAGAGAAATTAAGAAAACAATCCCAGCCCTGGCCGGTTTGGCTCAGAGGTTAGAGCATCGGCCCATGGACCAGAGAGTCCTGGGTTCAGTTCCCGCTAAGGGCACGTACATCGGTTGCAGTTTGTACTGGCCCCGGTTGGGGTCGTGTGGGTGGCAACCACTCGATGTGTCTCTCTCACATCGATGTTTCTCTCTCTCTCTTCCCCCCTCTCTCCCTCCTGCTCTATCTGAAGATAAATGCAAAAATGTCCTTGGGTGAGGATAAAAAAAAGAAAACAATCCCAGAGGTAAATTGAGGCTCAGTGGATTGAGCATCATCCCATGCACCAAGAGGTCACCAGTTGGGATTGCCAGTCAGGGCACATGTCCCAGCACAATCCCCAGTAGGCAGCTGATTGATGTCTCTCTCTCTCCTCTCTTCCTCTCTCTCTAAAATCAATAAAAAATTAGAAGAAAAAAGAAAGAAAACAATCCCATTTATAATAGCGTCAAAGAGAATAAAATACTTAGGAATATATTTAACCAAGGAAGTGAAAGATCTGTACACTGAAAACAATAAAAACACTGATGAAAGAAATTAAAGACACAAATGAATGGAAAGATACTCTGTGCTGGTGGATTGAAAGAATTAACATTGTTTTTATTTTTTATTTCTTTCTTTATTTTTAGAGAGAGATAAAGGGAGAGGGAAAGAGAGATAGAAACATTGATGAGAGAGAACATCGACTGGCCACTTCCTGCATGCCCCGTACTGGGGTTTGGCCCACAACCTCGGCATGTGCCCTCCGAGAATCAAATCGGCAACCTCTTGGTGCATGGGTCGACGCTCAACCACTGAGCCACACCGGCTGGGCTGAAAGAATTAATATTGTTAAAATGTCCATATCACCAAAGTGATCTAAAGATTCAATGCAATCCCTATGGCATTTTTCACAGAAATAGAAAAATCCTAAAATTCCTTTTATGGAACCACAAAAGACCCTAAATAGTCAAAACAATGTTGAAAAAGAACAAAGCTGGAACATCACACTTTCTGATTTCAACCTGTATCACAAAAGCTATAGTAATCAAAACAGTATGGTACTAGCGTAACAACGGACACCAATAGAACAGACTAGAGAGCCCAGAAATAAACCCATACTATATATTGTCAGTTATCTTTCGACAAAGGTGCCAAGAATATACAAATGGGGAAATGATAGTCACTTCAATAAATGGTGCCGGGAAAACTGAATACCACATGCAAAAGAATGAAACCAGACCACTACGTATACCACACAAAAATCAAGTCAAAATGAATTAAAGATTTGAATGTTAAGACCTGAAACTATACAACTACTCCTAGAAGAAAATAATAGGGGATAAGGTCCTTGACACTGATCTTAATTATATTTTGGATTTGTAAGTGGGGCTACGTCAAACTAAAAGCTTTTGCACAGCAAAGAAAACCATCAACAAAATAAGAAGACCACCTACAGAATGGGAGAAAATATTTGCAAACCACATATCCGATAAGGGGTTAACATCAAAAAGTATACAAAAACTCATACAACTCAATAGCAAAAAACAATCAAACAAAATTTTACTGGGCAAAGGACTCAAATAAACATTTTCCCAACAAAGAAACACAAAAGACCAACAGGTCCTTGAAAAGGTGCTCAACATCACTAATCACCAAGGAATGCAAGTCAAAACCATAATGAGCCCTGGCTGGGTAGCTCACTTGGTTAAAGCATCATCCTGATATGCCAAGGTTGCGGGTTCGATTCCCAGTCAGGGCACATACAAGAATCAACCAATGAATAACATAAATAAATGGAACAACAAATCGATGTTTTTCTCTCTAAAAACATTAAAACAAACAAGTAAAGGCGGTATCACCTCACACCTGGTAGGATGGCTATTACTAAAATTACAAGAGATAAATGCTAGTAAGGATGTGAATAAAAGGGAACCCTTGTACACTGTTGGTGGGAATGTAAACTGGTACAGTCACTATGAAAAACAGTATGGAGGTTCCTCAAGAAATTAAAAATAGAACTACCATATGATCCAGCAATTTCACTTTGGGGGGAAAAATCAGCATCTTGAAGAGATAACCTGTACTCCCATGTTCACTGCAGCACTATTCACAATAGCTGGGGTATGAAAATAACTTAAGTGTCTGTCAAAGGATGAATGGATTAAGAAAATGTGATATCTAGCTATTTACCTACAACGAAATATTCTTCAGCCATAAAAAGAAGGAAATCCCGCCATGTGTACCAACATGGGTGAACCCGGAGGGCATTATGCCAAGTAAAATAAGCCAGACAAAGAAAGACAAATACTGCATGGTATCCTTTATATGTGGAATCGTTTAAAAAAAAAAATCAAATTTATAGAAACAGGGGCTGGGGTGTAGGAGAAGTGAAGAAAGGTTGGTAACAAGGTACAAACTTTCAGGTGACTCTAGTTGATAATACTGTATGCAGTGTATAACTGAAATTTGCCAAGAGATTAGAATTTAAGGATTCTCTCCCTTCCACCCAATAGAGGGTAAATATGTAAGGGATTGATGTGTTAATTAACTGAATTGTTGGAATCCTTTCACAATGTGTATGTATGTCAAATCACCCCATGAACACTTTAAATATCTTACAATTTTATTTTTCAATTATACCTCAATAAAGCTTAAACAAACAAACAAACCAAAACACCTGAACTAATAAGCAACCTGGTGTTAAAAAAGAGAATGTTTCCTTAAAGCCCCCTTATATATTAAGTTTTAAAATGTGATTGTATTTATAAAGTACGCACTGGCACAGTGTAAAGCCAGAAGCCCCAAACAAATTTTAGTTAGACCCTGATTATTCCGATTATTCCTTTGTTGACAGTTGGTTATTTTCATATAACTGAAGAAGTCATGAAAATCAGGCACTATATTTACAGCATGTAATAAGCATTACTTATCCTAAGGTGCACAGAGAGTATAAAGAATTGATCAAATATTCATAATAATAACTTTCAAATAAAAGCTAACATTTACTGGATGCTTATTTTGTACCAATCACAGTGTTGTCAATCACTTTACATGCATTAGCTCATGTAATGCCCACATCATCTTTATGAGGAAGGTTATTCCTATTTAGCAAAAGATTAAACACACCAAGAAACTTGTCCAAGGCCAGAGTAAGAAAACCGCAAACTAAAATCTGAAATAAGGTCTATCCCATTTCAGAATCCTTCTACTTTGTCACTATTGCTTCACCATTTGAATAGCCTGATTCAATATTTTTTAGCCAATAATACAAACATATCACATTAGAATGTGACATATATTGCTGAACTATGATACTGCAACTACTTTAATAGAACAAAATAGATTTAACATTTAACAGGTTTAAGATTTTATTTAAAATGTATAAAATCAAGCACTTTGAATTTTAAATGACTAAGTTAAAAAGTAGATGACATCCTTTCTAACACAATATCTATATTTCAGGTCTAAGAATGAACCACTCATGTTAACTGATGAGCTTTCTATTTCAAGTCGAACCAGTGTACCAAGTGTTAGTCGTATTTAAGTGTCTGAAATTATCGGAGACAAATGGAAAGTAATCTAGCATTTCAAGAGAGGTAATTTTTATTTGAGAAAGGAAGTTTCTTTTCTTAACTGTTTATACTAAGGCAAGAAATTGTGGTCACCAGAAAAACTGAAAAGTCCATGTTCCTCTTCCATGGCCTAAACATACTTATTAGTTATTGAAAAATCTAGAAGCAGATACTTTTAGTAAATAAACTAACTTAAATGGTTCTTCTGTTACAATAAAAGTACCACGATAAAAAAAACACACACTTTAAATAATAATGAATAATCTGTAAAGTCGGGTACACATAGGGACATAAAGAGAACAGGGTGGAAAAGACTAGAAGCCAGATTTCTCTATCTACAGATGTAAATTTCACTTAGTAACCATATTTTATATAATTATGAAACAAAAAGCAGTCCCTGAAAAATCTAAAAGTGAAATGAAAAAAAACTAACCTCACCGTGTATCAAGTTGGTAGCAAAACCACATAGAGAACTATTCCAAGTGATTTAAAACATTGTAATTTGACCGTATTATTTGTAGAGGTACATATCCTAAGGGCAAAAACAAACAACTCCACTTTCTAGTAATCATATTGTTCTGAGATTCTAAAACTGTTGTGTATGTATTGTGGGACAAATCAAAGAGTAATTACATTGGTGTTAGTGAAAATTGGAATTTGGGGTGTAAGGAAAGATAGGTTTACTTAAATATCATGTATTACTGAATTCAAAATAAAAGTTATTAAATACCAACAACTGATATTTAAAAAAAGAAAAAGTGCAGAAAATAAACCACTTTTATTCTGTCCACTGTAAAGGTTGAGAAACAAGGACCCAACCAAGTCATTGGACTGTGGTCTCTAAGTATAATTTCCCACTAAAAGAAACCAGAGTTTTGCAAATATAAATAATTCTAGGTTTGGGTCAGGGAATGTAAAAAAAATTCTGGAACATCTTCTCTTATGAGAAAGCAAACAACAATAACAACAACAAAAAGCCAGGGAGCGATTGAGAATGAGGAAAAAGGATTTAGGAGCCAAGTGTCAATTATGGGACAATTTCAATGTCAAAAATAATAACTACAAGGGACTGAAACACATAAGTATATTTAAAACCACAAGTACACAATAATACCCTGGCTAGTGTAGCTCAGTTGGTTGGAGTGTCATCCTGTACACAGAAAGGGTTCAATCCCTGGTCAGGGTGTGGGCAGGAGGCAACTGAACAATGTTTCTCTCATACTGAAGTGTTTCTCTCTCTCTCTCTCTCTCTCTCTCTCTCTCTACCTCTACCCGCTTCCCTCCATCCTTCCCTCTTCCTCTCTCTCTAGAATCAATAAAAACATATCCGTGGGTGAGTCTTAAAAGAGAAAATGTACAAAATAATAACACTTCATTGATCACCTTTGGAGGTTGCTAGGTTACCAACCTATTATTTAGAAAACTAGTAAGGGGAAAAACAGGCACCAATCTTGCCTTTTGTATTCAAACTGCATTTTAGGATAAGCAAATAATTACAGAAAATAATGAAGTAGCACAACCATAAAGGAAATAATGGATCTAGGCCTGTTCTCAAAGTGTGGTTTGAGAACTGAAGTTCGTTCCTGAGATTCTTTCAGGGAGTATGTGAGGTCTTCTCCTTTTCAACTACTTATCTGTTTGAGGACAGATTTTCTTCATACTCTTCAACCAAAAGAGACACAAATTAAATGCAGAAGTAGCTGTGAGAAAGCAGTTGTCTTCTATTAAGCCAGACACTAAAGAGATTTGCAAAAGTGGAAAGCAACGCCACTTTTAAAAATTAGTTATTTTTCATAAAACTAATGTTACTTAAGTTAGCAGGATTCGTTACTGTTATTTTAAAGTTAATTGATAAATAATTTTAAAATATTCTCAGTTTCAATTTCTAATCTGGTAAATCTTGATATAACCCCACACAAACAAAAGGTCTTTGGGGGCCTTTGGAAGTACACAGTACTCTTATAAAAGTATACTTGCAATTGATCTAATCACTATTTACATGAAATACGGGTGTGTGTGGGGTGTCATCTAATAGAACACAGTAAGTGACACCATGTAGAGGCAACCTCCAATATCCAAAGAGTCGGAACTTTACGGGATGATAAAATTCCTTTAATAAGTGTATTATATGAAAATATAATATAGAGCAAGAGAAAGACAGAGAAAAACTATAAATCAGAAAGACTCAAATTTATCAACTAAGTGCAATATATGGACCTTATCTTGATCAAATGGAATGGTTTAAATAAAATCTAAATGGAGTCCCTTTTTCTATTCCCTCTATTTTGTTGTATTTGGACTTTTTCATAATAAAAAAATTAATCAAATATATATCTATGCCCTCCCTCACCAACTACAAGAAAAAGGCATTCTAAAAACCACTCATGTAAAAAAGGGGATTCAGAGGACAACAGACAAATCCTAGCAGAAGAGAATCAGAACCATATAAAAGACAAATAAATGGGTTGCTATGTACTGACACCAAGTCCCATAATCTGCCTGGCCAGTGTGGCTCAGTGGTTGAGCATCGACCTGTGCACCAAGAGGTCACCGGTTTGATTCCTGGTCAGGGCACATGCTCAGGTTGTGGGTCAAGCCCCCAGTGGGGGGTATGCAGAAGGTGGCCAATCTATGTTCTTGCTCATCGATGTTTCTATCTCTCTCTCCCTCTCCCTTCCTCTCTCTGTAAAAATAAATAAAGAAAAGAAAAAAAGTCCCATAATCCTTTATAATTAGGGTGAGCATATAATTTATGGCCCACATTGGGATATTTTTGAGAAAGATGTGCTATTACTAATTATGCAGTAGGCATAAACCAGGACTGTCTCAGGGAAACCAAGACATACGGTCACTCTGAAAAAGATTCAATTTTAAAATCATGTTCACAAAAGATATTTAACTCAATCCTTTGGGGAACTATCTTCTCCAGAAACACATTCCTTTCATTAAGTTTTCAGAAAAACTAAGGTATTCTACACAAAAGAAACTTCTCATCTCTCTTGCCTGGCACATAGTTGTTTTGTCAAGAGGGACATATGTGTCCACTTCTCTTCTTGTTGCTCAGTGTGCTCTGCAAACTTCCAGCCATTTCTTTTCATGATAAATGATAAGAGGAAAGTAACACTTACCCAGACCTTGCTTCTCTAAAAATAAATGTCTTCCCATGGGTCTTCACACATGGCCCAATCAGATTCCTACTCAATTTATGAACGGGTACTTTATTCCTACCAACACTTCAAACCTTAATAGCCTAGGGCAGCGGTTCTCAACCTGTGGGTCACAACCCCTTTGGGGGTCGAATGACCCTTTCACAGGGGTAGCCTAAGACATAACAGTAGCAAAATTACAGTTATGAAGTAGCAAAGAAAATAATTTTATGGTTGGGGGTCACCACAACATGAGGAACTGTATTAAAGGGTCTCAGCATTAGGAAGGTTGAGAACCACTGGCCTAGGGGCTAAGTAATAAAGAGCGAGGTAAAAATATCTGGGTCAGGTCAACCAGCCTAAGCACCAAAGTAAGAGCCTTGGAGCTGGCATTATTACCTATTTGGTCTAAGTTGTATGGCTACAGTAACTTCAGAGCTTCATACATAATATCAGCATAATTTTCATTTTTTTGGATTTTTAATAAATATCCTATTTAAAAAATCTGATTATTGTTTATATAATGCGCCACCAATAAAGTAACTACCTGTTTAAGCTGTGAATACTTCATGCCACTTCATAGGTTTAAAAATATTGATAAACTTTAAAAAGTAGCCTAAAACTGTAACAATTTGGTATGATTTTAGCCTCATCCTAAAAGGTACATTAACACCACATGTCAATCTACCCTTAGTACTAATCTATGACATTAAAGTTCTAATTGCCATAAATAAAAACGAAATTTGTCTAACAATAACAAAATTAACTTTAAAAATTTGGACTAGTGCCCTGGTCAGGTGGCTCAGTTGGTTGGAGCGTCAACCCATGCACCAAAAGGCTTCAGGTTCTATTCCAGGTCAGGGGGAGGGGAAGTAAAGGGGGCAAACGATCTCTCTCACATCAATGTTTCTCTCTCTCTCTCTCCCCATCTCTCCTTCCCTCTAAACATATTCTTGGGTGAGGATTAAAAAACAAAATAAAAAATATGAACTAGCTCCTACATTTTTCTCAGATGTTTTTTTTGTGTGTGTTTTTTTTAAACTCATTCCAGCCCAGCCTGTGTGGCTCAGCAGATTAAGCGTCATCCCATGGACTAAGAGGTCCTGGTTCGATTCTCAGTCAGGGCACATGCCTGGGTTGCTGCAGGCTCAATCCCCAGTGAGGGGCATGCAGGAAGCAGCCAATCAATGTTTATCTCTCACACTGATGTTTCTCTCTCTCTAAAAAGAATAAAAACATAAAAAAATAAGTCATTCCACCTATTATTTTTCAGGTGTGGGCATAAAGACAATTAACTTGCATGGCTATAGTAGTTTGCACCATAGAAATTTAGAAAATAGCCTGGCCAGTGTGGCTCAGTGGTTGAATGTCTACCCATGCAGCAAGAGGTCACTGGTTCAATTCCTGGTCAGGGCACAAGCCCAGGTTGTGGGCTCGATCCCCAGTAGGGGGCGTGCAGGAGGTGGCCCATCGATGTTCTCTCTCATCAATGTTTCTATCCCTCTTTCCCTCTCCCTTACTCTTTCTCTCAAATCAATAAAGAAAAAAAAATGAGAAAATAAAAATTTATGCATTCATGCAATATTCTAATGCTACACTGAGCATGCAATCAATCATATTGCTGCAACAATCCTTTGTTCTATTTTAAGATTTTAAACTCTTTCGTCTTTAGAACTAAAATAAAGCTAAAAAAAAAAAATGTGCCCTAAATTCCTATCTCAAATGTTATCATAATAAACATTTATTTTTTAAATAACCGTATCTGTGTCTCTTCCCTTTCTGTCTGGTTTCTCTTATAAAACAAGTTAACTCTCAACAGCCTACATTAACATAAGGGCAGAGGCAGTCTAACTGCCAACAGGTCCTTCCAGGTTCTTTCTTCGTAAATAAAATCGTCCTTGGATACCAAGAATGCCCAAACAGTTGATTATTAACTGCAGATCATCCTTCTTCACAGAGCTGAGAGAGTAAAAACCTTATGTGTTGTGGCATGCACCGAGGTTGGTGGGAGGAAATAGAATTTTTTGACTCAGGCCAAAGATCGTAACAGGACAGGAATATAAGACCATGGAGACAGGGGAAAAAAAAAAAAGAAACAACCTCATATAAAAAGACAAACAATGGGTGCAAATCTAAAACAATGAGATAAATCTGGACATATATTAAAATTAACATGTCAACATTAAACAGGCTAACATGATACTGAAACAGCCTAACCAGATCATAATTTCTAAGAATTATTAAATAATCTTCTTACTATATTCAACAATGCACACATTATTAGATTCCTGGATTTTATGAGTCTTCATATTTCAGGAGTGGGGAGGAGAAAATCTCAGCAGAAGACAATAAAAATGATAAAAATAAAATTTGTTTTTTGGAGGGTAGGGGTGGGAAATGGCAGTGTGGGAAAAAGAAGAACTGAAGAACATTAATTATGCAGTTTGAAGAAAGAACTCTGAAGACTGAAAAATTTATATTCTAACAATTTCACCTCCACTAAGATAGAGGTAAGCATAAATAAAGGTTTAGTTTTTTAACCTTATTTTAGTTATAAATCTGTTTCACAAATTAATCATTCTCAATACAAATTACAAATATTATATACAGAAGAAGTCTCCCTTTCTTCAAGCTAATAATATAGTGGCATCCAGCAGTAATAATGATTGTGTGAACAGCCAATGAAAATTAAGTATGCTTAAAAACATTTTTTTTCTGTAAAGTTAAGAATCTGGAATAGTTTATAAAGAAAGAGAGTGGAAGATACTGAAGTTATAAAATCTTTCACTACTGACTTTTAAGAATAGGACAAATGAGTTTTGTATTTAAGTACATATAAACAAACCCATAACTATAGTACAAATCATATTAGCCTATCCAATTTTCCTCTTTTGTCCTAGTTTCTTTTTTGCTGGGGAGAGGCGTTGTGGGATAATAATAGCAGGAAATAAGGTGGAGCAGCTGCAAAGGCAAGACAAGGTACAGTGCTACATTTCACCTCCATTCTAGCCTACTGCCAGCTGGGTTTTATTGAAAATGAGATTAGCTGTTTGGGGAGCCAAAGCAGTTATCAATACCTTTGGGATCAAAATGTGTCCCTCTTCCCCACCGTACTTTTGCTAGGAACTTTTTAGGGCCTCTGGCAAGATTCAGGTAACAGGAGTAGTAGAAGCTACAACGAAGAAATTTCTAATTATCTGGGAAGTGGGGAATGTGTATGTGCACTGAAACGATGTTTTCCTTAGAGCTAGCAATGTGGGTCTTACTACATGTAGAGAAAACTGTCTGGAATGGAGGCCAGGGTTTGAACTAGATGGATTCTATTTTAGTCCCACAAATCTATGGAAATAACCCATGTGAATGAATTATAAAGAGAATTTGACTACCCTAAATTTCTACAGTAATAGAAAATATAGCCTACTAAATTTCATGTTAACATTGTTGCTATTTTACTGATAAAAAAAAGTTCTAAATGATAATGATAAGTCATTCAAATTTCCCTTTTCAGACAAAATATTATTATCATTGCTGCCAAGACCAATACACACAGAAATATAACGTTACGTCAGTAACACGTGTATTTTCTTTTACAGAGGGAAATGACACAAAATATGGTCAGGTTTGCTTAATATTACAGTATGTATTAAAGGCAGTTTTTAGTTATTCTGTTAAGTTAAAACAAAACACCTCTTTGCTAACAGTCACAAGCTCTGGATCTATAAGCAAAAATTAGCATTCCAGTTTCCTTAACTGTCTCTTGCAGTCTGGATAGAAGGGAAATCTTTAAGGCTAGTTTAATAACATTGCAATACAGGTGGCATCTCAATTTAAGCAACAGATGTACTCTTGGAAAATTGAGTTCTGATCAATTATTTCTAAAAATCAAATTCTCACCCTGGCTGGTTTGGTTCAGCGGTTGGAGCGTCGGCCCGCGGATCAGAGAGTCCTGGGTTCGGTTCCCACTAAAGGGCACATACTTGGGTTGCAGTTTGTCCCCAGCCCCGGTTGGGGTTGTGTGGGTGGCGACCACTCAATGTGTCTCTCTCACATCGATGTTTCTCTCTCTATCTCCTCCTCCCTCTCTCTCTCCCGCTCTATCTCAAGATAAATGCAAAAAAATGTCCTCGGGTGAGGATAAAAAAAAAAAAATCAAATTCTCTTAAAATATATTAAGCATTTAAAAGAAACTCAGCATATACTCCTTTATTAAGGAGGAATCCTTCTGCAACCCAAATAATTGTTATCTAATTTGTCTATGAGTGCAGTTCTTTAATATTTTCGTTAAAAAAACCTAGCACACATGTATTGTTTGACATTTATTTTAAAAGTAACTAAAAATACTGTCCAGGACACTGAGCCTTTCAACATATTAATGAAAACTTCCATAGGGGCTCAAACTTTGAAATATTTCATTATAATTTTGCTTGAAGTACCAGATAACTCACAGATCTCTTCCAACTCTGATTCATATTAATTCTAATAACATGGATGCAGCCGCCCCACTTTTAGTTGCAGTTGAGCACAAATGCATCAAACAAGTTTATGCCAACATTAAAAAGGGGGGGGGGGGGGTGTCTCCAGGGAATATCAGGTTCTCCAGGAAGTAGGGATGAGACTGAAACAGTAAGTAGCCTTTCTTCAGTTAGCATTTTACATGATGGTGGGCCAAACACATAAATGCTGGAGTGTGCTCTCTATATTGCTGTTGTAAAATTGGAGCTAACAATATGCAACTATTTCACAAAGGGAAACAAATTATTCAACCTATTTTGGTCTAATACCAACCCAAATAAAGACAATGCGTATGTTGAAATATAAGTTTTATTCAGATAGAATATTATTTTACATTTCTTAATGAGAATTCTGCTTTAGATGCTCTAGAACTGGTCTACTCAGGAGGTGACTTGTATTTAGGAAGGTGGAGTGCATAGAATTTATTTTCTTTTCACCTGTACAAAGCTTTAATTTTTTTGATTTTCCTTAGATGAGAGGATGGGTCCCTACCAGATATTCAGGGATATACTAAATTTCAGGTTAACAGTATATGGTTGGCACAAATTCAATGCTTCAGTAAGAACTACAAATGATTTCTTTAATTGTATGCCAAAGTGAATAATCTCCTAGGGAAAAGAACCTCCTCCTCCTGTCTTTCCTACCTCCGACCCCTCCCCCACCAACACTGCCTCCCTGCTGTGCAAAGAGTCCTTTGTCCTGCCCCACACTTATCTAGCTGTTTGGCCATATTGACAGGCCAACCAGAGGCATAATAAGGGAGTCAGTATGACATAAGCAGCTGGCAATTTGAAACAAAAATCTTCCTTTCTACTCAGACCAAATCTGCTGCAGAGGTCTCAGGCTCCTCCCATGCTTCCATCTTTTTTCAAACAGAGCAGCAAGGAATTCAGCATTTTTCCTCAATTAGGTAGCACAACAAAAACTTGATTCCCCAGATAGAAACAAAGTCTTTATAAATTCCTATATCTTCTGCTTTTTTGTGATTTATAACATAGGTCAAGGAGTATTCCAAGCTCTGGGTGTACATACATAACTAACATGGCTAAGGAAATGATTCTTATTACTTGAGTCTACCATCAAAACTCTGAGAATTCTCATGCTACGAAGACAGAAAGAGCACAGAAGAGAAAGCAGTCAGACCAAACCAACAGTTGAATGCATGAGGCAAAACTGGACAATAACTTTAGTGTTTTAAAAATACTAAGACATTATTCCAATATGAAAATTCCTTTCCCGTCTTTATATCAAAGGCAGTTAATGTGACCCTTACATCTCTCCCTGAGGTATTCAGCAAACAAAATCAATATGATAGAAAAACTGAGTGAGGCAGGATGGGATTACAAAGTCCTTGCTCAGTGAGGGCTCATATAAAATAGACTAAGATTTAGCTTCATTGTTCCTTTATTATATTTCAAATTTGCTTCATAAAGTGTTAAAAGAGTTTGAAGATATTTTGTCAGAATAACAGAATGCCCTAAAGTGATGTTTTCTAACAGCCTGTCTCTCCCCAAGTTACTGGGTACCTTTTACTCATTTTAGACAAATATACAACAGGATACTTTTCATAAGACACTGATTTAACAAAATATGTACTGATAAATGAAAGAAATTATATTCTCTCACCTTTCATAAACTTCCCTGAATCTTTACCACAAGAAAAATCAATCACTGCATCAAGTGAAAGGCTAAAAATGGTATCAATCATTGTCTACCACAGGTACATTACACTTATTTTTTAAGGAGTGCCTCTGAAAGGATGTTTTAAATCAAATTACAAATAACCATCAGTTGTATTAAAATATACACCATCTCACACATTTTGCAGTCAGAGTAAGTTTTGTTTGTCTTAAAATATTCCTATCAAGAAGTTTTAGTTTCCAACACCTGAAAAAATTTTTATAAACAAAATTCACTGCTAGCCCTTTTAGTTTCAAATAAACTGACAAATCACCAAGTGAAGTCAGAAGTTGTAAGAAAGTTGTATTCCATTCATGATCCAATTTCTCATTGAAAAGATGTATCCAATAATCACTGACTGTCCTTAACTATAGCCTAATGTTTCATAAGTTATTTCAATATGAAGAGGACAAAGTAAAAGTGGTTGTTTGCACACCTGCATTTTTCCCTGTTATTTTCCTGTCTGGAGGCAAAATTAAACAGCCACTCTCCCCCAGAAAGGCCAGAATAACTTCAGAAAGTATGTAAGTTCCCAGACACAAAACAGTATCAGAAGATATAAAAAATTTCAAGCATACTGGTTAAATAAATACTATGAAAAAGGCCTCTATGATCTTTCAGAAAATGATTACATCCAGATCACAACAGGTTCCAAACAACAGGAAATACAAGTGAAAAAGCGATTATTTTATAAGGTAACTTTAACATATAACTTAAACTAAAAAATTTTTATATCTAAAACGTTAAATGGCCACTATGAGTGAAACCATACTTATCTGATATGGCATCTTTTACATAAGATAGTAATAATGAATCACCTAAAAACATCACCTATGAAAAAGGTTCTGTTTCATTAGTCAGTGTGTATCACTGAGAGACAATGCAAGCCACATTTGTGAATGACACAACTCATTTCCATTCTTTTTGGTTCCCTGCCACAAATGCCACAGTCATGCTACACATTATAGATGACTGGATTTAAGTACATTTACACAAAACTAAACATATCAAAATTCTGAGGGGAAAAAATATAGGATGCAAGTCTTGTGGGGTGGGGAAGAGACAACCCATCTGTTAAGTACTGTATAAAATTGGTGGTATATTTGGATGGTGGCTCTCCTTCAAGTACTTCCATACTCAACAAACTGTTCTGTTTAATCAGAGATCTTCCTAATGTGCAGGAGCTGTGGGGGAGGGGAGACCACATAAGGGGCTAAGAAGCCATCTTCTCAAGTATCCTGTACACTAGACTTAATTTCTGAATATTCCTTCTGGTCTGTCCTATGTCTCAGACGGATCATGGTCAAACATACATCACTGTGGTCTCAAGAGACTACATCTAACACATATATAATAAATCCATTTTATAGGTCAAACTCCAAAGAAATAATTCAATCTTGAAAAGTCTATTACTGATACAGAAATTAAGAAAATCTTTTACAAATCATTCTGAAAACGGCACTTCTTTTTAGAGTTTAAGATTCCAAATTTAGTAAAATGTTTAGCAGAACATCTACTCAATAAGGTAAATATGGCCTAACAACTGAAAGGAAGGAGACACAATACACAATATTAAAACTGAATCAATGATTAAAAAGCTGGAGGGAAACATGTCAGTCATAGAGAAAACAACTGATATTTTTCCCGGTTCTCAGAAGATCCTTAAATTCTTATTACTTTGGTTTTAAATGAACTGAAAAATTAAAACTCTAATGGAACTTTCAGTCCTATTCAAGCACAAAGCTACAGATAAAAACCAAAATCCTGCCAAAAAAAACAAAAACCAAACAAAAAAGAAAAAAGTCTTTAACTATGATCCAGTTTCCAGATGCTGATATCCATAAATGGGTAGAAGGTTATGAATTCTCATCTCCCCACCAATAAAATGCAAACCAGCTCAGCAATGAAAATTCCCAGGAAAGCAAGGTTTCTTCTTAGTCCTGGAACAGCTACTGCCTAAGTGCAGCTCCCTGCAGCCAACAGCATTAATGGACGCTGCACTGCTGTCCTTCCCTGGAGACAGCAGCCAGCACTACTCAAGCTTCTCACGTAGCAACCAGAGCTCCAGAGCCAGCAGCTGCTGCTGCCTTGTATACTCACCCCTGTGATCCAACCCAAAGGAACAACCTTCTCCTTACCCCACCCCCACTCCTTACACACTTTTTTTTTGGACCAATGCTCCATGCCAGAAGGGCTGGAATTATGCTTTTAGAAAGAAAACAACCCTGTAACCCTTTTAGTTTTAAACTACGGGCCTTTTATTAGAAAAATCAATATTTACCAAATTCTATATATCCATTTTAATTAAGCCAGCAATTTAGGAGTGAAGATTAAGCTTTAGTCTTTAAAAAGCCAATTTTCCAAGCACTCTCTTTACAGTCAAATTTAAATTTGCAGCTAGAGACTGAGCCTTGTGTCATGCCTACCAAAGGACATAATTCATTTTTGAATCTTAATGACAGTCTGAGTAAACCTTAAAGACTCTAATCCCATAACGGACCAGAATTTTTGGCTATAGAAGAAAACGAATGATCCTCCTGAGAAAACTGGAAGAAATCCAATAAAAAAAAATTTCCTGTGTTCTCCAAGAGGCCCAGAAACCTCTGATTATGTGAATATTCTGTTTTAGTCCTAGCTCAGGTTCCACACATCTAAAATTATAACTTTTTTCCTGAGTGACCAAAAAGCATTAGTGATATAAAATTAACCACCAATAAATTTTCCCAAATAGGGGGTACATAAACATTCTCCTGAAAAGCTCATAACGCTCAGCTCAATTGGATCCTCCCCTATCAAAAGTATAGCTGTGTAACATCTGCCCAACAAAAAAATGTAAATATGACCTTGGTTACAAATAAGTCATTTAAAAACAACTTGTTAAGTGATGACAGAAATTAGCAGAGAACCTGGCGATTCTTTCTGTACTATGAGCACGGGGAAAACAGGAGAAATGAACTAAAGTATAGACAAAGCTCAATGGAACCCAGAAATCTGGGCACGAAATGAGTTACTGGTGAACACATTGCACAAGTAACATGAGAAAGCAGAAAATGCAGGTCATACATACACCCCTGACCCAGACCAGCAGAGCTGGCTGCAGCATCAGTATCCAAGGGAAAGATCAGTTATTCCTAAGAAGTGAGACAAGCAAAGAGCTCTATAGAATAAATTAGCATAGAGGGGGCTTTCCCAGCAGTTAAACTTTCCCTCTCACGAGATTCACCTACTTAAAAACGAGGGCTTTTTTTCACCGTCATTCACTTCGCATCCCTTAGCTTCCACGCAGGGGGAATGGGAATTCATAAAGGGTACATTTTTCTGCCTTTAAAGACGTTCTCAAGTGATCGCTCTCCACGCCCAAGGCTGGGAGAGCGACACAATCTGGCTGAACTCCAAGCTTGAACCCTACAAATTCAATAGGACTATTTCAGAGATACTGGGGCAGACGCCACTGAGAACCCAAGAATGCGAAGTGGGGGTGGCGAAGGTAATGTCTTTAGTGTGGAAAAGGAAGCAATCTTCTGAGATGAGGACCCGAGAACAAGAGGGAAGGCGTCCAGGAACATTATGAAGAGGAGACATAGGCCCCCAGAACGACCAGAGTTGTCACCAGGCCGCGCGAACGGGGGTAGGGGGTGGGGGTTTGGGGAGGGAAAAAAGTATGCCTGTGTATTTCAAGAGGACAGGGAAAGGCCTATCCTCAAATCAAAGGTAAACGTGGACTAGGTAGTTCCCAGGAAAAGGGTGAAGAGACGTTGGGGGAGGGGAAGCGTCCTGACCCAGGAAAGACATGAAAAGGGTAGTGGGGTCGACTAGATTACGAAGGGGGCCTCTCTTCCTGGGAAAGAGGGATGCAACGGTGTATTTGGGAGTGACGAGGGGGATGAGAAGGGGCAGCATCCTCCTGCTAAGAGCCTGGGGAGGGCCAGGCCCAAGTCCCGAGAGCGAGCGCGGGGAGACGGAGGAGGTGACCCTTCCCTCCCCTGGGGCCCGGTCGTGAGGGTAGGTCCCTCTTTTCTGTCGGACCCTTACCTTGTCCCAGGCGCTGCCGGGGCCTGGGCCCGGGCTGCGGCGTACGGCACTCCCGGGAGGCAGTAGGACTCGAGTTAGGCCCAACGCGGCGCCACGGCGTTTCCTGGCCGGGAATGGCCCTTGCCCGTGAGGTGGGGGTGGGGGCAGAAAGGCGGAGCGAGCAAAGGCGGGGTGGGGGAAGGGCCAAGGGAAGAGGGGGGGGGCCGGCACTACAATGTTGGCGGACTGGCGGGACTGGGGCTGCGTGAGTCTCTGAGCGCCAGCGGGCGGCGGCCGCCCCTCCCCCGGCGGCTGCGGCGGCGGCGGCGGCAGCAGCAGCTCACTCAGCCGCTGCCCGAGCGGAAACGCCACTGACCGCACGGGGATTACCAGCGCCGGCGCCAGGGGCACCTGGGACACGCCCCCTCCCGCCGCGCCATTGGCCTCTCCGCCCATCGCCCCACACCTATTGGCTAACTTGTCGCCAATCAGCGGAAGCCGCCGGGGCCGCCTAGAGAAGAGGCAGTGCTCTGGGGCTCCGGCTCCTCAGAGAGCCTCGGCTAGGTAGGGGAGCGGAACTCTGGTGGGGGGGAGGTCCGGTGGCTACGGCGGGGGAAATGGGTGGCTGAGGTGGTCTGACCGGTACTTGGGGATTGCCTTCTCCCGCGGGAAGTCGGGAATATAACGTTTGTTACGCTGGAAGGAAAAGAGGAGGTCGAGGCAGGTGGGACTATGCGGCCTGCTCGGCGGCAACCGGAGGGGGAGGGAGGAGTGGAAAAGGCTCGAATCTGGACGGAGCCATTGCTACCGCAAAGGGAGGAACGCTTCCGGCTCGGCTCTTGTCACTGATTGGCTGCTGCTTCTCCCGCCGTGTGTGAAAACACGAATGGCGTGTTCTGGTTGGAGTAAAGGGCCTGTCAGTTACGAGGTCGGGAGTGCGCAGCCGCCCAGGGAATCTCGCATTGCTCTCTGGGTTGGGTGGGTAGGTGGGGAGAGTTGGATCCACAGGCGCGGTCGGCCTCCCTCCGGGCTGTAAGCGGGGGGCGGGGAGGGTCAGTGAAAGTGGCTCCTGCGAGGGCGTCCCGCCACCCTCCCCTTCGGGGGAGTCGGTTTACCCGCCGCCCGCGCAGCCTCGACATCTGATTGGTTGCCGAATCCCGGGGAACGGCCCCTTAGTATTGGCTCAGGTCCCGAGTGAGCGAAACCACTGCGCGGGTCGGCGGGGGTGGCGGGGAGGCCGTCGTTGGTACGTTCCTCGCCGAGGCCCAGCGCCGCAGTGTCTGGCCCCGCGCCCCTGCGCAACGTGGCAGGAAGCGCGCGCTGGAGGTGGGGGCGGGTTGCCCGGCCGAGGCTTCTGGGTGGTGGCGACCGCGGCTCCGCCCCGGGCGCCCGCCGCCTAAAAAGCTGTACGAGTCCGATCTGCTCCGCGCCCGTGGGGGTGGGGAAAGGAGCGGGGGTCGGTCCTGCTGGTTTGTAGGTGGGAGGCGCACGTTCTCCGAAAATCGGCGCGAGCTGCTACCCTGGAGGAGCTGCAGTGGAGGAGGCGGAGAGAAGGCCGCACCCTTCTAGGCAGGGGGAGGGGAGTGCCGCAATACCTTTATGGGAGTTCTCTGTTGTCTCCTGTTTAAGGACCGCCCTGGGCCTAAAAGAATCCCTCCTTCCCCCGCGAACTCGTCATCGCCTCCATGTCGAGTCGCTCCTTGTAGATTATGGGCGGGATTCTTTTGCCCAAGCTTGACCTGGTGCCTGGGCGTTGTCCTGCAGGGGTTTCAGCAGGTGTAAGATTTTGAGGGTGAGCCCAATTTCTCTGTCTTTTCCACAGGCTTCAGTTTGTGTCACAAAGTAATTATAATAGGAGTGCAGGAGGGAAATGGAGTCCAGGCATTCACCCTGGGACTGATTTTTACAGCGAGACTGCGTGTCATTACTACTTACAAAATAATGCTTTTTGTAGCTTTTTTTCCTTGGGGATAAAGTGAGAGACTAAAGGCAGATTGAGTTTTATACTCACCCCATTAGAGACCCTTAGTAAACCCTCAAATATAGTATCACAGATCAAATCTTAATCTTAAAATTTCAGGCTCCCTTCCTTGCATCCCCAGGGTCGGGCACCTTAACAACTCTCACTCACACTTTGAGCCTAGTTTTTTGTTTGTTGTACTTGCTCATCCAGTCTCCAGACATGCCATTGGCTTTCTCCTCTGCTGTTTTTGGTAGCCCGGTGAGTCATGAAACCAGACAGGTTGGTTCCACCGCCAATTAAGGCTACTCAACCTGAGCAGAGGCCTCACTCTTAACCCAGTATTATCTTTTTACCTCAGCTGGGATTCTACCTCTGACCCTCTTCACAGTACATGTAACCTTGATTACTGCTTTACTGAGAATTGGACATGAAGTTCAGCGACATCTCCCTTCTACCTCCCTTGAGGAACCTCTCAGTCCATCTCATAAATTCTATTCTCATCAGTTAGTACCTGAGTTCAGTTGCCATGTTAATAGCCTCCACACCAGTGTCTCTGCCTCCGGTTTTCTCTTCTGATCCATCTTACATGTTGCCAGGGTGACTGTTCTAACATACAGCTAGTAGCATGCAAATGACTGATGTAATTCCTTCACTGGCTCCTAACTCCTTACAGGATGAGTTCCATCATCATTAAAATGTGATATATAAGGTCCCTCAATGGGCTAACCTCATCTGTTCTTAACTTTTTCATTTGCTGCGATTTTCCTCATGTACACACCCAACATTACCTCTCCGCTTAAGTCACACTGAATTGATTACTGTTTACCCAAATCAGTGACATACATAGTCGTAACACTTTATAGGGTCCTTCCTGCTGGAATGCTACCCTTGATGCTTTTTACCCTTCAAGGCTTAAGACTCAGATATCATCTCCCCTGTGATCTTTACTTCTGTGATCTGTGGTTCTAATAGCCAGACTCCCCTATAAAAAAGTTAGTGCTTTCTCCTGATCTCATAACAAGCATGTTGGATCATAGCACTTTTCAGGTTGTTGTCATTGCTTGTTTAAATTCTCTTAACTATTCTGAGCGCAAGCTCTTGTTGAGTCTTGTACCACTAAGCTCTTAGTATATTCCTTGATGTTTAGCCAATCCTAAATAAAATGGAATGACATGTAGGTATCTTTGTAAGGTTTGATAGATTATTGGTATCTTAAACAGTTCTTTGTATACTTGCTAGTGCTCTAGATTAGCACTGTCCAATAGAACCTTCTGCAATAATGGAAATGTTCTTTGTTCTGACCAATGTAACTTCTAACCATATATTGATATTGAGCACTGGAAATATGGCCAGTGTGACTAAAGAACTGAATTTTTAATTTTATGTAACTTAAATTGTCACTATGGGCAGTGTAGCTGTAGCCACAAACTTGGTGGATTTCAGAATACTTAATATGGACATTGATAATTTTCTCTTCATACTGAGCAGTAAGGAAATAAAAGTTGGTTCTCTCTGGCCCATTTAGGATTCTTCCTCCCCTGCTTATTTTATTTTACCTGTTTCTGTATTTCAGTTGTGAGCAAAATCCAACAAGTTCTTATTAAAGATAAATGTTCCTTGGACAGTAGTGTGTTGAGAAAGCAAGTGTTGACTAATTTATATTTCAAAAGAGAATGCATAACAAATTTTAGGAAAGTGAGATTTCATGAAACCATAATGGTAATAGGACTATATCTGATATTAATGAAAACCAGCCCTAAATTTCAGTCCCCCAAGTTTTCATTTTTGGAAAAACTTCATCGAGGAGACCCTAAGTATCTTAAGTTTCAACTTAATGAAGTATAAATTAATAGATATATTTTAACACTAAAATGCTTTTTGATTTTTAAGTTGTTTACTTAAAATTTTTCCCTAGAATATGAGACCCTTAGGATAAGGGTCTTCAAACCTTCAGTACACACATTTGACTTTACAATGCAGATTACCAGTCCCATGCCAAGAGAGTCTGAATTCAGTTGAGACAGAGGGGACATGAGCACTAGAATTATGTGTTGTTTTTTTTTTAAATATGTTGTTACTGGTTTTTTTTTTTAGAGAGAGAAATATAGATGTGAGAGAGAGACATTGGTTGGCTGCCTCCTGCACGCCCCCTACTGGGGATGGAGCCCAAAACCCAGGCATGTGCCCTGACCAGGAATCATACCTGGACCTCTCAGTCCATGGGACGGCACTCAGTCCACGGAGCCACACTGGCTGGGCCAGTTATATTCTTTTTAAGTTCCTATTTGCTTCTGGTGTTGGCAGCCCAGAAACCTCACTACAAAAACAGCCTGGGGCTATAGTATGCCTATTTATCTGACAAAAGGATTACAACTTGAGAAACACCTCTCTGATCCAGTAAGTCCCCTCTACTTTGTCCCTATTTTTTTCCTCACCTGAGCTGTTTTCTTCCAAAAAACTGAATGGGAAAACATTGTGAAAGGCAGAGTAGTGATAGTTAATAGTTTTGGAAACTTGCAGGTTAGATTTTTTTTTTTCTTTTAAACAGGATGTTAAGATATTCCAAATATTGTTTTTTGAACATGAAAGTTGCCCCCCCCTTTTTTTTTGTATATTTCCCCACTAAATGCATTCCTCGAGGATAGATTTATTTTTTTATTCCCCATTGCCTGAACACAAAGTTGTTGGGTACTCAATAAATGTTGGTTTTATTGATTTGTGAAATTATTTTTCAAATAATAGTTGAAGTCCATAAAACACAGAAACAAGGCTCCTTTTATGGAGAAACTTTCAAGTCATACTTAAGTCTCCTAATACTCTGTTCATAAAGGAAACTGAATTCTCATGGTCTCTGAATACATCTGTCCGCTGTACAACCCTTCCTTGGGTTTCCTGTGTGAACCACTGCACTTATCCTCTTCCTGTGCTTTACTTCTTTGGGTTTTATAATTTTTTTAATAAACCGGCAACCTATGTCCTTTTGAAGTAGAGCCATATTATTCTAGGACAAAAATTAAGCATATTGTAGTACTTTTACCAGCATGAGAGAGTTGAAGGTTTTGTAAGTACTTTTAATTTTAACATGTTTAAAAATTGGCTCTTCATTTTCAGATCATGTTTATAGAATTGGTTATTTTACTAGCTAACTAACCCCACTTCTAGTATATGAATTCTCATCAGCTCGGTCAACACTCCTTACAGCCTTTCCTCTTAACTGACCTTTGGTTAAAATCTCATCCCACACTTTTTATAATAAATAATGTCAACATTCTAGGGCATACTACAGGCAAAAGCTAACGAAAACATAGTTGAAATGAATATTTATTGAGCGTCAGTTGTGTACCACGTAGGGGCCTCTTTGTCATGCTGTGGTGCTGATATATAAACCCCAGAGTTACAGAGTAGGAATCTAAAGGTTGAACAACTTTCCTGTAGACACACCAACAAATTAAGGACCAGGGTTTCAAACTCTGATCTGAATTGCATGAGTCAGTAATCGTTTCCAGCTTATGGTACTACCTTTCTCTGATGGTAACAGTCTTAAGAAATTTAATCTGGCTGTAAGATACAGGATGGATTGTAAGAATGGAATCAAAATGGAAAGTAAGTTCAAGGACACAATAACTGACTGAATGTCAGTCACTGAGAGTGAGGACAGTCTTAACAAACACATCACTTCTCCAGGAAGCCTTCCTTAATGCCTTCAGTTCTATTGCCTTTGGGTCCCCAACTTGAATGTTGTCATAACAGCTCTCACAATTGTAGTTAAATTAGTAGTTGGGTGATTTGTAGGGGGTTTTTTTGTTTTTACTTTTTTATGTTGGTCCTTGAGGCCAGGACCTTACTTGTTTTATGGCTGTTTCCCTGTTGCCTAAGCATAGGGAGGTCTTTGAGGTCTCAAACAATTTTCATAAAATTTAGCTGTTATTTACCTTCTCACAAGTGTGCAAAGGCTACATGATATATGATGAGAGAGATTATCAGTGATGTTAGTTAATTGAACGGGGCTGTATATTCTTGAATTTTCTAAGGTGGTAGGTTTTTAGGTTATACTTTCTGTAATCCCAGCAACCCTCAATATTATGCAATTGTTAATATAAAATCCTGTCATTGTCTTTGTGCCTAAGTATAATAAAGGTACATCCTGTTGTCTTGTTAAGTAGTAATGCTTTAAATATTTGCTAGAGACCTGGGTTCGGTTCCCGCTAAGGGCTCGTACCTCGGTTGCAGTTTGTCCCCAGCCCTGGTTGGGGTCGTGTGGGTGGCAACCACTCAGTGTGTCTCTCTCACATCGATGTTTCTCTCTCTTCCCCCCTCTCTCCCTCCCACTCTGTCTGAAGATAAATGTAAAAATGTCCTCTGGTGAGGATAAATAAATAAAATAAATAAATAAATAAATATTTGCTAAAAACTTCTAAATTTTTTAAGTTAATTACAACTTATTACAGAATTTAATGGAAAATAAACCAATTTATGTTTCTTACTTGAGAATGGATCATTGGCTTAAAGATTATAAGATTACTTGTTCAACCCACAGCTTATGTTTAAAAATGCTAAAAAGATGAATTTAAGATACTGCAGAGTTCTCTTATAGGAAGAATCAACCTCAAAAAAACTTTAAAAAAAGCTACCGAAATAAGTTACTGTATAACATTGGCTGGGGAAACATATACAACAGCTGAGAAACTTGACAAAATGCCATATACATTTGACACTGCTGAATGCTGGATGAAAGGTAAAAAAATTATGGTAGTGCTGCCTTTTTTTTTTTAATCCTCACACAAGGATATTTATCCTCAGATAGAGTGGGTGGGGAGAGAGACACATCAATTCATTGCCTCCTGCACGACCTCGACCAGGGCTGGGAACTGAACTGCAACCGAGGTATGTGCCCTTGACCTCATGGGAATCAAACCCATGACTCTTTGGTCCGTGGGCCGACGCTCTAACTGCTGAGCCAAACCGGCCAGGGCAGTAGTGCTGCTTTTTAACAGTAACTTGTCATATTAAAGATTTGTGTGCAGATGTGAAATCTGTGTTAATATCTTTGTAGAAGTGTACTTAAGCCTTAAAAATGGATGAATCTACAAATGTGGCTAGGCTTGTTGTTTTGCTTATACATGGTGGGGTAAAAGTAGGTCTATAGTTCATATGGAAATAATACAATAATAATAATACAAGAATAAACTCCGTTTTGTGTACTCACAACTGTAAATCTACTTTTGCCCCATCCTGTATTTGTTCAGCATCAACCAAAGAGACTCTTTTAAGTGAAAGCTTGGCAACAAACAGAATATGTCCTTAGTCAAAATGTTGAATAACTTTAAAATCTCGTGGTATGACCAGATATTTTCACTAATGGTGAAAAGGCAAAGGGGGAAAACGCAACACCTTGGCATAAATCGGCAGTGACATTGGGTGATGAAATGGAAAATATGCATATAGAACTTCTACATGCTAAAGTACAATGGTTTCAAGAAAAAGCACTCGTGCAATTGAATTGCAAGCTGAATTTAGGTAGTTTTCTTGGAACACCATTTTTACTTGGAAAGAATGACTATCAAATTTTGGTTGTCAGAGTTGGCTATTTGGCAGACATTTTTTGGAATATAAAGTGAGCCTTTCAAGGGAAACGACTGCTGTTGTCAATGATAAAATTCAAACTTTGAAGTGAAAATAAGAATTTTGGGACAACGTGGATCCACTGTCAGGGACCTGACATCTTTCTAGTACTTAAGTTTTTTTTTTTTTTATGAGATAGGTAGTGATATTAATGTGATTTTTAGATATTATATAATGAACTGTGTTAACAATTGGGAGGTTTACATTACTAAGTGAGCCAAAGTTTCCAAATGACCAACACATGAAATTACAAAAGTAAATAAATAAAATATCTCAACCAATTGAATGCAGAAAGATAAAAATTCTGCTGCCTTCTGTTAAGACAGACATTTGAGAGAAATGAATAGCAACAAGTGTAATGAAATGAATAGCAACAAATGTAAAATAATCCACTGAAAATAGTTACTTCCATGAAAATGTTAATGTAATAATGCATTTTCTACTTTTTTTTTAAATTTTTAATATGGTAAAATAACGGTAAACAAAGCAATTTGGGACCCTCAATTTTTAAAAGGGTTCTGAGACAGCTGCTTTAGCACAGTGTAAACACTCAAATGTCTTGAATAACTGGACTGAATTTTAAAAATAACTCCAGTATTAAGGCTGGATGACTGGGAGAATGGGTATGCTAGGTCACAGAGCAGGCTTTAGTGGAAAAGGGTATGTTCATGTTGAGTTTGAGGTGGGACACACAAGAATAATCAGGCAGTTGGAAATTTAGAATTTGATCTTGAGAAAAACTAAAATACCATTTTCCTTTCCAGTGAAAATCGCTTTTATCATTGAATATATATATTGTCAAGTAGCTACAACTTCACAACTGATTAACAAACATGTTAGCTTTCGTGCAAAATGATACTTTCATTTTTCACACTGTGCACATTTTTAAAATTTGGTATAGGACAATGGGGTGAAAAGGGGGGCCATAATACTTCCAACAATAAAGATTAAAAACAAAATAAAAAATAAAGTCTTATGTTCCAAACCATTAAAAAAATTTTTTGGTATAGGAGACCTGGATGTGTTTCTCTTTTTAAAAAATGTATCAAGGTACAATAATTAAATGTGATTCTGTTTTCTCACAGAATTTTCAAACTTTTACAAATCCCCATTGAAATTCCAACATAACATCTCACCTGAAAATTTTGGAAAAGGCTGTGCTGAGACTAAGGATGTTTTACTTTTTCTGTGCCTATCTCACTGCTTTATTTTACTTTAGGTACTCTCCAGGCCTTTTAAAATACCTTTTTTTTCAATCTTCAGTTTATCTTTTGTTTTTTTTCAGTGGAGACCTGAGCTATATCTGACACTGATATACTAGAATCTACAGTGTTGGCAGTTTCCGGAAAGTCTTAACTACCGTTTTAAAAGAAGTGTTTAACAAAAGTGTTCCTTTCTCGCCATAAGTAGGATTTCAGTCTCTGGGAGATAACCATCTTCCTATCATCTAATTGATAAAATCTGCCTCAGTGTTTATGTTGGTTTTTCCCCCCTCTAAAATACAAACTTTCCCAGTAACAAAGCCTTGGAATTATAACTCACTACCTTCCCATTTTTTCATGTTTCCATGGTGTAGGCCTACTTCAAAGGTTAAAAAAAAATTAAGGTCACAGAACAAGTTAGGTGGCAGTGTCATGTATAACTCAACCCCAGCTCTTCTGAATCCTGATAGCACATGTCCTGTTTCTGTCACCATATTACAAAACAATACTAGGGAGGAAAGACTTCAAGTTATTGCAGATAATGCTCTACATATTTCCATCATCTTAAATCAATCTGGTCATGTTTTTAAGGTGGTACTTAAGACTACAGCTATGAAGGGTCAGGCACAAGTTTAAAAACCAAGACAATATGCAAAAATACTTATTTGTTCATCAAATATTAAATGTCCACTGGAAGGTACTGTGCTGAGCACTTGGTAAACAGTGGTGTAAGTGGATGTAGTCCTTACACTTTCCATTTCTCTGGACTATACTGACATTTAGAGGTTTAAATGGTTTCTTTTATCAGAGGTGAAAAGTTGTTTTATGTTGAACCGGTAATGCAACTACATTCTGATGATGGTTAAAAACTTCAGGCAAGGATATAAAACATTCATTCTCAAGTATGAGGTAGTATATCAGAAAACCAGGAATGTTGACTATGCTACTAATATGAACTCTATTCTTTCAAAGAGAATAAGTACTGTGTCCTTTTATTCTAGATGTGAGACATCAAAAGTAATTAGTACTATTAATATTACTAATATGACATTGAAAATCTCTCAGCGGAGCCAGAAACTACAAAATAAACTGAATACTATGAAGAATTCCATATAAAATCCCAGGTACTTCTGTCCCAGGGAAGCACCGTTTTTCATAAGGACTTAATAATGTTGAGGTCATTTTGTTTTCCACTATTAGGAAGGCCTTTCTGCAACTGGAAAAGCATCTGAATATGAATAGTGACCCAAGAGAAAAAAACAACTCAGGTTAAGTTTTTAATTCAAAGATACATCAATTTTTTAATTAAAAAATATTTTGACAGGTTTATGTTTGACTTTGAAAATCAACACCACTTTTGTGTACTGAAAAATAAAACTTCTTTAAATTTGACTTGCTGGTCCCATACTTCATCTACCAATGTATTTGTTGCTATTTACAAGTAAAAATGTATCTTTGTGATTCCTTTGCTAAATTCTAGTCCTCTAATATATATATGAACCTGAATAACATGCATATTTTAATTTTTAAGGCAGATGGTAAACTTTCCTATAGGTCTTGTGAGACTTCATCTTGTCATGGGGCAAACACTATTTCACAAAATGTAATACTTCATTTTTTAAGGTTGGGGTAAAGAGAACTTGAGCAACTAAATAGCATACTACATAGGCAATATCTGTTGCCTAAGATGCTATGATTATGTTCTCTGCCTTTCCATTAGGCCAGGGTGGCTACAATGGAAAACAGGAACTGGTATAAAGCCTGAAAATAAAATGTTGTAGACCCAAATTCCAGAGCATTTTAGTAAGCTTAGCATCTGTAAAGCATTTTAGAAAAAGTACCAATTGCCCAGCTACCTCTTTGCAACAGCTCCAAACAAGAAATGTTCCTTTCTCATAAGACTTTCGATTCCATGACGTAACCAGGGTGAAGAGCTTTAGACCAATTTAAACAGTGCGAACTGCACTTTTGTTAATACTGTTTTTCTCTCAAAGCAAGATCATGCTGGCATTTCCAGTGTCTGGAAGCACAAATGCTATTAATCATCTTCATTCTTTGCATTACCAAGAAGTTCCTCTTTATCTTGTTCTGAAGGGTGAACAAAAGCTTGAAGTGTACGTTTCAGAAGGTAAACTGCAGCATGAAGACCACCTATGTTCACCCAGACAGTGTGTACCTTCTGCCATACATGTCCCATTCCAGATAATGCCTGTGTACACAAAAAAGGCATAAAAGTAATTAGCTTCAATGACCTAGCTGCTTCTAGACCAACCATGTGTCTTAGCTGCCAGTAAAACACTGGAGAAAGGGAACAATAAAATCCTGCTCAAACTAATATCCCTAGGTCTATTTGAAAAGATCCTAAAGTTTCCACAGGCTGAGATTTTGTTTTGTTTGTTTTTGAAGAGTGGATGGGAAGGGAGGGGGGGGAGAGAAACATCAATTGGTTGCCTCCCTCATGAGCCCTGACTGGGTTGGGAATCAAACCTGAGACCCTTTGGTGTGCAGGATGACACTAGCCACTGAGCAGCACTGGCCAGGGCCAGGCTGTTTTTGAGTTGCTGTACAGCACCTTGGTAAAGCATTTCTTGTCCTGAGTAAGTAGTGCAGCTCGGCCTGTCCCTGGTCTGCACACACGGCTCATCTCCCATAGGCAAGCTGGGTAAAGGTTCCAGTTTCTCTTCTTAGAGCCCATCCTATAAAAGAAGGTCCAATGAGTCAAACACTTGCAAAAAGTACCTAGGACTATGTGAGAAGTTATTAAGAACTCATTGCAATAAGAAAATCCTGAGGTATGAAAAACAGTTGCCACTTCGAAGCCAGAGCTTTTCCCCATTATATGTCAAACGATCAGACAAATTGTATAGAATTTTGAATCGGATAAATCAGTTACAGAAAAATACTGAGAACTGTAAGTATATAAATTGTCCTCTTAATGAGCATAAGCAGTCAAATTCTAGAAACCAAATCAGTGCTTAAAACTTACTTATACTGAGAAATAGAACCAAGTTTTCCTTAACCTTTCTGTGTTAAATATGTAATTCAACAAAGAACTAGAAAGGGTGGTCAGGGTTAAAATGTAATACATTCCTCGGTTTTCAGAAGAAAAAAAATGGGTGAATCCATCTTGTTATAATGCTTAAGTGAAAAATTGCTCTGCTGACAGTCTGCCAAAAGGAATTAAATATTTGTAACAAATTCAAAATACAACAGGTTTAGAAGACACACATGGGTACTAGTATAACAAGTGCAAGTAAAACTCATTTTTTAAACTAAGTCCCACCTTTTTCCAAATGGCATGTCTGTTACAATAATATCCACAGAGCCAGTTCTCAATGGCAGATTGCAGATATCCCATTGAATAGCATCTATAGGCAAGCCCCAGGATGGTTTGCTGTGGGGACAAAGGAAAGGTGCTTCAACATATTCTGAAGCATGAAATTTAAAATAAATTTTTTTCTGAAGAGGCTGCTATAAAGTACAAAGTGCTACTGAAATATCAATTGATATTGACAATATCAATAAACTATTTTAAAAGAAATAAAGTACATAGTTAAAAGGTAAAACCAAATCTATAAGAATGACAATTTTTTAAATGGTGAGGATTGGCTTTGAAAAGGTTACATCAGCTTCATTTATGATTTAAGAAAAAGGATTAAAAGGAAAAGATTGCAGCACAACTGCAATACACATCTTTGAAAACTTGAGATAGTAAATTATGTAAGTGAAATAAACACTGATAAAATAGACACTGGATCAACGCAAAAGAGGAAAAAGATGAGGTGACACAGCTGAAGGATAAAGTTTGGTAAATCTACATAGTAACAGGAGACCTAAAAACAGATATGTGAAATTAATAAATATAGAGGTACTTTAAGATTAAAAAACAAATATATGTACAATATTATTAAATAAGAAGTAAAGTTAAGATAGAGGACAGGCCCTGGCCAGGTAGTTCAATTGGTTAGAGCCTCATCCCAATACACCAAGGTTGTGGGTTTTTTGATCCCTCTTCAGAGCACATACAAGAACCAACCAATGAATGTATAGATAAGTGGAACAACAAACTGATGTTTCTCTCCTCCCTTCCTCTCTCTAAAATCAATTTAAAAAAAATAGATGACAGAACACAATAATAAAAACATGATTTAAATCCCATTGAGGCAAAGCTACTGGTGTAAGAAATAAAATACAACAGGATAATACACAGGCTAAGAATTAAAGGCAAATAAAATATAAGCAGAAATGAAAGGTTATACTACTGATATTTAATAAAGAATTTAAGAAAAAAATGCAGTGAAGGCAATCACTATATAATGGGAGGGTGGGGGGGGGGAAGTACAGATACTGAAAATAAGAGTTTTACAATCACAAGCACCAATAACTGCAACAAAACAACACAAGCCAAAAAAAGTAAAAGTCTAGGTAAAGAAAAAGTACAGGTCAAACACAGAAAGTGAAGGTGTAGAGGGTCTGAAAAACAAGAAAATATTCAAAAAATAAAAAATTATGTTTTAAAATGTCTATCAGATTTCAAAAAAAACCTGGTCATGTACTAAGTCTCGAGAAAATCTCATATGAAACAAAATATACCATAAAAATTCATCATAATAAAATATAACAATAAATTGAAACCATCCTTACTATTCAAAGTTGAGCCACAGACCAATAGCATCAACATCATCCAGAAGCTTGCTAAGACATACAGACTCCTAGGTCCCATTCTAAACCTAGTGAATCAGAACCTGTATGTTAATAGGGTCTCAGGTGATTCATAGGCACATTCAAGTTTTTCTGTGTGTTTTTTTTTGGTTAATCCTCACCTGAGAATATTTTTTCCATTGATTGGGGGGGGTGTGAAACAGACATCAATTGGTTGCCTCCCTCTCAACCCCAACTGGGGGCCAGGGATCAAACTGGCAACCCAGGCACATGCCCTTGACCAGAATCTAACCCAAGACCCTTCGGTCCGTGGGCTGACACACTAACTGCCGAGCCAAAAGGGCCAGGGCAGCACATTAAAGTTTGAAAAGCACCATCCTAAATAACTGATCAGAGAGACAAGTACACAACTAATAATGTAGAAAGTAACCAAAATAGAGAATTATCAGAATCTAAAATATGGTTATCAACAGGAGCACTTTGCATAAAAGTAAGCTCTAATAATAAAAAAAACTTTCATCATTAAAAATATATTTACAGCTTATTGCCCTGGCCAGTTTGGCTCAGTGGTTAGAGCATCGGCCTGCGATCCACAAAGACCCGGGTTCGGTTCCCGCTAAGGGCACGTACCTCGGTTGCAGTTTGTCCCTGGCCCTGGTTGGGTCGTGCGGGTGGCAGCCACTCAATGTGTCCCTTTCACGTCGATATTTCTCTTTCTCTCTCTCTCTCCCTCTCTCTCCTTCCCACTCTATCTGAACAAAAAATGGGAAAATGTCCTCGGGTGAGGATAAAAAAAATATATATATATATATATTTACAGCTTATAACATAAGACTTTAGATAAATTTTAAAACCTTAATAGGAGATAGGAATACAAACAAGGCATCGAGCATAAAACCACAGAACAAATAGTATATGAAAGAACAAAACAAAGCACTGGTGATTCTAATCAAACGGGAAAACAAAATTAGCAAAGAAAAGAGGAAAATCAATATACAGACATAAAACAGTAACAGGTATACCACACAGAAGTAATGAATGAATATTTGCATAAAATGAATACATATTTTTAAAAACCTGATTTCTACTTACAAATATAAACCTTATACAAAGGGTTATGGAGGCAGGTGTTTCTAGATCTGTTAAGGCCAACCATGGGATGTAAAGTACTCAGGATGTAGAGCACCTGTAAGACCTAACGAATCTACTGACCACTACCTACTCCTGCCACTTTATAAAAAAAATGAAGGACACTAGCATTGGAAACCAGATGAATAATTTTATGATGAGGCCTCTGGTAAGAAATTATAGACTGACATTTCAACCAATTCTTCCCAAAGACAGTTAAGACTTTGATAGAATGGTGAAAGGCTGGCACAGATGGTGTTGTCAAATGCAATTTGTTGTAGTGGGCTAGGGCTTAATACTATGATGACATATCTCAGATGAAAAACAAAACTTCCCAAAGGCTAACAGACTTCCAATGCACAGATATAAAAAAGATACAGTGAAAGGACTTGGAATATTTTGTTTAGATGGAGGAAGAGGAAGTTTTGGTCAATCATCATGTGACAGATAAAATTTTTCTTTATGGACCCAAGTGGGAGGAAAAAAACCCAAATATGTAAGAGGTTTAGGGAGAGATTCAGTTCACTAAAAGATATGACAATGTGCAAAGATGGAATCAACAGCCTGATTCAGAGATAAGAGTCATTAGAAGTGTTTACACAAGCTGGAAGGACAATGATTGAGATTTCCTATAGTATATTTAGGAACCATGGGGATGGCTTTCAGGTCTCTTGAAACTCAGATTTTTTTTCAAGTGCCAACTAATAAAGGAAAAGCTAAATAAATTATAATATTTCTATAGAATGGAATATGCAATCATTAAAAATAGACTCTATACAATATTCTTTAAGTGGGGAAAAAAACAAAGGAAGACAAATAAAAATAGTTGCATTAGGGTAGGAAAATTACAGTTAAAAATTTTTTTAAAATAGAAATCATTTTCACCCTAGCCAGTATAGGTCAGTGGTTAGAGTGTCAGCCTGCGGATCGAAGAGTTGAGAGGTTGATTCCTGGTCAAGGGCACATACCATGGTTGCGGGTTTAGTCCCTGGCCCTGGTCAGGGTTGTACGGGAGTCAACCAATTGATGTGCCTCTCTCACATTGATGTTTCTCTCTCTCTCCCTCCCTCCCTCCCACTCTATGAGAAAAAAATCAATGGAAAAATATAGTTGGATGAGGATTAAAAAAATGTATTTTTTTCAATAATCTTTTAAAATTTGCCCTGGCCGGGTAGCTTAGTTGGTTAGAGATTCATCCCAATAAGCCAAAGTTGTGGGTTTGATCCCCAGTCAGGGCACGTACAAGAATCAACCAATGAATGCATAAATAAGTGGAAGAACAAATCGATGTTTCTTTCTCCCTTACTCTCTGTCTCTAAAATCAATCAATCAATAAATAAAAATAATCTTTTAAAATATAAATGAAGTCTCAATATGTTCATTTTGGTTAAATGATGTCACAATGCACAGGGGGTATTAATCATAAAGTCAAAAGTCTAAGAGATGCTATAGAAACTTTAAAATTTTTAGTAACTTCTTTGCCCTGGGCAGTGTGGCTCAGTTGGTTGGAGCATCCTCCCATATACCGAAAGGTTATGGGTTCAGTTTCCGGTTAGGGTGTGCATGGAAGGCAACCAATTGATGTTCTCTCTCACATCAATGTCTGTCTGTTTGTCTGTCTCTCTCTCTCCCCTTCTACCCCTCTCTCTAAAATTCAATAAGCATATCCTCTGGTGAGGATTTAAAAAACTTTTTTTTACCCTTCTTTAATTTGGCTCTTGGTCAGTAAAGATGAGATGTTATTTGCTGCTCTATTCACAGCCAATGGATTATTATCACCAGCAACATGAAAACAGTTAGACCATTCAGTAGCCCCCTAAAAGACAAGAGTATATATTGAAACAGAAGTAGCAAACTGCAAAAACAATGATTAAAGAAAAAATCATTTCAATCAATTATCAATAAACAAGACATCCAATCCAACAGTTCAGTACTTTTCTGAAGTCGCAAAACACTGCATGTTATCAAGTTTGCTATTCCCCCTGCTTGAAATGTTCTCCTGTTCTTTCCCTGCTTGCTGAACTCCTACTTATTATCTTCTAAGACCTAGCTGTGTGACATAAACCCTGACCCTCCAAGCTGCCTCATTTGCCCCTCCCCAGAGCACTTTGTACATATTTCTGTAACTGCACTCGTTCTCTTTTTAATTATTTCTATATCTATCTGATTCTCAATGAACCTAGGAACTCAGGTCTGGTATTTTATTTAATCCCCCACCCAGCAGTATCTGGCACACTATAGTAGGCAATACAGACCGTAAATACAAATGTAGTTTGAAAAAACCAAAAATCAAACTAACCAACCTATATTCTTTTGTAATTATGGGATTTTACATAATCTAATACATTGGAATATTTGAGAATTTCAAAATAAAATGTAATCTCCATTGTATAGGCTTTTGAATGATAACCACCATATCCCTGAAATGATTTTATAATTTTAAGTAAATATGTCAGCAGAATGTAAATATCTCACTGTTACGTATCATTCATGGAATGAGGTGACATACTACACTAGGCCTGAACAATGTTCTATGCAGATTAACAGGTTTCTGACATGAAGGCAAAGAAAGTTCTGCCCTCTGTTTAGGGATAAGTAACAAACACCTCTTCCTTTGTAAACAGTAATACACCCTCAGCCACGAACGCAGTGCTTCACAGCTTTTTCTTTTGCCCAGACACTTGAGGGCAATGTAGAGGGGTGATGTACAGGGGGTGTGGAAGAGACCTAGAGAGTTTGATGTGAAAGCCTCTTAGGTGATTCTGATTCCCCAACATTCCTTGTTTTTCTTCAACACCTATTTATATTTCCAGACTCTTAAAAGAGATGGGTTTTGTAATACTTCCAAGTTTTAAGGGGACTATTCTAAATCAAGTATTTTATACTTTGGTAAACAAATCTACATATATATATATACCTTGTCAATTCCATTGATAATTTCATTCATTTTGATCATATATCAGTTTAGGTTTTTAAATATTTACATCCTCATGTCCACCCTTACATGGAAATGACTCAAACTTTTTAAAATCTTTTTTTATTGGGGGGAGGGGTCTTTTCTGGACTTTCTGGTTCTGTTGTCTATTTTTTGACATGTAGTGACCTTCTCTGCTATTTCATAGACACATCATGGTTTAATGATGAAGAATACTCTGCTTTGTTCCCAGAATTATTGACAACAACTAACTGAATTTTCTCTGTGTGGGTGGATCTCTTTAGCCAGAGTAAATTTCTCTAGCCAACACGAGCAGAAAACAGTAGTCATCTAGACTACTATGATTTCCTTCTGGAATTTTAACTCCCAGATGACAGATGTCATTATCTAACTGCAGTCTGGATTACTTTTCCCTTTGTGGGTTGCTTTGGACTTGCTCATCTGTTCCGTTTCTGCCCACTCAAAGAATTTATGGCAGCGATTTTCAACCTTTTTCATCTCACAGCACACAAAAACTGATTACTAAAATTGTGCAGCACACCAAATAATGTATTTTTTGTCGATCTGCCAAAAAAAAGGGTATAAATTTGATTGCTTTCCTAAAAATAATAATAATAGTAATTGACTACCCTTTTTGCTCCAAAGTGATTTTTTAAAAAAAGATCAAGTGTCTATACTTGCATATAAGGATTTCTGGTACCAAGAATTAACCAATCAGCCCTGGCCGGTTTGGCTCAGCGGTTAGAGTTGGCCTGCGGACCAGAGAGTCCCGGGTTCGGTTCCCGCTAAGGGCATGTACCTCGGTTGCAGTTTGTCCCAGGGCCCTGGTTTGGGTCGTGTGGGTGGCAACCATTTGATGTGTCTCTCTCACATCGATGTTTCTCTCTCTCTTCCTCCTTCTCTCGCTCCAGCTCTATCTGAAGATAAATGCAAAAATGTCCTTGGGTGAGGATAAAAAAAAAAAAAGAAAAAAAGAATTAACCAATCAGACGCAACCTTATTATGCAATATGACCAATAAGTTGCAACTCTATTAATGACCTATGTATTTATGGTTCATACCAGGCGGCTATTGTGTTGGCTGTTGTCATTTTTTTTATTTGACAATCTAAGGGAAAAGAGAACAGTATCCTTTACTAAATAGTCAGGTATTGCATGTTTTAAAAATTCTTGTGGCACCTCAGTTGAAAATCGCTGATCTATCGTATCTCCCATTGGCTTTAGGTGTACTCTATGTAAGAACTTACTATATTTCACAAATTTAAGCAATTTTACTGGAAGTGCCCTCCTCCAAATTATTTATAAAAATATATATGATATTGATTCAAGACTCTCCTGTTAAATGTTCTTCACTTAGAAAATGCCTTTCCAGCCCTGGCCGGTTTGGCTCAGCGGTTAGGCAGCGGTTCTCAACCTGTGGGTCGCGACCACTTTGGGGGTCGAACAACCTTTCACAGGGGTCGTCTAAGACATAACAGTAGCAAAATTATAGTTATGAAGTAGCAACAAAAATAATTTTATGGTTGGGGGTCGCTACAACATGAGGAACTGTATTAAACGGTCGTGGCATTAGGAAGGTTGAGAACCGCTGGGTTAGAGCATCAGCCCACGGTCTGGAGAGACCCGGGTTCGGTTTCCGCTAAGGGCACGTACCTCAGTTACAGTTTGTCCCCGGTCCCGGTTGGGGTTGTGTGGGTGGCAGCCAGTCGATGTGTATCTCTCACATCGATGTTTCTCTCTCTCTCTTCCTCCCTCTTTCCCTCTTGCTCTATGAATGAAAAAAAAAAAAAAAGAAAAGAAAATGCCTTTCCATTTCTTCCTTTGCTTTAGGCAATTTTTGAGTCCTCGCAATGTCACAGTAATTTTGAAAACTACTTAAGAACATTTGGTACATAACCTTTTTAGACTTCCTAAAAAAAAAATCTGCCTGGACGGTGTGGCTCAGTGGTTGAGTGTCGACCCATGCACCAAGAGGTTGCTGGTTGATTCCCGGTCAGGGCACATGCCCAGGTTGTAGGCCCAATCCCCAGTGGGGGGCATGCAGGAGGCAGCCAATTGATGTTCTCTCTCATCGATGTTTCTATCTTTCTCTCCCTCTCCCTTCCTCTCTCTCTAAAAATCCATAAAGAAAAACAGTTTTTAAAAAAAATCTAAATATTGTCCATGGGTTTCCCTTTTACAACTATACTTACTCTAAAAATCTAAGTGGATTAAGAAACATAATCACTTTAAATGCCTTCCTCCAGTTTATGCTTATGCCTTCAATTATCTTTTCCATTCAAGTCTACCTGCTTGTCTATCATAGAAAAGGGACTCATCAGTATGTAATTCTTAATTTCCTCTGTAACCACTAAATAAATATAATTTACAATCTACCTAGTTCTTGGCTATATGTAATAAGTGGTTACATCCTTTACACAAAAGTTCCAGCTTTACTACAGTAATTCTTTCAAAACTCCTGGGTCCATTGACCCAACCTTGGTGATTTCATTTTGTCTAATGTGCTAATTGATTCTAGAACATTTTGGATGTAACATGTGCTTATTAAAAGCTAAAGAAAAGTTATTACCTCTATTGGTATTGCCCCTGTTCCACACATTGGATCAACTATTATATCGGTAGGTTGAGGAGCACAGAGCCTAGAGAAAAGAAAACAGCCTATGTGAAGAGACTTCAGCCAACAGCTGAGGCTTCCATAGTGACTATTTCTGAAGCTATAAAATTAAGGACCTGTTATATTAGCATGAAGAAACACCAATCAATATTCATTTAAAAAATCAATTTGTAATTACATGTTGACTCTATATCCTAGCAGTTAAAAAAAAAAAAAGCATTATATGTAACTTAAAGTACTCTTTTACTAAGTCCCATTAAATTCCAGATGCAACTTAGTTTCTAGGTCTTTTAATATACATGTATGCCTTTTAGAAAACACATGTTGCCCTGGCCGACTTGGCTCAGCGGTTAGAGCGTCGACCTGCGGTCCAGAGAGACCCGGGTTCGGTTCCCGCTAAGGGCATGTATTCGGTTGCGATTTGTCCCCGGCCCTGGTTGGGCGTGCGGGAGGCAGCCACTCGATGTGTCTCTTTCACGTCAATGTTTCTCTCTCTCTCTCTCTCTTCCTCTCTCTCCCTCCCATTCTATCTGAACAAAAAATGGAAAAATGTCCTCGGGTGAGGATAAAAAAAAAAAAAAAAAGAAAGAAAAAGAAAACACATGTTATTTTGCATATAAACCTGTATTGTTACATTAAAAAAAAATGTTTCAAGTAAAACATGTATAAGTTGACTGACAATTAGACATTCAGTATTCCTTTCCTTATGAATTTTAAAGATAATAACCTTGCTATAAAAATATTTGCTTTACTATGTGTACTTAGTACAGTAATTCCTCACTTGATGTGATCGATAGGTTCTGCAACTTTAAGCGAAGTGACATATGTATAATGGAACTAATTTTACCACAAGCTAATAAATATAAACAAGAGTTAAGTTCCTACAGCATCTCTGGCATCTCATCAATGCTACAAGGAAACAATGTTATTTGAGGACCTGCTGTATTTGCCAGGCATGGTTTTAACTCTTTGCATGCATCATCTCATTTAATCCTTTTAATAGCCCTATGAGGTAGGTCACTATTATTATTCTCATTTTACAGATAAGCTAATGTAAAACCTGTCCATAGACACAAAACTAATAGGTGATAGAGTAAGGATTAGAGACATTACTGGTAGTGGCTTAAATGTTACCCCCTCTATGAAGCACTCCCTTCTCAGACAGGTCATTAGGCTTCTCCTTTTGTCCTGCTAATCTTTTCACATTCCATTATGGTATTTATTACATGTAAGGTAATTATTTCTCTCTCTTACAAGACTTGAGATTCTTGAGGATAACACTGGATTCTTAGTTTAATACCTGTCCAGCTCCCTGTTCCTGCCCCTCAACACATGGCAACAGAATTGTTGGCAACCCTGTTGACAGTAAGCAACCCTGTACTCCCAGCCACTGCTGCCAGGGTCCAGGTGAACACTTGACCAAGACTATGTCAGTCAGATTCCCTCTTCCAAGAATTGGGAATAAAGAACTAGAAGCCCTGGGCAATATGGAGCTGGTCATTAGAAATTGGAAATATATAAATTTAGATGAGGGGCAGCCATTTGCACATATGAGCAGAGAGAAGAGCCCAGAAATTCCCAGGAGACACAAAAGTGACTATCCAGGTTTAAATGGTAGTTTTCCAAGATGTGGTTCCTACCCTTCTTGAAACATGGCTTTCAATTTTTCTGTGGATGCTCCAAGATTTCTCAGTGTTTTTCAAATAAATCCCCTTCCTATACCATCATCACTTTTATTTTATCTTAAACTAGCTTACTTAGGTTTCTAATAGTTACACCCAAAATTACTATTCATATCCCTGGCTCCTATACCATAATCTGGCAGTAGATAATAAATGTTTGTTAAATGAATGAAAACAATCAAATGTCCCCACTTTTCTATTATTGTCATTGATTTGATAGGTTCTAACTGTGTTGAACTGTGACTCCATGGATAAGCAGGTAAAAGAGGACTGACTACCAGGATATGCCAGACACTGTATATAGCAGTATTTTGCATAAGTTTCTACATTTACTCCTCACTAATAATCCTTTAAGTCTCACAGCAAACCCATTTTGCACTCTAGAAAACAGAAACCTAGAGAAGACAACTTGTTTGAGTGGTGGAAAGAAGCACCCAATATAAAAGGGAACAGGGAAAAGGAGAAAGCAAACTAGGTCTTGCATTTGGAAAAGTGGAAAATTCCAGAATGATTCCTGGATTGTAGTGATTATAAAATTTAAGAATATAAATAAAAGCTCTCTGTGTTCATTTACACATTAGACATTTTTTAAAAATCTCTGCTTTTGTGTGCTTCACTGACAGAAATGAAACCAAGTAAAATTTGCTCTATTTCCCAATATACAGTATATTCTTTCTAAAGAGAAATGTCGCAACCCCATTCAAGAGGTAGATGAAAACTATCGTTCCCATTTTAAAATCAAGAAAACTGAGATAGTAATTATGTGATATTTTCAGGATCATGAAGAATCAACACTGGATACAAGGGGAAAGAACAGATCATTAGCTTTTTATCCTATTCTTTATCTACTAAATTTCAACACAGTACCTCACAAGAAATTAAAGTGCTTTGAAGAGAAACTTGAAACCAAGTTGTCACTTTAAGCTAGATAGTAAACCCATTCTCTTACCTGAGCATCCCATAGGCAAGAGTAGATCTAAGAGTTGTAGGTCCAAAATGTGTGATATTTCTTCGGTGTAGACTCTCTTCTGTCAATGCAATGCCCACAATGATTTCATTATCATGGATATTCAAAAGCACCTAAAATAAAACAAGATAAAATAAAATAGTTTTAGAATTGTTCAAACTGCACTTATCACAAGGATTTTTTAAATTCAGGGTTTATTAATTTTTTTAAACTTTATTATTGAGGTATACTTTATACACAGTGAAGTACACAAATCTTAAGTATGTAGCATAGTGAATTTTTACCTATATATACACTGTAACTGCCACTCAGATAAAGATACAATATTTCGCCCTGGCCGGTTTGGCTCAGCGGTTAGAGCGTGGACCCGGGTCCGGTTCCCGCTAAGGGCATGTACTTCGGTTGCAGTTTGTCCCTGGCCCTGGTTGGTCGTGCGGGTGGCAGCCACTCGATGTGTCACTTTCACATCAATGTTTCTCTCTTTCTCTCTTCCTCTCTCTTCCTCCCACTCTATCTGAACAAAAAATGAAAAAATGTCCTCCGGTGAGGATAAAAAAAAAAAAGATACAATATTTCTAGCACAACAGAAGGTTCTACTTTGCCCTTGCCAGTAATTATTCATCTGACCACTTCCACCATATATTAGTTTTATCTTGTTTTGAACTTCATATAAATGAAGTTAACTTTTAAATGTTAACATGTTTTATTCTCTTATTCACTGTATTTGTAAGTTAGTTATAACCATATTTCCCCTGAATTTTTATAATATAAATATATTTTGAAGGTCTATGGGTTTCTTAATATACATATTTTTTATTTTTATTTTATTTTTGGTATGTGCCCCTAGTGGGAACCGAACCCGGGACACTCTGGTCTGCAGGCCGATGCTCCAACCGCTGAGCCAAACCAGCCAGGGCCATATTTTTAAATAAAAAAAAATTTTCTTTTTAATCCTCACCCGAGGATATTTATCTTCAGATAGAGTGGGAGGGAGGGAGGGAGGGAGGAGAGAGAAACATCAGTGTGTGAGACACATTGATTGGTTGCCTCCTGCACGACCCCCGACCAGGGCCGGGGACCAAAGTGCAACCGAGGTACATGCCCTTAACCAGAATAGAACCTGCAACTCTTTGGTCTGCAGGCTGATGCTCCAACAGCTAAGCCAAACCAGCCAGGGCTAAAATTTTAACTTTTAACCAATTGCTAATACATTTGCTTTATCACCTATTATTTTATTTATTTTTTAAAACTTGACTCAAGCCCTGGCCGGTTTGGCTCAGCGGTTAGAGCGTCAGCCCGCGGACCAGAGAGTCCCAGGTTCGGTTTCCGCTAAGGGCACGTACCTCGGTTGCAGTTTGTCCCCGGCCCCTGTTGGGGTCGTGTGGGTGGCAGCCAGTTGATGTGTCTCTCTCACATCGATGTTTCTCTCTCTCTCTTCCTCCCTCTCTCCCTCCCGCTCTATCTGAAGATAAATGCAAAAATGTCCTCAGGGAGGATAAAATAAAAAATAAAAAAAATAAAAAACTTGACTCAAGGTCTGTGAAATGTTTTCCGTCCTAGTTAGTTTTTCTAACACAGTTAAATATAAACTACTCAATATATACATTCTCTAATATTTTATCTAAAATTTCCTCATCATGACCTTAGCAGCAGCAGCTGACACTTACCTAGCTATATGCAAGCCAGTGTTCTACACACTTTATGTTCATCATCTCATTTCACATTCACACCTTCTGAGCCTAGTATTATTACCCTCCTTTTTTTTGGTTAATCCTCACCCAAGGATATTTTTTCCATTGATTTTTTAGAGAGTAGAAAGGGGGCAGTTAAAGACAGAGACAGACAGAAACATTGATGTGTCTCACATTGATCAGTTGCCTCCTGCATGTGTCCCAACTGGGGCCTGGAATGGAACCTGCAACCCAGGTATGCACTCTTGATCAGGAATCGAACCCGAGACCCTTCAGTGTTCGACCAATGCTCCAACCACTGAGCAACACCAGCCAGAGCATTACCTCCCTTTTATAGACGAGGAAATTGAGGCACAAAGATGTCAGCTTACTTGCCCAAAGTCACACAGTTTATAAATTGGGATCTGAACCCAGGTAGTATGGCTCCAGTATCTGTCCCCTGAGCCCCGTTGCTAACTTTTGGACATTATTGTTCTAGTTAGCCTATTCATTCTCATAACAATTATTATAAGAAAAAAAGGAATGGGGAAATGTTCTTCTGATTTAATATGCAATAAAATAAAAAGTTAAGAGAGAATAAGTGGCTTGCCCCAGATTTAAGTGTCCCAAAAGCAACAGAAAATGACTTCTTGGTAAAAACATCAGAGATGTTTTTGAACTGTCAGAGATTTAAAAACAATTTAGTATAGTCCACATGTGAATCGCCCATGTAGTAGAAAATTGAGACTAAGGAGAGTAATCATGCTAAAATGAGGTTATCTGGGTTTGAGAATGTAGCAGAATTTAAGAAAGAGGGGAGCTGGTTCTAGGATGAGTATTAGCAATAATGTCCTGATTTTAGGAGGTCGAGGTTTGTTTTAAAAGTGTACTCCATGGCCCTGGCTAGTATGGTCCAGTGGTTAGAGCATCGGCCCGAAGACCAATGAGTCTAGGGTTCGATTCCGGTCAAGGGCATGTACCTTGGTTGCGGTTCATCCCTGGCCCTGGCCAGGTCGTGCGGGAGGCAACCAGTCGATGTGGCTCTATCACATCAGTGTTTCTCTCTCTCTCTCTCTCTCTCTCTCTTTCTCTCTCTCTCTCTCTCTCTCTCCTCCTCCTCCTCCCCCCCCTCTTCCCCTTCCTCCCTCCCTCTCTATTTGATAAGTAGAAAAATATCCTCGGGTGACAAAAATAATAATAATGTACTCCATGGAGCATTTAGATCTTACTCCCTGGCATATGTTGTCAGTTGGGCTGAAATACAGTCTTACAAAAATTCTCTAGTCCGCCCTGGCCGGTTTGGCTCAGCGGTTAGAGCGTCGGCCTGTGGTCCAGAGAGACCCGGGTTCGGTTCCTGCTAAGGGCACGTAATTCGGTTGCGGTTTGTCCCCGGCCCTGGTTAGGTCGTGTGGGTGGCGGCCACTCGATGTGTCCCTTTCACGTCGATGTTTCTCTCTCTCTCTCCCTCCCACTCTATCTGAACAAAAATTGGAAAGATGTCCTCGGGTGAGGATAAAAAAAAAAAAAAATTCTTTAGTCCTGGCTGGTGTGGTTCAGTTGGTTGGAGTGTCATCCGTACACCAAACAGTGGTGGGTTTAATTCCTAGTCAGGGCACATACCCAAGTTGCGAGTTTGATCCCCAGTGGGGATGCGTGCAGAGGCAACCGATTGGTTGCCTTTCTCTTTCTCTCTCCCTTCCTCTCTCTAGAATCAATAAAGAAAAATATATATTTAAAAGTAATTTCTTGCCCTGGCCGGTTTGGCTCGGCGGTTAGAGTGTCGGCCCGCAGACTTGAGAGTCCCGGATTTGGTTCCCGCTAAGGGCATGTACCTCAGTTGCAGTTCGTCCCTAGTCCCGGTGGGGGTTGTGTGGGTGGCAACCACTCGATGTGTCTCTCTCAGATCGATGTTTCTCTCTCTCTTCCTCCCTCTCTCCCTCAGCTTTATCTGAAAATAAATGCAAAAATGTGCTCAGGTGAGGATAAGAAAAAATAATAATAAATAAAATAAAATAATAAAAATAAATAAATAAAAGTAATTTCTCTTAAAAAAAAAAAAACTTAGTTGAATTTTATAATGTGAAAGTCCATGTAATGTTGTAAAAAGTACCAGATTAGAAATTAGAAAACTCAAGTCTTAATAGTTCTCATCTATTGAGCATGCAGTATATACCAGGTATCGCACCAAATACTTAAAACATATTATCTCATTTTACCTTCAGGACACACTTAGAGGTATATACTACTACTGGCTCTATTTGAAACACAGGCTCAGAGAGAATATCTTGTCCAAAATTACACAGTACAAAATCTAAATATGGATCTAGATCTGTCTCCATGGCCCATGCTCTTGTTAGCCACACCCTATTAGCTATGTGCTCAGTTTAACTGTCCATAGACTGGGTTAGTCTGAAAATTCTACAAATCTATGATGGCCTTCTTGAATCATCACAATCAGAGTCTGTACCTACCTCCACATCAAAGTTGGTCATGTCAGCCTTCCACTTAAAATAATCTTGAACAGCACCTCCAAAATCTCTTGCGGCCTCATTTGAGGAAAAGCAATGTTTCTCTCCTGCCCTGTTGCATGTGACTCTAAACTTGAGTACTTCGGGATCAGTCTCATCTTTGCAAGATGCCAATTCATCACCTACTAATGTTGATATCCCTTCTTTGATGGCTGGGTTTTCATAGTAGTCTAAAATACATGAATCTAAAGCATTATTAGTCACCTCTTTTTTAACATCTCTCTCATCTCTTTTGTCTCCGTGTCCATTATCAATTTTTTCTTTACTTGAATTCTGATTTATCTTTTTGCGCTTTGTTTTTTTTTTCTTGAAACTGGTGTTAATTTTCCATACTTTTAAAGGGTCTGACCATGGAAGCTTCCCAGCCAATTCTTCTAAATCCTTTAGGACTTCTTCCTATAAGGGACAGAGAATGCAATCCATTCATTTCTCACCACTTTAATTGAACAAATAAACTCATACTTTGCCTACAGATGACATTAATCGTTATGTTGAGGGTGGTAGGGATGTGAAACGAGTCAATAAAATAATGGTTGTAATTGAGGAAATAAAAATCTCATTGAAAATTAAGAGATAAACAAATTAAGCCACTAAAGAATAATACAAGACAGAACTGGTAGATCGGAAGTTGGGCTTCAAGATTAAAATGTGAACAATAAGAAACTACTAACAGTGGTTACCTCCAGGGAGGGGAAGTGGGTGGATGAAAGACAAGGAGGGAGGGCGACTTCTCTCTCTCTCACTGACTACCTTTTGAACTTTGTGCTGTATGTACATATTAACTATTTTTTAAAGTAGTATTTTTAAAAGAAAAAAATCTTAAGTAGTTAAAATGTACCTAGAGTCATCTTTTTAAAAAGTAAATCTAATTGTGCCCCTCCCTTGCTTAGAATCCATCAATAGCTTCCCAATGCACATTAAAAAAAAAAAATCTAAATTCCTGCCCTGGCTGGTTTGGCTCAGTGGTTAGAAAGTCGGCCCGCAGACCAGAGGGTCTCAGGTTCAATTCCTGGTCAGGGGCACATGCCTGGGTTGCAGGTTCAATACCTAGCCCCGGTCAGGGCACATTTGGGAGGCAACCAATTGATGTGTCTCTCTCATATCGATGTCTCTCTCTCTCCCTCCCTTCCACTCTCTCTGAAGATCAATGGAAAAAATATCTTCGGGTGAGGATTAACAACAACAAAAAAAATCTAAATTTCTTAAAAAGCCCAACATAATCTGACTCCTGCCTACTTCTCATACATCACTTCAGGATCATTCTCTCTCCCTCACTTCCTCTGCCTGGAAGATACAGTCTCCTTGTACTGCTGGCTCCCTTCTTATTACTTAATAGCAATTTAAAAGGCATATCCTCTGAGAGACCTGCTCTACTTACAGCAATCCTCTCAAGTCATTCTATTTTCTTTTCTTTACGGAGCTTAGCATTACCTAAAGTTACTAGGTTTATGTATTGTTCACCATCGAGGCTCCTCCCAGAAGATAAGTGCAGGGTAGGAAGGACTTTACCTGTCGTGACCTATAAGCCATACCCCTAGAAAAGTGCCTAACACACAAAAGGTACTCAATAAACAGCTTTTGGATTAAATGTTAAAATGGGTGGTACAGAGCCATGCTGTCCAATTCAGTAGCCATCAGCCACGTGTAGCTATTGATAGTTAAATGATTTAAAATTAAAAACTCAGTTTACCAGTCACATTAGCCATATTTCACACACTGGTGGCCAGTGGCTACCATGTTGGACGGTGCAGATACAGAACATTTCCATTGCAAAGCTCTACTGCAGAATGCTGGCAGAGAGTACATGTTACTGAAGATCAAAGCAGAACGAAATCAGTGCTGGCTGATGGAACTGAGACTTGAAATAGAAGTGAGTGAAGGCTTTGATATACTTGAAACCTCATAAAATAATGGTAAATTTCAGGTTTAGCAAATCCAATTCTATTTACAAACAATTTTCCTATAAAGGGCATCTAGGTTTAATATGGTGGAATGAAACTGGTACAGCCCCTTTGTTTCTTCAGAAACCATACTAAAAGAAAAAGCAACAGATATACCAACTCTATCATTTTTAATTTTTTTTATCCTCACCCGAGGACAATTTTGCATTTATCTTCAGATAGAGCAGGAGAGAGAGAGGGAGGAAGAGAGAGAGAGACACATCAACTGGTTGCCACCTGCATGACCCCAACTGGGGCCGGGGACAAACTGGAACTGAGGTACGTGCCCTTAGCAGGAACCGAACCTGGGACTCTCTGGTCGGCAAGCCGACACTCTAACTGCTGAGCCAAACTGGCTAGGGATATCCTTTTTTTTTTAACCCTCATCTGAGGATATTTTTCCATTGATTTTCAGAAAGAGTGGGAGGGAGGGAGAGAGAGAAACATTGATGTGAGAGACACACACCAACTGGTTGCCTCCCGCACAACCCTAATCAGGGCCATGGATGGAACCACATCTGAGGTATGTGCCCTTGACCGGAATTGAACCCGGACTCTTTGGTCTGCAGGCTATCGCTCTAACCACTGAGCCAAACTGGCCAGGGCCCAACTCTATCTTAATAGAATCTGCATGATATCCATAACCTTGAACCATAATATCGGAATTCTAACATAAGAATTTCCAAGTGCAGCAAAGGTCAAACAGGTGCAGGAAAACACAGATGCTAGCCTTTAGAAAAATAGGCTATAAATTCATGATATCATCTGACTACTTGAAAATACCCATTAAAATGCTTCAACTAACAGGCCTTTTATAAGACAGGGGAAAGTATAATGCTACAAAAAATAAAATTGATGGTCAACAGAAAAACTAGAAGTAAATGTTTAAAAGCAATGTTTTACTAGGGTATGTTGCAATTTAAGTCCACAAAGTCAAGGACTTAACAATTTTTCATGGTCACACACAACAGAAGTTGCTCGTGCACAGATCTGAAAATCTACCTTAATACTTGCTGCTCTTCTTTTGGGACTTCCACCAGCAACCTCTTTTATAGTTACTTACAAAGCAACTCAGAAAAGCTGGCTCACATACAACCATTCCATAATACCAGATTTACCTCCAATTAGAGATAAAAATACCAAAATAATACAAACTCTAAGATGGAAAAAAAACACAAGAATTGATGAGAATATTAATAATGCCCTAGCAAGTTAGAGACAAGAATTTAAAAAAATATATTTTAAACTTATAGTTTTTTTAAATGCCTGTTAACATTTATTCATGGCTATTAAAATTCTGAAATACTTAGCAACAAAAATTTTCAGTAGCCTGTCTATTATTTATTAGTTTCACAGATATGATTCAGTTGGCAATGACTATCAGAAGTCTGAAGGATTACAAGACTAGTGTTAAAAGTTATATTTTTGGTTATTAAAATTTTTATCTATTTCAGTTTTAATTCTTTTAGGTCTGGTTTTATTTTTTCTAGGCTGTGGGCTCATACCACTTTGATTGGTTTTGTTTGTTTTTTTTAAATCCTCACCTGAGGGTATGTTTCTTATTGATTTTTAGAGAGAGAGGAAGGGGGAGGGAGAGAGATCGAGAGAGAAACAGACAGACAGACATCAATGTGAGAGAAACATACATTGGTTGCCTCCCATACGGGCCCCAAATGGGGATCAAACCCACAACTTAGATACGTGCCCTGACCCCGGAAATCGAACCTGCAACCTTTTGGTGTACAGGACTATGCTTGAACTGAGCCACCCAGATAGGGCTGATAGGTTTTTTTGTTTGTTTGTTTGTTTTTATCCTCACCCGAGGACATTTTTCCATTTTTTGTTCAGATAGAGTGGGAGGGAGAGAGAGGAAGAGAGAGAGAAACATCCGCGTGAAAGGGACACATCGAGTGGCTGCCTCCCGCACGACCAAACAGGGCCGGGGACAAACTGCAACCGAGGTACGTGCCCTTAGCGGGAACCGAACCTGGGTCTCTCTGGACTGCAGGCCGATGCTCTAACCGCTGAGCCAAACCGGCCAGGGCGGGCTGATAGGTTTTTGAATGATGTTTTGGAAATCAATCTGTTGCCAATAAATAAAAATTAGAGAATTAAGCAGCATATCATAGTTTTTAAAAACAGGTTATTTCTCATATAGGCAATAAAACTAACAGAAAAAAGTTTTCAAGCATTTGATTCTGGAAACCTGACCAAAAAGCAATGTGGAAAAATATTAAAGCCTTACTGAGATCTATTTTCAACCTTCAGCTTAGGCAGCATCTCAATATTTACAAATCAGATGTTAAATACAAGTTGGAGACAAAGCTGTTGTCCTAACAACTGAAGGAGTATTTAGATATTACTTTGGCTTTATTTCAAAAAATGAAGTTAGAGAAAAAAGCCGGGCAAAAGCAGAATGGTGAGGGAAAGTGTTATTTGTAGATGACACAAACTGTCACCTGCTCTTTGGTTCGCAATTGGAAAGCAATTCTATCTTGAAACCATATATATCAGCAAAGCTAATCTAAGGTATATATCTTTTGTAAGAAGGTCAAACAGTTTGTTTTATTTCTTATAAATTTTGATGTTTTCAATATTGATTTTTAAATTTTCAGCCCTGGCCGGTTTGGCTCAGCGGTTAGAGCATTGATCCACGGACCAAAGAGCTGTGGGTTCGATTCCGGTCAAGGGCACATACCTCGGTTGCGGTTCGTCCCCGGCTCTGGTTGGGGTCCTGCGGGAGGCAACCAATCGATGTGTCTCTCTCACATAGATGTTTCTCCCTCTCTCTCCCTCCCTCCCACTCTACCTGAAGATAAACAGAAAAATGTCCTTGGGTGAGGATTTAAAAAAAAAAAATCATATTCTTTCATCTTTAAAAAAATAAGGAATAATTAACACATAATATTTTAGTTTCAAGTGTACAATATAGTGATTCAATATTTGTATATATTATGAAGTGATCATCACAATAAGTCTAGTTAATATCTGCCACCATACATAGTTACAAAAATGTTTTTCCTCTGATGAGAACTTTTAAGATATACTCTCTTAGCAACTTGCAAATATGTTATACAGAGTATTTACAGTTACCATGCTTTACATTGCATCCCCATAATTTACTTATTTTATATCTGGAAGTATGTACCTTTTGATCCCCTCCACTCATTTTGCCCATTCTCTACCCCTGTAACACTGATTTTTAAAAACAATTTGGGCCCTGGCCAAATAGCTCAGTTGGTTAGAGTGTCATCCTGATACACCAAGGTTGATCCCCAGTCAGGGCACATGCAAGAATCAACCAATGAATGCATAAATAAGTGGAATGACAAACAGATGTTTCTCTCTCTCTCTCTCTCTTAAAAAAATTTAGAAACAACTTTTGGGATAAACTGTCAACAAATCTCTGGATTTTCTTGTAAAAGTTTCCCAGTATTATATATTATAAAAACAGCAGTATGCTAAATGATAGACAGAATGTGAAAAGTAGAAATAATCTCTTCGGGGATGATGGCTGAAAATCCGTTACCCTGTTTAGTTGGGATAGCTTACCTTTGTTTCTTTGAACTGGTAACCTTTAAGCTCCTGAACAACCACAAATAGATTATCAACTGATCTCAGACAGTGAACCTGATGAGAGAAAAAAAATGTTAGGAACAAATTTCTGAGAAAGCTTTTGAATCACACAAACTACTGACATTTAATAAAAATTATGTACAAAGACGTTAAAGCCGCCGATATGGTAGTCCCTTCTTATCTGTGGTTTTAGTTACCCATGGTCAACTACTGTCCAAAAATACTACATGGAAAATTTTAGAAATAAAGAATTCTTAAGTTTTAAATTGCATGTTGTTGAATAGCTTGATAAAATCTCGTGCCGTCCCACCCAAGACATAAATCATCCCTTTGTCTAGTGCATCCATGGTTTATATGCTACCCACCCATTAGTCACTTAGTAGCCATGTCATGGTACCACAGTGCTTATATTCAAGTAACCATTATTTTACTTAAGAATGGCCCTAAAGTGCAAAAGTGGTGATATGCCCAAGAGAAGCTGTGAAGTGCTTCCTTTAAGTGAAAAGGTGAGTCCGGCCAGTGTGGCTCAGTGGACTGTGCGTCATCCCATGGACTGAGAGGTCCTGGTTGGATTCCCAGTCAAGGCACGTGGCAGGTTTGTGGGCTTGATCTCCAGTAGGGGGTGTGCAGGAGACAGCTGATCAATGTTTCTCTCTCATCAATGTTTCTATCTCTCTCTCCCTAAAAAAATCAATAAAAACATATTTTTTAAAAAAGGTGAAAGTTCTCCACTTAATAAGGAAAGAAAAAACTGTATGCCGAGGTTGCTACGATATATGGCAAAAATCAGCTTTATATCCATGAAATCGCCTAATTCATAAATTAAACTTTATTGAATGCATGCATAGAAAAAACATAGTGTATATAGGGTTCTGGGGGTCTTGGAATGTGTCTCCATGGATTTGGGGTGAGGGTCTACTGTACCTATAATTTGTATTTAGTTTTCCCCCATTTGCCCAGTCTTTCATCTTTTTGGTTATCTATCAGTTTCTATTCATCTAAAGAAAGGAAGGACAGATGGGAGAATAGAAGCTTAGTGTGTTATGTGGCCAACACAGGTTTGGGGAAGAAGGGAAAGACAAAGACGGTCAAGTGAGGTGTTACCATATTTCCCTCATGGCTCTCTGGGGTACACTGTAAACTGCAGTGGTTAAGAGCATAGGGCTTGAGCTCTAGTTCTATGATTACTAGCTGAGCAACCCTAGGCAGATTACTTATTACTAAGCCTAATGACTAATAAGTATAATAACAATGCTTATCTTCACAAAGCTCCTGAGGTTATTAACTAAAATACTGGATGGAAAATACTTGCTTACCAAATTCATCCCACACATCATTGTGTGTGTGGGGGTGGGGGGTGGGGGGGGGTGGTGTCTACTATATGCCAGACACTAAGAGCTTGGGACACATTAAAAAAAAGACAACCCCTGTTCTCATGTTGCTTAATAGTGATGAGATATAGCTTAGCTTTTTTATTCTAGTGGGATGGCACTTTGCTAACCTTCACTTCTCATCTACAGTGATTCCAAATTACTTTTTTTTTGAGCAAGTATTTTTTGATACAGATTTTTTTTAAAAAACTCTCCTTTTGTGCTTCACCCCCAAAGTCTAAATTTCAACTAGATGCTGAAGTAAATAATTTCAAAGATGTGTAGCAGATACCCAGAATTTCTTCATGTCACAAAGAATTCTTCTGGTGAATTCATCCTCAGGAAATATTAGGATCACTTCTAAAAATATAACAAACCGCCCTGGCTGATTTGGCTCAGCGGTTAGAGCGTCGGCCCATGGACCAGAGAGTCCTGGGTTTGGTTCCCGCTAAGGGCACGTACCTCGGTTGCAGTTTGTCCCCAGCCCCAGTTGGGGTCATGTGGGTGGCAACCAGTCGATGTGTCTCTCTCACATCGATGTTTCTCTCTCTCTCTTTTCCTCCCTCCCTCCCTCCCGCTCTGTCTGAGGATGAATGCAAAAAGTATCCTCGGGTGAGGATAAAAAATAAATAAAATAAAAAAATAAAAATAAAAATATAACAAATCTACCAGTCAAATTTACGAATCAGTACCTAATACAAAAATACAATAGAAAATAACCATAAAATGACCTATTTAGAAAATATCTTAAATATTGCTTCATTCAAACCTGAGCCAGACTTTCCACTGAAATGTCAAAATATATCTTGCCCCGATCTTTGCTGATTTTGCATGGTGACCTCAATTTCTCTCTCACTTCATCTGCAGCTGTTTGCTCAAAACCAGTAGGTACAGTGGCTCCAATAGTGACTCGAAGATGCTCGGACTCACTTCTAGGGTCACTTTCTGTCACTTGTACAGACATCTGGTTCTCATGAAGGTTCACTTGCAGAAGGTGGTTACTGGCTTCTTGAACATCAGACATGTTGGCAGTGCCTCCAAGATCCTTGATATAGTCCCTTCAAAAACAGTAAAAAAAAGAAAAAAAATCTCCAAACATTATCACCTCTTATTTCAACTATAAGTAAAAACATCTGCTTTGGAGGGCTAGAAGAATAAGGGAATACAACTGATAGAGCCATACTCAGTCAACACACCTGAATTAGTCTTCACTAAAGATAAAAGGATTGAATAACATGGGCACAGATGTAAAATACATTATTAAACAAGCAATACAGATACTATGGAAGAAAAGGAGAAAGACAAACAGGAGAATTTCCACAGCATGCGATGTTAGGTTTGGGATTATTTGTATTGATAATAGCCATTTCATAACTACAATAGTTAACAATCCCAAAACAGAGGCTACTAGAGCATAAATACATTTCTGCATCTTGTCCTTTTTAAGCTAGCAGTTAAGAACATGGGGATTTGGAATTTCAGACATGGACTGAGTTCTTGCCCCCACCATTCATAGATTGAATGGCCTAAAACAAATTTATTCTCCTATGTCTCAATTTCCTCATCTGCAAAATGAGGATTAAATACCTCTCTCCTAGAGTTGTTGGGAGACTTCAGTGAGAATTAGCATACTGCCAGGCCCATGACTGAAACTTGCTAATAGGATATCTATCTTCCTTCTGTGAGGGAGACAGTGATTCATGGGTTTAAAAATGATAAACTGAACATATACTGACTACAAATATTTGAATGCCTAATGCCGGCCAGGCTCTGAGATCCATGGCTGGGCATCAAGAGAGATCTGTGAAATATCTGAAATAGCAAGCCAAATTTCTAGTACCTGAGCATGGGTGGGGTTGGGGTTAGAGAGGTGGAGAGTAGGGATCAATAGCTCTCTCCAGATTTTCAAAAGTTTTTCGACCTAAAACAACTTAAGTAGGCACCCAGTACCTACACTGTCCTCGTTCTGTAACCCGGGACAAACGACAGTGTCTAACACTAATAAAAGTCTACTCCTGCCCTGAAAGAGCTCACAGTCACTGTGAATAAGACCTCCAGCTTCTAAATAAGGAGGCTGAAGCCCGTAAATGGACGTATCCTGCCCAAGGTCAGAGAGCCAATTAGTGGCGCAGGCTGGAATGAAAACCTGGTCTCCCGACACCCACCCGCAGGGCTCTCGTCACAGGAATCCCGGGAGGCGGTAAAGGCCAGGGGGAGGCAGCGAGAAGGATTCCACAATGACACCAGGCCGAAGTCCAGCCCAACACCAGCCCGAGCATCAAAATGAAGGTCGCCCCTCCCTCCCAAGGGTTAGCGGTCCCACACGCAGCCACTCCCATTCACCGCCCGGTTACCGGCCGGCGGCGCAGAACCTCCCGCCTCCAGCACGCCGCCGACCCAGCGCGCTCAGGTCACGCAGCCGGAAGCCGCCTCGACAGCCCCGGAAACGGAAGTCAGGCGGCGCTGTCACAGCGGCTCGGAGCTAGGGGCTGGCCCCGGCACAAGGTCGTGGGGAGAGGAACATGCGCATAAAGGTCTGTGCTCAGTGGCGTCTAGTGTCGAGTGGCCCGCTCTTATTGGGAACATTATCTTCCACGCTGAACCTGTAGAATCGCTGGCGTGGTCGCCTGTCATGCAATGGCTAGCATTTATAGAGGACTAATATCCGTGCCAAGCATTGAGTAAGCGCTTCACACGCGTCATTTCATTTTTTCCAACAACTACTTGATGTGGCCCAGGCAATTCCCACACACTTATTCGTGGTTTTGTTTTCCATGCTTTCATTTACCCTGGGTCAACCCTGGTCTGATAATAATATATAGAAAGTTCCAGAAATAATAAATAAGTTTTAAGTTGCAGGCTGTTCTGAGTAGCATAATGAAATCTTGTGCCGCCCTGCTCTGAGTTATTTGCCCGGTATACAAATCATTCCTTTGTCCAAGGTATCCACACTATACATACAGTACAATAAAACATTTTGAGAGAGACCACATTCACATAACTTTTACAGTGTGTTGTTATAATTGTTACATTTTATTGTTGCTCACTGTTAATCACTTACTGTGTCTAATTCAAAAGTTAAATTTTATCATAGGTACATATACATAGAAAAATACATGGTATATATAGGCTTCCGTGTTGTCTGTGGTTTCAGGCAAATATTGGGGTCTTGGAACATATCCCCTCTGGAAAAGGGGGGGACTACTGTATTGCCTTCACTATTTTTGCCCAGTTGCACTATTGTTTATTTACTATGTTTTTATAATATATATTTAACTTGTTATTTTAGGAGGAAATCTTAAAACTCAACAACAGAAAGATAACCCAATTTAAAAATGGGTGAAGGTTTGAGAGTTAGAAAAAAAAAAATGGGAGAAGACTTGAATATTTCTCCAAAGAAGACACACATATGGCCAATAATTACATGAAAAGATGCTCAACATCACTAGTCATTAGGAAATGCAAATTAAAACCACAGTGAAATACCAGTTTGAGTGGCTAAATTTTTTAAAAAGCGGACATTTCCAAGTTCCAGTGAAGATGTAGAGTGATGGAACATTTTATACGTTGCTGATGGGAATGCTTTTAAAATGGTACAGCCACTTTGGAAAACAGTTTGACCTTTCTCAAAAAATTAAACATAGAATTGCCACATGACCCAGCAATTCTACTCAGGTATATATCCAAGAGATTTCAAAACAGATGTTCAAACAAAAACTTGTACATGAATGTGGTCTAACAGCATTTTTCATAATAGCCCCAAAGTGGAAACAACCTAAATGTCCATCAGCAGATGGATAAGCAAATGTGATCTATCCATACAATGGAATGTTATTAGCTCATAAAAAGGAATAAAATACTGATATATGCTACAACATGGATGAACCTTGAAAATATTATGCTAAGTTAAAAAAGCTACACCCAAAAGATCACATATATGATTCCATTTGTAAGAAATATCCAGAGTAAGCAAAATTGTAGAGACAGAAAGTAGATTCGTGGTTGCTTAGGGCTGGGAAGAATAAGGAGATTGGGGATGATAGCTAAAGGGTATAGAGTTTCTTCTTGCTGTGATGAGAACATTCTAGAATTAGATGGTGATGGTTCCACAACATTGTGAAGAGACTAAAAAACACTGAATTGTACACTTCAAAATAATTAAAATGGTGTTTTATGTCATGTGAATTTTGTCTCAAAGGAAACTTTGGTCTCATGGGAAATTCGTCTGCAGTGTTCTCATATGCAAAATGCTACTTCTTTCATAAGAGTTGTTGCAAAATTTAAATGAGATTAAGTATTGACAGGTACATAATTAAAATTGATGATATACCCTTAAAAATAAACACAATGAACCCTGGCCCATGTGGCTCAATAAAAATAAATAAATACAAAGAAAACAAAACAAATTTATTAAATTCTAACCAGATACTGTTCCCTACAAAAGGCTCTTAGTAGGCTCTAAATGTAAAATCCATTTTCTATTCCTGGGGATAAGTTATCAAATGTTAGAGACAAGCTCACACTAAATGAAACCTTCTTGACAAAATGACAGGGATTTATAAGAATCTTCAAGATTCTCTTCACCTGTTTCACTGTTATTTTTTAAAATTTTTCTTCTTTATTAATTTTAGCGAGAGAGAGGAAGGAGAGGGAGAGAAAGAAAGAGAACATCGATTGGCTGCCTCCTGCACACCTCCAACTGGGGATCAGGCCCACAACCTGGGCATGTGCCCTGACTGGGAATTGAACTGGCAACCTCTTGGTGCATGGGTCGATGCTCAACCACTGAGCCACACCGGCTGGGCTGATTCAGTGTTATTTTTTAAAAATCTTTATTGTTGTAAGTATTACAGATTTCCTCCTTTTTACCCCATTTACACCTTCCTCCCCGCTCCCGTCCCCCGGTGCACCCCCCCTCACTTTCACCACACTGTTGTCTGTGACCATTGGTTATGCATATATGCATGCCAGTTCTTTGGTTTCTCTTTTCCCACCCCACCCCCACTTTCCCTCTGAGGTTTGTCAGTCTGATACAGTGTTATTTAATGCATACTTTTATACTATTTAAAATTATATCCATAAATGGGTCTCACATTTGGGGAAACACTGTTCTAAAGATACATTATCTGTCAGTAGTATCACATTAGATCTGTTATTTAGCAGAATTTATTTATTTATTTATTTATTTATTTATTAATCCTCACCCGAGGACATTTTTCCATTTTTTGTTCAGATAGAGTGGGAGGGAGAGAGAGGAAGAGAGAGAGAGAGAGAAACATCGACGTGAAAGGGACACATCGAGTGGCTGCCTCCTGCACAACCAACCAGGGCTGGGGACAAATTGCAACCGAGGTATGTGCCCCTAGCGGGAACCGAACCTGGGTCTCTCTGGACCATGGGCTGACGCTGTAACCGCTGAGCCAAACCGGCCAGGGCTTTAGCAGAATTTATTGATCATCTCTGGACACTGCCCAAGTGCCCATCAGTAGATGAGTGGATAAAAAAGCTGTGGTACATTTACACAATGGAATACTATGCAGTTGTAAAAGTGAAGGAACTCTTACCTTTTTCAACAGTATGGATGGACCTGGAGATTATTATGCTAAGTGAAATAAGCAAGACAGAGAAAGACAAATACCCTATAACCTCACTTATATGTAGAATCGAATGACCAAAATAAACTGATGAACAAAAATATAACCAGAGGCATGGATGTATGGAACAGACTGACAGAGGTTGGGAGGGGATATAGAGGGGACTGAATGAAAGAAGGTGAAGAGATTAGCCAAAGAACATATATGCATAGCCCATGGACACAGACAGCAGTGTGGTGATGACCAGAGGGAGGGGGGCTGGGGCTGGGAGAAGGTGGGTAAAGGGAGGAGAGGAAATGAGGGACATCTGTAATAGTGTCAACAATAAATTTTAAAAAAATTATTGATCATCTATTACATGTCAGGCACTCTTTTAAGCACTGGGGATACAGCAGTTAAAAAAAAAAAAGTTGGCCCTGGCCAGTTTGGCTCAGTGGTTAGAGCGTCAGCCTGCAGAACAGAGAGTCCTGGGTTCGGTTCCTGCTAAGGGCACATAACTCAGTTGCAGTTTGTCCCCACCTCGGTTGGGGTTGTGTGGGTGGCAACCACTTGATGTGTCTCTCTTGCATCGATGTTTCTCTCTCTTGTGTTCCCCCTCTCTCCCTCCCGCTCTATCTGAAGATAAATGCAAAAATGTCCTCTGGTGAGGATAAAAAAAAGGTTCTGCCCAGCCAGTGTGGCTTAGTGGTTGAGGGTCGACCCATGCACCAAGAGGTCACCAGTTCGATTCCTGGTCAGGGCACATGCCAGGGTTGTGGGCCCAATCCCCAGTGAGGGTATGCAGGAGGTGGCCAATACAGTTGTCCCTCGTTTATTGTGGTTAATCAGTTCCAGACTCTAGCGGTTGCACCTGGTGTTGAAGGGTTCCTGGGGTGCTCGAATACATAGGCCTACAGTCCATACGTACAGTAATTTTAATTTTAATTGTAATACAAGGGTGTATAATTGACTCAGACAACCAAGCGCGCACTGTATCATTTTCACTGTCTCTATCAACTTTTTAATGAATATATTTGAAAAAACCGCGATAGAGTGAGGCCGCGAAAGTCGAAGCACAAAGTGGCGAGGGACGACTAGATGTTCTCTCTCATTGATGTTTCTCTCTCTCTAAAATCAATAAAGAAAAAAAGATAGTTTATAAATCTCTGACCTCCTACCTAGAGCTTATATTCTAATGGAAAAAAACAGACAATACATAAAATATATATATAACATTCCCGTGGTGTTCAGCAATATGGGAAAAAAATAAGCAAGGTGAGAGGATAGTGCTGAAGAGATGGAAGAAAATGTCTTGTATATCAGGTGGTTAGAAAAGGCATCTTTTTAAGGTGACAAAGCAGAGCCTGAGGAAAATGAGAGAGCAATGCATTGGATATATGGGAGAAGAACATTCTAGGTGGAGGGCAGGAACATGTTCAACAGAGGCTAGGAAGAGCCAGGAGGCCAGTGTGGTTGGGGAACAGTGAATGAAGGAGAGAGGTAAAAGATAAGATGGGGTGGGTACATAATATAGGCCAATGTTCTACAGATTATCACTATGAATTACTTTTATAAAGAACCACTCTGACTGCTGTGTGGAGAATGGTAGTGGGCAGGAATGGAAGCAGTTACCAGGCTATTTCAGTGGTCCAAATGAGAGATGATGATGCCTCAAACTGGGATATTAGGGGTGGGTGTGGTGAGAATTGTTAAATTCTGGTGTATTTTGAAGGGTGACCTGTCATTGGTGATGGGTTGGATGTAGGTTTGAAAAGCAGGTAAAGAACGAAGTTTGAGGGCAGGCTTGCTGGTCTAGAGTGCTCTATTCTGCTGGGTGATGCATGCTGAAGAACTCTGGCAAAAGTGTTACAAAGGCAGTAAAAATGGACACATTTGCTCTGTAGAATTCTCATTCTGGTTTATTGCAGAGTAATAGTATTTTAGCTGACATCAGAAAAAACCCTGATGATCTGCTGTGAAAATATTGACTAAAGTGGATCCTTGCTCGAAAATGCCAGTTTTGGAGAAGTAACATATTCATGTGGAAATTGAAGCCTCTGATTTCTTTGTGTTAAAAAAATAATTTTTTTTATTGATTGATTGATTTTTAGAGAGAGAGAGAGAAACATCCATTTGTTGTTCCATTTATTTATGCATTCAGTGGTTGAATCTTGTATGTGTCCTGACTGGGGATTGAACCCACAATCTTGGTGTGTTGGGATAACACTCTAACCAACTGAGCTACCCAACCAGAGTCTAATTTCTTTCTAATTGGCGGCAGTGTTATATTAAACTAAAGTGACCCCTATGTAAACAGGCAAAGAATTGAATTTGATAATTCCTGTCAGATATAGTGACACAAATTAGGAACTCAGTAGTAGTTTTTCCCATGAACCCAGATAATCTATTTTACCCTAATAGTTTTTTATCCTTGCCTCTTCTTAAGGGTAAACAAAAGTCATGGTTAGAAAGTCCAATAGTATAGCAATTCCCCAGCCCTCTCTCTTCATGTGCTCTTCTATAGAGGTAAGGACTGTTAACCACTTCTGCTTTTCATTCACATGGTGATTTCCTCCATGTCTCTAAATAACATTTGTGGTGCTATTTCTTGCCTTTTTTTTTTTTTTTTAAGGAAATTACTTTTAATGAGGTATTTAAGCAGAAAATAACATTTAAGAACAGAAAACCAGCTGCATTAAAAGTAGAAAGTAGAATTTTAATTTAATATATAACTTTGGTCTTTATATTTTCTCCAGCTTCAAAAACCTTAGTATATCAATATTTCTACATTGTAGAACACCCAGCCTTCCTTTTAATCAGTTGAGAGGTTGTTATCTCCAGAAAACAAGATCATTTTATGAAACGATTCTTTATAAATATCTGTTGTGAAGGGCTCAAGCTGCTTTGAAGTTATTGATGTGATAAAATAACACCTCTGTGGAAATAGAACTCTTCTCTTTTAGTATGAGCAGAGATAACACGGCACACTTCGCAAGAGTTGGAGATGAGTCTTAATGAATCCCTGATGCAGTTTCCTCAAAAGATTAAAAATGGACCCGTCTTGGGATTTATCTTGGGCTCCAGCAGAGGGAGGGCGGACTGGACTGGAACTCTGTGGGGACACCTGGGATTTGGAGGGCGCTCAGAGTTTTTGCTGAGTCGTGGCCATGCAGGATGGTGGCCATCTTGCTCCTTCCTGGAGATCTGGGGAGAAACAGCAGCCCCTCCCTCCTGCTTTTTTTTAATTTTAGGGATTTACAAAGTCTGTTATGGTACTTGAGAATTAACCTATAACATCACCACCATCCTATTTCCCTCTCCTTTCTCCTTCCGTTAAAGTTATAATGCAGTATAATTTGTTCCTCTTTGTTAAATTGATATATTTAACATCTAGTTCTATCAATTCTAGACCTATCAATCTAGTTCTATCAATTCTCTTGATCCCCCACACTTTAAGATGACGGTTTTATCAGCACTTCTGGCCTTTCTTCTACTTCTCCTCCCTTCTTTGTTACCTTCCAATCTTTTTTGTTAAAAGAGCATTCCACTTGGCAGGTTGAATTTCTGTGGGGATGTAATTGAAAGAAAGGATGCCTCTACATCTGCTTCTCACTCAAGAAGCTACTGAAATTTCATCTCCTCCAAGAAAACCTTTTGGGACCTCACTGGGAAATGAGAGACGTGTCTACAATCCTATTAAAGAAATTATAGCCTACGAATCCATGAACTCTTAACCCAGTCAACCTTTGGCCTATTAGGAGTTAACAACTAGAAGGGGAAACAATCAGCTTTGGCCAGGCCCTAAACAAGCTGAGGTTTATTTACTTTTCCCATGCCCTTTCAAGTCAAAGGCTTAAAACTGCTTTAGTCATGAAACTCCTGTGAGAGCTCTCCCATGGAATTAGTGACATCACAATGAATTTTCAATAAAATGTACATGAAATTTATTGTTCACCTTGAACTTCATGTGGATAACAAGTTGATTTAAAAGCAACTCATTCATTTTGAAAGGAACTGTATCTTGACTGTAATCGAGATTACCAGGAGGAAGAAGGAAGTGACCTGAGGAGTGAAACACCCCTGCCACCTAGTGGTTACTCATTCTGAAACACTGTAGTTCTTGCAAAGCCCAGACAACAGAAAGGAACTGAGTTAGTACAGGAAACATTCAGGCAATGTCCTGAAACTGGGAAACTTCAATTCCCTTCTCCCATGTTAGAAAGGGATGTTAGTGAACCTTTTGTAAATAGTCAAAGACAAAACAAGGTATTAATGGGATTAGCCTCTGAGAGCTGCTCTCCCTTTGTGTAATCTGAAGAATTAACAGCACTCATGAAGGGAGAATGTTATAGGTAAACATGGACAGCCTCCGTATCTCTAGCATGAAGTGGCAACTCCAGAAGGAAGCAGGAAGTGCAACAAATGAGCAAAGAGGGACCACAGTGAGGCAGGACCCTCAACAGTGGTCAGTGCAGCAGCAGCATGGGTCTAGAAGCAAAGCAAAATCAGAAGCAAGGCTAGCGGAGACAGTGATGATTAAGTCACATAGACTCAGGATCATTGGTCAGCAACAGCCCAGGAGATCATGGTCTTGGGATTGCAGTACTGCTTGATTGAGGGTAAACTAATCAGGGCACATAATTAACACTTATGGAGCACATACTCTATCCAGGCAGTACTTTACCTGCATTATCTCATAATAGTCCTGTGGGGTAAATATTATCAGCCTTGTTCTACAGATGAACTTGAGGCTAACTAGCCGAAAGTCACAGAGCTAATGAGATTTAGAGCCAAGATTGGAACCAAGGTGGTTTGACCCCAGGGTCTAAGCTCTTAACTACAGTACTATGCTTTCCTGTTTCTCTCAGGGAAAGGGAACAGGAGGTTCAACCACTCTAACTCTACTACCCTTATATTGAAGGATGGTTGTGAATTGGAACTTTAAGGTGATTAAGATCTGGTCCTAGATCTGTCACCTACTTGCAGGAGGTTATTTAACATTTTAGAAACGACATTTTCTTAATTGTAAAATAGGGATAAAATGGAGACTATTAAGTTGCTGAAGATTAATTGAGATAACGTATAGTGTCTGGCACATGGCAAATGAGATGTGCCAGATAGTTGCCAACAGTTTTTTCATCCTTTTTTAAAAAATATGTTTTTATTGATTTTTTAGAGAGAGAGGAAGGGAGAGAGAGAGAGAGAAACATCGATGTGAGGGAGAAACATCGATTGGCTGCCTCCTGCACACCCTCTACTGGGGATTGAGCCCGAAACCCGGGCATGTGCCCTGACCAGGAATCGAACCCAGACCTCTCAGTTCATGGGACAATGCTCAGTCCACTGAGCCACACTGGCTGGGCTATCATCCTTCTTAAGTACCACTACTCCTCCCAATAAGGGGTGGATCTATTTCCCCTAGAATCTGGGCTGGGTTTATGCTTTACTTTGACAATTCAGTAATGTGGCAGATGTGTTGTTGGCCAGTTCCAAGCCTAGATCTTAAGAAGCCTGGCAGCTTCCATTTTTGCTGTCTTGGACCACTTGTGCCAGTGTAAAGAAGCCCAGCCTAGACTCTTTTTTTTTTTTTTTAATTTTTATTGGTGATGGGGTGGAGTGGAGGGGTGGTGGTGGTGCCAGCCTAGACTCTTATATGGTAAGAGACCTCATGGAGAAAGAGGCAGCAGGGAGCCTGTGATCCAGCTGAACTCATCATTTGAATGCAGCCCTCAATAAATGGTATTTATTAGTAGTATAATTGGTGCTGGTGAAGAATTCAACTAAATACCTGCATCATCTTTTCTTAGTTCACTGATTCCCCCCCCCCCCCCAATGGAATAGGCTGGGAGAAACGAGGCTTATATGAGCAGATGAACATTGCTTATTACAAATATGTCTTGTCTTTTAATTAAAACAGAATATTGCTGGATATCTACTCAGAAAGATTTTGTTAGCATTTCAAATTTCCATATGCATTTGAAATAATACAGAAGCATATTTCTTCAAAATTTACAATTCAGACTTTTCAGTAAATTGGTTATGGTGGGACCTTCCAGAGCCGTTATGTTGGGGGATTTGAGGCCTCAACAGAGACTTATCCTTTTCATCTAGCATCTCGAAGCCTCGAGAATGACACTTTAACTTTCACTTCATGTCCTCTTTCCTAAATCCTCTCTTTTTCTGTCCATATATATCCCTTCCCACTTTACCATGCCTTTCCTATCTCTTTTCCTTATTGTGATGATTAAATAAGATCTTCCCTACTGAAATGTAAGCTCCAGGAAGGAGGAGATATTTCATTTATCTTATTCTCTAAGGAACATTCTTCGCTTAGGACAGTGCCTGGCACACAGAAGGTATGCAATTAATGTGTGTTGAATGAATTAAATAATGCATGCAAAAGCACTTAGAACATGTCTGGCATGGAGTAGATGATGCTCAATAAATATAACCTATGACACTTCAGCACTGTAGTGAATGAGATCATTCACATTTATCTTTAAAGTGTTCTATTACTCTTTCTCCTTTTCTTTCCAGTTTTTGTCCCTTTCTTCTTCTTTTTTCTTTCTGTCATTGCATCTTCCCTCCTATCCTTACTTGTGGCCTTCCAGGGACCCTCATAGATGTTGTTTTGGGTTACCTCAGAGGATGTGCAGAAAAAGATTCTGGAACTGGGTGAAATGTAACTATTTGTGATTTATAGCTGACTTAGGTCTTCACATAAAATTCTGCCATTGAGGTGAGTCTAATTCTGGTGCTACTGAGTATTTTAACCAGGGCCTAAATTATGGAAAATAGCAACCTTATTGAGTGATAGCCTAACAAATGCCTGACCGTTCATGTTTCTGAGCATGTGGCTGTTTCTAGTGCCTGTTGGTGAGTAGCTATGCTATTCTTGGCAGTAGAAATGTGAGCAGAACAAGTAGAACTGATTTAGGCAATCTTCTCTTCCCCTTTTTCTCCTTAAGGGGATGGAAATGTACTACAACACAATGGACCAGTTCTTTCTCAGGCTGGTAACATTATGAAATTCCTGTTGAAATGCAAGCTGGACTGGTGGAAATCAGATTCCCATATCCTCTTATAAGCTGTTTTTCAAGGTAAATCGGCTACATTTTAAAATCATGACTTCCCAGGCCTAGATGGAAAAATAAGGAGCTTTGGACCTATCACCAGAAACAATTATCCAGATGTCTCAATTTCCTCAAATAGTCACTCATGTAGGAAGATCTCTCTTCTTTTTCCTGCTAGTCTTTCAGATTCAAATCAGGAGCGTTTCATGAATCTGCAGGCCAGTGGCTAGGTAGCTTGGGCTGAGTACAAAACAGTATTGATACAATTTTCAATACAGTCTTTTTAGACCTCTTAGCCCTGCTAATGTTCAATCAAGTCCTCTTATTTAGTCATATAACTTATTCCTGCATATATTCTTCCTTCACATAAGACCAGTGTTATAAAACCTGACAGTTGGGAAGAGAAAGGGCAAGTCTGTGAACCTCTTGTCACCTTTTCTCAAACTTCGTTATAGCCACTCTATTTTTTTTCCCTTCCTCCAAATGTCTGATCATTGTATAGGTAATAATTTACCAGGCCTTTTTACTAGTTAACTAACCTAGTAAAGCAACCTAGACACAGGGTAGGGAGATTCTGAGGCATTCAGACCGTCGATTCTCAAACATGTTAACTTAATTGGCATAAAGGACATCATAATACACCTAATATACCCCCATCCATTCTACTTCTGGTGGGAAAAGAATTTGATGACAACAAAGAATTAGGAACAAAATAGGAATCTAAAATGGCAGCATCATAATGTTTATGCATGAACAAAGTCATCAAAAACAGAAATAACACATCCCAGAAGGACTATGTTAGAAACTGAAGACACTGAAGTCCTAAAAAAAAAGCATCCTTCTTGAAAATTGTGGAAATTCCAGCAATCTGTGTTGTCACATGTGCAGCAGGAAATTTGTATCATTGCCAAACTTTCTGTGGCAGACAAAGTTTTCAATAATTGGCAGCACGGCACTTTTTTGGGGTGAATATAAAACTTTAATCACTTAGCCCTGGCCGGTTTGGCTCAGCGGTTAGAGTGTCGGCCTGCGGACCAATGAGTCCCGGGTTCGATTCCAGCCAAGGGCACATACTTCGGTTGCGGTTTGTCCCCGGCCCTGGTACCGGTCATGTGGGAGGCAATCAGTCAATGTATCCCTCTCATGTCGATGTTTCTCTCTCTCCGTCTCTCTCTCCCTCCCTCTCTCCCACTCTATCTGAAGATAAATAGAAAAATATCCTCAGGTGAGGATTAAAATAAACCTTTAATCACTTAATAATTAACGAAGGGAGCTATTATGTACTTAGTCATATGTAAAAATGAAGGTCCCTGGTCTTGCGTGGCATTTGCTCTAAGAGTTGAAGAGAGAACTTGCTTATTTTGATCTTTTCATGGTTTATTAGGAAGACTAGTGGGCTGGAGCTGGACTTGGAAACATGCTGGCCTAAGTGACTATGACAGCCTTATTTCTGAGCCTTTTCTGGTCTTGTGTTCTTAAACCTACAACTTTCCTCCAAGTCATTGAGTAACAATCTGATTTATACATTAAAATGATCATTCTACTAGCAGAAGTATAATAAATAGCTAAAACTTTTCCAGGGACTATTTGGCAACAGGTTCAAAGACTTAAAAATAGGTATCCCTGTTGGCCTGGCAATTCCACTCCTAAAGAAATAATTATGAATATGAACAAAGATGTTTATAACAGCATATTTAAAAATATTTGATGTAGCCCTGGCCGGTTTTGCTCAGTGGTTAGAGCGTAGGCCCGCAGACCAAAGAGTCTCGGGTTCGACTACAGTCAAGGTCACGTACCTCAGTTGCAGTTCGGTCCCTGGCCCTGGTTGGGGTCATGTGGGAGGCAAGCAATCGATGTGTCTCTCTTACATCAATGTTTCTCCTCTCTCTCTCTCCCTCACACTCTATCTGAAGATAAATGGAAAAATATCCTTGGGTGAGGATTTAAAAATATTTTTTTTGATGTATATCTATTCATTAGAAAATGACTAGAAGTATATATTATACTATGTTAATAATGACTATCTTTTTATAGTATTATGGACTTTTCTCAAATGTCTACAATAAACATGTATTACTTCTGGACTAAGAAAAAAGGTATTTAAATATACTTGAAACAAAAAAATCATTTTGGCAGCAGTGGTTAGTAGAATTTGAATGAGGGAGATTGGATGAGAGGTTATTGTAACAGTTCAGGCAAAAACACAATGCAAGTAGGAACCAAAGATTGGCAATGTGGATAGAGAAGGAAAAACAGAATTGAGCCCTGGCCGGTTTGGCTCAGCGGTTAGAGCGTGGGCCTGCGGTCCAGAGAGACCCAGGTTTGGTTCCCGCTAAGGGCATGTACTTCGGTTGCGGTTTGTCCCCGGCCCTGGTTGGTCGTGCGGGTGGCAGCCACTCGATGTGTCCCTTTTACGTCGATGTTTCTCTCTCTCTCTCTCCCTCCCATTCCATCTGAACAAAAAATGAAAAAATGTCCTCGGGTGAGGATAAAAAAAAAAAAAAAAGAAAGAAAAACAGAATTGAAGACATATTCAGTAGTACTATGAGAACTATAAACACATACCACACCTTCAATCAATAATAAAATTGATCTTTTATTATTTTATTTATTTATTTATTTATTTTGTTAATCCTCACCTGAGGATATTTTTCCATTGATTTTTTTTTTTTACATAGTGTGGGAGGGAGGGAGCAGGGACAAAAAGAGAGAGAAACATCGATGTGAGAGAGACACGTCGATGGGTTGCCTCCTGAATGACCCTGACCAGTGCCAGGGATCGAACCTGCAACCCAGGCATGGGACCTTGACCAGGAATTGAACCTGAGATCCTTTGGTCCTTGAGCCAACGCTCTAACTGCTGAGCCAAACTGGCCAGGGCTCATTACCTTTAAATACCATTTAAAGGAACTCAGAGTCAACTCTGATGATAGAATTTTGGTTTTGTGGCTTGTTCAGTGAAGTTAATGGAGGTCCAGTTGACCAGGAAAGAAAAAGTAAGGGGATTGTGGAGGGAGAGAATCAATTTAGTTTGGACATGTGGAGTTTGAGGGGTATGTACTAAGCTAGGGTACATGAGTCTGAAGTTCAGGTGTGGTCACCAGATACAGAATTAGAGATCATCAGTATATGAGCAGTTGTTAAAATTGGGTGGTTTTTAAGGTTGCCTAGAGAGTGAACAGTGAGAAAAATACTGAGCAGGGACCCCTATGGAACCACAGCAGTACAGGGCAGGACAAGGAAGAGTAGGTCACTGAGGAGATTGAGGAGTAGTGAGCTAGGCCAGCCTGTAATAGGCTAATCCAGGTTCAAAGCTTGACAAGAATGACCAGTTGGACAAGTTCAAGGCTGATTTAATTTTAGCTTACTTTCAAACCTGCAAGCAAGCACTGCAACAGGCACAGGAAATGAGTGACAGACTTGGGAGTTTCTTTTGTTCCTTATGGACATATGACCAAAATTCAGGGGTCAGAACTGTCCCTCTCAAGTCTGATCTGCCACTCACTGCTCTTCAGGCTGGGAAAGCACCTGGTAGCCCTCAAGGGTCTAGTTACTACCACTTAAGGCAACCTTGCTGTTCCATAGGCACATCCCCATGTATCCTCTCCTTATTGCTTCTCCACTGCACCAGGCTCAGCCATGACATACTGACAGTGGCCAGAGAAATTCAGAGGGAAAGGAAGTTAAGGGAGGAGAGAATTTCAAGGAAGGAATTGTCAACAATATCAGATGCCAGTTAATATATGTGCTGGAAAGTTCCCACTACATTTGGTAATTTAGAGGCTATTGCAGGCACACACATAAGGTAGCACCAAGCTCAGATTCCCAAGAAAGTCATTTTATGCTCATAAAATACAATAAAAATATTTACTTTAGCTATGGTATTTTGTTATGGCAGCCTGAGCTAAGTCATCCACCTTGCCAGACGCCTTCATTTATGGTGATTTTTTTCTTAGTGGCCCTATTGTCTCTTCTAACACTCCAGCCTTTTTTAAGGAGCTCGCCTGTCTATAGTACTGGGTTGTAGTATATCCCAGTTGTGGGCTGTATTCAGCATCTCTTCCATAGGAGTCTTGTGTCCCATACACATCAAGGAATGTGGCTGGGTACCAATTTCATTGTCACCAAACCTTCCCAATAGGTAAAAAGACTATTAGATGTTGGTCTTTCCAGAGTTGGACTTCTAGATGACTCAGGTCTGTTAGGGTCATTTCTGACTCATGAGTGCTCAGTTACCCTTAAGTGGCAAAATGAAAGGGGGAGGAGAGAGAGACAGAAACATTAAGGGGGGAAGTGTGGGTGTCTAGCATAGAATTGTAATTATTGGGTTTTATAAACAAGGTGTATGTCAGTCAACAATACTTAAGACTCTTCTAGTAGGGATGAGGCAGCTCCAACCTAGTGTTTATTAGGCCAGCTTCATTGGAGCCCCAAACTGAAGCAACATACATATCCATATTTTTAAATATCTGTTATTGTTTATTATTTGGTTTTCCATCTGCCCTGCTCTGAAGCAGGGTGGTGGTGGTGGGGAGGGGTGGCTCAGGGAGTGGGCTTGGGGAGAAGACAGAGGAAAATTGTGAGCTCTTTAGAGGAATAGTGCCTGATATTAAATCTATAAACAAAATAGATTGAACCAGAAAAAATGAGTCAGAGACAAAGGAAGCATGAAAGCCGTGTCACACTGGGAAAATATCACCTGGAAGTGCTGACGGAATGTTCCCTGTGTATTTATGATTGGCCCTTTAAGTCCCATCAGCACAATTTGGTTCCTGAACTGCTTGTGCCTCGCTGCCCTGTTGAGTGCTTTTTCATTGTTTCCTCATATGGAGCCCTTAGATTCATTTATATAATGCAAACTGATGACCCGTGGTGAGATTGTCCCCTCCTCTGGTGATAATGATCCTGTCACACCAGGCTGCTGTTTCATTGGAGCGTGAAGAGAGTTAGGCTGATTGATTGAGTCTGTGCTGAAGTGAAATGAGGATTTTACTGGAGGTCCCTTAGTCTTCCTGCATTATGCCTCAGAGGGTGTTTAAAACTGGGAGTTATCTGAATGCCTTGCTTTTTGGGATTAGTCTGTAACCGAAGTTGCAGATAGGCAGCCCCTGGGTCAAATGTACTCATTTGCTCTGTCCAGGGTTAGTAATTTAGTTGCCAACATTGAAAACTGGAAGATCTGGAACATTGGACCTGCATCCCCTCCTGGAAACGATTGGCTGATGCTGAGTGAATCACATAAAGGCACTTGAGTTTGTGTCCCATGGTCTGTAGGAAGGAGGTGTAGGGGAGGGAAAACCGTTTTTCCTCTACCCTCTTAGATTCACTGACTGGGCCCTCGAATCAAACTGATAATAGATTAACAAGAGAAAAAAGACAGTTTTAATTACTTAGGTGCACATGGGAGTTTCACAAAGAAATGACACTCGAGGTGGCCATATGCTTGAGGTTTATATACCTTTCTGTGCTAGACAAAGGAAAAAGGGGTTTGGGCTTCTGGGTGGGGGAAGCAAGTTATGGGAAGGTGTAAGGGGAGGAAATATTAATATATGGTAAAGATGGGTTGTCTGGTTATGCAGGTAAGAGTCTCTCGGATGATAAAAGTTCTCTCTTCCTGATTCAGAGACACCTTTATAAACATAAATTTCCTTTACAAAAGGGGAAATGTGTACTCTATTTTTAGGCAGTTAGGGGTAGGCAAAGAGCTTTTCTTGCCTTCGCTGGTTCTCAGTTGACTTTAGCTCAAAATGATCCATATGCAAAAGAGGCATATTTTGGGGTGACATATCTGGTATCTGTCAGAAGGAAACTAGCATTTATTCTATGCATTCTTGCTATGTAGGAAACACTGTCTTATAATTCGCATGTAATATTTCATTTGATTTTTCCAAACAACCCAGTAAGATTTGAGCTCCAATGCTATAGGGACCATACTCCAGGTAAACTGGCTTTTCATTATTTGTAAACACCCGTTACAGAATTCACCTCTAACCTTTGTCCAAACTGTTTCTTTTGTTTAGAATATAACCCTTGCTTTTCCTATACATTCACATTTTACCCAGCTCTCTCTCTCTTTCTTTTTAAAAAATTTTTTATTTTATTTTTTTTCTTTATTGATTTTAGAGAGAGGAAGGGGGAGGGAGAGAGAGACAGAAACATCGATGAGAGAGAGAGAACATCGATCGGCTGTCTCAGGCATGCCCCCCACCAGGGATCTGGCTCACAACTTGGGCATGTGCTGGGAATCGAACTGGTGACCTCTTGGTGCATGAGTCCATGCTCAACCATGGAGCCACACCTGCCGGGCACTTTCTTTCTATCTCCCCATCCCTCCTTCTCTTCCTTTTTAATTAAAAAATAAATAAACTTCTCCCCAAAATGTCCTGAAAAGTGTTGAATTGCTTTCATCCCTGAGCACTGTGTTCTGTGGGAAGTGATTGGAATGCTAATCTGCTGGAAGTTAAGGTAGGAAGACCTGGAGGAAGTGCCCACTATAAAAGAGAACTTAAGAAAGTGACTTTCCCAGTCTTCTCTTTTCCCAGTGCTTTCCCCCAGAGACATCTACTGTTACCAGTTTCTTTCCTCCCTTGTTCCAAGGCCCAGGTGAAATCCCATAGCTGCAAATTTGAGTCACTTGCAGAGCATTTAAAAATCCTGATGGCCAGACTGCACCTCAGACCATTTAAATCAGAATTGCTGGGGGTGGGACCCTGGCATCAATATTTTGGGAAGTTCTCCACGTGACCCCCCAGCAGGGATTGCAAAATAGTGTAAAGTCTTCCTGATCAGAAGCACTGAACTCTCCCATGCCCCCCCCCACTTTTTTCTTCATTGATTTTAGAGAGAGAGGAAGGGAGAGGGAGAGAGAGATAAAAACATCGATGAGAGAACATCGATTGGCCACCTCCTGCATGCCCCCCACTGTGGATTGGGCCCACAACCTGGGCATGTGCCCTGACCGGAAATCGAACTGGTGACCCCTTGGTGCATGGGTTGATGCTCAACCACTGAGCCACACCAGCTGGGCTCCCATGGCCCTTTTGGTCTGTATCACACAGTCAGGCTTGTTGTGATCTCATCTGATTAAAAGTGGGAGCCTGTGGCTCTCCTGGTGGTGCTCAAGGAAGAGAATTTCTTTAGTTCTGACAGTCTGTTTATCCTTACCACCCTTTCTCTTCCCAGATATGGAGAGTATAGGTTCTCTAGCGTACATCAGATTCACCTGGAGGGCTTGTTAGAACAAAGATTGCTGGGCCGCACCCCAAGTGTCTGAATCAATAGATCTGGGGTGGGGCCTGTCGAGGTAAGAAATGTCCAGACCTGTAGAGAATTTTTATAAGAGTTTGAGTAAGTTGACGACATATGCCAGGAACAAGATCTCAAATGCTCCAGAGAGTAGGTTTTGCAGCTTTTAAAATGCATTTGAAATTAAGGAGGGATTACGTGGAGGTAGGAGAAGGCAAGGTGGGGATTGGATTACAAGATTATATGCTCCTTTGAGGGTGGTTATTTCAAAGGTGTGTTAACCTAGATACAAGGAAACAACGGACAGAGCTTGCTTAAGGCAAAGATAAACCTTTTACTAAAATGTTGTATGCCTAGAGTATAACTATCCACCATGACCTGTCCAGTTATGAATTTATGATAAGATCACCCTGTGTGGTTCCTTTCTATAGAGCCCCTCAGATCTTGGGTGCTTTAGTTTCAAGAGATTATAGATTCCTTTTTACTTCCAATCTTTCTAGCACAGGGCCTGGCCCAAGGTAGGTGCTGAATAAATGCCCATTGAATGGTAATTAAAATCCAGTTGTAGCCCTGGCCGGTTTGGCTTAGTAGTAGAATGTCAGCTCACGGACCAATGAGTTGCGTGTTCGATTCCGGCCAAGGGTATGTACCTCAGTTTCGGTTCGTCCCCAGCCCTGGTCGGGGTCGTGCAGGAGGCAACCAGTCAATGTGTCCCTCTCATGTCAATGTTTCTTTCTCCCTTTCTCTCCCTCTGTCTTCCTCCCACTCTATCTGAAGATAAAAAGAAAAATATCCTCAGGTGAGGATTAAAAAAAAGAAATCCAATTGTACAGTTTCAAGATACATTAAATCATATTCTGATTTGACCTATATAGTAATCATCCTGTGAAACAAATATTATTATTAATAGCATTATACCCATATTAAAAATGAGGAAACAGGCCCTGGCCAATGTGGCTCAGTTAGTTGAGCATTGGTTGTTCCATGCACCAAAAGGTTGCCCATTTGATTCCAGGTCAGGGGACATGCCCAGGTTGTGGGCTTGATCCCCAGTAGGGGATGTACAGAAGGCAGCCAATCAATGTCTCTCACTCTCTCTAAAAAAAATCATTAAAAACAGAAGCTTAGTAGTATCTTGAGAATTTCTTTCCAATTGGTGATACTCAGGTGATATTTGCCAAGTTTTCAACCATCAAATGGTTGACTGTTATATTTTGCTTTCCTTTATAATTTCTGTATATAATGACAGAGCCTAAGTCTTATGTGGATCTCTATCCCCAGCATGAGGTGTGACAGGCATAGACACTAGTAACTGTTGATTTGAATGTAATGTCCACTTCTATATGTTAGAAGCTACATCTGTTACCACTCTAGGGAAATATTTGAAAGTTGCTTATGATTAAGTCTGCTTTCACTCTGTCTGAACATTAACCAAATATACTTTCTTCACTCTCTTATCACGGATGGGATGCCTTGGAGAGATAGAGACAGGGACAGGAACAGAGAGACTTGTATCTTTGAGAAAAGAAGGACATGGGAAATTGCAGGGTAACTGGACCCTGTCTGAGAGAGAATTCTTTCTTTGTGCTAACACCAGAGAAATGCAGGGCTGTCATGTGAGGAGCAGTTCTACTCTTTGTGTATCAGGGAAGGCAGAAAAGAGAGGACTAAGGTTCAAGGAAAGGAGGAATTAGAAGGGGCCAAGTGATTGAAATCAACAAAGTGAACTGGCCAAGAAATATGAGAAATGGAGAGGAAGGAAGGGCGGAGAGGGTGCTCTGTGGATAGCATTTAAAAGAGTAAGGAATGCAAAGTGACCTGCTGTGAAAGGGCCACAAGATATCATCTGTATTCTTTCTCCAGTGAGACATTTTCTTTGAAAAGGATTGTCATCATTAAACCCCAAATGCCACTGCAGTATTTTGTTGGTGGTATTGCTTTTAAAAATGTAGGCTATAATTTTATTTTCAGGATTTGATTAATTTGTCATAGCATTTTGGTATTTTGTAAAACTAAAATATGCTAAGTCATCCTGTCAAGAGAGATAATAAGTCAAGAAGCTCGGGTATTTTTCTCTATCATCATAGTTGCTGATTTCAACAGAGAATCATCCACACGCAAGAAACATTTCCTGGTATTAGCAGTGGGTTTCATATCATGTTTTGAGCTAGTATGATTTTCTGGTCAAGAGCCATTTGTGTCTGAATAAAAATGACAACTCTGGTGACAATTTATCATATTCTCCTTGCAGCAAGTTCCTTTTGCTTATGAGTCTGTTATTATTGAAGAAGAATTTAATTGTAGGTAAATAACCCTTGCCTTCTGTCTTTAATTGAAACTCAGCCTGCCACAGTTAATATGTCTCAGGACTCAATAAATCTTGGAAGAAAAACCTAATGTGCTGTAAAAGCAAAGGAAAAAAATTAATTGGTTTCAGCACATATTTTGCTATGCAAACAATTCCTTGCTTTTATATAGAAAGACCTCTCTTTGACTTTTTCTGTATAATCTTCCACACTTTCTCATCAGTGTTTGTTTAATTGTACATAGCTATGTTTTGAAAAGAAGAAACCTTTGGTTTATTTGGAAGGGAGTGAGATCTGTAATCACTCTCTGGGCATGGAGTGTGGGCTTGATCAGTTAACTGTTGCTGCATAAATAACCACCCCACAATTTAGTGGTGGTAAACAAAAAAACTTTCACGGGCAGAAAGTTTTTTCTGAAAGAAAAATGCTAGATAAAAAACAAAACAAAATACATACACAAAAAAAACACGAAAACCAAACCAAACCAAATCAGGTCCTGGGGCATGAAGTCTAAACCACCAGCAGCATGACTAGATGGGAAACTGTGTCCACCGTCCTGGAGTTGCCGAGCATTTTTATACGGTACGGTTTTTTTTTTAATCCTCACCCAAGGATATTTTTCCATTTTTGGTCAGATAGAGTGGGAGGGAGAGAGAGAGAAACATTGACATGAAATCGACTGCCTCCCAAATGATCCCGACCAGGGCCAGGGATGAACCGCAACCGAGGTACGTGCCCTTGACTGGAATCGAACCTGCTCTAACCGCTGAGCCAAACCAGCCAGGGCTGTTTTTTTTTTGTTTGTTTGTTTGTTTTTTTAATGTTTTATTATTTATTTTTAAAAAAGATATTTTAAAATTGATTTTTAGCAGAGGAACGTCAGCTGCTTCCCGCACATGCTCCGACCGGGAATCAAACCCAAAACCCAGGTATGTGCCCTGACTGGGAATTAAATTGGTGACCTTTTGGTGCATGGGGGACGCTCAGCCAACTGAGCCACCCAGCTAGGGCTATACATTATGTTTTGGGGAATAAAGTTGTAAGTTTTTTGAAATAATTTACATTGGCTACAGATAAGGGGGTGGGTTATATAAGGTGAAGCGGGGGCAGTTCCACGATAGGACCACAGTCTGTAAGGAAGAACTATTACTACTTTTAACAGTCCTGAAAGTTCATGTATATGTGCAGGACGCGGTGGCATCTAGTGATCCACCAAATAGGTGCCTAGATTTTGATTCAAAGCTCCACCATACATTAAGGAATGTGAGCAATCCTTTGTCAGCGAGCCCCAGCTATTGACAGGCTAACTGCTCTGCCTCCTCTCTCACTCTCCAGGCCCTGTAATTCCATTTAGAACACCTTAGACATTTATTTTTTTCTTGTCAGTAGCTTAAACCAACAACAGTATATTGCTTTTCACTATTTCATGAGTTTGCTGGGTAGTTTTTCTACTGGTTTTCCTGGGAGCACTCATGTGTCTGTGTTCATTTGGAAGGTTAGCTGGCAACTAGGCTCATTTGGGTTAGCAGAACTGGTTGAGTTTCTCTTTCCATGTGATATTTTATTTTGGGCTTCTTCATGCCATGGGTCTTGGGATTCCAAGAGGATGAAGGTGGAAGCTTTAAGGCCTCTGGAATTTACACAGTATCACTTCTATCATGGTCTGTGAGTCAAGGCAAGCCTCTTAAGATCCACTCAGATATGAGAAATAGGGAATCTACCACTTGCAAGAAGAAGCCTCAAAATATTGTGACCAAGTTTTCCAATCTAACACATGGTAGTTATCTAGGAGAGAATTATTAGACTATTTGGGGCTGGGAATGGTGATCATAGCTGGGTTTTGAGTCCTAGATAGTTGCCAGCTGAGCTACCTGTTCCTAAAGTGGAGTACCCCTGAGAGTAGTTGGATGCGTGCTTCTGTGATTGTATTCCAAAGTCAGTCCATGTTATACTAGTTGGGCAAATCACCTCAGGCTCATTTCCTCATCTTTAAAATGTGAATAGTAGCCCGGCAGGTGTGGCTCAGTGGTTGAGCATCGACCCATGCACCAGGAGGTCGCCGGTTCAATTCCCAGTCAGGGCACATGCCCAGGTTCTGAGCCCAATCCCCAGTGGGGGGCATGCAGGAGGCGGCCAGTCGATGTTCTCTCTCATCAGTGTTTCTATCTCTCTTCCTCTCCCTTCCTCTCTCTCTAAAAATCAATCAAGAAAGAATAAATAAATAAAATGTGAATAGTAATAGTGCCTCTCACATAAATTGTGAGGATTAAATGAGAGATAATGTATGGAAAGTGCTTTGTACGGTTCGGGGTACATGGTGGATATTCAAATGAATGATAGCTAATTTTACTTTTTAATTTTCTTATTTTAAATCCTTAGCTAGTTTTGTTTGTTTGTCTTATAAGCAATTCACATTCATTGCAGGAAAATTGGAAAATTCAGAAAAGCAAGAATAGGGAAAAATATTTCAATTTACCCAATATCTTACCACCCAGATTTAGCCACTATCAGTCTTTTGGTGAAATTCTTCTAGACTAGTCTAGAATTTATTTTTCAATGCATGTGGACATACGAAAAAGTGTATGTTAGAGAGGGAGAGAGAGATTGAGAGAAACAGAGACAACACAGAGACAGAGATTTGTGTATATTTTTAGTTAGATATATAAAACTACAGAAATATCCATTACTTTTTATTGTTTGTAAGCTCCACAACTGGCATTTGTATAGGGTGCTGAGACTGCAGTGTTAAGTAATAAAGTAGTCCCCCCTTATCTGCAGTTTTGCTTTCCCAGGTTTCAGTTACCTGTAGTCAACCATGGTCTAAAAATCTTGAGTGGAAAGTTATAGATGTAAACAATTCATAAGTTTTAAATGGCATGTTGTCCTGAGTACCATGCTGAAATCACGAGGCATCATGGCCAGGACAGATCCCTTTGTCTAGCATATCCACGCTAGAGACACTCGCTCCCAGCTCCTTAGTCACTTCATAGCCACGTTGCTCATGAGATGGACTGTAGCGGTATCACAGAGCTTGTGTCCAAATAACCCTATTTTACTTAAGAATGGCTCCAAAGTGCAAGAGTAGTGATGCTGACAATTTGGATATGCCAAAGAGAAGCCATAAAGTGTTTGTTATGTGTAGTAATAGTAACCTAATGGTATGTCACTCACCTCGCTTTTCGTGATGTGGGCATTGTATCATCTCACATCATCAGAGGAAGGGTGAGTACAATAAGATATTTTGAGAGAGAGAGAGAGAGAGAGAGAGAGAGACCATATTCACATCTTTCATTACAGTATATTGTGTTAATGTTTCTGCTGTGCCAGTAGCTATTGTTAATCTCTCACTGTACTTAGTTTATAAATTAAACTTTATCAAAGGTATATATGTATAGGAAAAAAGCACTATATATATAGGATTTAGTACTATCCATGGTTTCAAGCATCCAGTGGGGGTCTAGAAACATATCCCCCATGGATAAGGGAAGATTACTGTACCTGATTCATAACCTGCCATGTTAGTCTTCCCTAATCCCAGATATAGAGGCACCAGCTCATACCTATTACAAGATCTGGATTTCCCAGAGTGAATCTACAAAACACCAGGCTCCCGAGATGCTCTGAGCAGGAAAGTTTCCTTGGTTAGTAAGTTAGGGAAATGCTGCATATTCTCTCCAGTCTTTGAGAATCACAGATGCTCATTTGTGATTAAATAAATATTAAGTTTAATTAATACATATTAAATTAAATGTGATTAAAGCATGTAAAGTCCCTGAGAAGTCCTGTTGTAGAGCACCCTCTTTCACTTTAACCCCAGATTTAACTGAATTCTTTTTTTTTTATTTTGTTTTAATCCTCATCTGAGGATATATATTTTTTTCCATTTATCTTCAGACAGAATGGGAGGGGGGGAGAGAGAGAAACATTGGTGTGAGAGAGAGACATCCACCAGGGCCAGGGACTGAACCGCAACCAAGGCACATACCCTTAATCGGAATCGAACCTACGACTCTTTGGTCTTCGGGTCAACACTGTAACCGCTGAGCCAAACTGGCCAGTGCTGAATGCTTTTCTTTTATTTTATAACATAAGACATAGTAAAATTAACTTTTTTTGGTAACAGTTCTATGAAATTTCACATATGTATAGATTCATGTAACCACCACCACAGTCAGGATACAGAACAGTTTCATCACACCCCAAAACTCCCTTGTACTATCCCTTTATAGTCACATCTCCTACTCCCCAAACCCCTGAGAACAACTGACTTATTCTCCACCAATACAGTTTTATTTTTTACAAGAATGTCATATAAGTTGAATTATATACTATGTAGCCTTTGAGACTGTCTTCTTTTACTCAGGTAATACCTTTGAGACTCATCCATGTTGTTGCATGTATCAATAATTAGGTCTTTGTTATTGCTGGGTAGTACTGCATGGTATGGATGTACTACAGTTTGTTTATCTGTTGAAAGATATTTATTTGGGTTGTTTCCAGTCTTTGGTGATTATGAATAGAGCTGCTGTGTACAGGTTTGTGTGAACGTAAATGTTCACTTCTCCAAGATGAAGCAAACTCTTTTTATCTGTGTAACACCTAGTAAGATCCCACATAACCAGTATTTACAGAACATACTAACATCCTATAGACCTAGTATTCCACAGACTGAACTTTGGGAACTAAAGCTTTAGGAAGGCCTTGAATGCTGGGACTTAATGCTGGTTTTGAAAGTCAAAATCTATCTCAAATTCATCCCACACACCCAAAGTTTACTTAGGCTCAGCCAGTACTCCCACCATACTCCCATTTGTTGAGAACTTACTCGCAGACATTTGTATCATAATCTCATTTAATTTAACCCTCACAACAATCCTGATTTTGCAGATGAGGAAACTGAGGCCCAGAGAGCTTAAACAACCTGCTGAATTTTCCCACAGCTGGTAAGTAGCTGAGATTTGAACCCTTATGTCTTATCTCCAAGTCCAGTGCTTTTTCTGCTACCCACCTCAACTTGCCTTTCATCCCTTTCCCTCTTTGAATTTTATTTTTTTTCTGGGTCTATAGTCAGTTGTATTACACCAGGATTGGCAACTAAAAAACACAAGTGCTGTCACTTCCCACTTCCACACTCATGGCAGATGTCACTGATTTAATTCCATCTTCTTTTCCTTGCTCAGCCTGATGCAACTTTCTCCAGACAACTATCAGTTGACTAGAGTTAGCATTTGAGCTAATAACCATTTGTTACTTTGTTCTTAGACTTTGTATTAGTTATCTATTGCTGTGTAACAAACTACCCCAAAATGTAGTGGCTTGAAAATGGTAAAAATCATTTAAAATCTCTCACAATTTATATGGGTCCAGAATTCAGACAAGGATCAGCAGAATGGCTGTCCCTGCTGCCCCATGCCTCCGGGGTATATTCAGTCAAAAGACTTGAAGGCTGGGCTGAAGTCATCTGAAGGCTTGTATCTAGTGATTGATTCTGGCTGTTGGCTGATGGCCTACCTGTGGCTGTAGTCTGAATATCCTTTTGTGTCTTCACTGTATGACTTGGGCTTCCTCAGAATGTGATGCCTTGGTTCCAAAGGCTAGAATCTTGAGAGAGCGCATGACATCACAGTGTATCTCTTCCACCACATTCTGTTTCTTAGAAACAAGTTAGTAAGTCTTGGCCATTTTCAAGGGGCAGTAAATTATTCTCCACTTTTTAAAGGGAGGAACGTCAAGTAATTTGTGGACATATTTTAAAACCACCAGATGTAAGCACATATTGGACATAGATGGTGTCTGTGCAACATTCATTGTGTGGGCCTCATCTAGCGCTATGAATAATCATGTGTTGGAATTAAGTTTCTTCGTTGGTGGTGTTGGGAACTAATAGTGCTCAGAGCCTTATACGCAGCACACCCACAGTAAATAGGTGCTGGGTTGGAGAGGATTACCTTGGGATCTTAACCTCTCTGCCTTTCCTTGGGTCTTAAAGACAACTTCTCTTTGTCAGTGAGAGGTTTGGCTAGACCCAGAGATAAGACCCCTGACAGAAAAAGCTGAGGGAAGTACATTTAGGGCTTGTTCCTTGTGTGTAGTTCCGTAAAACAGTGTTGTGCCTTTAGTGCTTCTGTCCATAGTTTCATTATTCAATGCAAATTTGAATGCACAGAGAATTAGCAAGGACTCTGTCAGAAAGTAACAGATAACTAAAAGGAATTTATTGGTTTACTTAACTGAGAAGTTCAAGGGGATGAATTTGTCATGACAGGATCCAGGGCCTCAGAGAACATTGTTAGAATTCAGTTTCTTTCTCTTCGGGTCTGCCTCTGTATTTTTGTTGTGGCGCGAGAGAACCGAGAGACCACCAGAGCCAAATTAAAGCCAAATAGAGAGCAAAGCCGGCCGGCGACTGATCCCCGAGTTCTCGGAGACCAGCCCCGATATGCTTTGTTACCTACCTTTTATACTTTACAGAAAATAGGATCTTCTTGATATAATGCCCAGGGCTACAACAGTGCTGTATAGAATTAGTTTGCCTTGTGGATAACAGGAACACCCAGGTATTTCAAGGTACATTGGGTCACACTTAGCCCCGAGCTGCACAAACACAATGCAAGCCTGTTGATTGAATTCTTTACAAAACAAGTTCAGCTAGAGGGCACACAGTGACTTTCCCAATCACCAATTATGGAACTATAAACATGTCAGCACAATAATTTACCAATCATCAATTAATGGGGTTATAAACATGCCAGCACATTTTAACCCCACTTCCTGCTCTGTTGGCTTTAGTCTCAGGTGAGCTCTCCCCAGGAGGCAGTCCAGATGGACAGCACCAGCTCCAGGCTTACATTCTACTGGCTAAGTAAGCCTAGTAGACCAAGTTGCCTCTTTTCCTATAGCTCCAGAAAAGTGCCAAGGTTGACGCTTATCACAGTCTATTTGGGCTGCTGTAACAAAATACAATAGAAAGGGCAGCTTAAAAACAACAGAAATTTATTTCTTATAGTTCTGGTAGCTGGACGTCTGTGATCGTGGTGTTAGCAGATTTGGTGCGGCAGCTGGTAAGGGCCTGCTTCCTGGTTTACAAATGGCGCCTTCTTGCTGTGTTTTCACATGGTGGAAGTGGCGTTGATCTCTGTATGGTCTCTTTTATAAGAATAGTAATCACATTCATGAAGTCTCCACCCTCATGATCTAAGCCTTAACCTCCCAAAGGTCCCACTTGCTAATACCATCTATGGAGGTTAGGATTTTAACATATAAATTGGCGGAGGCGGGGGGCACACAAACATTCAGACCTACACTGGGTCAGGAACTCGCCCCTAAACCAGTCACTGTGACACGGAATCCTGGCCTGGCTCATAGGCGGTTAGTCCCTCTTGAACCCATGAACTAATGTATTGGAGTAATTTGTTCCTTTGTTATCAGAAGAGGGCATGCTAGATGAAGGCAACAGATAACATGCCTTTGACTCTGAGGACCTGCTCTAATCTCTGCTCTCCCATATCTGTCCTGGCTTTCCATTCAGCTGTGTCTTGGCTCTTACAACTATATTCTTCCTCCACCTGTAGGCTCTGAGATTCCCAGGACAACTTCATAGTCTTAAGGTCTAGCTCCTGACTGCTGATGCCTTGGTTTACTCTCATGACTCCTTACATTCCTGGTTCCTAGTCTGCTCAGGATTTAAGGGACGCAGAGCACTTTGATTTTGGTCTTAATTTTCTGGACTCCTAACCTGTCTCCCATAGGCTGGAAATGATTACTTCTTGACCTGTGGCCTTGACTTTGGGCCTCTTGATTCTTTCGTCCATGGTGTTTACAAACCTGTTAACCCCTCACTTCCCTTGCATCCTGTCTCTTGGTTTATTTTATTATTATTATTTTTAATCCTCACCCGAGGACACCTTTCCATTTTTTGTTCAGATAGAGTGGGAGGGAGAGAGAGGAAGACAGAGAGAGAGAAACATGACGCGAAAGGGACACATCGAGTGGCTGCCTCCTGCACAACCAACCAGGGCCGGGGACAAACTGCAACCGAGGTACGTGCCTCTAGCGGGAACCGAACCCGGGTCTCTCTGGACCGCAGGCCAACGCTCTAACTGCTGAGCCAAACCGGCCAGGGCCTCTTGGTTTATTTTAGTACTCTGCCTTGTTACCATGCACATCTTGGTTTAATAGTATCTCTTGGGCCAAGTAATTTCGTAACACAAATCCACTGATCAGTGTGGTGGGCTGTGCTTTCTCCACTGACAGGCTTCCTTCTCTCCCTTTCTTCTTCTTTTTAAAAAATATGTTTTTTTAAATTGATTCTAGAGAGAGAGGAAGGGAGAGGGAGAGAGAGAGATAGAAACATTGAAACATCGATGAGACAGAAACATCAATTGGCTGCCTCGTGCATGCCCCCTACTGGGGATCGAGCCTGAAACCTGGGCATGTGCCCTGATAGGGAATTGAACCAGTGACCTCTTGGTGCATGGGACAATGCTCAACCAACTGAGCCACACTGGCCAGGTCCTCCTTTTCTTCTTTTGGAGGATAAACTGAGTTATATACAGTGTATTGGATTCAGAACCAGAAATCCTGAATTCAAAACCTGGCATATGTGACTTTAGGTGAGGATTTTTAATCTCTCTGAGCCCCAATTTTCTCATCTTTAAAATGGGTAGAATAATGTCTACCTCATAGGATTGCCTTGAAGATTAATAGAAGAATATAGATATTGCAAGATAATAATAGATAATAATTCTAAAATGCTAATATGTGTGTGTTTATTTAAAAAAATTTTTTTGTCTCTTCTAAGCATCTTCTTTTTATGTAGCTTCCGCATTCAAGTAGTTAGACCATTCTGTGCTCATTAACTCAGAGAAGGAAATGTAGAGCATAAAAGAACAAATAGGAATCTTTCTGGCTTTGGCTTTCAAAAGCCTAAAGCCCTTAGGGTAACACTGAGAGCCCTGGACGTGGCCAAAGTCAGTGAGAGCAAGGGGTTTGAAGAGAGAGCTTCTCTCTCACTGGCAAAGATTCCACTGTTTTGAGCAGAGGAGAGGGATAGTGTGAGAAGGAGAAAAGACAGGGGTGGTGTGGTGAAAGTAGATATGCAGCAAGTCCCAGAGAGAGAGGGGGCCCTGTGTCTTACTTTCTGGGTAGAGCCCTGGGAGCAGAAAGGACATGGCTGGTAGATTCTGGGTTCCCAAGTGTGACCTAGAAATGGTGCCGGCTGGAAGGGGTCATGCAGTCTAGGGGTGAGGGACATGTCAGTGATGATCAGTGAGGATTGAAGCCTATGGGCCAGACAAGGTGATGGTGATTTCAATGAACAACAACATGGATAGATGACAGCAAGCATAGGAATGCACCCCCCCCACTCCCCTTCCCCACCATGATTCTTTATAAATACTCAGAACCTAGAGTCATTCCTGAAAAAGGGAGGAAGACTTAAAATTAGTTGAGGTTATGGGTTTTTTTTTTGTTTTTGTTTTTTTTTGCCACTCTGGTGGAATGGGAGCTGAAAATGAAGTTAAGGTATAAAAATATTATTTTGCATATAACTGTATGGTAGACTGAGAGCCATAACCACTACTATGAAAAGCACTTAGCCTGTGTCTGTATGTAGGTACAGAATATGTTTATGGAGGCTGAATCCAGATGTTATTGAGCTTTTGACTATATCTAATGTCCTGCTTGATGTCTGAGGCCTGGGATAGCCATTCGCTATATCAGGGGTTCTCAAAGTATGGTTCCTGGACAAGCAGTATCAGCATCACTGGGCATTCATGAGAAATGCACATTCTCAGGCCCTACCCCAGAATGACTGAGTCAGAAACTCTTCCAGGCCATTCTGATGCATGCTAGAGTTTGAGAGCCACTGCTTTACATACTTTCTGGTTTCTTTTCTTACATCCTCAGTTTCTCAGGCTTGTCAAACACAGTCATCGGCTTTGGGCCAGCCAGATAATTTAAGCTTCTCATGTGAGGACAGGAGAGCTTCTGATTTCCCCGAGTTTTCCTCACAACCATGCCAGTTTTATTTCACTTCACTGAGGATCCAGTTCCTGGAAGGAAATATGGGAGATGGGAAGGAGACCCTTTAGTAAATGGGGAGAGGAAATCATAGGTAAACACAGTCTCAAACCTTTACTAAACCTGAAGGAGCTGGTGAACTTCAGAGGGAATGATTTTGTGGCCAGGCAAGGTCCTAGGGAAATTTACTGCCGAAACATTTCCTTGTTTCTGGGTCAGGAAATGATAGCACACAGATGGAATTTACCATGGAAGCATAATGGAGTGGCCCCACCCAGGGGCTCAGCAAAGGCCCCTTTCACTGGCTCTGTTCAAATATAATGAGCACTCCCCAGGCTCTCTGGCTGGCTGCTTTTTCTTTTTCCTCGACTGCTTTCACTTTTTCACAGAGGGCTGCCCCGCTTGCTGGCCACTTGGGACTGGGGTGAGCCTTGATTTGGCAGGAGAAAGGAAGAAGTACACGGTGGCCTACTAAATTGAATCATTCTGCCTCCCTGGCCCTTTCCTTGAATAATAGGCCTTTGTGCTTCGAAATGTAGGGAAGTCCTAGTTTCTCAGGCTTTAAAAAAAAACACAAAACCTTCCTCCAACCTCCTCTCCAGCTTTAAGATGCTTAGCAGGGAGTAATTAAGGGGCAGAACAATTATTAAATCAAATGTTTATTTAATGATTTTAGAAATTTCTTGGATAGTTGGCTTCTAAGCAAATATATTTGATGCATTCCTTCAGATGGACAAAAATATTGGGTCAATTTAAAAATCCTGCTTAAAAAAAATCATATGGGACAAATTGCTACATGAAAACAACAACAACAACAACAACAAAAACCCCACAGCTGTTTTTTTTTGGCTCTAAATTGCATTACCAGAGAGGAATTCAGACAGCCTTTGGAGTCTGTTGTAATGGGTTTTTGATAATAGACATTCATCTCTGTTTTCCTTTCCCTAATTCCATCCTGCTTTTTCTGTTCTTTTAAAGGTATATGTTAATAACATTACATTCTTTTTTTTTTTTTAACCCCGAAAGCAAATTATATTGAAAAATCATTATCATCATTTAGGCCCCCTATATTTCAATGGTTTAAGTATGTTTTGTACAACTTTGATTTTTGGTTAACCATAAAAGATATGGTTTTGCCATTTATTTTTGAATTTTATAGACTGTGGCAGGAGGTATAAAACATTCTTTAATCAAGGATGATTATGCCAGCCAGGATCCACTCCTGCATCTAGAGGTTGGCTAACCTACCCAAACAACATGGCTGAGGACAAGGAATAAGGAGACTGTTGGCAGGAAGTGAGTGGAGTGGATGCTAGGAAAGGGACCACTAGATTGGGCATCCTGCCTTTCTGTTTGTTTATAAAAATGATCCACAGCTCTCATCCAGGGGCAACTCTGATATTTACCCATTTTCATTTTGGGAAATGCCTTTTTATTTCTACCTGTCCTTTGTGATGAAAAGGCGAACCTGGTCCTCATTTGGCTCTGCTGCTCATTAGCTTAACGAATTAGGAGAAATCACTTACTTCTCTGGTCCTCGGTTTTCTTATCTCTGTAACAAGAAAGTACTGAATAATTCTATGATAGTATTAATGTCACCAGTTTGTTAAGTGAGACTCAGTAAGTAGATTTCGGGGTTCGCTCTAGAATGTTTTTAATGATTGTAATACCATGTGCCTAGCCCATAATAGATGCTCAGCAAATATTTGTTGCATGAATCAGTGAACAATCATGTTGGCAGAATACCAATTCCATGTAGTTTTATCTCTGTTCCTTTCAAATTCAGGTGAGTGGCATTGATTTTAGTTTATTGGATTCCATCTGGAGCCCAGGTTGGAGGATAGAGTGATGTAATGTTAGGGAAATGTCCTGGAGGTAGCAGGAAGGAACTGAGCGAGAAGGGACATTTATTCTCAAGGTTATCTGAAGTACATGAAGCAAACAAGGAAAGAGGGTAGTGGAGCTGACAGGGAAATAGGGATCAGAAGCTGTTTCCATTATTTACCTCTGCATAAAGAACCACTTCAAAACTTAGTGGCTTAAAACAACAATTTATTGTTTCTCATGATTCTGTGGTTTGATAAGGCTGTTCTTCTGCAGGTTTCACCTGAGGTCCCTCGTGGCTGCTCAGGCAGGATGGCTGGGCCTCTCTCCCCTTGTGGTTTCTCATTACTCACTTGTCATATGTAACCTTCCTATACAGCAACTGGGTCCCAAAAGGGAGCATTTCAAGAGGACAAGCTCCAGTGTGCGAGTGCTTATCTAGCCTCCGTTTGCTAATGTTCATTGGCCAAAGCAAGCCATATGGTCAAGCCCAGAGTGGGGTTGGGCTGGAGTGGAGGGAGGCCAGGTTAAAAATGTTGACCATATTCCTGTGATCCAGTTGACTAGCTTTGTCCTTTGTTAGAACCAAGGGATCACTTGAGAAAACTGTAGTTCTCCATCCTTTCCATCAGCTTCTACTTCCTTTGATATGAACAGTCAGCATCATCTCAGTCTTATTTAAGGCACTGTGCAAGCACAGCTTCAGAACAGGTCCCCACGTCGGATCCCCAACTAGACTGCTGCCTTTAAGCTTTATCTAGGTATAAATTGTGGAATTACCACTGACCCTATAAGTAAAAGGAAATGCAATCTAGTGAATGTATCAGGTGAAACAATGCCGCTCACCTGAATGGAACTGAAATAAAACCACAGGAACTGGTACTCTGCCAACATGATTGTTCATTGACTGATGCAACAAATATTTGCTGAGAACCTATTATGTGCTAGGTACATGATATTACAGTCATTAAAAACATTCTAGCCCAGCTGGTGTGGCTCAGTGGTTGAGTGTCAACCCATGCACCAAGAGGTCGCTGGTTTGATTCCCAGTCAGGGCACATGCCCAGGTTGTGGGCCAAATCCCCAGTAGGGGGCATGCAGGAGGGGGCCAATCAATGTTCTCTCTCATTGATGTTTCTATCTCTCCTCCCTCTCCCTTCCTCTCTATCTAAAATCAATAAAGAAAAAAAATTTAGAGAGGACTCAGGAATCTATTCATTGAGTCTCATTTAACAGTTGGCTCTCAGTGATAATTGCTTCCTTTATTAAATGTTTAGAAAAAATATTTTAGTTTTTCCTGGGCCGTAGTATTCCTTCTTTTGGAATGTACCACTTTTGGAATAATTTGAGTGCTTTTCTGATTATTTTGTTTTTCAAAGTAAAAATAACTTTAAATACTTTTTTCTTGATTTTTAAGTATTTTTGTTGTTTTGTTTTGTTTTTTAGAGAGAGAGAAAGGGAGAGGGAGAGAGAGAGAGAAATATTGATGTAAGCATGAGACATCGATCAGCTGCCTCCTGCATGCCCCCTTACAGGGATCGAGCCTACAATGCAGGCATGTGCCCTGACCGGGAATCGAACGGGCAACCTTTTGGTGCTACGGAGGGCACCCAGTCAACTGAGCCACACTGGCCAGAGCAGTTTCTTGATTTTATAAATGATATATGCTTGTTTTAAAATATCCATACAGCATGCTCTCCCTCTTGGGAGCATGTCCCTGCTTTTCTTTCCTCTCAGGCATGCATGTCTTAAACTCTCAGGGACCCCACGAGACTTACAACCAGGGGAGCAATGGGCAGTGGCAGCTCGTCCCAGACTAACCCCCTGAATCTGTCCCCAAGGCCCCTTTTCTCTGACTTTCCAGTAAACCGAAGCAGCCCTGCCTAGGCTCATTTCTTTCCCATAACATTTCTAGAGAGCCGAAGCAGTCCTGCCTAGTCTCTGTCCTGTTGCTTCTTCTACCCTAAGCCCGTCCTTGTTTCCAGCTTTAATAAAGGTACTCTCAAAATCACAAAAAATTTAAAATCTCCAAACATACGGACAAGTGTAAAGAAGAGTGTAAAAGTCTCTTGAAATTCTACCACCCAGAGGGCACCACTGCTGACATTTTAGTGAACAGCCTTCAGTCATCCCTCCATGAGAGTACAGTGGGATGCAGTGGACAGGATAGTGCTATAAACTGACTTTTATTTTTTAATATTTTTTCTTTATTGATTTTTTAGAGAGAGGAAGGGAAAGGGAGAGAGAAATAGAAACATCGATGAGAGAGAACACTAACCGGCTGCCTCCTGCATGCCCCCCACTGGGGATTTGGCCCACAATCTGGGCATGTGCCCTGACCGGGAATTGAACCAGCGACCTCTTGGTGCATGGGTTGGTGCTCAACCACTGAGCCACACTGGCCGGGCTAAACTGACTTTTAAATATCCCATCTTGTGAACGTGCATGTTCAATCCTACGTTGGTGGGTATTTAGGTTGTTTCCAATTTTTGTAACAAGGATTAAGTAATTTTTTTATTCTCTGACTTCATATCTACCCTTGAGGTTTTCCTGTTTGGGATTTTTTTTTTTAAATCCTCACCTGAGGATATTTTTCTATTTATCGTCAGATAGAGTGGGAGGGAGAGAGAGGGAGAGAAAGGGAGAGAGAGAGAAACATCGACGTCAGAGAGACACATCGACTGGTTGCCTCCCGCACGACCCCTGGTCGGGGACAAACCACAGTCCAGGTACTTGCCCTTGACTGGAATTGAACCCGCGATTCATTGGTCCACGGGCCGACGCTCTACCGCTGAGCCAAACCGGCCAGGGCTGTTTGGGACATTTTGCTGAAGTTACCATGTGTGTAGACCTCTTTTTTAAATTTTTTGTCTTGGCCCTTTTGATCACGTTTTGATCCTAAACAAAACATTCTGTTTAGGACCTCTAATAGGAACTTCTTTTTAAAAATTTTTTTATCCTCATCTGAGGACATTTTTGCATTTATCTTCAGACAGAACAGGAGGGAGAGAGGGAGGAAGAGAGTGGTTGCCACCCACACGACCCCAACCGGGGCCGGGGACAAACTGCAACCGAGGTACGTGCCCTTAGCAGGAACCGAACCCGGGACTCTCTGGTCCGCAGGCCGACGCTTTAACTGCTGAGCCAAACTGGCCAGGGCTCTAATAGGAATTTCTAAATGGCTTTCAAGTAATATACAGTAGACTTTTAAAGTCCTCTTTCAATCTTTTCCTTAAACGTAGCCTACATTTGACTAAAAAGTTGTGTGGTGCTAGCTGTGTGGTGGGTTCTGGGTTGACCATCTCCCTCTACATCAGCGGTTCTCAACCTGTGGGTCACAACCCCTTTGAGGGTCGAACGACTCTTTCACAGGGGTTGCCTAAGACCATTGGAAAAAACATATTTCCGATGGCAATTCATAACAGTAGCAAAATTACAGTTATGAAGTAGCAACGAAAATAATTTTATGGTTGGGGGTCACCACAACATGAGGAACTGTATTAAAGCGTCGCGGCATTAGGAAGGTTGAGAACCACTGCTCTACATTGTTGGGTTAAATTGTGTGTAACCATGGTTACCAGGCTTGCTACTGTTACCTCCTTAAAGTGATTTAATACAATCAGAATTTCCAACCCCGGTGGCCCCTGGCTGGCCTGTGTGTTCAGAGGTTAAACTGCCTCCAGAAGTTTGGTGCTGTGGCTGGGGGAGTGGGGTGAGGTGGGCAATGACAGACGCTAGCTGGGACTATGTGGGCTTCTGCCCCACTTCTTGGCTCTGTTCACCCCTGAGACTTAATTCTAGCAGTACCCTGCCATTGTAACACTTGTCTAATCCTTTGTGATGTGACTGCCCTAGTTTTTGAGCTTCTCAAAGGAAGGGACCTTGCCTGGCCAGTGTGGCTCAGTGGATTGAGCGTTGTCCCATGGACTGAGAGGTTCCTGTTCCATTCCCAGTCAGGGCACATGCTCAGGTTGTGGGCTCGATTACCAGTAGGGGGTGTGCAGGAGGCAGCCGACTGATATTTCTCTCTCACATCGATGTTTCTATCTCTCTCTCCCTTCCCCTCTCTCTTTAAAAATAAAATAAAATCAATAAAAACATATTAAAAAAAAAAGGAAGGGGCCTTATTTATTTTTCCATTGATTTTCAGAGAGAGTGGAAGGGAGGGAGGGAGGGGGAGAGAGAGAGAGAGAGAGAGAAAGAGAAGAAACATCGATGTGAGAGAGACACATAGGTTGGTTGCCTCCCACACGAGCCCCAACTAGGCCGGGGGTTGAACCTGCAACTCAGGTACCATGCCCTTGACTGGGAATCGAACCTGAGACCCTTCAGTGTGTGGGCTGACACTAATCACTGAGCCACACCAGCCAGGGCAGAAGGGACCTTTTTTATTGGTCTGTGTTACCCTGGTATCCTGTGCAGTACATGGAAAATATTTGCTGAATGAATGAATGAGTGGGTGGCTGAAGAGTGAAAAATACAAGAGAAAAGTCCTGATGTGACAGCAGGCAATGTTTGGGCTCTCAGTGCAGGGATGAGGAGGCAGGCAGGAAGGCCAGGGCACAGAGGAACAGAGCCTTAAGTGCATGGGCTTTGAAGGTAGAAAACTGGGCCTCAAATCTGGGCCAGGCTACCTGCCAGTTGTGTGACCTTGGGCAAATCACTCAACTTTTCTGCACTTAAGTCTCCTTATACATAAAAGGGGATTAATTCAAGTAACAGATTGATTCAATAAACATTTATGGAGTGCAGTGTGCTAGGCACTATTCTAGGTGCTGGAGAATCAGCAGGGGACACAGTCTTTTGTGGAAGTTGTGGGTTCAAGTTGCTCAGAGCAACTTTGAGAGAGAACCTCTCGTGAGGAGTGGAGTTAGCGTTTGCCTCTCTCATGCACCGCAGCAGCAGCAGCAGCGTTGGTGCTGAGAGCATGGTGAGGGTGCTCAGGACACTGCAGTCTGGGGCACTTCCCACCCAATCTTTTCAAGGAGCCAGAGTCAGAGGCTTTCCTGCCTACTCCTGCTGCTTCCTCTTCTATCCTTCTTAGGTGTTTCTCCCAATAAGTCTTTTTTTTGTTCATCCCTCACCCAAGGATATTTTTCCATTGATTTTCTAGATAAAGTGGAAGGAAGGGAAGGAGGGGGGTGGGGGAGGGGAGAGAGAGAGAGAGAGAGAGAGAGAGAGAGAGAGAGAGAGAGAGAGAGAGAGAGATAACAATGTGAGAGAGACGTATCAATTAGTTGCCTCCCAAATGATCCCGACCAGGGCTGGGGATGGAGCCTATAACCCAGGTACGTGCCCTTGACTGGGAATGGAACCCAAGACCCTTAGATCTGCAGGTCGACGCTCTAACCACTGAACCAAACTGGCCAGGGCATCTCCCAATAAGTCTTTTGCATGTTTAATTTTGTCAGCATCAGCCTCCTAGAGTGCCCAAACCAATGTAGCTCTGTTCTCAAGAACCTTACCTAATGGAGATGGATAGTACATACCTCCAAAGATTGTTTTGAGGATTAAATGAGACAATGTTTGAGTGTGGCTGAGTAGAAGGCCAGCACCGAGGACAAGCTCAGTGAAGGATATGCCTTATTGTTGCTGCTGTTGTTATTCTTACCGATTTTATTCCCCAACTGAGCACTGGAGAATGGTATCTTTCAGGTGTCAGTTTCATTAGTTGGTTCAACCCAGTGGACTGCACCTGAACCCCTGCATCCTTAGGAGTTTCTTCAGGAACAAGGGGCTAGAAACTGGAAATGGGAAAACCTGGAAAGATGCTTTGTGGCTTCAGGGAGTGAGCATGGAGCTTCCAGAAGAATCTTCTGATTCTAGGAAGGTCTGAGTATGGAGGGGGAGAAGCCTGAATGGCAGGCCTTGAGCTCTGTCTCTCACTGACAGTAGCCCTGGCCACTCACTGAGGCTTGAAGGAAAGAGCCAAGAGCAGCAGAACATGGTGAACATAGTACAAGAGTGTGGAGCCAGTCTGCCCAGGTTCAAATCCCAGCCCGGCTCCTACTACCTCCCAGGGTAATGAGATTTAGGATAATAAAGATAGAATGTTGAGCACAAAGTTAAGTGGAAACTGTTAGTTTCCCTTCCTTCCCCCCACAACATTTTCATTGTTATATTTGGAATAGCTAACATTAGTGTAACTTCCCTGGGTTGGAGAATTATGGCTGGGGCCCGGTCTAAAGAGCCACTGTCCTGATCTCTGGATTATTCGAAGGAGAAGGTCTGAGGAAACAGAGTGGGGAGGGCATTTGGCCCTGGAAGAGGAGTAGGGGCTTTCACTGGACAAACAGCATTTATGAGCAGCCTCCACGTGCCAGCCTCTCTGCTGGGTGCTGGGTTTATGAAGGTGATTAAGACACAGGCGCCACTCTTAAGGAGCTCAGATGCTAATGCGGTTGCTGGGGGTGAACAAACAGGTCTGTAATTAACATGCTGGGTCTAGGATGAGGCAGACACACAAAGCTTGGGAGCATGTGACCCTGGGCTTGGTAATAATTTTTGACATTTTCCCCCTCCCAGACTGAGTGAAACTCCTGTGGCTCCTAGGTTTCTCCATAGCACATACTCATCCATGGGCATTCACTCGTGTCTCCCTTTCCTGCCAGAGAGAGGACTCCGGGAGGATGCAGACCCGAGTGCCCAGGGCCTAACGCACAGCTGGGCACACACAGGCAAATATGTGTTCAATGAGTGGTCTTCCATCTCCCTACTGTGAAATGAGGGCAATAACACTGATACATGGGTAGTTATGAGGATTTCATAGGCTCATGTTTATCAAATGTAAATCACCTTACAATGGTCATTATTGTACTTTTCTAATTGGTGCAGTGTCTTGTGGATTCATGTAGTAAGCTGTGAAGCCTTTCTGTACCTGTCTCACCTGGTTATTTGGAGGATTAAATAAGTTAATATATGTAATGTTAGAACAGGGCCTATCATGTAATACACACTCAAAGCGTTAGCTAAATCAGCAGGTGTAACGTCAGCTGTGCGAGATGAGTAAGTTCTGGAGATCTGCTCTACCACATAGTGCAGTGTAGTTAACAGTGCTGTATTGTACATGTCAAAATCTGTTGGGAGAGTACATCTTATGTTAAGTGTTCTTACCACAATAAAAAAAAAACCAAAAACGCCCCCAGACCAAAATTAAAAAAGAAAGAAAGAAAAAAATATATAGGAAAAAATAGAGGGAACATTACACAACTTATCAGAGTGTCCAGAACAAATATCACTTCTAAAAGCTATTCACATGGTTTATCACCCATTACTATTTCAATAGAAAGTGGAAAAAATGTGTTTGGGGGGGAAGTGTTTGCTGTTATATTATCATTGCTAGTTTTTTGGTGTCATTTTACCAACCAGAATTCTGAGACTCAGAGTCAAACACCTTGCCAGGGATGGCACAGCTATACAGGGTCGGGCAAAAGGAGGTTTACAGCTGCGAGTATGTGAAACACAGAGTTTATTCTTATATTATTATTTATTAATTATTGTATTGTTTTCCATACAAACAACTGTAAACCTACTTTTGCTCCACCCTATATATGGGCAGAGCAGGAGGAACCAGGTCTGAGTCCCTGCCCAATACTCTGGGACATTCTTGGAATGTCTCACTAGGTGGCGCTCTTCCCCTGGTGTAGGATCCGACCAAGGCCCCAGCAGAGGACGAGCCTTTTCTCACGTGGAGAACCTAGCCTTGTAGAGTTAGCAGGGATTTTGAGCGTGTCTAAGCTGTAATTTTAGAGGGAGAGAAATAAAGCTCTGAGAAAGTATATCTCTGGGCCCAGATTTATTCATTGTCACGAGGGGGAGTCCCAGGTTGCCCAATTCTGAATTTCATTTTCTTCTTACCTCTATGTGGCACCTCTTGCCCACTCGCCACAGCCACTTCTGGACCCTTCCTTGCAGAGCTAGGTGCTTCCCTGCTGGCGGTTGTAATGTCTGCTATATGGGGGTGGAGAAGGTGTTTGGGAGCACAGCAAGGGTTTGAGGCAGGCTGGGGGAGGCCCCCTTCCTCCCATCTTACCCTTCTCCAGAGTGATTCAGGGTCACTGTGTGTACTGCTGAGGACAAGGATCCTGGAGCCAAACCACCTTCGTCCAAACCCTCACTCTTCCCTTACCAGCAGTGTGCCTTGGGCAATTAGTGAGCCTCTGTGGCTCATTTTCCCACCTATAAAATGGGAATAATAAAGTACCCATTGCAAAGGATTGTGTTAATATACGTAGAGCACTTGGAACAGTTGTAAGCATGTGGTAAGAGCTGTAAAAATGTTAGCTCTCAGTATTATAACTCACCAGCATCCTACCTCTAGGATATAGGAGTTTATGTGAGAATTTCAGTATGATTCATCATATTCCTCACTTATTCACTCATCCCATAACATCATAATATGATAATAACTGCTGTTTTGCAGCTATACTAAGCAGTGTGCTAAACCTATGATTTCACTATCTCAGTTAATCCACAAACAACCCTATGATGTTAATGTTTGCCTCTCAGGGTTGAGGGTCAGACAAGACTAAGTCACTTCCCTAGGATCATGCAATAAGTGACGGAACTGCGATTCACACTCAGGCTTGTCTCATGAGGATTTTACTGCTACACTGACCTCTTCTTGAAGTCAATTAAAAACAACTGAAACAAGCCCCTGGCATCAGCTATACTCACTGCATCTCTGCAGGACCTCTCTCATAGAAGCCATCCTTCTGTAGGGTAAGGTTTCCTTCCACTCTTATCCTGGGGGATAAAGGAACAGATTTCACAGCAAAGAGACACAGAGGCCTCTTCAGATTAGAGCTCCGTTAGCCACGCAGCCTTCAAGAGCTACCTTCCTCCATCCTATTTCTTTTGCAGCCTGCAGGACTCCTACCTGGGCAGGTGGGGTGCTTGCATCTCAGGCACGTGAGTTCACCCAAGTTCTGGGTGGTTCAGGATGTCACACAAGCTTTCAGTAACAAGGGCCAGCCTATCTGGGATTTTTCCTTTCTTGGCACATGAGAGAGTCTGTGCAGCATTGATGTCTTTTAGCCAAGAAAGAAACAGCAGGCACCAATCTACGACTGCAGAATCGTAGAATCTCAGTCAGGACTGGAAGGGACCGTAGGATGTGGAAAATAGGACCCTAACGGGGGAAGAGTCTTGATCAGCATCACATTGAGTAGGAAAGAAGGTGGCCAGATTTAAGCCCTTACTTGTCCTCAGTCACCTTCCTGGCACCCTCAGCATCCAGACATGCTGGGGCAGCCTGGGGATGTGCACAAAGCCTACTGAGCATACGAGTGTCCAGCCAGTTGGTCCTCTCCTGAGAGTGTATGTTATGAGCCTCTAAAACAGAGTTTCTCAGCCTCAGTGCTGTTGGCATTTGGAGCCAGGTAATTCCTTGTGGAAGCTGTCCTGTGCCTTGTCTGATGTTTAGCAGCATCTTTGGCCTCGACTCACTAGATGCCAGTAGCATACCCCCCGTTGTGTTTCAACCAAAAATGTCTCCAGGCATTGCCAAATGTCTCCTGGAGGACAAAATTGCTCCCCTCACTGTTCCCCATGCCTGTTGAGAACCAGTGCTCTAAAAGCAGGCTCTTTCCCTTCCAGAAACATGTATTAAGAGTTTTCTGTGAGCCGTGCTCTTTTGACACATGAATCAGGCATGGGCTTTGTCTTAAAGGACTCAGAGTCTAGGCGGGGAGACAGACAGGGTCACACAGGTGACAAAATATGGGAAGCCCCTCCTTAGAGACAAGAGCTAGATGCTCTTAGGAGCACAGAGTCAGGCATTGCACTGACTGGGGAGATCTAAGAAGGCTCCACAGAAGGACAGAGCAAATTTCCAGGCAGACAAGGTGGGTGAGGGACATTCCAGGCAGAAGGAATGGAATGTACAAAGGTAAAGAGTTGTGAAGTGTGACATGTTGGGGGAAAAAGTATGTTAGTATGACTATAGCCCAGAGTGTACATGGTTGGCGAGGAGGCAGGAGAGAAAGAGACAGGGCAAGAATGATGATGATGATGATGATGGTTAACACATATTGAACACTTACTGTATATATGTCAGACTGTTCCAAGTGTCTTATGTATGTTATTTCTTAATCTTCACAGAAGTCCTTTGAGGAAGGTACTATTATTACCCCTACTTTACAGATGGGAACAGTGACGCACAGAGAAATTAGGTAACTTGCCCAGTCACATAGACTCTGAAGGTTAAGGAAATTTGGTTATGGAGAGCCAAGGGTTTTAAGTAGGGCAGTGTCATGGTCAGTCTCTCTGTTATCTTTTGCTGCATAATAAACCATCCCAAACTTATCGGTTCAACCAACATCATTTTATTGTATCTCAAGATTCCATGGACTGGCTGGGGCTCAGCTGTGTGGCTCCTATACTAGTCTGGTTTGGGGTCTCTCACACAGTACGGTGGTGGCTAGGGTGGAGGCTTGGGGCTAGATGTCTACATGTTGGTGTTTCTTCATGTGGCTTCTCTCTCTCTCTCCATCCCTCTGGACCTTTGCCCATAACTACTCGCTCTAGCAGAGTAGCCTGTTCTTTTTGGTTACTCAGAAGCTGTTAGACCTTCTTAATACCTGTACTCAGAAGTCCCAGGATGCAATGTCCTTTATACTGCACTGGACAAAGTGGTCATAGGCAAGCGCAGATTCACAGGGAGGGGTCATGGGGTCCATCTCTGGTAGGAGGAGCGGCATGTATGTACGGGGAGGGGTGGAATCATTTGAAATCAACTTTGGATACTAGAATCACAGCCAGATTTTTATTCTAGAAAGAATGCTGTGGTAGCATTATGGAGGTGGATTGAAGAGGCCAAGAATAAAGGCTTGGCCCTGGCCAGTTTGGCTCAGCGGTTAGAGCGTCGGCCTGCGGTTCAGAGAGACCCGGGTTCGGTTCCCGCTAGGGGCACGTACCTCGGTTGCAGTTTGTCCCCGGCCCTTGTTGGTCGTGCAGGTGGCGGCTGCTCAATGTGTCCCTTTCATGTCGATGTTTCTCTCTCTCTCTCTTCCTCTCTCTCCCTCCCACTCTATCTGAACAAAAAATGAAAAAATGTCCTCAGGTGAGGATAAAAAAAAGAATAATAAAAGAAAAGAATAAAGGCTTGAAGATGAATTATGAAGTCATTGTTATCACTTTGATAATTTTGGTTAAATGATCACTCAGCTTCTCTCTTTTCTTCTGTTGCTGTGGAAAGACCAGAGTAATTATATAATAATAACACAATAATCATACTAGCCTACATTTATTGAGCACATACTATGTGCCAAGCACTGTAATAAGTACTTGTCTACACAATTTAATCTTCACACGATGTCATGAGGTATATATATTCCTAGTTCACGTTTCAGGAAACTGAGATCAAGCGCATTACTTTCCTGAGGCCACCATAACAAAGTATCACAGACTGGGTGGCTTAAGCAACAGAAATTTATTTCCTCACAGTTCTTGAGGCTGGAAGTCCGAGATAAGGTGTTAGCAGGGTTGGTTTCTCCTGAGGCCTCTCTTTTTGGCTTGCAGATGGTCATCTTTTCCTCTGTTTTCACATGGTCTTTCCTCTATATGTGTCTGTGTCCTAATCTCTTCTTACAGGGACACCCTCATGTTGTATTGAGGACCACCCATATGACTCATTTTACCTTAATTACCTCTTTAAAGACCCTGTCTCCAAATAGTCACATCTGAGGTATACTGAGGATTAGAACTGCAACATACAAATTTTGAAGGGACACAATTCAACCCACAGAATCAAATAATTAGCTTATGCTCATGTAGTTAATAGGTGGGAAGCCAGAATTTGACCCGAGTTTGACCGCAGGCTCCTGTATTAATGGCTCCTTATACTATTACCAAAAATTGTCTTCAGTTCTTGTCCGAAGCAGAAAAATAGCAAGGTGGATGAAGATAGCAGGTCTGCATAGCTCTGCATAAATAGCTAGAAAGCTATTTATAACTTGAGGAGCAGGGATTGAATTCCAATTGCTTGTTCTGTGTCCTTCACCTATATCTTTGTCATAGTGAACTTTTTGAAAGGACACTGAAAGGTGGCAGGGATGGTATATGCTGATAGGACCATAAATGGGAGTGATGTTAATGATCACAAATGCTTTATGAATGTGTACAATATGCCAGGCAGAATGCCACATACTTTATATGCATTATTTAATTCTCACAATAATCTTATTAGGTAGGTACTATTATATTTCCTATTTTACATATGGGGAAACTGAGGCAGAGTGATGAATTAACCTGTTCAAATTCACCCTGCTATTAAGAAATGGCAGAGTCAAGCTGAGCACTTAGGAAGTCTGAATGTAGAATCTGTACTCTTAACTATTATGCTTCCATACTGCCTCTGGGAACCTGGTGAAGAATGAATCTATACCATTTCCACAAAAAGAATCTAAGTCAGAGGAGACTCTTTAGGCCATCATTTCCCAAAAAATTTTCAATTGCAACCATCAAGATAGTTATTGCTACATATCAAAATAATATACTGATACTGCTGTTTCTTGATTTATCAGTTTTAGAAATCACCTATTGACTTGCTGTTATCTGAGCTAAGAATGTCTGTCTCTTACCTTCTACCCTTTCCTGCAAACTCCTATAATCAAATGATTATTTTTTGTTAAATTGATATTGATTATTATATTTATATAATTATTGCCTACTGCAAAGTCAAAAAGTGTACTGTGGTTGTATTTCCTTCTTAGTATAACTTTTTATTTTTCCTGGAGTTGATAATGGTTTTTTGTTGTTATTGTTAGTTTGTTTTACTTGCCTTACTATCTCTGTACTTGTCCTTTTCTTTCCCATTAGAACTTTTATGGCCTATCAATAGTTTTTCATGCTCTATGTGAGCTTTCCTCCTTGAAACCCTCCTACTCCAGTATAGGCAGGTTTTTCCTAGTTGTTATTCTGGGAGTTCTCTTTGCTTCTCTTTTTATGTTGGAACCCTTGTTTCTACTCTTACTCTGGATTTGTGGTTGGACTATGTTGAATTCAGATTGCAAATTATTTTCCCTTAAAGGCATTGTTCCATTGTCTTTTCAGCTTCCAGGGTCATTTTTGAGAAGTCCAATTCATTTTAAATCCTATTACTTTGTATGTAGCTTATCTGGACACTTCTGGTTCTTCTCTGTATCATTCATAATCTGAAACTTGGCATTGGTCTTTTTCATTTATTGTGCTTCCAACTGGAGACTCATGTCCTTCAGTTTCAGGAAATTTTATAAAATTATTTCTTGATAATTTTCTTCTTCTCTGTCTTCTTATTTGGACGTTGAATTCAATCTATTCCCTAAGTCTTTTATCCTTATCTTATCCCTATTATTTTCCACCATTTTGCCTTTTTATTATTTCCAACTTATTAGCTTTTTAATATTGACTATTTTTTTACTATCATTTTTAATTTCCAAGGGCTCTTTTTATTTTTCATAATTTCCTGTGTGTGTGTTTTTTTTTTAATCGATGTGGATGCACTATTTTCTCTAACTCTCTGGGGGTATTAATTGTAGTTTTTATTTCAAGCTTTCTCCTGTTCTTAATATCATCTATTTCTTTCTGTTTCTTTTTGTCTTAGTCTCTGTCTTTCATGATGGAGGCTTTCCTCAAATGTCTGGTGATTCTTAGTTGTCACTTTATATTTAAGAGTAATGCACAAAACCTAATTGGAAGTCCTTTGTACATAGACAGAGCTTATCAAGTGGAGGCCTTCACTGCTAGGTTTCTGATGGGAATTTTGCTGTTTTGTTAGGGGAAGCCCAAATGTCACTATCCATGGTTTGCTTCCCCTGGAAAGGTTTAGTTTTTTATGTGAAGAATCCTCTTAACGTTCTGCCTAGCAGTAACATGCATTGCCTGCATTTGGGAACAGACTCAAGGAAGAGGACTGAGAGTCCCACTGCTGAGTCTCCCCATTTCTAGACCGTCGCTCACTCCTGCTGGCGACTGTGCCAGTTGCACCGGAGCCAGGGCCTCACCAGTTCAGATTCCCCAGGGATTAAGCATCCCTTCTCCTGCTTGGGTGAGGAGTAACTGCTTGGCTGTTGGGCAAAGGATGTTTTCCGCCCTGCTCCTCACCCTGGTTTATCCTTCCATCATGGACTGAATCTTTCAGAGCTTTTGTGGGGCAAATCAGTTTGCTTCTCGTCTGTAACTCCCCACTTGCTCTGCTAAGATGATTACCATTCCTCCATCTGCTTTCCATCGTTTAAAAATGAACAGAACAAATGCCAGTAAGCACACGCAAAGCTGCTCCACATCACTAATCATTAGGGAAATGCAAATCAAAGCCACACTGAGATGCCACTTCACGCTCATTAGGATGGCTGTTATCAAAAAACCAAAAAACAATGTGTTGGGGTGGATGTAGAGAAATTGGAGCCCTTTTGCACACTATTGGTGGGAATGTAAAAGTGGTACAGCTGCTGTGGAAAGTAGTCGATGGTTTCTCAAAAAGTTAAACACAGAATTAATGTTTGATCCAGCGATTTCACTTCTGGGTATATACACAAAAGTTTTGAAAGTAGGGACTCGAATATATATTTGTGCATCAGTGTTCATGGCTGTGTTTTTCACAATAGCCAAAAGATGGAAACAACCAAAATGTCCATTGATGGATGAATGAATAAACAAAGTGTGGTATATTTGTACAATGGAATATTATTCAGCCTCAAAAAGGAATGAAATTCTGTCAGTTAGACCCCAATAAAGCTGAAAATAAAATACAATCTGATTTAGTAGGGGGTAAAAAGGAATGAAATTCTGACACATGCTACAACATGGATGAAGCCTGAAGACATTATGTTAAGTGAAGTAAGCCAGACACAATAGGACAAATATTATCTGATTCCACTTATATGAGATCCTAGAGTAGTCAGATACACAGAGACAGACGTGGAATAATGGTTACCATGGGCTGAGGGGAGGGAGGAATGGGGAATTATTGTTTAATGGGTACTGAGTTTCAGTAGGAGAAGATAAAAAACTTCTGGAGATGAATGGTGGTGATGGTTGCCCAACAATGTGAATGTGCTTAATGCCATTGAACTGTACCCTAAATAATGATCAAAATGGTAAATTTATGTTATGGATATTTTACAACAAGAAAAAAAAAGAGCAATAAAAAGAATGGAAATCTCTTGCCTACTGTGATATCATTTTTATTCTCTTTGTCTATGTGAACATATTCCTTTTTTATTCTTTTTTTAAAATAATTTTGTCTTTATTGCTATTAGAGAGGAAGGGAGAGGGAGAGAGCTAGAAACATCGATGAGAGAGAACATCGATTGGCCGCCTCCTGCATGCCCCCCACTGGGGATTGGTCCCACAACCTGGGCATGTGCCCTGACCAGGAATCGAACCGGCGACCTCTTGGTGTATGGCTCAGTGCTCAACCACTGAGCCACACCGGCCAGACCCTTTTTTATTCTTTTACTGTCATTTTGGTAGTGTCTCAGGAAAAATAGGCAATGAATGTGTGTAGTCAATCTACCACATATAACTAATTCTCCTCAAATATTTTTTCAATGCTTGCTACACGGATGGCACTGTGCTAGAGAATATAAATATGATTGGTTTCCATGTCAAAAAATGTAGCAGGCACAATATTCTTTCTAAACTTGCGTGCTAGCAAACAAGTTTTGACTCTGAGGTCACTAAAGCATGGAGAAAATGGATTTGCTGCAATATTTAATATATTTGCTGTCATCTTGGACTACAGCCCTAAGTTGCCGTAGCAACAGACCAGAGCAGGAACTTCATTAGAGGAAGAGCTCTTTGGATTTTAACCATGTTATTCAATCAGGCATGAATGATGGGGTAGACTATCACATGGCACCCATAAGATCTTTTACTTTGATAAGCTGTATAATTAGCTAAATCTAATAAGTCTTTGGAATAAGTAAAACAACAACCTAAAATCTTGCTTTTTGCATCTTTTTGAGTCATCCATAGTCAAAGATTTTCTTGGCATTTCCATGATGGAACTATTCAAGGCAGTATGAGCAATAACATTTGAACATCCCATTCATCAGCAAAGGGCAGGAAGGGCACCAACAGATTAGTGATGGACAGTAGCTTACTGTTATTGCATTTTGATAGAAGATGGCTGGCACAAGCTTGGTTATCAAATGAAGAAATTATAACAGTTAAGTTTTAGGTCTTTGGGTGGGGAGCTATTTCTTGGAGGTGTCAACATAAGAAACATTCAAACCTGTGAAGAATTTTTTGAGTTTGTTTGAGCCAAAACTGTCAACAATTTCTGGGAAGCAAAACCTCAACGGATTGGATAATGCTCCAGAGAATGGTAGTTTTGCACCTTATTTTTTACATTACAATCAAAAGAGAAGACGTAAATGGGTTACATGAAATCCATTGATAATAGATTAGGGAGGTGGGAGAAAGCAACGCTTGGAAACCTCTGAGATTGGATGAAAAGTAAAATGATAGACACATATCTTTTATATAGGTGGGTACAGGATAGTTAACAGTCAACAGTGAACTCAGTAACAGTGAGGGGATTTATGGTCTCTGCAGAGTGGTGTCTGTGCTTTGAGGGGTCCGGAAAAAGGAAAATTACTTTGGCATTTCAAAGATATGTTATCATAGGTGCAAAAAGACAATAGACAGGCTCCATTAAGGTAAAGATTGACCTTTGTCAGGTAAGATACTGGCCTAGGACATGACTACCCACCATAAACTGCATTTAGTTAAAAAGTTTTAATTTCAGACCATCCTTTGTGGTTATTTTAGGTCTCTGAGTTTGTAAGGCTGCCACACAGGCCTCCCCTGAGCTTGTCAGGTTAGCATTTGGCCCCTTTTTGTCCACAGAGGGAAGAACGCAAATACACACACACACACACACACACACACACACACACACACACACACACTCAACTCAAACTTGAAAAGCTTCAATGCACTGAGTCTATAATGCTAAAATTTTCAAAATAAATAGTGATCAGAATTAGGCAGGGGCGGGGTGGTGGTAATCACCACCAGAGATGGCTTCCAGGAGGGCAAGAGTTTTAAGTAGAGTTTTGGAAAAAGGAAGAGTCACATATTCTTGAGGAAGGCAAAGATATTTCTGATTCATTAAGATCTTACCAACACCCCAAATCCTTAGTTTGCTTTTGATTCAGTCAGACACATTTCAAACATTTCCCTCTTACCAGCCTTCCAGGAAGCACCAGGCAGAGCAATCCAGTGGAATCATATCCTAGTGAACTTAGTATTTATTTTCAAGTCGTTTTACCAACCCTGGAAATCAACTGTTTTGTGGACTCATTTTCCTCTTCTAAAGGGTAACTTTTGAGTTGAACTCTCCTATTTACAATACTGGTCTATTTTACTGCACATATTCTTTATGTGTTGCTTTCCCCTGGAGACAGTTGTGGTACAGTCAAACATATAAAGGAAATAAATAGTTTTTTTGAGGGGTGAGGGAAGCAGTTGCTAATTCTAAAGCCCTTTACAATTAACAAAGAAGGATCAGATGCAGCTCCTTGTGCTCTTAAAGAACAATAGAAGAAATGACAGAAGACCATCAGTGATTAATTACCAAATGAATGATAGAGACCAGTGGTCCCAACCTGAGCTTCCCAGACTCCAAGGGTCTTAGCAGTAATGGGAGGAGGTGGGGGTGTGGGGTGTGCCTGTGAGCTATTTTCAGTACTTCAAAAAGACTAACCAAAAGAGCTCATATTTACCAAAGATTAGATGCACAGGCTAATTAAACTAAAACATCAGGTTTCTTTGCTCTGGGCTAGAATTATATCAACTCAGTATAGAAACACCAGTTACCCCATGCTGACTAGAAGCTCTGATTGGCAGCTACCCTTTTCTTTGATTAATAAAACATGAGAAAATGAACGATTACTTGATACATGTGTTTGGTTTGATAGACAAAAAGTATTTCAGAGCATGAGATTTGTGAAGAGAGAATAAGGACTTGCTTTGTTTGGGTGAAAAGTCTAGAAATCAGTGAGATGGGCAAGAAGTAACCAGGAGAAGTTTAATGTGGACAGAGAAGGTAGAGAAGGCTTCATGGAGGGCAGAGGACCAACTCACCTAATCAGAGTTGTGAAAGATGTATGGGATGTAGCAGTGCAGTGGTTTCCAAAGTTTGATCTGCATCAACAGCATCAGCACCACCTGGAAATTCACTAGAAATACAAATTCTTGGGCCTCACCTGCTGAATCAGAAACTCTGGGAATGAGGCCTAACCATCTGTTCTAACAGGACTTCCAGGGGTTCTGACGCACACCATAGTTTGAGAATCATAGATCTATATTGTTATTTTCCAAAGTTTCATATACTGAGACACAGGAGACGATCCTAAGAGGTACCTGTGCAGCTTTAAAACAAAAAAAATCACCATGGAGAATGTTATTTCCTTTTCCAATCTTTAATGCCTTTTGATAACGTCATGGAAAAACACTTAATTTGATCCTAGTAGGTCTTTAACAAGAAACATTCAAGTCTCTCTCTCTCTCTCTCTCTCTCTCTCTCTCTCTCTCTCTCTCTCTCTTAAACAAAGAGAACAAGCTTCATTTGGGTTCAGGGCCATGGCAGGTAACAGAATTTAACTTGAGTGTGATAACTTGGTTCTCCTTCCCTTTATTTTTACATTTACCTTCTCTTTTGACAAGTGATACTAGTTTTCCATTTATAGAAAGGATATAAAGTATTCTTTATAAAAACTTTTTAAATATAAAAATGTGATTCAATTTTAAGAAAAAAGGGCTGCAGTTTTCCTCTGAGTAGGTTGGCTGCAGTCCCTGCGCAGGTTAATAAAGCTCCTAAAACTTAAAAAAAAAAAAAAAATTTAAGAAAAAGGTAAATAATAGTACCTGAGGTATGTGGAAATTAAAAACATAATAAATGCATTATGTGTATGATTGAAATTTGTGAAATATTATTTAAGACGTGTGTGTGTGTGTGTGTGTGTGTGTGTGTGTGTGTGTTTGGTATTGATGCTTGAATGGATGGATTTGTATTTGTTCTTGCTTATTGTTTTCTTTTTGGGAGAATAGGCCACAGATATAGACCTCATTGAAGCAAGTACAAGTGCAAGGAAAAAAGTATTAATATCTGAATAGCAAAAGGTGTTCCAGGCCACAACCTAGGACCACTATGGGAACAATATTCAGTACAACAGAATTCTGCACAGCAAAGGGACCCACTCAATTCTTTGGAGTTAGTTGTGCCAGGATTTCGTGATACTTCATCTCCTTAAGTATAGGGTTGCTGAGATGTAATGAGAACCGGAAAATAGGCTTTGTAATCTCTTGAGGAAAATAAGAAAACAGTTCTCAAATAGGTGACAATTAACAGCATGTTTCCACCCATACCAGGTTCATAGAGATGCTTTTTCATTATTTCATTTGGAGTCAAGAGGTGCCAAAATTAATTGATTTATATACAAACATAGATGTGTCCCAGCATGCTACGGGCAGTGTTAGTCAGGGGGAAGTTATACTGAATTCCTTTCCCTCACAACATTTTAATTACAGATAAAGTCTGATTAAAAACAATATAAAGGTAACACTTCTTTAACTTTTTGAACCTCGACACATGAAACATATTTTGGAGTTTGGCCCACTGTGTGTGTGTGTGTGTGTGTGTGTGTGTGTATGTGTGTGTGTGTGTGTTTATAATACCTAAACAAAGGTTTAATGCAATAATACTCAGTCATCCTTATAGCAAGGGACACGATGTGAGATTTTACTCTATTCTATCTCATTGAAAATGATTTCCCAATCCACCAGTGGTTATCATTAGCAGATTGAAAAGCACTGCTCTAATCCACAGGTTCTCAGAGTTTAATGTGCATAAGGTTCACCTGCAAGCTTGTTAAACTTCAGATTCCCGGGTCTGGGGCGTTCCCCCTTCCTTACTCGTCCTCTATGGGGAGACTCATTCAGTAGGTCTGGACTGGGACTTGGGAATCTTCAAGTTTTGATAAAGGAATCAGATGATGCTGATGCAGGTGAAACTTGGGTATACTTTAAGAAACACAACTTTAAAGGCAAACAATAATAGAATCCTAAAATGTTGGTATATGAAAACATTTATGAATCTTGTGGTTCATATTCGGAAGTACTTCCATTATCTGCTGGATAAGGTTCAAATGCAGAATGACATTCAAGCCCTTTCCTTCATTGGCTAGTCCCTACTGAGCTTTCAGGTATATCCCCAGCTGCAGTCTTATTGCCCTCCCTCACTCTCATTCCATATAACCAAACCATATCAGACCGTTCATCATTTATACACCACATGCTTTTTTTTAAGTATATGAAAATTTATTACTACTGTGTTTTCACCATCAAAACTTAAGATCTTGGTCTTTCCTTCTTGCCTTTGTGTAAGGCCAAAAGAGAGACATTGGCTACTTTGACAACCTTAAAGTGGATACCAGGAATGTCACCAACAGCATGACCTTTGCAACCAAATCCAGCAACCAGAACTTCTTCATTTTCCTCAGTAAAATTTGAACAACCATTATTGGGTACAAAGGCTGTGATATTTTTTTGCCATTCTTGATCAGCTGGACCCTGACACACTTCCTAATGGCAGAATCTGGCTGTTTGTCCTTAACCCCTACTTTTTCCAGCCCAATTCCCTTTGCAGGGGAAGCGCCTCCAAAAGGGTCGGCCTTCAGGGCTCTGCCCAAATGGGCTTTCTTGTACTGTTTATCATGATACTTCTGAACTCGCCACTGGCAGTGTGAAGACCATAGCATTTGCCCATCCTGCTGGTGCCACGGGTCTGACCAAAAGAGCCATGCCACATGCTTTCATGTGCACTTTCATTTCGTGCAGTGGGGTGGAATAGCTGCCTTGACTGGTCCTCCTGCTGAAAAGAACTCATGTGCTCCATAACATACAATGTGTTCCAACAAGTTATTAAGGAGCCCTCAGAGGACAAAAGCTAAGTTAGAATGGTAAGCAGTTGCCTCTTGCCTCATACACAGTTGCTGCATTGGGTGATTTTTGAGTTTTGGGTTTTCATGGCCTCAGTCATAGGGACAGGAGATGAAACCCAGAACCTGCCGAAGATAAAGATCTAATAGGACCCCTCCCATAAAGTTAGGATTTCGATGGCCATACCTCAGTGTAAATGTGAGTCAGTGCAAGGGTGATTTAGAAATACACTGTCACTTGAGGGATAAAAACAATTGCTTGTCTTGAACATTGAGCTGGGTAGGGAGTTTAAAAAAATATTCCTTGAAAATTTGTAACCACAATTCAGCCCTTACGAGAATCCATAACATGAATTCACCCAACTAAAGTGATGCTAGATTGGTGGTGTCCCTGAAATGCCTAGTAGAACCAAATGCACATCCAGGAACTTGTCTTCCCCCAGGCCTCAAGGAATCCTTCACGGTAGAGCTTTAAGAAGTTTCAGCTCATGCCCCCAAATTATAAAATAAATAAGGAAGCAAGGCAACATGACTGTTGAGCCAGCAGAAATAACAGCAGAATCAAACCCGTGAAGACTGCAGATAGTGGAATTATCAATCACAGACTATAAAAGAAGTATTTTTTTTTTTTAATCCTCATCCGAGGATATATTTCCATTTATCTTCAGACAGAGTGTGTGTGTGGGGGGGAGAGAAACATCGATATGAGAGAGACATATCGACTGGTTGCCCCCTGCACGACCCCAACCAGGGCCTGGGACTGAACTGAAACCAAGGTACGTGCCCTTGACCAGAATCGAACCCAAAATTCTTTGATTTCTAACCGCTGAGCCAAACCTGCCAGGGCTAAAAATTGTATTTTAATATAATTAAATAAAATTATTCATTAAAAAACCAGACAAAAAATGACAAAGTTTATTTTTTAACGAGAATTTCTAGAAATGAAAAATTATAGGTTCAACAGTTAGTTAGTTAGTTAGTTAGTTAGTTAGATACAGCTGAGGGGACAATTAGTAAGCTAGGGGACAGTTCTGGAAAAAGAAAATCCAGTATGCAGCACATAGAGACAAAGAGATGGAAAATGTGAAAGAGAAGATAATAGGTCTGGAAAATAGAATGAAACAACCAAATACATGTATAATTGGTGGTCTAGAAGAAGAGGAGAGAAAGATTGATGCAGAGACAATAGTTAAACAGGTAATGGTTGAGAATATTTTAGTATTGGTGAAAGATATCTACCTGTTCACACATTTAGGAAACCCAATGAATCTTAAGTAAGATAAAAAGAGATCCACACTTGCATATATCATAAATGTAACTGCAGAACACCAAGACAAAGAGAAGATCTTAAAGGAACCAGAGGGAAAGACAGATTATCTTTAAAGAACTGTCATTACAGTTATCCTCTCAACAGCAATAATAGAAACCTTTGAAATATCTTAAATGTTCCGAGAGAAAATCATTGTGAACCTAAGATTGTATATGCAGCAAAAATATTTTTTAAAGGAGGAGGAAATAGTCCTGGCCAGTGTGGCTCAGTTTAGTTGGAGCGTCGTCCTGGTCAGGGAACATAACTAGGTTGCAGGTTTGATCCTCCATTGGGAAGTGTATAGGAGGCAACTGATCAGTGCTTCTCTCTCTCTCTCTCCTCCTTTCTCTCTCTCTCAAATCAATAAACAGCCCAGGCCATTGTGGCTCACTTGGTTGAGCATTGTCCCCTGCACCAAGAGGTCGCTGGTTTGATTCCCAGTCAGGGCACATGCCCAGGTTGTGGGCTCGATTCTCAGCAGGGAGTATCAGGAGGCAGTTGATCAATGTTTCTCTGTCATCAATATTTCTATCTCTTTCTCCCTCTCCCTTCCGCTCTTTCTAGAGTCAATAATAAAAAAAACACATTAAAAAGATACAAAAAATAAGTAAATAAAAGCAACAAACATATCCTTAGGCAAGGATAAAAAATAAAAAATAAATAAATGAGGAGGAAGTAAAGATTTTAGCAGACAACATCTGCATGAAGTCATCCCCAGCATACTATCACCAAAGGATATTCTAAAGATATACTTTAGGCAGAAGGAAGGTCATGATGATTGGCTCTGCCCATGTAGGGAGGAGTATTTTATCACTTACATTGTTTGGAATTGCCAATCCATAGTAACGACAAAGCACACCAATTTTTAGTGGGTTTTATGAATGTGTTTAAATTCTTCACTCCCCTAACTTCATGGTACTGTTTCTAGATTCTCTTTGATAACTTTCCCCTCCTCATGGGAGGTCTGAATATCCAATTTGCAGATGTCTGGCTCTTTGCTTCTTTTTGCTCATTCTTCTTTAGGTAATTTCCTTGATCAACACCATACTTTAGGACAGTGGTTCTGAAAGTATGGTCCACGGACCTCTAGGGTTCCCCAAGACCTTGTCAGGGGATCTTCAAGGTCAAAACTATTTTTAGATTAATACAAAGACCATCATTTGCCATTTCACTATGTTGATGTTTGAACTAAAGGTGCAAAAGCAATGGTAGGTAAAGCTGCTGGCACCTTAGCAGAAATCAAGGCAGTGGCACCAAACTTTATTTGTGTTACTTGTGTTGCATACTGAAGCATGATGATTGGCTCAGGAAATGCACCTGTGCAACTGTTAAGTTGTGAGCTAAACTAGCTGCTTTTTTCACAAAACACCATTTTTACAAAAGAACGAGTGACAGGAGACTGTAGGGAAGATTTGTGCTTAAAGGAAAACTGTGCCTTGTCTATAGCACATGCTTAGCTGATTCTGATTCTATGGAACTATTTTACAACTCTGTCAATTGTAGATAACTGATAGCAATGCAAAATAATTCTTGTCTATAGATATGAAAATAAATTCTGTCTGGTGGAGGGACACCCCTCCCCCACTATAAAAAAGCCAGATTTGTGTGATTTTCACATACATTTCAACATTATTTTATTCATTATAAATTTGTGCATCTTTGACTTCTCCTTTGAACTGGTTAAAACATCTACCTGGCTCGCTCATTATGAGTTAAATAAAATCTTTAATGTGTTCATTTTATATCTGTATGAGAGTTATGGTTTTATCTTTAAAAAAATTATCTTTTAACAAAAACTATAGTTACTCCAGTTTGAGTATGTGGCAGAAAATTTCTCAAAAATAATTGAAATGAGCTTGTCAAGGAAAATATAGTATTTGTTACCAAAGGTAAAAATCTAAGCTTTCAAGTGAAAATTAGAATATCTGCACTAAAACTTTACAGCTTTCCAATATTTAAAGGCTTATCTCATGTGATTGGTGGTGATGTTAATGAATATGATCTTGTACAATGAAATGTGACAACATTTGAAAGATCTGAATAACTCAGTGAGCCAATATTTTCCAAAAGACCAATACATGATGTTAAAAGATCATGCATAGTTAAAAAAAATCCATTCAAAGTGCATGACAGACCAATAGATTTTAATGTAACAAGTATGAAAAGTTCATTGATATGGTTTCAGATTCTACATTCATCTAATCTTTAGGAAACTACCACTTGCTGAGTTATGATGTAGTATCAAAGAAGAAAATTCACAATTATCTGAACAGTCTGTTAAAATATTCTTCCCCTTTTCTGACTAGTTTATATCTGTGTGAGACTGTATTTTCTTCATATACTTCAAACAACAAATCACAATAGATTGAATGAAAAAGCATATGCAAGAACCCAGCTGCCCGCTATCAAGCCAGACATTAAGGAGATTTGCATAAATGTAAAACATTGCCACTCTTCTCATTAATGTTTTTGTTTTGTTTTGACCTAACTTTCTCAAACTATTCAAAAAAATTGAAGAGGAAGGAAGGCTCCTATGTGTATATTATGAGGCCAGCATTACCCTGATTCCAAAACCAGACAAAGACAATACAAAAAAGAAAATGATAGCCAATATCCCTGATGAATATACATGCAAAAATCATCAACAAAATAGTAGCAAACTGCCCTGGCCGGTTTGGCTCAGTGGTCAGAGTGTCTGCCCGCAGACTGAAAAGTCTTGGGTTTGATTCCTGGTCAAGGGCACGTACCTGTGTTGCAGATTCAATTCCCGGCTCTGGTCAGGGTTGTGTGGGAGACAACCAGTCAATATGTCTCTCTCACATTGATGTTTCTCTCTCTCTCTCTCTCTCTCTCTCTCTCTCTCTGTCTCTCTTTCCCTCCCTCCCTCCCTCCCTCTCTCCCTCCCTTCCACTGTATCTAAAAATCAATGGAAAAATATCCTTGGGTGAGGATTAACAATAATAAAAAATAGTAGCAAACCAAATTCAGCAATATGTTAAATAGATCATACACTATGATCAAGTGGGATTTATATAATTGTGATGCAGGTTTGGTTCAATATCTGCAAATCAATTAACATGATACACCACATAAACAAAATGAAGGATGAAAATCATATGATTATATCAATAGATGCAGAAAATCCAGCAGCCATTTACACTAGAAACTCTCAGCAAAGTGGGAATAGAGGGACTATACTGCAACGTAATAAAGGCTGTATATAACAAACCCACAGCTAACATCATACACATGGTAAAAATCTAAAAGCATTTTCCTTAAGACCAGTAACAAAACAAGGGTGGACATCACTTTTATTCAACATAGTATTGGAATTCTTAGCCACAGCAATTAGACAAGAAAAAGAAATAAAAGGCATCCAAATTGAAAAGGAAGAACTAAAACTCTCATTATTTGCAGATAACATGATAATATATAGAGAGAACCCTAAAGAGTCCACCAAAAAAAAAAACACAAAAAACTATTACAACTGATAAATGAATTTAGTAAAGTAGCAGGACACAAAATTAATATTCAGAAATCAGTTGCATTTTTGTACACCAATAACAAACTAGCAGAAAGAGACATTAAGAAAACAGTCCCATTTACAATTACATCAAAAAAAAAAAAAAGAATACCTAGGACTAAATTTAATCAAAGAGGTAACAGACCTGTACTCAGAGGGAAATTGAAGAAGATACAAATAAATGGAAGCATACACCATGCTCATGGATAGGAAGAATTAACATCATTAAAATGTCTATACTACTCAAAGCAATCTATAGATTCAGTGAAATCCCCATTAAAATACCAATGGCATTTTCTACAGAACTAGAACAAATAATCCTATAATTTATATGAAACCACAAAAGACTCCAAATAGCCAAAGCAATCTTGACAAAGAAGAACAAAGTTGGAGGTATCACATTACCTGATATCAAACTATACTACAAGGCAATAGTAATTAAAACAGCATTGTACTGGCACAAAAACAGACACATAGATCAATGGAACAGAAGAAAGAGCCCAGAAATAAGCCCACACCTATATGGTCAATTAATCTATGACAAAGGAGGCAAGTATGTATAATGGGGTAAAGACTATCTCTTTGCTGGGAAAAGTGGACAAATACATGAAAAAAATGAAACTAGACCACCTTCTTACACCACATACAAGAATAAACTCAAAATGAATTAAAGACTAGCTCTGGCTGGTGTTTCTCAGTAGTTAGAGCATCAGACTGCACACTAAAGGGTCACTGGTTTGATTCCCGGTCAAGGGCAGGTACCTGGGTTGCAGGTTCGATCTCCGGCCCTGGTTAGGGTGTGTGAGGAGGCAACCAATCGATGTGTCTCTCTCTCATATTGATGTTTCTCTCTCTCTCTCTCTCTCTCTCTCTCTTACCCCCCTCCACTCTCTCTAAAAATCAATAGGAAAAAACATCCTAGGGTGAGGATTAACAAACAAACAAACAAACAAAAAAAAAAAAAAAAAAAGGAAAAGGATTAAAGACTTAAGTAAGACTAGAAACCAAAAAACTCCTATAAGAAAACATAGGCAGTAAACTCTTTGACATCACTCTTAGCAATATTTCTTTCTGAGACATATCCTTGGCCAAGGGAAACATAAGAAAAAATAAACAATTGGGACTACATTAAACTAAAAAGTTTTTGCATAGTGAAGGAAACCATCAACAAAATGCATAAAGACAACATACCAATAGGGAGAAGATATTCTAGTGATACATTTGATAAGGGGTTAATATCCAAAAAATATAAAGAACTCCTACAACTTAACACCAAAAAACTCCCAAACTATCTGATTAAAAAATGGGCAGAGGACTTAAATAGACATTTCTCCAAAGAAGACATACAGATGGTCAATAGACATAAAAAGGTGCTCAGTGTCATTAATCATCAGGGAAATGCAAGTCAAAACCACAGTGAGATATTACCTCACATCTGTCAGAATGGCTATTATCAATAAATCAACAAACAAGTGTTGGTGAGGATGTGGCAAAAAGGGAACCTTCGTGCACTGTTGGTGGGATTGCAAATTGGTACAGCCACTATGGAAAGCCTTATGGAGGTTCCCCCCGAATAAAAAATAGAACTACCATATGACCCTATTTCTGGATATTTATCAAAGAAATCTAAACCACTAATTTGAAAAGATATGTGCATTCAGATGTTCACTACAGCATTATTTACAGTAGCCAAGATATGGAAGCAGACTAAGTGTCCAGTAGATGAATGGATAAAGAAGTGGTTCATATATACAATTGAATATTACTCAGCCATAAAAAGGAATGAAATCTTACCATTTGACACAACATGGATGGATCTAGAGGGTATTATACTAAGTGAAATAAGTCAGACAGAGAAAGACAAATACCTTATGATTTCACTTATATCTGGAATCTAAAAACCAAAATAAATGAGTAAACAAAACAGAAACAGACTTATAGATACAGAGAACAAACTGATGGTTGCAAGATGGGAGGGGAGTTGAGGGATGAGTGACAAAGGTGAAGGGATTAAGAAGTACAAATTGGCAATTACAGAATAGTCATGGGGATATGAAGTACAACATAGGGAATATAGTCAATGATATTGTAATAATTATGTATGTTGTTAGGTGAGTACTAGACGTATCAGGATGATCACTTTGTAAGTTATATAAATATCTAACCACTATGCTCTATATCTGAAATTAATATAACATTGAATATCAATTGTAATTAAAAATTATAAAAAAAGAGATAGCCAGAAAGTATTTATTTGGGAAAAGTTATATATCATAAAAATATGTAATTAATATTAAAAAGTAATGCTTATTGTTATTTTAAAAATAAATTAATAAATATTTTACAAAATCCATATAAAGAAAAACTCATGGGAATCTTCAATAATTTTTAAGTGTGGAAAAGGATACTGAAACCAAAATGTTTGAGAATCACTGCTTTAAAGAAAAAGATTGTTAAAATTGAACTGGTTAATGGTACTTTATGTCAGAGGATGGGGTATGGAAAGCAGCGGGACTATGGATTATGATGAAGTTGGATTTCCTCTTGCATTGTGCAGAAGTCTTCTGGGAAGTAATTGGTCTAGTTCTGGCTTTGCCATTAATAATAATAGTATCAATGATTTTGGGGGCACCTATTCTGTGCTAAATATACTATGTGGATTATTTATTCCTACAACAATCTTAAAAGGTAGGCTTTTATTATTATTCTTATTATTACTATTATCGTAATTATTATTATTCTGTTTGTTTGTTTGTTAATCCTCACCCGAGTATTTTCTCATTAATTTTTAGAGAGAGTGGGATGGAGGGAGAGAGAGAGAAAAACATTGATGTGAGAGACACATCGATTGGTTACCTCCTGCACATGCCCTGACCAGGGCCAGGGATCGAACCTGCAACCCAGGTATGTGCCCTTGACCAGGAATCGAACCTGCGACCCTTCAGTGCGTGGGCCAGTGCTCTAACCACTGAGCAACACTTGCCAGGGCGTATAATTCTTCTTCTATCTTAAGTAAACCCAGGTTCAAAGGTTACGTGACTTGCCCAGAGTCTATAACAGCCAGGATGCAAATTCCATTCTGTCCTGCTTCATAGTCAGAGGCCTTAACTGGGAATCCATGTCATCTCTTGATTCTGAGTGACCATAGCCAAGTCTCCTAATTTTCCTGGGTCTCAGTTTCCCCATCTATAGAACAAACGAAGTTAGATGGAGCTTCACCCACCATGGTCAAGTCCTCAGCTCAGCTCTGTGTAGGACATTCTTCTGCCTTCAAGAGGCTCCTAGTCTGGGCGATTCCTAATATCTAGTCAAGCTGCCTGGTTCTGTAATTTTCACAACCCATATTCTCAGTGCTGTCATTGTGAACCGTGGGGTTTGAATAGCTTTGTGGTTGGAAGTGAAGAAGCCCAAGCAAAGGATGAGAGTCTGCCAGTTCATTAGTGTGGAGAGGCAAGATATTAATCCAATAGTTAATTCATCTTGTCACTGAATCCTAGAGGCCTGAAACCAGAAACCTAAGCATGAAGCTTCCACTGCCAGAGGATTTTATCCCCACCCCCCTGGCCCTCAATTCAGGAATTGCTTTCAGCTAACATTACCTCTGCTTTCTGAGCATAAGCCAGGCTATTGTGCTGGAAATAATGTGTTAGTCTTATTGGAGTGGCTTGTGTTGCCATAGTTACTGTTTGGGTTCTGTGCACCTAAAATTTCAAGTATTTATCAGGCAAAAAGAGTTTGCTGACTTTTCTATTTTCTCTTTGGAAAATCAGATTGGAGAGGAAGCAGATTTTATATCTTGTTAAATGTGTCTGTTCTGAGTGGGTACTGTCCTACCCAGTATTGTGGTGTAATGGTTAACTCTCCAGTGGTGAAAAGTGGGCTTGGCCACGACCTTGAAAAGTGTAGTTATCAGCATCCCGCTGAGGACCCACAATCGCTGTCTGATGATGGATGGAAAGGCAGGTTGTCATTGCCAGTTGTGCAGCTCAGGAAATTGCACGACACAGCTGGTTATTTATGACCAAGCAACACAGAGCTCCTTAGTATGTTTCCCAGTTGCTGCTACTCTGTACATGGTCACTTGCCACCCAGCAATGAAGCTGGGTCAGAAGCTTGCACAGAGATGAGAAAGGGAGGTAGACGTAAATTGGTATCTGCAAAAAGAGCAAACTTGGCCACCTGGTACACGTGAGCAACTGGAAGCACAACACACAACGACTCTGCTTTTGCAGCCATGTCTGTTTTTACTGCCTGTTTGCCTATCTGGTTTGCAAACTGCATTGGCCCACATTTAAGCCCAGAAATAGTCCCCTTTGCCTGGTCATCATAAGCCAGACTGGTCTTTATGTGGCTGTCTCCTAGGAGCCCAAAGCTATGCCACATGGCTGGAAGCTGTGTTTACAAGCTTTTCATCCGTCTTCCTTAACTTGTGGTTGCTATGGTTTCCTTTGCCTGCTGGGCCTGGCCTTTTTAAGGGGACAAGCTGTCCACTCAACCAAAAGCCAGAGGCACAGTTCTGCCAGCATTGGCCTTTTGGCTACAGTCCCAATCATATCTCATCACCTGCACATACTGAGCCCTAAACCTTCCCCCTTGTGGGGTTGACTTTGATTTTTGCCCCAGCACCAGTACAGTGTGGGGTCCACCACCTTACTGTCATCAAGGGACCTTCTGCATTTGCCCCAATCAAGGTACTCATTTTGCTTCTTGTTGGACTGACTTCTCAGTGATTTGAATTCTTCTTTGCAGAGCCCTGTCCTCCTCTATAATCATCACAGTTACCTACTTATATACAGGGTTCATTTAAAGCTGGAGACAACTCTCCCTGGAGACATTTGTTGCTGCTGGTCCAGTATCCACTCTTCCCTTTGCAGGTAATAGCACTTTGTCTTTTGGGGAACCACTCCACTAACCCATTCTCAGCTTATAGGTTTCTGATGGGGCTCATTCCAGCCCTCTTTTTCCAGGGCCTGGCCAATCTAAATATTATTATCTCTCAGCTTCAGTGATCGGTCCAAAGAAGGACACATGATCCACGCCGGTAAATTAAAATTAACTCTGGAAATTTTTCAGGAAAGAAGTTTTTTGCTCTGTGGTTCTTCAGGGGGTTGAATGTAATCCTGATATGCTGAGGGGGGAGGCTACTATTTGAGGAGAATAAAACAATGCAGACGAGAACAGAATTAAGAGGTCAAGAGAGAGCCTGTGGTGACTGGGCAACATTGTTTGCATGCCTTAACTGTAGTTCAAATACTTGAATGAGAATAAACTCCCTTTTTATGCAAATGCCTATTTGAGTTCTGTTTTCTGTCACTTGCAACTGAGTCTCATATATCCCCACTCATGAGGACATTGAGGCTCCAAGTAGTGAACTAACTAACCAGGATACCCAGCTACTGTGATTTGACCCCATTTCTCTTGGCTCCAAAGATTATCTTTCTTCCACTATCCCATGCCGACTTTGAAGGTAACCTTACATTTGTGACACATTTCACAATAGGCAGAGTACTTTTAACATGGCTTACACCACACACCAATTCACTGCTCTCACCATGTGTTCCCAGCACAGGGCTATTATTTTTTGTTATGAACAGTATTTATCATCCCCATTTTCCAGATGAGGGTATTGAGGATTGGTTACAGGTACACTTAGCTAGTGAGGGGCAAAATGGGGCTGCTTATTTTAAATCTGGTTTCATATTCATTCCATTCCCCTCCATTACTTCCTGAATATACCACAAAGAGAGATAGTCCCAGCTGGAGGCTTCTTGTCCTTTACTTTTCCCCAGGGAACCTTGACCACTCCATACCTTGGAGGTGCCTTTGGAGGAGGCCTGACATGATGGAAATGACATGGGGTCTGGGGATCAAACAAACCCAAGTTTAAATGTTGCTTCCACTACTCACTGGCTCATGTTATCTGAATTCTAGTTTCCTCATCTGTAAAACTTATGAGTTGGGAAGAATAATATTTACCTTGCAAGATTTTTGTGAGAATTAAATAAAGTCAATGCATGTGAGCAGTAATAATAATAATATCAACAATGAACATGAATCGAGCATTTACTATATTATTTACTATTATTATCTCTATATTCCATATGGGAAAACTGAGGCACAGAAAGATCAAGTGACTTGCCCAAGGAAGAGCAGTATTTAATCCAAACATGCTGGTTAAGAGCCCTTAATTACAGGGCTTAGCATAGAATAAGTGTTTAAATAACAGGAGGCTCTTTCTTTATCCTACTCCCATTTCTTTGGAAAGCTCTGCATCCAGTGTTCACGACAGAGCTGAAGCAGTGGAACTAGGGTAAAAGAGGGTTACATCCAGGTGGCACAGATCGGAGTGGGGCTGGAGGCCATATCAGGCAGGTAATGATGTTCAAAGCACTTTCGTGGACCAGAGACCAAGAAGACAGATGGGGCCTAGATGCCAGTGAAGGAAGGCCCTGCAAGACAGGTGGCTCAGGAATTAGAGACCCACAGGACCAGAGAAAACACACTAGGGGACAACTTAGTGATTCAGAAGGCTCTATATCTCAGGCCCAGAGCTTTGCTGGGTTTCTGTTACGCCAGAAACCAATTGAAGAGTGGTTGATTGGGCCCCTGCAGAAGAAGCGGTTAGGATTAGGGGAAATGGCAGCTTCTGGCAGTCATCTGTGTCTTGACATTGACTAAGGCTTGATGGTGATAATCTCGATTCATTCATTCATTCATTCATTCATTCATTCATTCATTCATTCATTCATTCAGTATATCGTATCCTGATGAAGAAGTCTCATTTCCCTAGTAGTAGATTCTTCCGTCTCTTAGCACCCTACCCGCCCACCTCCCTTTCAAAAGACCCATGTAGGTGGATGAACACTTTGATCAGCTGCTTGGGGTGGAGTTGAAGATGAGCTTCTAAGCATTAAACTTGAAGAACAATAGATAGATGGTTCTACTCCATTAACCAACCACCAGGCTGTTATTTGGCTGAGTGGATTGGCACTCTAAGGCCAAGAACTGAATAGCTTTGGGACAACAGAGCATAGGTTTTAGAGGCTGAGATAAAGAGGAAGAGAAGGAGGAAAAAATGAAGTAGCCTGTAGGGAAGAGGACTTTGAAGGAAAAGAAGAGAAATATTTAAAGGAACTTTTATGAAGTATTGCCATATTATATTTAATGTAAACTTTCCTTTCTGTGTCCCCACAGGTTTTTCAGTAAAATAGACATTCCTTATTAATGTGTTGTGGAGTTTAATCTCTTTTGAGAATGCATTGAAATGCCAAGTTTCAGTTCAAGGTGGGCATGTGATGAGCAAACGTTGCCCACCAGGATCTTGCCACATCTGCGTCACATTTTTGGAGCATGTACTAAGTGCCAGGCACAATGCCAGGCACTAGGGTTACTAAGACAACTAGACATGGTCTCAGCTCTTAAGGAGCATGCAGTCTTTTGGCAGAGCATTTGAAAACAGATTACAGTGGGAAGCCTTTAATTTGGGAGGCCAAACATCAGAGTTGTTCTAAAAGGATATTAAAAGTTATCATTCACTTAAAGACAGATATATAGACCAATGGAATAAAGAGCAGAAAGAAACCCTAATTATATGGTCAACTGATTTTCAACTAGAGTGCCAATACCATTCATTGGGAAAAATACAGTTTTTCAACAAATCATTTTGGGAAAAGTGAATATTGACATGCAAAGGAATGAAATTGGACTCTTACCTTACACCATATACAAAAATTACCTTAAAATGGATCAATGATCTAAGTGTAAGAGCTAAAACTGTAAAACTCTTAGAAGAAAACATAGGTGGAAAGTTTCATGACATTGGATTTGGCAATGATTTCTTGGATATGACTCCAAAAATCCAGGCAACAAAAGAGAAAAAAATAGATGAATTGAACTACATCAAAATAAAAAATTTTTGTGCACCAAAGGACACAATTAGCAGAGTGAAAAGGCAACCAACAGAATGGGAGAGAATATTTGCAAATCATATATCTGATAAGGACTTAATATTCCAGAATACATAAAGAACTCCTACAACTCAACAGCAATAATAACAAAACAACCTGATTAAAAAATGGGCAATGGACTTGATAGACATTTCTCCAAAGACAAAAATCAAATGGCCAATAAGCACATGGAAAGATCCTTAACATCACAAATCACTAGAGAACTGCTGATCAAAACTATGCTGAGATACCACTTGACACTCATTAGGATGACTACTATCAGAAAAGAAAATAACAACGTTGACAAGGATGTGGAGAAATTGGAACCTTTGTACACTGTTGGTTAAAATGTAAAATGGTGAAGCCACTGTGAGAAAGCATGGGAGTTCCTCAAAAAAGTAGAAATAGAATTACCATTTCATCTAGCAATTAGATTTCTGGGCATATACACACAAGAATTAAAAGCAGCGACTTGAACAAATATTTATGCACCATTATTCATAGCTGCATTATTCACAATAGCCAAAAGGTGGAAGCAACCCAAATGTCCACGGATAAATGAATGGATAAACAAAATGTGGTATATACATACACTGGATTATTATTTATGCTTTAAAAAGAATGAAATTCTGACATATGCTACTATATAGATGAACCTTGAGGCCATTATGCTAAGTAAAATGTACTAGTCATTAAAGGACTGTATGATTCCACTTGTATAAGAGAACTATAGTAATCAAAATTAGAGACTGAAAGTAGAATAGAGATTACCAGGAGCTGGGGATTTTAAAGGGTATAAAGTTTCAGTTTGGGATGATGAAAATGTTCCTGAGGTGGATGATAGTGATGATTGCACAACAGGGTTAACATAGTTATTTTCTCTGAACTGTACACTTAAAAATGGTTAAGGTGCCCAGGCCAGTGTGGTTCAGTGGTTAGAGCATTGGCTTGCACACTAAAGGGTCGCTGGTTCGATTCCAGGTCAAGGACACATACCTTGGTTGCAGGTTCGATCCCTGGCCCTGAGCAGGGCACGTGTAGGAGGCAACCAATCTATGTGCCTCTCTCACGTCAATGTTTCTCTTTCTCTCTCTCCCCCCCCTCCCTCCCTCCCTCCCTCTCTCTCTAAAATAAATAAATGGAAAAAATATCCTCTGGTGAGGATTAACAACAACAACAAAAAATGGTTAAAATGGTCAATCTATGTGTATTTTACCACAATCTAAAATTTTTTAAAAATCAAAAAAAGTGATTATTCAATTAAAACTTATGTGACTGTAAAGACTGACAACATTTTGGACTATGAAGAGTTGGTGTGATCTAGTGGATTTTATGAATGAGTGGTGAGTAAGGTGATGGCTGCCCAAATAAGGCAGATTGGACAATGGCTATGACATTGTAGTGGACTCATGGCAACAGAAATTGTGAAAGTTTTTAGACAAAAACTGGCAGGGAGCAATGCCTTTAGTTGGATCATTGTTAAACCAAACAAATTCTGGCATTTAAGATAATCAAACGCTGGAACTATCGTGATTTCATAATGGAGCAGGTCTCAGACCTTCCATGCAAATGATTTTCTGTTGAGATTACAACGTAAGTGTTGTAGAGATACGTGTATAGTACCTATTTTCAAGACATTTCCTATGGATTTAATATGCCCGAGAAGACAAGACAGAGGAGTAAGTTCCTAATACTTCCCTCTACCCTCTTCCGTTCTGTACTTTCTTCTTTGGGCACCATGCTTTGGCTGTAGGGTTTATTTTGCAAGGCTGGTATAATGGAAATCCAACCCTACAAAATGGCACCTTTTGTTCAATAGGGAAAACAATTAGTGTGCAGGTTTATGGGACTGTTCTCAGCAACAACACCTATGAGGAAGTAAGGGCAGCAGGATTGGCCCAATGGGAAACTCTGAAGCTGGGATGGTCCTTCAGAGTTGTCCACAGTGTGGCAAGGGGGCGGGGCTACCTACCCCTTAGTCATTGGTGCAGGTGCTCAGGGAGGGGGGCATAACCTGGAGTGAATAGCTCTCCTTGTGAAGAGTCCTGCAGGGGATCTGGATGGCAGAGCACACTCATAGACACTACACCAATTCTCTGCTTTTGTCCTCAGGAATTACTGGTACAAGAAGTAGGCCATGCCCTGGCCGGTTTGGCTCAGCGGTTAGAGTGTCGGCCTGCGGTCCAGAGAGACCCGGGTTCAGTTCCCACTAAGGGCATGTACCTCGGTTGCAGTTTGTCCCCGGCCCTAGTTGGTCGTGCAGGTGGCAGCCACTCGATGTGTCCCTTTCATGTCGATGTTTCTCTCTCTCTCTCTTCCTCTCTCTCCCTCCCACTCTATACACCAAAAAATGAAAAAATGTCCTCGGGTGAGGATAAAAAATAAATAAATAAATAAATAAAAAGAAGTAGGCCATTTCCTGGAAAGGTAGCACAAAATACTAGCAGCATGAACAAAACCAGGAGCTGAGGTTTTGTTTATTTTTAAAAATCTCTTGCTCAAACAATATTATAATAGCAAATAAAATTTTATTCGATTTTTGCCTTCCTTCTGAATTACTTGTTTTTCTTTGCTGTGTTATTATCTGGTCAGTATCCTTATGCATATACCAATTTTATATAGTTATGATTATAGGTATTATGTATATTTGTATATATATTTAATATTTGTGTTATATGTATGTAAACAATATAATTTTTCCCCTAATCACAGGGTTCTTTTCTTAATGAGTTAAATTTCACACACAGAAATTTACAGATTTTAAATGTATAATTAGATTAGTTTGAATAAATGTATACATCTGGGTAACTACCACCCCCGTCAAGGTAAACGTTTCCATTACTCTAAGAAGTTCCCTGGTGACCCCTCTGGTCAGTCCCCAACCCCACAGGCAACTTCTGTTCTGATATCCTTCTTTTTTTTTTTAAATTAATTTTTAGAGAGGGTGGAATGGAGAGAGAGAGAGAAACATTGATGTGAAAGAGCTACATTGGTGGGTTGCCTCCTATACATGCTCCAACAGGGGATCAAACAGGCAACCTGGGTATGTACCCTGACTGGGAATTGAACCTGCAACATTTTTTGGTGTATGGGACAGTGCTCCAACCAGCTGAGCCACACTGGCCAGGGCTGTTCTGATAGCCTTTAAATTTTTTTCCAGTTTTATTGAGATATAATTGACATACAGCACTGTATAAGTTTAGGGTGTACAACATAATGCTTTGACCTATATATAAGGTGTCCCAAAAAATGTATACACAACTTTGAATAATTATAAAGCCCGTGTTTATTAAAATACACTTCATTTTCAAAATGTAATAGAATCTGCAGACACCCTGTATACATTTTTGGGGGTGGGGGACACCTTGTATTTTGTGAAACGATTACCACAATAAGTTTAGTTAACATCCATCATCTCATATAGATGCAAAAACCTGTTAGGATTTACTTTCTTAACAGCTTTCAAATATATCAGCAGTGTTTACTATCAGTCTGCTATACCTTACGTCCCCAGTAATTGTTTATTTTATAACTGGAAGTTCGTACCTTTTGACCTCCTTCCTCCAATTTCACTGCCTACCCTCCCTCAAGGTCCATCCATGTTATAAATGGCAGGATTTCCTTCTTTTTATTGCTGACTAATATTCCATTGTATGTAAATACCACAACTTCTTTATCTAGTCATCTGTCAGTGGACTCTTAGGTTGTTTCCATGTCTCTGGCTATTGTAAATAATGCTGCTATGAACATGGGGTGGGGGGAGCATATATCTCTTTGGCATAGTGTTTTTGTTTCCTTCAGATATATTCCCAGAAGTGAGATCACTGGATCATATGGTAGTTCTGTTTTTGAATTTTTAGGGAACCTTCATATTGTTTTTCATCATGGCTGTGTTAATGGTGGAATTGGGGTTTTTGAGGTACCACTGGAAGAAGTATCCCTGGAGGCCCCCACAGGAGGATGAGATACGGTAAAAAGCTTTATTTCTGTGGGATTATACCATGGGTTTCCAAAGTCCCATTTCCCTTAGTCTAGTCATAGAAGAAGTGCAACTGGGGTTTCAGTAAAGCTAGAAGCAAAGCCAGTGTCCAGAGATTCCTTTTCATATTTGTGGGCGAATGTAGGGAAGCAGGAGCAAAAGAGCCCCATAAGCCCAGAGTCACATGAGTCCCAAGAGAGCCAAGAGCACAAGAGAACGAGCTTCTTTGTTTAGGGGATTATATATCCCAAATTTCTACCAGTTTATAGTGGCCATGCCCATTCCAGCCAACTGTCTCTGTCCCCAGGTGTGATTGACAGCAAGCACCTTCGCTAGTCCCCCCAACTTTACTGGGCATGCATCTATCTTCCCTTTGTTGGACGCCTGGGGAGTGTAAAGTTGTAGCTTCCTGGTGAAGCTGCCTAAATGATATGCCTATAATATCTGGCCTTCCCTTTGCTCCTTTTCTATTATTAATAACTAGCTAATTACAACAGTATCAGCTGTACTATTTCACAATTTCATCAACATTGCACAAGGATTCTATTTTCTCTACCTCCTCCCCAACACTTATCTCTTGTCTTTCTGATAGGCATGAGGTGACATCTTGTTGTGGTTTTGATTTGCATTTACCTGATGATTAGTGATGAGCACCTTTTCTTGTACCTGTTGGCCATTTGCATATGTATCTTCTTTGGAAAAATAGGTCATTTGCCTATTTTTAAATTGGATTGTTTTTTTTGTTATTGAGTTGTATGAGTTCTTTATATATTTTGTCTGTTAACCCCTTGTCAAATATCTTTTCCCATTCAGTAGGTTGCCTTTTCATTTTGTCAGAGGTTTCCTTTGCTGTGCAGAAGTTTTTTAGTTTAGTGCAGTCCCACTTGTTAATTTTTTTATTTTGTTATTTTTTCTTTAGGTGTCATAACCCCCCCCCCCAAAAAAAACAAAAACATTGCCAAAACTCTGATTTCTATTACCATGGCTTAGATTTGTCTGATTTTGAATTTTACATGAAAGAGAACATATAGGATTGACTCTTTTGATACACACATATTTAAAAAATTGACTTTCCCTCTTTCTTTTATATCACTCATGTATTTTTTCTGATTGTAAAAAAAGATATCCTTTATTATCAACATTCAATAAAATAGAATAATATTATGTGGCATTAAAAATTATTTTTTTAGATCCACTTCCTATAGATAACCAATTGAATCTTGGCATGTTTTCTTATAATAGTTATTCCCAAAATTTGGTGTCCAGACTAACAATATCAGAGAACTTGTTAGAAGTGCAAAATTTCTATCCTTGTCCCAGGCCTACTGAATCAGAAACTCTAGGGGTGGGACCCAGCAATGTTTAAAAAGTCCTCCTCGTGTCTCTAATACATGTGCATGTATTTGAGAACCATTTCCTTAGAATGTTTTTCTTTCCTTTCCTTTTTTTTTTCTTTCCTGGATGAGATCATACTATATTCCCATTTTTACATTCTACCTTTTCATGTAACAATTTATTAGAAGCAGTACCATGTCACGACAGGTAATGAGTTAATTTATCTACCTCAAATAATTTTGTGTGGTCTGTACGTGTAGTAATGATGCTAAATGTGGCCTGTTTTGGCTTTTGCCTTCTCTTGGGATAATTATTTCCCAACATGACCACATTTATGGACTGCTTCCTTTACTTGCTGTCATCACCATATAGCATGATGTTGCTTGAAATGTGTTTGGGTAGAATGACTCCAGTTGTACTTGGGAAGAGTTACAAACAGATCTTGTCTCATGTGGAACTGGTAGGTGACAATTTTACCCAGGCAAACGTGGTTTCCAAATAAGAATCAGTCTTAAGGATTCTAGATAGGCAGACATAGACATGCCAATGGCAGAGGAGATATCTTGAAGGAAAGGTCACTATGTGGCTCTGTGGGGGACACTGTCTGGGTCCTTGATTCTGGTTGAACAATAACCCTCTCTCTTGCCTCATGACACAATACTGCTGAGGAGCACTGCATCCATGGGTAGACTCAGACTGGCAGACTTAACTTTGTTCCACCTTGGGGAATGCCCATTGACTCTTCTTGTCTTGAGATGATATTAATTAGGCTGAAAGAGGTGGGCAAAGGACCTTATCCACAGTTGTCCGCAGAGTATAGCTTCCACATAAAGGCTTTCTGGTCATCTTATAAGAAACAGTCTTTCAAGAGATGGCCTGTGAGGACAAATCTGAGTTTGGGGAGTAACTTGCCCAAGGTCACATAGTTGGTAATGCTGTGATTCTAATCCAACCACCTAAGTCCAGATTCTGCCTGCTTTCCACTCTTTGTTGCTGCCTCCTGGAGTGTGCATGGCCCTGTTCTTATCCCTGGCGGACAGGGCAGCAGGAAAAGGAGCAGCATCAGACTGTTTCAGAGCAGTGGGCACCTGTATTGGTACTTCTGGGGAAAGGGAAGGAAGAAAACATGAAAGGCAGTGTGAAGGAATGCAAAAATAAGTGGGTCCTAGGACCAGGTTGACCTGATTTACAATCAGAGCTGAAGCACTGATGGGTTGTGTGACCGTCAGTTTTTTATTACTGAGTAAAAAATTTCCCCCAGAATGTGGCGTAAGAACATACACATTTATCTCACAGTACCTGAAGGGTCAAGAATCCAGGTTTGGCTCCTCAGAGTCCTCTGCTTCAGGGTGTCTCATAAGACTGCAGTTGAGGTGTTAGCTGGTGCTGAGTTCTCATATGAAGACTCAACTGGGAAGGGTATTATATTAGTCATCTTGGGATGCCAAAACAAAGTACCAGAGGCTGGGTGGCTTAAACAGCAGACATTTATATCTTTACAGTTGTAGAGGCTGGAAGTCTGAGATCAGGGTGCCAGCATGGTGGGCTCTGGTCAGAGCTCTCTTCCTGGCTTGTAGACAGCTACTTTCTTGTCCTCACATGGTGTGGAGAGAGAGAGCATGCTCTCTGGGCTCTTCTTATAAGGACACTAATCCCATCATGGGGCCCCACCCTCATGATCTCATCTAAACCTAGTTACATCCCAAAGGCCCCATCTATGAATACTAGCACTTTGGTGGGTAGGGCTGCAACATACGAATTTTGGGAGAACACAGTTCAGTCCATAGCATATCTGATTCCAAGCTGATTTATGTGGTTGTTGACAGGATTCACAGGTTGTTGAACTGAAAGCCTCAGTTCCTTGCTGCCTGTTAGTCAGAGGTCACCCTCAGTTCCTTCTACATGGGCCTTTCTAGAAAGGCAGATGACTTAACTTCTCTGAATCCTCCCCTTTTTCACCCTGTAAAATGGGGATAATTGAAGTTATCTTAGAGTTGTTATGGGAATTCACTGAGATTTTGTAGAAAATGGCTTGGCACAGAGGCTGGCACATTGTCAGGGCTTCCTAAATGCAACTATTATTACTATCATTGTAATTTTTAGAGCAGCTGATACTCTGGAACCTAGCTGTTGTCCAGACAGCAGTTGGAGATATGCCCCCTGTCCCCTGCTATGACACAGAGGCTTCTCTAGGTAAAGGATAATTTCTAAACTACAGAGAAAATATAGCTCTTGTCCTGAAGCATCTCAGATGACGTGACTGGCCATTCTCAGAGATACACCATGGAGTATAAAGTAGTCAGACTTTTTGTTGTCCCTCCGTGTCAGCCTCGAAGAGCAGGCACAAGAGTTTCCTTTCTCACCAATGGAAACCAGACCCCTTACAGCAGCCATTGCCTGTGCATGACATGGATTCTCCAGGAAGTTCAACTAGAGCCACCTTTGTGTAGTCAGTCTCAGTTTGTCTTGTCTCTCTCTCTCTTTCTTTTAATATATTTTTTTACTTTATTGATTTAAAGGAGAGGGAGAGATAGAAACATGGATGAGAGAAAACATCGATTGGCTGCCTCCTGCATGCCCCCCACTGGGGATCAGGCGCACAACCTGGGCATGTGCCCTGACCAGGAATCGAACCAGCGACCTCTTGGTGCATGGGTCGACACTCAACCACTGAGCCACACTGGCCGGGCTATCTTGTCTCTTAAACCATTGTTTGTTCTCTGTCTCATATTTGTTACTATCTCAAAGCATCCGTCTGCTCCTTTTCCATTTGATCCTGAGCACAGTTAACAAGGTGAAGCAGTCTTTCCCAGAGAACTTGGGAGCCCACTCTTTCTCAGTCATTATGTGGGGTATTACAGGGGGATGTATAACTTGGTTTTATTGCCACGGATAATGTAGATGTCCTAATCCTCACTGTAAAAATAAGACCAGACCGAATGTCTGTTCTGAATTATCTTTCTGCCTAAACGGAGCCCAGGAGGGACCCTAACTTGCAAAAAATATATTATTCAGCCGATGTTGATTTCATTTCCTAAAAGAGATTGGGTCCAAATAAGACTTTAATTGAATTCAGCCTCTTGACCTGACACTGACTTGGTTCTCCCTCCTAGTGCCTTCCAACATTAGACAAGGGAGGAGGAGGAGGAGGAATAGACAAATAAAGCGACCCACGTGGGTTTATAGGCCGAGCTACTTCCCCATTCCATAAAGCCCAAATGACTGTATAGGAAACAGCTGCAGTATTTACTGGGGCCTGGTAAGGCCTCATTACCGTCCCACCTCCTCACAGAGGGTGTTCGGCTCCAAATGGAGTGCAGTGGAGGGAGTAATTGACTCTGCTGCCCTGGCACCTGGCGTTTCTGCCAAATGCCTGAGGTCACGGCAGCAAACAACTTCCCCCCACCACTCTGGGTGGAGGGAGGCCTCAGGGCCTGTAGTGAGAGGTAGAGAGCAGGGCCAAGAGGAGGTCAGAGGGATTTCCTTGTTCATTTGTTTGTAACTTTTTCCATTCACTCAAGAATTACTTATTTCGCCCTTACTAAATGTCAGGTACTGTCGTAGGCATGTGGGTCATGGTGACAGACACGGTCCCTGCCTTCTTAGAGCTTGCACTCTAGAGTGTCTCTGTCCAATAAAATAACCACTACATTTACATTTGAACTCATTAAAACAAAGTAAAATTAAAAATTCAGTTCTTCAGTCACACATTGTAAGTGCTCAATAGGCTGGTGGCTATTGTATTGGACAGCACAGGTCTAGAACACTTTCACCATTGCAGAAAAGTTCTATCAGACACACTAGTCTACTGTGGGCGGGCTGCGGGGGATCTGGAAACAGTCATTAACTGAACAAACATGTATGTGATGAGATCTCTTTGGATGAGGTGGTACTATGGAGAAAGTAAAATGGGGGAAGGGGCTCAAGTTGCCCTTTGAACAGAGCCGTCTGGGTGGGCTTCTCTGAGAAGGTGACACATAGGCTAAGGTCTTGGCAGATGCTGAGTGACAGCAAGTCCTTGAAGTATTCCAGAAGTATAAGAAAGCTGCTGTGGCTTGGAGTAGGGAGCTAGAGGGAGAGCAGTATGAAATGGGGTTAGGAGCAAGGTAGAGGCCTAATTGTCTGGGACCGTGGAAAGACTAAGCATTTAACTCTGAGTGGTGGAAAACCTTTGCAGGATTTTTACCAGGGGAGGGGTCATGTGATCTGACTTCCATGTTAAAAGCTCATTCTGGCTCCTGTGTTGGTTATAGAATGTAGGGAGGCAGAGGGATCAGAAAGGAGGAAGCTATTGAAGTTGTCCAGATGAGAGAAGCTGGGGCCTGGGCATCAGAGACAAAGGGACAGTAGTTAACCCCAGAGGGGCAGCTCTGCAGTAGATAATTCCTCATCTGAAAATATGGGGACAGTAATAATACCCAGTATATACTGTCACTGATAGAAGGATACAGTCAGGTGAAGTTTGTAAAGTACCCCGTCTTCACAGTACAGTAGTATGTGGCATTATCTTGTCTAACTTACCTTTGTATCTCTTCTAAATGATGGTAATAGCCTCTCCTCTGCTTTCTAGTCTTTGTCTTGCCTAGTCCAATCTGGTTTCCACACTTCTTGCTGGGGTTTCCTTTTTTGAAAGGCAAATCTGATGAGGTCATTTCCTTTCAGGAACTCCCAACTAAACTCCAGCTAAAATTCAAACTTGCTAGCATGTCGCAGAAGGCTCTTCACACTCTGGCCCATGTCTCTTTCCAGCATCATCTCCTCCGTGCTCCACTGTGAGCTCAGGCTTCAGCTGCACCCATCATCACCTCTCAGCTCATGCCACTTCTTCTGTCCAAAACACTTTCCCCATCTTAGACTTGCTATCTCCAGCTCTCTGTCTTTCTAGGCTCAGCTTAGAAATTTATGCCTACAAGAAACTGTCTCTGGCTCTCCAAGTCCAGGTCAAATGCTCTTACCATGAAATCGCATGGAACCCTGTAGTTCTCTGTCACATTGAATTATAATTGCTTGTTTACCTGTCTCCTCCATTAAACTAATATCCCCATGACAGTTGGGACTACGTCTGTCTGGTTCATAATTGTGTCTAGTTCTTCGTATGCTTAGCCCATTTAAAGTACTTAAGATACATTTGTTGAATGAGTAAATAAATGAGTTAATAAGAATCTTTTATTTATATCCTTTGGTATAGCTACTTTCTTTCCCTAAAACATTCTTTTTTTTCTATTATTATTATTATTATTATTATTATTATTATTTTGAATCAACTATTCTTTGAGCTTCTTAACCTGAGTGCCTTACCTCAGGCTGCCATAACAAAATACCACAGACTGGGTGGCTTAAACAACAGACATTTGTGTTCCCACAGTTCTGGAGGCTGGCAGTCTGAAATTAGGGTGTCAGCATGGTTGGGATTTGGTGAGGGCCCTCTTCCTGGCTTGCAGATGGTTACCTTCTTGCTGTGTCCTCACGAGAGAGAGAGAGAGAGAGAGAGAGAGAGAGAGAGAGAGAGAGAGAGAGATCGCTCGCTCTCTGGTGTCTCTTTTTAAAAAAAAAATTTTTTCTTTATTGATTTTAGAGAGAGAAGAAGGGAGAGGGAGAGAGATAGAAACATTGATGAAAGAGAACATAGATTGGCCACCTCCTGCATGCCCCTCACTGGGGATTAGGCCATGACCTGGGCATGTGCCCTGACCAAGAATCGAACCAGCGACCTCTTGGTGCATGGGTCGACGCTCAACCACTGAGCCACGCCAGTCAGGCAGTGTCTCTTCTTGTAAGGTTACTAATCTCACCATGAAGCCCACTCTCAGGACCTCATCTAACCCTAATTACCTCCCAAAGACCCCACCTTCGAATATCATCACATTGGCAGTCAGGGCTTCAACAAATGAATTTAGAGAGGAACACAAACCTTCAGTCCAAAATTCTGAGCCAAGGTGAGAATTGGACATGAGTTCTCTATTTCTTATTCTCTTATGAATCCACTGGCAGGTGATGGCCTTCATCATGTAGTAGAGTCAGATGACCTAGGTTTAGAGCCCAGCTTCAACATTTATGAATCATAAGACCTTGGTCAAGTCAAATCATCTCTTCTTTCTCCCAGTACTCCATAGAGGGCATTTGAGGTGACCAGGGCACACTTGTTAACTGCATACACAGGCTCAGTGGGCATTTTAATAATTCCTTATATCTATATGATAAGACCTCTCCTTCATTATCTCAAGTAAGCCTTCCAAGAACTCTAAGAAGTCATATTATCCCATTGCAGAGATGAGGAGGCTGAGGCTCTGGGAGTCTCTGGTCAGTCTCTTTGTCCTGAGCCTGGAACATTCTCCCTATGTACTTGTTTCATGGTCTCCTCTTTAACTTCCTCACCCCCTGTCTAATCTTGAGGATTTATTACCTGGGCAGGCATCTGCTGGTCTGCAGGCTCTTGCTTGAGTTCTTGTAATGTGGTGTTGTGGTCTGAATGTTTTTATCCCCCCAAAATTCACATGTTGGAATCCTAACACCCAATGTGATGGTGTTACGAGGTGGGGCCTTTGGGAGATGATTGGGTCATGAGAGTGGAGCCCTCAGAAATGGGATTAGTGCCCTTATAAAAGAGACCCCTGAAAGCTCCCTAGTTCCTCTGCCTTGTGAGGATATGAGAAATCAGTGACCTGGAAGAAGTCAATGACCCACCTGACCATGGTAGCACCCACATCTTGAACTTCCAACTTCCAGAAATGTGAGAAATAAATGTTTGTTTATAAGCCACCCAGTCTGTGGTATCTTGTTATAGCAGCTCAAATGAACTAAGACTCTTGGCCATCCGACAAAACACCCACAACTGTGCATTGCTGTGATTACCTCATGTCTTACAATGAAAAACCTTAAAAGTGTGTAAGTTCTTTTTTGTTGTTGTTAATCCTCACCTGAAGATATTTTTCCCATTGAATTTTAGAGAGAGTGGAAGTGAGGGAGGGGAAGACAGAAGGAAACATCAATGTGAGAGAGACACATCAATTGGTTGCCTCCCACAGGGCCAGGGACTGAACCTGCAACCCAGGTATGTGCCCTTGACTGGGAATTGAAACCTTGACCCTTCAGTGTGAGGGCCAATGCTCTAACCACTGAGATACATCGGCCAGGGCAAAAAAAGGTGTAAGTTTAAAACAATTTTTAAATTTTTCTATTACAGTTTACATTCAACATTATTTTGTATTAATTTGATGGGTACAGTGTAGTGGTCAGACAACTCATAAGGCAGAAGTTCTATAGTGTTGGACTTCTGTAGGGAGAACTTGTCATACTTTTCTTCCCCTTTCAAGTTTTGAGAGTAGATAAAGGAGACACACAGATGAAGGTTTTGTGTTTATTGGAGAAACACGTATGTGGCACTTACTGGGTGCCAGCCAGCAACTTGCTCGAGGTCATGCAGCTAGTAGGTGGCAGAGCCAGGCTTCCAAACCAGCTCCGGAAATTTGTTGCTATTCTGCTTCTCAAAATGTAACCTTTATTCATGATAAAACTAGACCGAAGGACATGGTTTAGGTCTGTGTCCAAAAAGGCAAGTTAACTTTTCATCCCTGAATGAGTCAGTCTCCCAGCTAGTTGGAGCCACCACAGGTGTTCCCCACAGGGGCAGAGCTGGCCGTGCTCCTCCTACTGCAAGGTGGAGAGAGCACAGCAGAACATGGCCTTCCTGTAAATAGGCAGATACGAAAAGAGAAGACCAAGGGATGAACTCAGTCTCTCCTCCCCAGTTCACCAATCGGCTAAGTCACTTTTCCTCCTCTGGGGAGGAGTGAGTGACAGATGGAGAATGGCCAGAGTGTTCATCTAGCTAAGATCTCACCAGATGGAATAAGTAAGTGTTCCCTTGAACCCTACAGAGGCTGAGAGCCAAAGTCCTCATCATTATTGGAAGTGAGTAAACTCTGCTGCTGATGGAGTCAAGGGCTTGGGTGTTTTAAGGTCCTTCTTTCTATTTTTTCAGGATTAGGATTTTGAGGTCTTAATCACTGTCCCTGTGAATCACTGTCTCCGTGGATGGGCAAGAGGACAGTTGGGCTGTATAATTGGAAGAACACTTCTTGAAAAGCTAAAGGACTTCTGCTGCATCAGCTGGCAGCTCTCCTTAGGCTTAGTTATAGGTTCTGATTGCCAAGAGACTGATTTCCTTCCTTTTCCTAACAGAGCCAAGTGGGCAGGTGCCTGAGGCCTGTGAGTTCCTAAGTATACCGCTGTGTCTCTCAGTGAGATGTGACACTTACATGGTTAGGGGAAAGAACACCAGATACAGGGTCAGATGTCCTGGTTTCTTGCCTGACTTCCTCATTGGGGAAGTCTTTCAGCTTCTCCGTGCCTTCATTTTCTCATCTGTAAAATGGGAGTCATATTACCTCTCTCAAAGGGCTGTGGAAGGATCAAGATGATGGATGAGAAGGTGTTTTATAAATATCAAAGCTGGATAATTTCAAGCTGCTTTATCACATTTTCCATGGATGTCTTCTGTGAATTTCTCTTCCTTCTTTCCCACATTAAAAAAAAATTATTAGAAGGCGGAGGAGGGAAGAGATAAACCACAGAACTTATATGCATGTATGCGTAACCAATGGACATAGACAACAATGCTGGGGACAAGGCAGGGGTGGAGGGGATCGGGAGGAGGGTATCTAGGGGGGAAAAAGGAGAAACATCTGTAACAAAAATAAATTAATTTAAAAAATAAAAAAATAATTGATTGATTTGAGAGAGAGAGAGAGAGAGAGAGAAATATCGATTTGTTGTTCCACTTATTTACTCATTCTTTTTTTTTTTTTTTTATCCTCACCTGAGGACATTTTTGCATTTTTTGTTCAGATAGAGTGGGAGGGAGAGAGAGGAAGAGAGAGAGAGAGAAACATCGACATGAAAGGGACACATCGAGTGGCCGCCACCCGCACGACCAACCAGGGCCGGGGACAAACTGCAACCGAGGTACATGCCCTTAGCGGGAACCGAACCCGGGTCTCTCTGGACGGCAGGCCGACGCTCTAACCGCTGAGCCAAACCGGCCAGGGCTATTTACTCATTCTTTAGTTGATTCTGACCTGGGATCAAACCTGAAACCTTGGCCTATTGAGACGACATTCTAACCAACTGAACTACCCGCCAGGCCTACATCCTTTTCATAGCAGACACATGTTTATTTTGCCCATCCAGCATCCATTCTCCCTCCTTCTGGAATAGCACCCTGATCTTCTTTTGGGAATCTCTCCAGCCACGTGGGTTGTTTGGGATTGACCCCATCCCATAGCTCCAGGGGCAAACCCATGACCCAGGCTTCACCAAGGAGAACATTCTGTTCCCCTGGTCACAGTGATTGGTTCAGGGATAGCTGTTCACTATAGCCTGGGCCAGTTGACCATTTCTGGGACTTTTTCTGGAACTCCTGGGAAAGACTCTGCTTTCCTTGCTGAAATTACCAGGCTGGGAGAATGTAAGCCTGGAGCTGCCGGGGCCACTTGTGCCAGCTTACAGGAAGAGCCTGCCACCCTACAGGAAAGCAGAATGGAGAGCTAGAGGAAGACACATAGTATCCTGTTGACATTGTTAAAGCCCCTGGATTCAGCCATGCCTGATTCATGTTCATTATGAATGAGGTTGATCAACATTTCATATGTATTTCCCTTTCTGTGAAGTGTTATTCATATCCTTTACTAATTTTTTTACTGTGCTATAGGTGTTCTTATATATTTGAAGGAATGTTTTAAAATATTTTTAATGGTTTTGTAAAACTAATTTTAGAGAGAAAGGAAGGGAGAGGGAGAGAGAGAAACATCTATGAGAAAGAAACATCAGCATTGATCATCTGCCTCCTGCATGCCCCCCACTGAGGATTTAGCCTGAAATCCAGGCAAGTGCCCTGACCAGGAATTGAACTGGTGACCTCTTGGTGCATGGATCAACATTCACCCACCAAGCTACACTGGCCAGGCTTAAAATATTTTTATTGAAGTAAAAATCACATAACATAAAATTAACCATTTACAATGAACAATTCATTAACAATTCAGCGGTATTTAGTACATTCACAATGTTGTGCAATCATCACCTCTGTCTAGTTCCAAAACATTTTCCTCATCACCAAAGAGACCTGGTATCTATTAGGCAGTCACTCCCCATTTCCCACCTCCCCTATCCCCTGGCAACCATTCATCTGCTTTCTGTCTCTATGGGTTTATCTATTTTGAATATTTCAAATAATTGGACTCAAATAATATGTGACATTTTGTGTCTGTCTTCTTTCACTTAGCATAATGTTTTCAAGGTTCGTCTATGTTGTAGCATCATCAGCCCTCATTCTTTTTTTATGGCTGAATAATATTCCATTGTATGGATAAACTATGCTTTATTCATTCATTTGTTCATAGATATTTGCGTTGTTTCCACTTTTTTGGCTATCATGAGCACTTCTGCTGTGAACATTCATATACAAGTATTTATTTGTTTAAATTGAATATCAGGGAAATTAGTATGTTTTTGTATATCAGAGAAATTAGTCCTTGGCCTATGATAGGTGTTGCAAATATTGTATTTCAGTTTGCCTTTTGTCTTTGACTTGGCTTATGCTGGCTTTTGCCAGGCAGAATTCTGCAAAAATTGTTATGTAATCGAATCAGGTGTGTTTTGTGACACAAGTTAGGAAGGCCATCATTATACTTGAGGTTATAAAATAATTCTCCCATCAAAGCTTCCATTTAACCACTCATTTCCTTATCAGTCAAACAGGGATTAAAAACAGCCCCACTTGTCCCATGGGGTTACTGTGAGTACCAAATAAGAGAAATGTTATGAAAGGGCTTTTAAAATATAAAGCAATGTATACACAAAAGGCATGTTGTCATCATCACCATTAATTGTATCAAATTCTGGCACTAACTAGCTGAGTTCTGTTTTTGCTTTCATTTTGCAGAGCAGAGATTGAAGGGCAGAATTATTCACTGAGCCGGCCAAGGATACTTTAGTTGGTAGCAACATGGAGAATGTCACAAAGGATGTCAACTCTTTTTTTAAAAACATTTTTTTTTTTGTTTATTGATTTTAGAGAGAGAGGAAGGGAGAGGGAGAGAGAGATAGAAACAGTGATGAGAGAGAACATCGATTGGCCGCCTCCTGCATGCCCCCACTGGGGATCGGGCCCACAACCTGGGCATATGTCCTGACTGGGAATCGAACTGGTGACCTCTTGGTGCATGGGTCGACGCTCAACCACTGAGCCACACTGGCCGGGCAAGGATGTCAGCTCTTATTGGTCATCTCAGGAAGGTTTCATATTCGACCAAAAAAAATAAAATAGCCTTAAATGAAAAATGATTCTGGTCACCCTTCCTTCAAGTAGAAATTTTTTTTTCCCTACCAAGAAAAGAAACCAGTTCAGTAGGTTTTGTATTATTCAGCTGTACTTGTAATTTAAGCCTTATCAATGGCCATTTGTGATATGCTTTCCTTGTATTTTTTAACCCCAAATTCTTTTTTAAAATAACAGACTTTAGGTTGAACACGACTGAACAAAATCTCAATATTTGACAGTAATTATTTGTATGATGATGACTCTGAGATAGAATCGTGTACTGGTTAAGTCCTTGGGCTGTGATGTTGATCAGACCTGGGCTTGAATGTGATTCAGTTAGTATCTAGGTGTATGAACTTTGGCAGATTGCTTTACTGCTCTGTGCCTCTGTTTCCCCACATGTAAAGCAAGGGTGATTACAGCACCAGACCTGCTAGGTTGCAGCAGAAGTCAGTGATTAAATCTATATAAAGTGCTTGGCCCAGTGCCTGTATGGAACAAGGGCTTGATAAATACTAGCTATTAGTATAATTCAGGAATATCTAAAAGAATTCAGGAAATGAGCCCAAGGGAAATGGAATATACCCTTCCAGCGGGTATTCCCATCCTATGGGATTGGCACAGATCAATGGTAGAGCCCCTTTTCCTGCTGCATACCACATTTATTTGGGGGAGAAATCTAGTTTCTGTTACTATCACATGAGGGGTGAACATCAGGAATAGCAGTGGTTCTTAATATAGCAAGGAAGAAGTGGCCACGTGGAGGGGACTGTCACAGAAGGGGAATGGCAGCTGGGGGACTGGGGTGCACTGTGAGGAGGATTAGAAGGAAAAGGGTGAGGATATTTGCCAGGTGTCCTGCCCAGGTCACATCACCTATTCTTGGGGACAGAAGATTCCAGATGATATGATTCACTGTGTGCGGTGATTTATTTGCCAGGGCACAGCCCTTTTCCAGTTTTTCCATTTTTCTTCTTTCTTCTCTTCCTGCTTTTAACCTGGATATCTGTGGGGCCCCAAATCTTGTTGAACTGTCCCAGAATGGTTGAACTGTAAAAAAGAAATAACATCTGTGGGACTTCCGCTACATGCCAGGCACTTTAGTTTATTTTTGTTAATCCTTACTCAAGGATATTTTTCCATTGATTTTTAGAGAGAGTGAAAGGGAAGGAGGGAGAGAAACTTCGATATGAGAGAGACACATCGATTGTTTGCCACCCACCTGACCCTGACTGGAGCCAGGATGGAACCTGCAACCCAGGTAGGTGCCCTTGACTGGGAATCAAACTTGAGACCCCTCGGTCCATGGGCCAGTGCTTTAACTGCTGAGCCAAACCAGCCATGGCTGCCAAGCAATTTAAACCCCCAATCACATTTGATCCTGTGCGATGAGTGAGGTCACCATCATTTTACAGATGAGGAAACTGAGGCTCAGAGAAGGTACAGAAGCTGCCTAAGGCCCCTTACAAGCTGGTAAGCCGCAGAGCCAGACTTTAAATCACCATCTGCCTTACGCCAGAATCCAGCTTCTCCTACCATTTAGCACATAGCTCTATACCATACATTATTTCAAATTCATATGGATTTTTGTGACATTCCTGTGGCTCAGTGGCCTACACATGGGTCTCTCAGAAATATTTGTGGATTTAAAATTTTAGTAATGAAGAGAATAACTGACATTTTCTTGTTCCTGTCTCAAGTAGGCAACAAGCAGGCTAAGTCACTTGCTCTAGTTCTCAGAACTAGTCAAGTGGCAGAGCCAGGCAGGGTATCCAGTCTGTCACATGCCAAGGTGTGCGGTGCTAACTCCCATTTTTCTCTGAGAATCTAGGCTTGAGGCAGGGATGCTATTCTCTGAGCACATCTTTCTCAGGCAACACTTGTGACGTTCTCTGTTTTAAACTAGTCCAAAGGGGAACCGAAGAGGACCTGAGTATGCTCATGGGAAGGGTGAGGCAGGGGGGTGATTGCAATGGCTGTGGGCCAGTTGCGACTTATGAACTTTGCAACCTCCTGTTTCTGGGCATGAAGCTGAAATAAGCCCTGTGATTCACAAGCTGGGTATCTCCCTGTGCTTTCTCCAAGCAGACCCTGTGCATTCCCACCTGGAGACCTGAGCTCATACTGTTTGCTCCATGGGAATGCCCTGCTGCCCACACCTCCCTCGCCATGTCTATCTGGGGAGACCCGTCACAACTGCCACCCTCTCTAGGAAGCCTCAATGGATTGGCATGGATAATCTATTCATTTATGAATGTGAGTTAAGTAATTTATTATACATTCAGAAAAGGCAAATGGAAGACTATTTTGAGAAATTTGTGAAAATACCATACTCAGGGGATAATACATGTTAATGATAATCTTAAAATGTGAAATTCCATGGGTCAGTGACCCTATATAGTGCTTGATTTTCAATTTTATTCTACCTTCATGGCACGTGAAATGGGTTTCAGCTCTCTAGTAGAATGCTGGAGACTTTATATTTGCACGGGCAGACTCTGGTGTCAGACAGCTGAGGTTTGAATGCTGGTAATCTTGGATAAGTCATTTCCCATATCTGTGCCTCTGTTACTTATGTGATACTTATGCTATGTTGTTAGGTTTTTGGGGGATATCATGGGGTAATAATAATAATAATAATGTGTTGAGTGCTTCCTATGTGCTAGGAACTGTGCTAAGCATGGCTTTACATTCTTATTTGATCCTCCCAAGAGCTCCTTCATTCCTGAAGTCCCCAACTCTGCAATATTTTCTTCCCCATAGCACTTATCATCTTCTAACATATTATATAATTTACTCGTTTTGTTTATTTTTCATCTGTCCCTCCCAGGGCCTCTTGCCTTGCACAGCTCCAGGAGGCACCATTCACAGTGCATTCTGAGTTCTTCTCTGGGCTGCTTTTACTGAGAATATTAATGTGGTGACTTCCTAGAGTTGTGTGATATGGAGACCCTGGAGCTCCAGGAGGGCAGGGATTTTTTTTTTTCCTATTTTGATCATTGCTGTATCCCTGTACCTAGAACAATGCCTGACCTATAAGTAAGCTTTCAATAAGTATTTGTTGAAAGAAAGAATGAAAAAGCCCCTAAAGAGAGCCCATTTTATTGGTGAGAAAACTGAGGCTCGATGAGTTATTAATTTGCCTAAAGCCCAGCGAGACACTGAGGCAGCTGGGTGTTTCCAGCACGCCTGCCCTCAATGGGTTTGCAAAGCTGCATGTCTGAAACGCTTGGCATTGTCCCTGCCACCCCACAATTGCTCAACAAAATTAATGAGCTTGCCTACGTGGGTCAGCCCCTCTACTCTGCTAGACAATCCCCACAGAGTGACAAATTGTCACACAGCTGTTGCTTTGAGAAATTGGATAAATTGCACAGTGCAAAGAAAAGGTGGACCTTTCAGAGATTTTGGAAGAAAATTCCCTAATCCGACTGCTAATGGTTGGAGTTCGCAGGGGCCTCTCTGGCCTTCCTAGCCCGATTTTTTCCCCTGCTGCCTTCCCTTTTGTGAGTGTCTCTTCCCCTTTTTGCTTGCAGTGAGTTCTGCTCTCCTGTAGGCTACAATGTGTCAGTTGTTATAAAATCCTGGAGGTGGAGCTTAGTGACGAGGGCGAGGGTGGTGGGGGAGTGCTCAGCCAGCTCTGCTGGGCAAGCAGTCCAGCTCTGGGTTCACCCCGAGCTTAAACCTTGCAGCAGGAGAACTTCCTTCTCGCTCTTCTGGCTTTGATCCTCACTGTACCTCAGACCAGAGGCGCTGAAGGGAGGGAGGATGCGAGATGACCGGCCCTTTGGCAACCTGACCATCTCCTTAGCAGAGCCTTGGAAAGCCAGCCAGGGGCTGACTGTACGACCAAGGAGGCGCCGCGCCTCTGGTGGATGTGTGTTTGTGTGTGTGTGTATGAGCGGGTGAGTGGGTGTGAGGGAGGGTGTGTGTGTGTGTGTGTGTGCATGTGTGTGTGTGCATTGTGACTGTGTGTGTGTGTGTCCGGATGAGTGTGCGAGTGCATGCATGAGAGAGAGAAAGAGAGCGAGCGAGAGTGTGTGTGTATGTGAGTGAATGTTCTTGGTTATTATTTTTTGGAAGAAAAACCTTGAAAATCTGGGGCAGGTTACCGTGCTCCCAGGGTGGTGGTTCTTCTTTTGCAAGAGGAGCTGACCAGACCAAGCTACTAGAGACATTTTTCTGCGAGTAAAGAGAATTTTCCTTCCAGGAGAGGGATTTTTCCCCTGGCTCTGCAGCCAAGTAAAAGAGATTAGCCCCAAACCTGTGAAATCAACCAGAGCCGTGTGATTACCAGGGCTTGAGAGAGAATACAGGAAGAAAAGGAGAAATAAATTAAATAGCCTGTCAGTGCCTTTGGCCACGTTGGAAGATGTCATCTCAAACTAAGTTCAAGAAAGACAAAGAGATCATTGCCGAATATGAAGCCCAAATAAAAGGTGAGATGCGGGCTGGGGAGTCATGCCTCCCCTCCCCTTTCCTTATTCCCTTGCTTTGGCTTTTCCCCCCTTTTCCTCCCTGCCATTATGAAATGTTGTTATGCATCAATAATCTTATTGTGAGGAGAAACAGTGGCAGCCGTACAAGTCCAGACTGGTTTCAACTGCAGAGAGCGCTGGTGCTGGGTGTATGGATTATGGAGCGGCAGCGATCACTGCATTGCAGGTGTGTGAGGAGGATCCGACCCCGGCTTTAGGAGTGTCTCGGATACTCCATCATCTTGGCCGTGACATGTCACTCTAAGGCCATTTTGATAGTCACACCTCCCCCCTCCTAAAAGTCTCTTAATATGGTGTCTGTTTTTTACGGTCTGCTGTTTTTTCTTTCTCCTTTATGTTGTTGCTTTGCCTCTGCGCCTTTCTCCGGGCTGGAATTCACATGCATGTGCACAGGGAAGTAGCACAGGGAGGCTGCACTGCTTTGTCGGTGCCTCTCGGCGGGCCTGGGTTGCCATGGATTAACTGTTATGGGGCATATTGATCCAAACTAATGCAGGCATTTAGGTATAAAGAGGGAGCTCGGTGCAGAAAATGTATTCTCTTGCAGTGTGCAGCCCCAGTCACCTTCCGTGCACTAGCGTTTTGGGTCATCAGCTTTCATTCAAAGCCAACAGCTCAGTGCACCATGTCGGCTGGTAGGCGCTGCCTGGCTTCCGTGGTGCCAGAGGAAGCCTGCCAGGAGGGTGAGATGACCTCTGGCTGCTTGTTCCTGCGTTGGTGCCACTGGGCGCACACCCCTCTCAGAAGCCGCTCCCTAAATCCACAGTAGCAAGGCAAAATAGGACACTGGACACAATCGCGTAGACAAATGGAGGCAGAACCCTCATTCAGGCCAGGCGTCTCCCATTCTCATGAGTTCTAGGCTCAGCTTTGGCAAGGAAAACGTAAAAGCACCATTCACCATGCTTACTCTTTCTCTGAGGATGTACCCTTAGGGAAGCTGGGGCCTGTGCCCCTTAGCATTTTTTTTTTCTGGTCACCGTTCTCCTTGCTGCGACACAGGGTGTATTGTGGTCTCTCACAGAACGAGTAAAGACGGAATACATCTTCAGTGGATTTGATGCCTCCCCTTGAGGGGATGAGTGCACTATGGAGCAAGTTGGTTACTTGGGGCTCAGGCGAATCCAAGGTTGCCACACCTGCTTCTAGGTGCTGCTGCAGCTCAAGACTCAGTGAGCCAGGAAGGCGGGTTGCCTCCCCAGGACCGGTGGGAGGCTGGGCAGTCACAGCTGCTGTACACGCTTCAGATGCTTGGGAAACTTTGGGAGGGGAGCAGCCATCAGCAGAGAGCTTTGGTTTTTTCCATCCTCCCCAACTGTCTTGTGCCTTTTAGTTCTGGTTGAACCTTGCATGCTAATCACCTCTAGGTAGACCCTGGGGTGAAATAAGCAGAAAACCCTCTGGTCTCCATCCTTCTAGTTTTCAGTTCAGTGTAGAAAACAGTGACTTATGATGTTTCAGCCTTGCTGACAATTTAGAAGCAAGCCCTGGTCAGAGATTTGAATTCACCCGACCGCTCAATACAAAGCCCAGTTAGGGAGTTTATGTTTTATAAGACTAATTTGTCTGAATTTTAAAAAAACTGAGGTTGCCATGGGGAAAAAATGCCATAGCAGAGAAGGGGATGCTGAGTTTTGGACAGGTTGAGGTTTTTATAAGCATTGTCTTGGTAGGAAATGTGCTGCTGATAACTTTGAAGGATTGCTACCACTGGGCCGGTGAACTTTGCTTGAAGATGTATTAAGCATTTATTGCTCTGGCTGATTCTTTAACTTTTTACATTTCACCTTTATTTTAACTGATTTGCAAGTACAAGGTAATGCATTTCAACAGGAAATTTGCCCAAATGATCTTGTCTCTTCTAGGCTCTAAACGCCTCTGCATTCTAGTTGCAGGAGTTTAAATGTATTCTTTAGCGTTGACACCCACACGATTAAGGACAGGATGCTGCTATGCCCCAAACCATCTGGAATCTTTTCTTTCAGAATTCTGTGTTCATCATCATTATAGTTATTGTGTGTACAGGGCTCTACGGTTTCTGTGGCTCACTCCCAGACATCACTACTCTTGGTCTACACAAGGTACAGAAAGGTTTCCCATGAACTCAGTTTTAGAGATGAGGAAACGGAGGCTTCATAATGTTAAATGACTAGCCCAAGGTCACAAGACTGGAAATGTGAAGGCAGAGGGTTTTCTGCCAGGCCCAGTGTTCTCTGATACATTGTTTGCCTGCAGCTGCCCCTGGAAGGATTGATGTCAGTAGCAGATGGCAGTTTTGTGGTGGGGCTGGCTGCCTCATGATGGCATTCCATTGTTTTCCCTCTTTCTTTGATCCTTTGCCTTTGTTGCTGGCCTCTGAAGAATGTTTGACCAATCACCAAAAATAATGCCTGATGCCAATTACCTTCCTCCCTGGATAGCATTTGACCAATTTGTTGTAAACATTCCACCTAGTTAGACAGATTTTGTCCTCTGTGAATTCTGTGAGGGGAACTTTTGATTTTAAAAAATGATACTGAGTTCTTTGTAAACATACTCTCTTTTATCTCTTTTTGAAGAATTTATTGACCTAACAAAGGGAATGTTTTACAGAAGTTTTTTTTTTTCCTGTTGTAAAATATTTCAGACTCATGTCTTCTCTTGCTTCATCAGATACTTGAATTCCTTTGATTAAATACCTGCAATGCAGTAGTATACCATATGCTTGTTCATTTCCAGTGATGGGGAACTCACCACCTCCAAAGCCCACATACTCTATCTTTGGACAGCTCTGGCTGTTAAAAGTGGTTTTTATGTTGGGTTAAATAAGTCTCACATCCATTTATTCGTTCTATAGTATCTGCTCCTTCGGGCTTCGTAAATCAAGAAAGGTGCTTCTTCATGACTGCCCATTGGATATTTGGAAACTCTGATCATAGCTACTGGACTATGATTATCCTCATTTGCTGATTTACAATAGTTCACTGCTGTTTATCTTCACTCTACTTTGAATCTACTGCATCCTGGGTTGCAAACTCCAGTGCCTTTGGGTGCTTGGCAGGTAGAATAAATGAGTGATGATGGCCAAGTAAGATTATTTGTGGCAGCTGCTCCATGACCTCAGCAAGGGCAATATAAGAAGGGGTTGTGGTGGTGATTATGATGGGCCTGTACTAATGGGCAATCACTACGTGGATTCAGCCAGTTTTATCATTTAGGAATGCAAGCCCAGCTATCTTTCAATCAGAATCTGGATGACAGCTTTATGCTTTTAAAGAGGTTTTGCCGCCCTGGCTGGTTTGGCTCAGCGGTTAGAGCATGGGCCCGCGAACCAAAGAGTCGTGGGTTCGATTTCAGCCCAGGGCACATACCTCAGCCCTGGTTGGGGTCATGCAGGAGGCAACCAATCAATGTGTTCTCTCACATTGATGTTTCTCTCTCTCTCTTCCTCCCACTCTATCTGAAGATAAATGGAAAAATATCCTCGGGTGAGGATTAAAAAAAAAAAAAAAGTTTTGCCAAATAGATCTCCAAAAGGTGATATATCAAAAGTCATCTTCAAGAGTAGCACTAAGTTCTGAATGAGATCCTCTAGATGTGGTCAGAGAAAGAAAACAACTTACCTCTTTTACACTATATGTAATGCTTTTATTAATATAGCCCAAGGGTTGAATTAGCCTTTTCACTGCCACCCCCTCACTGCACCATATATATTTATATCTTCTATATTTCTTCAATCCACTAGGCAAGGATCCTTATCAGAGAGAAGGAAAATGAAATGAATTTGATATGATTTATTCTTGGTGACCCTGTGCTGGCTCCAAATGGACATTGCTTCCTGTCTGAGGTGCTCACAAATGTCCCTTTACAAATCTGTTCAAGAACCTTGTCTGAGAGTGACATCATATTCTCTAGTCAGAACTGGCAAGCTATAACTTGTCCCCCTTTTGAAATTAGAACAACATTTGCCCATCCACAGCTTTTTGGCACCTATCCTATTTTTCACAATTCCCTCAAAGACCACTGATAGTGTTTGGTAATCTTATTTGCAGGCGTTCTCAGTATCCTGGGCTCTAATTCATCTTGCTGTCAGACATAATGGTCTGTTCTACATTTATTCAGAGTTCCCATTTCCATTTCAACCTAATGGAAAATTGAAACAGAAATGCAGTGATTGACTTTAGTGTTTTATTTTTTATTACATGACTCTAATCATTTTAGTCTATCTTAATAGCAAAACTCTATAATTTTGGGGAAGAAAAGCAGGTATTGAAGAAGATCACAGAGAATGCATTCATTTAAGCTTTCATTCAGTAAACATTGAGTATCTACTTTGTTCTTAATCTTGTACTGGGCATTGTGAGAGATGAAAAGTATACGATACATTCTTGGCTTTCTTAAGAGTTTTTGTGGAATATGGTGATAAAATCAGTGAAGAAAAAACAACAACACAGAAAACTTCCGACTGAGCACCAGATGAGTTCAGTCTTAAAGAATTGTGCCATAGAGTAAAGGTTGGACAACTTCCTTCGGAACCCTCATTGCCTTCAGCGGGTTTCAATGAGGAATGCAGGCTGAGTTGGTTGGGGAAGCAATGGGGAGTCAGGGAGACTGTGGCTGATTAGGGGGCTCACCTAGAGGAGGCAGCCATTGCTCAGCTTCAGTCTGTCATTGCCAGAAAATGTGAGCCCAGAGTGGTCAGCTCTTTCAGTGTTTCAAGGGAATCTAGATTTCAAAACAAAATTGCCTGATTTTTATTTTTTAAATTTCTTATTAAAATAAAAAAAATTATTGAGCTGTAAGTGTTCTTTATATATTCTGCATACAAGTCCCTTATCAGATATATGATTTGTAAATATTTTCTCCCGTTCTGTGGGTTGTCTTTTCACTTTTTCGATAGTGTCCTTTGAAGCACAAAAGTTTTTAATTTTTATGAAGTTGAGTATCCATTTTTCTACTTTTCTTCATGCTTTTGGTGTCATAGCTAAGAATTATTTGCCAAATCCAAGGCCATGAAGACAATCTCCTGATATTTAAATGGTAGCTCAGATTTAAAACAACAACACTAAAATGTCTGAACAAACCTGTCAGTAGGACAATTTCAGCTCATGGCCCACCATTTGCAACTTCTGGCCGGCAAGGTGAAGTCCCTAAAAGGTCTTGGTGATGGGGCCTCAGCCAGTTTTCCTGTTTCATCTTCAGTTGTTTTCTCTGTAGTAGGCCTCTGCGCTTATATCCAGCCCTGTCTCTGAATTCTGCATACCTTTTCCCACCTCCCAATCTTTCCCCATTTGTGCCTTTGTTCTGTTTAAAATGCTCCCTCTCATCCCTCCTCTTTTTATCTCACCAACTCCTAACCATCCTTCAGTGCCAGCTCAAATGATACCCTCTTTCATGATGCCTTCCTAACTCTCTTAGGCAGAATTAATGGTTCCCTCACATCTGACCTTCTATTCTGAACCTTATTATCCTTTATTAAAATTTTGTGTATAGTCCTTTGGCTGTGAACTCTGAGGGCAGAAATACTTATGGTCATCTTCATTCCCCCAAGGTGCTTGGCACATGATTGATTGAGGGAGTGGCGGGTAAGTTACTAATAAGAAATTTTACTCTTTATACTCTGTGGCTCAAGTGATTATTTTCTTTGACATTTGTCTTAGCTTAATCTGCTATAACAAAATACTATGAAATGGGTGGCCTAAACAACACATTTTATTTATCACAATTCTGGAGGCTAGAAAGTCCAAGATCAAGGTGCCAGCAGATACAATTCCTGGTGATAGCTCACTTCCAGGCTTGTAGGTGTTGCCTTCTTGCTGTGTTCTCACATGGTCTTTCCTTGGTGTGTGATGAGAAAGAGCAAGCTCTCTGTCTTTCTCTTCTTATAAGGGCACCAATCCTACCAGGAGGGCACCACCCTCATGATCTCATCTAATCCTAATCACCTCCTAAGGTCCCACCCAACCCAAAATAGCATCATATTGGGGGTTAGGGCTTTGACATTTAAATTTGAGGGGGGGCACACAATTTAACCCATTATAATACCCATACTTTCTGTTTCATTGAAAGCAGGGGTTTTATTGGTAAAAGAAATATTCTTCATGGTTTGTTGAATTTCCTTCTTTGTCTCTGATAGGGGAGATGTTTATTTGGTGAAAGCGGTTATGTTAAAAGCCAAGGTGATGTTTGACGAGCTGATGTCTGTCACAGTCAGGGTGGGGTGTGGCTGGGGAGCACTGCACTTCAGGTGTCTTCCAGTCTGGGGGAAATCAGTGGATTTGGGGGTCTATATTGGCCATTTTTGGAGTTTTCACCACTAATGTTTATACGTTAGGGATGATCTTTCCTTTCCAGAAACCTCTATCATTCACTCACTCACTCACTCACTCACTCACTCACTCTCCTGTTCACTTAGTGACTGTTACAAGCCGTGCTTCAGGCTATACAGCTTTATTTAGCAGTGGGAGGTAATTAAATTTATTTAGCTGTCTCAGTCATATATTCAGTATCTCTTTTGTGATCCCAATAATTCTGAGAGATAGTCGTTATTAGTCCTATTTTATAGATTAAAGTCTAAATAAAGTTTGAAGAAATAGCCCTGGCCGATTTGGCTCAGTGGTTAGAGCGTCGGCCTGAGGTCCAGAGAGAACCAGGTTCGGTTCCCACTAAGGGCACGTACCTCGGTTGCAGTTTGTCCCCGGCCCTGGTTGGGTTGTGCGGGTGGCAGCCACTCGATGTGTCCTTTTCACGTCGATGTTTCTCTCTCTCTGCCTCCCACTCTATCAGAACAAAAAATGGAAAAATGTCCTCGGGTGAGGATAAAAAAATAAAAAAAAAGTTTGAAGAAATAGAATAAATTTCGTAAGATTACACAGCAAATAGTGGCAGAGCTAGGGTTTACCCCAAGTGCTTCCTGACTTCTGGTTGTGCAGGGAGGCAAGATGCACAGCAAGGCAACGTGGCTCTGAAGCCCAGATGTTTCTTCCTTGGGGGGCCAGTCTGGGGTGGGTCTTAATCTGTGACTTCCTACTAACACTTCCACGCCCCTTCTAATCCAGCCTCTCCTAGTCCCCACTTGATGTCCCCTTCACTCCCACCCCAGGGAGTCAGTCATCTTTGGGAAACTAGCCGACCAGAAACACCACTGTAGACTTGGCAGAGGCTCACAGATCTACCTGCACCAACCTGGAAATATAGAAACAGAAATCTTAGGTGTCTTCTAGTCCAGCTCTCCTACTTTGTGTGTGTGTGTGTGTGTGTGTGTGTGTGTGTCCAGATGTGGAAACTGATATTCAGAGAAGGGTTCTGGTTAGCAGACACATCTAGACCATATTTCCTTGAGGGCGAAAGCTCTATCTGTTTGGTTTATTGCTGTAGCCTCGTGCCTGGCATCTAATTGGTGATCAATAAATGTATGGAGTTGAATTGCTCTGGTGGGTGGGGCAAGCCCTGGCAGTGGTTTCACTTGTAAATGCTTTATTCCTGATGGATTGTTGGTGTTTATAAAATATCTTGCCCATCCAGGAGTGGTTGCCCGGGAGGAAGAGTTGAATGGTTCCTTGGAAAACAGGATGAGGCAAGTATATGACAGGGTAAGGATTGGAGAGATCAGGACGGGAAGAGGTTAGGCTGGTTCAGAAACTGGTCCTTTCCTTGTAGGTGCCAAGAAGGTCACAGGGATTGACCTTTTTAAAAATGCTGAGTTTCAGAACCTTTCACCTAAAATAGGACCCAGAAAGCTGTGTCCTGGGCTCAATTTCACTTGTAAATGCTTCATTCCTGATGGCTTGTTGGTGTTTCTAAAATATCTTAGCCGGCCAGGAGTGGAATTTTGGCTCTGTTCTCTTAATATGTTTAATTATTAGGCCAATTTATGTTTGGAGTAGTGTTCCCTGAGGTGTATTCCATGAGATTGAATATAAGGAGATGTAGGGTGGAAAAATAGTTTTGTGGTCAAATAGGTTTTGGACATTCTAGCATAAATTGAATGAAACAAGTTTGTTTCCCACAGGACTTCTGGGAACCTTGAATGTGTTAAGTGTGAAAATCTCCAAGAAGGAGTCACAGGCTTTCACCAAACTTATTTCATCTTAGAGACCCTTTTCATGGAACATCTTTCAGGACTCTGTTCCTGAGATTACATTTTGGAAAATGTCAGGCTACTTGGTTTGTGGATTATCCAGATTCTTTCTCTTTTTGCCTTTTGCCCTGTTCCCTAGGGCAGTTTGAAGAGGGGAAGAGGTAAAACAAATGCATAGCCAGCTCAGCTAAGTGGTATCAGTGTGCTATTTTGAGGTTACTTAGAAAATGTGGGTTTTGACATTTCCAATTACAGAGCGCTCAACCATTGATTTAAATGGTAATTTGGTGACAGCTCACCCCTGATCAATATGCATGGCATGTACGCATGTGCCCATCTGCGCGTGACAGTAAGGGGGTGCAGTTGGCTGCGGGCAGTGTTCAAGGTGCCTTGAATGGACGTAGGCGCTGCCCCTGTGATTGTACTGTTGGTGTCAGGTGATAATGGTGCAGATGAACACACAGAAGCCCATGGCCCATTGCACCTCAGAGTGAACAGATCTCAGCCACAAATGCAGGTGCACGAGAAATATGTTTTTCTTTATATTTTGTAACTTGATTTCCACTTCACATCTCTATTCTGTTGAAGGCAGCAGCAAAAAATCTAAGTCAGGCCCTGGCCGGTTTGGCTCAGCAGTTAGAGCATCAGCCTGCGGTCCAGAGACCCGGGTTCGGTTCTCGCTAAGGGCACATACCTCGGTTGCAGTTTGTCCCCAGCCCCGGTTGGGTCATGTGGGAGGCAGCCACTTGATGTGTCCCTTTCACGTCGATGTTTCTGTCTCTCTCTCTCTACCTCTCTCTCCCACCCACTCTATCTGAACAAAAAATGGAAAGATATCCTCGGGTGAGGATTAAAAAAAAAAAAAGAATCTAAGTCAGTTTGGGGTTTCCTCCAGCGTTGTGTCCCAAATGCCAGTTGGCAGAAGCAGCACCCAAGGACATTTGTTTGGTTTGGCACTACTGACCTAGTCTCCTTCTTACTGGGTCTTCAGTGGTCAGCCAGTGACAGTGATCCTCCTTTTTCCAAACCCCGAGGCTCCTTTGCTTGTCTCCTCTTCTGCTCCTTCCGTGTGATTTGCAGGTACGGGGGTCATCCTGGGGCTCACATGCCATGCTGGTGGTGAGAGACTGGACATTGGTCTCAGGCCTGTCTTGCCACACCCAGTACTCACTTCTTCTCCAGAGCCTCCCTGGGGCTCTGCCAAGGGAAGTGATCCAGCTCCTCTCTGGTCTCAGATTCTGCAAATCTATAAGGGGTTCCCTCATCACCTTCTTTCCCTGGGTTTGTTTGGGGTGACACAGGGTGCAGGTTATTTTCTTATAGGTGCATGAACTCTACATACACCTGACTCCCTGAAATCTTTATTCATGTGGGGGCAGAAAGGGGAAAGGAGGGGGAAGAGGGGAGATAACCTGGCACTTCATCATCACATTCTCTCACAGCTATTGTCCATAATCCACATTTCTTTTTATTCTCCCTGAGGGCTAGGCTTTTGAAAGTCAAAAGCCAAGAATTGAGTCTTTCTCTGTACTGTATTGTTCCTGAGGTAATGAACACAGAATACCCTCCCTGCCTGAATCGGGTCCAAGAGGTCTAAGAAAATGTGGAAGAAAACCTTCAGGATTTCAAAATATTAATTGCAGTAAGTTTCCTCCCTTCTCCAGCTGCACCGTCCTGGCCCAGACCACCATCACCTCTTGCTGGGACCATGGAAACATCCTCCTAACTCAGGGGTTCTCAACCTCCGTACTCCTGACATTCTGGGCTGGATCATTTTTGTTGTTGTGGGGGTAGTGTCCGGCACAACGTGGGATGTCGAGCAGCATTCCTGGCCTCTACCCACTGATAATCGGTAGCACTCCCTCCTCAAGTTGTGACAACCAAAAATGTCTCCTAACATTGCCAGATGTCCCTTGGTAGGGGACTGCAGAATAGGCCCCAGATGAAAGACACTGTCCTACATGGTCTCCCTGCTTCTCTTGTCCTCATAGTCGGTTCTCACCACAGCAACCAGCAGTGATCCTTACACAGGTTAAATCTAATCATGTCACCCCTTGGTTCCAAACCCTCCAGTAGCATCTCACTGCATGAGAATCTAATCCAAAACTCTAGTTCAGCTTGCAAAGCCATGCTGTGCCTACCTTGGCCACCTTACCTGTCCACTTTCCTGGTTCCTTGAATTCTCCAAGCTTGGACCTGCTTTGGGCCTTTGCACTTAGCTTTTCAGTCTATCTGGAATCCTTTTCCTCTGGATTGTCACAGAACTGACTCCTTCTTGGTATTCAGCTTTCAGCTTGTATGTCAACTCCTGACCATTCAATCTTAAGTAGCCATGGAGTAGCTACTGGGTCTGCTGACATGAATTCTCAGCAGAGCACTTATGGCTATATAATATTTTCCCTTCTTTGTTTATTTCTTCTCTTTGCCAGAATTGAAAGTCTGTAAGAACAAGACTTTTATTTCTCTTTTTCATTTGTGTTTTGCTAGCACCTAGAACAGCACTTGGTATATAACAGGCGATCATAATATTTGTTGAGTAAATGAATGAAGGTAGATGTCCTTGTGAAGGACTTTGCACACGAGCACTTGTAGGTATTTTGCTTCGGGGTGCATGGGATTGGACTAGGAACTGCAGTCTAGAGGCACATAATGAAGCAGATCCAGGCTTTCCCCAAACCCTGACTGAAAGCTAATTCAGGAAGATGAAGCCTCAGAAGGGACAATTGTATCTATGCAGAGCCGTCCAGTTGATGGCTTTTAGAGGGGAATGGGGTAAAGAGAACAGGTGCCACTGCAAAGATACTGCAGGGAATCCAGTATTGTTTGTTAATTGAGTATGTGTCTGATATAGGGACACAAGAATGGGTAAAATATAGTCTCCATCCCTGTCTTTGATAGACTTATAGTTTTCTGGGAAAGATAGTTACAAAAATAGATTAATCAATTATAATACAGCAAGTACTGGAATAGTACTGGAACCACACACTATGGAAACTCAGAATGAACATGATAGCTTTGTTTGGGAGAGCTGGAGAAGTTCTTATAGAAAAAAGGACTTTTGAGTAGGGTTTTGAAGGATGGATAGAAGCTCTCAAGATGATAAAGGACATTTCCTGAAGTGAGAACAGCATGTGCAAAGGCATGGGGATCATGAAAGGGCCTGAGTACTTGGGAAATGGTGAGAAGTTTGATGAGGCTGAAATTCAGAGTAGGTGGAATGAAGTGGGGTTGGGAGATGATTGAAGTGAGAGGAGCTTGACATTCTTTTCTAACCATTGGATCCTATGAGTCTTCGACCTTGGCGATGGTGGATGAAAGTCTTTTTTTTTTTTTAATAACATTTTTTTTTCTGATTATAGATATGTACATGCTCATTATTTTTAAAGTTTTGAAAATACAGAACAGTATAAAAAAGAAAAAAAAGAATCTAGAAGCTACTACCTGAGATAACCACTATAAACATTCAATATATTACCTTCCAGATTTCATATTTCTATTAAATCTGTTTTATATTTATGTGTAACAAAAAAATGGGATCATAGATCTTTTATGAAAAGTTATAAAAATAAAGCTGATAAGCAAATCATCATAGGCCTGTAGACCTAGGGCTTGAAATAGACAGAATATGGCCTAAAAATAAACAGACATTGCCAAATAAGAACATCAGTCAATAGGCATGACCTTCCATGTGTTTCGATGGTCCTTTAGGGTGGGGGATTGTTGTGATAGGCTTGTGTTGGTCACTTCTATCCCCACAAATTTGTATAAAATTGAGGGGAACTGAGCTCACTCATCAAGAAATTCATCGGTGCCAGTGACCTTCAGCTAAAAATTTTCCCCCTTCCCAGTCCCCTAGAGTCTCACTTCTCTGTTGGTACCCAGGCAGTAGTTCCTGCCTTTGGCAGGAAGTACTAAAAAGAGTCTTGTCTAAGGCAGAGCATTTAGCCTCAGCAGCAAGTTACCCTCTCTGCTGGTACTTTTCCTCTGGTTTACCTTTCTTTGCTGTTCTCTGCTGGAGTTCCTGTTCATCAGTGGTAATTTGGGATTTCTGATTGCTGGTCTGTCCCCAACAGTGGTAACTTGCTCTCCCCTGGCTTATAATGGTTGCTGAGGGTGTTTTCAGAATATAGTTTACTACAGATCAGTGTGTTTTCCAACTTTTTGTCAGACAGAAAGCCCCGTAGGCATGGAGAGTTCTCACTGAGAGATTGGAGCTCAGAGGGAGGTGATAGCTCTGTAGGGGGACCTTCCATAGCTTAGAATGCCTTAAAAGGAACCAGAGAGAGAGATGACATGAGAGACACATACCAATGAAACACTTTAGCTACCTTCAAGGACACAAAAGAGTGGATATCGCATCTCTGATTTTATTTGTACTGAAGAATGTGGCTGAGCAGCATGACTGCTCTCCAGCTGTCGTCTCATTAGGACGTTTCCAAGCAGAGTTGGCCAGTACATTACTTTTTATTTTACATGGTCTTTATTTTGATCAGTGGCCTCTCCAGACAGTATTTTTGGATCTCCTGGAGATATATAATCTTGGGGAAACTGAGACAGAAAGATAGTCACTCCCTGGCTTCTGACACCTGGTGACTGATAATTCCTTGACCTCCTACCCTGACCATTTGGACTACTGACCTTTTGCCTGGTTGCGGTCTTTCCAGTTCATCTCTTGACCCTGAGCTCATCTAGGGCTTTAGTCGTGGCCCAGTCCTCCTGCTTCAGGCCCCACCCTGAATATATCCGTCTTGCTGGATCTCATACTTGGCATACTATCGCCATTGAAACTTGGTGCCAAAAATGACGGAGGCCTCACTGCTCTCTGCCAGAAACACAGAACTGTTATGCTATTGGGAATAGTGGGAGAGAAATGTTGAGAATATGGTGGGCCAGTTTACTTTGATTTAGTTTAACAAATATTTATTAGTTCCTACTATGTTCTCTGACTCCATAGGAGGAAGACAAATTTTAACTCTTAATTACAAAAATATTGAGTGTTACGGAGGGGTGGTACAGAGTTCTTGGAGGACCCTATAGCGAATGGATATAAATAGTTGAAAATGTTGGAGGCGATTTCTGATATTGATCGGTAAAGCTGAATTGGCTAAGCTTATCTCACCACCATTATTTCCTGAGCTATTTAGGACCAAGACAGAATGATCTTTTCATTTAGAGAAGGGCCAGAAGTCTTAAAAATATTTAAGGGGTCAGGAAGATTGGTACTTCTAAGAGAAACACACAACTCCTAGTGTAAAAGATTGAAATGGTGTCAGAAAAGGAACTTTATAATAGTTATATTCAAGATGGTAAGTACAACTATGGGATAAGTGCTTTTGAGATGAAATGAAAGCCAGGGATCAACTGAAGAGGATAGAAATCCATCCTGGTTGGATAGAGTTATGCTAAAGTCACAGAAAGTAAGTGAGACAAGAATATGGATTGTTGAAGGAGGCAGCTGTGATATGGCAGGGGGAGGGGTATGCTCTGGATGGAATTGCACACACCTGGGTTTGAATCTTGACTTATGACTTATCAGCTGAATGACCTTGGATGAGTCTTTTCCAAGAAAGATAAGAAAAGTAGGGATAATACCTAAGTTTTTAAATAAAAAAAAATTTTTTTTAAATTGATTTTTAGAGAGAGAGGAAGGAAGAGGGAGAGAGAGATAGAAACATCCATGAGAGAGGACATTGATTGGCCGCCTCCTGCATGCCCCCAGCTGGGGACTGGGCCCACATCCTGGGCACGTGCCCCAACCAGGAATCGAACCGGCAACCTCTTGGTGCATGAGTCGACGCTGAACCACTGAGCCACACTGGCCGGGCATACCTCAGTTTTCTTATTTGAAAAATGGGGATAATAATAGCTCATGTGTGTGTGTGTCTGTGTGTGTGCACACATGTGTGAATTAGTTGAAATAACACACATCAGAATTTCCAGCACGTTGCTTGGCATACAGGAGCATTCATTGAACAATGAAAATGTTAGCTAAACCAATAAGAGAGTCACCAGCATTCAGAGTCCTGGACAGTGAACCTGAGCCTACAGGTGAAACATTAATAAGTGCACCTGGTTGGAAGGGAGAGGAAGAAGGGCAGTACTAAAAAACCATCAGTGGAAGTAGAGTTGCCAGCCTGGGCACCTGGGAAAGGAAGGTTCCAGTAAGTCTTAGTCAGGCCTGATGCTTTCTTTGTTTTCTTAAGTGTTTTTTCCATTGTGGCTCCTAGACCACCAGCATCAAAATCACAGGGGAGGAATTTATAACAAATTCAGATTCTGGGATATCACCCCAGACCCATTGAATCAGAGTTTCTGGGGGTGGAACCTGGAAACCTGGATTTCACAAGTGCCCCAGGTTTTATGAACTTGAAACATTTGGGCCTGGACTATAGTAAACACTCCCAACTTGACTGCCTGTGTATCCTTTTTGTTGTTGTTAATCCTCAGTTGAGGATATTTTTCGATTGGTTTTTAGATAGAATGGAAGGGAGGGAGAAAGAGAGAGAGAGAGAGAAAGAGAGAAATATCGACGTGAGAGAGACACATTGTTTGGTTGCCTCCTGCACGACCCGGACTGGGGTCAGGGATTGAACCTGCAACCCAGGTACATGTCCTTGACTGGGAATCGAACCTGTGACCCTTCGGTCTGTGGGCGACGCTCTAACTGCTGAGTCAAACCGGCCAGGGCTGTGTATCCTTTTCGAATGCAAAAGAACATTTAGTAATCATGTAGACTATTGATGAATGAGGGGGAAAAAAAACCCCTGAACTCTCAGTGTGTGTGTGTGTGTGTGTATGTGTGTGTGTGTGTGTGTTACAGTCCTATTTTTTAAAAATAAAAATGTATGTCTTTATGTATTTGGGTGTGTACAAAAAGAGTCTGATAATTTTTACTGACTGATAATGATGCTTTCTCTTGGGGACAAGGAATGGGGTCGTGTTGGGGGCAGGATGGTAGTGACAGGGAATAGTGGAGACTTCCCCCCTTATATTCTTCAGTTTTGATGGACTTCTAAAATAATGAATGTGATTGCTTTTCTAATTTAAAAACCCACCAAGTTGACAATAAAAGTAAGGAATTTGTTGACAAATTTTTCTGCTATGGAGGATGTTCAGACATCAGCTGATGAGAGAAAGGAGAGAGAGAGAGAAAGAGAGAGAGAGAGAGAGAGAGAGAAGAAGAAGAAGAAGAAGAAGAAGAAGAAGAAGAAGAAGAAGAAGAAGAAGAAGAAGAAGAAGAAGAAAGGAAGGAAGAATGACACCCGCAAGAGATTTTAAATTTTGCTTAACACCTTGGAGTGTTCATTATGTACTGTAAGAAAGATTGCTGAAATTAACTGTATTACTTTACTAGATTATCCCCCCATGCAGTGTGGAAGGTGTTTTCTTTCCTCTGCTCTTTTAAAATTCTAAGAGATGGGGGTAGGGGTGGAATACTCAAGCCCAACCATTTAAGCCATTGGGTTTAAATCAGGAGCCATTGTGGTGCTGTGTCCAGAGTCTGGGATTTAGAGTCATAAGACCTGATTTTCCATCTCTGATCTGTCTTTTAAGCGAGGCACGTCTCCATTCTGCATCCTTGCATCCTCATCTGTAAAATGAGGCATATTATCTGCCCTAAAGGCTAGTTGCCATGAGGATCAAATGAGGTGGTGTGTGAGAAAGTAAACTCTAGAAGTCTGCAGAAATGTTAATTATTTCTATTTTTGCCTAGCTCCTCCCCTGGGCATGCTGCTATTACCATGTGGTTGTTTATGTGTCTGTCTCCCTGTGAGCTCCTTGAGTGCAGGGGCCTTCTTTTATTCATTCTGAATTCTTGTGCCTAGTGCCTGCCACACAGGAAGCATTCAAAGCAAGCTCTGGAATAGCTATCAAGGAGAGAAAAATACATGCACAGTTAGGTTTAGGCTTATGAAAATATTAAGATGCTCTTCCAGGAAACACTGCCTTCTACTTCTATTTAAAGGAATTAGAAAAAACAAAAAAACCAACCACGTCCACAACAGAAATGATATATAGGAGAAAGTAAAGAACTTCATTAGGGAAAATGTAATTGCCCAGTTTTCTAAAAAGACAGAGCCACATCTCTCCATCCTCATTACTGTCAAAGGCCGGATGGCTGGTTCCAAGGAGGGAAAGATGAATGAAAAGGGGCTGAGGAAAGACAAATCCTGATACTCCTGGAGAAAAGTCTCCCAAGAAACAGGAATGCCCCCTGGATCACAGTTCCCTTTGTTTGTCAGCCCCTGGAATAAGCGTTCTCCAGGCTCCTCAGACAAAGACCCTCTTTGGCCTCTACCCCAGACTGTGGCCGGTAAACCACAAAGTCCCTTATTTCCCCTGGAAGTGGGAAAACGGCCAGTTGCTTGACAAAACTGGAAGGATTATTGGAGGCTCAACTTGGGGGCTCCGGTACCTCTAAAACTCGGGTAATTATCATCCGAATGGGTCGGGAAAGGACTGGAGCCAAGCCTAGAAACAGCCTTGGTGTAGTCCTGCAGTTAGGAAGGAGGGGACCAGTCTCAGCACTGGGCCTCTGGACCCTTCTCTGGTACTGCCACGAAGCCACACGTTCTTCTCCCTCTCCTGCACCAGTTCCCTAAGCACAAGTCAGCCCAGGGGCACCATTAGATGGGTTCATAATTGTACAAACAAGTGGTGAGTGTTGCATGGACCATTGTTGGCCTAGGCGAAGTCTCTAGTGGTCTGCCCAAAGGCTCTGTCTGCCCTGTTCAGTGTTTCAGTTGAGTATTTGGATGAGGGCATGAGCATGCCCATCCAATTTGAGAATGTCAGGAAATCAAGGAAGGCAGGCTTAATAATCGGGAACATGGTTGTTAATATCAAACTGCCTGAGGTTTGCAGCCCAGCTCTGCTACTTTCTAGCTATGTGACTGTGGGCAAGTCTTTTAATCTCTTTGAGCCTCAGTTTCCCCACCTGTAAAGTGAAGATAAGAATCCAATCTCAGAGTTATCTAGGTGGTTAAATGAGATAATACATGTAAAGCCCTTTGCACAAGGGCCAGGCACATAGTAAGGGCTTAATCAGTGTTAGCTATTGTTATTAATAATCACAACTATAAGTAGTACTGCAGGCTCTGGAGTCCAGTAGATCTAGGCTCAGATTCTAGCTGTGCCATTTAATAGTGGACAAATTGTTGAACCTCTCTGAGGCTCAGCTCTCTGTACTGCTGTAAAACAGGAACAATATACCTACCTTGGGCGTTTCTGTAAAGCCTTCAGGTCAGAACAGACACATGGTAGGTGCTCCATAAACAGTGATTACCATTAAGAGAAAGAGCACATTCTGTGGCAAACAGAACCAGAAAGCAGAGAGATCTTAACAGAATGGGATAATGTGCTGACTCTAAAAATGTAAAGTTTAACAGTGTCTTTAAGAGAACACCACCAACTCTTCAAGAGAAGCTAAACCTTTTTGGATATTGAACCCTAAGAGGAATTTCTCCCATGAATAGATAGAAATGTAAAAGGGATAATAACAAATTGGCCTTTGGTTAGGATATCAGACCTTGGACCCTGATCCCAGCCGTGTCCCTTGTCCAGGTTGCTCTTGGAGCCTCTCTAAGAAGGTCCAGAGAGAAATAGATGATACAGGCCACTCACTGGGAAATGAATGCCTATCCTGAAGCTTCGGCTTAAGAGCCTAATGTTGAAGTCTGGTGAGCTGATCTCCACATGGAGAACTCCTTTGGTTTAGGTGGGTTGGGCACCCAGGCCTCCCCTCCAAGCCCGTACTTGAGTCTTGGCTCTGTTGCTCCAGGGTAACCAAAGCTGGTTTGGAGGGCAAACTCCTGTAGGGACCAGCTTGGATAACTGCCCTGACTTCTCTCTGAGACGCTACCAAGTCTAACTAGCCACAGGGAGAGGAGAGAGTTAGAAGTCTGGACCCACCTAAACTTGACTTTTCTCCTCCTTGGAAGTACAACATCTAGGAATTTTGGTCCACGAATGTGCTCTAGAACGTGGTAGCCATGATACCATTTCCTTCCAACAGGTGGATTTCCAGGCCCTTAATTGTGACCCTTACTTGGGAGGAATGAATGCAGTTGGTCTTCAGCTCAGGAGAGGTCAACATCCCTGTCCCTTCCCATTCTTTTTTTTAAAAAATATTTTTTCTTTATTGATTTTAGAGAGAGTGGAAAGGAGAGGGAGAGAGAGATAGAAACATAGATGAGAGAGAACATCAACTAGCCGCCTCCTATGCACTCCCCACCAGGGATTTGTCCCACAATCTGGGCATGTGCACTGACCAGGAATCGAACCAGCGACCTCTTGGTGCATGGGTCGACGCTCAACCACTGAGCCGTATAGGCCGGGCTCTCTCCCCATTCTTGTTGACCTTTCTTCTACTGCCTCCATGACATAAACAGCAAAGCTTATGATCAACTCAGGGTGTGGCTATCTCCCTGTGGAAGAAATCAGTGGAGAATCACTGATGTTCAGTCTGCATCTTCAGCACTGCTCCATAATGTGCCTGCCATGAAGTCAGGAGCTTGGTGGTTGAGGCCTCAAGGATTTCAGAATGCCTCTTTGATGTCCTTCTTCTTCTCCAGATGTTCAGAGCAGCTCAAGACTAAATTGAAAAATTCAGCTTATTTTCTTCCAGACCAGCACTGATCACCAAACATGTGGTGGTCTGCAGGCCAGTTATGTATTTTGTTGAGATGCATGACAAAATTGGGCAACTTCATAGAAAAATCTGCATTTCTAACTCTTTGAAAACAAATCGGACAATCTGGCTGTACTGGGCCCCCATTCCCACATGGTAACCCATCAGCCACAGCTGAGTAGCAACTGCCATTTATTTATTTATATTTTTAATTCTCACCTGAGGGTATTTTTTCTATTCATTGATTCTTAGAGAGAGTGAAAGGGAGGGAGAGAGAGAAGGAGAGAGAGAGAGAGAGGGAGAGAGAGAGAGAGAGAGAGAGAGAGAGAGAGAGAGAGAGAGAGAGAAACATCAATATGAGAGAGACACATCTATTGGTTGCCTCCCGCATGTGCTTTGACCGGGCCAGGGATCAAACCTGCAACCCAGGTATGTGCCCTTGACCTCCTTCAGTGCTCAGGCCGATGCTCTAACTATTGAGCCACACCGGCCAGGGTGCAGCTGCCATTTTTAGCTGAGGCATGCACTCTTCAGTCTCTTCCACTGCTGGGCAGGAGCTCTTGAGTCCCCACACCCCTTATCTCACATGCACTGCTTCGCTCATTTACCTAAGCTTCCTGGTTTCTATAGGCAGTTGGGTTTGCCATTTCTAGATGAGGCCAAGGTGTTTTATTCTATCTTCTGTCTCAAATTATGCTCATCAGCTGGACTTGTTCAATGAGAATTGCATAACAGTATAACAAATGCTTCCATGTCTATGATATAATAATGCCTCTGACTTGCCATCATGCTTTCAAATTTCACAATGGAGACTCGCAGGCATTATTTTAAGTAAATCCTTCACTTCTCATCAAGGATAAGTACGAGGCTGGAGTCAAGGGCAAGACAATCTCCCCCAAAGAGAAGAGCTGTGATGTTTGCCTCTGACCCATTCTTGAGGGGAACCAAGGGAGGGTGGGCAGGAGGGCCCTTCAGCTGCTGCAGGCCATAAGGACTCTGTGATGTGGTAGGTGTGGCCTTAGTCACCTACAGTAGTCATCACAACACAGTGTAAATGGATACCAGAGCACAATTCACTTACAGCAGTTCTGCTCAGTGTGCTCCAAGAACTCTGCACTGGACTCTGAAGTCAGAGAGACCCAGGATTGAATGCCAGCTTCATTACTTACTGAGTTTCCACCTCCATAAAACGGGATAATTCACACATTTTTGCCCAGTGTCTGGAATATGGGCAACACTGGGCTATTATTATTCCTACCCAGATTTGAAGGGCTTGGTTCAATCCAACAATGAAATGTAGAACATCTACAGCAGAACCAGCAGCTTGCAGGCATGTGCAGCGCCACTAGTATGTTTCGTTTGGCTTTTGGAACATTTCCAAAAGTAATTTCCAGCATTAAAAAAAAAATCAATAAAGTTTTAGAGAAAATCAGGAGAGTTCAAATAAAGATCCAGATTTCTGGCAGTTCTTAAGAAATGGGAAGATCTAGAAATACTGGGTCCTTATGCTCAGACAGAGGCCAAAATTGGCTGCCCCTTTCCAATGAAGCACGGGCTTTGCTTTGCTCCAGAGCCCACTCGGTCCACTTCACTCTTATATCGCCTGCTTAGCTCCTGTGGGTGTTTGAGTTTTTTGATCTGGAGGAATGGATCAACCTTCATTCAATCCTTCATAAATATTTCCAGCAACCAGGCTTTGGAGAAGGTAGACAAAAGGTAGTTTTAATGGCAAATGCCCCAGTGCCATCTGTGTTATCGATTAAGTGCAGAGCCCTCAGATTCAGAGATCTGTGGGGCAGAGGTGGGTCGAGGTCCTCGTAAAAGAATGTGGGAAACGAACAAAGGTTTGTACCTGTGAACGGATGGCCTCCTCATCGCAACATGGAGATGGGCTAGAATTTAGTAAGAAAAAAATATAAAGTCTTGCAGTTGTGTCTAAAAACCCAGCTGGCCAAGTATAGACTAGGGGGAGTTGTGCTTAGCACTTGTGAAAAAGGCTTAAGGGTCTCGTGGACAGTAAGTTCGGTGTGAGTCATGGGGAGGCAGCGGCCAAACAATCTAATCTGATTTTTGGCCAGGTTTATAGGAGTCTGGTGTCTGGAAGACCTTTCTAACAGTTAGAGCTATTTTAAAGGGACAAGCAGGCAGCCCCGGGAAGCTTTGACCTCCCTGGTGGTGTTTGTGGCTGGGTAATATATCCCTGGAAAATATTGTCAGAGTGGGGATTTAGGCATTAGAAGGCGATTTGTTCTGAAGGTGACATACAAAGTCTCTCCCAACCCTACGAATCTGTTTTCTGCAGCCCAGTGAAAGAAGATAATTTTCATGACAAAATTAAAAACCTTGCTTTCTGATGGAGGCAAAGCAGGACATGTTGAAGAGGCTGATTGGATGCAACTGTTTTGATCAGACTCTGTCTAAATGGAAATGTAAACTTCCAGTTCTTATGTAGTAATTTGGACTGCAGGTGGCATCGGCTCTACCTCATCCTGAACCTCTTTCACCTGCCAGGGCATCCCTGACCCCCTGCCGCATTTCTCAGGGATGGAGGGGAGAGGGGAAGGGGAAGGATCTGTTTTGCACATTACTAGTGGTAATTTGTTTAAGCTGAACTTTTATGCAGAGCTTGCAAACTGACGGCACACAGGACAAATCCAGCTCTCAGATGTGTTTGATTTGGCCTGTATGGTGTCTTTGAAAAAAGGTGAATTAGATCCAACATGTAAAAATGAGATTTCATGTAAAATCTGAATTTCTAGCACCTTGTTAAAAAATCAGAAGGTCTGGCAGCTCTGGGCCTGCGTTCCCACGTGGCAGCATGAGCCAGAGCTGAGCCCATTGCCCTTCTTTGACAGGGTTTGAGCTCACTTGGCCAGTCTCCTCATCCCCCTAATCTCACCCGCTCTACTAGTTTACTTGACTTCCCAGGTCTCTATAGGTATTGGAGTTATTGACCCCTGGTGTGGTGTTGGTATTTTTTTTTTTTTAAATAAAAATGTCATTGAACTTGATTTTCATTATATAAAAGTCACTGATTAATTTTTCCACTAATTAATTTGGAGGAAATATAATTTTGGGGATGGTCTAACTTCAAAGATAGCCTTCATGGATACCTGGAATTCACTTTCTAGGAGGCAGGTCAGGTGGGGTGCCTCAAAGAGAAGTAGGCATCTTCAGAGCAGCTGGAGCCAAGACAAGATCTGTATCTCCAGAAAGACTTGCCACAGGTGTCAAGACAGTGCAGACCAAGAATGCAAACAGCATCAGCACGAGCATCAGATTGAAATCTTCCTCCCAGGGATAGCTCTATATGGTGTGTTTCGCTCTAAGGAGCAAAAGAGAGTTATGTGTTTATGTAAGCATGAACAATACATTAGGTACTCGTTTGTTTTCAAAGCTACATGAAAATGCCTTGCATGGTCAGAGTCGTCCTTAAGGTGCAGTCCTGGACTCTGCTCACTCACCTTCCCAACAGTGGGGTGGGCAGCTGGGGGTCCACAGGGGAGGGTTGGGGGAAGGTGGGGGTGGGGAGCAGAGATGCCTTTACAGTTGCTCCTACAAAGTACCCATGGATCATATACCACCAGCTCCCAATTCTTGCACCCCAGTGAACACCCCCAGTTGTTCATTTGAACTTCTTCAAGACCCCCCCATGGTTTTCCTTATACTGACCCCAATCTTCATCCTTATAACTTCTCCACTCTGAGCTAGTTCTTTTCCACAGCACAGCTTACAGACATTTGCAGAGAGTGGGCTCACCTCTGAGCTCGCTGACAATCCTTGCCCTGAGGAGGTGGAATGGGGGGCCAGGGCATAGAGAGATCAGGTTCATTTAATGGAGGTGGTTGAGATAGTCTTGCCCTCAAGTGGGTTATGAGCTGGGTGGCCTCAGCTTGGAAGCCCAAGTTTTCAAAGTCCCTTATGCCAGCTTCAGAACTTCTCTGTCAGCTATCGGGGCCTGGGGGAGACCAAGAAGAGCTGATTCTTCTTATGAAGCTTTGGTATTGGTGGTAGAAATTGCAAGAACTTCACCAGAAGCAGGGATCATCAAGGGCTGTTAGCTTAATGTCTGATGGCTGCTAGGAGTCTAGGGGAATGAGGTCTCCCTGTAGGCCTATTGGTAGGCTTCCCCACTCCAAGATAGAACTTGCTAGACCCTCACCCTGCTTGAGTCTATCTCTCTGCTTTTAAGTTCTCAGACTGAAATTGGCCAACCCAGGGCTTCAAAACCCTTAGGGCCACTCTCTAGTACCACTGCATTGTAGAGCTTTGCCCCGCCCCTTGCATGGGACCTCAGGCTTACCACTTAGGAAATGCCCTGCTGATCTGAGTTACTTCTAGTGTAGACAAAGGTCTTGTTTGACTCTCCATGGTACAGCCATCTGGTAGCAGTTTTATATTTTTACTGTAGTTGTCTCAGTGAATCCTTTTGTCATCCTTTGAGTGTTATTTCCCTTTCACCTTTCCCTAAAGGGAAAAGTGAAGCCTTTAAAAATTTTTTTTCTTTATTTTTTTAAAAAGATTTTTAAAATAAATTTTTAGAGAAAGAGGAAGGGATGGGGGGAAGGGGGAGAGAGAGAGAGAGAGAGAGAGAGAGAGAGAGAGAGAGAGAGAGAGAGAGAGAGAGAGAAACATTGATAGGAGAGCGAAACATCAATTGGCTGCCTCCTGCATGCCCTCTAATAGGGATTGAGCCTGTTATCTGGGCATGCCCTGACTAGAATCGAACTGGCAACCTTTTAAAAAAAATAATTTTTCTTTATTGATTCTAGAGAGAGAGGAAGAGAGAGGGAGAGAGATAAAGACATTGATGAGAGAGAACATTGATTGGCCGCCTCCTGCATACCCTGCACTGAGGATCAGGCCCACAACCAAGGCATGTGCCCTGACTGGGAATCAAACTGGTGACCTCTTTGTGCATGGGTCGATGATCAACCATTGAGCCACACCAGCTGTGTGCATGGGGCAACCTTTTGGTGCACAGTGCAATGCCCAACCAACTGAGCCACACTGGCCAGGGTGAAGCCATGTGTTTTTTTGTTTGTTTGTTTGTTTTTGTTTTTAAAAAGACCTGCCCTTACTTAAAGCCTTTCTTCCACAGTAGAAGTGATGTTTGTGAAATATGGGAATTCCAGGAAGACCTTATCTATTGAGAATGGCAGGGACTCCCTGTAATTTTTTTTTTTTATCCTCACCTGAGGACATTTTTTCATTTTTTGTTCAGATAGAGTGGGAGGGAGAGAGAGGAAGAGAGAGAGAGAGAAACATCAACGTGGAAGGGACACATCGAGTGGCTGCCACCCGCACGACCAACCAGGGCCGGGGACAAACTGCAACCGAGGTACATGCCCTTAGTGGGAACCGAACCCGGGTCTCTCTGTACCACAGGCCAATGCTCTAACCGCTGAACCAAACCGGCCAGGGCAGGGACTCCCTGTAATTATACTTGGCATCTGAAAGAACTTGAGTCTGTATGGGGCAGGGGGTGAAGATGGCCAGCACCATCTTAACTGTGTGGAGAGGGTGAGGATTGCAGAACAGTGGAAGAGTGGGTGGTGTTTCCATATGTCCATCTCCATTCCTACCTTCTTCCCTCTATCCTCTTCCCCACACTCCCCACTTCTTGTTTTGGAAAAGGGAACGGTGGCATCCATGTGTAAATGGGATGACATCTCAGCATAATGTCATTGCTGCTTCCTAGTCATTGCTGGATGCTGGCCATTGCCTCCCTGATCTACTCAGCCTTCTCTGGGTGCTTCCATAGGTCTGAGTCAGAAATATAGAGGTCTTGTGTCTCATTGATTGTTTTATTAACTGGGCTTGGGTAATACTCTGTGACAAAATCCGGTTGGTAATGTAGGTGTTATGTGGTAGGGCTAAGGGGCTTGTACCTCTCGGGGGAGGTCAGATGTTTCTTCTGCAGGAGTAACTTTCCCATTCAGAACCCCATGGCTTGTGAAATGGCTTTGCACGAGGAAGCAATTTATCTGGAGCCCATGTCACTCCTGTGTTTTGTGGGGAGCTAATCAAAACTTTAAGAGGAGAAGTGCCTGACTTCCACCCAGAATCAAGATTAATTGATGTTCTTTAATGGAAACAAATCGAATCTCTCAGCAGCCCTTCACATTTAGCTTATAGTCATGAACTTTTCTATGAAGACCCAGTGAGTTCTTCAGATTCAGCAGGTTCTTGGAAACAGTTGACCCCTTGAAGTCATTTGTGTCTTTCCTCTGAGTGGCTGGTGGGAAATGGAGAAAAAAATGCCTTCAAGTTACTGGACTGAAGGTATAGTTTTCATCTGCCCCTGGTTTGCATAGCCCACTCACATCGTTGTTGCATTTGATCTCACTAACAGGCCTGCGATGCAGGTGGGGTTAGGGTTATGATTATCTGTATTTTATAGATGAGGAATTTCTCTAGAGTTTGGATCACTAGTCCCTCAAGATGTTTGCTGTAAAAAGGGCTCTCTGTTCATATAAGTGTGGGAAGCTTTCTAGTGTGTTTTCAGAAATTCACAGCCCAGTTCCATATATTAAAGGCTCTGATAAGTCCCATAGAGAAGAAATCTAGTTAACACATTGTTTCCTGACTTCATTAACCTGGGTACTGTTTTTTCTTTATGGTACACCTATTGGCATCTTCTAGATATACAGACTTTTTCTGTAAAAGGTCAACTAGTAAACATTTCAGGCTTTGTGGGCTATGTGGTCTCTTTCACAACTACACATCTCTGCTGTTGAATACAGCCAGTGACAACAGAGAAATGAATGGGTGTGGCTGTGCTCCAGTAAAACTTTATTTACATAGGCTGTGGGCCAGATTTGAGTCATGGGCTGTATGTAGTTTGCTGACCCTTGTTCTAGAACAAGTATCCTACAGAACATACTTTGGGATGCTGCTTGAAGTGTCCAGAGAGTCCTAGATAGAGACTCTCCTCTCAAGCCACCAGAACAGTTGGCATGGGTGGCAATGACCTAGGGAATGTGGCTCAGAGGTTGAATGCCTTGCTTAGGGTATATGGCTGCTAAATGCTGTCACAGAGATGTCAGCCAGGCTCTTGACTATACATTCTTTTTTCTTTTTCTCTGCTCTTTTGAAGCAACAGACCTGGGAAGGGGGCAAAATGCATCAAGTGCTGCTATGTGCAGTTGAAGTAATGTACATGTAGGTGCACTTGGGTGTTTGCATGCAAGTTGGTCTGTGTGTGGCCGTGGTATTTGCGTTATTAAGCATGAATGTGGCTGATAGATAAATTATCCAGTTAGAGGCCTTTGTTTCAGAGCACCCAATGGGAGATGTTAAAGAGATTCACTAGTGCTATTTGAATTGAAGTCTGTGGCAAGAAATCAGGAATATATTCAATCAACGTGCAATAATTTACTAAATACCTAACATGTACCCTTGCTTTAATTAGAACTTTTAGTTGCACGCAACAGAAACCAGCTGAAGCAGGTGGTAGTGAAAATGGAGTTTATTATAAACACTCAAGGTGTTCTGTGGGACCCAGATGAGGAAATGCAGGTGGCCTCAGGATGGCCTCGGACTGGAAACAGGAGTGCTAGGGGGCCCTGGTCTAGTCTAGATATCAGTTGGTGTACTTTCTCTCATTTTGGCTTCTCTCTGCTCATCTGCTCCACTCTTCCTTCTCACCAAACTGGCTGTTTCTGATACTTCTGCATGACAGGTAGACAGATGGTTGCCTACAGTTTCTAAGTTCATGTTCAGTTGGAGGTGATCACATGGAAAGATTTTCTCTTTTCCACCTCTTCTTCCTCCTCCTCCTCTCGTCGTTGTCCTCCTTCTTCCTTCTCCTGCTTCTCCTGCTCCCTCTTCCTCTTGCTCCTTCTCCACTTTCTTTTCTTCCTCCTCTCTCACTTCAGTATTGCTGGGGAAGGGACTCTGATTGGCCCAGCCTAGGTGGCCCATGAACCACAGTCATTGTGGCCAGGTGGGGTTAACACTGAAACGGTGGCAGTCAGGATCCTACCCCTGTTGGTGGGGCAGGCACTTTCCAAAGAAGAGGATCTACTACAGCCTTCCCCTGGCTGGGCGCCTCCCGAGCAGGTGCAAAGTGAAGTAGAATATTTTTATCCTCTGATATTTATAAACTAGTTGGAAAGTAAAACAAACACATAGTAGTGATGAGAATGTCAGATGTGCTAAATTGTTTCATTAGACAGTGAAGAAGATAATAGTATAAAAGGGGACCAATTTTACTGTACAGACATTGAGTGTAAAAAGAGAGAGACAGGAAAGGCTTGTGTGGGCTGACAGCACCAGGAAGGCCTTCCAGCAGCAAACAGACGTTCTCTCAGGGCAGGTGGGAAGCAAAAAGTTCTGACTAGGAGATGGATAAAGACGTAGAATGATAGATGTAAAGGTGGTCTGGTTTCTTAACAAGATCAGGGAGGTAAGCGTTACAGAGCAGTAGGAAATACAAACATTGCTGGGGACACAGTTCACTGTGGCCTGTGTAACTGTAGCAGGAGGGGGCAGGTGGGGCTGTAACAGGACAGGCTGGAAGCTAGATCTACACCCCCTGCAGGAGGGGGTGTGCTGGGGAAAGACTCCAGCTGGACACAGGTAAGAGGAAGTCCAAGCTGGCAGGTGCAGGTCTATACAAGTGGAACTGTTGGTGTCGGAGGTGGGGGTATTCTCCAGTATTGGCAAGATAGAGCAAAAAATGGGGCCTTGCCATGAGGCTGGGTAATTCAGGGACAATAGGCACTGGGGAATAAGACAGATATTGCTGCTGGGGGGGGGGGGTGGGACAAAGCAGGACTTGAAAGAATGGGGACTGGGGTACAAGACAGGAATCTAAAACGAACAATGAGGCCACAGCAGAACTAGCAATGAGAGTGGAGTTGCTTTGTCTTTCTTCAGACTGTCCTCTTCCCTTTTCCTCATTCAAACTTTCCTGTTCTCCCTCCCAGTGCTCAGGTCCTCGCAGCCGACGATCAGCAGTCATCTGGGGGGTCAGTGATTGATGCGGCTTTAGGCGTCACCTCATTTTTAGGGACTTTTGCATTGGAACAGAAGCCATAAATGCCTCAAACCAAACGAATGACAGTGCCTGGGATATTAGAACAGAGATACCAGGCAAAACATCAGAGATTTCATCTGTGCTCCTTTGTGGAGAGAACTCTTGTTTGGGGATAGAACGAGCAAGCAAGATACCTGCTGTCCAGCAGCGAGGAGCTTTAGCCCTGAACACTTACAGAGCAGCAGATACGAGCCATCACATAACAACTGGGTAGCCTCTTTAGGGAGGAAAAAGCAGCCAGCATAGGCACCATCTGAGGACCAGGTAGCTTCATAGGCCTTGTCTTGGTGTTTGATTGCAGCTAATAGAGGCGGGTGGAAAACATGCAGGACTTGGAGTCGAAAGATCAGGATTTGAATTCTTGACCTATCACTCTGGCCCAGTGTGAAGTAACCCAGTCCCCTTGAGCTGCAATGCCCTCCGCTGTAAATGGAGGTCACAGTACCCTCCGTGATAGCTCGTGTACCCATCCCTGCCACACATTAAGTGCTCAGTACACAGGTATAATATCTGAACCTCAAGTCCTACTTAGAATCACAGAATTTGCCCAAATGCCCACCCTCTGCAGGAACCCCAGACAGCTGGGGAGCTTCTGACGGGATCTTCCAGTGGCAAGAGGCTGACCACCTCAGAAATCAGACTGTCCCATTGTTGGGAGGGTTAGAAAGGTCTTCCTTGAATAGAATTGCAAGATGCCTCTGTCTTTTGGAACAACTTGGAATAAGTCTAAGCTGGCCGACTCATAGGAACATTTCCATTATTGAAAACTGCTTTCATCTACTCCTAAGTCGGGCATGGGGAATAGTTCGTATCTGATGGGCCCGCTGTGATGGATTGTTAGTGGCTGCTGGAGGGCTGTGTTGAGAAGGATTCTGAGGCTGTGTTCTAGGATTGGAAGGAAAAACAGCATATCTGCCATGGGCGAGGTGGGGGCGGGTGAGCAGTGGTGGTATATGCTCAAGGCATTTGGTTTCTCTGCTAAGCATTCTCAGGCTTAGATTCTTCTATTATGCTTTAGATGACTTGTTCTCTCACCCTCTGGTCTCTTTTTCCTGTCACGTTTCAGCTTATCAACATTTTAAAAAACCATCTGGCTGGCACATCTTCCACTTAATTTCTTTCTAGGGTGGATTTAACCAATCTGGCTAGCTAGGCTGGGGTCTCTCCTAGAGCAGTGTTTTCCGGGAAATCTTCCCAAATAGACGAGGACCATTTTTGAGTCTGCAGTCCACTGATAAACCTTCCAAATTATTAATATCCCTTAAAATCTGGAGCCCAAGCTAAGCACCGTCTTTCAGAAGTACTCTGGACAATATGGAGGTCATCGAGACTAATACATCTCTTGATCCTGTTAATGCAGCTTAAAGTTGCATTAGCTTTTTCCCTGTGTTGGTAAAGCTGTAGCTCAGAGACTTTGCTCCTGATTCTCAGGGGTCGGGGGAGAGGGAGGGTGGAGGAAGACACAGAGGGAGAAGTGGGGAAAGGCAGGAGAGCCAGAGCCTGTCGGGGCAACATCTCTTCCTGCCCTTCCAGTGCCAGCCCTTTGCTCCTGTCCCTTCTCACGTGGGTAATGACCACTGGCACAGGATTGGTTATGGGAGGAAGAACTTCAGCTTAGGCTGGGGGACTGCCCAGCTGCCTCCTTTCTGCTATCATGGTTCTCTGAACCCCTCCCCACCTCTGTAACTCTCTTGGTGGTTTGGCTTTAACAGGACTGGCTCCTGTAGCCAGCACAGTGAGGACCAAAGACCATGGGTGCCCTCTGTCACAGTGAGGTCTGTCTTCAAGGTCCTTGGACCACTGTCAGTCCTTGAAGCGTCCCCCAGCCTGAAGCAACGTGAGAAAAATAAGGACAATGCAAGGATTTTCTTAGGAAGCTAACTGTATATAAAGACCTGCTCTTTATTCTAAATTATGTCCTTCCTTTCCCGGGTGTGTGTGTGAGGGAGAGAGAGAAAAATTATTCTTCATTGGGGTAGTTTTTCCCCTGTGATCCCTTTAGTAATAAATGTTGGCCACTCTTCGTAGACATCCCCACCTCATTTTTTTGTTGTTGTTGAGGGGGATGAGATTTTTGGACTGTGAAGTCTGGTCTGAAAACTACAGCCTTGTTCAAGGTGAGGCCCATTGACACTCCACGTGCCTCCTGGGTGGGTCTGGAAGACACCACATGGCACGAGGCACAGGATTGGGCCATGGGTGACATTTTTAGTAGTTCAAATTCCCCACAGCCCAGTTTATTTTAAAGGTGGCTTTGTCTTCATTTAGGCCACGGATCTGGGGTATGATTTAAGAAGGGTACATTTTGGATTTGGGAGTTGACCAGTGCCTGCCTTGTCAACATTTAGCATGGCTCTGGCAAGTGAATGAGCCCCTTAGGGCCTCAGTTTCTTCATCCCTTAAATGGGAACAGCTGTGTCCTTTTCCTTGGGTGGTTGTAAATTTTGTTCATGACAGCGTTTAGGCTGTAAGGATCCATCAAATGTTGGATTATTGTAGTTACTTCTGATAACATTCAGCTAGCATTTATCAGGGTTTCTAGTCTGCGGACAGTCAACTTTTGAAGGGTTGGAGAGGGTTCAGAGAAGCAATGCAGAGGTGACGGTGTGGGGGTGTTGCACCTATGGCCCCTCCCAACTAAATGCTGCTAGTGCTCCCCAGTTACTGTGACACCCCCTCACAAATTTTACATTCCCCTTGGGGGGTGGTCCAGGGGAGAGCCACCTGCTGAGTGAGTTGGAATGGTCTGAGGCTTTCGGGAGACACAGTACGGAAGAGAGAAGGCTGCAGAGAATGGCCTGGTGGGCTGATCCTCCTGAACTGTGCATATGAACAGTTGGGGTTCGGGTCCTCTGAGTACTGACCAGAGAAGAGCTTGGTGTTACAGAAGGTGCACAGCACTCAGGCAGAGGCCGTGCTCTCAAGTTCCAACTTTGCTCGTAACTAGCTGGGGGATCTTGAGAAAATCTCTTCCCTTCTCTGGATCTCATCTGTAAAATGAAGGATTTGGAGAGGATGGTTCTTTTCAGCTCCGTGGCTCCAGGATTTGAAGGGAAAATGGCTGAGATATGAGTGAGTCCAAAGGAAGAACTTTCTACCTGTCATGTTATGAAGAGGGAGAAATAGACCTGCTTACCTTTGTTTGGTTTGGAAAAGATGAAATCTGGTAAGGAGGCCAGATTGGAAAAACAGGCCCCTTGAAATCACTTCCTAAACCTCGTTCTCTTTGATTTACTTGCTCGGTTAAATTTAGCTCCTTTTTTGAATATATAATATAGACATACATATAAAGCATTTTAAATATAGTAAAAAGCACGTTTCCCTCCCATCCACTCAGCTCCCCTTCCCCAAAGGCCATTTCAGTTTATTCTCCCAGAGAAATTGTACTCTTAATTTTCTTCCACCCAGGACTGAGAAAAAGCTTTAAACATGCCTGGGTTGTTATGCCTTTAACTTTCTGGTCTGAAGGGTGAGAAATTCGATCCTCCTGCAGCATGTGGTTAGTTTCCTACAATGAATTTTCCCTATTAGTCATAGTTTCTTTTTGCCACTCTTGGGTAGAGATACAGTCTTTTTCATCTCTCCTATATTCCTCCCCTCCCAAGTTCCTTGTCCTTCATTTGAATCAGGGAATGCTATAAGAACAGATCAAACTTGAGGTATGACATCTGGACATCTTGCAACTTCTCCATGTGTGGATTTCAGAGAGGGCTCATTTTACATAATTGTCTATTTCTATGATTTCCAAAATGGTTTCATAGCCTTATATTTTCTTTGTCTTGGAGCTTAACAATCTTGGTGGTGTAAAGTTTTTGCTCAGTGGGTGGGAAGCACTGTTGGATGTTAACCACACATTGAGGGAAGAACTCTGGACTTGGAGGGAGAAAACCTGGACTTGAATGCAAATTATACTTCTTCCTTGCTGTGTGATCTTTGGCAAGCTGCTCAGTCTCTCTGAACCTTTGTTTTCTTCATCTGTAAAATGAAGGTTGTGCTGTCTGTCCTTTGGGGCTGTTTTTAAGGTTAAGTAAGGCAATGAATGTGAGTATACTTTGCAAATTAAGAGCCTTAACAATTATAATTATTCTAGTTCTTCACAAAAGTATTTTATTAAGCTTCTGTTGTGTTCTAGATACCAGAGATAGAGAGGGAAATGAGCTTATATTCTGGAGTGTGTGTGTGTGGGGGGATGTGTGGTTTGGGGTGAGATAGTGTAGAAGGATAAGGGAAGGCAGGGAGGCTGGCAATAAAAATAGTAATAAGCAAGATAAATTCAGAGAGTGGTAACCATTACAAAGAAAATAAAACAGAGTAATGGATAGAGAATAAAGGGGTGGGGCTGGAGTTCCTGATAAAAGATCAGGAAAAGCTACTCTAAGTTGTCATCTGAATGTCACCTAAAAAGCTGGGGAAGAGAATCCAGGACTGGGAAGCAGCAAGTGCAAAGGTCCTGGGGCATGAACAAGTTTGGAGAATTAAAAAAAGAAAAAAGGGATAGGAACTGTAAGAAAGTAGGTATGGCAGGAACAAAGTGAGTAAGACAGAGAATGTCACAAGAATTGGTAGGAGAGGTTGGCCTTATGGACCATGTTAACAGCTTCTATTTTATTCTGTGTGCCATTAGAGATGTTAAGCAATAAATGGCTTGGTCAGTTTCCTCCTTTAGAAAGATCCTTCCTCCTAGAATGTGGAAAATAGATTGTTGGTAGGCAAGGAGAAAGCAGTGAGATCAGTTAGGGGCTATCGCAGCAGTATAGGGAGGAGATGATGCCTGTTCCCCAGAAAAAGCACAGATAAAATCATCGTTGAGGTATTTGGGTATGAAGTTCATGTAACTGTTTTTATATGAAAAGGGCAGTCTCCCGGTATAAAGTAGGATGCTCTTTCTTTTGCCTTTTCCCATCTGCTTTGCTCTCTCTTCGGAGTATGGAGGGAGTTGAAGTGGGCAGGGAGAAATTCTGCATGTCCTCTTCAGATGATGCAGGGTTTGGGATTACATGATCCTAAAATTAGTCAACAAGCATTTATTGACTATCGGAAGATTTTTCTAGGCCTGTGGTTTTCACTTCAGGTCAGCCTTTCCTGTGGACAAACTGGGCATTTGTCCAGAAGCCTGGAAAGGAATAGTCTACATGATTTGTATTTTCAATGAGCACAAGAAGCAGCAGTGATACATACACAGCACCACCAATGTGGCAGGTGCAGGCTATCCCCCACAAAAGGGCACCTGCTGAGAGGTGGGGCCTGAAACCCCGTCCAAGCTCTGCTCACCAAGCAGTTCGCCCTGGTATGGAGCTGTATCGGCAGAGAGGAAGGGCTGTCTTTTCTAACTGGCACAAAGGCACCATCTGGGTTAGCAGTAGCCCTCTCCAAACCCTTGGGGTTTTTGCTTTGTGGCCTAGTTTCCAGGGTCTGTCTTCCCCTTCTCTGTTCCAGTCAATCAGCATTTGTTTTAACAAATATTTAACAGTACCTACTTTGTATCAGACACTGGGTTTACCACTGATGAACAGACAGACACGCTTCTTGCTCTCATGAAGGTTATAGTCCAGTGGAGGTCATTCCATCTTTCTTTCTTCATGGCAGCCGGAGAACTTTCTTTTGGGGAAGCCTGAGCTGATCTCAGCCCCGGCTCTCTGAGACATGAGACGTTGGCACCAGACTTACAAAGACCCTGTTGGGGTTGGGAAATAATGACCGCCATCCACAACACATATGCATCTTAGTCCAGACTTTCAGGGAGATGGGACCAGCGAGGATATAGACTCTTATTATCTCAGCTCATTCATTTACCTCTGATTAGGAGAAGAATAAAAGTGGAACTATGGTTTCCATTTGAAAAGGGTAAGATTTATCCTGGAGACTTAGAGTTTTCATAAACACGCTACTTAAAAAAGTACACATTTTCATATGTTTAATAAATTTCAAAAATTGGTAAGAAAATACTACTTAAGTTCGCTGAGCTGCCAGGGTCCGAGCTTAGAGACATCAAGACAGAGAGGTGGGTTGGACAAAGAGGGTTGGCCTTCCTGGGGTCTCTGTAACTTGACAGGGTCCTCAGGCCCTTGACCCCATTCTTCAGCTTAGTGAATAATCAGATTCTTTTATTAGCCTTTGAGGAATCCATTTTTCTGCCAGCCAAGCTCACAAGAAATTGCTTTTATAAGCCATGGTATTCATAGATAGGTTAACCTTGAGGGAGACACCTCTCCGAGGCATTCATTCTCCCCAGCTCCAAGGTGGCTGGGAAACAGAGTTAGTCATAGTTTGCTTGGCGAGCTTGGAATGAGAGAAAGACAGAGCTGGGTGGTTTTCAGATTTTTTTCCAGGCTGTGGTGGAGCCAGGAGAACAAGGAATTCCATACATCTTGTGACCAGATGTGGCATCTTTAACCGAGCAGTATCAACAAAACAGAGTCAGTTTTAAACAACACTCCTTGACCTATTTATTTTAATATTTGCATTGTGTGGTTTGTGTTTTTTCTTAGATTGTAAAAGTAATGGCCACTTTCCCCTCAACATTATAAGAAAATGTTCAAACATATAGCAAAAAATGCCTAATTAAGAAAATCAGCCCAGCCGGTGTGGCTCAGTGATTGAGCGTCGATCCATGCACCAAGAGGTTGCCGGTTCAATTCCCGGTCAGGGCACATGCCCAGGTTGTGGGCCCGATCCCGAGGGGTGGGCATGCAGGAGGCAGCCAGTCAAAGTTCTCTCTCATTGATGTTTCTATCTCTCTCTCCTTCTCCCTTCCTCTCTCTAAAACCAATAAAGAAAAAATATTTAAAAAAAAGAAAAAGAAAAGAAAATCAGATATGTTCGGAAGTGTACCACAAAGACAGTAAAAGGTTCTCATAACCCTGCCTCCTGGAGAGAACCTCACTGTTACCTGTTTTGTATGTATTCCTTCAGAGTTTTTCTCTTTGTGTATACTAACATATATTATTATGATTGCTTTAACAATCATATAATGTTATTCATACTGTTTTGCTTTAAAAAAATTAAGTTTTTTTCTGTCACATTCTATTTTTAAAATAGTTTTACTGAGGCATAAATTATGTACCATAACATTCACCTGTTTTAAGTGTACAATTCATTGACTTTTTAGCAAATTTCAGAACTGTGCAACTAACGCCATAGTCCAATTTTAGAACAGTTTCATCACCCCTAAAGATGCCTTGTGTTCATGGTAGTCACCCTCATCCTCATCTCTATCACCAGGCAACCACCTAATCTATTTTCTGCCTCGTAGATTTGCCTTTTATGGGCTTCCATATAAATGAAATCATAAATATGTTTCTTGTGTGTGTCTAGCTTCTTTTAATGAGTATAATGTTTTTGAGGTTCATTTATGTTGTGGCATGTGACAAACCTTTTTTCTTTTCCATGGTATTCTATTTTATGATATGCCCCATTCTGTTTATGTATCAGCAGGTGGATATTTGGGTTGTTTCCTGTTTTGGGCTATTATGAATAACGCTGCTACAAACATTTATGTACAAATCTCTATGTGGATACATGTTTCATTCTTTCTGAGTGCCTGTATAGAGTTCTGTTTTATGACTAACCCCAATGGTGATCATTTACTTGGTTTCTGATATTTTTTTATGAAGAAATAATACTGTATTGGATATCCTTGTACAGACAGATGCTCCTGGGCTTACAGTAGGGTTACACCCTGAAAATCCATTGTAAATTGAAAATATCCTAAGTCAAAAATGCATTTAATACACCTAACTTACCAAATATCATAGCTTAGCCTACACTACCTTAAATGTGCTCAGAATACATACCTTAGTCCAAATTTAGATAAAATCATCTCGCTGCTGCTGCCCACTACCATGAGAGAGTTGCATGCCTCATATCGCTAGTCTGGGAAAAGATCAAAATTCACAATCTGAAGTATGGTTTCTACTGAATGTGTATCACTTTCACACCATCATAAAGTAGAAAAATAGTTAAGTTGAATCATTGTAAGTCAGGGACTGTCTATAAATCTTTGTGCGTATGGGTGAATGTTTTTGAAGGATATATATTTAGACGGGGAAGTTCTGCGTCAACAGATGTAAACATTTGAAATGTCAATAGCTAGTTCAAATTATCTTCTAAGAGAAGCTACACCAATTTATACTTCCCACCCCCAGCAGCGCATGAGAGGGACTGTTTTCCCATGTATTCGTCAATGTGAGCAAGGATTAATATTTTCTAATCGCATAAGTGAAAAATGTCTCATTGTCATTTTAATTAGTATTCTTTTATTATTAGAGAAGTTGTTGACCATTTGTATGTCCATTTCTTAATTTTCTATTGGGTTGTTTATCTTTTCCTATGGCTTTGAAATAACTCCTTGTATTTTAGGAAATTAGCTCTTTGCTTATGAAATGTACTGCAAATTTTGCATTCCTCAGCTTATCCTTTTATTCCCCCCTAAAAACTCTGTTAGCTTGGCCTGTGTGGCTTAGTGGATTGAGCATCGTCCCATGGACTTGAGAGTTCCAGGTTCAATTCCCGGTCAGGGCACATGCCCAGATTGCAGACTCGATCCCCAGTGGGGGATGTGCAGGAGGCAGCCAATGGATGTTTCTCTCATATTGATGTTTCTATCTCTCTCTTCCTTCCTCTCTCTCTAAAAAAATCAATGAAAAACAAAACAAAACACAAAAAAACCCTCTGCTCATGGCCCTGGCCAGTTTGGGTCAGTAGTTAGAGCGCCAGCCCGTGGACCAAAGAGTTATGGGTTCGATTCCGGTCAAGGGCATGTACCTCGGTTGCAGTTTGATCCCTGGCTGTGGTTGGGGTTCTGCAGGAGGCAACCAATTGATGTGTTTCTTTCATATAGATGTTTCTCTTTCTCTCTCCCTCCCTCCCACTCTATCTGAAAATCAATGGAAAAATATCCTTGGGTAAGGATTAAAAAAACAAACAAACAACTCTGGTCATGGTAGTTGTACTATACTTATGTTTTACATTTCTAAGTAATCATATCGGTCAGGGAAAAATATCTGTGAACATTTTACAAGTATCACTTAGATATTTATTATAGCCCACAAGGACATGGTGAGGAGGGTAAAATATTGATGGGGAAGAAAGCTGAGGAATGTTATTTGTGCTTCATCTACTAAACATCTGGATGGTTAAAGAGATTTTTTCAACCTTTTTTTTTAGTTGGTGTCATATAAGCACAGCCCCAATATATTAGTGCAAAACCTGAGAACTAGATCTTTTTTGCGTCCCAGGTTCTTGCTTGTAATAATTATGACATCTGACATTAACTGAATGCATGCTATATGCCATTTGTTCCCATTAATCCTTGCAATCACACTATGAGATAAGTACAGTTATTTGCCCATGGAAAAAACAGGGATCTTCAAGTAACTTGTTCCAAGTCATACAGCAAGCAGATGCTGGGGCTGGGTTCATCCTTCCTTCTTGTCAATGAGTTAACCAATTAGGGGGTGCTTCAGGAGGGCTTTAGGAAGGGATAAAGATCCTCAGGAAGGTGACAGGAGTTATAGTGAAAAGGCCACTGACTTGAGCATGGCTGGCAAGATCTGTGGGTTCTAGTCTTAACTCCCCCAAACTCTTTTAATGAGGAGACAAGGCATGCTTTTGCAGCAGAGTCTGGGGAATAGGGGAAGGAAGAGTGGATGAGTCCCTAAGACCCTTCTGGGTTTTCTGTTTGCTACACGGCAGATTTAAGCTGGCTGTTGGCGATTAAAACTTGGCCTAATGAAGGGAGATTGGGGTAGTTGGAGAAGAGAGGTGCTTCAAGTCCCTACTCTGAAGTCAAAATGGTTTCCAGGTGAGTATTGCTGTGCTTGGGCTATTTTGATCATGGGTGATACTGTAGGCTATCCTGGAGAGGACAGGGGCTATTGAAGGCCTAAAAAAATATGGTCAAAATCCATAAAAATCTTGGGGATCCAGGAGAAGGTAGACATACTCTTGCTCATTTAATTAGCTACCCAGGAAGCCTAGGTTGTCAAGGGCAACTATGGAAAGGGGACAAAGATGAATCAGCTGTGGGGCCTGCTCTCAGGGGACTCACAGTCTGGGTAGAGAAATGGGATCTGTTCAGACATTACTTGAACTAAGGTAGAGGTGGTAACATGAGAGATTCAGACAAAGAACTGGGAGGCAGAGCAGAAGGAGCACAGACTTCACAGCAAGATAGACTTGGCCTTGAATTTTGTCGTGATTATGACAGCAACAGTATCATTTGTTGAGCATTTACTATGGGCGTAGCCTGCTGTGGTAGACAAGGAGGTCTCCCTCAGGATTGAAAGGTTTATCCCTAAGTCCTGGGGGGCTGTTGGATGCACAGAGCTGCCTGGCTCAAGATTATGGCCCTTTGACAGTCCCAGGTGCAAAGGCCCAGCCCCTTCCCCAAAACCTTGGATAGCTGTGAGTAACCTCTCAGCTTTAGCACCTCCACTGAGACTGCACTGTGGCTGGCACCTCACCCTAAAAAACTCCTGTGCAATGATCTCCATCTCAGACTTTGCTTCCCAGGGAGCTCAATTCCTGGGCTGGGATTACTTTATTTTACAGGTGGGTGAAGTCATTGAGATTTAAGGAGGTTGAATGGCTTACCCATTGGCAGTTTGTGGCAGATCTCGGATTCAAACCAAATCTAGTTGTGCTCAAAACACAGCCTTTCTGTATTACTACTCTGTGGTTGTGTGACTTTAAGCAATGAAACCATGGGGTTACAAAATCAGATTGCTGGTAGGGCACTCATAGTTCATGTGGCTACAGCTCCTGTTTCTTAATCTCTGGATCTGAGTTTCTTCGATCCAGTACTACATCCCGGGGACCTCTCTATCCCTGGTGAACCAGGGTGGTTGGTCACCCTATGTGAGGGTTGATTGAAGCACTCAATGGATCCATCCATTCAGTTACTCATTCATCAAATGTTCACTGAGTGTCTGCTCTGTGCCAGGTACCCCTTTAGGGACCAGTGTTGCCTTTTAGCAGGGAGAGGCTACAGCAAAGAAGTAAACAAATAAGTATATACTAGAATGTCAAGCAGAGGTGGTGGCCATGATGGAAAAAGAAGAGAATGGAGAAAGGGCTGAGGGTGAGGAAGTGTTGTGTTTTAGAGACAAGGAACAAAGAAGCCTTCTGGGACAAGGGACCTTTGGCTAACAACCTGAATGAAAGGAGGAACTGGCCACACAGATGTCAGTGGTAGTGCATTCCAGGAGGGAGGGACACATATGCCAAGGCCCTGGACATTGGCAGGTTTAAGAAAGATGAAGGAGGTGGGTGGCGGGGCAGGATGAGCCAAGGGGAGGAAGAGATTGGAGAGGCATCAAGGGGCCATAATTCTGCATGGCCTGAGGGCTAGGAATAAAGAATTTGGGTATTATTGCAAGTTGGTTTGGAGGAGGCGAGTGGCATGATCACGTTTATGTTTCAAAGTGGGTTTTGTGACTATTGTCTTGAGACTAGATTGTAACAGATGTCATTTCCATTTCCTTTCTGGATTATTTCTATTTCTATTTCTATTTGAGGACATCAGAGAGGTTTCATGGAGGATATCATATTTAAGAGCACAGTCTTGGGAATCAGACTCCCTGAGTTCAAATCTTAGTTCTGTCACTCACTGGCCATGGGACCTTGAAATATTTGCTTAATGTGTTTAAGCCTCAGCTTCCCCATGTAGAACAGAAATCATAACAGCACCTACTTTATGTTGTGAGGATGAAATATGATAATGCTCATAGAGTTTAGGATAACACCTACCTTTTCATAGCTGATTTTTTATTATAGTAAAAGATAACATAAAATTTACCCATTTAACTTTTCTTTTTGTTTGTTTGTTTATTGATTTTAGAGAGAGGAAGGGAGAGGGAGAGAGATAGAAACATTGACGAGAGAGAACATCGATTGGCCGACTCCTACATGTCCCCCACTGGGGATTTGGCCCACAACCTGGGCATGTGCCCTGACTGGGAATCGAACCAGCGACCTCTTGGTGCATGGGTTGATGCTCAACCACTGAGCCACACCAGCTGGGCCCAATTTAACTATTCTTAAGTGTACAGTTCAGTGGCATTGAGTACATTCACACTGTTGTGCAGCCATCACCACCCTCCACCTCCAGAGCTTTTTCTTCTTCCCAAACTGAAGCTCTGTATCCTTTAAACACTAACCCCCCCTCCCCCAGCCCCTGGCAACCACCATCCTACTTTCTGTCTCTATGAGTCTAACTACTCTGGGGACCTCATAAGAGTGGGATCATCAGTGTTTGTCTTTTGTGACTGGCTTATTTCACTTAACATAATGTCCTCAGGGTTCTTCCATATTGTAGCATGTATCAGAATCTCCTTGCTTTCAAAGATTGAATAATATTTTACCATATTTCTCACACACACACACCACATTTTGTTTATACATTCATCCATGATGGACATTTGAGTTTCTTTCATCTCTGGCTGTTGTGAATCATGCCCTGCATTTTGTAAGCACTGGACTTATCTTTGTCATAATTTCTGTCCTGGTTTGTGTAAGTATGGGAAAATGACAGGTGCTTAGGACTGGGAGGCAGGAGATGTAGATTCTAGATTTGCGTGGGGCCAACTCATTGATTCAGTATGAACCTCAGCTCTCTCATCTGTGAAATGGTGATGCCAACGCCTATTTCAAAGGGCTTGTTGAAAATATCAAATTAGATGTATTCTGCAAACTTTAGGGCTATGTTGTCCAGTACTGTAGCCACCACCCACGTGTGACCATTTGAAATGTGGTTAGTCTGAGAAATAACAAGTGTTGGAGAGGATGTGGAGAAAAGGGAACCCTTGTACAATGTTGGTGGGAATGTCATTTGGTGCAGCCACTAAGGAAAACAGTATTGAGGTTCCTGGAAAAAAAAAAAAAGTAACTACCATATGATCCAGCAATTCTCCTTCTGGGAATATATGAAATATATTAGAACACTAATTCATAAATATGTATGTACCCCTGTGTTCATTGTAGCACTGTTTACAATAGCCAAAACATGGAAATAACCTGTGTCCATTGACAGATGAATGGGTAAAGAAGGTGTGGTATATATATTTACAATGGAATACTACTAAGCCATAAAAAAGATGAAACATTGCCATTTGTGACAACAGGGATGGATATTGAGAGTATGATGCTAAGTGAAATAAGTCAGATTGAAAGGACAAAACCTGTATGATTTCACTCATATGTGGAACATAAAACAAAAAGTAACAAACAAATAAACAAAACAAACATAGACACATAAAACAGAATGGTGGTTACTAGAGGGGAAGGTGGTGAGGGGAATGCCAATTGGATAAAGGTAGTCAAATATATAGTAAGAGAGGGGAACTAGACTTTGAATGGTAAATACATAACAGAGTGTACTGATATTGAATTATGATGTTGTACACCTGAAATTTATGATATTACCTCAGTAAATTTAATTAAAAACATCTGTGAAGCACAGTAAAGCAAAGTGCAGTTAAAGAAAAAAAGAACTGTGGTTAGTCCAAATTGTGGCATGCTGTAAATGTAAAATACATATGTACTTTGAAAACATAGTACAAAATAAAGAGAATGTGAAATATCTCAGTAATAATTTTTAATATTGATTTCATGTTGAAGTAATTATTTTGGATATATCATTGGGTTAAAGAAAATATATGATTAAAATTAATTTTACCTCCTTTTATTCTTTAATGTGGCTACTAGAAAATTTAAAATGACACGTGTGGCTTGCTTCATATTTGGATTGGATAGCTCTGGTCTGGAGCTCACCACACATTTTTGGATCACCATCAGCAGTTTTCTGGGTGTTCCTTCCTGGGTTGGTTGGAGTCTGGAAGGAGATTCTCTCCCAGAACTTCAGCAGACAAATGATTCACATCACTAAGGTGCTGCAGTCTAAATGGTGATCAGTGTTTATGGCTCATGGAAGCTTAAACAAGCCAGAGAATAGACCCCACATTGCTGCAAATAATGTCCAGCCATTACCGTGCAGCCTCCGGTTCCCCCCACAAAGGGAGGTTTCAGCATCACCACTCTGCTGGGAGTTGTGATTTAGCTGCGTGTTCTCCAGCGACAATAGATTTCTTCATTTCAAAGTCTAACTCCTCCAAGGCCAGGGCTGGGGGTGGGGAGGGCCAGCAGTTTCCCAGCTCAGGCCTCTGTGTATCGCTAATTGTATTATCACAGTTTCTTTAGGGAAACCTCATGCATTCATTTAGGACTTAAAAAAAAACACTAAACCTTAGGGAGAGTTAAGATTTGTTTGGTACTGTGTTTGGGTGTAGAATTGTTTTTTTCTTCTGTGGGGAAGAGGAGAAAAGAATTTCTATTCTGCAGCGGGGAAGAGAGCTTTTGTACGCAGGCCCCACCCTCTTCCCTCATTTTATCTCCTGACCACAGGATATTCAGGGAGCTGAGACAGCGAGTGTTCACCACAGAAAGAGAGATAAGTTCAGAGCCAAGCCCGTGGAAGCAGAGGCACTAATCTAGCTCAGGCCCAGGCAGAGGGCGCTGGGAACTGGATGGGCTTGGGGGCGTGGCTCTGCTCAGCAATAAATTCCCCTCTGCTCTTTGCTTGTCAATTCCAGGCCCAATGCTCTGCACAGAGCTGAGAGGCCATTCCCGAGGCTTTCACTCCTTTGGCATCTTCAGGCAGGCCCTCTGCCTTCCCCAGCTTTCCTGAGCGTCACCCAGGGCCCTGCTCCCTTGGATTTTTGTCATATGTGATATTCTGAGTTGGGGTCTAAATAGTTTCCAAGATGGGACCCAGATGGATGGATGCTTCATTCACTATTAGGGTAGTGGTCCCCAGTGAGGGAAATCATAGATGCCAAGAGTGGGCTGGGGTTGGTGGAAGCCAGCCCTTCTTTAGAGATGTCAAACTGTGTATGTGAGGTCCGCCTCTTCCTATATTGGTGGGGGAGCAGGATGGAAGGCAGGTCCTTGCTGAGCAGTCAGGAGACCTGGCTCCGGCAGCGTGCAAACCGCGTCAGCACACCTTGGTCTTTGTCTCTTCACCTGTAGAATGGGAACATGGTTCCAGCACTGCCTACCCTGCAAGGTTGTTGTGAGAATCAAATGAGACTGGATATGAAAGCAATTTGCATGTTGCAAAAGGCTGTGTCAATGTGGGATATTATCTTTGCTTTTCTTGCAGCACCTGGGAGTCTAGTTTACAAATATTTTTATATCCTTAACCATGGGCCAGGCCCTGAGCTAGGCATGGAGGATATAATGGTGAATAAACACGTTCCCTGCCCTTTTGGAGCTCATGGTCCAAGGAAAGGGAAAGGCAAAAAGCAAGTTATTACAATTCAGGGGTAAGAGCTACAGAATGGGTAAAGTCAGGGGCTGCAGGAACATAGAAGAAAGTGATCTATCCTAGTTTTGAGGGCGGGGGTGGAAGGGCTTCCTGGAGGAAGTGACATCTAAGCTGGAGTTGGAAGGATGAAAACATGTCGTCAGTTCTCAATTACTGTTTGTTGAGTGAATAAGGTAATTAAAAATGCTGTGAGCTACAAGGATAACGGCCCCAGTGTTCATTTGTCAATTTATAGGTAGGAGAGGTTAAGTAATTGCTCAGGTGCCCAGCAGTATGTGGCAGAGTTAGGACAAGCATCAGGGTGATTCTCCTGAGCTTGGGAGAGAGGCTGATTGTTCCTGTGTGGGGATAAGCTGCAGCTGCAGGGACAAGTGGGTAGGGACAGGAGATATGGGGCTCTCAGTAAGTTTATTGGGGATCGCTCTAAGGATCAATGTCCGTGCAGGATTGGGGGAAACAGGACTATGCAAGAGAGAAGCTCAACCATGATGTGGTCACATCAAAAGCCTCTGTTAATCTCACACAGAGTGCTGAGGCTGGCTTGGCCTTTAGATGTTGCAAATTGGGGGAGGTGGCTGAACGTTATACCCTCATATCAACCTGTTACTGGAGTTGGTTTTCCCCCAGAAGGGGTGTGACCTTTGGAGAGGCGTAGAGAATGTCTAGAGAGGGGCTTAGCTGAGGGCTGTGGGCCGCCAGCCCTGCAGGCAGCTGGGGATTGGTACCACGGTCAAGGCATGGGGAATGGATGCTGGCAGGAGAAACAATAGAGGTCTAAGGTGTGAAGCACAAAGTCAGAGGCCTGCAGGCTCAGTGGAAAATCAAGCAGAATGTCATATTGGGTGGTTTCCACTGAGTGAAAGAAGGGTTTCTATGGGGTGGACAGAGCTGGGGCAGTTTCCACCTGGAGGTCTGAGCAGGGGCGGTAAAACCTCTGTTCCAGACAAGAGTTTCTGGGTAGAGACCAGGTCTTTGCTAGAGCAGGGGGGCTAGTGAAAGCCAGAGTGGTTTTCAGCTCCCTGGAACTGGGGGCTCAGAGACTGATGAAGGCTCGACTTCACAGAAAGCCTGGTGTTTGGATTGGCTTGTGTCTTGGGCAGAGACTGAGCCTTCAGGTGGTCCAGCTGTGGGGACAGGGAGGCAGGGGCTGAAAAATGAAGTGGGAGTTGACACTACTTTCTCCATCAAGGAACAGTCTCCAGAGTCCCCAACCGAACTGCCTCAAGGGTGAGCTAATTTGGCCACCGCTCTCACCATAGCTGTTTCCATGGATACATTTCAAGCCTCAGTCTGGTCATCTTCAAAAGCATCAAAGGCAGCAAACCCCATCCATGCATAATCTTTTGTTATAGCCCCACAAATAGCTTTTGTTAGAACCCTTCCCCCATCCCTCCCATCCATCCTGCAAACCAAAGAAACTGGCTTAATTGTGGCACAGTCATCTCTCAAAGAAGCATTGGATTTTTCCCCCCAGAAGTTTAGAAGACCTGAGTTTGAATCCCAGCCTTATTATATGTAAAATTCTAATAAGGACACCTAGGACATAGAGTTGTTACAAGATTCAGTGAAATAAATGTGTCTGAAAATGCCTAGCACATTGCCAGGCTCGTGGTGGGTCCTCATTAAATGTTTATTTCTTCCCTCTGTAATTTTTCAGTTGCGCCACTTAGAAACCACATTTGTCCAGTAGCATCCACAATCTTTGTGCAGGGTCTCCCTGAGTGTCACATGCACTTAATACTGAATAAGTTGTTCTTGGTGTCAGTTTACTTTCCCTGATGGCAAACATCAAGTCCCATGACTGCAGCCTTGTAGGGTGTCTCCTGACCGTTCTGTTTGCTGGCTCCCAAGGTTGGGAGGAATCAGTTATAGGGCCCTGAAGGCAAATGGACTTGTGTCTTTCTCTGCCTTCTTAAGGCCAGACCTTTTGCTGGGAGCATGGGGAGGCACACAGAAATGGGGGAAGCTCCCTGCCTCCAGAGAGTCTATTCCAGCAGATGGATCTGCTGCAGCTCTGCTTAGGAGGTTAATGGACACCAGATGTCTCGGCAGGCAAGCTTTCATTTTCTCCTGGAACCACTTAATTTGGCTGAACATCTGCCTTGGCTTCCGGGCTTTTCCATCACCTGAGCTTCCACACTGGTTCAATCACCAGTGGATGTTGGAGGAGCTCTCTCTCTCTCTCCTTGCCTCACTCAAGGTCTTGGGGTATACCAGTCTGATTTGTGAGAAGTAGAGGTGGTGGTGGAGAGGGGACAAGAGTGGGGCGTGGTTGGCTCCTGTCACTGTCCTTCATGTCTGGTTTGTTGTCGCTCAGCCTTCCTGTTGGAAAACCAATTTTAAGCCAACAAAATAGTGTCTGCCTGATTAGGGGATATATCCATCTGGACCAGCACTGGCTGGCTGTCAAGGCTGGGTGGGGGGTTGGGGAGGTGAAACATTGTAAGTGATTTGAAGGAAGTGCCTACATGCTCACCTTTCTCCTTCCCCGTGACCTCTGTTGGTGCATTTCCAGATCACTGACAGCTCAGGGGACAGTTGTGACTTGATTTGTACTTGGAAAGTGCCATTTTGTTGTTGGTACCATTGATTTTAAACGCTGGCATGTGTCAGAGTGACCTGAGTAGTTTAGTAAGGTACAAACTGCTGGACCCCAGATGGGACTCAGTAGGTCTGTTGTGGAGCCCAGGAACCTGCGATTGAAACAAGCCCCCCAGGTAATGCTGATGCAGGTAACTTCAGACCACTAGGAACAATGTGGCCTGGAACCCTGTCTTTTTGGGGATCTGGAGTTTCTTTTGCTTTCTATCCTAGGGATGTCACACATGTTCATGTTCTTTCTTCTTTGCCTGGGAAACTGCTCATCCAATAAGATCTAGATAAAAAGTGGCTTCAACTTGAAGCCTTTTCTGAACAGCCCTTTATTGGGTAGAGTTTTTGCTTCCATAGCACTTTGCAGGTACTTTAATACTTTTATAGGACAACTTATCATGGGCTTCTGTGTGCTCCTTGAGGGCAGGGAACTCATCATCTTCATTTTTCTGTTTCTCAAGTTGTAGGCACCAATAAATGTTTATTGACGAAATAAAAGAATCCTTGTCAATCTCTTTAATAACATAGTCTTTCTTGTATATGATCTTCATTAAGTATATTCAAATAGATAATTTTAGTTTTGATAATATAGCTTATTTATCTTAAATATGTTTTTTAAAGTTGATTTTAGAGAGAGAGGAAAGGAGAGGGAGAGTGAAAGAAAGAAACATTGATGTGAGATCGAATCTGCAACTAAGGATTGAACCCACAACCTGGCTATGTGCCCTGACTGGGTATTGAACCCGCAACCCTTTGGTACACAGAACAACACTCCAACCAACTGAGCCACACCGACCAGGGCATGATAATGTAGCTTATGTGTCTTAAAATAAATCAGTGACATTTAAAGGACAAATACATTTTCTTTGCATGGCTCATGGTCCTAATCCCCATAGGACACAGTTTGCTATCTTCTTGCTGTAGCTTTCCCCCCAAGCACACAAATGATGTCTTGCTTATAACTGCCACACTATCAGCCCCTACTTTAATCAGTTTGCTTTTAAATGCTGTTTTTCTGGTTACTAGTCAACCGACAGCTTATATTACATTTTGTAATTCTTAAGTCCTTTTTGAAAACTTGATTTTTTTCTTGAACATCTATACTTTAATGTCTAGGGTGATATTTGTCTCTCACTTCTTCTTTGTCATAGTTTCTCTATTTAATAGCTCAACTTGATGTCTGTCTCAGTGGCAGATTTCCAGTAGACAGGGACCACGTGTTTGCAATTGTTTTTGGACAAGGATTAGCACACGCAGTCATACTGCAATTTGTAGAGCGCCATATAGTATATGCAACACTTTCCCATCAGCACTGCTTTGAGTCAGAGAATACTATTATTTCCCCTCTAGGGTCTCCCTAGCCCATAAGAGACGTAGCCAAAATTTGAATGCAGTTCTACTCTCTCAAAATCCCTCTCAAAAATGATCATTGCAGCACTATTTATAATAACAAACAAACGAAAGCACAATCTGTATACTGTCAAGTAGGATAATAGTTAAGTGTTGGATGGCATCTTGGTCCGCTTGGGCTTCTATAAAAAAATACCACAGACCGGGTGACTTAAAAACCGGACATTTATTTCTCATAGTCCTGGAGTCTGGGAAGCTCAAGATGAAGGTGTCAACATGGACAGGTTCTTGGTGAGGGCTCTCTTCCCGGCTTGCAGACAGCTGCCTTCTTGCTATGTCCCTCCTTATAGGACAGAGAGACAGAGACAGTAATCCCATCATGAGTGCCACACCCTCATGACCTCATCTAAATCTAAATACCTCCCAAAGGCCCCACTTCCAAATACATTGGGGATTAAGGCGTTAACATATGAGTTTGAGGAAGACACATACATTTAGTCCATAACAGATGGTCCCAACCATTTCATGGAATATTAGCAACAAGGTCTCTGAAGGCGATATAGCAACATTTAAAATTATTTAATGTCATGGCAATGATGTAAAATGAATAAGGAAGGAAACATGGCAAAATGAATACCATTTAATTGGTGGGGTGAAATGCCATGACTTTTTTTTTTTTTTTAATTTCTGTCAATGTTGCTAGAACATCGTATTATTGAAAACAAAAACACAAAACTGAACACCTCCCCTCCCCCACCATTGTCACTACGCATTTGCACTTTATTAGTGCTTCTGAGGTGCTGATGAAGTGAAAACAACTTGCAGCTCCCAGAGAGTGAGTGTGTGCAGGAGTGTGGTCTGATGCAGATGATTAAGCCCGTGGCCAATGCAGAATTAAGTAACTCTGATAACAGAGCCCTGGAGCATCCTTCTTAGAGATTAAACCTTTCAGGCTGTTAGCAGCTGAGAGCTGCTGGGGATGGGAGATAGCTGGCTTAGGAAGGAGAGGAGGGGGGCAGCTACTGGATGGGGATGGGAAGGAAAATACATCACATTCAGGTTAGTGCTTATTTCTGAAACTGGCTGTCACCTGGAGAAGTGGCGGAAAATGTACCATTATCAGGGGAGAGGATGGTGTGTCTGCCTGCTTCCTGTCTTTTGCTTGTTTGCATTCCTGCAGGCTGGGTTTTAATTTCATGGGCTGGGCTGTTCCTCCAGCTTGTTTGTGTGTGAGGTTTCATTCTCACTAGGTGACTGATCCTGACTTCAAAATACAAGGGTGGTCTTAAGCCTTGTTGGGAAGAGGAAGGACTGGGCCTCACCTCTTTTCCGTCCTTCCCTTGCACCTGTTTGTTCAGTACATATGTTGTTTGCCCCTTTCTGGTGCTGGACACAGTGCGAGGTGCTGGGAGTAGACAGATACGGTCTTTACCTTTATGGAGCTTACAATTCAATACTGGTTGTTCAGGATGGGCTACATAATTTTCAGGGCCTGCTACAAAATGAAAATGCAGGACCTCTTATTCAAAAAGTATTAAGAATATGAGACATTGCTGGCAGAGCACCATGCTAAGCACCCTTCTGAGAGATAGGTGCCGTGTAGCTTGAATGTGTACAGGTTGCACGCCCAGGAAGCTGGCCCTGTAGTTGTTTCTTGAGAGCATCGTATTGTGATATTTTCCTTCCTTATTGCCCTGATCCTCCTTATCACTGTGTGTGGGACTCAGAAGAAGAAGAAGGTAACTTCTTTGACTCAGTGGTCCTACGTAGAGACAATAGAACACAGATAAAAGACAAGATAAATATTAAATAAGTATTGCTTGCTTGAGACATGTAGCTAGGCCACATGCACATATACAGGATGCTCAGCTTCTCTGAAAACACCTGGACATAATCAAATATGATGATGGAAAGGGCTTTTCCACACAAAGTTTTGCCCTGTGGAGCAAATACATAAGTTGTGATTAGTGTAATTATTATTATTATTATTATTTATCTTCAGATAGAGCGGGAGGGAGAGCGGGGGGAAGAGAGAGAGAGAAACATCAATGTGAGAGAGACACATCTACTGGTTGCCACCCACATGACCCCAACCGGACGGGGACAAACTGCAACTGAGGTACATGCCCTTACGGGAACCGAACCCGGGACTCTCTGGTCCGCAGGCCAACGCTCTAACCGCAGCGCTAAACGGGCCAGGGCCAGTGTAACTATTATAGGCCTGAAGACAGCCTTTATAAGAAAGGCCTGTTCTCTGTATGGTAACATGAAATAGTTTAGCATTTCTATAAAGCAATAGACATGTAACAAAGTAATAATAGAACTAAGAGTAACTATAATAGAGTAGTTTCACATTTCCCAAAATATCCTCTAGAATATTCATTTCAATTAATTACCCTACCTCAGTTGGGTAATTTGACAAATCAATTTTAGATACGCTTCAAACTTTGTTCCCTCTCAGAGATTTACAATTCATATGGAAATCCCACAGCAGTGAAGAAGCCCTTAACACTTTTGACACAACATTATTTGATTACTCTTTTACAAAGAAATAACTAGCAACTATATCTATAGATATTTATACATATCTATAGGATATATAGATATATATAAAACTACAGCAGCTCTATCTATCTCATATCTATATCTGAGATTCTGAAGAATACGCTTTGGAAAACATTGCTGATATACTTCTAAACTTTAAGGTGGGTGGTCTAGGGTCACAGGATCTGGTTTTGAGATCCAATCACAACCATGAACAAGTTATATGGCCTCTTTCAGAGACTGTCTCCCCATTCGTTAAATGAGACACTGGGTCTGAAAAAACATTTTTTCAGTTGTTAAGTTGTTCTGCAAAACATTTGGTAGTTACTGAGACAATATTGAAATCATTAATTGTTGTCTATTTTAGAGTGAGTAAACTGAGGCCTGGAGAGGTTAAAAAGGGAGTCTGTTGTTCAGAGCAGTCTCTTGATTCACGAGTCTCATCAAGATGCATTTTAAACCAACTCTGCTCATAGATTTTAGTTTATAAAACAGATAGACTAACCTCTCTGACAGGCACGCCCTATGGAACAGCTGGAGGCGGACACTGGCATGAAAATGCCAGCTTCTCTTTCCTTTCTAGCTTTGACATCTGATGTTAGCAGAATGATGAAATCAGGGGTGACAGATTTCAAGAGGATTTGTGTTCTCTCCAGGCCACCACACCCAGTTATCTGTATGAATCCCTCCTCTACTCTGAAAACCATCCGTGAGGTTGATTGAAAAGGGAAGATGACTTTTTTTCTGTCATGAATGAAAAAGAACCTGGAAGTTTCTGTTATTAGGGGGAGGACAAAAACAATGTTTTTCTTCCTTTAAAGGAGAAGCAGGGCACAGTGGAAACATGGAAGCAGGAATTTGAAGATCTGGATTCTAGTCCTGTTTCTGTATTTAACTATTCACGTGATCTTTGGCAATTCTCTTACCCTTTCTGGGTTCAAATGAAAGTGTGGACCAGTTTGCAAAATGCAGGGATTTTGTGTGTATGTTTTACCTTTGTGAATTTTCTATATGTGTATCACCTGTTTAATTATTTTCTGCATATTTTTCTTTAAATCTGTCCTGTACAAGTTATTTTAAAGGGAAACATTACATAGTTCTGCAAATGAAAAGTCAGCATTGTTGCTGTATAATGAAGGTGACTTTAAAAACAAAAGCAAGAAATTGTTAAGATGGTGAATTTTATGTTAATGTATATTTTACCACAATTTAAAAAAATTAAAAATCCAAAGCAAAGAAAATATAATTATTAAAATAAATGTTATTTTTCTTGTACTGCCTCAAACCTTTCATCCATCAGTGGCACTAGGTGATCTAAAAAGCACCTTCCAGTTCCAAAGGTTTCGGTACACACAATGTTTCTAGTGCCAACTAAGATGCCATAATGTCCTTGCCAGAGAGCCACACATCTTGACGGACCAACAGTTTAACTTTCACCATCACACTGTAGCCATGGAAACACCCTGGCAGTTCCTAACGGGTGGCCCCAGGGCCCATGCCTTGTCCCTGTGAGAACCCTGCTCATCCTGGTAGATGGATGTGTCATCTGCGTGGTGGTTGGTGTAACCTGGATTCAACCACTCCCTCCATCTGGAGTATCTTCTGGCCTTTCTTTTCCAAACCCAAATCCACCCACCTTTTGGATCCCACCTCCTTCAGAGAGCCTCCTGGGATCCCTCCACAGCCACTTTCTCCCGAAGTTTTACTCTGTCCAAACATTTTAGGTTGGGTTTCTTAGAAGTAGAGCCTGAGACCAGGCCTTGGGTGCATGTGATTCATTAAAGGAGTGTCCTTCAGGAAACACCTGTGAAGGGTGAGGGGCTCAGGATAGGGAAGGAGGGAGTTGAGGGGGAAGGCGGACCCCTGTCGTCTAACCTTGGCTTGATACACTGGTGGCTCTGGAGTTTGTCATATACAGAGTTGTTCCCTAGGTGAGATGGGGGCAGCCTTTGTGTTCCTGTGTCGGTCACTGGCCTCAGGCTGTTGGGGATGGGGTGGAGAGTAAATCACGGAGGTGCTGGGCCTGGCCCCTGTGGTCCCACAGGAGTCAAATTTTTAGGAATTCTGTGAGCCACTATTAAAGTTGAATGATATAAACTCATAATTAAATAAATATATTAAAAATAGTGGTAATAGATGTTCAAAACTCACCACTTCCTAATAATTTTACTAACGTTTTCTTTTATCAGTGTTCTTGTGGTTATTTTTTGTCTGCTCTGGTTTTGCAGTAGAAATGCTATGTGATGAAAAGCTACTGTGCGTTTCCTTGCAACTCCACGTTCAGTGATGCCGTGTGGGTAGCCTGAAGTCAGCGGTGGTGGGAGCGTTCACGGCATGGACAGTGGCAAACACTCAAACCAGGGCTCCCCCTCCCCACCACCAGAAAGTTGACTGTTAAACATTTGCCAGCACAGCACTGGGTGTAATCTCCTGGGCGAGACAGCTTCCATCAGCTGGGCAGGAGGGGTGGCATCGTCCAGAGGAGGGGACAGCTGCAAACCACTGGCAGCCAGCATTCACAGCAGCAGAGGGTCAGGGGATCTGGACAGGGCACTGACACTTTCCTCTATACTACAGCAAGTCATTTGGTGTTTTATCCATGCCCTGACGTGTGGCATCTTCTCTTTTTGTTTTTGTAAGTTTCCACAGAGAGGAAAGAACAAGGCAACAGAAGGTCTAAAGCCCTGGGTTCTGGTCTTGGCTTTGCCATTACCTCACTGTGTGACCTTGGGAGAGCTATTCGACATCTCTGTTTCCTCACCTATGAAATGGGGGCTCACATGATCTCTCAGAAGGCTTCCAGCTCTGCACAGCCTCAGACTGTGTGATCCTCTTAGCCACTCGGGCGTGAGTTGGGAGTGTTACAGGAACCTTGTCTCACTGTATTTCCTACAGGACTTAACACTCAAAAGTTTCCTTTCTGATGCCCAAGCTAGAAAGCCAACAGTAAAATTAGGTAACATTTATTGAGCACTTACTATATATGAGGCATTTTAGGTCTTAGGTCATCTAATCTACATATCATATAGGGTTTATATGCTTGTTCTATTTTACAGATGAGAAAACCGAGGCTCTGAAATATTAACTAACTCACCCAGTCACACAGCTAATAAATGTTCCATTTGGGATCCCGCCCCAGTATTCTCGATTCCAGAGCCTGTGCTTTCATCCATTCCCATCTTCCCTTATTGGGAAAGAATTTGTCAGAGGCTCTTGCTGTGTCAGGGTCCCTGTTGGGGACCTAGAGACGGATTGGTTCCATTCTCCCTCCGCCTACTCCCTGCCTCTCTCATTCTGGGTAGAATGGGTCGTGAGCCCCTTTGCAGCTCAGGCCTTTGTAACTGTTGAATAAGCAAATGAGGGAGAAAGGCCGGGGGGATGGAATCCAGCTGTACACTTAGCCATTTGTCTGGGATGCACAATGAAGGGGCGTAAGGAGCGAAGAAGGTCCGTCATGAGCATTTCCCAGGGATGCCTTGGAAGGGGCACGGCAGGCTCTGAGCTGCTGTTTGGGGTTGTTGCAGCTGTTAGCACACAGTCAGTATATGTGGCATTCACCCTGGACTTACCAAAGGGTCAGGTCACCTTCACCCAGGAGGCCCAACTACTCTTTTGTGATGTCTGGTCCTGGGGCTAAGTGAGGAGGGAGGGATCACACCTCATATTTACTTCTTGCCACCTGGAAACCCATAAAATACAGCTTAGCACCAGGCCGAGGGGAGACTTTCTGTGCAGACCAAAGAGCCTTTATTTCTCACCGTTTCCTTCAACCCTGCACCCCACTCCAGTGCAACAGGGATCTGAGTCTCACCTCCTGAGTGTCTGGCCCAGGACCCCATCTTGGTGTTTGAAATCTCCTCACATATTCATTGTTTCTTTAGGCTTCTGCCACCCAACCAGGGTGTCTCCTCTGCCTGGCTCCCCATTTCACAGAAGGCGCTAATGCCTTTCTTGTGATTCTGCCAGCAGAGAAATCGAGGTCAGGGAGATCTGCCAAGAACATCTTTCTGTGGTTTTTAAGGAGGAGTGATCTGTAAGTGATCACTTAAGGCAGAGGGGCTGAAGGGAGATTTCAAGGAGAGAAAAAACAATGGACGAAGCAACCTGTTTACTCCTGGATTATAGAAATGAAGAAAGTAAAAGAAGCCAGGCTAGGTTTGGGAGTCAGGACACCCCCAAACTTCTCCCCTCAGGGTTTCCCATTTTAGTCACTGATACCTTCATCCATCCCAGGGCCAGAAACCTGGGCATTAATCTTGACATTCCTCCCACAGAGTTTAACTGGTTACTAAGCCTTGTTTCACCTACTTCCTGAATATCTCTTGAGTTCAGTTCTTCTCCATGACCACTGCCAACGACCAAGGCTTCACCAGCTCTTACCCGGACTGGTTTAGCAGTCTTCTACCTGGTCTTCCTGCTTCCAGCCCTGTCTCCTCCTCCCATCCATTCCCATCTGCAGTCTGAAATATCTCCCAGAAAGAGTTGACCTTGTGACAGCCCCACTTAGAACCCTTCAGTTTCCTAATGACTGCCTCCAGGGTGAAGTTCAAACCCATTAGCCTTGGGCAAAGCTCTTCTTGCTCTGCTCCTGCTCAACCCTCTGTGATGGCAGGGTCCCTAAGACCACCCTTAGGTTTGATGACTGACTAGAAGGACTCTATAGAACTCAAAAGATCTGTTATACTCATAGTTATGGTTTATTATAGCAAAAGGGTACAGATTAAAACGAGCAAAGGAAAAGGTGCAGGGTGGAGTCCAGGGGACACTGGGCATCAGCTGCCAGTTGTCCTCTCCCAGTGGAGTCATATAAACAGTGCTTAATTCTCTCAGCAATGATGTGTGACAACACATTGAAGTATTGCCAACCAGGAAAGCTCACCCAAATCTCATTGTCTAGGGTTTTTATTGGGTGTCAGTTACACAGGCATAGATCACCTGTGTGACTAACCTTAGCTTCTCAGTCTTTAGCTCCACAATGTCCCCCAGGCAAACAAACACAGGTCTTCACCATAAATCACATTGTTAGCATAAACCCTGGTGTGGCCCAGAGCCCCATGTATACAAAGACACTATCAAGCAGGATATTCCGAGACCTCAGAGGTTATCTCCTAGGAGCTGGTCAAGGACCAGCCTTTTCTTTGGAATGTGCAGGGTTTGAGCACTCCAGGCCTGCTGAGTTAACCCTTTCTGGCACACCCTCCAGCCTCACAACACTACTCTCTCCCACACACCTCATACTCCAGCCATATAATTTAGCCTGTACTCGGATGCCTCTGTGCCTTTGCATGTACTGTTCCTTTTGCCTGGAATTCCCTTCCACCTCCCGTGCCCCAGTCTTCCTGCAGAGCTCTCACTCATCCTCAGGTCTCTGGGAAAGCACCCCCTACTGTGGGAAGCCCTCCCCAATGCCCCCAGGCAGGCTGAGCTTCTCCCTCTGGGCACTCAAAGCACTGTCAATACCCCCTGTCCTTCATAGGTCCTTCAGTGTCTATTTCCTACACGATAGGAAACACTGTCAATGCTTTTAGAGTGGGGAGCGTGTAGTCCATTTCAAAAGATGTTTGTTTTTTCAATTATAGTAGTAATACTTGCTCATGGTAAAATGTTGGGGCAGCATGTTGCTTTTCAACTTTTCCCCTCCAGTGCTTTCCACATCAAAGCCTTGAAACCATAGGGCCCGGGCCTGCCTCTGCCTCCAGGTTGCTGCCTGATGCTGCCTAAATCTCTCGACGGTTGTGAATGAGGGTGGCCCACACCATGTTCTCTTCTTTTCATGCAAGACACACGTGGAATGGACTGAGAGCTGAGGACATAGAGTTGAGGAAAACACCCCCGGTCCTGAGGAGCTCAGTGTGGTGGGGAGACAGCCTGCTGTGGGGTGAGAAAGTACCACGAACAAAGGTGCTGGCAGTGTGGACGAGGAGGAGTAACATTACTTCTTCAATGCAGGAAGTAGAGGTGAAGTAGGGATGGAGGAAGGGAAAATTTCCCAAAGAAGTTGACATTTAGGTGAGGTCTTAAAGGAACTTAGCGTTTTGCTTAGGGAAGGAAGAGGTTTCCAGGCCAAGGTCATGGAACAAAGAGGGGTGACTGGCAGTGTGCGGCCTGGGCTGGCGGAGCTCAAGGTTGTGGGGCTCCTCTTCCCCCAGAGTCCCCAGCCCTCAGATGTCACACTCCACTTGGATGCCTTTGATCCAAGTGGCAGGGGTTACTCTCAGGGGTCTACCCTTGCCAAGCTGCTGGCCCCAAGTTCTGTTTTGGCCACGAAGCTTCTTTATTTTTATTTTTATTTTTGTCATTTGGCTCTAGATATGTGTGAAATCATAATTCAGGCTCAAAATAGCTGGCTGATTAAAACCTAGTGAAACAAAAAATTGGGAGAAATGTGCACTAAAACAGATGTCGAACAACCCAGGTAGCTTAACTGCATGCCAGCTTTAAGCCTATAAATACATCGATTGGCACGTGTTTCTGGTCTGAAACAGCAAGCCCTGGGGATCAGAGCCAGCCGGTGCTATTCCATTATACCGCATTTTTAGTTTGGGGGAGTCTTTTGAGCAAAATGAGACCTTTAGGGGCCAACTTGTCATGCTTGTGATCGTTGTGAGACCTGTATGTTCATGCCAGGAGCTCAGTGTCCTCTCTGAGTCCTTCTGAGTCACCTGTTCTCATCTCCTGTCTTCTAAATCACTCACCGCTGCTCCCTGCCACTGGAACCAGGACGTTTCACTCCCTACTCTGCAGCTTTTAGGCTTTGAAAAAATCGCCAGGGCTCCACGGGGTATTTTTCCGATGTGAGTGAATTTTGTATGTGTTGGTGAAATGACCAGAGTGGATGTTTCTAAATCCAGTTGTTGTTGTTTTTTCTTTTCTGAGTTTTTCCTTTTCTCTGTGTTTAAATCCCTTTTTTGCTACTTACTGGTCCTGGGATTGTGGGAAGGTAACTTAACCTCTCTTGTGTCTCAATTTCATCTGTAAAGTGGGGATGATTATAGCACCTTTCTCACTGTGCTGGCAGGATGAAATGGGATTATATGTGAAAGGCACTTAAAGTAGTGCTTGGCACACAGTAAGCACTAATGACTGGTTATGAGTATTATTATTACTCGTATTTCCAAATTATACTCTCAGGTCCATCTCCTACCTTAAAACTTGGAATAAAAGGAAAAGAGGAAATGCAGGGAGACATGGGTTTGAGTCCTGGTTCCTACCTGTGATTTACCTAACATCACACAGTAAGTCAGCACTTCCTCTTAGAACTTAATTTAGTCATAGTAAAATGATGAGGGTGGATTAGATCAGGAATGACAGGGCTATAGAATTTATGGGATTTTCTCACTTATTTTCTACTGGTCTCAGATATGATCTCAGAATCTTCTGAGGGTAGCCATTATAAATTGATTAGATGGCACCTAATTTGAAATCTGTTTTCTGTCCCTGGGCTAGATGATATTTCAGCTCCGATCATCTATAATATTAAATAAAAGGGTGTGTGGAGCCCAATTTTTAGGATCCACGGATAGCTGATCCCCGTCCCATATAACTACCCATTAAGTATGGCAACAGATAAAAACTGACTTTCAGAAAGGACTCGTGAACCATTTAGCTGAGGAGAAGCTGGGGCTTGCCTTATTGGCTGCAGCATTTTCTAAATTTCAGTTTTCTTGGCATAATATTTGAGACAGTCCTACTGAAGGTCTGAACATACTTTATTTCAACCTTTAAATTTGATTTTAAGTCAACTGAATAAGTATTTGCATTTATATGTTCTCTTTTAGCTGGAGATGGATAGGGCTTGGCCTCTGACCCCAAGGAGTTTTTACTTCATGCATGGGATCGAGGTACACAGAGCAGTGAAAGAACAGTACAGGGTTGTATACAATCAGATGCTAAATTAAGTACTAAAACATACATTATAGATCAGAGATAGGAAAATGCAGCATCACTGTGCCCATGGCAGACATAACTAATCAATTACTAGTCTTTCCTAGTAACCTCAGGTGCTGCGTAGCAATCCTTCTCATCATGGAATTCCAAGCAGCCATTACCACAGGTCAGAGTTGGATGTGAAGTAAAATCTATATGCCATTCTGTGTTAGTTATAGCTGCTGTTAACAAATAAATCTCAAAGTCTCAGTGGCTTAGCACAATAAAAGTTTATTTCAAACTTAGTTTAAATTGGTAGGGCAGTCTGCTCCACACAGTCATTCAGGAACCCAGGCTTCTTCCATCTTGTGATTCTGTACCTCCTTGAGACCTTTGGAATCCTTTCTATTAAGCCATAGACAGGGAAAGAGAGGGAGGACCATGCCTGAAGATTCTTTCTGCTGTAGACCTGGAAGGGGCATGTATTACTGAGCTCACCTTTTATTGACAGAACTCAGGCACATGACCACACTTGACTGCAAGGAGTGCTGGGAAATGTAGTCTAGCTGTGAGCCGGGAAAATAATAGGAGACTTCCAAAAGGAGTGGAGTTGTCAGAGAAGGCTTCGAGAGGGTATTCCAGGTAGGGCAAAGCAGGAGTTAAAGATTAGGGTAGGAATCATTGGTTTTATGCAAAGACAGAAAGGAGACAAGATTGGCTGGAATTAAAGGTCTGTGGGAGGAAATCCTGCTTGGATAGGATTAAGTGATGGTGAGTCCCTGACTGTGATGATATTTCCTATCTAAATGGCAGAAATTTGAACAAGTTTGGCTGAAGCTACAAAAAAAAGGAAAAGACCCGTAGCAGTTACTGGTCTGATTCTTTCAGTTCCTGTTTTCCCTTTTGCTGTCCTTCAGTGAACCCAGCAGCCTATTTAGAAATGTCACCCATTCTCAGGTTTCCTCAAAACCCTTTTTTAAAATGGTGTAAAGAGAATTTCCAAGAAGACAGCGAGTGGGTCAGGGAGCTGGGAGCACTAATTCTTAACACAACTTTACATCTTTCCCTATTTGCATGTATTCTCATGCACTAATTATTCATAGAGAGCCTTGCCCTTTGTGAGTTCGCATTAATTTAACTTGCTTTTGAAAAGCAATCAAGGAGGGAATTAAGTGATCATGCATCAAAGGGAAAAAAGACGTGGCACTAAAGCCAAGGGATGTGCTTTGCTGTAACTGGCTGTGTGCCAGGCCGCTGTGAGCTTTCCTCTAGCCCAGGAAATGTCAGCAGGTGCACTTCAGTCTTCTAGAACCTTTGTGGCCCTGTGTGTCACACTTTTGATCAGTATCTCAGTGGATCAGAAAGTGGAGAAGGCATGGGTGGCAAGTGATCCCTGGACTGAGAGGCAAGACTCTTTCCCTCCTGAGCCTCAGTTTCCTCATCTATAAAATGAAAAGGCAGGTTAGTTACTCTTTCATGTCCCTCTCTCTAGGTCTACAACTCTCTGTCAAAGTCTTTTTGAACTTATAATTGTGTAACATTACACATGGACACACTAACTACCTGCTCATAATCCATAAGGTTTTCTGTGCTCAGTCTTCCCATGGGCATTATTAAGAACAGAAAAGTGAACTAATATTTCTATCTCTCTCTCCTGCTTCAACCGAAGCATGGATTTTTTAGGTGTTTGCTTTTTGTTTTATTTGGGTATTTTAAAACCAGTGTTTTAAAGTATAATACACACACAGGAAAGTGCACATTTGATAGGTATACAGTTAGATCCTTGCTTTTTATGATTATTTTCTCTTGTTCTCTTCTCCTGCCCAACCCTTTTCTAATTTGGGATGGACACTAAAAGGGCCTGGGACAAGAGTCCCACATCTCTAGCTTCTGTAGGTCTCTGGTGCAGGGGGTTGTTTGCTAAATGAGAGGGACTTGCTGTGGACCTGGTTTGTTGCCCTAGTCAGCATTACATTTGATGCAGAGGTGTGCAGGGGTTCTAAGGGCGTCACTGATTGGTATAAGCCACGTCTCACATGGGGTGGGATGAGATCCTCAGGGAGCAGTCATCCAGTGAAATGAGGCAGAGGCTGACGTAGGGCCCTGATTGAAGAGGTTGGCAGAGGAAAAGGAGACGGGAGGAGGAGAGCGAGGCGGAGGGGAGCACGTGCTGTCAAAAGGAACAATAAAGGGAAAGAAGCAGCAGAGACTAGATTCATACAAGCCAAGGGGGTCGGGGGGGTATGGGGGTGGCAAGTTCAGGCAAGGAAGAGAGAAGATGAGGAGGACCAGGGCTGAGATAGGCCACTGGGTTTAAGATTCGGAAGTCTGCGAAGACGATGCTTCTTTGAAGAGGTGAAAGGGAGGTGATGTGTGGAGAAATAATGGATGCGAAGCACTTAGTCTGTGTGCTAGTGTGGTTCTCTCCCTAATTACCTCCCACTGCTGGGCATAATGATTACATTCCACCTGGCCCCTTCCTCAGTTGGTCCACCAACTGCGCCACCTCTCTTCCACTTTTTATCTTGGATGCACGGTGCCTTTTTAGAGAGATCGCCATTAAAGCTCTTTTTGCAGAAGAACTAGTAAGATATAGGGAGAATTCAGTACACGCTGGCTGTTGAAAGGGCTAATCAACCTTGCTCTGGGGCTGTCCAAATGACAAGCTGCTCCTCCGTAGAATAACAGATGCCCCCGATGTTTATTCAAGAGCAGCTTATCGATTGGACTGACTCAAATTGAGTAGATTTCAATAACTGGAGACAAACATCTACTTTGGGCCACCTAAGGACATGGCATAATTATTCCCAGGGTCAGATGTATGTGCTGGGGTTCAGAGAGAGGTAGAATTGACCTGCTCAAGGTGTTTTATGCTTTGACCTGATATTCTGAGGTTGTCCAAAGGACAGGCTCCTTATCTGTAAAATGGGGCAATACTTAGCTTGCAGCATTATTGAAAATTAAATGAGGTTTTCTATCACACGTACTTAGTGTCCTCCCGGGCATGTAGTAAGCATTCAGTAAAAGGTGGTATTACTACTATAAGCAAGCACTTATTGGGTGTCCCAGGTGAGGTTATAGAATGAATAATAGAAGACTCCTGTTCTTAAGGAGCTGGCAGTGTAGCAATAAAGAGAGATTTCTAACATTCAGGAAATAATCACAGGCAGTGTGGTAAATATTGTAATAGAGGGGCACTCAGAGTGATGTGAGAACATGGAGGAGAGGACAATGGATCCTCTCTGGGAGAGGCAGACAGGCTTCCCCAGGGAAGGAGTCTCTCAAGTTAGACCTTGAAGGCAGAAGAGCAGAGAAGAGACATTCCTGGCAGAGGAGACTGTAAGTCAAAGGCAGTGACATTGAGACAACTTGGTGCTGCTCTTTGAGGAAGCATTAACTAGTGTGGTGTGGCATGAACGAAATGGGTGTGGTGATTGTTTCTACCAGCCCCAGGGTTTGAGGGGTGACCTGGCTGGAGAATGCTGAGCTCTCTGGTTTGGGTGGAAAGTGGAGTGCTCCCAGCGCTCTGCCTCGCTGAGCTGTGTGTGCCTGCCCACACCCTTCTCCTCCGTCTAATCCTCCCAGAAGCCTTTTGGGAGAGAGGGATCAAGCTTGGCATCCAAGGCTCATTGCAATCTGTTTCTAATGTTTTTTTCCCTCTATTGTCAGACATCAATATTTCTCAGCATTTACCCAGCTACTGTCTTACAAATGGTTTGCCCTCCTCTACTGCATTCAGCCTAATTCACAGATGGCTCCTTCCCCTGAGCCTTCCTCTTTGGCCACTCCAGCCTTGATCCTCTCTGCCCTGTCTTGGAACAAAGGGTAGCTAGTGAGAGGGGCTGGAACCTGGCCTAGATGAGGTAGGCATCTGGGCATGGAGAGGCACCACCTGGTGGAAAAGTCATGGCATGGTGTCCAGTGGGAGATTGGAGTCGAGGCAGGCGAAGGGAGTTGCAGTGTTTCTGAAACCACAGACCTCCAGTAGGTGGATGGAATACTGCAAATGGGAGTCTGGGCCTGGGACCCTTGGGTATCCAGGATGGAGCCTCATGGAGGAAGATCCCAGTCTGGAGAGGGAGGATGGTAAGAGCAGGACACATCAGGCAGGTGACTGCAGCAACATCTACACCAGGGCCTGGGAACAAGGGGGGAGGGGGTCCTGGCCGACTTGCTGGGACGCATGGTGTGGGAGCTGAAGGGTGGGCCTGAGCTGATTCATACCTCTGTCCAGTATGGATGATTCAGTGCAAGAGTAAGGAGCCAGGTTGGCTGGATAACCTCCCTCTTCTAATCTCTCCTGTAAAGCAGCTAACTAGCTGTTTACTATTTGTTTGACCCTTAGCCTCCAAATGCCTTTCATACTGTAGCCAAGTCCTCAATGAACTTTCAAGTGGCTCTGCCTAGCTCCTATCTAGACAACAAATGCTTGGAGGGCAGAATCCGTGCCTGCATTTCTAACAGTAATAATGATATCAGCAACACCCATGTATCGAGCACTTCCTCTAGGGTGCTGGGAGAGTTACACGTATAAATCATCCAACCTAACATTGACACCTTGAGGCAAGTTTATCCCCATTTGACAGATGAAGAAAGTGAGACTCAAAGAACTAAAAAGCTGGTGTTGAAGGTCACACAGCTAGTAACTAGCAGTTCAGATTCAAATCAAGTCTGATGCAAAGTCTGTACTGGAAATTCCTGTGCTAGCCTTTGAAACAAAATCATTTCAACTCACTGAAACAGGTCTTTGTTAAAGGCCATGACTGCAGTGCATTACCACGTGCCTGCCTCACCTTGGCCTCCGGCATCGCCTTGCTCAGTGATCTTTGTACAAGAATTAATTGATTGAATTGGGAGGTGGAGATTTAGGGGTTGTGAAACTCAGGGGCCCCTAAACTGGTGCCCTTTGCTTCCTTGAGCCCCTCAGCATGGGGACCCCTGGGAGCAGATGGAAATGTCTGCAGAGAGTGTTTTTCAAACAACCCCCCAAAGCGGTCTGCCTAGCAACAAAGAGCCTTTCAGAACCCAGCTCCTCAAGGAGGAGGAGGAGCTCACAGCAGTGGGGGGGGGGGGGGGGGGGGGGGACGGACTTGCTGGAGTCACTGCTGCCTCTGGCTGCACAAAAGAGACAAGCCACAGAGGATTGAGTTTCATCTGGGGGTACAGCTCCGGAGGCTGAGGGGCCAGGGCTGGGGATGGGGTTAAGGCTGATGAGAGTGAGACTGGAACATTCTGGGGTGTGTGTGTGTGTGTGTGTGTGTGTGTGTGTGTGTGATAGCAAACTTGTGTTTCAGTATTAGAGCACAACTCTGTGGGTGTGGAAGGACATGTCAACTAGTTTCCCAGGGAGATATGTGTTTTTAATTAAGAATAGTTTTAAATGATAAAAGTAATATATGCTTGCTGTAAATATTGAAATATAGAAATATATAAACCTCTAAATAAAACATTGAAATCTCTTGCCACCCACCGTAGGTAATCACTGTTAACAATGCGGAGTGTTTTCTCCCAGACTTGTGTGCGTGTATGTATGTGCGTGCATGTGCATGTGTGCCAGTGTGTACTGTGTTTTAAAATATGTAAACATCTGTATAACAGATATGTAATTATAATGGCTTACGGTATGCCAGGCTCTAAAATAAGTGCAAGGTGTTCTTTATTTTCATTATCTCATTTAATTCTTACATTTCTACGAAGTTAGATATTAATATAATCCCCATTGAAACTGTGAGGAAAGTGAGACAGGAAGGTGAAAATGTGCTACAAGATTCTTCCGCTTCCCTTCTAGCCAGGTTTGTGTTATTTATAACAAAGCGGGATCATATTGGCTCTTTGTAACTTGGCTTCTGCTTTGGGCCACTTTCTTGGCCCCTTCCCCTCCTCCTCTCCCAGGTTCCCAGTCACTACCTTTTCCTCTGGGCCCAAGGATGTCTGTGCCTTGATTCCCTGGGCACCCGTGAATGTTACTTTACACGGCAAAGGGAGTTTGCAGATGGAACTAAGGGTAAGACCCTTGTATAAGTTCTTAGGGCTACCGTAACCAAGCACCAAAAACTAGGTGGCTTAAAACAACAGACATTTTTTTGTCTTGTGGTTCTGGGAGGCTAGAGTCTGAAATCAAGGTGTCAGCAGGACCATGCTCTCTCATCAGGCTCTAGGGAAGCATCCTTCCTGGCCTCTTCTAGCTTCTGGTGTTTGCCGGCCATCCTTGACTGATAGCTGCATCACTCTAGTCACGTGGCCATCTTCTGTCTGTGCGTGTCTGTTTCTGTGTCCAAATTTCCACTTTTATAGGGACACTAGACACACTGTATCTGAGCCCACCCGAATGACCTCATTTTAACTTGATCACCTCTGTAAGACCCTATTTCCAATTAAGGTCATATTCTGAAATATTTGGGGCTTAGAACCTCAACATATCTTTTTTGGGGAGGGCACATTTCAGCCCATAACCATCTTAAAATACGGAGATTATTGTGGATTATCTGGTGAGCCCAATCTAATCACCTGAGCCCTAAAAGCTGAGTCCTTTCCCCAGCTGGAGGCAGGAGAGAAGTGCAGCAGAGGGAGAGTCAGAGGACATGACACACTGCACCAGCCCTGTCCCGGAGACAGTGGGGCCTATCTAAGTGCAAAGGTTGGAGAGAGGCCTGTAGAAGCTAAGCAACCCCCGCCCCTGCCACCCCCACCAGGATCTGACAGCTAGCCAGAAAGTTGTGACCTCAGTCCTACAACTGCAAGGAACTAGATTCTGCTACAACCACAATCCACGAAGAAGTGGATTCTTCTCAGGATCTTCTTGTAAGAGCTCAGCTAATTGGCACCTTGATTTCATCCTTATGAGACCCTAAGGAGTAAACCAGCTAAGTCAACCTGTACTTCTTATCGACAGAACTGTAGCATAGTAAATTTGTGCTATATTAAGTTGCTAAGTTTGTGGAAATTTGTTCCAGCAGCAACAGAAAAGGAATACAGTTACCTTTCCATTTCACTGGCCCTTCAGTGCCGTAAGCTGAAGAAATGGCCAATGCTAGGAATTCCTTGGGGCCTTATGTTTATTTTCGTGGGTCTTTAAGTAATACCATCCCCCATGCAGACCATAATACTTCCCAGTATATTTCACAGAAAATTTCATTTACTCCTCTCTGCAGCCCTGTGAGAGATGTAGGGCGATTATTCTCTCCAGTTTCAGAGGAGGAAACCGAATTGTAAAGAAGTAAGTGATTTTCCCAAGGCCTCACAGAGCTGGGGTTGCAAGCCAGGTTTCCTGCTTCTGAATCACATGTGCTTCTTGCCACAGCCCGCTGCTGCCTTCCTTTCCCAAAACATCTGTTGTCTGAACACAGTTAGGGCTGCCTGATGGGCCGAGCCTCCTTGTGAGGCTGTTGGCTTCCTTTTGCTGAGAAATGGTCAAGCAGAAGCTGTGGACAATTTGCTTGGGATGCTGAGGAAGGAATCCCCGCCATTCGTGGGAGGGTGTTGGCAGGTGCCTCCTAATGCCTTTTTCAATTCAGGGTCTACAGGGGGAAGTAGACCTACCTACGTTTGGTACTTCAGTTTAGACAAGAGAAAGCTCACTGGGCGTTGCATTGGCCAGGAGAAGGGTTCACAGGGGAGGCGAGATCTGCCCTGGGATTTGGAGGACGAGCAGGGCTTAGAGGATGGCTGTGTTTGGGTTTCTGGCATGATTGCAGGGTATGTCTTTTGCCCACCAGTTGCTTTGGTGACACTTGCAGGCAGAAACTGGGTCAAACCTGAAGTGAGCTACCCCACGCCTCTGGCCTGCCCTCCCCATCCCTCCTCCAAGTCCATTGTGGTGGCCGAGGGCACACCATGTGGTCGAGTGCTTCTGCAGCCAGAAGAACAGTGGTGGGAGAGCAGGGTAAGGGAAATAGGGGCCAAGAAGAACTTCCTGCTTGGCCTCACTTCCTGAGGCTTCTCTGATAACCCACTGTAACTCTTATTAACTCTCTGGCTTTCTGTGGGTGGAAACCAAGCGACCTGTTTTTTTGAGGTCATCTGTTCTCCTATTAAAGGTTCCTTAGCAGTTTCCACTTGTCCTTCTTGAACCTGGGCTGTCCGCTCCTCAGTCTGTTCCCTGCATGGCTGAGGTGACTCACACTGTGTCTTTCCCAAGCCAGACTCTCCTGGGAGCTATGAAAGCCACTGGGCTCCACTCCTTTCCCCTGCTGTCTTGGAGCGCTGCTCAGTCTGGGAGTTCTTTCTAACACACCGTGCCAGGCACTGTGGGATGCCCTGGAATACTGGCCTAGCAGGCTTCCGCCGGGGAGGCAGCATGGCACGGTGGAGAGAACTCCAGTGTGTATTAGACACCTGCTGTGTGCCCGGCCTTGTGCTAGCCCTCAGGGACACAGCGCTGAATAAGACAGCTGGAGGACCATGGCGAGTCTTGCTTCCACCCCTTGCTAGCTGTGTGACCCCTAGCTGGTCACTTCACCTCTGTGTCTCAGTCAGGTTCTGCAAAGCCTGACACTTTGTCAGGCTTCGCAAAGTCCTTTAAAGTGTGTTGTAAACTGTAAAGCTGTATGGAGGCGATGTTGTTCATTATTATTCTCTCACTTGATTCACTCAATTACGTCATGAGATAGGGCGGCAGCAGCTGGTAAACCCATTTCGCAGACGAGAAAGCAAAGCCTCAGAGAGGCTGAAGAGCAGGAGCGGGAACAGGCACTGACACTTCGTAGTTGTTGGCCTCTTCTATTTTACTGTGTAGTTGTAGCCCAGGAGTGACAGCATTTAATGACATTTTCAGCAACAATAGCATTAATAACTAACACTCATCGAACGCTTACTATGTGGCAAGTACTAGGCTATAAACATGCCTATTATTATCCCCATTTTCCATATGAGGACATTGAGGCTCAACTGGGGTAAGTCATTTGTCCAAGGTCACTTTTCTAAGGAAGAGGCAGAGGCAGGATTCAAACTCCAGAGCCTAGACCTAACCTCCGTGCTATCTGCTTACACAGTTGGGGATCCCAACCTGACATGCCCCAAATAGCCAGAAAGCATACCAGAGAGTAGGAAGGGCCATACTCTGCCTCACACCCACACACAGAGGTGTGAGCCAGGCAGCAGGACAGTGGGCATCAGTAACTCCTGCAGCCTGGAGTTCTTGGGAAAGTGGATCTTGAAGCTCAGAAGGGCAGAGGCTGGGGGAGGAAGGGAGGAGATGTGGGGGAGAAAGGGAGTAGGAGAGGGAGTTCTGGCTGTTGGGTGCATTTGGGGAGCAGTGGAGATAAGATGGGCTTTAAGTGCAGCTGGGGAACTGAATGCTTCCAGTACCATTGCAGCTGTGGCCTGAGGGTTAGCACAACTGCCCATGCTCTGGCCACCAAAGGAAATTAGTCTTTGGGTCTGGGGTGGAACAAAGATGACACACTTTGTTGTTTCTCTTTTTGGGGACTTGAGGTTAGAAAAGAAGGGCAGAGCTGCTTCCTCCTAGAGTCAGGAGGAGGAGGAAGGAGGATGGAGGGTTCCAGGCCCAGAGAGGCATCGGAGGGTCGGGCATGCCAACAGGAAGGCCTCATGCCAGCCAGCTGCAGGAGCTCCGGTCTGGGAGTCCAGAGACCCAGGTGCTGTGCTCCTATGCAGCTTTGTGAAGTTGGACCATTGATTTTTCTTTGGGTCTCAGTTTTCCAAACTGACTTGAGAGATGTATCAGTAAGAACTGGTTGCAAATGGGCTGAAAACAAAGATTTTTTTTGGACTCGTGTGATTGGAAAGTCCAGTTCTGATTCTAGGGAAGGTTGGATCCAGAGGTTCAAATGGTATCATCGGGTGTCTGTTTCTCTTTATCTTTTGGCTCGACTGTCCTCTGTAATGCCTCCTGTCACAAGCTCACCCTTTGAGATCTCAAGGTGACTGCCAGCTGCTCCAGGCTTACCTTCTACCAGGCTTGCTGCCCATAGAAGGAGAGCATCTGTTAGGAATTCCTACAGAAGTGCTAGGGTGGCTGCTCATTGGTCCTGCTTGGTCCTGCGCCCATCTCTGTGTCAATTCCTGTGGCCAGAGATGCCCACCTCTTATTGATCAGACTGTGGTCACATGATCTTCCCTACAGTTAGTCCCGCAGAAACCACATGGAGTGAGAATAGGGAGGGATGATTTCTCCAAAGGAACATGGAAATGCTGATCCCAGAATGGGCAGGCAAAAACTGCAGATGCCTCCTCAGCATCCAAGGGGGCTGGTCTGACTGTCTTTAAATGGAGCCACTGACAATGGGACTTCTCTAAACTGTGTTAGGGTCACAGACCCTTTGAGAATGCCATGAAAGTCATGAGCCCCCTCCCCAGAAAGACACTAAGTCAGGACTCCCTGGCATGGCCTCTGAGGCACTGTGAGGTCTCTCCTGCCTCCTCCTGCCCCCTCCCACCCAGCCTCCTGACTGTTCCTTGTACTCACTATGCTGCCTCCCTCCAAAGGGCCTTGAACTTGCTGTTTGTTCCTTCCGAGCTAGTTAATGCTTCCTCTGTGTAGGTTCTCATTGCATTGTGAGCCTCTCCTTGGTCCCTGTTTCAGTGGCAATTTTAACAATTTTATCTGGTCATTTTGTTAATATGTCTCTACCACCAGAATGGAGGTTCCGTGGAGGAGGGCACTGGGTTTGATCCCCTTCGTATCCGTAGCACCCAGTAGAGTGTCTGGCACATAGCTGGTGCTCAGTAGTAGATGAGTGAATGTTTGCCCTTAAACACACGATTTTCTCTGAAATTTTCAGTGGCACTATAGCTCCCTAGAGTCAGTCTAGAATAAGAACTATAGAATAAAAAAATGAAATAATCAAGGCATTGGCCATCAGCTCACTTAAAACAAGGCCATGCACATGAGGATTCCTTCACCTCCCAACCCCGCCTGGTTTTTCTGATAGTCTAGGTGCTGTTGACTTAAACTGATGTCTCCTAAGTGGAGTCCCATGGACAATGAGCTCTGGGTAAAATCTGTGGTCAAAGTTGGGAAACACTGTCTAATATAATATATCCTCCTCTTAGACATTCAAACTTACATTAATAGAAGTAATATATTTTTAAAAATTATCATTAGCATAACTACCATTTATTGAGGGCTTACTATGTGCCAAATACCTTAATAGGTTCTTCTAATGCATTTCCACATGTAATCTCATAATAGCCAGTGTGATAGATGCCATCATCACCCCATGTTACAGAAGAGAAATGAATGATTGGAGGGATTAAGAATCCCAAACTATCTTCTAGGAAGTGGTAGATTTGGAACTCAAACCCTGGCAATCTGATGAGTCCGGTCTCCTTAATCACTGAGGGTGTGAGAAATCCTATGGTGCAACCAGTTTATCTTCATTTAATATCTTCATTCCATATATTGATAATGGAACCTTTTTTCTCTCCAAACACTTAGAAGATCCAAAGGATCACAGCAAGTTGGGGACACGCTGCTGAAGTGTTGATTCATGTTGAGTAGGACTAAGACTAGAAGAATGTAGGCCTGGCATAGACTCAATTCCACAAGAATTTACGGGGCACCCCCTGTGCCAGACATGGTGCTAGGAGTGTCAGGAGCATGGGTACAAAGCCACATCCTCATTGCCCAGGGGTGCCCAGTGCCCTCCCTTTCCCCCTAACAGACCAGTCTTGCTCCCGGGTTGCCCCACCCAGAGCCCGCCCTTCTCCAGGTCATCCTCAGACCGTTCAGCTGTATCTCCCGGCAGTGAGTACTGCCCTGAGTCACGTCTACAAGTTAGTTCAGAGCAAAATGCACATTCATTCTGTAAATGTTTACTGAGGACCTTCTGTGCTCCAGAACCTGTGCTAGGGGTTGGGATACAGAGGCAATAAAAGAATGTCTCTTTCCCCAAGACATCCATTGTCTAGTGAGGGAGGCAGATCGGTGTGTAGGAAACCATAATAAATCAGAGTACCTGATAGACTGCGACGTGCCCCATTAGAGACACAGACCCGCATGCTATGGCAGTTCTGAGAGATGAGTGGGTACTTTTTAAATTTTTATTTATTTAACCAGATTAATTTTGTTTTGGGATTGACGCTCATGCCTAAATGATGCCATAACATCTGGACGAAGGGCAGGGCCAGATGTTTGGCTGACAGCAGTAAGCAGCCATGTGTTCTTAAGTGTGTTCCAAAGCATCACGGGGAATTCCTGCCTACCTGCCCCATGGGCAGGAAGGGACATGGGAATTAGATGCTGCCCCACCCGCTCCCTCGGGCTGTGCTGCCGACCACACCTAGGCAGTGCCGCTCACACAGAAGGCCTTCGCCTACGACGTGCTGTCCTTCCAGCCCACAGAAGGATGCCTCCCTGGTGTTCAGCGTTGCCACGTCACTCCCATTTCCCCGGATTACTCACCTGAGCCCCAGGGACAAGCACAGACTTTTCATTTCATTGGCCTTGGTTTTCTTATCCATCAGATGGAAGTAAAGATTCCTCTTCTCAAGGTGGTTGGGAGGATCAAATGAGATGAAGTAATTGGAGGAGCTTTACGGACATTACATATTGTTAAAGACTTGTCAGGGTCCCAGGAGTCGCACTGGAGAAGCAGAGGATTATGGCCCCTGCAGCCCCCTCCTTGGCTCTGGTGCTTGCGGGCAAGGTCAGGCGGGGCCTGCTCTTCATGGCCCTGAAGCCTCAGGTCTGTGCTGTTGCATTTCCCGAGAGGATCAGTATGAAGATTCAGTGTGGTGCCTGCCTGTGGAGAGCCTACTGCCTGGAGCTGGTTGGTGCTCCCGCTGCGCCTATTCTGCTCCCTCTGCCTACAATGCACTTCTCTTTTTTCCCTACCCCCTCCATCTGGCTCCCTCCCTCCTTACCTCCCTCCTCCCTTTCATCCTCACTTGCTCATTCACTCATTTAATAAACACTTCTTTCTTTTAAAATTATTTTAATTGTGGTAAAATATACATAACATAAATTTAGCATCTTAATCATTTTTAAGTGTACAGTCCAGTGGCATCATGTGCTTTCACACTGCTATGCAACCGTCACCACCATCCATCGCCAGAACGTCTTCCGTCTTCCCAAAATGAAATTCTGTCCCCATGAAACATGAACTCCCCATTTCTGTCTCCAGCCCCTGGCAACTACCATCCTACTTTGTATCTCTGAATCTGACTACTCTAGGGACCTCATTTGGTGGAATCATACAGTTTTTGTCTTTTTGTGACTGGCTTATTTCACTTAGCATAGTGTCCTCAAGGTGCATCCGTGTTGTAACATGTGATAGGATTTTCTTCTTTTATAAAGCTGAATAATATTCCATTGTATGTACATATCACATTTTGTTCATTCATTCATCTGTTGATGGACACTTGGGTCGTTTCTGCTTTTGTGTCTTGTGAATCACGCTGCTGGACATGAGTGTGAGTGTGCTGATAGCACTTTTGAGCATTAACCACATACCTGGCACTGTGCTGGGGCCGTGGTGGGGGATGAACTCGGCCCCACCGCTTGTAGTCTGCTGGGCGACGTCAAAGAGCAAAGGAGCCAGTGAATGTGTGAGATTGCCGTGCATCCTACGACAGCACAGAGCAGTGTTCTACCAGAGAGAATAATGGTGGCCGTGGAGGGGGAGATGGGTGGCCAGGGTGATGAAGAGGTCTCAGGAAGTGGCCTAAAGGATGAGGAGGAGGGGAGGGGAGGAGAGGAAATGGGAGGGAGGGGAGGGGGAAGGTCGAGGCAGAAGGAACAGCCTGTGTGAAGCCACTGAAGTGATCGAGTTGGCAAGTTGGAGTTAAAAGAAGTTAAGTCCTTAGATTGTCACTTCATCGTGCCCTCCTCTAGGAGCATCCTGCCAGCCCCCAAACCCAGCTTATTACTTCTCCCTTGTCACTTTCTCCACTTCATACTTATTCCAGTTCATTCAAACTGACCCTTTGTTCAGCTGTTTCAGTGCAGGAACTATTTTATTTTATTTTATTTGGGGGGCATACTTGCATATCTTGGTCGGTGTCAACAACTCCCAAACAGACCCTCTCCCCTGAAGGCGGTCAGCTGTTTTACTGGCAACATCCCAAAAGCATCTAAACGAGGCGCCTGCTGCCATCTGGGGCCTGCCAGAGCTGAACATAGAACCAATGTTAGGACATTTGGCTCAACACGGAAGCTCTTCCTCTGTGATTTCGCCTGTGATGTGCATGCACTTGGAGATAGCAGTGTGCAGTCAGCTGGCTGAAGCTTTCCTGCACTGTAGCCTCCTAAGCAGGGCATGTGGGAAGCATCCTGCCTAGGGCTGGGCCAGATGTGGCCAACTCTTTCCAGTGGCGTTTGCCCCCATCTGCAGATGTCCAGAGTCACTGTGCCAGCCCAGCTGACTTGGCCGGGCCAGTGCACAGTGCTCAGGGGATGGTGGCCGTGAGCCATGCCCCGCCGCCTCTCCTGTTGGTATTGGTAGCTTCCCAGCTTCCTCTCATGTGACCACCTCTGTTTACTTCTCTCTCTGGCCTCCCTGCCTGTGGCGTCCCCATGCCACCTCGAAGTTACTCTGCTGCACTCTACACAGCCCCTGCCGTGGCCCCTTCCAGGTGGCCTCGTTCCAGAGCATGTGCTGTCTCGAGCTGACCCTCCTAGCCCAGGCCCCTCACCCCAGCCCAGACCTCTCTGCCACCGTGAAGGAGGATCTGTGCACGTTTTCCTTTTAAACCCGTGATATTGTATCTGGGGCTCCTCCATCAAGTGCCCAGGAGGCCACTGGCTCCAGGGGGGCAGAAACAGGTTCATCTTGAAGTCATGGGATGAACACTGCACAGTGAGCAGTTTAGTCCAGAGCTTGACTGAAAACAGATGAGCAAGGCAGACAGTGGGGAGGCAGGCTGGAGCTGGGGATCCAGGCTCTGAGCGCCCTAGAGAGCTGGGGCACAGTGTTTGTTATGGGTTGAATGGTGTTCCTCCAAAAGATGAAGTCCTGACCCCTCAGTACCTGTGAATGAGACCTTATTTGGAGGTAGGGTCTTTTCAGATGATCAGATTAAGATGAAGTCGTTAGGGTGGGCCCTCATCCAGTACGACTGGTGTCCTTATTGAAAGGGGGAGTTTGGACACAGACACACACAGGGAGGATGCCATGTGAAGATGAAGGCAGAGATGGGGTGACGCATGTCTAAACCAAAGAGTGCCAACGATGGCCAGCTAACGACCAGGAGCTAGGCGAGAGGCACCGAACCGATTCTCCCCTAAAGCTACCGAAGGAACAAACTCTGCCGACACCTTGATCTCAGATTTCCAGCTTCAAAAACAGAGACAGTCAGTTTCTGTTATTTAACCCACCCCGTTGTGGCCCTTTGTTATGGCAGCCCCAGGAGACGAATATAATATGTGAATAACTTCGGAGCCTCTCCCCTCTGATTATGGGTCAGTGTGCTTTAGCTGTTGGGGTTCCTCACATCTTATTTAGTTTGGAGACACAGGGGCTATTTTGAGGCATCCAGGCAAAGATTTTTAATAATAAAAATAATAAAAGCTTTTAATAAGACTCTAATGAGAATTATAATAAGATTCTAATAAGGAGCTTTTTGATATCCTTCCAACGGACGTGGCGCTGGGCAAGGCATAGTAAGACCAACAACCCCCCTGTATGTTTCTAGGGCTTTCCAATTGAGAAAGGCTTTCTTATTTATCATTCCATTTGAGGTTGATCTCACCATGAGGGCAGCACTGTGACATTCCCATTTTGGAGAGGAGAGAATTGAGGCCCCCAGAAGTTCCATAACTGTGCAATGTGGCAGAGCTGGGATTTAATGTTGGCCTTCTGACTTCAGTCTCCTGTTCCTTCCATGCTTCACAGCTGCCCCTGAACTTGCAGCAGGTGTGGTGGTTTGAAGGCAGCTGAGCTCTTGCCTGGTAGCCCGAGGAGTAACACATTCGTTTGATCCTTTCTCAGGAGTGAGGAAGAGGAGACATCAGCCAGCCAGCACCTTTTCATGTTCTCGTAGGGCTCCATGGTGGCCACGGGGGCCTCGGGGTTCTTGTGACCACACTAGAGCAATGTCCAGTTGAGGCAGTGGGCCCTGATGGGGTCGTTTACAGCAGTGCACAGCAGGCGGGGGGAGAGGCTCCAGGTGGGAGCTGGATGCCCAGGGTGGGATTAGCACTCCTCAGATGTCCAGCCGTCCTTCTGCAGAGCAACTGAACAGAATCAAGTCACACAGCCCTGACCCTTAGCAAGCTGGAGAGTGATGATGGTGTGTGATCGCAGGCCACTTCATAGCACTCCTCAGGACTGTGCAAGTGCTTGTTTCCCTCCAGGAGTCAGAGGCCTGAGCTCAGGCTTCTGCAGAGTGTGACCTCAGGCAAGTCCCTTAACCTCCCTGAGAGTCAGGGCTCACGATGGTCGAATGGCTGGTGAGTGCATCCATGTAGTTGGGCAGAGGTGAGGAAGAAAGGGTGTAGCACTTTATCATGGCTGACCTCAGTGTAATTCACAACAGTGATAACAGTGAATGCCGGTGCATCTTTGGGAAGGTGCCATAAACCTTTCTGCCCACGAGGAGCCATTAAGAACCATGTGCCTTCCTAAAGAGAAGGCCCCCTCTGCCTCTTCGCCTCCCTTTGATTGTGTCAGGGTGTGACTCAAATTCTCTTGCAGTTTTTGTCACCAGAGAGCTTCTTTCCACTCTGTCCCCCTGCCCCCTTCCCGCCACCATGCTCTGAGGTTGTCGTGTGAGTGTTTTCCATGCAAAAAAATCTGGAAAACTCATTCAAGCCCAACAGAAAGACAATATTACTGAATCTGAAGTTGATTGAGTTGGTCTCACTGCCCTGGTGCAAGGCTTCTGCAGGCTTGAAAACTTCTCCGGTGTCAGCAGACTTGCGGTTTATCGACCTGAAGGGGGTAAGACGGAGGGGCTGTTCGTTCTGAAGCATTTATGGACCAGCACGGTTTCAATGGCAGTGATAAAAAAAAACCTCTGTCCTTTCTTCAGTGCTTCCTACAGGTCTGCCACCGTGTGAGGTGCTTAATGTATATTAAAATCCTCATTTCATCCTCTGAAACGTCAAACAGGCCCCTGACTTGAACGTCCGGGCTCTAAGCAGTTATGGTATACTGTCTCTCTGTTTGAAGAAAAACTCTAGCCCAGTCCCTTCATCTTGTAGGTGAGGAAACAGGCCCAGGAAGGAGGGCGGTGACTTGCCTGGAAGGAGGGGCCGGACCCCAAGTGTCCTGACTTCCAGGGCTTTTTCTGCTGCCCTGTCCTCCCCTTCAGGGAAACACTGAATTGCTGGTAGTAGTTGGCCACTGAGTACCAGTAGGAGCCCTGACTCAGTGGTGCTCTAGCAGTTACATCCCAGGTCCCAGCTAAACCTGGCAAAGTGGTATCGGTTAATTCAAGCCCTGGGCTACTTCAAAAGGCTTTGGCCTAATTGACCCAAAGTACAAAGTCAAGGGTCTAGACACACAAGTTTGGCACCCAGAGGGAGTTATTTGCTCAGTTATGTGTGCCTGATCTCAGCAAAAATTCATAATTAGTAGTTAATAGTGTGGGAACTTCTCACTGTTCCCTGAACATGCAATGACATGTAATGCCTCATTTCCTTTGTACACGCTGTTCTCAAAGCCCTGAGTGTTCTCCCTCCTGATCCTGACCTCTTCTCAGCCTGGTTAACTTCTACTCACCCTTCAAGAACAGTTTATTGACTCATGTCCTGCCACTCCTCGTCCCCAATCCTAGGCATAAATAGATGTAGTATTTCTATAGTCTGCCTCTCCCACCGGACTGTAAACTCCATGAGGGCAGAAACTATGTCTTACACACAATGATGATAATGGTACTTTATTATTATTTATTATTACATTTATTATTGAGACATAGCCAGGCTCGATGCTAACCACTTTCCATATATTATCTCATTTCATCTTCCATGACATTGTAAGGCAGATCTACTATCCTCATTTCCTAGATGAAGCTATAGAGTCATAGAGAGGCCCAGAAGCTTGCCTGAGGCTACACAGGAGGTGGCAGAGTCCAGACCGAAAGCAGTGCTGCCATTACAGTTGTGCCAGCTGTGCACAGGCAGCTGGCGGAGGGGCCAGGGAGGCTGGAACCTTACTCTCCTCCGTGCTGCGCTCTGACTGCTGGGAGGGAGGGCACACAGGCACCATGTGGCCTGGCTCCAGGGTGCAGCCTCTTAACCACTGCAGCATACCGGGAATATGAATATGCAGATTCACATTGCCAGGGTCTGACACAGAGTAGGGGCCCAAACGGGGATGGAAAGGGAGATTGTAAACCAATAGGCTTCTCCCTTTTCATCTTTCCCCCTTTACTCATATCTGCAGAAACAGGCCATCATTTAACATGCTACTCTGTTTAAGAAGCACATCTTTTATTTGACTTGCTTCCTAGCAGGTACAAAGAAATGGCTGAAAACCCAGAAAGAAGTCTGCATTTGGAGCTCTAGGTGATACACAGGTGTCTTTTATGCTAAGTAAATTCAGACCTTTGAAAGTTGTTTAAACAGTTGTTCAAAAGCCACAGGTGAGCTGAAACAAAGACTTGGTTTTGAAACCAGCTGCAAGAACTGCACATTCTGCTCATGTGCAGTGTGCTGGGTCCTGGTTCTAGTTCTGGTGCACGAGCGCTGGATTCTCCAGCAGGGTCTCAGCTCGGGTCCTCAATGGGAATGGCTTCCTGAGGCCCACCCAGGTGACTTTCCCAGCATACTTGCAGCAGCTGGGAACGGCAGAGCTGATGGTTGGGCCTCTGTCATAGACAAAAACGGCTTTAGGATGAAAGGTCTATAGAAATGTCTGAGTTTGTCCAGATCAAAGCAAGGAACTGGAGAGGCCTGGGGACAAAATTCTCTTTGATGGGCTTTTGGACTGAGAAGTCAAGCTGTGCATTTTGGTCCTGACTTCTGACTTTGTAACATCTGTTGAAACAGAGGCCTGCCACTTGTTAGTTGCATCCTTGGACAGGTCTCTTAACCTCTCTGGGCTTCCATTTACTACCCAGCAATAGGGGAGAATGCCACCTACCGCAGAGGTTGGTGGTGGGGAGCCAAGGAGCTAATGTTTATGAAAAAAGTACTTTGTGAATGGGAAAGGGCTATACAGATGCAATAACCACCATTATTTGTCGTTAGGTAGTTTTTCTTGCCCTTCTCTGGGGGCATTTTTGTTCCCAGCTGCATCTGCTGAGTGGGCTTGGAGGTGGTGTTGAGGGAAGGGTGGGGTGGGAAGAAAGGCACGCTGAGGACTAGAAGACTTTCAGAGTGGGGCTCTTGTTTGGAGGTGGAGAGAATGAATGGTTTCTGCTTTTTTCAGTCTGAAGTGGGAAAGTTGATGGTCTTCAGCAGCCCTCTGCAGAGTCGAGTTTGGGAGCTGGGATCTCCTTCCTTACATTGCTTCCTGGATGTCTGGGGAGGTTCCTTAAAACCAGCACATCCCAAGGGTGGAGCCAGCCCAAACCCAACTTCTCCCCTCTCTAGGCTGGTCTCTTTGCTGTCTTGCCAGTCGCTTCATACTCACACCCATCTCTGCATTCTCGCCCTGATGTTCTCTTCATCCAGCACCTCCTTCCCGTGCCTGTCCAAATCAGATCTGTGCTACAGAACTATTCACACCTCCATTCATTCCACAGCTATGTGTTGAGTGCCATGTAAAGGAATGCGAAGGAATTCCATGTAAAGGAATAAGAATTTTGCAAGTGCAGAGGCAGGGCAGTTCCTGGGAGTTGACAAGGTCAGGGTGGGGCCATATGAATAGGATCTGAGGAAGGGTGGAATGGAAGACTGTTAGATTAGGAAGACCGAGAAATGAAGTCAGGGTGATAATTAGTCAGTCAGCAGTGTGGATGCTGAAATGGCCCTAGGCAAAGGCAAGAGTGTACATCATGAGGATGCTGTGTACCAGGAACCAAGTCCAGATTTGCTCTTGTGGGTGTGGCTTAGAGTTCTGTAAATGAAGACATGTTAGTTAGGGTAGAAACATCCAAATATACTATGCTTATATACTATAGACATGGATTTCTCTTTCATGTAACAGTTCCACTGGCCCCAGCTGTCAGAGAGGCTCTGAATGAGGTCATTCATTATGGCTCTGCCGTTTCCTAAGATGTTGCGTTCATCTGCATGCTGATGTTGGGTCCTGTGACATGGGCTCACATTCCATTGGAAAGCACTTAGTCACAGGGTCACCCATAGCTGCAAAGGAGGCCAGGTAATTTCTGTCTGAGGCAGCTAGGAGCCTGGTTAACATTCTATCCCTATGGACAAAGGAAGGAGCAGAATTTGTGGGACCATCTAGCAATCTGGCACAGATGGCTTTAAGGATGGGAAATCATTCATTCAACAAATCTTTATTGAGGACCTCTTATGTGCTAGGTACTGGGGTTACAGAGGTGGAGACAGACATGATGCTTGCCCTCATGGAGCTCACAGCCTAGTGGGTGGTATGGTCTTCAGAGAAGGAAAATAAGGCTGTTGGGTGATAGCCGTAGATGAACCATGTGAGAGCCTGGAGATGGGCAGCTGCACAGGAGCGGGCTGTGAAGGGAAGTGTGGTGTCAGGGAAGGCTGGACATGCGCTTAGGCAGTAGGGAGAGGAAAATTCGTTCATTCATTCATTTATTCATTAATTCATTGTTTATTCACCAAGGACTTAATGATGGGGATAGTGAAAACAGGTACAGTTCTCACTTTCTTTTTTTTTTAAATCCTCACCCAAGGATATTTTTCCATTTATCTTCAGATAGAGTGGGAGAGAGAGAGAGAAACATCGTTGTGAGAGAGACACATCGACTGGTTGCCTCCCTCATGACCCTAACCAGGGCCAGGGACCGAACCGCAACCGAGGTATGTGCCCTTGATGGGAATTGAACCCGAGACTCTCTGGTCCACGGGCTGACACTCCAACCGCTGAGCCAAACCGGCCAGGGCCAGTCCTCACTTTCATGGGGTTTTCTTCCTCATTAATCAGTTAATCACATGTATGGGATGGATAATTACAACCTGAGATAAGGCTTTGAAGGAACAGAATTTAGATCTGTGAGATCGTTTAACAAAGTGACCCAGATGGAGGGTTCAGAGAAGGAGTAATGATTATTTGAAAGATGAATGGGTAGTAACCAGGTAAGGAGCATATACAAATGCCCTGGGGATGGAGGGACTGAAAAATGGCCCATGTGGCTGAAGCAGGGTGGGGGTGATGGGGATGAGGGGCATTGGGAAGGTTATCAGGGGCAAGCACACACAGGGCTTGATGTCTTTGCTGGGATTTTGGCCTTTATCCTAAGAAGCAAGGGAAGCCACAGATGAGTTTTAAGTAGGAGGAATGACATGATCAGAACCCCAAAAAGGGTAAGTCCGTGAGGCACTGTCTTTGCAGAAAAATAGAAGATACAGGAGAAGGATCAGAAAGGAGTCAGAAAGGCTGAGAGAACGGTGGACAGAGGGACGCCTTGGGTAGGGTTTATGGCTCACAGGGACAATGAAGGTGAGGAGATGAGCAGCTGGAGGGACAGAGAAAGGGCTCACTAATCTCAGGCTTCCATCTGGGACTGGGGTATGAAGCTGCGTGTCGGGGCCTCCCCAAGAAGGGCTCCATGGCTAACTGGTGTGCTGGCTATCACAGTGGGCACCTTACCCCAGCAGGGCCCCTTCCCCGATGGTAGGACCCTCCCTTCCTGGCAGAAGACCGTGGGAAGATATGCTTCTGCTGGGGCCCTTTCTCCCTCTGAATGAGGTGTTGGTGACTGGCAAGCACCCAGGCCCTGGGGGCTTCTCTGGGTCCAAAGGCCTGGCCTTCCACCCTAGCTGACCCCAGCTTGTCTCCGAATCCCCTGAGGAGAACCACAGGGCTAGTTCCCAAAGATGGGATCATGGGACTGCACTCCCTGGGAGGCCAGGCTGGTGGTCCCAGTGACTGGGCAGGGAATCCGCCTGGGCTGGGCGCTGCCTTTGGAACTATAAAGGAACCTCCATCTGGGGTATTAATCAAGCCTGAGACTTTCTCTGTTTTTCTGTCTGTAAAAAGAGGGTTTCTATGAGGATCCAAGGGAAGGTCAGCCAACAGTCAGGTGCAGCATGAACATAGTGGACACTGATCATAGTAATATAGACTCTCTGAGTGGAAGTGGCTCTGACATTACCCGGAATGCCTCCATTGTTGAGGCAGGGAAGGTGATGGTGCTCAACTGGCAAGGATCACCACACCCGATGTCTCCATTAGACATGTTTTTCAGAATACCTGATCTGGGTGGGGTGTCATGAGATTTGGAGTCCAAGCTCGGTACCAGCAGCAGTTGCTGGGCCATCTTGAGCTGTTCAGTTCCCCGATTCATATGGTAGATTACAGTGTTTAAATGCACAATCCTGAAAAAGGTTAGCCTCGTTTCAGGTCCTGCCGAGCCATTTATTAGCTGTGTAACTTATAATAACATAGAAATAATGGTTGCTGCTGGGAGTTAAGGAGATGCCACATCGAAGGTGCTTCACACAGTCCTGGGGTAGTGGGCGTGCATTGAATGGAAACACTGGGCCTCAGCTTCCTCATTTGCAGAGTTGAGCTGAGTCTACCCCAGTGATGACAATGACAAGGGTTTCCAGTGGGAATGTCAGAGTTTCCTATGAGTGTTGCCACTGGTGGGATCCCGGGGTCTCTGACTCACCCCAGCCTGGCTGGTGCTCAGGCCCCAGTTCTACAACCTGCCTCAGGCCAGGCTTGCTGGAGGCCTGGAACTAGTCCCTGCAGCAATTCAGGCCAGGCCTGATCCCAGCAGTATCCAGAAGCCCTTTGGTGGGTTCTGCCTCGTTTTTCCAGTGCACTCCCTGGCCCCCACCGTACCTGCCCTCTGCTCTGAAAACAGCAGCCTTCCAGCTGGGCCCAAGTGGCAGAGTGGCCTAAATGTAGCCCTCTGGCTTCAGTGGTGAGCCACAGGTGAAGAACCAAGGGGAAAGCAAAGTGGCGGCCACATTTTCAAAATGCCTTTGGTCAGGACCATAAACAGAGCAAATGTTAGCCCACAGACAGGCCCACGCCCTCTGCTTGTTTTTGAGGGAAGACTAGAGAACAATCTTATTTCCTTCTCCTCTGCTTCCTCAGTTGACCCACCCTCAAGGGGCCCCCCAGGCCCTGCAGCCTCGGCTTGGACAGCCTGTTGGGAGTGTCCTGTACCCTGGGAGTGGGGTGCTGGGCTATGGGAGCAGGCCCCTGCAGCCTGTGTTTGGTTTGGCTGGGTCTAATTTGGGTTTGGCTCAGACTGACCAGCCCATTATGGGGGCTCCATTCCCCCCAGTCTCAGCCAGGGCTGCTGCCTTAGGAAGCCTGGGTAGACAGGCCTGGGGCAAATGAACACTTGCTAAGTACCAGGCATTGTTCTAACAACCTTACTCCATCAGCCTATTGAATCTTCCTAATAACCTAAGAAGTGGGTACAATGATCACTCTCTTTTTATAGATGAGGTAAGTGAGGCACAGACAGGGTAAGTAATGTTCTCAAAATCCCACAACTAGTACGTAGCAGAGCTGGGATTGAAATTCATTCAGCCTGCCTCCAAAGCCCAACTCCAGGCCACTACAGGACATTGCCTCTGTCATATAGTGTCCCCTTTTTTGAATCATTTACTGTGCCAAGTACTTTTAATGCTTAGAGAGGTTAATTGCCTTGCCCAGGGTCTGGACAGGAAGCCGTGGGGTATTGAGTCCAGCCCATTTCACTGGGGTTGTAGAGCTCATACTTCCTAGTCCTGCCCACCCCAAACCAGCTTCCCTGTGTGTGCTCCTGGCCAGATCGTCCTGGAACCCTTGTCCCATGTTGGAAGGGTTGTCTTCACTGTGGATTATCCTGTGGGCTTTGTCACAGCAGCCTGTAAGTGCAACAGAGGGAGCGGGGACTGCCCAGGATGTGAGATTGTAGACAGGAAACTCCTCAAACAGATGCTGCTCCCAGGGCTCCAAATATTGGGATTGAAATGGTCCATGTGTTCCTCAGGGGTAGGGATTCTTTGCAGTCATCTTGGGGGATGTGTTCAGGGGGATCTTAATACCCGAATCCCTATTTTTTGCTTCATCTATTGCATATGCTGAGGCATTTATTTAATTGTGGCAAAATACACATAACATAAAATTTACACTTTAACCATTTTCCAGTGTACAGTGCAGTAACATTAACAACATTCACACTGTCGTGCGGCCAGCCCCACCATCCATCTCTGGAACTTCTTCATCTTTCCAAACTGAAACTTTGTAATATTAAACATTAACTCTCCATTCCCTCTCCCCCAGCCCCTGGCAACTACTACTCTACTTTCTGTCTATGAATTTGACTCCTCTAGGGACCTCAGACAAGTGGAATCATACAGTATTTTGTCTTTTTGTTACTGGATTATTTCACTTAGTATAATGTTTTCAAGGTTCGTCCATGTTGTAGAGGTGTTAGAATTTCCTTCCTGTTTAAGTCTGAATAATACTTATTGTGTGCATGCACCACATTTTGTTTATTCATTCATCTATCTATAGGCACGTGGGTTGCTTCCACCTTTGGCTATTGCAAATAATACTGCTATCTTATATTGAGGTTTTGTGGGAAAGTTTACTTGGAAAAAATTGGCTGCTAAAAGAGATTTAAAACCATTGTGCTGTCTAAAGCTGGGGGAGATGGAGACCCAACAGGTATGAGTAGTGGACCTATACATGAGGGCCAGAGTTGAAAGCACAGCCTGTAGACTCTACGTGCAGCACTTTTTCCTCGTCTGATATTTATTAGAGGAAGGAAGGAGAACGCAGCTCTGTTTTGGGGGCAATTGTCAGAAACCTCCTGGAGCTGCAGGAAGGACTAGATTCAACATTTATTGAGCGCCTGAGGGAGCTAGCAGTGTGACGGTGGACAGAGCAGGGTTTGTGTCCTACCTGTGTCTCTCACTGGTGTGTGACCTGGGGCAGGTTATTTCACTTCTCAGAGCCTAGGGTCATTGTGAGGATCAAATGAGATGATACGTGTCCAGTGCTTCTTGGTGCGTGTCTGGCACACAGTACCCAGGAAAAAGGAGCTGTCCCTCCTCAAGGCACTGCTGGAATAGAGAAGAACAAGACAGGCTCTGGCCCATGGGAGTTCTCAGTGCATGATATCAAGAGGCACATGATGTTGCCCTGGCCGGTTTGGCTCAGCGGTTAGAGCGTCGGCCTGCGGACCAATAGGTTGCAGGTTCGATTCCGGTCAAGGGCACGTGCCTCGCTCGGTTGCAGTTCGTCCCTGGCCCTGGTTGGGGCACGTGGTAGGCAACCAGTCGATGTGGCTCTATCACATCGATGTTTCTCTCTGTCTCTCTCTCTCTCTTCCTCCCACTCCATCTGATAATAAGTGGAAAAATATCCACAGGTGAGGAATAATAAAAAAAAAAAAGAGGCACATGATGTTGATTTGTTCCATTACTGGTGATATTGACATTTATCAGTTGATTAAGATGGTATTTGCCAGGTTTCTCTGTTGCAAAGTTAATTAACAAGTGTTTTATACTCATTAATTAATTAGTATTTAATAAGCATTTTGTGGGAGCTACTTTAAGACTATGTAAATATTCTGTTCCTCATCAAACTTTCACTCTGTAGTTTTAGCATCATGTTTAGCCAAATGATGATTTTATAATTCCATCATTCCTTATACATTTATTATTTGGAATTCTACTGTAAGGTAGAGATTTTCTCCATTATTATTTATTTATTTATTTGTTCATTCATTTGTATCAGTGCAGCTTTATGAATTTCTATTTTATTCAGTGGGTTATAATCTGTAACAATCATTATTTATTGTTTAAAAAAAATTTTTTTTTCCTTTATTGATTTTAGAGAGAGAGGAAGGAAGAGGGAGAGAGAGATAGAAACATTGATGAGAGAGAACATCCATTGGCTACCTCCTGCACGCCCCCCACTGGGGATCAGGCCCACAACCTGGGTATATGCCCTGACCGGGAATCGAACTGGCGACCTCTTGGTGCATGGGTCGATGCTCAACCACTGAGCCACACTGGCCGGACCATTATTTATTGTTGATGCTTAAATTGTTTTTCTCTAACTTAAAATATCTGATAAGCTTGGGGAATAGTAAATAGCCTAGTGTGGTTATAACATAAAATAATAATACAGAGCCCTTTCTAAGTGTCAGGCACTATTCTAAGTCTTTTTTGTTAACTCTTTACATATATTAATTCTTCATATATGTAATTGTTATTTGTTGCTATGAAACAAATTATCCCAAAATGTAGCAATTTAAAACAATACACATTTCTTTATCTCCCAAAGTTTTTGTGGGCCAGGAATCATGACTGTTTTAGCTGGGTGGTCCTGGCTCAGTGTCTCTCATGAACGTGCGTCGAGATCTTGGCCAGGGCTGCAGTCAGCTCAGGGCTTAACTGGGGCTACAGAATCCACTTTGAAGATATGTCTGACTCAAGTGGCTGTTGGCAGGAGGCCTCAGTTCCTCTCCACATGAACCTCTCCGTGTGGCTGCTCGAGTCTCCTGACAACACGGCAGCCGACTTCCAGAGTGAGTGATCTCACATGGAAGAGCGTGGAGGAGACCACGGTACCTTGTATGGCCTACTCTTGGAAGTCATACACTGTCACTTTTGCCAAATTTTATCCATTAGAAACAAGTCACTGAGTATATCCCACACTTAAAGGGAGGTGAAGGATGCTCGTAGGCCCCCTTTGAAGAGAGGAAGTCAAAGAGTGTGTGGTAGTGCTGTAAACCTACCACAAAATATATGAACTCTTACTAACTCTTTCATCTGTACCATAATCCCGTAAGGTTGGCATCACTCTGAACAATCGTCTTGCCCCAAGTCACACAACCAGCCAGAGGTAAATCTGGGATTTGAACCCAGGCAGCCTGGCTCCAGGGCCCATGTTCTCAGCCACTACCTGATCTGACAGGGCCTTGAATGCTTTGCTAAGCTGAACCAAGAACATGGAGAATTCCTGAAGGCATTTGAGGAGAAATAGACATGATCCAACCTAGTTCTTGAAAGCAACACACAGCAGGGTGGAGGATGATAAGAGAGGTGGGTGTCCCATTGCCTTCAGGTAGGGCTTGCATGCAGATCCATCTTCTCCCTCTGTATCTAGGAGGCCTGTCTTTCCACCCAGTGCTTTCCATCTCTTCATTTTGCAGGTAGACAGAGAAAAGCAGTGTAAATCATAATTTTTAAAAATGGGCAAGATGGTGGTGCTGGCCTTTCTTCCTGGGGGTGGAGCACCTATATTGGGGATGGGGTAGGAGAAACAGATGGGACAATGTGAGGCGTGGTCTTTACCCTAGGGAGCATATTGCCTGTTAGGAAGACAAGAATATAAACATGAAATTATGTAAAACTCGGGTCACATGTAATTAACTATTAAACAGTAGGGCTCAGGGTTGTGTCTTAGATGCCTTTATACCTCGTCACAGTGCATAGCAGGGTGCCCCACTTTCCTTATTGTTAAGCGATGGTGTCCTGCCATGGCATTGATGGCAGAGATAAGAAGGATGTGGGTGGTGAAGCCAGGAGAGCCTGCCAGAGGGGGTGAATGTTATGAAGTATCTGGCTCAGGAAGGCACGATTAGTAGCCATAGTAGCCATTAGTAGCCGTTAGCAGAGGTTAACAGCCCAGGAGGTACCATAAAGACCTACAAAGATCGACAAGCACCAAAAAATGGCCTGAGAACTAAAGGACAGGGAGACACCAGAAGTCAGAAAAGGTCTGGAAGGGGTAATCTTGGGGCAGGCAGGTGTTAGCACCAGGAATCTAGGTGGGCAAGCAAAGAGTTATAGCCCTAGGACCAGAACTCAGAACATGGGCTGGAGTCTGGGGCAGACATGCTTTGCGCTTTGGTGCCTTTTGACCTTGTTTGGGCCTGAACTGGTGTCAGAAGGGCTCACTCTCAGGAATGTGAGCAGGAAGGGACTGGAGTGACTTGGGCAGGGTTTCATTTGGGCCAGCCCAATGCAATGCGTCCTGCAGATTGCTGAGACCTCATATGTCCACATTGTAGATTATGGTGCAGATTGGAGTGCGGGTGAACCTGCTCTCAAGGGATTTTTAGTGTTGAATTTCTTTAAAAAAAAATTTTTTTTTCCTTTATTGATTTTAGAGAGAGGAAGGGAGAGGGAGAGAGAGATAGAAACATTGATGAGAGAAAGTATCCTGCATGGCCCCCACTGGGGATCAGGCCCACAACCTGGGCATGTGTCCTGACGGGGAATCGAATCAGCGACCTCCTGGTGCATGGGTTGACGCTCAACCACTGAGCCACACCAGCCGGACAGTGTTGAATTTCTTAGGAGAACTCAGACCCTACGCTGCAGTTGAGACCCAAGGACCACAGCCACTTGGAAGCCTGTGGCCAATTCTGTACTTCTCCTACTGTGCAGAGAGATAGAATAGCATCTTAAATTTCTCTACGGGGAAGGTTTAAATTTGTGATTTGAGCCCAAGTTTTGCCACTTCCACCTGTGGGACCTTAGACAGGTGACATGGGCTAATTCCTCATTGGAGACATGAAGATAATTAATACCCACCTCCTGGGGTTTGAGGAAGAATAAATTCAATCACACATGCAAATATGATTGTTCGAACAGCAAAGTGCTATGTGAACCTAAGGGAATAGTACTGTGAAATAAACTCCACCCAGTGAGAGTAGAAAGATCTTCATACTGTCAGTAGACTCCTTGTTACATAGAGATTTGGCTGTCCCAGTCGCATTCACAGGGGAGCTACAGAAATGACGCGTTGCCCTTCTCTGGCCTATGGAACAAAAACTCAAGGAGAACCCACTTAAGAAAATCGTCCAATTTGACTAGAATCCCTCTCCACCTGCAACTCTTTGTAAAGGACCAGTGTCTTCTGTGAGGGTCTCATACAGAACCCTCCTGGTGTGAGCAGACGAGAGCTAGACAGAATCCTGGGTGGGCCACCTGGTTTCACTCCAGCTAGGCAGCGGCTTTGTTCTCACACTGCCCTGGTGCCCAGACAGGCTTCGTACTTCTTGATAATACCCGAGAGAGTTATTTTAGTTGGACTTTAATTGAGGCAACAAAAGGATTAGGTGAAAATAATGACTGTTATTCACTGAATGATGCCAGAGCAATCTGAATCTGAGTGTCCCCGGAAGCATCTTCCTTCAAGCCTAAAAATACTCCCCTAGGATTACTTCCTGTGTAAAGGGACATTGTCCGCCTGCCTTAGAAGTGTGTATTTTGAATGTCTGCATATGTGTGAGCTATAGCTGCATAACTTCTTTGGCCTGGGTTTCATTTTCCCCTTAGGGTTCTCTGACTTGAATTCCTGGTGTCCCCAGTGTCATTTAGAGAAGGCTCACTGTGTAATGGCCAAACTTCCCTTTCCCCTCCCATAAAATAAGAATAACATCATCTGCCTCATGGCTTGTTTGAGGCTCAAAGTTGCTAATGTGTGTCAAGTGCTTAGATGGTACCTCGTACATAGTAAACACTCAGTAAGTGTCAGTTATTATTACTTTTTCAAATAGCACATATGGTATTTCTTACCCGCAAGGAAAATATACCTCCTAGAAATATAAACATCTTGAAAGGTTCAGATAAATCCATGGATCCGTACTTGGAATATTAAATAAAACTAGGGTGCTTGAGGGTATGGAGTAGGATCTTGATAAATATTTTTATTTATTTGGAAATAAAGAATGGGGGGATGCCCCTTTGAGGTGCTATTTCCTGCTGTGCTAGGCAGCCTCCTGTCTGTTTAAATATACGCCCAGGCTTTTCTCTGCTATTCTCCCTTTCCCAGAACTAATAAAGTCCCTGGGGAAATACGTTAATAGATCTTGCTCCCCAGTGGCCAGTGCTGTTCTTCCCCACTCCTTGGCTGGAGCCTCAATGCTCTAGTGACAATAGCAAGTGGCAACTCCCCCTAGAATACATTATGTTAAGGGAAATGGGTTCCTAAAGTTCCCCATGAGGGTCAGGATTCTAGAGCCAGGTTTATTGCTTGAAATTGGGGGCTGGAGTAGGGTTCCTTCACCTGGGAAAGAAGGTTGGAAAAAAACTTCTCTCTCTCTTTTTTAAATTGATCTTAGAGGAAGGGAGGGAGAGAGAAAGAAACATCTATGTGAGAGAAACATTGATCGGCTGCCTCCTGCACACACCCAACCGAGGATTGAACACACAACCTGGCTATGTGCCCTGACCAGGAATCGAACCCACCACCTTCTGTACCAAATGATGCTCCAGCCAACTGAGCCACACTGGCTAGGGCAAAAAGCTTCTCTTGATTGCTGCCTAAGGCTGGGAGAGATAAAAGCGATGTACCGACCTGTCCTTGCAGACAGTACCTGGCAAGTCATCCAGCAACTCAGTAGCAAGACCTGCAATGTTCCCCAGTATAATTATGTTAATTAAGCTCTGTTACGGGGGTCTGGTTCTACACTAGGGACTCTGATGGGCCAAGAAAAGCCTACTGCAAAATTCACGGTGGGGAGGGATTTTAGGAAGAAGAAGAGAGAGAACATGCAGCAACACAATACAAGCCTCCCACTCGAGATGAGCTTACAATTCCAAATTCTAAAACACTTTGGAGAAAAACCATTGCTAAGGCAGAAGGAGAAAGGAAGGAAGGGAAGGAGGAGAGAGGGAGAAAATAGCCAGTGCAATCAACAACAGGGAGATGAATTCAATTCAGACTACAAGAAATAAGAGCAAATGATGAGGACCCTCGAAAGGCTGAAGAAAGGAATAGAATCTATAAGAAAGAGTAAGAAATAATGGGATAAAAAGTAATCAGAAATGAAACAAGAACACAGGCATATAAAAAGAAACAGTTAGAAATCAGGAAATACATAGTTTTGAATTTCTTATTGGAACCTCAACAGAAGGGACAGAATCAATACTGGACATAACCGAAGAAAGAATTCATGAATTAGAAGTCAGTACTGTGGAGTCCATCAGAAAGCCAACCCAGAGTGAGAAATGTAAAACATGAAAGAGCAGTTAAAAAACACTGAGAATTAAATCAAAAGTCTCCACTATAAGTCAGAGTTCCAGAAGAAGAGAATAGAGGGAATGAATGAGAAGCAATATTTGATAAGATAGTGAGTGAATGCACCTTTTCCCATAACTGAAGAGACATGAGTTCTGGGATTGAAAAAAGCACCATGAGTGACAAATAAAAATAAATCCACACCTAGACATACTCCTAGAACATGGACAAACTGTTAGAAGTTCCACAGGGAAAAGACAAATTACCTATAAAGGAACAACTAGCCCGACGACAAACTTCTCAGCAACAGCAGCTGCCAGAGACGATGAGGGTTGAACCTTGACAGTGCTGAGGAGTGACTCAGCCTAGAAGTCTGCGCTCAGCCAAATGAGCTCTTAAGAGTGAGAATGGTGTAAAGCCATCAAATATACAAAAAGAAGAAAGTTTAGCACGCACCGACGCTTGCCGAAAGAAATACTGAAGGATGAACTTTATCCAGAAGAAAAGTGAATATTGAGATGAAAAAAATGGCATGCAAAACAGACAAAAAACAAAAGCCCCACAAAAGAACTGGACCTAAACATCTAAAAATTGGTGAAATGTGTTGGTTGCAAATTTACATAACCATTGATTGTTTTTTAAAAAATAAGCAAAACCAAAACTTTTGTGCAAAAATAAATAAATAAATGAAGCACAGAGAGGGCAGTGTCTGCTCCTTTTCATCTGATTATTGCCATGTAGGAAGTAAGCCCAGTGTTTCCAGCTCTCTGGTCTTTCAAGACAAGCCACAAAGCCAGAACTTTTATGTGAAATCTTTTGACTTTTCAGGGTTTGCAACAAATCCAGAAATTTTTAGCATGCCAGGCTCTTCAGTGCTTTGTAAATCAAAGAACACTTCAGTCAGCCATTCAGCCTGCACCTGGTGACTTCAGGTATAGGCCATACTTAAATGTCCCTGTGGTTCTCTGGTTTCCATCACAGGAGCAGGGAAGTCTTCTTAGAGGAGGTGGTACTTGGACTGGGAATTGAAGGAAGGATGGAATTTAAGTAAGTGGAGAGGACACTTGAGACCTAGAGTAGGAAAGCATTTGGAGTGGCTTAGGAAACAAGGAATTTGATGGGAGTGGCGTTTGAAAGGAGGAGGTGAGGTTGGTTGGGGCCAGAGATGTTTGGATATTGTCCTGTATCCCTGAGTCCTCCTTAAGAGCTGAAAGCTGGTCTATTTTGGATCATATTGTTTAGTGTCTTACATCATTCCCCAGGGATGGCGGTGGTGAATAAATGAACACTACTTGGTGATGAGGGTGAGGATGCCAACGAAAAAAGGCAAGAAGGAGAGATCCAGGGACATCTGGGGCAATGTGTGGTGTGATGGTATGCTTCCCAAGGAGCTACGTCATGTGTCAGCCAGTCCTTTAATTAGAAACAGCGCTGTCGAAGGCACGGCTGCTGTGTGGCAGTTCACGTGGATTTCTCAATAGCTTGAGTTTTTCTAAATGGCAGTGCTGCAGTGCTCTGAATCAGCTTGGTTTCTGTGAAATAAAACCAGATAAACAAATGGAGGAGACATAGGTGGAAGAGGTGGAGGGAATCTGTGTCATGAGCTGGAGACCCGGGTTCCAGTTCCTTCCCTGCCATCTGCTCCTTCAGAGACAGGTCTCGTCTTGCAGGGGTTTGGATTCCCAAGTCAGCATGTCGGACCACGTCAGTCCTTGAAATTGCCCTTCCAGCATAATGCACATGGTTGAGAGTGTACAGCACTATGCAGTAATATGTATACATGTGTAATGTCTATAGTAAAGTGCCATGACGTACATATAACAAGATAATTTATTGTGGAGAAAATTATATTATTTAAATGATTTTTTATCACTTTTTTTTTTGCCACATGTATATTTTGATTTTGTAAAAACTAAATGCTCATATATTGCAACTGGATGGTATGACCTTGAGCATAAAAATATCATCCATTTGGGCCTTAGTAAAATAATATGACTGGCCTAGATAACTTAAAGGACCCACCTAGCTCAAAATCATCGACTCTTTCTTTGACATTGTCATTGAGTGATGCAGGAGGCAGGGCTGAATGTGGTTGAGGACACAGGTTATGGGTTTTCACATTGACTTTACCCCAGCTTAATTGTGTGACTCTGGAAAAGTGTGCCTCAGTTGTTTTCTTCTAAAGTCTGCAAAATAGGGATAATAGTATCTGCCTCATAGGGATGCTGTCCAGTAAAATGCTTAGAACAATGCCTGGCACATGGTATTTGTTCAATAAATGTTACCTGTTACTATTCTTATTGCCATCATTTGCAAAACATCATGGTAAGTGCTCTTGGTAATACAAAAAAAGGAGTCACCACAATTGAAATGGACTTTACAAAAATGGGTGCCATCAGTCTAATCCAGACTCACTCATGCTGGTTGATATATATGAAGTTTACTGTAAGGATTTAATAGGTAATGTTAGGCTGTTGCAGGTGGGGTTCCTTGGGAAATAAGTGCTGAGATGGAGTTGAGGATGCAGGGCATTTATTGGGGAGTTAGGCTGGGATAACGCCTGTGGAAGTGAGGCAGAGGCAGCGGGACTGAGAGGAAGGAGCAGTTGAGCTCCGGTGCAATCCCAGTGAAGGCTCGGCTGACTCCATGGGACATTCTGGAACTTGGGGAGGTCCTTCAGAGTTGTCCTGAGTTGTAGCAAGGGACCCAGGTCTTTCCACCCATGCTGATCAGTCATGGCTGTGGGCCGCTCTGGAAGGCAGTGTGACCCAGGTCGAGGCAGTTTTCTTCAGTCTTCAGAGGGGATAGTCTTCCAGCAGCACTTCCAGAGCTGGGGATGGGGGTGGGGGTCGGGGATGCAGCCTTCCTTCCTGAAGGGGATCCAGTGGCTCTTCAGTGTACCTCCACAATGCTCAGGGACTGAGAACAAGGTTGAGCTAGTCCTGCCGGGTTGGAACTGGGAGGTTAGAAATGGAGGCCACTCAAAGGTTGTGTGGGATTTGTCTCTGCTTCTCTCTGCTCCATTCTCCTAAACACCAGCTTCCTCCACCTGTTCACTCTGCAAGTGGCCCAAGATGGCCACCAGCCCAGAGGCTGCATGGCTGTAAGGCTCCAGTGCCCATCACCACTGACCTTAACCATTGTGTCTTAGTTCAGATGTTTGAGAGGGAGGGAGGGAGAGAGAGAGACAGAGAGAAACAGAGAGACTGGCTGCTTCGACCAGCCTGTGAGTGGACACCCTCTCTCCACCTCCAACTTGGATCACTGTTCATTCTCAGTCCAGTCACTAGGGTGGGAAGTGGGATCATGTTGCACCTCCATTTTCCAGGGGTTCAGGTCAGGCACCATAAATATATTTCTGTGGGGCACTTAACATGGATTTACTGAGTACCTCTGCGGTGCCAGGCAGTATTCGGGGTATAGGGGATACTGCAGCAAGTCCAACAGACAACGGTCCCTGCCCTCAGAGAGTACATTCTATTTGAGGGAAAGTGACTGTGAAGAAATCAATACGACCTGATCAAGGCAGAGGCTGGGGGTCTCAAACAGCATTTTCTTAGAGCACATGTGATGATGTGGGGAGGAGTGGGAGGAGCTCTTCTCAGAACCTGGTTCTGTCATTATCTTCTCTCTCTTGCAGCTTCATTAGTTCCCTTCCAACTGCTCCCCGCCCCCCATTGCTTCCTTCTCCTTCCAAACCTGTGCTGTCTTTCAAGAACAGCAACGCCTTGTCTTACCTTTGCTCTCCTTCAAGCTCCATGCTGATGCCCCCCAGACAGTTTAACCCGACCAGGTCGGACAGCGACCTCCCTCTTTCCTGTTGCAGTAGACTTCACAGTCATCCTCACAGGTGTGGAACCTGGGGATGATCCCCAGCTCTGCTCTTTTCATCCAGCCAGTTGTCAAGTCGTTTGGAGTCTGTTCACACATCTGTCTCCTCCTCTCCGACAAGTTCTGGCAGGATCTCCTCAATTGCTCTTCTTGGCTTCAGTCTCTCCTTTCCAACCCATTTATTAGTCAGCCAGATTAATATTCCTGAAATGCACTCTTGACGTCACATTCTTTGACTCAATATTATCTTCTTGATAAAGTTCAACCTTCTTTTCTTAGCCTCTAAGAATTTCCTTGATCTGGCTCCAACTTGCTTTCCTAGCTGATGTTTCATTTTCCCGCATTGTTGATACAAGCATCCAGAATGAGTCGCCGGGTAGGTTCCAGGCTTCCTACCTCCATGCCTTTCAGTGATTCCCTTCCCCCTAGTCTCCTCAGTCCTTGACTCATCTTTCTAGAAGCCTTGCCCGATTCACTTAGCCAAAGATGGCCATCTTGCCCTTACCTGAACTCCTCGAACTCCATCTGAATCTCACTGCCACCCCTTAACTCTTGGTAACCATGTTACAGGCCACTCCACACATATTTTATTTGCCCTACACAGTGGCTGAGCCAAACAGCAGCTGGAGGTGCCTTCTCTAAGCCACCTCAGATAAATACACAATCTAAGCAAAACTAGGGTCTCGCTGTTCTCAACCAGCTTCAAGACAGTTTCCCTAGTGTCTACAGATTGCCACCTGTAGCTCTGCCTGTATAGAAAGTCTGGAGTTGCCCCCATTTCTTCTAGACTGGAGGTCTTAGAGGACAGGATTGCCCTCCATGGCCTGTGGTTGGGGGCTTGCAGACTGTGGCTAGTTAGGGAGGACTTGCTGGCTGAACAAATGACTGGAGGAATGAGTGAATGCCACTCACATACAGCTTCCCCTGGCGTTTTCTCTTTCCCTTTTTGCTCCATAGAGGCGAGGTATACAGGGGTAGGCAAAAATAGGTTAATAATAATAATAAATAATACAATAATCAATCAAGAAATAAGAGTAAACTCTGTTTCACGTACTCAAAACTGTAAACCTACTTTTGCCCACCCCTGTACTTTCCCCGCTCCAGTTGGCTGTTTGAGATAGTCTGTAGATTCCAAAAGTAAGCTTTGTTTCCTGACGCAGGTCCCTGTGAGAAACAGCAAAGAACCCGCAGCTTTAGGCAGGTAGCAAATGTCCCTTACAGTTGAAATGCAAGAATTCCTCCTGCTGCCCGCAGCAGGCTGGCCCCACCTACTGCCCCTTCTGAGTATGCACTGGAACTGTCCTGTGGCGTTGGCCTTCACTTCTCCACCCGTGCACGGAGAGGGTTCCTATGTCCTCTTCTGGATTCACTTGGGTTTGAAAATAAACATGGAAAAAGTACCTGGGGGTGGGGGGTGATGATTGGGTCCTCAGGGTGCTACCCTCTCTGGACTCCCTTTTCCTGTCCCACCTTCTTACTTCTGGGCTCCAGCCAGCCAGTTCCCCACCTCATCAGGCCTTGGTCAGGCTGTCTTCTGCTGGGAACATTCTCCCTAACACACCCCTCCTAACCCCTCAAGCTCTTCTTCAGCCTTTAAATTTCCACTTAGATGTCACTGCTTCCAGGAAGCCTTCCTGACTGTTTGTTACCCACCCTTATCTCAGTCAGGTTCACTGCCCTGTAGCCCCACTGCACCCTGTACTTGCCCTGCCCCTACCCCAGTGTTCATCTGACTTGTTCATCCTCCTCCTGGTCTGTGCACTCCATGAAGGCAGGGAAGGGTCTGTCTTGCTCACCACTGTATCTCCTACTATGGACACATAGTAGGCACTCAGCAAATATATTGAATCAATGGATGGATGCGTAAGTGGATGGATCAGTGGATGAATGGATGAAAATAGGTGCTATGTATCTGTTAGTCACTGCCATAGAATTGTGCATGACAAACCCATAACCTCAGGAACATGAAGTAACAAGTGTTAATTGCTCATTCATCTGGAGCTATCTGGAGGTCAGCTAGGCAGCTCTGCTGATCTTGGCTGGGCTCATTCACTTGTCTGAGGTTGGCTGATTTGGCTGGGGTGACTAGGGCAAGTAGGGCAACGCAGCTCCACTCCTTGTCTCTTATCTTCCCACAGGCCAGGCCAGGCATGTGCTCCTGGTGCCGGCTCGGGCACTAGAGCAGGTGGAAATACTCAAGGCCTTGTGGGGCCCAGGCTGGAGCCAGCACACCGCCTTCTCTTGGCCAAAGCAAGTCATAGGTCAGCCCAGATTCAAGGGGTGGGGAAATAGATTTCTTTAGTGAGAGAGGAACTGTCAAGTCACATGGCAAAGATTGTGGGTACAAGGAGGGATTAAAGAAGTTTGGGGTTCTTAATACAATTAATCTTCCACGCCGGGCATCAAAGATCCTGGGTTGTAGTTCACAACTAACTGAGACCTTAGGGAAGCCACACATGTCAAAAGGGTTTATGAGCTTCGGTTTCCTCACCCAGAAAATGGAAGTGGTGATCTCTATCTGCTCATCTCACATAAGTACAAGGAACTTACCATTTTTTTCTTCAGCCCACGCTCAGAGTTTGGGAAGGATTATAAACTGCAAAGTGCTGTGATGTGGGAAGCAGGATTGCTCTTCCATGGGCACTCACCCAGCAGAACTGGCAAGGAGCGTGGGGAAGTGGGGCGAGAGGGGATGGCGAGACAGGAACCCACCTGCCGACCCCACACCCTAGGCTTCCAACATCTCGGGCTCTCCATTGTGAATTAGAGGCCTAATAAATAATGGATGTAAATGGGTTTTGAAAAGTGCCAAGATTATGTGGTTGTAAAGTATTATTAGATAGGGGACCACCTTTGCCAAAGTAGCTATTTGACAAGTCTGGCTTTACCGCATGGCACGTCCTCAGTCTCCCCAGGAGATGAGATAGCTGGGAGCAAATTGTTCTGTAAAGATGTCCCCATAGCCCAAGAAAATGACGAGCAAGACTTATTCCATACTCTTTTTCTGCATGAGCACTGTGAAGCTTGCCGGCAAAATTGCCGGTGACTGTACCCAAGGTTCTTCTCTTGTCTGCCAAGGGTAGAGTAATGCTAGGGTTGGTGCTTTCCCTGGGGTGTCATCCCCTCAGATGAAAGTCTGTGTTTCTGGAGGTGAAGCAGGCATCTCAATGTTTCTGAAATGCTAAAGGTAAGTTCACTTGAGTACTCCTGCTAACCTGCATCTGGAGGCGTTTCTCCTACTGGCTTTGGAGGAAAACACTCGTCAGAACAACAGCCCCTCTCTGGCTCTGGAGACAGTCACAGGGGTGGAGGGTCTTTCATCACCAAACTCAGAAAAGGGAGGTGGTCTGAAAGGTAGGTCTTGCAGGGTGGGAGGACGAGGCCAGAGAACAGTAGTAAATTCTCAGGGTCTGGGCGCCCATCTGAGCCCGCGCGGACGCTGGCTTGCACCATGTCATCTGTTTTTGTGGCTCAAGTGCAGGCTGCATTCCTTTCTTTCGGAGGTTTCACATCTCTCCTGAGGCCGTCACTCTGGCCGGCTGTGTGGAAACACCTGGCTCAGAGTGCATCCAGTTCCCGAAGCGCAGAAGGAAGCGCTCGGATGCTTCTCGCTGACAGCACATTGTTCTTTTCCTCTTCCCTCTCTCATGAATCACTGTGCCTGGAATCTTCTCGGGCAGGGTTGATCTGGCTAATGATTCTGTCCCCAGAATTGGGTCTCTGGCACACTGGTGAGTGACAAGCCAAGGAGGCTGAGATTCAGGGGAAACAAGCCTAATTGGGCTAACACAGTCCTGGGCTCAGGTTCTGGCTGCAGCACAGGTTAATGTTTTGGTCTTTATCCAAAAAGGAGTGACAGTCCATCAGAGGTTTCTAAGCTAGAGGTGGTGAGTGGGGAGGATAGGGACTTGCTGGTGGTGGCATGAATTCGATGTTTAGTTTACAAAGAAGGATTGATTTGAAAATATTGGAGGGGTGGGGGGATGATGTGGGCACTGGTTTAGGAGGCTGTTGCGGTTGTGCAGGTCACAGATGATGGGGACTTCCACTAGCGTGGTGGTAGTGGACACGGAGAGACATGGATGAATTTAGAAATGTTGGGGCAGGAGAATGGAAAGGACTTGGTGATAGATGGGATGGAGGCATAGAGGTAAAGTAATGGCCAGTTTCTAGTTCAATCAAGTAGGGGAATTGTGGTGCCATTTCCTAACATAGGGAATGTTCAGGGGGGAACAAGTTTCAGGGTAGAACTGGGGGGCATCTCATGGGCTCAGGGGTCTGTGGAACTCCTTGGGATAAATGCCGACTTTGATGATCACTAAGGTTCCTAGAATCTCTGAAATTAGGACCCGATCCAGACCACTACCCTCCCTAATCGTGCTTGTAGGTCCATTTTGTCCCTTTCCTATGGGGAGCGGGAGACCCAGCCTTGCAATGATTCTAGTTTTGCCCACAGCCCCTCGACCTTTGAAAATACAGACACTGAAAAGGAATCAGCACTGCTGGCATCTGTCTCTGCTACATTCTTTAATATTTTATATATTTCTTACAATGAGCTACTTTCAGGATCCAAAAGGCTTGGTTCTAGAAACTGCAATGCAAAATTAGATGGCGTTTCATGCATTCATTTCTCCCATAAGCCGACCCACAGCAACCTCCTTCATTTAGAAGGGAGAATGTCAGTGAGTTGCAAAGATGGGACTAGGCAGTGCTTTGGAAGTTAGAATCTGTTACTGTGTTCCTGCTAGAGCAGACTGCACCAGGCAACTCATCTCAGTGCTAGGGAGAAATTACTAGAGGCCAAGGGAAGAGGAAGGGGAAGAGCTAGAGGCTAGAGTTCATTTCCAAGCGATTGGTGCAGGTGGTAGGCGGGAGATTCCTATGGGACTACTGAGCATATAACCTGATATATGCCCAAACGGGGCACAGAGGTGTGTTACACTAAGAAATTGCCCGTTTGGTTGACATCCAGTAAGCTTTTAATGTTGAAGCAGACCTTAATCCAACAACCCCACTTTCTGCAGAATTTGTGGCCCAGAGCTTGGTTCATAGTAGGATCACAACAGCAATCCACTGACCGACTGCCCGAGAGTAGTGAAGCTGTTTGCCCCAAGCCTCCTGAACCCCAATAAATTTTATATATATAAAGAATTATTGCCCAAGCAGGGCACAGAAAAAACCCCCACTACACTATGCTGCCAGTGGCAAGATAATAAACACGAGGTGTTTTTCCTCTTTGGTAATAGGACCCAAGACATGAAATATGAGCTTGGCAGAGAGTTCCATACTATGTTAAAAGGATAAATAGATTTATACTGGGGTAGTAAGTGCTCACTCTGAGCCCAAGTATGAATGATTGGATTCCAGCCTGAGCATGGAAATTTGCTACCACACTGGGAGACATGTTGGGTCTGCTAAGGGAGCCCCAACCTTTTCCTCTTTGGTTAATCTTGTGTCAGTATTGCAGTCAGCGATGTGCAGGCAACACTTTGTGCTAATGTGCAGGTAATGGATAATTATTACACCACAGCGAAGAATCGCACCGTTTGTAAAACGCTTTACTGTTTATAGAACTCTTTCATAGATGTGTATATTTCCTAATTTGATTTTACCACAGTTCTTAGGTAGGGATCTTTAATCCCAGTTTACAGATGAGGGTAATGCCTCGAGGCAGAGCTGGAACGAACCCAGAACTTACTTTTTCAAGTCCGTGTTTGAGTATGAAGTAGAGTCACCAGACCACAGGATGTACATTATCGGCGCTCAGGCTTGTAACCCATTACCAAGCCATTAGGCGACTATAACGATTTTGTATTTTATCCTGAGACTTTCCTTAAAGTTTGCTGGATGCCGCACTTGAGAAAGTACTTCTCTGGATTCCTTTCCTTATGTCCTGCTGCACTCTGTCCATCCTCAGAGGCACGGAGGGTGTCCTGAAGAGTGTCTCGTGAAGGTTCACGTATTGACAAGAAGAATTGATAATGGTCATTGTAAGGACTTGTTTGACATGTACCTTAAAAATGAAACTCCTTCAAATAACCAGGCCCCACTCACTGACCTCCTTGAAAATTTAAACACACACACCTCGGAAATCAGACATCTTTTATTTCTCCTTCTCTCCTTTCCAAAATCAATTGGCAATAATTTTCAAATTTGCCAGGATGAGGTAATGGGCAATAACTCACGTGGCCTTCAGAAATATAAATCACTCCACCGGGTGTAGCCTTTCCGTCCTGTGGCAAGCCTTCCGAGCGGTAGCTGCAATGTGCATAAACCATTTGGGCTTCACCGTGGCCTGGGATATTCTTTCATGTGGCATTCTCATCAGAAGGTCAAGGAAATTCATCCTGCGTCCTGTTACTGTCAGGTGAGTGCACACATGGCCGGAGGCACCTTCTCAGTAAAGATTAGCAGCTCTTGCCCGGGCTGGTCATTTCAGCATGAGTTAATGGGGTCAAGGTGGGGACAGCTGAGACAGAGTGAGTGGGGCCTCCCTGCTCTGGGTTTGAATCCAGTAGGACCGGCCCTAGCTAAAGTGACATTTGCTGGGAGGGTTTTCCAGAGTCATAAGCTTGAGGTTTGTATATTGTTTTTGTTTAGCAAATACAGCATTAACATTAGAGAATGGGTTTAAATATATTTGGCCAGATCTGTGCTCTCCGTATTGTTTTATGCCAGGTCTCTAATCACATTTTTGGTACCTGCCTAACCCCCAGGGATATCTGAGGTTGTCACTCCTACAGGAGATGTTACCTTACTATGACCCAACCATGACCTTCCCAGGGCCACTGATACTGAGCATTTAAAAGAATTTCTTGCCCCTCTCCATATTCGAGAAGCAATGCCTATTATGTGGAAGAGTTGAAAAATATAGAAAATCACAGTGATTAGTATAGGAGTTGGCAACCTGTGGCCCACAGGCCAAATCTGGCCCATTGCCTGTTTTGTAAATAAAGTTTTATTGAAACACAGCCATGTGCATTCATTGTCTGTGTCTACTCTTGTGTTACAAGGGCAGAACTGAGTAGTTGCAACAGAGACTGTATGGTCTGCAAAGCATGAAATCTTTATCATATAGCCCCTTACAAAAAAGTTTTCCAAGCCCTGGCTTAGCACACAGGTGCTTGGTAAATATTTAGTGAAAAAATGATTCAATTTGTAATCCCACCACCTAGACATAATCATGATGAATATTTTGGTGTATATTCAGTTTTTTCTCTGTGTATAAATAGCTATAATTATATTTTGGGAGAACGAAACCATGCATCCTATTTTTATAACTCACTTTTGTTATTTAACTATACATTATGGGCATTTTCCAAAGTTATGAACTACTTTACATGATTTTAAAACTGCGTAGGAGTTTATTGTATGGATGTGCCAGTTTATTGCCCTGTTGCTGGATTATGTTATGGTGTGCTCAAGTTTTCACTTTTATAAACAGTGTTATAATAAATATCCCCGAACACACATTTTTGTGTATGCCTCTGATCCTAGAAGGGCAACTATTTAATCTCATATTGCTGATTAGTTTTTCACCTATGTATGCCTTATCCTCCCCATACACTGGGAGTTCCTTGAGGGTAGAGGTCCTGTTGTATACATATTTCCATCCCGGTTCCTTCTACCCTCAGGACAGATGTAGTAGGCAATCAGTAAATGCTTGTGGTGTGTGTGATAGAATGTCCGGCTCCCTTTTCCTGATTGTCCGGATCCTATAAGTCCTGCCTCAGCGGACTCTTCAGCACCCATGGTCCCTCCCTCTTCTGGTCATCTGACTTTCTATGTCACTCACTGCTTAGATCATCTTCTATAATCTTGAGAAGTTTCAAAGTGGCCTAATGCACATTGCATTCGTTTCCTATGGCTGCTGTAATACATGACCACACACCTGGTGACTTAACACACATCAATTCTCTCACTTTCTAGAAGTCTGAAGTCAGTTTCACTGGGCCAAGATTAAAATGTTGGCGGGGTCTCGCTGCTTCCAGAGACATTAGGGGAGAATCCATTCCTTGCTTCCTCCAACTTCTGGTGCTGTCAGCATTCGCTGGCTTGTGGCCACATCACCAATTTCTCCTCCATGGTCACGTGGCCTCCTTCCCTTCTGTCTGTGCTAATCTCCTTCCTCTCTCCTATAAGGACACTAGTGATTGCACTTAGGGCCCACCTGGATAAATCCAGGATAATTTCTGCATCTCAAGATCTTTAACTTAATTACATCTGTACAGCTCTTTCCCGTCAGTTAGAGTAACATTCACAGGTGCCAGGGATTAGAAGCCGAATATCTTTTGGTGGTCATTATTCACCCTACCGCATACATCGTTTCATTTTACTGGTTAATTGATTCACTTAAAAACATTTGTGAGGAACCAACTTGGTGGCAGGTGCTGGCACTGTGCTAAGTGCCTTCCGTCGCAACAGGGCAGAAAGAACTTGAGCATAAAGAACTGTAGTCAGAATGCTGAGGACTAGCTATGCAGCTAGGAAGCCCAGGTTCTGGTACCAGGGTGAGGCTCTGTGCTCCTCAGTTTCCACTTTATGAGTTAAGGGGTTGGACCAACCACCATTTCCTCAGGGATGGAGCCCCACTTTTGATATATATATAGAGCATGATTTTAGGTGGTTCACAGAAACAGAATTAAATAGCATTGACTTACAAAAATAGTTATTTCCTCTAATCTTCCTTTAACCCTTCTGATTACTGTAAGGAGAAAGTTGCCATTAGGTTCTAGCATGCCTTAAACATTCCTGCTAATACTTGTCAAACTTTTTTTTTTAATCCTCGCCCGAGGACATTTTTGCATTCATCTTCAGATAGAGCAGGAGGGAGAGAGGGAAGGAGAGAGAGAGAAACATCGATGTGAGAGAGACACATCGACTGGCTGCCACCCACACAACCCCAACCAGGGCCGCAGACAAACTGCAACTGAGGTATGTGCCCTTAGTGGGAACCGAACCCAGGTCTGTCTGGACTGTGGGCTGATGCTCTAACTGCTGAGGCAAACCGGCCAGGGCAAACTTTTTTTTTTTAAAAAAAGTAGGTCTCAAGCTACAGAATCTAGGTAGAATTTAATAACATTATTTTGTGTTCATTGTTTTTATTTTTACAGTTACCTTCTGTTAATAGGGAGTGATTCAGGTTTTCCCAGTTACAGCGATATTATGAATCATCTGATATAGAAAGCAAGGTGATTTAAATAAATATATTAAATAAATATAGAATAGATGGTTTTTAGAGAGGACACACTGTGTAAAGTTTGGGAAACACTTAGATGTTTCCGGAGCGTGGTAGGATTGAAAACATAAAAAGAAGCATTCTCATCAGAGGACTCAGCTGGAAATTCAGCGTTAATGAATCCTGATCTCTTCCCATTTAAATGCATCTGATCCTTCAGGGACCACTGGGCAGCAAAGCTGTGAATATTAATATCGTGTTGAAATTGATCACAGCCCTGTTTTAACTCAGAGCTTCTGGTAGGAGGAGGTGTGGCCTTATTCTGACCCTTCTTTCCATCTCACCAAACATCAGGAAGGCAGGGAGGGAACTTCTGACTTCTATTTGAGGGAATGGCTATTATTTGGACATGGCATAGGTGCTCTCCCTGACTCATTCTGCTTTTCACTTTCGACTCAAGGGAATGGGTTTAGCAATCTAGGTGGGGTTGTCGGGGGGCTGCGGAGTTGGGTCTCTGCTTTTGGACCATGGTGGGAAGTAGGAATCTCCTGTCTCCCATCTCTTCAGCCATGAATGTACATCCAATGCTAATTCCTTTGTTTGTTTGGAATCATATCATTTCCTCTTAGAGGAAGATTTTCCTGGTTGACATATCATCATCATCACCATTATTAAATAACTTACTTTTTTCAAAACATTAGCCCATAGACTGGGTTTCCTTTTGGGGGGAGGAGGGGTGGTAAGGAATGGAGGGGGAAACGCCAGTCATTTCACCCAGCTCCTTTCCAGCATACTTGTTTCCCCATCCCCCAGGAAACTTGGAAGCATATATAATTTGCTTCAAGAAAGCCTCAGGAGTTGATGTGCTAAGCTTGGCCTTTGCCACCCTGAGTAATTGTGAGATGGTTAAAGACAAACTGTAAAAACCTGGCCGACTTGGTATGGTACATATGGCAAGCGCACAGGAACCATCCCTGGCAAGAGGAACAAGATTTGGAGCCCAAAGACTTTTTAATGTTTAGGTGGAATTAGGCAAGTCACTTCACCTCTGTGCCTCAGTGTCCTCCTCTGCAAAACGGGATAACAGTGTAGCTCCTCTTAAGGCTGTAGCATAATATTCACTGCCTTGCTTAACAAGGAGACAATTTGTGGCAGCACTCAGTGCTATTATTTCCTCCGTTTTTCAGATGAGAAAGCCAAGGCCCAGAGAGGTTACTGACTTGATGAAGGTCACACAGCTAACAAGCTTCAAGGTCAGGCTTTGAACGCAGCAAGTCTGTTTTCTTGGTACTACATCACCCAGCCACCCATTTAACAGTCCCATTCTGGGGCTTACTCACTTTGTTCCATGGGATCAGAGCTAGACCAGGGCAGTGCCTGGCAGGCTCAGGCCAGCTGGAGTTGGAATCCTGTGATTCCAGCAGGTCCTTTCTCTTGGGCTTCAGTTTTCCCATCTGTAAAATGGTGTGATACTCATCCCCTCCCTGCAGCCCTCTTCTGAGGTGAGAAGCAATGATGGATGTGAATGAGCTTGATCAAGATTAACAAAGGACAGACCAATGCCATTGGTAGGGGTCTTTAGCCTTATGAGGGAGACAATACAGGGTTCCAGAAACCGCTGGCATCTGCAGAGAGGACGTAGGGAGGAGCTTGCTCCTAGTTACCAGGCTGGCTCCACCCAATGTGGAGGCAGCAGGGACAGTGGCTGGCACGACTGGGTGGGCAGTGGTTACCGGGGAAACGGCGTGTGGCGGCTGTGTCTGGCCTGGCAGCTGGTGCTCTCCCGCAAGGCGAGGAGTCCAGCAGCCCTCAGGGGCACAGGGCCCCCACGACAAACGGTCTCTTCACACACGGGAGGCTGGGAGAAGGGGCGGGGATGCGTAGCCTTTTGTGTAGGGCCCAGAAAAGGAATGGAGCATGGGCCCAGGCTTGCTGGGAGGGCGGCGAAGGAGGAGGGGACCTAGCCTGAGAGGCCAGGGGTAGGGATGGTTGCAAGTAATTCAACCCTCCTCACAGGGCTGTTTAGGAAGGACACGAGGGGGCCCTGGGAAACACCCAGTGTGCTCTGTGCTCAGCTTTTGTGGCTCGGCAGCAGTGATGGCTCACTCCTACTCCTGCTACTGACTGCTTATCTGCTCTGCACCCGGCATCCGGCCAGGTGCTTGGCGTGCATACCACCTCTCTTTTAACAAACCCACCCAGAAGGTATTATTATGCCCCATTTTATAGATGAGAAAACAGACTCATCTTTAAAGATGAGCTGAAGTGACTTCTACTAAGTGGATAAAACCAGGTTTGGAGCCCAGGCTGGTTGTCACCAACGCCTGTGAGTCTGCGCCCTTCCCATGTCCCCAAGGCCTGTGAGTGTGTGCCACCTCTCTGTGGAGCTGTTTGCTGAGGGTTCCCAGGTGCCTGGCACAGGAATCGCATTATTGCTAGTCTGATCCTTGCAGCACCCCTGCAGGATGAGCGGAGTTACCTGCCTTTTACAGGTGGGAAAAAAGCTCAGAGGAAACGACTTGCCTGCCTAAGACCTCACCTGGCACAAATAACATTTCACTTCATGACACCAACTGGAGTCCAGGTGCTGTGGGTCTATCTACTCTGCCACACAACCCCCCTCCCCTAGGCCTGGAGCTGGGCAGCAGTGGATCCCTTCAGGATGCTGGGTGTGGGCCGGTGGCAATGAGAGTGAGTCTCCATCACTCTGCTGTTCTGAGGGCCTCACAGACCCCATTATGCTGCTTTTGTTGGAGGGGTTGTGCACAGATTTTTAGTACTAACACATGGGTGTTATCCCTGCCTCTCAGGACCCTATTTTCCAGTTGAGAAGATGAGAAATGACCACGAAAAGCAATAACAATACATGATAGTTACAGCTAACCTGTATTAAACCTCTAATACAGTTCAGTCCAGTAGAAGTTTCTGCAGCGATGGAAATATTCTGCAGTATAGGAGCCGCTAGCCACATATGCTTTTAAGCACTTGAAATGCAGCAAGTGGGACTTAAGAATGCACTTTTAAATTATTTAATCAATTTAAATAGCCACATTTGGCTAGTGGCCACTGTGTTGGACAGTGCAGTGTTAAAACAGATGAAACACTGTACTAGGAACTTGATCGAATGATTATTTATTCTTACAACAACATGTGATAGATTATTATCACCCCCATTTTGCAGAGGAAACTGAGTCCCAGGGAAACGAGGAAACAAGTTTGTCTGGCTGAATATGTGGAAGGGCCAGGCTTTGAATCTCCTGGGCAGGTAAACCCAGAGCCTGCTACATTGTGTTACCAAGCTGATGTGTCCCTCCACCACAGGAGGGCTTGAGGTCAAGGTCAGGATGCACTGGGACCAATACGATGACAGCTAGGACCAGTGAGAATGGCACCAAGATGACAAGGAGTGCAGGGTGGAGATAGGAGGCAGAGCGAGACAGGATCCCTGAGAACGGAGGCACTGGATCCCGCACAGAGAGCTCCTTGACTTGGAGACTGGGTAATCTTGGTTCCTGTCTGCTCCTTACTCCGGATGTCAGCCGTGGCTCTGCCACTTTCTTGGTGTTCCTGGGCAAATCACTATGGCTCCCCGAGTCTCAATTGCTTCATCTAATAGGAAAGACAGTAGTACCAGTCTCATTGGATGTGGTGATAATCAGGCACGATTGTGTATGGATGTGATAAGGCTCTGCCAGCTGTACCTACCCTACAGTTCACCCTCCTGTTAGCTCCTGAAACTTTATGCTTGGCGGGGGGGGGCACCAGCTGCCTCTGTGGAGCAGAGGGGCCAAATGCTCACAGGGTCTTGATTTTCAGGATGAATATGGACAGTGAAAGTGGGGTCTCACCATCTCAAGAGGTGTCAGAAGAGTTACCTCATTCTCAGGACAGGGTCTGAGAACTAGAATAGGGTGGGGCCTGGGAAACTGCATTTACAATTGCTCTTAGGGTTACACTCTGGCCCCTCTTTCTAACCCAGGACAGCCATCTGCAGGCTGGGGACAGAGGCCTCTGGGGACAAGTTATTGGCATTCCTAACTGGTCAGACCTGTTGACCAGAGCCGCAGGCTTTGTATCAAGTTTCTGGCTTTGTCTGCCTTTCTCGTTTTTTATTATGAAAGATTTCAGACATTACAAAAGTAGAGAGAATAGTATAGCAAGCCTCTTCCCCATATCTTCACTACAACTAAATTTCAACAATTAAGGCCAATCTTGTGTTACCTGTAATTCTACCACTCCCTAGCCCCCCGCCCAAGGTTATTTTGAAGCAAATCCCAGCATGTCTTCCTTTCAGATAGTCTCTGTGACCCTCTCAGAAATTCTGGTGGGAGTCAAATTGGTAGCATTTCGGAAGAGAGCAGTTTAGAAGCCCCAAACCCCTGCTGCAGGTGCCTTTGACCTGGCACTGCCACCACACAGATGATGTACCTGCACAGGTAAGGCGCAAGATGCAGCTTGTGTGGTTCTTCACTGCAGCATTGCTGACGATAGTAAAAGATTAACAAGACATTCAGAAAAGGAGACTGGTTACAAATTTTTACGGTGGAATTCTACAGTGCTGTAAAAAGGAATGAGGAAGTTCTTTATAAAATGGTATGGACTAATCTCCCTGATGTAGTCTTAGAAAGGGAAGGTACGGAACGCTGTGAATGATATGCTATAAGATGCGTAAAAAGAGGAGACGTAATATACCTGAAATATGCCATTGTTTCTGGACGGGTGCACATGAATCTGGTGGCTGGGTTGCCTTGCTACAGGAGGACTAGGTGGCTGGTGGACAGGGTTGGGAGAAAGGCTTTTCTCTTTATGCCCCTTCTACCTTTTCACTTTTGTAACTAATTTTTTAAAATTCCTGTATTTCGCCTGGCTGGCATGGCTCAGTGGATTGAGCATCATCCCATGGACTAAGAGGTCCCGGTCGGGGCACATGCCCGGGTTGCGGGCTCGATCCCTGGTGGGGGGTGTTCAGGAGGCGGCCAGTTGATGTGTCTCTCTCACATCGATGTTTCTATCTCTCTCTCTCTCTCTAAAAAAAAAAAAAAAAATCAATTAAAAAATATTTTTTAAAAAAGTCCTGTATTTCCTATCTAAAAAAAATTCTCTTTTTTCCTGTAAATCTAAAACTTCTCTTAAGTATAGTTTATTAATTAATAAACAGATATTTATCCAAATGAGTTATAAAGTTCTGTCCATGCAAAAATTTGCACAAAATATTCATAATTGCCAAAAATTAGCAGAAGTAATCATGTCTTTCAGTAGGTGAATAGATAAACTGAATATTATGCCACACAATGGAATATTATTCAGCAATAAAAAGAAATGAGCTGCCCTTGGCTCAGCGGTTAGAGTGTCAGCCCGCGGACCAGAGAGTCCCAGGTTCGGTTTCCGCTAAGGGCACATACCTCGGTTGCGGTTTGTCCCTAGCCTCAGTTGGGGTTGTGTGGGTGGCAACCAGTCGATGTGTCTCTCTCACATCGATGTTTCTCTCTCTCTCTTCCTCCCTCTCGCCCTCCTGCTCTATCTGAAAATAAATGCAAAAATGTCCTCAGGTGAGGATAAAAGAAGTGCGCTATCAAGCCATAAAAAGACATGGAAGGCCCTGGTCAGTTTGGCTCAGCAGTTAGAGCGTTGGCCCTCGGACCAATGAGTCGCGGATTCGTTTCCAGTCAAGGGCATGTGCCTCGGTTGCGGTTTGTCCCTGGCCGTGGTCAGGGTTGTGCGGGAGGCAACAAGTAGATGTGTCTCTCTCACATCAATGTTTCTCTCTCTCTTTCAAGATAAATAGAAAAATGTCCTCGGGTGAGGATTGGAAAAAAGACATGGAGGAACCTTAAATGCTTATTGCTAACTAAAAGAAGTCAGCTTCAGAAGCCTATATGATGTATGATTCCAGCTGTATGACATTCTGGAAAAGGCAGAATTATAAAGATACAGTAAAATGATGGGTAGTTGCCAGGGTTGGGGAGAGGAGGAAGGGAAGGATGAATAAGTGGAGCGTTGGGGATTTCTAGGGCAGTGAAAATACACTGTGTGAGACTATAATGATGGATACCTGTCATTCATTTGTTCAAACCCTAGAATGTAAAACACAAAGAGTGAGCCCTAATGTAAACAAACCATGGACTTAGTTGTAATAAACCCACCGCACCAATGCATGATGTTAATAATAGGGAAGTGTGCAAGAGAAGGAGAAGGGGTGTGTGGGAACTCTGTACATTCTGGTTTATATTTCTGCAAACCTAAAACTGCTCTAAAAATAGTCTGTTAACTAAAAAATACAATTCATAATTACCTTGGATCCGAAGACTCCTCCTGTGCCCTCTGCCAGCAAGGTTGTGATTATGAGTGGGGAGGGTGGGGAGCGTAAGGAAACTTGTTCTCCCACAATGTGGGTCGCCCTTGGGTATTGCCATGACAGGCAGAACTGACACAGGCACAGTGGTCTTTGGTGAGGCTGTTGCTTAGAGAGTAAGCAGGGGCATTATGAGGGATGTCAGAGGAGTTTGGCCTTGATTCTATAAACAGTGGGGAGCCATGGAGAATTTTATCAGGAGAGTGACACGGGGAGAGCTGAGCTTCAGGAGACCTTGCATAATTAGTTCTGCCCCTTCTCTGGGCCTCATGCCTCTGTCTGTAACCCAGGAGTCTGCACTAGGCCATCAAGGAGGTCATCTTCAGCTCTAAGGTTCTGAGATCAAAGCCTTTCATGACTTCCCAAGACCCTTTTCCTCCCTGCCCCATCCCCTCTTTATTTTTCTGCCACCCAATGTTGTGCTGTGACTGGAACCGCCCCCTGGGGGAATGTGTGCTGAATGAAGTCTGTGCCTTGGGAGAAATTCTGTTTTATTTTATTTTCTTGCTCCTTTTGAAATCTTCAAGGAGAAAAACCAGATCTGTGCCTGCCCCGAAGAGGAGCAACTTGGAAGGGAGTTAGAAAGACAGAGATGGGTAATCAAATCCCCTTGGTGCTCCTGCCAGGGCTGTTTCCTGCTAGAAAGACTTGACTCTGAGGCGTCCAAGCTGTAAGAGGTCCCGTGCTCGACCCAGCCTGGAAGGCTCCAGCTGGTTGTGTGAATTGGGGGAGGTTTCTCTGCTCCTTCCAAATCAGCTCCTGTCATCACAGTGTGATTTATGAGCTTTTCCTCTAAAATATGAGAACATTGGCTCCTGATTATGTCCTGTAATGGAGGAAGGCAGGGGCTGCAGCATTTCTGATAAATACTATCTCTTTAGACCACCATCTTGTTACAAAAAAGGTACAAGAGGCTGCATACAGACGGATTAAAGTCTTTCTTTTAAATAACACAGCCTCAGTCTAATGGGGTGTCAGGAGGGTTATTGCTCCCATCTGAAGGCTCCGGGCTTGATTTCTAGCTTAATTGCCACATACCAGCTGTTAAGACCAGAGGCTACTTACCTCTGAGCCTCCACTTCTCCATCTATGGGGGAAAAGTGGGGGAACACTAGCAGCGCCCAAGTTAAAGGGGATGCTGTGCAGATTATGTGAGATGAATATCTGAAGAACTCAGCACCAGGCCTGGAACAGGTGATGTGCTCCGGCAGTGCTGGCATTATTAGGATTATTCTAAACCCCAAAGAGTGCATGGTCTAAAAGTAATTTGAAAAATATTTGTAAAGCATTTTTATAATTATGTGTTGATACGGCAGGGCTTGCACCTGGGACGAAGGCATCTCAATCCAGTTCTACAAGTAGGCCATGTCGTAGGTGTACCTGTACAGTTTGCTATAGTTCCTAGAACAAAATGTGACCTTGGGCAAGCTCCTGATCTTGGTTCACACAGAGCCTTGGTTTCTTCAACTGTACAGATGAATAATAATAATATCCATTGTCTTGTGTGAGTGTGTGTGATGTGCGGTGTGTGTGGGGTGTGTGTGTTATATGATGTGTGTGGTGTGTATACATGTGAGTGTGTGTGGTATGTGGCATGGTGTATGGTATGTGTGGTTCTGCGTGTGATGTGTATGTGTGAGTGTGTGTGGTGTGTATGGTGTGTGTGTGAGTTGTGTGTGTGGTATGTGTGAGTGATATGTGGTATGTATGTGTGTGGTGTATGGTATGTGTGTGGTGTGGTGTGGTGTGTGTGTGTGTTTGTGTTGGGAGAGACTCCCATAATCACAACACTTAATGTCCTTGGGTAAAAGCACTTGGTAAAGGTAAATAGTAATTTGCTATACCGATATTTACATCCTGATGACCCATATGTGCTGAGAGAATCCACCCTCAGAGCTTAAATTTCATTTGAGGAGCTAAGGCAGATAAGACACACATACATGAAAGAATTAAAAACCAGCAGGAGGTGGTCAGAGCCTAACAAGTACCACGGGAGTTCAGAGGAGGGTCATGAAGGCTGAGCAGTCCAGACTTCCTGGGAGGAGCAGTGCTTGACATGGGCTCTAAAGCAGTGGTTTTGGTTTTGAAATTTTTTTGCTTGCCTACCCTCTAAATGAACTTAGGGAGAAAAAAATCTCTTTGCCTCACACATTTTAACTTGACATCTGAAAAGTTTCATTGTAAGTTTAAGTAGTTACAAAGGATATAATTTCTGCCATATTGTAAATATTGACCTTGTAAAATAAAATTATAGTACTCTCTTAAATGTATCAAATGGAAACTAAATAACATAGCAATTTTTCATTTTGCCTTTCTATTGAAGTATCACTTATATAAAGTAGAATGCACAGATCTTCAAGCATGCAGCTCAATTAATTTTTACCAGTGTACTGACCACCCAGATAGAGGTGGGGGTATATATCTAGCATTCCAGAAGGCACCTTTGTGCCCCTCTCAGTCACTAACCATTCCAAAGGTGACCATTTCTCTGACCTCTCTCATCACCATGTCATCATATATACCACTATAAACTAGTTTTGCATTATTTCCTTTGTTCTGGCTTCTTTCCATAAACATGAGGTCTGTCTGATTCAAGCATGTTGCTGCAGGTAGCAGCAGTTCATTTTTCATTGTTGTATAGTATTCCATTGAATGAATATTTCACATTTTAAAAAATTGTGTCTACTCTTAGTGGGCATTTTGGGTTGTTTCTAACATTTGGCTATAAAACTACTGTGAGTTTTCTTCTATTTTGTGGACATAAACACTGATTTCTCTGGGGTATGTATTCATGAGTGTAATTGACAGGTCATAGGATAAATACGGTAATACATTGATTCCACCACATTGGTCAAAAATTACCTGCACAAGTCAGAAATTTTACATTGTTCCTTTCTTTACCATCTTGAACTCATAATTCCCTTCTACTTCCTTCATAGAATTTTATCTTAATATATTTTTATGCTTGAAAACTTTTTTATTGATTACTCTATCATACTTCTTTTTACCCAAAATATGTATGTGAATGAAAATGGATGTTTAAAAAATTCCCTTTAACCATAAAATTCAAAATATCTTTCTTTTGGATTGATTTATCACACAACTCATCAAAATAATATAAATGTTTTATAATTTGATAAAGAACTACTAAACATAAAAAGTAAGATAGTCTTGGAAATACTCATAGTGCGGTGGACAGGGTGGTTGATGCCAGTGCTTCTCATACGTTACGGTACATAAAGACCATCGGGGATCTGCTAAAATGCAGATTCTGATTCAGAAGGTCTGGGGTTGGAGCCTGAGATACTGGCAACCCCAATGCTGCCGGTCCGTGGATCACATTTTGAGCAGCAAAGGTCCCTAGATTAAAGGAAGATTTGCTAACACCAACATTCTCCATTGTCCATTTTTTTGGGGCCACCCAGATATCTTGACACTTAGGGACACTGAACCTTAGTCAGATTCTGGATGAGGGAGAAGTTGGTCTGCAAAGAGGGAGAAGGACTGCTGTGAAGAGGGAGGTGGGAAAGAGAGGGGTCTGGCCGTCTAGACTGACAATCTCAGGCCGAGCAGGAGTGTGGGAATGGAAGCAGGACCTCCAGCAGATTCCCTTATAACTCTTCCTGCCTGCGACCCTTTGGGGAGTGTTTGTGTACCCCAGGGTAGGGCTGCTGCCTTTGAAGACCACTTCTCTAAAGGATGCTAAGAGGGTGCTGCCACCATTTCAGAGGGTGCCCATTAATGCACATGAGATTGGACATTTCAAGGACTGGTTTGGATGGTTTTCACAGTGTATTGGGGGTAAATCCTGGGAAGGTAAGTTTGGAGCTGAGTGGTAGATGGCTTTGAATTCCATGCTGTGGAGTTGGACTTAATACTCAGGCAGAGGGGGCCATGAGATGATTTGAGCAGGGTGCTGGTGTAAGCCGAGTGCTGTGGGCGACGGATCTGCTGAGCAGCTTGTGGGGTGGCCGGGAAAGAGCTAATGCAGTGACAACACTGTGGGCTTGATGATAAGGCTGGCTGTGGTTATTGGGATTCGCTGGCTGTGATTTTTATCACCACCACCCTCAACCCCACTTTTGCCCTGGTTGCCCAGATGTGGTTTGCTCCCTCAGTATTTCCTGAAGTGTGTGCTGCATTCCTCTAGTGGTACCTGAGATGTTTATGCACGGAGCTCAGGATAATTCAGAGTGGAACACTGACGTGGCCTTAAGTAACACTGAAACCCAAGAGCGAATGGCACCCCTCCAGCTCTGTCTCAGTCCCGACGACATCTTTCTTTAACACCGCTCACGGTCCCATTTTTCTTTTGTTGATAGCAAGCAGCTTAGGCTTCGATAAGCAGTAGTCTCTAGAGAGAATTTTACAAAGTTTTTGTTTTCGTTGAATTAATTTTCTGTGTACCAGGATGGCAAGCGGTCCTAGTTTCCCCTTACTGTAGTGACATAAAACTGTTTATTTTAAATAAGCTCATTCCAGTAAGAAAAGTGAGCCAATGTACTGGATGGTATGGAAGGAATAACAATGCTGGAGGCACGTGGATGGGGCGGATGTGGTGGCGGCGATGTGCAGTGGTCCGACTTCGGGAAACCCTGGGTTAGAACATGTGGCAAAAACTGGCGAGTGCCAGGTCCTTGTGCCAGTGAGTGGAGAGGCTCTGGGTGGTGGAGGGGAGGCACTGGGTCGGCTGGGTGGGTCCCACGGCTGTCCCCACCACCAGCCTGACGTCCTGTTCCTCTCCTCTGCCTGCAGAGATCCGCACGCAGCTGGTGGAGCAGTTCAAATGCCTGGAGCAGCAATCCGAGTCTCGGCTGCAGCTGCTACAGGACCTCCAGGAGTTTTTCCGCCGGAAAGCTGAGATTGAGCTCGAGTACTCCCGCAGCCTGGAGAAGCTGGCCGAGCGGTTCTCCTCCAAGATCCGCAGCTCCCGGGAGCACCAGTTCAAGTGAGAAGGGGAAAGGGGTCGGGCGATGGGAGGGCAGTGCTGGGGAGGGCAGGCGGTTGGCCGCAATGCTGAAAGAAGGCGAGGACTCATTGGAGGGAGAGGGCTGCCTCTGAGGCCCTGGGTCTGCAGGACGCGACACCCCCAAGGCTCAATCTTCCTTAGTGGAAAGTGAAGACAGACCAGTTCCTCCGCATAAGGATGCTGCAGGGGATAAATGGGTAACTGGACAAGACTGCTTGTCGCAGACAGTAAGTGCTCAATAAATCGTTGTTGTTGTCATTCTCATCTGACCAGGCACTGTGCTAGCCTCCATTTGGGCCAGGGTGACACCCCTCCTTTCAGGGCATCCTGGCCCTATCCAGTTCTCTTGTATTTTGGGGTCAGCCAGCCCACTTCTGAATTTCTTCAGCACAAGGGCCTCAGAATGTCTTCTCCATGGAACTGACGCTCAAAGCATTTCTCCTCCTTACTCCCCTGGAGGACCCATGCTGACTCTTTCCCTGCCTTCTTACTCATTTGCCACACACAAACCCTCTGTGTGCTAATTTCTCACACTCCAAGTGCTGAGTTCCTGGGGGCACGGTTCTCTCAGGTTTGTGGGGATGCTGAGCCCTCCAGCTGCAACACCTTTTGTGCTCAAAACTATCCTAAGTGTAGGCAGAAGATGCAGCCTCACGGCGGCGACTTACTCACCTCTCTGCAGCCCAATGGCCCTCAACCCCGGGAGGCCAGAGACTTACTTCAGCCCACCTGACCTGATCCTTCTTCCTCTGTGTCCAAGCACTTTCTTCCCTTTCTACATATTTTTACATTGTGATAAAATACACATAACATAAAATTTACCATCTTAACCATTTTTAAGTGCACAGTTTCGTGTGTTATCCACATTCAACAGTCATGTGGCTATCCGCACCATCCATCTCCAGAACTTTCCATCTTCCCAAACTGAAACTGTGCCCATTCAACACGAACTCCCCATCCCCTTACCCCAGCCCCTGGCAGCCGCCATCCTGCTTTCTGTCTCTGAATCGGACTACTCTGGGGACCTCATGTAAGTGGGATCAAATAGCGTTTGTCCTTTGTGACTGGTTTATTTCACTTAGCGTAATGTCCTTAAGGTTCATCCATGTTGTAGCATGTGACATACTTCCTTTCTTTTAAAGGCTGAATAGTATTCCATTTACGTACAGACCACATTTTGTGTATTCACTCATCTGTTATGGACCCTTGTGTTGCTTCCACCTACCTGTCTGTGATTTTGCATCCCACTCTGGCCCAGGAGCTCACTTCCTGTAAACTCCCCTAAGCATCTTCCTCAGTCTGGGCCACAGCATTTGAACACTTGCTTTTGTGCTTTCTCTTGTCATTTAGGAATAAGAAGTTGCTTTATTAAAGGACAAAAATTCAGCCCTGGCCAGTTTGGCTCAGTGGTTAGAGCGGCGGCCCGAGGACCAGTGAGTCTCTGGTTCGATTCTGGTCAAGGGCACGTTCCTCGATTGCGGTTCATCCCTGGCCCTGGCCCGGGTCAGGGTCGTGCAGGAGGCGACCAGTTGATGTGTCCCTCTCACATCAATGTTTCTCTATCTTTCCCTCCCACTCTATCTGAAGATAAATGGAAAAATATCCTTGGGTGAGGATTAAAAAATAAATAAATAAATAAATAATAATAATAAAGGGCAAAAACTCATTACTGCCTTGCAAATACCATGCTTGTTTTTCTACCCAGTTGCGGCTCTTTAAACTTTCACCACAGAAGGAAGCTTCTAGAAATAACTTCCTCCCAGGCACTGTCTAGGTCCTTTCACATACATAATCTCATTTTTCTGTTACATTTTTTTGGAGAAATGTGTTTTCTTTTCAAGTGACAAAAGTAAAATGCTCATTGTATGCAATTTAGAAAGAACAGAGAGGTAGGAGAGAAAAGCGGCTCAGAAGCAGCCGCTGCTCACGTTTTGGTGCCTTTTCTTGCCTGTCTTTTAATGATAACAATGGCAACGATAATTTATTGGGCGTGTTAACTGAGCACTTACTTTGTACCAGGTGGGCATTACTACCCCATCTTAAAGATGAAGACAGTGCAATTCTGAGAAAGCAGATTGTCTGAACATGTCTGTGGACCGTCACTGGAGACAGATTTGAACCTTCACGCTGCTTCTGCCTCCTCGGCCTGAGATGGGAGAGGCCTGGATGCAGCCTGGGCGCAGCCGTGGGATCTGACTCTCCCCTAAAGCACAGACGCAGACACACGCTGGGAACCCACGTCTCAGCGGAGCTGTCATGGAGCCATCCAGGAGCGTCGGCTCCTGCCCCTCTCCTTCCTCTTGGTTTGGGATCAGCTCCCTTCCCATTCTCAGTGTGAACAACGGGGAGAGGGGAAAGGCGGGTCCCCTGTTTCCTTGCATGGCTTGTAATGAGCTTGGCCAGCCCCTCATGGGTTCATTAACCGGAGCCACCAGACGGAACAGGAGCCCCAGCTGGCAGTTGGGCTAAGCAGGCGGCTTGACACAGTATGAAAGTCTAATTAGGGAGTGGGCAGGCCAGTGCAGCTGGTGTGGGCCCTCTGCACGATGCTAATGTGACGGCAGAGCCCCCAGCGGCTTTTGGAAGCTGGAGTCTCTAGGGTATGTCTGGACTTGCCCTTTGGCCCCAGGGCCAACCAGCACTAACCCCTGGCTGCCTCTTCGTTGGGGCTCAGCACACAGGGACTTCGTCTTGTCTGTCCAGAGAAGCCTTGACTTGCTGTCTTACAGATATTTCATTTAAGAGTGTCTTCCAGGTAGTCTTTCAGGGCCTTGAGGGCAGGGTCTAGGTCTTGTTATTTTTTCCCCACTGCACTTGGCCCAGGGCCGGGCAGAGATGGGGTGTTTGCCAGTGAGTGGGAGAAAGGGAGGGAGGGGATTTACTTAGTCTATAAAGTTCGCTCTGGCTGAGAGATTTGGTTCAGAGAGTGAATTGATCTGTTCCAGATCTCACAGCAAATTACTGGCAGAACTGGGATGGGAACCATCTTAGTCCATTTGGCTGCTATAATGAAGCACCGCAGACTGGGTGGCTTATACACAGGAATCTCTTTCTCTCGGTTCTGGAGGCTGGAAGTCTGAGATAGGGTGCCAACATGGTCTGGTTCTGGTGAGGGCCCTTATTTGGCTTGTAGACTACTGATTCTCCTAGTACAGTTGGCCCTCGTTTATCGCGGTTAATCAGTTCCAGACTCTACTTCGATAAATGAATTTCCGCAAAGGAGGACTCTTTATGTATTTGAAAAAACCGCAATAGAGTGAAGCCGCAAACGTCGAAGCGCAAAGTGGCGAGGGACGACTGCATTCTGACGTGGCAGAGAGCAGAGAGACGAAGCAAACTCTAGTGACTTTTATAAGGGCACTAATCCCATTTATGGGGGCTCCACCCTCATGACTTCATCTAATCCTAATTACCTGCAGAGGCCCCACCTCCTAATACTGTCAGCTTGGGGATACGGTTTTAACATGACTTTTGGGAGACACACATTCGGTCCATCACAGGAGCTCCAGTCTCTTGACTCTCAGTCCAGTGTTCCTCCTTTTTCCGTGGGCCCCAGCTGCTCCCAACTAAAAAATTTAGTCGCCCAGGAGGTGCTGTGTCCAGAGCACATGATTCAAAGAAAGGCTCAAATGATAGCTCTGAGGGTTGGCCTGGGGCAGGTTGAATATTGAGAGTAATACCATCACATGTTTCTGTTCTAATCACACCCTTTCCAAAGCACTCTGCCATCTTTGCTGGTGACCCTGATGATAAGCCAGGGGCATGGAGAGGAGCCAGTGGTTTTATCTCAAGGCGCCTGAGCGCCAGACAGGCCGTGTCTTCTTTTACAAGGGACCAGAGCACGCTGTTGGGGGAAACTCACCGTTCCAGACTCGCAGCTCAGGCTTCTCTCTCCAGAAAGCCATGCCAGTCGTGTATTTGTTTGAAATGCCTGTAATGAGAACCTCTTATCTTCTTGGACTGTGCTCTGTGCCGAAGACACAAAAATGAACAAGACACAGTCCCCGCGCTCAGATAGTCTCTCTTCTCTCAGAGACGGAGCTCGTGGCCTGGGGAACGCCCGTGGCTGGTATGGTTGGGACAGGCACCCAATCCCTACGGCTGTGCTCTTCGAGCCCTGCCGCCTACTTACTCTCCAGGTCAGCGTGTAGATGTCACTTTCTCTGGAAACCTATCTTGAATCTGACCTGATGCTTCCTCTGTGTGCCCATGATATTCTGTACCTGTTGCTTTGCTTATTCATCTAATATTTATGGAGCCCCTGCCAGGCCCTGGTCTGCAGTGGTGAACAAGAGACCTGGTTCCTGCCATGGTGGAATTTAGCATCTAGTGGAGGAGAGACATGACGATTCAAACATAAAAATACGAAAAGAAAGACAACGTGTCATCAAATGATTGCTAGGATGGAAGTAAATACAATACGCTGTGTTCTGGTTATTTATTCTATGTAGCAGCAGTACCCCCTAAACTTAATGTATCTCATGATTTAGTGGGTCAGGAATTTGGATAGGGCTCAGCTGGGTGATTTTTCTGCTTTATGTGGCATCAACTGGAATCACTTAGCGATACTCAGTGGGCGGCTGGTCTGGGCTGGAAGGTCCAAGACGGCTTCACCCATGTACTTGGCGCTTTGGTGGGGTGGCTGGAAGGCTGGGCCAGCTGGGCTGCCTCCCTCTCCATGTGGTGTCCGGGCCTCTCTGCCTGGTGCTTCAGCCAGGTGTGGGACTTCAGACATGGTGTCTCAGGGCTCTGAGCAAGTAACGGGGAAACTGCAGTCCTCCTCAGGGTGCAGCCTAGAATGGGCATAGCATCACCATCAGCCCTGGCTCAGCATCCCGGAGACAGGAAATGAAGCCCTCCTCTAGTGGGAGGACTGCCAAAGGTTTTGCAGCCCTCATCAATCCTCCACATTGAGCTAGAATGGCAGTCAGGGAAGACTTCTGGAGGCAGTGGCATTTAAGCAGAGACTAGAGGGATGAGAAGGAATAGCCATGGGACAGTGTGAGGGGGAGAAAGGCCAGTGGGGCTGGAACTGGTGATGAGGGCAGAGTGGGAAGTCACTGAGGCAGCATAAGTAGGGAGTAGCATGATCCAATTATATTTTTAAAAGATTGGCCTGGACTGAAGGGGGCAAGAGTGGGGCTGAGGAGATCAGTGGGGTGGGTGGCAATGGTCGCCTGGGTGACAGTGGAGGATGAGGAGGAGTAGAAGGATGCCGGGAAATCTTCCAGAGGTAGAATTGGGGAAAAGAGGAATCAAGGATGCCTCCCATTTCTGACTTGAGCAATAGAAGGACTTGAGGAGGGGATTGAGGCTAAAGATGCCACCCCGTTTTGTAATTGTCCTTTTTCTTGTCTGTCCCCCTTTTGACAACCACCGGGCTACAAGCTTTGAAGTGGCAGAAAGGGTGGCTGTTGACCTGGGGTCCCTAGCACCTTGTACTAGGTTTGGCATATGGTTGGCACCCACTAAAATGTTTGTTGAATTAATCAATAAAGGTCAAGTGATCATTAGAGTTGCTCTGGGGTGGAGGTGGTGGGAGGTAGGGAAAAAGACATTTACCGTCTGGCTGCCTCAGGAGCTTGGTGAGTCCATCTGGGCTAAGGGCCACCCACTCCTATTCCTGGAGCGTGGATCAGTGTTGCTGAGAAGACAGAGTGTGGATTCCCTGACGGGGGCATTGGGACCACAGAGGCTGAAGCACTGGTTTACGAAGTGTGATCCTTTCCAGCAGTATTGGCACCTTGAGTGGCTTATCGGAAATGCAAGACCTGCCCCGCCCCTAGACCTGCTGAATGAGAAACTCTGGGGGTGGGGCCCAGCAATCTGTATTTTAACAAGTCCTCCTGGTATTCTGATGACCATTCATGTTTAAGAGTTGCCCAGTATGATGATTTTCCAGATGATAAATTGTTCACAACTCACTTTCAGGCCATGCTGGCCTTCCTGAGCCCTCCTCTCCCCCAGCGTGAAATCCATATTCCATGGCCCTTTCCCCACCAGGCCTGGCCTGAGCTTGGCTTATCCTTTTCAAGGCCTGGAGCGAGGAGCCCTTCCTGAGCAGGAGTGTGGTGTGGAGGGACACACAGGGGGCCCAAAACCTGCCTCTTGGGGAAGGTGGATGTTCTCCATCAAAGTGGGTAGTTCTAGAAAGCCAGAGGTTTCCTGGGACTAAGGCTTTTCCTTTCTCCAGAACAGTGTTTTCTAAAACACTAGTACTTTTAGATGTATAGGACAGAGACAGATAGACAGAGACACACAGAGAGAATATGAGTGGAGTTGGGAACCCCTGCCCATTCTGCACATTAGGATACGGAAGGCTCTGAAAAGTTTTGTAATAAGCCTGTTGACCTCTTCCTGAATGCTATTTGACCACAGAATTGTCCCTCCCCCACAGTATCGATGAATATTTCCCCGAACGAGCACTCCTTGTTTGGAAAGACCTGTTCTAGACAGATGCCGGATCCCCTCTGGAATACAATGCTGCACGCAAACAGTGCTCTGGTGGTGACGGAGCCCTGCTTTCTGACTCCCCAGTTTTGATATCCCTCAGCTTCCAGGGGACATGCCTGATAAAAATGCTCACTCTAGAAGTGTTGGTTGCTGCTTTTTGGACAGTAGCGAAAAGAAAAAAAAGCAACAGGGAATTCTATTCAAATATGTTTAAAATAAGGGAGGTCAGAATTTGGAAAGAGCTGGGAGGTGCTTGGCTAGTTAATGCATAATGCTTAATATTCTCTGCAAAGGAGGTTCGGAGCATCTCTCAGCTTCTGGAGCAGTTGGGAGGGAGGATTCCAGTGAGCAACCCAGTTGATTGCCATGAAAGTGATTTTTTGGAGGGGATAAATCATCACAGACTTTTTTTTCCACAGAGGTAGCATTTCCCTAAAAAGATGCTATAATTTAGACGCAGCCCTTCAGGTGAATCCTAAGTAGAGAAGCACTTCCGTAAGCTGGTAAATTGAACCTATACATGTGCAAAGGATTCAGAATGAAAAGGTTTGCTCAGAATGAGGTGGGGATATTGGGGCAGGCCCTCCAGGTGGGGCTCGTGTCTCCATTCATAGCTACTACTGTTACTGTGATGACTATCACACAAGTAACGGCTTTCCAGTAATACTTTCCAGAGCTGCTATTCTCTTAGTGTGGTGTGCAGTGCAGATTTTCCCTGGTCGCTTGGTGTGTGTGCCGTGCAAGTGTTTAGTCTTTCAAACACCTCCACATCCACATTACCACACGCCAGTAGCTCTGCTAGATGTTTTCTATGCATTGCCTCATTTAACCTTCACAGTAAATGTTGTGACCTTTGAGGCAGGTACTATCTCTGTATTTCTAGTTGAAAACATTGAGTAATTTGTCCAGAGGGACACAGCTAGAGCAGGTTCAGTAGCATAGCCAAGATTCTAATCGTGGGTCATCTGGCTCCAAAATGCAAGATTGCTTTTAGCTGCGTGACTTTGGGTATGTCCTTTCACCTCTCTGGGCTGCTTTAGTGTTTCCTGAGAGTCACCCATCAGTCCAGACCACATGGTCCTTGAGTGGGCATCAGGGGTTCCCTCCTCTCCTGCTGGTCAGCTCCTGCTCATCCCACTATTTGCCTGCTCTGGGAAGACCCTGCTGTTGACCCCAGACCCACAGCGATCTGTGTTGCTCTAATGGGGCTCAGGGCAGATTATAGAGGAATGCGCTCCAGTTCGTAGTTCTCCCACTTCGGTCTGCCAGCTGCTGGAAGGCAGGGGACCATTTTTAGTTTCTCTCTCTCTCTCTCTCTCTCTCTCTCTCTCTCTCTCTCTCTCTCATATTAGAAGCTCTACCAAAGTTTTTTAAAAACTTAAAAAAGTGATTTAAATCATTTTTTATTTTTCAATTACAGTTGACATAATATTATATTAGCTTCAGGTGTACACCCCAGTGATTAATTTAAACATTATATAACTTACTAAAGGATCATCTCAATAAATCTAGTACCCATCTGACACCATACATAGTTATTAGAATATTACTTCTTGATCCTTGCAACTTTTTCACCCAGCCCCTCATCCCCATCCCATCTGGCAACCAACAAAATGTTCTCTGTATCTATGAGTTTGTTTCTGTTCTGCTTCTTCATTTATTTTGTTTTTTTAGATTTAATTGTTGATAGATATGTATTTATTGCCATTTTATTGTTCATATTTTTTATCTTTTATTTCTCCACTTTTTCTTAAAGAAGACCCTTTAACATTTCATATACTACTAGTTTGGTGGTGATGAACTCCTTTAGCTTTTTCTTGTCTGGGAAGCTCTTTTTCTGTCCATCCATTCTAAATGATAGCTTTGCTGGGTAGAGTAATCTTGGTTGTAGGTCCTTGCTTTTCATCACTTGGAATATTTCTTGCCAGTCCCTTCTGGCCTGCAAAGTTTCTGTTAAGAAATCAGCTGACAGCCCTGGCATGTTTGGCTCAGCGGTTAGAGCGTCGGCCTGCGGTCCAGAGAGACCCAGGTTTGGTTCCCGCTAAGGGCACGTACCTCAGTTGCAGTTTGTCCCCGGCCCCTGGTTGGGTCATGCGGGAGGCAGCCACTTGATGTGTCCCTTTCACGTCGATGTTTCTCTCTCTCTCTCTCTCTCTTCCTCTCTCTCCCTCCCACTCTATCTGAACCAAAAATGGAAAAGTGTCCTCGGGTGATGATTAAAAAAAAAAGAAAAGAAAAGAAATCAGCTGACAGTTCTTATGGGAGCTCCCTTGTAGGTAAGGAACTGCTTTTCTTTGGCTGCTTTTTATAAAAACATATGTTTTTATTGATTTTTTAGAGAGAGAGGAAGGGAGAGAGAAATAGAAACATCAATGTGAGAGAGAACATCCATCAGCTGCCTCCTGTGCGCCCCCTACTGGGGATCAAGCCCGCAACCCAGGCTTGTGCCCTGACCGGGAATCTAACTGGGACCTCTCAGTCCATGGGACTATGCTCAATCCACTGAGCCACAGTGGCTAGGCTCTTTGGCCATTTTTAAGATTGGCTGTTTTTAAGATTCTCTCTTTGTCTTTAACCTTTGACATTTTAATTATGATGTGTTTTGGTGTGGGCCTTTTTGGGTTCATTTTGTTTGGGACTCTGTGTTTCCTAGACTTGTATGTCTATTTCCTTTATCAGGTTAGGGAAGTTTTCTGTCATTTTTTCAAATAAGTTTTCAATTTCTTGCTCTCTCTCTTCTCCTTCTGGTACCCTCATTATGCCAATGTTGGTATGTTTGAAGTCCCAGAGGCTCCTTACATTACCCTCACTTTTTTGGATTCTTTTTTCTTTTTCCTGTTCTGATTTTTTCTTCTTTTTTATATTCCAAATTGCTGATTTGATTCTCAGCTTCATCTACTCAGTTGATTCCTTGTAAATGATTCTTCGTTTCAGTGTATCCTTCATTTCTGACTGGTTCTTCTTTATGATTTCCATGTCTTTTTTTATGCTGCTGAAGTTCTCATTAAGTTCATTGAGCATCTTTATAACCAGTGTTTTGAACTCTGCATCTAGTAGATTGCTTGTCTCCATTTTGTTTAGTTATTTTTCTGTTCTTTCATTTGGTACATGTTTCTTTGTCTCCTCATTTTGGCAGCCTCCCTGTGTTGTTTCTATGTATTAGGTAGAGTTGCTATGTCTCTTAGGCTTGGTGGAGTGGCTTTATGTCGTAGGTATTCTGTAGGGTTCAGTGGCACAGCCTCCCTGACCACCCAGGTTGGGCACTCCAGATGCACCCCTGTGTGTGGGCTGTGTACACTTTCCTGTTGTAGTTGAGCCTTGATTGCTGTTAGAAAGTCGATGGGAGGGGTTTACACCCAAACTGATTAGCTGCAAGGACTGGCTGTGACCATTGACCACTGTGGAGGGTCAGCTGTGCAGGGGCCCACCCCATGGAGCAGGACTTACTTCAGTGGGGTTCTGGTGCTCGCTGAGCCCATCCCTTGAGTGTGTAGCTTGTGGAGGTGGTTGGGTGGTGCTTTGATGTGGCCTAAAGCTGTCCACTGGGTGCTCTGGCTCTGGGGCCTCCCAGGAGTTGCAGGCCAAGGTCAGCCGCTACTTGTGTTCTGCCTGGGGCCACCCAGCATGAGCTACAAAGTGATCTGCAGATGGCTGCTACTTGTGCTGGGCTTGGAGGTGCCCAGGAGAGGCCAAGCTGCGAATCAAGGCTGGCTGCTGCTAGTGCTGGGCCCGGGGCCACTTAGTGAGTGTTATAAGGTACTCTGAGGCCATATGCTAGTTGTTTGAGAGATTTTAGGAAAGTCTGAAGCATCAGCCAAAACAGGCCATTCGTATGGAAAAGCCACTGGAAACAGCTCTTGGGGGGTCTGCAAGTTGGGTGGGGCAAGGTCTCAGGGAATCACCAGTGCGGGGCAAACCATGTGAGCCAGGTTGATGGAGACTCAGATATGGTGCCTGCCACTGGCTCTGTGTGTGTGTGTGTGTTGGGGGGAGGACTCTCAGAAAAGGAATAGTTGCCTCTGCCAGCACTTCTATCTGGGAGAAAGCTGCCCCTCCAGCTCTGGTCCTGATGCCAGACAATTTAGTTCCTTCCCTTGTGTCCCTGGTGCCTTTCAAGCTGCTGCCCCAGCACTGGAGCTCAGAAGGCGTGAGTCCAGGTTAATCTGTGCATGGACCCTTTAAGAGGAATGCCTGGGACTCCAGAAGCCTCAATTTCCCTCAGCCACTATCCCTACTGGTTTTTACAGCTAGAAATAATGGGGACTTCTCTTCCTGGCACTGAAACCCTGGGCTGGGGGGTGGTCTGGTGTGGGGTAGGGACCCCTCACTCCTCAGGGGGACGTCCACAGCTGAGATATCCTTCCTGATTTTTATCCGCCACACGTGGGTGTGGGACCAGCCTTCCGCGTCTCTGCTCCTCCTACCAGTCTCGATGTGGCTTCTTTAAATCTCTAGTTGTAGGACTTTCATTCAGCTCGATTTCAGGCGGTTCTGAATGACGGCTGTTCTGTTGCTAAGTTGTAATTTTGATGTCTCTATCAAAGTTTTTTGAATGAATAACTGGAAAGTCCAAATGACGACAAAATGCTTTCTTCAGATACATGAAGAAAATAGACTTATTTTGTGTGGCTGCAGGAGCGAAGTGAGGTCCAAAAGAGCATTTTCAGAGAAGCCAGTTTCAACTCAACCTTGAGTGCATTCCAGTAGCCAGAGCTGTCCAGCACACAGAGGGCTGCCCTGGGAGGCGTGAGTCCTGATGGTGGAGGTGTATACTCAAAGGCCGGGTGTGTTAGGGACGCATTTCTGGAATGTGATGGATGGTCAGACTGGATCGTTGCTCCTCAGAATGAGAGAGGGGTCATTGACAGCACACGAACCATAAATATCGAATTATCTTTTCAATTCTCTCTCCATCTTCGTGGTTGCCTCAAGGAGAAAGTCTCAGTTTGGTACCAGTGTGTTGCTAACGCCTCTCTAATCTCCCTTTCTACAAACGGAGGGCAGGCCTCAGACATCAGCCTCTGCCTGGGACTGGTGATACGGTTTTGTTTTCCTTAAGCTTACTTTTTGAGTTACCTTTTATTTATGCCAAGGGAGGCTTTTTTTTAAAATGTTATTTTAACTAAGACTAGGGAAAGTCCTTTATAAATAAGTTCAGTAAAAAAGGACAACCAACAGGGAGGTATTGAGTGTGGTGGTGTGCAGGAATGGCAAAAACCCTGAGGCCAACATGACAGCCCTGGGGCCCCTTCCAGCTCCTCCTGGAAAGTGAACTTCTTTCACTGCGACCCTCTACACCCCCCGACTTCCTCTTTTCATGGCTGGCTGGGATTTTAAGGCGGGAGGCTCAGCCTAAAGCATGGTCTTTGCAATGGCTACAGCCCCTTTTGCTCCTTCCAGTTTTCCCTTCTGGTCCTTTCCCAGATGCCACCCCAGGTTTCCTGGGATCCTCAGAGACCATAATCAGCAACTTCCAAAGTATTAACCAGGATGTGATTTATTTATGTGTGTTATGCTTGATACACGTGACACAAGCATGTCATTTAAATTTTATTCTTAAATGAAAAGTAGATGTGGTAATAAAGGAGATTTTAACAAGCTATAATAAGCAAGGGTTTAGTTTTGAGTTGATTCCATTAGGCAAATAGGATAATAATGATCTTTGACGATTGTACAGTACCTTACCCTTTGCAAGCAAAGTGCCTCCCTAGCCGTTAGCTGCTTAAGTCCTCCCAAGAATCCTATTGGGGCTGGGGGGTGTCAGGGAAGATGTCATCATCCCCACCTGACAGGCAAGGGACCTGAAGGTCAGCCAAGGTGAGCCTGGCTTAAGATCCTCAGCTAACCAGTGAAAGAACTGGGCAGAGGAGCCTTGGATCAGGGCCCTTCATCAGCCTAGCACTGTACACACCACGTGATGCACCCATTTTGCAGGAGGATAAACCAAGGCAAAGGGGGCTTTGGAGGGAAAGAGAAGAGGAGCTTGGCCAGGCATTGCCTGGAGGCAGGGATTTTCATTCTGGTATCAAGAATACATTCAGCAAGTCCAGGGGGAGCTCAAGGATAGTACACCAGACCCAGTGCACCATCACTTTGAGGTGCGAGGAACAAATGAGCGAGGGAGTAATTCTCCCCCAGGTGGAGGGGAGTCACAGGACTCTTTGCACTGAACCTTGTGGTACATGTAAGAGTCTGCAGGGGGGAAGGTAGTAATGGGAGGAAGAAAACCAACATTTATAGAGAACCTACCATGGCCATACATCTATATACATACACCAATCATTGGATTTCCCTAACAACCTAGTGAGGTGCTGGTGGTAATAATAGTGATGATAAAAATAATTATTGTTATATGCTGGGGTTGAGGCTAATAGCATCCCATGAATTACCTCATTTAATCCTTAAAGTGCCACTGTGAGGTAAGTGTTATCAACCCATTTTGTAGATAAGGCAATAAAAGGTTTAACTTCCCACGTTCACCCATCTGTGGAGGGACAGAACTGACGTGTGAACTCCAGCTTTGACTCCATAGCACTCAGCATGGTAAGCACAACCTGCTTCAGCCAGGTGACCTAATGGAAGTGGTCCTTCCCCTTCTGAATTACTCTGTCTCAGGGCTGGCATCAGCCAAAGGCAGCTTGTAAGTCAGTGGGTTTCAACTGGCACGAAGGGGCTCCCCACACTGAAGCCTCATGCCTGCTGTCTCCCACGAGGTGGCTCCAAGGCAGAGCCCCGCACCAAACTCTTCCTCTCACCTGGATGGCTGCTCTGCCTCTCACCTGGCCTCCCTGCCCCTATGATCACATCACTGGCCCACTCAGCACCTTCATGCAGCCCTGACCTATGCGGCCCTTCGTGATCTGGCACAGCCTCTGCTTCCACCGTGCCTGGCTTCACCCGTCCTACCCATGTAGCCTCAGAACAACCCATGTCTGACCTCACAGCTTCACACTCAAATTTCCCTCTGTCTGCAGGATGCTCTTATCTCTCTTTGCCCTTTCCACCTGGCAAACTCTTACATGTACTTCAAGGCCCCGTGCAAATGTTCCTGTGACTCTCCCTCCACCCTGAGGCAGAATTAACCCTCCCTCCTTCCCTCCCTCACTCCTCTGGGATCTAGTTCTTCAGAGAGCATAACATAGTAGACATCTGTTACTCACCCTGCAGCATCTCTCCCCCTTTCTTTTGATAACAACATCTAGATTTTCCTCTGGGGAATCATCACTGAGCCTGTGCCCAGCAGTGCATCATCTTGGCTACAGAACTTTCATCTAGGGAGATGCCATTCCAGGCCTTTTGGTGGAACACCTGGGGAGAAGGTCTCTTTCTATGGGGATTACTAGCATTCGGGGTATTTTTGGTCTGGAGAGGGCCTGCCTGAGAGTGAAGCTAACAGAGAGAGGAAAGCAGAACCAAGAAATGGAGAGAGTAAGACTAGGTCCTGATGACATGCTCGTAGCCCCTGGATCCAGCTATGCCTGAGGCCTACAACTGCCTGTTTCTTTATATTTTTTGATAAAAATTTTTGATCCTTTAAATTTCTCCTCCTCTCATTACTATCATTTTTGCTTAAATCAGTCTGAAGTATTTCTGTCGCTTCAACTAAAGGTGTTGATAATTCTTGGTTGGTGTTAATTTCATGTACTAGATTGTGAGCCTTCTCAAGACATATCCAATTATCCTTTTAATCCTCTGTGACCAGCACAGGGTCTAGCGCATAGAAGATAAAAAAATATTAGAAGAGTGAGTGAATGAATGAATGAATTGGATTCTGCCAAGGGCTATGGAAGGATACGAGAAATATACGAGATTGTTTCTGCCTTCAAAAGGCTTATAGAATAGAGGTAATCAAGTAAAAATGAGGTCACTAGTGTGGACCCTAATGCAACATGACTGATGTCCTTATAACAAGGGGACATGTGGACAGACACAAATGTACAGGGAGAATGCTATATGACCGTGAAAGCAGAGATCGGGATGATGTGTCTGCAAGCCAGGGAACACTGCAGATGGCCAGCACACCACCAGAAGCCAGGAAAAGCCATGGAACACAGTCTCCTTCACAGCCTCAGAAGGAACCAACCCTGCCAGCACCTTGAGCTCAGACTTCTGGCTTCCAGAACTGTAGACAAGACATTTCTGCTGTGTAAGCCACCCAGTGTGACGCTTGTTACAACAGCCCTGTGCACAGCAGTACCAGCCCAGGTGCTCACCCTGTCCTTCTAGGACTGGCTCCTGCAACCTCTCAGCCTGTCTCCGGCCCTCGCTATCCCATTCTCTCCCCTCAGGCCATACTCACCTTCTCTTAGTTCTAGAAGGTCCCCGTGCTCATGGAGCCTTCACACTTACTGCTGGGAGTGCTCTCCCTTATCCCTGTGTTGTGTTGAATACCCATCCTTCTGGTCCCAGCTCATCCTCTGGGCACTGTTTGCCTATTCAGCCGACTCTGTGCCCAGCCCTGCGTGGCACCAGAGACACAGCGGTGGGCAGGACAGGTGTAAGCTAGAGAGGAGTCAAAGACCAGAAACGAAGTAAAGGACTAGGACAGAGTTTAGGCTTGGTTGTGCTGCCACGACAGTGAAATAGGGTGGTGTGCTAGGGACCCGGGTGCCGCTGCGGGTCAGGGACGGCCTTGACTGGCAATGGCTCAGCTAGGTCTCAGCGACAAGAAGGACCAACGTGGTGAACTGACGCCCACCTCCACCTTCCCCAGGTGGACTCTCAAGGCATCGTGCATTTTCCCGTCAAAGCCCCTACCACTGTTGCATTTTCTGATCTATTTATGTGACTTCGGTATTTGATTGGCACCCAAGGCCCCCACTGGATTACAGCATGCATCCGAGAGCATGCTCATTTTGCTTACCACTGCCTGGCACAAAAGATGGCACTCAGTTGATATTTGCAGAGTTAATGATTCATACTCCAAGATAGGGTAATGAATTCCCTTTCTTGGGGCAGCTTAGGTAGCAAGAGGTTAACCATGCCTTTTTGGCCCTGGAACTATATGAGGGAGCACTTTTCAGAGGCAGCTTTGCTGGCAAATGCCCAAGCAAGCCCAATGTAAAACCCAAGAATGTTCTGGAAGGGAGCCGGAAGCCAGAGGCAGGGACTTGGTGTCTCGGGGACAGTGTCAGCTGCAGGAGCTCGCCTCCCTCCCTGAGGGACCATGCTCCCAGGGCAGTAGATTTGGATTTGTCTGCAACGTGGGGCTCTGCAGGCCTGGAAATGGGTTCTGTTTGCTAAGCAGAAGTTTCCGGCCCCAGCTGAGAAGCTGGAGAAGCTGGCTCACTGCTAATTTCATTTTCCTAACTCACCAGCTTGGCAAAGCCTCCCTCCTCTAGCTGGTCTCGTGGCGCCTCAGACCCGGCTCCCCTAGCCAAAGAAAGAAAGCTGTGACTCACCAGAAATTTTCATTGCTATTTTCTGGCAAAAAAATAACAACATATATATATATATGAAAGTTCTCGCAGTATGCCTTAGCTCAGCAGTTTCCACCTGCTGCGTAGATGCTCGATGCTAGAGTGGAAAAGTAGAAAGGCTGCCGGAGATGGGCCAGGTTCATTTTGACGTCCTCCTGAAGTGAGGCCGCAGCAGGCAAAGATGGCTCTCAGGTCCAAGGGGTCCCACTTCCAAAAAGGACAAGTAACCCCCTGAAAAGGGAAGGATAAAACCGAAGGGCCCCAAAGACCATTGTCTAGCTCTGCCATCTGTGGCCTGGGTGCCTCTTTCTGCCGTCCCCGAACAGTCCAGAAGGCCAGCAGGTGACCAATGTGCTGGTGTTACGGTGCACCTGCCCCCTTCTCCGCCTTGCTCTCTGGGCTGCAGCCACACTGGCCTTTACTCGGTTCCTTAGACTTGTCGTGTTCATATAAACTCCACATCTCCCTTCCCCGGCCTTCTGCTGACCTGCTTCTCCTCTTCTAGTAAAGGCCACCTCTGCTCTCGCCAGGGCCCGGCCTAGAACACTTGGGAGTGGTCCTGATGATCTTTCCTCCCTCTCAGCTCCAACCCTAACCCCAGTCAGGCTCCAAGTCCCGTCAGTTTACCACCTAAGTATTTCATGGACTCCTCACCTTCTCTCCTGGCCCTGCGAGCCCATCCTTCTCATGGCAGCCAAAATAGAGTTTGAAAATTCAGTTTTACCCTTTCACTGCCCTGCTCCAAACCCTTCGATGGCTCCCCGCCAAGCTCAGGACAAAGCTCAAACTCTCCAACGGGACTTCAAGGCCCTTAGCCATGTGGCCTCTGCCTAATTCTCCAATTCATTCCTCACCCCCCACCCGCCACCCCCAGAACACCGTGCTGAAGCTCCCCTCCGCCTGTTCAGCTCACCAACATGCTCTCTCTGGCCTCCATCTGGGCCTTTGTTCATCACATTTCTCCACCCTGAAAGCTGCCCTCGACAACCAGTCCAGCCTTCAGTTCTCAGTCTAGAGTCTGCTTCCTCCAGGAAGCCATCCATGTCCACCTCACCACCACCTCCTTTGTTCCACAGCCTCCTTCTCATCACTACATTTGTGAGGCTGTACCATCGTCCTCTTTCCTTGGGTGACCCCCTCACTCGAGCGGAAGGCTTGTAGGATCAGGGTCTTGCGTGCTCTGGTCTCTGCTGCACCCACAGCCTCCAGCGGTGCCTGGCACGTGTACCCGGGCAGACAGTGCGTGAGTGACAGCCCAGTGAACCAAGGCTTCCATCCTCCCAGCAGCTGCTCACTTGGACAAGCTCTTGGTTGCTTTCAGGTGGCTTTCTCCTCCTCCCGGCCTCCACCCGTTCTGCCTTCCCTGTAATTCCATCGAAGACTGCATTGCCTCCTGCCCACAGCTTCTCACAAGGAAAGCGCTGTCCTGTCTGTTCCTTCTCTTACCCACCTCCCTGCCCAGGTGGCCTAGTTAATGGTCCCTGAGCCATCCCAGCACTTCTGCACCCTTTCGAGACGTTTTTTTCCTCCCCCGCCCCCAAAACTCACCTCCTGGCTGTCACTCCCATAAATTTTGCACATTTAATTCCCTGATGCTGTGAGATAAGCCCCCAAAGTAATTTAGGTAACAGCTTATCTGGTCTCTCCTTTACTCTAATCTTTCCATTTTCATCGCCACCCAGGAAGCCATGAAAAATGGGATCTGTAAAGTATTTTCTGCCCAGACCTATTTCTCCCCTTGCAGTTCTTATCTTGGTTCATGTCATCAGCAAGCACCCAGTCGCCTGAGATCTGAACCTCAGAATCACCATCTACTCCTCCCTCCTACTCTCTTTCCAGGATGTCTCCAGGATACCTGCTCCCCTGTTGAGTCTCTCAAGTCCAGCTTTCTCTGGCCACCACCCAGGCCCTCATTATCTCTACTCTCCTGGACTAAGCTCACCTCCTGACTGGTCCTCTTGTCTCCAGCTCCATGCCTATGCCCTCACCCACCTACCCACCCATCATCTACTCATTTATTCACCCATCCATCCACCCATCAATCCACTTACCCACCAACCCATCTGCCCACCTATCCATCCATCCATCCATCCATCCATCCATCCATCCATCCATCCTCTATCCTTCAATCTGCCCTCAGTGATCTTTCTAAGATACACATTGGTTAGATCATACATCTGCTTAAGTAACTTCCATGACTCCCCATTGCCCACAACAGACATTTTAAACCCTGGATACACATTAGAATCTCCTAGAGAATGTTTTCAAAACTACCAATACCAAGGCTCTACCCCTAGAGATTCTGACTTAATTGGTCTTGGATGGGACCTGGGTCTTGGTGTTTTTAAAAGATCCCCAGGTGATTCTAGTACAACTCAGGTTGAGAACCATGTGGCCTAGAGGATACAGTCCCAGCTCATTAGCCTGGCGTTCAGTGCCCACAGCCCCCCATCAAGCCCCGAACCTGTCTCCCCAGCCTCCTGTCCTGTCGGTCCTCTCCTGCCACATTTGGCATTTTTGCTGTGCTGAGCTACTTCTCTTTGTATCCATGGTTCCCTCTGCCTATAATTCTATCTTTCTCTGCCTCTCTGTTTGGAAAACTCTTACCCATTCTTCAAGACCCAATACAAATGTGACCTCTGTGTCAGGCATGTTGCTGGACACTGGATGTGGCCACTAAAACAGAAACAGTCTCTGCTCTGAGAGAACTTACAGGTGAGCAGGGATGGAAACCCCTTAAGGCAGGCGTTCTCAAACTTGAGCACATCAGAACCACCTGGAGGGCTGGTTAAACCATAGATGCTGGGCCCACCCCCAGGGTTTCTTATTAAGTGGTCTGGAGTGGCCCTGCATTCCGATAAGTTCCCAAGTGATGCTGATGCTCGTGTCCTGGGGTCACACTTGGAGGACCTGTGCCTTGGAGCGTGGTTACAGGCATGCCCTCTGGGGAGGTGTCATTTAAACTGAGACCTAGAGGAGAAGGAGGCAGTGGTGACCAGAGCAAGGGCTGACTCCTTCCAGAGGGAGGGAACAGGTGAGTGAAGGCCTCGGGGGGGAAGAACTCTGCCCGAAAGCCAGGAGAGCACAGGAGGAGAGCGGCGCCTTCTCCAACTTCTCACGCAGGAGGGACGCTTTCTCACCTTCCAATGTCATGTTTTTCTTCTGCCTCCGCCACCTGACCAGGAGCCCCTCCAAGGCAGGTCTGTCACGTTCCTCCGCAGCCCACCTGAGACCTGACAGGAGGTAGAGGGTGGGTGGTTGCATTTCAGTGTTCTGGCTTTTTCTCGAGGCTATATGCAAAGGAGAAATCTGTTTCTCCTAAGCGGGGGTCTCCTCCCTTCTTCTTGGAGAGTTGCCGGTATATCTGTCCTCTATCTACACTAAATTCCCTTCTCCCAAATTCCTGCTACTACACAGGTTTTTAGCCCATTTCATGACAGAAAGAAAATTCCTCTAAGTCAAGTGGCAGGGGCCACCTACCCTTCCCAAGCTCAGGGTTTGGGCAGGGTGAGGGTGTGGGGGTGCTGTGGGAGCCCAGAGGCCCTCAGGGCTGCACCCTCCAGCACTCGCACTTGGCTTTGAGAGGATGATGCGGTCATAGCAAAAGTCAGCAGGCTTCCCTTTCCTCAAAAACGCTGAGAGCACAGCCCTGGCCAGCCCTCACAGGTAGGTGCCCACCTCGAGGGCATGGGTGGAGCAAGGCAGGCTGGGGGACCCTGAGCGAGCACCCTCAGGTGGAGGGTGGGCCTCTCCCCCCACATCCTGCTTTTCCAACATCTCCCTCCCTCCCTGGACAGCAGAGTAAGGGAAGAGGCAGGGTCAGAGGGCAAGATGGTACATGGGGTTGGCGGGGGGTTTGATTTTGATGTCTAATTGCCCTTCCCTCTTTCTTCCTGGAGAATAAGATATATCGATATCAATGTATCTATCTATATCTGTCTATATCTATCTATCCCCTTCACTGAGGCAAACAGAAGGGCCTTTGAGAGAGATATTCCCCCATTTCGATGTTTGGAAGCATCCCATTTCCCAAGCTTTGGGAAACAATGGTGCGTAGATCTGTGGTTCTCAGACTTTATTATGAATTAGCATCCCCTGGAGGGTTTGTTAAAACCCACACTGCTGGGCCGACCCTCAGAGTTTCCGATTCAGCAGGTCTATAGTGGGGCTCGGGAATCTGCATTTCTAACAAGACCCCACGTGCTGCTGCTGTTGGTGGTCTGAGAAACCCTTTGAGAAACCCTGTTTTAGCATGGTGATGCCCAGCCGGAAGATGCTAAGAATCTCTCCGTCATTACAGGACGAAGATTTGCTGGCCTTCTATGTACTTTACTCAAAGCAGCTTTCCTTAACCTCTGCTCCCAAATGCAGACCCTGAAACCCTCCAGGCCCATAGCCCTGGGGGAGGACAAAGGGGACCACAGGGGGTCGGGGAGGCAGGGAAGGGAAAGGGAAGTGTTCACATTTCTCCCCACTGCATAGCTCTAGAACTCATGACAGTATTTCAGACATAACAGGTTTAGTATTTCTTATCCTGGGGAAGGCAGCTCCTTCCCAGAAGGAGAGATGCATGGAGCAGATGCCATATGCAGTGGGAGAGCAGACAGGTCGGACTTGGTCACAGACCTGGGTTTAGGCCCCAGCACTGCTCTGGGACCTTGAGAGATCACTTTACTTTCGTAGTATCCGTTTCCCCAACTGTGAATGTGTTCAAACAAAACCGAGCTTGAAAGGGCCACAGTGAGTGACACTAGGACACTGGATGACAGTTCTAATGAAGCCAATGCGAGTTGTCTTGGTTTCCACAGGAAGGACCAGTACCTCCTCTCGCCGGTGAACTGCTGGTATCTGGTCCTGCATCAGACCAGGCGGGAGAGCCGAGACCATGCCACCCTCAATGACATCTTCATGAACAACGTCATCGTCCGCCTCTCACAGATCAGTGAGGATGTCATTAGACTCTTCAAAAAGGTGGGCAAGCGGGCCACACTGACCTGCCAGGGCCTCGGCCCCAGGCTGGCCATGGCAACACTGTGCCAGCCAGGGTGGGATGTGGTTTGGGGACATGAGACCAAGAAGGCAGGTGTTGAAGGGTGCAGGGGGCAAGGGCTGGACTGGGCATCCCAGATCCTGAGTTTGAATCCTGGATATGGCTGGTGGCTCAGCCACTTGAGCAACCACCACAAAAGTAAAAACCTTTTCATGATAAAGTAAGTAGTACACGTTCTTTGTAGGGAATTTGGAAAAATAGACATGAGTACAAACAAAAATTAAAATCACCGAAATGTTATCAGCAGTAGTCACTTCGGTGTCAAAGGTATTTCTTTATGTGTACACATGCAAATACATTCCTCTGAGTGCTCATGTTCTCACATTTCCCAGTATGCGTATGCACTTTCCCCCGTGAGACCAGCCTGCATGTGATTTTACTATCTGCTTATGTCACCTAAAAATTTTATATAACACTTCACAGAATTTTCCCATGGCAGTAAATATATTTCTGTAACATTTCTGAATGACTAATATTTCATTATATAATGCACCCTAATTTATTTCACCAATGTTTTATTGTTGAATACTTAGGTTATTCCATTCTTTTACACTTGTAAACAATGCTTCTGTGAGCAATGTTGTGTATACACCTTGGTCACAGTCACTGCTGTTTCCCAGGATCAGTTTTGACGACAGGAATTTTGCATTCAAAAATTTACTTATTTTTAAGTCTTTTAACAGACTGCTCAGTTGCTTTCAGAAAGGTTTTACTCATGTAAAGACCCAGAAGCCAAGTGGAGGGAGCATCTCGATTCGTGCCCCTGAGGCCTCTGTGTCCCAAGGCCTCTGTGTCCCAAGGCCTCTGTACCCCAAGACCTCTGTACCCCAAGGCCCGTGCACAGTGCCGAGCAATCACTGGGTGCTGCGTAAATGTCTGCAGAGCTGAACTCACTTCTGTGAACTTCAGTTTCTCACTTGGAAAGTGGGCAAGTCCTTTAGTCTCTGTGAGCCTATTCCTCAGCCTCGCAGATGGGGTTAAGATCCACCACTGTGAGCGGCAGGGTGAGGGCAAAGGAAACGGTGCCTGTGAGGGAGGGCGGTCCTGAGAAGTGGTTCAGGGTGTGGTCTTTGGGTCCAGAATTATTGCAATCCCTGGGCTTATAATCCTGGTTCCACCCTCAGCTTTCCACCTTTAGGCTTGTTCCTTTTACTCTCTGTGCCTCAGTTTCTTCATTTGTGAGATAGGGATAGAAATACCCACTGGGCAGCTGGGAGGACTAGGAGGGTTTTTAATTTCAAGTGAAGCATGGAAAACAGCACCTGGCGGCTGAATGCTCAGGAAGGCTGGCTATTGTTACAGGACCGTAAGAGACCGTTACTGCTAAAATAACCCAGCTCATCTGTTCTTCCAGGTGCTAATTTTAGGGATTAGGTAACCTGGGATTTCTAGAAGCACAAGGAAGAGGACAAGTGGGTTTGAAATAGAATATTCTCTCCATGTCTGTATGAGGATTGTCCACTCTGAGGATGACTTCTGTAGCAAAACTGGAATCACAGGCTGGCTCCCTCCGTTCACACAGTATGCGCTGCTGTCCTAGGGCTGTGCTAATGAAACATAGTCTAACTTTAATATTTGCTTAAGCATAATTAGGAAGGTAAATACATTGCAAAAAAAAAAAAAAATCCCACAGCACTTTGCAAAGCCACACTGAAGTGATTCAGGTCACTTGGTCCCATCACAAGCCTCTGCCTGCTGCCACTGTCACATCCTTTTCCCTGGGTGGGAGTGACTCAAAGAGAAAGGGTCATCGGGGCCTTGAGGAAATGAAGGGTCTCTTTCCTGAGCTGAGCCCAGGGACAAGTGAGATAAATCTTTTCAGTTCTCATTTAAGCTGACAGCAGCTTCACTTGTGATGGAGGTTAACAGGGTGGAAAATAATGAAAAAATGTCTACAGCTGAGCTCCTGGCTGCCTTGTTACCAGGCCTGTGCCTGCGGAACAAAGGAACCGACCAGCCCCTATGGGCCGGGGGAGAGGTGGGGACAGGGCCTCGCTGGCTGATTTAGCACAGCACGGCCCCTTTGTGTCACCTCAGTTACAGAGAATCGCGGCACTGAGGCTGCATCCCTTACGTCCTAACAGTTCCTGCAGGACTCAAAATGACCGCAGGGCCGGCCTCTGGTCCGCTGGGGAACGGGCTCGTTATTCACCCATTTTATAGATGAGGAGGTAAAGCCTGAGAAGGTCAAGGAGAACCCAGGCTTGGTGACTTTGGGCCTGTTGTCATCACCGGCAGGAGGCAGCGTGGCTGGCAGAGCTGCCTCACTGCCTGTGTGATCCTGGGAAAGTCTCCCTGGGAGTCCGTTTTCTCATCTGGGAAGTGGAGATGGTGACAATGTTTCCATTAGGGGCCTGTTTATTTTGTTTTGTTTGTTTGTGTGTTGGTTTTTTTTAATACTCACCTGAGGATATTTTTTCCATTGATTTTGAGAGAGAGTGGAAGGGGGGGGAGTGGAGGAGAGAAAGAAACATTGATGTGAGAGAGAGACATCGATGCATTGCCTCTTGCACACGCCCCAACTGGGGCCAGGGATCAAACCTGCAATCCAGGTACATGCCCTTGACTGGGAATCAAACTCACGACCCTTTGGTGTGCTGGCTGATGGTCTAATCACTGAGCCATACCGGCCCGGGCTCAGGAGCCTGTTTTGAAGAGTAGATGTAGGCCAAGTGTCCAGCACAGGCTTGGCTTCCAGTAGGTGCTCATTACATGGTGGCTTGCCAGTGATCTGAAAAATAGAGCCCCTCTCTGTTCCTGAGATAGATAGCACTTGGGGTGTTCCTTCATCACCCCACCAGTCATGCTCCAGCAATGCCTCTGCAGGAGGTGGGAGCGGCTTCCAGGCCAGGTGTCCTTCCTGGGCTTGGGCCTGGGGCAGCTGCCTTGACTGCCAGCTTCTCACCAGTGAAGATGCTGTTTGACTTAATAACGACCTTTTCGTGAGTCTCCATTTTCGCTTTTGTAGTAGAATCTGTTCTTATGACTACAGGAAGCACTTCAAATTTCAGAAGCCATTCTGGGATTCGTCTGGTCGAATGGACTTATGCATACAGGTGGCCCTTTAAGTGTGAGGTGTGGATCTGCCACAGCAGAGTGGAACTGGACGAGATCTTAGAGGTCACAGTAGGGATCGGGACTCTTATGGTTTCAAACCACAGAAATGCAGCTCAGCCTGCTTGAGGGAGGAGAGGGAATTGACCAGATCTCTAGAGCCAAGCCCGGCTTCAGGCATGGGGGTCTTCAGGGGCACAAAAGAATTCAGTCTCTCTGCAGCTGTGCTCCTATGCCCCCCCTTTTTTAGGGGGAACAGTGAAGGGCTCTTTTGTAGTCAGTCTCTCTCCATGTGATGATCAGATGGCCCCTGGCAGCTCCAGGCTTACATCCTACCTGCTTCAAATTCAGTGGAAAGTGAGAGCTCCTTTTCCCCAGAATTGGGTTTTATGGGCTCTGATTGGCTCAGTGTGGGTCACATGGGCACTCCTGCCACTGTAGCCGTGGCTGGGGGATGCAGTGTGGACTGACCAGGCCTGAGAAACACACCCACTCCTGAAATCAAATGTACACCCAGCTTCACCTGATGCGTGGGGCAGAGATTGGGTGAGGGGTGGTTCTCCAGGAAAAACTGAGGTGCAATAAATCAAGAGATGTCTACAAGGCTTTCAGTTCCTGTCCTGTAAGAGTGATCATCCTCCCTCTGCCAGATCTCCCTCAATAAAGGGCATTCATTACCTCTCAGGACAGCTCATTCCATTTAGGGACAACCATGATCAATAGAAAATTCTCCCCAGTGTTGAGATGAAATCTTACAGTGTTTCCACTCACAGGGCCTGCTCATACCCTTGAGGGCCACATAGGTCAAATCCACATGGAAACCTGTCAATTGCTTGAAGACCCACCTACTCATGATCACCCACCCAGGTCTTTCCCACCTCCGGGTAAACATTCCAGATTCCTTCACTTGTCCCTCTGTGATTTGGCTTTGTGTTTCCTCCCCACCTGGGATACTCTCCCTGGTTCACTCTCGGCGTTTTCTCTGACCCACAGAAGTTAATATTCAGGACCATTCAGAATACTCTAGGGAGGTCTGGCTGCCTAAGATTAGAGCAAGGCTATGTTGACTCTTCATTTCTAATAATGAAATCTAAATCTGTGAAGGCGTTTGCCTTTTTCATGACAGTCTCATCACATGGTTGACTCACAACTCTCAGCTCAAACCCCCAGGTATTTTTGTCCAACTGTTTTTTAATCTAGGCTATGAATCCTGTACTTAGTTTTTTATTTTATTTTATATTTGCCCTTTTAAAATTTTATTAGATTAGATTCTGGTCAAATGGGATCAGTGTCTTTATTTAAGTGATTTTTCAAGCAGCAATGGGGTAACTTTTCCAAGCGGTCCTAATTCCTCTTCTGTGGGAAAAGCTTGTTTTATGACTTTTCCATGTCTTCCTTCTTGGTGTTACCTTCTTTTCTGTGTCAATTCTTTGGCCCTGTGTTTGATTCCCCTCTACCTTCTTAGTGGAGAGGTGGAAAGTGGGTCAGAGAGTTGAGAATGAGATACAGTTAAGGTGACTCTTGAGTTGGGTGTTGGAGGATGAATAGGAGTCTGCCAAGCAGGGGAAGGAAGTTGCGAGTTCCCTCTTAGGAGAAAGGCAAGAGCACAGTTGATATAGAATATCATGGTGGCCCTCCAGGGCAGCTCAGAATGGAGGCTGCAGATTGGTGGCCCACAAGGAATTTGGTTCTCAGGGGTAATCTGCTTGGCCTTCACTGTGTTAAGAAAATTAAATCAACATTTAAAAATTGTGGGATTTCACACAGAAATCAGGATTTTGTGTTTCTCTTAAAAAATCCGAAGCTCCGCCAATATCAGATCCACGAGGATTCATACTTGGCAGTACTTGGCTGGAACTGAGTAGCTGCTGGCCCTTGTAGTCAGGGCACACTCTCTCCACTGCCCCATGGCCCCTGCAGTTGTCCAGGGCGTGACACCTACTTGGCCTCCCTGGTCCTTTATGCATTTTAGTTTGTGGCCTCATCTTTTTCTTTTTTTTTTTTAAATCCTCACCCGAGGATATTTTTACATTTATGTTCAGACAGAGTGGGAGGGAGGGAGAGAGAGAGAGAGAGAGAGAGAGAGAGAGAGAGAGAAACATCGATGTGAGAGAGACACATCAATTGGTTGCCACCTACATGACCCCAACTGAGGCCGGGGACTAACTGTACCTGAGGTGCGTGCCTTTGGCCAGAATCGAACCCAGGACTCTTTGGTGCACAGGCTGACGCTCTAACTGCTGAGCCAAACCAGCCAGGGCTGTGGCTTCATCTTTAAACATTATCTACCAGTGGTTGGTTTATAAATTTTAGCTTCAGAATCACCTGGAGGGTTTGTTGAACACGCATTGTTGGGCCCTGCCTCCACAGTTTCTGATTCAGTAGGTCTGAGAGAAGCCTGAGAATCTGCATTTCTAACAAGTTCCCAGGCGATGTTGATGCTGCTGGTCTGGGGACCACACATGGAGAATGACTTACCTAGTCCAACCTCCTTGTTTTCCAGGTACGGAAACTGAGTGCCCCCCCCCCCCCGCCCCGCTCTGGTAAGGTCAGAATCTGGCCCCATATGCAGGTTTTTGGCTCCAGGTCTGGTACTGAACCCACTACCCTCTGTGGCGCACCAGTGGGAGGTTCCATCTGTATCCTGCTTGCTCTCCCTTCCCACCCCAATCATTTCTGAGAGTGGGCACTGAAGCCCATTTCATTTCCAGCCTCAGCTTTCTTAACAATAGCCACCCATTATTCTATGCTCTGATGCCTGCAGAATTTAATTACTTGCTGGGCAGTGCAGTGAATTTGATTGTTGGAAGCTGCGGTGTTCTGGAGGAAGTGCTAATGAGGAAAGACTCTTAGCAGAGAAGAGGGGGCATTTGGGGGGGCTTGTGTTTGAAAGCAGCCATTCACTGTGTGGCAATAAGGGCTTCGTCTTCAGTGAGCTTTTTCGTTCCCGCCTCGAAGATGTCTGTCGCATTTCATAAATAAATCAGGGCTTTTGTGTGCAATAATTGCTTTGCTCTGTAACCAAGATCAAAAGCACCAATGGCCTTGGATTCAAAGCCAAGTTTATTTTTTATTATCGGGTTGAAGGAGAGAGTGAGGATTTGCCTGCTGGAGACTCCCGCTATGAGGCTTGCATGGAAGGAGGGAGGGAGGGAGAGCAAGCAAGAGCGAGAGCGCACGTTGGCAAACTGCCAAGGCATGAGGGACCTTCAGGCAGTCTCTACCATCTCTCAGGGAGATGAAGTCGTGAATGCTCACTCTGCTAGCACAGTCTGCTGAGCTGGTCACCATCAGGCATTCCCAACTCATTCAATAAACATATATTAGTACTACCATGACAGTAGGTAAACAGTTATTATAGAGACCAAACAATTGGTGAGTGCTTACTGTGTGTCAGGTTCTGGGCTAAGCATTCTATAGACATTTCATTCTTAATGAAGAGTAAGATGCTGTCATCACTTAATTTTACAGGTGGGAAAGCTGATGCTGATATAGGTGGAGCTGGGATTGGAGCCTAGAGTTGTTGACTCCTCCACCCATGGTAAAGGCAGATGCTAAAGAAGACAGAGAAATGAGTCAGATGTGATGCCCTCCCTCAAGGAGCTCACAGTGTAGAATGGAAATGAAGACATGTGTATAGCAGTGATTCAAATACAGCAGAGAGGAGAGGGAAGTTGGTTTAGAGGGAAGAAGTCTTCTAATCTGGGCTGATGGGGTGGGGGTAGGGGAGTTTGGGGAAGGTTTTATGTTGGGGAAGCAGCATTTAAAGTGAGCCTTGAAGGATTAGGATCTATCCCAGTAGATTGCCCAGAAAGCAGGTTCTGAGGCAGTGATTATGATGCAAGGGTATATTAGTTAGTGCTCTTGGGGTTCCCACCTGTAGAAGGAAAGGGAGAGAAGCAGGAATCAGCCAATGGAGAAGTTGGGTCATGGTGCAGTCACAGCAAAAGCCTCAACTGACTCCTTGGGGAACTGTGAAGCTGGGGTGCCCTTCTGAGTTTCCTGGGTTGTGGAGAGGAGGGCTGGGTGGGCCTTTATTCCCTCAAGTTGTTCCCAGAAGGGGATATGGCCTTGGGCATGTGCCTCTTTAGCTGAGGAAGTTCCAAACAAGGCTGACAGCTAGGGGTGTCTGCTGACAGCACTCTTCATAGCTGGGAGGACAAGTCCACCATTCTTTTTTTTTTTTTTTTTAATCCTCACCCGAGGACATTTTTCCATTTTTTGTTCAGATAGAGTGGGAGGGAGAGAGAGGAAGAGAGAGAGAGAGAAACATCGACGTGAAAGGGACACATCAAGTGGCTGCCACCCGCACGACCAACCAGGGCCGGGGACAAACTGCAACCGAGGTACATGCCCTTAGCGGGAACCGAACATGGGTCTCTCTGTACCGCAGGCCGACGCTCTAACCGCTGAGCCAAACTGGCCAGGGCAAGTCCACCATTCTTAAAGGGGATCTGGGTGGTGCATCACTGTGTCCACAACAGATACTCAGAGATTCTGGAAAAGGGAGAGACAGGATTCCAGACCAAAGGAAAGGCCCATGGACAGAAAAGTCTGGGTCCTGTATCATGACAGGTAGGCTGGTGTTGTCGTGATTAAGGTTATAGACAGACTCTCTGGCTCAATTCCTGGTCTTCCACTTTCAGGCCACATAAACCCAGCTTAATCCCTTGATCCCCTAAATTTTTTCATTTTCAAAGTGGAGCTAATGATAACCTCCTCCATGGAGTTGGAAGGATTAATAAAACGACAATATAAAATCCCTGCCCTGTACAGAGTAAGCAATCAATAAATATTAGCCGTTATTGGGTTGATTATTGAGACTTTGAGAAAGAACATGGTGAGAGTTAAGATTGGAGATGAGATAAAGGCATAATTTATTCAGGGCACACAGGTTAAATAAAGAGTAAGTAAGAAAATGTGTTCAGGAAACTACTCACGGATTAGTTCTAAATGATGGTGGTCTTATCTCTTCTTTTGATAACCTCTTATTTCTTTTTCTTGTCTTATTATGTTGGTTAGAACCTCTATCTGGTACAGTGTGAAGGCAAATGGACAGAAGTGGCATTCTTCTAAAAGGCATGCCTCTAACTTTTCACCATTTAAAACACAAACTCTTAGCAAATTAGGAATAAATAGGAACTTCCTTATCCTGACAAAGGGTATTTACCAAAAACCAACAGTAAATATCATACTTACTGCTGAAGAGAGTTAAGCAAGATGGCTGGTTACAAGATCAATATACAAAAATTAATAATGTTCCTGTGTGCCTGCCACATTCAATTAGAAAATGTAATTTAAAAATGCATACATTAGAAAATAAGAATGATTGAAAATTAATGCCATTAACGCTACAAATTAGCTACATCTTAGATTTGGTAAAATACTTTCATTGTCATTCAGATATAAATGTGTTATAATTTGCATTTCAATTTCGTCTTTGCCTCATGAATTATTCAGAATTAGGTTTATTTTAGTGTCAAATATTTTTCAAAGCTTTTACTTGCCTTTAATTTCTAACTTTATTACACTATAATAAAAAAATAAAGTCTGGCCCTGGTCGGTTTTGCTCAGCTGTTAGCGCGTCGGCCTGCAGACCAATAAGTCGCGGGTTCGATTCCAGTCAAGGGCACGTACCTCGGTTGCAGTTCATCCCCAGCCCTGGTGGGGTCATGCAGGAGACAACAGGTCGATGTGGTTCTATCACATTGATGTTTCTCTCTGTCTCTCTCCCTCCCTCCCTCCCACTCTATCTACTGATAAATAGAAAAATATCCTCAGGTGAGGAATAAAAAAAAAAATTAAAAAGAAAAAAGGTCTGTAGGTTATTATTATTATTTTTTGTATTTGTTGAAGCATTCGCCTTGTCAGACTCTCAGGATTTCCCTGAAGGGGTAGTCTGTAACAGGTGGTGCTAGAACCATGCTAGGTAAACTGACAGCGGACAGCTCGGAGCCCAGAAACAGCCCTCTGCACCTGGGAACACCGTATATGGCTGCGGTGTATTACAGGTTGGGGAAAAGGATAGAGTATTTAGTAAATGGGGCTGATTACATTGGTTGGTCATCATTGTCTTGTTATTTTAGGAAGTGATTTTACACACACTCACACACACACATATTTTTTATATGGAAAAATAAGACCTCTACCTTAGTTCACAAAAATATATTCTAGATGGATTAATGTGCTAACGGTAAAAAAACAAAACTTTAAAACTTTTGGCCCAGCCGGTGTGGCTCAGTAGTTGAGCGTCGTTGACCCATGCACTAAGAGGGTGCCAGTTCGATTCCTGGTCAGGGCACATGCCCAGGTTGTGGGCCAAATCCCCAGTGGGGGGCTTGCAGGAGGCAGCCAATCGATGTTCTCTCTCATTGATGTTTCTATCTCTCTCCCTTTACCTTCCTCTCTCTCTAAAATCAATAAAGAAAAAAAACTTAAAAAAAAACCAAAACTTTAAAACTTTTGGAAAAAAATATAGGAGATTATATTTAAAACCTTGAGGTCAGAAAAGAAACATAAAAAGATCGTTTTATTTCTGCTTAAGAAAATAAAAAATCACAAACCATAAGGAAAAGAGTAATAACTTCCATCATATAACAATCTTCCCACAACAACTAATAAGGGAAAATACAGATGAGATGAGAAGATATTTGGCATGTACAAAATTAATAAAAGGTTAATACCAAGAATATAAAATCTGTTCCTACAAATTAATAAGAAAAGGGTAAACAACCCAATGGAAACATAGGTAAAAGATATAAATGGGTAAGTCACAGAAAATTATTTCTAAATGGTTAAAAATATAAGAATAGATGCTCATATTACTGGTAATCAGGAGAGGGTAAAATAAAATGAGACACAGTTTGAGTCCCTTTGGATTGATAATGCAATCCTAAGTGCTGGCAAGAATGTGGGGCTCTCCTATCCTCCTAATGAACCTATAAATTTGTCCAGCCCCTGTGACACAGCTATTCCACTTCTAAGTGTAACCTGAAGATATTCTAGTACATCTGCACACACCCAAAGCCTTGTACAAGGATATTTGCTGCAGTAGTGTTTATAGTAAGGAAACAGAGAAATCACGTAAACGTGCATCGTGAAGGGCATGGCTCAGTAAGCTATGGGTAGTCAGACAATGGACTGTTATACAGTAGTTAAGATGAAGGAACTAACCCTACATGTATCCATGTGGATAAGACTTGAAAACAGTGTTGGGTGAAAAAAGCAAGGATCACTATGATATTTTGATACAATTTAAAACATAAATTAATAGTTCATGTTGTTCATACTGTTAGACATCTGTCTGACATAAAGCTGTCCAAATGTGCACTGTGTAAGAATACATACCAGCTTCAGAATCATAACTGAGAGGTGAAGGACAAGAAAGGTGACAACACTTCAGCCATATCTATAACGTTTTGCTCCTAAGTGTCATTTTGAAGCAAAAATGGGAAACTCTTAATAGTTATCTAATTTGGGTGGCAAATTCTTGGGTGTTTGCTATTGTTCCCTCCACTTTTCTGCATGTTTCAAATATTGGAGTTATTTAATATTTAGATATTTAAATACTGGAGAACTAAAATTAAGGAGGGGGGGGTGAAGACAGATCAAGGAGGCCCTCGGGTGTCGGAATGAGAATCTGGGCTTTATTTTTTTAGAGAACCATTGCACGTTCTTGAATAGGGAGTGACATGCTCAGGGCCAAGTTTAAGGATGATTAATTTGGTGTATCTGATGGCTTTGAAAAGAGAGATGCTGGACTCCGGGAGTGGAGTTACATGTTATCAGTACATATACACTAATATACAGGTTAGTGGTGGAGGGTAGTAGGAGCCTGGATCAGGGCGGTTGATATGGGAATACAAAGGAAGGGATAGATGAATGGTGGTTAGGTGAGTGGATGAATGAGTGAATGGGTAGGTTCGTGGGTGGGTGGGTGGATGGTGAATAGATGGGTAGATACATGGCTACAAACATTTTTGAAATGTCAGTGCAGTCCTCAATACATCCTGTTCACAAACAATGCAAATGAAATTGAAGATCAGATTATAAAATGACAAGGAGTTCCAAGAGCTGTCTGAGGTCAGTGATTCAGTAAGGTGATCAGTAATGTTTTAATCCAACAAATAAGCCAGACAACACCTATATTCACCTTGAAGGTAATGTAGAGAGGGAGAAAACTGCTCAAAACTGAGTGGCCTCAGGTTTTCGTATATATTGATTTTTCAGGAAGACAGCTTTGTTATGTTTCCCAGGACACACAGACTCTCACCCACCCCCTGAACCTTTCACTCCTTATGTGTAAGAGATTCATGGCAAAACAAAAGGAAAATAACCCCAATACATAGGCCGACATCAGGGACATCACAAGCACAGATAACAGGAGATTCTACAAAATGGCACTGAGCACTGTATGTTATTTAATATTTACGATGATCTAAAGCAGAGCCTTGTAAATATCAGTGTGCTTTTTATGCTAAAGCAGAGGAGTATCCATGTTTTATAATTATCTTAAATGTTTGGGAAAAAACTCTAAAGCCATGTAGAGTGCTAGCTCTCCCAATGCGGGCAACAGAGTGGAATGGTTGGGCGAATCACAGTTGTTAGCTCTGTGATCTTGGGCAAACTACTCACCCTCCCTGAGCCCTCGTGTCCTGATCTTTAAAGTGGGGTTAATGATAGTGCCTCCTATGAAGGCATTGATATTAGGCTTACGTGAGGTATTGTCTGTAAAGCAGTTACCATTGTGCCTGGCACATGCTAAGATATCAAGAAACAATAGCTATTATTGTTTTGTTTTTTTCTTTATTGATTCTAGAGAGAGAGGAAGGGAGAGGGAGAGAGAGACAGAAACATCGATGAGGGAGAACATCGACTGGCCACCTCCTGCATGTCCCCCACTGGGGATCAGGCCCACAACCTGGGCATGTGTACTGACCGAGAATTGAACTGGCGACCTCTTGGTGCATGGGTCGACGCTCAACCACTGAGCCACACTGGCCAGGTGCAATTATTAACTATAATTATAAGTATTATTATTAGTAATAGTACCAAGCATTATTATTAACAATGATAACTATTGTTACTAATAATATTTAGTATTATTAGTAGAGATCCAGAAACACCTAACCTGACCACAGCAAGTCACTTGTTCATAGCCATCCCAAGGTATCTTTGGACTTCCTCAGAGCTGTTATTTTAAGCATTTCTGAAAACGAAGGCTTTCAGTGCAGACAGACTCCCAGAGAGATGCTGGGAGTAATTAGAGGGGGAAGAGGGTGGCAGGCACGAAGCTAGGCTCCTTGCCTCAGCTCATTGCTGGGCTGCAGTGGGGCCCACCACTGCCAAGAACCTATGAGGAGTGGTTCCAGGACCTTCCTGTTTCCTTGAAGCCCAGTATCCCAGCCCCAGCAACAGGGGGAAGAGTTCAAGGCTCAAGTTTGCATTCCAGCTTCTTGCAGAAATAATGTGTAGATGACAGCATTTGGAGCTGCAGCAACAGGAGACATAGATTAGTTTGGGAAGGGGAGGAAAAGAAGGGAGGTGTCCAGGAGCAGGGAAAGGAAGAAGGTAAGGGGAGAGGGGAGGAGTAGCAAGGGTCCAGATGGAAGGTGGGGCAGAATGTAGGCTAAGGATGATGTTGGGCGGCAAGGAGTGGTGACATGACAGAGCGCAGGCAGCCCAGTTGCTGGCAAGCCAGGACACAGCCAGGAGCAGCAGCAGCCAGCTAGCTGTCCAGGCTGCCATGTTCAGCGATAAGCTGACCTTCCAGGACAGATTGGAGAAGCCCATTCCTCTGAGACACGCCTTTAAAGCCTTTGCTTTGGAAATAAAAACACAGTCGCTTTGGGAGATAGCCAGTGCTTACATATACCAGATACATAAATAGGGAACATCTGTGGGTCTCAAGTTGCGTTATTTGATGAGAAAACAAGCTGGAGTGTGGAAAAGCAGTGGGATTTAGAACGACAAGACGCAGAAGTTTTTGTTTTTATTTAGTTTTGTTGTTTTATTTGCTTCCCATTGTTTGTTTGGGACCCCAGAACTGGGAAAACCATGGAGTATCCCCAAAGGTAACCCTACATGAGAATAGCTAGTCAAGCAAGAGAAAAGAGAGACAGGTGGAAGAGAAGCCTGGAGGCCCCACATGGGTAACTGAGGGTTGAGGAAGGCCCCACCTTATTTCCTGTATTAACATTTTCTTTTTTTTTTTTTTGTCCTCACCCGAGGACATTTTTCCATTTTTTGTTCAGATAAGAGTGGGAAGGAGAGAGAGGAAGAGAGAGAGAGAGAGAGAGAGAGAAACATCAACATGAAAGGGACACATTGAGTGGCTGCTTCCCGCACAACCCAACCAGGGCCGGGGACAAACTGCAACCGAGGTACGTGCCCTTAGCGGGAACCGAACCCGGGTCTCTGCAGACTGCAGGCCAATGCTCTAACCGCTGAGCCAAACCAGCCAGGGCCCTGTATTAACATTTTCTAAGGGATTGTTTCGAATGGGCTCCTTTGGAGAAGTGAAGGGGAATCTTGTCGTTAAAACACATTTTAAGATGGCATTATTTTCTAGAAGTGAAGAGTGACTTTGGCCTTGGGAATGACTCACCTTTGAGTTCATTTGAGGGAGACAGAGACATGCCCTTTAATAATAGAACTTTTCAAATACAGCTCAAGCCCTGGCTGGGTAGCTCAGTTGTTTAGAGCATTGTCCCGATTAGCCAAGGTTGTGGGTTTGATCCCTGGTCAGGGCACATACAATGAGCAACCAGCGAGTGCATAAATAAGTGGAACAACAAATTATTGTTTCTCTCTCTGTAAAAATAAAAAATAATAACCATACTGCTCACAAAGCTCTAGGGCCTATAGTGATAGTTCTGAGGGTTTTTCCTTAAAAGCATGATTAACCCTGTATTGAAGGCTGAGTCAAGCAACCCATTGCAATATTTTCATGGTGAAGAAATTTATTTAACTCAGGAAACATTGTGGCAAAAAAAAAAAATGTAGTCAGCTGGTCCCATCTTGGTGTGACTGTGGGGTTTTGAGCACAGACACTTACAGAGCTCCTTGTGTCTGCAAGTCTGCAAGTCTTCGTGATCTGCTCTCTGGGAAGCCAGAGTCCCCTCTGCTGGGCTGGCACTTGGTCCTTTTGCAGGAGCTGTGTGAAAGCTGGTGCTTGGTGGAGGATTTCAGAAGCCTGTCTCCACGGTCATTTGTGCACTTCCACGCTGATATAGCACATATTATGTCAGTATTCTTTCACGTAAGCAAAAATGAAAATTTGCTGGGTCCTGTAAGCTGGAAAAGTCCAGAGGTCATCTTACTGAGGCATCTCTAGATCCAGAACGCTAATGCTGCTGTCCGGATTCTCCTTTAGATGGGCAGCCCAAGACCCCTGACCTCCTAGCTCAGTGACTCCAGAGGAGGGATGATCTGAGAATGTAGTTGTTAGAAAGCTCCCAGGGAAGATTCTTATTGGCTCAGCCTGGAATGCGTTTCTATCTTTGACCCAATCATTAGGCACAAGGAGCCAGAGCACTATGGTCACACTGGACCCCATGCCAGCTGGACCATCTTGTGTGACCAGGCAAGCAGGGGTCATTCCCATCATATCTCATCACCTGTTATCAGAAGGAGGAAGGGAGAAGCCAGAGATGGCCATCGTGGCTGATTTATTCGTAACAGGGTAGGTGAGCCAAGAAGGACCAGATGAAGGACAACTACACGTGCCTGAAAGATTTCTGCACAGGTGGTGAATTGGACAGGCAGGCAGTGTCCAGAGGACTCGCTCTCCTTCGTACCTTCTTTGTGGCCTGAACTCATCTCTATTACAGCATTTCAAGGGCTTCTTTTCATTTTTGTGCCTACGTATTGTGCTAGGCCCTGAGGAAGCAGACAACAGAAAGTCATTACAAGTGCCAGCTTTGGTGTCAGACCAACTACAAGCTGAATCCTGGCTCTGCTGCTTCCTAGCTGTGCAACTTAGGGCTAATTGCTCAACCCCTCTGAGTCTCCAGCTATCATCTGACAAGTGGGCATAATGTTATTACCTGCCATAAAGGTTTAAATTAGATAATGTATGGGAGTGACTTTGGACAGTATTCAGCAAATGGAAATTCTCCATAAATGCTAGCTGCGATCGATACAGTGGGGCTGCGTCTCACTCACCTTTGTGTCTTTGGTGCCTAGTTGACGCTGGCATCTTATTGCTTTCAAATCAAAGCCAGGTGAGGAATTGGCCACAGAGGTACAAGAGGAGGTAGTGTCAACAGGAGGATGGGTTCAGGGGGCGCTGGGATTCTACACAGGCTGTGCTGTTGGGGTCCTCAGAGTAACCAGGAGATTTGGTCTCAGGGAGCGGACTCTTCCGTGGCTCTCAAAGTTGGGAAATGAGAAGGGCATTGGTTGGGAAGGCACTCTCACAGGCTCTGATGTGGCAGGTTAGCAATGGCTATTCTTCACGAGTGCTCAGGGACTCAGATGGCCACCCCCTGCGAGACCCCACTGGTTTCTGGGTCATAAACTCAAGTGCCCCATGGGCCAGATGAGTGATATGGATGGGTGGAGGGAGATTCTGGGCTCTGTGACCAACTTGAGGGCATAGACGTCGTCCAAAGGGGCTGCTGTGCTGGAAGTGGGGGCCCAGTATTGCTGGGTCTTCTCGCTTCTCAGGAGAAGCCGAGAACCTGGACATGTGAGGGGAATTTCCTGATTTTTAAAAGCTGGGAAAAGAATCAGATTATCTGAAAAAAATGAATGGCCAAATAAAACACGTCTGCAGGCCAGAGAAGCTGCCACTTAGAGCCCTTGGTTTAGGGCAGTGGTTCTAAGGCCAGGGCGATTTTGTCCCCGGGGGACATTTGGCCAGGTCTGAAGATAATTTTTGTCATCACAGTTTGGGGTGGGGTGGGGAATGCTACTGGCATCTAGTGGTTAGAGGCTGGGGATGATGCTAAACATTGACAATGCCCAGGACAGCCCGCCGCCATCAAAGACTTATCTGACTCTGTGGGAGCTTAACTGGCATTAGCTGTGGGCAGAAGAAAGAGGCAGCCTGGGGCCACCTGCTACCTGATTTTACAGACTTATTTGGGTCAGACAGACAATGCTGTACTCTTTCAACCCCAAAGAACCACGGTTGCCATGGCCGAGCCCTGCTTGGTCCAACGTAATCATTTTCTGCAGGCCACACACTTCCTGTGTGTGAAGAAAGCAACCTGCCACCCCGACCTCTGCAGGCACGAAAGCCATGTGAGAAATGCGGACAGAGAGTGCTAATGCACTGCCACTTGGGTCCCCAAGGGCTGGGTGTGCTGGTCTGCTAGAGATTATCAGCCTTTTGGCCTCCTGTTCCGGGCGGAATGTTTGGTTTGGGTTCCTCATTCAACAGTTTCTGGAACTGTGGTTCAGAATACTTCCCTTCCCAACCAACCCCAACCGTAAAAAAATAAAATTCCTTTGAATCCTGTGCAGTTTAGTCACTATTTGCTGAACACTCACTCTGTGGCCAGCCCATGCTTGGTGCAGAGAGGGAGGTGAACAGAGACTTGGACAGTTTCATTTGCTGCTTTACTGTGCCGTTGAGGAAACACAGGAGCCAGACCTCTGGCTCCTCCCCATCCAGTCCACCCTCCAGACACCCACCTCCATCTTCCTGAAGCACACCTCTGATCATCATACCGCCCTGCCCGAAAGCCTTCGGAGACTCCCAGCTCCACTGTGAATGAAGCCCGCCCTCCGTCAGCCTGTGGCCTGGCCCCGCCTCCATTTCAAGCCCGTCTTCTGCTCTTCCCTTGCTGTGCTTCTCTCTTTGCAAACCAAGCCTTTCCCTCGTCCCATCTCCGCGCCTTTGCTCAGGCTGCGCCCCCTCCTCAAATACCACCTCTGTCCATTCACTCAAGGTGAGGTGGCGCTGGTGGTAGCCTGCGTCCTCGTCATCACCTCATCCCATATCACCTCACCTTTCACTCTTGAGGCCCTTCCTACCTCCTGCCTTAGAATTTGGTTCTTGACTCTCGATCCAGCCAAACTAGGAGATTCTTGAGGGACAACTTAATAAAAAAAGTCAACTTGTATTTCCTTTCCTGGGCAACTTCCTAGCTTTGTCCCTGGCATCGGCGGGTGCTGATTCAGCCTGTACTACTATTTCCAAAGCTCTTCATCGATGCCAGGTGCTGCCATCGGTGGTACCTCTTTTCATCCTCACAGGGACTCCATGACACCCGTGACATCATCCCATTTTTACAGATAAGGAAACTAAGGCTTAGAGGAACTGTCACTTCATCCGTTCATAGATTTACTCAACAAACAAGCACCCACTGTGCTGACAGCTCTGTGGCATTGCAGGGAGGATACGGAAGCGAGATATTGCAGATTGGGTACCCTGGAAATCGAGTCTGGTACCTGAATTTAGCATGTAGCAGAATGATTAGGGAGCGTTCTTGGGACCCACACCTTGCGAGGGGATGGGAGGGAGCATGGTGAAGTCGAGCCATGATGCAGGCAGCCTTACTGGAAGGCCTAGCCAGCCCGACGGGGAGTTCTCCAGAGGGAGCGACACGTCCATGCTGTCCAGGTTGAGACAGGAGAGGCAGGCCACTGTGCCCTACACAGATCTATCTTTGGATGAGGTGTCAGTCTTTGGAAGGTATGTCACCTTGTCCTCTGAGGCTATCCGCTGAGGGTGCTCTTGGTGAGGAGTTGTCTGCTGCCAGCCCTCCTAGCAACTGGGGGAGCTGAGCATCTACCACCAAAGAGCGTCTTTTTCCTTTCATGGGGTCTACATTCACGTGGGGGAAACAAATGACAAATGAATAAATAAGTAAGCAAGGTCATTACACTTCCCTTTGTAAGTGCAAAGCAGGACAGTCATAGATGTTATTTTACAGAGGGGGGAGCTGAGGTGCCGGGGGGTTAAGTGGCTTACAGCCTATCTCCAGTCCCCGTCTCCATGGCTCCACAACACAGCCCTCCCTGCTGTCTAAGCTGCCGGTGCCGCTTGCCTAGAGCCTCGGAAGTCAGCTGAAGAGCTGGATCTCGATCCTGTAGGCACCGAGGAGTCTTTGGAGGCACAGTGAAATATATTTCTAGGAAATTACACTGGCACAGGCATGCAGAATCGGGGACAAGAGTCGAGGACTTTGTTAAGGGGTAGCTTCGGTAATCTGGGTCCCGCAATGACGACATGCTTGTTCTGGGACTGGTGGTGGGAAATCGATCTTTTAGGATGCTTTTGGCTGCAGGTGACAACCCCAGGTTACAGTGGCTTAACCAATAAAGCCACAGAAATGGAAGTTCACTGGGGGGCAGGCTTTGGGTTCAGTTCAACCAATTTCTCAGGGAGTCATTAAGGAGCCAGGATTCTTTTGTTCTGCCACCCAAAGCTGCTTCCTCTCACGGCCCTAAGATGCCTGCTGGTAGCAGCTGGGGCTCCCATGGTTCTTTTGCTTGTACTCAGTAGAAAAGCTGAAACCTTCCTCTTAACCATCTAAGTCTTTCTCTTCAGTTAAGTTGCATACCCCTGGGCTAACAACACATAGCAGAATCTATCATCTCAAGTTAGGATGGGGTCAGTGTCCTTTAAGAACTCAGATGGAGGGTTGAATGCAGGGCCAAATTCATGGCTCTGTTAGGAAGCAGGAAGGGAAAGAATGAATGTCGGGGAGGGAACCAGGATCACCTGCTGCTGAGAACAAAGGATTGGGCAGTTAGAGGGCAGGAGGCAGTGACAGACTGGATTGAGGAGGAAGGATTTAAAAAAAAAATAATTCCAAATTTTTCAGTTGCCATGCCTAGGAAGATATCCCATTGACCAAACTCAAGGAGATGGAGAAAGTTCAGGAGTTTGCTTTTGGGTAATTTGAGTTTGATGTGATGAAGGGACATCCAGACCATACTGCTTTGCAACAGCTGAAGATACAGGTCTCTGAGCTTGGGCTCAAGGTCATGCAGGACAGAGCCCAGGAGAGAGGACCGTGGAGATGATGGCATGGCTGCTGATCACTGAGAAATGGGAGCCGAAGTCAGTTGTGTGTGGGGAGCCAGCTGGGGGCAGTTTTAAAGGCAGTACTCTTCCCAGCAGAGCTGCTTCTAGAAAGTTATCTGACAGGGTCTCTGCCCATGTGCACAGGAATGGCGTACAAGGATATTCACTGCATAATTGTTTGAAATATTAGGAAACTGGAGACAACCTAAATGCCCATCACTATGCCGCTGGTTAGTTAATGATGGTAAGTCTGGTATATGGAACCCCAAGCAGCAGTCAGAAAGGAGGATGCAAGAGCTACGTGGGTTGTGAAGGAAAATCTCCCAGATATATTGAAGGTGTCAATAGAAGAACCCATTTGTGTTTAAAAAAGAACATACGCTATCCAATTGCATGCTCTGTACGCATAGACTGTTTCTGGAAGGTGTCAGGAAAAACTCTGAAGAGCAGTTGACTCTGGGCAGGGGTCTGGGAGCTTGAGAGACTCTTCACTTGTACCTTGCTGGCTGTTAGGGTTCCTGTAGCGGTGTGCATTTAGTACCTTCAAAAAAGTGAGATCATGAAAATAAATACAGAAGAAACTGGGTCTTGGGTGTCAGAGATGTTGGTGAGGCTGAGCACTGAGAGGAGCCTCTGTGGGGGTCGGAGTCCAGGCCAGCAGTGGGTCAGGGGGCTGTGCCACAGGAGAGACTGAGGCACAGACAGGATCAGGGAGAACAGAAGGAAACGGGGTGGCAGTGGAGCTCACTGTGCACCCGTGTACACGCATGGGATGGAACGGAAGGTTCCCGTGCGATCTGCACGGGAAGTTCTGCCGAGGCTCTGCTGTGCTTTTGGATTGGGTCCCTTGCTTTAGTCACAGAACTGGAGCAGGGTCTAAGCAGATCTCTGGAATTGCCCCAGGTCTTCCGCTGTCTGTTAAGAGATCTGGTGTATGCAAGGGCTGCCTTCAGACAAGTGATTCTTGGCAAGTCCAGGCCCAGAAGCTGAGAGAAAGGCTGTGGGCGTGGAGAAGGAGCCTGGTACTGAGCCCTCCCCAGCTGCCGCTGAGTCAGGGGCTGCTGACCTGCACAGGGTGGGGTGGAAGAAGGCTGGTCTCTGCCTGTCGGCTGCTGGTCATGCTTGAGGCTGAGGGAGCTGAAAGGGAGAGCAGGATGACTCAGCTCCCAGGGAGCAGAGATCAGGACTCCCATTTTCTTTTTTTTATTTTATTTTATTTTATTTTATTTTATTAATTTATTTTTGTTACAGAGGTTTCTCCTTTTTTTCCCCATTGACACCCTCCTCCCCATCCCCCCACCCTGTCCCCAGCTTTGTTGTCCATGTCCATCACTTATGCATACATGTGCATAAGTTCTGTGGTTTATCTCTTCCCTCCCCCCCACCCCCTCTCCTGAGGGGTGTCAGTTTATACCCTACTTCCACGTCTCTGGGTCTACCCTGTTCCTCAGACTGCTATGTTCATTATATTCCACAAATAAGTGAGATCATGTGATATTTGTCTTTCTCTGCTTGGCTTGTTTCGCTTAGGATAATACTCTCGAGGTCCCTCCACGTCGTCTCAAAGGATAAGAGATCTTTCTTTCTTACAGCTGCATAGTACTCCATTGTGTATATGTACCACAGCTTTTTTATCCATTCAGGACTCCCATTTTCAATACGGCAACTTCACATGGTAGTCCAGGCAAACAGGGAGAGTATTTACAATGATGATGATGATGATGATGATGATGATGATGATGATGATACAAAGTAACAGAATCCTAGACTCTTCAGGCTGGATAGAATCTGGAGATAATTTGTTCATTGTCTTCTGAATTGTGTCCCTCAGTATACTGAACATGTAAGTCACCTTGCAGAAAAAGAAAAAGAATTGAAGTCAACTAACCTACACACCGCAGACCCCTTAGGAAGTCCATGCACATGAGCGTGTAAACGCCTCTGAAAAGTTCTGCAGGAAGAAAACCTGTCTCACTTTAACTAGCTTTTCCCAAATGTATCTGTTCACAGAAGCCCCTGCCCCCTTTTTGTAGTGTGGCACCCCCAGAGCATGCTTTGGGAAAGTGTTTCTTTAGTTTTAAGTTTTTAATTTCATAGATGTGGTAACTAAGTCTCCAAGGCCGCGTGGCCAGTTGGTGACACAGCGGAGGTGAGAACCTCAGTGTCTGCCTGTGATCCAGAAGGCTGTCTGCTTACCTGTGCGGCTCTGATGAACTGAAATGCTAGATCGTTATTTCGCAAACTGTGCTCTGTGGAGGCCCGCTCTCATGAGATGTAACGAGTATTGAACTATGGACACACATTCTGGTCACGTAAGCGGAGGACACACAGAATTAAAGAAAGATGAACAGGCTGATTGGCTGTGGGCTTTCTCAGAACTTTAACGTGGTGATGTCTCTGCGAATCATCAAATAGGGTTCCGCAGATTACATGGCCTGGGAAGGCTTTGTTGCATGGGCACAAGTTGAGGAATTCAAATCTAGATCAATGCGGTTTGTGGCGAGTTCTGCAGCCCCCACCCAAAGCATTCCTGCCCTGACTGTGTTGAAAAGGAGATTTAATGCAACCAGCTACCTTCTCCCCTCTGACATTTGCTCTTTCATGTTGCAGAGCAAGGAGATTGGCCTGCAGATGCATGAGGAGCTCCTGAAGGTCACCAATGAGCTCTACACAGTAAGTCCTGCTCAGCTGCTGCTGCCATTTGAGATTGGGCCCCCTCCTCAGTGCCCAGGGCTGGAGGGAGGCTCATCAGAAGTCTGGGACGACCCTGGGCCTTTTTGCTGTGTCATGTGCCCGAGTGACAGTGGGTCATTATGGTAGGATGTAAAGATTCACAACCCCAGCTTCTCATTCTGTACATCTGGGGTGGGGCCCTGGGCGTGTTTACTTTGTAAAAGTTCCAGCTGAGGGGCTGTGTTACCTACCAAAGCAGAAGATACAAAGTTGGGTTGGGGGGAACATGGACACAAAAGCTGCCGAGGAAGGAGTGTGGGTTTGGAGTCAGGACAGGCTGAGGTCAAGGCCTGCTCCTTGCTGACCGTGGAATCTTAGGCATGCACGTAGCTCATGTGGGCTCAGTATTCTCATCTGCAAAATGGAGCACTGTTCTGAGGATCACATGAGGTGGTAGGGGTGAGCATGCCTTGCCATCTCCTGGAAGTCATTTCAGAACATCACAATTAGGCCAAAAACTGACCTTGCTATCTGCTTGGAGGCCACATCTAACTGGACTTGGAATGAGTGTTGAATCCGAGCAGGCGAGTGAATGGGGAACACAAGCACACTGGTTACGGGGCAGGAATCGACTTGGTTGGTGGTGCAGCAGGACTTCAAACCCAGATTTGTCTGGAATCAGTTTGCTCTGCTGGGATTCTACATTGTCTCTCCTGCTGAGAATTCCCTTTCTCTTCCTCTCTTCCCCTCTGCCTCTTGCATTCCTACCCACCCAAAGGTACCAGGCTCAGAACTCACCCTGGATCACAGAAGCTCACCTGGAGCCATCACTTTTCTGAACTCTTGAGTAATCTCTCATGCATGCGCACACTCTCCCTCTCATTTCTTCACTCCACAGAGATGTATTGATCGCCGGCTCTGTGCCAGCCCTGCTGGAGCTCTGGACACACTGTGAACACAGCGCAGTCCCCCAGACTCGCGGTCTAGACACCCTCCCTCCTGGGCCACATATCGAGCACATACTATGCTCTGTTCGGGCTGCTGAATTATCCTTTCACATGCTTTACTCTTGTCTCCCTGCCCAGAGTCTAAACTCCTTGTGGGTGAAACCAGTTTCTTTCATTTATTCATCTATCCCTCCCTCCCTCCTCTGCCCCAGTCAGCACCCTGGGAACACCAGGGGTGTACAAGACACTTCAAAGACCAACTCTTGAAATGTTCCCAGCCTGCCGCTGTGCCTCCTGCAGCACGGGGTCCATAGCAGGCAGCTCCACATGCTTGAATTTAAGAATTTCTGGCCAAGTACTGAAGACTCAGTGTGCAGTCAACAGATGACTTGGGAGGGGGTGCTGTTGGCACCCCAGTGCTCTCACTCTGTTGGCAGCAATAACAAAAATGGCACCAGGTGTTAGAAGGCCACAGAGGTAGAAGTGAGTGGTAGAAGAAATGGGCTCTGGAAACAAGTGACAGAGGCAAAAGAAGGGCCCTTGGAGCTTAGGAGAGAGAAAGGTAAAGGTGATGCACTGGGGGTGGGGAGGAGATGAGGGGAAAGGTGCAGGCATGCTAAGGTGGAGAGTTTAGGGGAGGTCCCAGGGGAGGATCTCAACAGAATATTCATCAGCTTACCAGGTGTGTCCTTTCAGGTTCATGGTCTCCACTGATTGGCTGGCACCAGGTCAGGGGGTCATTAAGTCAATGCAGCTGGTCTGGTTTTGCTGCTTTTTTGGGCCTGGAGCTGAAACACAACTGAGATCTAGATGTATTTGATGTGGGTCAGAACCTGATTGTCCTGGGGGCTTAATGCTTAAGGGCTATTCTTTGGCCCCCTTGTTTGTAACCCCTCTAAGGAGGTAGCAACATGCCAGGGGAGGAAAGGTCAGGGGAGGGTCCGAATCTCATGGCCAGCAATATGCTAGGGGAGGAAAGGTCACCCTGGGAGCGAGGTTCTTGTTTTCCCAATTTTGCCCTGGTGACCTTCTGTACCTGGCCCGTTGTCCTTACTCTGCTTCTAACTGCCTACCACAGCTCTCCTGTAGCAAACAGCCCTCCACAGTACTCTCCAGATGAAAGGCAGTAAAACAGTACTTCCTCCGTGTTACCCTATTTCCAACCTCACTATTCCTCCTTCCTTCCTCTCTCTCTCTCCTTTCCTTCCTTCTTTCCATCTGTTCGTCCACCCATCCGTTCATCCATCCATTCATCTGCCTTTGGAAATCAGCCTGTTTCCCTCTTCTGTTTTTTCCCCTCTCTCTGCTGCTTTCATGATCAGGCAGCTTCTCCGATGTGGTCACAAAAATGGTCACCCACCCAGCCCCACTGCAAGCTCCCTTCCTGTCAGCTTAGTGCCCCCTAGTGGAATGAGAACATGCCCTTTCCAGTATTTCCAGCAGAGCCCAGCGCTGTCTGTAATTGGCCTGGCTGGAATTATGAGATCCAGTCACTGTGGACAGATTAATATAATGTTAATAATGAGCCAGGCCTGCCTGTCTCATGCCCACCCTCAGGATTGGAGCCTGGTTTCAGTTTCCCATTAACCACATGGACTGAGAATGGGGAGAAGAATTTGGAAGATATCCTCAAGGAAAATCAGGAAGCGGTTCTAGAAGAAGGAGGACTAGATGATCCTAGGCAGAGAAAAACAACAGCTGTCCACTGAGGAGTAGCTGGGGCAGAATAAGGAAGTAGCTCCATTTAGTGCCCAAATAAAACCCTGCTCCTTCTGCTCCCTTTGTCTGGAATACTCCACCTCCACCCCCACTCCATGCCCTGTTGACCCAGCTGGCAGCTACTCTTCTTCAAGGTTTAGTTTAGATGTCATTTCCTCCAGGAAGCCTTCCTTTAGTGCCCTGCACTTCCCTCATCATAGATAGCACTTATCACACCATGTGATAGTCACTTTATAATTGTGTCCCTACGAGAGGGTGTATTCTGTGAGGGCAGAGACCCTGTCTGTCTTCCACACTGTGGTATTTTCTAGTATACGGCCTAGCACATAATAACCTGGTCAATAAAAATGTAATCATTGAAGGTATAGCTGTGCCCCACTCCCAACTATATTTACCAGATTGAAGGGAGTAAACTATACCTCCCCTATTTTATTCCCCCTCCTTCCCTCCCTCTGTTCCTTCCATTCACATATCCATTCATCCACCCACCCACCTATCCACCTACTCAGCCAGCCAGCTGTTATTCATTCATTTATTCATGCAAACATATATTGGTACTTACTGGGTACCCATCTCCACTTTAATACAGGGGATATGATCATAAACGAGGTCCTGGCCCTCATGGACTTTAACTTTAGTTGGGATGAGACTGTTTATAAACATGCAAAGTGAATAACTGAGATAGCGATGATAAATTCTATGGAGAATGTAGGCCACACAGAGTGTGGGTGGTCAGACTGAATTTGGGGACTTCTCCTTTCCTTCTAGGATGTCTTTGGCATGCATTAGCTTAGGGTCTCACTCACACAGAACTCTTGGATGGCCTGGGGATGGTTCTATTTTCTAACAACTGGTCCTTATCCTGCCCCAGCTGTCTCTGTATTGATATTGTCAACTTCCACATTGCCTCTACCTTCTTTTGCATTTAAACGAGTGTCTGAGGGGCTGTGCAGGTCATACTTCCCCGTTGTCATGATCTGGGGATTTGGGAAGATATGAAAGGCAAAGCGTACACAGCAGAGGCAGTGTGGTGACCAGAAAAGACAATGTCCACTGCTAAGAAGGCCTAGCTGTGTGACTTGCTGTGTGACTTTGGACAGTACACTTGCTATTTCTGGGGCTCAGTTCCCTTCAGTGATGGGTTAATACACCAAGATTTCTGGAGGCCTTCCAAGCACCTGTGAAACTAATCTGGGACCAAGAACAGTGGTCTCAACCCCCATGTTCCTAGGCAGTGCTTCTCAGCCTGCACTAGACTTGTTCTGAGGCACCCTCCTGATAGGGCCCGGGGGGCTGGAAGCGGAACCCCCATCTGGCACGAAGCCGGGTGGGTACCTCTGAGGGGCCCTTTGATCCCAGGCTGGAGTCGTGACCTCAGAGAAACTCCTGCATCCACCTCTGCTCCCTTCCCAGCCCAGCACTGCTGTCAGCCAGTCACTTTACAGTCGCCATTTAGGGGGCACCTTCCTGTCTGCCTCCCATCTGGTCTTCACCAGGCCTCTGCCACGGTCACCCAGCAAGTGGTGGGGGTGTGGAGTCTCCGAGCCAGGCCTCCTGGGTCCCTGTGGGGGTGGAGGATCCTTTCATCCCTATATTGTGACTTTCTCATCTGTAAAGCAGGGATAACGATAACGTGCTGTTCCACCTCAGAGGGGTTTTATGTTTCTTGGTGAGAAATAAATGAGTTATTATATGTAAAGTCCCAGCAGGTAGTAAGCGCTCAGTAAATGTCGGCTGCTGTTGTCATTGTTATCACATTGCCTCCCAGGGCTGGGATAAGGATGAACTGAAATGCTCCTTGGGGATAATAAAGGGAGAGGTTTGCAAACTCTGAAGTAATAGATACGTTTAAATATTAGTTAACATATCCTGGACTGGTAATATTGAGCAGACTGTTCTAGGCTGTTGAACTAAGGATCTTTTTTTTTTTTTTAATCCTTACTGGACGCTACTTTTTCCACTGATTTTTAGAGGGAGGGGAAGGAGGTGGAGGAGAGAGAGAGAAAGAAACATAGATTGGTTGCCTCCTGCACAAACCCCAGCTGGGGCTGTGGATTGAACCTGCAACCCAGGTACATGCTCTTGACCAGGAGTTAAACCCACGACCCTTTGGTGCATGGGCCAATGCTCCAACCACTGAGCAACACTGGCCAGGGCTAAACTAAGGACATTTAATGCTGACTTCTATGTTTCAGTTAATTAAATAAAAGAAATGTATTTCTAGAGGATTCTGGGTATAAGTAGTTAGGCTCATTTCAGAGAGGTCCCCAGGTAAACTCTTCTGTGGCAGCTGTTGGACATAAGTCACCCTGAGTGATCCAGTTCACGGATGTTTTTGGGATCGAGAACTACCGATTGGATCACATAGCATGTGGCCCCAGCGGTGTCAGGGCTGTGTTCTCCAAACACGGGGTTTTGAAACGCAGTTCAGAGACTGCACTGGGAAGTTTGGCTTGTTGAATAGCATGAAGAATGCTCTGTGGTTCAAGAAGAGTAGAAAACTGGGCAAAGGAAAATGTGAGAATCTGAGAATACCCTGCTGGGGTGCTGACCTCGAGTGAGTAGATGGGTGCGTACATGGATGATTGGACAGGAAGATCTAGCTGCAAATAGAAACGCTCTCTCTTTCTCTGAACGACCCAACGCAGATGATAGATTGGTGATGAGATAAGCAGACCTCAGCAGCCCAAGTAGAAAAAATGGATGTAGCCTGAATGATTGAACCCAGAAAGGGTGCAATCCAGAAATGAACATCACCAGCAGTATGGTGGAGAAGCAAAGAAACCAGTGGTGTCTGTGAATGTAGAGGGAGAGAGAAAAGCTTCAAGAATGGGAAATTCAGGGGACTCGGAGATAGACTTCAGCAGCATTTCCAACTCTTAGCCGCATTATGTTCCTAGAGCCAAGGCATAAAGGAGATGGTTGAAAATAGGCAGCTGCTTTGGTTATCCACCAGCCTGCAGCCCTTCCTTTTGGCCACTAGATGTCAAGAACGCATCAATCCAGCACACTTTCTGGTCCCTTGAGTCTGGAAATAATGCTTGGTGGAACTGGCATGAGGAGTGGATGAAATCAGCAAGAAGGGCATCTCTAGAGGTTTTAAGGCAACTGCAAATAAGCAAAAAAAAAAAAAAAAAAAAAATTGGGTAGAATGCAGACACGAGGTCTTTTCACCAAGCCCCATAAAGAAAAATTGATTGCACTTTTAAAATTGCTTTGAAATTTGGGGAGGCTTTCAGGTCGAAAGAAGGAGGGAGAAACATAGTATGGAATATGTATTTTTCACAAGAGTTAATGTTCTCTAGAATTTGCAAACATTTTCCTGAAGCGAGTTCAAGGTTCTCAAACCCTCAGCCTAAGCAAGGAGGATGGTGATAATGGCCATGGTAGCAGCTGATGCCTGCATGGCTCTTAACTTTGTTGCAGGTATTGTTCTCAGCACTTTGCAAAAATTAACACCTTACGTCCTCACAACAAACCTTGGAGGCAGGTGCTATTATCATCATGCTACAGATCAGGAAGCAGAGGTCAGAGAGGTTACTGACTTGCTCAGGGTCACACAGCTGGTAAATGGCAGCATCAGGATTCAGCCCAGACATTTGGGCTCAGAGTCCATATTCTTACCTACTTTGCTCTACAATAGATGTTGACTCCTGACCTCTGGCAAAGGGAACTTTCTGAACCACAGATCAATGCTGTGATGTACCGATAAGAGTTGCAGAAGAAATCCTCATTGTAATAAACTTCACAAAATTTTAAATGAGAATAAATAAGGTTATAATGTTGGCCAGTATTTCCTTCCAGCTGCCCTGAATTTAAGGTCCTGGTCGGGCAGGAGCACGCCCCATCCCCAGGCGGAAGCCTGTGCTGTTAGCTGCCATAATTATCCACACAACAGCAGAAGAGAATGAACACGGCCCGGGAACCGTGGATTCCAGAAATTTCTTGTGTTTCTTAGCACAGAAAGATGATCATAAACTTGATATTGCAAAGGAAATGAGTACTTTTAGTTGGGGACCAGGAGACAGGATATTGCTTTAAGGCTGCCAAGAGTATTCAATTGCTGAGAAAATTGGAATAAATTAAGGAAATAGTATGATATGTTAGAAAAATGGTGGATTAAAAGCCAGAGACCAGATTTCTAATTTGGCTAAATATACACTTACCCATATGACTCTCCACTCTGCTCCTAGGTGTTTACCTAAGAGAAATAAAAACATATGTCCATGCAAAGAATTGTACACGAACATTCATAGCAGCTTTACAGAACTGTAAACAATCCAAATAACTGTTAACATACACATAAATAAACAAATTGTACAGCTGTGCAATGGGATACTACTCAGCAATAAAAAAGAACTTCCGATCCATGCAACAACATCGGAGAATCTCAAAAAAAAGTATGCTGAGTGAAAGAGGGCAGACCCAAAAGAGTTTATTCTCTGTGGTTCCATATGTATGAAGCTCTACAGTAACACAAAGCAAATCAGTGATTGCCTGGATCTGGGGGAGGGGCGCGAGGGATCTTTCCCGTGTGACAGCGTGCTCTATACCTTGATTGTGGAGTTGGCCACATGGATGTAAAGACTATGCTGATAACACTGTGTGATCTTGGAGGAGCCACTTTGCCCTTCTGGGCCTCGGTTTTCCCCTTTATAAAATTTGGTGGTCGGATTAGATGACATCTAGGGTTTCCTCTGCCTCAAAAATGCCCTTGTTATACCAATATCCAGCTTATTATGGACACAGAGTAGCAAAGGGCAATCTGCTTTGCAGAAATTTATTTTATAGTCAAGGATGAGTTTGGTCCAGAGAGCACAGAATATGTATTCAGTTACCCAGTAGTACTCCTTTGGGGAACAGTCATTTGTAGGCCAACTTTACTTAAGGAAACAGCTGAGAAAATAATTTGTCTGTGAGTAAGAAGGATATTCCCATGGAAGCTCCATGAGGACTGGAGGAGGGGCTTTCCCAGCGACACAAGAATTGTGGTGGGCAGGCGAGAGAGGGCAGCTGAGGAAAAGCCAACTTTGCCGTATCACCTCTGAGACCCCAAATGCTGGGGGACTGCGGCCGCCCTTTTAAATTTTCTCTTTTCTAGTCCATTCCTGGCAGTTAGCAAGGACTGTGGTGATGATCATCATCACCCTTTCTAGTTCTCACAGAGTCTGTGCAGAAGTAAAGAGCTGTGGGAGCTCAGAGGGTGTCATGGGAAGAGGGAGGACCCAGGAGACCGGACCACAAAACTTAGGGGGCTGGGAGCACTAGAGCCGCTCAGGCTGGGTCCTGACAACCTGCTGATTCCTGTCCTTGTGTGCCCCCAGGTCATGAAAACCTACCACATGTACCATGCGGAGAGCATCAGTGCAGAGAGCAAGCTGAAGGAGGCCGAGAAGCAGGAGGAGAAGCAGTTCAACAAGGCGGGAGAGCTCAGCATGAACCTGCTGCGGCACGAGGACCGGCCCCAGCGCCGCAGCTCTGTGAAGAAGATTGAGAAGATGAAGGAGAAGGCGAGTGAGGGCCCTGGGGCAGGGAGGGCCATGCTCCCTGACAGCCGGGGCCTCCCCTTCTGCACCTGGGGGTCGTCAGGGTAGAAGAATGCTGCCCGAATCTACTCTCTTGGAGGTCAGTGTCATGGAGGAGGCAGGCCTGGCCTCGTGCCAGGGTCAGCAGGCAGGGTGGGGTGCTCAGCTGATGAGAGCTGAGCTGGGATGAGTCTCACCCCCCGAGAGCACATTCTCTGATGGGCATCAGTGGGGGCGGGGGCTTGCTCTGGGGGTCAGTTAGGTGGCTGGGGGCTTTTGGGGACTGAGTGTGTCCCAACAAGAGGGAACAGCACTGGGCTGCCAACCGGCACCTGGTACTTGGTGAAGGACCATTCCGAAATTGCCAGGGCAGAGACGGGTGTTTAGGAGCACCGTGTGCCAGCGCTGGAGAGGGCTTTCGTAGGCCGTGGCGGAAGGAGTGCTGGTTTGGGAGTCAGACAGACTGACTTCTGAAAATACCACCTCTATTACACCTCTCCGAACTTCCGTTTTAAAATCTAACAGTGATGGCCCTGGCCGGTTTGGCTCAGCGGTTAAAGCTTCAGCCCGCGGACCGGAGAGTCTCGGGTTCAGTTCCCACTAAGGGCACGTACCTCGGTTGCAGTTTGTCCCCGGCCCCAGTTGGGGTCGTGTGGGTGGCAGCCACTCAATGTGTCTCTCTCACATTGAAGTTTCTCTCTCTCACTTCCTCCTTCTCTCCCTCCCACTCTATCTGAAGATAAATGCGGAAAAAAAAAATCTGACAGTGATGGCAAATAAATCTCCCCTCTCATGTCAACTCTGACGGGTTGGTAGTGGCTGCCCAGAGCTCTGTGTTGAGGATCACAAGCCCTCTCCAGGTTTGAGCTAAAAACTGTGCTGTGATCAGTTAATATCGTCTGCCATGCCCGGCTGGTATGGCTTACTAGTTGAGCATCGATCCATGCACCAAGAGGTCCCAGTTTGATTTCCGGTCAGGACACATGCCCAGGTTGTGGGCCCAATCCCCAGTGGGGGCCATGCAGGAGGCAGACAATCGATGTTCTCTCTTTCTCTCCTTCTCCTTTCCTCTTTCTCTAAATCAATAAAGGAAAATAATAATAATAATAATAATAATAATAATAATAATGTCTGCCATGGCCAGAATTTAGAGAGGCAGTGCACGAGTTGCTTTTTTGTCATCCTAGACTAGGTGACTTCCAAGGTTCATTTCTTCTTAGAAGGCTATGATTTCTTGTTGAATTCTCTGTACTCATTCATTCATTCCATGGAGTCAGCAAACATTTCCTCAACTCTTTTTTTTTTTCCTTTATTGATTTTAGAGAGAGAGAGGAAGGGAGAGGGAGATTGAAACATTGATGAGAGAGAACATCAATTGACCGCCTCCTGCATGCCCCCCACTGGGGATCGGGCCCACAACCTGGGCATGTGTCCTGACTGGGAATCAAACCTGCAACCTCTTGGTGCATGGGTCAACGCTCAACCACTGAGCCATACCGACGGGACTCCTTAACTCTTTTTATGTGCCAAATATTGTACCAGATATTTACTTGGGCTTCAGTGGCATGAATTGTATGATGATATGATCCTACAGCTCTTAAAAATTATAGGAGATTGAGTGGGAACAAGATCCAACAGGACCTGGATAAGCTGGAAAAGTAACCAGAGGCAAATAAAACAAGATTTCAGGGTAATTGCCAAAAGCAAAAAAAAAAAAAAAAAGGCTCCACAATAATCAGGCAGATACTGAATTAAAAAACGGGCAAAGGATTTGAATAGACATTTCTCCAAAGAACATATATGAGTGGGCAATAAATACGTGAAAAGATGCTCGGCATCATTAGTCATTAAGGAAATGCAGATCAAAACCACAGTGAGACACCACTTTATATTCGTGAAGTTGGCTAAAATAAAAAAGGCAGACAACGACAAATACTGATGAGGGTATGGAGCAAGTGGAACCCATGTACACTGCTAGAGGGCATGTAACATGACCCAGCCACTTTGGAGAATATTTTGGCAATCTCACAAAATGTTAATCGTAGACTAAGTTACCATATGTTCAACAATCCCACTCCTAGGTGTCACTCAAAGTACATATGTTCATACAAAAACTTGCACATGATTCAGAGACATAGAAGTAGGGTACAGACTGACAAACCTCAGAAGAGGGGGACGGTGGTGGCGGGGAGATGAGATAAACCACAGAACTTGTATGCGTGTATGCGTAACCATGGACATAGACAACAATGCAGGGGGGGAAAAGAAACATCTGTAACAAAAATAATTAATAAAAAATTATAAATAAAAATGGAAGAAATAAAAAACAAAACAAAAACTTGCACGTGAATGTTTCATAGAAGCATTATTTATAATAGCCCCAAAGTGGCAACAACCCAAATGTCTGTGAACTGATGACTAGGTGAATAAAATGTGGCCTATTCACGCAATGGAACATCATTTAGTCATAAGAAGGAATGGAGTACTGATTCATGCTACAATGTAGATGAATTTTGGAAACAGTATACTAAGTGAAAGAAGCCAGTCACAAAAGGCCACATATGTGGGATTCTATTTATATGAAATGTCCAGAATAGACAAACCCATAGAGACAGAAAGTAGATTAGTGGTTGCCAGGGGCGGGGGCAGAGGACAATGGGGAGTGACTGCTAATGGGTAAGGGTTTCTTTTTGGGGTGATGAAAATATTCCAAATTTAGATAGTGGAAATGGTTATATAGCTCTGAATATACTAAAAATAAAGAAATATTTAAAAAAGATAATCAGGTAGGGAATTACAGAACTACAACCTGGGGGAATACATAGAGGGGTAGAGCGAGTACTGGGTGGGCGTCTGGAGACCAATTTTTCGTTCATTTCTATGTTAATGAGCCATTTGGCTCTTGGACAAGCTGCTTTCCCCTTCAGGTCTCATTTCTTCACCTATAAAATGGATGAATTAAACTAAGATGCCTTTAATATCCTCCCCAGATACAAAATTGTATGAGTCCATGAAGTGCTGAAAATGGTCTCAGGGTCAGAGTAGACCCCTGCAAATTGGTCAGGAGTATCAAAACTTTCTGTGATGGTTGGGTGTGTGGCTGGTACAGGATGTAACTACCAGAAGTCTGTTTCTAGAAACTCCCTGCATAAGCGGACCGTGGAGAAAGGTCAGAGATCTCTGGGGACACCTCTACTGAAAAGCTAGGAGAACTCAATCTGGAACAAAGAAGGTTTAAGAGTGTCTGGGTGAAGGAGGAAACCCTGTTTCTTTAAGGAGAGCTGTCTTTTTACCCAGCAGTGGGACTCATTAGTCTGATGGGGTCAAGGGGACAGCTCTCCAATTCATGTACTCCGTCCTGCCCAGGTGGCCGAGAACAGAAGCAGCTTCACAGGGAGGCAGGCTGGCTCCTAGCCAACACTGGCCCTCGGGCTGCCCTGCCCCACTTGGCCTCTCCCACCTCTCACATCCAGACAACCAGTGAAAATCACGTAATGGCTGCCTGTGCAGGGACTGTTCTGGGTGCTATAGGTCCAGCGATGAACAAGGCAGATCAGGTCCCTGACTTCACAGAGCCTACTTTCTAGTGGGAGACATTGAAAATCAGCAAGTACACAAGGAGTCAAAAATGTAATTTGGGGTGGTTAAAGTGCTTTTGAAGAAAAATAGAGTAATCAAGATGTCCTTCAGTAGGTGAATGGATAAATAAATGGTGGTAAATCCAGACAATGGAATACTGGCTAAATATTCAAGATCTAAAAAGCAATAAGCTAGCAAGCCATGAAAAGACATGGAGGAACCTTCAAGTGCATATGAATAAATGAAAGAAGCTTATTTGAAAATGATGCACACTGTATGACTCCAACTGTATGACATTCTGGAAATAAAAAGATAAGAGGTTGCCAGGGACTAGAGGGAGGGAAGGATGGAAAGGCAGAGCACAGCAGGTTTTTAGGGCAGGAAAACTACTCTGTATGATACTAGAATGGTGTCCAAACCCATAGAATGTACGACACCATGCAAGAACCCTGGGCTAAGCTATGGACTCAGGGAGATAATTATTAGTGACTGTACCATTCTCGTGGGGGATGTTGATAATGAGTGAGGTTGTGCATGTGTGGGGCTGTGACATGTGGAAGTCTCTGTACCATCCTCTTGACTTTGTAGACCTAAAACTGCTTGAAAAATAACATCTTAAAAAATTAAATAAAAATGAGAACAATCACTAAAAATTGAATACAGATTAAATAAATAAATAAAAAATAGAACAGGGCAAGGGGATAGAGAGTGGAGGGAGGGACGGTGGAGATGCTGGCAGCACATTTTAGACAAGGTTGCCCTCAGAGTCCGATCTGACCTCGTGACCTTGGGTAAGACCCCAAGTGACATGAAGGACCAGGTCACACAGAGACTAGGAAGGATGACCAGCCAGGCAGGGGGAACAATTAGTCTGAAGGCCTCGAGGCAGGAGGCCATTGTCACAGTTTGGGCAGCCACTGGGAGGGGCCTCAGGAGGTTTTGGGCTGTTGAGGAGGGACCTCAGGGGGTCTTACTGACTCAGCTTGGGTAGAGGCCAGGAATAGGCTGCTGCTTATTGAATAGTGCTGCTGGCGTATGGAGTAAGGTATTCCAGAGGGGTGTGGTGGATTGAATCACCATCAGTGACCATAAAGCCCCAAATCCCTGCCATCCGTGGCTCAGCGCTCACATCTACTCTGTTCTTCTTCCAGAGGCAGGCAAAGTATTCTGAGAACAAGCTGAAGTGCACGAAGGCCCGGAATGACTACTTGCTGAATCTGGCTGCCACCAACGCAGCTATAAGCAAATACTACATCCATGATGTCTCCGACCTGATTGATGTGAGCACCTGGAGTGTGGGACTGAAAGGCACCCACACCCGGGCTGGTGCAAATCATCAGCCGAAGGAGGGGCTGGCCCCTGTCCTTAGCGGACATTCCAGGGTGGAGGGGAAGGACCGGGAGCATGTGGGGCCTGGGAGATGAGTTTCTACTTCCGCGGGTGGGAGTGGGCCTGCGGCGGACCCTGCACAGTTGCAGTCATATATTCACTGTGCGCTTCCCAAGTACCCTCCTCTACACCAGGCCCTTCGCTGGGTCTGGGGGTACAGGAGTGGTTGTCCAGAGTTCATGCCGTAGGGATTTCTCAGGATGGTACAGACATGTTCAGTGCCCCCAGGTCTAGTCTGCCAGACATACACACGCACATGAAAGAAAAGAGTGAATGAGAGAATTACAGTTGACCCTTGAACAATGTGAGGGTTAGGGGTGCCAATCTCCCCCGACAGTCAAAAATCCACATATAACTTTTAACTCCTTCAAAACTTAACTATAGTCATCCCTTGGTGTCTGCAGATGCTCAAGTCTCTTATAGCCAATGGTATAGAACAATGCATGTAGTTGGCCCTCTGCCTACATGGATTCCCAACCCTGGATCAAAAATAGTCTTCAATCTATGGTTATTAGTGGACCTGCACAGTTCAAACCTGAGTGGTTCAGGGTCCACTGTACAGAGATCAGCTTTACTTGGGGATGTTGTCATTGGACAAATCAGATGGTTTAAGCGAAAGGAGGATGGAACAGACTCCCGAGTACCAGCTGCACAGGACAGGCTGGAGGGACAGCGGTGCTAGAGAAAGAACATCGTGAGGGGCGCCATCAGGGAGAGCCTCTGTCGTGTGTGTTGGAACTGGGATGGCCTCTCGTGTCTTCCCCTCCTCTGCATACAGGGATCTGGTCCAGTAGATGCTCAGTAAGGATTCCATACTGGTGGATGGATCCTTCTCCTCTGGCCTTGGTGTATCCATCAGGAATTCAGGAAGGCTGCAGGAGGGACCCTTTTCACCATCCCCAGGAGAGGAATCTGCTGGGCCCTGCTGGGCCAAATTTCTATTGAGCAGCTCTAGGTCTTGAGGTGCCACGGTAGACAAAACCAGTGGTTCTGCCCTCCTGGAGCTTACCCTGCGTGACCCTGACACGTTAACAGGCAATTGCAATGCCACGTGGCAGGTGTCCCTAGAGGAGGGACGTCTGACATAAACTCTGAGTGGGGAGAGCATCAAGGGAGACTTCATGGAGGAAGTGACCACTGAGCCTGAAGGAAGGGTGTTCAGGCAGGAGAGAGGAAGAGTATGCCAGGCAGAGGGAATACATGTGGGAAGGCCTAGAGACGAGAAAGAATGTGGTCGATTTGGGAAGCTGAGAGAAGTTCTGCTGTTGCCCAAATTTCAATGCACAAGTCCCCTGAAGGCTTTGGTGTGATTTGTGTGGTGGGATTCCCGAATGCACGAGGGCCCCCAGGATGAGACGTAATTGACGGGATAGGAAATGCTTGTGGTCCCCACCTTCACATCACGGCCCTCACCTGCACCCTTCTGTCATGTGCCTGTCTTCAAGTGCTGTGATTTGGGCTTTCACGCCAGCCTGGCCCGCACCTTCCGGACCTACCTCTCAGCCGAGTACAACCTGGAGACCTCTCGCCATGAGGGGCTGGATGTCATCGAGAATGCGGTGGACAACCTGGATTCCCGAAGTGACAAGCACACGGTCATGGACATGTACAACCAGGTCTTCTGTCCTCCACTCAAGTTTGAGTTCCAGCCCCACATGGGGGATGAGGTAGGTTTCTCCCAGGAGCCTGTGCTTGAGGCTGCTTCCGTCTGTGCTCCCATGGGCTCCCAGAACACCAGTGGGAGGGGACCACCAGCCCCGTTCCACATGCAGGATGTTGATCTCAGAGGCCTGGGGCTTTCCCAGCCAAGGAGTTTACACTAATACCTTAATCTTGCTGACTCAAGTCCCCCACCTACAGAATTGCAGGACATTAGTGCTCCTTAAAACCCCTCCCACTTAAGTCTGGAGGACCCCAAGAGAGTCCCATGTGTGCATACATTCCTTCCGTGGGTTACAGGAGGCTGGGCCTCACCACAGCCACTCTGGCCAACATCTCACCAGAGCACTGCCCGTCCTCCAGCGCAGGAGGCGCACCACCCGCTGCGTTTCCTTCGGTGCTCAGGCTGCTCGCATCCTCGCTATGTTCCGGGGAACGGGATAAGGCACTTGCCACTGGCCCCAAAGCAGCACTCTAGTTACTCAAGTTTCACAAAATCCCTTAAGCACATAGCTCCTTGAGCTTTCTGTCTCATTCCTCCCTCTCTCTAGGGGCCCTAGTCTTGGAACTGGTGGAGAAGAGCCACCAGATGTCCTATCTGTCTCCCCATCTCCATCATCTCTACCCCAGGGCCTGTGCACAGCACTTTCTCCTAGTGGCCCCTGTCCCTCCACCTAGACATACCCCACCCGTGCACACGGGAGTTAGGGGGACACAGGCCAATAGTCACAAGATCCTGCCAGCCTCTGGATCCTGTGGGAGCTCAGCTGGGCCATCCACTGAACTTGCTTGGCAGGAAGGGACAAGGAGGCTACTTAGCAGATGGCTGGACCCTCCGGATGGTTCTACCCACTTTCTTCATTTGCAAAAGAGAGGCCTCTGCAGGGTTTCCTGCAGCACCTGCCCCACCCCTCTGCCCTCATGTCCAGCCCTTTGGCCCATCATCTGGACCTGAAAGCTCTGGCCTCATGGTGACCACTGGTGACCACTTGGGTTGCCTAATTAGTGGTAAATAACTAGTAAATAACAGAGCCCTGCTGACCCTTATTATCTCAGCCGAGCCACGCCAGGCAGCCCAGCCCACAGGTGGTGACAGAGCCCTGGACGGAATGGATGTAGAGAGAATAGTATTTCTCTCCTCTCTTCCCTCCTCCACCTCTCACTCAATCGTCCTGCTGGAGAAATGGTCCAAGAGGCCGTCGCCTCTCTGAAGCACCTTCCTGCTGGGGAGTCGGAGCACCGGGCTGGCTGTTCTCCGTTCTTTGTTCTTTTCCTTGGCTTCTTTTAGGGGGTTGCTTTCTAACTACAGCTTCCTGCCTGGAAATTAACTAAGTCGTCTCACTTGATGAGGTTATGTCAGAGCTCTTAGTAAACCCTCAAGAGTGCACAATGCAGAAGACCGTGACCGAGAGGCCACACTTCGCGGTTCAGGAGGGGGCCCCTGGTTCCCATCCGGGTATAAGCTGTGTTACCTTTGGCAGGTCATTTAAGCTCTCCACGCCTGTTTCCTCAGCATTTACAGGGAGATTAGTGATCGTTCCTGTCCTAACTCCACACGGGTGGTGAGGACACTGGGCAACCGCAGGTGGGGCTGTTGTTTCTACAGGTGTGCCAGGTCAGCGCGCAGCAGCCCGTCCAGACTGAGCTACTCATGCGATACCACCAGCTGCAGTCCAGACTGGCCACTCTCAAGATAGAGAATGAGGAGGTGAGTGAGCCCCTCTGCCCTGTAAAGGATTTCCTCACAAAGGCCTAGCTTGTCCTGGGGAGTCCACACTCGCCAAAGAACACACAGGAAGTTCAGGTTCATCTGTAAGGTGGACTGTTGCACAACCATTAAAACCATGCACACCAGGAATCTTTCATGGTCGAGGGAATGCTCACATGATGTTGAGTTAAAGAAACAAAAGAGGAAGTAAAACTGTATGTTCAGTATTACCCTAACTAGGGTAAACTAGAGTATGCACATATGTATCTCTGTATCACAGGCACAGAAAAAAGATGGGAAGGAAATACTTCAAAATGTTAATGGTGGTTATGTCTGGGTTATGGATTATAGGTGATTTCTGTTTTCTTCTTTGTGCTTTGCTCTCCTTTTTATAATGAGCTTATGTGATTTTTACCATCAGAAATTATAATAGGTATTTTAATTTATATAATTAAATAACCCCAGGCACACTAAATGTGTCATGGATTCTGAACTCCAGGGAACTTCTGTCTTACCATTGCCAGCATCCCTCCCAAGCAAGCTGGTGACACAGGATTACCGCGGGGAGGATACAAATGGAAATCCCAGCTTTGGTGGCTCCGTTCTGGTCTGGACTGATGAGCCACCAGCCTTGGTGCCTCCATGCAGGGAGGCGGACACCAGAATGTGGGGAGTGTCACCCGCGATCATGGGCAGGTTTGTCATTGAGAAGTGCATTCACAGTAGGAGATGGGGAGCCATCGTCCTGTCTTCACATCTCAAGAGGGCTGTCCTGGGCAGAGAGGGCTGGTTCACTCTGTCTCTACAAAGGACAGAGCTAGGGCGAACATGAGACAGAATGTCACTCAGGATGATGATGGAGCCAAGAAGTCCCTGGGGGAGGTTATGGGGAGACAAATTATATATTTGTTTTTCAAAGCTGAGAAGATACAGGTAAACAGAATGTTTTCTCTATTTATTCCTGTCCTACATTTTCCTCCAAAGCATTTTAAATTGTTTACGTGGAACAGTATATGGATAATATTCATGGAGTTTTAATTGGAAATCAGGGCCACAGGAAGAATGAAGCAAGTGTTCCTCTGTAGAGGCTTTTCACGGTCATCGATATTCTTGATTTGGGACCTGAGCTTGTATCAGGCTTACGTTAGAAAGAGCTGATTCATGCATTTATTCATTCAACAAGCATTTCTCCAACAAATACTTATTCGGGTATTTCTTAAGCACATACTCTGTGCTAAACATTGTGCTAAATGCAGAGTAAAGTGAGTGAGCAAGAAGACACCATGGTACCTCCTCTCATGGAGTTTATGTTCTAGTGAGAAAAGAGATAATGAAACACAAAAGCAAACCAATCAATTAATAAGTATGCAGAGTTTTAGAGAGAGATAGGCCTTAAGTTAAAAACTGAAGTCAGGGGGCCTGATGTCACCAGGAGGTGACATTTAAGTTGAGACCCGAGTGATAAGAAAGAGACTTTGAGCAACAGTAATTTAACAAAGAATGTAGGTGCAGTTTCTCCTGAAACTGTTTTTGGAATGACGCTCCATCCAAGTATGGGTTCGCCATGTAGGCCCAGGTCGGCAAAGGGATGCTGTGGGGTGGGGGCGGGGTGTGCCCTGCATGTGTAGACTTCCAGGGGCCCACTCAATCCCAACACGGAAGTTAGAATCCTGGAGAAATGACTAGACAGTGGTGTCTCAGCATCTGTCTTCCTCGAGCTTCTCTTTTCTGTCAGGCTTCTGATAGGACTCAGGTGGCAGATAGCTGCAGAGCTCATTCATTGAGGATGGCCGCTCACTTTATCCAGACTTTGTCCCCACCCTGAAGAGAACCAAGAGTATTTCTAGTGTTGTCCCTCTTCAGGGGACCTGCCTCTCATCAGAGGAGCTCGTTTGGGGCTATATAACTAGGTAAAGAGGAAAAACCTGGAAACCTGAGTCCTTGTTCATCACAATATTCTCCAAGGTTCTCTCTGGCTGAAGCAATCCAATGAAACGACTCGCGATCGGGCAGCCTGGGTTCTCAGCCCAGCCAGCTCACTGGCCTCACTTTTCACATCAATATAATAGGGACGGTCATGTTTGTCCAGCCTGCCTCCTAGAGGTTTCGTGGGGAAGAAGTAAAGCAATGGTTAGAAAAAGGACTTTGGGGTGTCAAAGGCATTCCGAGGCTAAAGGATTTTTGTCGACATGTTTTCCCAGGTGAGAAAAACCCTGGATGCCACCATGCAGACCTTGCAGGACATGCTGACTGTGGAAGACTTTGATGTCTCCGACGCCTTCCAACACAGTCGGTCCACAGAGTCCGTCAAGTCTGCCGCCTCTGAGACCTACATGAGCAAGATCAATATCGCCAAAAGGAGAGCCAACCAGCAGGAAACAGAAATGTTTTATTTTACAGTAAGTGGACCCAGAACCCACTGTCTGCTCACCTGCCGGCATTGACTTGTGGGGAGCAGCCCAAGCCAGGGGGAGCCAACGAAACCATGTGGGTCTGTTAGACCTACAGTTCTTCCAACATGATTCTCCAATTAAGTTGCCTGGCTTGGCTTTGTGAAATGCAGAAATTGGAATTACCAGTCATTGCCCTGGCCGGTTTGGCTCAGCGGTTAGAGCGTTGGCCCGCAGACCAATGACTCTCAGGTTCGGTTCCGGTCAACGGCACGTGCCTTAGTTGCAGTTCATCCCCGGCCCTGGTCGGGTCATGTGGGAGGCATCCAGTCGATGTGTCCCTCTCACATCGATATCTCTCTCTGTCTCTGTCTCTCTCTCTCTCTCCCTCCCATTCTATCTGAAGATAAATACAAAAATATTCTCGGGTGAGGATTAAAAAAAAAAAAAATTACCAGTCATAGTTTCGGCATTGGTCTTGGCAACTTGGCATTGGACAGTTATGGCAACTGTCCTGTTCTAGGGGAAACCAGAGTGTGTTCAGTAGGGTGAGAGGAAAATGGAATGGAGCCAGGTGCACGCTCCACGTAACAGCCCGAAAGTTCAGTGGATGGCTGTCGTGTTGCATTGTCTTAAATTGGGGTGTGGGCTTTGGAAACAATGCCCTGTGTGATCCGTGCAAATTGCTGGTGAATTGCCAGCCCTCCATGTAAAATCCCAGATGGCTAACATTCCACGTGGCCAGGGACAGGGAGGAACAAGGATAAGGGGCATTGGGGCTTTAGTTCAGTCTATGCCTAGTGAACATAGAATTTGGGGCTCTGAGGGACCCTGAGTCCTCCATCTGATGCTTGATCCGTTCAACCGTGTCCCTGTCAAACAGTCCTGCCGCTCTAAGATGGAAAGCTCCCTCCTGCCCCAACAGCTCTTTTGTGGGGCCTGTGGCTGGCTGTAGATGTTATAATGTTTTCCCTTATCTCTGTTCTCTTCAAACATCTGCCTCACTAGGATTTCTGGTCATTGATTTTGATTCTGTTCTCTGGAGTGATCCAGAGAGAGGCGAACTCTACAGGGCAGTCTTTGGCGTGGTCGCAGGGAGCCGGGTGTTCGTTTCTCCAGGTTAAATATATCTGGTTCTTCCAATCCTGCCTCGTCAGCTTTCCTTTCGAGTGGCCTCAGTATCCTAGTGACTCTCCTGGACATGTTCCATCTGTCGCCGATGCCTCTTCCAAAGTGAGACTCCCAGCAGTGTGGTCTGCCCAGCACAAAACAGAGCAAACTCTCACCTCCTTCCACAGAAGGTGCTGTGCTCCTTTCCATATGTCCTGAGATCATATTCCTTTTTTTTTATAAAGCTAAGTTAATACCAGTTAAACCTCTATTCCCTGTGCACTGACGAGGTTGCCCTCCTCCTGAAGGATGTGTAGATGACGCCTTGGGTAGGTCTTATGTTTATCACCAGTTGGAGAGCCTCTTCGTGGATTCAGTCCCTGGCTCCAGACTGGCAAGATCCTGGTCCGGTTGTTCAACGTGTATGCTGTCTCTTCAGACCTTGGGCGGTCTGCGGGTTCAGTGAGTGTGGCTTGCACTAGGCTAATATTGATCCACTAATCGGCACTTTTAGATTGTGGTCATTTAACCAGTCACAACCCCACCCAGTTCTAACATTCACCTTATCAGATCCCTTGTCAAAAACCGAGAGTTGACAGGGACTGCATTTCCTCGAGCAACACTCTTTGACTTTGTTGTTCTCAAAACAAAAAGCATAGCTAGTCCTAGTGGATCAGCCAGTGCCCATCTCCGGGGTTCACCACTTCCTCGGAGGACCTCCCGTGTTTGCAGAGAGGATTTGCGGGTTACAAAGATAAGTGAGGCATGCATGTGAGTATTAATTCACTCTGGCAGCAGAAGCAACAAAATTTGGGTGTCAGACACAGAGAAGGGGGTCCAGCCTGCTTGAAATTAAAAGATAGGATTCACCAACGCCCATGATCAAGGATCACCGATGTTATATTTCATGTTAGTATTCAACTTATCAACCTGCTTGGCTAGCACACCTCATGACTTGATGTTGTGACATTACTTGGGGTATTTTTAAGGACCTAAAATATTCCTTTTAATGCAGACGTCAGTACAACTTGATGGCATTCATTCCTTCATGGGTCACGCGTGAAGCCTGGGTAAAGCTTGGAAGACATAGGCAGAGTCCACGGGTCCCAGAGCCCCAGGGTGTAAGTGAATAACCCACTAAGGCTTGAGTTCTGTGTTTGGGATTAGAGCTTCAACTACCAGGGGCAGTGAGGCATGGCAGAGAAAATACCTACTTATACCTCAGCTGTGCTTTTCATGGCGAATTCTTAAACACATGATAAAATCGGGGGTGTTGCTACTGGAAGCATTCAGAGAGAGCCTCTGGGTGAGCAGTTATTAAACTGAAGTGTGCATTTGAGTCTTATGGGAAGTTTGTTCAAAATGCAGGTTCCCAGACTACCACTCTCCCCGAGGTGGGGCCCTGGAAAGGTGAACGCTTCCGGGCCTCTGTGATGTCCTCCTCGGGTATAAAATGAGGGCTTAGACTCTCAGTATTCCCAAGCAGTAATCTGCGTTTGACCCTCTCTGCAGCTGGGTGGGAGGCTGTGGTCCCTGCACCACACTTGGCAATGACGTGAGTCTGCTCTTATTTTACCCTGAGGGGGCCATGGAGGCCCAGACATATTCAGTGATCTGCCCAAGGTCATACACTGAGCGGCCATGGCTCTGAGCTTCGGCCTCCTCCTGGGTGGAATGGACGATGCTCCACCCATTTGCCATTCAAGACTGTGGTGAGGACCAAATGGATGTATTTGAAACTGCCGAGTGCTCTATAGATACGAGGGGGAATGACTCTTAACGACCAAGGCACAAGGTCCTAGGTGCTAAGACGGACCATGGCCAAGGTGAGGGACACCTCAAACTTCCACAGCAGAAACCCACGGAGGTGGGAGCAGGTGAGGTGACCCAGTCTTACCCATGCACACATCAGCCACTACCCCTTGGGCCTTGCCCCTACCATGTGTTCACAGGAAGGTGGTGATGTTCCAGAAGCTCTTTTCCAGGTCGTACTGGGGTGTCCTGAGCCTCCACAGCTCATTTCCCTGCTCCTCTGCACCCCTTTCTGACCACTCTGGCTGGGGCAATAGAATGGATTTCTTTGTGAGAAAGAAAATGACATATTTGGGGCATTCACAGTTACCCCTGTGCCTTCATTCTTGAGGCGTTTGCAATTGCCATTCCGTCTGCTTAGGACGCTCCCTCCCCAGGTACCTGCACAGCCCCTCCCTCACTTCCTGCAGGCCTTGGCTCACTGTCAGCTCTGCAGCGGGGTCTGCCCGCCTCCCGGCCCTCCAGGTCTGCCTTACTTTCATTCGTGGCATTCCTCACCATCTGACCAGTTGTGTCTTTTACTTACTCTTTTGGGTTAGCTTATTTTTGATCTCCTCACTCTGCTGCGTCAGCTCCAAGTCAGGATTGAGCTAATCTCTGAGCAGCTACTATATACCAGGCACATAGTAGGCACTGAATTGGCTGTGGACCGCATCTCCAGGGACTCATGGCCCAGCAAAGTCATGCCCCAGCAGAGGGGGCTCCTGCCGTGAGTTTGGGTGATGTGGGCTGGCAGGGGAGGAAAGCAGCTACCTATGCAGAGGTGTGGCTGAGGCCCTGCTGAACTGGGGACAGGTAGATGCATTTCCAGTCTGGGTGGCCCCTGTCCCTCTCCACTGCTCAGAGCGCATTGTGCTTGGCCAGGCTCCTGAGTTAGACAGCCTGGAGGTCCCAGGGACCTCGGGCACATTGCTTTCCTGTGCCAGCCTCACCTGTCTCATCTGTAAAAGAAAACATATCCCCCAATGCAGTTGGGGTTATTTTAACAGGACCATCTCTAGGGGCCTGCAAGGCCCTTCCTCCTTCAGAGCGGGGCCTATAGAAGAAAGACTTGTTCAAAGCTCCTCTCTGACAGATGCGATAAGGCCTTGCCTCAGCTGTGTGCCCCGGGGACGGTTCCGGGACTGTCCCGTCTTTACTGTTCCTGGCCCAGAAGCACAATGGAGCTCTGAAGACTAAAGAAGCCCTTTGCTCAGGGCTCCCACAGGCCTCACCTGACAAAGCGCCTTTCACTGCTCCCATTCCCCCCAAGCTTTCTTTGTGTTCCCAGAACTGACCTGAGTGCCTGGAGCCCTCATGGAACTGGGCAGCGCTGGGCAGAGCTGGGGAGCTGATGGAGGTGCACACAGGAGCGGCTGCAGGGGCCCTCCTTGCCCCACGCTGGGGTCTTTGGGGGGACACGGTCTCCCTTTGACCTCCCTGCCCCAGAGGTCCCTTCCAGAGCAGAAACGGAGGGACTTTGCCTTGCAATCTGTAATGTCCTTATGCCTTGTGTCTTACAGAAATTTAAAGAATATGTGAACGGCAGTAACCTCATCACCAAGCTGCAGGCCAAGCACGACTTACTCAAGCAGACCCTGGGCGAAGGTGAGTCAGGCGGAGGCCTGTGCGGAGGGGCTGTCTTCCCCGCTGGGTTCTGTCGTGGCCCCTTGAGCTGTTTCAGCTGGAGACACTGGGCCCTTGGCAGAATGAGGCCTGGTAGTGGGGCCACCTTCCAGGACTGGGTAGGCTGCTATAGTTTATAGTCTATAGCCCTGGTACAGACGCTGAGAGGGGTCCAGTCTGGCTGCAGAAAATAGAGGGCAAACGCAAGTTTTGGTTTAGATTGTGGGGGAAGGTGTAAGGCAAAGTGATAAAGGGGCCCCCCATAGGGATGGGGTGGGAATTCAGAGACATGGGGTTCTGCATTAATACTTTTCAGCGGATACTCTTTGCCAGGCCTACTATTGGAGTGTCCAGGTTCTAAGTCCAAAGAAGAAAAATCCATGTGTAAGGCAGGGTTTGGTCATTGAGAGACCTGAGGACTAGGCTTAAAACTACCCAAAGGTTTCCAATGACAGTAGGAATAAAAGCCCAACTGCTCTTGTGGCGTACGAGGCCTTATGTCATTTGACTTCTGCCTACTTCCCTGACCTCTACCATTCTCTACTCCCTTACTGTTCTCCAGCCACACTGAGCTCCTTTCTGCCCTTCAAAACGCATTGAGCTTATTCCTGCTCCAGGGCCCTCGCATATGCTCTTCCCCTTGCTGGGATACCCTCAGCCCAGATCTCAGTATGGGTGGTTCCTTATCCTTCATTTGTCAGCACAGATATCGTGTCTTCAGTGAGAATCTGTCACCCAACCTCAAGGAATCACCACCTCTGTCCCAATATTCTGTTTGATTTTCTTCATCTCACTCATCGTTATGGGAAATCATCCTATTTATTAGCTGTTCACTTGCTTATTATCTTTGGTCATGCCCCACCCCTCCACACACACACCAATAATATCATATCTTAAACCAGAGTAGGGACTCCCTTGCTTACTTTATCCCCAGTGCCTAGAACAGTGCCTGGCTCATGGCCAGCACTCAATTAATAGTCACTGAATGAATGTTGAATGGAAGGGCCACCAGAACATAAACTAGGACCCAAGGTCATAGATGGTTTGTAGCAAGTTCTGGTGGCCCTGGAACCTGATGTGAGGTTCAGCTGTGAGGAGAGCAGCTGACCTGGGGTTCCTGAAGCTGCTGGGCTCTGCCTGGAGCACCATTGGTCCCGCACTCAGATGTATGCATTGTTCCGTTTGGAGAGGGCTGTCAGCTGAAGGGGGTGCTGCACCAAAAGGAAAGGAAACACGGGCTCCAGGAACTAGGGAGCCAACACAAGAGAGATGAAGGGAATTTCCAAGGTGATGATGCCAGAGCCCAAGATGACAGCTTGAAGCAGGCCTAGACGTCACCCAGGACTTTGGGTGGGGGTGGGCAGGGAAAGCCTTACAAGACGAGAGCTGTGCCGGGGCACGGGGTTGGCGTTCGTTGGCTGTCGGGTGTTTGCCGTCCACAGCATGTCCTTGCCCTTCCTGGGATCACTGTCTTCTCCTTGTGGGTGCACATCCCACTGGCTGTGCTCTGGCCACACAAGGGCTCCCTAACATCCACTCAGCAACTATCAAGTGGGCTGCTGGATCTGTGGACGCTTGGCATTTGTGAGCCCCATGCTTTAGAGGAAATGGTGAGAGATTAAACCACTCCCCATCCCCAAGGTACTTATAATCTAGCTGGGCGCCAACTCATGAATTTATAAAAAACGAAGTAACAATAAAATTGTTACACAGAAACACTGGATATGTTGCCAAGTGAACAGTACAGACTCTGAGGGCTGTGAGTCAGGAGAGGAGGGGATCACCATGGGCCCAGGAGAGCTGGAAATGCTTCAAGGAAGAGGAACAACTAGGGCTTGGAGGAATAACCAGGGCTTTAAAACTAATACCAATGGAAAACTTTCAGTCAACTTTATAGACATGTAACGTGCACACAATAAGAAGCCCCCTTTTATGTGTGGAAATCAGTTTTGATGAACATATACACCCACCACTCCAAAAGTTCCCTTGTGCCTTTTTGCAGTCAATCCCTCCCCCACCCCATCCCCGCCCTCTACCCCAAGCAACCACTGCTCTGATTCCTATCATCATAGATTAGTTTTGTGTGTTCCAGCTGGTAAGAGTTGGGAACTTTGGGGGGTGATGGAAATGTTCTATATCCTGATTTGGGTGATGGTTATAAATGAGTATATATATTTGTCAAGACTCATTGACTGGGGGTAAGGGTGAGGAAGAGTGAGTTCCAATAGCCTCTTCTTCATTTCCTCCCTCCCCTGTACATCCTGCCCATCCTGACATTTCAGTATTGGGCCAGGTGAGTGGGGCCGTTGAGGAGTGTGGGTAACAAAGAGGGAAACACAACAGCAGGAATGGAGTGACAGGGAAGAGACGGGAAGTCCTAGAGAGGACGTTGATGAGTGTGTGATGGGGCAGCTTCCCCGACTAGCATGAAAGAGGGAGATTGGTTTTTATGGTCATGGGGCTGAGGGCTGGGGGCTGTTTCTCATGCTGTGTAACATGTGAGTTGGTTATATTTTTGAAATCAGATGTATATTTTTGAAATTCTACCTCAGTAAAACTGTTCAAAATTAAAGGGGGGGCAATCTGGAATTCCAAGGAGATATGGGATCCGGAGGTAAGATTAGGGAGCCCTCAGTAAGCATTTGCGATCACCTAGAAAGGGTGCACAGAAAGAGAAGAGAACGAGGTCCGGTGTGCATCCTGGGGACAGCCCGACATTTAGAGGTTAGGGGTGGGCAGATGAGGAGGTGACAATAAGAGAAACTGAGGAACAGCCTGAAGGGCAGCAAGGACACCTGGGAAGTGTGGAGTCATGAAAAGCAAAGAGGAGAAATCTTTATAAGCAGAGGGGAGCAATGGCGCCGAAAAGTCAGGTGAGAGCAGAGAAGACATTGGATTCAGCCACACAGAGCCAGTGCCTTGAAGTGGTGAGGACAGAAGCCACCTACAGTGGCGTGAGGGGAGGAGGACAATGCCTCTGGACTGCTCCTTCAGAGGGATCTGCTATAAAGGAGAGTGGACAAATGGGGATGTAGTTGGAGGGAGAACTAGCTAGCGTATACATATCCAGAGCATGCTTGCATGCTGATGTAAGGATCCGGAAGGGAGGAGATTGGTGATGCTGCTAGAGAGAGGGGAGACATTTGTAGGAACAGAGCTCCTGGGAACAGTAGAGGGATGGGACCTAGAGCACAAGGAGAAGGCCTGGGCTTTGGCAGAAGTGGGGTCCTTCCTCAGGAGTATCAGCAAGCAGAAGGTGAGTGGGTGGGTGCAGGTGGGTGGGTGGCGCTCTGGAGACAACACCAAGACCCCATCTTACTGATTTTTCTTTTCCACTGAAGGAAGTGAGCACGTCCTTAGCTGTGAATGAAGGGAGCAGCGTGGGAGCGGGTAGCAGGGTTGAGGAACCACAAGAAGGTATCTTGTGGCTGGTACACTTTAGGGCCAATAAATCTGTGTTGATATAAAGCAATGCATAGTCATCAGGCTTTGGTATGCATAGATGGAATCACCAGGGGTGCTTGTTAAAATGTGGATTCCTGGGTTCTTATCTCAGAGATTCTGATTGAGGAGCCCCATGGGAGAGCCCAGAAATCTGCATTTTTAACCAGGGTCCCAGATGATTCTGATGTAAACAGTCAGCAGACTGTATTGAGAATCGCTGAGCCCTGGTCGATTTGGCTCAGCGGTTAGAGCATCGGCCTGCGGACCAGAGAGTCGTGGGTTTGATTCCGGTCAAGGGCACATACCTTGGTTGTGGTTTGTCCCCGGCCCTGGTCGGGGTGGTGCAGGAGGCAACCAATCGATGTGTCCCTCTCACGTGGATGTTTCTCTCTCTCTCCCCACCCCTTCCCACTCTATCTGAAGATGGATGGAAAAAATATCCTCGGTGAGGATTAAAAAAAGAGAGAGAGAGAGAATCGCTGAAAAAAATGTATGTGAACAATAAAAAATGAAATGTGTATGAGCATATCCCTACGAATCGGAGGCACTTGGGATTTGATAAGAGGCAGTTCTTTCCAACAGACCACACCTTAGGCATGATTTGGTTCTTTATTTCACAGATAATTAAGACCAGTTGTGTTTTGTTTTTAGGGAAGGATGAATGTTCTCTGGTTAAAAAACAACTAAACATCAATATATACTTTTCTTTCCAGGGGAGAGAGCAGAATGTGGCACAACCAGGTAAGAACTCGCGTCTTGGTTTCTCTCACCTGGTGCCCTGAGGTGGGGGTGGGGGAGGTGGGAGGAGCAGGAGAGGAGGGGAGGGAGGAAAAGACACTGCTGAGAGCCCAGACGGGCTGGGGTCTGGGCTGGGGTCTTCTTAGAGTGGGACAGCTCTTCACCGTGTCCTGAGGGGATGGTGTCTTTTCGGGTGCTCTGCTGGTTCTAGCCTGACTGAAGCCACACCCCCTCCAGGTTGGTGATGGGGATGGGGCACTCTGAGCTGCTGTGGGTCAGTGGGTATTCCCCCCCACCTTGATTGCACGGTCCATCGAGTGGGACAGTAATATATATTGCAGTGGCTGAGGGCAACCAGTGGAGGCCAGAGGCTGTGGGGTAGTTGTTGACCTGTCTTCCCATCTGTTACATGGCTGCTGAGCAAACTGTCCAGCTGAGGTGGGGGGCCCAGCTTAGGGTCCCCATGTGTCAAGGCTTTGGATTTGGCTGAAATTGCACACAGCTGGGCATATGCATGCGCATACCCACATAAGCGTGTGCAGATGCCCCTTCTGCCCGCACCCTGGCTTTGGACCTCACCCGCACTTGGATGGGGAGTCCCTCGTTGGGAAAATAACAAACGGGCAACTCTGCTTTCTCTCTAGCTTGCTCAACATTACCCTTTGCGCTTTTCCCTGAGCAGACCAGAGCCAGTGAACACTTTCCACTCAGCAGCTGGTAGCTGACAGCTGACGTCAGCGACTGGACCTTTCCGCGACTGTCAGAGAGTTTACATCCATAAGCAGGCCTGTCGTTGCCCAGGTTGTTCCTTAGAGCCCATCTGTTTCCGAGTTCCCAGCAATGGCTGTCCTACTGCCCAACATGAATTCAGCCATGACCCGCACTTTTCCGTCGGGTGACTTGAGAGCTACCTTTGCCTCAGTCTGGGCCCAGCGACCTGATGATGTCCTTTTCCCACACATGCTTCCCCGTGACCCAGAATCCTGGAAAGCTGTCGTACTTGGCAAGAGGGAGGATGAACCCTGAACTCTCTCCTCATCTGGGAGGGAGTTGGCTGGGAAGAGGCTTGGAAAGCTCGGGGGTTTTCAATTTGCCAGGCCCAGGATGGTGGAGACCGAGGGCTCTCCAGAAGCTTAGCCTGTGCAGCTGTTCCTCTGGGCCCGGAAGTCTGGGAACATCAGGATGATTCATAATGCCAGGCAGGACCTCTGGCACGCGGGTCAGATGTGCAGGGTCACTTTCTAAGAACCTTTTAGGAACAAACCCCTTATTTATTTATTTGTTCTTGCAAGAGGGTGTTATCATAGTCCCAAAACAACAGAAGCCACATTTTACACCCACATTTGCAAATGGTGAAACAGATGGAGGATGAACTGAGCTGTCCCCCACTTCCTGTTCATTCCTAGAATTTATGTGGGAGAAGATTCCAGCAGGTTGCAAGAGAGAGCTGAAATCAGTCCTTGGCCAGGTCCCAGGGTCTACCTCAGAGAAAAGTTGAGGGTTTTTTGTTTGTTTGTTTGTTTGTTTTTTAATCAAGCCCACTGAGATGTTGTCTTCCATACCCTCTTTGATTTAGGGCCTGGGAAATCCAAGTTAGGATTATCAGACCTCCCACTTAGACACATTGCACTAAATTGAAAACCCAGCCATCTGCACTCTGGCCAAGGTCAAAGTCAGCTTTGTTATTAAACTGAAAGCTTCCCCTCACTTCCACAAATCATTTTTAACTTGTTGTGCAATGAATTGTCAACTTGGTAATGGTTTTAAAGTTCATCTGAAAGGCCCTGGGTGAGATGTTTCTGTACTGAGTATCTCTATATCTTCCATAGTTTCCTGCCAAGGTCAGTGTCATTGTGGATGATCCTTTGAGCAGGTCCCCTCAGCCAAGTCACTGCTGGCCTTGTATGGATGGACCAGTTTTTGAACATGGGCTGCAATATGTTATATTTTTCTCATACTTAAGAATTTTGTCTTATAATAGCCCAAATTCATAATAACCTTGTAATTTAGGCTGAACAGACTCAATAATGCATTTGAAAAGTGTATGGTAAATGTCAAAGCTAGATGCAAGGGTAAGGTTTGATTATGGTTATTCAAAGTAAAGATTGGCTTCCCTAACCCAGGTTGATTTGCCCCTGTGGTCTGGATTAGAGGTGAAATCACTGGAGATTTCTGTCCAAACAGATACAACCCAAGGCACACCCATGCACAGCCTCCAAAAGCCTGACCACCATTGAATAACAATATTGCTGCCACTTTGGACATTGACACCCATGTGTATTGGGCTGTCTAGGGAAGACGCTAATCACTGTCATTTTGGTCACAATAATTTTGAGATCAAGTGCTGTGTTGCCAACAAATGTATATTTTCATCTTGGTTGAAAGGCAGAAAGGGGACATTGGTCTCTGGTTTCTCTTTCTTCCTCTCTGTGGCCTTCTCTGTTCCTGTTTTCCCCGTCTGTCTCTCTCTTTCTTTCTCTCTTTCTTTCTTTCCTTTTTGCTCTGCAACTGAGCAGCAGAAGAGATGGAAGGCTTAGGCTGCCCCACTTTCCTTGGCTGAGCTGCCCCCCCGCTCCCCACTTTGTGCCCCACCCAGCATTTCAGTAAGTCGGTATTGATTTGATGTCATGTGAAGTTGGGATAGCTACGTTTCCTTGTCAGAGATTCCAGTCAGTGCGCAGAGCACCACACAAAGAAAGAAATCCTGGTATGATTCCAGCAGTCCTTTGCTTTCCAGATTGGGTAGGAGAAATGGGGGAAAGTATCCTATTTTCCCTTTATTCCATTTGATAAAATGAAAGGGAAAAAGTCCTTAGGACTTATTTTAAGGAACCCACCAGCTGGGCACCAGGATTTTTTCATATTGGGTGTCCCAACACCTGCATTAAGAGTCTCTACTCTTGCTGGTCGTGGGAGTTTAATAGCTGATTTAATGCTCCCACCGAATGTTCTGTGATAAAATCAGTTTCTCAATTTCACATTCACACGTGAACCTGGAGTAGGAAGAGCTGAATTCTATTCATTCCCATGACCTTGGGCAAGTTTCTTAATCTCTCATCAGCTCATTTGCCTTATGTCTAAAGTGAGTTTAATAATTCTTGCCTGACTCACAGGGTTGTAGTGAGGATATTATACCATGTGAGATAAGGAAATTATCTGAGAACGTTCAAAAACAGAAACCCAAAACACTGTGAGGACAAGGTATCGAAGTTGCTATCCTCAAGTTATTCCTACTTCCAAGTCTTGAAACCAATGGCCTTGTGTCACATTTTTTGGCACTCTCTTTTGGAATTTGGAAATTCAAAAGCAGATCCATTGTAAGAAATACCAGCTCCATATACGCACATCCTGAAAAAATAAGTAACTTACAAAAAAGAAATGACATGGACTTAGCTAACCAAATTGACAAAAGATCCAAGATGGGCTCGAAATAATCTTGCCTGTTGTTTCTTTTCAAAATTTTTTGGTCTGTGCTGTTATTTTGGTTCCAGTGTTTGGGTGGCATGATATTTGGATTCAGCTGTCTCAGCCCATGCATGTCCTGGAGCGAGCAGCATTTGCTCAAACTCAAACGCCGAGAAGAAGTTGGTTAGAGCTTCCAGGATGGTTGGGCTATGGAGGAGACACGCACACGGCCCCTGAGCAGGGGCAGCACGACTCTCATTCACCTTGATTGGCTCCAAAGCCCGTAGATTTCTTGCCCATTTACAGAACTCAATCAAGACCTGGGGACCAGGTCTTTGCTCATCATGTGTGGACCCTATCTGTGCCTGGCCGGGCCCCCACTTGTGGCTCCCCAAATTGTAAACCAAGCCATTGGAAACGGAACTGCCTCTTTTGGTGAGGGGCCCTCCTCCTAACCTCAGAGCCCTTTGCCCTGGAAGGCTGGCTGCATTGAGTCAGGCCAACTTGGGTGGCGAAAGATGAGCAAATCAGCCAACACAGGCATATGCATGGTGAGCAACTCTGGAAACTGGTCCAGTGTTTGTGGCTGTTTCACTGTTCCTGGTGAACTGTGGTGTGGTTTCCCCTCCCTGTGGCCAAGAGTGGAGCACAGGGAATGGAGACCCCAAAGCAAAGCAAGACACTTTCAACCTGACCCCATGGGTCCTCCACTGGCAAGGGTTAATGGAAGGGGTGAGTCCTGGGCTGGAAATGAAGAAGTGCCCGAAGGCTCCATGACTAACTCAGTGGGAAAAATCTTGGATCTGGAGCCAAAGAGGCCAGGGTTTGTGGCCTGGCTCTGCCAGGTCCCCTCTCTAGGTCTCCGTTATTGACTCTTTAAAAATGACGCCATACATACAGGACTGAGCTGATGTGAAGTGTGGAAATGGATTTGAAAGCGCTTTAATCCAAGTGTACTTGACTAAAGAACAGGATATAATCATCATCCTGGGTCACCCCGGGACCCCAAAGAAGCTGCAGTCTCCCTCTTGGTGTCAGTTTCTTCATCTCTAAAATGAGAAGAATAATTGCCTGGCTCTTAGTTCAATGCAGTAAAGATTAGTCAAGTGCATTTGAAATGTCAAAGGCATTAGGAAGTTCAGGGCCCTGGTACATTGGGAGCTGAGACTTGGTGATACATTTAAGCCAAAATAATGAAAATTAACCCTTCCAATCATCTGTGGAAGTCTCTTGCTTTCTCGGGCTACAGAGTACATCTCTCTCCCCTGATTCCCCCTCCATCTGGTCAGCTTTGCAGGATGACAGCCTCTGGTTGGAGGTTCAGTGGTTTCCTGGACACGTGCTGTTTCCCGCTCTGATTCAGAATGCATTTGTGTTACACGGGGGCTGCTCCCGCCTGACACTGTGGGTGAATTAAGGTCCCCTAAACATCCAGAGGCCCTCAGATGGAGCATTGGACGCCAATGTGCTGGGGGCTCAGGGGTTCCATCTGCATTTTGTGTTCTGCTCCGGTCATGGGTTTTAAGAGCGTCTTTCCCAGTTGTATGTTTACATTGGTTGCTTTCTTGATTTCTTTTGTTCCATTTTCCCCTAGGCCCCCCTGTCTTCCCCCTAAACCACAGAAAATGAGGAGACCTAGGCCTCTCTCAGTGTGTAGCCATAAACTATTTAACGGCTGTATGGAAGCGTTCATTAAGGTACTTGCTGGGAGCCGCAGAGTCCGCGAATGTGCCCAATGTAATGGCAGCCTTTCTCCAGCTCCTCCCCTCCGCCAGCGCCCTGCCCCACCTACCAGAACTTTCCTTCGTGCCCTCGGCCAGGCTCTATGGCGAACTAGTCCCTCCCTGCAGCCTGCGCTTAGCTCCAGCGAGGGCTTCTAGTCAGAGCTGCTTTGGTCTCTGGCCAGTTGCTTCCTGGGGTTCTCAGGGGTAAGATCATGCAGAACCCGGTGAAGCCCACGTGGGGTGGAGATGCCAGCGCAGTGGTCTGCCAGCCCGCTCTGTTGCCCCGGGAACTTGGTGCTCCCTTGTGGAAGGGACCGTCAGGGAAACCCCCGCCCTCGCCCCACACCCACATCTCCCAAGAGGAGCTTGGCTGGAAGCAGCAGAAAGAAAATCCCTGTGGGCAACAGTGATTTTATTTTTTTTCAGTTAAGACTGTGCCAGCAAAGGAAACATCAAATGTGTATGACAGAACCCCCTCCTACCTAGTTTTGCTTCTTGTTAGGCGGTTTTGGAGAAGGGAGAAGAGCTGAGACAGTCTCTTAGAATTCCAGGTTAACTCTTTACACCTTAAATGAAAAACAAAAGCGTTTCAGCTAGGTGAGTGTCCCTTTTTTTGCTTCTTGGACACGAAGGGTACAGGGTCAAGCCGTCCCACATAGAATGGCTCAGGCCAGTTCAGATGGTGATGGAGTCGGAAAGAGCAGCAGGTGAGGGACAGACTGAGGAAGGGGTGATGCACAACATGAGTCAGGGGAGCAAGGAGAAGGGCCCTGCCAGTTATTTCAGAGCTCACCGCCGTCCAGTGAAGACACTTCCTGCAGAAAAGAAGACTGCTGTCAGTCAGGGGACAGTAAAGGCTCTTGGGCTTTGCTGACAGTTTGGAAGAAGTGGGGCCCCACTGCGCTGCCCTCCTTCCTGCATCCTCAGGGTGCACCCAGGATGTGCAGAGGGGGAGGGTACCAGAGTGCCTGGATCTCGGGACTGTCTCTGCCTGTGGGCTGAGTTCCAGGGAAAAGACAGCAGGGCGCAAGTGAGACTGCCAAGTGGGGAACAGTATGGGGGGCTGCTTCAGTATACCTCAGAGGAGTGAGGCATGGAGGGTCCCCAAAAGTGGGGTGCCGTTGGGTGCATCAGGAAAGAGGTACTATTTGGAGGTGTCCCTGAGTGAGTCCTTTGCCATCCCACTGGTCATAGGAGGATGAGGCTGTGTCAAGGGTCCTTCTTTCTTCAGCCTCCCTCCTCCCTCTGCCAAGACTTCACCCTGAACCTTGGAAAAGCCACTCTCCATAACTGAGTGGGGACTGAAAGGCGTGTAAGCTGTTCTCCCTTCCCTCAAGGAACTTAGAGTATCAGTTGGGAGGATTTCCACACAGAAAGCTGGAAGCGGAAGGTGATTCATGGCACTTGGTGAATTATCCCCATGGAAAAAGTTCTGTGTGAGCTCAGAGCAAGAAGAGCTTTGAGCACAGGGCACGGGGGCTTCCTCTGAAGGAAGGGTAGGGACAGAGCAGAGGGGAGAAGGACAGTGCAGCCCCTGAAAGGAGGAACAGAATGAGTGAAGGCTCAGAGCCAGGGACACCCTCTCTAACTTACTCAGCTCCTTGGAAATGGGTCATCAGTGAGAATGGGCAGGTGGCGCTGACTCTCACCTGACAGGGTTGGAAAAGCAGTCATTCTGTCTAAGGAAATAGCCTCTTAGTAGACAGCTCCTACATAACAGGTGTGACTGTGAAGTCACCTGACTTTGACCCTCCTGACACACACATCAGAACCTCTCCAACCATGTGAGTTTGCCCCTTGGAGATGGTCACCCCGGGAAGCTACGTTCTTATTCTAGATATATAGCTGTCACTTCAGGTGGCCAGTCTTCCTCAGAGCATGCAGCTGGCATTTGTCAGTGGTGCCGAACTTTGTATTAGAATGGCCACCCTGGTCCTTCTAAGCTCAGCTTTGCAGCGCCACTGGGGGTACAAAATGGCAAGAGGCACATGCTGGAGTGGGGCTGGCGGACTGGCTCTGCAAAGGCCCCCAGAGAGGGACACCCAGAGCACTGAGCTGTGGCTCGTTGTTGGAATACGCGCACAGCCTCCTCAGGCCGAAAAGAAAGAGTTATGTCTGTTTAACGACTGCATCTGTGTGTAGTGACACTACTTGTGACACACTGTCAGCGCAGTCCAGCAGTCTTCTGCACACCTGCTGTGAGCGAGGCAGTGTGGGCGAGCTTGCACGAAGCCTGGTCTTGCTCAAGGATATTGCCTTTCAGAGAAAGCAGTAAAACAGTCCATTCTTCAACCTCTGTGAACAGAATTTAGTTTTCTCTTATGATGCACGTGCCATCTGGAAGAACATTCCGCGGGGACTAAGAATCCCCAGCTTTGAAATGCCAAACCTATGGAAGGATTTCCAATAAAATAACATCCCTGGGACTCCATAATGACGAATGTCTAGAGGGACAAGGAGGCATCCCCAGGTTAAGAAGGACAGATACATTGCTGTTGGAGTATGTAATACATTTCTAGGGCCCTGCCTGAATTGACCCTTTTCAAAATCCTTGATTTTTTGGCTCCTCTCAGAAAGAAATAAACTCAATTTTTATTATATATTTTGAAGCCCGGGAGGTCTTCTCCTAGGACAGAGGGGGAGTCCTTACCTTGTTTCTACCAAACAAGAATGGTGATCGCCTGCCTCTGGAGTGTGTGACGCTGTTGGCACAGAGGAGCTGGCAGACGGCATGCTTCCGGAGCGCCGGGGGCACACAGCAAGCTCTCTGGAAGTACTCGCTGTCCTTGTCGCCATGGCTGCTAGGGGCTCGCTCACAGCCCTGACCAGGCTGTTGCTCAGTTCTAGGAGTCGGGTAGGTGTAGCCAACATAGGATCATTCCAGTCATTGAGATGCGGAGACTGGGTAGATGTCACCAGCTACAGGTGCACGCCCCCCAGTTTCTCAGTCCTGCCTCCTCAGAAACCTGGCCGAGGCATAGCGCCCCCCCAGAGCCTGACCCGCTGCACTGAGGGAAGAAGGAGCCAAGCTGCCCTGAAAACGGCGGCTCAGCGGGGCTCAGCAAGCAAAGGCAAGGTCCTGAGGGCATTCTGCCCCCTGCTGCCCTCCCTGCCTGCCCTTCTCAGATGTGGGGTTCCCCGAGGTGTTCTCAGTGCTAGGGTAAGGGTTCAGGTCGAAAGGAGAGCAAAGCCACGTGGATAGCCAGGAAAAACTGCTCAGGCTGTTGGTAGGAGAGCAAGGGAAGCCGTTTGGAACTTGGAACCAGGCGGAATCCTGCTGGGACCTATCCAGAGGGCACGTGGTAAACATGATCTCGGTAAAGTTAGCTTTTTACCAAAATGAGGTTTCCTGAGCTGACTTCCAGGGGCAGCATTGCAGTAGACACAGGAGGGTGTGTGTCCCTCCTTTTTGTGGGCAGCTGGGCTTACCTTAGGGGCCTTCGGTGGGCCCTTGCCCACTGGTGCATAAAGAGCCCCCGTGTTGGGGAGAAGCCAGATATTGGGGTGAGGAAAGGGTTCAGTGCACACTGTTCCTGCACTTTGACAGGACAAAAAGAGGCCCCTCTGTCACCTGCTGTCCAGGAGCTCCCCGAGGCCCCGACGCAGGGAGTCCCTCCCACGGCCCGGTGGCGGGCAGACCCCCAGGACCTTTGCTGGCTGCCATTGCGTTTTGGCGTTCACGGACTCTGAAGGATCTGCTTACTCTAACTGATCTTACTCCTGCATAATCTTTTCTTTTTCTCCTGCTCTGCTGCCTGTTTATTTTTTGTTATCAGAGGAAGAAGAAATGCTCGAACCAGGAACCAGGTATTTACTAGAAAGGTCCGTTAGCCCCATTGAACTGGATGAAACCTGTCTTTAGTACTGACTTCTAGAACAGGGTCCAGCTTGCCTGTGGCCAGTGGGTCTGTCCTGTTACCCTGTCCCTGACCGAAGCCAGTCAAGGAGAGAACTCCCAGGTGGGGTGTGGAGGAGCCACGGAAGCATCCAGATGCCCCTTACAGGAGCACAGAGCATATACCTTACAGCTCCCTCACCTGCTGAGGAGGCTGGTATTTAATCTGGACCCTTTTAAAGAGTTTAAAAAAGATCTTGTGCTCTTTAGTGACCTGAAATAGCAGAGAGGCCAACCAATCACAGAATTCAAAAGAAAATGACCCCTGGCCCTGCCCTTGGTGGCCAGGGGCCAGTCTAGGAAGAAAATAACTGAAATATACTGAAAATATATTATATTTCTAGGAAGAAAATAACATTTCACAGCCCGGATGCCTGTGTTTAGAATCGCATCTTATTCAGCCTGTTTGACTAAGGTTGGCCACTCAGTGGTCAAGGGCTGACATTAGCTGTTTCTAGAACCTTTCTTTTTTATAACATGTTTACTGTTAAACAAAGTATCTGTCTGGGTATTTAGGTTGTAACATCCTGAGTAGAATTGGTCCTCTCTTCTCAGAACTCCAAAGGACCCCTAAGGCCAGCCTTGCTTCTCCCATAGAGTACTCTCCTTAGTTCTGAGATTGGGTACTGCAGTCCTGGGAGGAGGCCTTGACCCTGCTTTTCCATCCCTGAGTTGGGGCAAAGTGGAGTGGGAGGCAGAGAAGTCTCCAAGAGCCGACTCCACCCCTCTCCATGCAGGGGTCCCCTCCCCTTCCAGATTGCCCATCAAGCCTCCTGAGCCCTGATTCCTTCCCAGCTGAGTAAGAAGACAGAGCATTTCTTTAAAATGATCATAGCTATTCCTTTTTCTGCACATAACTGAAGATGTTCTATTTTAACTGTTTGTGGAGACTTTAGTATTAGCAGTTCCTTGCTTGTTTTCCTACTAATCTCATGGTACTAATATTCTGGCTTGAGTTGTTAATCTGTGTTTGCAATGTCTTTTTTCCCCGGGTGGTTGCCAAGCCCAATAAAACTCACAATTTTTTTCTTAAGGATTCGGGACAAGCTATACCGCTTGTAGTTGAGAGCTGCATCCGATACATCAATTTATACGGTAAGCTCGATCGTGGGGCAGTGTTTTCAGCCCTCTCCAGAACAGGTGCGAGGCTGTTCTCATAGGAACTGAGATTCTAATTCATCTGGAAGACTTCCTGTCTCTGCTCTGCTTCCGAGGGGGAAACACTCCTTGGAACAGCGCTCTCCTGGGTGCTATCTTTTGAGCCTCGTATGTCCGGGGATGGAGAGTGGTGGTGAGAAGACCCAGCAACTAGGAAAACCGAGGAGCAGGGAAGGCATGGCCAGGAGAATCTTTTAGCTCCTTCCTCACTCCACCCAGCCCCAGAGCTCTGTGCTGTGAATGCTGTTAGCCAGTCTGTCAGTTAATACTGCAAGTTTGTAGCAAGCTCCATGAAGGAAATACAGTGTCTGGGATTTGCTAACCATGGGATCCTCAGCACTTATCTTGTGCTTTCATTGATTTACTTATTCATTCCTCCAGAAATATTTTTTCAGAGTGCAGCAGGCACTGTTTGGACAATGGGAATACAGGCTTGAGCAAGATACCGGTAAGGAACCAGCCATAAGTAGCTTACATTACCAATTAGAAGGGCAAGGAAATAAACAAGCAGAGAAATAAATAACGTAATTTCAGGTAGTGATAATGCCAGTAAACGAATGAAGAGGGAACAGAGAATGGCTGGAGGGGGGCAGAGCTGGTTTGGCTGAGGTGGTGAGGAGAGACCTCTCCAAGGGAGTGACTAAGACTCCAGGGCCCTTTAGGACTTGAGTGAGGAGAAGACGCCAGCCATGCAGTGCAGTGGAGAGAAGGGCAAGTGTCAAGGCCTAATAGGGGACGAAGGCCAGTGTGACTGGACAAGAATGGGCCAGTGACATAGGTAGAAAGTCAGTATTGGTTAATGAAAGAAATAAACGTGTCTATTGAGCACATGCTATGTACAAACCAAACTTTGACAAACGCTTGCCTTTTAAGAGTAAACACTTTCCTAAATTATAATGCGGAGAGTTGTCTTATAGAAACACTGAGTCCAAGGGAAAGGATCAGAGTATCCCCCACGCATTCCCATTTGAAAGGAGAGAGGTCCTTCAACTCCCTCAGTCCCGTTGGGTGCTGTTATGTCATTGCTGTTAGGTCAGGCATCAGGGTCTCCTTTGTCCTGGCCTTGTAGAAACACTGAAGAAAAGGAGATTGTTTTTCTTTAATGATTTAATCTCTCCTAAATTCCTCGATCCCAGGCCAGCATGTACTTTAGAATCTAGCTTTTCTTGAAGGAAGAAAATGTCTGTGTTAGGGGAAGGAAGGGTTGAGGCAGAGGTGTTGATCCTTTTTGTTCAAAATCTCTGTGGCCATTCCACTCAAATGGCATTTATAAACTCAGGCCGAGCTCCTTGGTGCCAGTGCAGCTGGTAAACTCAGTAGCAACGTGCACCAACCAGTTATTTGCCTGAGCTGACTTATTGGTTCAGTTGGAAGTTATTCACTGATCCAGTCTTGATATAAACTTCCTGTGGCCCTTTCCTACAAGCCCAGACAAGACACAGACATATGAAGCAGAATGTGTCTGAGTATTTGGGCCAACCACAGTTCATTGCAAAGGCTATTCTGGGTTTCTGCCTGGAGACCTTCATTGGGAATGACTCTCTCATAAAGGATGGTGGGAGAAAGAGACCAGCAGTGGGGCGAGTCATCAATGCTCCCAGTGATCTGATGAGCTCAAGGCCTCATGGCATTTTTCTCTTTCTTTCTTTTTTCTTCTTCTTTGTTTTTCTTATAGGACTCCAGCAGCAAGGGATCTTCAGAGTGCCAGGATCTCAGGTTGAAGTCAATGACATCAAAAATTCCTTTGAGAGAGGTAGGTGCAGAGAGACCGTCTCAAGCTTGTGGGCAGGGGAAGCAAGGGTAGGCGTTAGCACGTGGTGTGCAGTGACTTCACCTTGATGGCTTGACATCAGCCGTGGGGGGAGTATTTACACTGCAGAAATTGGACCACAAGATCTTTTTCTTTTCCCCTCCAGCAAGCTAGCTGTTACGCATTTACCGGCACACATGGGTGATGTCTTCTGGTGGACTGTACAGTGGTTGCTGGGAAAGAGGGCCCTGTATAAAGCCCTCTGGAATAATTATGCGAGTCTGCAAAGGCTGCTGTGCTTTAGAAAAGTTGGAAGAACATAGATAACACTGAGCAGCTTTTAGAATATCCTAATTCTTAATTTTCTGTGTGGTGTTTTTTGCAAAGCCTATACATTGGGAGGAAGAGACCATACACTCCTCCCACCCCTAATGAGGTTACCTAGTTTTCACCCCTTCCCTAACCTCCCAGTTCCATCCTGAGGTCTAGCTCAGGGTGGAGGAAGCATTCTGTCAGCCCCAGGCAGTCACCGCCATAGCCCCCAGCACAGACCTCTGAGGCCCTGGGCACTGTGACTTGGAACCAGGTATAGAGAGCAGGATTTGGCTGGATGGGGCACTGAGTGACCTCCTAGGATCCAGGGGAGCTTAAATCCTGGCGTTCATTCCAGGATCTTGGGCACTTAGAACCAGAAAGCCCCAGAATTCCCCTGCTCCAAACTCCTACTCTTTATTTATCCACTTAACCAGCATGCATTGAGCTCTACCCGGCACTAGGTTCTGGACTGGAGCCTGAAAGTACAGCAGGAACAGAAGACAGCCACTGCTAATAGGAGAGCCCAGACAGCAAGCCCAGCTTGGATGGAGCGGGGAGGAATAGCAAAGCCCAGGAAAGCTCCCTGGAGAAGGAAATGCCTACCAGGGGTGGGGAACCTTTTTTCTGCCAAGGGCCATTTGGATATTTATAACATCATTCACAGGCCATACAAAATTATCAACTTAAAAATTAGCCTGCTAGATTTGGTCAGGCTAATTTGGTGAGGCGTGTGATGTCAGCTGGTATTGATTTCGCAAGCCTTATACAACCCTCGGGCTAGATGTTCCCCATCCCTGGCCCTAAGCTGAGCTTAAAGAGTAAGGGCCAGGGAAAGGAGTCCACACCCAGGGAACAGCATGTGCAAAAGCCACAAAGCAAGAGGTATCTCCCATCAGCATCCCTGATGGAAGTGTCATTCATCCTCCCTCGAGCTTCTCTTCACAGCACAGTCAGCACAGTCCAGAGCTTTGTCTGTCTGTTTCCCCAGCTCCTAAGCACCCCGTGCTGCCCTGCCTTCTTTGTAAATGAGCAGAGACACGGGCTGGACCTTTGCTGGTTCCGTCCTCCTGGGCTCATCCCCCTATACAGAATTCCTTAAATATCATGGGTAAACTCACTGCATGGTGCCTCCAGCCTGGTGAGCACCCTACCCTGGCGTTTGTCTGCTTCCCCCAGTCCTGTAGGTAGGCTTGTTGTACCAGGCAGCCAGGCCCTATCCCCACCCCAGAAGCACTGCTTTCTTTCCTTCTGGAACGTGGTTTTCTGAGTCTAGCACCTTCTGTCACTTACCTGGGTGTCTGCAGGGGTGATAGGTAATTTAAAAGAATTCTCTGCTCCTAACAAGCTTTGGACCACCCCAGGCAGAGCCCTGCTGGGCAGAGATCACCTGACCTAAATCTCAGCTGCAAAAAATATCTTCTGCTTTTTCTTCGCCTCGCATATGCCATCGGCTCCTTTCCCTAGCTCTACCATTCCCAAGGGAACCTCCTCCTCTCGCCAGCCTGTCCTCCTGCTGCACCTGAGCCTGCAATGAAACATGGCTTTTTCTAGAAGAATCATTCCTGGTATGTCTCTTTTAAGAAAAATCCATTCCTGGCTTTTTTGGGCTGGCTAGTGCCCAGATTTCTCACTCATTCTTTTCTGTTTCTTGACATTCACCAACCAACTGCCCTGGGTCAGGCTCCTTACCCAGCTGACCCTCAGGGTCACCTCCTCCCGCCTCTCCTGAAAACTCACTGTGTTTCTCCACCTGACCCTCGACCCCTCAACAACAACCAGGTGGCCTGAGTTTTCGCAGGGCTCAGCGTTTCTCTTCTCGCCCACTCCTCACGTCCCATGTGCTCCAACGTGTGACAGAGCTTTCTCTCCAAAACCAGTACAACGTGTGCTTTTCCTTTCTTTCTTTTGTTTTTTAAAATTCAAATCCCCCAGTCCCTACAAGGCGCCTGACCTTCACTTGTTCAGAGAGCTGGGTCATCTTCCTCGGCCCCTTCTCCGGAGCAGAGGTTCTTGCCTACATTTCCTGCACAGACTGTTGAAAGAAGCTCCTGTCTCTTTTCCGTAATCTTCTAGAAAGCCATTCTTAGCATATTATTTCTAACCCCACTTTTAAAAAAATATATATATTTTTCTTTATTGATTTTAGAGAGAGAGGGAGGACGGGCGAGGGAGAGAAAGATAGAAACATCGATGAGAGAGAACATCGATTGGCCGCCTCCTGCATGCCCCCCACTGGGGATTGGGCCCACAACCTGGGCATGTGTCCTGGCTGGGAATCGAACTGGCGACCTCTTGATGCATGGGTCAATGCTCATCCACTGAGCCACACCGGTTGGGCCTAACCCCACTTTTTTTTTCTTTTGACATACTCAACCATGGTTTTAGTTGGAATGATGATTATTATCCTTTTTTTTTTTTTTTGCTGTCACTGAATCTTAAACTCACCCCTCAAGTTTTGAGGCCTTCCTGTAATCTTCCAACGAAGTGAAGGAGAAAACATCGGAAAAGGCAGAAAGCAGCAGCTGTGCCTCGGAGCGAGCTGTGACTTGCTGTTCTCTCCCAGGCCAGTTTCCCACCTCTCTGTTTCCCCCACAAACCAGTCCACATCCTCTTTGTTCATCAAGATGAGGGCGCTGCCAGTGGTCTCTCCTGTGTGGAGGGTGGCTGGAAAGGGACCCAATGACCCTTTTGCCCTGCACAAATCAAGGGTTTGGATTTGGGGCTGAAGTCACAGCCTGTATGGTCTGACACATTCTAGCCTCAACCTGGCCCTTCTGAGACTATTTTCTGCCCCAGGAGGAGGGGTGTGACCAGGAGACATGGGAGGGGCTGTCATGTTGAGGAGCCTCAGGAGGGCCTTGCATGGACCTGTGGCTACAGAGAACTGCCCTCGTGAGAGAGAGAGCGTGTGTGCTTCCCGCCGTGCCCTAGGCCGGCAGCACGTTCCCCTGGAGCCTGGAGCACACACTGTGTGCTCACACTCTGCCCTGGACACAGCCCTGCCTTAAAGCCTTCGGCAGTGCCCAGGTGACCCGGCTGAGAGGAAGCCATAGGCAGGGCCTTTTAGTAACAATTCTAGCTCCCCCAGGACATGCACCAGCAAAGTATGAACACAGCTTTCTCTCGGCTTGCCTGCCAGTTTAGCTCTAATTGCCCTCCTGGAAGAAGCTATCATTCCCACATCTTGAGCTCAGGAAGTCCATTCATTTCTGGAGCCCAAATTGCCTAGTCTGGCAGAGAGCCAAAGGCCTAAGCTAGGAGGAAGGCATTTTTGGACAGCTCCTTTCATGGCCTGAGTGTCTTCTGGGAGACAGAGCAAGTAAATGGGGGGTTGTGTGGGGGGGGGATAAAGTCTATGTGTTAATCATGCTTAACAAGGGGAGCTCATATGGAGACAAAAATCCATGCACTTTTGCAACATGAGAACACAGGAGTGATGTGTGGTAATAATAAGGAAACAGCTTAATATAGTGCAGAGTTTTAGAATGATTAGGGTCCTTCTGAGGGGCCTCAGAGTCTGTTACTGGGACAGGGAGGCTGAAGAGATAGGGCTTGGACCTCTCCCCTCAGTTCAACTAAGACAACTTTGTTCTGTATGTTGAATACTCATAGGAACTGTTTTCTTGAAAGAAAGAAAAAAGATTGGGATTCTACTGTAAAGGAAAGACAGAGGGCGGAATGGAAGGAGGGAAGGAAAGATGGAAGGAAGGAAGGAAGGGAGGGAGGGAGGGAGGGAGGAAGGAAGGAAGGAAGGAAGACAGGATATATGCAGACAAGCAGACAGACAGAATTGGAAAGGCAGAAGAGATATCTCCCAGGCAGTACGAGATCTGCGAGCGGCTGCTGTCTGTTTTGACTACGTGAATGTGGGTAAGGTGTTTTTTTGCTGGGGCCCCAGCTGTCCCACAGGAGAGCATGGTGGTGTTGGAACCGCACTCCCTTGGTGCTGTGCAGCGCTGTTGTGAGGGTGAAGAGAGAGCACACGTTAGAATGTGCTGTATCAGTAGAGGCAAGGATTTTTAAAATGTTTTCTCTCGCCCCGCCGGTGTGGCTCAGTGGTTGAGTGTTGACCCATGCACCAAGAGGTTGCGGGTTCGATTCCTGGTCAGAGCACATGCCCAGGTTGTGGGCCCGATCCCCAGTGGGGGGCATGCAGGAGGCAGCCAATCAATGTTCTCTCTCATCGATGTTTCTATCTCTCTCTCCCTCTCCCTTCCTCTCTCTCTAAAATCAATGAAGAAGAAATTTTTTAAAATAAAATAAAAATGTTTTCTCTCTTCCTTCCCCATGAGAAAGTCTTGTGGGGGAAGTGCTCTCTCCCTTCCCGTGGGGACATCTGAGAGACCGACCTGTGGAACACCAGTGTCCTGGTGCCACGTGCGGTCACTCGGGTTGGGCCCTGCACAGGGTTGCTCAGCCAGGAGGGCAGGTGGAGGTGGCTCTGGCTCGTGCTCTGTATGCCACAGGCCTAGTTCAGGAAGGAAGGGGGTCTGGCTCTAGTTTGCGCTATAGCATGTTGGGGTTCGCAGCGGCCCCGGCAGTGGCACACATTTTCTTTCTCCAGAGGCAGGGTAAAGAGAGCCAGGCATGAGTTTCCAGTTCTGCTCTTCGGTGCCCGTCTGAGTGCTCTGGGCTGCTCTGGGAGGAGGAGAAGCCACGGTCAGATTCTCTCAGCCCCTTCGGGGAGGGGCAGATTGCTCCCTGCTTCCTCTCACCTGGGGGTGAACTAGCCCAGCAGCCCCTGATTAAACTGGAAAGTGCTGCTGTCCTGAGAGATTATTTGCCCTGTCCTATTGGCAAAAATGCACAAGACTGACGGCAGTCCGTGGGCAGGGCTGTGGAAAGGAACACTCTCCTGTGTTGCTAGGAGTAGAAACTGCAGCCCAGTGGAGAGAAAGCAGATACGGCAAGATGAGTGTAAGCTGACGAGTGTAAGTGAAGGGAGATGGTGGTCGTTATTTGACTTTTACAACATTTCTATAGATTTGAGCATTTATAAAATCAGTTGCAGGGAGGACTCTAAACTTGCTGTGTGGAGGAGGTTGTCCCATCTGCCTGTCCTCCAGTTCAGGCTGGCCTTGGGCACCTCTTCCGCCATCTGCACGTTCCCTGCCTCCTCATCAAGCTGACTCATCACCCCCTGTGTCCTCACAGGTGAAGACCCCCTTGTGGACGATCAAAATGAACGCGATATCAATTCAGTTGCTGGCGTCTTAAAACTGTATTTCCGAGGACTGGAAAACCCACTCTTTCCTAAGGAAAGGTTTCAAGATTTGATATCTACTATCAGTAAGTATTTCCCAGGTGGAAAGATCGTTTCCTTGACAAACCTTTCTTGAAGCTGCACTATGGGCTCGTCACTGTGCTGGGCACACAGGAGGGGCACTGTGAGAGAAGCAGGGTGGCCCTTGTCCGCATAGAACTTAAAACCTAGTTGTAGAAATAACAAGATGGTTTATAATGGAAGAGCTAATGGGCATGGTACACCCCTGGGTATGGAAGGAGCTCAGAAGAGAAGAGAGGAAGACTTAGTTTCTCAGATCATGGCTGAGAGTGATGTGAGCAGAGTCTTCAGGAGTGGACACAGGGATCCTGGGCAGGGTTGGGGACACACAGACCATTGGGCTGAGCAGGAGGGCGTCCTGTTCAGTGCATGGTGTAAGGCTCGAAGGGTGTGATGGAGCAAGAGGGGGACGAGCTTGAATGCCTTGCAAGGATTCCCAAGATTTTCCCCTTGGGTAGTGGGAGCCATGGAGGGTTTGGGAGTCAGGTCAGCAACATGACAAATGAGGGAAATGGTGAAAATAAGTTGACTGTGGGCTTCCTCTGACTGGCTAGCCATCAGAGTCCTCCTTGACTGGTCTGTCTATGGATGAAGTCAGGAGCCCAGTCCAGGGGGTTGAAGTAAAGGCACCTTGACTGTAAGATGCCAAAATCCAAGGCAACATTTTGGGAATTTTTTTTTTCCCAATTTTTATTAATTTATTTTTGTTACAGGTGTTTCTCTCTTTTCCCTCTTAGACACCCTCCTCCCCATCCTGCCCCCCCCCCCTTCCAGCATTGCTGTCTGTGTCCATTGGTTATGCATACATGCATATAAGTTCTTTGGTTCTTCTCATCCACCCCCCCCGCCCCCTCCTCTGAGGTTTGTCAGTCTGAACCATACTGCTTTCTATGTCTCTGGGTCTATTTTAAAAATAAACTTTTACTATTAGAATATGATAATGTTAATATTTTGGAATAAACTCTTTAATATGATTTACAGAAAGTTACCCCACACCCACTTTCACTAGGGATCCTTCTCACAATGCTCTGAGATTTGCAGCCAAGAAAGTGCCCCAGGCAGTGGTGACAGCCTAGGGAGGCTTGTGCCCTCTTACCTGCCTTGTGCAAAACCCCCTTCCTCTGTCCTCTGCCTCCACACTGTGTCCTGCTCATCTTTCCAGACCCACTTCACGCTCCAAATCAGCTCCCAGAAACTCCAGGCCACAGAGGTCCAACCTTGTCTGCGCCCCGTGTCACCTGCTCAGCCCGTTTCCACTCCCTGAGCAGGGTCCTCCACAGACACGGTTCTTGACCTCTGGCACAAGCTCACGACATTGAATAACTTGAATGACACCCTGAGTCACACCGTGAGAAAGAACGTCCCTTCTCCGTTTCTTCCCAGACTGTTTACATCAAGGAGAAGACCTCGCGAGTCCATCTCCCTTCTCCACGGAGAGATGGGATTCAGTCTCAGGAACTTTTGGATAGAACCATGCCTACCTATAATTTAGTAATATTGTTTTGCTTGCATTGATCTATTTTTATGTTACCTTCTAATTGTGGCAAGTGATCCTGGTTTCTCATTTACAGAGTGAGGTCAAGTCTCCTTTTTAACTAAATGTTTCTATGAAAAAAAATTAATAAATAACTGTGGAGGCAGTGCCAGGGCACAAGGACTGGAAGTGAGGACGCGGAGGGGCAGTGGAGTCGGTAAAGGTGCCAGAGCCTTGACTCTGTGGCGAGGCTGTGGTGAGGCTCCCTGGAGCCGGACCTTGAAAGGAGGCTGGTGTGTGCCCGACAGGGAAGAGAGATCAACAGTGTGTGCAAAGGCCCATGGGCTGCCAGGTCCTTTGTGAGAAGGAGATGGTGGATCAAGTGGCCTGGCACAGAGTTTCTCAGTGGGGAACCGTTAGCATTAGGATAGAGCAGTGCCTTGCTGCGTGTTACCTACACTCAGGACACGTAGCACCTTTCCCCCTGGATCCCAAATGCCAGTAGCACCCTCCAGTCACTGTGACAACCTCAAAGGATGCCTCATATACTTGTAAACGCCCCCAGAGGTGCACTGCTACTTCATTTGAGAAGCATGACTCTAATCCTCTTCCGATGCCTTGGGAAGGGGCAGTGACCAGAAGATGGGACATGCGCGGCTGGTTGAAGCCCCATCATGAGGGGCCTTGGATGCGGAGGAGAAACAGGAAAAGGGGTGTTTTAGAAGAAACACGTTGAAGGAATGTGGAGGCCGGAGGGAGGGGCTATGGGAGAAGCCTGTGTTTTCTGAAAAAGAAACCGATGTGGCTTGTGCATCAGCTCGGCATCGGCCCTGCAGCCAAACATCAGCTCCAGCAGCTCCCTCCGGCTCCAGCTTTCCCTCTCCACACGGCAAAGCCCACGACGCACTTTCTCTCCGCATCCAGCCCAATTTGCTGCTCCCACCCTGGCCTGACTGATAAAAATACCAGTGTCTGTCTCCCTAGGATTGACCTGAAAACGGGTCAGAGACACGATCTCAAGCATCTGCCAGGCTTTTTGGCCAGTATATAGCTTGAGAGGTGATTATTTATTCAGCACTCTTTTCCTGAGCACCTACTATGTGCTGGCCTGTGCCGTAGCTGGTGTTTATAAAGAGCCTAGTGAGCCCTGGCTGGTTTGGCTCAGCGGTTAGAGCATCGGCCTGCGGTCCGGAGAGACCCGGGTTCGGTTCCCGCTAGGGGCGTGTACCTCGGTTGCAATTTGTCCCCGGCCCTGGTTGGTCGTGTGGGAGGCAGCCTCTCGATGTGTCCCTTTCACGTCGGTGTTTCTTTCTCTCTCTCTCTCTTCCTCTCTCTCCCTCCCACTCGATCTGAACAAAAAGTGGAAAAATGTCCTCGGGTGAGGATAAAAAAAAAAAGAGTCTAGTGAAACATGGGCTACCTGTATTCATCAGGACTCATAGGTTACAGGTGACAGAAACTCAACTTATACTGGCTTAATCCATGAAAGGGGATGTATTGGCTCACGTTCCTGAAAAGTTGAGGCCCTCACTGGACGCAGACTTCAGGTGGCATCAGCAGGAGTCTGTCCCCTCTTTCTCTGTGTTGTCATCACTTCCAGGCAGGATCATCTTCCCTGGGATTCCCCAGCTGCCTCACACTTCCCTCTACCCAGTTTCAAGGGGACGCCTCTCTAGTTTCTCCGGCCTTAAGTCCCAAGGATCAACTCTAGCTGGTTCTGATTAGGCCGTGTTCTCCCTGGACCTCCCCAGCAGCCAGGGGAATAGGATGCTTTGACTGGCCAGGCCAGGCCAGGGTCACATTTCAGTCCCCAGAACTGAGTAGAACTGGCCCTGTAAACCACGTGGGCTGACAGAGGAGGTGGGACCTGGAAATATTGGCTGCTTGGCTCTCTGAGGGTGATGGATAACCTGAAAGCCCTTTGTGTTGCAGAACTGGAGAGCCCCGCTGAGAGGGTGCACCAGATCCAACAAATCCTCGTCACCCTTCCCCGCGTGGTCATCGTGGTCATGAGATATCTCTTCGCTTTCCTCAACCAGTGAGTTGTCCAGCCAGGGGGTGCCCTCTTTGACTCAGTCCTAGCCTTCTTTGGGAGGGGGATCCTGAGGCTTTTGCAGGTGCAGCTGTTCTTAAAGCTGAACACGGACCCCTCCCAGATTTGAGTGGAGCCCCAAGAGAAAGAAACCACAGGGGGAGCCTTCGCCTTTCCTAGGTGATCGGGTGCCTCCTCTCTTGTAGCCTCTCGCAGTATAGTGACGAGAACATGATGGATCCCTACAACCTGGCCATCTGCTTCGGGCCCACCCTCATGCACATTCCTGATGGGCAGGACCCTGTGTCCTGCCAGGCACATGTCAACGAAGTCATCAAAACCATCATCATCCATCACGAAGCCATCTTTCCCAGCCCCCGGGAGCTAGAAGGACCCGTGTATGAAAAATGCATGGCTGGAGGGGAAGAATATTGGTAAGATTCCACTCCTCTTAATATTATTATTCCATTCCTCTTAATATTGTTATTATCATCGTTGTTGTTGTTGCTATTGAACGGGAACAGTTAGAAACCCTTTGATTTTCTTACTGCTTTACAGTCTATACTTCCATACACATTTTCTCATTTGAGCGTCACAGCAGCCTGACATGAGATAGATGCATCAGTCAAGACTGTTGATGTATAAGGGACAGAACGACAATTCACATTGACTTAAGTTAAATGGGAATTTGTTGGTTTACTTAAAAAGTCTGGATCATGGCTTCAGGTATAGCTGGATCCAGGGGTTCAACTATTATCACCAGGACTTGTTCCTGCAATCCCCAGCCTGTGGCTCTACTTTCTTCCACGTTGGCTTCATTCTCAGGCATCCTCTTTCTTGGTGGTTTCAAGAAGACATCTGGTAACTACAGATTTAGAGTCTTATTTTCTCAGCATCCCCATTGGGAAAAGAGCTTCTCCTTCTCAAATGTTCCAACACAAGCCCAAGAATGATGTCTCCTTGCTGAGGCTGGAGTCTGGTGAACTAATCACCTTGTTAGCAGGTGTAATGCTGTCATTGGCCAGGGGAGTTGTAAGCCCATCCCAGGCAGCAGGGAAGTAGATAGTCCCCACCTCAAACTCATGAACTGAGAGTGACACGTCCTACCATTGTCCCTGTCCACCCAGGGGTTCTCTTTTCCTGCCAAGTGGACTCACTGTCTCTGAGAGCTCCATACCAGGTCAACAGTTGCTAAGTTAGGCACCTACACTGGTCCTGGAGAGAAATATGTCAGAACCTTATCAAATCAGGGCCGACTAACTTCCCCAGGCTAAGACCTTCAGTGTGGTAAGATAGAAATTTTTTTTTTTAATGTGGAAAAGACAGGAGATTCAGAACACCAGCTAACAGAGACCTATCAAAGGGTTTGCACTCTTTCTTTATTCCCCGTCCATAACAATACACAGTATATATTTAGGCATTACCCACACTGCTTTGAGCCAGGTGCCTACGGGAGTTTGTCCTTTGATTGTCAAAGCATTCCTGGATTCTTAAATCGCTTTCGTTCTGTGGGCATATTTGGGCAACTGCTTCAAAGAAGACCGATGTCCCAGCCCGTTTCCCCGTAACACTCCCCTGCAGAAAGACTGGTGTTAGCACAGCTCTCTAATCTCATGTGAAACCCTCGGAGCAAGTCTGTCCCTGTTCCAAACAGAAACATTACACAGCCAGCAAGCAGACTTTCTGGACAAAGAGAAGCTTTTCAAGTTTTTGTAACCATTACTAGTTCTCTGTTCATATATATATATAAAATTTGTGTTCTGGGAAGGATCCTACAGATCTTAGTGTACTTATCAAAGAACACTATACAATCACCACCCTTTTCTTAATCCTATTTGCATCCCATGAGAAAGGAAAACTATCAATTACATGGTAATTTTGGAGACATTTTCAAAGCTCCCAGGGGGCATTTGGCTGAGGGCCTCATCACAATGGACAACATTCATTGACTCTGCAAACGGGTTTTGAGCATCTGTCCTGGCTCAGGCCCTGGGCGGGGGGAAGGGATGTGCCCCGAACAGAATTAACCCCCGATGCAGGGAGCTCTGGGAGGAGGGAATAGGCAGTTCCAGAAGTAGGTCCCCTGAGCCAATGTAGGGAGGTCAGGAAAGGCTTCCTGAAGGAAAAAAACGACTTAACGGAGACCTACAGAATGAACTAGAGTCAGCCAGCTGAGGAGTGGGCAAAGAATGTTCTAAACTTGGAGCATTCAATAAAGGGGACAGCAGTCTGTGTGTCCGGAGCGTTTCGCGTGCCGGAGAAGTGGTAAGGGCGGTCAGCAAGACCTGAGTTAGGAGAGGTCTTACACGAGCCACTGTGCAGAGTCTGGACCTTATCCAGGAGGCAATAGGGCATTTTTCATAATAAAAAGCCAGAGTTTTACCACTCTCCTCTGGATCTTACAGAACACCTTAGCATTGACAACCTTGACCAAGAAGACAGCCCAGCAAATTCCAGGGCTGGGGGCATCTGGGCAAGGTTATGCAGGGAAGCTTCGCGACCGGGGGGCTGAAAGTGGTTTTCTCTTAGGAAGGAAGCTCCATGGGTGGTCAGATGGAGAAGACACGATCAAGTGGGCCTGGGCCTGATCTGGGTCAAGGCCCGAGGTAGACTGGGCTGGTGCCTGAGGGAGGCTACGGGCAGCGTGAGGGTACAAAGCCTCCCAGCGAGTCCCCTTCCTGTGTTTCTTTGCAGTGACAGCCCACACAGTGAGCCAGGGACCATTGATGAAGTTGACCATGACAACGGCACTGAACCTCACACCAGTGATGAAGGTGAGTGAGGGGGAATCTGGGGCCGAGGAACCCACCCGGGCCTCTCATGCTGACTCATGACTGCTCAGCGTGGGCTGGCCCGAGTAACCCCCTCCAGCTTTGCAAGTCAGCACATCCTCCTCCAGAACGGATGGGGACTCAGAAAGACCTCAGGCGCGTGCATTCCGTGTATCACATTCCTACCTGGCTGCCTCGTCCGTCTCGGTGTCCTTGCTGGCCCAAGCGCAAGTCCTAAGTGGCAAGAGTTTCCTAAATAGGAAGCATGCTTTGTCTCTCTGTTCCTCCCCCACCAGGGACCTGTTCTGTGCCCAGCCTGAGTTGGGACTTGGAGCGTGTCAGTGAACTAGACGTGGGTCATCGGGGACCTCCAGTCTCATTACCTGACAGGTTGGGAGCAGCTCCCCGTGACGCAGAGTGAGAATGCCAGACTATAGCTGTGCCCCCAGTGTGGTGGCTGCTGGAATATGAAGCCTAACAGTGATGACCCAGAGAAGGGGAAGGAGAGAGGGAAAAGCCAGCCTGGGCTCTGAGGGGCTTGTCGGGCCCTTCCACCCCTACTAGACAAGGAGAGGAGAGTCAGGTTAGTCTCAAGGGAACCTGGCCTGTGCAGATAAACAACCTGGATAATACGGGCCCAGGGTCAGCATATCCATTAGGCCAAGCAGGCACAGTGTCCAGGGCCCATGGTACTTTAAAATGTTCTCATTCCTTTTAAAATAAGAAGGAAAAAATGAATACGATCCAGCCTGGACTATATCCATCTTTATGCCAATACAGTTATAAAATAGAATTTTTAACTTTTTTTTTTTTAATGGAGAAAGTGATCCATGCAAACAACAGTGTAGGGTGCCCACGAAAGTCGTAGTGCAGCCCAGCACAGACCAAGCACAGCCCTCCTTTCTCCCTGCGGTAGTTTTGCTATTTATAAATCATCATTTATCAGTTCTCTTACTGAACTTTGTGTTTCTCCTGTGGGACAATCTCAGGCCCTGTTGGCCAACATATTTGTCAGGGCAGCTGGGTCTGTACTGAGGTGTGGTTTCTGGGAGTTGGTGAAAGAAACAAGACTGATAAATGGGCCCTGGCCAGTTTGGCTCAGCAGTTAGAGCATTGGCCCTCGGATGAAGGGTCGTGGGTTCAATTCCAGTCAAGGGCACGTACCTGGGTTGCAGGTTCAGTCCCTGGCTGGGGTCGTGCAGGAGGCAACCAATTGATGTTTCTCTCTCTCCCCCCTCCCTCCCTTCCACTCTATCTAAAAATTAATGGAAAAATATCCTCAGGTGAGGATCAACCACAACAACAAAGACTGGTAGGTGGGTTTTCACATTCTAGTAGGACTGTTTCAATTGCTAAAGGCAGAACCTCCAACTCAAACTGATGTAAGCATAAAAGAGATTCAGATCATACCTGGAACTCCCAGGGTAGGCATAGCTTCAGGCACAGCTCGATCCAGGAGCGCTTAGCTGATCTTGTCCGGGCTTTGTCTCCACCCCCCTATTCTGGTTCCCTCTGCGTCAGCTTCATTCTCAAGTAGGATCTCCCTGCATGAGGGTCTCTGGAGTTTTCAGACTTTCATCATCCTTTTCCACAAAGTCCCAGTGGAAAAGAGCTTCCTCTTCGTAATGGTTCCAAGAAAGCTCCCGGGGTGGGGTCTCACTGGACTGACTTGAGTCACGCACTGAGGCGAGAACTAATTACTGTGGCCCAAGAGGGAGCAATTGGGTCAGGCCTGGGTCACGGATGCAGAAAACCAAATCTAGGTATAATGTTGAGTTCTGCCAGCATCCTTAGAAGCGAAAGGCATCCTGAGGAAAATGTCCTGCAGAGCCTTTGTTTGAGGATGGGAAGGCTGCCCCCTTCTGCTTGTTTGTACCGATCTGCTTTTCTCTTTCCTTCTTTTCCTCTCTTTCTCTACCACCTGCAGTTCCCACTCACCCTCTATCACTTTTAACACTCCCACCCCTCCTTGTTCTCACCATGTGTCATTGCTTTATTTCTGTGTGTGTGTGTGTGTGTGTGTGTGCACAAGCACACACATATTTGTGTCTCCCTCTTGCCCCAGATCTTGTTCTCAGTCTCTTCTTCCACTGGGGGGAAACACCTCTTGTCCAACGAGATAGACTATTAATTTTTCTGAAATGAGACATGTTGGGACTGCTGCTGGTGGAGGTAGCCGTGTCCATAGGAGGGCGGGTCAGGCGCCCTCTGAGGAGACTTACAGCCCACCTTCCTGGGGGCTGAGGGTGCTGTCAGTCATCCCACACCTGTTGAGTTTCCCCAGACTCCTCAGCCTGGGGGTGGAAGGCTGCTGTGGGCCCCAGGACTGAGGAGGACAAGGGCCAAAGAGAATAAGTCTTGCTGTGTGAGGAAAGAAGCAGCCACAGTAGGCTTTACCCCTCCCCACCAAGATCAACCTCCTCTCCCCAAGAAAATGCTGCCTCGCCCCTCTCAGATCAGGGACGCAGTGTCCCTGGAATCGAGTAAGTCAGAGCTGTGTGTCTGCTTCCCCAGAGGATCCCTGCTCCTGTAGATCGATCTTTGTCAGGCTGCTGGTTTCTGAGAACGACAAGGCAGGAAGAATTATCCTGAAGGGCCACCCCTGGGGGAGCCAGTTTCCTGCTCCCTGAAGGGTCTTACTGTATCCTGTGAGTTGGTGGGAGATGCTGAATCAGAGACATACTTTGGAGGAAATTAATTGAATTTTCTAAATATTTACAGTCGTGTCCACCGTAGCCAGAATAGTCACAGAAATACTGAGCTGCAGGCACAGGCAAGGGACAGTGGCCTCTGCGAAAGGAGACCTGGAGTGAGAGATGGGGAAGGACATTATGGCCATGTGGTCTTTGGCAAGGGAGTAATAAAGATTAGGGTAGAAGTTAATGAAATAGAAAAGAGAAAAATTACAGAGAAAATAAATGAAATCAAAGCTGGTTCTTTGGGAGGGGAAAAAATCAATGAAATTGACAAGCCTTTAGCTATACTAACCAAGAAAAAAAGAGAAGACGCAAATGATTAGAATCAGAAATTATAAACCCAGCAGTACATTGTGGTCATTCTTTCTTTACCATCTGCAGTCATTTTCTTGGCCCAGTTCAGCTTTCCTCTCACCTCCTTTGTGCTCTTATTGGCAAATATATTATCCGTATATTACATTTCTGTATGTTATAGGCCCCACACTACGTTATATACATTTTTTTTTCATTTTTTTCTTTACCCTCAACTGAGGACATTTTTGCATTCATCTTCAGATAGAGCTGGAGGGAGAGAGGGAGGAAGAGAGAGAGAGAAACATTGACGTGAGAGAGACACATTGAGTGGTTGCCACCCACATGACCCCAACTGGGGCCAGGGACAAACTGTAACCGAGGTACATGCCCTTAGCAGGAACCAAACCTAGGTCACTCTGTACTGCGGGCCAATGCTCTAACCGCTGAGCCAAACTGGCCAGGGCTATATACATATTTTATACCCTTGGTTTTTTAAGTCAGTTAAGAGAATAAAAGAGAAAAGTAGCATTTTTACTCTTTTATGATTACATAATTACATTTTACTGGTGCTCTTTGTTTTTTTTTTAACTTTACTTTTATTGTTGACACTATTACAGATGTCCCCATTTCTCCCCACCTTTGCCCACCTACACCCAGTCCCTCTCCCCTTCCCTCTGGCCATCACCACCACTCTGTTGTCTGTGTCTATGGGTTATGCATATATGTTCTTTGGCTAATCCCTTCACCTTCTTTCATCCAGTCCCCCTTACCCCCTCCCCTCTGACAGCTGTCAGTCTGTTCCATGTATCTATGCCTCTGGTTCTGTTTTGTTCATCAGTTTATATTATTCATTAGATTCCACATATAAGTGAGATCACTTGGTATTTGTCTTTCTCTGACTGGCTTATTTCACTTAGCATAATAATCTCCAGGTCCATCGATGCTGTTGCAAAAGGGAAGAGTTCATTCTTTTTTATGGCTGTGTAGTATTCCATTGTGTAAATATACCATAACTTTTTACCCACTCATCTACTGATGGACATTTGGGCTGTTTCCAGATCTTGGATATAAATAACACTGCTATGAACATAGGGGTGCATATATTCTTTCGAATTGGTGTTTCGGGATTCTTAGGATATATTCCCAGGAGTGGAATCACTGGGTCACGTGGCAGTTCCATTTTTAATGTTTTGAAGAAACTCCATACTGTTTTCCATAGTGGCTGCACCAGTCTGCATTCCCACCAACAGTGCACTAGGATTCCCTTTTCTCAACATCCTCACAAGCACTTATTGTTTGTTGATTTATTGATGGTAGCCATTCTGACAGGTATGAAGTGATATCTCATTGTGGTTTTAATTTGCATCTCTCTGATGATTAATGACATTGAGCATTTTTTTTTTTTTTTGGAGAAGTATCTATTCAATTCTTGTGGATTTAAATTACTATAAGAGATCACTTGCTTTCAGCCTGAAAAAAAAACTATATTTTTCCAAAGGTAGATTTGCTAGTAACAAATTCTGTTTTGTTTTATTTTTTTATCTGAGAATATTCTTATTTTGCCTCATTTTTGAAAGATAGCGTTTTTAGAGTTAAGATTCTTGGTTAACAGTTGGTTTTTTTGAGCACTTTAAGCATGGTATCCTGCTGCCTCTGGCCTCCACTGTTTCTACTGAGAAGTCAGTAGTTATTTCTTTGTTTTGCTTATTTTTTTGTACTTTTCACAGGTTTCAGTGGGGAGTGGGTCAGCAGACCTCACACTGTCATGCCACATTGATCTCTCTCCTTTCCTCTTAAACAAAATCTAAATCTTTTTTTTTTTTTTTTTTGGTACATGCCCCTAGTGGGAACTGAACCCGGGACTCTCTGGTCTGCAGGCCGATGCTCCAACCACTGAGCCAAACCAGCCAGGGCCAAAATCTAAATCTTAATACTAGCCGGTGCTACAGCCTGAGGCAACGAAAGAACCCAAGGTCATGAGTGAGAAGAGGAGAAAAGAGGGACTCTATGGACAGGCCCTAGGTTACTGCATTACTTCAGTTGCAGGGAAGATGAGGGAAAAGAAAAGGCATATCCATGTTCCTAACCTGTAACATGGTAACCATGGCCACGACCGCTAATGCACTAGCCTGATGAGATTAGAATCCTCTCTTCAGAGACCATGGCGATGGGGGTGGGGGTGGGCAGGGGCAGTGAGGTGGTGTTGAGAGGAGTGGAGGCATCTGCTGCTAAAACTGGGGTCTCTGGTGTGGCATCATTAGAGAGGGGCCTGGGCTTCCTGTCAGGGGACAGGCAGAGAAGAGTAGTGAATACGGGATTTGTAAAATGTCCAGCCTTCACATTCAAACAGTCAAGGAAAGTACCATGTCAGGCCCCTGGATTTTTGTTGTAATCCTCACTTGAGGATATGTTTTTTGTTTTGTTTTTTAGAGAGAGAGAAACATCATTCAGCTGCCTCCCATATGTGTCCCAACTAGGGATTGAACCTGAAATCTAGGCATGTGCCCTGACCAGGAATCAAACGTGCAACCTTTTGGTGTATAGGACAACACTCCAACCCACTGAGCCACCTAGCCAGGGCCAGGCCTCTGGATTTTTTTTTTTAAGGTAGAGAGAGGGAGAGAGAAAGAGAACCACATCAATGTGAGAGAGAAGCATCAATCTCCTGTACACCCCGCACCGGGAATCGAACCCACAACTGGGACATGTGCCTGGACTGGGAATCGAACCGCCAACCTTTCAGTGCACAGGACAATGCCCAACCCACTGAGCCACCCAGCCAGGACCCGTGGATTTGTGAAACAGCCACTGATCTGCTGTTGCCTCCAGCCTCTCCCGTCCAGCCTTTCCCAACTCTGCTGCGCTCCTGAGTGACTGTCCTAAGTGTGACTCCAGCCGGGACCGGACTGCAGCAGTCCTCAACCTCCCCTCAGCACAGGGGCTAGCCTGTCCCTGTCTTCAATCCCTGGCACCTGCTCTCTCAATCAGCAGGGGTTGAATTGACTATCAGACATGCAGCATGGTGTAGATGTATATTCATGTTTACAGTGTATTGATGTAAAGGCCCTGGCCAGGAATCAACTTAGCATGTTTTTTTTTAATGTTTTTATTGATTTTTTATTATTTATTTATTTATTTATTTTTATCCTCACCCGAGGACATTTTTCCACTTTTTGTTCAGATAGAGTGGGAGGGAGAGAGAGGAAGAGAAAGAGAGAGAAACATCGACGTGAAAGGGACACATCGAGTGGCTGCCACCCGCACGACCAACCAGGGCCGGGGGCAAACTGCAACGGAAGCACATGCCCTTAGCGGGAACCGAACCCGGGTCTCTCTGGACCGCAGGCCGACGCTCTAACCGCTGAGCCAAACCGGCCAGGGCTTTTATTGATTTTTTAGAGAGAGATGAAGGGAGAGAGAGATAGAAACATTGATGTGAGAGAGAAACATCAACCAGCTGCCTCCTGCATGCCCCCAACTGGGAATCAAGCCCGAAACCCAGGCTTGTGCCCTGACTGGGAATCGAACCAAGACCTCTCAGTCCATGGGATGATGCTCAATCCACTGAGCCACACCAGTGGGCAGCAACTTAGCATGTTTTAAAAACACTAGGAAGGCCCTGGCCAGTTTGGCTCAGCGGTTAGAGCGTCGACCCGCGGACCAGAGAGACCCGGGTTTGGTTCCCGCTGAGGGCACGTACCTCAGTAGTAGTTTGTCCCAGGGTCGTGTGGGTGGCAGCTAGTCGATGTGTCTCTAGACACATCGATGTTTCTCTGTCTCTCTTTCCCCCTCTCTCCCTCCATTTATCTGAAGATAAATGAAAAAAAAAAAAAAGGTCCTCGGGTGAGAAATAAATAAATAAATAAATAAATAAATAAATAAATAAATAAAATAAAATAAAAACACCAGGAAGGCTTTATTAATGATATATATAAATAAATAAATAAATAAATAAATAAATAAATAAAATAAAATAAAATAAAAACACCAGGAAGGCTTTATTAATGATATAAATAAATAAATAAATAAATAAATAAAATAAAATGAAATAAAAACACCAGGAAGGCTTTATTAATGATAGCTGGGGCCTGGGCTAACTTATCAGCTCATCACTCTCTACTGTGTGACTCGCTCCTTGTGTGACACATCATTTCTACTCAGCCTCAGTGTCCTTGTCTGTGGAATGAGGACAGTGCAGCAGACGTTGTATGAGGATTCAATGTGATACTGTAAGGAGAACACTTAGCACCTAGTAAAAGCTTCATTTGTTCATGCAAGTAACAAATATGCGTTGAATGCCCACTCATTTCAGGGTCTGTTCTAGAAGTGGGAAAACAGCAGGAAGTAATATAAAATCCCGTCCTAATGGAGCTCACATTTTAGTAGGAAAGACTGACAGTAAACAAGGTCAAAAACTGCATGTGCGCGTGTGCGCGTGTGCACGTGTGCATGCATGCGCACGACGTAAGTTCGGGTTGTGATAAGTGCTGTGAAGAAGAATAAAGCAGGAGAAGGCTTTCGAGTGATGTGGCAGTTGGTGCTTTTGTAGTTGTGGGTGGTCAGGAAAGGCCTTGCTGAGGCAAGGACGTTTGAGTACAGACCTGAATGAATTTAGGAAATGACACACAGTGGTCAATAAATACTTAATGAATGTGAGTACATGCAAAGATCTGGGAGAAGGCACCCCGGGAAGAGGCAGTAACAAGTAGAAAGGCCCTGTGGCAGGAAAAAGTCTGGCCTGTTCAAAAAGCACTAAGAGGGCTCTGTGAATGTGTGTGCTGTTGTGATTAGGGGTAATGTGTACTGATGTCTGCAACTTACTTTAAATTTTATTTTAAAAGGTAAGATGGATGGCCCTGGCCAGGTGGCTCAGTTGGTTGGAGCATCATCCTGTGCACCAAAAGGTTGCAGGTTCGATTCCCAGTCAGGGCACATACCTAGGTTGTGGGTTTGATGCCCAGTCAGGGTGCATACAGGAGGCAACCAATCAATGTTTCTCTCTCTCTCTCAATCTCTCTCAGGCCCTTCCTCTCTATCTCTAAAATTGATAAGCATATCTTCCAGTAAGGATTAAGAAGAAGAAGAATAGAAGGATAGAGAGATGGATACATACACAGTACAGCTAGTGTAGTAAAATATGAATAGTATAATTTAGGTGGTGGGTATATGCATGTTCACTGTAAAATTCTTTTAGCTTTACTTTGTGTTAGAAAAAAAATGTCATAATATGATATTGGAGGAGACACATCAAGAAGGCTAGTGAATTCGGAGCAGACTGAGTGAGGGAGACCCGAGGCTGCAGAGGCCTCCAGGGCCCAGAGCGTGGAGGTCCTCAGGAATTATGAGAAGACATTTGGGTCTTGTTCCCAGCACAATGGGAAGCCTTCCGAAGGATTTGAACATGAGAGTTTCATGATCTGATTTATGATTGTTTCATTGAATTTATTGGGGTGACGTTGGTTAATACAAGTATACAGGTTTCAGGTGTACAGTTCTACAATACTACAATACATCATCTGTATATTGTGTTGTGTGTTTGCCACCCCAAGCCAATTCTCCTTCTGTCACCATTTATACCCCCTTTACCTTCTTTTACCTCTCCCCAACCCCGTCCCTCTGGCCATCACCATATTGTTGTCTGTGTCTATGAGTCTTTTTTTTCTTTGCTTAATCCCTTCACCCTTCTCACCCAGCCCCCCACCCCCTCTGCTCTGACAGCTGTCAGTCTGTTCTCTGTATCCATGAATCTGTCTCCACTTTATTGGTTAGATTATTTTGTTCACTAGATTCCACATGTAAGTGAAATCATATGGTACTGGTCTTTCTCTGGCTGGCTTGTATCACTTAGCATAATACTCTCCAGGTCTTGAAAAGTCCCTCTGGCTGCTGTGGGGAGAGATGGCTCCCCTAGTAAGAATGAAAGGAAGGAGGCCAGGTAGAGGGACAGCAGTGGCACTGGAGGTGGTGACTGGTCACTCAGGGGACACTCGAAGGGTTGCTGATGGATTTGATGTGGGCCACGCAAGAGCAACGGCAGGGCTTTGGCCTGAGCGGGCGAGCAGGCGGTTCTGTTTCCTAATTGGGAAGATGAGGGAATTAAGTGTGGGGAGGGGTGTGTGGGAGAGTGGGACAGGGGAGGATCACATATTTTATTTTAGGTATGATAAACCCAAATAATGGATTTCTTAATAACTAGCAGCTAGTAGTACTCTTCCTACCACACACGCCTACGTAACGACATCTGCACACGATCCCTCTCCACTGTGGCTCAGCTCTGCCCCCCTGTTTTCTTCCTTTCCTTCTCTTACATTTTCCATTCCTCCTCCACCTCACCACCCCCAACCCACGCACCAGACTACCCCCCAGTGACTGCAGGAGGCTCTGAAGATGGGAAAGACAGGAACTAGAAACCTGAGGCAGCCCCTCAGTGCTCCTCCAAGCATGAGCAAACCTCTGCTCAGGTCAGCTTCTTTATCAGCTGAGTCAGCTCAAAGGATGCCCCTGGGGTGGAAGCCAAGAGAGCCGCAGCCAGCCGGGTTCAGCTCCTGGCCTCAAACCCTCTGGCCTTTCTGGTCTCTGTGGCTAGGCTGGCAGGCATTGGGAGCACAGGGCTGGGCGCGGAGTCAAAGGTGCGCCAGGGAAGGATGGAGATCTCCCCACTTTCCTGCGAAGGTGACTCTGAGTCAAGATCTGCGTTACGTGACCCATTTAGTTGTGCTGTCATTTTGCCTCAACTGTTAGGCAAAATGCATTTAAAGACATTTGTCAGGGAGCCAGCTGGGAAAAGCTGACTTAACCGTCCGAGGCCCCCTCCCCGCGGAAAGCTGTCCCAGGACTGTGTGCTTCCAAAGACCACTCATGGGGGCACAGACACAGTCCTCCCGAGCCAGCTCCTTGCAGGGATAGCCCAGTACATGTGTGTGGTGGGGCTCATGGGGGAGGTGAACAAAGGGCTTAACCCTCTGCTCTTTGATTTCCCACGCTTCCCTGGCCCTTCAAAGTGCATCAGCTCTGGTGACAACTAACTCTCGTGTGAGTTAACTCTATGCCTGCACGGTTGCGAGCACGTCATGTATAGCAGCCCATTTAATCCTCATAACAACTCAATAAGGTATAGGTAGTATTATTATTCATTCCCATTCTACAGATGAGAAAACTGAGGCTTAGAAAGGAGAACTAAGTTGCCTAAGGTCGCACATCCGAAAAGCTGCAAAGCCAGGTGTTTTGGCCTTACCTCCATGATGGACAGGCACGTGGCTGGGTGGACAGAGACAGATAATCTGCAGGAGTGGAGCAGACAGGGAGTCCCATGGATGCTCAGCAAAGGGAATGTATCTGCAGGCTAGAGAGGGCAAGGGCCACTTTGTTACTCTTATTCTGTTGGAATATAATATAGCTATATGTATTATTTGTATAACGTAAAACATCTTTGTGCTTGTTTTAAAATATAAATACATTAATACCTATGCACAATTTTCTACCAAGTATGGGCACTTCCTAGGATGAAGTGCTATAACACAGGTTAAATCAATATGGGCATACCTTTCCTGCTCCCCATACAGTCTCCCCCCCCAAACATCATCAGCCCTATGGTCATAGGCAACCCACTTAAACTCTCTGCAGCTTAGATTTCTTATCTGGACCTACCCTATGGGCTAAATCCATTAGTAATTATAATCATAATCATGAGAGCCCTTGTCAACTGAATACCTAATGTATATCTGTACTATGCTGTCTTTTCGTGCATTATCTTTTTTTAAAAATATGTTTTTATTGATTTTAGGGAGAGAGGAAGAGGGTAGGGAGAGAGAGAGAGAGATTGATGTGTGAGAAACATCAGTCGGTTGCCTCCTGCACGCACCCCTACGGGGGACCGAATCTGCAACCTGGGCATGTGCCCTGACCTGAAATCGAACCAGCAACCTTTCAGTGCACAAGAGGATGCTCAGCCAACTGAGCCACACCAGCCAGGGTTCATGCACCATCTTTTAATCCTCCTCACAGCCCTTACAGACAAGGCAGCTGAGGTGTACAGAGGTTCTGTAACCTGCCTGAGGTCCAGACGAGGTGACAGAGCTGGGCAGTAGGAGGGCCATATCCTCATTGTTTGACCCAGTCAGGGCCTGTCACTGTCCAGAGAAGAATAAATGTCTGATGGGTAGAGATGTGTGTGCAAAGAGATGTGCCTGAGCTGTGGCCCAGTAAAGGATTCTCTCCCCCCAGCACTGAGCCCGTGGATGAGTGTGTCCATCAGCTTCGGCTGCCGTAACAGTACCACAGACCAGGTAGCTTAAGCAACAGAAATGTGTTTCCTCACAGCTCTGGGAGCTGTAGAAGTTCAAGATCCAGGTGCCATCAGGGTTGGTTTCTGGGGAAGTCTTGTAGACAGCTGCCTTCTCCCTGTGTCCTCACATGGCCTTTCCTCTGTGTGCATGTGAGGGGAGAGCGAGACCACCGGTGCCTCTTCCTCCTTAAAGGGACACAAGTTCTGTCAGATTAGGGGCCTACGCTTTTGATCTCATTTAACCTCAGTGACTTCCCAACAGCCCCATCGCCCAACACCATCACATTGGGGGTGAGGGCTTCAACATATGGATTTCAGGGAGTGCAGTTCAGTCCAAAATGGTGAGCTTTGAGGAACACTTAAAGAGTTCTGGGAACCCTTAAAAATGCATGCAGCGTTTTGCGTACATGGGAGTCCACATAACACCACCTGCTTAACTTCCCAAAAGGTGAGAACCACTAAAGCATTGCAAGTGAGCAAAGAGGGAAATGGAAAATGGAAACAGAATTTGTTTTAAGGGGTAGAAGGAAAATAAGTTCCTTTAATATTGTTTTAATAAGGTTATTTAAAAATGGAGAACAAAAAGGGCAGTGGGAAATAAGGATATGGTATGTCAGCCCCCACTGTCCATTTTGAGAAGTGAATGGCCTGCCTGAGGTCACACAGCATGGGAGAGCAGAGCCGAGCCTCGAACCTTGGTGTCCTGCCCCCAGCCCACGCTGTTGTTACCAGGCTTGCTGTCTGTGCTGCCCCACAGAGGCAGGCCCATCTGAGCAAGGCTCCTGGACTGCCATTCTGCTGACCTTATGGATGCTCTTCCTTCTTCTTTTCCTTCCAGAAGTGGAACAGATTGAGGCTATCGCCAAGTTTGACTACGTGGGGCGGTCGCCCCGTGAGCTGTCCTTCAAGAAGGGGGCCTCGCTGCTACTGTACCACCGCGCCTCAGAAGACTGGTGGGAAGGTCGTCACAACGGCGTGGATGGACTCATCCCACATCAGTACATAGTCGTACAGGACATGTGAGTGGGATTTGGACCCTACTGGGAAGAGACCGTGATCGATTAATGATGTCTGGAACAGGTGCAGGAAGGGGAGTGCTGGGTTGTATGCCAGGGAGGTGCTGTCCCAGATATAATACCCTTGGTTTTCTGTAAAAACAGACCCCCTTAAATGGTGATCCTTTTAACGAATCGGCAAATTGCTCATGCTTTAGAGTGCACAGACAGCATGTGGTGCCCTTGGCCCCCATCCCGACCCACCTGAGAGCCCCAGAGCATTCACCGCCCACCATGGTCCTCAGCGTCCAGGGGATCTTGCCCCATACCTCCACCTTCCTGGCCTTCCCTGTAGGCAGTGGCCAGCCCACCACCCCTTAAACTGCCCACCATTCTCCACCCCCGAGGTGGTGCTCTCAGGGGATGGACAGGAACAATCATCCTCTCATTTCAAGTTGATAGGGTACTATTTTTTTTATTGAGGTATAATTGACATATAACATATTAATTTCAGGTATACAACATAATGATTCAATATTTTTATATATTGCACAATCATCACCACAGTGAGTCTAGTTAACATCCATCACTACACGTAATTACAATTTTTTCATATGTGATAAGAACTTTTAAGATCTGCTCTCTCAGCAACTTTCAAATGTGCAGTACGGTATTACTACCTATAGTCGGCATGCTATACATTACATCCCCAGGACTTACTTATTTTATAACTGAAAGTTTGTACCTTTTGACCCTCTTCATCCATATCACCTCCCTCTACCCCACCGTCCACCTCTGGCAACCACCTATCTGTTCTCTGTATCTACGGGTACTAATTTCTTTTAAACAATTTCAGGCATTTAAAAAAGCCCTTAATCCCAAATACTAGCCCTAAGAAGGCTCAGAAAATCGACACCTTCCATTCTTCGAAAGCCATCGAGGGTTCCTGCACACACACTCCCTTTGAGCGCTGGTCAGGCTCAGGTGGAACTGATTTATCAAGGACGCAGTCACCAATCTAGACCTCGAGGGAAGGGGGCCAAAGGCAAAGTTTTGGTGGCAGAGGGATGGTCTGAAGCCAGAGAGGTTCATGAATGGGCTTACCCCATGAGGAATGTCACAATGGAGGGCTCTCGGTACACTGATGTCCCCCAGGCCTCTGAGGACAGACACAGGGCACCAGAAGGAGAGGGGAGTGGGAGGAGGCTGGCAGGGAACTCCAGCTAGCTCAAGCCACCTCACAGTTGTCCCAAGCCTTGGATGAGGAAGGCGGGGATGGCAGCACCTTCTTCCTCCCTTGCCTAGCCCTAAACCACTTCTCATGGAGCCACGTGGAGACTCGGCACTCAGTGCCCAGCTTGTAGGGTCCTCCCCCCATTTTTTCAACACACCCTCCAGCATTTAGCTTGTCCTCACCTCTGGGAGGGAAGAACCACCTAGAAGAGGGGAGAAAAGAAGGGAGGCGTGGGGCGGTAGGTCAGAGGAGGAAGTCTGCTGGAGACACTGACTTAGGAGCGCAGCAGTGGGCATGCATGGTGTGAGGCGGGAGTGGGAGGTGGTGCACCCTGAGCTGTGAGCGTAACCTAACCACGAGGTGTATGTTGATCCAGCCCCTCAGACTGGTCTCGCGGAGCCCTGCACATCCTGGTTCCTCTGGAGCACCCCCAATTCACATCTGTCCTTCTCCCTAGGGATGATGCTTTCTCGGACAGCCTGAGCCAGAAGGCGGACAGTGAGGCCAGTAGTGGGCCGCTGCTGGACGACAAGGCCTCCTCCAAAAACGACCTCCAGTCCCCCACAGAGCACATCTCGGATTACGGCTTTGGGGGGGTGATGGGCCGGTAGGAAACACGGATTCATTTTTTTCTGCTAGTGCCAGGCCCATTGGTATCTGATTTGGGAGAAGCAAGGGGACAGAAGAGAGAAGTAGGCTGTTGGGGCCCCTGTTCCCCACAGGTGATATTGAGCACACCTGGGGGACCTGGCCTAAGAATGACAGGTGTAAAATGATCCAGCTTGGGGGTGAGGGACGTAGAGAAGGAGGGAGAAAGACATATATTGGCAAGTCAGTGCTTTTTGTTTAAAATAATAATAAATGGAGGAGAGAGAGGGTTACAAATTGGCAAGTGTTTTCAACCTCTCTCTCGTTCTTGTACCTCCTCTGCTTTCTGTTGAAGATTCAAGTAGTTATATTTAAAAATTTTAAGCTCATATACTCCCTAAAGTGTGCTACATAAACAGAAAACTCACACCCCCTCAAGTGTGGGGAAAGTGACACTCGACTCCACCCACTCATCTGGTGGCAGCCCATTTGCCGATTTCTTCACTCCCCCTGTGGGGGCCAGGCTGTCACATGACCTTTCTGCCAAGAAGGAGCTGTGCCTTATTACGCATACAGGTGTAGTCCAAAGCATGCGTTTGTTTTAAATATATAGGGAAAAGGAAAAGAGAAAAGACACAAAACCTGACAGTTTCTCACTGCTTTCTTAATCAGATTCTCAAAATGCAATTTTCATTGCTTTCTCGCTGGAGAGGTCATGGGACCGACCCACACCTATGGGTACTTGCAAATAGAGTCCAAAATTCTGTGGCAATGGGAACATACATTGATGCATTTATTTCAGAAGTCCCCATGCCTCCTTTCAGTATATTCTATTCAGCAGAGCAAACAGCTCGGGTCCTGAGGTAGATAATAGAATTGGGAGGGAAAGTGGGAGCTGGGGTGGGTAGATGACAAAGGCATGGTCCCTTCCCTTCTAGGGGGCCATACCTTCTCCTGCCTCTATTTTCCTCTCCCTCTTCCTTTCCTCATCTGCTTTCTTGTCCTTACTTTCTCAATACCTCTTCCTCCCCAACACCCCTGCTTTGGTCCTGTACCCACAGGCAGTGCTTAGCTTGGCTGGTGGCATTAAGATCTAAAGCGCTGCTGACCACACTGAACTTGGTCCCACAGTCACAGTCCATCCCAGCACTGTCCCTCCTCCCCACCTCCTCGATATTGCAGCCTTCTCTCCCCTTGGCAGTGTCTTAGAGTCTTTGCTGACCTCCATGAGGGGTAGTAAAGGCTCCAGTGGGTGAAACCTTTGATCTTCAAAGTGTTTCACACTCACTGAACCTCCCTCAAAGGTGGGCAAGAAATATTGTGCCCATTTAACAGATTAATCAAATGGGTCTCAAAGGGGACACAGGAAAGTCTGATGACAGGAAAAGGACTCCCCCTCCTGATAGTCACTCTGGTCCTGTTTTGTCCAAATGGCTGGAGACATGTTCAGTGATGCACTTTTTTCTCTTGAATGACTAGTTCAACGGTACAGAAAAGCCTCCTAGAAGTAGCCCTTTGCTGGGGAGATTGGGGTGGGTCACAATGTGGGACTGGGTTCCGTTCCCAGGGGGCCCTCCTGTGCTTTCAGGAAGCCGGTAACATTTGGTACAGTCAAGCCTCAATGCTTCAGGCCGATTAGAAGCCCTTGGGCATCATGGCAACGTGGGAACTGCTTACGAAATGTATCGTAAGCCCAGCTGAGGGGTCCCAGGTTGAAATCCTGGCCTTGACTTTTGGGTTGCCCAGCGTCACTGTGTGATTAGCACCACCACCCTCTGCAGCTCAGAGACATGTGCTGATTCCTTCGTGTGCAGATGAAGCCGGTGGGGTCCGAGCCGGTGCGGATGGGGTCCGAGCTCAGCTGGTGCTTTCATTTCGCAGAGAATGGCTGAAGGAGGCTTTACTCTACCGTCGCCTAGACTAGTGTGTAGTGCGTAGCCTGGGGGTGGATTGACCATTCTGATTGCCAGGTTGACCTCTGCCCCATGCCCCGCCCCCTGGCTCCTTTGCAGAGTGCGGTTACGATCTGATGGAGCAGCCATCCCCAGGCGCCGAAGCGGGGGCGACACGCACAGCCCACCCCGGGGCCTGGGCCCCAGCATAGACACGCCGCCCCGGGCCGCCGCCTGCCCCAGCAGCCCCCACAAAATACCCCTCAGCCGGGGCAGGATCGAGAGCCCGGAGAAGCGGAGGATGGCGACGTTCGGGAGCGCCGGCAGCATCAACTACCCTGACAAGAAGGCGCTCTCCGAAGGGCCCTCGATGAGGTCGACCTGCGGCTCCACCAGGCACAGCAGCCTGGGGGACCACAAGTCCCTGGAGGCCGAGGCCCTGGCAGAAGTAAGGGCCAGGGGGAAAACAGGCTGGGCCAGTGGAGACCCCCAGAGGGACAGCAGGGTGGGGACTTGTGGACTGGGAGGCACTTTGCCCTTTATGCCCTGCCTCAAGGCTAAGTCAGAACACAAGATAGGAAGCGGGCTTCCTGTCTGCTGCTGGCCTCCCCGTGGGAGTGGAAGCTGGATGGGTGCAGCTGCTGGCTAGGGATCCTGTGAAGACCGAAGACGCCCCACCCCCACCCCAGTTTCCAGGGCTGGAGGGGGATTCCTGTCGAAGGGAGAGGCCAGATGTTGGAGATGTAGTAATGGCAGGTGTCTCCACAAGATGGCATAACTGAGTTATTCATCCATCCATCCATCCATCCATCCATCCATCCATCCGTCCATTCATTCATCTGTTCATTCATTTTATTCATTGACAAATACTGATTGAGCACCTGTTGTGCGACAGTCACTGTGCTAGGCACTGAGAATACGATTGATGACCTAAAATGGACGCAGGCCCTGCCCACACGGAGCTTGTAATTACAAGGGGAGAGGGGAGAGAGGCATCAACCATAACACAGCTGTGAAATGGTGGTTGGGTCAGGTGTTTGAAAGAGTGCTACATGGTCTTTTGAGAGCCTAGAATGTGGGGATTGCTCCTAGGGGGTAGAGACTTCCCTTGGAGTGGGGTGCTATGACCTGAGATACAAAGGATAGGTGGCATAAATAGCTGAAGTTGGAAGGAAAGAATGTTCCAGGCTCTTCCAAAGTACTGACAGTTGTTGTTTCTTAAATTTTTAAAACTTTGGATGAGAAAGCTGTGTGATTTCAATATTTACCAAAAAACAAATTTGTTTAATATATGTTTAGGAAACAATTTGTTTATGTTGTTTAATAATTTGCACACCTTGCCCTGGCTGGTTTGGCTCAGCGGTTACAGCATCGGCCTGCAGATGGAGGGGTCTCGGATTCGATTCCTGGTCAAGGGCATGTACCTGGGTTGCAGGTTTGATCCCCGGCCCTGGTTGGGGTCATGTGGGAGGCAACCAATCAGTGTGTCTCTCCCACATTGATGTTTCTCTCTCTCCCTCCCTCCCTTCCATTCTATCTAGAAATCGGTGGAAAAATATCCCCAGGTGAGGACTAAAAAAAAAAAAAGAAAATTATTTGCACACTTGGTTTCATGTGTTTTTGACAGTTCTATCATATTTCCAAAAGTGTTCATTTTTTTCTCACTGGAATTTGGGGTGGATGCCCATTATGTGACCCACCCCCAGTGTTATCTCTCACATAAGATAAGAGATACAGCCAGAACCTTCTTTGCTGTGAGAATTGTTCTTTAGAGAGTGGCATTTGAACCCCTGGTACAAGTGGAGGGAGAAAGTTGTGGGCTTGGGGACTGTGTTCTAGGGGAGGCCAGGAAAGGTTCCAGGGCGGAACCAACACAGAAACAACTCACCCAGCAACTAGAATTCCTGTTCACACCCACAGGGTCTAGCTTGGCCCCAGGTCCTGATGCCCACTTCCGAGGGATACCTGAAGATCACCTTGGCATGGTTCTGCAGATGAGGACCCGCTGGTCCTTCCATTCTTTTATTTGTTTTTATTTATTTATCTGTAATACTCACCCAAGGATATTTTTTCCATTGATTTTTAGAGACAATGGGAGGAGGGGGAACATGGATGTGAGAGAGACATTGGTTGGTTGCCTCCTGCACACGCCCTGACTGAGGATGGGGATTGAACCTGCAACCCAGGTACTACATGGCCTTGACCAGGAATTGAACCCGTGACCCTTTGGTGCACGAAGCGATGCTCCATCCACTGAGCCACACTGTCCAGGGCAGTCCTTCCATTCTTGAAGACTGTCCTCTCGGGGAGTGTCACCCTAGCATCCACCCACCTGAAGCTCTACCAAGAGCCATGATGGGGATTGGGCTCCCTGAGGCCTGGCCTAGGGCCGTTTACATGAAGAATCAAATGCAGTCTAGGCCAGTGTTTCCAAAAGTAGCTCCCGCAGCTGACTAGGATGTTAATGGGGGGAAATGTGTTCTGTGGTCAACAAAATTTGGGGAATACTGTCTGACAAAATTGAATGGCTTGTCTGCAAGACTTGGGAGAAACTTTAAGTATGTTGATGTGCATGGCGAATCTCCGAGAAAAAGAACAGGGCACACCCCATCACCCAGATTTCTTCGAGCTTTATTCACAACACCAGCCTAAAGAGTACACTTGGGGACTGCTGTATGCATTCTCCTCCATTCACAACCATACCTACACACACTCCAGTTTGCTAGCTGCCATTCAAGGGCTCCCTTCTTGGACAGAGGTGAAACAGGAAAGTGTGGCAGATCATATGTAAATAGCCCAAAGGGGATGCTGGATGGCCCCAGCCCGCTCAGCACTGGTGCTGACTTCGAAGGCTACAGCGAGGAGCTGTGGCGGGGAAATACCAAGTAGTTGATGGAGTTACCCGAAATTCTCTGGTCTCTGAATATCCTTTAGGACTTAGATCTGCACCCAGTGAAGAGGCTGTTTGGGGAAGTTGTCACGCTGCCATCCAAAGTGGGAGGATGTAATTCGGGAGGAGGCTCACTTTCCCCAGTCTGTCACCCCAGCACCCCTCTGCAGCTCCACTCTGGAGATCACAGCCTCACTCTGACTAATGCCAGGCTCCCGCCTAAACCGCTCAGCTAATCTTTCTCTGAGTTTTCTGTCTTTCTGGCTCACACTCTGCCATGGTGGTGGGAGGGATGGTGGGGGAGGGGCAACCACTGCGTTTTATTTATTGAAGTTTTACCTTTCAGCTCACACTGGAGTAGAGCAAACAAAGAGTAGTGATGTCAATAGAGGAGTCCGTGTAAGCAGAGTGGGGTGTTGGACGGCTTTCACTGCAGGGCTGGGAGATAGCAAAGATGAGAGACGACTGCCACCTCTCCCATAGCGCAGAAAACCCCTCCCAGTTGACCCTTTTGGAAAAAGGCCCAAAGGGTCCTTCTTTTTTTTTTTTTTTATCCTTACCCGAGGACATTTTTGCATTTATCTTCAGTTAGTGCGGGAGGGAGAGAGGGAGGAAGAGAGAGAGAGAGAAGCATCGATGTGAGAGAGACACATCAACTGGTTGCCACCCACACAATCCCAAGTGGGGCCAGAGATAAACTGCAGCTGAGGTACGTGCCCTTATCGGGAACCAAACCCAGGTCTCTCTGGTCTGTGGGCCGATGCTCTAACTGCTGAGCCAAACCAGCCAGGACCCAAAGGGCCCTTCTTATAGGGGCTAGTATTATGGGGCAAAGGGTAAAATGTCATGGGGACGCATAGAAGCTAATATTAGCTTTGTGTTAATATTACCTAATTAGCCATTAGATAATTATCAATAGTCTCAAAGGAGCAAAAAGGATAGGCTGGGACCTTGACTGTGGCCAGATTGGAGCCTGTCATGGGGGCCTGTTACAGGCATTAGGCCACCTGGTAAGAGGAGGAGAAGAGGAACTAAAAGATGTGGGTATGGCCCTGGCTGGTTTGGCTCTGCGGTTAGAGTGTCAGCCAGCAGACCAAAGAGTTGTGGGTTAGATTTTGGTCAAGGGCACGTACCTTGGTTGCAGTTTGGTCACCGGCCCTGGTCAGGGTCATGCGGGAGGCAACCAATCAGTATGTCTCTCTCACATCGATGTTTCTCTCTCTCTCTCTCCCTCACACTGTATCTTAAGATAAATGGAAAAATATCCTCGGGTGAGGATTAAAAACAAAAAATGTGGGTATGGAGAGGGGTATTCAGGACATCTCCAGGCTCCAACCCCCTCAGTCTGACCAGACTTGTAGATTTTCCAGATTTGCGCCAGGGCAGAAAAGCAGTGTGTCTTACTAGTCATCACTGTCATTGAGGCTGCGCACAGACCTTCCAACAGTGGTTTTAACCAGTATCCCTGATTGTCCCCTCCATGGCCAAGCCCGTGGGACTCTGGCCCAGTTCAGCCTGAGCAGCTCCTCTTACTAAGTATTTGATGTGGAGGTGTCCCCGTAAACCCCTATGTGAACCAAGGACTCTGGCTAAAGGGACTTTAACAACCACTGTCTGGCAGTTTACAAAGCTTCATCACATTCATCACCTCATTCCATCCTCACAGTAAACTCATGGCCTTTCAACAGATGAACTAAGTGTGGTGCTGAGCGACTGAGAGCACAAGCAGCAGAGGAGCCTTCGCTCAAAAGTCCCAGCCCTAAACCCTAGCCCAGGGCTTCTAGGTTAAATGCTGATTTCCAGCTCCAGCGCCCCCTCCTGGCTGGAGAGGGAACAGAGGCTTTGGGAAGGAAAGATGAACCCCAGGCTAACCAAGAGCCCCTCTGCTCACCAGGAGGTCCTGGGCCAGCCATAATCTCTCTCTCTTGTCATCAGCTTAAATATTAAAACTTCCCCAGGAATTACACTGGCAGATAAGGATTTTTGTTGCTTTATAAGACTTCCATTTTTAAAAAATCAAAATTTTCTGATTACAACACAGAGAAGAAAGAAACAGTCCCATTATTTGAGGGTGAACATTCTAATATATAACTTCCAAGAAATTTTTCCATGGGCAAAGATTTTGAAAAATAATAATAGTTAAAGATGTAGACTTTGGAAACAGACTGCCTCGGCAGAGACGGACTGTGCTACTCACTTGCTGTGTGGCCTTGGGCAAGTTACTTCACCAGCTCCACCTCCTTTTTCTCATGTGTGGACTGAGCTCAATGGTAGTTCCTACCGTACAAGTGTGGGGATTGAATGAATGATTCATGGGGAGGGCTTGGCTTGGCGCTCAGTGTAAGCACGTCCTGCCATGGTGATCTCCATGATTTGTGAGTGCTTATTGTGTGCCAGTGGTCATGCCACGCTCTTCACGGAGTGTATCATTTAGTACACTCATCAAGCTCGTGAGGTCTGTATTCTAATGACCTGTATGTAGTCTGAAGCTCAGAGAGGTGAGGTCACTTGCCCAAGTCATGCAGTAAGGAAGTGGCGGAGCCAGAACTTGAACCCATGTCTGACTCCAGAGCTTGCCTTTCCTAACCAGTAGTTCTGACTTGCCCTCATGAAGTCCGCTTCCTGTCCAGGCAGTGTGCAGGCCGCACCCACGTGGCTTTGCCCAATTGATGGCACCCTGGGGATTTAATCTCCCTCCCAGCCATCGGGCCCCTGGGGAAACCTCCCTCAGAAGCCCACGAGCTGCCGAGGAAGGACTGGACCCCAGGCCTCCAGATTCTGTGCTGACCAGAGCTCTCTCTGTCCGCAGGACATAGAGAAGACCATGAGCACGGCTCTGCACGAGTTGCGGGAACTCGAGAGGCAGAACACAGTCAAGCAGGCGCCAGACGTGGTGCTGGACACCCTGGAGCCCCTGAAGAACCCGCCAGGCCCCATCAGCTCGGAGCCCGCCAGCCCCCTGCACACCATCGTCATCCGCGACCCCGACGCCGCCATGCGCCGCAGCAGCAGCTCCTCCACGGAGATGATGACCACCTTCAAGCCAGCCCTGTCTGCCCGGCTGGCCGGCGCGCAGCTGCGTCCGCCGCCCATGCGGCCCGTGCGGCCCGTGGTCCAGCATCGGTCCAGCAGCAGCAGCAGCTCGGGTGTGGGCAGCCCCGCCGTGACGCCCACCGAGAAGATGTTCCCCAACAGCTCAGCGGACAAGTCGGGCACCATGTGACCAACAGGATGCGCGGCACTGCCTGGCCCACTGTGGCCCACCGCGGCCAAGGGTGCCTCTGTGACTTCCACATCTTTCCCAGTGCTCCTGGCCTTGTCCGTCAGGTACCAGAAGGTCAGCCTGAAAGAATGTCTGTGCAGAGCGGAGGCCCCGGCCAGCTCGCACCCAGGCCTTGCGGGTCTAAGCAGAGCCCAGAGGAGAGCAGGAGCAGCCGCAACTGGGGCGTTTCCTTCGATTGTGGCAACATGTTAACTGGCTTCGCCCGCATATCATCACTGGAAAATGATTCTCAACGTTCTCTCTGCATACATAACTATGTGTGTATATATATGTGTGCATATATACACATAAGTATGTATGTGTGTGTTTGTAGGTGTGTGTATATATATATATTTATGCATCTATATACATATACTAGATCTGGACACATACTAAATGTATATAGGATCTCCTTTTTCTTTTTATGAAACTTAGATTTACCTCAGACCCATGCCACCAAACATGTCCCGCTGTTATTTGGTGGGATTTGCAGGGACTTTTCTGGGAGAATTTAGAGGCCCACAATAACTGCGAATGAAGCAATATACCACTAACCTGCAGAAAAACAAAAACAGTCTCCCACTGTCTCCAGAAGTCGTGGCCTTCCAGAACAGCCTGTCCCTAAATGAAGGGTGGGGCAGGCAGTACCCCAAGCAGGCTGCTCCTAGAGGTGGGGAACACCCCTGTCCACCCCCAGAGACCCTGCCTTTCCACCCGAAGGCCAAGGGCCAGCTGTACCCCCGAAGGCACGGGAGGACGTTGGCGAAAAGACCCCTGACCACAGCATCCTTGTCTTTGTCTGTAGAAAAGGGGGCAGTGAGAACCTGAGCCCCACTGTAGCACAGTATTATGTGTGGCTGGGAAAAAGGGAAAAAATAAAACCGCCATGGCGTGGACTACTTCAACACCTAGAAACGCTTGTAGGAATAACTGGTAACTATAGAGGTTTAACTTATACAGTTCTCAAAATATTTAATTTTTTCTTTTCCTATTTCTACTAATTATACTGTGTCAGATGTGGAACTAAACAGGCCAGGAGGTTTGAGTCACATCGTTTCCAAATCAGGCCATGACGCACTTCGGCTGGTGCCCTCCTGCACGAAGGGCGTGAGCCAGAAGTGCCCCGCTCAGACCAGGGCCCAGGAGGGGCGATCCTTGGCACTTTCTGTCCTAGAGAATGCTTCCGTGGAGTTTAAGCAAGTGAAATAGCTTCCTTCCCTCTCCCTCTCCCTTCCACCCACCTCCTCCAGAGCATTTAAAGTCATTGCAAGTGAAAGCACTGGGGTGTGACGTCAAGTAGTGTGAGCAAGGCTTTCACCTCTTGGCTGGGAAAAGGCCTTCTGATCACCCTCGTTCGAGTCTGTTTTACTTCCTCTTTGGATCTCTTCATTTTCCAGAGATGGCTGTCTCTGGATCATGGGACACAGGCGAATGAGATTCTAATGGGAGCACTCTTATCCACCACCCTCATGCCAAGCCAAGGGTTCCCTCCCTATTCTCAAGCTTCGTCTCTTTCTCTTTCTCAAGGCCTCTGAGTGTGGCCATGGCTGTGGTTTGGAGTCAAAAGTCCTGTGTTTGAGTCCCAGCCCCCACCACTTGGGAGCTGTGGGACTCTGGGCATGTCCCCGCACCTCACTGAGCCTCAGTTTCCTGCTCCATAAAATGAAGATAATAAAGATAAATAAGTGAGTAAGCTGTTTAAACTAGAAAGCACTGTGCCAACACAATTGTTCTTTTTATTGTCATTAGTAAGGTAAGTCTTAGCTCAAAAACCCTTCAAGACCTTCCTTTTGAAACCTCCTAATGGCATTTGAGAAGTAGGCAGTGGAATTTTCCTACCGGTTTCATAAGATCCCCAAAGCACAGCCCTACAGATAAATCACCTATTGATGCTTGAAATTCCATCAGTACCATTTCACCCCATTGGATGAATTTTGCCTTGTCCTCTGGTCTTCCGTAAAAGTGACTAGACCCCAGAGAGAGGGAACTATTGAGCCACTAATATGTGGGTGTGGGCGTGGTAAGCCTGCCTCACCTGAGGACTGACACACAGCTCTCAGTGGGAGGAAGAAGCAGGAAAGGGTGCAAAGAGAGCGTGCCAGGGAGAGGCAAGTGGCCAACTTGACCTTCCTTGTTTGCCTAGAACCAGCCGTTCTCTTGCAGCTCCTGGAAATGAAAGCACCTCAGAACCAGCTAGGAGCCCTCTGCCTTTGTGAGCAGTATGGAGATATCCCCGTTTTATAGCTTAGGAAAGAAAGCAAAGCCTTGGGATATGCTGTGACTTGCTCAAGATTTAATAGATGTCTGAGAGTGGGGGCCGTGTCAGGCTCGGAAAGTCATCTGTTTGCAAGGATGCTATGCTGTCCAGCCAGGGACATCCCGTTTCTACCCCACAGATACTCCCACACCTTAAATGTAGTAGCCTCCTGGGCAAAATGTAACATTCCCTGCCATGACCACCAGATGAAAAGAAAATTTGAGTTGACAGACCTGTTGCCTGATAACACCAGTCAGACCATGTAGCTTTTCCTCTGAATTGACTAACTTCATTTTTCTTTCCTGAAAGTGGACCTGCCTTTTACCGAATTACCTGAAGGCAGAGCTGTGGCTGTTTTCTTTAAACACCTGTTTTTCCATTGGAAAAAGGCTGATGAGTTCACATTTAGAGACGCTCGCACCTCACTCATCCAGCCTCAAATCTGAGCCTTGACCCAGAACCAAATGGGAAAATACTTTCCTGCCCCGTCCCCCCACCCTCCCTCATCTGACACTCTGCATGTCTGGTCCCCTCCACAGACACCTAGCCCCACCCGCAGTCACCGAGCATTGGCATTCTCTTCCTGACTCCTGCCTGTGTTAGTCCACTATATATTGCTGTATTTGCTTAAATGCTGGAAAGTAACTGTTAAAATGTGAAATTGTAATTTTAAAAAAAGGCAACAATTAAATTATAGCCAATGCCACTCACCAAATCTTTGCACCTAGTAGATAGTTCAATGTAAAAAACAAATACCGGAAACCTAACTGTACAGTGAGTGTGGAGGAGATGTAGTAACCTAGTTCGTAGTCCTCAATATAACCAGTTGTACAGGGGAAGTGGTGTTTACCTACTCGTTCATCACCATCACCGAAAGTTGTACTGATCAGTTCGTCGATAACGGGCATTTTTTTTTTTTTTTTTGCTTCACAAAATGATTTCTTTTCTTAACCTTCGACTTACCCTGAGGTCAAGCCTTTTGTCATTATATGTAACCGATGTTCAGTCTGTTTTAGGAATGAACCAGCAAGATGTTCATTTAAAACTGACCAAAGACAATTCCTTCCTGGTCTAGTTTCCTGGGCCTTGGGGCCCGGCTGCCGCCGAAGACCTTTCTTGGATAAAATTGAGAACAAGCTGTGCTTCCTACCCCACTCTCCCTCTCTCCCTCTCTTCCCCATTCCTCTTAAAGAGCTGCTCTGAGCTGTGGGATTCTATGAAAAATTCTTGCCTTTCCTTGTTTTCAGTGCTAACGATTTCTCACCTTGAAGCGCCTTTGAACCCGGACAGAGCGCACAATGGGAGGGACTCATGAGCTTGGGCATTAGACTTGGGAGTCTGTCCTCTGAGGTCACCAGGCCAGGGGCAAGAGAGAAATGCATTCCCAAGGGATAAAAGGTTTCTATCCAATGAAGAAACCTGAGTGGAGAGACCACTCAGAAGAGGATGCCATCCTTTGGCCACCGGCTGGAGCCAGCAGTTCAGAGACCTGCCTCATAAACCCTTCAGAACCGGTTTGTGGCACACAGAGGGAGCCAGTGTGGGAAGGGCCTTGGTGTGGGGCTGGCTTCTCTGGTGGAGGCCCTTGGAGTGCCTTGTTGGGTGTATTTCTTTCTCGTTCAGGAGGCATGAATGCAGAGGACTTCCTGTGACCTGGTCATCACTTGGCACAGCGCACGTCCGCAGCTGATAGAAAATCATAAGGACTAATGTAATGGTTCTTCCTCTCGGTCTTTCTATTCCTAACTTTTCACACATCCAGATGGTTCCACACTAGAGCAAATGCCTCGTTCTCCTGAGAAACTCAGAAGAGTGGCTGGCTCACAACCATGGTGGGGGCCCTGTTGGGCTTGGGGGAATTGCGGGGAGGAAAAGGCAGGAAGGGGTGAGCCGAGGTGTTGCTTAGCTGATTTTCTGCTATGCAGAGCTAATGCTGACGTTTCATGTCAACTTCCCCGGTTCTCTGGGGTCTCCTCTCTCCTGAGCAGCCATGTAGAGAATTCCCCACATACCCAAAGCTGCCCAGGGGAGCTGAGAGGAGGGACTTGGCTGTCAGGTCGGAGTGCTCCTGACCTCTCTGAGGTCGATCTGCCAGTGTCCCGCTGTCCCATCCTCTGGGACTGGCCGAATGGCCAATGCTGCCCCTTGTTGACACCTCCTTTCTGTGTGAACTGTTCCAAGCAAATAACAAAGCTGTTTCTTGAACCAGAACAACCAGAACGCACTTTGCCTTCCTTAGACGGAAGATTCTGCTAGAGTTTCTGCTCACGCTCTAGTTCCCGGCAGTGTGACTGTTTACACGGTTTGGCAACAGGTTTGGTTCTGATTGCTTCAGAGTGGCTGGTCTATTTTGTTTCCTTTGGTTTCCCTCCTCCCCAAACTGTGTCAGGAAAAAAATAACTACACACACACACACACACACACACACACACACACACACACACACACACAACAAAACCACCCTCGGAAATTGCTGGTTGCCTGTCCCCACGTGATGAGAAGTGCTGCCCTCTTGCGGATGTCGTTTCTCTACCTTACAACCAAACGCCCGTCCTATAGAGTGTCTGATTGGATCCTCTGTCGCATATTCTGATGGTGCCTGCTGGTTTGATGTGGAGCTATCCTGTGAAATAAAACAGCTTAACTTTTCTCAAACATGCGCTCCGGTGGCTTTTTGAAAGGGCCCATCGGGGGTGGGGAGGTCCGGGGGTGGGGGTGGGAGTCGGGGGGTTCCTACCCTCCAGTCCACACTGTCTGCGTGCTTCTCCCAGGAACTGTCCCTGCAAGTCCTTTAGCTCAGACCCAGCAAGGGGAAGGCCAAGGTTTCGAGGAGGACAGCTTCAACTGCAGAGCTCACTGAAGGATGTAATGGGTGCGCAGTGGCAAGCAGGAGCTGGAAGTGTCAAAGCAAAGGCAAGCCGGAGGAGCTGTCTGCAGAGTGCCTTCAAAAGCTGAAGACACAGCACCAGAGGCCACAGGACACTGATTTCCAGTGTGAAGGCAAATGCAGCATTTTAGCATTTGTTGTCTCCACCCATGTGATGCAGCCCCTAGGACTTACTTTTTAACCTATGTTACTGTGTGAGTGTGTGAAGTGTTTACTGATCACTTATTTCTGTCCCAGGTACTAGACTAAGCCCTTTACATGCATTTTCTCATCAAATTCTCAAAACAGCTTTTGAAGGTAAGTACCCTTCTTGAACCCTGTTCTGCAAATGAGGAAACTGAGGCTCTGCGAGGTTAAGTGGCTCACCCCAGGTTAGGCTAGGAAGTGAAAGAGCCAGAATTTGAGCCTAGTCTATCAAGGTCACTGTTCTGCCTGGCATTGAGCATGCTCATTACACCAAGCTTGGCGGCAGGATGCCAGGGTTAAGATAGCTTGCTTGCTACCTGCCGAAGTCAAGGAAAACTCCAGGGCCCTTCCTTTCTGATGAATCCTCTGGTGGGTCTTCATGCGGGGCCCCCTTTGCAGAAGAGAACGAGGTCTTCTGCCAGCCTCAGGGAATCTGTTATTCCCACCATAACCACTTGACACTCAGTGGAGGCCTCTTGCTGATTTCAGGCTCCAATACTGTGTACCTGGACCGCTGTGGTGGGGATGGGGCACCTGCTGCTGTTCGCTGCTGCTCAGAAAACCTCAAAAGATGGAATCTGGATGGCTTCAGTGTTCTCCCAGGCCATCCTGCCTCTGACACGCGTGGGCATTTTATATTGATTCCCTAGAGAAAGGGGGGGTGTGGGCAGAGGGAGAAACCTGGAAATGGCCCTGCCACTGCCTCAGTGCATGCAGCCGCAGGGGACTCTCCCCTGGAGAGGCCATAAGAAGAGCTTTCCCAGTGGAAGGTTGTGGAAAGGATGGGGGTGGGGGGCAGAGTGAAGAAGAGACCACAGCAGCAGAAGTGACAGCTTTCCTTTTGGCAGTGAGGAGAGGTTGTATTTAAGTAGAGGACTGGAAGAAGAGGCAGAGAGGGGATGAGAAGTCCCCAGGCCTTTTCAGCCACCCCAGAGAGTCTAGCCTGGGATTCAAGAAGCAGGTAATAAAGGAAGGATGTCTTTCAGAATCAGCCCTGGGCCTTCCCTGCAACCTTCCCCAGCTGCCCCAGAGGACCTGGAATCAGATCTCTGAATCCCTTGCTGTGGCCCACAAAGCCCCTCCCCCCCCCCCCCCCCCCCCCAGGACCCAGCCTCTGCCCATCTCACCCAGCTTATCTCTTCTCCCTCCTCATCATTCTCCACCTGATCCCCCTCTTCTGGAACCCACTGAGGGCTTCCTACCTCAGGCCTTGGTCCGCGCTCAGTCCTCTACCTGCAGGGCTCTTCCCAGCCTCTTCTCCTTGCTGCCTCCTTCTCTCCTTTGCAGTGTCTGTTCGAATGTCATTGCCTCCGAGGGGCCTCCTCTGACCATCCTGTTTAGAGCTGCCCCCTCCCCCACTCACCATTGGGCTTATTTGTTTCATTTTTCTTGTTGCATTGATCATCACTGGAATTTACTTTGTTCGTTTGTTTACTTATGCATCGTCTCTCTCCCCCAAACCAGAAAGTAAGCTCCAGAACATCGGGGTTTCTGTCTATCTTGTCCACAGCATCTCTAGGGGTATGGCGCCTAGTATGGTTAGTGCTCAGTAAACATTTATGAACAAGATGACTCTCCATCCAGTTGGGGGAAATGCCATTTCTGAGTGAGGAGGGCTAAGTACTTAAACAAAATCATTTCTTTGGCTGCCATTCACTCATTTAACAAATTGTTCTTAAGCACCTACTGTGTGCCAAGCTGCAGGTGAGTACTGGGGACGCAGCCATGAGCAAAGTGGACCAAGGTCCCTGTGGAGTTTTGTGGTCAAATGCTGGAGGTCAAACAATGGCAATAACAACACAGGAAACACCAAGGGTGTGGGGAGGAAGGACACTGGCTCTTGCTTTAGGCTAGGAGGTTGGGACAGCCCCTCTGAGAAGTTCAAACTGGGAACAGAAGCCTGAGAAGGAGCCCACCATGCGAAGCAGGGAGGGTGGGGTTGCAAAGGGGACCAGCAGGGCAAACCTTACAGGCAAAGGCTCTGGGGTGAGACAGAGCTTGGTGTGTGGGACTGAACAAGGCCAGTGTGGCTGGAGGTGTAAAAACAGGCTGGACGGCCCTGGCCGGTTTGGCTCCGCGGTTAGAGCGTCGGCCCATGGACCGGAGAGACCCTGGTTCGGTTCCCTCTAAGGGCGTGTACCTCGGTTGCAGTTGTCCCCGGCCCCAGTTGGGGTCGTGTGGGTGGCGACCAGTCGATGTGTCTCTCTCACGTCGATGTTTCTCTCTCTCTCTTCCTCCTTCTCTCCCTCCTACTCTAAATGCAAAAATGTCCTCAAGTGAGGATAAAGAAAAAAAAAACAGGCTTGAAGGAGGAAGGCACACGCAGCGCCCTCTAGTGAGAATTTATTCTAATAGCAATGAGAAGCCCTTGAAAGGTTTTCACTGGGCATTACTCAATCCTATTTATTGCTGTTAAACAATTATCTCTGGCTTCTAGATTATAGTTCCTTTTTTTTTTTTTTTTATCCTCACCCAAGGACATAGAGAGAAACATCGACGCGAGAGAGACACATTGACTGGTTGCCACCCACACGACCCCAACCGGGGCCGGGGACAAACTGCAACCAAGGTACGTGCCCTTAGCGGGAACCGAACCCGGGACTCTCTGGTCTGCGGGCCCACGCTCTAACCACTGAGCCAAACCGGCCAGGGCAATTACAGCTCCTTTTTAACGACAGAGGGCTTGAGTGGTGATGAGGATTTCAATACTGTATGAGGGGCTATGATGCAGTGTCATGAACCCCAGATTACAATGAACCTGCTTCTCTGTACCTGAGGTCTGAAAGAAGGTGGAGGAATTTTATCATTGTTGTTATTTATGGGCTTTGAGCACCCCCACCCCATTTTGTTTCTGGATTTCCAGCTCTGCTTCATCCACACATCCACACATTCCCCCCTATAATCCCCCAAGGGGCTTATTTGAATTCTTCCCTATATGGAGATCAATGGCCCACACATGGAGCAGACCTGCAGACAGACCTTTATAGGCAGCTTACAGAGTCCTCTCATCCACGGGACAGGATTTCCCTTCTTCAAATGCCTGTTCTGTTAACTGAACCTAGACCAGGGCTCGGAGGTCTTTGATGTCCTGATGAATAGCTTGGCTCTTTCCAGTTTATGTCAGGCAGTTGAGAATGCAGTAAGTCAGGACTCAAAAACCCAACTCAGCCTGCCTTAAATGAAAGCAATAATTTCTGCCCCATCTGAATGAAAATGAAACGGGATTCGGGAAGGACTGGATCCAGGTGTTACAACAATGTAAACAAGCTTCTGTCTCTCCACCTCTCATTCTTTTTCCTCACTGGAGGATAGTTTTTCCATTGATTGTTAGAGAGAGCGGGGGGGGGGGGGGGGAGATAGAAACATCGATATGAGAGAGACACATTGATTGGTTGCTTCCCGCATGTGCCCCTATTGAATCCGCAACCCAGGTATGTGTGTGCCCTTGACCAGGAATCGAATCCCAGGACCCTTCGGTGCATGGATCTAACCACTGAGCCATGGCAGCCAGGGCTCTCATTCTTCTTCAACAGAAAAGCTATAAGGTATGAACTATTATTAGCCCCACGAGGTTCATAGAGGTAAAGTGCCTTTCCCAAGATCATACAGTTGATAAGCGTGTACATCTGAATGCACGTAGAGGAGGTCAACTCACACAAGTGGCAGTTCCCCCAATGTTAATAATGTCTTTGTCTCCGCTATGCCCAGCCAAAGGCTCCATTCCAGTAATGTCAAACATGGAGACACCTGTGTCTGCACGCACCCACGGGGCTCCTGGTCACTGCCCCTTCTTGACCCCCAGCTACAATATTTACACAAGTGGCTACAGGAGGGCAGGGGCGGGGCTTAATGTGACTCTTTGTCCGCAGTAGGCCCAGCTCAGGGCCCTTTAGGAAGTCAAAGGCAAGGATGAGAGGAAATAAATGAATGAAGAATGAATGGGGCGATTGCTCTTCTGCATTTCTTCCTGAAAGCTTGAGCCCACAGCCAGCCCGATACTCTACTGTCCCCATGTGGCCATCTGTAAAATGGCAGGCGGGATGAGTTACCTCCAATTTTTATTGTGAAAAATTTCAAACTTATAGAAGAATACAGAGAAAAGTATAATTAACCCATGATGTCTGTCATCTAGATTTAACAATTATTTACATTTTTCCAAATTTGCTTTATCTTTTTTTTTTTTTTGTACGTGCCCCTAGTGGGAACTGAACCCGGGACTCTCTGGTCCGCAGGCCGACGCTCCAACTGCTGAGCCAAACCGGCCAGGGCATGCTTTATCTTTTTAAAATTTCAAATAAATCACTGACACTATGACATTTTACCCTGACATACATCAGCATGCATCTCTCAAAATGACATTTTTCTACAGGACAATCTCATTATCACACCTCATAGAATTAGCAATAACTTGTCAGTATAACGTCATACCTAATTCATGTTCAAATTTAATTGATTTGAATGCAAATGTCTTTTAAAGGTTGGTTTGTTGAAATCAGGATCCAAACAAGGCTACAACAAGGTTATGTCTTTTAAATCCTTTTTATTCCTGAACAGTGACCTCAAGACCGGTTGAAGAACTCTGGTTCATTTTCTGGTACAATGCCCCACGGATTTGTCTGGTTGCTTCCCTGAGCTGTCAACTCGCTGCTTGCTGTCCTCCATGTATGTCTTGTAAACTGAAGTTGGATCTAAATGTCTGATTAGATTTGGTTGCACCATTTTTGGCAGGAATGCTCCCTCGATGACGTGTGCTTCAGATTACATCACGGCAGGAGGTGCATGCTGTTTGGTGCCCACTTTTAGAGATGAAAAGATTGACCAATAGGTTCAGGTGGGTTCAACCTCATCCTTCCATTAAAAAGCTGCATTTTCCCTGTGAGCAGAAACTAAACTGTGGTTTGATGATTTAGAACCTGGTGAATATCCAAGTCCCCGAGAATCTCTCCCCACTGGTGATCATGGCCTGGAACAATAATGTTTCATTAGAAGATGCAAAATGGTAATTTTCTAATTTTATAATTTCTTCTATACCTATAAGCTCAAATTCTCAGCAACAAGGGCTAGTATTTCCCTAAAGCATAATTCTTTCCCCTTCTTTATCAACTTTCAGAGTGAGAAGCTGACACAATGACTACCTCCAATGGTAGCAAGTGAGGGATTTCCCTTCTTCTGCTGAGACTCATTATAAGTTCCTGGATTTTAAAATATTCCATGTGGTTCTATCACACTATTGCAATCAATAGTCTTTTTTTTTTAATCTTCACCCAAGGACATTTTTCCATTTTTTGTTCAGATAGAGTGGGAGGGAGAGAGAGAGAGAAACATCGATGTGAAAGGGACACATCGAGTGGCTGCCTCCCACACGACCCAACCAGGGGCCGGGGACAAACTGCAACTGAGGTACATGCCCTTAGCGGTGACCAAACCCGGGTCTCTCTGGACCGCAGGCCGACGCTCTAACCGCTGAGCCAAACCTGCCAGGGCCTGCAATCAATAGTCTTTTTGATGCCGAAGTCAGTGGGAGCAACTTCAAGTTGGCTGTTGTGTTTTTTATATTAGTTTCTTTTTTTTTTTATCCTCACCCGAGGACATTTTTGCATTTATCTTGAGATAGAGCAGGAGGGAGAGAGGGAGGAAGAGAGAGAGAGAAACATCGGTGTGAGAGAGACACATCCACTAGCTGCCACCCACACAACCCCAACCAGGGCTGAGGACAAACCACAACCGAGGCACATGCCTTTAGCGGGAACCAAACACGGGCCTCTCTGGTCCGCAGGCCAATGCTCTAACTGCTGAGCCAAACCAGCCAGGGCTGTTTTTGATATTAGTTTTTTTTTTTTTTAAACTTATCTTTATTGTTGAATGTATTACAGATGTTCCTCATTTTTCCCCCATTGACCCCACCTCCCCATTCCCGACCCCTCCTGCTTCTCCCCACACTGTTTTCTGTGTCCATTGGTTATGTATATATACACATAAATTCTTTGGTTTATTTCTTCCCATCCCCTAACCCCCCTTCCTTCTGAGGTTTGTCAGTCTAACAACAAATTTGTACTTCTTAATCCCTTCACCTTTTTCACCCCTCCCCCCAGCCCCCACCCATCTTGTACCCAACAAAATTTCTCTGTATCTATGAGAATGTTTCTGTTCTGCGTGTTCATTTTGTTTGTAGATTCAATTGTTGATAGATATGTATTTATTGCCATTTTGTTTGTTCATATTTTTTTATCTTTTTCTTCAAGAAGACCCTTCAACATTTCATATAATAATGGTTTGGTGGTGATGAACTCCTTTAGCTTTTCCTTGTCTGGGAAATTCTTTCTATGGCCATCGATTCTAAATGATAGCTTTGTAGGATAGAGTAATCTTGGTTGTAGGTTCTTGCTTTTCATCACTCTGAATATTTCTTGCCACTCCCTTCTGGCCTGCAAAGTTTCTTTTGAGAAATCAGCCGACAGTCTTATGGGAACTCCCTTGTAGGTAACTAACTGCTTTTCTCTTGCTGCTTTTAAGATTCTCTCTTTGTCTTGAACCTTTTGCATTTTGATGATGATGTGTCTTGGTGTGGGCCTCTTGGGGTTCATTTTGTTTGGGACTCTCTGTGCTTCTTGGACTTGTATGTCTGTTTCCTTCACTAAGTTAGGGAAGCTTTCTGCCATTATTGTTTCAAATAGGTTTTCGATTTCTTGTTCTCTCTCTTCTCCTTCTGGCACCCCCAAGATGCGAATGTTGACACACTTGAAGTTGTCCCAGAGGCTCCTTACACTATCCTCATTTCTTTGGATTCTTTTTTCTTTTTGCTGTTCTGATTGGGTGTTTTTTGCTTCCTTATATTCCAAATCCATGGTTTGTTTCTTGGCTTTACCTACTCTACTACTGAATCTGTGTAAACTATTCTTTATTTCAGTTAGTGCCTCCTTCATTTCTGACTGATCCTTTTTTAAGCTCTTGAGGCCCTCACTAAGTTCACTGAGGTTCTCACTAAATCCATTGAGCAACCTTATAAGCAGTGTTTTGAACTCAGCATCCGATAGGTTGCTTAACTCCATTTCACTTAGTTCTTTTCCTGGAGTTTTGTTCTGTTCTTTCATTTGGGACCTGTTTCTTTGTCTCCTCATTTTGGCTGCCTCCCTGTGTTTGTTTCTATGTATTACTTAGCGAGAGGTATAAGGCTAGCTGAGACCAGATGCTGCTTGTTTGAAAGAATTTAGGAAGAGCTGAAGCAGGATCCAAGACAGGCCAATCCTATGGTAAAGCAACTGGCAACAGCTTGGGTGGGCCTGAAAGTTGGGTGGGGCGGGGCCTCAGGGAATCACCAGGGCGGGGCCAACAGTGTGAACCAGGTAGCTGGAGTCCCAGATATGGCGGCGTCTGCTGTCCCAGGGAAGGGCTCACCAAAGGAACAAAAGCCTCTGATAGCACGTCTGTCCAGGAGAAAGCTGCCTCTCCAGCCCTCGCTCCAATGCCAAACAACTCAATTCTTCCCCATATGACTCTGGTGCCTTTCAGGTTCCCTCCCCCACGCTGGAGCCTGGAGGGTGCGAGTCCAAGTAAGTCCGTGTGCGGGCCCTTTAAGAGGAGCTGCCGGGGGCTCCAGCCGCCTCAGCCTCAGTTCCCGCTGGTTTTTCCAGCCAGAAGTTATGGGGATTCTCTTCCTGGCACTGGAACCCTGAGCTGGGCTCCTGGTGTGGGACGGGGACCCCTCAGTCCTCAGGGAGGACCTTCACAGCCCAGGTATCCTCCTAATTTTTATCCGCCACACGTGGGTGAGGGACCAGCCCGTCGGCCTCCGCCCCTCCTGCCAGTCTCGATGCGGCTGCTTCTTTAATTTCGTAGTTGTAGGACTTCCATTCAGCTTGATTTCAGGCGGTTTTGAATGATGGTTGTTCTGTAGTTTAGTTGTAACTTTGATGTGGTTGTGGGAGGACGCGATACCGCATTTACCTACCCGCCGTCTTGACCGGAAGTCTCTGGTACTAGTTTTTGACAACTTCCCTATTCTGGGCACAATAAGCTGCTCCAGGCTCCTCGTGCACCTACTCCGCCCCAGGCTTGAAATCTGCCACATCTCCAAGGAGCCGCGATTCCTTTTCGAGGGGACCACCGTTCATGCCCTAGTAAGTGGAGCTGAGATTTGAACTCAGGCAGTCTGACTTCAAAGGTAGAGCTCTTAACCTCTATACCCTGTGGTTAATAATGTGTTTTAGTGATAATAGCAGTAATAATTATAACTATTACTCCGACTGCCACAGCCAGCCACTCATTATATGTCAGACACCCTGAGAGGCGCTTCCCAACATTTAAAAATGTATTCATTATGACAACCCTCGGAGGTAGGCATTATTATTTTTATCTTACAGAAGTGGAAATGGAGGCTCTGAAACATAAGTGACTTCTCCCAGATCACATGGTAAGTGGAAGAGCATGGATGCAAACTGAGGTCTGTGTGACTGTAAATCCCTTCGTCTCTGGAAGACCATACTGGTCGGTGAGAATTCTGTCTTTGGTGATTTCCGCTCTGTCTCCTTTCAAAGGATCGTTGCTAGCCCCAGGCACTCCCTGTGTCCCAGGACCCCAGAGCCCCAGGGCCAGACGTCATTTGGTATCTTTCCAGGTGATCCACCCAGTGAGCGCTTGTTGGGCCCCTGCTACATTCACAGCTGTGCTAGGACACAGAGGGTCTAGTCGGGGAGACTAAGTAATTACCACATCGCGTATTTGTGCTGTAACGTAGAGGTACAACCTGCTTTGGCAACCCCAGAGGAACATTCAACTCTCCCAGGGGGCTCTGGGGATCTAACCAGCCTTTAAGAGCCAAAGTTTGGAGATTGAATCGGGGAGCGGTGTCCAGACATCAGGACAGATGGTAGAGATTTCCTGGCACAGGGCTCAGGGGCACACCCTTCAATTTGTTCCGCGTAGATGGCTGCCTCCTTGTGAGAGAAATGCCTGGGAGCCTACAGAGACAAGGGAGTTGCATAGGACTTGCTCTTCACGAGAAGGATTGGCCTGCCCCTGGCACTCATAAGCCTAGCACCAGATCGGAAGCAGAGTGGAGATAGGTATTGGGATCAAAGTGAGCGGGAGAAGAGTACTATGGGGGCAGGGAGGGACCATCAGGACTGAGGCTCCAACAATTCTGTATCTGGGGGCTCCCAAGCCAGCTCCAGGCAAACAGAAGACTCCTGTGGAGGGTCACTATGGTTTCTGATCACTGTAGCAGTTATCCATTGCTGTATAACAAACCACACCCAGGAGGATTGTTGGGGTTTGTTCACACGATGGTGGTTAGAAGGTTCCCAAGAGCAAGAGAGAGGGCAAGCTCCAGTGTACAGGCACTTCCAACCCTCTGTCTGTCTCACCTTTGTTAATGTCACATTGGCCAAGTACGTCACATGGCCAAGCCCAGATTCAGACTGAAGGAGTAAAAAATAAATCCACCTCTTTTTTTTTTTCTTTTCTATTTATCTTCAGACAGAGTGGGAGGGAGGGAGAGAAAGGGAGAGAGAGAAACATCGGCGTGAGAGGGCACATCTATCGGTTGCCTCCCACACGACCCGACCAGGGCTGTGGACGAACCACAACCAAGGTGCATGCCCTAGGCCGGAATCGGACCCGCGACTCATTGGTCCGCAGGCCACCGCTCTGCCGCTGAGCCAAACCGGCCAGGGCGAATCCACCTCTTGATGGAGGGATTCAGATCATAAAGACGTGTTGATACAGGCAGGGGAAGAATTTGCAACTATTTTTGCAATCTGTATATTTATAGGCATTTATTCCCTCACTATATACAGTACTCCAGTGTTCATGTGGGGCATCCACCCCTACCCCCAAACTGCGACCTGGACAATCCAAGACTTAGTGATTAGGTCAAAGATGGAACACGTGACCCAATTCTGGCCAATGAGATTCAGCCCTGGCACTTTTGCTGGGGACTATTGGGAATGAGGTACTTTCTTTCTGCTAAGGCAGCTGTGCTAGTAGAATGTAGGCCTGGATCTTCTGGGGGCCGGTGGCACCATGTGTATGTGGGTGGGGATACTGCTTGAGCAGTAAGCCAGCACTGAGGAAAGCAGATATAAGGCATGAAGAAAGAAAGACTGAGAGGAAGGAAAAGAGACGAATATGATGACTCTGGATCAAGCCACACCTGAATACCTACTCCTGAACTTTTATATGAGCTGATGCATACCCTTTTTTGATCAGGCCATTTTGAGTTGGCTAACTAAACACCTGCAACCAAAAGAATCCAGACTAACTTCCAGTCGGGATGGTGGGTAGGTAAACGCGGTATCGCATCCTCCCACAACCACATCTAAGTTACAACTAAACCACAGAACAACCATCATTCAAAACCACCTGAAATCAAGCTGAATGGAAGTCCTACAACTACAAAATTAAAGAAGAAGCCGCATCGAGAATGGTAGGAGGGGTGGAGGCGCGACGGGCTGGTCCCACACCCGCGTGTGGCGGATAAAAATTAGGAGGATACCTGGGCTGGGAAGGTCCTCCCTGAGGACTGAGGGGTCCCCATTCCACACCAGGCGCCCAGCTCAGGGTTCCAGTGCCAGGAAGAGAAGTCTCCATCACTTCTGGCTGGAAAAACCAGCCGGAACTGAGGCTGAGGCAGCTGGAGCCCCCATCAGCTCCTCTTAAAGGGCCCGTGCACAGACTTACTCGGACTCGCACCCTCCAGGCTCCAGCGTGAGGGAGGGAGCCTGAAAGGCACCAGAGTCATATGGGGAAGAATTGAGTTGTTTGGCATTGGAGCAAGGGCTGGAGAGGCAGCTTTCTCCTAGACAGATGTGCTATCAGAGGCCTTTGTTCCTTTGGTGAGCCCTTCCCTGGGCCGGCAGACGCCACCATATCTGGGACTCCAGCAACCTGGCTCACACTGTTGGCCCCGCCCTGGTGATTCCCTGGGGCCCTGCCCCACCCAAATTCCAGGCCCACCCAAGCTGTTGCCAGTTGCTTGACCATAGGATTGGCCTGTCTTGGATCTTGCTTCAGCTTTTCCTAAATTCTTTCAAACAAGCAGCATCTGGTCTCAGGTAGTTCCATACCTCTCGCTAAGTAATACATAGAAACAAACACAGAGAGGCAGCCAAAATGAGGAGACAAAGAAACAGGTCCCAAATGAAAGAACAGAACAAAACTCCAGGAAAAGAACTAAGCGAAATGGAGATAAGCAACTTAACAGATGCTGAGTTCAAAACACTGCTTATAAGGATGCTCAATGGACTTAGTGAGAACCTCAGTGAACTTAGTGAGAACCTCAGTGAACTTAGTGAGGGCCTCAAGAGCATAAAAAAGGACCAGTCAGAAATGAAGGATGCACAGTCAGAAATGAAGGAGGCACTAACTGAAATAAAGAATAATTTACACAGATTCAATAGTAGAGTAAGTAAAGCCAAGAAGCAAACCATCGATTTGGAATATAAGGAAGCAAAAAACACCCAATCAGAACAGCAAAAAGAAAAAAGAATCCAAAAAAATGAGGATAGTGTAAGGAGCCTCTGGGACAACTTCAAGCGTGCCAACATTCGCATCTTGGGGGTGCCAGAAGGAGAAGAGAGAGAACAAGAAATCGAAAACCTATTTGAAACAATAATGGCAGAAAACTTCCCTAACTTAGTGAAGGAAACAGACATACAAGTCCAAGAAGCACAGAGAGTCCCAAACAAGATGAACCCCAAGAGGCCCACACCAAGACACATCATCATCAAAATGCAAAGGATTCAAGACAAAGAGAGAATCTTAAAAGCAGCAAGAGAAAAGCAGTTAGTTACCTACGAGAGCGTTCCCATAAGACTGTCAGCTGATTTCTCAAAAGAAACTTTGCAGGCCAGAAGGGAGTGGCAAGAAATATTCAGAGTGATGAAAAGCAAGAACCTACAACCAAGATTACTCTATCTTGCAAAGCTGTCATTTAGAATCGATGGCCATATAAAGAGTTTCCCAGACAAGGAAAAGCTAAAGGAGTTCATCACCACCAAACCGTTATTATATGAAATGTTGAAGGGTCTTCTTGAAGAAAAAGATAAAAAATATGAACAAACAGCCCTGGCCGGTTTGGCTCAGCGGTTAGAGCGTCGGCCTGTGGTCCAGAGAGACCCGGGTCGGTTCCCGCTAAGGGCATGTACTTCGGTTGCAGTTTGTCCCCAGCCCTGGTTGGTCGTGCGGGTGGCAGCCACTCGATGTGTCACCTTCACATCGATGTTTCTCTCTCTCTCCCTTCCTCTCTCTCCCTCCCACTCTATCTGAACAAAACATGAAAAAGTGTCCTCGGGTGAGGATAAAAAATAATCATAATAAAAAAATAAATTATCCATTCATTTTCTTACATACTGACTTGTTTCTGTCCTGGCCCTATCCTCCCCCCAGAGTGACAGTGTCTTGCGAGCAGGGACCATGACTCTCTTGTTCACCTTTGTATTCCAGCTCCTGGCACAGGTGGATAGCAGGTTAATAAACATTTTTTAAAATGGAGGTAAGAGTGGAGGAAAAAAGGGATAAGGCCTGAGCCTCCCTCCTGTGACCAGAATGGGAATGGGTCCTAGCGGAAGACAGAATGGAGGCCAGAGAGGAAGAGAGACTCTGGAAAGGACCTCAGGGTCCTGGAACTCTTTAAGGTGCAGCCAGGCCAGGCCCCTCACTCAGCTGGAAGATTCCCCTGATTAGGATTGTCATATTTGGCAAATAAAAGCTCAGTTAAATTTCAGATAAACAGCGAATAATTTATTTTTGTTTTTTTGTTAATCCTCACTTGAGGATATTTTCCCACTGATTTTTAGAGTGGAAGGGAGGGAGGAAGAGAGAGAGAGAGAGAGAGAGAGAGAGAGAGAGAGAGAGAGAGAGAGAGAGAGAGAGAAACATCAATGTGAGAGAGACACATCAATTGGTTGCCTCTTGCATGACCCCAACCGGGGCGGGGGATTGAACCTGCAACCCAGGTACATACCCTTGACCGAGAATTGAACCCGAGACCCATCAGTCCGTGGGCTGATGCTCTAACCACTGAACCAAACCAGCCAGGGCTACAGTGAATAATTTTTAATATAAATTTGTCGTGCAATATTCGGGATGTACTTATATTAAAATTTTTTTTTGCTATTTACCTGAAATTCACATTTTCTTGGCATCCTGTATTTTATCTGGTGGCCCTATTCTGGGTCCTCACTTTGTGCTGAGTGCCATGGGAGATTCCACTGAGTACTAGTCCGCTTTTTTCACGTGGAACATTTTGTTTTTAGTCCTAAATAAGGAAGTACAATCTCTTTATTGATTTAACAGAAGGAGAATATCCGTAGAAACAGCAGCATGTTAGAGGGAATTGGCACTCCAGGGTGGATAAATACCATGGGGAAGGCAAGAAAGATGCCTTGTGCTGACCCAAGGTAGGCCTTCAGAACTGCCTGTGCCCTGTGACTTTGCTTCCCAGGTCCAAGGTGGGCTTGAGCGGGTTCTGTTGAAGAGAGCTGGAACAGAATTGCTCAGCCTGAGTGGAAAAAAATTTATGGGAATGTGGGCTTATTCCGGTGATTCACTCATTCATTCAGTCTCACTGAGCAGCTGGTGGCAGGAACTTAGAAATAAATAGGTCAATCGCATTGAGTGCTGCCCTGGAGGCTCTCCAGACTCAGGGCAATGGATCTGGACCCCAGGACCAACAAGCGATGCCTCCTAAACCTGTCCTCATGGTTGAATGAAAAAAAATGCTTTACTTACCCTTCTCTCTCCTTCCTTTCCCATTATTTTTTTCTTTTCTCATCTCCTCTCACATTTCAGCTCGTTGTCACCTAATTACAAACCTAATTACTTTGTAACCAACTAGTACCATAAAGGAACAATGACTGGTACACTCAGGTGGGAGACCTGGTCCTTGTCTCAATGCCTTTGTCTCTCCAAGCCCACCCCACTCTCCCAGCATCCAGATCTAAGCAGGCAAAGCCATCTAACTCAGCCTGGAGTTCATTTGCACACCCTTTTCTGATTGGCTGATACAAACGCACTGCAGCCCCCACTCTTCCATGACGTTCCCCACGTTCTTGTTGAAGCCCCACTAGGTCCAGCAACCTGAAATCCTCAGACCTCTGCCCTGCTGCTCGATTATTCCTCGATAAAGTGTCAATGGGTGATCTTTTCTGGTCTGAGGTTAAAGACCTAGGCTCAAGGTTGGACGTTGCCACTGACAAGCTATGTGATCTTAGATGAGTTCCTTTGCCTCTCTGAGATTCAATTTCCATGTCTATAAAATGGGAATAATTCTCATAATGAGGGCCTTATGAGAATATTCTGCAGTGGTTAATATGGACTTTTCAGCCAGATTGCCCAGGTTCAAATCCTTCCTCTTTCATTTATCAGTGGAGTGCCCTGAGAGAGTTTCCTGTTTACTTCCCTCTTCATTTGGTTGTAGTGAGTCTGAAATAAGTCAACATGTGTAAAAATACCTACAACAATGCTTTGCATACAAGTGCCTAATAAATGTCAGGTATTATTATTATTATTTTTAATCCTCACCTGAGGATATTTTCCCATTTATCTTCAGATAGAGTGGGAGGGAGGGAGGGAGAGAAAGAGAGAGAGAGAGAGAGAGAGAGAGAGAGAGAGAGAGAGAGAGAGAAACATCTATGTGAAAGAGACACATCAATTGGCTGCCTCCCGCATGACCCCGACCAGGGCCGGGACGAACTGCAGCCAAGGTATGTGCCCTTGACCGGAATCAACCTGGTGACTCATTGGTCCGAGAGCCGACGCTCTAACTGCTGAGCCAAACCGGCCAGAGCGATGTCAGCTATTATTGTAATGGATATTAAAGTCCTTTGTCCAACTGCTATTAATATTATTATTTCCCAATGAGTATTTGGGAGAAATCAATTGAGTACAGCTCTGGCTCAGGGGCCAGAGGTTCCTTAAGAAGAAAGGCCAAAGGAATGAAACCTTAACCTCTCTGAGCCTCAGTGTCTTTGTCTATGAAATGGCAATAACAACCTCACCTCTGCCTACTTCACAGGGAAGCTTGAGAGCCAATGGTAAGCACTTAGAAAAATATCTGTTGAATGAATGAATGCGTGGATCATGTGGGGTGGCAGTGGCAAGCTGCCCTGAGCAACATAACTGTGTTGACCTGTTGTCCATGGAGACCTGACACGATGGAGACCCACCTAGGGCAATGGGTGAGTGCTGAGTTGAGCAGACAGGTTGGGTGGTGTGCTGGTCAGTTCTTTGTATTTGGATAATAGGTACTCTTCTACTCACTTGGTGAGAGTGTAAATGTATTGGTACAGACTTTTTGGAAAATCACATAGCACAGTTTAAAAGGTTAAACAAATTAACCTAGTGGTTTCATTTATAGGAAGTCATACACCAGATATCCTGGTTCAAATGTGCCAAGATTTATACAATGTGTTCATTGCAACTCTTGGTAATAGTGAAAATTGGAAACAACCTAAATATTCCTCAGTATGGCAGTAGATAAATAAATTATGGTGTATGTATATCATGGACTACATAGCTATTAAAAAGAATGAAGTAAAGCTATATATATCAACATCCAGAAGTCTCAAGATGTGTGGTTAAGTAAACGAACAGAAAAACTCAAGTTGACAGAGTTATGCATTTAATATAATAACATTTGTGGGAGGGAACTTACCTGTGTATCTGCATAGGAAATATCTGGAAAGCTACATAAAGGTAGTTAAGAAAAGGAATAACTTAAAATTAAAAATTTAATTTGAGCCCTGATGGGTGTCTCAGTTGACTGGAGCGTTTTTCCTCTGCACCAAAAGGCTTTGGTTTCTTATCCCTGTCAGTGCACATACCTAGGTTCCGGATTCCATCCCTGGGGCGCCTGGGGTAGGGGTAGGAGTGGGTGGGGTGGGAGACAACCTATGGATGTTTCTCTCTCACATTGATGCTTTCTCTCTCTCGCTCTCTCTTCCTCTAACAGCAGCCACAGCAACAAAATCAACAAACATGTCCTCGGGTGAGGGTTTAAAATAAAATTTAATTTGATAAAAGAAAGAGCACCCTTTTAAAGTCCAAAGGTCCTGTTTGTATAATAACCTGGGCAATGACACAGTGTGACTCAAGAAAACGTTATTCCATTTTTTGAGCGGAAGTTTCCTTTTGTGTAAACTGGCAGTGACAATGCCTACCTCCCAGTATTGTGATGGGGTTAGATGAAATAATACATGTGAAAACCCCTGCTCAGAGCAGGGACAGATAATTATAGCAATCAGGGAGGGCATCCCGAAGCAGAAGGCAATAGCCTACACCTGAAAGATTTCGTAAGGTCTGGATTTGGTTTGATTCCTCGTTGTCTTGTATCAACATTCAACAGGGATTTATTTATTAAGGGTCTGGTAAAGCGGACGAGGCCCTTCTAACCATTTAGAGTACCTTCTGCTGTGAACAGTGTGTCTGGCGCGTGTGCGATGACAGCGGCGCTGGCTGCGCTCCGCCTGCGTACTACAACTCCCGGCAGGCTCCGCGCACGCCGCGGGCGCGTCGCCGACTGCTGTCGTCGCGCAGTAGCGCGGGGAATTTCGAGTGGCGGTGGAGCGCGGAAGGCCAGTGGGCGGTGGGTCCCCCAGCCGCCTTTGGAGAGGCCATGGACTCCCTAGTCGAGCCTCGGTGGCCTCCGGGCCTGGAAGTCATGAAGGTGAGTGCTTCGGGGAGGTTGGGGGCGCCCCGGTGTCAGCGGGAGGCCAGCCCGCCTTGAGAGCTCCCGGCGCGAGCGGCCGGCTTGGTTGGGCCGGGGTACCTGGCTCTCCTCTGCCACTTGCTAACTGCGTGGCTCTGGGCCTCTGTTTCCTGGGGACAGGCCTTGGTCCCTCATGGTGAGCTGAGGTTGGCGGTCCTAGGGAGCCTGGTATTCTGCATGCAGCCACAACAATAACAGTGCACTCTCGACAGTGAAAGCGACAGAGACAGCTCATCCTTTCCGAGGGTTTACTAAGTGCTGAGCATTATGTAAACTCTTGCACTACATTAGTTGAGAATTTCCGAAGTGACACTGGACATAATTTTGGTAGACCTTGCATCAGAAAGCATTTATTGAATCACCTGGCGAAGCAGGTGGTCTCGTTTACATTCGCTTTCACTTGTTATAATTAACCTTGAGGAGCTTCGTGCTGGTTTGCCCTGACTCCTTCCTAACGTGTCCTAACTCCTAACAGTTCTGCATGTCTCTGTTTTAAACAAAGGGGTCAGGACTCAGGCTCAGCACTAGCCAGCCTTTCATTTAATTGAATTATTTTGCTTAAGTAATATTGATTTTGTGGCTACTTGGTTTTTGGCAAGGCATTTCAGTTTCCACTTATAGTAGTGGTGAGCCCAGGGTTCTTACTGTATTTGGTCAAGAGCAAATACATTTTTCTGTGCTAGGAATCAGTTGCTTGGTTTTTCTCCTTGCGGGCAAAATCACTTTCTCATTCTCTTCCTCAGTTTTGTAAGCTTGGGGATTATGGTGTCTGCTCCACTGACTCCTAAGGCTGACTCTGAGGGTTAACTGAAGGGGTTTGTGGGAGGTTAAAGAGGACTTATTCTTCCTGTCATCATCAGTGTCATCTACAGTCCTTGGGGACTTGAGAAATAGCTCCATGATGAAAGCAACATTGTTGAAAGGATCTGGGGAAGCTGTGGTTTTTAAGTTGTGGTTTTGGCACTAAGGTGCAGTTGAAAAGAGCATAGATTTGAGATTTGATGATCCTGGATTAAATCTGGTCCCTGCCTCTTGTCAACTATGTTACTTTGAGTTAGTCACTAAAACTCTGAACCTGAATGTCTTCAACTATAAATTGGAGGCAAAAATAAACAGTTTATAGGGTTGGTTAAATGAGTTGATGTGTATAATAGGGATCCTTTCTGACTTACTCACTGTACTTAATGTGTGGCACATAATGGGTGGTCAAAATTATTTGCCAGGTGATTGAAGGTACCTGGAAGTTAAGCATTCAACTGATACATCTTATTATTAGTTCTTAACATATGTTGACTTTTCAATCCTTTTTTATTTGTTGTTGTGAAGATTGAATTAGATAAAGGAAGTGAAAGCTCTGTAACTTGTAAAACCACCTGTTTGTAGATTTAAGCATATTTTATGTATTCCTACATCTTCCAGTGTTCTTTAGAGGCAGATTCCACATCTTCTGTGGCTTTGATATCGCACCACAGCACTGAATGGAGGGTTCAGCACCAGAGAGTGTTCAGTGATAGAGCTGATTGAGCCCATATTAGAATCATGAAATCTTAAGGTTGGGAAGCCAGCCCCTTCTGGTGTTGTAATCCCTTTTAGAATGTATTCTGCCTATATCTCATCTCCTTTTTGCTTGAACTCCTCCAGGGACAAAAAATTAGCTACTCCCAGAAGTAGCTCTGTGTGAAGTTCTTTCTTATACTGAATAGCAATCTGACTCCAGATCCATGGTTTCTAATCTAGGATCCATGGAAAGACTTTGGTAACTGGATCATTTATAAAATTTTTGTCAGTTTGTGTGCTTTTTTGAGAATAGAGTCCATAATTTTAATCTATTTTTCAGAGGGACCTGTGACCCCAAAAACTTAAAAACCTTTTCTCTGATTATTGTCTTTTCACCCATCCCCTAAAGAAATCCTGGGGCATCCACTTGACCATTGTCTATTTGGGTTGAGGCACATGTAACGTGCGTGTTACTCTCTTGAAATGGCATGACTGGAAATTCGTACAAGAATGTTGCCCTGGCCGGTTTGGCTCAGCGGTTAGAGCGTCGGCCTGCAGTCCAGAGAGACCTGGGTTCGGTTCCCGCTAAGGGCATGTACTTCAGTTGCAGTTTGTCCCCGGCCCTGGTTGGTCATGCGGGTGGCAGCCACTCGATGTGTCACTTTCACATCAATGTTTCTCTCTCTCTCTCTTCCTCTCTCTCCCTCCCACTCTATCTGAACAAAAAATGAAAAAATGTCCTCGGGTGAGGATAAAAAAAAAAAAAGAACGTTATAGCTCATTCGATAGGGTGTCACCTTCCACAGACCTTACTCAGCAGGTCTGTCAGAACCACTCCACCAGAAGAGGATGGTGAGGTGGAACATGCCAGGGCTCTGTCTTCCAGTTCTGCCTCTGCTCTTTCAATTTTCAACACAACCCTCTTGCTTTTTGTGTCAGTAATAGCTTACCATAAAAAATAATGGAAGATTTTGGTATTTTAATGTTCATTTCCCTGGTTTAACCATAACAAAAATTTCTGGCTTTGACAGGTTATAAATGTATTTGTGTATGGTAGAAAAAAATTACGATTCAGGGTAAGAGAAAGGACTAAATAAAAGTTACCCGTCATCCTATCTTCTAACTACTGTTTGACGTTTTCTTTTGTTTTCCTTCAGTTTAACTTGTGTGCTCATGCACACACATGTCCACAACGTGTATATGCATTTAAAATTTGGGATTACTTTTTTTTTTTTTTTTTATCCTCACTTGAGGACATTTTTTCATTTTTTGTCCAGATAGAATGGGAGGGGGAGAGGGGGGAGGAGAGAGAGAGAGAGAGAGAGAGAGAGAGAGAGAGAGAGAGAGAGAGAGAGAGAAACATCGACGTGAAAGGGACACATCGAGTGGCTGCCACCCGCACGACCAACCAGGGCCGGGGACAAACTGCAACCAAAGTACATGCCCTTAGCGGGAACCGAACCCGGGTCTCTCTGGACCGCAGGCCGACGCTCTAACCGCTGAGCCAAACCAGCCAGGGCTGGGATTACTTTGGAGTGAGTCAACTTCTTGGGTTTTATCCAGTCTTTTTTTTTTTTTTTTTTAATCCTCACCCGAGGATATATATATATATTTTTTACATTTATCTTCAGACAGAGTGGGAGGGAGGGAGGGAGAGAGACAGACAGACAGAGACAGAGACAGAGACAGAGAGACATCGATGTGAGAGAGACACATCAACTGGTTGCCACCCACACAACCTCAGCCGGGTCCGGGGACGAACCAAAACCAAGGTATATGCCATTGGCCAGAATTGAACCCAGGACTCCTTGATCCGCAGGCCAACATTCTAAATGCTGAGCCAAACTAGCCCAGGCTGATCCAGTCATTTTTTTTTTTTTATCCTCACTCGAGGACATTTTTTGCATTTTTATCTTCAGATAGAGTGGGAGGGAGAGAGGGGGGGAAGAGACAGAGAGAGAAACATTGGTGTGTGAGAGACCATCGAGTGGTTGCCACCCACACGACCCCATCCGGGGCTGGAGACAAACTGCAACCGAGGTACGTGTCCTTAGTGGGAACCGAACCCGGGACTCTCTGGTCCGCAGGCCGATGCTCTAACCGCTCAGCCAAACCGGCCAGTGCAAGATCCAGTCATTTTTAAGCTCTATAGTCTTAGTCTACAAAACTGAGATACAGATGCTGTAGACTTCAAAGGATCTTTATGGAGGTTACACTACATAGTTCTGTTGTTATATATTGTTACAGATTTGTTCTCTTTTTTTTTTTTTAAAGTTTCCATTAAAACATGAATGTTTACCCATGGCTTCTTGGAAAGCATGTTTTTTTTTGTTTGTTTGTTTGTTTTCATGGCTACATTATATTTCATCATATGGACTATTAGTGACATTAATCTTTTTTTGTTTATATTTTTAAGATTTAAGTAATACGATCACATGGTTAAAAAATACATGAAATGAAAAGTAAAAGTCTGCCTCCCAACGTGTCCCTCTTCTATCCAGTTTGGAAACCCCTGTGACCATTATTTATTACTTTCTTGTGTATCTTTTAAGAATTTCTTTATACCTATATATAAGATAAAAATAGAATACATTTAAAAAAAAATATATATATATATATATTGATTTTGAGAGAGAGAGAGAGAGACAGACAGACATTGATTGGTTGCCTCCCGCACGACCCAGACCAGGGCCGGGGACCAAACTACAACCGAGGTACGTGCCCTTGACCGGAATCGAACCTGAGTCTCTCTGGTCCATGGGCCGATGTCCTAACTGCTGAGCCAAACTGGCCAGTGCCTGATTTGTTTTTTAACCTGTGTGCTGATTGGTTATTGGTACCTTTTCCTTAGCAGTGACTGTAGGTTAGGGGATGGGGTCTGAAGAGGAGGAGACTTGGAGTACAAACTGCAAACACTTGGGAAGTGGAGCAAGAATATAATCCTTTTGTGATGGGGTAACAATATGCATAGGAATCTGTGCACTGTCAGCTTTATCTGTCTAAAGTGTTTTGGGTTATCTGAGATTTGAATATATATAAGAGTCACATGGGGGAGGTTTTTCTCTATTTGTTAAGATTCCCTGAAGTTTATGTGGAGTTTGCATATTTGACAAAGAAGTATTATTAAATTATTTTTTTAGGGGATGGAGAAAGAGTTCTGTGCCAGACATTCCAATCTTGGTGTCTTTCTGATCCATGTATATGTATATTTGCATTTCAGACAGTAGATGATTTGCTGCGGTGTGGAATTTGCTTTGAATATTTCAACATTGCAATGATGATTCCTCAGTGTTCACATAACTGTAAGTCTGTACTGTTTTTGTGAATTAGTAAAAATGTGATTTTTATGTAAAGTAGTATTAATTTAACACCAAAGATAAGTACACCTTTATTTCTCACTTTAAGCTCCATCTTGAAGTTTTTAGAAGGTCTTTTCCGCAGTTTCCTCTTGAATATTGGAGTTTTTACAAAGCCTCCTATATTTTCTATCATCTGCCTCTTGGATATTTTTATGCCTTTTATAACATTTATGGCAATAAAGATTTTGGTTACGATATGTGGCCCTTTATTTGCCAAGTACTTTTAGATGTTAAATTTCAGAATTTTTGTTTTTAGCATGATAACAGATAGGTGGTTCAACTAAGTAGTAGTTTGTGTAGAGTTTCAAAGTTTAAAAATCCTGATAGAATTCTGCCACTGAGTCCTGGCCAGTTTTGCTCAGTGGTTAGAGCGTCGGCCTGCGGACCAGAGAGTCCTGGGTTCGGTTCTCGCTAAGGGCACATACCTGGGTTGCAGTTTGTTCCTGGCCCCAGTTGAGATCGTGTGGGTGGCAACCAGTCGATGTGTCTTTCTCACATCGATGTTTCTCTCTCTCTCTTCCTCCCTCTTTCCCTCCCGCTCTATCTGAAGATAAATGCAAAAATGTCCTGGGGTGAGGATAAAAAAAAAAGAATTCTGCCACTGAATAGTATTAGTTTTTTTTTTTTTTAATCTTCACCCGAGGATATTTTTCCATTTATCTTTAGATAGAGTGGGAGGGAGGGAGGGATAGAGAGAGACAGACAGACAGACAGACAGACACATCGACCGGCTGCCCCCTTGCAGGACCCCAACCAGGGCTGGGGACCAAACTGCAACCAAGGTACGTAGGTACGTGCCCCTGACCGAATCAAACCCAAGACTCTGGTCTGCGGGCCAATGCTGTATAACTGCTGAACCAAACCAGCCAGGGTGAATAGTAGTATAGTTTTATCACTTAACTTGCTATGTGATGCTGGACAGACTCTTATATTAGAGTCTGCACTTCTCTTTATGAGTCTAGTATGTATTTTTTGTACTTGAGGTATTTAACACATAGTGGTGAGCTTGTTATTGTTCAAGAGCTGGCTATCCAGTTTGTGGAATATTTAAGTTCATGATATTTCTGTCCTCTATTTTCAAGTTGATTTGTCTTGGAAAATTAAAAAAAAAAACACAACCAACAGGTTTGACTTTGAAATAAATGGTTTGTTTTAGTGGGTAGTAAGCTTTGGTGGAAAAGTGTCTTCTAGAGAAGACATAGAGGATGGTGGTGGTAGCAACATGGGCATGAGAGATATACCTAGGCTTGACTCTTGACTCTCACTTACTGGGTTGAAGAGTTTGCAAATGCCCAACATTTCTTCAAAGGTAAACATCTGGTGAGCATTTTCTACCTTAGAAGATGATTGTGAGAATTAATTGTGCGGAGCCCAGTGTCTGGCACATTATAGGCCCTTAATAAATGTTAGTTTCCTTTCTAGGCCAGATGCACATTAAAAACCAAGTAAGTTTGGGGGAGTGTTTCTATTTATGTGTTAAAAGCATGTTTATTTAGGTATAATTTATATAAAATAAAATAACATTCTTTTTAAGTGCATAGTAAAGTGTACAGATGTTAGTGAGTTTTGACAAATGCATATACCATATAACCATTACAGTTAAGATGCAGAACATTTCTGTCACCTGATTGAGTTCTCCCCATCTCAGTTAATATGGCTGCAGGCAATCGTGTGTGGGCCTGTTTCTGGACTCTTTTCTGTTCCATTGGTCTACATGTCTGTTCTTGTGCCAATACCACAGTGTCTTAATTTCTGCAGCTTTTAGTAAGCCTTGAAATCAGGCATTGTAAGTATTCCAACTTTGTTTTTCTTTATTATAATTATTTGGGTTCTTTTAGTATCTTTGCATTTTACATGCATTTCCATATAAGTTTTAGAATCAGATTGCATATTTCTGCAAAAAAGCCTACTGGGATGTGCATTGGGATTGCACCGAATCTGGAACTCAATATGGGGAGAATTGTTGTTTTAATAGTGTTGAGTGTTTGGTATAGGAACATGGTATATTCTTCCATTCTTTAGCTTTTCGGTAATTTCTTTCCACAATGTTGTTTAGTTTTCAGTGCACAGGCCTTGCACATAGAAGTACAGTTTTTGTGTTTTTTTTTAAATTTTACAAACGCTTGTGTCGAGGGCTGACTTTCAATAGATCGCAGCAAGGGAGCTGCTCTGCTACGTACGAAACCCCGACCCAGGGTTCCCCACGAACATGCGTTGTGTGACGGGCGAGGGGGCGGCCCCCTTTCCGGCCGCTCCCCGTTTCCCAGGACGAGGGGCTCTCTGCACCGGCCCCTGGTCCCCACGCACGGCGGGGCACGCTGCGCCACGTGGGACGCGCACAGCAGCCCGCCGGCGGGGATGGGAGAAGTACAGTTTTTTATATTGACCTTTTATCTTGTGATCTTGTTAAGTTTGTTTTTAATTCCAGCAACTTTTTTTTTTACTGATTCCTTAGGAGTTTTTACATACACATGCATTGTCTGTGAATAAAAACAGTTTTATTTCTTCCTTTCTAATCAGTATGCCTAATATTTCTTTTTCTTGTTACACAGGCTAGTACCTCTAGTACAATGTTAGGTAGAAGTGGTGCGGGTGGACGGACATCCTTTCCTTATTCCCAGTTTTATGGGGAAAGCATTCATACTTTAAGTATGCTAGCTATAAGTTTTATCATGTCCTTAATACATTTTCATAAGTTTATCAGTTTGAGGCAGTTCCTCTATGTTCTTAATTAGCTGAGAGGTATTTTTTTTTTAAATGAATGGGGTATTGAATTTTGTCAAGTTTGTTTTCTGCACTTACGGAGATACTCATATGATTTACTTCCTTTATTTTATAATATGATTAATTACATTGATTGACTTTGAAATGTTAAAACAACCTTGAATTTCTTTGAAGAAATTTGTCCATTTAATCTAAGTGCTTGAGTTTCTTGACATAGTTTTTAATACTCTTCTCTATTGTCCTTTTATGTCTGGAGGATTGGTAGTGACATCCCCTTTTATTGCATATGCTGGAAATGTGCATTTTATTTTTTTCCTTGATTGATCTAGTTAGAGGTTTGTCAATTTTATTGCTCTTTTTATTTATTTTTCTTTTTAATATATTTTTATTGTTTTTTGTTTTTTTTTTTTAGAGAGGAAGGGAGAGAGAGATAGTAACATCAGTGTGAGAGAGAGAAACATGGATTGGCTGCCTCCTGCATGCCCCACACCGGGGATTGAGCCAGCAACCTGGGCATGTGCCCTGACTGAGAATCGAACTGGGACCTCTCAGTCTGTGGGATGATGTGCAATCCACTGACCCACACCTGCCAGACTTATTGCTCTTTTTAAAGTCCCAGCTTTTGGTTCATTGTTTTCTGTATTTTGTCTTTTTTGTATTTCACTGCTTTATACTTTATCTTTTTTTTTTTTATCCTCACCCGAGGACACTTTTAGCATTTATCTTCAGATAGAGAGGGAGGGAGGGAGGGAGAGAGAGAGAGAGAGAGAGAGAGAGAGAGAGACATTGATGTGAGAGAGACACATCGACTGGTTGCCACCCACATGACCCCAACCAGGGCAGGGACAAACTGTAACTGAGGTACGTGCTCTTAGCGGGAACCGAACCTGGGACTCTCTGGTCCGCAGGCTGACGCTCTAACCGCTGAGCCAAACCTGCCAGGGCTATACTTTTTTATCTTTATTATTTCCTTCCTTTTACTTATTTGAGTTTAATTTGCTCTTATATTTCTAGCTTAAGGTAGAAGCTTAGATCATTGATATTAGATCTTCTTTTCTAATGTAAGCATTTAAAGTTGTAAATTTATCCCTGGCAGATTTGGCTCAGCGGTTAGAGCGGTTCATCCCTGACCCTGGTCGGGTCGTGTGGGAGGCAACCAGCTGATGTGTCTCTATCACATCTATGTTTCTCTCTGTCTCTTACTCCCTCCCTCCCTCCCACCCTCCCATTCTATCTAATGATAAATAGAAAAATACCCTCAGTGAGGAATAAAAAAATAAAGTTGTAAATTTCCCTCTGAGCCCTGCTTTTAGCTGCATCCTGCACATTTTGATATGTTTTTATTTTTATTCAGTTTAAAATATTCTAAATATAAAGATTTAGATTTCTTCCAAATATGTGATTTTTTTTTTTGATCCATGAGTTATTTAGAAGTCTGTTCCAAATATTTGGGAGTTTACCTGATATCTTCCTATTGCTAATGTATAATTTCATTAAGTTCTGGTCAGAGAACATAATCTTTAAACATTTTCTAGTTTAAGGAGATGAGACTAGTTTATGACACAGCAATATGGTATTTCTTTGTTAATATTTCCTGTATACTTGAAAAGAATGTCTATTCTGTAGATGGGTGGAGTGTTCTATAAATATCAATGAGGTCAAATTTGTTGATAGTGCTCTTAAGTCTTCTGTATCTCTGTGGTCTCCCTACTCTCTATAGTTTAACAATGCTGAGAGAGGTGTGTTGAAATCTCCCATTATAATTGTGGATTTTTTATTATTTCACTTCTATCACTTTTTGCTTTGTGTATTTTGAAGTGCTTTTACTAGGTGCATACATATTTATGATTTTTTTGTCTACTTGATGAATTTACCATTTTATCATGAAATGGTCCTTTTTACCCCTGGTGATATTCCTTGTTCTGAAGTCTACATTTTTTCTGATATTAATGTAGCCACTCCCACTTCTTTAACTTTAGTATTTGCATGGTTTAGCTTTTTCTGTCTTTTACTTCTAACCTGTATGTTTCTTTATATTTAAATTGAGCTTTTTATAGACAACATGTATTTGGGTCTTGCCCTGTAATGCAGTTCGACAGTATCTGTTTTTACTTGGAATATGTAGACTTACACTATTTAGTATCATAGCTGTTAGCCACATGCGGCTGTTTATGTTTTAATTAAAATTAATTAAAGTTAAATAAAAGTACTTTCTCAGATCTCACAGATTTTACAGATTGCCTTCATTAAGGAAAGACCACTAGTCAGCCCAGTTAGAGATTCTAGGGGTGTCTTAAACCTTTTCTGTGGATGTATCTTCTCGGGACTTGTGAGTGTAAATTCCCAAAGAACTTAATGCTGCCTGTTTTATCTTTTTTATAACTTGTTCTTTCGTTTTTCCTCCTGGGTACTCTTACTGAGGCTGGTATGATTTATTCATGTACTGGATATCTGTATATGAAATCATATTGTCTTCTCCTTCACTAAACTGAATCCTTTTTTTTTTAAAATCTTCACCCGAGGATATTTTTCCATTTATCTTCAGATAGAGTGGGAGGGAGGGAGAGAAGAAGAGAGAGAGAGACGGGGGTGGGGTGGGGTGGGGAGAGAAACATCAGTGTGAGAGAGACACATCGATTGGTTGCTTCCCACATGACCCTGACTGGGCCTGGGGATCTAACCTGCAACCCACGTACATGCCCTTGATCGGGAATCGAACCTGAGACCCTTCAGTCCGAGGATCAATGCTCCAACCACTGAGCCAAAGCAGTCAGGGTGATATCTGACATATTTATACAATATCCATCATCCCAGGTCTTACATGTATGTTTCCTACATTTGATAGATGGAGGATATAGAGAGTGATGTGTGTTGCTTATGGAGTTGTGATGTCCTGGGGACTCAAGATTATTATTATTTGATACGTTTCTCTCTCCTAAAAATGCTATTTAATCACATTTGTAAATGTGCATAGGTAGAGTAGAGGTATTAAAGTTTTGAAATTATAATGTTATACCTTAGATGATAGAAATACTCTACAACTTAAGTCAGATTTTGTTAGAAGTCAAATTCCTGTATTATTAATATAGCTTAACTAATTTGTGTTGCATTTATGTTTTTGCAGACTGTTCTCTCTGTATAAGGAAATTTTTGTCCTATAAAACACAATGTCCAACTTGCTGTGTGGTGAGTTGTTCCTTCCTTTTTTGTTTTAAAATTATTCATTGGTGCAAATATTTCTGCCTTGTGTACACAAGAGCCCAAGGGAAGATGCATAATTATTGAATTAAGCTACATAAAAGACATTTTCAGAAAGGACTTCTAAGACACGTCTGTGGAGAACTAGGCTTTAAGTTTTTATGGGGATTTCTGATAACCTAAATATATTTTAGAAGAAAAACTAATTTTTAAGGTCAGAATGTAGTGCTCATAAATGTTAAGACCCATGTTTTTATGGCTTTTCATTTTTTATTCTTTCTCACATTGGATAGAAAATCTATGATGGTAGGATTATTTATTTGCAGGTGACTGGTGTAAGTATCTGTGGAGAAGGCAAAGATTCATGCCATTGGGCTAAACCCAGCCTAACTGGTACCTTACCTCTTTCCCAAAACAGACCTTCAGGGACAACACTAGGAAGTTTGTTGTTCGTGGTGTCTGAAGCTTTTCAAGTAGTGGAAGTAGATGAAAATGTAGGTTAAAAGGAAAAGTAAACATAAGTAGCAGTAAAGAAAGAAGTAAAAGAGATAGTAAGATCTGACAGAAAGGATGCTTGAGCTGGATAAAGGGCTTTGGTTGTAGTTCTGGAAGGTGCATGGTGTCAGGATGTCATTGAACTACTCTGAGCTATTATGTAAAAACCCTGTGTAAGAAACGATAATTTGTTTCTCAAGTCTGAACTCTAACAACTTCAGCCACACTGTCTTGGTCAAGATGGTATCATCATGGAGATAAACTGTGTACCATTATGCTAAATAACTACTGGATTTACCAATTTTTTCTTGCATTCCTGAAAACCAATCTTGTATTTAAGCTCCCTGTGGACACCTAATGTTTCTCCCAGCATTATCACTTAAAAGAGCATCTCTTCTGTTCTTCAGGAAAGATGTTTGGTAAAGGGCTGGCATTCTTACTCATATTAAGGTTTATCTTAGTGCAGAGTATATATGATTTTACCATATGCTTTGGAGAGCTTTTATCAGACCTCCAGTCAGCTGATACTGACTCAGTGTTTGTAAATACCATATTAGTATGAGATAAATAAACTTTATTTTGAGGCTTTCCTGGAAGACTTAATGGGATGGGGAGTCTCAGGAGGATGGGTCACACATTTTCCAGAACAAGATTATGACAAGTAAATTATTGTTTCTGACTTTTTCCCATCTGTTGTTTTTCTTTTCTAGACAGTCACAGAGCCAGACCTGAAAAATAACCGCGTGTTAGATGAACTGGTAAAGAGCTTGAATTTTGCACGGTATGATTTGACTTTGTGACTAATCCCTAACTACTTTTACCTTTTGCATGTGTCTCTCTCTACTCTGCACTTGTGGGGATTAGGGAATGCAGGGTTGCATATTTGGGGTAAAGAAGGGAAGCAGCAACAGTTAATAATCACACATGGAAAATTTAGTGGGAATGAGATTTTCTCCCTTTACTTAACTAAAATCTGCCTGTTATGAAAAACGAGTTAAAATGCAGATTTGAGCACGCGCTTGCTTTTGGACTACAAAAATACTCTAGCTTCATTTTTTATTTTTCCTACCCCAGTCCTAGAGTCAACCATTTCCCCAAGGAGCCCTGGTTCCTTTTATTGGAGAATGGTGTGTAGAAATCAGGATCTGGAGTGGGCTGTGCTCATTGTTACTGGGGTATCATTGTTTCTAGGCCCTCGCCATGGACAGCTGGGGAACGTTTGCATGTATATTTATGTGTTTACTAACCATGTACGCACATACATCTATAATAGTTTCTGTATCTATTACATATTAATCCGTTCATTCTTAATCTGATTTACTTAGCATGTATAAAATGATGTGCCATGTGAAATATGTAGTAGCCACTTTATTAAACTCAGAAATGTAGCTTTTCTTCTTAACTGTCAAATGCATGATAGAGAATGTGAGTTTGGTCACCCAAAGGGATATAAAAAGGTATGTTTTACCAAACAGTACCTTGAATTATTTTTAGTTTTAATCATGCAAGTCAAGCAGGAATTTTTATTAGGTATATACTATGTTTAGTTAATGATTAGGTGCCCACATACTGAAATGTATGACCACTCGGCTTTTTGGAGCATTCTTAGAGGTACATTACATTGCTTCTAAAAATGTAAAGAGATTCTTTCCAAAAGAGAATTGCACAATTATTAATCCTAAAAAATGATCAAGTTTAGTTCTCTGAACTTACCTAATATGACATTCTAGAGATTGGCTGGTTAGTTATTTCCCTAAGCAAAGTCATAAAAAGGTGGTATGCTTTCCTAGATTAAGAAACACTGGGATTCTCGATTCTCATAATTAAAGTTACTGCTTTTTTATTTTAAAGTCTTTCACCAGTTAGTCTTTCAGTCAGTTAGATTTTGAAGTCTGTGAGAAAAGGTGGAGTCATGTCTTAGGAAAGGAACCTTTGAGACAGTAAAATTGTATCTTAGGTTTATTTATTTTTTTCTTCAGCTAGTACTGAAAACATAACAACCTCCCTGCTAGGAAAAAAGGAGTGTTACAAAGAATAGCATCTGTTTATGCAAGAAGCAATCAGTATCTTTGGGTTCACAGACCTTTTGGTAACTTAAAGGGAGGCCTTGGAATGATTGAACTCTCCTTCTCCCCCTCCCTCCCAAAGGGAATAGGCTATTCATTACAGTGGGTATGTTGGAGTGGGAAGCATTCTCTGTAGATGTGGGGTGGATTTTATCATTTGTTTCTCCCTTTGTTTGCCTTCTTGGAACTGCCTTATGAAGTGAATGTTCCTTGGACATTTGTTATATCTAAAGCACTGGGGTATCTCATTTGCAAAATTAGGAATGAGATTCAAGCCACTTGATTTCATTACTTGTTTAAAATGTGGTTTAAGATTGATGTGGGAAGAGGTTTAATTTTATGATAAAATGTAAGATATTTGTATTGTTTATTGATTTTGTTTCTTCCTGTCTTTTCATTGCCATTTTTATGACATGATTTTTAAAATGTTAATATTCTAATGCAATAAAAAAGGGTATTGGACTTAATTCTAGAGGTTTTCAGACTAACATGTACATCTTACTTTTTCTTCTAACTTTTACCTTTTAGTTTTAAAGAACAGTGTTTTTTTTTTTCTCTTCTGAATTTTATTTAAAATAGTGTTCTTAACTGTTGTGTTGAACAAAACTTATTTAAAATGTTTGTCTTAGTGAAATGTCATTCTTGATGTAGTAAGAAAATATTTTTTCTGTATTTTTGCATAGCAGCCAGTCTACATCTATATCATTATTTTTGTGAATTGAGAATGTAGAGCACAATTTAGTACTTTGGTTTATTCACCATCGAGGTATGAATTTTCTCTCGTATTTACTCCACGTTTAAGAAGTTAAACATTTTATTTTATTTATTTATTTTTAATATGTTTTTATTGATTTTTTTTTTTTTCTTTTAGAGAGAGAGGAAGGGAAAGAGAGCTAGAAACATCAATGTGAGGGAGAAACATCAATTGGCTGCCTCCTGCACATCCCTGTACTGGGAACCAAGCTCCAAACCTGGGCGTGTGCACTGACCAGGAGTTGAACCGGGACCTCTCAGTCCTGGGATGATGCTCAATCCATTGAGCCACACCGGCCGGGCAAGAAGTTAAACATTTTAGATGATAATTGTAATGAATAATTCCATTCACATCTCACAAGAGTACGTATAATAAAATTTCACTTTTTCTTATGGTATAGTTTAAAGCATACTGGTTTCAGATTCAGTCAGAACTCGGTTCCAGTCTTGGTCCTACTAGTTCTGATTTGAATGTGATCAAGATGTTAAACCTTTTTGCCCTGGCCGGTTTGGCTCAGCAAGCAGTTAGAGCGTCAGCCTGCGGTCCAGAGAGACCCGGGTTCAGTTCCCGCTAAGGGCATGTACTTCGGTTGCAGTTTGTCCCCGGCCCTGGTTGGTCGTGCGGGTGGCAGCCACTCGATGTGTCACTTTCACATCGATGTTTCTCTCTCTCTCTCTTCCTCTCTCTCCCTCCCACGCTATCTGAACAAAAAATGAAAAAATGTCCTCGGGTGAGGATAAAAAAAAAAAAAAGATGTTAAACCTTTTTGGCCTCTGTTCCGCATCTGAAGAATCGGAACAATATTGTTGATACTTTGAAGGATTGTTGTAAGGATTAGAAATGAAGAGTTATACTAAAAGATACCCAGTATAGTATTTGGAACAAAGGAAACTATACAAACAGATCCCTATTATCATTATCATATATATTTACCTATGTTTATATTGCACTGCCCTGTTACATGTTGATGCCCTAAGGTGCTAATAAGAATTTGTACTTTGATGGGCCTCTGCTGGTTTAACCAAATGATCCTAGATTGCTGTTTGCATGTTTCAGATCAAAACAAGTACTTGCAGGGAGTTTTACTAGTTACTGAAATCCATGGACTTAATTGCATGGAATTTAGGACTGTCCCTGTCTACCCAAAGACCTATTTTGACTCTTGATTCCTCTTAGCTGCATTCTGAAAGAGGTAAGGTTGTTGTATGGTTAACAGATGGGCAATATTTAATATTCTAAAGTCCATAATTCATCCCCAAAATACATGCATGGTTATGATGAATGCCTTTTAGGCACTGTAATACCAACTCACTTTAATATATATTCATAGGAGTGATGGAAATTTTAGGAAAAACAACCAATTCATTTTAACTCTAAATATCAGTTTTGGAATTAATATTTTCATAGCTAATTTAAAAATTATTTTTAAAAAGTTTTATTGAGCCCTGGCTGGTTTGGTTCAGCAGTTAGAGTATTGGCCTGTGTATCATAGAGTCTTGGGTTCGATTTCACCGTCAAGGACACATACCTCGGTTGTGGGTTCGATCCCCAGCCCCAGTTGGGGTTGTGCGGGAGGCAAACAATCGATCTGTCTCTCTCACATTGATGTTTCTTTCTCTCTTCCTCCCTCCTTCTCTCCCTCCCTCCCACTCTCCCACTTTATCTAAAAATCAATGGTAAAATATCCTCAGGTGAGGATTAACAACAACAACAAAAAAAGCTTTATTGAGATATAATTAATATACAATAAGTTGTACATATTTAAAAAAATTTTTTTTCTTTATTGATTTTACAGAGAGGAAGGGAGAGGGAGAGAGAGATAGAAACATTAATGAGCGAGAACATTGATTGACCGCCTCCTGCATGCCCCCACTGGGGATCAGGCCCACAACCTGGGCATGTGCCCTGACCAGGAATCGAACTGGTGACCTCTTGGTGCATGGGTTGATGCTCAACCACTGAGCCACACCAGCTGGGCCTCATAGATTATTCTTAACCTTCATATAGATGGAATCGTGCAGTATATATTTATTCTTTCCTTTGCTTCACATACTGTTTCTGTTATTTGTGTGTGTTGTTGCTTGTATCAATGTTCATTTTTTTAAATTGCTGAATAGTATTTATTGTGTAAATATACATAGTTTTATTAATCATCCGTTGATGAATCAGTATTATTTCCAGTTTATGGCTAGTATGATCAAAGCTGCTATGAGCATTTGTGTGGGCATCTATTTTGATTTCTTTTGGGTATACATCTATGAATGAAATTGCTGGCCTACAGGGTAGATGGATATTGAACTTTATAAGAAGTTGGCAAACTGTTCTCTAATTGGGTTGGACCACACCCACCGGTAGTGTATGGGAGTTTCAGTTGCTCCACATCCTGGTTAATATTTGGTACTGTTAGTCCTTCTAGTTGTAACATTCTATTGGGTGTGAAATGGTAACATTGTGGTTTTAATAGCAGACAAAATAGAGGTTAAGGCAGAAAGTATTAGGAGAGAAATGCAGATTAACCACAATGAGATATCATACCACAATACTTATTGCTTAAAGTCTATTTTTTGTCTGCTATTAATGTTGCCACATCAGCTTGCTTTTTAAAAAATAATGTTGTTGTTTTTTTTTAATTGATTTTAGAGAGAGAGGAAGGGAGGGGGAGAGAGAGAGATAGAAACATCAATCGTCCACCTCCTGCATGCACTCAGCTGGGGATTGAGCCCAAAACCTGGGCATATGCCCTGGTTTCGAACCAGTGACCTCTTGGTGCATGGGCCAATGCTCAACCACTGAGCCACACCAGCCTGGCCCCATCAGCTTTCTTTTGGTTAGTGTTTGCATGGTACATCTTTTCCCATCCTTTTATTTTCAACTTTCCTGGGTCTTTATATTTAAAGTGTTTTCTTTTAAACAGTATATAGTTGCATCTTATTTTTCAATCCAGTTTGACACGCTATGTCTTTTAACTGGAGTGTGCAGTCCATTACGTTTAATATGATTGTAGTTTATCATGTTACTCTTTGTTTTCTGTTTGTCCATTTGTTTGTGGTTTTTTTTGGAAAATATTATTCCTCCTTTCTTGTCCTTTTGTTGATATTATAGTATTTTTATTATTTTATTTCCTTTGTTTATTTTTGCATTATACTTCTTAGTGTCACTTAAGTGATTACCCAAGAAATTACAAAATACACCCTTAACATATAGTGTACCATAAATTAGTACCTTTATCATGTCCTGAATAATGCAAGAAATTTGCAATATATTTGCATTATTTAATCCCTCCATTTTGCTATGTTTTGAGAGGTCTTACTTCCATATATATTATAAATCCCAAAAGACATTATTAGTGTTTTCAAAACAGTCGGTAGTCTTGTATTTAGCCACATGTTTGCTTTTTTTGGAACTGTTGATTTTTGCTGATATTTTTGCACTTTCATATAGGATTATTTTCCTCCAGCCTGAAGATTTCTTTCTTCCTTTCTTCCTTCCTTCCTTCCTTCCTTCCTTCCTTCCTTCCTTCCTTCCTTCCTTCCTTCCTTCCTTCCTTTCATTGTTTAAAGTATTACAGATGTCCCTCTTTTTTCTCCATTGATCCCCTCCTTCCCGCTCCCACCCCCTTCCTGCCTTCCTGATGAAGATTTCTTGTAGTCTTTCTTGCCAGTTGGTGAGGAATTCTCTTAGCTTTTGTTTGCTTTAGAATGTCTTTATTTTTATTTCATTTTGGATGAATATTTTCAGTGGAAATAGAATTCTTGACAGTTTCGTTTTCGTTCTATACTTTAAAGATGCTATTCTATTATCTTTTTGCTTCCATAGTTCTATGAGTCTGTCTCTGTTAGTTTATTTTGTTCATTAGATTCCACATATGAGTGAAATCATATAGTACTTGTCTTTCTCTGACTGGCTTATTTCACTTAGCACATAATTCTCTCCAGGTCCATCCGTGCTGTCGCAAAGGTTAAGATTCCCTTCTTTTTTTACAGCCAAGTAGTATTCCATGATGTAAATCAGGGGTGGGGAACCTTTTTTCTGCCAAGGGCCATTTGGATATTTATAACATCATTCACATGCCAAACAAAATTATCAACTTAAAAATTAGCCTGCTGTATTTGGTCAGGCTAATTTGGTGAGGCCTGTGATGTTAATTGGTATTGATTCTTCGGGCCTTATATAGCCAGTGGACCGGATGTTCCCCACCCCTGATAAATGTGCCACAGCTTTTTTATCCACTCATCTACTGATGGACACTTGGGCTGCTTCCAAATTTTGGTTATTAATTAATAAATAATGCTACAGTGAACATAGGGGTGCATATATTCTTTTGAATTAGTGTTTTGGGTTTCTTTGGATATATTCCCAGAAGTAGAATCACTGGGTCATAAGGCAGTTCCATTTTTAATTTTTTTGAGATAACTCCATACTGAGAAGTCAATGATATTTTTTTTACTGTTGTTCCCTTAGATCAGTGGTTCTTACCTGAGAGTGATTCTACCTTCCTTTTAGCCCTCCCCAGGGGACATTTGGTGATGTCTGCATATATTTTGGTTGTCACAGCCTGGTTGGGAGGAAGATCTGCTATTGACATTTGTTGGGTGCTGTAGTTGCTTCTAAGCTTCTTACAATGCATAGAACAACAAAAAATTATCTGACTCATGTCAATAGTGCCAAGATTGAGTAACCATGTCCTATTTTTTTCTGGTTATTTACAAGATTTTCTCTCTGTTTTTTTATTTTTCAGTAGTTTGATTATGATACGCTTTTATCCTTCCTGGGATGGATTTTAATTCCTTCTTACATACACTGTCTTTTTATCCATTTGTTTATGTTTTCATCTTTTTTCTTTAACATAGTCATCGTAGTTACTTTGAAGTTTTTATCTTCTAATGCCACTCTTTGGATGATTATTGATCTTCCATTGACTATTTTTTCTCTTGATTATTGGCTACTTTTCTTGCTTCTTTGCATGTCTAGTAATTTTTAATTGTATGTTGAACATTGTGGGTGAAACTATAATAGAGGTTGTGAGTTATCTTTCTTTGAAAGATGTTGAATTTTATTCTGATAAGGCAGTTAAATTACCAGCTCTTCACTTTTATCCTGTTTAGGCCTGGTTTAGTGTTTTGTTAGGTTTGGTGTATTTTAGTTTTTTTATATTTCTAGGGTGTGGTTCTTTCCTAAGGTGTGGCCTTTGTGGGTTACTACTGAATGTCTGAGGTCTTGCACCAAGGTCTCTTAGATTTGGCTGGGCTCAGACTCCTAACAATTTTCTAGCATTGGCCTTTGGAATTTCAGCTTCGCAGCATCTGTTTCCACTGACCTTTGAAATTTCAGCTTCCCAGCATCTGTTTCCTGCCAGGTCTCCTGGTTTCATCTTATATTTATGCAGCCCTAGAGGTGATCAGGAATTGATGGATTTTCTAAGCAGAGTTCTGGGGTTCCTTTTCCATGGCTAACCCCTAACCAGCATCCTGTCCCTACAATCCTAGTCCCCTATCCCTAGAACTCCGGTCTCTGTTCCTTCTACCCAGTGAGACCACTGGTCTGTGTTTTGACTTCAGTTTAATATTCAACTCCCAGAAAATGCTTCTTGGGAAAATACTGGATCATCTCATGTTTCTCTTCCCTCAGGGATTGCAGCCTTATGTTGATTATAGCCTATGCTTACAAACAGTTGTGTTAGATATTTTGTCCAGATTTTAAAGTTATTTATGATTGGAGATTAATTCTCATACTAGCTGTTCTCCATCTCCAGAATCTGAAGTCCCTCCATTTTTTTTTTTAATAGACAGATTAACTGATTTTTAAAGTCAGATATATTGCTTTGTATTTATTTTATTCTAGAAGAAACACTTTGGTTTGTTTGTCATTATGGAGTAAGTTCTGTATTTCATAGAAATAAGTGTTAATTGGGGAAACAGCTTATGTTAACTTATTATGCATTACCTGGTATCTTAATTACTCGTTGTGTTTTTGTGCTTAAAGGAACCATTTGTTGCAGTTTGCCTTAGAGTCACCACCCATTTCTCCTGCTTCCTCCTCTTCAAAGAGCCTTGCTGCCAAACTACACACTCCTATAGCCTTCAGACAGCCTTTAAAGCAAGGAAGCAGGTTAATGGAGAGTTTCTTGATTAGAGAAACTGGTGGTTCTACATCAGAGCTGTTGATAAATGAGAATGAAAGCAAATTCAGCCCTCAAAAAGAGGTGAGCACTTCTGCAAAGACCAAAGAGACACCTTCTTTAGAAAACACAGCTTCAGGCATTGCGGATGCTAATGTTCCGGAGGCACCCTCTACATCGACTTTGAAACAAGTTACTAAAGGTAGGAAATGACTTTCACTTGTGTATTTTCTTACTTAATGGGAATCTTCTCATCCTACATGACATATGACTAAATAAGCAGCATTTTTGAGGGGGGAGGAATATGAGAAAGGGCAAACCAGATCTCACCTTATAGCAATCTCAGAGATTGATGTAGGCAGTGCTTCAAAATATGGTGGTTCTGTTTCTCTCACAATAGCTCAGGCTGATTGCTGTAAAAAGCAAGCAATTTTAAGTAGTTCATACTTCGAGTATGGCAGTAGCTTTGTTTTTCAGCTTTAATTCCCCCAATCCTTCATATTATTTCTAGTTTAATCTTAAAGAATGCTTTGTGTCTTATACCATGACTTGAACACTTCCAAGATGTTCTGACTGGCATTTACAGCCTATAACACTTTGACCCCTGCCCTAGTTGTCCAGATTATTCTCACTTCTGTCTCTCAAAAGTCCCTCTACTCTAGCCAAGCTGATCTCCCCACTGTTCCTTGAATATAACCAAGAATTGGCAGCCTACCTCCTGTAGGCCAAATTTGGCTTGCCACACCACACCTATCTTTTTTTTTTAATCCTTACCTGAGGATATTTTTCTGTTTATCTTCAGATAGAGTGGGAGGGGGAGAGAGAGGGAAACATCCACCATTGCCTCCCGCATGACCCTGACCAGGGCTGGGGACCAATTGCAACTGAGGTATGTGCCCTTGACTGGAAAAAAACCCGCAACTCATTGGTCCTCAGGCCGATGCTCTAACCATTGAGCAAGACTGGCCGGGGCCACACCTGTCTTTGTAAATAAAGATTCCCTGGAACACAGCCATATCCATTTGTTTACATGTTGTCATGGCTGCTTTCATGTCGCATGGCAGAGTTGAGTTGTCCTGACAGAGACCACCTGGCTCACAAAGCCTGGAACCTTTACTACCTGGCCCTTTACTGACAATGTGTGCCGACCCCATTCTGCCTTTTAGACTATCCAGATCCTAACCACTCTTTGGTTTTATTAGATAATATTGGTGGCTCCTATCACTACAGTATTACAGCACATGTTTTCTGGACTATGTGTATAATTTGCTTAACTTTTTGATGAGTGGGTCAGCTTGCTTGACCTATTGTTTTCATGTCTGTTCTTGCCAGTGAAGTTTAGAGGACCTTTTAGGCAGAAACTGTCTTAGACATCTTGGTGCCCTGATAGCACACACAGTGTAGGGCTATTAGTGGTTATTACATTTAAGTTGACGTTAGTTTTTTAGTCCTCAAGTGTTTAAATTTCATAAGGATATGTGAATTTTACTTGCATTTCCTAACATATCTTATATTTGGCTGTTCTGTCAATTCACAGTTCTTATGGTAGTGTTTTTAGCTTGATAGTTAATGTTTTCCTCTAGCAAATAATTTTTTTCCAATGAAATCTTACAATGAACCATAACATATAAAAGATAAAAGAAGCCCCGCTGCCTTAGATCCATGCTGCTCCACCTGATCTCCCCCTTCTTCCCTGTCTGTCACCCATGGTGGCCTCTGGGCCCCAAGGCACCTCCACAGATCCCTACCACCCGTGAAGCAGTTTGGGAATGATTGTTTCCTAATTTTAATTTATAAGCAAGAGCTAAAGTAACCAATTTGTAGCCATTGATAAATTGAGCAGTAGTTGGCCTAAATCAGTAAATGCTTTAATCTAGTTACACCACCACCACACCTTTCAAGTATGTCTTACTCAGGTGGTTATGATTGCTTCAGAACTGAACATGAAGGAATGGCTCCCAAGATTTGGGAAAACCTAAGATTAGTTTTATAGTTTGGTTACACTTGGTAGAAAAGACTTAACCAAAGCATTTTCCAATAAACAAATTTCCGAACTTCTCTGCAGTATCTTCTTTTTGGCCCAGGATTTGACTTATGTGACTTCCCACAATTCAGTCATTACCCAGTAACCAGTCTGCCCCATGCCTGTTGCCCGGAGGTGTTCTTTTTCTCTTCTGCTTTCCTAAGTACGTGTTAATGTTGAGATTCTGTTTTTTATCGTAATCTCGGAAAGATGCCATGTTATGTTATTTTTGCCCATTCTGCAAATAATGAAGTCTTTCTTTTTTAAAAAAATTACAGTGGAATGTCCTGTTTGCGGAGTTAGCATTTTAGAAGATCACATTAATAAGCATTTGGACAACTGTTTATCACGTGAAGAGAAGAAAGAAAGCCTCAGAAGGTAAGAAAGTTAAGCATAACCACTGAGCTGCTTTAGCTAGGTGTCTCTTGTGCTTTGTGAACGTATAATGCGCATCTTATCCTAGTGACCAGTTGTCAGAGTCCCTCCCACTCGCTCTTTCCTTTACCCCGTCAGTTACCTCTTCCAGTCCCTTTGCCAAATAGAATTAGCTATTGAATTTAACTGCTAATAAAACTTGACTTAACAAGAAATTAGTGACTTTTTTTTTTTTATCCTCACCCGAGGACATTTTTCCATTTTTTGTTCTGATAGAGTGGGAGGGAGAGAGGGGAAGAGAGAGAGAGAGAGAGAGAGAGAGAGAGAGAGAGAGAAACATCGATGTGAAAGGGACACATCGAATGGCTGCCTCCTGCACGACCCAACCAGGGGCTGGGGACAAACTGCAACCGAGGTACGCGCCCTTAGCGGGAACCGAACCCGGGTCTCTCTGGACCGCAGGCTGATGCTCTAACCGCTGAGCCAAACTGGCCAGGGCAATTAGTGACTTTTTTTTAACTTGTTTTCTTCTCTTAGAACTTTAGAGCTACCATGAAACCCCTTAGCCAAAGAAAGTAAGGTTAGACTCTGAATATAGAACATATAGAATCTTTTTTGGTTCTTGGGATGCTCAGAAGTTTTACAATTTTAAATAAAGCTTTTTCAAAACAAATTTATTTTTTCAAATAGACGGTTATATACATATGACATTAAAAGGTACAAAAGGCTATGAGTGAAGTGGAATGTCCTCCTGCCCCAGTCCCCAGCCACCCAGGTGGCATAACTAATAAGTTGTCAACGCAGTGTTTGCACCCAAACTTCTGTTTTGCCTCCCTTATACATCAAAGTCACAGTGATTTATTCATGTAGGCCACTATTGTCATACATACAAATTGCTTGGGGATGAAATTTTAGTCAAAGTTACATTGCAGGGTGTTAAGGAGTCAGTGGTTAATGAAGATAATAAGGAAGCAGAAGCTGCAAATTGGAGGATTCTGGTCGTGATGAAGGGAAGAAGGAAGATGAGATGGTAGTTTGAGAAAGGAGTAAACATTAAGATCAAGGAAGATTTTATTTTTATTATATTTATTTACTTTTTTAATCCTCACCTGAGGATACTTTTCCATTGATAGATAGATAGATTGGGAGGGAGAGTGGGAGAGAGAGAGAGAGAAACATCAACGTGAGAGAGACCCATTGATTGGCTGCCTCCCACACGACCCTGACTGGGATGGGAATTGAACCTTCAACTGAGGTATGTGCCCTTGACTGGGAACTTTGGTCCTCTGGCCGACATTCTAACCACTGAGCCAAACTGGCCAGGGCAAGGAACATTTTATTTTTTAAAATAGAAATTGGTTAAGCCTTTAGTCTCTTTCCACAGTCTCTAGGGAGAAAGCAGATGATAGATGATGGAACAAGGTCGGGAGCATGAGAGATGAAGAAGAAGTTATCCTTGGCGTATAGAAAGAACCCTTTGATAGCTAATTCTATTGGCGGGTTAGGGGGGCAATAGGTAGTAATTCAGAGAGATTTGGAAAAGGAGAGGAAGGGAACTGAAGAAATTAATGGTAGCTGGAAGTAGGGGTAAATAGAATGATTGGCTTTTATGTTTGGTCTGTTTTGAAGGACTTGGAAGAGTATTTTCCAAAAACCATGTTAATAAGGCATAACCTTTTATTGTATTATTATCATTATCATTATTATTTTAATCCTCACCCAAGAATATGTTTTTTAATTAATTTTTAGAAAGAGGAAGAGGGAGGGAGGGAGAGAGAGAGAGAGAGAGAGAGAGAGAGAGAGAGAGAGAGAAACATCGAAACATCAAAACATCAACGTGAGAGAAACATTGATCGACTGCCTCCCATAAGCACCCTGACTGGGGATTGAACCTGCCACCTTTTGGTGTTTAGGATGACATTCCAACCAACTGAGCCACCCAGCCACATTTGTTTTTAAAGAAATTACATCTTGGTCCTGGGGTCTGGTCACTTAAAAGAGTCTGACATTTGCCTGGCCAGTGTGGCTCAGTGGTTGAGCGTCAACCCATGCATGAAGAGGTCGCCGGTTCAGTTCCCGGTCAGGGCACATGCCCAGGTTGTGGGCCTGATCCCCAGGGGGGGGCATGCAGGAGACGGGCAGTCGATGTTCTCTCTCATTAATGTTTCTATCTCCCTCTCCCTTCCTCTCTCTCTAAAATCAGTAAAGAAAAAATATTTTAAAAATAAATAAGTAAATAGTCTGAGATTTAAAATTTTTTCTCCACTACACCCTGACAGGCCAGTTCCTCGATATGAATGACAACCCTTAACACATTCTGTGTAGATTCAGATCAGAGTTGATTCAAAGAATGCTCTTTTGATGTCTTTAGATTCTGAGGACCCTTAAATGCATTATTCAGTTTCACTAAATCATGAAGAAAGATCAGTATTATTTTCATGTTTTGAAAAACTTATTAGGCTTCATATTTAACATTCTTGGTAGAAATTGTTGATTTGTGCTGGTGCTTTTCATTGTCAATGCCAGTGAACAGTACCATTTCCATTAGGATTTCAGTCATAAATTTAATCGTCTGTCCTTGATATAGTAAGTATTTTAGATATACAGACTTAATGGATAGTTCCTCACAATGTGCTTGTCTAAACTCCTACAGAATGTTTCAGCTCTGGCCATCTACTGTGATTTTATTTAGCCATAATTGTATCAGTCTCGTTGAGTTCAATAGGCTATCTCTCATTATAAGAAGAGCAATTTTCAGAAAAATGTAATCTGTTGAGAGTTTACAGGTCTTTCTACAGTTAAATAGTCATCTCTGGCTTTTAGACTTTATTGATAGAACATAAAAGAAAAAATTTAGCCAGAAATGATGCTGTTGGTTAGTAGAGAAATGTCTGCTTTTTTTTTTTAGTCTGTATATAACTCTATCATTTCTCTCATTATGTTCTTTACTATTTGTATCAGATTTACCCTGTAGAACCTTATTAATACAGAGTTAGGTCTCCTCTCAGGACCAAGTTAGTTGGGGAAGGGTTTGGAGAAGTGAATGAGAATCTGCTTTTTATTTATTTTCTTTCTTTATTGATTTTAGAGAGAGAGAGAGGAAGGGAGAGGGAGAAAGAGATAGAAACATCGATGAGAGAGAACATTGATTGGCTGCCTCCTGCATGCCCCACACTGGGGATTTGGTCCATAACCTGGGCATGTGCCCTGACTGGGAATCAAACCGGTGGCCTCTTGGTGCGTGGGTCAGTGCTCAACCATTGAGCCACAACAGCTGGGCAAGAGAAAATCTGCTTTTTTTTTTATCCTCACCTGAGGACATTTTTTCATTTTTTGTTCAGACAGAGTGGGAGGGAGAGAGAGGAAGAGAGAGAGAGAAACATCGATGTGAAAGGGACACATCGAGTGGCTGCCACCCGCACGACCAACCAGGGTCGGGGACAAACTGCAACCAAGGTACATGCCCCCAGCGGGAACCGAACCCGGGTCTCTCTGTACCGCAGGCCGACGCTCTAACCGCTGAGCCAAACCGGCCAGGGCGAGAATCTGCTTATTTTAAATAAGCTCTCCAGGTGGGACAGTTTTGCTGGGGGATCAAAACTTTTTCTATAGAAGCTATATGTGATAATATTGTTAAGTCCATAGCTTAATACTCAATAGCATTTGTACTCTAATCATCTGCTATAACTGGTTTTACAGAGATTTTGCATGGAAGGTATAGGCAGATTTTAGGAAAAGCATGCTTTAAAGAGGTAGAGAATCGAATAAGTCTGCATAAGTATGATTCTCAGTGAAGTTCTCATAGCATTTAGTTCACAAGCCTTCTGTGTAAGGCCCAAGTTGGCATCTTTAGGCCTGACCACTTTCTGAGACTTAGGTTTCTCTACGTTTTGGCTGTCACCTAGACTCTCTATCTGAGTGTCCCGTTGGCATCTCAAATGCATCATGTCGAACACTGTCAACTTTATTTGCAAATTTCATCCTTCTTGTGCTCATTTTTATTTTAATGGTTGTGTTCTCCCAGTCACCCTGGTATTGAGTCAGAGGGTAAATTACTATTTTACATGAAAAGCATTTGATAATTCACAATAACCCTCAGTGATCTCTTTTTCCCCCTTTTCAGTTCTGTTCACAAAAGGAAGCCGCTGCCCAAAACTGTATATAACTTGCTGTCAGATCGTGATTTGAAGAAAAAGCTAAAACAGCATGGATTATCTGTTCAAGGAAGTAAACAACAGCTCATTAAAAGGCACCAAGAATTTGTACACATGTACAATGCCCAGTGTGATGCTTTGCATCCCAAATCAGGTAAAGCAATAAAACAACGAGTGGTGCTTGTCCTGGATAAAATCACTTTATGTAGCTCAGGGATTATAAACCACAGATAAAAATTTTAATAGATATATTTTTGAAAATAGATAAGACATGCAAATATATTCCTTCAGAAGGCACTAGAGTATACTCTGATAAGCCAGCCTTTCTCTCAGCCAGTCTCAGTCCCTGTTCTCTTCTCAGAAGCAGTCACTGCAGTTTCTTATGTGTCTTTCCAGAGATAGTGTGGGATAAAGAGTTGATTTAGAGAGCCTGGGTTATAGTCCCATCTTTGCAGTTGTATGACTGGGTGACTTTGGGCAAATTCCTTAAGTTCCTTATTATCTCAGTTTTCTCATCCATAAAATAAGGGTAATGACACTACCTACTTCATAGTGTTTTTGAGAAGAGTAAATGAAAAAAATTCATATAAAATGCCTAGTATAGTACCTTGGCAAGTAGTTAGTATTTGATAAATGTTACCATTATGATTATTATACACAAACATATGTCCTTGATTATTATTGTTTTATAAAATTGTTAGTATTATATAGTTATACACCACATACAACATTTTGGTTAACGATGGATTGCAGATAGGACAATGGTTTCTTAAGATTATGATGGAGGTGAAAAATTCCTGTCACCTAGTGATGTTGTAGTCATTGTAATGTCATAGCATAACCTCGTAGTGTACCGCATTGCACAGATTCTTACCATCATGATACAACTACCTAGTAACATGTTATACAGGCTTGTAGCCTAGGAGCAGTAGGCTATACCATCTAGGTTTGTGTATGTGCTCTCTGATGTTTGCACAACAAAGTCGCCTAGTGACACATTTCTCACAATGTATCCCTATTAGGCAGTGCATGGCTGTACACACTATTTAATCATTTGTCCTTTTCATTAACCACACATTTTGGAGTTCCTTCACTTATGAGCATACATAGAATTGTCAGTTTTAAAAAAAATTAAAATATTCAAACAGAAAAGTACACAAATTATTAGTGTATTGTTTGGTGAATTACCATGAAATAAGTTTCACAAAGGGCAAATGTGTTTGTAACCACTACTCAGATCACCACCAGCATCCCAGAAGCCCCTGTCTCCCCCTCCCAATTACTGCCGCCTTCATTCTCACAGATGACAACCATCTTGACCTCTAATGCTATATATGCATTTTGCCTATTTTGGCCTATATTTGATCTTTATAAATGGAATAATAGCTTAAGTATATTATTTTGTGTCTTTATTTGTGCAACATTATGTTTATAATATCCATGTTTTTGTATACACTTGTAATTTTTTTAATTTTAATTTTTTTTCCTTTATTAATTTTAGAGAGAGAGAAAGGGAGAGGGAGAGAGAGAGAGAGAGAGATGGAAACATTGATGAGAGAGAACATCAATTGGCCGCCTCTTGCACGCCCTGCCACTGGGGATCAGGCCCACAACCTGGGCATGTGCCCTGACAGGGAATCGAACTGGCGACCTCTTGGTGCATGGGTTGATGCTCAACCAGTGAGCCACACCAGCTGGGCCACTTGTGATTTTCTTATTGTTGCTATAGAGTATTTTAATGTATACATATATCTCACTATGTATTCAATGGTTGATGGACATTTGGATTTTTCCACTCTTTGACTCATAAGAATTACGCTACTATGAATAATCTTTTGGGTGTCTCTGTGTACACAGGCATACAAATTTTTTGAATATATATACCTGGGAGTGGAATAGTTATGTTTTGCAGATGTTTGGCTTTCGTGGATACAGTAAAAAACTCAGTACCAATGTACATTCTCATCAGAAGGGTGTGAGAGGTCCAGTTTTTCCACATTCTTAACAGCATTAGTATAGTCAATTTTCCATTTTGGCTATTCTACTGGATCCATGGTAGTATTTCATTATAGTTTTAATTCACATTTCCCTAATGAGTTACAGTGTTCAGCACATTTTTACATGCTTATTGGCCATCTGGATATCCTCTTTGGTGAAATACCCTTTCAGGTCTTATGCCCAGTTTTTCTGTGCTGTGGATCTATTTTATTTGTGGGAGTACATGACATTTTTTGGCTACAGATCTTGTTGGATGTATGTATATTTAATCCCTTCTTCCATTTCATCTTTTCACTCTTAATAGCTTCATTTGAGAAGGAGTTCTTAATTTTAATATAATCCAGATGGTTGCAGTTGTCCTTTGGGTTAATGCTATGTCCTTGCCTACCACAAGATCATGAGGATCTTCTCCATTTTCTTCTGAAAGCTTTATTGTTATTGCTTTTACATTTTGACCTACAGTTTATCTGGAGTTGATTTTAGCATATGTTGAGGTAGGGAGTGAAATTCTTTTTGTTTTTTCCCCCATATAGGTAGCCAATTGACAGCATCATTTATTGAAAAACCATTCTTTTCTCTACTGAATTGTCAGTATGTCTTCATTGAAAATCAGCTAACTCTATATGTGTGGGTCTAGCATTGTTTATTCAGTCATTTATTAGCAGTGTACTATCTTAGTTACTTTATAAGTAATTTATAATAGATCTTGCTGTCTGGTATGTACTTCTTCCAGCTCTGTTGTTCATTGAGATTGCCTTAGTTTTTCTAGAATAAGCTTGCAAATTTTCATCAAGAAACAAAAACGTGCTTGGATTGGGATTACATCGAGTCTATAGGTAAATTTGGGGAAAATTGATATCTGTACAGTGTTTGAATCTTCCAATTCATAAATTTAGTTTGTCCTTTTGTTTTTTATTTCTGTCAGTAATGTTTTATAATCTTCAGTGTGAAGGTTTTATCTTTTTTAAAAAATGTTTTTATTACTTTTTTAGAGAGAGAGGAAGAGAGAGAGATAGAAACATTGATGAGAGAGAAACATCTATCAGCTGCCTCCTGCACGCCCCCTATTGGGGATCAAGCCCGCAACCTGGGCACGTGTCCTGACTGGGAATTGAACCTTTCAGTCCATGGGATGACGCTCAATCCACTGAGCCACGCTGGCTGGGCAAGGTTTTATCATTTTAAAGACCTATTCATAGGTATTTGATGTTTTTGATGCAATTTAAATGGTGTCCTATTTTAATTTTTTTTTTTTTAATCCTCACCGGAGGATATTTTTCCACTTGTCTTCAGACAGAGTGGGAGGGAGGGAGGGAGAGGGAGAGAGAGGGACACATCCACATGAGAGGGACACATCGAATGGTTGCCTCCCACACGACCCCTACCAGGGCCGGGGACAAACCTCAACCGAGGCACGTGCCCCTGACCGGAATCGAACCTGCAACTCATTGGTCCACGGGCTGATGCTCTAACCTCTGAGCCAAACCAGCCAGGGCAGTGGTGTCCTATTTTAAAAATGTCAATATGTATTTATTTGTTGCTGGTATATAAAAATACAACTGGCCCTGGCTAGTTTGGCTCAGCGGTTGCAGTTCGTCCCTGGCCCTGGTCGGAGTCGTGCAGGAGGCAACCGGTAGATGTGTCTCTCTCACATCGATGTTTCTCTCCCTCTCTCTCTCCCCCTCCCACTCTATCTGAAAAATATCCTCTGGTGAGGATTTAAAAAAAATTGTACAGTATATAGTTTTTTTTATATGACTTTCACTTAGCAAAATGCTTTTGAGATTTGTCCCTCTTGTTCCCTTTATCAGTAGTTCATTCATTTTTATTTTATGACTGTATTGCATTTTAGTGGACAACCGGACTGTCTCCAGTTTTGGCTATTGTGGGTAGAGCTGCTGAGAACATGGGCTTACAGATTTTTACATTTCTCTTGGATAAATACCCAAGAGTAGAATTGCTGGGTCATGTGGTCAGTGTGTGATTAAAAATCTAAAAAATTGCCTTGCTGTTTTCATATGGCTACCTCATTTTGTCTTCTGAGAGGTCCATTTGCTCTGTTTAGCCTTTCACCTGTTTTTAGGACTGAGTGGCAACTTCAAACTCTTTACAAGCAGAGCTGGAAAATGGAATTTCATTTCATTTAAATGAATCATACAATAGGTGACCTTTTGTGACTGACTTCTTTCACTTATCATATTTTCAAGGTTTATCCATGGCCAGTACCTCATTTGTTTTTATTGCCAAATAATGTTTCATTGTATGGATATGCCACTTTTTTTGCCCATTCATCAATTGATTGACATCTGGGATTTTTTACTTTTTGGCTGTTATGAATAGTGCTACTGTGAACATTCATGTACACTTTTTTATGTGGACATATGTTTTCATTTCTCTTGGATATGTACCTAGGAGTGGAATTGCTGGGTCAACTGGTAACTCTCCTTGAACATTTTGAGGAACTGCCAGACTGTCTTCCAATGTGGCTACAACATTTTACATCCCACTGGTAGTGTGTGAGGGTTCCAGTTTCTCCACATCATTGCCACCACTTGTTATTCTGTCTGTCTTGTTACAGCCATCCTAGTGGGTGTGAAGTGCTGTGTCATTGTGGTTTTGATTTGTATTACATTGATTTTGTTGTTGTTGTCAATCCTCACCCAAGGATATTTTTTCCATTGATTTTTAGGGAGAGTGTAAGGGAGGGAGGAAGGGATAGAGGGGGTGAGAGAGAGACACACACACACATACACACGTCGATTGATTGCCTCCTGCAGGGGCCCCAATATGGGCTGCAGATGGAACCTGCGACCCTTCAGTGCGAGGGCTGACACTCTGACCACTGAACCACACCAGCCAGGGCTAGGGCTGCATTACACTGATTTTTGAATATTAAGCCCACCAGTTATTTTTAGCAAGTAATGTATCCATTTTATCTAAGTTGATGAATTTATAATTTACCAACTTTAAAAAGAAATAATGTTCCTTCATTAGCCTTGTAATGTCTGTGGGATCTGTGGTGATATCCTGTCTTTCATTTTTTTAAAAATACGTTTTTGTTTCCCAGCTGGTGTGGCTCAGTAGTTGAGCATCGACCCCATGCACCAAGAGGTCACCGGTTTGATTCTTGGTCAGGGCACATGCCCAGGTTGTGGGCCAGATCCCCAGTGGGGAGCATGCAGGAGGTGGCCAATCGATATTCTCTCTCTTCGATGTTTCTATCTCTCTCTCCTCTCTCTCCCTCTCCCTTCCTCTCTCTAAACTCAATAAAGGGGAAAAAATTTTAAATATGTTTTTATTGATTTTTTTTCTTTTTCTTTTTTTTAGAGAAAGTGGAAGGGGGAGAGAGAGAGAAAGAGAAACATCAATTGGCTGCCTCCTGCACATCCTGGGATTGAGCCCACAACTTGGGCATGTGTCCCGACTGGGAATTGAACCAGTAACCCTTTGATACATGGGACGACACTCAACCTACTGAGCCACACAGGCCAGGGCATCCTGTCTTTCAATTTTGATATTAGAAATGTGTCTTCTCCCTTTTTTTTCCCCTTGATTGGTTACCTACAGGTTAACAATTTTACTTATCTTTTCAAAGAAACAGCTTTCAGTTTCACTGATTATTTTTTCCCCTCATTTTTTTGGTCTGTTTTATATTTTATTGAATTCTACTTTTTTCCTTTTTGTGTTTCATTGAATTCCATTTTTATTCTTATTATTTCCTTCTTTCTTATCTACATTCTTTTAGGTTTAATTTGGTCTTTTTTTTTTTAGCTTATTATGGTGGACGCTTAGATCATTAATTTCAGAGTGTTTTTTAATGGAAGTATTTAAATCTACAAATTTTTCTCAAAGCACTATTTTACCTTTGTCCACAAATGTTTATATGTTGTATTTTCCTTTTCATTCAGTTAAAATATTTTCTAATTTTGCTTTGATTTCTTTTTTGATCCATGGGTTATTTAGAAGTGTTTTCAATTTCCAAATATTTGGATATTTCCCAGATATTTTTTTATTACTTATTTCTATTTTGATTCCATTGTACCAATTCTGTATGATTTCAGACCTTTTATTTTTATTTATTTATTTTTTTATTAATTTACTTTTGTTACAGATGTTTCTCCTTTTTTCCCCCATTGACACCCTCCTCCCCCTCCCTCCCTGCCCCGTCCCCAGTTTTGTTGTCCATGTCCATTGGTTATGAGTACATGCGTACAAGTTCTGTGTTCATCGCTCCCCTCCCCCACCCCCTCTTCTGGCAAATGTCAGTCTGTACCCTACTTCCACGTCTCTGGGACTACCCTGTTCCTCAGACTGTTATGTTCATTATATTCCAGAAATAAGTGAGATCATATGATATTTGTCTTTCTCTGCTTGGCTTGTTTCACTTAGGATAATAGTTTCCAGGTCCTCCCATGTTGTCTCAAAGGATAAGAGATCGTTCTTTCTTACAGCTGCATAGTACTCCATTGTGTATATGTACCACAGCTTTTTTATCCATTCGTCTACTGATGGACACTTGGGCTGTTTCCAGATCTTAGCTATTGTAAATAGCGCTGCTATGAACATGGGGGTACATGTATTCTTTCTGATTGGTGTTTCAGGCTTCTTAGGGTATATTCCTAGGAGTGGGATCACTGGGTCAAATGGTAATTCAATTTTTAATTTTTTGAGGTAACACCATAGTGTTTTCCATAGTGGCTGCACCAGTCTGCACTCTCACCAGCAGTGTACTAGAGTCCCCTTTTCTCCACACCCTCGCCAACACTTGTTGTTTGATGCTTTGTTGATGGCGGCTATTCTGACAGGTGTGAGGTGATACCTCATTGTTGCTTTAATTTGCATCTCTCTGATGATTAGTGAAGTTGAGCATTTCTTCATATGTCTCTTGGCCATTTGTATGTCCTGTTTGGAGAGGTGTCTATTTAGTTCCTCTGCCCATTTTTTAATTGGGTTCTTTGTCTTCCTTTTGTTGAGATGTATGAGCACTCTATATATTTTGAAAATTAGTCCCTTATCTGATATATCATAGGCAATTATGCTCTCCCATACAGTGGGTTGCCTTTCCACTTTGATGGTTGTTTCTTTTTTGCTGTGCAGAAGCTTTTGAGTTGGATGTAGTCCTATGTGTTCATTTTTTCCTTTGTTTCTGTTGCCTTAGGTGATATATCAGTGAAAATTTTGCTGCGTATGATGTCTGAAATTTTGTTGCCTACATTTTCTTCTAGGATTTTTATGGATTCATAAGTCACATTTTAGTCTTTTATCCATTTTGAGTTTATTCTTGTGTATGGTGTAAGCTGATGATCTAGTTTCATTTTTTTGCATGTAGCTGTCCAATTTTCCCAACACCATTTATTAAAGAGGCTGTCTTTACTCCATTGTATGCTCTTGCCACCTTTGTCGAATATTAATTGAGCATAATGTTTTGGGTCAATTTCTGGGTTCTCAGACCTTTTATTGAGACTTGTTTTATAACTCAGTATTCAATCTTCCTTGGTGTATATGCCATAAGCACTTGAAAATTTTTCTTTTTTTGTTCAATGATCTATAAATGTTACTATGTAAAGTTGCTTGGTAGTATATTCAAGTCTTCTACATCCTTACTGATAGCTGTTTTATTGTTCTGTCAGTCACTGAGAGGATTATCAAAATCTCCAAGTATATTTATAGGTTTTTCCATTTTTTTCCTTTGAATATTTTCAGTTATCATTACATTTGAATCTCAGTAATTAGGTGCATTTGGTATTGTTGTGTCTTCTTGATGAGTTAACCTATTTATTATTATGAAATATTTGCCTTTGTCTCTGGTAATACTCCCTGTCTAAAAATCTAGTTTATCTGCTATGAATATAGCCACTCTAATTTATATTAGTTCACTCTTTTTCTTTAAACCTATTGTGTCATTCTATTTAAACTGTGTGTGTGTTTGTGTGTGTGTGTTTAAAGTATATGGTTTGGATTTGCTTTTTTAAAGTTAACTTGACAAGAGGTATCATTAAATTGTAGGGTTTAAAGCATTATTTTATTTAATCACTTTGGTTGGTTGTAAGTCTGCCATCTTGCTCTTTGTTTTCTATTCTATCTACCCTTTGTTTTTTTCTTTCCTTTCTTTTGGATTGAGTATTTTTTAGTTTTCCATTTTATTTCCACTGTTGTCTTATTAGCTATACACTCTGTTTAATTTGTTTTAGCGATTCTGGAGTTTAACATATCTCACTACAGCCTACCTTCAGATAATGTGCTACATGTACAATGTAAGCACCTTCAGACTCCCATCCTTTGTTTTATTGTTGTCATAGATTTTTCTTCTGTATCTGTTATAACCCCTATAATACCTTGTTACCATTTTTGCTTTAAAGTGTCAGTTTTCTGCCCTGGCCGGTTTGGCTCAGCGGTTAGAGCGTTGGCCGGCGGACCAGAGAGTCCCGGGTTCGGTTCCCGCTAAGGGCATGTACCTCGGTTGCGGTTTGTCCCCAGCCCTGGTTGGGGTCCTGTGGGGGGGGTGACCAGTCGATGTGTCTCTCTCACATCGATGTTTCTCTCTCTCCCTGCCTCCCCGCTCTATCTGAAGATAAATGCTAAAAAAATAAAAATAAAGTGTCAGTTTTCTTTTAAATAAAATTTAAAAATGCAAAAGTCTGTATGTGCTTACATATTTACTATTTCTAGTATTTGTTATTTCTTTGCTAAGATCCAGGTTTCCATCTGATGTCATTTTCTTTTGGCCTGAAAAAGTTTATTTAATGTATTTCTTGTAGTGCAGATGTGCTGTTGAGATAAATTCTCTTAGCTTTTGTTTGCCTGAAAAAGTCTTAATTTTGCATTCTTAAAATAATCTTTATTTGGAAATGATTTTCAACTTACGGGAAAGCTGAAACCCTGTTGTAAAGAACACATACATACCCTTTACAGAGATTCACCTATTAACATTGCCCCATTTACTTTATGAATTACTCTTTTTCTCTCCGTGAATGAATGTATATGTATTTGTGTGTATATATCTTTATACACACTTTTTAAAAAAGAACCTGAGAATAAGTTGTATAGCCTTAACTCTTTATACCTAAATACTTCATTGTGTATTTCCTAAGAAAAAGGATATTCTCTTTTATTCCCACAGTATAACTATCAATTTCAGTAAATTTAACTTTGTTACAATACTTTATCATCTCTATTCCGGTTTGAGCAGTGGACCCAAAAATGGCCTTTGTAAATTTTCTTCCCCTCCAGTACATGATTCTGTTTTGGATCACATACTGCACTTAGTTGTAATATCTTTTCAATCTCTTTCAATCTGGAACAATTCCTCAGCCGCTCTTTGTCTTTTTATAACACTGGCATTTTAAAAGAATACAGTCTTTGTTTTTGAGGGTTGTTTTTTCCAAAGAGAATGTTTCTCATTTTGACTTTGTCTAATATTTTCTTATAATAACATTCAGGTTGTGCATTCTTGAATGTTGATGAGCTGCTGGCTACTCCTTCCTGTATTTGACTGGTTTCAATACTATATGAATACTGTATAAGTAATGCTCTGTCCTTTTCAGAATATCAGTTGCATCCAGAGGTATTTGACATCTTTGTGCCCTCATTTGTGATTGCAGGTTTGATTGCCTTGTCAATTTCTCCATTATATAGTTTTCCCCTTGATACTAATAAGAAATCTGTAGACATACATTTTAATACGATGTAAATATTATATACCTTATTAAAATTTCACCCCTGAATTTAGCATTCTTTGGTAATTTTATCTTTTCCGTGATAGTTGCAAAGTGATGATTTTCTAACTTCACTCTTTGCACATTTGCCAGTTGCCACTTGCCATGATTCTAAAAACAAGAGCCCTCTTTTTTTTCTTTATCTATGATCAGTGTAGATTCACATATTTATAACTTATTGTCACCCTTAATTATTTTGGTTTTATGTTTTTCCAGCTTGGCCAGTGGGAGCTGCTTTATGCTAATTTCTGGTCCTCATCACATGCCCTCATTGTGTGTGTGTGTTTATTTATTTACTATTTCTAGGATAGCAAGATTGTGCAGGCTCATCTTGTCCTTCCCTGTCCCAGTTCTAGAATCAGCCATTTTCCTGAGGAGCTTTGGTTCTTTTTGGGAGGGAAACCAAGATATGGTGCCTTTGCTTCTAGGCTCTTTCAACATATGGAGCTCAGGAATATATTCATACATAAACATATACATGCATGTATATGCACACATATAAGTCCATTTACACTTGAAATCACGAGAACATACTAATACCTCTACTTTGAATCCAACTCCACAGAGTTCTTCACTAACTTTCTCTAGTCCATATTTGTATTTCTCTTTTTCCACAGGGAGAATCCTCCCTTCTAATAGTACCAGCACATTTACTAATTTGTTCGATTCTATAATACATCTGAAATACTTTCAGAATTGCTCCATCTGTACTACTGTACCACTGCAAAACAGACCTACCTGTATGAAAGAATTCCTGATGTATTTCTTTTTTCACTCCTCTCTACCCAGCCTTCCCTCTTCCCCCCTCCCTGGCCTGGACTGAGGGTATGTACTCAGGTACTGTGTTCTTAAGTTCCTTTTTGTCTCCCTTTGTGGTTATGTTATTTATCCAGTTGGGCTCATTTATTAACATAAACGCCATAAATGTAGCTATTTCTTGGTCCTTATTTGGCATATCATGAAATCACAGCTCTAACTATATATTATTCACCCTCAACCTTGTTCCAAATTGAAAGGAAAAATAAAAAGGAGAGTATGCCTCTCTTTAGAAAAATCTTTGAAATAATTACAGATTATTTTATTTTGTAGTCGCTTAAATGTTCCTAAGCTACCTACTCATTAAAACAAATGAGTAGGTTTCCAATTTTTGTTATTGATATTTAGTAACCCTTGCTGTTCAGTACAAGAAATTGATAATTTAAATGTAACATTTAAAAGAATGTATTTTTATAATGGACCTATTGCTGTCATAAAAGTATTACATACAATAGCAGTTTTGTTTGCTATTGTTTCAAGAGTGTTCCTAATTGCTTGTTGAAGCCTTTTTATGATGGAAACTTCAAAATTCTTGTCAGATAATTCCAACATCTGAGTCACCTTTACTGTTGGCATCTGTTGATTGTCTTTTCTCATTCAAGTTGTGATTTTCCTGCTTCTTTTTTTTTTTTTTATCCTCACCTGAGGACATTTTTTTCATTTTTTGTTCAGGTGGGAGGGAGAGAGAGGAAGAGAGAGAGAGAGAGAGAGAGAAACATCGACGTGAAAGGGACACATCGATTGGCTGCCACCCACACGACCAACCAGGGCCAGGGACAAACTGCAACCGAGGCACATGCCCTTAGTGGGAACCGAACCCGGGTCTCTCTGGACCGCAGGCCGATGCTCTAACCGCTGAGCCAAACCGGCCAGGGCGTGATTTTCCTGCTTCTTACTATGACAAGTGTTTTTATTGTATGCTGGACATTTTGAGTATAATATTACGAGATTTAGATGCTATTTAAATATTCAATTTTAGCAGGCAGTCACCCTGTTTTAGTTTAGCACGCAGATCCTGGCCTACTTTTGTGGGCTGTGGTTCTAATGACAATTTAGTTTTCAGAACCCCTGTGGTGTTATTCTAGTCTGTGTCGTTTAATTGCTACCTGGAGGAGGCTACTCTCAAAACCTGGTATTCTGTACTGTGGTTCAGTTCTCAAACCTTTTGCCGTATTCTAGACATTTGGTCGTGGGTGTGTTCAGGATTTCCTGTGCAGGTTTAAAGAATGCTTTTCTTTAGGTTTCTTCTTTTTCAGATCCTCCCTCCAAGCAGTAGTTGAGAGGTTGAAGGTGCCATCTGCCACCATTGGGTGAGGGGTAGAAGTCTAGGCTCCTCACTGGGTCTCCACCGACACTGTGTTGACAGGGGAGGAAAGCCCGCCCCAGGTCTCTTGCTACTGCTGGGTGGTTATGGTGGGGAGGGGATGGAAATCCACACTCCCCACTTATTCTCTGCTGATACTACCTGGGATGGAGCATCAGCAGTGTTTAGCTGGAGTAGATCAGGTATTGTCAACAGGGTTTCTCATCTCCCACTTTCGCAGCCCTTTGCTTAGAAAGAATAGGTTTTTCTTGGGGCTATTCCCACCCCTGTGCCTGTTGGTGGTTCTGGGTTGCACGCTTCACCAAAGCACAGTCTTGGATATATAGAAGATAAAAGAAAATGCAGGGAACTCACAATGGTTTTGTTCCTCAAATTATTAGGTCCTTAGTTCATTTCCCTCCTTCCACTTTTCAGAGTTTTCTTATCATTGTCTCTTCTACCATATCCAGGGTATTTGCTTATAGTATACTTAGTGGGGAAGAATATAAGAAGTGAGAAGAGAATGAGGCTAGTCCATCTTGTTTAAAACCAGAAGTTCTCATACATATATTTTAAATTTCTGTTTTAGATGCATACACATTTGGGAGTGTTATGTCTTCTTGGTGAATTGACCCCTTTATGTAATTTCCCTTTTTATTCCTGTTAACATTCATGGTTCTGAAGTCTCTTGTGCCTCATATTAATATAGCTATTCCAGGGTAGGTTTGTTTGTTTGTTTTTTAGTCCTCACCTGAGGATATTTTTTCCATTTATCTTCAGATAGAGAGTGAGGGAGGGAGGGGGAGAGAGAGAGAGAGAGAGAGAGAGAGAGAGAGAGAGAGAGAGAGAGAGAGAGAGAGAGAGAGAGAGAAACATCGATGTGAGACAGACACATTAATCGGTCGCCTCCCGCACGAACTGCAACTGAGGTACGTGCTGTTGACCAGAATCGACTCTTTGGTCCACATGCCGATGCTTTAACCGCTGAGCCAAACCGTTCAGAGCTGTTTGTTTTTTTATTCGTATTTATATGATACATTTCTTTCCATACTTTGTTTTGATCTATCTGTGCCTTTTATTTAAAATGTGTTCTCTGTTGAAAACATATAGTGTGATCTTTTTTGTCCAATTTTCATTTTCTGTCTCTTATTGGTGCTTTTAGAACATTTACATTTAATGTAATTATGCTACAGTTGGCTTTAACTTCAACATATTGCTAGTTGTTTTCTGTTTGTTTTATATGCTTTTTGTTCCTTTTATCCTTTTTTGCTGTCTTTTGGATTGAGTATTTTTTATTACATCTTATTTTACTATTGGCTTATTATTTTACCTCTTTTTCAAACAGTTTTAGTGGTTGCCCTATGGTTTGTAATATGCTCTTTTAATTATTCACACTCTACCTTCAAATAATATACTGCTTCACTTGTAGTGTAAGAACCTTACAACGGTATACTCCCAGTTCCTGATTCTGTGTGCTACTGTTGTCATGATTTTACATATTTACATAGGCTGGTAACATCACATTGCTATTATGTTTTCTTTAAACATATAATTAGTAGTTAAAAATAAGAAAAAATGATACTTACCTGGCAGGGGAGATACCATGACCACGAAGGTGGTTTTCCCAGGGCGAGGCTTATCCATTGCACTCCAGATGTGCTGACCCCTGCGATTTCCCCAAATGTGGGAAACTCGACTGCATAATTTGTGGTAGTGGGGGACTACGTAAAAAAAAAGAAAGAAAGAAAGAAAAAAAATGCCTTCATTTTTACTATTTCTAGCACTCTTCATTTCTTGTTTACAGAGACAAGTTTCTGGTTTTATATTTCTTCTACTTGAAGAACTTCCTTTAATACTTTTTGTAGTAAAGGATTGCTAATAATGCATTCTTTCGATTTTTGTTTGTCTCAGAAAAATCTTTATTTCTTTTACTTTTGAAAAAAAATTTCCACTGGTTTAGAATTCTGAATTGGCGGGATTTTTATTCCAACACTGAAATTGGTCACTCCGTTATCTTCCGGCTTGAATAGTTTTTGATGAACAGCATGATTGCCTGGCCAGCATGGCTCAGTGATTGAGTGTCAACCCATGTACCAGGAGGTTGCCAGTTCGATTCCCGATTAGGGCACATGCCCAGGTTGTGGGCCAAATCCCCAGTGAGTCGCATGCAGGAGGTGGCCAATCAAGTTCTCTCTCATTGATATTTCTATCTCTCTCTTTCTCTCTCTCCCTCCCTCCCTTCCTCTCTCTATGGAATCAATAAAGAAGAAAAAAAAAAAGCATGATGTAATGCTTGAGTGTGTGTGTGTGTGTGTGTGTGTGATATACTGCTTTTCTGTGTGTGTGTGTGTGTGTGTGTGTGTATAAGTGTGTAATATACCACTTTTCCCTGACTGGCTTCAGGATTTTCTCTTTGTGTCTCTGTGTATGTATGTTGTAGTTTTGTTTTGTATCTATCCTGTTTGATGTTCTTTGAGCTTGTATTTGTGGTTTGATTTCTTTTATTATATCTGGCAAATTCTAGCCATTAAATCTTGAAATATTTTTCTTTTTCTGGGGTATCTATTACATGTATTTTAGACCTTTTGCTATTGTCCTACAACTCTTAGAAGCTCTGCTCTACTCTATTCTTTTTTCTCTCTGTTTTAGTTTGAGTAATACCATTAATCTCATTTCAGGTTCACTGATCCTTTCCTTAGCTGGGTCAAGTTATCTCTGTTAATGTGTTTTTTTTATGTCTAACATTTTTATTTTATTCTTCTTGATAGTTTCATTGCTCTCCTATAATGTCCCATCTGTTCATGCATATTGTTCATCTTTTCCACTAGATATTTTAGCTTAATAGTTATTTAAAACTCTAGTATGATAGTTCTAACATCTGGATGATATCTGAGTTTGGTTTTGTTATAGTTGTTTGTGTGCTTGTTCATGTATTTTGTAAATTGTGGTTGAAAGCCAGACTTTTTTATTTTTAATTGTTTTTTCTTTATTGATTTTAGAGAGAGAGGGAGGGAGAGGGAGAGGAAGATAGAAACATTGATGAGAGAGACCATCGATTGGCTGCCTCCTGCATGCCCCCTACTGGAGATTTGGCCCACAACCTGGGCATGTGCCCTGGCTGGGAATTGAACCGGTAACCTCTTGATACATGGGTCGATGCTCAACCACTGAGCCACACCAGCCGGGCGAAAGCCAGACTTTTTATGTTAAGAATGTAAACACTGAAATAAATAGTATTTGTGCCTAAAAAATGGACATGTCTCTTCTGCTACATCTTTATTATTATATGAGATTGACTTGCTTTGGGTTTTGTTGTTGCTGCGATTGTTTTCAATTACCACCAGTTTCATATCCTTTGTGCTTTAAGTTGGTGGCTGAGTTACCAGAGGTTTGTTTGCTTGGTTTTCAAATGTACCTGTATAGTGGACACACAGGATTTCCTTGTGAGCCTGCGCCTCAAAGAGTCCTCTCCATGCTCACTTCTCTCCTGGTGGTAGATTATTGTTATTTGTCCTTGGCTCTCTGGTAGGGAGCATGGAGTCATTCTCAGTTATTCTATTCTAGCCTCAGTCTTAGGCAAGCTGTTTGATCCTGGGTCTCAGGAGTGATCCAGTCCCTCCCCTAGTGGTCTGGGCCTGTGTGGTTTTCTGAACCTCCTGCAGGTTTTGTTTGTTTCCTTCCACCAGCAACAGTGGGTCATTGACCTGTGCTCTGGGTGATACCATTGTAATAAACCTGGTTATTAATAAGAGGAAAGGAGCAAAGGGAAGGCCACATATTAGACGCATGCCCAGTAAAGTCTGGGTGAAATAGGGAAGGTACTTGCCTTTCAGTCACACCTGGGAACAGATCATTGGCTAGAGTAGGTGTGGCCACTGCAAGTGGTAAGATTTGACATACTTAAGCTCCTAAACAAAGGAGTTTGCTCTCTTGCCTCTTGGTTCTCCCTCTTGCCTCTGGATTTGTGCTCCTGGCTTCTAGGACTCTCACACTCGTGCATTTGCCCACGTGGCCCATGGCCATGTGGACCCCACACACAATGGACTAATGGACTACAACTATCCTGATGCTACTCCAGACCCAGTTCCATCATGGAATGGAAACTTTGAACACTGGCTTTGCTTTTAGCTCTGCTGAATCCCCAGCTGCAGATCTTCTAGGGCTGGAGTAAAGGAAAAGGGACTTGGCAAACCCAAGGATGTAATTCCACACAAATAAAAATCACTCATCCTCCCATGCGAGTCTCAGAAAATTCTTTTTCTTGAGATAGTGTAAGGACTCCACTCCCACTAACAATGGAGAAAGACCATCTGTGCATTTCTCCAGTAACATGGGGACTATAGTGATGCTGACTATCCCTCAGTGACATAATGCTTTGTTTCTTCAGGGTTAAAGATCTGGTAGGGCTTTGTGTGTTTCTTTCAGTGGGGGCTCTTCTGTGTTCCCAGGCCTGGATCTGGAGGGTTATTTTTCTAATTTCCTGCCCTTCCCCCAGTAGATCTTCTGAGTATTCAGTAAAATCTGTAGACAATAGCTTTGGAATACTTGTGATTCCCCTTGAGTCTAAGCTTCCCAGGATTTCTATACTTTTGTATATTGGACTTTAGTAATTCATCAAAAAGTTGAGTTGAGCCCTGCCGGTGTGGTTCAGTGGTTGAGCATTGACCCATGCATCAAGAGGTAGTTGGTTCGATTTCCGGTCAGGGCATATGCCCAGGTTGTGGGCCTGATCCCCAGTGGGGGCCATGTAGGAGGTGGCCAGTTGATGTTCTCTCTCATTGATGTTTCTATCTCTCTCTCCCTCTCCCTTCCTCTCTTTCTAAAAATCAATAAAGAAAAAAATTATTTAAAAAAAAAAAAAAAGGTTGAGATGAAATCTTACCCAGAGGTAGGTAAGTCTTTGTCCTGTGCACTGCCTTAAGTCAGCCAGTTTTCACAACCGGTTCTGTTTTCTAAGGCACTTGTCTTTCCTTAGATTTCAAGCTGGTTGGTTGCCCTGTGACTTAGCTCTGATAGATTCAAGAAAAGTTACAGTTTCAAGATTATCCAGTGTTTTCTTGTTGTTAGGGTGGGAGTGACATTATATCCAGCTCTCTATGTCATAAAAAGTATCAGAAGTCTACCTGAAAGATTTAAGCCCCTAAATGGTATCCATTCCTAATATGGTTTCCTTAATACTTGAGTATACCAGATGTTCTCTGTCTTTGAATGATACTTGTGTTAATGGATTAGATAGAATACAAGTGGTCCCTTTCTTCTCTTGTACTATGATCCACTAAATTTATGTTAGCTGTTCCTGTTCAAGGAGGGGTATTGTTTACATTGTTTCCACCAATTGTATAATATTAGGGAGGCAAAAGGTACCTCCCAGTGTGCCTTTTACTTAACTTTAAATTGAGGTAATTGCATTCTTAAATGATCCTCCTGGGGACTGTGGGTTTTGTGAAAAACTTTAAAATGGGCATTATATCAAATTTATGTAAAAGTAAAGAGTGTAGTTCCGCTCATACACTTATTATCCAGCTTGAACAGTATTGACCCCTGCCTAGTGTGTGTCATCTGTTATTTACATTTCTCCTTCCCATGGATTGTTTTGAAGCAAACTATAGACGTAGTATCTTTTTGTGTAAAAATATGTGTACAGGATTTAAGAGTTTTCTATACCATATGATTTAAAAAAATTTTTTAATATGTTGACTTTGGAGGCAGAAAAATAACACTTGCAAATTCAGTGCCATTTTCATTCCAAGGCATTTATGTGACAGAGTATATTCCAGATCTCTGATGTTTGTGATTGGTAACTACACCTGCTAACAAAAGTTATGGAGGCGAGGCCGTTTTCTACCTCGTATTTGTAGACCTTTGTCTCTCCCTGAAAAGTGGCCTATTGTACCATGTATAATGTTTTGGAGTTTGAGTGGATATCTCCTAAGAATTGAATTCACACTAATAAATTAATTTTTATATTCCTTTGAGACTGCTATTTATACTTATATACTCAAAGGAAAGAGCACAGTGACTTTTTTGTATTTTTCTTGTTATATTTTAAACTGTTTGAATATATAAGAGTTCAGTGTTTTAACTCAAAATTTTTAAACTTTTTATCTTGAAATAACTTTAGACTTACAGAAAAATAATAAAAATGGGACAGGGAGTTTACATATACCCATCACCCAGCTTCATTGTTAACAACTTACATGACCATAGTACAATGAACAAAACCATGTAATTAACATTGGCTATATGTCTTTATTTTAACAGCTGCTGAAATAGTTCAAGAAATTGAAAATATGGAGAAGACCAGGATGCGTCTTGAAGCTAGTAAACTCAGTGAAAGAGTATGTTATAATCTATTTCAGTATCTGGGTAGAAATAAAGGAAAGAAAAGTTGAACACCTACTAAAATTAAAGCAAGCCAGAATGTACTAGAACACATTTCCATTTAATATATTATTTTTAGCACAAAACTCAATCATATTTAGCAGCCTTCTAGCACAAAATGCAGTCTAAAGTAGAGTGTATTAATGAGTTATAGTCCTGAGAAAAAGCATATGCCTGTGTATCAGGAAGCTGTTGTAATGGTCCTTTCTCTGCTGGTTGCATTTGATAAACTGTTTAACCTCTGCGGCCCTTACCATCTGCACCTGTACAGCTCAGGGGTTGAACTCTGTGATCTCTAAGATCTCCTTTAGGCTCTGGCATTCAGCAATTCTATGAGTGTACTGATTGAGAAATTAAGTAATTGTAGGAGTTTATGAGGATTGAATATCTATTGAGCTTATTGAGGGAATCAGGGACCTAAATTTTTTCACTGCTGCCTTCCTCTAGCTTGATGGCCCAAAACTTGTGGAAAGGATGCCAAAGAAAATAGTCATGTGTCCTATGACATTGGAGGTGTGTTTTGGGCTTGCCCAAGTAGACTTTTTTTCCCTGGACCACCCATAATGTGTTTGTAAGGAAAACAACGACCTTAGGGAAGTGAACTTATAATCAGTAGTAGAAAAAATGAGATCTGCATTGATTTTATTACCACCTGTGTACTTACTATAAGATGGAGACTGTAATGAAGAATGTAAGTACACTTCTGATCTTTTAAGTCTAAGATTTTAAAAAGTGGAACTAGAAATTTAACGTAAGTATTGTATTTTCCCTAGATATATTACATTTCTTATAGATTTGTGGAAGTTGGGTTGGAAAAGATAGAAGGCAAACAAGAAAATCTGTCTTATTAATGATCCACTAAATGTCTCCAGTCTTGTAGTTTAAAGTGTCACCTGTTGTATTACTGTGCAAAATTAAATATTGAAAATAGGGAATTTAATTGATTGTTGTATTAATACTTTATATATTCTAATGGAATCCATGTTGCATTTTCTATTGATGAGAAATAAGTAATTAGTAAAATGTATACTAATTATGCTATTCGAAGGGAAGTACACAGGAGTTATTTTTCCTAGGTCTATGTGAAACAGATGAGAGATTATTTTACTCTATTTTAAATATCCACATTTGATATTTTAAAGTTTATGCTACTGATTTCTATTTTTGTCATTTAATGAATTTTTAATTAAGAATTTTTGGATTATTTTAGATAATGGTTTTTACGAAGGACCAAACAGAAAAGGAAATAGATGAAATTCACAGTAAATATCGTAAGTTATGTGATGCTTTCTTTATTCGCAAATAATTTGGGTTGTAGTTTTTTATCTTAAGTAAAGTTTTAAAATAAATTTGTTTATATTAATGTTTGGTACAAACTTATCTTGCTAATATTACTTAAGAGACTGAATTTTAGTTGTGTTTACTCAGACAGTGACCTTTTTTATAGGTCAGTGTGCCTGCTTTTTTATTTGTGACTGATGTTCTGCTTTGAACTTATCACTAAGCACTTTGTAAATATTAATTAGTTGCTCTCAAAGCATCTCTGTGAGAAGAAAATGGGATTAAAATGGAAATGTTTCTTACTTTCCATCCTCTCCTCAAGCCGCTCAACAGTACTGTAAAGAATTTCAGCACTTACAGGCTTGCAAATTTATGCCAAAAAGAGTTTTCATTTTAATAGGTATTAACAACTTCCTAACTTTATCACTTCTTTTGCTTAAATGTCCTTTGTGTATATCCCAGGGCTAGCACATTATTGTTTTGTTAGTGAGATACTGTTATTCTTTGGTTTATTTTTAGTTTAAATTTAAATTTAACTGCTTGGCAAATGGTAGTTAATAAATATTTGTTGGATAAGTATAAGAGAATTTTGTCTTCTTTTTTCAGTTCTTAAGCTTTGAAGGGGCAGATTCAGCAGTGATCTATTTGGGGAGGGAGGATGAAGGAGTACACAGGCACTAGATGTAGGTGTGATGGCCTGTGCCTTACAGAGAAGGAACAGGAGCCTAGACTGTTCACGGACCGTAGGTGGAACAACAAAAATCACATCTCTGTTGCTAGAAAGATAAGTATGGTGTGACTTTTTAAAATCAATTTTGGGAAGCCAAAGTGAGTTTTCTTGAGCAGGAGATAGAGATAGTCAAATGACCACTGAATTGCCAAAACTGAGACGTGTAACAATAGGGAAACAGAAAATTTGCATGGAGAAAAAGTAATTTAAATCACTAAAAGAATGATATCTAACAAATATGGCCAGACTAAGGAAGAAGTGGATTAGAAGCAGGCAAGACAATATACAAATATCTATTGCCCGCCATTTACATATATGTGAAAAGCTTAACTTTATTAAACAGGTCATGTTAACCAGATTGATTGAGCCCTAAAACAAAACCTCAGCATGTGCTTTAAAAAAACACACACAAAAAAAAATTTCAGGCACTTCTAAAGCTTTTAAGTGCCTAGCTTTATAGTTTAGTCAGACATTTTGATTTAGTGTTGGGTTCCAAATATAGTATTGATTGTCTTCTTTTAAACATTTTTATTAATGCCTTACATGCATGTAGTTTTCATTTTTTTTTAATTGATTTTAGAGAGGAAGGAAGGGAGAGAGAGACGCATGGATGTGAGATAGATCCATTGATTCCCCACCACACACACACTCCTGCTGGGGGATTGGACCCACAACCTGGGTATGTGCCCTGACTGGAGAGCAAACCTGCGACCTTTCGGTGTATGGGGCAGTGCTCCAACCAGCGGAGCCACACTGACCAGGGCTACGTGCATGTCGTTTTCTTTTTAAAAATCACATATTTCAGGGGCTGGCTTTAGCTCAGCGGTTCCTTCGCATCGAACTTTCAGTTTGCTAACCACTCTTGTCTGCGAGGGTGGTTCAAGACCCACGGGTGCTCTCCAGCCCTTTAAAAAAAAAAAAATCACATATTTCTGCGCAGCCAGTGTGGCTCAGTGGTTGAGCATTGACCCATGCACCAAGGGGTCGCCGGATTGATTCCTGGTTGGGGGCACATGCCCAGGTTGTGGGCCAAATCCCCAGTGGAGGTCATGCAGGAGGCGGCCGGTCCATGTTCTCTCTCATCGTTGTTTCTATCTCTCTCCCTCTCCCTTCCTCTCTCTCTAAAATCAATAAAGAAAAAAAAAATCACATATGTCTTGCAAGGCTTATTATTAAAAAAACTCACCTGCTTCCTCCACCACCAACCTGTCTTCTTCATTCCTATTCCCTGGAGATAACAACTTATGGATAGATTGTTCTTTCTGCTATTTCTTGAAGTGTTTCAGTTTTTCATATTAACTATTGATTGATGTCCCAATACGAAAAATGAAGATTTAACTCTTTTATACATTCTGACCGCCTACCTTTGCCTCCCTCCCAGACTCTGATTATTGTCAAATTATTTTATAAATTTAATATTTAGTTAGATACTTTGTTTATGGTTGAACGAGGCAACGTACATACTATACTTATGAAGAGTAGCAGAGCCCTGGTTATATGTTGAATTTGGCCTTTGGGCTCTTACTTGCTGACCTCTTTAGACTAATGCTTGTACTAATTTTCTCTAGTGAAAAGATTTTTAAAGAATAGACTTTACACCCTGGCTGGTGTGGTTCAGTAGTTAGAGTGTCCACCTGTGGACCAAAGGGTTGCAGGTTCCATTCCTGGTCAAGGGCACATGCCTGGGTTGCAGGTTCTATCCCCAGCGTTGGTTGGAGTGTGTGTGGGAGGCAACCAACTGATGAGTCTCTCTCATATCGATGTTTCTCTCTCTCCCCCTCCTCCCTTCCACTCTCTCTAAAAAAATCAATGGAAAACATATCCTCAAGTGAGGATTTAAAAAAAAAATAGACTTACTTTTTAGAGTACTTTCAAGTTTGTGGCAAAATTGAGTGGAAAATACAGAGAGTTCCTATATCTATCTTCCGTGATCCACAGATGCACTGTTTCTCCTGCTATCAACATCTCTCACCAGAGTGGTACACTGACACATCATTACCACAAAGTCTGTAGTTTATATTAGGGTTCATTCTTGGTGTTATATATTCTATGGGTTTTAACAAATATATAATGACATGTATACCATTATCATATCATACAGAATAGTCACTGCTTTAAAAATCCTCTGTGCTTTATTTACTTATTTATTTATTTATTTATTTTTGGTTAATCCTCTCCTGAGGATATTTTTTCCATTGATTTTAAGAGAGAGAGGAAAGGAGAGGGAGAGAGAGAGAGAGAGAGAAACATCGATGAGAGGGAACATAGATTGGCTGCCGCCTGCATGCCTTCCACTGGGGATTGGGCCCACAACCTGGGCATGTGCCCTGACCCAGAACAGAACCAGCGACCTTTTGGTGCATGGGTCGATGCTCTAACCACTGAGTCACACCACCCAGGGCTGAGCTTTATTTATTGATCCCTCCTTTCTTCCTTTATATCTTTTCCAGAATGTCATGTAATTGGAATTATACAGTATGTAACCTTTTCAGATTGTCTTCTTTTTCAGTAATACACATTTCAGGTTCCCCTCTGTCTTTTCATGGCTGGATAGCTCATTTCTTTTTAGCCTTGAACAATATTCTGTTTTCTGGGTGTACTATAGTTCATTTATCAATTTACGTAGTGAAGAATACATTGGTTGCTTCTTTTGGCAATTATGAAAAAAGTTGCTTTATGTTCATGTGCAGGTTTTTGTGTGAATATCTTTTCAATTTCTTTGGATAAATACTAAGAAGTGTGAGGGCTAGATCATAAGGTATCTTTAGTTTTTTAAGAAATTGTCTTTTAAAATCTCTGTACCATTTTGCATTCCCACCAGCAATGAATAAGAATTCCTGTTGCTTTGTATCCTCACTGGCATATGTCTTGTTAGTGATTTTGATTTTTGCCCTTCTAATATGTGTGTAGTGGTATCTTCTTTTTTTATTTTTTAATGCACAATTACCTAATGACATGATGTTGAGCATTTTTTCATATGGTTATTTGCCATCTGTATATCTTTTTCCATGAAGTATCTGTTCAGATCTTTTGCCCATTTTTTAATTGGGTCATTCATTTTGTTCTTGATTTTTAGAAGTTCTTTGTATATTTTGGATAATAGTCCTTTATCAGATATGTCTTTTGCAAATATTTTCTCCTGGTCTGTGGCTTGTCTTCTCATTATCTTCATAATCTGCACTATTAAAATTTGAAAGCAAGCCTTGGAATGATTCAGTTGATTCCAAGTAGCTTGATAGCCTTCAGAACAAAATACATTATTAAGGATAGAACAAAATCTGGCAACCAAGATTATAAAATTAATAGTATTTAGTATCCTATTGAAATTACCAGGACTTCAAAGAAGCAGAAAAATAAGATCCATGGAAAGGAAAAAAATAATTAATAGAGCCAAACCCAGGAATGACAGAGATGATGAAACTAGTAGACAAAAATGTTAAAACAGCATGTACAAATATGCTGCTTGTGTCAAGAAGGAAGAATAAAGTGGGGTGTTGCTGAGGTGAGAAATGGATAGTATAAAAAAGACTTGAATGGAATTCCTTATATGACAAACGTACCTGAATTAAAATACACACTGGATGAATTAAAAACAGATTAAGATTATATATATATATACACACACACACACACACACACATATACACACACACACACACACATATACACACACACACACATATGTATATATATACACATATATGTGTGTATATATATGTATATGTATAGGTGATATAGATATATAGACATAACTGAATGAAAATACTTCATATCAGTGTGCGATGCAGCTAAAGCAGTTCTTAGAGGGAAATGTGTAACATTAAATACTTGTATTAGAAAAACGAAGAGGTTTTAAATTAGTCATCTATGCTTTCACCTTAAGAAACTAGATAAAGAGCAGATTCCACCCAAAGTAAGCAGAAGAAAGGTAATATTAAAGGTAAGAGCAGAAATCAGTGAAAGTAAAGACAGAAAAATGATGAAGTCCACGAAACCAAAAGCTGATTCTTTGTAAAGATTAATAAAATTGAAAAACCTCTAACAAGCCCGTTCAGAACAAAAACAGAAAATACAAATTACCAATATCAGCAATAAAAGAGGGGAAACTACTGAGTATCCTACTGATATTAAAGGAATAATAAGGGAATATTATGAATAACCTTTTGCCATTAAATTTGAAAAGGAGGATACATGAAAAGGAGGAATTCCTTGAAAGACACAAAATACTAAATCTTACTTATGAAGACATAGATAAGCTGAATAGCCCTATATCCTGTATCTGTTAAATAAATTGAATTTGTTTTCCTAGGAAGAAAACTCCAGGCCCAAAAGGCTTCACTGGTGAATTCTGTGAAACACATAAGGAAAGAAATAATACCAATTCTACACAAATTCTTCTAGAAAATTGAAAAGGAAGGAATACTTTCTACTTCATTTTAGTAGGCCAAAGTTTCCATGAAACTAAAAACCAGACAAAAGCAGTATAATAAAATTTCTGACCAATATTCCTCATGAACATAAATGTAAAAATCCTTGACAGAATTTTAGTAAGTGGAAATTAGCAATACATAGAAAGGATAATACATCATAAACAAGTGGGATTTATCCTAAGAATATAAGATTGGCTTAATGTAAGAAAAATAATATTCTATTAACATAATAAAAAATAGTATGTGATTCTCTAAGTAGATTCAGAATAAGCATTTGATAAAATTGAGCACCCACTAATAACAGAACTCTCACTAAACTAGAATTTCTTCAATCTGATAAAGTATATTTATGAAAAACCTACAATTAGCATCATATCTATGATGAAATAGTGAGTGAATGGTTTCCTTTAACTTGGAAGAAATTAGAGATGTTCATTCTTATCACTTTATTCAATATTGTACTGTAAGTCCTAGCCTGCGATACGGCAAGAAAAAAAAATATACGATTTGAAAGGAAAAAATAAAACCTTTTTTTTTTTTTTTTTTAAATCCTCACCCAAGGACATTTTTGCATGTATCTTCAGATAGAGCAGGAGGGAGAGAGGTGGGGAGAGAGAGAGAGAGAAACAGTGATGTGAGAGAGACACATGAGTGGTTGCCACCCACACGACCCCAACCGGGGCCGGGGACAAACTGCAACTGAGGTAGGTGGTCCCCGGGCCGACGCTCCAACCACTGAGCCAAACTGGCCAGGGCAAGAAATAAAACCTTTTATTCACAGCTGACATGGTCATCTTTCTCAAACAGTATGAATCATAAAAGAAAAAGATGAAAGAAAATGTGATAAATTATTTTGTTAAAATAAAAAAAAACTTGACTCTTTAGAAGACAAATATGAAAATGAAAAAGCAAGGCACAGGTTGTGAGAAAATGTTGTAAAAATTACATTTGACACAGTACCGACATTTATACGAAGAACTCTTACAATTCAATAATAAAGCATATGCCATATTTTTTAAAAGGGCAAAGATTTAAACAGATTCTTCAGCAAAGGAGATATTCAGATATTAAATAACCACATGAAAAGATACGGTTAGTCTTATTAGTCATTAGTTTTTAGGAAAATATAAATTAAGATGACAGTGAAATAATACTAGACACTTACTTTAATTGGAAAAAAGAACAGCCTTGGCTGGTGTGGCTCACTGGTTAGAGCGACAGCCCGTGCACTGAAGGGTCTTGGGTTCAATTCCCGGTTAAGGGCACGTACCTGGTTTGCAGGTTCAATCTCCTGTCCTGGTCAGGGTGGGTGTGGGAGGCAACAAATCAATGTGTCTCTTTCGAGTCAATGTTTCTCTCTCTCCCTCCCTTCCATTCTCTAAAAATCCATGGGAAAAATATCTTCAGGTGAGGCTTAACAAAACAAGAAAAAGGGGAAAAAAAGGACAATACTAAGTGCTGACAGGATATATAGCAGATGGAACTCTCATACATTGCTGGTGATAATGCAAAATGACACATATGCTTGGGTAAACAGTTTAGCAGTTTGTTATACAGTCAAACATACACCTACCATACATTCTATTCCTGGTTATTTACCCAGGAGAAATGAAAGCATATGTCCATGCAGATTTTTTAAATCATATTTATTGAGATATAATTTACAAAAATAAAATTCATCAGTTTTAAATTAACAGTTGAAGGAGTGTTATAGACAAATGTCACAGCAGTTTATTCATATTATCCTAAACTGAAAACAACCTACATGTTCATAAACACGTTGTGATACATCCATATATAATGGAACAGTACTTAGTAATATAAAAGGATTAACTCCTGACATGAAACAACATGGATGAATCTCAGAAACATTATGCTAAGAGAAAACCAAACTAAAATGGAGAATACTTTATGATTCCATTTATAGAAAGTTCTAGAAAAGGCAAAAATACAGAACAGAGAGCAGATTGGTACTGCCAGGGGCTGTAGATGGAAAAAAGGGGAGTGAGAGGTTGATTACAAAGGGTCATGAAGGAACTCTTTTGGGTGACTTAAATCTTTTGTTTCATGATTGTGTTGGTAGTTACACAACTATACTTTTTTTTTAAAAAAAACACATCAAAGTGTTCACTTAAAATTGATTAATTTTTTGTGTAAATGATTTCTCAGTAAGTCTAACTTTAAAAATTTAGGAAGAAGAGTGGCATTCTTTTCTAGTTTTGCAAATCTCTTTAATGTCTTGCTTAATAAAAGACATCTCGATCTTACACCCACTTCTGTATTTAAACTGTTGCCCTGTGTTATTTTGGTTAAAGTATATGAAAAATATCCAACTTGTGAGAGAGGTAATTGAAAAGAGGAAGAATGTTTCAATAGATCTTTTTAGATAATTGTGAATATTCTTTGCTACTACACTAAAATGTGGCAGTGTTATTTCAGAAAGGTTAATTACAGTAGAATTTGAAATCATATGAACTTTTTGTACTTTATTACATTAAAATCCACTGTCGGATACTTGAATGGACATTTTATCTGTGAATTTGTAACATCATTTGTTAGTTATTTGAAAAATACTGGTTCATTGAGGTCCAAATGTTTGCATATTTCATTTGTATGTTATAATACTACAAACAAAATAGCATTCCTTGATGTCACCACCCATCTTATCAGAAAAGTATTGGGAAGCTGTCAGGCTCTCAGTGGTGGGTGCATCAGCATCCCAGTGGTGTCATCGTAGAGGGGGTGAGTCCATTCACTCTTGGGAGAGCTTGGTTTTGGTCTTTATACCCCTGGGTTTACGGGCAGATCCAGAAATGCTCTGGCTGTAAAAGTTGGTCTAAAAAGTAGTTAAGGTGGTCAGAGAGTGAAGGGCTTGACTTGGTACTAGAAAGATTAAGATATTTCAATTTGGAGAGGCAGATTCAAGTGTTAAAAATCTTGAAAAAAAAATGAGTTGATTGAATGTGGGCTTATTCATCAGCTCCCACAACTATCTGAGCCACTTAAAACTTTTAAGAGGTAAATTCAAGGCATCTAACCAGCAGAACTGAGATTTTAAACTCTAAAGTACTCCTTGCCAAATGGCAGAACTCCTAAAATGAGGTGAAGAGATGAGTGTGAACAGGTTTATTAGTCATAATCTCTTGGCATTATTCTTTTTTTCCTTTTTAAAGTATAGTTGACATACAGTATTATGTTAGTTTCAGGTGTACAACCTAGTGATTCAATATTTATATATCTTATGAAATTGTTTTTTGAGCAGGGATTATTGGAATTCTTGGGCCAAAGCCAGAGCAGTGGCTACCATTTACTTTTTGGTTTCCAGCCTAGGTGTAGGAGTAATTACATTTAAAAAAGAAAATCTCTTTTAATCCTGGGATTTTATTACTTCAGAAGATAAAGTCGCTAAACCTCCTTAACTGTTAATGAGATTACTGTAGCAAGTTTCTTGTGTCATTCTTAAATCCACAATCCATAGGTGCCACACTGGAGTGGCCTTAGGAAAACGGCCTACACCTGGTCTAAATAAATTCCAGAGACCCCATAGTGCTGTATTACCCTTGTCTAACAGAAACTATCATGGTGTGAGCCTATTTATATTTTAGATTCTGGGGAGCTGAAGAAGTATAAAGTAATTATCCTCAAATGCAGAGTGAAATAGGACTTGAAAGAAATCACCTAGCTTGTAATCTTAGGATCTTACCTGTTTCTAAAGAGCTAACTTTTCAGTAATCTTTATGGCCAATTTATATTTCTTTTGCTGAAATCTTATCTAGTATCTTATTTAAAATTTACCAGATACTTTATAACCCAACACCTTGGTTTTACTGGGGTTTTCATACACGTACCATGCACATAAATGTATTGAAGTAAAATGAAGAGTAGTCTCCCCCTAGTGTCCAAAGAACAGTCACATTTATTGATCAGGAACAGTAAAATGAATGTGCAAATGGAGGTAAACCTGGCTTCTTCCACAGTAGGGGGTGGGGGGAAGTCGGTTGAACCTTCGCCAGCCATGATTTTACATGTCTAGACAAGAATTTTCCATTGCCATCAGTTATCTACGGTTTTTAGAGCTGTAGCATAGCTCAAAGGCAGTGAATGACCAGAATCCTGGAAGGGTAGCTCTAGGAAATGCATAGTTTTCACTTGAAGCACAAAATTTCCCCTATGTCCAGTTATTCTTAGTACTGTGCTACAGGGAAGATATGGGTTACTGTATGACAGCAATCTCAAATTTGTTTTAACCATTTGCATTATGATTCTTTCTAAAATGTATTTTTACAGGATTTATGGCATCATTTTGAACCCTGGCTTCATTGTTTCAGGGTGCTAGATAAGTAAAGTGTCCCCTCAGCTATTTGAACCATGGATCAGATCACAAATAAATGTCCTCAAGTCATGCTCTAACAATGACTGGCTACTCTTTATTAAGTAAATTAATGTAAGTTACTAATGGTGACCTAGAGGTCAGGTTTAAATTATTTTCAGAGGAGTTATTAGGTGGATTGGTGGAGGAGGAGACGTCTTATATTGTTAAAGGGGTTCTGATGGAAAACAGGCAAGAAGTGTGAAGGGAAATAAGGGACTTGAAATGGGTATTCTTTGTTTTTATAACCCAACTTTACTAGAGGCTTCTGCTTTTATATTTAATTAATATTATTCATCTTAGTACTCTTTTGTGTCTTAGAAATTAGAATGTTTTTTTAATGACTTTTTATTTTAATATTATTTTTAAAATTTCTTTATTGTTGAAACTATTATAGATGTCCCCCTTTTTTCCCTCCTGACCCCCGTGAACCCTGCTTCTGCCACCCGCCCCCCGCCCCCTAAAAGCCTTTACCACACTATTGTCTGTGTCCATGGGTTATTGTCTGTGTCTGTGGTTAATCTCTTTCCCACCCCCTACCCCCTTCCCTCTGAGATTCACCAGTCTGTTCACTGTGTCCATATTTCTGGATCTATTTTGTTCATCAGTTTATTTTGTTCATTAGATTCCACATATAAGTGAGATCATATGATACTTGTCTTTCTCTGACTGGCTTATTTTGCTTAGCGTAATTATCTCCAGGTCCATCCATGCTGTCTCCAGATCTTGGGCTGTTTCCAGATCTTAGCTATTGTAAATAGCGCTGCTCTAGAATGGTGTCTTAGAAATTAGAAGGTGTCTTTTGATATATTTAAGATAGTAGTATCTTTCATGCTCTACCAAAACCTTTTCTAGAGTATATGATTTGGGAAGAAAGCTACAATAACAAACTAGGAATGTCATGTTTCCATGTTTGTATCTGAGGAAGGGAGAAGATGAAAAGGAAAGGTTTCCATAATCTCCCAGTCCCTTGTATTATTGTGCTTGCCAGCTTGTTCATGTATTGCAAGTGATTCCCAAGGGTGGTATTCTTGAGCGAGCTTGTACACTTCTTGGTACTCACTGTTGGTTATAGACGTGTAACTTCTATAGCCTTTGCTTTACTGAGAAGAGTTTTTCAATTTCAGGTCAAAGGCATCAGAATGAATTTCAGCTTCTGGTGGATCAGGCCAAAAAAGGATACAGGAAAACTGTTGAAATGTCAAAAAAAAAAGTAACAAAAAAAGAAGATGAATCTACAGAAAAACTATTCTCTGTATGCATGGGTAAGAGACTTGAATTAAAAACAGAAATTATGTTGAATTTCACTATTCATCTTAATATAAAAAGAAGTTAAACCAAAGGAATTTACCTTGTACTTAGTAGATATTTGAAATAGGAAAACATATTTTTAGACATATAGCAATTTTTTTTTTTAGAGAGAGAAGAAGGGAGAGGGAGAGAGAGAGAAACATCGATGAGCGAGAACATCGATTGGCTGCCTCCTGCATGCCACCCTAACTGGGGATTTGGCCCACAGCTGGGCATGTGCTCTGACCAGGAATCGAACTGGCGACCTCTTGGTGCATGGGTCGACTCTCAACCACTGAGCCACACCGGCTGGGCAAACCTGCCATCTTCTAATGTACAAGGTGATGCTCCAGCCAGCTGAGCCTCACCAGCCAGGGCAGCGTAAGGTTTATTATTTTAACCTTTCTTAAGTGTACACTTCACTGGCATTAAATACGTTCATAATGTTGTGTAACCATCACCACTATTTGTACCCAAACCTTTTTCCTCATCTCCACTGAAAACTCTGTGTCCATAATAATAACTCTCTGTCCCCTCCCCACTTCCTCCAGCCCCTGGTAATTCTGCTTTCTGTGTCTATGAATTTGCTATTCTAGATACCTCATATGGGTGGAATCACATAATATTTGTTCTTCTATATCAGCTTATTTCATTAAGCATGATGTTTTCAAGGTCCTCAAGTGGTAGCATATGTAAAAATTTCATTACTTTTTATGGCTGAATAATATTGCATTGTATGTATATACCACATTTTTTTAACCATTCATCTATAATGGGTTATTTTCACTTTTTGGCATTTGTGAATAATGCTGCTATAAACATTGGTTTTCACATATTTTTTCAAGTCTCTGCTTTCCATTCTCTTGAATATATACCTAGGAACGGAACTTCTGGTTCATATGGTAATTTTGTGTTTACCTTTTGAAAAACCACCAAATCATTTTCAACAGTGGCTGCATCATTTACATTCCCACCAGCAATGCTTGAGGATTTCAGATTCTCTATATCCTCACCAATATTTGTTTTTTTTATACATGGCCATTGTGGTAGGTATGAAGTATCTCATTTTGGTTTTGATTTGCATTTTCCTGTTGCCTAGTGACGTTGGGCATCTTTTCATATGGTTATTGGCTTCTTTGGAGAATGTCTCTTAAGTCCTTCCTTTGTCCATTTTTTAAATTGGGTTGTTTTGTTTGTAAACATTTTCATGGTAGTCTTTTTGCTTTCTTGATAGTATCTTTTGATGCTTGATTCTTATGAAATCCAATTTATCACATTTTTCTTTTGTTGCCTATACTTTGGGTGTTATGAAGTTGTTGCCAAATCAGTGTCATGAAGATCTTCCTTTATGTTTTTTCCTATGAGTTAATTTTTATATATGGTGTAACGTAAGGGGTTCAGGTTCATTCTTTCAGATGTAGGTAATTTGGTCTGAGCACCGTTTGTTAAAAAGACTGTCCTTTCGCCCTGGCCGGTTTGGCTCAGCAGTTAGAACATTGGCCCACGGATCAGAGAGTCCTGGGTTCGGTTCCCACTAGGGGTGCGTACCTTGGTTGCAGTTTGTCCCCGGCCCCATGGGGTTGTGTGGGTGGCAGCCAGTCGATGTCTCTCTCTCACATCGATGTTTCTCTCTCTCTTCCTCCCTCTCTCCTTCCCGCTCTATCTGAAGATAAATACAAAAATGTCCTCGGGTGAGGATAAAAAAAAAAAAAGACGGTCCTTTCCCCATTGAATGCTCTTGACATCCTTGTTGAAAATCAATTAATTATATCTGTGAGGGTTTATTTTTGTACTCTCAATTCTATTGGTCTGTCATTATGCCAGTAGTATACTGTTTTAAGTATTGTAACTTTGTAATGAATTTTGAAATTGATATGAGTCCTCCAGCTTTATTCTTCCTTTTCAGTATTATTTTGGCTATTTGGGTCCCCTGAGATTCCATGTGAATTTTAGGATGGGTTTTTCTATTTCTGCAAAAAGTGTCATAGGGACTGCATTAAATCTATAGATTGCTTTGGTTAGTTTTGACATCTTAACAGTATTGTCTTCCAGTCATGCATGCAGGATCATCTTTCATTTATGTATCTGTTCTTTAATTGCTTTCAACAATATTTTATATTTTTCAGCATGCAAGTCTTTTACCTCCTTAGATTTATTCCTAAGTATTTTATTTGTCCTAAATTCTGGTGTCATTTAGTAGGTTGCTGGTCTTTGTGAACAACTTGGATTTGTTCATGTGGTTGTTAAAGGATAGTCTTAGAAAGTAGTTTAGCTCCTGAGAAAATCTGCTTTACTATCTCAGATTAGGACATTTTTGTTTATTGGTTGAATCTCTTGAAAATGATTGATTGCTTATACTCAGGAATTATGTATTATACAGGGTGGGGCAAAAGTCGGTTTACAGTTGTAAGTACACAAAACAGTTTATTCTTAAATTATTAATTTATTAACTATTGTATTATTCTCCATATGAACAACTGTAAACCTACTTTTGCCCCACCTGTATGTTTATTGCACATCAATACTGCTCTCCCTGAGGTTCACAGATAAGTGCTCCTAATAGATTGCTGTGCATGAATGCACATGTGTGGGAGAGGTGGAGAGTGTGAGAGAGGAAGACAGACTCATAGACTGACTGAGAGGTTGCGCTTTGTGTGGCATCATACAAATGTATGTACTGTGTAATTCTCGCTCTTTAGAATAAACTTGCTCATTGAAGTGCCAGTATAAATTTAAAAAGATGTGTGTTCTGTCAAGTAAAACCTTCATTTATTTTGTTGCTTGTCTTTGGGGAAGTTTGATGTCGGAGCCTCATGTTTTGGGACTCTAATTTGAAGTCCTCTTCTGACATCTGTGGACAGATAGGACGGGTAACTGACTTGCATTGCCCACAAATTGTATGATGTTTGTCCCCAAGAGGGAATTTATCTGATATAAGCTTATTAAAGAGGGGAAGAGGTAAGAGAAGATTGTAAAACAGGTGCAGAAATAAAAGATAGTTTTAAGTTGAATAGAATTCTGTTCCTTGGTTGCCATTGTGAGCTGGGTGACCTGTTGAGTGATAGAGTTGCTTGGATTTACTGAGTTTACTGGGTGATTGAGTCCTCGTAACATGATCCTGGGTGTCTCTTTACAAGAGGAGATCCCAGTGGTTAATGTGGTTAGCTTCTTTCTTCCTTTTCCCAGGTAAATATTAGAGAGTAATAAATAGCATATGTAACAATAGATTAATATTTCCAGTATATATACATAATTCTTAAAAACAATATGAAAGTAATTAAATAATAAAAATAAAACCTCTAAGGGCATGTACTTCGGTTGCAGTTTGTTCCCGGCCCTGGTTGGTCGTGCGGGTGGCAGCCACTTGATGTGGCCCTTTCACATCGATGTTTCTCTCTCTCTCTCTTCCTCTCTCTCCCTCCTACTCTGTCTGAACAAAAAATGGGAAAATGTCCTCGGGTGAGGATTAAAAAAAAAATAAAAAAAAATAAAAAATAAAAAATAAATAAATAAAAATAAAACCTCTAAAAATCAAAAGTAAAATGGGGGGCGGGAGCTAGACAACATTAGGAGCTTAGTTTTAGACATTGTTCTGTTGTGATATATGCTGTTCTCCAGTACAGTAAAATCTTATATAATTATTTCTGGAAAAATCCTGACTATATAAACTTTGAGAGGGGTTTTTTTTGTCTTCCTCTTTTTCTATAATTTTCCTCTTTTTAACAAACCTCGACAGTTCTTTTTAGTGTCCTTTGTTAAGTCACTTGCTTCTCTAAGCACACTGGTTGAGTGATATGTGGAATCTCTGCTTCTCTGAGACTCATGAAAGGGGGCTCATACTGGTAGCACTCACAGCTTGCATGTTAAGTATAGTACTGACTCAGATCCTGAATCTAGAAGACAGCACAACTGAAATCCCAGCGGAGTTCCGAAACAGGTTGTGAGGGAGAGTTCTGAGCACTGAAGTCTTCACGGGTATTTTCTGCACTCACATCTGCAGATATGTGGTTATACCTGCATATGACATTGTTGCAAACCTTGTGTCTTTATCTGAAAGAAGAGAGCTCAGAAATCGAGAATATCACAAGGGATGCATAGAAATGTGACAAGTGATTCGTTTTTCTTTCCCATAGTGAATACTAAATTCATTGTAACAGATTTAGAAAAATGTCCAGATAGATTCACTACCATGCAGTAGTCAATGACAAATATTGTGATTGTTTTATTAGGTGAATCTTTAATCCTTTTTTGTTATGCTTCTTATGTTTATCAGTGTATTCTGCCCTATGGATTTGCAGGAATTCTTTACCAATACTGTAAATAGAAGCTACATTAGAATTATAAGGTTCTTGCCTGGCCAATAGGGCTCAGTGGTTGAGCGTCAAACCATGCACCAAGAGGTTGCTGGTTCAGTTCCTGATCAAGGCACATGCCCAGGTTGTGGGCCCACTCCCCAGTGGGGAGCATGCAGGAGGCGGCCAATTGATGTTCTCTCTCATTGATGTTTCTATCTCTCTCTCCCTCTCCCTTCTTCTCTCTCTCTCTCAAAAAAAATAAAACATTTTTTTTTAGAATTATAAGGTTCTCCCCACTCTTGGTTCAAAGGAAATTTTGTTTTAAAATAATTAAACTGGAAATACATGGGGTGGATAATATGATTAGATGGCACCATTGTAATGTTGATTCTGATTCTCTGGCTGTCACTAGAGTTTTGGAATCAGTTAAATAAATTTCTATTTTACTAAGTACAAATAGCAATATTAAGTATTGTGTAAATAATAAATATACAGAGGTTGTAGGTTTTAAGGTACTGTACTCTTAATTATTTCCATTTTTCCTTCTTTTTTTCATTTTAGAACAGGAAGATAATAAAATGAAATTCCCAGATATGCCCTCGGTAATAAACCACTTCCCCCAATCAAAGCTGGACTCCCCAGGGATATTAGAGCCTGATAGACCTGATGATTCTTCTAGTTCTACTGATATTCAGGAAGACGCTCTTTCTTCATCTGAATCAGATTCGTGCAATAGGTAAGAAACTTCGTAGTAGTTATTTTAAATGTCTATTTTCTGTGCAAGCTAAGATAGACAGGCACAAATAATTAGAAGATAACTTTGAAGCATGATGCAGTTCCTCAGTCTTCCCTTTCAGTCTCCTTTTACTACACTGTAACTTTCAGAATGACAGCGAGGCAGTGCATGGGAGAGTATGTGCTGCAGTCTGAGGGAAAAGAGGTCAGTGCCTCCGACTAACTAGTCAGGTATTGCATGTTTTAAAAATTATTGCAACACACTGGTTGAAAATCTCTGCTCTAGCATGATAGATTATGTCTAATCTGAATCATCAAATAAAGAAAACTTTTTTTTTTTTAATCCTCAACTGAGGATATTTTTCCATTTATCTTCAGATAGAGTGGGAGGGAGGAACAGAGAGAGAAACATCGACGTGAGAGGGGCACATCGACTGGTTGCCTCACGGACGACCCCGACCAGGGCTGGGGACGAACCACAACCAAGGTACGTGCCCTTGACCGGAATCGAACCCGCAACTCGTTGGTCCATGGGCTGACACTCTAACCGCTGAACCAAATCAGCCAGGACAAGAAGACATTTTTTTATAAGAGGAGCATACCCAAAGACTGTCTCCTTTCCTAGGGTTTCTAGAACCAGAATCAAGTATTAGGAAGGGAATCTCTTCTCTCCACACCCCTAATGTTTTCAGGGTCAAAAACATTATACTGTATCTCAACTTGAGTAAGGGAAAAACATGTGGTAGCCTGAGTATTCTCTAGGAGTGTGGTCATGCTGCCACATAGCTATTGTAGGTAAGACCATTCTTGTATGTCCTTGCATGTTCTTGCATACGTGGGTAGTGTGTATTTTTAAACACAAGTCTTACAGGAAGACGGTAAAAATGGAGGAATACCAGAGTCTAGGAGAGTAAGATTTTTAACCATAGTCACAGGATGCCTGAACGTTTCGAATGCTGGGGTGAAACGACATTTTTATGAACTTGGAGTGGGAATGGAGGGGAGTGAAAGGGGAAACATATGGCAGCCAGGATGTTTATCTGCTGGAGACAGGATGAGTTTGGAGGCGGTCTTGGCTTCGGACAGACCTATTGACGTCACTGAACTATGAGAGGATTATTAAACCATTAAAACTTTTTTTAAACATAAGCTTTTACGTTTTATTTCACATTTTAATTAGTTATGCATACATGTATGTTATACACCCACACACCCATGCACCCATGATCAGTAGAAGTACCTACTAATTGCAAATAATTCACATACTGTACAGTTCAGTCATTTAAGTGTACAGTTGTATGGTTTTTAGTATGTTCATAGAATTGTATTGCCATCACCACAATTTTAGAACATTTTCGTCACCCCAAAATACCTATTACCAGTCATTCCTCATTTCCTTCCCTTTAAAATTGTAAATATTAAATGTTAATCTTTAAATTGTTTATTTTATTTGTGTTCTTTTTTATACTTCCCATTTTACTTTCCTGTCATTTTGTCATTCTGAGATTTTTTAAGTTTAAGACACTTGCCCTGGCCGATTTGGCTCATTGGTTAGAGCGTCGGTCCGTGGACCAATGAGTTGCGAGTTTGATTCCGGTCAAGGGCACGTACCTTGGTTGCGGTTAGTCCCTGGCCCTGGTGGGGTCGTGTGGGAGGCAACCAGTTGATGTGGCTCTATCACATCGATGTTTCTCTCTGTCTCTCTCCCTCCCACTCTATCTGATGATAAGTAGAAAAACTTCCTTGGGTGAGGAATAAAAAATTAATTAATTAAAGGTAGACTCTCTTCCTTATATAAGACCTAGAAACTAGGCTAAAGGGAGAGTGGGAATGAAATGAGCCTTAACTGGTGCTGGCCGGTTTGGCTCAGTGGTTGGAGCCCATGGACAAATGAGTTGTGGGTTCTATTCCAGTCAAGGGCACGTACCTTGGTTGCAGTTTGTCCCCAGCCCTGGTCGGGGTCGTGCGGGAGGCAACTGGTCAATGTGTCCCTCTCACGTCAATGTTTCTCTCTCTCTCCCTTCCTCTCCCTCACTCTCCCTCCCACTCTATCTGAAGATAAATGGAGGAATATCCTCTGGTGAAGATTAAAAAAAAAAAAAGAATTGAGCCTTAACTAGCATTTGGTTTGATACCAGGACAGAGCACTTGGCAACTGATTCCAGCTGTCAAGGAGTAATTATGCAGCAGGAAGCAGCTATGGTGTAGCAGGAATCGTAGTAGATTCACAGTTGAATGACTTCGAGTCAGGATCTCCTGGGTGATTTGGGATTCAGTCTTTTGAAGCCTTTTTCCATATAAAAATATCTCAGATCTGTTACAAAGGGGAAATGAGATAATAGATGTGAGAGTCTTTGATAAATATATGATTATTAGCCTATATTTATAAAGACCAAATCAATTCTATTTTCTTCAGTAATGCTGCAAGACTTGGGATTCTATGGCTGGACATTTCAGAAATGCTTTATAGTCCTCCATTCCTTCATTCTAATCATTAAGCTATATTATAGAGTAAATCCCACAATTAATCTTTGGTTGCCTACTTTTGTTCTGAACTTTGCTAGAGAAAGTTGTGAGTCTGGGCTGATTAGTTCCATTCAAAATTCTTTTAATTTGGCCTCAGCTGGGTGCTTACCACTGAGGCGAGTCCTCTGCTTTACTCCCTGTTGCATTTCCCATGGTACCTATCCCAAACCAGCTGTCTGTGTCTGTTTCCTCTCTCTCAGTGACACCTGGTCTCCTATCCCAGTTCACCACGTCCAGCTAATCTGACCTTTCTCCAAGTCTGTCTTCCCATCTTAAGGTTTCTTGTAATTTCCAACCTCTTCTTTCCTGTTAATTGTAAAAGAAAGACATATTTCTTAAGACATTTCTAAAGACTCTTCTCTCCTGTCAATAATGAGATAAAGACATTGTTTCTTAAGATTGACTCATTCATCTCCTCCAAGACATTGCTCCATCAGTCATAATCATTCCTTAGGTTTGCTCTTGGTTGGCCCCTTTCTCTCAGCCCTTCCTCTGGTCTCTGTCCTCTTCTTCTACCCACTAAGCAGGAAGTAATTTCCACTTCCTCTGTGAACTCCTATAGCAGTGTACCTGAATTCCAAAGCAGTTTATCTAAAGCAAATCCTACCTTGTATTATAGTTATTTGACTATCTTTGTCATTCCTATTATTTATCAGAGCCCTTAAGAATAGTCTGTCACTCATTGTTTTAAAAATCTGCCAAAGGTTTCTTACAAGACTTTAATTAGATGAATGAGTTTTTGATTCTACATTTTCTGTTTTACATTTTAATGTCTGAAAGTGTGATGTGTCTTATAATCAATAAGACAAGTATAATCACAACTATAGTCAATTTGTCATATAGTTGCTCTCAGCCAGGTTGTTGTGATGTACTTGCCTGTGTGTGAGCATCATGGCTGTCCAGACTGTCATCATTTCATTTGAGTTACATGTATTGTTAGCATTACATTAGTTTGTCATTTAAAGTGTATTCAACAAAATCATGAAACAAAAAAGTTATTGTGTATGAAAAAGTCACAGAAAGTGCAGCAGGGCATAAGTTTGATCTTAGCAAGGTACTATTTATCATTGGATGAATGACCACAATTCCATATTTTCTTGCAAAACAATCAAGGGATTTATAAGAAAGATACCTGTGAGTATCTGAAGACACATTACATTTCGTTACTGAGCTACGTGCACAGGATTGCCTATTTGTTACACGATTGACTGAAGAAATGGAAGAGATGAAAGAAATTTCTAAGTAATAGCAGCATGACTGGCTCCCCTTTTGCAAAGGACTGTGGTTAGGGTGTCACACATCAGTCTGTCAGGCACTTGCTGCTTATCTTCCAGTCACTTGCAGTGTGATTGAGGAAAGAAATGAAATTATGAGTGCAGTTTGCCAAATAGGTATCAGTACCTTAGATGAAATTTCTGGAGACAGTGGTCGAGTACCTTTGGGAAATGCTGTATCTCCAGTGCTGTCAGTGGTATAGATGAGGACTTTGTGACGGAAAACTCAGACGTTATATACATTGAGTCAAAACACAATGAAGAGTTGGGCTTTGAATATAGATGTTTCAGGAATACTTGAATCAATTTATTTCAATTCTCTTTTGTAGATGTACAACAGTGGTGTAAGCCAAAAGCCTGTATTTATATACATTTAAAAGAACTTTCTGGATATGTTAAAATGAAAAATTCTGAGCAAAAAGGAAGTATTATAGTTAAAGTTAACCTCAATTTTTTCTCTCTTAGTAATATAAACTAATGGTTCATTTTGCCATCATTGTTATTTTAGATTTTTTTTTTTCCACCTGAGGACATTTTTTCATTTTTTGTTCAGATAGAGTGGGAGGGAGAGAGAGGAAGAGAGAGAGAGAAACATCGACGTGAAAGGGACACAGAGTGGCTGCCACCCACACGACCAACCAGGGCCGGGGACAAACCGCAACCGAGGTACATGCCCTTAGCGGGAACTGAACCCAGGTCTCTCTGCACCACAGGCCGACGCTCCAACCGCTGAGCCAAACCGGCCAGGGCGTTATTTTAGATTTTTGAAATGCAGTATCTGAACATGAAGGAAATCCTTACAAACATAATTTTATCTCCTAGTTAAAAATGTATAAAGTAGGTTATAATACTGGCTGATGCTAACCTAGCAGAAGCCTGTCACAAAGTATAGCAATCATTGGTTAGTGTGACAGTGTTATTTAGTGACTCTAAAACCTAAATAGGCAAAAGAGATACCCACTTGATTAGGGTAATTAACATAGAAATCAGAAAGAGGATTCAAAGTGAAAGGGAACTCATCACAACCAAATGCTTTTAGTAGAATGAATATATCAGAGATAAGTTGTCTTTATTTATCTGGTCCAGCTTATTTTCCATAATATTTAGGCCTGCAACGGAAGGGAGGTGGGCCACTACACTAAGTGACTTTGTTCAGATCTTTTCCAACTCTGAAATGCTCTAATCCTGTTATTCTTGACAAGTGTAATAATTGGTAAATTATCTGTGTTCTTTTACCACTTGCAACTGCAGATCATCAGTCAATCTTCTAAAAGTATGTTTATTCTTTGTATATTGAAGTAGTTGTGTCTTTATCCCCGTTATTTTTATAAATGTTTTCTCAAAGTTTTTAAGTATTGGTTTCATTGTAAAGCCCTAAGGTTTCAAAAGTACTTTTACATTTAGATGTTATGCATGTTTATTTTGAAAAAATATAAAAGTTAGGTAAACAAAAAAATAAAATTTCATAATTGTGTCAACCAGAAATAAGTTCATGTTAACACATTGATACGTACATCCTTCTAGAGATAGGATGGATGGATGGATAGATGGATGGATGGATGGATGGTAGATAAATGAACATTTTTTAAACAGAATGGCCAGTGTTTTATCTTTTTTTTTTTTTTTTATGCCTTTCTTTTTTTAAGAGAAATGTCATGCTGTTTTAGGTCTAATGTGAGTACAGATATATTGTGAATTATTTTTTTTAATTCATACAGTCTTACTGCAATATAGAATATAGATCTTACTATTATATTGCTGAATAAAGATGTTGATTTTCTTTGATTAAGGCAGTATTCAAACTTACATAATATGGCAGGCTGACAACTAAGAGTAATCTTATTTTAAGATCCAATAGTAGGTATATCCAATTCAAATAATTATTAGGATGGAATTATTTTGTTGCTAACTTGATTCTTAACTTTTAAGTACTTCTTTTAGAATTTGAATTACTAACAAATTGATGAGAATTTTAGATTTTTGTACCATTTCTTGCTAGATAATTTCCAGGAGTTCAAGAGGCTTATCCACATTTCTGTAAATTAACTTATTGTTCTTATTAATCAAGAAGAGAGAGCTTTTGTTACCTGAGTTTTGGCAAGCAGAAAAAACTGCATTTTTATTGCATGTTAAGTTTATAAGAAAAGATCCTTTTGATTGTGGCCCTAGAGAGGAAGCTTTATCTTCATGCAGAGATAAATAATAGTTATGCTTTTCTTTGGAAGAACCTTTAGATCATTATTATTATTTTTTTAAATATTTGTGCACTTTAGTTCTAGGCAAAAGAAGTTAAAAAGGGATGTTGTTTTTTGGCATAACTAGAGAAATTTGAATAAGGTCCTTAGATTAGATAATGTTATTATATCAATATTCAATTTACTGATTTTGATAATTTTATCATGGTCATGTGAGTGAATGTACTTTTAAGAAATGCACACTGAGCCCGGCCAGTGTGGCTCAGTGGTTGAGCATCGACCCATACACCAAGAGATGCCCAGGTTGTGGGCCCAATCCCCAGTGGGAGGCGTGCAGGAGGTGGCCAGTCAATGTTCTCTCTTATCGATGTTTCTATCTCTCTCTCCCTCTCCTTTCCTCTCTCTCTAAAATCAATAAAAAAAGAAAAAGAAATGCACACTGAAGGGTTCAAAGGGCATGATGGCTGCAACTTCCATTCAGTGGTTAAATCGTGTGAGTGAGTCGACTCTCTGTCCATGTGTGTTATAACACACACACACACACACACACACACATAGAAAATGTGACAATATAATAACAATTGGAAACTCTGGGTGAATGATAAGAGTCATTTTTTGTGGATTAGACATTAAAATTTAAAAATTTATTGAAAAGAATCATTGTCCATAATCAGAGGAGTTTGTTTATACTAGGAGATTTTCTAAAGGAAAAATTTATACTTATGATTTACTGACCAAGAAAAGTGGTAGCCAGAGGTGTACATGGTGTGGTGAATATGGTTTTCATTTATTTCAGTCAATCAGTTCAAGACTAAGCCAACATGGTTATCTCTATTTTGGTGTGTTAGGGAACATAGGCTCATGAAATGCGGCCTGTGAGTTCAGTACTCACAAAAACCCGATAATTCATTGCTTGGTAATCGTGAACCTTCTTGCAGATGCCAAATGTTGGTCATAAAAGAACCCGAGTCAGATAAGGTGTGAATGAATACATTTTAACTTTTCACAATTCCTGGCGTAGACAATCACCTCTTCTCTGATGCTAAATTAGTATCATGTGTAGGAAGTCCAACATGGGAACAGGCACATAATACCAGGCACTTGGACAGAAAGGCTGTTAACCATTGGCCATGAATTCGATATGTTTTGGTACAACTTTTTCTTCACTGTTCGCATTTTTGGAAGAGCTCTCTGTTCAGAATTCTTAAGAGCAGGAGAGCAAAAAAACAAAAACGTGAAGAAATCTTGATTACTATTTGTTGGAAAATTTAAGTAGTTAAATTTTAGCCTTTCCTAAGTTCTGAGAAAATTGAAGAATGATGGGGAAATCTTAAGAGAAAAAGTGCCATTGTTACATTCATCTTAAGGAATATCGAGGTACTGGCACCATCAACCTGTTGATAAGACCAAGCTGAATGTATCGCTTATTGGAGGAACGGGGAAACACTACCTTATCATCAGAGTAGCCTCCTAGAGCCAGAAGGGCAAAGTTGACATGTGTGTTGAGATTTTGAAGTTTGGTTTCAGACAGGTCTTTTAGCATGGGTCTTGGTTAGGACTGGGTTAGCCTAATAGTTCAGAATTGGTGGGCACAGCGAGATGAGGATTTTGAGATGAGGGGGTCAGAGTCCTTTGGGTATGTCCTTTGATAATTTCTCTTGAAAAGCTGATGGATCTTTCAGGAAGTTTTCTGTTGTTTGTTTTGTTTTTTTTTCGTTGTTTTTTTTAATCTTCATCCGAGGACATGTTTTTGTTTGTTTGTTTGTTTGTTTTTTGCGTTTATCTTCAGGTAGAGTGGGAAGGAGAGAGGGAGGAAGAGAGAGAGAAACAGTGATGTGAGAGAGAGACATTGAGTGGTCACCACCCACACGACCCCAACCGGGGCCGGGGACAAACTGCAACCAAGGTATGTGCCCCTAGCGGGAACCGAACCCGGGACTCCCTGGTCCATGGGCCGCGCTTTAACCGCTGAGCCAAATTGGCCAGGGCTCGGGAAGTTTTTGACTCAACAGTTATCTTCCTGATAAGAGTGTCCTGGATTAGTAAAGTTACATTGATGCAACAGCGGGTGGTAACATCTTGCTATTGTAGGCAGTATGGTGTGTGTTTTCTGAAAATGCTATTGGAGTGCTAAGAGTGCTGCATGTGTTATGCCATTCAGTCCACAGGCAGACCTCATTTTAGAAAGGTGAAGTGAAAGGTCAGAGGAGTTAAATAAGTTGCATAGTATGTGGCACTACAAGGATTTGAACCCAGATCTAGTTCTATTTTGAACCTCAGAGCCCAAGTTCATTCTCCTGACTGATAATGATGCTATGACCAAGCTGGCTTGCTCTTACATTCTTGAAAGAGTAGACTATGCAGTTCTTGAAATGGTTTGGTTTCCTCAGAAGCAGACCCAGAGACAAGGAATTGAGTGGAGATGGTTAATTTGGAAGGTGAAGGAACCACTGGAGGGAGTGGGGGAAGTGAGACGGGAAAGGGGAGACAGCATTTAAGGGGCATGTTTTCAAATCAGATGTCACTGTGAGCAATTGGAGTTTAATTCTCCTGGGAATTGGGAGCTGGTTTAAAACACACACCTGAATTATCCCACCCAAGGGTCAAGGGGCAAAGGGACCATTTGGTTGGGGGCTGCTCTCTGCTGCTTCCAGCCTTCCATGCTGGCAGCAGAGCAGACTCTAGCAGGAAAGGACGCCTCAGACAAAGGCACTGACAGTTGGAAGTCAAGCCTGATCTGCTGAGGGTATAAGGACAAGGGGATAGGGGCAGGGCACCAGTGGGATCTGCCGAGGCAGTGATTCCAGCTGAAGACAGGAAAATGGTTTGGTTTTATATGCTTTATTAATACAAACGCGGTGCTTTAGGCTTTTGCTTCTGTCTGTAGCCCAAGAGAATGCAGGAATGTATGCGGGCATTCCAGAGCTCCTTGCACCTCCATGCACCTGCTTGCCAAGCACACTGGCCTGTTGCTGGCAGGAAGGGGAAAGATAAGGATGTCTGGGGCTGTTGAAGAAGTGATAGACAAGCAAATGGCAGGGTGGGGTGCGGGGAGAAAAGGACAGATTATACAGAAAATCTGAGATAAATGAGTCCACAAACTGATGGGAGAAAATGTGCTTGTTGATGAAATACAATTTACTTTTTCAACTTGTGTGATAATAAACCAAAGTGCGATATAATTCATCATCAAACTGAAGTTTATCGACGTACTAAATAAAAATATCTTGGCCTTAGGCAGAAAATCACAAGCATAGATCTACCCATAGTTCTTTGATTGCCAGTAATGTGTTTTTATTATCTTGCTTTGTTTCTCTTAACAGAGATAAGAGCACTATTAATGGGCCTTGTGTATGTAGACATCCTCTCCCACTTCTGGAGTTACTCTGCTGGGTGTGGCAGAATAAGCCTGCTGGTCTTGTTTTTTTGGAAAGTCTTTAGAAGTACCTTATTAATAGGTGACAGTATTGTGTGACTCTTACCCTCCTTGGGCATCATTTTAAAAAGCCAGCCTTCTATTTGGCACATCTAATGGTAATTATTTTTATTTTTTAATCTTTATTGTTGAGAGTATTGAAGGTGTCCCCCGCTTTTTCTCCCATTGCCCCCCTCCTCCCGAGTCCCGTCCCACCCTAGGCCTTCACCACCCTGTTGTCTGTGTCCATGGGTAATGCATATATGCATTTAAGTTTTTTGGTTTACACATAATTGCTTCTTTAAGCTTAAGAATTAGAAAGTGGTGTTTTGAAGTGTATTTATCTATACTTTTGATTTGTACTGATGTATGGACCTTAAATATTTCTTTAATATATATTTGCTGAAGTTTCTTACTGACTTATTTCAGATGACTTCTCTCTATTCCTATACGTCTGTAGCTTAGCATAACTTCATCTGTTATGTTAGTTGTGTGTCCAGTCTGGCAAGGAGGAATCCAGTTTCTCACGGTTGGAATGGGAGATTACAGACAAGAAGGCTAAAACTATGTGCGTGGTACTAGATTGGAGACTTTCATAGGAACCGATGTTTAGCTTAATAGAGATTCAGATGGATACATATATAGATATTGATAGATCTGTGTGTATAAGTAAGCTAGTATACACATTTCCTTATTCTGTCAGCTGCCGGGGCCGAGCAGCAGGGGCACCCCAGTTGCACCGAGTGCACCTGTTGCACTGAGCTCAGTTTCTGGCAGCATTCTCCAATAGAAGGGGCAGTGCTTGTTGGAGAAATGGCTGATTCCACGGCTGGGGCAGGACGCAAGGCAGTGCTAGAAAAAGTAAGAGCCAGAAAGGGAAGGGGAAAGAATAGGGAAAGGAAGGAAAAAAAAAGAGAAAACAGAAACCTGACAGCCACCACCTCAGCCAGTAGATAACATCAACAGCACTGATATACTGATGGCATGTTTTCTTGATGTGCTCTGATAGAAATGACATTTTACCTCTGTGGTCTTCCTCCCCCAAACTCAATAACCTCAAATTGTGAGAAAAACATCAAACTCCAGTGAGGGTCATTCTACAAAATACCTGACCAGCACTTCTCAAAACTGTCAGGGTCATCAAAAACGAGGAATGTCTGAGAAACTGACACAGTCTAGAGGAGCCTGAGGAGATAATGGCAACTAAATGTAATGTATAGAATGGGATCCTGGGACAGAAAAGGGACATTAAGCAAAGACTGAAGAAATACAAATAAAGTGTGACATTTAGTTGATGATAATGTATTACTGCTGCTTTATTGCTTGTAACTAATGTGTCAGACATTATTAGTCTGATATAGGATGTTAACTATGGAAGAAACTAGATGTGGGGCATATGGGTACTTTCTGTAGTATCTTTGCCACTTTTCTGTATTTTTCTTTTTAAAAGTATATTACAATATCACAATAAAGAGGGATATTAGTGTGAAAGTATTTAAAGAGTGTGTTGAATATTGGAAAACCAAAGTCATCAAAATGTTATTTTCTTAAGTGGTAAATTGGACACTGTTTATGGGTTGTAGGAAGTTTAGTTATTAAATATCCTTTTTTCCTTTCATTTAATATTAGATGTTACATTTAGTCACATAGATTATTTAATAATCCTTGTTTTAATGCATTCTATAAAACGCATTATCTTATACATGTTAAAATTTAATTTAAAAATGTAGCATGAGGGAAGAATTCTATTTTCCTCCCTGTTGTCTTATTTTTTAGATAAGTTTTACTTTCTTTGCTAATATTTTTACTTTATAAAATGATTTCACCTCAGAGGATGTGACCCAGCCTTTACATTTCATTCTAAGAGACAGTTTACAATATGCCTCATCCTCTTCAGTTAGCATGTTTTTATTAGTGAATATAAATCCTTGCAAAAGTAAATTGAATAGTGATCTTCCAAGAGCACTGTGAAAGTACAAATAGTTTTATCTTTTCTCCATTATTCATTGCCAAAGGATATTTGTAATAAGATTTTTGTAATAAAATCTTATTTATAATAATATTTTCTTTCTCACTTAGGCAGTTCATGTTGGCACCTTTGGAGTTTTTATTATTATTATTATGCCTTATGTTGGGTAATTTGATGATCTTTAAAATAGCTTATTGTTGTTGTTTTATAATTCTTGATTTTTCTACATCCTGAGTCTATCCTAGATGGCAAATATTATTTTTACCAAGGTCATGAACTGCCATGATGTAAAGATCCTCTGTATAAGTACTTTGAGCCCTTCAGTTTTCTGTATCGGGAAGGAGTTTTAAAATTCCATAGTAGGTTATTACTATGTAGCTAAAGAATCTGGAAGTTCCTTCCAGGGCCCACACTTACCTTCATGTCGTGGCTTGTAGCCATGTCTGATCACCACCCAGGGTTTGGGTATGATGATGACCAAAGTGTTGAGAGTTTGGGTTGGCACGACATGGTTGACATGGTTATGGTTGCCTTGCTTAAGGTTGAGGTTTTCAAACTGTTTACCCTTTTTAGTTTTCAGACATTTTGCAAACTACATAGGAATTCTTGTTCCATATGCTTCTGCATATAGTTGGCTTGATTCATAAAACTGAGATGTAATCTTGAGTGGTTCAGAATTCAGTTCTTCATTAAAAAAAGGATAGCCAAGAGTGTATTTTTGAGAAGAGGAATGCTTTGAGAAGAGTAAGTATGAGACCTTGAAGGAAGTACCAGTTCCTTCTAAATGTTAGACATGAAATCCGTAGTTATTTTGGATCAACACTCCCAGACCCCCAAATGTGGGCAGCCAGTTATGAGCTTTCTCTAGTTTTATTTTGTTTGTTTGTTTTAAGGCCAAACCCAGAATTCTTTTGACTTTTTTTCTGGTGAATGAAATAGAAATGATATATAATTTATATACCATACCATTGGAATTTTTATTTTTAATTAATTGATCAAGTTTATAATTTGTTATAGTCACCTTGGAAGTTAAAATCAGCTTTTTTTCTGCCTTCTCATTTTGTACAAACTTTGCTTTTAAATTAGGAAAAGATATTATGAGGTCTCCTTGGAGACCTTTAGAATTTGGGGAAAAGGCACTTTAGGATACATACATTTTCAAGTTAGAAGGTACCTCAAGAAGTCACTAAATATAGTAACTTCATATCACAGGTAAGGAAGTGGAGGCCTAGAGAGGTGATGTGACTTAAGTTATTCAGTGAATAGAGTTGAAACCAATAGATCTCAGCCCAGGTTTTTCCCCATTGCAGCATGAGTTACATTAGAATTTTTGTATTAGGCATCATTGCTTTCTTTATTAGCAGCATTTTTTTTTTCCCCTCACCTGAGGACATTTTTTCATTTTTTGTTCAGATAGAGTGGGAGGGGGAGAGAGGAAGAGAGAGAGAGAGAAACATCGACGTGAAAGGGACACATCGAGTGGCTGCCACCCACACGACCAACCAGGGCTGGGGACAAACTGCAACCGAGGTACATGCCCCTAGCGGGAACCGAACCCAGGTCTCTCTGGACCGCGGGCCGACGCTCTAACCACTGAGCCAAACCGGCCAGGGCTATTAGCAGCATTTTGACCAATGGAATTGTTCAAAATATCAATTAGACATGGAATTACCGTATGTTCTGGTTTCCCTGAGATAGGCTGGCTTCCGTTTTTTTTGTCTTGGCATCATTATGAATAGCACCCTGTATTTCTCTCCAGAGTGCCTGGGTTTAGATGATTTTATGGTTGCCTTGCTAGAAGGACAAGCAGTATTAGTTTGCACATCTTCTCTGTTCTCTTTACTCCCACACAAATGGTCACATTCTGGAACATGGGTACATAATAAAATCGCTGACTTTGCTTTCTTTTATTGATTTCACATAATGTAGTGTACACTGTTCTTGTACCTCGGAGAGATTCAAGTATTAAAACGTGATAGGCCTCAGTGCAGAGGCTTGGTTTTTGGGGTTTTTTTTAAAGGTAATTTTGCAGCCCTGGCCCGTTTGGCTCAGCGGTTACAGCGTCAGCCTGCAGTCCAGAGTGACCCGGGTTCGATTCTCGCTAAGGGCGCGTACCTCGGTTGCAGTTTGTCCCCGGCCCTGGTTGGGTCGTGCGGGAGGCAGCCACTCGATGTGTCCCTTTCACATCGATGTTTCTCTCTCTCTCTTCCTCTCTCTCCCTCCCACTCTATCTGAACAAGGATGGAGAAGTGTCCTCGGGTGAGGATTAAAAAAATAAAAATAAATAAAGGTAATTTTGCAGAAGTCAGTTGTAGAAGCCTTTGAGATTTCATTAATGTGTGCTTAAGTATGCTTCTCTTGCCCTAGTAAGTACATTTTATTATCCATTTATATATAACCTGTATGGGTAATAGCACAAATAAAAAATTAAAAATATGTATCAGAACATTAAAAGTTGGGGTAAATATAGTTTAGGAGGGAATAATTATTTCTTATACACTAGAGCATTTAGTCAAACACTTCATTTTATGTGGAAGCTGAATCACAGGGAGGTTCAGTGTCCACTGCCTAAAGTCCAGCAATATAAGGTGATTTTAAAGTTCTTGAACAGATCATGAGACTAGAGTTTTGTGGTCTGAACTTTGACTTGGTAAGCGGTTTCTGTGTCTGGGTGTTGGTATTGGCCAGCATCGCACACCCGCAGAGTTGAATGTGCATTCCCAGGACATGTTCTCATCGCTGAGATGTTTCTTGTCTTTTAATTCATTTTTCGTTATGGGGCTGCATATTGTAACCTGTTAATATGATCTCATATCTTTTAGCATTTTGGTTTTATTTGTATCAATTATTTATACTGCTGACAGTCTAAAGAATAAAACAAAATGAAGCATCATGATTTTATTCCCCTGCCCATTTCACTTGAGAATTTGATTCAGTATCTAGTTTTAGCAGCGAAAATTTTGCTAATTAAAATAAAATTTCCTTTCATTACACTCGCAGAGTTAATGTCTTTTGTTTCTCAAATATGTCAGTTAAACATAAGCACAAATGTTTAATTATATCTCAAAATTGACTTTTTCCAGAGAGCCAAGAGGACTGTGGTGTTTGAAATTCACCTAATGTCCCCCTTTTTTCTCCTCTTTCTTTTTTTTTTTTTTTTAATCCTCACCCGAGGACATTTTTCCATTTTTTGTTCAGATAGAGTGGGAGGGAGGGAGAGGAAGAGAGAGAGAGAGAAACATCGACGTGAAAGGGACACATCGAGTGGCTGCCTCCCGCACAACCCAACCAGGGGCCAGGGACAAACTGCAACCGAAGTACGTGCCCTTAGCAGGAACCGAACCCGGGTCTCTCTGGACCGCAGGCCGACGCTCTAACCGCTGAGCCAAACCGGCCAGGGCTCTCCTCTTTCTTAAAAAACACACAGTACTTTTCTTCATTTTGTATAAGAATTTAAAGTGATTGACCCAAAAGGTATGCTTCTCTTTAATAGAATGTTTCCCCGCCCTTTTCCTTGGCACGTAGAAAGCGATCGTATGTGTGTGTCATAAAGAGGTAATGCTGGAAGCCAGAGGTGCTGGCCATGGGCTTCAGAATTGCTGTGGCTATTCTACATCTGTTGTAACTCCATGACACTTTAAAATCAGCTTGCCAATTGCTAAAAAAAAAAATGTCTGCTGGAATTTTGGTTGCAATTACATTGAATTTATAGACCAGTTTGGGGACCAACTGACTTGTCAATTGATCCATTGTGGTCTGGTTTAAATATTTTAAAAGGATGGCTTTAGGTGCTATGAGAAATGGATGGAGGCTAGAGGGTGAAGTAGGAGTGGAAGTAGTGAGGCTAGTCAGGTTTTTGTGGTGACCCAAACCAGGGCTTATGGTGGAGTGGGTCAGGGTAATAGTGAGGATAGAAATGGGGTGGGGGGAGATTGGGGATATAGTTTGGAAGTAGGATTGGCAGGCCTTGCAGATGGTTTGGATATGGTGAGCAAGGAAAAGTTCAACTTCAAGGATGAATCCTAAATTTTTGGCTTTAGTAACTGGGTGAATGGTGGTACTGCTCACTAAGTAGTAAGATGGGAAAATTTGAGGACAGCAGAAAGTTTGGCCAGGGGTTGGGGGTGGGTCATACTGGTAATCAGGGGTTTGTTTTGGGTCTATGAGATAACCAAGTAGAGATGTCAGACAAGGAGGTGGAGGTAAAGGGAGAAATTAGGGCTAGAGATACTGATTGAAGGCATGGTGTTGGCAGAGATCGTGTAGCATGGGAGTGTAGAAGAAGAAAAAGGCATCTGGGCTTGTACCCTTTCTTCCTCCAACATTTAGAAAGAACAGACTGAGCAAAGAAAATTGAAGAAGAATAAACTACTGGGGGATGAGGGAAACCAAGGCATTGCAATATCATGAAAGGTAATAGGAAAAAAAACAGATGGAGAGGTCAAATAAGGTAAGGCTAGAGAAGGGACTGTGGATTTAGACAATAAACAGGTCTTAGCAGGTGTGGTCTCCAGTGGGTTTTGGGTAGAAGATTGACTAGTGTCAGTTGAGGGGAGAGTGTTAAGGCAGAAGGAGAGAGAACAACTACTGATGACTCTCAGTAACTTTTGCTGTGAAGGATGAAGGATGGTGGAGATTAGGACCTTGTCTGGAGGAACACAGGACTAAGGGAGGAATTAGATGGGGAAACTGATCAGGGTGGGCAGCTAATTGAATGAATGAACTTCTGACAAGTGGATCAAGGGGAAGAAGTGGCCTTTGCTAGCAGCAGGATTGATTCATCCCTAGTAACAGCAAGGAAGGCAAAGGAACTAGGAGCATGTGCAGGTGGGAGATCTGATCCAGGCATGACCAGCAAATTCCTGCCTGGTTGCTTTTCTTAATGTAGTCAAGGCTGGTTCACCAGCTGAGGGTGGGGGTAGGATGGCAGGTAGGCAATTTGAGAAAGTCTATTTGAGAGTGGGAAACAGATCATTCCAGATAAGTGTTGTAGGATCATCTGGTAGTGAGAGTTGCCCTTTTGAGATTTTCCATCAAGAATTTTAGATGAGATTAGTCTTCAGATGAGGTCAAATAAATAAATGTTTTTCCCCCCCTAGTTGCTGGTGTACAGCTCAGAATAGATAGTTAATTGGAGTTAGCCAAGGTTCCTGCATTGATTATGGGAGATAGTGTGGGGGTACTAGAAAGAATCAGACAAATTTGATTTTGGGTTGCAACCAGAATTAAAATTAAGATAAGTGTAATAGACGCTTGCTTTGGAATTCTTTTTCATTAACTGAGAAAAATTTCAAACATATAGCTTTAAAAAATGTTTACGTTTCAAATATAATATTACTTATTACAAATGTTTGACAGTGATAGAAGACACTAATACATTTTCTTATCCTTTATAGCAGTTTAATAGATCCTTTTAAAAACATTGGAGATTAGATATTCTTTTTGGGTACCTAGTCTGAGAAGGAAGGGATCCACAAACCCAATAGAAGAATGGGCAAAGTCATGAACAGTTTGCTGAAAGAGAAGTGCAAATTAAGTTTGTTTCTCAGTTGTTGAGGTTGGCAAAAATATTAACATTTGCTAATATACTCTGCCATAAGGCCATTGGGAAACACTCATTTATTGCTGGTTGGAGTGCTGCATGATACATTCCCTAAGGAGAGAAATCTGATGAGATCAACTGAAAGTACTATTGTTTTGTCTTTTACCCAGTATTTTGATGAATTTGTCCTACAGGTACACCTGCCCTGCACACACACAAAAATGACCTATATACAGGGCTGTTCATCAAGTCATTGTTTATAACAGCACAAGACTGGAAACTACTCAAGTTTTCATTATCAGGGACTGGTTGATTAAACTACAGTATATCCACACAATGAAATACTATGTGATTGTTAAAAAAGGAAAATTTCTGATATTTAGAGATTTTCAGGATTTGCTTGTAAGGAGAAGACTAAAATTGAGAACAGCATAGATGACATTCTTTTGTTTTGTTTTTCTCAAAGGGGAGGAAATGATGTATACTTATATTTGTTTAGTTTTGCATAAAGAAACACCAGAAGAATAAACAAACTAATAAGTGATTACTTATTGGAGACAAGGGGCAACAGGTTGGCTAGGGACAGAGGAATAAGTGACACTTCTCAGTGTACATCTTTTTTGTCATTTTGATTTTGAACCATGTAAATGTATTACTCTACTTGAAACAAAAGAAGAGGTGCTTTAAAATAATGTTTTGGAAATCATCACTCTCCTTATCAATGTCATTGTTATAAATTGGTTAATAAAGTTTGGTGATGCAGGCAGTAAGGCAAGACAAATATATTAATGGGATTTTATAATGTAGGGGGCATTGACTTTATCAGAAAAATTGCTAAATAAGTGTTTATGTTTCTGGTCAAATGAAAAGAAAACAGTATCTAAAGAAAACATCAAAGTAACTGAACCAATAACCTAAGTTGTTAGTATCTTCCTGTAATTCAGTGATAGTTCTGTAATTTAAAAAAATCTTTATAATTGCTTTTGGAAGGTTGACACATTACACTCAGTTTTTTAACTGTTAAGAATGTAACATTTAATGAGTTTAATGTTGCCACAAAACCTTTTTCTACTAATACACATTACTGTTTTCTACAAATGCACATTATTATAGCCTTTGTCTGGGAACATTTATGAACTTCAGATTACTCTTGTTTCAGGTGGTAAATTTGTTTGTTGAAATTTTTTAGAGAAAATGTGGGAACATGGAATAGTTCTTCCATATCTTCTGCATTTTCAAAAGTGCTTCAACTGAGTGGTATTTTGGATGAATGAGGCATTGTTCTGGGGGATTGTGTCTTCACCTAAGATACTGTGACATCAGGTCCTCGAAATAATGTGTGTCCATGAGATCTGCATAGCTCATAGTCAGTCATCTTGGTTCCACTGTGGGAGTTCAACTCAGCCATGCGCTATGCTTGTTTGTGGAATTAGTTTCTCTGGGCTGCAGTTTCTTTGTTGATAAAATACAAAGAGTTTTGGGGTTTTTTTTTTTTTTTTTTTTTTTTTTTTTTTTTTTTTTTACCCTGTAACCTTCCTGGATGATTCTAAAAAGCAAATGAGATAATCATATATTGTTAATGAATAGAATATAAACTAAGTTGGTTTTTCGGTTTCATCTCTTTTTAAGGACTTAGCAGTGTATTACTTGATAAATAAGTTTTCTGGTATTACCTTTTTCTCATATTTGAAGATTTCTTCATTTGATCTTTTTCTAAATCTAGTGGAGAGCAGGGAAACTCTTAGCGTTGCTTTATCCATGACCCTTGTTGATGCTGCCTGACAAAACCTTACTGATGAGTACATAGGAGGACGTGTCCTTCTTAACTATTGCGGATTAATAGCATTTTCTGCTACCACTAGTTGAAGCAACATGATGTAGTAGAAAGAAGACGAGCTTTGCATTCACTTCCCTGTTTTTTTACTTAAATTTCTCCAAGCATTTGTTCATCTGTATAATGGGGATAAAACCTAGGGTCCTCATATGAAGTAAAGATATTGTATATAGCTGATTATCACAGTTCGTGGAAGTAGTTGCTCACAAAGTGATAATTTCTGTTGTCATCGAGAGATTTTTTTTTTTTTGAACCTAGGATGTTTACTATCCTAGTACGTTATTGTCAGCCTACTACTAAAATTTTGGCATATAAGCTTTTGCTTACCCTACAGAACAGATACTAAAAGGGGGGTTCAAGGAAGGATTCACGGTAGCCAGCAGCATTTAAGTATCATTGTCTGGTGGGCATGGTGCGCACCCCATCAGTCCTCCGGTGAGCTGTCCTGAAGGAGTGTTTTCAAATTAATGCCACAATTCTGAGAACAGAGGGGGGAAATAACTACTAGATGACAGAAAAATTTCACTTGTAAGTAATCTTTAACCCACAAGATTTTTTAGCAGATGTTTGCATTTTCCTACCCCACAGTACTCTGTGTACCTGCCATGCTGGATAAACAACAAGTTCTGATGAATTTGCACCCTAGTACCATAGAAACAGTGGAAATCAAAGATGAAAATAGAGCCCAATAGTGATCAGGTTTCCTAGGCCAAATTGAAGCTTAGTGCTGAGGCAATTGTTCAGGTAATTCAGACCCAAATGTGTGTGATGAAAATGGAGCTGACATTTATTGAACACTTATTATGTGCTGAGCTCTATGCTAAACATTCTGTGTGTTCTACTGACTAGTCTTAAAACTATCCCTGTGAACTACGTGTGTTGTTATCCTGACTTTATAGGTGAGGCTGTTGAGACTTGGAAAGATTAAGCAACTTGCCCACGATTATAAAATAAGGCAGAAACAGGACTGAAACTTTGATGCTAGAATTTGTGCTTTCTCCCTCTGGATAGTGTTACCAGTCATACCATTGCCAGAGGTATTTGGCATACTATTTCCACTTTGTTGGTAAATTCTTGACTAATGAAATGAAAGAGATGCTACAAAAGAAATATGTAAAAATAGTGTTTTCCTTTGTCTGATAAGATATGCTATACTTTTGGTCAGAATGACAAAAGTAAAATATTTTAGGATGACCAGTGAGGCCAAAGACTAACCAATCAACCAGCCAACAAAAACCAGTATAGCTTATGCTTCTGAAATCTTGAGCAGAAAATAAGATCTAAATGGTATGAAATATTAAGTGTGGTTGATGTATAGAATCTTCCTGGGCAGAGGTTGGGAATTTTACGGACTTCAAGATTCACATTTTTTTGCCAATGAGTCTTTCTCACGTGTTTAATCTGTGTAATAATATTCCACTCCAGTCCAGGGAGGCACAGTATGAACACCCTTCCATAGGGAGCTGTAACTTTCATGTACCAGACCTCATATTATTCATCTTGCTGCTTTTTTTTTTTTTAATCCTCACCCGAGGATAGTTTTCCATTTATTTTCAGCCAGAGTGGGAGGGAGGGAGAGAGAAACATCAATGTGAGAGAGACATATCAATTGGTTGCCTCCTGTATGACCCCGACCAGGGCCAGGGATGAATTGCAACTGAGGTACATACCCTTGACCGGACTCAAACCCTTGACTCTTTGGTCCACGGGCCGATGCTCTAACCGTTGAGCCAAACAGGTCATCGCTCATCTTGCTTCTTAAAACCTGTTTTACCAGAATGTTCCAAACCAAAAGAGAAGCTACAGTTTACTCTGAAAACATTCCTTGTCTAAGAATTAAAAGCTATAGCTGTGTAGGTTTCTGCATGCTCTGATCCTAGGTAGACCAGAGTTATTTTCTTCTGTAGAGGTCTTTTTAGCTGTTTTGTAAGTATATTAAAGGAATTATTTTATCTCCAAGGCATATTAAAATGATGAAGACTTCAAAGATATTAATTACTTCTGTTCACAGGGAAGAGATCTGAGAGTGATACCTTTAGTCCCACTGACTGTTATGCCCTGTAGTCTGTCTCTCTGTAAAATCCTATTTGTGAAACTATGTTTAATTTCCGGAATGTGGCTTTTAAGTAGAATATAGTAAGCACACAACTTTAAAAAGGAATGAGCAGTGCTGTCTGGTATTTTAATTGTGTTAGTATCAACGCTTCGTTTCTCTGTGGTGACGAGAATTGAAGCAGCAGATATAGCAGATAATCCTGAAACTTCATTTTGGGTAAACTTCAGACCTCCCAAACTTTGTATTATTCAGGTTAAAGACTGAGCTGGAGCAGAAGGAAGGGTAACGGGAATTGAGGCAGTCATGGGGCTGCATAGTCTGGCTGGTTTATGGGATTGAAGTCTCAGGAAGACAAGATTGCAGGCAACTTTTGAGATGTGTTTTTTGTCAACCTCCTGTACCATCTGTTTTCACTGAGGTAGCAGAGCAAAAACCTCTTAGATTTATGTCATTAATGTACTGCAAATATTTTCTTTTAACAATCCAGTGATTTGTACTGGTGATTTGAAAGCCGCTAGGTAAATTGATCACAGATTACTAAGTTAGTTGACAGGCTCTGGACCATTCTGCTTACGTAGCTAGAATAGTAGGTTTTGTAACCTTCCTGTTCAAAAAAAAAAAAAAACTGTAGCCCTGGCTGATGTGGCTCAGTTGGTTGGAGCATCATCCTGTGCACCCAAGGGTCGCGGGTTTGATTCCCGGTCAGGGCACATACCCAGGTTGTGGGTTTGATCCCTGGTTGGGGTGCATGCGGGAGGCAAAGATCGATATTTCTCTCTCACATGAATGTCAATTCTATTTCTAATGATACTCTAATAGATAAAAGGGTTTAAAATATATGAAGATTTAAAGTGTTAATGAATCATTCTCAACCACTACTGACAAATCACTTTGAAGCAACGTTTGCTTATGGTGTCTGAAAAAAAGGGCAATACCAGTCAATAAATACAGTTCTGTACCAAATGTTTTACTCAAGGGATTTCCACCCAAATTCCTGAAACCATCAAGGAGCTCTTTGTGGGGGGCCCCTTCTGACTGTGGTCCATGTGTATAATGGCCTGTGTGTGGGGATTCCCATCACACCTCAATATAGTGGCCCTGTGAGAACAGTAGTTCTCAGGCTTTTCAGAACAAGGATTCTCATATGGTAGTAACAATATTTTTAGTATTTGTGGCTTGACAAAATACATGATAATAATGAAGCATTATAAATTCGGTAATACTTTTAGTTTATATTTTATTCATTATAGCAGCACCTACACACATTTTGAAAACAGTAGTGCTGTGGTACATTTACACAATGGAATACTATGCAGCTGTAAAAAAAAAAAAAAGGAAGGATCTCCTACCCTTTGAGATGGCGTGGAGGGACCTGGAGAGTATTGTACTAAGTGAAATGAGCCAGTCAGAGAAAGACAAGTATCACATGATCTCGCTTATATGTGGAATCTAATGAACAAAATAAACTGATGAACAAAATAGATCCAGTGACATGGAAGTATGGAACAGACTTGCGAATCTCAGAGGGGGGGGGGCAGGAAGAGATTAGCCAAAGAACTTGTATGCATATAGGCATAACCCGTGGACACAGACAACAGTGAAGTGAATGGGGGGGGGGGGGGGGGGGGGGAGGAGGGACATCTGTAATACTTTCAACAATAAAGATAAATTAAAAAAAAAAAAAAAGAAATAGGATTGACGCTAACATTTCCAAACCTGTTTGTTTCTCACCTGAGAATGAGTCCTTTGTTTTAGCCTTTCCACCCTGGGAAAGTGACTACCACTTCTGAGTTATTCCCACAGTGCCCGTGACATTCTGTGACTCTGGACATTCTGTGTCTCTGGGTGTCTAAAGAAATGCTTTTTTGATATTGCTGTATATCTTTCTTTTTTTTTTTTTAATTACTTATTTGGTAGGAATTTATTTGGGTAAGAGCAAGATGCTAAAACCTTAAAACACTTTTTTCTTGTAAGGAAATAAAACATGCCCTCTATAATTTTCTTTACCCTGAACAGATAGGCCAGAAATACACAGTACTTTAAGCCAGGTTGCATTATAACAAATTCCATTATTAGCACAGTTCAAATTAATTAAATTTTACTTTACTTTGCTTACAGAGGGGCTAAAAGCCACTTCAGAACTTGGTATCTCCTGTGAATCTTATAACTAGAGTGCAATTTTTAAAACACAATTTGAGCCCTGGCTGGGTGGCTCAGTTGGTTGGAGGATCATTCCATACACCAAAAGGTTGCGAGTTTGATTCCTGGTCAGGGCACATACTTAGGTTGCAAGTTCGATCTCTGGCGCATATGGGAGGCAACTGATGGATATTTCTCTCTTACATTGATGTCGCCCCCCTAAAAACAAAACAAAAAACCCCAGCACAATTTGATCTCAGGTTGCCACAGGAAATTGAAAAGGTCCATGACTGCCCTGGCCAGTTTAGCTCAGCGGTTAGAGTCTCGGCCTGCAGACCAAAGAGGCCCGGGTTCGGTTCCCGCTAAGGGCATGTACCTCTGTTGCAGTTTGTCCCGGGCCCCGGTCGTGTGGGTGGTGACCACTCGATGTGTCTCTCTCACATCGATGTTTCTCTCTCTCTCTCTTCCTCCCCTTTTCCCTCTCGCTCTATCTCAAGATGAATGCAAAAAAAAAAAAAAAAAAAAAAGTCCTCAGGTAAGGATAATAAAAAAAAAAGGCCCATGACTGTATTCCATTTGATTCCAGGTTTTATGTTTAGCAATTTACTTAAGCTTTTGTGATGTTTTTCATTATTGTTGCTAACCTATACAGGTTCTTTTTTTTAAAAAATAGCTTTATTGAAATTGCTGTATAATAAACTTCAGATATTTAAAGCATACAATTGGATGAGTTTTGACATAGAAACCATCCCCACAATCAAGATGGTGAGCCTACCCTTCACTCCCAGAGTTTCCCATTGCACTGTGTAACCAACCCCTCCTTTCCCACCCCGGGTCCCTCCCAGGTAACCGCTGGGCTGCCGGTTCGCTTTCTGTCACTATAGATTAGTGTGCCTTTTCTAGAATTTTATATAAATGGAACCATACCGTCTTTTTATTGTCTGGCAATATTGATGTATATCCTTTTAGTTCCAGTTCGGACATCATAAGAGACCTTCTAGAAGAAGAGGAAGCCTGGGAAGCATCACACAAGTAAGTTCTCATAATCAAAAAATAAGCATGTACTTTTGACCTGAGAAATTATAATTCTATATAGTTGATTTTCAAACAAAATAATATTTGTGCTTTCTGATTTAAGAAAGTAATAATTCACACACATCAAGGTAAAGATTTCCAGTTTACTAATTGTTTCTATGTATTTCTGCTTAAGGAACCTCTGAATACTTGTCAGAAGTTTTTCTAAAGACAAATTGTTCCAATGGATGATTAATAGTTTGGCTTTAAGCACTGGCTCCAGAGTCTTTAGAAAACATTTAACCCTTTTCTAGATGTTCCTAGTCATAAGTTGTGTTTAGTGTAGAATAAATGCAGTGTCACTTCTCCTGTACCACTTATGGATCAGTCCTTCCTGGACTCCAGCATCCAGGCTCTCCCTGTTATGGTCCTAGCCTATCGGCTGTCTTATGGAATTTCATTCCTTATGCGTTAAACCGCCCCACCATTCTGTTGCAGCCAAGCTGAACTACTGACTCTCACTTGCCTCCGAGAGTCATGCCGTGTTGTCTCTGTGCTGCCACACCGGCTGCTGCTTCTGCTCAAATTGCCTTTCCCCCTTTCTTCCTCTAGATAGGACTTGTCATTCCTTCTTCACAGCTCTGTTCAGAAGGCCCTGGCTGCTCCTGCAGCTCTCTGCACTTAACCCTGACTCCCTTTCCAGAGGGTATGTTCATTGGACCTCGACTCCTTGGCATCTAGCACAGTGCATGGGTAGCCCACAGTGGGCACTCAGCACGTGTCTGAGTGGATGCGTGTGTCAGTCGGTGTGTACTGGATCTGAATGAGCTGACTGTTAGGTTCCAGGCATTCATGATGTGGCTTACATGGCTCCAAGAACCTGTGAGTGGATAAGGATTACCATTTACCTTTTAAACTTTTTATCTCGTAGTACCTTAAAGAGGAAATTGCTTTCTCTAGTATTCTTATAAAATCAGAAAAGGAAGAATTAGTTTCTCTGTTGACATCTGCATTTCATCCTAACCCCATGAGAGTCATTTGCATGCCTTTCTAAGCCTGTCGTGTTTTCTAATGGAGGACTATTAATAATTTGGCTGTCTTTCTTTGGGGGTATAACTTTATTGAAGTTTAGCATACATATGTTACAGTGGACAGATCTTAGGTGTACAGCTGGATGAATTTTATAACTGGATACACCTGGGTTAGGGTTGCTTCAGTGCTGCCCACCCACCCACCTTCCCCATGAGCCATTCCTCCGGGTGTTCACACCGTGAAGCCCTCCCTGATTCTGGGCTTGGCCATGGGATGTGATGAGAAACTTGATGAGCGTTGGCACAGTGGGTCTTTTTTTTTAATTGATTTTTTTAGAGAGAGAGACAGACAGAGAGACATGAGTTTGTTGTTCCACTCATTCGTGCATTCATTGGTTGCTGCTTGTATGTGTCCTGACTGGAGATCCAACCCACAACCTTGTCATATCGGGACGACACTCTAACCAACTGAGCTACCCAACCAGGGCCTGCACAGTGATTTTTGTCCTTTTGGAACACTCTCATTGGAATGCTTCTTCCTGGAACCAGCCACTCTGCTGTGAGAAGCCCAATCTAGGCATGGGATAAGGCCAAATGGAGGAGAACCAAGGCTCAGCCCTTCCCTCACTGAGCTCCCAGCCAATAGCCAGGACCAGATTGCATCACGTAAGTGAGCCTTCTTGAAAGTAGGCTCCAGACCCACCCAGATAAGCTGTCTCTTCCGAGCCCTGCCCAGATCTAGAATCATGACCAAATCCATGATTGTGTTGTTTTTTTTGCCTCTTAAATTTGAGAATAGTTTGTCAAGTAGCAATAGATAACCCAAACAGAAACAGTTTCTGTTCATGTGTAACAAATCACCCTAAACCTTAGGAGCTTAAACCACAACCGTTTTATTTCCTGATGATTCCTCAGTCTGTGCTGGCCTCAGACTGCTGGTCATTTATGTGGCACGTAGGCTGCAGGCAGGGGGCTGGGGCCCATGTTCCGCTGAGCTATCTGGACTTCTCTATTTTTCCATGTAGTCTGGGAGTTTGTTCTTCACGTGGCTTCTCTCCATATGGTTTATTCAGCAGGATAACCGGATTTCCTGTATGAAGTTTCAGGGCTCCAGTAACAATTTTCAGTTTATTGCCTCTCAGCTCCAAATTCATCTTTTTTGCCTGTTCTGTGAAAGTTGAATTGGGCCCTTTAAATATCATTCTTTGGCCAGATCTCTTGATGTCAAGCTTTATCATTAGAGGGCACTGGAAAAACATTGTAAGAGGAAGGGGTTTTGCCTCTTGGTTGCAGTGAGCTCACTGGCCAGGCTCCTGAGGAGGTGTGGCTCCTTCAGTGTCCAGTCCTACAGTGCACACTGACCACCAGCTCCCATTGCTCTTCCACTGGCACCCGTTCTTGGTTAGCCACAGTTGTGGTTTCTTCAACCAAGTGTCTAGATTGTCTGGAACAGAATTTTCAACCGGGTTTTTAATGCATGCCCTAACATACACACACAGCCCTTTGGCAAAGACTGGTTTTGCAAGGGATCCTGTGTTGTATTGGTTCCAGGTGATTAAGGAAACATAGCCAGTCATTAGCTGATCACTAAGCTGAACAAGCATACACTTCAGTGGCAACATACAACAGAAATGCGTATTTACAGGGTTAGTTGAGAAAGTCACTAAACAACAACAGCAAACAGCAACATCAACAAACCTTAGGGAAGTAGGAGAAATTGATTTCTAGAGTATATTGTTACAAATGTCGTATTTTCAACAAAATATAAGACTTATAAGGAAACGAGATTCTATATGGCACATACACAGGGTTGGGGGGCAGAGCAATAAAAACGTACCAGAGGAAGCTCAGACATTGGACTACTAGACAGACGTTTATTTATTTATTTATTTATTTATTTTTATCCTCACCCGAGGACATTTTTTCATTTATTGTTCAGATAGAGTGGGAGGGAGAGAGAGGAAGAGAGAGAAACATCGATGTGAAAGGGACACATCGAGTGGCTGCCACCCACACGACCAACCAGGGCCAGGGACAAACTGCAACCGAAGTACATGCCCTTAGTGGGAATCGAACCCAGGTCTCTCTGGACCACAGGCTGACGCTCTAACCGCTGAGCCAAACCGGCCAGGGCTAGACAGATGTTTAAATCAGCTGTTTTAAATATGTTCAAAGAACTAAAGGAAACAATATTTAAAGAGCTAAAGGGAAGTGTGAGAACAATGTCTCCCAAATAGAGAATAATTATTTTTAAAAAACAGAAATCAATGGGAAAAAAACAAATTTCGGAGGTGAAAAGCATAATAGCTGAAATGAAAAATTCACTGAGGAGCTCAATAGCCAATTTGAGCAGGTGGAAAAAAGAAGCAGTGAATTTGAAGATAAATCAATTGAAATTATTTAATCTGAAGAACAGAAAGATAAAAGGATGAAGAATAATGAACAGCCTCAGACCTGTGGGCACCAGCAAACATACCATTGTCTGTATAATGGAAGTCCCATGAGGAGAGGAGAAAGAGAAAGGAACCAAAAGAGTATGTAAGGAATAGTAGCTGAAAACTTCCTAAAGTTGATGGAAAACATTAATCTACACATGCAAGATGCTCAATGGACTCGGTCAAAGACAGAAAATTTTGAAAGAAGCATGAGACAAACAACTCATCATTTACCTGAGATCTGGTGATTTCTCATTAGAAACCTTAGGGGCCCGCCAGATGCAGCAGGATGACATTTCAAAATGCTAAAAGAAAAAAATACTGTAAGCCAAGAATTCTGTATCTAGCAAACTGTATTCAAAAATGAAGGAGAGCCCTGGCCGGTCTTGCTCAGCGGTTGGAGAGTCAGCTTGTTGACTGAAGGATCGTGGGTTTGATTCTCGGTCAAGGGCACTTGCCTGGGTTGCAGGTTTGATTCCCCACCCTGGTCAGGGTCATGCAGGAGGCAACCAATCTATGTGTCTCTCTCACATCGGTGTTTTCTTTCCGCACCTCCCCCCCCCCCCCCCCCCCGTATCTAAAAATCAATGGAAAAATATCCTCAGGTGAAGATTAACAAAAAAAAAAACAAAAAGAAAAAAGAAGAAGGAGAAATTAAGACCTTCCCAGAGGTAAAAAATGGAGACTTGGTTACTAGGAAATCTGTCCTATAAGAAATACTACAGGGAGTCTTTCAGGCTGAAATGAAAGGACAGTAGACAGTAACTTGAATCCACATGAAGAAATAAAGAATACCAGTAAAGATAATATAAAAGTGTAGGTAAAGACAAAAAACATTATAGATGTATTTTTTATTGTAACTCTTCCCACACTGTATCGGATTTAAGAGACAACTTTTACACAAAACATTAATTATAAAATTATAAGTCTGTGTTGATGGTCATATAATATTAGGGGGACCGGAAAGTACTGTCGTTTTTTACATTAAATTCAAACAGATAAATTTTTAACAAGTTTTTATTTTTAATCAATGATGTAATCACCCTCGTTATCAGCAACCTTTTGCCATCTAGTGTGCAGATTTTCAATGCCGGATCCATGAAAATCAATTGATTTTTGAGCAAAATATCTGGAGATGGCATTTTGGACATCATCCAAATTTTCAAATTTTTTGCCACTTAGAAAATGTTGTAGTGATCGGAATAAATGGAAATCCAATGGCACAATATTGGGCCAATACGGTGGGTGAGGCAATACCTCCCACCCCAATTCATTAATTTTTTCCAGGGTTCGTCTTGCGCAGTGCGGTCCTGCATTATCGTGTTGCAGAATCACGCCTTTTCTGTTGACAATTGCTGGACACTTTTCAATGAAAGATTGATTTATTCGGTCCAATTGTTCACAGTAAAGGTCTGCATTCAGTTTGTCCAGGTTTCAGCACTTCAAAATGAATGACCCCGCGAATACTCCACCAAACACACAAAAGTGCCTTTTTGGGGTGTAAACCTGGCTTAGCTGTACTTCGTGGCGATTCCTTCGGAGAGAGCCACTACCTTTTGCATTTTGGATTATCATAGAGGACTCATTTTTCATCTCCAGTGATCAAGCAATCAAAAAACGTTTCTGTATTGTGCCGCTGAAGCAATAAGTTGCATGTGGTGGACCGGTTAGCTTTGTTTTCTTCGGACAAATTATGCAGGACCCAAACACCTGCTCTGCTTACTTTACCAATCTGCTGCAAATGTCCTTGGATGGTCGACCAAAGTTGGTTAAGAGTGTTTGACAGTTCCTCGATTGTCTGACACAGATTTGCTTCCACTTCCACCCTTAACATGGCATTACTTTAACGACATTACTTTCCGGTCCCCCTAATATATGAAGATATAAGTTGTATGACAATAAAAAGAAAGGACAAAGGAGCAAAGCAATTTAGGAACAATGTTTTTATATACTATTGAAATTAAATTGGTATTAATCTGAACTAGATTGTTATAAATTAATGTTAATTCTTCAGGGAAACCACTAAGGAAATAAAATTTAAAATACAGTAAAAGAAATGACAATGGGATTAAAGTGGTACACTAGAAGATATTTAACACCAAAGAAGGCAGTTAATAGAGGAACTAAAAAAACCCAAAACAAAACATATAAGCACTATAGAAAATAAATAGCAAATGACACTCATAAATCCTGCCTTATCAGTAAATACATTAAGTATAAATGGATTAAACACTCTATTAAAAGGCAGAGGTTGGCAGAATGGATTTTTTTAACAAACATGATTCAACTACATGCTTTCTGCAAGAGATTCAAAGACAAATAAGTTGAAAGTAAAAAGATAGAAAAGGATATGCCATGCCGCAATAACCAAAAGAGAGCTGACATGGCTATATTAATACCAAAGAAAATAGACTTTAAGAAAAAAAAAAGAAGTGTAACTTAAGACAAATATATTTTATAATGATAAAATGATCAATCCATTAAGAAGATATAGTAATTATAAGCATATATGCACCTCACAACAGAGCCCTAAAATACATGAAGCAAAAAAGATATAAACAAACCCCAAGAAACCCTTAAAAATTAGATGAGAAAAATGATGGAAAGGGAAACCACCTAGGAGCAACAAGGAGCTAAAGTCCATCAAAAAAATTATTGATGATGGGCCTGGCCTCTCCCTTTAGTGGTTGTAGAGTCAGGCAGGCTAAACGCAGCGTGGGCCTGTGGACTTGCCTGCAGACAATGATCTTATTCATCAGTGGCCTGGCCTTTAATGGAAAGAAGGATGATTCCTTGAGACGAAAGAACCTGGAGAGCTCCCTGGCTCTGCAAGTCTCAGGCATGTTATGCAAGCTCCAGTCTGTTCATGTTCCTTTTAGAGTGTTGTGTGCCAAGAACTATATACAGTAAATGTTAACAATTTTGTCTTGAAGTCACTTATTTCACTTCAGAAAATCTTAAGTTTCATCTGTTTGCTTATTGACCATCTTTCACAGTCCGTTCCTTTTGAACCTGGTATCCCTCCACTGCCATTAAACTATGGTTTCCCATCCTGAGTCTGGGAAATCATCTCAGGACACGTTTATTATCCTTCCTACTTTTCCTCTTCTAAGATTCGGTTCATGCCTCTTGTCTCTGAAGAACTTTTTGGATACCAGTTCTGTCATAGCACAAATTGATTCTCCCTTCTGTTTAAATAGAAAGAAACCAAAGAGTTTATCATTTGATGACAAAACCAAAGAGACCCATCCTTCTGAATAGATCTTTATCTAGAGACAGAAATAGGTTTATCCCAAGGAAGGCTGCATGTTGGCTGACGTGTTTGTCTTTCCTTTGTGCCATTATTTTCTAGAAAGTAAATACTAATAAAATGAGCAAAAATTACTTCTGGGTATTAGAGAAGACAAATATCATTTAACTAATATTATCTAGTCACCTAAGTAGGTACTTTCATTTTCATTTTATTATTTAATCCCTGTGATTGCAGGGTAGAGAAGAAACTTGATTCACTTTGTTTTAATGGAAATCTGAGCCCAGAGGGATGGTGAATTGTCTTCACTCTCCGAAGCCCAAGTCTAGTGCTTTTCCCATGATGCCACAGCTGTGAACTAGCACCAGGTAGTAATTCTCTGGACTGGTTCTTCATCAGTTTAAACCCTGTAATAAGGAGTCTGATTCCATTATTTTGTTTGCTGACAGCTGTTCGGCCTTAACTTACCCTCTTCCTCTTCTGTCCCACATCTGGGCAAGGTGGTAGGAAATCCTGGGTGCTCCCCATTTTGGCCTTGGCAAACCTTACAGGCCCCTATCTGTGCATGGGAAGCCTTACTCTGATCCCACCCATCCACCACCGTAAAGGACCCAAGCCAGTTTCCATTTTCAGACTAACTTGGGAAGCCTGCCCTGATCTCCCCAGAAAAGCCTCTTTGTGTGAGTAGTAAACTCTATCATACTGATTCTAGTATCAGTTCTGATTGTGGGGAGGCGGTGTTTTTCCAAACCAGCAAGCAATTCTAATTTACCAGCTGGATGTCCTATAATTCAACTCAATTTTGACACTATGGGGAGGCAGCATTACATCCCACAGATTCAGGGCTCAGTTCTACAAGACTAACTCCACCCCCTCATTCGCCAATCATAAGTTAGATTGTCACTTGTGCTTCTGACCTGCCGGGTATAGATTGGAGGCTCCAACTACCCCCTCCTTGGGTTCAATTAATTTGCTATAGCAGCTCACAGAACTCAGAGAGATATTTTACTTACTAGATCACTGGTTTAGTATAAACATAAAGGGACATACAACTCAGGAACGGCCAGATGAAAGAAATGCATGGGGCATGGTGTGGGAAAGGGCTCTGAGTTTCCATGCCCTCTCCAGGTGTGCCACTCTCCTTGAATCTCCACATGTTTACTAACACAGAAGCTCTCTGAACTGTCCTTCGGGTTTTCATGGAGGCTTCATTCCATAGGCATGACTGATTAAATCATTGGCCATTGACGACTGAACTCTGTGTCCAGCCCCTCTTCCCTCCCTGAGGGAGGGCTGAAAGCTCCAACCCTGGAATCACATGCTTGGTCCCTCTGGCACCCAGCCCTCGTCCTCAGCCGCTTTCCAGAACTCACCTTATAAACGTACAGAAGACACCTTATCCCTCTCGTCACAGGAGCTCTGTGCCAGAAAGGGGGGAGGACCAAATACATATTTTTCTTTTAATTTTTCCTTTAGAGAGAGAGGAAAGGAGAGGGAGAGAGAGATGGAAACATTGATGAGAGAGAACATCTATTGGCCGCCTCCTGCATGCCCCCCACTGGGGATTGGGCCCACAACCTGGGCATGTGCCCTGACTGGGAATCAACCAGCGATCTCTTGGTGCATGGGTTGAAGCTCCACCACTGAGCCACACCAGCCGGGCCATATTTCTTATTATAAATCACAGTATCACACATAACCTCTTGATGTGTGCATCCTGTTATCATTCTCAACAACCAAACCAAACCAGATTTGGGGTGGGCGTCCATCCTGACTTGGTGGGATGACCAGAACATGCTGTATTTTATTGCTGTGTTTGTGCACTTGGAATAAAGCATCCCTCAAACAAACTCACCTTATGTGTAATGTAGCTTGTATTCCAGTCTGCTTTTAAGAGAAAAATAAGTGTCCTCTGCAAACTTTGGTAGAGCAACAACAACAAAAAGTCCATTTATAACTATCATTATAATAGATTGGAGAGAAAGTTCTAAATTTTAACTGTTTCATAAAGGCAAGTATATAAAATTTACATATTAAGATGAAAAGAATGCAAACTTAATAGGTATATTTTTATCACACCCAAAAGTTGTCTGGTGCCCTTTTTGTAATCAGTCTTCTCTCACAACCAGTGCTGGCAACCACTGATTTGTTTTCTATCCCTATGGTGTTTTATTTTCCAGAATGTTATATAAATGGAATCATTCAAGAATGTAGCCTCTTATGTCTACCTTCCTTCAGTTAGCATAATGCTTTTGTGAGTCATCCATGTTACTGCGTGGGTCATTAGTTTGCTCCTCTTTATTGCTGACTGGTATTCTGTTCTATGAACGTGCCACGATTTGTTTATTCACTCAACAGTTGATGGGCATTTGGGCTGTTTCCAGGTTTGGGGGATTGTGAACTTGCATGGGCATACGTTTTCATTTCTCTTGGATAAATACCTAGGAGTGGCATTCATTACAGGATTGTATAAGAAACTGCCAAATTGTGCTCCACCAGCAATGAGAGTTCTAGTTGCTTCATATCCTGGCCAGTTCTTGGTTATTGTTGTCTTTTTAAGCCATTCTAATAGATACATAGTAGTATTTTATTGTCATTTTAATTTGAATCTCCTTAAGGATTAGTGATGTTGAACTTTGGGAAAGGGAGGGACTCAGACTTTCATGGTTCTGTTGGATATAGGTATTTGATTCGCCATCCCACCCTGTCCTATGGGGAAAGGAAGCACATGAATTGATTTTATGGGGTTTGGGCAGGGTTCACAGTGGGACGGGGAAGCTTGTAGGTGGGGCCCTTTGGGCTAATTTAGTGTACTATTGTTGCTCCTACATCTGAATGTATGTAGAAATTGGCATGTTATATACTTATAATTCCCCGTCCATAGGTGCCAGAGCAAGTTCTCTGATAGGGAAGCACCACCCGTAGAAAAGTGCTAATACCTTTGAGTTCCCACACCCTGATGACCCATTTGAGCTAGAAGTATTTATGACTAATGATTTTCCTGATTGGAGCCTCTACAGAGGGAGGCACCTATGAGGTTAGACTTGTCTCCGTTCCAGCATAGCTACCAGGTATACCCCTTTCGAGTAACAGCTATTAACTTGCTACTAGGCTCTTGTCAAAACTGAATGCGTGAATCATGGAGTCTGTTAAGGACTGAAATGTGTTCCCATAAAATTCTTATGTTGAAACCCTAACGCCAAATCTGACTGTATTTGGAGACAGGGTCTTTAAGGAGGTGACTATGGTTAAATCAGGTCATAAGGGTGTTCAGAAAGGTCAGTTTGGCAGATTCAATCCCCCACCCACTGTGGGTCTGTAAACCTAGAGGGTGCTGATCAGACCATTTGGGTCACTCATGTAGATACCGGTAGTAAGGTCCATTATCCAACGAGATTGACTGCTATCAACAATGGGCTGATGGCCAAGGGATTTGATGGACTTTCTATCCTTTATCCTCCCTACAGTCAACAGGCATCTAGTAATACTGGATGTTGGAATGACCTCTTTAAAAAAAATCAACTCCCTCACCTCCTCCTGGTTACACACCTTAGTAAGGCAGTTTGGTTGCTGAATGCTGCCGTCCCCAGAAAGGGATCATCTCCTTTTGGTCACTTTCTGGGGAATGATTAGGACAAAAAGGGTGTTGGAGTTATATTGACCTTTTAAAAAAACTCAGGATTCCTTCATGGCTATTGCTGAGCATTATGCTTCTTTCTTTCTCATAATAGCAACCAACTCTCTCCTGTCCAGATTGGTACTCTCCAACTGGCAACTTAGCTAAGAGGGGTCCTAGAAGAATCAAACTTAATTCTGGTTCAGCCACCTGGATTTTCTTGTTAGATTGACATAATTGGCTAACTAGGGCCCCTGGGCCAAATCTGGTCTTCTGTTTTTGTTAATAGTTTTATTGGAACACAGCCACACACATTTGTTTGTCTACGTCTGTGGCTTCTTTCATGTTATAGCAGCAGAAGTGAATAGTTGCGACAGGGACTGTATGGCCCCCAACACCCCAAATATCTGGCCCTTTGACAACCCCTGCCCTAGATCAAAAGGCTAATGACGACACAGCTATGTACACTGCTCACTGACCATGCCCACATGGGTCAAAGTGGGGAACATGATGAGTCTTTGTAAGTTTTGTAAAAATGCCCTTATTCCTCTTGCACCTGACCCTTCTGAGTCAAAGGACTGGGTGTGAGTAGGGGATGATTGAAAAAAGGTAAAGTGATTGCTCATGGAAAAGAACACACTGCTTTTCTGGAGGCCAAGAAAGGCCAATGCCGACAGCTGGGGAGGGAACCTCTCAATTCTGGGAGGTGTGGAGAGAGAGGGACGGGAATTATCTTTGTCTTTCAGAACCACCCTGCAAGCTTCTAACAGCCTAATCATAGCTATTTAAGGTCCTGGTCTTGCTGTTCTAACATATAGGCCATTCTGTCTGTCTTTTGACAATGGATTCTTTTTGTTTGTTTGTTTGTTTCTTTGTGTATCATATACATTTTGCTTGAATGCTAGACATACTGTGAAGGAGCATAAGGAATGGGGTCAGTAGTGTTTGCACCTGGAAACAGGCATGCTGCTCTGTCAGGCCATTAGTGTGGGGAGTTGACCCAGGTCAGAGTTTTCTTGTTACCAACTTGACCTTCAGTGCATCAGGGGCATCCAGTTCCTCCGGCATGGGCTGCTTTTGCCTTGTGCTTAGTGTGGGGCAGGTTTGTTGGAGGGTTTTGCTCACTGATTTTGCTGCCATTTACTTTTCAGCCATCTCTGCATGCCAGCAGCCCAGAGGGGCATCTCTTCTCCATGTCCGCACCTCTCCCCCAGTCGTTCACCGCTCCTGCTCATTCCTTGGTGCTGGGCTCCAGGGGCGGGGAGGGGGCGCGGGGCTGGGGGTTCTCTGTTGTCTTGGGACAGCCCCTGTGTGCCTGGTCTCGTGGGTGGGGCTTTCCCAGCACTGTCCCCTCCTCCCAGTAGTCAGACACCCGCCACAGGCCCCTGTCAGTATTGTGCAAGGTCATTGGCCCAAGGTGGTTTTGTGTCCTTCCTCCAGAGGTAGAGGTTTTTGTTCCGACTATTTGCCCAGCAGTAATGAATCTTTGACTTTGTTCTTGCAAATAATGTCCTGTCCTTCCCTCTCTGTCAGGCAGGTTTTACCTGTGCTCCTTCCCCAGAGGCATGGGTCTTGGCCTGCTCTTCCCTCAGCAACTTAAAGCTTTTGGTTCCCAGTAGAAAGGGGCCGGGAAGAGGCAGGGCTTCCTACCTGTCCCGTCACCTCCCGTCGCCTGTTTTACACCCGTGCCACCAAAGTGGGCTCTCTGCAGTCTTCCTGCCCTGCTCCCCGTTTTTCTCCCGAGCACCTGACGAAGTGCCTGGAAAAATGCTTGCAAGTGCTTGTGGACTCTCCTGTGGCAGCGGCCTGCATTACTAGCCCGTGTTCATGAAAGTGGACTAACAAGCAACATAGTGACAGGCTCAGAGAGAGCAGGCTGACAGAGGCTGGCAGCTGTCAGGGTGGGGAGCGATTGAGCAAAAAATACAAGAAATCTCATGAACATGGACAGCAGTGTGGGGATTGCTGGGGGAGGGATGGTGGAGGGCAGAGGAGGAGGGTGTGGGGGGATACATGGTGATGGAAGGAGACTTGACTGGGGGTGGTGAACACACAGTGCAGTGTACAGATGATGTGTTGCAGAATTGTGTACCCGGAACCAGTATAATTTTGTTAACCAGTGTCACCCCAACAAATTCAGTAAAAAGGAAAAAAACATTGGCTGACAGCCCCCTCTTTCTCCAGTGCTCTGCCGACAGTGAGTGAATTTGTGTGGCCCATCTCTTTGCAGGGGCTTATCTTTCTTTGGAAATGTGTTTTCTTGGTTTGCCTTACAGCCTCAGCACTCTGATAGGATCGAGAAACGTTGTGATTATTTTAGACTCTCTGGCTTTGTCTTGTTATTAGGATGGGGGCAGTTTTCGTGTTTGTCTTTTTGTTGTCCAGCTTTCTACTTGTCAAGTAGAAGCATAAAACTGTTAGATTTTGATTCAGAAGAAAGGTGTTCAGCTCCTGGCTCTACTATGTCTGATCATTGCTAATCAGTTTTCTTGGTTGTAAAGTGGGATGATGATGATAGGATTTTAACAGATTTGTCAGTGGAGGGCTGTTTGGGGCTTTATGTGAAAACTGCCTGTGAAAGCACTTGTAAACTAGAAGCTGCTGTGGAATAATCATCATCATTCTTTTCTAAGCTGCTAATTCCTTTTTACTGTTTTCAGAAACGATCTTCAAGACACAGAAATAAGTCCAAGACAGAACCGTCGCACGAGACCAGGAAGTGCCGAGCTGGAGCCGAGGAATAAGCGGAACAGGAATTAGCGTGGGCTTGGGGGACTCCCAGTGCAGCGATCCGAATGTGGTCCTTTTAGTTGCCGTATAGATTTCATATTCATAAATGCCCAAATAAGGGTGTTAAATTCTAAATACTATTTTAAACTTTTCATTCTTTTCTGTCTTTCTGGAAAAAAAGTAACAAAACATCCTCATTTGGTTAGTTACCTTCTGCCTCTAGGAAATCTCTCTGAAAATACTTTGCGTGTCTACCGGCTTTGTGTAGTACACAGACTTTCTCACAAAGGTTTTTTGTTTGATTGTGTTTCTAAATTTCAGAATGTCCTTAAGCCGTTCTCCTTCTCTTCCATGGAGAAACCAACTTCAAAAAGGATTTTCAGCCTTTTACCACAGGAGCAGTTGAGGAGTGAAGGCCTCTGTTTTTAGAAAGGCAGGATGTGGTAACTCACATCCTTGGTGTGTGTCACCCTCTGACGTATGCGTGTGCGTGTGCGTGTGTGTGCATGGTGTGTGCGTGCGCACCTGAGTGCCAGCATGCCTGTTATATAGTTAGTGATGGCTGCTGCCCGAGTTTAAAGTAGTCATTGTTACTCAGATGTTAGTACTGTAATGTAAAGTCACAAACAATAAATTGAAAACATTGGGCATAGTTTTCAGAAATGGCAATGGAAAATGATTATTGTTAGTCTTTCTTTTTACTTCGGTAAAGCGAATAATTAACACTTTGAATCCCAGCTATTAAAAAGAACGTTGTTGCTCAGTGGTTAGAGAGTCGGCCTGTGCACCAAAGGGTCATGGGTTTAATTCTTGGTCAAGGGCTCATTCCTGGGTTGCAGGTTTGATCCCCGGGCCCAGTTAGTGTGCAAGTGGGAGGCAATCAATTGATGTGTGTCTCTCACATCAGTATTTCTCTCTCTTCCTCCCTCCCTTCCACTATCTCTAAAAATCAATGGAAAAAGTATCATTGGGTGAGGATTAACAACAGCAAAAAAAGAATACTGCAATAAATGGATTTTGTAAATGAATAGACTCTATATCAATTTAAAATCATGTGCTTGAAACACTGTCTTGTGAATGGTTGAGTATAAGCTACAAATCATCTGAAGGGGTTGGTCAGCAATGATCTCTGTGTGAAATGTGCACCAGCCCCAGTTCCTTCCCGAGTTCCTCATGCCTCTCTTTGGCATTTCAGAGCCAGTCTTCACCCCTGACCGCCCAACCCAAACACATCAGCTTTCCAGTAACGATCGCGAATGCAGCGATGTTAAGACAGTGAATTTATGAATGTGCCAGGATGTCTGTGACTTGCGCTTTCCAGAGAGTGTCTCCTTGCACTTTGGCATTTTGGTACGCTCTCAGGTTTCTGGGTAACGTGTGCAGTCTCATTAAGACTTAGAGTTAAGCATTTTGACACTTAAGTGGCCATTTGTTTCCTTTATGAGTTCCCTGAGCTTCACATGGTTATATAAGAATCTGTCATAGTCGTGGCATCTAAAACCACAGGTGGTGCATCAGGGAAACTCAAAGCAGCAGACTCACTGAATGTGTCAGCGGGTCTGGGGGGCAGTGAGTGAGCAGTGTCAACGTCGGGTTTAACATCGATGTGACGTTTACATCTGAGTTTCCAGAAATGATGCTAAAATGAAGACTGCTTGTTTCATTTAAAAGTACACAGTCCGCTATAAATTAAACTGGAAGTAATTACTACTTTGATTGCAGCAAAAGGAGTTTGCAAGGCAGCAAGACCCAAGACAGGGAGCCAGGCAAGTGAATTCATTCAGGTAATATTTGATTATCTACCTAGTTAGGTCGCAGTCACCATGCTGAGCACTGGCAATGCAGACGTGACCAGAGGCCATCTGAAACACTGGTTCTCAGTGGGGAGGGCAAGAAGATTTTGCTCCTCGGGGGACATTTGGCAGTATCGTGGAGACATTTTGGCTGGCACAGCCCCAGCTGGGAGATTTCCACAGGTACCAGTGGGTACAACCCCCAAGAAGCGTTTGCTGGGCTGCCCTCACAAAGTGCCCCAGACTGCGTGGCTTAAATAAGAGAAATTCTTCCCCCTCACAGTTGTGGAGGGTAGCAGTCCAAGATCGAGTCGTCAGTAGGGCTGGTTTCTCCTGAGAGCTCTGTCCTTGGCTTGTGGTTGGCCACCCTCTCACTGTGTCCTCTTTGTTCTCACATCTGGGCCCTAATCTCCTTTTATAGGGACACCAGTCACACTGGATCAGGACCCATCCACGTGGCCTCACTTTACCCCAGTTACCACTTTAAAGACCCTGTGTCCAAATACACTCACATCTGAGGTGCTGGGGGTTAGGACTTCAACATATGAGTGGTGTTGGGGGGACCCACAACTTAGCCTATAACACCCCACAATAAAGAATTAGGCAGTTTATTAAAAAGTCGTGGTGCATATATACAATGGAATATTACTCAGCCATAAAAAAAGAATGAAATCTTACCATTTGCAACAACATGGATGGACCTTGAGAGTATTATGCTAAGTTAAATAAGTCAGACAGAGAAAGACAGATACCATATGATTTCACTTATGTGGAATCTAAATAAATAAATAAAAGAACAAACAAAACAGAAACATACTCATAGATGCAGAGGACAAACTGATGGTTGCCAGAGGGGAGGGGAGAGGGAGCTAGGTGAAAAAGGTGAAGGGAGTCCTGGCTGGCTTGGCTCAGCAGTTAGAGCATCAGCCCCGCTCGGACCAAAGGGTTGAGGGTTTGATTCTCAGTGAAGGGCACATACCTGGGTTGCAGGTTGGATCCCTGGCCCCAGTTGGGGTTGTGCAGGAAGCAACCTGTCGATGTGTCTCTCTCACATCTATGTTTCTGTCTCTTTCTCTCCCCCTCCTTTCGCTCTATCTAATCTCCCCCTCCTTTCGCTCTATCTAAAAATCAATGGAAAAATATCCTCTGGTGAGGATTAACAACAAGAAAAAGGGTGAAGGGATTAAGAAGTACAATTGGTAGTTATAAAATGGTCACAGGGATGTAAAGTACAGCGTAGGGAATATGGTCATAATATTGTAATAACTAAGTATGGTGCCAGGTGGGTACTTGAATTATCAGGGGGATTACTTTGTAAGTTATATAATTGTCTAACTAGTATGCTGTATATCTGAAGCTAATGTAAAATAATATTAAATATCAACTGTAATAAAAAACTTTTTTAAACGAATGATCTAGTTCAAAATGTCATTGGTGCTGAGATTGAGAAACCCCACAATGTAAAAGAACTCCCAAGTCTACTTGAAAAATAAGGCCTAAAGATTTATTTGAGAATAAGGAATTTAAGGTAAGTGTTAGATCCAGGATTGATACGGATAAAGCTTCTGATTCCAAACTTCACCTTTCAGTGAAAATAGGATCCTTATCAGTAGTTATTAATTCTTTTTGCCTCCTACCTCCCCTCCAGGATGTAACAGCTACCGTGGGTGTATCACCTCACGGTGACAGTGTTGCTTATGGTTTGAGAGGGCACAGGTAAGCTGCCCTGTGTCGTTTAGAAAGGTGGTTCTGAGGTGTGAGCCATCCTTTCATCTTTTATAAAAATGTTTTTTAAATTATTTTGGGGGGAGAGAGAGATAAATATTGATTGGCTGCCTCCTTCTGGGGATGGAGCTCACAACCCCAAGCATTTGTCCTGACTGGAATTGAACCAGGACTTCTCAGTCCATGAGACGACACTCAGTCCACTGAGCCACACCACTGGGTCATCCTTTCGTCTTCTAATCCCTTCTCTCTTCTTTATGCCCCTCGTGGAGAATCCCTGGTCTAGCCCTGGCTGGTTTGGCTCAGCGGTTAGCGTTGGCCTTCGGACCAAAGAGTCTCAGGTTCCATTCCAGCCAAGAGCACATACCTCGGTTGTGGTTCATCCCCAGCCCTGGTCAGGGTCTTGCGGGAGGCAACCAATCAATGTGTCTCTGTCACATCGATGTTTCTCTCTCTCTCTCTCTCTTCCTCCCTCCCTCCCACTCTATCTGAAGATAAATGGAAAAATATCCTCAGGTGAGGATTAACAAAAAACAAATAAAATCCCTGGTCTAGTTGAAAAAGAAATTCACACACGTAAGACAATGTGGGTAATATAGGGAGAGTGGTATGCATTTAGAAGCGAACTTGTGCCCTGGCCAGTTAGAGTTGTAGCCTGCAGACCAAAGAGTCGCAAGTTCGATTCCGGTCAAGGGTACAAATCTCGGTTATGGCTCGGTCCCTGGCCCTGGTCAGAGTCGTGCAGGGGGCAGCTAATCGATGTGTCTCTCTCATGTTGATGTTTCTCTCTCCCTCTCTCCCTCCCACTCTGTCTTAAAAAAAAACAAAAACAAAAAAAGAAGAAAAGGAACTTGTATGGTAAAGATTCATGTCAACAGGAGTAGACAAAATCGTGAGTAGAGGATTTTGTTTTTCCTGTGGCCCTTGGCCCTGCAGAATGAGGAGAAAGCGGCTGTCTAGACCACTACACTGAAACGGCTGCTGTGGGTGAACACAGAATTCGAGTTTTCTTAGAACCGGGGAGAAGGCAGAAGCAGTAGATGACAAGATCCTCAGCATCTGGTAAAAGAAAAGAATAATTCTCTAAATGAGGCACATTTTTCCTGTTATGTGTATTTAATTATGAATTTAGAGGGGGAAATGTCACAGCCATTAAGTTCATTGCCATTTTGATAACTTGTGTTTGGTTTCAGTCTCAGGGTGTTTCACATGTCTTTAGCGACAACCACCTGAGTGTACAAACAGGTCCTGGTGTGGCCGGTACCCCCGGCCTCAGACTATTGGGAATACAGGGAATAAGTCCTCTCCTGAATTATGTTGCTGCTCTCCTGACAGACCCTGCTGGGCTCTGCCACCCTGGCCAGTGGCCTGTCACACACACCACTGCTGTCCTGCCGAATACTTCTGCCTGGCCTGGGCCACTGTCTCCGGATGCAGCCCTGAGGTACTGACCTGCCAGGTGCCCAGGCATCCCCACCTTCAGCTGATTCCACCGACTGGCCTAACAGTGTTCCTTGTATAAACAGTGAGACTGATTTCCCAGACTGATAGTGTACTGTCACCTGGACCCACAGTGTCCCTCATAAAAATGGACTTCTCCCTCCTTCTCCTTTCCCCCTTTTATCCCGTCCCCCTTACCTGTCCTTTCCTCTCTCCCTTCCCTGCCTTTCTCAGCTGGCATGACTGCATGTCAAGCAGTGTGCAAAACTAAGATAAACCTTGCCCTCATGGGACTTGTAGACCTGAAAGGGAGACACACATGAATCGGATAATTACACGTATCACAGTTGTAATAGTGCAACAAAGCGGAGGTGCACGGCCCTACGAAGACATGCCGGGAAGGATTTTGTTTTTGCCCGTACACTCTGTAGGGAGCCTGAAGGTCAGTCCAAGGTGGTAATGTTAATCACCATATTCTCTCCATGTCCTCCGTGTCCCCATCCCCAGGAACCTGTGCATGTGTCCTGACTCCTTTAGTCCAAAATACAATAAAATGCTCATGGAAGTAAACTCCTGCAAATGGGTTTCAGACAACCTGGACAAGTCAGAATTTCACATGGCTTAGCCAGGACCAACTCCACACTAAATGCACACACCATGCTTTCATCACTTCATCGCAAGCACTTGCACAGTACTTGATCAATACTCGTTAATGACTACATCACGGATCCACCTGGATCACGTACCACATTAGCGCAGTCTGCTGTTCTTGGATATTTGTCACTTCCAATTTCTTTCCAGTTTTACATAACAGAGTTACATCCTTAGGTTAGGTTCACAGAAATGGAATTGTTGGAACATTATCTTAATACAATATGTGAACAGGTTTTTAAAATAGAGGACACCAGGATATTAAACGCTAAAGGAAAGTTGTTCCTTGGATTTTTAAATAATGGTCGTTAAGAAATTTATTGCAACTCTTCAGTGGGAAAAGCTTTTTACTTCTGCTGTCAAAACTGACCGTCTAAAATTGAAGGGGGCAGAGGAAAGAGTTCTGTAGGGTTATTAGCAAACAAAAATCAAAAGTACTTTGGGTGTTTTAATTTGATTGCATTTAGGATCTCTGAGAGGAATGGAAGCTAGAAACCCTTTATAGTATTTTACCCAGATAAGGAAACAGACAAAAATTTATAAGACATTTTCTAAGAATACACAGTATGTGTGAGAGAGCGTCTCAAGTTGGTTTTTTAGAAAATGAACAATCTAGCTTTATGCAGTTTACAAGAAACAATCACACAGAAAGTAAAAAGGGAGGGAGAAATTCCAGGCAAAGCTAATTAAATGTAGCAATGATCATAACAAATTAGCCATACGCTTTTTTTTTTTCCCCTTCATTTCACATCAACTAGTGAAAACCTGTTACAAGAAATGGTGTTTGTTTGGACTTGCTTTTAAGAAGGGATACAATTTGTATTAGCAGGGAGAATGCCTTAGTGAAAAACTTCCATGCCCTGGAGAGAACTGGGGCCAGCTGTGCAGAAGTTGGCATTCAGTGCTCTCACTTTTTTCCCACTATTTTTCCTACTGTTGCCTCCTACCTGAGGCTTGGCGTGGCCTTTCCCTTCAGAAACAACACCAAAGGCTGCCCCGCGTTTGCCAGAGCTCTTCCTCACCTCATCTCCATCAACATCCCCACTTGGTCAAGGGCAATGAATGTCATTAGATGGTTGTTCACTAACAATGTGTTAGGACGTGGTGATCAAGGATGACGTGCTCCTGGGGTTGCAGCTAAGAGGGCCCCCTCCCACACAGCTGGCAGCCGGGAAGGGGAGGACCGGGCCCAGATGCTTCAAGGCAGGATAGAAAATAGCCTCTGAGACTACAGCTCACAGGTGGGAGGTCTCCTGATAAAGGAAGAAGGAAGCCTTCCTTGCCCCAGTGGAGCTTCAGTGATCCATCCAGCTCTCCTGGGAGTGGATTCCTCCCAGGCCTCTGCTTCCTCATCAGTAAAATAGGGCATGGTAGTCAGAATCTAGAATGTCAGAGCTGGGGGGACCTTAGCTAGCATCTAGTTCACTCCTGGTTATACAGGTTGGAAGCCATCAGCCAGGGCAGAAGACAGGGAGCTTCTGGCTGTGACATTCCGGGTGTCTGGGTTTCTGATGGGACTTCTGGCGGAGCCGGTTCTAGTCAGCAGTGGAAGACAGTGGCAGCCCTCTCGGTGTACCCTGAGTGAGGACATCCTGCACCTGGATGGTGGCCCTGACAGCAACATTTGAAAGCCGGTTCTCCAGCGGAGGGCACAGGAAGGACGTCTTTGGATGTTCTTTTGAGGCTGCTTTGAATACTGATGAGACTATAAATTCAGGCAAATCAAGGCCCCTGGTAACCTGCTGACCCCTGGGGTCGAGGCTAAGAAGGCTCCCTCCCACACAGCTGTCAGCAGGGAATGAAGGACCCGTCCAGATGCTTCAGAGGCAGAAGAGACAATAACGGCCTCTGAGACTACAGCCCAAAGGTGAGAAGTCTCCCGAATCCTAAGAGAGGAGCCACTATGCCTGCGGGGCTCCGGTGGTGGTGCCAGCAGCTCTGGGGCGGCTTGTATCCTGGTGACAACAGTGCCACCTCCCGGAGCACAGGGAAGACCCTGATGTTGGTTAGGAGGTGGAGGACCTGGTCCTCCGTGGAGTGTCCCGGCATCTGAGGGTAACCAGGCTCTGACTTCCTGCTGAGCTCCTGGGAGGAGGTGGTGGCCAGAATCCTGCTGCCTAAACAGCCCTCAAACGGGAAGGTGTGCAGGAGCAAGTGCTCTTCCACCGGCTCCCGGGTGGGCTGGCGTTGCTCGGTTTCCTCTCTGCTTACCCACGCTAGGTGCCTGCCTGGAAGATTCCAGGTAGCCAAGTGGGTAAGTGGGCTGGCCAATTCCAGCTCAAGGGAGTTGTCCTCCCACGGTTTCCGTAGAGCTAAAGGAGGTCTTCGCCCAGCTGCTCCTCATTTCCATGCGGCGCTTGTGCTCCAGCCCTTCATTTCCTAAGAGTACTGTGGGCTCCTCTCTCTGGGTGTTTGGCATGTTGAGGACAACACCCCGCCCCTGCCTCCTCTCGTGGTCCTGGGATACCCACCCCACCCCAGGCAGCCATGGCTTATCTTTTATTTATTGGATTTATTTATTTATTTTATCTTTTAAATTGGGTTATCTTTTTATTATTGCATTGTAACAGTTAATTGTATAGTTTTTCACATTTGAGTTTCTGTTTGTACATTGATACTATTTAGATAGATTTTGTTGCATATTAGTATGTGTCCTGCAAGCTCGCTAAGCTTACTTTTTAATTTGGTAGATTTTTATGGATCCCATTAGATTTTCTATATAAAGAATCATGTCATCTGTTAATAAAGACAATTTTATTTATTTCCAATCTGGATGCTTTGCATCAGGTTGGAGAAATCTGCTTATATTCCTAGTTTGCTGAGAGTGTTTTAAAATCAGTAATGGAGCCCTGGCCGGTTTGGCTCAGCGGTTGGAGCGTCGGCCCACGGACCAGTGAGTCGCGGGTTCGATTCTGGCCAAGGGCACGTGCCTCAGTTACGATTGTCCCCAGCCCTGGTTGGGGTCGTGTGGGAGGCAGCCACTCGATGTGTCCCTTTCACGTCGATGTTTCTCTCTCTCTCTCTCTCTCTTCTTCTCCCTCCCACTCTATCTGAACAAAAATGGAAAAATGTCCTCGGGTGAGGATAAAAAAAATAATAAAATAAAATCAATAATGGATATTGAATTTTGTCAAAAACTGTAGTATCCATTGAAGTTATATGGTTTTTCTTTTGCAGTTTGTTAATATTGTGAATTACATAGATTGATTTTTGCATGTTAAAATGTAAGTGGGAGAAACCACACTTAGTTTGATGTGTGAGATATATATATATATATATATATATATATATATATATATATATATATATATATAATTTTTAATCCTCATTTACGGACATGTTTATTGATTTTGAGAGAGAGAGAAACATTGATCAGCTGCCTCCCACACATGCCCTGACCAGGGATCCGACCCGAAACCTAGGTATGTGCCCTGACCAGGAATCGAACCCCTGACCTTTAGGTGTATGGGATGATGCTCCAACCAGCAGAGCCACACTGGCCAGGGCTGATGTGTTGTCTTTTTACATACTGTTTGTTTTTTTTTTTATTCCTCACCAGAGCATATTTTTCTCTTTATCATTAGATAGAGTGGGAGGTACAGAGAGAGAGAGAAAGAGAGAGAGAAACATCGATGTGATAGAGTCACATTGACTGGCTGCCTCCCGCATGACCCGACCAGGGCCCGGGGACGAACCGCAACCGAGGTACGTGCCCTTGACCGGAATCGAACCTGCGATTCATTGGTCCTCGGGCCGACGCTCTAACCACTGAGCCAAACTGGCCAGGGCTACATGCTGTTTTAACTTACTAAAATTTTGTTCAGATTTTTTACATCTATGTTCAGGAGGGCTATTGGTCCATAGTTTTCATTTCTTATATGTATCCTTTGGGAATTATTTCCTCCTCTTCAACTTTCTGGAAAAATTTTCATAGAATTAATATTATTTATCACTTAAGTGTTTAGTAGAATTTATCAATGAAGTCTTATGAGCCTGGCATTTTATTTGTGGGTAGGTGTTTAACTACATATTCCAATTCTTTACTAATGTATATAAGGCTACTCAGGTTATCTGTTTCTTCTTGAGTGAACTTGAGTGGTTTGTATCTTTCAAGGAGTCTACCAATTCATCTAAATAATCAGATTTATAGACAATAAGTTGCTCATAATTTTCCCTTTTTGTACTTTTATTCTCAGTTGACTTTGTTGCGATGTCACCTCTTTTATTTCTGTTAATTGTGATTTGTGGTGTTTTTTTTTTAATCTGTTTAGAAGTTTATTAATTTTATTGGTCTTCTCAGAAAACCAGCTCTTGGTTTCACTGACCTTCTGTAATGTTTTGCTGTTTTCTCTCTGAACAATTGCCAATCTGACCTTTATTATTTCCTTTGTGCTTACTTTGTGTTTACTCTTCTTTTTGTAGTTTCTTAAGGTAGAGGCATAGGTCATTAATGTGGGTCCTTTCTTTGTTTTCTAACATATGCATTTAATGCTATAAATTTCTTCCCAAGTATTGCTTTAACAGCATTCCACATTTTTTTTTAATCCTCACCTGAGAATATTTTTTCATCTATCATCAAATAGAGTGAGAAGGAGGGAGAGAGAGAGAGAGACATTGATGTGATGAGAGAGACACATCGACTGGTTGCCTCCTGCACGACCCTGACCTGGGACAGGGATGAACCACAACTGAGGTATGTGCCCTTGACCAGAATTGAACCTGAGACTCATTGGTCTGCGGGCTGATGTTCTAACCACTGAGCCAAACCGGTCAGGGGCACAAACTCTTATATAGTGTGTTTCTATTTTCATTCAGTTCAAGATATTTTATAATTTTCCTTTGGATTTCTCATTTGAAATATGAATTATATATAAATGTGTTTGTTTAGTTTCAAATAGTTCTTTCCCCAGCCTCCAGGAGTTTCTGCACATGTGCTAATCAATATCCTGCTGAAGACTCAAGACAGACTTTCTGAAGGTCTCCAGGGTTGGCTTTCTGCAGAAACCTCTCCATGTCTCTGTCTGACTGGTCTCTCTGGACTTCCAGCTCTGTTCAGGGATTCATCAGGCTCCAGCTGGCTTCCCCACCCCCCACTGTGAGCAGGAAGCTGGCGCAGTTCAAAGGCTCCCTTACTGTAGTGCTTTTCCATCTCTCAGGGATCGCTGTCCATCATTGCCTGGTGATCAGTTTCTTAAAAATTGCTGGTTTTAAAACCTCTTTTTTTTTTTTTTTTTCAGGTGGGGGAGCAAATCTGATCCCTGTTTTGGCTGGAAGTAGAAATTTCCCATTACCTTGTTATTTAAATTGCAAAATAATAAAATAATCTCAGGGTCATCCATAAGGGAATTGTTAAATAAACAATGGTATATGCATGTGATGATTTACTTTAAAGCTATTAAATGTTTTGGAAGAATATTGGTAGACATCACTCGATTACATAGTAAAGACATTGCAAATCTATATCTATAGTAAATTCCAGTGTTTAAAATGTATTATTATGTATTCATGTATTATGTGTATGTATAAAGAAATAAAATGCCCCAAAATATTATATAATTTGTATATTTTGGTATTTTGGATTATTTTCATTTTCTTCTTTGTTTTCTACATTTTCTAAGTTGTCTCTAATGCATTCATTGAGGATTGTGTGTGTGTGTGTGTGTGTGTGTGTGTGTGTGTACACATACCCAGGTTGTGGGTGGGGTGAGGAAGAAATATGGAAGGTTTAGTTGTAGGAGACAGAGAGTTGGGCTGTAAGCCAGGCTGTGCTACTCTTTTCCCGTGTGATTCGGGGAAAATAATTTCCTTCTGTTGGCCTCAGTGTTCTCAGCAAAGGCAAAGTGATCTTCAGAGGTCCCTGCTGCGAGGACAGCCCAGGAGCCCTGACTGCGTTAAGGTGAACATCGCCTTGCTTGTTCTGCCCTTGTCCTTTCTTCTCCCCTGCTTCCTTGGAGCTCGATCAAGTGAGCTCTTCCTGGGTGATCTCCATAACTGCAGCTGGGTGAGTTCTCTGCTGGTCTGGTTTTCAAGATCAAGGACGTCTGGAGTAAGGAATTACAGGGAATTTATAATTTTGAAGGAGCATCTCCCTCAGCTGCCCAGCTGAAGTGAGCATGAGCACTGGGTTGGGGAGAGGCCAAGGTGTCACCCACGGTACTTTGGTACTATGGTGGGGATCCCTGTCCCCACTGCTGCCCCTGGGCAGCTGGTGCCACTTCCTTGCTCCCAGGACAGCTATTCTGAGCTTCCCTGGACACCTCCCTGTTCCTGCCAGATGTGAAAGCACAGCTCATTCCAGCTTCTGTATCTAAGTATCCACAGTGTTACTTAGCCTGAAAAGTAGAGGGTGACAGCAGGAATAGGCAAGGATGGGACAGGCAATAGGCAAGGGACGTCCCCTCAGGGCCCAGGATGGTGAGGGGCCTGAGAACGTGACATGAACCAGGCACACTTAACCTGGAAGATGATGTTCTTCAGGATATTGGTATCTTTGAGTAATAAAAGCTGGCATTTACCAGGCACTCACTATGTGCTGGGCACGGTGCTGTGTCTTCTTTTAAAAATTCCCACAGGTGCCATTTACAGATGTGGAAATTGCAGCACAGGGAAATAGAAGATCACCATTCATCTGCCACAGTGCTAATTCCCACAGGCAAGGTCCCCAGTGACGGGTAGAAGGAGTGGGTGACGAGCTAGAGGGCACAGAGCTGGAGTGGCAAGGCTAAGATCTGAACCTGGTTTTGTCTGACTCCAACTTCTGCAGCCTTAACCACCACACCTGAGGACCCTGATGTGGATCTAGCCAGTTTGTCCTCTTGGGTCGCAGGTCAGTCACCTGGGTTCCCATCGTCCTTGCTCTCCCTTACTTCACACCCAGCTGTCCCTGACCACCAGCGGGCTGACCTCTAGTGCCTCCCGGCCCAACACCAGCTACAAAGCACAGCTCTGTGTAGTCTTAACCAGCTGTCACAGTTACATAAGGTCCAGTCCCTTTGTCAGACTCTGTGTTCTGTGTCACTTGCCATAATTCTGATTTTCTGATGGCACCCTTTCCTAAGTCATCCACACCTGCGTTCTGCACATACTGCCAAATGCTGCAGGCTCTATCCTGTCCTCACATCTTGCTGACATTTATCAGTGGCTCGCCATTACTCAGAAAATCAAGTCCAGGTCCTAAGGATGGCTCTCGAAGCTCTCCCACACCAACACCTGTGCTCTTGGCTTCTACACTAAACCGCTTTTCAGGAAACTGGATCGAATCCAGCTCTGCCTCTACTAGCTATGAAGCCTTGGGCTAGTCAACTTCCACTGAATGTCAGTTTCCACATCTATAAAATGGGCATTACAGAACTTTCTTCCAGGCTAATATTCTGCCCACACCACCAGTTTCTGCCCATGTCCACTCTGGGCTGGTGCCCATGCCCTGCTGGTTCTTAAATATTTTTAGTATCACCCTGTATTAGTTTTCTCTTGCTGCCATAGCAAATTACTACACACTCAGAGACCTAGCCTCTGTTTGCAGGTCAGAAGTCTGGGCACAGCGTAGCTGGGTTTTCTGCTCAGGGTCTCACGAGGCCAACATCAAGGTGTCAGGTCGGGGTCCTCTTCAAAGCTCATTCAGGTGGTTGGCAGAATTCAGTTCCTGTGGCTGTAAGAGTCAGGTCTCCTGTTTTCTTTTTCATTTTTAAAAAATTTTAAAAAGATGTTTCATTTTTTTAATGACATGTTACAAACACGTATTGCTAAACTGTTAACTCGCATGCCGTCCAAATTTTCTTTGAGAAGTTGTGGTGAGCTGTGGGCTCCAGCTGTCTGCTTCCCGCCTGCTTCCTTAGAAGCACTTACCTGGTTAACTGTAACCGTATCATCCTTTTAGGACAGTTCACAACAGTGCGTGAATGGTGTATTGTCAAGCTGAAACCAGGAAAAGCACCACTCCTTCCGGGGCTAACATAAGACTCCAGAAAGGGAGAGCTTCACCCCTGGACCCCAACCCAGATTCACCCATCCAGGGCCCAGCACCCTCGTCTGCTGATCCACGAGTATGACGGCTCGAGTTATCACAGGTGAAGACTTGCTTGTTCACGTCAGGAAAACCGTTCACCAGTGAACACCTCGGCTGCACCGCCTCTGCTGTGAGGTTCAGTACGAGCGAAGCACCAGGGTCCCTCGAGGCATTTCCTTTGCACGTCCGTATCACATCCCTAGGACAGGGAGCCCAGGACCGTCTCTCCTGTGTGTTTCCGTGTTGCTTCTTCGTGGCCCGTGATGCCTGCTGAGGCTGTCAGTCCAGTGAAAGCAAACTGACGGGACAGGAGCAGGTTCTGTTCTTTCTCTCGATCTGTTTTGAGTTGCACATGTAATCTAGGGCTGATGACTCCACACTTGTTTAACCTGCCCGTGAGGTTCACAATGATTTTCCCAGCTCCGTGATGACCGGTCCTTCCAAACGCGCCATTGTAACCGGGCTTCGCCATCACTGTGAGGAATCAGAGGATGACTCTGGAGCACACACTAACAGGAACCTGGCATTTGCCTCTCTTGTTGGCATTGTGGACGATCCCAAGAGCATCGGCAGGACACTGGTGTACACCATGATGACGACGAGGAAAGAGGTCGTCTCCATTTTCTTGCTGCCTGTCAGCTGGAGGTTTTTCTCAGCCCCTAGAGGCCATGTGGCCCTAGGTCCCAGCTACAGGGCCCTCTCACAACTCGTGGCTTAGTTCTTCAAAGCGGGCAGGAGAAACCCCAGTTTGCTGTGACAGAGTCTTGTATACTGTAACCTGTTCAAGGGGGCGACACCCCATTATCTTCACAGATCCCGCTCACACTCCAGGGGAGGGGACTTACAGAGTATGTGCACCAGGGGCTGGGCATTTAGGCCATCTTAGGGGTCTGTCTCCCACAAATGCTGTGAGTTAAATAAAATGTGCAAGTGCCTAGCACAGGGCCTGGCACGTTGTCGGTCTCACATCTATTCATTAAGTCTTTTTCTCTGACTTGTGTGTGATTTCGTGCGGGCAGAGGAGCCCACCTTCGTGCTTTCTCTTTATTTCCAGCACCCGACACATGCAGGCCCAGGAAGGAAGACGGCAGGGGTGAGAAGTGAGGGACTCTGAGAAGAGCCGGAGAGCAGGGAAGGGGGGTTCTCGGAAATGAAGGAAATGAACGCGCGGAGGGTGTCTGTGAGCATCCAGGACAAGTTTTGCCTCCATTATCTCTCTCAGGCCCTATTTCACTCCCAGACTTTGGTTGCTGCTGCTGCTAACAAATGAGTTGTTTATGCCGCCCCCACATGAGCATCTGTGAATGTTCCTGGAAGAGCTGCTTCAGAAAGGAGCAAGGGGAGCTGCTGGATGCCTGCCCGTAGCTGGCTGACCTCTCTGGTGCAGAAGCTGTGCCCTCTCCTCCTGTTCTTACCTCCAGAGGCGCCCAGTGGGACGCACCTGCAAATGCATTTTAGAAATGCTGGCTGAAGTACCTTCTGGAATTCAGGGCTCCCTCTCTGAATGTTCCAACAAGGGGAGCATTGCACCAGGGCAGAGGACAGGAAAAACAATGGGGCTGGTGTAAGAAATTAGGGCACCTGGATGACCAGGTGTAAGGGGGTTCTGTATGCCTACCTTTGCTCATGCCCTTCCCCCAAAGTACAGTTGCAGGCCCACCTCCTCCCTGAGGCTTTCCCCATAACTTTAAATTTTAAAAAAATTTTATTTGGGGGAGGGACACCAATTTGTTGTTCCACTTATTGATGTATTCATTGGTTGCTTCCTGTACGTGCCCTGTCCAGAGATCCAACCGGCAACCTTGGCGTATGGGGAAAATGCTCTAACCAACTGAGCTACCCGGCCAGCGCTCCCCATCACTTTATTTTTTTATAATTATTTTATTTTTATTGTTTTTTTGTTAATCCTCACCTGAGGATATTTTTTTCCATTGATTTTCAGAGAGAATGGGAGGAAGGGATGGAGGGAGAGATAGAAAGAGAGAGGGAGGAACATCGATGTGAGAGAGACACATCAATTGGTTGCCTCCTGCATGCACCCGACCGGGCCTGGGGATTAAAACTGCAACCCAGATACATGCCCTCGACCAGGACTTGAACCCACAACCCTTTGGTGTGCTGGCCAAAGCTCCAAACACTGAGCCACACTGGCCAGGGCTCCATCACTTTAAGTAAGAGCAGCTATTTCCTTCCTTTTTGTTCATGGGCAGTAGGTTTCAGTAAAGGACCAGGAACGTGGGCATGTCAGTTACCTCCTCTGGGAACCAGGTTTTCTCACCCTTTATTTTTTATTAAAAATTTTTTTTCCTTTATTTTTTAGAGAGAGAGGAAGTGAGAAGGAGAGAGACAGAAACATCGATGAGCGAGAACATCGATTGGCCGCCTCCTGCATGCCCCCCAATGGGGATTGGGACTACAACCTGGGCATGTGTCCCGACTGGGAATCGAACTGGCAACCTCTTGGTGCATGGGTCGACGCTCAACCAGTGAGCCACACTGGCCGGACGCTTTTCTCACCCTTTAAATGAGGAGGCTGAAGCTCACAGTTTCTGTCAACTTTTCATTTGGAGATGCTTCAGTTCCAATGGCTTATTTAATTTTGGTATTTTGCTCTTGGCCCTTCTATTGGCCTTGAGTTTAGGGCTGTGTGTGGCCCTCAGGATTTTCACATGGGCTAAAAAAACATAGCTGAGCTCTGCTCAGTATGGCTCAGTGGATTCAAGTGTTGACCCATGGACCGAAGTCCCGATTCCATTCCTGTTCAGGGCACATGCCAGAGTTGCAGGCTCCATCCTCAGCAGGGGACATGCAGGAGGCAGCCCATGGATGTTTCTCTCTCACATCAATGTTTCTCTCTCTCCTTCCTCTCTCTCTCTAAAAAATCAATAAAAGCATATTTAAAAAAACACAGCCGGAGCTCATACCATAAATGTTTGCTTTATGAACACCATGCCTGGCGCCAAGGGTTCCATTTTTAGGAGTGTGCCCGAACTCATAACAAGACTGTGATCTTCTTGGGGTTAGGTATTAGAGTATCTCCCTTTAGAACCCAGAATTAGCTGAAAAAGGACCCAGAGGGGCACTGGGAGGAGGGTCCTCCCCATACAACATCAAGAAAGAAAAGACTAGCTATCTACCTTTCAATATACACTAGGTACCTCCAGCACCAGTTATACACCGACCATGCATCAGCAATCTAGTTGCTAAAGTCAGCCAATCAGCAACAGCCTCCAATGGCCATGCTGCTAAAAGTCAGCCAATCAGCAACAGCTTCCAATGGCCATGCTGCTAAAGTCAGCCAATCAGCAACAGCTTCCAATGGCCATGCTTTTAAAGTCAGCCAATCAGCAACAGCCTCGTTTCAAGGACCACGCTGCTAAACACGAGGGAGCAGAATTGGCAACAGCCTGGCGTCTAAGCAGGTTTCCGAGCCAAAGTCGAGCCGGTCCCTAGCTCTCCAGCGTCTGAGAGTCGGCGCCCCTGAACTGCGCGCTTCCGGAACCCTTCTCCGCCCGCGTAGTTGTCCAGTGAGTGCTCACAGGACAGGCCTCCCTCGGTTCGCAAACAGTGCGGCCTGGGCTTTGAGATACCAAGTGCCCCTCCTCGCAGGAGGGTAGAGTCAGCCACAGGAAGAGCCCTTGCCCGACACAGTGATGGCACCAGGAGGTACCGGTCCGCCTCCCTCGCTGTTCCATCCTCGTTCCTCACGGAGTCCCGGGCTCCCAGTGGGTGCTCAGGGAACAGCGCGTGGATTGTGCCATGTGCATTCGTCCCTGGGACGCGCTGCAGCGAGGAGCGCTGAGGTCCCCGGGTGCCGCGTGTCGGGAGGGAACAGCCAGTGGAAAGAAGCGCTTTGCTCCTGGGAGGCGTGCGCGGGACTGGGGAGCCGGGCCAGCACGCGACCAGAAGGCTCTGAGCAGGCGTGGTAAGTAGACCCTCTGTTCCTGCCCCCGAGAAGGTTCCCCAACCATCTTGCCCGTCTCTGTCCATATCACACAAACCCTTCCAGGCCTTGTCCTGTCTGCACAGAAGAGGGCCCGAAGACAAGCCGATCAAACATGCTGGCTGGCCCTGCCCTGTGGCTCAGTGGATTGAGCGATGTCCCATGGACTGAGAGGTCCTGGTTCCATTCCCAGTCAGGGCACATGCCGGGTTTGGGCTCGATCCCCAGTACAGGGGTGTGCAGGAGGCAGCCATTCGATGTTTCTCCCTCACATTGATGTTTCTATCTCTCTCTCTCTAACTTTCTCTCTAAAAAATCAATAAAAACATATTAAAACAAAACAACATGCTGGCTAGAAGGGACCTTGACATTGACTGAATCAGAGTCCCCAAGACATTGTGCTGTCTGAAACTCTGGGCTGATGCAGCAATATGAAATTGGAAAAGATCGTGGAGAATCACCAGACCTTTCTGAGCCTCATGCTCTCCCCTGTAAAGAGACTGGCCCTGGCTGGTTTGGCTCAGTGGTTGGAGTATCAGGGGAGGTCCCTGTCAGGTTCCCCCTCGGATGCAGGTTTGATTCCCAGCCCCACGGGAGAAAGCCAATCCACTAGTGTTTCTCCCTCCCTCCCTCCCTTCCACTCTATCTAAAAAAAAAAAAAAAAAAAAAAAATCAATGGAGAAATATCCTCGGGTGAGATTAACAACAATAACAAGAAAATAATAATAAAGTAAGGAGACTGGTCTAAGAAACCATAGATGTCCGTGCTCTGTCCCCAGAGGTACTGATTTAATTGGTCTGCAGTTGGGCCTGTGAAATGATAGTTTTTTAAAGCTCCCTACATGATTCAGCTGGGGTTGAGAACCACCGAGTTAAGTTGATATCTGAGAGCAGTTCCACCTCTGACATTCTGTGACCCCAGTAATCACCGGCAGTGTTGTTGGCACGGGACAGAAGTGCAGTATGTGGAAAAATAACTTAGGGGTTAATGTTTTTAGTGGCAATAGGAGTCCTGGCTCCCATTTATTGAGCTCATGTTCTGTGCTTGGTTCTTTGAATGCATTCTCTTAATTAAATCGTCACAACAACCCTGTGAGATCAATATCATGATTGCCATTTTAGAGATGAGGGAACTGAAGCTCAGAGAGGTGATTTGACCTGCTCCAGGTCACACAGCAAACTGATGAGTGGCTGAGCTGGGATTTGAACCTACTTCTGTCTGACTTCAAAGTCGGTGCTCTTTCCAAACTGGTCGCTTCAACATAAGTGGCCTTTTAAGTAGTTGTTTGGATAATTAATGCAATTTTTTGTTACTTTTCCATCTATTATATAATTAGGTGTAGGAGGAAGTCTCCCTCTTTTCTGCTTTGGTTATACACCATCATTAGAGTATTGAGTTCTGCTCTCTTATTTTTATTTTTTTTATCCTCACCTGAGGACCTTTCTTCATTTTTTGTTCAGACAGAGTAGGAGGGAGAGAGAGGAAGAGAGAGAGAGAGAGAAACATCGACATGAAAGGGCCACATCGAGTGGCTGCCACCCGCACAACCAACCAGGCTGGGGACAAACTGCAACCAAGGTACATGCCCTTAGCGGGAACCGAACCCGGGTCTCTCCGGACCGCAGGCCGACGCTCTAACCGCTGAGCCAAACCAGCCAGGGCAAGTTCTGCTCTCTTATATTTGGAGGACATTGACAAGCTGGAGTGCTTTCGGATGAGCGAGGCCAGCCTGGTGGCTGAGAAGGTCCCCATTGTCACCTGGAGAACCATGAAGCTTCGGCAGCAGAGATGGGAGAGAGGAGACTGCTCTTCAGTTGCATCATAGGCTGCTGTGTGCAAGAAGGGAGAGGAATTCTGAAGCAAAGGGTCTGGCAGTCTTGAAAACTGGCAGGATAGCACTCAACAAATAGGAGTGAACAGTAACCTGGTTTGAACTTAGTTTTAATTTTTTTTAATTTTTATTTATTTTTATCCTCAGATCATTTTTGCATTCATCTTCAGATAGAGCGAGAGGGAGAGAGGGAGGACAAGAGAGAGAGAGAGAGAAACATCAATGTGAGAGAGACGCATCGACTAGCTGCCACCCACGTGACCCCAACTGGAGGTACGTGCGCTTAGCGGGAACCGAACCTGGGTCTCTCTGGACCGTGGAACAGCGCTCTAACCACTGAGCCAAACCGGCCAGGGCAACTTAGTTTTAAAGATGAAGTTAATGCTAAGGAACTGGCCCATTTCCTGCATGCTCAGTGTTTCTGAGACCTTTGCAATGGGGTGACACTGGGGAGGTTTGCCTGGGGACTGGGAGGAGAAGCTGCAGGGGATGCTTGCTATGGCCTGTGTGACTTCGTCTGCTGCTCAGTAACATCTCAAGGATGCTTTCTGTCCTGCCTAGCTTGGCACATGTGTCGTGTTTCCTTAGACCGTCTTTAACTAGGAGCATAGGCATTGGCCTTGAGTAAGAGGATGTAGATGTGCTAGATGGGTACCTGGATCTCAGCAACTTGATGCAAAGCTCTGGTGGTTTCCCATAAACAAACACAGAGCACCAGGTGGAGAGCCGGACACTGTGGGCATCAGGACATGAACCTCGTATAGTGTCTGTCCCCTGGAAGCTCATGGTCTAGTTTAGGGATAAAAGAAATTACATAACTGACTAGAATAGAGACCGACAATGGTGAGTATTAGGACAGTGATGTGGGACAGGGAGCGCAAGGAGTTCTGATTGAGGAAGGAGCTCCCAGCAAACTCCACAGAAGCCAGGATGTTCTCCAAGTAAGACCTATCTGGGAAGAGAATTTCTGATCCCTGGATAGATTAGAAAACGGGCCTGTGAAAAAAGAGACTGTAGGAGAGGCCAAGGAGGGTTTTTTTGGTTGTAGGGGAAGGGAGTAATGTCAAGAGCATGGGGTACGAAGGTATAGCAATGCTTTGGTTTACACCTTCCATGTCCTTCTCCCCCTTTCTAACAGAATTCTGTTTCCATTGGCACGTCTACCCTTCACATGACCATGACCTTCATTACGTTAGGCTATCTCATTCCCCTCGCTGGTCATTGGTTTAGGCATGAGCGTTTGGTGTAGTTATGGTCAAGAAGATGTGAGAAGAAGTGTTGTAGGTGCTTCTGGGAAAGGCTTCCTTGTTGTCAAAAGGAGACACAGGAATGGAAGGTCTTCTTTTCTTCTTCTGGATGTAATTGTGTCTGGGTGTGATGCTGCACTGGGGGGAGTGAGTACGGGGCCAAAGCCCAGGCTAAAAACAGTGGGACAGGAAGAGGAAGAGAACCCACATCCTTGGTGATGTCATCGGGCAGCTGCATTAGCTCACCTAGCTCTGGACTTCTGTTAAGTAATGTATGTCTTTAGCATTGGCATTTTGAGATGAGATTGTATCTTACATGCAGCCGATAGCAATCTGCAAAGGAAAGGAGAGAGGACACTGTGATGGATGTCACCTCTGGCTCAAATCCAGGGCTTTCCTGAGTGTGGGTGTCCCTCCTAAGAATGGATTATTATTGCCAGCGCCAGCCAGCCATCTTTCTTCAAGCCTTTCCTAAGCCAGTGTCCAGATGGGGGTAGTCAGCCGGGGAACTTTCCACTCTAGACAAATCCCTTTTTATTCTAAGACCAGCTGGGGTTGTCCAGGAGAATTGTTAACTATCACTGTATGCATCTGCTGCTGCTCACTCTGAGGTCTTGCTACACAGAATTACCCAAGTGAGAACCAGCACCTACAAGCAAAGTAACTGCCCTTGAGATTCCGTGCTGGTTTTGAAACAGCTGTTTGTCTCTCCCACTGAGTAGCACACGGGCCTCAGTCTTAGTTGCTCTGGAAGATAAGCACCTGTCTCTCCCACTTCCCTCTGGGCCTTCAGGAGAATTCTGGGTGGGCCAAGCAGCCTGTATTTAATGTCAGTCTGCCCACTCAAAACATACCTTTCACATATAGTTTGAATTCATCAAGCTTTTTTTGTTGTTTACATGCCTTAATGAAAACAAAAGACAAGCCCTGGCCGGTTTGGCTCAGTGGTAGAGCGTCGGCCCACGGACCAATGAGTCCCGGGTTCAATTCCGGTCAAGGGCACATACCTTGGTTGGGGTTCGTTCCCAGTCCTGGCTGGGGTCGTGCGGGAGGCAACCAGTCGATGTGTCCCTCTCACGCTGATGTTTCTCTCCCTCTCTCTCTACCTGAAGATAAATAGAAAAATATCCTCGGGTGAGGATTGAAAAAAAAAGAGAATAGGATTTAGATTAAGAAGACTTGGGTTAAGATTCTGATTCTATTCCTGGCATCATCTATTGGGGCATCATCTCCCCTTTCAGATTCTCAATTTCCAAAACAACAAAATGTAGTTGATGGCAATATCTTTGTCAGAATTGTTGGAGTATTAAATGACATCTATGAAATTGAGTGAAACAACAGTAATTGATGAGTCACCTGCTATGTGTCAGGCCCTAGAAATAAAAAGACAGATAAGATTTCTTTCTCGTCCTTAACAAGCTTACAGTTTCATGGAGAAAATGATTTGTAAAGTATTGGTTATTATCACTACTACCCAGGACCCATATATTTGCATTTCAAGTAAGGGTTTTCTTAGCATGTGTTACGTGATCCAACGTTGCCGCCGTGGCAGGGCGAGCTAGAACATTGCTCAAGGCTGGTAAGACCTCTAGGGTCTAGGGCCTTATCTGCAAGGCTTTGTGAGTATTTCTTCTATGCCATTTCTCACGACCAGTCTTTGGACATTTTGAGCTGAGGAGTGATGACATCATGTCCCTTATTCCCGAAGTCTCTTATCTGGATTGACAAGAGCAGGAGTTGATGAGGCTGTAGGAATCTGGAACATCTGGAGAGAGGGCTCGGGCCCTTCTTCTTGGACTGAGACTCTTCAGGGGCTTGTAGCACCAAACAGAAGCATCCCTCTGGGTAATGTCTTGGTGTCTCCCCTCAAGCTGGAAGATAAGCTCTCAGCCTTGATGAAGGACGTATAAGGATTTACTTGTTTAGCAAAAACAATCTAGGTTGAGTTGTTTCAAACATTAAAAAACAAAAATCCTTTCTCTCAGTGAACACTTACTTGGAGCTGATTATGTAACACAGGTAATCATGGAGTGCTCCTGGCTGATACTGGTTGGGAGGGCAGGGTGTCCGTCCCATTCCACCCCATCCTTTCCACAGAGGCCCTTAAGGATCTTGGTGGAAGCCACAGAGCTCTGCAGACACAGCCTGAAGCCCCCGCATTAGACAGACTCGAGCTAGACTCTAGTGTAGATAACGTCCTTGTGCATTCACCATCCCTGGTGTGATTGAGCTCTGTTGAGGTTCCTAATCCTAAGGAATCTCCCCTGACCAGCCACCTGTTAGAGCTGGAACTCCATCTCTTGGGGGCTTTGGAAGTTTCTAATCTTTCCAGAATGCCCCACAGAAACGCAGGCATTCTTGGGAAAGACACAGTAAACCTGTGACCCATTCCCAGTCCCATTCACTTATTCATTTATTCAACTGATATTTACTGAGCATCTACTAAGTGCCAGATACAGTTCTATAAACAGATACAATTCTGAAGAAACATACAAAACCCCTAAGCTCTTAGAATCTATGTTCCAGTGGGAGGAGGACAGCTGACAGCTGGGCCCCAGGGGTTTGGGGTGCAGTGCTGGGGCAGACCGCCCAGAATTTGCTACAGTTTTGCTGGACTCATCTCTGTGCTGAGGGCCCTACTCCGCTAGAGCTAAATAATGTGCTGAGTCACACCGGCTTGGCAGGCATTTCTGCAGACTTCAGATTACTTGGTTTGCACACTGTCTTCTTGAGGTCCTTGGGGTCTGGTGGCAATGCCTCAGGGGCCACCTTGAGGCAGAAAAAAGGGGAACAGGTGAGAGAGGGGGTAAGGAGAGGCCACCGAATGCTTTACCTGGGTGTAACTCAGTGCTTCTCAGACTTTGCTGCATGTTATAACACCTCGGGAGTGTGAGATCCAGAGGCCTGTCTGTGTCTCAGAGCTGTTAAATCAGAGTCTCTGGCGGCGGGTCTTAGGACTCAGTAGTGTGAGCTCCTTGGGTGGGTCCAGTGTAGGCCAAGTTTGAGAACCACCGAACTGACTTAGATAGTAAGTCTCTGTTAGGTTTTTCTTGCTGAAGGCTCCTGGGCTTTAAGTACATCTGGTGTTCTCTACCTTGGGGTAGTGTCAGACCCACCTGGAGAACTTGGTGCGCAAACACAGGCCAAGCCTCTCGCTCTGTCCTCAGGCTCCCCAGATGATTCTGAGATGCACCAGAGTTGGAGAACCACTGGGGTCAGAGAATGTCCCCGTGGGAGGGAGTGGAAGGACTGGGGACCAGGGGCAGCTCACAAATCCAGGATTCCTTGGGCCCAGAGCCAGAAGGAAAGGAAATACTTCTGTACAGGTTTTGTGACTTTGAAGCTCTACCTCCTATATCACTGTATTGAAACTTCACACCCCGTACATTGTTCTTGCCCCCGTTCTACAGATGAGGAAACATTCAAAGACAGGAAGCAACTTGCTCCAGGCCACATGGTATTTGAACCCCAGATATGCTTGCCTGCAGATCCTGGGTGTGGGACAGAGTCATGGTTTTCCTTCTGTGACCCAAACGCTCTCATCAGGAGCACCAGGGAGGTCCGTCTGTCTTAACTGAGATGGTGCTCTCGTTGTCTCTTCAAAGTGGCTGCAAAAGTCCACGCTCGGAGACTCAGTGCTGTGCTCACAAGAAAACACTCCCAGCTCACGCTCTCCTGTTCACTCTCGCTTGTTCTGTCGGGAGGCTTGCTGACCTTTCCTTTCTCCTGGAACCCTGTACATCTGACGAGCAGAATTTTTGGTGCCGTCATGCAGTTTGGTGGCGCTGTGTACTACACCTTCTTCAGACGGCACCCATTTCCCCCTTTTCCAGCACCTTTGCCACTGCAAGAACCTTACATCGACTACAGGGATCACATCATATTTGCCTTCAGTTTGAAATTCTCTGTGATGGATGCCTTTTCACAACCATCTATGAAAATCTAAAATAAAAAGGGGGTGAGAGAGGGGGAGATTGTCCTCATAAAAGAACACATTGTCTTCTGATTTAATGTGGGCAAAAGGAAAGTCTGTGTGTTAGACTTTTAACACATTTTCAGAGCCACATTTATTGTGCCTGTTTTGTGCCTGCCCATGTAAGTATCTAAGAAAGAGATTCATTCCTAGTTCTTGACAAACATGAAATTGCTTTAAAAAAAAAACAAAAAAACGCATGCAAAAGCAATTATGATTATGAATGGCTTTGGCAGCTGCAACCCTACATGATTAATTTGGTAATATAGTCAACCTCCTCTTCATTCATATTTGATGAGAGCTTGTGAAGTCAAGAGGGAAGCCCAGCACCGCACCGTACTTGTAAAATCGTGTGTGAGGTTTCAGAGGTGGCTGGTGTTTTGCCTGCATTCAGGGTTGTACTCTTCCTTCCTTCAATGACCTTGCTGGGCATTGAAACCGGCTCTAATCTTGCCTTTGAAATAGTGACTGCCCTTTGGGAAGCCTGCCATAGACCTGCTAAGTACCCAGCAGGGTGTATAGGTTTCTAAAGGAAAGGAAATGAGCATCGTTTGGAACCTGCCACATTTCCCCAAGGTGCGTGGAGTCTGTGATGAATTAGTGGGAAGAGGTCCCTCCAGTCCTCTCCGAGGAGGAGGAAGTGTGTTAGTGGCAATACACTGCGCTTGTTCCAAGCTTTACAGTTTGCAAAGCATTCGAAATTCCTGGTCTCATTTGAACTCATGATGATCCTTAAAGGAGGTGGGACACAGCTAGGATTATATCCCTTTGACCGTTGGGGAAAGAGAATCTCAGAGAGATTATATGATGGTTAGCCTCTTCAGACCTCCTTTCCACAGTCACCCCTTCGCTCCCTCTTTCGCTCCCCAAACAGCTCCTTGACTCCCTGTGTCGCCCAGGCCCCTGCCTTGTATTGCATCATCAAAGGCGCTGGCTGGTGCCTGGTAACTGCTGTTCCCACACTGCACCGAGGCGCTCATGGTGCTGCCGTGAACTCACAGGAGCTCAGCCAGTTAGCTTGAATTTTTGAGGGAAACAACAGTATCTGACCCCATGTGAAAGGGATTAGGATCACGCTGCATTCCTTTCTTTAGATGATGTCATGTCTTTGCAAAGTTGGGTTTCCAGTGCAGCGATGGAGAGAGTGCAGGGAACGTTAAGTGTGGGCAGAACTGGAAGGTGGCAGTATCCTGTTGGGTCTCAAGGCTGAGAGGTTGTCCGGTGTCCAGCAGGCACACGTCCCAGGAGGGAGTAATTGTAGTTCTTTAAGGATGACATACAAAAGATTATTTTTTCTTTTAGTTTCTGTGTATAGTTATTTGTTGCTAGGACATAAATACTTACTCAATTGCCTGGACATAACCAGGTAATAAAAGGGACTGTTAGGTATTTCTTTCAGCCTCGGGGCATCCTGAAAAGCCCCGGTGCCTGCCAAGGACACCGAACCTAGAATGTTTGGAAGCCTCTGGTGTAACTGAAAAGCCTAAAGCCATTGTTCCTCTTTTTCTCAGAGGACTTTGTTTGAAAAGCTTTTAAACCTCAAGACTGGAAGATGCCAGGAGGATTTCAGTGCTCTGACAAGAGCCAGGGGAGAACTTTAGGTGGGGGTCTTCCTAGCCCTCCTGAGCCACACGGGGTCACCCATGGTGGGCTCCATCCCAGAGCGGGCACAGGCTGGCCTGAAACGACAGGGTTGTTAGTTGCCCAGGAGTGGTTAGAAAGTGGTTTAGATGTCTGTCATCCTCAGGTGTTCCACAGTCAGTCTGTCTGCAATGGAGAGCTCAGAGCATCAGTTTCTGTTCAGTACTGTTCCTCAGTGTCCCTTCACCCCTTTCTCCAAAGGAAGAAATGTGGGCAGCCTGGAATAGCAGCCTGAAATCTATGGCAGGTGTTGCTGAGCCCTCAGTGATGGAGCCCAGCTCCCTCCTGCTCCCAGCACTGCCCGCCGGCTTTGCTCCTGCCTCCTTCCCACTGGTTCCCACACTGTGAGATGACAGGGCTGGAGACAACAGATGCTACCTGGTATTAAAGAAAGGTATGGAAGGCACAATTGGAACCGAGGGAGACACTTTCCCTGAGGTGAAAAGCACCCAGGGAATTCTTAAGTACCTGTCACCTCCGCATTTCCATGGCAACCTGTGAGTGCTGCTTGATCCTGGCACCTGGCCATGCCGGGGGGACCCATTACCACCTAGTTTCACAGGCCTCGTGCCAGGCGGGACTGGAACCAACGTCTTCCATCAACCTTGAGCTCTAAAACCAGACGTTCCTGATTCAAATCCTGCTTCCACCATGTACTAGCTGTGTGACTTTGGGGAAGTTATCTAACCTGTCTAAGATCTGGTTTACTCATCTGTAAAATGGAAATAACACCCCTTACGATTATTGTGACGATTCACTGAAACACCTTATGTTAAGGACTAAGCATGGTGCCTGAAACAGAAGTCTTTCATGTATGGTAGCAATTTATCATCTTCATCATCACCCTCACCGTCTCCATCATCACCATCATCTTATTGGAAACAGCATACCTGAAGTGGGATGAAGAAATGTTTCTATCTCCATTTTGCAGATAGGGAAGCTGAGGCCCAGAGAGGTTCAGTCTGACTTGCCTCATGATACACACAGGTACAACGGGGACTCCAAGCCCAGGTATGCTTCCTTCACCTGGCACTTTCTCTGTCGCACCCCTTTGCCCCCCCTTCTTCCAGCCCGTGGCCTGCCCTGCTCTGACCCGGGTGCCCCACCCTATTCACCTTCTGCTGCTCTCACCTCCTGGATGGTGACATCAGAGGGGCAGCTCAGGCAGAGATTGAGGCATCCTTCTGGGCCTGGGAGTCTCCTGAGTGGACACATACTTGCCACTTGTGTGCATTTTGTGGCTCCCCCCACCCCCCCGGCTCTCCTGTCAACGTTGGTGGTTTTGTTTCAGAGACACTGGAGCCCCCTCTGTGTCTGAGGAGTGAGGCACAGGCGGTCTGTCCCATGTAGCCCTGGTCATGACCTTGCACAGCAGCGGTTGGATATTCTGAGGTGGGGGAATGCTCTTTCCCGAGTTTTCACAGGGCTGTGATTCCAAATGCAGAAGCCTCCCTGGTTGCACATGTCTGCCACCAGGCAGCGTGGTCTGTGATTTGGTAATCCCTTCTCTGTACCCATGACTGTCCTACCGTTACCCCACCGTACCCTGCCACTTACCAGGACGGAGTGTGGAACATGCCAGGATTCGTCAGAGCTCGATTTTGGGTGTCCTCTGTATCAGTTCATTTTTGTTTTGTTTTTTAAAATTTATCTTTATTGTTGAAAGTATTACAGATGTCCCTCCTTTTTTCCCCCAATGACACCCTCCTCCTTGACCCCCCTCCCCCACCTTCACCTCAATGCTATCTGTGTCCACTGGTTATGCCTATATGCATATACGTTCTTTGGTTTATCTGTTCCCGCCTCCCCACCCCACTTCCCTCTAAGATTTGTCAGTCTGTTCCCTACTTCCATGTCTCTGGATCTATTTTGTTCATTATATTCCACAAATAAGTGAGATCATGTGACACATATCTTTCTCTGACTAGTTTATTTCACTCAGCATAATACTCTCCAGGTTCCTCCATGTCGTTTCAAAGGGTAAGAGATCTTTCTTTCTTACAGCTGCATATACTCCATTGTGTGTATGTACTACAGCTTTTTTATCCACTCATCTACTGATGGACACTTGGGCTGTTTCCAGATCTTAGCTGTTGTAAATAGTGCTGCTATGAACATAGGGGTGCATATATTCTTTCTGATTGGTGTTTCAGGCTTCTTAGGATATATTCCTAGAAGTGGGATCACTGGATCAAATGGCAGTTCCATTGTTAACTTTTTGAGGAAACTCCATAGTGTTTTCCATAGTGGCTGCACCAGTCTGCATTCCCACCAGCAGTGTACTGGAGTACCCTTTTCTCCAAATCCTCACCAGCACTTGTTGTTTGATGATTTGTTGATGGTAGTCATTCTGGCAAGTGTGAGGTGATACCTCATTAGTTGTTTTAATTAGCATCTCTCTGATGATTAGTGACATTGAGCATTTTTTCATATGTCTCTTGGCCATTTATATGTCCTGTTTGGAGAGGTGTCTATTCGGGTCCTCTGCCCATTTTTTAATTGGATTGTTTGTCTTCCTTTTGTTGAGCTGTATGAGCACTTTATATATTTTGGAAATTAGCCCCTTATCTGATGTATCATTGGCAGATATGTTCTCCCACACAGTGGGTTCCCTTTCCATTTTGATGGTTGTTTCTTTTGCTGTGCAGAAGCTTTTTAGTTTGACATAGTCCTATTTATTAATTTTTTCCTTTGTTTCTCTTGCCCTAGGCGATGTATCGGTGAAAATTCTGCTACACGTGATGTCTGAGATTTTGCTGCCTACATTTTCTTCTAGGATTTTTATGGTTTCACAACTTACATTTAAGTTTTTTGTCCATTTTGAGTTTATTCTTGTGTATAGTATAAGTTGGTGGTCTAATTTCATTTTTTTGCATGTACCTGTCCAATTTTCCCAACACCATTTATTGAAGAGACTGTCTTTACTCCATTGTATGCTCTTGCCTCCTTTGTCAAAAATTAATTCAGCATAATGTCTTGGGTTGATTTCTGGGTTCTCTGTTTTGTTCCATTGAATGATATGCCTATTCTTGTGCCAGTATCAGGCTGTTTTGATTGCAATGGCTTTGTAGTATAACTTGATATTTGGTACTGTGATCCCTCCTACTTTGTTCTTCTTTTTCAAGATTGCTGTGGCTATTCGGGGTCTTTTTTGGTTCCATATTAACTTTTGGAGTATTTGTTCTAAATCTGTGTAATATGCCGTTGGTATTTTAATAGGAATTGCATTGATAGCTTTGGGTAGTATGAACATTTTAATCATGTTGATTTGTCCAATCCATGAACATCGTATATACTTCCACTATTTCTTTTTTCAATGTCCTATAGTTTTCTGAGAATAGGTCTTTTACCTCATTGGTTAAGTTTATTCCTCGGTATCTTAATTTTTTTGTTGCAACGGTAAATGGGATTGTTTTTTTAGTTTCTCTTTCTGATTGTTCTTTTTTTTTTTTTTTTTTGGTACGTGCCCCTAGCGGGAACCGAACCTGGGACTCTCTGGTCTGCAGGCCAACGTTCCAACCGCTGAGTCAAACCGGCCAGGGCTGATTGTTCATTATTGATGTATAAAAATGCCATTTATTTCTGGATGTTAATTTTGCATCCTAGATTCATTTATTAAATCTAGTATTATTTTGTGGAGTCTTTAGGGTTTTCTATGTGCAATATCGTGTCATCTGCAAATAATGACAGTTTCACTTCCTCCTTTCCAATTTGGATGCCTTTTATTTTTTCTTCTTGTCTAATCGCTGTGGCTAAGACTTCCAGTACTATGTTGAATAAGAGTGGCAAAAGCAGACAGACACCCTGTCTTGTTTCTGTTCTTAAGGGAAATTATTTTAGTTTTTGCCCATTGAGTATGATGTTGGCTGTAGGTTTGTCATATATGGCCTTTATTATGTTGAGGTATGATCCTTCTATTCCAACTTCGCTGAGAGTTTTTATCAAAAATGGATGATGAGTTTTGTCAAATGCTTTTTCAGCATCTATTAATATGATCGTATGATTTTTATCTTTAATTTTGTTCATGTGGTGTATCACATTTATTGATTTGCAAATATTGTACCAGCCTTGCATCCCTGGGATAAATCCCACTTGGTCATGGTGAATAATTTTTTAAATATATGGCTGGATCTGATTTGCTAATATTTTGTTGAAGATTTTGGCGACTATGTTCATCAGGGATATTGGCCTGTAATTTTCTTTTTTAGTAGTGTCTTTATCTGGTTTTGGAATTAGGATTATGCTGGCTTCATAAAAAGAGCTTAAAAGTCTTCCTTGTTCTTGAATTTTTTGGAATAGTTTGAGGAGAAAAGGCATTAGTTCTTTGAATGTTTGGTAAAACTCCCTGGTGAAGCCGTCCGGACCAGGGCTTTTGTTTGCTGGGAATTTATTGATTACTGCTTCAATTTCCGTGGTTGTTTCAGATAGTTTTTGTTGAGTAATAAACTACTTCCAAACTTTGTGGCTTCATTTATTATTTCTCACAGTTCTTTGGGTTGGTTGGGTGATGATTCCCTCTCCTGGCTGGTTTGACCGGATGGTCTGAAGTGGCCTCACTCACATGTCTTTGTCCTCAGGTAGGATGGTGTATTAATCATACTTTTTAAATTTTTGATGCTTTGACATATTGGAGCCTTGCAGACTCTGGGGGGACTGCCCCTACCTGGGTTGGTCATTCCTAGAGACAGTAAGTCACTCTCCTGCAAGGGCATAGCTTTCATGTGCAAACCAACCAACCCAGGCTTCTTTATGCTCTTGCACTCTGGGTCACTATCCCCCTGCCCTAATCCCCCCAGGGCAGGCGCCAGATAACTGGGGACAGCCCCCACACCCTTTTTCCCCATTCCTACCCAGGAAAACCACAATAATGGCTCCTGCTCATGTTTTCCACTGGCTCCCTCTGCCTCCTGACTGACCCTGGTGCTTCCCTTGTGGTATGAGGTGCCCCCTCCACTTGGTAATTTTTGGTAAAAAACTATCTTTGCAATGGCATTTGTCTCTCCATCTGTTGGCCTCACCATGCCTGAATCATAATAAAACCTACATTTTAAAACAGACAGCAGCTGAGATGGCTTGCTCTTTCTCTCTGTGTGGTCTCTCATCCTCCAGGAGGTTAGCCCGGGCTTATTCCCATGGGATCTCAGTGTTACCAGCAGCAAGAGAGGGCAAACTTCAGTGTGCAAGCACTTTCAGACTTCTACCTGGGTCACATCCGCTAATGTCCTATTGGACAGAACACATCACATGGTCAAGTTCAGATTCAAAGTGTGGAAAGAAATAGACTACATCTCTTAAAGGGAGGAGCAGCAAAATCACCTTACAAGGGGTGTGCATACAAGGATGGCAAGAATTTGCTGCCATTTAAAAAAACTATCATATGCTCCTCTCTTTGTGCCTTTAGGGAAGTGGCTTCCTTTTCCTCAACCCTTTATGATGGAATATAAAGCCCTGTCTTTCTCAGGGCTGCTGAGAGGGTCAAACACCATAAATTATAGTATGCCATGTAAATGTAAGGATGGCTATCTGACATCCCTACCATGGGTGTCACATTTTGAGTCAAGAAAGATCCAGGTGTTTGGATCTTAAGAAATGATTCTGTTATCATACAGCTTGGACAGAAGGATAGTTTCCTGAAACTTAGGCTGGTGTGATTCTGACAAGTGCCTGACAAGATGCCACCCCATTCTTCTTGTATAAAATACATATCATGTACAGTCTTAGTTGAGGTTCTTGATTCCATCTATTAGGATCCCAGTTCTGGATCCTGGGAGAGAAAATCTGGTTGAACAAGTTTGGATCAGGTGTACCTCCATGGTCCATGCCAATCAGAGGGGCGTGGTTGTGCAGAATGCTGATGTACGTCTGTCTCAACTCTAATCCTTTAAGCTAACTCAGCACACTACTTCTTGACAGCCAGTGGATCACAAAAGCAAGTTATGACCTCCCACCCACCAGGATTCTTGCCCCAGACTTTTCTTGATTGTTTTCCCAACTTATTTCCACTTCTCTCTGGTTCCTGTATAATTCCTGACTCTTGGCTCTATTATGGTTACTATCTTGCTTTTGTACATTCCATTTGGTGTTTTTCATTTGAAATTGTCAGCCCCTGCCTCTCAATTCTTCCAGAAGGCCTTTTGCTTGGATAGACCTTCCAATCTAGAGCAACAACCCAAGATGGATTTAATTGAGATTTAGTTCTTCTGGGCTGATTTGAGACTTGGGTTGCAGTAGCCTTCCTGGCTGACTCCCTGAGACTCAACTTGCAGCCTTGCTTCACCCACTTCACTCTAAGGCCTGTGAGTTAGACTATTTATGTGTCTGTTTCTCTGTCTAGACCGTAATCCCTTTGAGGGCACTGTGTTTCCAGATGTTATTTGTGATTTTTGTCTCTACAGGACTAAAGGAATTGAGTGGGGTGTAGAATCAAGATAGATTGAGGCTGGACCCTTGTACTGGACCTGTGTTGTTTTGTGTCTGCCAGCATCTAAAAGTCTATCTTATTTGGGGGGAATCCTTCATTGGTGATAGGTATAGTTCTGTCTCCCTAGTCAGAGTGCTAAGAGGACTAGACATTCCCTTTCTTCAGTCCCTGGCCTCTTGGGCATATGTGACCTAGGCTTGGCCAACTAGATGCTCCTACCTTGAACTTTGAAATTCGAGGGAATCTCAGAATAATAGTGGTAACATGAGTAATAATTCATACAGGAGGAGTGGACAAGCTGAGAGCTAGCAGAGATCACAGCTGGTCTCTAGTGGCAGCTGTGCAGAGGAAGGGATATAGGCGGCCTGACCTGGGCTGTGTGTTTGCCACCTGCCCTCCTGGTTTCTGCCTATTTTTTAAACTTGGTTCTCCATTTTTGTGTTAGAGTCAGAGAACTGTGTAATATTTCATCAGTAAATTCCTCCTTTTGCTTCGGTGAATCAGAGTACATTTTTTAAAAATTGATTTTATAGAGAGAGAAAGGGGGAGGGAGGAAGGGAGGCGGGGGGGGAGAGAGAGAGAGAGAGAGAGAGAGAGAGAAAGAGACAGACATTGATTTGTTGTTCTACATAATTATTTATACATTCATTGGTTGATTCTTGTACGTGCCCTGACTGGGAATCGAACCCACAACCTCGGCGTATTGGGATGGGACGATGCTCTAACCAACTGAGCTACCCAGCCAGGGCCACAGTAACTTTTTGTGTTTTTGTTTTTGCAACTGAAAACCTAACTATGCCACCCACAAATAATAATAAACAATGGCTTCCATTTACCAAGTGCTTACCAGGTGCCAGGCGGGGCACTAAGCACTTTGTATAGATGATATTTAATCCTTACAACAATCTTGAGGGAAGTTATTATTTTTCTCCTTTTGTAAATTAGGCTGAGAGAGACTTTTATGAATAATGCTGCTGTAAACTTTCCTGTGTATGCCTTCCTGGCGCTCTCGCACACACATTGCTGTTAGGTGTTATCTGGGAATGGAATTGCTGGGTAATGGAGTACAGATATGTTTGTCTTCATTAAAGTGCTCTTAGAAATTTACATTCCCACCGGCACTTGCATGAGATTCTGGTTTCAATATGTGACTGGATCTTGGCCAACATTTGATATTTCTTTTTTATGTTAGTTCTTCTGGCAGATTTTTAGTGGTATCTCATTATAGCTTAATTTGCGTTTCCATCATGCCCAACGAGGTTGAGTACATTTTAAAAATAATTTTTATACTTTTTAAAATATTGAGCAGATAGTTTCCATATACCACTTCTGCCCCTGACACACCACACACACAGTGTTTCCCCTATCATTAACATTTTGCATTATAGTGTGGCATATTTGTTGCAACTAATGCACTAATATTAATGCATTATTATTCACTAAAGTCCACAGTTTACATTAAGGTTCACTCTTTGTGTTGTATAATTCTGTGGGTTTTGGCAAATGTATAATGTTATGAATTACCATTACAGGATCATGCGGGATAGTTTCACTGCCTTAAAAATCTGTGCACCATCTACTCATCTTGCCCCATTGATCTTTTGATGGTCTCTATTGTTTTGCTTTTTTCAGAATGTCATATAGTTGGAATCATACAGTATGTAGATTCTTCAGATTGACTTCTTCACTTAGCAATATGGTAGCTACATTTCTTTTTATCATTGAATAATATTCCACTGTTTGGATTAGTATCCCAAATATCCAGTTTGTTTATCCATTCACATTTTGAAGAACATCTTGGTTGCTTCCATGTTTTAGCAATTTGTGCATAGAGCTTCTGTAAACATCTGTGCTTTTGTGTGGACGTTATTTTTTAATTAATTTGGGTAAACACCAAGGAGCACAACTGCTGGATTGTATGTAAGAGTATGCTTAGTTTTATAAGAAACCGTCTTCCAAAGTGGCCATTTTTCATTCCCACCAGCAATGAATGAGACTTCCTGTTGCTTCATATCAGCATTTAGTATTGTCAGTTTTTGGATTTTAGACATTCTAATATGTGGATAGTGGTATCTTGTTATAATTTGCAATTCTCTAATGCCATAAATTTGAGCATCTTTTCATATGCTTGTCAACGTAAGAAACATTCAGAACTGTGAAGAATTTTTGTGTGAGTTTATTTGAGCCCAAACTGTCAACAGTTGCCGGGAAGCAAAATCTCAACGGACTGAGATAATGCTCCAGAGAAGGGCAGTTTTGCACCTTATTTTATACGTTACAATCCCCAAAGTTATATGAAATCCAAGTGAATTATATGAAATCCACTGGTGATAGACTAGGGAGGTGGGCGAAAGCAAAGCGGGGAAACCTCTGAGATTGGATGAAAGTAAAATGATAGACACACACACATCTTTTACATAGGTGGGTACAGGATAGTTGACAGTCAACAGTGAACTCAGTAACAGTGAGGGGATTTGTGGTCTCCACAGAGTGGTGCCTATGCTTTGAGGGGTCCGGAAAGAGGCAAATTACTTTGATATTCCACAGATATGTCATCATAGATGCAAAAAGACAGTAGACAGGCTCAGTTAAGGTAAAGATTGACCTTTGTTAGGGAAGATGCCTGCCTAGGATGTGACTACCTGTCATAAACTGCTTTTCATTAAAAAGTTTCCATTTCAGACCATCCTTTGTGGTTACTTTAGGTCTCTGAGTTTGCTAGGCCGCCACCCAGGTCTCCCCTCAGGTTAGCATGTGGCCCCTTTTCGTCCATGTGCTTATTTGCGCTCTGTATATCTTCACTGATCATTATCTGTTCAGATCTTTGCCTATATTTAAATTGGTTTGTTTTCTTGTTGCTGAGTTTAAGAATTCTTTGTATATTTTGGCTACAGGTCCTTTATCAGATTGTTTTACAAATACTTTTTTCCCCTAGTCTGTAGCTTGTCTTTTCATTCTTTGACCAATGTCTTTCACAGAACAGAAAGTTTTCAGTTTGATGTAGTCCAATTTACCACTTCTTTCTTCCATACATCAAGCTTTGGTGTTGTAGCTAAAAACTCATCACCAAACCTAGATTTTCTCTTATATTATCTTCTAGAAATTTTATAGTTTTGCATTTTACATTCATTTTGAGTTAAACTTTGTGAAAGGTACAGGTCTGCATCTAGATTGATTTATTTTTTGCATATGGATGTCCAGTTGTTTCAGCACCATTTGTGGGAAAGCTATCCTTTCTGCACTGATTGTCTTTGCTTCTCTGTCAGAGATTGGTTGACTCTGTTTGTGTGGGTCTATTTGGACTCTCTATGCCGTTCCATTGGTCTACAGTGTAACCTCCGTTCTCGAACTCACAGACCCCCAAATGAATCCCCATTTTAACCCTTCTTATATACAGTGCGTGTCTAATGTACTCTTTAATCTATAAATAAACACTTCTTTTCTTTTTTTTAATTTTTATTTATTTATTTTTATCCTCACCCGAGGACATTTTTGCATTTATCTTCAGATAGAGTGGGAGGGAGAGAGGGGGGAAGAGACAGAGAGAGAAACATCGATGTGAGAGACACATCGAGTGGCCACCACCCACACGACCCCATCCGGGGCTGGGGACAAACTGCAACCGAGGTACATGCCTTAGAGGGAACTGAACCCGGGACTCTCTGGTCTGCAGGCCGACGCTCTAACCACTGAGCAAAACCAGCCAGGGCAATACTTCTTTTCTTAAATTTATTGAACCCTGCCCTACTAGCCTTAAATGAATTTTTCATATATCACTACCTCCAAAATGCTATCACCAGCTAACTTTGCTAACTGCTTTTGTTTATCCAAATCAACAATTTTTCTACCTCTTCAATGGCCTGTGATTGTTGTTTTGTGAGCACTTTCACACCCTTAGCAACATTAGCACTCTTGATGGCCTCTTTATGTTTTAAAATTGTGCTATTCGTTGATTTTGCCAGCAACAAAAGCATTCTTTCCTTTGTTTGTGGCCTAGGAGACGCTTTTTGTCATGCTGAGGTATCAGCAGGAAAGTGTTGTCAGGTTAAAAACTGGAGTTTTGCCCTGGCTGGTTTGGCTCAGCAGTTAGAGCGTCAACCCGAGGACCAATGAGTTGCAAGTTTGATTCCACTCAAGGCCACATGCCTCAGTTTCTGTTCAGGCGACTATCTACATTGACTTTTTTTTTCTCCCTCTCTCCCCCTCTATCTGAAGAGCCAATCAGAGAAAGACAAGTACCACATGATCTCACTTATTTGTGCAATATAATGAACAAAATAAACTGATGAACAAAATAGATCCAGAGACATAGAAGGGAGTACGGTTCAGACTGACAAACCTCAGAGGAGGTGGGCAGGGGCGGAGGGATAAGATAAACCAAAGAACTTATACGCATGTATGCGTAACCAATGGACACAGACAACAGTGCTTGGGGCAGGGGGGACTGGGTCGGGAGGAGGGTGTCTAGAGGGGAAAAGGAGAAACATCTGTAACAAAAATCAATCAATTAATTAATTAAAAAAATATACTCGGGTGAGGATTAAAACAAACAAACAAACAAACAAACAAACAAACAAACAAAAACTGAAGATTTGTTCCACAACCTAGACCTTTTTTCTGTGAACAACTTGGCTGAGAACCGAGAACCGAATTGTTCGAGACAGGAGATGTTCGAGAACCGTGGTTTGACTACTTGCCTGTTCTTTCTCTGATACCACACTGTCTTGACTCCTGTAAATCTGTGGTGAGTCTTGAAGTTGGGCAATGTGTCAGCTGTCTGATTTTGTTCTTTTAAAATATTGTATTGGCTCTTCTGGGTCTTTCTGCCTCTCCGTGTGAACTTTAGAACCCGTTTGTTGATACCACAGAATAACTTGCTGGGAGTTTGATTTGGATTGAGTTGAAGCAATAGACTAAATGGGGAAGAATAGACATTCTTTTTAAAAAAATAGTTTTCAGAGCTATTGTTTTTTATGGCTATATATATATATATATATATATATATATATATATATATATATATTTGGCCAAATATATATATATATATTTGACTCTATTACAGATGTCCTCCATTTCCTCCCCCACTTTGTCTCCCTCCACCCTGCCCCTGCCCACCCCCCTTGGCCTTCACCACATTATTGTCTGTGTCCATGGGTTATGCATATATGCAAATATATGTTTTTTTTTGGGGGGGGAAGGGTTAATTCTCTCCAAGGATATTTTTTCCATTGATATTTAGAGAGAGTGGAAGGGAGGGAGGAGAGAGAGAGAGAGAGAGAGAGAAAGAGAGAGAGAGAGAGAGAGAGAAACTTCGATGTGAGAGACACATAAATTGGTTGCCTCCTGCACTTGCCCCAGGGATCAAACCTGCAACCCAGGTGTGTGCCCTTGACCAGGAATTGAACCTTGACCCTTTGGTGCATGGGCCAACGCTCTAGCCACTGGGCACACCAGCCAGGGCTAATTTACTTTTTTTAAAATCCTTACCCGAGGATCCTTTTTCCCATTTATCTTAAGATAGAGTGGGAGGGAGAGAGAGAGAGAGAGAGAAACATCAATGTGAGAGAGACACATTGACTGTGGGGTCACCTCCCACACGATCCTGACCCGGGCCAGGGATTGAACTGCAACTGAGACACGTACCCTTGACAGAAATCGAACCCATGACTCTTTGGTCTAAGGGCCGATGCTCTAACTGCTGAGCCAAACCGGCCAGGGCTAATTTGCTTTTCTTAATGACTAATGAGATTGATCGATTGAGCATCTTTTTATAAATTTATTGGCCATTTATATATCTTCATTTAGGAAGTTCAAGTTTATTGCCAATTGGACCTTTTTTTTTAATGACCTGTATAAGTTCTTTATATACTTTTGGCTAAGAGTCCTGTGATTTTTATGTGTATTGCAAATATCTTCTACTTTTTACTCCTTTTTTGGTGTTTTTGAACAGAAATTCTTAATATAGTCCATTTTACGAATCTTTCCCTTCATTGTTGATGCTTTGGATTTTTTGTTTAATCAATCTTTACCTGTCTCAAGGTCAAGGATATATTATCCTATATTATCATCTAGAAGCGTTTGTTCTTTACTTTTCCCATTTATTTATTTCTAGATTTTGACATTTATTTTTCCCTTTAGCTCTACAGTACACCTAGAGTTGATTTAACACAGGCTTTTTCCGCCTCAGCCTCAGCACTGTGGGCATTTTAGACCAGATAACTCGTGGTCGTGAAGGGCTGTCCTGAGCATTGTTGGAATCTGAGTAGTGTACCTGTCCTCTACTCCCAGGTGCTGATGCACAGCCCCTCTCCCGTCATGACAATCAATGTCTTAGGAATAGCTGAATGTTCCTTGGAGGGGCAAATTTACCCTCCCTTGAGAACCACTGATTTAACATGTGGTGTGAAGTAGGGGTTAAATTTCATCTATTTTCTCCTCTTCTGTTCAATTGATTTTATTTCTTCCTTTATAGTCTTTATACTTTTTATGTATTTTTATTTCCTTGTTGTACTGGCTTGAACCTAAAGTACAGTGTTGAATAGAAATGATGATAGCAGGGGAAATTTGCAGTATTTCACCATTAGTATAATTTTTACAGTAGGTTTGTTGAGAAGATCCAATGCCTGATTCAGAAAGTTCCCTACATCCTTAATTTATTAGGAGTTTTAAAAATTATTAATGGTTGTTGTTTTTATTAAATACATTTTTGTATCTATGTAAATGATACAGATTTCCCTTCATTATGTTAATATTGCATTATATAATTGTTCGTGATTGATCTTTCCAATGTTAAACCAACTTTGCATTTTTATTTTTATTTTTGTTTATTTGCGTGAGATAAATTAAAAATGTATATGTAATTTCAGTGGAAAGCACCAAAAACGCACATAAAACTATTCCCATAAAGCATCAAAATGGAAACAAATCACAACTATAAAAACACAGAGGTATCCGTCACAAGGACCAAGTAAATAAACTAATTTTTATTAATATTTTCATTTACTTTATAAAACTATGTTGGTTAAATTGGGGAGGGGAGTCTCTGAGAATCTAAAGGATAACAAAATGATAACAAATATACATCATTTCTTTATTAACAAACTATACACAAATCAGGTTACTTTTCCTGTCTGATTACAGAGTCAACAGAACTTGCATCTGTATTTAAAGCAGCAGCATACAGTTTTATTGTGAAGAAATTTTGTGTCTGGACCAGAGGACTGTAACATAGATTGGAAATCTAATGACAGGATAAAGCTGGCAAATATGGCGCAACTATTGCAAGAATTTTATTTTCTGTGTTTTCAGTAAGAAGCAGCTCCCCAAAAAGGGTAATGCATTAAGTAAGGGGATGATGTAGCCAAAGAAGGGATGATATAGAAAATCTCATGATCTTAAGTCGGTGCAAAAGGTGCGCAGAGGCCATGGAAACTGGAGAAGGTGTAAAAACCAAGCAGTGACAAGGCAGCTCCCCGGAGCTGCCCCAGCCCTGAAGTAATGCGTGCCTGTTCTAGCAGAGCGTACTCTTCCTCCGAGCACTTCAGCTTGAGCACCAGGGAGATTAGTCATTTTACCGAAAGGGTTTTATCTTTAAAGCAGAGACAGCTTAGGGACAGAAAGTATCAACTCCTCGAGAACTGGAGAATTGTTTAGGAAGCCAAATGAATAAAAGAAAATATAAAATTTGCATGAAAATGTTTCTCTAAGGGTAAAAACTCAGTTTCCTGAGGGATTTAAAATCAAACGCACACTGAAAGACAGTGGTTTTCAAAGTGGGGTTCAGGCCCATCCTCCTAACCTCTTCCTTGCTGAAATGCAAACATTTCTATTTCTGTTTTGTCTTTTGTGGTTTCAGGAAAGATTTCCCTTTAAAAAAGTGAACAATTTCCTTTTAAAACAATGGAAAAGGAAATCTGATGACATCCCTACCTCTTGCTATTTGCTTTTCCTTTAAATATGATCAGAGATCTAAAACATATTTTCCTGGGCAGTGTTACTAAAATCTGAAAAGTTTCAACAATATTATTCTATAAAGTCAATGAGCCCGGCCAGTGTGGCTCAGTGGCTGAGCGTCGACCCATGCACCAAGAGGTCACCAGTTCAATTCCCGGTCAGGACACATGCCCAGATTGTGGGCCCGATCCCCAGTGGGGGGCATGCAGGAGGCGGCCAATCGATGTTCTCTCTCATCGATGTTTCTATCTCCCTTCCTCTCTCTCTAAAATCAGTAAAGGAAAAATAAATAAATAAAGTCAATGAGCAAAAGAAGGTCTTAGGAACAAATGAAACTGTTATTCCCACCTCTCTTAAATCTGTTCTTTCACTGCCTCCCAGCTCTCAATATTTCTGGACAGTAACACACCTTCCAGCTACCGTACTCCAAAAATATTTCCTTCAATGGCTGCATTTAATTTCTTTTTTTGAGAAGGCAAGCCCCAAATTTATAGAAATCTCTAGAATGAGACTGTTCAATTACCAAAAATAACACACGTTCTGTCAGGGTAGAATCTGCATTGTGTTCTTCAACATACTCGCTAATGAAGAGCAGCCAGACCCTAGAACCGCTCTCTGCTTTCATAGCAGACGCTCTCCAAGTGAATGACAGCCAGGGAAAAATGCATAACACAAAGGCCGTTTTTCTTTGATGGGATCAGGAAGAAGTGTGGAACCCACGCTTTGGCCACTTATCAAGACTTCATCAGTGCAACAAAATAGAACAAATCTCCGTGGAAAGGATTCATTCGGCACATATAACTTCTTTCCGTATATTTTTCCTTCACATCAGATTAAACATAGTTTGCTGTCATTTTAGAATCATTGAGTACATCTTTTTTTAACTAGAAAAGAGTTTACTTGAACATTTACATAATTTTATTGCTGTTTATTACAACAGCAAAAATGTTTAACTGATTTGTAGAACCCACCCAGTAACGTGAAAGTGAAATCCGTCTCCCAAGAAGATACGGTTGTGGCTGAATGCTTCTGATGCTCAGAGTACAGCATGAAGAAGAAAATTCCTGCATGTCATTTGGTTCTTGCTGCAATCTCTCAGAAATCAAATATCAATAAATATCAAAGTCACTGTTATTAAAAAATAGCTTCCATGGGCCAGAGATCCAAGAAAGAGCAGTTTAGATGAGTGATTCCCAGAATCGAGTGAGTCCTCCTTTAGTCCAATGAGATGATGCCAGGAATGTCACTTCCACTGCTGGGTATGACCCTGTCTCACTCCTGCTGCTGCTGAGCGAACATGAGGACTGTTTTCATGGGGCTGGTGGTGGCGACAGATGTGCTGCTTGCTGTTAAGGATGAGGTGAGACTGGGGAGCAACTGGAATAAGGGAAGGAAAATCCAAACCTGGCAAAGCTGATGACATGCTTGATATTGCTTGTGGTGGTATGGTACTGAATAGTCTGTCAATGAAGGCAGAATAGCAGCGGGATCAATGGAAGTCACACTGGGCACCCTTACAGAAGATGGCTGATACATGAGAACCCCTTTGGTTGGGCTGCTTTGTGTTTCTGAACAGGAGGGTCTTCTTCTTCATCAGAAGAGCTTTCTGTTGTTCGGTCAGGAACACCCACTTTCTTCTTGCTTGCCTCATTGGCTGCAGTCACTGATCAAGGCTTACCAAGACACTTGAAATTTATGTTTTTGTACACGGCTGGCTGGATACTTTCATAGCTTCTTTCTTCCATCTCATTGGACACCAAGAGCCGTCTTCTTGGAATTTAATCTTATGCACATCAGAACAGCCATTGAGAATCTCCATAAAAAGCCCATCTAAAATTAGACGTTCAGAGGCAGCTATTTTGTCACACACAGGACAAATCCAGTGGGCTTCTTCTCATCCATTTCAGGTAAAGAGCAGCATCAGAGCACTGTAGATGTGTACAAGTCACTGCTCGGCATGGTCTCGTCAGCCTCGTTTTCCCAAAGGGACACATCAAGGATACCCGAACGCTGGTAGTAGCAATTTTGCTATCAGGATCTGCAGTAAGTTTTTCTTCAACTTTACAATTTCTCATACCCAAGAAATGGAACTCTGGTTTGACACAGCTGAAGCTAACCTAACTGAAGATGTAATTAACATTCAAGGGGCATCCAGGGTGCTTTTGTTCAATCTCATTTTTTAGGTGGTGGTACGTAGCCAGGCAAAGGAAAAAGCTTCCCATTTACTGTTATACAGAAACTATTGGATAGTTATCTTCTCGAGGGCAGCTTGTTTGTGCCAAGTTGAACTTGGACTGTATGATCTCTCCTACAACCTGGCAAACAAACAAACAAACAAACAAACTCTGGATATGCATCTCTCTCTAGCTTGTTGAGGTGTCAGAGCAAAAATAAAAAAACTCCTCTTGAAATTGTTGAATACTGTTTCAAACTAAATTCGTGGGCTTGATGAGAACATCAAGAACATCATAAAAAGGCAAGGTTTTTAACTGCACGTCAAGGTGGACAGGAGGACGAGGGGAGACGGCTGCTGCACCGCAAACGCGGCTTAGCACGTATCTTGAAGCCACAGAACCGACGGGAGGGCGGTGAGTGAGGTGTAGCAAGAGGAAGGCAGCCTGTGGAACCTGACACAGCCGAGTCGGGTTCTGCAGGGGATGAGCTACCATCCAAACTGAAAACCAATGATTTGACTGTGGATAAATTAGAAAGCCCTTCAAGACTCCGTGGGTGTCAGTGTCTACACAGTTCTCGGATTTTAATCTGAACTGCGGGGCTGCTTCCACTCTTCAGTAAATGCACCACCCTCATGAGGAGGTCATGCTTGCATCCACTTTTATTCCGTCCAGCAACGCCTAGTGACACTTGTAGCCCGGATACCCTAAAACGAGAAACCATATTCCTCAGCTCCTTGAAATCCACCATTTTATACCACCCACGGGCGCCGCTGCCACCACGGCACCCCGTCCCGCAGCCGCCAGTGACGCTGCCGCCACCAGGGCCATCGCCTCCAGCGCCATCTGGCACTGGGCGCTGCTGAAGACACCATCGCCAGGCCCGGTCCAGCTTTGCGTTTTTAGAATAAACCCAATGGACATAGGCCTTGGATTACAGTGTCTTCCTCCCCCAGGAAGCTTTTTGGAAGGTATCTGGGCACTGGCAATTCAGGATGAACTTCAGCCAGCTTTAGGCCCTGAGATGCTTGGAGGTCTTCCAGGGCTGCTCTACTTTCTGTTTATTCTTTTTTTGTTTTTGTTTTTGATCCTCACCTGAGGATATTTTTACATTCATCTTCAGATAGAGCTGAAGGGAGAGAGAGAGAGAGAGACATCGATGTGAGAGAGACACATCGATTGGTTGCCATCTGCACGACCCCAACTGGGGCTGGGGAGAACCACAACTGAGGTACGTGCCCTTGGCCGGAATCGAACCCGGGACTCTTTGGTCTGTGGGCAGCACTCTTACTGCTGAGCCATACCAGCCAGGGTTTTCCATTTATTCTTACTCCTAAGGCAGCCACTCATGTTTCTGGGCCCACGTGGCAGGGAGAGTGACCAGAGCTCCTCCTCTGTGGTGGTCCCTAAACTTTAACTTTGGTCTACTTGCTTCGCAAAAATTTCTGGAGTACTATTAAGACTCTCAGCCTCTCAGCCCCCTCTTCCAGAATCAGCAAAACACTCAGCTTTCTGCACTATATCATCCTCCAAATCATGACCTGGTCATTCTTTCCTGCCTTATTAATCCCCTGAGGGCTTCAGTTTCTTCATAAAAATAACAATGATTATTATGCTTGTTATCATCATTATTTTGTTCAGCTTTTGTAGCTGTTCTCACTGGGAAGATTGGTCTGGATTACCTAATCAGTCATTACTAGAAGTAGACGTTTGTATGTTCTCAATTAGAAAGATAAAGTATAGAAAAATAAAACATATATGTATGTTAAAGCAACCCATGGATCACCACCTTGGTAAAGAAATAAAACATTATCAGTGTCTTAGAAACCTGTGTGTCCCGCCTCAGTCACATTCTTTTCTCCCTCTGTGATAGCTAAGCCCTACCCTGGTTTTTGTGTTAACCTTTGCTTGCTTTTCTTCAGTGTTAGAACCTGTGATGCATTCCCAATTTTAACGCTTAAGTGTTGCCTGTTCGAACTTTATATGAATGGAATCTTATTAAAGGTATTCTTTGGTGTCTCACTTCTTTTGCTCAAGGTTATGTTTTTGAAATTTATCCAAGATGATGATTTTCTCTGCTCCATAGTTTTCCGTTGGTACACAGTGTATTTTTCCATTCTACTGTGGATGGACATTTGTATTGTTTCAGGTCATGAGCTGTTATAAGCAATATTATAGTGAAAGTTCTTCTACACACCTGGTGCACAGGTAGGGTTTTAGGATATACATATCTTTGACTTTGTCTGATAATACCAAACTCTTTCTCAAATGGTTGTATTAGGTTATGATCCCACAACAATGAATGAATTCCTGTTGCTTCATAATTTTGCCAACATTTGGTATTGATTGACTTTTTACACTTTTGCTAATCTGATGAACACAAAATAGTGTACATTGTGTATTTTGCTGATGTCTGTTGAGATTCCACATTTTTTCATATGGGACCATACACATTTGCTTTTCCCTGAAATACCTGTTCCTGTGTCTTACTCTTTTTGTTTTGTTTGGGCTTTTTTTTTTTTTTCTTATTGATTCCTAAAAGTCTTTCTGTATTCTAGATCATGGCTAACCAATAGAACTTCTTCTTTTTTTTTTTTTTAATCCTTATCTGAGGATATTTTTCCATTGATTTTTAGATAGGGTGGGAGGGAGGGAGAAAGAGAGAAACATTGATGTGAGAGAGACACATCAACTGGTTGCCTCCTGCACGACCCTGACTGGGGCTGGGGATCGGAGCTGTGACCCAGGTATGTGCCCTTGACTGGGAATTGAACCCACGACTCTTTGGTCTACAGGCTGACACTCTAACCGCTGAGCCAAACCGGCAAGGGCTTCAGTTTATTTTTAATATCTTGGTTACAAAATCCTTCTTATGCTGAGGTCTTAGGAATTGATTTTTGTGTATCCCATGAGGAATTGTAATTTTCTTCCCCTCATCAGTTTACTTGGAATCATTTACTGAATGGTCTTTCCTTTCCTCACCAATAGGCATGGCTGGTAGTATTAATAAGGATATTGGCAAGAAACACATGGCATACTCAAACAATATATTTAAAGAGAGTTTAATTAAAAGTGCTATTCAAAAAATAAAGGTACTATTTGTAAAGGCAAGGGCAGGGTTAAAGGAAACTGCAAGAGATGGTGAAGCATGCTGGGGCTGGTAGCTATAGCTGAGAACACTTACCCACTTCTAAGTCTGAAGGGTCAGGGGAAGGCAGGACTTACTGGATCCCGAGAAAGAAGCAGAAGAAGAAAATCACTAAATAAGAGGTGAGATTTTCTGCAGAGACGCATACCAATCACTGTGGCCCATGAGAGAGAGATGGAGAGGGGGGGGGGGGGGGGGAGAGAGACAGTTGGCCAGAGGAATAAATACCTGATCACTCAATCTCACCCTTGTCCCTCCTTCAGATTTCCTGCTGGTACGGAACTCATCATAACCCAGTGGAAGCAGAGGAGAGGGAGCCCACTGATGGAGTGTGTAAAGGTCAGCTCCTGGGCACAGAGCAGAGTGGAAAAGAGTGGACAGGGCATCTAGATAGACAAACAGAAACCATCAGACCCCCCTGTTCTGTTATAAATCTGCTTTCCATGAATGCATGGGTATGTATGAGTTCATTCTCCACATTGTGCCATTGGTCTATTTGTCTGCACCAATACCACACTGCTTTAGTTATTATAGCTTTAAGTATGGCTTCGTATTTGGGAGAACAAGTCTCCCCTCCTTGTTTTTCTTCTTCAGGAATACTCTGCTGTTTGTTCTTCCATGTGTATTTTAGAATCAGTTTGCCAATATCTATAAAAAACTCTATTGGAATTTTTATTGAAATTGCATTGAACCTACAGATCAATTGGGAGACAATTGACATATTTATAATATTGAATCTATTTGTCCAAAGATATGGGTTATGTTTCTATGTCCTTGGGTTTCATTTAATGTATTCCTTAATAAAGTTTTATAAAGGGCTTTCATTTTTTTCGTTAAAATTTTTTCTAGATACTTTCTCTTTTTATTGCCATGGTAAGTATGTTTTTAAAAAAATGTCTCTTTGCTTGATTCTTGCTCCTGTGTAAAAATACAATTACTTTAGTCTATTTTAGACCTAGCAACCTTACTAAATTATCTTAAAAATTCTAATAGTTTATTTGAGAGTTCTTTGGGATTTTCTATGTAGAAAGCTGTTACCTTTAAATAATGATAGTGCTGTTTCTTCCTTTACAATCCATATATGTTTATTTTAAAAATCTGGTTGTGCTGCATAGGACTTCAAGGAAAGTGTAGAATAGAAGTGGTATTAGGAGACATCCTTAACTTTTTTGTGTTGCTATTTTATTAATTGTTTTTTTGGTCATTTTGTAGTTCATCTCTGTTCCTTTCTTCTTCTAATTTCTCGTGTACATTGATGACTTTCTTTAGTAATTTGTTTGGGTTCCTTTTTCTTTATTTTCTGTGTATCTGTTATAGATTTTTGAATTGTGGTTACCATAAGATTTATATATAACAAGCTATGTAAATACCAGTTTATTTTTTAAATTATTTTCTTTTTATTGATTTGAGAGGGCGAGAGAAACATCGATTTGTTGTTCCACTTATTTATGCATTCATTGGTTGATTCTTTAAAAAAATTTTTTTCATTATTGATTTTAGAGAGAGAAGAAGAGAGAAGGGGAGAGAGAGAGAAGATTGATTGGCTGCCTCCTGCACGCCCCCACACTGGGGATTTGGCCCCACAACCTGGGCATGTGCCCTGACCAGGAATGGAACCGGTGACCTCTTGGTACATAGGTCGATGTTCAATCACTGAGCCACACCGGCTGGGCCATTGGTTGATTCTTGTATGTGCCCTGACCAGGGATTGAACCCTGAACCTTAGAGTATAGGGATGATCCTCTAACCAACTAAGCTACCTGGCCAGGGCCTATAGCAGTCTATTTTAAGTCGATGGTCACTTAAGTTTGAATGCATTCTAAAAGCACTACATTTTTTCCACAACCCTCTCCCCACATGTTTGTTTTTGACATATTTTACATCTTTTGTGTGTGTTTATCTCTTCATTTATTACTGTAGTTACACATGGTCTTACTACTTTTGTCTTTTAACCTTCAAACTCGTAGTTTTATGATTGGTTGCTCCACTACATGTACTAAATGTTTGTCTTTATCAGTGAGATATTTTTCTTTCCTCTATTATCTTACTTTTAGTTTTGGTCTTTTCTTTTCCACTTAAATAAGTCCCTTGAACATTTCTTCTAATGCTGGTTGAGTGGTGATGGACTCCTTGAGTGTTTGCTTGTAAAGTCATGGAAACATAAAGAGCATGGCAAATTCAGGGAGGTGACAGATGTGACCATTTTAGGGACAGGATGGAAGAGGAGGGTGGGGTGGGAGGGGCAACAAGATTTGAGTCTGGAAAGGTGGACAGGGACCAGGCTTCTAAGGGCCTTAGTTCACAGTGAGAATTGTGGGAGCCATATCCTCAGGGCATCAAAGGCTATTTAAACATTGAAGCAGGAGGATAATGTGATCTGGCTCATGTTTTAAGTTCCAAGTGATCGGAGTGGAGAGAATGGACAGGAGGGGAGGAACCAACTAGAATGAGGAAGACCAGAGAAGAGTGTTGAGCTGAGCCTTGAAGGATGAAAGGGAAACACCAGGCAAGGGGGATGGCAAAAACCTCTGGTGTAGAAAGTGGGAAGCATCTGGAGTGTCAAGGGGCCAGTGAAGTGATCAGGCTGACCGGAACCCAAGAAGGGCCATAAAGTGGGAAAGCAGTAGGTACATGTTAGGTGGGGCGTCTAGGGCTCAGAAGTCTGTAGAACCAAGTGAGACATTGTCCATGAAAGACTCAAGTATGAGGGGTTGGAGATGTAGCACAGGGTACTGGAAAGAGATCAGTTGGAGATGAGAAAACCTAGACTCTACAGTCAGCTCTGCCACCAGCTTGCTACATGAGTTTGAACAAGTTGTTTCTCCTCGCTAGTCTCAGTTTTCTCGCTTATAAAATGATGAAGCCACTCTAGATCTCCTCCTTCTAGCGCTGGTAACTTAGGATCCAAGCACCAGCCTCTATCCTTTTGTTGACGGGTGTGTTTGCATTTGCCCCAGACTGTCTCAACCAGGCTCACTGCCTGTCTACATCCTGCCATGTTCAGTCTCGTGCAAAGGAAGCAGAATTAGTGGATGAGACAGGATGCAAGACAAAAATAAGCATAATACATATCCTCAAAGAAATAAGAACGGCTATTGTGATGAAGATACAGACAAGGAAAACCCAATAATTGAAATAACAGACTTAATACATAGGTTGAATAACAGAAAGGACAGAGAGGAAGAATAATGTATCAGTTAGCTTTTGCTGTATAACAAACGATCGCCGAAGTTAGTGTCTTAAAACAAGAGCTATTTATTTATTTATTTTTTTCTTAAAATGAATTAGAAAGAGGAACAGGTTTGGTGGGAAATGTTCCTTTTTTGTTTGTTTTAATTTTTTTTTCTTTATTGATTTTAGAGAGAGAGGAAGGGAGAAGGAGAGAGAGAGAGAAATATTGATGAGAGAGAACACTGATTGGCCGCCTCCTGCATGCTCCCACTGGGGATCGGGCCCACAACCTGGGCATTTGCCCTGACCTGGAATCAAACCAGCGACCTCTTGGCACATGGATCGATGCTCAACCACTGAGCCACATCAGTCGGGCAATAAGAGCCATTTATTAGTGCTTGTAGTTTACTAGACAGTTCTGTTATCTTGGTCAGACTCAGTTGATCTCAGCTGAGCTTGCTTAGGTATCCGGTCAGTGGGAGGGTCAGCTGGGGTCTAGTTGGTTTAAGATTGTCTCACATACTTGTCTGACAATTGTCTGGTTGTCAGCTGGGACAGAGGGGCTTCCGGGGCCACATGTCTCTTATTGTCTAGTAGGCTGTCTGGGCTTATTCATGTGATGTCGGGATTCTGAGAGAGAGAGAGAAAATGCGAGTAGTCAGAATATGTCACAATGTCAGCCAGTCAAGAATGGAGAAATAGACTCCATCTATCAATGGAAGGAGCTGCAAAGTAACACTACAAAGGGCATAGGAAAAGGAAGAGACGAATTGTGGCCATGTTGTAGTCTACCATCCATCCTCTGAATGTCATTCACATTCACCCCACATTAAAATATCTTCACTCCCATCCCAGAACCCTAAAAAATTCTCATCAGACTGTGACGTCAAGCTGGAAGTCCAGGATCCCATGATGTGTATCAGATTCCAGTGAGACTCTTCAAATGTGCCTCCTGTTCATTTGCAGACCCGTGAACCAAGAAGATGGGTTATGTGATCTGCATGTACATCGAATGCATTGGTGAGACAGGCAAAGGGTAAATGTAATGCACACATTATTCAAAAGGGGAAAGAATGGGAGCAAATACCAGTCACTGGTTCATAGCAGTGCTGAAATCCAGCTGGGCTACTGCTAACAGATCTTCCACCAGGGAAACAGGGAATATTCCTTAATTAGGTCTCGTTTCTGCTCCCTGGGAGTAGTTCCCCAGTTTATTTTTTCTCTGGCTCTTGGGTCTGCCCTCTGGGACTCCCAAGAAATGGCCTGCGTTTATAGCTAGGTAGCTTTCTCAGTCTGCTTCCTGTCTATAGAAAACTAGGGACCCAAAGGACCTTTTATAATTTAAACAGTTTCCCATTCCAGTTCCTTGTAATCCAGGCCGGCAGCACCTTCTCTTGCTCAGTTCTCCTAAAACCCGTGTGGGCTTCCTATGAATAGGAAGGATTTTGCCCAATCCATTTGACAAAAGTCACACCCACAGATATTTTGAGATGTGACTCTCTCCTTTAGATTTATTCACAGCTACTTTGGAGTTGTCAGGCAGCCATGGGACAATGTTTTTAAAATTCCTAGGAGTCCTTTTGTCGAGAAGAAAGGGTCTCCTAGGAGGCAACAACTTAATTCTCTCAGAGGTCTTGACAAAGAGTCTTTCAGTCACACCTGCTCGTCTGTAGTGCAAGTTACACAAAGCTTCCACTGGCTTGAAAACCTCCTGCCTGGACAACGACGGCTCCTCTGGTCATGGTGTTCAACGCTGGCTCCTTCTATGGACAGGCAATATAACTATTGCCTACAAAGTGTGCTAAAAAAGGCACCGGAAAGAGTCTATTCTCAGACTCAAAAATCATTTTGATTTCTCCCGTGCCTGAATTCCTTCCACAGAGACTCATTGCTGTGGGTTAAGCATTAACCTGTCAGGAGATCAGCCATGTGTGGTCATTGTCATGGGTAAGTGCTCAGGGCCTGGCCCTCAGGAAGTGCTCAGCATATCTTACTCCCCTCCCCCCAGTCCACTCCTGCTTTCCCTAAGGATCCTCTCTTCCAATTGATATTACACCACGGGAGGGAACACGGTAAGGCTCTGTCACCTCAGTGTAAGTGAGTTGGTTGGTTGGTGTTGTGAACAAATATTTATTGAGCACATGCTGTGTTCCAAGCCCTGTCCTAGGCGCTGGGGCATAGCCCTTTTTGGAGTGTACAACCCAGCGGGGGCAGGTAGATGGAAAATAAGAGAACAGTGCATCAAATAATGACAGATTGTGATAACCCCACGATGGAAACAGGTGAGGGGGCTGGGATGAGGCAGCTGGGGAGCCCTGCTGTCTGCTGGGAGCAGAGAATGGGGAGGAGGGCAGGGGAGGCTGAGGACAGTCCTGTGCCTCCTCCACAGTTTTGCCCGATGACTGCAGAAAGGACACTTTAGTTCAAATAAACAAATAAATCTAGAGAAATATGATCTGTCATAGCAAACTCAACACCATTAGTCATGATTCCCTCAAGGATCAGAGCAATGGACTTGGGTGTCAGGAGCCCTTGGTTGTAATGCCAGCATAACTCCCAACCCCTGCCTGACCTTGGTGAGCCCCCTCCTCTTCTGGACCCCTGGCTCCTGGGGTCTAAAATGAGGGAGGGGGTGGAGTTCAGTGCTATCTGACCACCCATGACTTCAGGAAATGACCAGCACCTTCCATGGGAGTCCGTCAGCCTCAGAAAGGCAGATAGCTGATTGCCACCCAGCTTCTAGCTGTTAGAATTCCCTCTTGTCTGTCCAGTTGTGCAGTTCCTGCCTCAGTTCATTGGGTTCCAGCTCTAGGCCATTTTTTCTTTTAAGCATTTAGTCATCCAGACAGTTGGCAAATCAGTGTCTCTGGTGCAGTGATGAGCTGGCCTGGATGTTGCTCCAGAAAGTCTTGGCTCACTCTTGGTTCCATCCAAATTCTCAGGGAGTGCCTGCCATGTTCTGTGCTTTTAAAACCTCTTCTCTCCATGATTAAGAGCAGATAATAATAAGAAAACATCACAATAAGAGCCTAGTGTGTCCTCAGGGACAGGAGTCATTGCATTTAATCCTCACATCAGGCCTTGAAATGGGGGCACTGTCACCAGAATCTCATAGACTAGGAAGCTAAAGCTGAGAGAGGTGAAGCCGCAGATGGGCCAGGGGAAGGTGAGGTCTACCTCTGCTCCTGCTTGTCAGTATCTCCTCCCCAGCCCCCTTGCTGGGCTCCACCAGCCAAAGATTGCTGCTATTTTGAAGTGACTCACTTAAGCTACTCTAGCAAGATGGTCCTGAGAAAGTACTGCTCAGCCATACCTCTGGTCACAGCTTTGAAGCTCATGTCTCCTTTCCATCCCCCTAGAATCAGAGTAAATAGAGGCCCTGTTGGTCCCATATCTGCCCAGAAGTGGACAGACTTCATTCTCTACTTCCCTTGTCAATAACCATAAAAAACAGGCTGTTGCTCCATCCTGACCTGACAGGCAGACCCAGCTGGGCATAGATGACACCCACCATTCAGGTGTGATTGTGCTGGGTCCTTCCAAAAATAAACATCCCAGGAGCAGGGAGGCTGGGCCAGGGATGGGAGCCCTGTCTCTGATTTTGCAGCAGTCAAGCGACACTATTTCATTCAGCTCTGTGTCTAGTCCTGCAGCTGGTCAGATGTCTATGTCATGGAACAGGTCTCCAGGATAAGGCTCTTTCCAGCGGAAGTGGTTGGTCATCAGGATGTATCAGTGACATGTAGTCACATCTGAGGACGTTGAGGGGCAGTGAGGCCTTGGGATTGGCCCTTCCAGCAGCATAACCATGTCTTCAAGACCCTGACTCTCTGTTATCCCAAAGTCAGCGTCACGCAGGGCTGGTTCGCTCCTGGATCTGGGGCAGCTGCCAGTAGCAGCAGGGACTGCACCCTGTGGGGAGACACTGCTCTCTGTCTCTTCTGAGAGGAAAGGAGTCTTTCCCCCAGGAACCCCCCGGAGACCTTTCCTCGCACTTCCCTGGCTAGGAGGGGAATAGGAGCCTCATCAGGACTTAGATTAATCACTTTTTCTTTGAGTCATTCAGGAGTGGTGCTGAGGCTGGGTGGAGAGCTGAACAAATTCAGGCTTCTGAGGATGGAGGGAGATGGTTGCCCAGAGGAACCAAAAGTGTCCACCGTTCAATGTCATGCTGCTGCAGCTATAGAAACTGTTCAGATCCCCAAACTTAGACGTCTTTGGACCTGCAGGTGAACTTGTTCATTAATTGTTGATCTGAGGGGGCAAGGACTTGTTTTGAGATGCAGGTGCAAAACGAAGGCCAGTTCTCCGTAGCCCAGGCAGAAGGGGAGAAGCAGTGAGCTGGGGCTTGGGACAAGGTCCGTGGGGCAGCACAGGTATTGGGACACATTTTTCTCAAAGCTTAGTCCTTCCTTCCTTCATCAGAATTAGAATCACCAGGCTAGGGTGGGCTGAGGAGCCTTCACGGTTATAGATTTGTAAGGCCTTTGGCTGAGAACCTTTGGGGCTGGGGCCCAGGAAGCTGCCTGTTTTTAACAAGCCCCCAGGTGATTCTCATGCACACTGGACCGGAGCTGCGGCTGAGCTGTCCACACTGGCTCTAGAAACGGAACCAGGAAGCCAAGTCCAAGGGTGCAGAGTCTGCATCCCAGTTCAGCCAACAGTTGGCATTGGGGTCCAAGGTAAAGGAGGCGGTCCCAGTATGGTGGGAGTCCAAGCTATGTTGGATTCTCATGGCTCAGGTCAGGCAGTGGGTGATAACGTTCATTTGTTAACATTTTTCTCAACAAACATTTATTAAATCCTTGCATGTGATAATCCTGAAAGATACAGATGAAATCGTGCCCATCCTCAAAGAGTCACAGTGTAGCATGTCAGGGAAACAGACAGAGCACAGGAATTCCAGTGTGGCATGAGAGGTGTCATAGTGAACCTGGGGCTCTGGGAGCGCGTGGGAATGGCCTCACCTGCTCGGGGGCTGGGGCAGGTTAGTGTCCTAGGGCTGCTGTAACAAATCACCACAAACCTGGTGGCATAAAGCGACAGAAATTTACTCTCTTACCGCTCCGGAGGCCAGAATCTGAAAGCAGTTTCACGGGGCCCAAACCAGGGTGTCGGCAGGATCACGTTCCCTCCAGAGGCTCCAGGGCAGGGTCCGGTCCCCTCTCTTCCAGCTCTGGGGTGGCGCATTCCTTGGCTTGTGGCAACATCACTCCAGTCTCTGCCTCTGTGGTCACATGGCCTCCTCCTTCTCTGTCTGGGTCCACTGTCCCTCAGTCCCCCTCTTTATAGGGGTGCTCAGGTTCACTTGGGAAATCCAGGAGAGTCTCCCCATCACGAGATCCCTAACTTAATCCATCTGCGCCGTCCTTTTTGCCCTTTAAGATAATATTTGCTTGTTGCAGGGATCAGACCTATATATCTTCGGGGGCCATGACCATAGCAGTCAAGAGAAAAGGAGACGTAGGAGTCGGCCAAATGAAGCAGCTAGGGAAGCACATTAGAAAAAGAAACACAGCACGCTCATAAGCAACACCCGGCACTGCACGTGGTTTTCGGGGACTGAGGCTCCCAGCGTGGGGAGGGAGCGGAGGCGGGAGGAGAGGCTGTAGGGAGGTGGCTAGGGCCAGGTGAGGGGGTCTTTGGCTGTGGACCCGATTCCATGGCTAGTGGGGAGCCATCAGAGGCGTTTGAGCATGAGTAAGGGTTGCACCAGCTGCACTGTGGAGAGGGGATTTCAGGGGAACGCTGGAGGTGCGGGACCGTTCAGGAGGATTTTGCAGTGGTGCCAGGGGGAAAATGATTAGATCTGAGCTAGGCAAGTGAATCATGTTAGTGGATGGATCTGCGGGCTGTTTACAAGGTAGAATGGGCAAGTAGAATTGGATGGGGAGAATGAGAGCAACTGGAGAGTGAAATAAGACCGCCAGGTTTCTGGCATCATTGCTAAAGGGACCCTAGAGGGGGGCATCTGAGGAAGGTGGGACAGGTTAAGACTTATCTATGGACTCCTTGATTCGAAGTGATTGTGGGTCCCTCTGGTGTCTAGGAAGCAGTGGATTATAAGGGCCTGGAAACAAGGAGAAGAATCCGGCTGGAGATGTAGGTTTGGGATGCCCGCACACGTAGGTAGTAGGTGAAGTGATGTGTGGGAGTGTGTTCACCCCGGAGACAGAGAGTGCAAAGGGAATAGATGGACCGAGCAAGAGACCTCCTCATGGGAGACTGAGAAGCATAGCTGTAGAAGTGGGAAAAGTCCCAGGACTTTGGGCTTAATACTCTGAGTTTGGTTGGGATCTTTGTATTTAAAAAGAGCGAGTGGGCCCTGGCCAGTTTGGCTTAGCGGTTAGAGCATCAGCCCGTGGACCAGAGAGTTCTGGGTTCGGTTCCTGCTAAGCGCACGTATCTAGGTTGCAGTTTGTCCCCGGCCCTGGTTGGGGTCGTGCGGGTGGCAACCAGTCGATGTGTCTCTCTCACATCAATGTTTCTCTCTCTCTCTCTTCCTCCCTCTCTCCCACCTGCTCTATCTGAAGATCAATGCAAAAATGTCCTCAGGTGAGGATTAAACAAAAATAATAATAAAAAAAATAAGAAGAGTGAGTGGGAAAAGGATAGTGCTAACACTAAAGGAATAGCTTTCTCATGGGGAAATTTGGAGACTCTGGGAGGAGATTTGAGTGAGAGGCTCTCAGGTCATGCACATAGACAAGCCCTCTATGCTTCTTTGCTGTTTCCTGTCAGCAGCCTCTGTGAGAACCCAGTCTCCTGTCTGGGATCCTGGGAAGCCCCAGGTAGTACCAGGAAACCAGCCGTCAGCTGCATTTGTTGTTGATTCTTAAAATACATTCTGTACCAACAGCACGGCTGAAGCAAAAATCAGGATGCAGCATGGGCAGAGAGAGCCATCTGTGCTTTTCAAATGACCCATTATTTTTGGCTTGGTGAAATAAGTGTCTCCCCACAGACACTTCCTCGTCTGCCCTTCCTTCTCCTCCCTCCACACAGAAGTCCTGAGAAATTCTGAGCCTCGGATGGTTAGAACTGATACCTAGGTGAGGAATCTGGAACCCGGAGGGTGGAAGTTCTTCCTCTCCGACGAGCTGGGGCAGATGCCCCATCAGAGCCCCCCCTTAGAGCCCACCGCTGTCTTCCCCTGGGTCCACGCCCCAGTGCTGAGATGTCGATCACAGCCGTCAGTAATAATATACCACTGACATCTTAGGAAGTTCTTTTCACATTTCTTATTTGCTCAATCCCCAAACCTATCATAGAAGTAAGAAAAAACCTTGTTAATCTTTGAGAAATCAGGGTCAGAGAGAATCAGGGATTTGCCCAAGATTTAGGAGCAGAACCCAGGTCTCCGTGATTTCAAATCCCATGTCCTTCCCCCTCCCAGCACTGTTCCCATCTCAGGTGGCAGGGCCTAGCACCAACACCACCTGTGGACCTGGTGGTGCCCAAGCCACAGGCTGGTACGAGCTGCTGGGTACCTGCCAGGTGGTCCTTTCAGAAAGGGAAACAAGCCGCCCAGAAGGAAAGGGAGGGGCCACCAAACAGATGACTTTCCCATCTCGCAGTGGGCTGGCTCCGGGCCATCTGATGGAGTGGAGTGTTTTGATGCAGCTAAGGACACATTTCTTGACCTTAGGAAATAAGCTCTCAAGCATTCAGCTTTAAAAAAAGAAAATCAAGTAATGCAAAAAGCAGACATCATCCCATCCCTGAGGTTTGCCCTATCCATCCTGAGTCTCAGACCATCTATCTCCGAGCCTCCCTGGGGCCTGACCGTCCCTCGCCCAAATCCCGAGCCTCTGCCTGCCGCCTACACGCACTCTTCCCTGACCCCCAGCCAAAGACTGAAACTCACTGTCTGGGGTTGTCTCCCATCCTTCACCCAGCCTCCAATCTGTCTCACTCAATTCCTGAGCCTTAATATTAACTCCACCGGTCACCCAAATACTGAACCTCATCCCATTTCAGACCCCATCTCACCCCTCGCCCCATCTCCATATCTACCACCAGCTGCAACACCAACAATCCTTTCCTTACCCAAACCCAAATACCAACTGTCACCCAACTCTGACCCTTCTGCATGCTTCACTTTGTTCTTGAGCCTCGGGGCTGGGGGCAAAGGTGCCTCTTGCGCACCTCACCAGGAAATGTCATAAATGCTCAATGGTTCTCTTTGAGGGTAACTGAACTAGTGTGGCTGTCAGTTTGTCCACAGAGTCAAATTGGCTGCTTCAAAGGGACACTGACCCCGGCTGGGGCCAGGTGGGGGAAGACGTTGTGTAGGAGATGGTCTGTAGTGCTGCCACTGCGCCCAGCTCCGAAGGAGGACGTTCAATTTGCCATCAGTGAGCTGAGCAGCCACGCGAGAGCTGCAGATGGAGCCCGAGAAAAGGGCAGTAATGACCTTCTGTAATGACGTGGCGGATGAGCCATCTCCCGCGTGGGAAATGCAGGCACGAGCCAGCCGTCTTTTCGAGCCAACGAGAAAGGTTCATTTCACAGATTGGTAGTGATCATTAGAACAGTCTTCTCCGTTATTCCACTTGCTCATTGGTTTGTCTTCTCTGTGCCTTGCTGAGTGATTGGCTTTCCAGAGCACCTTGGCTCCCTGGAGGATGAAATGAGGTCTGCAAATGCCAGGCGTGCTGTAATTACCGTTGGCAGCGCCACTGGGCGGGTCAACCACTTTCATCTCGACTCTCCTGCAATAACCTGAGCCGTCTTCCTTCGAGAAAATGTTAGCTGAACGACAGATGGCTCCCACAGTGGATTGGGGGGAAAAAAAGGACAGTTCAGTATTTTTTTAAATGAGATTTTTTTTTTTTTTTTTGCTTCAATCTCAAGTTAGATTTTTAACTCACAGAAACTCCCAAGAATTTTCAGCCAGTGTTGTTATAGTTAGGCCACAGCTTTTCGGTTGGCATGTGAAATCCCCCTCCTTCCTGTTTTTAAAGGGTTGCACACTTTCCAAAACCATCATCCTGTCCATCTCTTGCAATGTCCCGGTGTGGAAGGCGTTACTGTTGGCCCCTCACAGATGAGGAAATGGAGGTTTGGGGGCTGAAGGGATCATTCCAGATGATGGAGCTCTGTGACCCCCCTCTCCCATGATTGCCACCATGGTGTTGACTGCCCAGCGAGGGCAGCTGGGGCCTGGGAAGCCTGAGTGAAGTGTCAGGTATGGCTTTCCTAGGAGAGGAGAGAGGGGTATTAGCAGGGTGCCTTCTGTGAAACACAGACACGATTGCAAACTTGGATATTCAGTTCCCTCAGCTAGTTCTAAATATCTAGAGGCTTTGTGTGATGTCAGCTGAATATCCAGATTTTTGGTGGACTTGTTTTTCCTCTGAGTCATTGTTAGTATTTGGTCTTTTGTAGCAGAGAGCCCAGTGCATGATATCAGTGTCTTGTTTAATTCTTGAAATATCAATGAGGTGTGGATGCTGTTATCCTTGCTCTGCCATTGAGAAGTTAAATAACTTGCTTGGGGTCCCACAACTTCAGGGCAGAGTTGAGCTTTGGACCAAGATCTGGATGACTCTTCTCTACCATAGCATACCTCTTCACTACAAGTCAGAAAAAATGGCATTTTTAGTCTGAGCTTTTTCTTTTTTTGAGTTCTGTGTCCTTAGACAAGTTAACAAAATTCAGTGACTGTTTATTAAGTATAAACTTTGGCCAGGCCATGTGCTAAGGGGAGGGAGGGCAGAGCAGGGAGTGCAAAGACTAAAAAAAGGGTAGGCTCCATCCTTAGTTTTAACATTAATGAATGAGTAACTTCCTTTCTCTCATGGATGAGAATGCATCCATAAATCAGCGAGTCTGGCTAGCTTTTCTGAGGTTCCTTTCAGAGTGCACAGACCACGATTCTGTGATAATGATACAGAGTCACAGGAGGGTGGTGCCCACATCTCCTGGATATAAATCTGGGCTTTCACAGTGTCAAAGGTAATCTGTCCCATGAAAGGTCCTTTATCTGCTCTAAGCATTATATTTTTTTGTACACTAATCTGATTTCATCCATACAACAACGGTTTGAGCTAGGTGCCATTGTCATCACCATTTTAAAAACAAGAAAACTGTGGCTCAGTGAGTTTTGCCACCAGCACAGTGTCGCAGAACCAGGACAAGGCAGAGCTGGGACTTCACACCAGAAGAATCAATGCAACAGCTGCTGCTTCCTAATCTAGACCATGGGGAGTAGCTCAGGCCCTGGGAGAATCTGGCTCGTACTGAGAATGAAGCCAGACCCAGAGCTTCAGAAACACCATTTGAAGATGCTCAAGTGGGGGGTCACAGGTCGTCCGCTTCCCCATAGACCATTTGGTATTTGTCACACTGGATCCTTCTCCTTGCGACCTTGTCTGTGAGTCAGTCCCTGACATGGAGTAAGATTAACATGAAATGAAGTCGTGCAGGTGATCCTTTCGAACCTCTGAGATGCCTGTTCCTTGACACATGATGCTCAGTCCCCCCGAAGCCCGTTTGTCTTAGGCAGAAGGCAAATGTCCTCACCACTCAGATGATGTCATTGAATTTCCTGAACCCTCACAGCCTCTGGCTTCTGACAGGTCATCACCTCACAGTGGGCTGCATTCCTCCTGTGGCAAGGAAATGGGTTTGAGGCCAGACTCTTCATTCCCCCAGCTACATTAGAGCTTTAAGATGGTATCTTTGCATTACAAAAATCATATGAGGGACCAAAATAAGAGGCAGTTTATTAAACAGGGAGCTATTGAAAAAATAGTGGAGTGTATCACACTACTAGATGGTAACCAATTTTAACTGGTCAGTTGGATTAAGATGATGTTTCTTCTTTGCAGCTGTGTGTGTGTGTGTAGCCATGACATCATTCTCACCCCTCTTGTACTCAGAGCCTCATAGGGAAGGCCCCGGGCCCCGGGCGTGAGTACGCCAGTCACCGTAGCACCACACAGACAGGAGTGGAAAGGCCTGGTGTTATTCTTCCTGCTGCCCCTTTTTGTCCTTTTTATCCTTCTTTTTATCCTTCCAACTGCCACCAGATTTCCTCAGGAAAATCTTTCCTTGTTGCTTCAGTCTGGACCGAAAAGCAGTCGGTATCATGGTCAGGCATCTCCAGGGCACACACTCATCAGGGAAAGGAATGCAGTGATTTCCAAGTGAAATCAGATAATTCTTGACCGGTCCCAGACACCCCCTTAGAAACTTTGCAAACAGTCTCTCTCCTCTTCCTGCTTTAGTTATATAGAAAACTGTTCCTCCCTAAGCGGGGGAGTATACAGGTTTTCAGTGCAGAATTCTTTCAAGTTTGTTGTATGTTTGAAACTCTTTTTTTTAAAAAAAAGTCTGGCAAGTCAAAGATGCTACTTCCGTCCCTAAGTCAGACTGGCAGCTTAACAAAATAATGATAAAAGAGTAAATTCTACTAATTGCAAATTCCATGTAAGAGAATTTTTATACTATTTATTTATGTTATACTATTTGATTTAGTTAGCTCAGGCTGCTATAACAAAAATAGCACAGACTGCTTTATACTACAGATGCTTCTCACAGCTCTGAGGCTGGGAAGGCGAAGGTCAGGTGCCCAGAGATTTGGTGTCTGGCGGGGCTCCACCTCCCTGTCTGTGGACGTCTGCCTTCTCACTGTGTGCTCGCTGTTGGAAACTTTTAAAGATAAAGTTTGAAAAACAAGATCACATTTAAGATTAAAAACATTAGTTTGAAAACCTAGAACTATCAAACTTATAGAAGAAATATAGAGTACCTTCACAACCTTTAAGTTGCCAAGATTTACTTACTTTTTGGTTAATCTTTACCTGGGGATACTTTTTCCTTTGATTTTCAGAGCGAGTGGAAGGGAGAAAAGGAGGGAAGGGGAGAGAGAGACAGAGACAGAGAGAGAGACAGAGAGACGTCAGTGTGAGACAGACACATCAATTGGTTGCCTCCAACATGCACCCCCGACTGGGGCCAGGGATTGAACCTGCAACCCAGGTACACACCCTTGACTGGGAATCGAACCCGGGACCCTTTGAACCACAGACAGATGCTCTAAGCACTGAGCAAAACCAGCCAGGGCCCAAGATTTGACACAACAAATACTGGTCATAAAAGAAAAAATTGTTAAATGGGACCTACCAAAATTTTTCTGCTTTTTATAAGATACCATTTATGTAAGAATAAGAAAGGGGTTATGGTTCATTTTTTTTCTATGTGATTGTCTAGCTCTTTAGTTAAAAAATAAAAACTTTTATCTTCCCCATTGGATTTACTTGACACCTCAATTAATTGTGTATGTGTAGAGTCTATTTTTGGACTTGGTATTCTGTTCCACCTATTTATTTGCCTATCCTTACACCAGCATCACACTGTCTTGATTACTGAGGTTTTATAGTGAGTCTTGAAATCAAGTAGTCAAAAGTCTTCCAAATTTGTTCTTCATTTTCAAAATGGTTTTGGCTGTTTTAGATCATTTGTGTGTCAATAGCAATTTTAGAATCAGCCTATTTCTGAAGAGGCTGCTTGTACTTGATGTAGATTATGTTAAATCTGTAGATTAATTTAGGGAGAGTGAACATCTTAAACAATATTGAGTGTTCCAATTTATGAACATAGTATATCTCTACATTTGCCTAGGATACTGTAATTTTGCAAAGTGATATTTTGTAAGTTTCAGTTTATAGCTCTCAAGTACCTTTCATTAGATTTATTCTTGGGTATTTAATTTGGCTTATTTTTATGCTATTGTAAATGGAATTTGTTTTGGGAATTTTATTTTCCAATTGTCTGTTGCTAGTATACTGAAATATAATTGATTTTTGTATATTGACCTTGTGTCTTGAAACTGTTAAATTCACTTATCAGTTCTACTAATTTTATAATAGACTCTATAGAGTTTTTAAAAACATCTTTATTGAGTAATTCACATACCATTCAATTCACCCATTTAAAGTAAAGTCTTATTATATTCACAGAGCAGTTTTAGTTTTAGACTAAAATTCAGTTTTAGACCATTTTCTTCACCCCAAAAACAAACTCCACATCCATTAGCAGTCACTCCCTGTCCTCCGCCGACCGCACCTGCCAGCCCTAGACAACCACCAGTCTGCTTTTTGTCTCTATGAGTTATCCTGTTCTGAACATTTCACATACATGGAATGATGCAGTATGTGGTCTTTTGTGACTGGCTCCTTTCCCTTATAGCTCCGAGTACACAAGACACAGTTTATTCTTGTATTATTATTTATGAATTATTGTATTTTCCAAATGAACAACTGTAAACCTACTTTTGCCCACCCTTGTATATTTTTTAAGGTTCTTGCGTGTTGTGGGATGTATCATTCATGCTTGTGGCTGAGTAATATTCTACTGTATGGATGCAACGCGTTTTATGTATCCATTTATCAGTTGATGGACATTTAGGTTGTTTCTGCTTTTTGTCTATTATGAATAATGCTGGTATGAATCTTCATGTACAGATGTTTGTGTGGACATGTTTTCTCTCCCCTTGGATATACACTTAAGAATGGAATTGCTGAGTCATATAGTAGGTCTGTGTTTTATCTTTTGAGGAACTACCGGACTATTTTCCAAAGTGGTTGCCCCATTTTAGATTCTAATTAGCAGTGTTCTAATTTCTCCACATTCTTGTTATCTGTTTTTTTTTTTTTTTTTTAATTATAGTTATGCTAGTGGGTGTGAAGTGATACCTGATTGTGGTGTTGATTTGGTGGCTAGTTGAGTATCTTTCCATGTGCTTGTTGGCCATTTGGACATCTTTGTAGAAATGTTTATTTATATAATTGCTCATTTTTAAATTGTTATAATTGCCTTTTTATTACTGAGTTGCAAGTGTTTTTATTTTTTATATTTTTCTTTTTTTAAATATTTTTTATTGAGATATAATTCACAAACCATAAAATTCACCATTTAAAAGTACAAAATTAAGAGATTTTTAGTATATTCATTAGTTGTGAAACTATCACCAGTATCTAATATAACATTTCTATCACCCAAAACAAACCCAGTACCCATAAACAGTCACTCCCATTACGTCCCCTTATCCAGAATGTTTTTTTAAAGACACTTGGGGGAGGGGCAATTCTTTTTTAAAAAACATTCTGGCCCTGGCCGGTTTGGCTCAGCGGTTAGAGTGTCGGCCTGCGGTCCAGAGAGACCCGGGTTCAGTTCCGGCTAAGGGCATGTACTTCGGTTGCAGTTTGTCCCCGGCCCTGGTTGGTAGTGTGGGTGGCAGCCACTCGATGTGTCCCTTTCACGTCGATGTTTCTCTCTTTCTCTCTTCCTCTCTCTCCCTCCCACTCTATCTGAACAAAAAATGAAAAAATGTCCTACGGGTGAGGATAAAAAAATAAAAAAATAAAAGAAAACAAAAACATCCTGGCCCTGGCCGGTTTGGCTCAGCGGTTAGAGCATCAGCCCGTGGACCAGAGAGTCCCAGGTTCGGTTCCCGCTGAGGGCATGTACCTGGGTTGCAGTTTGTCCCCGGCCCTGGTTGGGGTCGTGTGGGTGGCAACCAGTCGATGTGTCTCTTTCACATCGATGTTTCTCTCTCCCTCTTCCTCCCTCTCTCCCTCCCACTCTATCTGAAAATAAATGCAAAAATGTCCTCGGGTGAGGATTAAAAAAAACAAAAACAAAAACAAAAAAAAGCATTCTGGATACAAGTCCCTTATCAGGTATATAATATGCTAACATATTTTGTTTTTTCACTTTCTTGATAGTGCCCTTTGAAGCACACAACTTTTTCATTTTGCTGAAGTTTGCTTTATGTATTTTTTTTTAATCCTCACCAGAGGACACTTTTTTTTTTTTCATTTATCTTCAGATAGAGTGGGAGGGAGAGAAGGAGGAAGTGAGAGAGAGAAACATCGATGTGAGAGAGACACATCGAGTGGTTGCCACCCACACAACCTCAACTGGGGCCGGGGACAAACTGCAACCGATGTACGTGCCCTTAGGGGGAACCGAACCCGGGACTCTCCGGTCCGTGGGCCGAAGCTCTAACCACTGAGCCAAACTGGCCAGGGCACTTTATGTATTTTTTGGTTCTCTTGTTTGTGCCTTTGGTGTCATGTCCAAGAACCATGGATTTTATACACACACAACCTTGTGGTCTACGAGTGAGGCTGTTTTACTTTGTTCCCAATATTTATGCCTTTTATTTCTTTTTCTTGACCTGTTGCTCCGACTCAGACCTCTACTATAATGCTGAATAAAGTTGGTGAGAGTGTAAATCCTTGCCTTACTACCAATCTTAGGAGAAAAGGTTTAATATTTTATCATTACATGTGATGTTAGTTGTAGGTTCTTTATTATATTTAGTTCCCCCCTACTCTGACTTGCTGAGAGTTTGTTTGTTTTTAAATCAGGAGTGAATGTTGAGTTGTGTCAAATGTTATTTTTGCATCTATTGAGATGATTGTTAGTGTTTGGGGCTGGAATGCTCTCTAATGTAAGGGCACGTTGTAGGATGCTTAGCTGTGTGCCTGGCCAGTATTGTTAGATACCAACAGTAATGACCCAGTTGTGAAAACCAAAAATATCTTGACATTGCTAAATGTCCCTGCAGGACACAGTCACCCCTGGTTGAAATCATTGATCTAGTCTAGTACATTACTGTGGTGGTTTAAAAATATATTTATGAGTTATTTGACACTCCTCTCTTCAAGAGTTGAAACCTGTCCAGCCGGTGTGGCTCAGCGGTTGAGTATCAACTCATGCACCAGGTGGTCGCCGGTTCGATTCCCGGTCAGGACCCATGCCCAGGTTGTGGGCCCGATCCCCAGTGGGGGGCATGCAGGAGGCAGCCAGTTGATGTTCTCTCTCATCGATGTTTCTATCTCTCTCTCCCTCTCCCTTCCTCTCTCTCTAAAATCAATAAAGGGGAAAAAAAAAAAAAAGAGTTGAAGCCAAAGATTTAGAGCTTAATTTACCTCTCCTGGAGTGTGGACTAGATTTGGTAACTACTTCTAATTCCTATAATATGGTGGAGATAACTGTGACACGTCTAAGACTAGGTTATGGAGGGCACTGTGGTTTCCTCCTTGCTCTTCTCTGTAGGCTCACTCACTCTGGGAGAGGGTAGATGCCCTGTTGTAAGTACACTCAGGGAGCTCTGAGAAGAGACCCACGTGGTAAGGAATGAAGTCCTGCTTCCAATAACTAGTGTTCACTTGCCAGGCGCGTGAGTGAGCCCCCTTGGAGGCAGATCTCTGAAGTCCAGTCAAGTGTTAAGACACGGGCCCTGGCCAGGTAGCTCATTTGGTTAGAGCATTGTCCTAATACTCCAAGGTTTCTGGTTTGATCTCCGATGATGGTACATACAAGAATCAACTAATGAATCACAAATAAGTGGAATAACAAATCAATCTCTCTCTCTCTCCCTCCCTCCCCCCTCCTTCTCTTACCCTCTCTCTCCCTTTCTCCCCACCCTTCCTCTCTCTCTAAAATCAATAAATAAAAATTAAAAAAGAAAAAAGAGTTAAGATACAGCACCTGCCAAAATCTTGACTGCAACTTCACGAGAGATACTGAGCCAGAAACACCCAGCTAAGCTACTCCTGGATCCTGACCCACAGAAACTGAGATAATAAATATTTATTGTTTTAAGTCACTAAATTTTGAGATCATTTGTTATGCAGCATTAAATAATTAATATACATACAGTGATTGATTTTCAAATGTTCAACCAACTTGACATTTATGAGAAAAATCCCATTTAATCATGATGGAGTTTTAATCCACTTACACAAAATTATGATATGATTGAGTTTAAGTCTCCCCTATTGATATTTGTTTTCTTTTTATTTCATTTGTTCTGTTTTCTCTATATCTCATTCCCTACCTTCGTGTGTGTGTGTGTGTGTGTGTGTGTTGTATTCCATTTTATCTCCTATATTGACTTCTTAGCTATACCTCTTTGTTATTTTTTAAATGGGCATTCTAGAGATTGCAATATATATCTTTAAGTTAGTATAGACTGCTTTCAAACAATACTGTAAAAAAAAAAGTACAGCAGTATCATTTTATGTTTGCCTCTCCTGCTATTTGTGATCTTGTTGTCTTAATTTTACTTTCATATATACCTAATCTTCATAGTACACTGCTATCGTGGGGTTTTTTTGGTTTTTTGTTTTTCTTTTGTTTTTGTTTTTGTTTTTGCTTTAAGTCAGTATCCTTTTAAAGAAAAAAGTGTATTTTACAAAAGTCTTTTATACCTAGCCAGATATTTACTTTTTCTAGTGCCCTTCATTTCTTTCTGAAGATCTAATTCAATCTTATATCATTTCCTTTGAATGTAAAGACTTTCTTTTGGCATTTCTGCTGTACTGTTTAGATGTCTGCTAGAGATTATCTTAAAGTCAAAAGAGACAATCTTTTGACTGCTGAGAAGTCCTACTTTGCTTTGCTTTTTGAAGGATATTTTCAGTGGCTATGGAATTCTGGGTCAACAGCTTTTTGGTATTCCTAGCACTTTGAAGATACTCTGTTGCCTTCTGGCCTCCATTGTTTCTGGTGAGAAGTCAGGCACCATTTGCATTGTTCCCCTGTAAGTAATGTACCTTTTTACTTGGGCTATTTTGTTTAAATGTGTTTTTATTTTTATTTTTATTTATTTATTTATTTTTTTATTTTAGAAAGAGAGGGGAAGAGAGAGAGAGAGAGAGAAACATCGATGTGAGAGAGAAACATGGTTCGGTTGCCTCTCATACACACCCTGACCGGGGACTGAACCTGCAACTGGGCATATGCCCTGACTGGGAATCGAACTGGTGACCTTTCGGTGCACTGAACAGTGCTCAACCAACTGAACCACACTGGCCGGGGCTACTTGGGCTATTTTTAAAGTATGCCATTAGTCTTTGGTTTTCAGCAATGATTATGACATGCCTAAATGTGGTTTGTTTGTATTTGGCCAGCTTGAATCTGTGGGGTTGATGCCTATAATACTGTGATTTATAAGAAATATATAATTGGTTATTCATATCACCAAAATATATTTCTCATATATATTTGGTCTTCATAATGGTTTTTGGCTCATAATTTCCAAAACTTTTGGAATTTCTTGAGCAATAAGAGCCATAGAAGCATCTTCTGTCATATTTGGTCTCTTGTCCTCAGTTCCGGAAATCATTGGGAAAAGGGGTCTGTTATTCATAACAAGCCCATTTCACCACAGCTGTGTTTATTTTAATAAGGTGACTTTTGGAATTCACCTAAGGATGGGGGCTGGTTGCCAGGGAACCAACCATGAATTGGAACTTTCAGCTCTACCTCCTGATTTCTAAGGAGGGAAAGGGGGCTGGAGGTTGAATCAGTCACCAATGGCCAATGATTTAATGAGTCATGCCTGTGGAGTGAAGCCTCCATGAAAATCCTAAAGGAGAGGGTTTAGAGAGCTTTCAGATGGTGAACATGAGGCGGTGCTGGGTGAGTGGCATGCCTGGACGGGGCGTGGAAGCTCTGTTCCCGGACCCCAGACCCTGCCCTGAGTATCTCTTCCATTTGGCTGTTCCTGAGTTATATCCTGTTATAATAAACCAGTCACCTAGTAAGCAAAATGTTTCTCCGGTTTCTGTGAGCCACTCGAGCAAATTAAGCAATCCCAAGGGAGGGGTGTTGTTGGAACCTCTAATCTATAGCCACTCGGTCAGAGGTACAGGTACCTTGACTTGTAATTGGTGTCTAGAGTGGGGCAGGGGCAGTTTTGTAGGGCTGAACCCTTAACCTGTGGGATCTGATATTATCTGGTACAGTGTCAGAATTGATAGTATCAGAATTGAATTGAATTGTAGGACACCAGGTTGATGTCTGATAATTGCTTGGTGGTGTGTAGGAAGGCCCCCTCCACCAACCCCCTACTGTACACATACTGGAATTGGTGACTAGGATCTTTAATGTTTTAATCGTTTTAGAAAGTTTATGGCCATTATCTCTTCACATATTTCTTATGCTCTATTCTTTCTTTCTTCTTCCAGATTCCAATTATATTTATGTTAGATTTTTATATTCTCCCTCAGATCCCATTTGCTCTACTCTTGTCTTTTTAAAATTTGTTTGTTTCAGTTTGGATACTTTCTACTGACCTGTCTTCAAGTTTGCTGATTGTTCCTTGTGCTGTGTCCAATACCTTGTTAAGTCCATGTAATGAATTCTTCATTTCTAATTTTGTATATTTTATTTCTAGCACATCTATTTGATTTTGGTTTGTTCCCATGTCTCTGCTTAACTTTCCCATCTAGTCACATATTCTATACATCTTTTAGCATCTTTTTGTTGTTGTTGTTATTAATCCTCACCCGAGGGTACTTTTCCTTTTATTTTAGATAGAGTAGAAGGGAGGAAGGGAGAGAGAGAGAGAAACATCAGCGTGAGAGAGACACATCAGTTGGCTGTCTTCTGCACGACCCAACCAGGGCCGGGATTGAAACCTCGACCCTTCAGTTCGTGGGCCAATGCTCTAACTTCTGAGCCAAACTGGCCAGGGCTCTTTTAGCATCTTTATCATAGCGATTTCAGTGTTCTTGTTTGATCTTTCCAACATCTGGACTGTCTTTAGGTTTACTTCTGTTGACAAATTCCGCTGTTGACTATAGATCATATTTCTTGCTTTATCATATGACGTGTTAATCTTTGGTTATGCTAAACATTTTATATTAGAGAACATAGAAATAAAAATAAATACTATTTCTGTCAGGCTGCTAGAATGGAGGCTGACTTAAATGGATCTGAAATTGAGCAATATTTGGACTTTGCTATAGATTTCCCTTGATTCAGGTCACTGTTGGCTTCAAATTATTTTAAGGCAAGATCAGTATTTCCTTCATCAGGGATTAAATCATTGGCTGTGTGATGGAACTCAATCTTCAGCCCCCTCACTTCTTGAAAGGGCAGGATGGCCCCAAATTCCAACCATCTAATCATGTGGTTGATCTCTTTGGTGACTAGCTTCCATCCTGAAGCTCTCTAGGGTCCACCATGAGTCACCTTATTAGCATAAGAAAGAGTCCTATCACTCAGGGAATTCTAAGAGGTTTTGAAGCTCTGTGCCCCAAATCAGGCACAAGGGCCAGATATAGTCTCTATAATACCACAGGGCTTCTCTTGGCTCTCTTGCTCATCCCTGACCTTCTGAGGGCATCTTGTACTTGGAGAGGTCCCAGGCTGATATACCTCAGCATAGATTTCTCTCTGCTGTCCTTTTCTAACCCCTTCCACTGCTTTGAATGGAGTACCACACCCCCATGGTGGTCAAAGACTCAGGGTAAGAGATCAGGTGAATGGGGACAGACTCACTCAGTAGGTTGGACTTTTCAAGATTATAATAACCAGTCATGCCAGCCCAAATACCATGGTTAAAAGTTTGCTATACATTCAACTAGTTTCTCTTTACCCAACTTTAAAGTTTACTCTTTCTCCCACAGTCCCACCAAGTATGGGACAGTTTCTTTTCTTCTATGAAGGGCACATTACTTGAAATTTAATTCATTTTTATTTCTTTGTGTCTGTATTCTCTGATGAGTTTTTAAAAACTATAAAGCTGGGTTTTTTTTTATTTTTTATTTTTGTTGAGGGGTAAGGGTTGTTAGTGATGGTTTTTGGTGTGTGTGTGTGTGTGTGTGTGTGTGTGTGTGTGTGTACGAGTGTGTGGCTTTCTACATCTGAACCCAGCCTGTTAATTTTTGTAAGGAACAAAGTAGGCGCGGTTAAGGGATTTTTTTTTTTGGTGGAAATTATATTTATTTTAACTTCATTTTATTCTTCTCTTCAATACATGATAAGGCTTCTTTTGAGCTATTGCTCCTCCCTTCTCTGAATCTCCTATAAATACCATCCTTTTATCAGTACCCATATCAGGCCTGCATTCTGCATTCTGGCACTCCCTCCCTCCTCCATTTCCCAACAAACCCACACGGAAATTGCTAATCAATTTCCTGACTTTCTTTCCTGTAGAGACCACATGAGTTCTTCCAATCCTTCTCAACCACAATGTACCAGGTAATTAATTAGATTTCGTCCAAAGGATTAAATATATTTGCTATCTTGGGTTTAACCTCAAATATGTTTTTTTTCCTGACTGTGCCCTTGGGACTCCTCCAAGAAAAGCTCTGTCTCTCGGGGCACCCATAAGTTATAGGTCATTGTCACAACCAGACAACACTTCAGAGAGCATCAGTGGATACAGATCTGTTTCAAAACAAAATGAGAATGAATTGGAAGACAGGAGGGTAAAATGACCTGAGAAGACTTTGTGTTAGTATCGTGAAATGCACCTTTAGGGATGGAGGATACAAACCCAATCTTGACCTCCCTGGGTTTTAATACATTCATCTTCTAAATTGGTGGGTGGGAATGGAAGTGGAGAAATAGATTATACTATGTAATTTCTAGGTCCCTCCTGATGCTTGCATCAAATATCGAGAAAACTGTAATAGGATGATGTTGCTAAACTATTTTATTTCACTCCTTTAATGACGATTCTTTCACCACCGTTCACGCAGCGGCGTGGGCTCTCCACGTGCCCGTCCCTGTGAAGCAGATGGTGGAGGTGTATCTTACACATCTACAGCAGAGAGGATAGTCTTGAAAGCCATGATTTTTAGTGGGAATAATAAAATTTTTGAGAAAGGGGGTTGATTTTTCTTCTTTTTTCATTCTAAAGCCTGTTTTTTTTTAAGTATCGAGGATTGGAAGGACTTGGCAGATACTGTCATACCACAAACCTGTGAAGTCGTCTGAGAGAAACAAGAGTTTGACCAGCTGGATTAGAGGGGAGGTGATCAGGATTTAGATACTTTTAAGTCTCCAGTACCCCTTTCACAAGCCATACCCCCTGATAAGTCTGGGATGACAGCCTTATCACACACACAGCGCCTCCCAGGTAGATTTGGGGGATATATCAGAGCATTGAGACCCACTGCCTGGCTGCCTCAGGTACAACCCGGAAGCTTACGTTGCTTGTAGAGAAGCGTCGTTGTCCAACAGGTTCCCTGAGCAATGGCGTGATGAAGTGGCTGAAGGAGGTGGCTCGGCTGAGGTCCAGAGGCCGTTTCACAGAATCCTCCATACCCCAGTATGGTGTGTAGCAAGCAGACAAGACTTCTGGGGCTCCAAGAGGATCATGGGAGGGCAGGTGTGCAGGGGGACCCAAGGAAATTGGGCTTTGGACAAGAAGGACATGGTCACGTCCCAGGATAGTAGAGTTCAGTTTCCAAGACTCAGGAGAGGAGCATCTATAAGCAGGAACAGAGGAGGGCCTGGGACTCAATCCCCTTCCTCTAGGGCTTGAACTTGGAAACTTGGCACAACCCCTAGGGAGAAAGGGAAGGGGATGATCCCAAGTTAACTGAGAATTTATCTGGACAGGACTGAGTTTGAGATCAGAAATGATATGGATACTCTGACTTGGAAAGCTTCAGTTTTTCTGCATCCATGGAAACGATAGATGGCGACCTTTCAGATTTTGAGAAAGGAATTTACGTTTTTACAAATCATAAGTTTCTTGGACTCTTGGAATTAAAAAATCCAACCTGCAGAAATGATGATGAGGTAGGTAGGTAGCTCACGCTATGCACTGGCAGGGCTGAATTCCTGCGGCTTGATTCCAGACAGCACTTTGACAAACCTGAAGCTAAAGACAAAAAGACAGACAAGTAGGAACAGAAAGAAGAAAATGGAAGCAAATGGAACATTTACACTCTGAACTAAAACTTGCATGCCTACGAGATCCGGCGTGGTCTGACGCCGCCCACCCCTGCACCCCTCCACCCCTCCACCCCTGCACCCCTGCACCCCTGCACCCCTCCATGCTCGCTCTACTCCAATTATGCGGACTTCGTTACTCAGCACTCCAAGCCCATCCCCCTTGTTTTGTTATTTATTACTGCATCACAAACCACCCAATACGACAGTAGCATCCATTTGCTATCACAGTTCTCTGGGTTGACTGGGCTCAGCTGGGTGGTTCAGCTGCTCCATGTGGTGTTGGTTCCAGCTATCCGGAGGCGCCAGGGGCTGGAAGGGCTGAGATGGCTCACTCACATGGCTGGCAGCTGAGAGCTCAGCTGAGTCTGTCAGTTGGAAGCTGTATTAATCAGAGTTCTCCAGAGAAACAGCCAATAGGACGTGTGTGTGTAGAAAGAGATCTATTTTGAAGAATTGGCTCACATGATTATGCAGGCAGGCAAGTACCCAGATTTGCTGGGTAAGTCGGCAAGCTGGAGACTCAGGAAGCCTATAGTGTCATTCCAGTTTGAGTCTGAAGGCCTGAGGTCCAGAAGAGCTAAGGGTGGTGTTTTCGTCCAAAGGCCAGCAGGCTTGAGAACTAGGAAGAGCTGACGTTTTAGTCTGAGTCTGAAGGCAGGAAAAAAGCCAAAGTCTGATTTCAAAGGCAGTTGGGCAGGAAAGAATCTGTCTTTCTCTGAGGAGGTCCGTCTTTTAGTTCTAGTCAGACCTTCAACTAATTGGATGAGGCCCACCCACATTAGGGAGGGCAGTGTGCTTTTTGCAGTCTACTGAGTTTTTTTCTTTTTTCTTTTTTTGGTACTGGACTCTGTGGTCCGCAGGCCAACGCTCCAACTGCTGAGCCAAACTGGCCAGGGCTACTGAGTTTTTTAATCCTCACCTGAGGATATGTTTTTATTGATTTGAGAGAGCGGATTGGGGAAGGGAGAGAGAGAGAGATGCATACATCTCTCTTAGGGCCCTGCCTTGGAAGTGACAAACATCACCTCTCCTGCGTTTGTTGATCAAAGCAAGTCCCAGGTCAGCGTAGATTCAAGGGGAGGAGAAACAGGCACCACCTCTCTGTAGGAGGGGTGACAAAGGATCTGTGACCACTTTAATTCCCCACAAATCTGAAGGCCTTCATGCCTGCTATCTTCCAAGAGGATTTTCCTTTCCTCCTCTTCCCCTGGCCAACTCCACCTCACTCTTGGGGCCTTAGCTTCCGTTTCCTCCCTCCAGGGGAGCCTTTCTAGGACCCCCTCCCACTGTGTGACCAGGTTAGGTACCTGATTCTGTGCTCGACTGCACATTGCCCATCCCAGCTGTAATGCATTATTTGGGTAAAGATGAGCTTCCCGACGGGCTTGAGTCTCCCGTGAAGATGGTGGTGTTGACTGGCTGAGGGCTCAGGGAAAGAACATGGGATTTAGAGGCAGAATGCTTAGATTTAGGTCTGGCTCTGCTACTCATAAACTGTGTGACTTTGAGTAAGTCCTATGTTCTTAGGTCTTTACTCCTCATCTATAAAACCAGAATAGCAGGAAATACCTTTTTCTTACAAAGTTGCCATGAGGATTACAAGAGAGACCAACTGTAAAAGCAAGCCATCTGCAGATGTACTGTGTATAAGGTGGGTCTTCTTCTCCTTTCTGCTCCTCCCCCATTCCTCTTCCCTCCTCCTTTCTCTCCTGTCTTCTCTCTCTCCTCCCCTTTCTTCACCTTTTTCCCCTCCTTAATTATCCTTTTCTCCCTGAAGCCTTTCCAGATCCCTCTGCTTGTATGATTTCTCCCTCCATCAATCCTATTATTAATTATAGTTGTCTCTTGAACAATACAAATTTGAACTGTGCATCTCTACCTACAGGTGGATTTTTTTTTCAATAAATACTGTAAATGTATTTTTTCTTCCTTGTGATTTTCTTAATAAGATTTTCTTTTCTCTAGCTTCCTTTATTGTAAGAATACAGTATATGATACATTATAACTTACAAAATATGTGTTAATCAACTGTTTATATTATCAGGAAGGCTTTTGGTTTATGTTATCATAGGCTATTAGTAGTCAAGTTTTGGGGGAGTCAGAAGTTATATGTGGATTTTCAACTGCGCAGGCATCAGTACTGCTAACCCTGTATTGTTCACAGGTCAACTGTAATTAGTTAATAATTAATTGATCTGCCAATACCGTTCTGTTGACTTCTCTGATGACTTTTATCATATTCTGCCTTGTTGTCATCATTATATGAGGACTTGTCTTAGGGCCTCTATTAAACTACTGGCTTTATCAGGACAGTTGCCAGGTTGGACCCACCCAGCCTGGGCACCTCGAATGGTACCAGAGACAGGGCAGAGTGAGAGACTGAGTTAGTGCAAAAGTAGCAGACTGGTCACCAGCGAACATCAAGAGGAGGCACCTGCTATAGAGAAGCTCCCAAGGGACCAAGAGTCACAGGCACATGTGTTTGTCCAAACAGGGTTTCCAGCTTGCTCCAGGGAGAAAGGAAGAAACTGGCTGGCCTGCAACTTAGGAAGGCAGCTGACCTGGAGGCCCCAAAGACTAGTGATAGGGTGAATCGAACGTGGAATGACTGCAGATTTGCTTGAAACAGTGTATGAATCAAACCAAACTTATATGGTTTTTCAAGATTTTTTATTGATTTTTAGAGAGAGAGAAAAGGAGATGGAGGGAGAGAAACATCGATGTGAGAGCGAAACATCATTGATCGGCTGCCTCCTGCACTCCCCCCATGGGGGATCGAGCTCGCAGCCTGAGCACGTGCCCTGACTGGGAATCGAACTGGCAGCCTTTTGGTGCACAAGATGATGTCCAGCCAACTGAGCCACACCGGCCAGGGCCAAACTTATCTTTTTAGAAAAATGTTCATCGCAAAATATCATTCACATACATTTCCGTTACATTGACTGCCTAACTAGGAATAAGCTTTTTATCTGTCAAACCAAACTTTTTGAAAGTTGAGTAAGAGGAGACAGATGCTTCTTACCGTTAGAACTGTTTGCTGAGCAAGCGTAAATTATAAAGGAAAAAGTGTATCCAGAATCCTGCTTTCCGACAAATCGGGTTTTTCCAGTTTAATGTGTCCTTTGCAGTTCTTGTCGCCATGCACTTAAGTTATGTATAGTTGTGTTCAGTGCAGATCTCATTTTGAAGGGTGACGCATCATAGACCTTCTTTTTTCTATGATGTTATATACACTTCATAATAATTTTTATTGCATAATATTATATCAACTTAGTGTACCATAATTCATATTACTTCTTCCCTGTTTTTAGATTTTTGGGGTTGCTTCTAGTTTTATGCAATTTGAGTATTCCACATTATACCAGCTCCATTACAAACTCTGACATTTGATGTTGCCTCTTTTACCCATGTTCTAGTGGTTTTCATTTTGCATCTCTTTCATTATTAGAGGTTTAATCTTTTTCACCACCTGTATTTGCTTTTTAATTGCACCTTTTATTTGTGAATTGTCAGAACATCTGTATTTCTTGTAGTTAGTCATTTTTTGCTTTCTTCTCTTTTATAAAATATGATAGAATTTCTTAATTATGGCTTTATGAATGCATCAGCTTCTTTATTTTGTTGTTGAAATGTACTTCACACTCTAGCTGAGCCTCAGAATTCCTATGAACCCGCAGGTACTTGTGTGTGTGTGTATGTGCGCACACACGTGCGTGCGTGTGTGTTTCAGATGCTCAGGCCATACCCTGTCTGATCCACAGGGTCTGCAGTGGGACTGGAGCGTCTTTTATTTTTAACAAGCCCACCCGGTGATTCCGAACCACTGACTAACCACATGTATATCGATTTAGTTATTAATTGAGTGCCAACGATGAACCTGGCTCTCTTTATATGTTGATATAAAAATATGAATGCATTTGATATTATTATTCTGTGAGTTCTTATATCTCAAATATTAAGTCTCAAATAACAGCCTCAATGTGAATTGATTTTTCTCTACAATCTAATGTGAATCACAGCTGCTGTTTATTGTCTCTTTTCTACGGGTCAGGTGCTGTGTAAGGACTTTATTTATTTTTAAATATGTTTTTATTGATTTTTTAGAGAGAGAGGAAGGGAGAGGGGAGAGAGATAGAAACATCGATGAGAGAGAAACATTGATCGGCCACCTCCTGCATGCCCCCCACCACCAGCTTGTCAGCACTGCTGGTCCCCAGCCTCCTCCCTGGTCCCCTGCTCCCAGCCTTGCCCTCTATACCATCCTCTCTCCACTCAGCAGTCAGAGACATCTGCTAAAAATGTGACTGGCTTGCCCGGCCGGTGTGGCTCAGTGGCTGAGCGTCGACCCATGCACCAAGAGGTTGCTGTTTCAATTCCCAGTCAGGGCACATGCCCAGGATATGGGCCCGATCCCCAGTGGGCCCATATCCTGTTATATAACCTTTCTACCTGTTATATATAACCTTTCTACCTGTTATAATATTAAACAAATAATAAACATATTTGTTTTGGCAGGAAGCGGCCAATCGATGTTCTCTCTCATCGATGTTTCTATCGCTCTCTCCCTCTCCCTTCCTCTCCTTCTAAAATCAATAAAAGAAAAAAAAGTGACTGGCTCTTGGAAGCTGGCTCCAGTGTAAAGCAGCTTGGGTGAGAGCACTGGATGCTGGGAGGCCAGGTGGAGGGGCACAGAGGCCCCCCAACAGCTGACACTGGGACTCTAGACGCCCATCTTGGAGCCTTGCCTTGTCCAGCCTCCCCACTTGACACCCCACGAAGCAGAAATGAGCTGTCCCACTGAGACCTGCTTGTATTCCCCATCCACAGAATCACAAGCAGCAAAGTGGATCCTGTTTTAAGCCACTTAGAAAATCCTGACGGTTACTTAACTATCCCTCACGAGTGACTTCCTGTTTTAGAGTGAAATCCAAATTCCTTGCCATGGCCTGTACGCCTTCACAGTCCATTCCCTGCCAACCACTGTCCTCTTGAGCACCACGCTGTGGCCATAGGATTCCTCTCTGTTCCTCAGACCTGCCACGTGCATGCCTGCCTCAGGGTCTTTGCACTTGCTGTTTCCTCAGCCTTTCCCGCTGCACTTGGTGTGGCTGGATTCTTTCTATTCTTCAAGGCCCGACTCAGATGCCATTTCTTCAAAGAGGCTTTCTCTGACCACCCTCATCACTCTGAAACGTCATCACCCTGTCTGTCTCCTCAGCACTTCACAGCCTGGAACGATCTTATGCATCGCAACAGTTTATTATCTGACAACCCTCAGTAGAATGTCAGTTCTGGGGCAGCAGAATCTTGTGTCTCTCAGTTACAGCTGCATCCTTGGGGCTTGACAGACTGAAGTGTCATAGGCCTTTAGCAAATGCTTCATAGATAAATGTTGATTAGAAATAACTCCAGTATTTAATAATAGGCAAATGACTATGCATATTAGGTCAGTGCTTCTTAAGCTTTAATATACGTACAGATCACCCAAGGATCTTGTTAAATACAGAGTCTGATTCCATAATTCGGGGGTGAGGCCTGAGATTGCTCATCGGATCCGGGGGTGGGGAACCTTTTTTGTGCCAAGGGCCATTTGGATATTTATAACATCATATGTGGGCCATACAAAATTACCAACTTAAAAATTAGCCTGCTATATTTGGTGAGGCTAATTTGGTGAGGCGTGTGATGTCAGCTGGTATTGATTTTGCGGGCCTTATGCGGCCCGTGGGCCGGACGTTCCCCAGCCTGCAAGCTCCCTGGTGATGCTGATGTAACTGGTCCACAGAACACATTTTGATCAGCAAAGCATATGGACCTTTCTACCTGTTATAATATTTAACAAATAATAAACATATTTGTTTTGGCAGGAAGCAAAAGTGAGCACTCATAAGTTTTATCCATTGTTCAAGTATCTTTCTAGGTATTTTCAGCTGGTAACTTTATCACGTTCAGGGCCTTCTTTTGGGTCTCTTGCTTTTCAAGTGAGTTGTGTTTTTTTTTTGTTTTGTTTTGTTTTTTTCTTTATTGATTTTAGATAGAGAGGAAGGGAGAGGGAGAGAGAGATAGAAACATCAATGAGAGAGAACATCAACTGGCTGCCTCCTGCGTGCCCCCCACTGGGGATCGGGCCCACAACCTGGGCATGTGCCCTGACCAGGAATCGAACCGGCGACCTCTTGGTGCATGGGTCGATGCTCAACCACTGAGCCACACCGGCTGGGCAAGTGAGTTGTGTTTTAAAGCTAATGCGACTTCCCAGCATTCAGTTGCTTACTGCCTTCCCTGCCTGCAGGACTGTAGCGCTGTCCACTGAGCCGGGCACAGGGGGGAGCTGTGCCTGCCTGGGCATGGAAGCTGTCCTGAGTGCCACGTCAGCCTGGCGTGGGAGATCCCCGATTGCCTGTAATCACTTTGTCAATCAGCTAATGGCTCTGAGACTCTGAGTCGCCAGTGCCTGTGACTCAGAGTCCATCTGTGTCCAGCGAGTTTCCTCAAGCAGCTCTGCTGTCTGGCCTCTGTCTCTTGTGCCAGCGTTCGCCTGTCTCTTTCTTTGAGACAAAAGGAGACCCAGTGCATCATGCCTTCCTCTGCCTCCAGGGTCGGGCACCGTGGCTTTGGCTGTGGTCGCTCATCCCTATTTCTCGGCCCCTAGCTTCAGAGTTCACACAGGCTCATTAGCACCAGAGGGATGGCAGGCCCCTAAACTGAGACCTCAGAAACAGGGGATCAGGGCAAGGAAGGCGCCGAGGAGATGGTCTTCGTCAGGGCGTGTTCCTGGGCTCATTGTCCCCAGGCCCTTCTCTGGGCATGCACTATCAGCCAGGCCCATGATGGGCAGCTGTCCATCAGTTATCTCCCTAGCTCCACCCAGCAGTCCTGGGAGGAAGGCAACTGTGACTCAGGAGGAAGCTACCAAGAGAGACGGGTGGCTTGCCCAGGGTCCCACGCTGGTGGGTGGCCAAGCCAAGACAGCAGGGAGGGCGTCCCGGCCGGCACTGTAGTGCAGAGCTGCTGCTGCTTTGTGGTAGGTGTGATCACACAGGGTGCCCCGGGAGGGAGTCCTGCCCAGCCCGGCCTCATCTCGGGGCTTAGAGCAGGTGCAGGCCAGGCCAGCGGGGCCAGGGAAGAGGCTGCTCTGCGGGGAAGGCCCGGGATGCAGGCAGCTCTGCGCTGGGCTGGAAGGTTTCCGTGCTTAGTGAGCGGCATGCGAGTCACCATGATGGGAACTTCCAAGGAAGCCAGTTTGTTCTCCAGCTACATTCATGGAAGTATGGTGTTTAGGACAAAAGAGAGGACTGTTAGACCAGCCTCTGGGCTGGGCAGATATCAGGTGGAGTAATGGACTCATCTCTAGTCTGTGCTTTCTGAGGGACAAGGCAGAATGACTACGTGAGAGAAGGGTCTGTCCTGAGGATGGATCAAGGACTATAAAGATATGTAACCTGAACGAGGGAGCTTTGTTGCAGAGCATATAAAGGTATTATAGCTAAGTCCACAGGTGTTGGGGGCAGGTGGAATGGACTACCACTAACAGGGTGCCCTTGAGCAAATTACTCATCTTCTCTAAGCTACAATTTCCTTAGCTTTAAAAGAAAGGACTTGGAAATGTGATTTCTAAGGCTAACCCTTGTTTGAGCATTCCATTATCTTCATTATCTCCTGGTAACAGCCCTAGAAGCACTGAACATGGCCAAGATGATGATCGGGGGGAGGGCAGGAAAATGCCCAGCCTGGGTTTTAGCAAGTTGCAGGACTTGGCTTTCTTTTTGATTACCTGTGGTCTTCAAATCAGGGAGGAGCGAGCAGAGAAGTATAGATTCTGTATCTTGTTCTAGAGGTTGGAGCAGAACACTGGCTTACTGAAGACATTTAGACCTTGATTTTCCCGAGCAATAAGATTACGTCTCAAACTGACTTTGTGAAGTGGTGTCCAACTTTTTGGGCAATAACATGTGAGTTATTATTAAATAATAATAGCAGTAATAGGAAATACTTACATAGCACTAACTGTGCCAGTCCCTCCTCTAAGTGCATATTATGAACTCAGTCTTCAAAGGAAGTAGTAGTGGTATTATTATCCCAATTTTACAGATGGAGAAACTGAGGTAGAGAGGCTATGAACTTGCCTTAGATCATCTGGCTAGATTACTATCTCTTCCTGCAGGTTGAACACTGATGGACAAATCAAACAAAGCAATCCCTATAAAACAGTATCTAAATTGAGTTAATCTAGAAGCATCCCCTCCAACTCCATCCAACTTCCTTCTTCCAACCCCAGCAAACAGAGAAGAAGAATGATCTCTGGGAAATGTGGTTAGCTCCATTAGAAATAACGAAACACTTTCTGTAATCGAACAAGGTGATTATAATTCTTTTCTGTAAGTGACTTTATCAGTTCAAGGACTAAGTCAAAGAGACAAGTTTCTTCTCTTAATTTTTCACCCTACTTTTAATAGTGTTAATATAAATGGGTCTTTTACTGTAAATCTCCTTGAGTCCTCTTAGGAGGCTGACAGACTGTAAGTGATGAATAATTGGAGTATGTTTCATGTGCCAGCCTCTGATCCTGGGGTTTTGATCCTGACTAGAAATCTGTGAGTTGTTTTTTTAAAAAAATCATTCCCACTGTAGAGATAACAGTAACAGCTTTCATAGGTCAAATGCTTACCAGAGTTAAACTTTATGTACACCATCTCATTTAATTGTCATAATAACACCATTTTACAGTTGAGGAAGTGAAGGTTGGGAGGGAAGAAATGACTTGCTGAAGTTCATGCCCGGATCCCATTGCTTTTGACCTCTTGCTCCAATGTTACCCTAGCCCAAGGCATCATCCTTTCTCTCTAGCTGCTGCAGTGGCTCTTAGCTGGCCATTCTGCTTTCACTCTTGACCTGTGTATAGATGACATCATTGGCCCCATTCTTTACCATTCCCTGTATTCTTGCCCTTTGCCTGGACCTTGCAGTTCTTCTCACTAAAGGAGTGGAATGGATATTTTTGCCCCTTGACTTTGGGTTTGGTCATGTGACTTACCTTGACCACTATAATAAGGCAGATCTGTCTCCACTTGACCTCTCCAGCTTCTGCTGTCACTAAGAGAAGGACGTGTCTACACTAGTCTGCTGGTCCCAGGAGAAGGATCCAGCTAGTCTCAGCCTAGATCAGTCTACTCCCAGATAATTCACAGATGCATAAGCTAAATAAATGCTTATTATGGCAGTGATTCTCAAAGAGTAAACTACAGATCCCTTTCAGGGGCTCTGTGAGTTAAATCTATTTTTATAATAACAGAAGACATTGCATGTCTTTTTCACGATATTGACATATGCACTGATTTTTAAAAAGCAATGGCAGACTGTATAAGAAAAACAAGACCAGCTATATACTGATTACAGGAGACATACTTTAGATTCAAAGATAAACTAAGTTGAAAGTAAAATGATATGCAAACAGGAACCATAAGAAAGCTGGAGTGGTTTATACTGATATCAGACAAATAGATTTTAAAACAAAAAGTTACTAGAGATAAAGAGGGATATTCTATAATGATGAAAGAGTAAATCCACCAGGAAAACATAACAATTATAAACATATGTGCACTGAATAACAGAGCCCCAAAATACATGAAGCCAAAACTGGCAAAATTGAAGGGAGAAATAGACAACTCAACAATAATAGTTGGTGACTTCAATATTCTAGTTTCAATAATAGATAGAAAATTAAGCAGAGGATCAACCAGGAAATAGAAGATGTGAACATTATAAACAAATGAGACCTAACAGATATCTGTAAATATTCTCCCCAACAATAGCAGAATGCACAGTCTCCTCAAGTGCACATGGAACATTCTCTAGAATAAACTGTACTAGACTATAAAATAAATCTTAATACATTAAAAAGGGTGGAAATAATACAAAGTGTGTTCTCTGGCCGCAATAGAATGAGACTAAAAATCAATAGGAAATTTGGAAAATTTACAAATAAGTAAATGACACTCTCAAATAACCAGTGGGTCAAAGAGGAAATCACTAGGACAAGTAGAAAATACTTTGGAATGAACAAAAATGAAGATATAGTGTACCAAAACTTATGGGTTGCTGTGGTTTTAATAAAAAAACGTTGGCGTTCCGGTCAAGATGGCAACGTAGGTAAATGTGGTACTCAGAACCTCCGCAACCACATCAGAATTACAACTAAATTACAGAACAACCATCATGCAGAATGCCTGAAAAGTAGCTGAACAGAAGTCCAGTAATCAAGGATATGAAGAAGCAGCCACATCGAGACTGGTAAGAGGGGTGGAGATGCGGAATGTGCTGCTCCCATACTCACGTGTGGTGGTTAAAAACCAGGAGGGCTATCTCAGCTGTGGAGGTCCCCCAAGGAGTGAGGGGTCTCAGCTCCACATCAGAACCCCCAGCCCAGGGTTCATGTGCTGGGAAAAAAGGTCCCCATAACTTCTGGCTGTAGAAACCAGATTGTGGCTAGGTGAGACAGAGGACTCCTGGAGTCCTAGGAGTTCCTCTTTTTTTTTTTTATCCTCCCCCGAGGACATTTTTTTCATTTTTTGTTCAGATAGAGTGGGAGGGAGAGAGAGGAAGAAACATCGACATGAAAGGGACACATGGAGTGGCTGCCACCCGCACGACCAACCAGGGCCGGGGACAAACTGCAACCGAGGTACATGCCCTTAGCGGGAACCGAACCCGGGTCTCTCCGGACCGCAGGCCGACGCTCTAACCGCTGAGCCAAACCGGCCAGGGCCTAGGAGTTCCTCTTAAAGGGCCTATGCACAGACTTACTTGGACTTGCTCCCTCTGAGCTCCAGCACTGGGACAGCAGCTCAAAAGGCACCAGAGACACAAGGGAAGGAACTGAATTGTTTGGCTTCAGGGCAAGGGCTGGAGGGGCAGCTTTCTCCCAGACAGAAGTGCTGACAGAAGCCATTGTTCCTTTGCTGAGTTCTCCCCACACAGAGCTGGCAGGCAGGCACCATATCTAAGTCTCCATCAACCTGGCCAACACTGTCCTGGTGATTCCCCCTGCCCCTCCCAACTTATGGACCCACAAGCTGTTTCCAGTTGCTTTTCCATACAAACAGCCTCTCTTGCCTCATGCTTCAGAAATTCCTAAAATCTCTCAAACAAGCTGCATCTGGCCTCTGCATACCCTGTACCTCTTGCTAAGTGGCCCCAGGCCTGGCACTAGTGGCAGCCAACCTCGGTTCTTAGCTTGGCTTCTCCCAGGCCCCTCCAAGCCTAGCATAAGTAGCAGCCATCTTCAGATTGCTATGTAGTTCATGCCTGGTGACCTCAGGCAGAGCATATAGGCAGTGGCTGACCTCACACGTCTTGGGAGGCCCCAGAGCCAATGCACCCAGTGGACAGCTTCAGACCATGCTGATTACAACCCAACCACCTCCATGAGTGAGACACTCAAGGGGTGGACTTGGCAGGCACCAAACCCCATTGATGCAAGTCCTACTTCTTGGGGTTGGCCCCTGCACAGCAGTTCCTCTGCTGTAGTCAAAGCCTGTCCTCACAGCTGAGTGGCCTGGGGAGTCAGTCCCTCTCAGTGATGTGCCAAAGGCAATCAGGCTCAACTACAACAGGACAGTGCACACAGTCTACACAAGGACACACCTGGGATACCCAGCTCTGGTGACCGGGGAGGCTGCACCACGGCCCTACAAGACACCTGGTACTTAAGGCCACTGCAAAATGTGGATATAGCAGCTTTACTTAATACATAAAAACAAACACAGGGAAGCAGCCAAAATGAGGAGACAAAGAAAAAAAAAAAAACAAGTTCCAAATGGAAGAACGGGAGAAACATCCAGAAAAAGAACCAAATGAACTGGAGACACACTAACTACCAGATACTGAGTTCAAAACAATGGTTACAAGGATGCTCAAGGACCTTAGTGAGACCTTCAAAGGCATAAAAAAGAACATGGAAACCATAAAAAAGAGCCAGTCAGAAATGAAGGCTACACTAACTGAAATGAAGCACATCTTACAGGGAATCAACAGCAAAGTAGATGAAGCAGAGTAGATGATTTATATATTATGGAATTTGTAATATATGGAAGCAGGACACTCAATCAGAACAGCAAAAAGAAAAAAGAATCCAAAAAATGAGAATAGAGTAAGGAACCTTTGGGACAACTATAAGTGTGCCAACATTTTCATCATGGGGGTGCTGGAAGGAGGAGAGAGAGAGCAAAAATTGAAAACCTATTAGAAAAAATAATGATGGAAAACTTCCCTAACCTGGTGAAGGAAATAGGCATACAAGTCCACGAAGCACAGAGAGTCCCAAACAAGATGAACCCAGAGAGGCCCACACCAAGACATACCATAATTAAAATGCCAAAGATTAAAGGCAAAGAGAAAATCTTAAAAGCAGCAAGAGAAAAGCAGTTCGTTACCTACAAGGGGGCTCCCATACGATGTCGGCTGATGTTTCAAGAAACTTTGTGGGCCAGAAGGGATTGGCATGAAATTTTCAAAATGATGAAAAGCAAGGACCTACAACCAAGATTAATCTACCCAGAAAAGCCGTCATTTAGAATTGAAGGAAGATAAATAGATTCCCAGAGAAGCAAAAGCTAAAAGAGTTCATCCCCACCAAACCACTATTATAAGATATGTTAAAGGGTCTTCTTTAAGAAGAAGAAGAAGAAAAAAATCAAACATGAATAATAAAATAGCAACAAATACATTTCTATCAACAATTACGTTAAATGCAAATAGAGTAAATGCTTCAATCAAAAGATATATGATGACTTAGTGGATAATAAAACAAGACCCTTACATATGCTGTCTACAAGTGACTCACTTCAGATCGAAACACACACACAGATTGAAAGGAAAGGGATGGAAAAATATATTTCATGAAAATGGAAACAAAGCAAAACAAAAATGCTTTGGTAGAAATGCTTATACCAAATAAAGACAAAATAGACTTTATTTATTTTTATATGTTTTTATTGATTTTTTAGAGAGAGGAAGGAAGAGAAAGATAGAAACATCCATGTGAGGGAGATACATCGATTGGCTGCCTCCTGCATGCCCCCTACTGGGGATCGAGCCCACAACCCTGGGCGTGTGCCGTGACCAGGAATTGAACCAGGACCTCTCAGTCCATGGGATGGCGCACAATCTACTGAGCCAAAATAGACTTTAAAACAAAGGCTATAACAAGAGACAAAGACAGTCCCAACAATTCCACTTCTGGGTATTTATCCAAAGAAACCCAAAACACTGAATCGAAAAGACATATGCATCCATATATTTATTGCAGCACCATTTGCGATAGCAAAGGTATGGAAGCAACCTAAGGCACCATCAGTAGATGAATGGAAAAAGAAGTGATGCATATATAAAATGGAATATGATTCAGCCATAAAAAAGAATGAAATCTGGCCATCTGCAATAACATGGATGGACCTAGAGGGTATTATGGTAATTCAAATAAGTTAGAGAATGACAAATGCCAGGTGACTTAACTTATATGTGGAATCTAACAAACAAAATAAATAAGCGGAACAGAAACAGACTCATAGATACAGAGAACATTTTGAGAGTTGCCAGTTTGGAGAGGGGTTGGGGGGATGGGTGAAAAAGGTGAAGGGATTTAGAAGTACAGATTGGTAGTTAACAGAATAGTCGTGGGGATGTAAAGTACAGCATAGGGAATACAGTCAGTAATATTGTAATAACTATATATGGTATCAGATGGGTACTAGATTTATCAAGGTGATCCCTTCATAAGTTATATAAATGTCTAATCACGAGGTTGTATACCCGAAACTAATATAATATTGAAAGTCAACTGTAATTTAAAAAGAAAAAAGAAAGTTTTTTTTGTGTTAATATGGAATTGGTTTCTTATTGTTATTAAAAGGAATTAATAACTTCTTAAAATCACTCATAGTTAGAATTTTTCATACAGTAAGTATCAATAAAAATAACTGACATAAAGAAAGCTCTTCGGGGTCCTCAGTAATTTTTAAGAGTAGAAAGGTGTCCTGAGACTAAAATGTTTGAGAATAACTGTATTATTATATGCTGTTGAGGTTTTGTGGCTATTTGTTATGGAGCAGTAGTTAACCCATATATTGTCCTATGGTCATGTGTACACACACACACACACACACACACACACACACACACACACACACACAGTGGAATGCTATTCAGCTGTATAAAGGAAGGAAATCTTGCCATTTGCGACAACATGGATGGACCTTGAGTACAATATGCTAAGTGAACTAAGTCAAAGAAAGACCAACACTGTATGATCTCACTTATATGTGGAATCTAAAACAAACAAACAAACTAAATTCATAGAAAAAGAGATCAGATTTGTAGTTACCAGAGGCAGGGGTGAGGTTGTGGTCAGGGGATCAGATGAAAGTGATCAAAAGGTACAAACTTTCAGTTTGTAATGTACAGCATAATGACTATAATTAACACTACTGTGTTGTATTCGAAAGTTGCTAAGAGTAAATCCTAAAAGTTCTCATCACAAGGGAAGAAACATTTCCTTCTTTCTTCCCTCCCTCCTTCCCTCCCTCCCTTCCCTCTTTCCTTCCTTCCTTCTTTCTTTGTATTAACATGAGATATTAACCAAATTTACTGTGGTAATGATTTCACAATATATGTAAGTCAAGTCATTATGTTGTACATTTTAAATTTATACAGTACTGTATGTCAATTATCTCTCAATAAAACTGAAAGAAAGATAAAGCTAACGCTGCCAACACCTTCATCTTGGGTATATTGTATCTAGAACTGTGAGAAAACAATTTTCTGTTGTTTAAATTTTATGTCTATAACTATATCATCTATATCTATATCTGTCTCCACTGGATTATATCATTGCCCTGTTTACACTTTCATTGGCTTTCTATTACATGTAGAATGAAATCCAAACTCTTTCCCTGGCCTGAGTCCCTGCAAGATCTGGCCCTTGTGGCCCTTCACGACCTCATTTCTTATCACTGTCCCCTCAGTTCACTCTACTCTGGCCTCACTGTCCATCCTGCCCCAGATTGCTGCCTCTGGGCCTTCGCATTTGCAGGTACCTCTGCCTAAAATGTTATTCTCCCAGATCTTTCCATAGCTTGATCCTTGTTCAGTCAAGTCCTGGCTGGGTTACCTCCTGAGATTGGCCTTCCCTGACCACCTCGTCTTAAACAGCAGCTCAAGTCTCCTACCTTCTTACCTTGATTTTTTTCTTTAGGGTACTTAGTACGTCTCCTGCTATTAATGTTCTAAGTGTGTATTTGTGTATGATCTGTCTTCCCCACTACAATGTAAGCTCCATGGAGGCAGGGGCTTTGTGTACCTTACTCACAGCTGAATCTCAAGGGCCTGAGACCGTGCTTGCAGCGTAGTGGGAGTTGTGTTAACACGTGTTGCGTAGCTGGGTTCTTGGAGTTTATATCCCTGGGAGTTGTCACTAGGCCATAAATCCCCTGTAGCCAGGGTTGTATTTTATTAAACACCTCTGTGTTTATGGAGACGGGGGGAAAATGACTCCTGCCTGTGGACCTCATGGGGCTGTTTTGAAGCTCTCACAAGCTAATAGACCACAGAATGTGCTCTGAGGAGGAACAGAAGCAGCCGAGTACTGGGTTGTTCTGCTTGGCCTTCTTCGTAAAGGGTGTTTGGCTCCCTGCAGACTGAAGAAGCTTCGCTTCCAGGTTCAGTCCCCTGCCTACAGCCTCATCTGGATGCCAGTGGTGGCCATCCCCTCTCTGGCTACCCTGGGCATCTGTGCGTGGGGACCTCAGAACGCCCAGCTGCCGCCAGTCCAGACAGGACCCTGGGTGCTGCAAACCCCACCTGGGAGGACAAACCAAAGGTACGGGTGGATGAGACAGCAGCCCTCCTGCTACTTCTGTCCCTGGTGGGTGGTCTGTCAGGGAGCGATGGGTCCCCTTCTGTTTGGGTTGACCGGGTCACTTAATCTTTTCATTGAGTCTGAACTTCAAGAAGTTTTCAGGAGCAAGAAAGCTGGACAAGCCTAGGGCAGCTCTGTGTGTGGGTCGGTGGGTATCTACCTTGCTTCTCTCAGTTCTGAAAGTGAGATTAGAAGTAGAGTTTAGGCTAAACGTAATTTAGGCGAAAATTAGTTAATTTAGATGAAACATTCTCCCTAGTTACTTTAGATGAAAGGCAACCTGGTATAGAAGAATGTGACCTGGGTTTGGGACTAGCCCCAGCTGGATTTGAGCCACCCCTCCCCCACCCACCATACTACACCTGGCAGAGGGATATTTGCAACTCACATTAGTACCAGAAGTCCCTATTTATTTATTTATTTATTTATTTATTTATTTATTTATTTTTTAATCCTTATCCAAGGACATATTTCCATTTATCTTCAGATAGAGTGGGAGGGAGAGAGGGGGGACGAGAGAAAGAGAGAAACATCGACGTGAGAGAGACACATTGAGTGGTTGCCACCCACACCACCCCGACCGGGGCCGGGGACAAACTGAAACCGAGGTACATGCCTTTAGCGGGAACCGAACCCGGGTCTCTCTGGTCCGCGGGCTGACACTCTAACTGCTGAGCCAAACCGGCCAGGGCCAGAAGTCCCTCTTTAGATGCGTGTCCCTCAGGAAGGGAAAATGCATGCCATCTCTTACCCATCAGTAGAAATCAGTGAATCTGAGAGCTTCTTCCTGGAATCCCAGACACCTGGGGGCAGGGATGCGAAAGAGAGGAGGGCTCCCGTGACGTCCCTTGCCCCGGGTCTCACAGTGTCCCTCCACAAACCTTTGATGGACACGGAACATCTCTCTTGTGGCAGGTGCTTTTGATGCAGTCTCATTTAAGCCTGGCATCTGTTCAAGGAAGGGCTCCTTGTCCCTGTTGCACTTGGGGAGACCAGCCTGGCACACTGTCAGTCCCTGGGTTTCCATGTGTGGGCAGGCCCTGGTTCACTAGCCAACTCTTTCAACATGTGACTTGTGCACACGCAATGTGCTAGACAGGGATGCAGTGGTGACGGCAACCAGCCCGGCTTCTGCCCGGGGCAGGCATCCGTCAGAACCACACAGACGTAGGTGAAATCCCGCTTGTGGAAAGTGCTGAGAAGGACAGGTCTGGAGTGCAAGAGGTCCTGAGGGAGTGAGGAGGATGAGGTGGGTTTGCTGGGATGTGAGCTTGGCCAGGGCTGTGGGGCAGAGACGAGTGAGTACTGGAAAGACAGTGGTGCGAGACAAGCTGGCCTGGACCACTCGGGTGCCATGGGCCACGTTAGAGCATTTGGTCTTTACCCCAGGGCAGGGGGAAGACGTTGAACTGTTTCCAGCGGAGGCTGACATCATCACAGGTGTCATTTTTATTTTTTAATCCTCACCTGAGGATATTTTTTCCATTTATCTTCAGATAGAGTGGGAGGGAGGGGGAGAGAGAGAAAAACATTGATGTAAGAGAGACACGTCAATTGGTTGCCTCCAGCAAGACCCTGAACAGGGCTGGGGACAAACCGCAACTGAGGTATGTGCCCTTGACCAGAACTGAACCCGTGACTCATTGGTTCCAGGGCCGACGCTCTAACCACTGAGCCAAACTGGCCAGGGCCACAGGTGCCATTTTATTTTTTATTTTTATTTTTTATCCTCACCAGAGGACATTTTTTCATTTTTTGTTCAGATAGAGTGGGAGGGAGAGAGAGGAAGAGAGAGAGAGAGAAAAACATCGACGTGAAAGGGACACATCGAGTGGCTGCCACCCGCACCACCAACCAGGGCCGGGGACAAACTACAACCGAAGTACATGCCCCTAGTGGGAACTGAACCCGGGTCTCTCTGGACCGCAGTCCGCGCTCTAACCGCTGAGCCAAACCGGCCAGGGCCACAGGTGCCATTTTAAAAGGTAACTGGCTGCTGTGTGGAGAGCAGGTGGGAGGGGCAGAGGGTTGCCGCTGTGTGTGTGGCAGCCTGGAGAGCAGCAGCATGGAGACAGGAGTGGGGAGACAGCTTCGAGAGAGATTTAGGAGGTAAAGCAGATCATGCTTGTGGCTGAGTGGACGGTGTGAAGGAAGCTCCTGGGCAGGCCAGCTTCGTGGGTGTGTGACCTATGCATCAGCCCAGGGCCCCAGCCCAGAGCACCCTGCCCTGGTTTAACACTCGCCTGTCACTGTCTTGAAGGACTTAATAATGTTTGAACAGGAGTTCTGCATTTTCACTTTGCCCTGGGCTCTGCACATTATTAGGTAGCTAGATCTGCCCCTGGGGCAGGAACCCGGGATCTCAGCCCTCCCCCCACCCCCACCCCTCTCTCCTACCCAGTTCCAGGCAGTCTGAATCCACTTGCCTGGAGCAGCTGGCACAGGTCCAGGACCCGGAGGGCTCATTGCCCAGAGCCGTCAAGCTGGGATCCGGCCAGAGCCTCACCCGTAGAGGTCCTGGCCCTGCATGGAACCAGCAGAAACCACAACCAGTCCTGATCCCATTCTGGACCTCACTGATTCTCTGAGAAACAAAGGGAATGTAAGAAGTAATACTTGGAGTTCTTTTTGGCCTCAACATTTAATGTTTTTATGATTCTCTCCTTGTCTTTGTTTCGGTTCCTGGCGACCTGTCCGTGCTGTGCTGGACACTCGGGACTGCTGTGATGTGCAGATGCTTGGAGGGGCTCAGGGGGATCCTTACTTGTCTTCTTCGTCACTTGTCTGATTTTCCACCACTACAGAGAAGTGCACCTCGAGTTCAAAACATAAATACTTCCGGGAGCAGTGATACTTGTGGCTCTTTTTAGATACAGTTTCAGTGTCATGATCTTCACTGGCAGGAGCGGGGGGAGACTTGTTAAGGGAAGATAGACCCCCCCAGTCACGTCCGGCGCAGGGCTGGGCAGCGCAGGCCCCTGGGGTGGGCCAGAGCGGCAGGACCCCAGGACTGTCCTTGCTGGCCCGAGGCCCCTGACTCTCTGGAAGCTGCGCTGTGCTCCTGCGGGCCGCAGCTGGCAGACGTCTCTGTTCTCACTCCCAGGCTCTCACTTGCTCAGTACTTTGCGTCTTGTTCAGGACTGTGTGGTTTCTTTAGAACTAACACCCTTGGCTCCTAATCTGGGACATTGGGTGTAGGGATGGGGTTTGGTGGATGAACAAAATGTAACCTTGTGATATGCATTCGCCAGACCTGGCCAGCCTAGGATCAAAGTGTGTGGACAGATAGGTTTGCCTGGAGGGCAGGAAGACTGCCCTGTTTGGAACTGAATGTTTTGTTTGCATGTGAATAGATAAGGTTTGCATGTCAAAGGGTTGGAAGACCACCCCGAGAGGATAATGGGCCGAGGATGCCCAGGCTAGGATGGATTTGTTATTTTTTTATCTTTGATGTCTCTTCGGGTAAAGAGCAAGAGGCAGGGCTTGGCTGTATGGTCAGCAGAGGTGCCATCTCAAGGACATAATTACCTAATCCACATGTAACCTGGGGAACCACTCTGCAAATAAATTGGGCTGCATCCAGAGATCTGGAGCATTTTGTTCTCTTGTGATGCTTCCCCTCACTCCTGCCAGTGTGTGCTTGTAGTTCATTGCATTGCACCGGCTCCCAGGCAGGTGGAGAGAGACGGCAATTGGGCAATAATGTTGGGGTGTGATGGGTGTGTGTGAGGTGGGGACATATGGAAAACTCACTGACATGGTCTTCCAGTGCTCTTGTCATGGGCCCCTGGTTCACTCAAATTGGGGTGACTATGAAGTGGCCCTTGAGCTTTTTTGGATTTGAGTACAGAGGATAAATTCCAGCTTGATCTTCTGGGCGTGGACATGGGTTCCTAACCCGTGGTCTCCAGACCCCTGGGCATTCTTGTAGGCAGCAGCCATTCAGCAGCTGCTGCTTCCTGGATAGCGACCATGTACCAGGCACCAACTAGCTCAGCTCTTATTTTGTGATGCTTTCTGACAATTCAGTGACATGGAGTGATTGTTGATTGTCCAAAAATGGCACAGCAATACCTTTGGTCTCACACGTCCAGCACCTCGCCACTGTCCGCCAGCGCAGTCTGTTTCTCCTCCTCCTGAGCCCCGGGGGTGCTCTGAGACGGCCTTAGGAATAGAGCGTGGTGGTGGAGGGGTGCGGTACGACTCCGGAGGTGAGCTACAGGAGAGAACGGCTTTTCCCTGGATCTCTGCCTGTGTGTCTGTTTTTCTCTGTGTCTCTGTCTGTCTTTCTCCATTTCTGTTTGTCTCTCTCTTTCTCTGTCTCTCTCAGGATGCTTGCCCGAGGCAGCATAGGGGCCCACCTGTAGGTGTTCTGACCCACAGCCCCAGCTCGGGTCCCAGCCAGGACCAACTGCTGTCTGTGAGGGATGAATCAGTCCTTCACACCGAGGATGAGTCCAGCTCCCAGCCTCCGAGTTTCTTCGGTTGACGGTGAATGGAGCAGAAGTGAGCTGTCCCTGCTAAACCCTGCTCAAACCATCATTTCATGAGCAAAGTGTTGTTTTAAAATACTTTCGGTCAAGATGGCAGCATAGGTAATGCGGTACTCGCCTCCTTCCACAACCACATCAAAAATACAACTAAACCACAGAACAACCATCCTTCAGAACTGCTTGACATCGAGCTGAATGGAAGTCCTACAACTACGAAATTAAAGAAGAAGCCGCATCGAGACTGGCAGGAGGGCGGAGGCGGATGGGCTGGTCCCTCACCTGCGTGTGGCAGATAAAAATCAGGAGGACACCTCGGCTGGGAAGGTCCTCCCTGAGGGGTGAGGCATGCCCGTCCCACACCAGGCGCCCAGCTCAGGGTTCCAGTGCCAGGAAGAGAATCCCCATAACTTCTGGCTGTAAAACCAGCGGGAACTGAGGCTGAGGGAGGCTGCAGCTTCTGGATCCCCAGGCAGCTCCTCTTAAAGGGCCCGCACAAGGACTTAATTGGACTTGTTCCTTCTGGGCTCCAGAGTGGGGGAGGCAGCTTGAGAGGCACCCGAGACATACAGGGAAGAACTGAGTTGGCACTGGGGCAAAAGCTGGAGGGGTAGCTTTCTCCTGGACAGACATGCTATCAGAGGCTTTTGTTCCTTTGGTGAGCCCTGCCCCACCCAGCTTTTTGGCCCACCCAAGCTGTTTCCAATGGCTTTATCATAGGAATGACCTGTCCTGGATCCTGCTTCAGATTTTCTTAAAATCTCTCAAACAAGCAGCATCTGGTCTCAGCGAGCCCCATAACTCTCGTTAAGTGGCCCCAGGCCTGGCACTAGAAGCAGCCAGCCTTGGTTCACAGCTTGGCTTTTCCTGGGCACCTCCAAGCCCAGCACAAGAAGCAGCCATCTGCAGATCACTTTGTAGCTTATGCCGGTGGCCCTAGATAGAACACAGGCAGTGGCTAACCTTGCCCCAGAGCCATTGGACAGTGTCAGACCACATCGAAATACCACCACCCAACCACCTCCACAAGTGACACACTCAATGAGTGGACTCAGTGGGTACCAGAGCCCTGCTGAAGTAAGTCTTGCTCTGTGGGGTGGGCCCCTACACAGCTGCTCTTCCAAGGTAGTCAGAGGCCAGTGGTCAGTGGGCACAGCCAGTCCTTGCAGCTGATCAGCCTGAGTAAAACCCTCCCATTGATGTGCCGACAGCAATCGAGACTCAGTTACAACAGAAGGGTGTACAGTCCACATCAGGGGTGCACCTCGAGGGCCCAGCTGGGAGATCAGGGAGGCTGTGCCACTGGATCCTACAGAACACCTACAACAATAGGCCACCCTGGGAAGCCTAGGAGACATAGCAACTCTACCCATTACATAGAAACAAACACAGGGAAGCAGCCAAAATGAGGAGACAAAGAAACATGTCGCAAATGAAAGAACAGAACAAAACTCCAGGAAAAGAACTAAACAAAAGTGGAGATAAGCAATCAATCAGATGTAGAGTTCAAAACACATAAGGTTGCTCAAGGAACTTAGTGAGAACTCCAAGGAACTTAGTGAGAACTTCAAGGAACTTAGTGAGAACTCCAAGGAACTCAGTGAGAACATCAACAACATAAAAAAGGACCAGTCAGAAATGAAGGATGCACTAACTGAAATAAAGAATAATTTACAGAGCCCTGGCCGGTTTGGCTCAGCGGTTAGAGCGTCGGCCTGCGGTCCAGAGAGACCCGGGTTCGGTTCCCGCTAAGGGCATGTACTTCGGTTGCAGTTTGTCCCCGGCACTGGTTGGTCGTGCGGGTGGCAGCCACTCGATGTGACACTTTCACATCGATGTTTCTCTCTTTCTCTCTCTTCCTCTCTCTCCCTCCCACTCTATCTGAACAAAAAATGAAAAAAATGTCCTCGGGTGAGGATAAAAAAAAAAAAAAAAAAGAATAATTTACAGAGAATCAATAGTAGAGTAGGTAAAGCCAAGAAGTAAACCATCAATTTGGAATTTAGGAAGCAAAAAACACCCAATAAGAACAGCAAAAAGAAAAAAAGAAAAAAAAATGAGCATAGTGTAAGGAGCCTCTGGGACAGCTTCAAGCTTACCAACATTCACATCATGAGGGTGCCAGAAGGAGAAGAGAGAGAGCAAGAAATTGAAAACCTATTTGAAAACATAATGACAGAAAATTTCCCTAACTTGGTGAAGGAAACAGACATACAAGTCCAGGAAGCACAGAGTCCCAAACAAGATGAACCCAGAGAGGTCCACACCAAGGCACATCATCATCAAAATGCCAAAGGTTAAAGACAAAGAGAGAATCTTAAAAGCAGCAAGAGAAAAGCAGTTTGTTACCTACAAAGGAGCTCCCATAAGACTGTCAGTTTATTTCTCAAAAGAAACTTTGCAGACCAGAAAGGAGTGGCAAGAGATATTCAAAGTGATGAAAAGCAATGACCTACAACGAAGATTACTTTATCCTGCAAAGCTGTCATTTAGAATCGATGGCCATATAAAGAGTTTCCCAGACAAGAAAAAGCTAAAGGAGTTCATCACCACCAAACCAGTATTATATGAAATGTTGAAGGGCCTTCTTGAAGGAGAAGAACAAAAATATGAACAATAAAATGGCAATTAATACACATCTATCGACAATTGAATCCACAAACAAAATGAGCAAGCAGAACAGAAACAGACTCATAGGTACAGAGAACTTTTTGTTGCTTGCCAGATGGGAGTGGACTGGGGGGATGGGTGAAAAAGATGAAGGAATTAAAAGTACAAATTGGTTAGACTGATGAACCTCAAAGGGAAGGGGGGATGGAGGGGGGGGGTGAGATAAACCAAAGAACTTACATGCATAACCAATGGACACAGACAGTAGTGTGGGGAAGGCAGGAGGGGGGTGGGATTGGGGAGGAGGGGTCAATGGGGGAAAAAGAGGGGGGACATCTGTAATACATTCAACAATAAAGATAAGTTAAAAGCAACGACAAATAAAATACTACATTTGGGCAGTTTGTTTTGCAGCATGTAACTGGAGCATGTGACTTAAATTCACCTTCCTCCCTTGTTAGCTAACTGGGTAGAGGGGCTGGCGGTGTCTCTCAGGGTAGCACCGTCAGTACGTGACAGCATCAGGATTTGAACCCAGGCCTGCCTGGCTCCTCCATGCAATGCTGATTCCAGGGGCTGTGTGTCTATCCAAGGAGAGCCTGTATGAGCCATTTAATTGAATCCTCCTCTGCCATCCTTGAACTTTCAGGGATCCCCAAAACCAGGAAGAAGGAGACCTCAGGGAAGCTGGGTTTCAGGATTATTCATTTTGCAGGGAAGGGAATGCCCACTCTCTAGGCCCCTAGTCCAAAGTTCCAGAACCCACAGTTCTCAGAAAAAAGGTAACAGACTAGGAGAGAGTCAGACATATGATCTGATAACAATTAGTGGGGCAATGATAGGCAAATCACTTCATGTCTTGAGCCTCAGTTTCTCCATCTATAAAGTGGGGGAATGGGCTGAGCAAGGGCATGGAGGTGGAATGCACAGGAGGGTCCAGAGACCAGGCTGTGTAGCCACACCTGGTATAGGGAGCTGAGCGGTGTGGGTGGAGAGGAGGCTGACAGGATGGGCCAGGGGCTCAGAAGGGGCTGTGGGGTGGAATTAAGAAGAATCTGCTAAGGACTGGGAGTTTGTATTGGAATGGCAGTTTGGACAGTGGGGAGTTTAATCAGTACCAAGTCTGGCATCCTGGTCCCAACTCAGCCCCTGTTTCACTGGGAGACATTGAACAGCCTTTCTTCCTTTCCACACTTTAGGTTCACCCTGTGTGAAATGAATGTAGATGTGTGTACGTTCCTCATAGTCCTAATGCTCTAGAATGTGGGTTCTGCCCTCAGGTCAGGAATCCTGGGTCAGCTCTGGGATGTTGCTCATTCAGGAAGAGCTCCAGTCCGCAGTCTGGTGCATCTTTCTTGTGAGGACATGTTGCTGGAGGTGGCCTTTAGGATACTGTTGATGAAGTGTTCCTGACACCTTACTAATGGAGAGAATGTGTCACATGCTTGACAGTGTTGGACAACCAAGGAAGAGCTGGGAGTAAGAAAGTGGCCGCTCTGTTCTCTCCATGGCTTTTGGACAGGTGTCCTGCTCCAGGACCAGGATCCTGGAAAAACCGCACCTACCCCTGGGCTGCCCAGTCCTACTCAAGCCAGAATTGGCTGGGGACGCTTGGGAACACTTACAGGAAATGCCTTGGCTTCTCCAGCATGTTGGGGAAAGTTTTTCATAGTGAAGGCAGAACAGAAATTGGAGGATGGCGACATGTTGATCTGTCATGATAGATTTTCTCTGCACATTCCCAAAACAATCCATCTGCACTATGAAAATCAGAAAGTACAGATAATAAAAATATTTAAACCATCTATAACCCTACTGTTAGTGAACTCCAGGGGTTCGCCACTTGGAGTGCTCTATTAGAAAACCAGACGTGGTTGTTGCAAGGTACTTTTATTTACTTGTAGTAGGTAAAGGAGACGGGATTCGTATCCAAAGCTCTGCCTCCTGTAAGGGAGGCTTAGCCATTGCTTATATACACTATTTGGTCAATTACATGTTGATTCTTCTTTGCAGTTGGCTCCTTGCATCCAGTTCACTTCCCGTCAGCTCATCCTATTTACTTTTGTATCTGCAAAATACAGTGCTACATGTTAGCATTTAGTAAGAAGTAACAGAACTGCCCAGACCTTGATACCCTTGTCCTATCTAACACTACCACCCAGAGATGACCGCTAATTTGTTTGTAATATCCTTTATAGACCAGTCTCCCCTCCTTCCCCCCTCCTCCATCTTCTCCCATTCCCCATCCTCCCCCTACCCCTCCTTCTTCTCCCTCATACACATACACATTACCTTTCCATGTCAGTTAACACAGATCTACCCTATCATTTGTAACCTCTGTAGCTTTTCATGGGATGTGTAGAGGAAGTCTTGTTCCGCTCATCCCTTTCACTGTTACCAACAATGCTTGATTAACATCCTTATACCTCTTTGGGTTTTTTTTTTTGCCCAATTGTTTACTTAAGTTACATCACTTAGAGGGGTTAATTGTGTCAAAAAGTATCCATGTTTTGAGGCTTTTGATACATATTATCTAGTTTTCTCTTAAGGAGGCTATTTCAAAATACATTCCCTTCAGTCAGCAATGTTTGAGAGCATCAGTGCCCCTGCCCCGAGGTATTTTCCTTTTTCATTTTCACCAGTCTGATAGGTGAAAAATGATACTTCACTCGAGGGACTCACTCTTCCCGTAGAGCATGTGAGTCTTTCCCGTACCGCACATGCTCATTCTTCCTGCTAGTGTTTATTGAGTACCTACTATGTGCCTGAGCCTCACTGTTCCGAGGATGCTTCATCAGTCTGTTTCGTGCCCACTGCTTCGCCGTGTTTGTTGCTGCCCAGACTTAGAGCATGATAGGAAGTGAGAGATGTGAGCGGCTTTAGAGGTTGTCTCATTGTAAGGAGAGGAAATGCGGCCAGGCAGGCATGGGGGCCTGCCCACCGTCGTACAGGGCGAAGCGTTCCTGGTGGGGTTCAACTCTGAATTCAGGCAGATTCTGGCCCTCTGCTTGTCTTGATTTTCTCATCCAGCTCGGGAGGCCAGGTCAGTGGAGCTCAACTCTGGACTACAGCGCTGACTTTTGTTCTGTGATTCAGGCTCACTCCACTGGGCACCCAGTGGGTGCTTAGAAAATAGGTATTAAAGGAATGTTTATGCATAACAGAGCACAGGAAATAGTACGTTTTGTCAAAATGTGGTCAATATCCCAGGAAGAAAGGAAGATTTCTGTTGGTTAACCCTCCGGGAAGAAATTCTTTTTGCTTTTTGTTTTTTTCCAATAAAAAAGAACAATGCGTTCTTGGAACTGGTGGAGGAGAGATGGGCTGCCTGGGGCTTGGGGCAGTTTTGTATTTAGAGCAGTGAGGTCACTTGAATTTCCCTTAGGCTCCTTCTCGGGACTGATGGACATGGGCAGGAGTGGCGGACGGAGAAGAGAGCTTTGTTTTCTTTGTGTGTCCTGTGTGCATCTAGACTGACTCGAATGAGTCTAGGGGACAGTCTCAAGTTGTCTCTCTTGTCCCCTTTCCTCAGCCTACACCTCTGCTTCACCAAAAAGTCTTCCCAGCTTTTATCTCCAGAACCTTTTCCATGCTGCTCAGGCCTTTCATGACATGGGGTGGCTGGGTCCATGAACCAACTAGAGTTGTGATCTGGCGTCACTTCGGATAGTAGTGGGACCTTGGGCAGTAGGGGGACCATGTGGCTCTGGGCACCACCCTGTTCCATCTAGCTCCACTTTCAACAGCCTCTTCTCCTGTTTGCTTGCTTCCAATCCCCGCCCCTCCCCCAATGCAAACGCTTATCAATGAGCAGCTCTCCTTCAGTTGAAACCCGCAAAGCTTCCTGACACTCTGAGAGAGAGCCAAGTCCCCACCGCAGTGACCAGACTGGGTGGTCTGGTTCCCCCGACCTCTCTACATGTGTCTCATGCTTCATGCCAGCCGCACTGGCCTTCTCTGACCAGCTGTGTGGCTTGGGCAGGCCCCTCCCCTCTCTGGACCTCAGTTTCCTCCTCTGTGAAATAGCATGAGCATCCCAGCCATTCTCCTTGTTTTGAGGATAACAACCACTTTTATTTTTTTTTATTTTTTTAAATTTTATTAATTTATTTTTGTTACAGATGTTTCTCCTTTTTCCCCCATTGACACCTTCCTCCCCCTCCCTCCCTGCCCCATCCCCAGTTTTGTTGTCTATGTCCACTGGTTATGGGTACATGCGTACAAGTTCTGTGGTTCATTGCTCCCCTCCCCCACCCCCTCTTCTGGCAATTGTCAGTCTGTACCCTACTTCCACATCTCTGGGACTACCCTGTTCCTCACACTGTTATGTTCATTATATTCCAGAAATAAGTGAGATCATATGATATTTGTCTTTCTCTGCTTGGCTGGTTTCACTTAGGATAATAGTTTCCAGGTCCTCCTATGTCGTCGCAAAGGATAAGAGATCTTTCTTACAGCTGCATAGTACTCCATTGTGTATACATACCACAGCTTTTTTAAGGATAACATCCACTTTTAAATGACTCTCCACTTCTCTGGGCCCTACTCTGCCAAAAGAAGTCACCAATTCCAAAGATCCTGATTCTCAATAAATCTTTTCTTCTGCAAAAGAACAGCCTGCTTTTCTTCCAAGGCCCCGAAAAACGCTTTTCTCTCTAGTTATGTCCGAACCTAGGCCAACAGTGTCTACCAAGGGAGAATGCATTTTTTTATGCTAATTCCTTCATAGTTGTGCTGTGACACCCACTGTCCATGGGCATGTTTGTGGAATTAGAAGCATCAGGCTTTATCTCTGTCATCACATCCTCTCTGGAAGAATGGCACATATGTATGAATAACTTTTCCACAAAGAGCCCTCCTCATCCTGATTTTCACAGAAATACTGTTTGTTCCGGGAAGCACGGATCTGCCCCTAGTGATTCATTTGCTGAGGGATGTTCTTGGGTAATCCAGCAACCATTTTCTCAACATATTTTTATTGATAGGTATGTATGATAGGAAGGACGGCGGTAAATATGTATAGGGCTGCCCTGGCCGGTTTGGCTCAGCAGATAGAGCACCGGCCCACGGACCAAAGAGTTGCCGATTCGATTCTTAGTCAAGGGCACGCACCTCGGTTTCAGGTTCGATCCCTGGCGCCGGTCGGGATCATGCAGGGGACAACCAGTCGATGTCTCTCTCACATCGATGTTTTTCTCTCTCTCACCCACCCTCCCTCCCTTCCACTGTATCTAAAAGTCAATGGAAAAATATCCTCGGGTGAGGATTAAAAAATAAAATAAGTATATAAAGGGCTTTGATATATGAAACTAATTCTAGGCACTTAAAACTGAATGGGGAGCCCTGGCCAGTTTGGCTCAGCGGTTAAGAGCGTCGGCCCGTGGACCAAAGAGTCGCGGGTTCGATTCCGGTCAAGGGCACGTACCTCAGTTGCAGTTCGTCCCTGGCTCTCCCACTCTTACTGAAGATAAATGGAAAAGTATCTTCAGGTGAGGATTTAAAAAAAACAAAACTGAATGGGGAGACTGAGCATGTCCATATGACAAGAGAAACCTGGGCTCATGCAGCAGAGGGCAGGCTGCTCAGAGAGGGCTCCCTGAGAGGTGAAGATTTGGAATTCCCCTCACATCAGTGAGAATTCAAGGAGTTACTGTCCTTGTCTGGCAAAGACACACACACACACACACACACACACACACACACACACTCACACACTCACTCACAGTGTTTGTCTAAGTGAATTGAAAAGACATGTGAACTCCATCCAGAAAGATGAATAAGATGGAGGTTGATTGGATGAGAAACTGTTTTCATAGGCTGGTCCTTGGGTGAGGATTGTCAGCATGAGGACACAGATTCAGGTGTACAATCACTGTTTGCAAATCAATCCTCATGTGAATGAAGTCTTACTCACACAGCCCCATGAGGTCAGCACCTGGGGAAACTGAGCTACAGAGAGACTCCAGGCCACACGGTTAGTACATGGGAAGACCCAGATGCTAGAATTCACTGCTGCAAAGTTCAGAGCCCTTTCCAGTATGAAGATATCTTTCTCCACCCTCCACGGAACACGAGAATGAGGCATAGGCTGAGAAGTGGCCTTATGACACAGGCTAGAAGAAGAATGCAAGAGTTGTAAGCTGGCATCCTGACACCACAGCCTGGGATAGCCTCACGCACTTCCCAGGCCACCACATGCCCTGTGTTCCCACATCTGGACAACGCTGTGCAATGTAAGAAGGACACGTTTGCTGGCAGGAAGACTGTTGCCAGCCTTCATGCCCGAGAGTCTCTGATGCCCTCCTGAGCTAGGCCCCAGCAGAGACTGAGAGAGCACACTGGGGGTGGTGGGGGGATGAAGGGGTATTGAGGGGAGGCACAGGGAGGGAGTGAACTGGATGTGTTCATGGCTCATTTCTACTCTGCCTAAGAGGGAGGCCATCTGGGTTTGGATCCATGTCTAAATAAATGTACCAGAACTGGAAAAAATCAAGATGCTGCATCTCAGGTCTCAGTGTCAGGAGGTGAGAGGGGGTCATGGACAGGTCATCCGCTGGGCAGCAAACCTTCCTCACGTGGCATGGCGCCGCTCTCAAGAGGATGAAACTGCCCATGGGGACTTTAGTTCCCCCACCATCCCCCGCTCTCCATCCCTTGGTGTTTAACAAATGTCTGTGAAGTACCTTCTCTGCAGTCTTTTGAAGTGCCTGTATATACACTGAGGGCCTTACCTTCAAGATGCTGGGTTGCTGAAGAAGACTGGGACATTTATAAAAACAGTGATTGCTGAGATGCCCTCTGTGATGGTTCATCTTGTGTGTCAACTTGGCTGGCCACAATGCCCAGATGTGTGCTCAGACGTTGTTCTGGGGTTTCTGTGAGGGTGTTCTGGGACGAGAGTAACATTTAAATCCATGGACTCCGAGTAAAGCAGATTTCCTCTTCAGTGTGGTTGGCCTCGTCCAATCAGTGCAGGCCCAAGGAGAAGCAAAGACTGACCTCTGAGGAAGAAGGAATTCTGTAGCAGATAGTCTACAGCATTGGCTCTTCTCTGGGTCTGTGGCCTACCAGCCCATCCTAACATTTTGGACTTGTCAGCTTCCATAATCATGTACGACAGTTCCTTAAAATCTCTTTGTAGATAGATAAACAGGCAAACACACATGTATGTTATTGGTTCTTTTCCTCTGGAGAACCCTGACTAATGCACTCTCTAATGTCACCCCTCTGGTCCATGACTATAGCATCTCTTGCCTGGACCCCCAGGAGTCTCCTAATGCCAGGATCTCTTTTCCCATCTTCCCTGTGGCCACCAGGGATCTCATACTAAAGCACACAACTGAGGGTGTTCTATTTACAGACCTTCCTCAGGCCTCACCTTTCCCACCACTGTCTCCCAAACCTCTAGCACCACCTTTGCAGTTTTTGTTAGACTTTCTCCTTGCTGAAACCAAAAGGAATGAAACAACAGAAAAAGAACTAATTTCCTCACCGTATTATTCAGTACTTCTCAGTACTAAATTTGCATCTTGAGTACCTTCAGAGAAAGTGTTCTATCCCACATTTGGGGGAACGCTCATTTACAGAATAAAATCCATTCTGACACAGTCTACAAGGTCCTTCAGCACCAAAAAGTATTTATTAACTAGTAGCATCAGATTCTTATCCCAGCTACATGGAATAGTCATGCCCCTAAATGCCAGGCACACCCTGAAATGCCTGAGAAGAACACCTTTTCTCTCTGCCTCCTGGAGAACTCGATCTTGGACTTCAAAGTCCAGCTGCCTTTTTCTGTGACACTGCCCCTCAAGTGCTCCCCGGCACTCTGCCCAGCCCTGTGACATCTACCATCACACCGCAGACATCGGAATGAATGTCTCCCTGCTAGAGGTCGGGGGGTGGGGTGGGGTGGAAGCATGCTTTATTCATTGTGAGGAGACTTCAAGGGGACCCCGCAGTAAACAGCACCTCTCTCCCCTGCTTGGCTTTTGTACATGTTGAGAAATAAAACGAGAGGAATGGGAATCAAAACTATCCACTTCCCCCCCCCCCCCGCCCCCCCGATGAAGGCTAAAGGAGAACTTAGCTTTTGTATGAAACCACATGGTTCTGTAAGTGTGTCCAGAATTGAGTATAGGATTGGGCAGGCCTTCCTTTGTGGGCTGGAAGAGCCCAGCCCTGGAAACTGGCCCAGGAAAGCTGTTCTCTGCAGGCGGCTCTCTCCCTGGACAGTGCGGGGCAGGCTGAGCTCTGCAGGCTTTTCCTTGCAGAATTTATCCCTCAGGGTGTTTAGGGAAAATCCCTCCTCCCCTGGCCATGGAGTGGAGCAGATGTATTTTACCTCCTAGAATTAAGCTCTGAGGTGGCATAGATCATAAGATTCCAGAAAACCAGAGGAGGTGATCTCAGAGATTAGCTGTCCTGACCAGCCCTCATTTCACTTATGCAGAAACGGAGGCCCAGGGTTACCCAATCCTCACCTGAGTGTAACTTTAATATGTAATTTGTGTGTCACAGATACTATTACTTAATATTGTTAAAAACAAGACAACAGGCCCCAAATGGAGTCGCTTATGCTAAGCCCCACATGGCCAAACTGAGATTTAACTTAATTCCAGTTTCACTCTTGAAGAGATGGAATCTTAAACCAGGTCAGGAATCACCTGGTCAGCACTAATTATGTCATCTGCCTGATAAACCCCTGTCATCCCCTAGCAGCGGTTCTCAGCCTGTGGGTCGCGACCCCTTTGGGGTGGAACGACCCTTTCACAGGGGTCGCCTAAGACATAACAGTAGCAAAATTACAGTTATGAAGTAGCAACAAAAATCATTTTATGGTTGAGGGTCACCACAACACGTGGAACTGTATTAAAGGGTCGTGGCATTAGGAAGGTTGAGAACCACTGTAGGGCCTACAGGGAAAGCAGCCTTGCAATCACTAACCCGATTTTTGCCTAGTGTATAACTTCCTTGTTCCGGTTCCCTTCTGCTTGTAAGTCTTTCATTTTATAACAGTTCCTGAGCTGCTTTCTGTCTGCTAGATTGGTTGCTGCTCAACTCATGAATCATTAAATAAAGCCAATACAGTCTTTAAAATTTACTCAGTTGATTTAAAAAAAAAAAAACAACCACAGTATTTTGACACAAATCCCAAGGGCAAGAAACAGACAACTCTTGCCCCTTCATAATGCTGCAGGAATGGGAATTCTCAGGCCCATTCTGGAAGGCTCAATCAACTGGAACCCCAGGACCAGGGCTGCCTAAGAGTCTGCCCCCAGGGCGTCTTGGCATAGGCCTGTAATAGTGGAATCAGGGTCCTTGGCTAACTCAACTCTATCCACATAATTAAAAGGAGGAGAAGTGACATGTCAAGAGGAAATACGCGTTTAATAAATGTTAGAGAGTTCTGTTCATTTTTGAATCCTTACTTTTCTTCTGTCTAATTCTTGCCACTATAAATTACTCCAAAAAACAGTTTTAGAATAGAAAAGGAGCTAGGAGCCAGAGAAGCCGTCTTTATCATTTAACCTTCCTTTGGCACCATTTAAGATTTTAATTTTGAAGCATGGCAAGGAGGCAGAGATGATGTAGGGCCTCACGTGAGTGGAATCACTTTAAAATGAAGATATAATTGTTTTCCCCTTGAGATCTCTCCCTAAAACTACCTAAAGAATGAAGACCTCTCCCGGTGCTGGTAAGAACAGAAGGCATTTCTAATTCCCCATGAATGGGAATATGAGCAAAAGTATTCCAAAGGACTTATGAATTCACTGCTAAATCCACATCAAGCTCCTGGGAGAGGAAAAAAAGGCGCTGAAATGAACCTGGTGTTCAGGAATATCAGTTAAATGCTTTTGCAACTTCATCACCATCTACTCAGGGGAAAACACTGCTCTTCCAGCCTCCCATTGCCTGAGAGTCCGGAGCTTCTAAACCAAGAAAGGAAGAAACCAACCAGGTTATTTACGAGCGCCTTCCCTCCAGCAGTTTTAAGCCGCTGTGAAATAAACCTGCTTGTTACCGCTCAGAGGTCAACACTGAGCAAGTTAATCCGGCTCTGCGGGGGTCGGCGCTGTCGGCCTCGGCTCCTCCCAGCGGATTCCTGTGGTGGTGCAGCCCCGGCCACTTGCTGTAGAAAAGCGGGCACCGGCAGACAACGCCGCATGCTGACGCTCTCCGTGCGCACAGTCTGTCCCTATCCAGCGACCAGCCAGGCAGCGGGAGAGGGGATTCCAGCTGAGGCTTCGGAGTGCAAGACCTCAGCATAGTATCAGACGGTGCCAGCAGCAGCCACCCCAACCTGTCTGTGCTGGGAGCTCACGAATCTTTGGAGCCGTCTGCGGGGGGTGCAACTCCGGGAGCCAACTTCAGGCCAGTCTGTGGACTCCTGCAGGTAGCTGGGTCCTGCCCATCGGTGGATGGGATGGCTGGGACTGATGGGGATATTCGGACCCAAGTGGAAGTGGTGGAGAGCCTCGCGTTCCTGGTCCCTGTAGGCGCGCGGGGTGCTCTGAGAGATTGTAAAGTGACAGCTCAGGATCGAGATGCAGAGCTCTGGACTCTCTCGGGGGCCAAGATGCGCGCCGGAACCTTGGAGGTTGCTGGGTTGGGGAAGCTCCCTTCGTGAGGTGTCTGGGCCTGGGAGGATCCCCGCGGGAGGGGTATTGGGAACCACGGTTGGGCACCTTGGGGGTAGGTACTTAGGCAGGATTTCCTCTAGGAGGGACCGCTGGACTGGGGTCCCACGGAAGCAGCTGCTGTGGAAGTTCGGGGTTGGGGGTATGGTAAAGCGTTTTAGAAACAGGAGGTTGCAGGATGGTCCTGGGCTGGAGTTTTCCAGACGAGGACTGCTGAGGCTCTCCGGAGGAAATAACTGGAGTAAGGTTTTACTAGGAAAGGTGGCTGATCTCGCGGGAGGTGGCACTATTGAGAGTCCTGGGGGCAGGGTAGCTAGTTTGGGGATCCCCGGGGAAAGTGGTTGGTTTAGTAGTTGTCCCAGTCCTGGAGCAAAGTGGCTGATTAGGATTCTCCCTTCTCCTTCAGCGGAAGCGACGGAATACCTCAAGAAACTGGCCGTCCGGTAGATTCGCGCTCATTTCCAGTGGCTCAGAGGAGGTACCTCAAACGGGGATTTCTGGGGTGGCAGCTGAGCAGTCCCAGGGCTGGCACTTGTGCCCTGAGTCTCAGAGGTTTGGGGTTCCTGGGAAGGGGGCACTTGCGCTGCACGCGCAGGGGGTTAAAACGTGGCGGTCTTTTCAAGGTCCTGGGGGTTTGTTTCAGGGTCCCACCCAGCAGATCGGTCCGCGGAGTCTCCGGAGTGGAACCCGAGCCGCCCCCAGGCACGCTGCCCCGGTGCGCCCTGCCCGGTTGCGCCCTGCCCGGCTGCGCCCTGCCCGGTTGCGCCACGCCTTAAAAGGCACCCAGACCAGGATCTGTTCGCACGGCGGTGGCCACGATCATGGAGGTCCTGCTTGAGACCAACTGGAGCGCGGAGGCTGTCAATGGGAGTGCGGCGCCGCCAGGGGCGGAGGGCAACCGCACCCACGGGCCACAGCGCAACGAGGCCCTGGCGCGGGTGGAGGTGGCGGTGCTGTGCCTCATCCTCTTCCTGGCGCTGAGCGGCAACTTGTGCGTGCTGCTAGCGCTGCGCACCACGCGCCACAAGCACTCGCGCCTCTTCTTCTTCATGAAACACCTGAGCATCGCCGACCTGGTGGTGGCGGTGTTCCAGGTACTGCCACAACTGCTGTGGGACATCACCTTCCGCTTCTATGGGCCCGACCTGCTGTGTCGCCTGGTCAAGTACCTACAGGTTGTTGGCATGTTCGCCTCCACCTACTTGCTGCTGCTCATGTCTCTCGACCGCTGTCTGGCCATCTGCCAGCCGCTGCGCACCCTGCGCCGCCGCGCTGACCGCCTGGCCGTACTCATCACGTGGCTGGGCTGCCTGGTGGCCAGCGCGCCGCAGGTGCACATTTTCTCGATTCGCGAGGTGGCCGATGGTGTCTTCGACTGCTGGGCCGGCTTCATCCAGCCCTGGGGACCCAAGGCCTATGTCACGTGGATCACGCTCGCCGTCTACATTGTGCCAGTCATTGTGCTTACCGCCTGCTACAGCCTCATCTGCTTCAAGATCTGGCAGAACTTTCGGAGCAAGACAGCGGCGGAGGGAGCGGCCAAGGGGCCGGAGGGCATGGTGGCGGGCAGCGGGGACCGTGCGGCCCTGGCTCGAGTCAGCAGCGTCAAGCTCATCTCCAGGGCCAAGATCCGCACGGTCAAGATGACCTTCATCATCGTGCTGGCCTTCATCGTGTGCTGGACACCGTTCTTCTTCGTGCAGATGTGGAGCGTCTGGGACGCCAATGCGCCCAAGGAAGGTAACGCGGGGCAGGAGACCGGGAGGAGCGAGCGCGGCTGGCTGCGCAGGGCTCTGCTCCTGCAGCCTGCACGCGCGTCCAGGGGTCTGAGGGCCTCTGGGGGGAGAAGCCTGCACAACTGGGTTTGAGTCAGGCATGGCTCCGTCACCCACTGGCCAAGTGCTTTTGGGCGTAACCTCCCTGAGCCTCGATTTCTTCTTTTGTGAAATGACAATAATGATAAAAGTACCAGCTCTCACCAGGCAGCAGGGGAATGAAATGAGAAAAATGCACACAAAGTCTTTGTGCTACACATAGGGTGTATGGTTTATGGTTCCTCGTTATGGACGAGGAAACGGAGGTTCAAGTGACTTGCGTTTATGCATGGTTATCGAGTATTGGAGGTAACTTTCCAACCCGGGCCTGGTCTCAAGATCTCTCTGCGTTGAACTTCCATTTTAAGATCAAGACCCTGAACTCACAGGGTCTGGTTTGGGTAAGGGCTGTGGGAGAGGGGCGATTCGATTGGTCCAGGCGAGCACCGAGAAGGTGCTGGGCGGGTCATTGTGGGGAGGTGAAGAAGGGTCTCGGAACCCTGGCTTGGTGGAGTGGTAGAGAGATGAGGAACACAGGGTGCTGTAGGCAGGCGTGGGGGCTGGGGAATGTCGCTTCTGCTGGGGCTGTGGGGGAAGGGAAAGGAGCAAGGACCCAAATTTTCTGATTTGAAGGGAGGTTTGGGTGATTTTCGTAGGCAGGGTAACTTGTCCTCCAGTTGGAGGACTGTGGAGGTCAAGGCTTAGGGTGGCCAGGGACCATTGTCCAAGCTTGGCTGGTGTCTGGGTGACTGGCAGAAGAGGAGGAGAGGATAATAGAATGGGGTGATCTGTGGGGAGGGAGTTTGGGGAAGCAGAAAGCTCCCTGGGTGGGAGGAGGGCGGTTTGGCCCTGGGGGCTTGTAGCTGTCTCCGGGTGGCTAGGAGCTCCAGGCAGTTGCTGCCTCATTGCCCACAATTTTCAAAGAGCACAAGAGGTAATCAGTGGTGGTGAATAACTCACAGCTTTTTGTTTGAGGGTTAGCACATGAAACTGCCGTGGGATGCCAGGGACTCCAATGTTTGATATCGGGGTTTACTTTCACCCTATCTGCCTTTGAGACAGCACGGATGTCCCATTTCCTGGCATAATCATTACTGCTCCCAACAGTCTCAAACACAGCCATCCTGTGCAAGCTGAAATCTCCATTCAGCTGGGCAGCTTTGATCTCTTCCCCAAACCACAGACTCCTGGCTTTCCCAGCCCTCCCAGTTAGTGTAGTGGTTGTTAGTGCCTAGGTAAGTTGTCATTCAATATTTATAGAGCACCTGCAGCATGCCAGTCTAATTGTGAGGAGTGAGGGTTGATGTGAGGACTCAGCAAAGCCAGCCTGACTTCATCACAAAGCCCCTGGTCACACCTTACAGAGGGGACTCAGGGATCCAGAGAGGGGGAGGCATTTGCTCCAGGTCACACAGCACGTGGGAGGCAGAGCAGCCGATAGAGCTAGGTTTCCTGTCCACCCCCACTTCTTCCTGTGCTAGGTTCCTTATGAGGGGCACACGACTAGGGAGTTAGGCTGGGCAAAAGCCAGGGGTGGGAGGTTGTAAGTAAGACCAGACACCAGACTATCCCTGTTTCCTAGGCAGACTCCAGAGAGACCAGACCCAGGTCTTGAGGGACTCAAACACCAGCCTTTGAGGAAGTAAGACTGACACTCCCTTAGAGCGGATATTGGGTATACCTGGGATCTAGTCCTCCCTGCAGCCCTTACTAGCTGTGGGACTTTAGGTGAGGGAGCCCCACTTCCCATTGACTCTTAGTGTCTTACCTTTAGATTGAGGACATCTCAGCATTCAGTTCATTCATTCAGCAGATACTGACTCCTCTCTCTCTTTGTGGCCCCCTCACCTCTCCCATTCATTTTCCTCTCTCCTCCCTCCATCCATATGACTTCGTTGTCTATCCCCTCACCTGCTCTCCTCTTTCTCACCTTTGTCTGTAAAGATCCAGAGTATGTGGTCAACACATGGCACTGAGTGAAGTGGATATCTTTCTACACTTTAAAGTATGCCAAGTTGCCCTGGCTTGTGTAGCTCAGTGGTTAGAACTTCGACCCATGCACCCAAGGGTCTCAGATTTGATTTCTGGTCAAGGGCGTGTACCTAGGTTGCAGGTTTGATCCCTGGCCCCAGTCAGGGTTCAGGCAACCAGTCGATGTGTCTCTCTCACATCGGTGTTTCTCTCTCTCTCTCTCACCCTCCCTCTCCCCCTTCCTCCCTCCCTTCCACTCTTTCTAAAAATTAATGGAAAAAATATCCTCAAGTGAGGATCAACAACAACAACAACAAAAGTACACCAAGTAATTCATTGTCTTTCTTAAAAGCAATACACAGGAAAAGAGAAGAGAGAGAGAGAGAGTGCCCCTAGGTAAAGTGAGGGCTAGAGACCTTCTAGTCCCCTGATACATCCTGGGGTCCCCTGGGGTGAGGCCTTCAGTAGGTGGGCTCCGGAGCAGGGAAAGAAATGGACTCTAGGACTCTCAGGTCTTCTTTCCCTTTGCTCCTTTGTTTTTTCCTGCTTCAGAGGAAAGGATGTGGGTGTCACATGAACATCGCAGGTCCTCCTGGTCCTCATTCTGTCCTGGGTGCTCTGAGGAGTCCAAACGCAGACCACAGGGGGTTCGTGACTACGCTGCTGCCAGCTCCCCCTTTCTCCTCACCTCCAGTGTGTTGCCAGGAGCAGGTGCCAGTCCACGTGTGAGAGGCCCACCCAGCACAGAGGACTTGGGCTCTGGCCACCAGCCTGGCCAAAGAGGCATGTAGGGTTCCGAGTGGACGTGGGCTCGGCCAGAAGGCACACCCTGTGCCAAGTTAATGCACATCCTGTGCCCACTTGGCATTAATCTGGATAATTGCAAGTAACCAGCAGGGCCATCAGAACTGACGGTGTTTACAGTCACCTTGGACATATGACTCAATCTAGAAACTATCAGCACGTGTTAAGGAAAGAATGAAGGAGAGATGCTCTTGAGTTACTCAGGAGATACTGATCAGCAGAGTGGAATCCATGCCCAGCCCCCACTTTCCTGTCCAAGAGGAAGGTGATTTACAAGAGATGCTATTAAAATACCTAGATCAGGGCTCCTCGCTCTGCTCATTTCCTGGGGAGTGGAGATGGACACGCAGGGAGCCCGTTGTGAACAGCGCGGCATGCTTCAGGGAAACCCCTGGACAGACAGGCTCAGTCTGAGGCAGGAGTGGGCAAGACGTGGATCTCTTCCTGCCGATAGCTTCATCACGAAAAACTGGGAAACAGAACCAGAAGCTGCTTGAACGCCAGCTGCAGATCAGAGTGGATGGGGAATCACGCTAGCCTTGGCAGCTGGTCTCGTAGCCTCTTGCCGGATGCAAGTCCCTGCCCCATCAGAGCTCACTCTCAGCTGTTCTCTTGAAACCCAGGCGCCCCTTTTACAGTGCTCTCCCTCGAACACCTTCTCCCCCAGCCCCTACACCTTCATTCACAGTAAGGACCGCCTTCATGGGCTTAGCGCTCACCTTATCACCAACAGAATTTGAGGTGGGCGCTGAGATTCAGATGCTGCGGCAAGATAAAGTAGATATAAGGAAGCTTAGATGAAGGGGGTAAAAGAATCAGACCACTACTATAGTAACAGTAATAATAAAAATGCAGTCTCTGTGTCGAGGTGAGCTCCACATGGGGCTTCCTTTTCATAAAAGCCAAAGCCGAGAGGAAAACTTTCGGTTTCAATGTTTCCACCGTTTGGGAGAGAAAACAGTGAGTGATAAGAGTGACAGCAGGCTGCCCCTGTCAGACCTCGAGGTATTGGACAAGTCCCCCCAAAAGGAAGAGGAGATGCTGGTAATTTAATGAGCTCCCTCCTTTTAAAAATATATATTTTTTCTTTATTGATTTTAGAGAGAGAGGAAGGGAGAGGGAGAGATAGAAACATCGATGAGAGAGAACATCGATTGGCCGCCTCCTGCACGCCCCCCACTGGGGATTGGGCCCACAACCTGGGCATGTGTCCTGACCGGGAATCGAACTGGCGACCTCTTGGTGCATGGGTCGACGCTCAACCACTGAGCCACACTGGCCGAGGGAGCTCCCTCCTTTAAAGCAGCCACCTGCCGTTGGAGTCCTGACTTGTTGAGACTGGAGAGACAGCGGGAGGAGGGCTGAGGCACCCATGCCTCCCGTGCAGATTTGACAGGCCCCACATGTATCCTTCAGAAGCAGATCCCACAGCTAGAGATTTGGCACCAGCCTCTCCCCTTGCACTGGATGAAATTTGCTTTGCTGCTGATCCCTAGAACTCCGGCCCCGGGATGGTTGTGAGGGAGAAGGTGGGGAGGGGTCTGAGCGTGTTCCCAGCAGTTGGTGGACATGGGTGGGTGTGGTGAGTTGTTTCTGTGTCTCCGTTCCTGGTGCTCCCTTTCCAGCATGGCCCTTGTGAAGTGCCCACTCCAGCGGGCAGAGGTGAGAGAGGAGGGGTATTGGCAGCTGGGGTGGATGTGTGCTGCCTGTGCACACCCAGCAGTCAGGGTGGCTCTGTCCAGTCGCCATTCTCAGGCGCTGGGAAGCTAGAGGAGGACCTTTTGTTTTTTTTTTTTTTTTTGGTTTCAGTTCAGTTTATTTTATTTTATTTTATTATTATTATTATTATTTTTTATTAATTTACTTTTGTTACAGATGTTTCTCCCTTTTTCCCCCATTGACACCCTCCTCCCCCTCCCTCCCTGCCCTGTCCCCAGTTTTGTTGTCCCTGTCCATTGGTTATGCGTACATGCGTACAAGTTCTGTGTTCATCGCTCCCCTCCCCCACCCCCTCTTCTGGCAAATGTCAGTCTGTACCCTACTTCCACGTCTCTGGGACTACCCTGTTCCTCAGACTGTTATGTTCATTATATTCCAAAAATAAGTGAGATCATATGATATTTGTCTTTCTCTGCTTGGCTTGTTTCACTTAGGATAATAGTTTCCAGGTCCTCCCATGTCGTCGCAAAGGATAAGAGATCTTTCTTTCTTACAGCTGCATAGTACTCCATTGTGTATATGTACCATAGCTTTTTTATCCATTCGTCTACTGATGGGCACTTGGGCTGTTTCCAGATCTTAGCTATTGTAAATAGCGCTGCTATGAACATGGGGGTACATGTATTCTTTCTGATTGGTGTTTCAGGCTTCTTAGGGTATATTCCTAGGAGTGGGATCACTGGGTCAAATGGTAATTCAATTTTTAATTTTTTGAGGAAACACCATAGTGTTTTCCACAGTGGCTGCACCAGTCTGTACTCCCACCAGCAGTGTACTAGAGTCCCCTTTTCTCCACACCCTCGCCAACACTTGTTGTTTGATGCTTTGTTGATGGTGGCTATTCTGACAGGTGTGAGGTGATACCTCATTGTTGTTTTAATTTGCATCTCTCTGATGATTAGTGAAGTTGAGCATTTCTTCATGTGTCTCTTGGCCATTTGTATGTCCTGTTTGGAGAGGTGTCTATTTAGTTCTAGAGGAGGACCTTTTGAATTAAAAGAAAATCTCACAGTTCGTGGATGAGCCAATATTCATCTTTCAGAATTAGCCCCCTTTTCTCTCAAGCTTTCTGATTTCCACAGGAGCAAGAAATGCCCAAAGAACAGAGCCGAGATCTCCCCCGCATGGGCCAGGACAGCGGGCGGGCTCTGCAGGACCCCAGACACCGTGGGGGCAGGGAAAGAGCCACACGGCTGGCCTGCGATGGAGGCTGCTCGGCCACCTTCTCCTGTGTGTCCTTGAGCAAGCTGTTTAATCTCTCTGAGCCTCCGCTTCCTCCTGTGTGGTGAAGTTAGCAGCCTACTCGTGGGGTTGTTATGAGGATGACACGGTGTGACCTATGGCATGTGGGGGGCATATGATCAATATCAGGCTTCTCCTCCCCTCCCCCCATCCTACATGTTAAAAGTCTTGTCTGCATCCTTGGGATTGCCTTTGAGATTTTGGCAGTTATTCCTGGGGGAGGAGATGGACATTTTTCTCTTGAGAGCCTAGGTGGAGGGGGAGGGGATGCAAGCAGAGTCTGCTGGAAATAGGCTCCGTGTCCAGGCAAGTTGGTGTGTGGAGGAGAAACTTGTTAAGACTGGACAGGTAGACTGTGAGCCTTGTCACAACAGGGACACTGCCTGTCCTGTTCACTGGCATGTGCCCGGTGCCTGTAGGAGCGGGGAGGAGCATGAGAAAGAACAGGAATGAGTGTGTCGAGTTGATGCAGAGAAATAAGGACTTTCTAAGCAGCCCTCCAACAGTAGAACTGGCTACCTGATGAAGAAGTGAGCGCCCCATCACTGAGGGCAACCAAACATCTGTCAGGGGCGTTGTACCAGAAGGATGATTGAAATGCACAGGAAACTGGTTTTAAGTGTTTTTGCATCTGAAAATGAGCTGCTCAGTGCCTCCCTGTTTCTGTGGGACTATAGTCTCTCCAGTGTGGCCTGCCCACCTTACAAGGACACTGTGCCCAGGGTATGGGTGGGCTGGGCAGCTTGGAGAGGTGACCCACTGATGTGGAGAGCAGTGGGAGAGGGTGGGCGGGAGGAGATTGGACAGATCATTCTTGGCCAGGGAGAGCTCTTAGCTTGGCCCTTCTAGGTGTAGATTGCAATTAGAGGGACAGTAAATGACCGTTTTCATGTCTGATTAAGCAATTGTGAGTTCTTTTATGTTCTTGGCTAGTGCAAATGTTTTCCCTTTGGGCTTCTGCCCCAAGGTGACTTGACTTTTTTTTTTTAGGGTTTGATTAACAGCAGCAAAAAATAAAAATCTGTTGGGCAAGGCTTTGCTACATATTTTTTCCCATTTGATAGCTGTCTGAGTGGGTTGGGGGAAGGGTGGGGAGGGGGAGCAGAGGTTGTGGGAGGAGATCAGCTCTCTGGAGAGACTGGGTTGGGCCTGGTGTCAGGGGCTGCCCCATCTGATGACCCCGCCACCTTGCACTGTCCACTGTTGGAAGCAAAGGCAAGCCCATCGGGCTCACTCCCAGGGACTGTGGGGGTGTTGAACTGTGCTCTGCCAGACCCCACATGTCAGTCCCCACTAGCCAGAGCCCTTGGACCCCAGGACAGTACTAGGAAGTGATGAGAGGCCCCTGGGGCATGTCTCTGGGTGGTCTGTGGGCCTCTGCTGTTCCCACTGGAGCAGTGGAGATAGTATCTCCTGATGGAACACAACGCTTTCTCTGGGCATCAGTTTCAGTGAAGTGAGGAGGTGCCTTAGCTGATCGGTACTGCCCCTTTAAGTGCCAGACCCTGTGCCTGGCCCCATCTTTCACCCTCACCCAAACACAACAAGGAAAAGGGGCATTACCCTCATTTCACAGATGGAGAGAGAAACTGAGACTCGGAGGTATGAGCTGCTCACGAGCGTGTTGAGTGAGGGGTGGAGCTGGGATTTGAACCCAGTCATCTCACGGCAGACATTGCCAGGCTGCGTGACCCCTGTACTCAGGCCCGCATTCTCAGGTGTTCCATTCCCCTCAGGGTCGGGATCTGCTGGGCCCTTGTTAAAAAAGCTGAGTCCTGGCCCTGCCCCAGACTCCCCGCACCAGAGCCCTGCACCCTCTCTGTGGCCCAGACACCCCAACTCCTGGATTCTTGCAGCAACACCCAGCTTCAGGGCCGCTAAGGGCACTGCCCTCTCAGCACCCAGCTCTGAGCCCATGTCGTGGGCTACCCCACTGCCCACTGCCCACCGTCTCGGCTGCACACCTCCCGTGTCGCCCTTCCCCCTTCCTTTCCATCACCTCCTTTTTGGTTGAGAACAGGTTTTCAACTTAGGCTGTTGACATTTTGGGCCAGATAATCTTTGTTTGGAGTGTCGTGTGGGGAGGGGCCACTGTCCCGTGCCCTGTGGGATGTTTAGCAGCATCCCTGGCCCCACCCGCTAGATGTCACCAGCAGCCCCTCAGTGTGACCACCTGCAGATGTCTCCAGGCCCTGCCCAGTGTCCCCGAAGGGGCAGAGTCGTCCTGGCTGAGAAGCACTGGTTCAGAGCCATGTGCAGGCCTGGCCTGGACTGACATCCAGCAGGTGCGTGCGCCTCGTCACCTCTGCCCTGGGCTCTGGCCAGTAGATCTCGTGTCCCCGGCCAGGCCCACCGACTTGCCACTTCCCACACAGTCCTTTTGCTTGGCGCCCATGCTGACGGTGTTCTCACCACAGGAGCACCCACCTGTCCCTTCTGTGGAGACCCAGCCTTCAGAGCCCAGGTCCAGTGTGTGGGCTGCTGTGTGTACAACTCCAGGGCTGTCCTTGACCTCATGGTCCGTGAGAAGGATGCTCTCAGGAGCTGTGCGGGACGACCCCAACACGGGGCCTGACAGCCTTTTCCAGCAGCCCTCTCATGAAACTCTTCGTCTCCCCAAGCTGGGGGATCTCCGCCCTCCTCTGAACACCAGTGCGTTCATTCTGCAAGCAGTTATTCAGGGTCCTGAGGGTCCTGTCCACACAGGCTCTGCCTGGAGCTGGCAGTTCTCCAGTGAGAACGTCTGCAGGGCGCCCTCCTCAGGCCTTCGCCCGCCCGCCTGTGGCCAACAGCTGGCACAATCCTAAACATGGGACAGTCAGGCCAAGGCTGAGCACAGACCTCTTGGAGGGACACCCCCAGTTTCTGCCAGGCTTGTGTCTCAAGGGGTAGACGGAGCGGCAGCAGTGACCCCAGCAGCTGAGCAGACCCGCCTGGAGCCCAGTTTTCTGGGGTTGAGAATAGAGTTTAGGTTGAGGGAGGGTGGACCGTGCCAGTGGCCTAGTGCCCGCACACAGTACGTGTTCAGTACGTGTTTGCTTTTAAGGAAGCGACATTTCAGGACGGGCCAGGGGCTGGGGTAAAGCAGTGCAGTTGAGGGGGTGGGGATTGTTTTGAGCTCAGGAGCAGCATTTTAGCAGAGGGGCTGCAGTCTCAGCTGAGGAATGGTGCCAGCCCGTGATGCTGGGAAGGAGAGTCCCGAGGGAAAGAGAAACCAGGGCCTCCCCTGGAGGAGACGGCAGGAGGTGAGGTGGGAGATTCTGGGTTTTGGAAATCCAAGGGGCCCTGGCGTGACAGGTGGGCAGGAATGGGGTGTAGCCAAGTGGTCTTCAGTGTCCCTGCCCCGACTCCTGGTCCTGGCCACCGAGGGGCAGCCTCTGCCAGAGCCCCCCTTTGTGCTCCCCTGGAAGCTGGTGCTTTCTGCCCACTTGCCAGATGCCTCAGTCCCACGGGCCTCTGCCCTCCAGGGCCCACGCCTCACACTGTTTCTTCCTCTCCGCCTAACCCTGCTATCTGGGTGTGAATTCGATTTTCCTAGAGGGAATTGCCTTTGACTCCAGTCATCTTGTTAGGAGGCCATCTCCTGTCGTCAAGTGGGAGATTGTCTTTGCCTTTCCACTGTGCTAGTGGAGGTGCTGAATTATTAGGACTTCTGTCGGCCAGTTCTGTGCTTCAGTTCAGTTCAGTCCCTTATTGAACTCTTCCTACTTTCCAGTCTTGGCTGGCCAGGGACAGAGCCACAAGTGAGACACAGTCTCCAGCCACAGGTTATAAACACAAATACTGACAGTATGAAGGGATGACGCTGTAAGAGAGATATTTATGTATCAAGTACTGTGAGTGCCCTACGAGGGATTCATTGATTCTCTCTCTGTTGGGGGAGGGGGAAATCAAGAGGGCTTCAGAGAGGAAGCAATATTTGGAAAGGGTTTTGAAGGATGAGTAGGAGCTGGCTATGCAAAGAAGCAGATGTACATTCCATGTTGAGGTCATTGGACAGTTACTTAATTTTCTCCCTATTAGAGGGATACTTCTCAAACTTAAGTGTGCACACAAGTCATGTAGGGGATCTTCTAAAAACTCAGATTCTCATTCAGGAGTCTGATCTGGATGGGATTTGCTTTTTTAACAAGCATCCAGGTGATGTCTGTGCAGTGCCCATACAGCTGGCCCACTGACTACACATGGAGTAGTAAGTCTTTAATATCTTATCTCTTTTACCGAAATGTGCAGTTTGCTTTACACATATGGCCCAGTTGGCTGCAGGGCCCTGTTGTCCCCACAGGGTAGAGAGTGGCTGGTCGTTTGCAAAAAGGCCCCTGCTCTTCTGTTTTCAGAATGTGGTCATTCCTTAGGTTCAGTCCAGTGAGCCCAACGTGTCCCCTGGGTTTGAGCATTGACATAATAGAAGCCCATTGAACACTCTGTACCCCACACATTTGGCTGTTAATCCTGACCCTGTGATACATGGGATGACCACACACTTGTGATTTTTAGAACAATTCCAATCTTGTCGTATTGTGGTCTTTGCAAAGAAGACACTCCGTAATACATATTGGTATTTAATCTTCATATACGTGTATGTTTAAAAAAAAAAAAAAAGGTCTCCCTTAGATCACAACTCCCAAATTCTCCCCAGCCCCTATGGGAATGAGGGACTTGGACCTGACTGATTTGGGGGGGTGGGGAGGCCTTGAACCTAGTGATTGGTTTCTGGAGTATGGAAGCTGATGAGCTTGATTTGACTCAGATGACAGATGTCAGATGAGCCACGTCTTTGAATTGTACGTGAAATGCCTCAGGAACAGCACAGCCCAGAGAGGCCTTGGGCAGCTGCATGGCAGTTGTTCTGGGCTAATTTGGGCCTTCAGTGAGGAGTGCTGGGAAATTGGAGGGCGTGCCGGGATAGCCGAACAGGGGACTGCTTGGGGCGGACGGGGCTGGGGCATGCTGTCCTGAAGTGGCCCTCGGCCGCCCACCCTCCATGAATCACCGTGCTGAGTGGAAGTAGAGTTATTTCTGTCTCCTAGGGGAAACTTGCCCAGCATGGGAGGTCTGCTTTTGGTGTGTGGCCATCTCTGCTCACCTTCCCTGCTTGGAGCCCCCCCTTGAAGGTCACCGGTGGTCCCATCTTGGGCCCACCAGCCCCTCCCCCAAATGCTGCAACTCCCTGGTTAATAGAGTGCCTGGCCTGTACTTCTCTTTCCCAGTGGTGCTTGTCAGTCCCTTGAGGGCAGGTCCCCAGGGCTGACTCAGTGGCTGGCACCGTGATGCATGAGTGTCTCATAATCTCCCCCTCTTTCCCCTCCTCCCTCTCCCTTCCCCCCAAGCTTGAGTCAGGTAGGTATGAGGGTCAGTTCCTGGACAGGTCCCTGCCCCTTGCCCTCCCTTCTAGGCAGGGGCCAGAGAGAGCAGTGTGCAGGACTCAGGGCTGGTCCAGGGCAAGGTGTTATTTTTATGGGGGGTCCGGTGGAGAGGTGCTGCCACCTTCCCTTCGGGTTTCTTACATCACTGGCAGGGTACGATTTCCCAGAATGGCCTATCCAAAGCTCTTTCGGTGTCACCATAGGCTCTGAGTTTTTATTTATTTATTTATTTATTTATTTATTTATTTAATCCTCACCCAAGGACATTTTTGCATTTATTTTCAGATAGAGCAGGAGGGAGAGAGGGAGGAAGAGAGAGAGAAACATTGACGTGAGAGAGACACATCGACTGGTTGCCACCCACATGACCCCAACCAGCGCCGGGGACAAACTGCAACCGAGGTACGTGCCCTTAGCAGGAACCAAATGCGGGTCTCTCTGGTCCGCGGGCCGATGCTCTAACCGCTGAGCCAAACCGGCCAGGGCTGAGTTTTTATTTTATTATTATGTTTTATCCTCACCCGAGGACATTTTTGCATTTATCTTCAGATAGAGCAGGAGGGAGAGAGGGGGGAAGAGAGAGAGAAACAGCGACGTGAGAGAGACACATAGATTGGTTGCCTCCCACACACACCCCAACCGGGACTGGGAATAGAACCTGCAACCCAGATACATGCCCTTGACTGGGAATCGAACCCTCAACCCTTGGATGCACAGAATGACACTCTAACCACAGAGCCACACCAGCCAGGGCAATGCTGACCTAGTTTTAAGAGGAATCAGATTTCATTTCGTTCAGATTGGAACATAGAGTGACTTGCTGTGTGTCCTTGGGGAAGTCACTTCCCTTCTCTGAGCTTCACTTTCCTTATCTATAAAATGGGGATAAGGCTGCTTTGAAAACTATCCTGTTCTGTGAGAGCTTGAGTTGTAGTTCCGTGAGCAACGCTGCTGCTTTGCCCTGTGCTCCCTGGAAGCACTGTGAAATGCAAGGACAATATTTTCCATGCTCTGTTCTGTTCCTCTGCAGCTCTATGAAAGGGGCCGTGTTGTAGCCTGAACAAGATACAGTAAGTGCAGACAGCAGAGGAGCACTCGTCTGCTTGGAAACCATCACTGGCTCCCCATTGCCTATAGATTAAAGTTCATACTCAGCCTGCATTCAAGATCCTCCTCAGCCCAGCTCTTTCCAGTCTCTTCTCCCGTGAAACTTCCCTTCCCCAACTCCTGAACGCCCTTGGACATTCTCACTAATGTGTCTTTTACTCCTGATGCATTTTCCTCCATAGTCCCTGTTTTTTATTCCCAAATAGCTCTCTTTCCTGCTGATGGCTTGAAATTCCACCACTGAGGACTCATGTCTTGGGTCATTAGGATCTTTGTCAAATTTAAAAAGTCCAAATGTGTCTTAGCATTGGTAACTTGACGTGAGCAGGTTCAGCTTAAGAGAGGGTCATCCGCCCTGGCCAGTTTGGCTCAGCGGTTAGAGCGTCGGCCTGCGGACCAGAGAGTCCCGGGTTCGGTTCCCGCTAAGGGCATGTACCTTGGTTGCAGTTTGTCCCTGGCTCTGTTGGGGTCGTGTGGGTGGCAGCCAGTCAGTGTGTCTCTCTCACATCGATGTTTCTCTCTCTCTCTTCACCCCTCTCTCCCTCCTGCTCTATCTGAAGATAAATGCAAAAAATGTCCTTGGGTGAGGATAAAAAAAAAAAGGAGAGAGGGTCATCTGTCCCCTAGGAGACAGGCCAGGCACGTTATTTGAGTCTGTGGCCACCAGGTGGGGGCAGAGGTGCTGGCTATGGCTCCAACTCCTCCCACCCAGGCTGGCCAGCCACTTGGGAATTCATTAACTGTTTACTTTTCTGTTGTTGTTTATGTAAGTTCATTTTTAATCGGATAAGTATATTTAAAAGACCCAAATGTAAAGAGTGAGGCAAGTAGCTTAAATGAACAACTAAGATTATGCCATTAACTACACAGCTAGCTAAAACACGCGTCTTTCTGTCCAGGCCTGGACTTCAGTCCGTCCCATTTTATAGCCTCATATACCTACATTCTTCCCCTGGTGTCTGATAGTTTAGTTTTCGATGGCTTTTAACATTTTGACTTTTATGTCTTGATTTTGCCTTGTTCATTTTATGTTTAATTATGATGTTGAAGACATCCTAGTCTTAGTCTTGGTGGTGGTATTTCACCAGAATTTCTAAACTTAAGTTCAACTCCTTTCCCATTTAAATCAGAGCAAATATTGTTTCATTCTCTTTTATAGAAAGTGAAGAATTCAGGGTTATTGGCTTTTCCCCTCTCTCTCTAATTATTTTAGTCTAAGGATTAGACTTCCCTCTTTCGCTTTCTAAACTTTCTCTTTTGCAAGTTTTAAAAATCTTTTTGGTCTGCTGTGGCTTGTTTTGGTTCCAGGTACACCAAGTAATTGGACCAGTGGTTCTCAAAGTTGGGTGTGCGTCAGACTCCCCTGGAGGGCTGTTTACAACAAATCACTCAACTCTGCCCCCAGGAGTCTGACTCAGTAGTTTTAGGGTGGGGCCTGAGAACCAGCTTTTCGAACCAGTTCCCAGGTGATCTGGGGACCCCACTTTGAGAACCACTGCCGTTGTCTCACAGCAACCGCCCTTCTCCCTGTGGTGCTGGGACACTTTGCAGTCAAACTACTCTGCTCTCTGCATCAGTGGTGGTGTCGACGTAAGAAACATCCAAACCTGTAGAGAATTTTTATGAGTTTATTTGAGCCAAATTGACTACATACAGTTGCTTGGAAGCAAAATCTCAACGGATTGAGAAAATGCTCTGGAAAGTGGCAGTTTTGCAGTTTATTTTATACATTAGACTCAAAGGAGGACACGAAAGGGGGGTTACATGAAACCCATTGGTGGGAGATTAAGGGGGTGAGAGAAAGAGAGCAGGGAAGTCTCTGGGATTGGATAGAAAGCATAATGGAGAGACACATACTTTTCTTGTTGTTGTTGATCCTCACCCGAGGATATTTTCCCATTGATTTTTAGAATGGAAGGGAGGGAGGGACAGACATCCATGTGAGAGACACATCGATTGGTTGCCTCCCGCACGTGCCCCGACTGGGGCTGGGGATTGAACCTACAACCCAGGTACGTGCCCTTGATCTTGAATCGAACCTGAGACCCTTTGGAGCGTGGGCCAATGCTGTAACCACTGAGCCACATCGTCCAGGGCCACATACTTCTTTTACATAGGGGGGTACAGGATAGTTAAACTTACAACACAGAGATGTATTCAGGGAACAAGATGACAGTGAGGGGTTCCGTGGGCTCACACTCCGGTGCTGGCTCCGAGAGAGCTGCACCCTCCTCGGTGCGCACACCTGCACCAGGTCATGCCCACCTCATGGTGCTACTCATTTTATTTGTGTGTTCCCAGTGCCTAGTCTGATGCCTGGCACATGGCTGCGATGGCGGCCAGCACGTATTGGGCACCTGCTGTGTTCCAGGCACCCTTTACTCCTTGCAGCGTTCCCCTGAGGTTTGTGTACTCTTGTCCCCATTTAGAGATTAGGCAACAGAACTTTGGGGGAGTTAAAATAATTCGTCCCTGTATAATAAACATAACAGTCTGGGGAACAGGGTAGACCCAGAGATGTGAAAGGAGGGTACAGACTGACAACCCTCAGAAGAGGGGGTGGGTGGGGAGGGAAGAGATAAACCACAGAACTTATACGCATGTATGCTTAACTGATGGACGTGGACAACAAAGCTGGGGAAGGGGTAAAGGGATGGGGAGGAGGGTGTCAATGGGGAAAAAAGGAGAAACATCTGTAACAAAAATAAATTAATAAAAAAAAATAATAATCATTCGTCCCTGATGGGGCTAGAGCACAGATGAGGCCTGGCAGCTCCGGACTCTGTGCTCCCGGCTCTGAGCAGTAGGCACTCACACTCCTGAGTGAGTGGTGAGGAACTGGTGGCTGTGGGGAGGACAGCGCCCCCTGGTGGAAGCACGCAGTGGGGAAGTGCTTGATGACAGAAGGGACCGGGAGCCTTCAGGGCTGGCTGAGCCTGAGCGGGCTTGGGGGCAGGCTGGGTGCACAGTCAGAGCAAAGATGTGGAAGGAAGACACTTTGTCTCTCTGGTGCTCTGTCTGGGGCCCAGCTCCCAGTACCAGAAGAAGGCTGCTGTCGGGAAACGGTGGTTAACACTGCAGCCTGATGCCTTACTCTCCTCTCTCCCCGCACCCCTGCAGCCTCAGCCTTCATCATCGCCATGCTCCTGGCCAGCCTGAACAGCTGCTGCAACCCCTGGATCTACATGCTCTTCACGGGCCACCTCTTCCACGAGCTCATGCAGCGCCTGCTCTGCTGCTCCTCCCGCTACCCGAGGGGCCCCCGGGCTGCAGAGACAAGTGTCAGCAAAAAGAGCAACTCATCCACCTTTGTCCTGAGTCGCCACAGCTCCAGCCAGAGGAGCTCCTCCCAGCTGTCCTCCGTGTGACCAGCCTGGGGCCGCACTGCCTCCCTTTGACCAGGTGGTGTGACGTGGACGGTCTGCCCCTTGGTGGCCGTGCACATATGTGTATAAGGTACCTTTCAGTCTGTACGCCTCCACGCCTCGGGGCAGCTTGCGTGGGGTGGGGGATTCTGACACGGTGTGGGAGTGGCCTCCATGGGGAAGATGATAGAGTGACTCAGCCACCAGACTGTCCCTAGATCTCCCCTGGGCTCCCACAGGTACATCTGCTACCCTGACCCCACTGCTGCCCTGGCTACTGGATAGGCTGTTTGTTTCCTGGACCTGTAATTTCACTCCAGTATCTTTTTTTCTCCTTCATTCTGCGATCTTGTGAAAAGTACTAAGTATGGGATTGGAGATCAATTGTGTATGGAAGCCTAGTACCCTGAGCTTGTAGGAAGGGGACCTCAGACGGGGAGGTGGTGCTCATATGTCCCCCCCAGAGAGTGTTGCCTCTGAGTGGATCCATCCCAGCGCCGTCGGGTACCAGCTTGTCAGCGGAGGGCCCTAGGAACAGGGGATTCCCTTATGAGACGATTTGGCACCCGCAGCAGATTAAAACTTGGGTTAAAAATGTTTAACAAGCTAATATTTAAGTAGCAAGTGGGAAAGAAAGAAAGAAGTAAACGGCATCCAAATTGGAAAAGAAGTAAAACTCTTGGTAGATGACATTATTTTATATGTAGAAAATTCTAAGGAATTTATGTACATACACACACCCACTAAAACTAATGAGTTCAGCGAAATTTCAGAGTACAAGTTCAATATACAAAAATCAATTGTAGCCCTGGCCGGTTTGGCTCAGCGGTTGGAGCGTCGGCCTGTGGTCCAGAGAGACCTGGGTTCGGTTCCCGCTAAGGGCATGTACTTCGGTTGCAGTTTGTCCCCAGCCCTGGTTGGTCGTGCGGGTGGCAGCCACTCGATGTGTCACTTTCACGTCGATGTTTCTCTCTCTCTCTTCCTCTCTCTCCCTCCCACTTTTTCTGAGCAAAAAAATGTCCTTGGGTGAGGATAAAAAAAAAAAAAAAAAAAAAAAAAAAAAATCAATTGTATTTCTTTATACTAGCAGTGAACAATATGCAGATAAAATTAAGAAATAATTTAACTTATAATAATATCAGAAAGAATATATAATAGGGATACATTTAATGAAAGAAGTACAAGACTTATACCCTGAAAACTACAAAATATCATTGAAAGAAATTGAAGAAGACGTAAATAAATCGAGAGACATCCTGTGTTCAGGGGTCAGAGACTTAACTATTATTAAAATAACAATACTATCCAGATTGGTCTACAGATTTCAGTCAATTCCTCTCAAAACCCTAGCTGGCTTTTTTTGCACAAATTGATAAGCTGATCCTCAAATTCATGTGAAAATTCCAGGGGTCCCGAATAGCCACATAAACCTTGAAAAGAAGAACAAAGTTGGACCCACACTTCCTGCTTCCAGATCTTACTACAGTAATCAGGACAGCCTGGTGCTGGCATAAGGACAGACATGCTGAGCAATGGAATAGAATAGAGAGTACAGATACATCCTTAACATTTATGGCCAGTGTGACCAGATGATTTAGTAGGGAAGATAGTCTGTCTTTTCAACAAACAGTACTGGGACAGCTGGCTATCCACAGGCAAGGAAATGCAGTTGGACCCCTACCTCACACTCTATATAAAAATTAACTCAAATACATCAAAGATCTACACGTAAGAGCTAAAACTACAAAACTCTTGGAGGAAAACATAGGTATACATCTTTGTGACCTTGGATTAGGCAATGGTTTCTTAGATCTGACATGCAAAACCCAAAGAAAGGAAAAACAGATAAACTGGACCTCATAAAAATGGGGCGCAAAATGTTGATGCTTCAAAGGACAGTATCGAGAAAGGGAAAAGGCAGCTCACAGAATGAAAGAAAATAGCTGCAAATCATATATTGTATCCAGAATATATCAAGAACTCTTACAGCTTAACAGTAAAAAGACAAATAAGCCTGTTCCAAAAATGGGCAAAGTATGTATTTGAATAGACAAATGAATAGACATATTTTTTTGAATAGACGTATTTTTATATCTTCCCCAAAGAAGATAAGAAAACTGGCCAGTAAGCACACGAAAGACGCTCTGTGTTATTATCATTAGGGAAATGCAAATCAAAACCACCGTGAAATACCACTTCACACCCACTGAGATGGCTGTAATCAAACAGATGGGCGCTAACAGGCGTCGGCAAGGACGTAGGCACATTGGAACGCTTGTGCGTTGCCTATGGTAAGAACGGAAAATAGGGCAGCCACTTCGGGAAAGAGTTTGGTAATTCCTCAAAAAGTTAAAACACCAGAAATGTCACTCCTAGGTACCTACCCAAGAGAAATGATAGCATACACACAAAAACATTTACGTAAATGTTCATAGCACCATAATTTAGACTAGCCCCCAAATGGAAATAACCCAAATATCTATCAACTGATGAATGGATAAATAAAATGTGATATATCGGTACAATGGCCTGTTACTCAGGACAGAAAGAAATGAAGTACTGGTACATGCTATAATATGGATGAACCCTGACAACATCATACGACGTGAAAGAAGCCATTGCAAAAAGCCACCTACCACGTGACTCCATTTATGCAAGATGTCCAGAGGAGGCAAACCTGTAGAGATGGGTTAGGGAATAGAGGTGGTGGCCGGGAGCTGGAGGCCGGGGGGAATGGGAGTGACTGCTGATCGATACAAAGTTTCTTTTTTTCTGGAATGAGTAGCAAATGGTGCACAAGTTTGAGACTATTCTAAAAAGCCACTGAGGCAACACTTTAAGAAATAAACGAAAACATTTTACCAGCTGAATGCAGCTTGAAGGATGAATTCCTTGGAGTGTTGTACCTCCACTTTTGTTTCTCTAGTGACTGACTCACCATTCCAGGGAATCCCATGGTGGTGTTAGTTTTTCTGCAGGAGATGGCGTTTCCGTTTGGCCCAAAGGACCGGCAGTGACTACGCCCACCCTGCTGTAGCCGAGGCACAAGGGATGCCTGTGGCTGCAAGCGCTGTTTTATTTAGAGGAACATTTCACCAAGGGTCTCACAGGCTTTACTTACCTGGTAAACATGTTCTCAAATGTCTTCTCAGCCTTGAAGTAGGACATGATACATTATAGATCAGAGGTTTTCTGACTGACACTGGCCAGCTCAGTGGCACTCTGGGGCACTTCAAAACTTTTCAAATATTCCACACATATTTTTGGACTCACTGTGATACAGTAAGAGTGTTTCCCCAAGGTTCCTCTCTCCACACACACTTTCCTCTTCTCCCTCCACACCGCAGTATACACATACACGCACACACACGTGTGCACACAGGATGGTGAGCTAGCAGGGTTGAGATGTTCAGGGAGACGAGAGGCACGCGCTGAAATGCCAGTGTTCAAAGTCTCAGCGTGTATTTCAAGATCTGCAGTACGAACTGAGACTGAAGACAGTAAATGCCATCTTTGGACCCAGAGGCATTGCACAGTGTTGCTGTGCCGTGCTCTTAGCATGTCAACACCAGCCAGTCCTTGCTTTCTGGGAAGCTAGCAGGATGCTGGTGGTGGAGGTGGGGGTGTCTCGGTGTCCACGTACGGGACCACTGAGGCACCCTGAGTGCACAGGCAGCAATGAGGGGGTCTGTTGGCATTTGAGCCTCTCTGCTCACCAGCCAGAGATGCCCTCGCCTTTGCTATTTCCAGGGAAGTTGTCATCCTAGCAGCCTGCAAAGCCACTGGAGATCAAGGAGACAGTGACCCTCAGTCGATTTTTCTGACTGGGGTGCAACCTTCCTGAGAACCCTGCAGTTGCAAGGTTCTTGGGCACCAGAACCAACTGGGACGCTTTCCTAGTTCTGGGAAAGCTCTGGATGGTACCTTGGGTCTCATGGTGCAGGTATCTGTGTTTGGTAGCAGATCAATGACATTTGATTTCAGCAGCACCCCTGGCCATACACCCCTCCTGCCCCAGGCTCACTCTGGAGGATCTTTCCACTGTCTGTTAGTCTTTCCCCAACAAAAGTCTGGGAGAAGAGTGTGGGGTCCAGACGCTGCCTGGAGCGCGGCCATTTCCGTCCCCCAGCGCACAAACCCAGAGTGTGGCTGGAGGTGGCAGTACATGGGAGCGTGCAGATTTTCTTCTGGGACGTTTCCTTGTTCTGATGGGCGGAAGTGAAATGTCAGTACTTGAAGACTCTGAGCCTTGTATCCCTCGGCCCTGAAAAAAATCTGACCTGATTTGGTGTCCTTTCGGGACGGGTCCATGGGTTGAGACTGCAGGGGGCTGCCTTTTATGAAGATCTTGGTTTCAAAGCGCTTAGCCATTTTGAATTTAATTGCAGTGAAACATCACTTCATACAAAATGTGGATTCCTTGATTTTGTTCTACTGTGGTGACTTTCTGTGGTCCCCTCGTGTACTGTGCCAAATGGTGAGTGGTGTGTCCAGTAATGAGATGTCTGCTTCATTAGCTGCTTTACAAAAGGTGCCCTTAATAAACTTGTTTTTTCATACATTGTTTTGTCCTCTTTCTCCCTCCCAAGAATGGTGGCCATATCTGGTGCTTGCAGACGGGGATTCCTTTGTGGGGTGGCAGACTTATCTGCCCAGTTATCACAGAGGCGCGTCTGGGCTGTGGAAGGGGCCGGTGGGGCGGCGGGGCTGTGCTCCTGGTCCCCTGGTCCTTGGGCACAGGTGCTCTCATTAGTCAGAATTCTGTCAGAAAACACTCCAAGTCCCAGAAACAAACCTCTTGTATGATGTGGCCACACCCACCATGTGCCTCAGTCTATAGGATTCTAGATTGTCACCTGGAAGGGACCCTAACAAGTGTGTCCTCAAGTGGGATGTAGGAGCCACCTGGGAAGACACAAATGGGTTTGTGTTCATTCCCGGCCCACTCTGCAGCTGGGCCCCAAACCTTCACTTTAAGCAAGAGTACCTCGTTACCGGGGTGCAGCGTGCAGAGGGGGTGGGAGTCCACCTCCCTCCTCTGGCCCATTTACATACGCCTTCGGGGTGCTGTTCTGAGTCCTTCTCACGGGGATTCCTGGAAGGAACAGAACTCCTCAGACATACACCTGTCTAAGTGTGTGTCCTTTCTCCAGTTCTGTGAACTTCCCAGGTAATTGAGCGCCTGCCATACTCTGCCCCCAGCAAAAGAGAGCAAGCTTGAAGAATTGGAGTCGAAGTCAAATCCGGTTTCAGCAAAGGCCAAGATGATGAAAAATCTCCGCATAACCCAGGATTCCAAGTCTGAAACTGATGGCCTAATGATTTCGAGAGGCGTGGGAAGGGCAGGCCCTTTGAGGAGGAGGTCAGCAAGGCCGCTTCAGCAGGAGGAGCCTGGGCTCACCCCCAGGAGAATGTGCAGAACCCCAGGGGAGAGCAAGGGGCGGGGCTGGGAGCACAGCACAGATGCTGGCCAGCTGTGCACCGTTTGGCAAGTCTGCTGACCTCTCTGGGCTGTAACTTTCCCATCTGGAAAAAGCTAAGGGATTGATCATGAAGTGTTTAAGAGAAAAATAGACTGGTATCTGCAGCTTATGTACAAGTGCATAGAGGAAGATGAGGTGGGTGGGTGGATGGAGATGTGACAAGATGGGAGTAGTAGAATGTTCGTCATGGAGCCTGGATGCTGTGTACAGGTGTTCACCACAGACCCTCTCAACTGTTCCTGTTGGAAGATTCCATAAGATACTAGAAAAACGAAAATGGGTAACATTTTAGAGCTGAAATGGACACTGGAGATCATTTTGTGGATAACAAAATGGAGGCCAGAGAAGGCAACTAGGAGGAGAGGCGGGACCAGGATGAGGCTGCCTGTGCCCGTTTCCCAGTGTATGTGTGGTCCACTCCACCAAGCTCGCTGCCCACGACCCCTCGGGTTCATGGCCAGGCACCAGTGAGGTGGTGCCTCTGAGAAATTGACAAGTGCTGTGGAACCTTAATTTTATGAGACTTAAAATGAGTAGTGCACGAAAAGTCAAATAGGAGTGGGGTATACTGGCCTAACCAATCTCTTTTCCGCAGGACTTCTCAGAGCCTTTAATGTGTTCATGTCTATGCAAATCTTTTTTTATTTTATTATTATTTTTGGACATTCTTGTTCTTTTTTTCTTTCTTTTTCTTTTTTAAAGTTATCTTTATTGTTGAATGTATTACAGATGTCCCTCCCCTTTTTCCCCCATTGACCCCCTCCTCCCCAGTCCCGCCCCCCTCCTGCCTTCCCCACACTATTATTTGTGTCCATTGGTTATGCACATATGCATAGAAGTTCTTTGGTTTGTCTTTTCCCCGCCCTCCTTCCCTTTGAGGTTCATCAGTCTAACAACCAATTTATACTTCTTAACCCCTTCATCTCTTTCACCCATCTCCCAGCCCCCTCTCATTTGGCAAGCAACAAAAAGTTCTCTGTATCTATGAGTCTGTTTCTGTTCTGCTTGCTCATCTATGAAAATCTTTAAGATAAATATAGAGCATTTTCCAAACAAATTTAAGCACAGAAGTCATTCCTTCCTTTTTTTGAGGACTGACTTCTGGATAACTCGGGGGGAAGGGGATCCCTAAGAATATGATTGCTGTGTGGTTACTTTTGGTTTCTTGGGTGGGATGGGGTGGGGAGGGGGTGAGACACGCCCTTCCTGTTGTTCCTTATTTACATTGTGAGTCCACACATTGGACCCTATGCCCTCATCACATCTCCCAGAGCTGAAGGTGTCCATGTGCCAACTGACAATGCCAGGGGCCTGGTGTCTAGGGAGCCACAGGGAAGGTTCTGAGAGGTTTGAACCCAGGCCCTCACCTCAGTGGTGCCAGGGAGGGTCCCCCACCCCTTCCATCCCAGGGCAACAGAAATCAGTGGGAAATAATCTAAGGAACACGGGGGAGCAGATACCCAGCTACCAAGAAGAATCCCAATAGAAACCAAACTCTGTTCTGGTTGTTGGATTTGCCAAGAGAAGGACCGACCAACTTGTCCCACGTCTGTGTCCCAGGGCAGTGAAATCTGTCTCTGGAGCCTGGCTGGTGTGGCTCAGTGGTTGAGCGTCAACCCCACGCACCAAGAGGTCACCGGTTCGATTCCTGGTCAGGGCACATGCCCAGGTTGTGGGCCTGATCCCCAGTGGGGGGCATGAGGAGGCAGCCAATCGATGTTCTCTCTCATTGATGTTTCTATCTCTCTCTCTCTCTCCCTTCCTCTCTCTCTAAAAATAAATAAAAAATTAAAAAAAAAAAAGAAAAGAAATCTCTCTCTGGAGCTGACCAGGACATGCTCCCACCGCACGGACACGCACAAAACACAGCACTCTCCGAATGCAGCCAAACCCTTTATTGGAGCCACCCGCCCAATGCGACAGTCCCTGGTGGCTTCCTGGGTGGCGCGTGTGGACAGGTCGACTCCGGCGGGAACGGGGTGCCGGATGTGCTGTTACAGTACAGGTGAACGCAAACACTTGCAGTAGCTGCCTCTTAGCCAGTGATCTTCCCACGTGCCCGGTCACGGGGGCATTGTGGTGGGGCGGGGGCAGAGTGGAGGGTCACTGTGCTTCTGTGGCGGGGCTCTCTTTTCCTCTGGTGCCCCTAAGCTCTGTGCTCCCGTCTTGGGGGAAATAGCAGTCGCTACAGAGGAAGAGCTCGCCAGCGGCCCCGTGGAGCAGCGCCGCGGGGCCAGCCTGGCCTGACGCCCCCTGCCGGCCACAGCCCTGGCTGCAGCCGCCTCACACTTCCTTCCGCAGCATCACCTTGATGCTGCTGCACATCTGGCCCAGGGCAGCGAAGAGCGGGTTGCAGAAGGTGCGGATGCAGAGCGAGTAGATGTGGCTGATGCACTGGATCTCGATCAGGTAGCTCTTAATGCAGGGCACCACCGCCCAGATGTGGCAGAAGGAGATGCAGGCGAACAGGAAGCCCCAGAGCAGCGCCAGGGGGACGCCCAGCAGCGTGGACAGCAGGCGGTAGCACCAGTACTTGGAGACGGTGAAGGTGGTGTAGCTCACCTTCCACACGCCGTCGAAGCTGTAGGTGCCCACGGGCTCCGCGATCACGTCCTCGAAATCCACCTGCAGGGGCAGGAAGGGGGTCCTCAGTCACAGCACCCCACTGCTTCTCGGGCTTCGGTGTGTGAGCCTCAGAACGCCCTGGAGGGCTGCTGACCCCGCGGGTCCCAGTGGAGACCTGGCCCCTCACCTTACGGGTGAGTAAGCAGGCCCGAGGAGCCGAGGGACTTGCTTCAACCCAGAGGTAAGTCAGAGGCAGGCCTGGAGACATGGCTCTCAGTTTCTATTATTTTATGATCCTAGGGAGTCGGACAGTCATAGTCATGCTGAAGATTTGCGGGGTGCCTGCCGATAAGCTGGGGACAGGCAGGGGTTCCTGCTGACCCGGAGCTTATGGCAGGTGGTTGCACCACAGTGACGAGTGCTTGGGTGAGGGAAGGACAGGGGGCTGTGTGCACCCGAAGGAGGACATTGAACTCAGCCTGGGGGACTGGAAGACCTGGAGGAAGGGACATCTAGCTAAGCTGATACCTGAAGGTAGCCAGGCGGAGGGAGGGGTTGTGGGCTGAGAAAGGGTTTGGGGCGGAGGGAGCAGTGATTGCTGGGAGCGGAGCGAGCGGGACAGTGTGTGTTCTCAGGGCCGCAAGAGCGTCCAGAAGGCCGAGCACAGGCCTAGAGGACACGAGTGAGGCTGGAGAGGGAGGCGGGACAGGCACCCTGTGATGAGCGACCTCTGAAGGCGCCTGTGGGAACAGCTCCTGGTTGCTGGGGTTGGGGTGGTGAGGATGTATGTGGAGACCCGCTGGGAGCCACGCATAGTCCAGGCAGGACCTGGTGACGGCCAGTTAGGGAGGAGCACGGGTCGGAGAGCTGTCAGGATCTGGCACGTGGTAAAGTGAGGGCACGCCATTCCGGCTGGTAAAGGAGTCTGGGATCTGAGTGGGGCTGAGCCGGCCTGACGCACCTGTGGAGAAGGCAGAATTGTTTCCTTGACCGAGTCCTGCAGGGACCTCAGCTTCCCTCCCCCACTGCCCACAGCGTCCCTGTTTGGAAGGAACGTGGGTGCTCAGAGAGTCTGATTCACACATCCTATTGAAGTGGTGACTAAGGCCCCACTTCGGAAGTGCGAGAATAATCAGTGGACCTAAAAAAAAAAGAGGACTTCCAGCAAAGTCACTTAACTAGCCTTTCTGTGTACGAAGAACTGTTCTAGCTGCTTTCCATATGCGGTGTCATTTAGCGTCACTGAGCCTGAGCTGTCCTGTCTGTACAATGGGGGCAGTGACCATCTTCAGTGTTCTTGGGCATTTTTTTTTTGCTCCTCACCAGAGGATATGTTTTCATTGATTTTTAGAGAGTGGAGGGAGAAAGGGAAACATCAGTGAGAGAGCTGTGCCTCCCCTACGCGCCCTGACCAGGGATCGAATCCACAACCTAGGCATGTGCCCTGACTGGGAATTGAACCCACAGCCTTTTGGTGTAGGGGACGACATTCCAACTAACTGAGCCACCCGGCCAGGGCTTGAGCCATTTGAATAAAAGTTGGTTGGCCCTGGCCAGTGTTGCTCAGTGGTTAGAGCTTTGTCCCTCACACCAAAGAGTCGTGGGCTTGATTCCCGGTCAAGGGCACGTACCTGGGTTCCAAGTTCGATCCCTGGCCCCAGTTGGGGCATGTGCAGAAGCAACCAACTGATATGTTTCTCTTTCTTTTCTTTTCTTTTTTTTTCAATTTTTATTAATTTATTTTTGTTACAGCTGTTTCTCCTTTTTCCTCCCTAGACACTCTCCTCCCAATGTGTTTCTCTTTCTCTCTCTCCCCCACCCTCCCTCCCTTCCACTCTCTCTAAAAATCATCGGAAAACATCCTCGGGTGAGGATTAACAACAACAAAAATGGTGGTTGAATGAGTGCACAGACTAATCAGACTAATGGGAGGGGGCCCCCCACAGGGGTTGGTGGGGCCTGAGCTCAAACTTCAGTCTTTCAGGGTGGGCCCCTCCCCCCTTTGCTGGGGGAAGAATAATGCACAGTGGCATTATTACAATTAGTTTTCATTATAAAATAACATAGCCACATTGCAGAAAATTAAGGGACTAACAAAGAGAAAACAAAAGCATCTCCAATGTGGTACTAAAAATATTATTGCTTTGGTGCTGTTCTTTCCAGTGTACCTTTTTGTGGGGAGGGAGTGGACGTATAAGGTTGCGTGTATAAGGTTGAGTCCTGGTTTTCTCACAACTAGATTCCTACACCGTGCCTTCGATCCCTGGGTGCCCCTGCGCACAGCTCTGCATGAGGCCCCCTAGGGAGCATGTCCACAGGGAGCAAAGTTCAGGGGGTGAGATCTCAGGCTGCAGGAGATGCGGAAAAGCTGACTTTTCCTGGAACGCTCCGCCTCAGGCTCTCCCTGCCTCATAAGGCCCCTGAATGGAAGAGGAAGAATACCAAGATGGTCCTAACCCCATGGAGGGATGGCACTTCTTCCTGGAGGGCTTCCAGTAGGTGGTGGCTGGCTGGGAGTTTGGGGGACCACGGGGTTTGGAAGCAGGGATGGAAAAGTGGTGTGTGGGATATTTGGAAATGACAGCTCAGGTTGGTTGGGGAATGTCTCATGGCTTTGAAGAGTGGTGGCAAGTGCTGGCATCTACTTCTGGTTTATATGGGGCAAAATCCAGTTGTTGCTTCTTAGGGGAGCTTTCAAATCCAAGAAGCTGGGGAGTATAGGCTTGGGGGACCATTCCAGCCCTGACCTGGGTATCAAGGTTCAGTCAAATTCCTGGGGCCTGGAACCTGCTGATTGAGGAGTTCTGCTTTCTGCCTCCTGCCCTCCCCCACTGTGGCCAATGCCCCAGCCTGTGCCTCGTGCCTAGTAGCACCAGGCTGGCCTCTGGAGCATGCTGCAGCCCCAGGAAGTTTGCCAGCAGAGGGAGGCATGTGGGCAGAGATGTGCCTCCCTGCCTGTGTCCCAGCCGGCGCTCCCTCCCTCCTTCCCTCCCCACGGAGCACCTGTGTCCTCTCCTGCCTTTCTTGTGGTGTTCCTTAGGAGGGTGCAGGGCACCTTCCCAGGCACAGTTGCCCAGCCCGCCTCCTCCCCTTCCAGGTGAATAAACAGACCCAGAGCAGGGCAGCAGGGCCCAGACTGAATCTGGGCATCCTGACTCTAGTCTAAGCACTTCACACTGTCCAGCCGGGGTCAGACCCTGAGGTAGATGCTGGCTGTCAGGGAGGGTGACTGCCCCTTCTGAAGTCTGGTCCTTGTGGGCCAGAGACCTGCCCCAAGGGAGCACCCCGGGCCCTTCTTCCCAGCTGCCTACCCTGCTCCCGGCAGTCAGCAATGTCCCCAGCCCCTCTGCAGCCCAGCCTGCTTTGTTCATTTATCCCAGCAGTTCCCTCCATTCAGCACATTTGATTATTTGTGTCGGGCCTCTAAGAGGTGACAGAGTGGAAAGGAGCACTGACTGCTGTCACACTGCTAAGGTTGGAGTCCAGCTCTGCTACTCATGGCTCTGGGACCTGCAGGAAGTGGCTTAGCTTTCTGTGCCCCGTTTCCCCAGGTTTACAAAGTTTTCCGGAGGATCCCATGAGCTAAAACTTGTAGTTACCGAGCACTGCCTGGCACAGAGTACCCGATTAGGAGCTGCAGCTGCCGCTGGTGGTGGTTCCAGGGTGCCTCTTCAGCCCCGACCCTGGGTTTGCACACCCGTGCAGTCGCTGATCTGATGAATGATTTTGGCCAATAACTCCTCTGAGCTTCATTTTTCTCCATAAAATGGGTTTACTACTTCTGACTACCTTGTTGTGAGGGATAGGAATACTTTTCCATCCATCCATCCATCCATCCATCCATCCATCCATCCATCCATCCACCCACCCCAACAAGTATTTATTCAGCACCCACCTTGTGCTAGGCACATGGCCTCTGGGGCAGTGCTCAGCACAACCCTGACATGTGGTAGGTGCTCAGAGATGGTAACTGTTCAATTGCTCTGAAGTTCCTATAAAAATATATTTCAGAAAAATTGGTTGATACCCCAGATCACAAGTGCGACTCTTCGCCTACCGAGCCCTAGCTGTGTGTGTGCGCGCACGTGCACCTCAGCCCGTGCTGATAAACGGATGGGCCCTCCTTCCCTCATTTTCTGCCTCTGGTAACAACCCTAACCCCCAAGGATCTCTCTGTTGTGTCTTTTATTTATCATTCATTTTATTGCAGAATCCATGGGTGCTGACATTTGAATTATTTCCAATAATTGCCTTTGGGCACTACGCATGGGGCAACTGATCTGTTTTCTGTGAATCAGAAGGTGTGCCCTCCGAGGGATGAGCTGTGCTGGGAAGAGGCAGCTGTTCCCGGACGGGGATAAGCGTGGAGATAGCTGGTCACAGTGTGCTAGTTTGGGGAGGTATTTATAAAACCCGGCTCGGGCAGCTCTAGGCGGTCGTGCCAGTGTATCAGAAGCACAGTGACTTCATTTCTTAATTCCTTTTCAGAAGCAGGAGGGGAGATGGCTTTTTCGGGGAGGGGGTGGGGGTTGGGGCTGGACCCATCGGCAGAGCTCAGGGCTCAGGGTGCAGCTAGAGGAGGGGCTGGAGGTGGGAGGGGGCATGTGGCTGCTCATTCAGTTGGTGTCCCCTTCTCTGGCATATTTATTTTTGGAACAGCAGGAGAGCCTGTTGATTCATGGGAACCAGCCAGCGCAGCCCCCGCAGGCTCTGAGAGGGCAGGGAAGGTGCAGGACAGCAGGGCCTGGCCCAGCCACCCCCTCAAAAATACCTCCCCCAGATTCCCACATGACTCAGTCCTTGGCATCCAGGGCCCTGGACAATTCAGACAGGGTATTTGTGGGGGAAACAGCTCTGGGCAGGAGGATAGACATCTGGTTCCAGTCTCTACGTAACACTGAGTTACTACTGTGTGATTCTGGGCACGGTGCTTTCCCTCTCTGGGCCTCTTTTTTTTTTTTTTAACTCTACATATAGAGGATTGTACCAAGATCCCTTGTGACGCAGAGTTAGTTTTGGAGACAGAAGACCCAAGGGGGTGGGTTAGCTTTTCTGGGTCTTAGTTTTCTCACTCATTACTTTGCTCCTTAAAGGGGGGGATCCTCGGTCAGTGCCCCCTCCACAAGGCAGGTGCAGAAGTTGAAAGCAAGCATTTAGAAACATTCGCAGCAACTGGACTCAGTAATTTTATGTCTGTTGACTCTAATAATACTAAAAATTGGAGCTTACCTTGTGGATACCTTTTTTACGCCTGATTTCTCTAGTAATTCATTTGTATTAAATTTTACAGAAGTATTGGTGTGTAAACAGATTGGGGCGGTAGTGATAAAGCCAGCCCTCACTGAGACAGACTGAGAAACCCTGGCCCATAAAGCAGGAAGCTGGAACGAGGTGATTGCAGCAGAACAGCAGAAAAACGGCAAGGCTGTGCTGCTTGGATATTAATTGGTAACAACACTGATAGAATTCTGTGCAGTCTGGGATAACCATAGCAACACCCACAGTCTGGCCCCCTGGATGTCAGTTTCTGGCCATCTATCTTAGATCTAGCATTTCATGCGGCATGCAAGGGACAAGCGGAGTGGGGCCCACGTTGGCCTGGCCTCAAACCCGGAGTTCCCTCTGCCATCTCCCTGGCCACAGTCATCGCACAGCGGGGAACCCCAGCAGGAGCTGAGGCACAGAAAGCAGCACAGGCTAGATCTGAGGGTGGGAGGAGGGGTAAGGGATTCACGAGAGCTTGGGGTCCAGAGTACCCTACAAGGGGGATCTGGGGCACCTGGGCTGCATCTTAAAGGGACTTGGGTTCATGTAAAAGAGCTGGGAAGAGACCGACATGACAGAGGGCATCAGGGCAAGGGAAAGGACCCCCGTCAGAACCCCAGCAGATCTCACGAGCCCTGTTCTTTCCCTCCTGCCCATCTTGCCATCGGTCTCTCCTGCCCTCAGTCTCTGCCTGCAGGAAAGCTGGTGCAGTTGGAGTGGAGAGCAGTAGAAATAGCCCTGGGTTGAGTTCTGGGCTTGGCTGTCCACCAGCTTTTGGTGAGTGGTTAGCTAGTCTCCAAAGATGCCCCCTTCCCCCAATTAGTCAGGCCTCTCAGCCTTTATGTTCTTGGAGAGTCTCATCCTTATTGAGTCTGGGCTCGCCCTGTGACTCGCTTTAACCACAGAACGAGGTAGAAGGGACGCTATGCCATTTCCAGAACTAAGCCTTAAGAAGGTCTGGCAGCTTCTGCTTTTGGGAGCTCTGAGCCACCATCTTAGAAGCGAACTTTTATGCCCTAATCTAGAGGCCTTATCCATTGCTATACCCTGCTCTAGAGACTGGTGGAGAGACCACGTAAAGGGAGAGGCCCAGAATCACACGGAGATCGAGGCCCAGCCATCCCAGCCACACCCGCCAAGGTGCCAGCACGTGAGCGAGCCATCTTGGAGGTTCCAGGTCGGTGGGTGCCCAGGTGGTGGCAGCCCCGGCTGCTATCTGACAGCAACTGCGGGAGCTGCTGCCAGGGAGACCAGCAGACTGCCCAGCTGAGTCCAGTGAACTCACACAACTGTGGGGTGGCGGTTGCTTCCAGCTGTCACGGTTTGGGGCGATTTGTTACACAGCAGTAGATAACCGATACAGTGTGTCTTTAGGGAAACTGGTGATAACTGGACTCCAGTTTTGTCTTCTATAGGATAAGGAGGACGTGTTTGCACTTGAAAGTACAAAACATTCACCAGTCCTGTTGAGTAAGAATGTCTGGTGGCAGGTCCCAGAAATCTGCATTTTAACAAGCTCCCCAAGAAAGTGGGCCATATTTTGAAGAACTCTAGACTGGTTGATACCCGGAGACCCATAACTCTAAGTTGTAAATACTTCAGTGTGAGTTAGCCCAGTGCAGCCCTTCCTGGAGATCCCGTCAGAGGGCAGGACATTGCCGAGAGGAAGGACTTGCCAACGTGGAATGACTGGCAGGCTGGGTGACCTTCCATAATCCAGCTGCAACCGCCCCTCTGCCTTCTCTCCCACGGGTCCCTTTCAGATGCTTTGTCTCAGTCCCCTTGTTCTCCTGCAGACAGAGTAGCAAAGAGGTTTCATCTAGGTGCCAACTCTGCCTACCTCGCCGACGGTCCTGTGCACACCGGTGGGGGAGGGGCGGCACCCATGCCCAGTAAGTGCTGCCTCTGCCCAACAGGCGTCTCAGTGATGTGGCCTTTGCTTATTTTGTCTCCTCCTCAGGGAAAGCCTATTCCTCCTCCCCACGTTTCATATTGTTCCCATTATTTTAATGCATCTGGACACCAGCTCCCTGTGAAGCTGGCCCCTGACTTTCCCAGATGAAAGCAATGTCTTCCTCCCTTAACCTCCCAGGACACTCCAGCTGGTGCTGCTTGCGGCATTCAGCAGCCCCCTGTATGCTCGTTAGTTCAGCCTCATCTCCTCTGTGGGGTTGGCGTCTCCTCGAGGAGGAGGAAGTACAGGTCAGTGGGATCTCTCTGTGACGACGTCGGGGGGCCACGCCGGGAGCGGAGCTGGGAGAACCGCGGGCTGCGCGGCCCTCCGGGTGTTTGCAGCAGAGGCTGCTGCTCGTGCCTTTTCTGCAGGAGGGCGTTTCGTGGCAGGTGTGGGTGGGAGGTGGGATGAGATCTAGAAGGCTGGGCTGGGATCATGTCTGTCCCCTGCCCCTTTTGAAGGGCCGACTTTGAGTGCCTAAGGAGAGAGCGGTGGGAGCCAGAAACGGAAGGGCCTGCGTGACCCTCCGGCCATAGCGCCTGGGAGCCCGCGTGGGAGGTAGGGAGAGAGGGTGCTGCTGGCGAGGCAGCCCTGCGCCCTCAGAAATAACTCAGGACTTTCCGGTGGGGCTGGGGTCCTGCAGGAATGCGTGGGGAGGAGGGCTGGAGGCTTTACAACGTGGGTCTGAAGGGAAAGGTGTCCTCACTGGCGAGCTGGAGGGCCCCGGGGACTGCTGGCACATCCCCCCCATCCCCATCCCCCTCCCCCAGAGCCGGGCTGGGGGTCTGTCCTGCCCTCCACCTTCTCTTCTGAACAGCACAGTGCCTGGCACATGACAGGCACTCAGTAGTGATCCGTGGAACCAGGGTCCCACGAATGGTGGTGATGGGGGGAGGGGGAAGGAATGCGCTGTGCTCCTCCAGCTCCTCAGCTCTGGTCCCCCAGGACCCCCTGTGCCCTGGGCCAGCCCTGAAACTTGCAGACCGCAGTTCAAGTCTCTTGGGCTGTACAGGGCTTGTTTTCCAGCCTGGGTTCAAGGGCAGCACCAGACCTCGCTCAGGAAGTTTGGGGGAATTTTAACTCTGGAAAGTCAAAAGGGAGCGCCTCCCCTCGGCTGGGGTGAAATCACGGACACATTGGATCTGTCCCCTAGGCTCCATTTTTGGCTTTTCTGTATGAAACTTCAGCAGCGGGTAGAGGGGACGGGTCTCCCTCTTCTCCACCCAGCCTCTAGCTCCACCAGGGACTCAGGCCCAGAGAGGGAAAGGAATTTTCAGAATCACACAGCACATTAGTGTCAGGGCTGGGACCAGAACTTAGGTCTCTGTAGCTGGGCTTAGTTCAGCATCTTACTGTCCATCTCGTCTTTGCCCAAGTGATCCTCCCTCTCCTCTCTCCTTCCTTCCTCTCTGGATTCTTCCACAGACCGTCGCACCACCCTGAAGTCTGGTTGAACCTGTCTGTGGTATTTGTCTGACTCTGTTTTAAGATCCCCATTCTAAATTCCAAAACATTTTCATTTCTCACTCATGAAAAACAAAAGAAAGGAAAAGTTCAATAATTACCCAAACCAGGGTACCTCCAATAACTATACCAAAGAATATTGACAAGGTTATTTGTGGGGCCTCTTGCTTCACCTTTGAGAGGCATTTTTCAGGGCTCAGCCCCAGGGGAGGTTGCATGAGCAGCTACTCCCGTGGGGCCCCCATCCCTCCCTCGGGTGAAAATTGGGGCTTAGAACCTGGAGCGGCTCACCCCTGGCACAGTAGGACCCGAGAGCCTCTCTCCACCTGTCACCTACTGTGGGTCTCCTGTGAAAACTAGATTTTCCCTTAGGTCCTATTCTCCATTCCCAGCAGCCGGCCAGGGACCCCCAGAGGGAGGCCTGGTATAAAAGCTGGCGCTGGCTCGGCTCTCTTGTCCTGCAAGCCCCCCAGGCTCGCTCCGCTCACAGTGACCTCAGCCTCCTGTGTGCGGGGACTGCCTCACGCCCCAACCCCTGGTGTCACGTTGTCCCCACAGGGCACTTCCATTGCACAGCGCTGCTCTGAGAGTCACTTATCTGCTGGAGGCAGATGACATTATGCTCATTTCCCAGAGGAAACTCAGAAACCTAGATGACTTGTCCAGTGTCATCATTTGTAGGTAGAAGAGCCTGCATTTGGAACCAGATCTGTTCAAGTCAAGCCCGGGACTATTCCCTCTAGACCACACTGAGCAAACCGTGAAGAATACTATTCACCGTGTATAGAGCGCTTTTTGGTTCGCAAAATTTGCTCCCTAATGTTCCCCTTTATAAAATGGTCCCCTCCACACGCAATAATAGCATAATATGAGCTGTTCTGGAGAAACGCCCTGGTGAAAGTGGGGGCACAGAAGAATCAGCTACCAACTTCCCGGAGGAGTTGGGAAGGCTTCCTGGTGGAGGTGATGGTGGAGTTGGGTCTTGAAGGCTGAGCAGGGCCTTCCCCACGTGGAGGTGAGGAGGTGGGTGCTCCTGGCATAGACACAGGAGTGTGTTCTGGTTGGCGAGGTCGCCTGCTGGCATGGGGGCTGGAAGATGGGAGAAGGTTGGGGCCAAGACTGTGTTTGGGTTTGACAGCCATGGGGAGCAGATAGACTTTCTCCAGCTGGGAGGTGCCCCACCGAAGGCTGGCAGTGCAGGGGCTCTGGGACACGTCCTCAGCCACACCGTGTGGTTCGGTGGCCGTGAGCGGTGGGCCAGTACAACGGAAGACTTCTAAATTTTGTGTAATTTTAATTAAAATGTAAAAACTAATCCTCGGTTCTAGGATCGGCAAACTTTTAAGAATGTTTGGAACAATTCTGGCAAGTGACTCGATTTGGGCATTTCAACATTTTATGCAATTAAATACAGAACAAGGATTCCTGATAAAAATTTGGAGTCTGAACTGAGATGCGCCCTAAGTCTGAGATACACACTGGATTCTGAAGCTGAAGAAAGACTGGACAGTAGTTCATTGGTACTTGTTTTGTATCAATTACATGTTGCAATGATACTGTTTTGGATATACAGGGTTAAATCAAAAATATGAAAATGAACATCCCTGTTTGTTTTTCTTTTTTTCTTCTTCCTTATTTTATTTTTTCCCCATCACCATTTATCCCTCCATGTCCTCTTCTACCTCCACCCACTCCGTTCCGTTTTTCCTTTTTAAAATCATGGCTGCTAGAAAATGTACGATTACATGGGTGATTGCATAATGGGTCGCGTTTTGTTTCTATGGAAAGTGCTCGTCTGAAGTCTGATGCGTTCAGCAGGCACCTGCCCTCTGACAGCCCCTTCAGTGACTGATGCTGGTGGCTGGGTCCCTGCTTCCCGCAGTTCCGCTGTAGGTGATCCCTGTGGGTGCCCAGTGGAGGTTGGAGTGAGGGTGTGGGCCCGGAGGCAGCCAGGCGAGGAAAGAGGCCTGACTCAGGCAGTGGCTGAGGGTGGGGGTGACTCCCTGAAGGCTGCCCACCCATGCCTCGTCTGAGCATTTCCTTTCAGGGGCATGGGTGGCCTCTGAGAGGCTTCAGCCCTGGCCTGGCCACTGGACCAGGAGTCAGGCAGGAAGCTGGCGTGAGTGCTGGGCATGGCCCCCACACCTGGGACATGGGCCTTGGGCAGTGCTACAGGGAGGTGGGGGTGGTGAGTGCCCCTGGGAGGGCCACCAGTCCTGCCAGAAACTGCCCTCCAGGGATTAACCCCATGCCCACTGTGGAGACCGCAGAAATGCCCCCTGGCATGGAGAAGAGCCCAAGTTGCCACCTTGTCTTCATCCTGGGACAAGGGCCAGGAGCTAATGGGAGGAGCTTCCGAGTAGTAAGGACTGCGACGTGCTCCCCCGCCCCGTCCATGCCCGGGTCACCCGTTTGTGCCTCGCTCTTTGCTCCTGTTTATGTAAAGGTTCTTTGGGGCGAGTGTACAAGCTGGGTTTTCGGGAGGAACTGGAGAAGACGGAGGAGCAAGGTCTGGTTTCAGGGAAGCTGACTGTGTGAAGCCGAGCCCTCCCCGGCCAGCACCCAGCGCTGCAAACCCGACACCCCCTGGGCGGCGGCGCTGGGCCAGGCCCTCCCAGCCTACCTTCACGATGTCCTCGTTAATGTTCTTGGGGTCTCGGTTCACCAGGTCGATCTCCTTGCAGTGAATGTCCTTGACGATCTGGGCCTCCAGGTCCGTGCGCTCTTCGGCCATCATCGTGGAGCTGGGGGACCCGGGGAGGGAAAGACTTGGGGCAGGGACACTAGTTCAGTGTCCTCAGCCCTGTGCCCCTGCCGGCTAAATAGGCCCCACCCAGCATGCCAGATGACAGCTGTCCCACATAACTCCAGCCTGCCTCTCTCTAAAGCCTCCGTGGCCGGGCTCCAAGCTAAAATTAAGACCGGCACTCTGCTGGATGGCCCAGCGCTCCTTAAAGGGGGCTGCGGCGGGCGCTGGGCCTCACGCGAGGAGCGGAGGGCCTGGCATCCCCGGCCACTGGCTCGCAGCTGCAGCTGGCTGTCGGTGTGAGGTCCTGGAATTTGCCCCACGGTGTCAGCGTTTGAGCTCCTGGGGTGGGGGAGGGGTGGGGCCCTGGCTCTGCCTCTTGCTGGCTGTGAGAGGTGGACATACCTCCCTGCTCTGGGCCACCATACCCCCACCTGTAAAATGGGGGCCTAATAATCATCATTGGGGCTCTGCTTACCCTTGTGGAGAGGAGGAGACCAGCTCATGTGTGGGAAAGGGCTTCACAAGGGAACTGAAGTGCTGTCTGGGGGGATTCGTGTGAGAGTGGTTTGTACCCGACCCTGCTGTTTGGTGGCCTAGAGCAGGGCTGGGATTTTCCTACATCTGGGCTTTTCCTTTGGACATGCATGGGTGGGGGGTGGGCGCTGGGGGTGAGACAGGGAAGGAGACCGCTGAGGGGGTTGCCCACCCTCCTCTGTCTTCTCGACGCCACGTGGAGAGGATGTGAAGTCCATGTCGACACTGCCCTTTGTCCTGCCCCTAGTGGTAGCTCCCGGGGCACTCAGGGACGGCGGCATCACTGGGGTGCACCTGTCTGAGGTGCCTGCTCAGTTTCTCTGTCCTCTTCCAATTCAGCCATCACTCGAAGGCTCCACAGCACGAAGAATGAAGACTCTGTGTCCCCAGGGGCCAGGGTCTCTGCATCCATTCATCCGGCCACCTACTCATTCTCTCAGGATCTGCTGACAGCCAGGTCTAAGCAGGCTCTGTCCCTTCCTTGAGGAACTCATAGTCTAGGGTAACAGGCTGATCAAAAACAAGTAATTATAACACAGTGTGCTATAGATCAGAGGTATTTTGCAAAGAACTTGCCTTCAAAGTCCATAGGAGGCAATGGCTTACTCTGAGGGCGTCAGGGAAGACTTCCTGGAGGAGATGGCTTTAGAATTAGGTGTGAAGAACAAGCAGGAGTTCACCACATAGAACATGTCACATAGGAAGACCATAGACATCAGATGACTAGTATGAGTCGGAAAGCTGAGAAGTGTGCAGTGGCTGGGCGTGTGGGCTGTCTGGGGGTAGGGCAGGGGATACGGCTCCGCTGGGCCCAGGTGTGAAGGGTCAGGGATGTCACACTAGAGTACGGATTTTATCCAGAGGTGCTGGGAAGCCACCGAAGACTTCCAAGCAGCAGCGGGTCTTTATCAGATGAGTGTGTGAGGAACATCACTGGTGATTGGAACCCGTGAGGGTTGAGGCACAAGGACTGATAAACAAGTTGGAGGCAGTAGGGCCCCATCAGTAACTGTGCTCGGCTACTTACTCCAATAAAGATGCACAATAACAGTGCTTGTACCAGGTAAGGACTTTCCCCCTCTCTCACACAGCACAAACAGGCAGTGCAGAACTTTTATGGTGGCCACATGATGGCATTCGGCACCCACACCCCCATCTTTCTGTCCCGCTCTTCTCAAAGCCACCTCATAGGCACACGGTAACTGCTGCCCTTCCAGCCATCAACTCTGAATCTGGATGAGGATGAAGGAAAGGACGGGGGAAGGAAAGCTTTTCCAGAAGTCCCACTTGACAACTTCCGTTTATTTCTCTTTGGTCAGCCCTCCTGGCACAGGGGGCTAGAAATGTAGATCTGTAGCTGAGCGCGTTGTCAGACCCCACAGTGTCACTGATAAATGATTGGCAACTAGAAAACCGTTGCTAAATCTCTTAGGAATTGCCTGTTGTTTTTGTTTTGTTTTGATCCCCCTGTCCGGGCCCCCAGGTCCTAAGGATATGTACCTCCTCCTGCAAAGCGATTGGGACAAAGAAGGAATGTTGTTGCTCGTGTGCTCGCTGTGTTCGTTTCCTTTTGCTGCTGTAATGAATGAAAACTTGTAAAACAGCAGGGCATTGCCGTCTCACACTGCTGGAGTTCAGAAGCCCTAAGGTCCAGGAGTTGGCAGGCCGGCAGAGTCCGTTCCTTGCCTTTCTAGCTCCAGAGGCCACGTTCCTTTGTTTCGTGGCCCCTGCCTCTGTCTACAGAGTGCATCCTTCAGCTTCTGCTGCACCCCAGGGCTGTGTCCAGGATCTCGCTCCTCTGCCCTCCCAGTGACCCCCAAGCCCACCCTCCTGGTCTCCAGGGAGCTTTGGCTTTCTGCTGGCGTGTGGGCACCTGGTTCCTTTCGAGACCACAGCCTCTGGCTCTGGGGGGGTTCTGGGGCCCACTTGCCAGGGCAGTCTGTCTGGACAGTAAAGACACGGCTGCCCCCAGCTGAGTGGAGCCTACTGGGCAGCCAAATGCATCCACCCCCAAGACTCTCCTTTCCGCCCTGTCTTGTCACATGAATGCTGTATTTGCAGACAAAAAGCAGATTTGGGACTCGGCATAAGGAGGGACTTTCCAACACCCAGAACTCTTGGAGAGTAGAAAGGGGTAGGAAACCAAGGCAGCTCCTGGAGAAGGAAGAGTCCTGTAGGTCTTAAGAGCATGGGCATCTGAGTCAAACTGACCTGAGCGTATCTGCCAATCATGAGATGGATGACCTTGAACCTGGGTTTTCTGACCCGTAACATAGGAATGATACTAATAGGATGCCGTGAGGACAAGGCCAGGGTCACAAGTTTAAATGCCCTTAAGGGGAGCAAATGAAGTAGGCCAGATGGACGAAACACGGGGCCCTGGTAGTCACCTCTTTCTTCTCAGACCTGGAGACAAGAAACTCTCCCTTTTCAGCTGTAGGAAAACTGAAGGGCAAACATGAACGATGGCAGCAACTGATGCTCAGTCTTGGTGGGGAGGACAATAAGGAGTGGTGGGGACTATGGAAAACTGGAGAGCATGTGCCCTGATGCCTCAGAGAGAAGCTGGGTGTTGAAGCTTGGGGATGCAGCGGGATGGCTCCGCCTGTGAGGAAGCTGAGCAGCCATGGCATGGGCTGTGTCCTCGGGCGCTGCGGGGAATCTCAGTGCCCAGGCCACACTCCAGGTCAGGTATGGCACTGTCTCCAGGTTAGAACCTGGTATCAGTAATTCTGAAAGCTTCTCTCAGAGAGTCCCAGTCTTAGAACCGGCAGTCTCGCAGTGGGGATGAGGAGGCCAGGGCCTTGGTGCCCCCTGGTGATTGGGGCCAGGGAGACAGACTGAGGGAGAGAAGGGACTCCGGTGGGGACTTGGGGGTGAGTGCCATCTGCTGTGCAGTGTGGCTCCTCCCTGTGACTCCTCTTCATCTTCATAAAGCTCCACATGTCCCAGCAAGAGTGTTGTCGTGGGGAGGGAGGGCCGAGTTCATGAATGACGTGGCTAAAGCAGCTATTACGAGTAAGAAGAGCAGCTGACTTCCTGGGAACAAAAAGGCCAATCTTCTGGTGCAATTGCTTTGTTGTGGCTGTTCTTTTGTGGGAAACAGCACATCCTTCTCAGAATGCAGGCAGGAAGAGTGACAATGGGAAAGAAGCCCGACAGATTGGAGATTAGGGGGACAGCCTTTGGCAGCTACCTAGGAGGCTGGTGTCGGGATCGGAAGTGCAGGGTTGGCTGCTGAGGGGCTGGAAGGAAATGAAAAGTGAAATAAATTAAATTAAATGGAACCCCAGCTCAAAGGAGACAAAGATAATAGGATGTGTAGGAAATCACTGTCATAAGTTTAATAGAATTTTAGAAGAGAAGAATCCTTGGTCAGCCCAGGAAGAAACATTGGGAAACCTTCCGTAGTATCATTAAACCGAGGCAGCAAAGGAGACAGTTCCTTAGGTCGCCCTTAGCTGATGGACTTGGTGCCTCTGCCTGGTACATAAAAGCCATTCTTACTGAAGCAGAATTTTTGTGGTTTGCAGCTGGTCTTTATTTTGTTCAGGTGTCTAGGAAGTGTTTGTGTTGCTCAGATTAGTGAGAGTGTCACTGTAATATTTTATTTTAATGCGCCGCAGAGCTAGCATTAAGTTGTTTTGATTTTTGCCAATGTGCATATTTACCTCTGCTGTTGGTGTGCCTTTGTGTAGGAGGATTGCCTTTATTAGGGGAAATGGGATACCCTTGGAACAGACCTTGGTTTTCTTCCCATTTAGTGGACCAGGCAGAGAGGGGTCCAGCTGGTTGGTTCCCTGGAGCTGAGGAAGGTGGAGAAGGAAGGGGCAAGGGTGTGGGAAAGGGGTGGTGCGATTCTGTGATTTATAACAACAGATAGGTGTTTGGTCTTTGTCCCCATTCCTGGCAGTCCCACACCCCAGCCTCCTGGACACTGAGTTCTACCACCAGTGGCCAGTGATTCAGTCGCTCCTGCCTACGTAATGAAGCCTCCATACAAACCCAAAGGACAAAGACCCGAGAGCGCCCTGGTTGGTGAACACGTGGAGATTCAGGGAGTGCAGGCAAACTCCACTCCCTCCCCCGCCATGCTCTGTGCGCTGTGTCCATCTGGCTGTCCCTGAGTTACGTCCTTTTGTGATAAACTGGTGATCTAGCAGGTGCGCTGTTTCTCTGAGTTCTGTGAGCCGCTCTAGCAGATTAATGGAACCCAAGGAGGGCAGAGTAGGGACCTCCGATCTTTAGCCAGTTGTACAGAAGCCCAGGTGACAACCTGGATTTGCCCTCGGCACCTGAAATGTGTGTGTGGAGGGACAGTCTTGTGGGACTGAGCCCTTACCCTGTGGGGTCTGAGGCTAACTCCAGGTAGCTAGTGTCCGAATTAAGTTGAATTGTAGGACACTCAGCTGGTGTCGCAGAAGAAAAACACAGCGGAGGCAGGTACAGGTGTCTTGGCCTGGAGAGGTGCTGAGGAGAAAGCTTCGGAGCAGGGGCCAGGGGACCGAGGGAGGCGGGGAAGAAGCTTGCAGATGGAGAGAGGGGGGCCAGGCACTGAAGGGGAGGACACGTGGAGGGAAACCAGTGGCTCGTGGGCTGCCCCAGAGCAGGCTTGGTGGACGTGGTGAGGGGCGTGTGGAGTTGTCCAAAGGGATCTGAACAGGAGAGTCTTTCCTTTTAAAAAAGTCAGATTAGCCCTGGCCGGTTGGGCTCAGCGGTTGGAGCGTCGGCCCGCGGACCAATGAGTCACGGGTTCGATTCTGGCCAAGGGCACGTACCTCAGTTGCAGTTCGTCCCTGGCCCTGGTCGGGGTCCTGCAGAAGGCAACCAGTAGATGTTTCTCTCTGTCTCTCCCTTTCTCTCCCTCTCATTCCCTCCCACTCTATCTGAAGAAAAATAGAAAAATATCCTCGGGTAAGGATAAAAAAAAGAAAAGTCGGGTTACCTGGGGAGTTACCGAGCCTTTCCAAGTTTCTGACAGTGAGTCCTGAGGAGTGAACGGTACTGGCCCCTTCAGCGACCAATGGAGACTTTGGGAAGAAGCCGGCCGAGGCAGGGGACAGGTGTCAGAACTGGGAATCCGCGGTTCCTTTGAGTTTGGCTTTTCGGAGACTAGAGCCTGGCGCCCAGCAGGAGCTCTCTAGATATCTGTCGAGTGAATCGATTACCCGGCACAATGTGGAGGTGATACCACGTCGATTCGTGTCTGGGAAGAGAAGAAGAGTAGAGACGCTCAGCCAGAAAATGCTGTGAGTGGAGAAGGATAGAAGAAAGTTGTGCTTTGTCACACGTCCCCATGAGCTGTGCAGGTGTGGGCGCCTGGCACCTCTGGGCTTGCTTCGCACGGGGACAAGGCAGGGATGCGAACGCGCGTCCGCTCCAGTCCAGCTGAGTCTGCACCCCAGGAGGGAGCTGGCAGCACTGCACGCTCTCGGCTCTGGAAGCAATTAGGAGTGTTTGTTGTGCACAGGAGTGACTCATGTCAGAGCTGAGTCAAGAAGGACGGCAGCTTGCAGCTGGACTCCGAGTGCTTTTGAATGGGGTTGAAGGCCATTATACGTCTATCACACACAGGACATCTTGAGATGTGTTTTTTTTTCTTGGTAAATTTTAATAGCTATGTTTTTTTTATTATTATTATTAATTTATTTTTGTTACAGATGTTTCTCCTTTTTTCCCCATTGAGACCCTCCTCCCCATCCCCCCACCCCGTCCCCAGCTTTGTTGTCCATGTCCATCAGTTATGCATATATGCGCTTAAGTTCTGTGGTTTATCTCTTCCCTCCCCCCCACCCCCTCTTCTGAGGGGTGTCAGTCTATACCCTACTTCCACATCTCTGGGTCTACCCTGTTCCTCAGACTGTTATGTTCATTATATTCCACAAATAAGTGAGATCATGTGATATTTGTCTTTCTCTGCTTGGCTTGTTTCGCTTAGGATAATACTCTCCAGGTCCCTCCATGTCGTCTCAAAGGAAAAGAGATCGTTCTTTCTTACAGCTGCATAGTACTCCATTGTGTATATGTACCACAGCTTTTTTATCAATTCATCCAGTGATGGACACTTGGGCTGTTTCTAGATCTTAGCTATTGTAAATAGTGCTGCTATGAACATGGGGGTACATGTATTCTTTCTGATTGGTGTTTCAGGTTTCTTAGGGTATATTCCTAGAAGTGGGATCACTGGGTCAAATGGCAATTCAATTTTTAATTTTTTGAGGTAACACCATAGTGTTTTCCATAGTGGCTGCACCAGTCTGCATTCCCACCAGCAGTGTACTAGAGTCCCCTTTTCTCCACACCTTCGCCAACACTTGTTGTTTGATGCTTTGTTGATGGCGGCCATTCTGACAGGTGTGAGGTGATACCTCATTGTTGTTTTAATTTGCATCTCTCTGATGATTAGTGATGTTGAGCATTTCTTCATATGTCTCTTAGCCATTTGTATGTCCTGTTTGGAGAGGTGTCTGTTTAGTTCCTTTGCCCATTTTTTAATTGGGTTCTTTGTCTTCCTTTTGTTGAGTTGTATGAGTACTCTATATATTTTGGAGATTAACCCCTTATCTGATGTATCATTGGCGATTATGCTCTCCCATACAGTGGGTTCCCTTTCTGTTTTGATGGTTGTTTCTTTTGCTGTGCAGAAGCTTTTTAGTTTGATGTAGTCCCATGTGTTCATTTTTCCCTTTGTTTCTGTTGCCTTAGGTGATGAATCAGTGAAGATTCTGCTGTGTATGATGTCCGAAATTTTGTTGCCTACATTTTCTTCTAGGATTTTTATGGATTCACGAGTCACATTTAAGTCTATTATCCATTTTGAGTTTATTCTTGTGTATGGTGTAAGTTGATGATCTAGTTTCATTTTTTTGCATGTAGCTGTCCAATTTTCCCAACACCATTTATTGAAGAGGCTGTCTTTACTCCATTGTATGCTCTTGCCACCTTTGTTAAATATTAATTGAGCATATGTCTTGGGTCAATTTCTGGATTCTCTGTTCTGTTCCACTGGTCTATATGCCTGTTCTTGTGCCAGTACCAGGCTGTTTTGATTACAGTAGCTTTGTAGTATAAGCTGATATCCGGTATTGTGATCCCACCTACTTTGTCCTTCTTTTTCAAGATTGCTGTGGCTATTCGGGGTCTTTTTTGGTTCCATATGAACTTTTGAAGTATTTGTTCTAGTTCTGTGAAATATGTCGCTGGTATTTTGATGGGGATTGCATTGAATCTATAGATTGCTTTGGGTAATATGGACATTTTAATGATGTTAATTCTTCCAATCCATGAACAAGGTATGTGCTTCCACTTTTTTATATCTTCCTCTATTTCTTTTTTCAATGTCCTGTAGTTTTCTGCAAATAGGTCCTTTACTTCTTTGGTTAAGTTTATTCCTAGGTATCTTAATTTTTTTGCCGCAATGGTAAATGGAATTGTTTTTTTAGTTTCTCTTTCTGTGAGTTCATCATTGGTGTATAAGAATGCGGTCGATTTCTTGACGTTAATTTTGTATCCTGCTACTTTGCCAAATTCATTTATTAAGTCTAGTAGATTTTTGATGGAGTCTTTAGGGTTTTCTATATATAATATCATGTCATCTGCGAATAATGACAGTTTCACTTCCTCCTTTCCAATTTGGATTCCTTTTATTTTTTCTTCACGTCTGATTGCTGTGGCTAAGACTTCCAGTACTATGTTAAATAAGAGTGGCGAAAGTGGGCATCCCTGTCTTGTTCCTGTTCTTAAGGGAAATGTTTTTAGTTTTTGCCTATTGAGTGTGATGTTGGCTGTAGGTCTTTCATATATGGCCTTTATTATGTCGAGATATGATCCCTCTATTCCCAAATTGCTGAGCGTTTTTATCAGAAATGGGTGCTGGATTTTGTCAAATGCTTCTTCAGTGTCTATTGATATGATCATGTGGTTTTTATCTTTCATTTTGTTTATGTGGTGTATCACATTTATTGATTTGCGAATATCGAACCAGCCTTGCATCCCTGGGATGAATCCCACTTGGTCATGGTGAATAATTTTTTTGATGTATTGCTGGATCCGATTTGCTAGTATTTTGTTTAGGATTTTGGCATCTATGTTCATCAGGGATATTGGCCTGTAGTTTTCTTTCTTTGTAGTGTCTTTTTCTGCTTTTGGAATTAGGATTATGCTGGCCTCATAAAACGAGTTTGGAAGTCTTCCTTCTTCTTGAATTTTTTGAAATAGTTTGAGGAGAATGGGTGTTAGTTCTTCTTTGAATGTTCGGTAAAACTCCCCCGTGAAGCCATCGGGCCTGGGCTTTTGTTTGCTGGGAGAGTCTTGATTACATCTTCAATTTCCTTAGCTGTTATTGGTCTGTTCAAGTTTTCTATCTCTTCCCGGTCCAGTTTTGGGAGACTATGTGTTTCTAGAAATTTGTCCATTTCACTTAGATTGTCGAATTTGTTGCCATATAAATGTTCATAGTATTTGCTAATGATCCTTTGTATTTCTGTTGTGTCAGTTGTTACTTCTCCTCTTTCATTTCTGATTTTGTGTATTTGGGTTCTCTCTCTTTGTTTCTTGGTGAGTCTAGCTAAGGGTCCATCAATCTTGTTTATCTTTTCAGAAAACCAGCTCTTTGTTTCATTGATCCTTTGAATTGTTTTTCTGGTCTCTATGTCATTTATTTCTGCTCTGATCTTTACTATTTCCTTCCTTCTACTTGCTCTGGGGTTTTCTTTTTGTTTGCTTTCTAGTTCTTTAAGTTGTGAGGTTAGATAGTCTATTAGAAATTTTTCTTATTTCTTGAGGTAGGCCTGGAGTGCTATGAACTTCCCTCTCAGAACTGCTTTCACTGCATCCCATAGATTTTGTGTTGTTGTGTGTTCATTTTCATTCGTTTCCAGAAAGTTTTTAATTTCTTCCTTGATCTCCTTGGTAACCCATTCATTGTTTAATAACATGCTATTTAGCTTCCATGTATTCAAATGTCTTTGCATGTTTTTGTTGCAATTGATTTCTAGTTTCATGCCATTGTGATCTGAGAAGATGCTTGATATGATTTCAATCTTCTTGAACTTGTAGAGACTTCGTTTGTGTCCTAACATGTGGTCTATCTTTGAGAATGTCCCATGTGCACTTGAGAAGAATGTGAATTCTGTAATTTTGGGGTGTAATTCTCTGTAAATATTAAATCTATTTGGTCTAGTGCTTCATTTAGAGTCTCTGTTTCCTTGTTAATTTTTTTGTCTAGAGGATCTATCCAGTGATGTCAGTGGGGTGTTGAAGTCCCCTGCTATGATTGTATTGCTGTCGATTTCTCCTTTGAAGTCCTCCAGAAGATTTTTAATATATTTTGGTGCTCCTATATTGGGTGCATATATGTTCACCAAGGTTATGTCTTCCTGTTGGATAGATCCTTTTAATATTATGTAGTGACCTTCTTTGTCTCTAGTTATGGCTTTCATTTTGAAATCTATTTTATCACATATAAGTATTGCTACCCCAGCTTTTTTTTCCTTTCCGTTTGCTTGGAAGATTTTTTTTCCATCCCTTCACTTTCAGCCTATGTGAGTCATTTGTTGTGAGGTGGGTCTCTTGTAAACAACATATATATGGGTCATGCTTTCTTATCCAATCCGCTACTCTGTGTCTTTTTATCGGAGCATTCAATCCATTTACATTTAAGGTGATTATTGATATGCACTTATTTAATGCCATTTTTGTTTAGTGTGGTTCTGTTTTCCTTCCTATTTCTTCTACTAATTACAGCAGTCCTTTTAACATTTCTTGCAGTGCTGGTTTGGTGCTAATGTATTCCCTTAGCCTTTTTTTGTCTGAGAAGCTCTTTATTTGACCTTCTATTTTGAATGATAGCCTTGCTGGGTAGAGTAGTCTTGGATTCAGATCCTTGTTTTTCATGACCTTGATTACTTCATGCCATTCCCTTCTGGCCTGTAGTGTTTCTGTTGAGAAGTCAGCTGGTAGCCTTATGGGGGTTCCTTTGTAGGTAACCTGTTGCTTATCTCTTGCTGCCTTTAGGATTCTCTTTGTCTTTAATTTTTGGCATTTTAATTACTATGTGTCTTGGTGTGGGCCTGTTTGGGTTCTTACTTGGGACTCTCTGTGCTTCTTGAACTTGAATGCCTTCTTTCTTCACCAAATTAGGGAAGTTTTCTGTCATTATTTCTTCAAATATATTCTCTAACCCTTGCTCATTTTCTTCTTCTTCAGGGATTCCAATGATGCGAATATTATTACGTTTCCAGTTGTCCCACAGTTCTCTTAAGCTGTCTTCCTGTTTTTTCATTGTTTTTTTCCTTTTGGTTTTCTGATTGGTTAATTTTTTCTACCCTGTCTTCTAATTCACTGATCCGGTCCTCAGCTTCCTCTACTCTGCTATTTAGTCCTTCCAATGTGTTCTTCATTTCTGCTATATCATTCTTCATTTCTTCTTAATGCTTCTTAATTTCCACTTGGTTAGTTTTCAGTGTTTCTATGTCTTTGCTCATGATGTTGATGTCTTTACTCAAGGTGTTGATGTCCTTACTCATGCTGTTGAGCTTCCTCAAGATCATGGCTCTGAATTCTAGCTCTGTTAACTTGCTTAACTCCATTTCATTTATCTCATCTTCGGTAGAGGTCTCTTGTTCTTTCATTTGGGATCTGTTTGTTTCACCATTTTGGCTATCTCAGTGGTTTTTGGAGCCTGCCAAATTTTCCTGTGGATGTTGGTGTTCTGCTGTTTGTGGCTCCCTCTACTGAGTTTGGATGAGCGTGGGAGGACCCACGTTAAACACCACCATGGGGTCTTACTTTCCAGGGTATATTTGCAAGCCCAGAAAAGGTTAAGTTATCCTCTAGCTTTTTGCCTAGAGGCTATTAGTCTGCTTGAAGAGCCTTGGGTTTTCAGTTGAATGAAAACCTCCCTCAGGTGTTCAGTGTGAGAAGATTTCCAGAGGGTAGGGCAGATGCTAGTAGTTAATGAGCCTCAGTTTGCATTTCAGTGGCCCACCTGGGTGTGGCTGGATCTCCGCAGGAGGGGCTGCCGCCTCTCCCTAGAGCCCTGGGATGGAGTAAGACGGCCAGGCCACAGTCCTGCGTGGCCGCCACTCAGCAAAAGCTCTGAGCGCCCTCCAAATCCCGAGCATCCCCACACAGTTCCAGTCCAGTCCGCCCTCCCTCTGCCGGAGCCCAGGTGAGTGGCTGTGGCTGTTTTAGCACTCTGCCCCGGCTCTGCGCTGTGGAGGCGGCTCGGGCTTTAACCCCGAGAGCGGGTGCTGCTCATGGCTAAGGCCGCTCTGTCCGTGGGCTCCCAGCCCCCCTCTCGCGCCTCCGCAATCCTACCAGAATCGAGTCAGTGTCCCTGGTTGTATCGTCCTCGCGAGCTGCTTTTCCGTTGCTTTTTCCTGACGATTTGTCTTTATTTAATTGTAATTCCAGTTTGGTCCTGGGAGATGGTCTGTGTAGCTTCCATTCCCTCCGCCGCCATTCTGGAATCCGAGGTGTGTGTTTTTGAGAAGATGAGATATCAGTGGAGCTGTATAAATTCAAATTCATCCCGGCTCTGCCAGATACCCAGTGTGACTTTGGGCAAGTGACTTGATCTTGCCATGTCTCAGTTTCCTCCTCAGGACAGTGGGTGCTGATGTTTCCTCCCAGGACTGAGCGAGCGAACACAGGAATCAACGCACAGAAAGCGCAACTGTGCCGTGACGAGAGCGCGCTGCATCGGTTGTTGTTGTTAATCAGTAATAGAAATGTTTTTCAAATGGAGGGAGGTGACATTTGTTAGTTACATGTTTGCTGAGTGAGGATTTGACACCAGACACTGCTAGGCACATTGTACCCACTCTCGTGGGCTCTGCATCATGACTCCCAGAAGATGCTGGGAGCTCCCGAGGTCCAGAGAGCTACAGTCATGTGCTGGGGTCACACAGCTGCTAAGTGGTTGTGCTTTGAACTCGGCGGTGCCAAAGCTTTCCCTCAGCCACAGGGTGTCTGAGAGAGAACAGGACCTGTGGTTTGTGACTGAAGATGGTCTTTTGGTGGAGAGTACAGATGCTACACAGGGATCCTGGGGCTAATTTTGCAAAGGGGGTTGGAGGGTCCTCACTGGGAGTGTGAGATAGGAGACCCTGGGTCTGATCACGTGGGCAGCCTCTAGACTTTCATCTTAATGAATCTGACCGCCCTGAGGGTGGCATCCTAGGGTATACTTTGGGGTGCAGCTGGGAGGGAAGGTGCTGGGGAGAGGTTGTGGTGGGTGGAAGCAGCCAGCAAGCACTGACTGACAGGAAGTGGTGTATCAATACCCCAGCTCCCTCGCCCTGTGGAGTAGGGGAAGAGTAGACTGGGAGGAGTGTGAACACTGCCTCCTACAGGTCCCCAGCAGGACCACATGCCGATCACCCACAGTGGCAGCTGGCTGGATGACAGGCCCCCTACTGGCACCTGTTTTTTGTTACATAATTTCCCCACTCCCCCACTGGCTCTTCTTGCATCTCCCACATAAGCTCCTTGTGCTGAAATCCTCATCTCAGGGTCTTCTTTTGGGGAACCCAAACTGAACGAAACTACCTGGCATCTGGTAGCCAGAGGCGGGGATGCTGCAGAACATCCTACAATGCACAGGATAGCCCCCCAACAAAGGACTGTCCAGCTCGAAAGTCAGTAGTGCCAAGGGTGAGAAGCCCTGTTTCAGACGATGGCAGCTGGTCACCCTGGCATGATTATTTGGCAGAAGGGAGTCCCATCCCCCAGGACAGACCCACCAGAGCAGACACAGCCCTGAAGACTCACCCAACAGCACGTTGCAAGGCAGCTGGGAACTGAGGAGACCAGTTTTTTTTGATAATCCTCATCTGAGGATATTTTTTTCCATTGATTTTTTTTTTGGTAGAGAGAGTGGAAGGGAGGGAGGGAGGGGAAGGGGGGTTTGAGAGAGAGAGAGAGAGAGACAGAGACAGAGACAGAGACTTTGATGTGAGAGAGACACATCAATTAGTTGCCTCTCGCATGGGCCTTGACCAGGTTGGGGATTGAAACTGCAACCTAGGTACATGCCCGTGACCTGGAATCGGGCCCGATATCCTTCGGTACGGGGGCCGGTGCTCTAACCACGGAGCCACACACTGGCCAGGGCAGGAGACCAGTTTTTTGGAGGATGTGCCAGCATGTGGAGGTGTTAATGAATCAGCTGGAAGGAACCCCAGAGAAGTAGCATGAGAACAGCTACGGCTTGGCTGCCTGATTGCACAGGCGAGGGCGGCAAACTCAGGAAATTACAAGATACGGGAAGAAAACAGTGTGTTCTTGTCTGGAATGGAAAGAGAGAAATGTTACTAGAGAAGCCACAGCTGTAGCGCCCCACCTCCCAGATGCTCCCACCCCAGGACCCCACCATCTGCATGTTCGTGAATCTGGAGTCCAGGTGGCGATGAAGGTGACCCTGGACACCGGGCCAGGCATGCAGGACGCAGGCAGCGCTGGGGCAGGGAAGGAGGCCCAAGGGTGCTGGGTTTTGCAGGAGCTAGACTGGCTGGGCGCATTCAGAGATGGCTTTGTCCCCGCCCCGACACCTACCTTCAGACGGCTCTGCCTAGCAACCCCCGCCCCCATTGCCATCCCATCCTGGCAGAGCCTCCAGGCTTTGGTTTTCTTTGGACAATTAGCCCGCTGGGGTGCTGGGTACCTGTGTGGGTGGTGGGTCCTAGGTGTGTCCGTATGTAACATTTCCTGAGCTGGGCCATCTTAACCAGAGCTTCTTAAACCTCTAGGCACGGGGAATCACCCGAGGGCTTGTCAAATGCAGACTCAGCCCAGCTGGTCTGGGGTGGGGCTGAGACTGTGTTTCCGACAGGCCCCCAGGTGAAGCGCATGCCCATCTAGTGCTGTCTGTAACTGTCCCTTCTGGGTGGACAGACAGCAGACCCCTCACTGACGTTCTCTCTGGGGAATGCCTATGGGGGCCGCTGCCCTGGTCTCCCTAGCTGCGCTCTGCCTGTCTTGCCCCCGGGCACAGCTCCAGGATCCCTCACTCTGGCAGGCAGCCCTCCAGAGTCCCCTGGTGCCTGGGGACATGCAGGCATCCTGGGTGTCTCAGCTTGGCTGCCATAGCCAAATGCCACGCACTGGGTGGCTTGAACAACACTGATTTCTCACAGTTCTGGAGGCTGGGAAGTCCAAAGTCAAGGTGTGGGCCCTCCTTCTGGCTTGCAGACGGCTGCTTTCTCGCCGTGTACCCCATGTCCGAGAAGGAGAGTGGGCTCTCTGGTGTCTCCTCTGATAAGGACATCGATCCCATCAGATCAGGGCCCACCTCTGTGACCTTGTTTAACCTTTGCTACTTGCTCCAGATAGTCACACTGGGGGCTAGGGCTGTGGATCTGGGGTGGCCCCCCTTCGGTCGGAGCACAGGGCGCACCTGCGTGCAGCGGCTCTCCTTGCTCTGCCCTCGCTCTGCTCCCGCCAGCTGCTCCCTCAGGCTTCTGGGAGGGCCAGCCCCAGGCCTGTCCTTGCATACCCAAACTCCTGGGACCCCCTAACTCCTGGGACCCCTTTTAGGCACTATCAGAAACTCCACTAACTGCAGCTCAGCAGAGATCCAGCCAGGGAGGTTCACCTGTCACCCTGCAAGCCCCCCAGACTACCCAGTGCTTCTCCTGTGCTGCCCCCACCTGGCTTGGGAGGCACAGGAAAGACCCCTCTTCACTCACCCACAGGGAAATGCATGGTACCTGCACCTGCAGCAAATTCCCTCCAAATATCCCCACCCTCCCTTTACATAAGTAGTGGCGGATGATGGATTTGACAATTAAATATCCTACTCGGTCACCTTTTAAATAAACAAACACTTATGTAGCATGTGCTAAATGCCAGAAGTTGTTCTAGGTACTTCGCACATATTGTTCAATTCTTACAAGGAATCCGGTCAGACAGAAATGATTATTAGCCTCGTTTTACAAATGAAGAAATCGAGGCACAGAGAGGTTAGTTAACCTACCAGAAGTCACACAGTTTGTATGTGGCAGAGCGCAGCAGTCAGGGCCTGTACCACCGCTCTCTGTGGCCTCAGAGGGGAGGATGTCAGTGTCAGCAGCTCTCTCGCGAGGAAGGAAATGTCTTTGCTGAGTTTGCACAGCCGTTAGGGGGCAGAGCCTAACCTGACTCAGGGCTTGTGACTCCGAGTCTAGTGCTCTTCTAGGGGAATAGCTCGGGCTATTTGTTAAGGATCTCTTCTCCTCCCCCTTCTCCTGCCATTTGGGCTTTTGAAAACTTTCAAGCACAATGAGACATCCAGAACCACTCTCAAACGGACTGCAAACGCTTTCTGGGACGTCCGGGGTGGGCTTCCAGAAGGACTGGCCCTAACCCTTCACCACCTCCTGGGAGTCCTGGAACAAGGACCGGCAGGGGTTTGTCTTACGGGCTTCTCGGTAGCGCCGGCCAGAGTGAGCATTTTCAGAGCACCCAGGCCACCTGAGTCCCCATCTTTCCTGTGTCCCCTGCTGCCTCTCCCCTCCCCCAAGTACACACCACTGATACTCACACTCCTTTGACACTTGGCATGAGGCCTCTGGCTCCCCAGACTCACACAGCCCATGGACAGCTCCGGGCCACGCTGGCCCTTTGACAAGTGCCCCGTTCATCATGGCAGCGCCAGCCGGCTAACGGCTAGGGTGAAAATCCCAATTCACCGGCTGTTCATTCGGCTCCCTGCTTCTTCACTCTGTTGACCATTTTATTTATTAAAATTTTTTTCTTTATTAATTTTTAGAGAGGAAGGGAGAGGGAGAGAGAGGTAGAAACATCGATGAGAGAGAACATCAATTGGCTGCCTCCTGCATGTCCCCCCCGGGGATCGGGCCCACAACCTGGGCATGTGCCCTGACCAGGAATCGAACTGGCGACCTCTTGGTGCATGGGTCGACGCTCAACCACGGAGCCACACTGGCCGGACTCTGTTGACCATTTTAAATGTGAAGGAGACAGGCCAGCTGCCAATTAAAACCCACTAACGCGTTAGCTCATGGCCGTCTAAAGGTTTTCTTTACCAGCACCTGGTAGATGCTCTGTAAATATTTGTTGAGCTTATGGGTAAATTAACTTTCTGAAGACATTTTACCAGAGGATTCTGAAAGGTGCTAAAGCCGTCCCTGGAGGAGTTCACCTCCCGTGGCGGAACCTCAGGCATCCTCACGCTAGCCATGGCGGTTCGGGTGCTGGCCCAGGCTCGCAGCCTTGCCTCCCGGTGCCGGAGGGCAGTGCAGCCATGGGATGAGGGCATCTCATTCATCCCATGTTCATAAATGCACAGCAACAATATGTGCCGTGCATGAGAGGTGCCACAGAAGACTGCCATCCGTTCACCTGCTTTCTGTGTCAGATGGCTCTGCCCACAGGAGCTCCATGGGTCCTCAGTCCTCTGGTGCCACAGCCTTGGACGTCCAGAGCCCGTCCCACTGATTCCCAGGTGGCTGGAGTCCATCTGCCCAATGTTGGCTGTGTGTCCCACCCCTATTCCCACACAGCATCCGATCACTCACCCCCTCGGTTTCCACGCTCCAAACCACTCACACTGGGCGCTCGCAGTTCTAATGGCTGTGATGGAAGCTGGTGCTGGAGAGGTTCCTCCCCACAGCCCCTGGCCTTCCCCCCCTGCTGCATCCTCTTCTCTCATCTCACTTCCCTCCTGGGAGCACAAGGATGCATTTTTCCTTGGTTTTCATGCAGACCATGTCTCCCTTCTGTCCCAAACACTTATCAAGACTTCTGGACCAATGGTTATCAAAGTGTGGTCTTCAGACCAGCTGCGTGAGTGTCCCACAGAAGTTTGTCAGACATGCAAAGTCTTGGGCCCCACCCGAGACCTACTGACTTGGAAATGAGGACGGGGCCGGTGGCCTCCAGGTGATTATCACGCTCAAGTTTGGAAACCTCAGGTCCAGACAGCCAGTGTTCTTTCCCTGGGTAAGTTTCTGCTGAATCCAGATGTCTTCTCCTTGTTTTGAAAGTTTCAAGGAGAACTGGGCTTTTGGGGAGGAGCTCAACTTCTGCCAGTGACCTCCCGACTTAGCAACAGATGTGGGCTTCTGAGTCACCAGCCTGGCTTCTGCCATCTCTGCCATTAACGGGCTGCGCAACCCTAGGGAGGGTGGTTCACCTCTCTGGGCCTCAGTTTCCTTCTCAAATGATATTCTCCACTCTACCTTCTTCCACAATTCTTGTGAGTCTCAGAGGAGACCAATGATCTGGAGGTCCTTTATAGACGGTAAACCCCGGGGGAATGGGGGGGGGGTTCCTGACCCTCAAGCTTCTTCCCTGCTCGGGACTCCTGAGGTCTCTCTTTCCTCTGAACAAATCTCTGGGTGCTGAAAGCCTGTGTCTCCTGGGAGGAAAAGGACGCAGGGCTTGTTGATCAACTGGGTTTGAAGACAGAGCATAAGGGGTGTGAGCAGTGCTGGCCAGAGGGTACTGTCCTGTCTGACTTCCGCGGAGGCCTTTTTCCTTTCACCGCCGGCTCCCACCCTGCAGGGCGCAGCCTCCCAGAACCCCGAGCTGACGGAGAAGAAGAGCATGGACTGAGCTGCTCTGTGCACGATTCTTCTCATACAGTATCTCATTCATCCCCCTACCTGCCCAGAGAGAGGGAGAGACACTGCCCCCAATCCTTGGTGAGGAAGCTGAGAATCACCCACTCCCCACCACCCACCAACTCACAGCACTTTTCAATATTCTGAGCTCCTTTTTTTTTTATCCTCACCTGAGGACATTTTTGCATTTATCTTCAGATAGAGCGGGAGGGAGAGAGGGAGGAAGAGAGAGAGAGAGAAACATCCATGTGAGAGAGACACATCGACTGGCTGCCACCCACACAACCCCAACTGGGGCTGGGGACAAACTGCAACCGAGGTATGTGCCCTTAGTGGGAACCGAACCCGGGACTCTCTGGTCCGTGGGCCGATGCTCTAACTGCTGAGCTGAACCAGCCGGGGCACTCCTTTTTTTTTTTTAATCCTCACCCGAGGATATTTTTCCATTTATCTTCAGATAGAGTGGGAGGGAGGGAGAGAGAGGGGAACATAGACGAGAGAGGGACACATTATCTGGTTGCCTCCGCATGACCCCGACCAGGGCCAGGGACTGAACCACAACCGAGGTTTGTGCCCTTGACATGAATCAAACCCGCGACTCTCTGGTCCGCAGGCCGATGCGCTAACCGCTGAACCAAACTGGCCAGGGCTATTCTGAGCTCCTTTTAGTCTTGTGCCCCTGAAAGTAAAAACGCTCTGTAATTGTAACTCTCGCCTCTATGCATTTGCCTTTTTGTACTAGGCATATTAGCAACATTTTCTAAGTTGTTACATAATCCTCACAAGTGTCATTTTAAATGACTCAAAAACATTCCATTAGGAGGGCGTAGCGTAATTTGTGGAACTCTTTCCATATTGTGGATTTGTAGATTGTTTTTAAACTTTTTTTGGCGTGCCATTAAATTATTGCTGCAGTGCCAACATCACTGGCATTGGGCTTTCGGTTTCCTTTAGAAACAATTCTGTGGAGTGCGATCATTGGGTCACAGGGTATCTATAATTTTATGGCTCAAGAAACACTTCCAGATTACTTTCCAGAATACTCTGTCACTAGAAATATTTGAACTTACCGGTTTTCCTGCAACTTTGCTATCATTGGGCTTTGTCATTATTTATTATTTTTGCTAATTTGATAGATATCATGTTGGCACATCACGATTTCTACTCACATTTCTTTGGTAATTGGTGATGCCCAGCATTCTTTTCCTATGTTATTTGATGTTTCTTTTCTCTCCTGGGGAAATTTTCTCCTCATGTCTTTCCACTGTTTTAATTATCTGTACCAGCTCTTTATGTAGATACTAACTCTCTGATATGTTTGTTTGCTATGTGTGGTTCATGTTTTTTTCTCCCAGCACAAGCTGGTTTTTAAACTGAGGGCTTTGGTGGCATAGCTCTGTGTACCTCTCCCCGGTGATGCTGGTGGATTCCTGGTGCTGCCAGAGGCTGAGCACTTGGAATCCTGGAGTTTAATTTGCAGTGAAATGAATTGGCTTTGGATTCAGTCTGAAGACTCGGCAGGAACGGACTTCTGAGCGCCTGCTGTCTCAAGTCCCATGCCAACTGAGCGGTTGGCTTTCTCTGTCCCTTGCCCTGTTTTCCTCCTTTCCTCTTAGTTTGTCCAACTCTTTTTTTTCCCTTTATTGATTTTTACAGAGAGAGGAAGTGAGAGGGAGAGAGAGAGATAGAAACATTGATGAGAGAGAACATCGATTGGCCACCTCCTGCATGCCCCCCACTGGGGATTGGGTCCACAACCTGGGCATGTGCCCTGACCAGGAGTCGAACCAGCGACCTCTTGGTGCATGGGTCGATGCTCAACCACTGAGCCACACCGGCGGGACAGTTCGTCCAGCTCTTTATTATTTATTTATTTTACTAATCCTCACGTGAGGATATTTTTTCCATTGAATTTTTAGAGAGTAGAAGGGAGGGAGGGAGGAGGAAGAGAAAGGGAGAGAGAATCAATGTGTCTCTCTTACATTGATTGGTCCCCGGGGCTGGGGAATCCAACCTACAACCCAGGTGTGTGCCCTTGATCAGTAATTGAACCCGTGACCTTTCAGTGCGTGGACTGACGGTCTAACCATGGAGCCACACTGGCAGGGCTCGCCCACTCTTTGGTTGAAGAGGAACTCAAATAGGCACCGCTCAGGTAGACAGTGAGCTTTGCTGCTGCCGTCAGTCATTGCAAAAAATTCCCCGGTCCTCTGATTCCCTTCGAGACCTGTCAGGACACTCCCACCACTTCCCTAGGTAGCCTCTTCCTTCCCTGGGCCTGGGGAAGGCCGGCTCTGTCTACCTGTCTGGCCAAGGAACCCACCGAGTCAGGCAAACAACCCCTGGTCTGTGCCTCTCGTCGCTTCATGATGTCCTCTTCCAGCAGTACTAGGTCACCTGGGCCCCTCCTTCCTTCCTGAGGCGGTGGTCGAGAGGAAGGAGCACTGGACTGGGAGTCTGTAGCCTGGTCCGACCTGTCCTTACCAGCTGTGTGACTCAGAGGGTCACTGATGACTTCTCTGGATCTCCGCTGCCTCACATCAAGAGTTCGGATTGTAACCCAAAGTCATCAAATCTTCAAGCTGGAAGGACTTCCATGCGTTATCCCATCAAGGTCACACAGCAGCCCTCTGGAGCTGGCTCTGTTGATTAGCCCCTTGTTCAGTGGAGGTGACTCGGTTTCAGAGAGGTTAAGATGGGAGTGTTGCCCTGGCCAGTGTGGCTCAGTTGTTAGAGCGTCAACCTGTGCACTGAATGGTCACGGGTTGATTCCTGGTCAAAGGCATGTACCTGGGTTCCAGGTTCGATCCCCAGCCCCGGTCAGGGTGCATGGGGGAGGCAACCAATTGATGTTTCTTTCTCACATCCATGTTTCTCTCTCTCTCTCTCCACCTCCCTTGCTCCCTTCCATTCTCTCAATGGAAAAAATATCCTTTGTGTGAGGATTAACAACAATAACAAAAAAGGTGGGAGTATCAGCAAATCGACTGAACGTTGGCTCCGCCTTCCATCTGACTGGACTTCTTTCCCCAGCGTGCCGCGAGCAATGCACAGAGCGTAACCATCAGTCCTTGCCTCCTGGCGACCTCATACCCCGTATCTTCAGCTTGCAGGTTAGTCGAGGATGTTATCAGAAGCAAGGGGACCTTGTGGGCTCACAGGCCTGAAACATGGGGAGTAGCTGGTAGGAACCAGGGCCCAGGGACAGGAGCAGGGGTTTGATGCCACTGGGACACTTGCTCTGTCTCACTCCCTGTCTCTCAGGTCTCTGCCAGTCTCCCAAGGGCTCCGTTTCTTGCTGCTGCCAATAGGCTTTCTCCACAGACCAGAAAAGATGACTGCCCAGGTCTTAGCTTCAAGTTCTTCAGGGACCAGGAGCCCAAGGCAGGGCTCCTCTCTCCCAGCTTAAAATGGGGAACCCCAGGGGAGGGCCCGATAGGCCTGGCTGGGGACACGCTGGCTGGGTCTGAGCAATGGGGTTCTGTGATTGGCCAGGTTGGGGTCATATGTTTATTCCTAGCCTTGGGGCCTGGCGTGGGTGGGACTCCCTAACTCCTTCAGCGGAGAGGAGACAAGCAGTCAGTGTACCCACAGCCCAGCCCTGTGCCTGTGCCATGTCCGCTGGGAGTGGTGGTGCAGATTCTAGGAAGACTCGCAGGGTGAGGCTTACTTCTGGGAAGAGATCAGTATCCTGAATCACCCGTTATCCCAGTGGAATGAGAAATAGGGCCGTGCTCTGGGTTCTTATTAGTTTCACGTCGATCCACCCTTAGCAGCCATGGGGCTCTGTGTCACCGTTCTGTGCACTGCTCCGAGGGCCTGCAAAAAGGCGTCACTGCAAAGAGTCACTGCGGCATTACAAGTGCCTGGTTCTCCAGAATTCTAGAATTCTGTACCCGAGAAAATGCGTAAGAGTTCCCACAGCCCAGTTCCCTGCCTTCAGGCAAATGTCGTTTCCTCCTGAAGTCCATCAGGACTAGAATCTTTCTGGCCTCTTTCGGAGAACATGGTGGGCAGTTCTCATTCTTTTTGGCCCTTCAGAACGTGAGCTTTTGGAGTATATGCCCTTTCCACCTCATCAGCAGAGTTCACCATCCCCACCAAAGGGTTGTTGTCCCAGCTGGGACTGAGGGAGTCCCAGAATGTGGAACTTGAGGTTTAAAAACAGGAACCGTCCCAGGCAAATCAGGATGAGTTGGTCACCCTATGCTAAAAATGCCAGCCACTCTCCTCCCAGCCTCCCTTGCAGCTAAGCTGTGGGCACATGACCTGGAATCCTCCAATCAGATGCAACCACACCTATGACTTGGAGTGAGGGTGGCAGCAGTGGCCACATCCAGTTTCCAGTGGCACCAACTCTGTGGCTGTGCCCCATCCCATGCGGTCGATGAGGGGTGTAGTAGGACTGTCTGTGCCCAGTGGCAGCGGCAGCAGCACCTTCATTGACTCAGTTTTGTGACATGATTTCCAACACTGATCCAGGCTGGGCAAACCTACTTGTCTGAGCCTCCTGGAGATTCTGTGAGCTACTAAATAACCTTTTACTTTTTAAATTCTCTGCTTAAATCTGTTAGTTTGGTTGCTTTCCTGGTATTTTATCAGCTCGCATGGAAGACGTACTTCCTTTTTTTCAGCTGAAGTCTTTTCCATTCTTTTACCTTTTTGGGTACCTGGAGAAGACAACTGGCTAGCACCTTTTCTAGTAAAACAAAAAACAAAAAACAAAAAAACCTAAAACTAAACATTGTGTTTACAACTGAAGATACTCTTTATTCTTCCCCTTTCACCATTCAGATTATATTGATTTTTCCTCATGGGACTAAAACCTTCTTTTATTCTCAGCATTCGCTTGTGCTTTGTAAATTTTACCTCAATCCTGTCATTTCCTCCGGGGTTCAGACGGTCAGGGAACCCTATTTGTGCTTCCTGTCACCAGGAAATATGCCATGAAAGCTAGGAGTGACCTGCCTCCTACATTTGGACTTGAAGTCTGCATGACATGTCCCAGCTGAGGGTGGGTCACCCTGGGCCAGGTAGTAGCCCAAGGTGGTAATTATTCTTATTCTTTTTAAATCTTCTGTGAGCTTGTGTCTGCTGACCACAGCTCTGGAAGCATGTGTGTTCAGAGGGTCACATCTTGGCTTTGTCCCTGAGCCTCAGTTTCCCTATTGATAAAATGGGGATAAAATGCTCTCCTCACTGAGCTGTGTGTGTGTGGGGGGGGGACAAAATGCAATGGATAATAATGATCATTACTATTTTATTATGACAGCATAATTGGATTAATGTTATGATAGCACCATTATCACTTATAATAATAATTATTGTAGCATAACAGCTAAGAGCATGGATTCTGGGGGCAGACGTCCAGGTTCAGATCTTGGCTCTGACATTTACCAGTTGCGTGACTTTGAGCAAGTTTCTCAGTTTCCTTCTCTGCAAAAACGGAAATAATAATCATAGCACCAACCTCTTAGGATTGATAAGACATACAAGCTGTATTTCATTTAAAAAAATTTTTTTTCTTTATTGATTTTAGAGAGAGAGGAAGAGAGAGGGAGAGAGAGATAGAATCATCGATGAGAGAAAACATTGACTGGCCGCCTCCTGCATGCCCTCCACTGGGGATTGGGCCCACAACCTGGGCGTGTGTCCTGACGGAGAATTGAACTGGCGACCTCTCGTGCATGGGTCGATGCTCAACCACTGAGCCACACCGGCTGGATGCAAGGTGTATTTTAACAGTGACTGGCGCATGCACACATGCAATCGCTCTTGTCACTGTTGCCACCATCATTCTTACTCCTTTGAAGGTCCCACTCAGCCTGGAGCATGGTTGTTGCACATCATGCTTTATATCTGTCCTTGGCACATGGGAGGGTGGCCTTTAGAACAAAGGCCCAGGGCTTTCTCTGACTCTCCCTCCATCTGGCTGCCAAGTGGGAGACCAGCTGGTGGGCCACTTTTCAAGCCTGCCTGCTTGTTTCTTCAGAAAAGGCCACCATTCTACACTGCACATGCACTCTGAATTTGTTGTAACGTTGGGAGAGCAGACGTCATTGTAGCTATTTTATAGAAGGGGAAACTGAGGCCCAAAGCAACTTTCCCAAGGTCACTCAGCAAGGGTGAGGCAGAGGTGTGACAGAGCCCAGGTGCTGACACCTGGCCAGGTGCTCTCCCAGGCACAGCCATTCTGCTAAAGCACTGCCTCTGCTTCCTGAAGCCCCGCCCCTCCCCCTCCTTAAAGAGACAGCCCATCACTCACCAGTGGACCCAGCAGGTAATGCTCACTTTTCAGAGCTACCACGCTTAAATTCCTGTTTCTTGTACAGATGGAACTCTTATTTAGAATGAGCTCCAAAATAGGTTCCTGAGTAACAGTTCATCCCAAGTGCCATGCTAGAATCAAAGGTGGGGAGTCCTCCCACGCCAACGTGTGCTGAATGGAAGGGAGTCACGTGGACTGGTGAGGCTGGTGTGGCTTAGGGATGCTTAGGGAGACCACTGGACTTGGTGCGTTGTGTCTGCTTCCTCCACTACATGCTGAAATCGTCCAGGGAGTGGACAGGCACATTCTTTGCAGAGTGCCTGGTAACCAGATGTCAGGTGGTGGTCCCTGTCCCTTGTCATGGAGGTGATATTAACTCCCCGGACCATAGCCCCATCTGGACCATTGTCCATGGAAGTCTAACCCCTCCCCAAAGTCTCAGTGAATTCCTGGGAGGGATTCCCTCTGAGGTGACATTTAGTGTGGAGTTCCTGCTTCTCTAACTTAGAGACCATCCTGCTTTCTCTCTTTTGCACTTAATGGGCCCAAACGTGAAACTTGAATTTCTCTCCTGATCAAAACCCCACGCTCGCAGGGCAGTTTGCGAATGTGCTGGGCTTTCCTTTGTGGGGCCGGAGGGGGCGGGGGAGGAGCCGGGGGAGGGGTTGGACTACTGCCTCCCGAGTTGAATGGGGCGGGGCATCTCTGCAAGGGGGTGGGGCGGCCCCTGCAGGCATGTCACACTGTGTCCTACCCTTTCTACAGCCACACTTCGGCCATCTCCTCTCCAATTCTCTCTCCCTTCCTCCCTGGTCTGCACATCCTTGGGCAATTCCAGGAAATTGCTGCTGCTTTTCTTCTATCCTCATGCGACCCCTCTTCTTCCCAAATGTCTCATCAAGATATTTTCCCAATAAAGTTAGGTGCTCAGGAAGAGCATAACGTTTTCACCCCACTTTAGATGGGCAGTGTCAGCTAAAATGCCCACGGCCTCAGGCCCCTGGCCCCCCTTCCCTGAGCCTCTGCCTCTTGGAGCCGTCCTGTGCTGACCATCTTTGGAGGAAAGAGAGCTGGGATCGGAATCTCATTTTTGCCACTCAGTCACCGGCGGGACAAGTCCCTTCACTTCTCTGGCCTCAGTTTTCTTACCCAGTTTTCAGCTGGCCTGTCTTAACAGAGATGGGGCGGTGTTCATGGGTACCCCTCATCAGGACCCAAGCAGAAGTAACTCCAACAGGCCCATTGGATGGAAATAAGCGATGTTAAAAATCACATCCAATGTTTTTTTTTGTTTTTTTTTGCTCAGATAGAGTGGGAGGGAGAGAGAGGAAGAGAGAGAGAGAGAAACATCGACGTGAAAGGGACACATCGAGTGGCTGCCACCCGCACGACCAACCAGGGCCGGGGACAAACTGCAACCGAGGTACATGCCCTTAGCGAGAACTGAACCCGGGTCTCTCTGTACCGCAGGCTGATGCTCTAACCGCTGAGCCAAACCGGCCAGGGCCACATCCAATGTTTATATATATTACAACTCTCCGAAAAGCTGTGTGAAGTGCAAACAAGAATACACATCTTGTCATAACTATTGCTTGGCTAAATGGCAGCTCTGGGCTTCTACCTGACAGAGGGATGTCCCCTTTGCCCCTCACACCCACTGGTCACAGAGCAAGCATTCCCGATGACCCCGCAGGCAGGCTGGTGACCTGCAGTCGGGAGCGTACCTCGATTTACAAGCCTGCAGGTCAGCCCTTCGCCACTGCTGGCTGCACCTCACGGCAGTAACAGCTTCGAAGACTCCCGTGCTAACACTGAGTCCCTGAGACTGCCCACGAGGCAGGTAAAACCGGGACAAACACCTTCACGTGGTAGCTGAGTGGGGTTTAGAGGGCTAAGAAATTCCCCTCAGTCAGGGTGCAGGTGGGCCCGGGACTGGGTGGAAAGTCAGAGGTCCCGGCTGTCTCACCATTGCCGGGGTCATGTTCAGCTTCGGCCAAAGCTCTGACCCCGAGGCCAGGTTGGACTGTCAGCTCCAGCTTTCACAGGCTCCTCATTCCGGGGCTGCCCCCGCCCATCTGCACCTCTGAACAAGACCCTGAGTATGGGGCAGGATGGGGTGTTGCAGCCAGTGGTGGGGTCTTAGGGACCCGCCCCCAGCCCTGCCTCCGTGCCACCTGCTGTGTGTCCTCAGGCAGGTCATTCACCCTCGGCGCCTCGGCAGCCCAGATCCAGCTTAGTCCGGTGTGAAATGAAATTGTGCTCTGGCTCGTTGGTGGCCTTCAGTGTTTGGCATTACCGATTGCCCTGCCCCTTCCGATGATGCCACTGTTATCACTGAACCTAAGATTGCTCTGAGTGTGTGTCTTTTTTGGCTGCTTTTTAATAGCTTTTTCATTTCTTTCCCCACTGTCAACGGCACTTCTTTTCACTGCCAGCCAGCTCTCTAATGCCTGCCCCTTCTGAATTCCTTATTTCTAATCGGCTGTGATCTGGGACATCAGATAACTAAACCTTGTTAGAAATCGGCCTCAGGTATGAGTCAAGGTCCGAACAAAGGCTTTGCTACATGTGCTTGGTGATGACAGTAGCTTTGACCTTGCCAAGGTCCTTTGGCTTTTTTCTGTATTCTGAGTCATGGTCCGAAAGGTGAAATTCCCGGATTATATGACATTTTGCCATAGTGGTTAAGTGTACAAATGTGACTCCAAAGGGTAGAAGGAACGGCAGATGGGGTGGGTCACTGCAGGGTTGCCCTGTGTGAAGGGGTGGCAAGGTGGATGGGAGCCGGGTGGCCATGGAAACCCATGCTGGCTCCCTTCCCTGTAGTATCGCATTTCATATCCGCAGACAGGTACATACCTTGACTCCATGGAGAACCACTTCAGAACCTGAACTCAGAGTCCTGACACTGGGGGTGGGTTGTTAAGAAGCAGTAACCACTGTGGCCAAGGTCATAGATCATGGATGGCATCAGAAGGGGCCCCACAAGATCAGTCCCAGAACTGGAGACTCAGATGACGGGCGATATTCTAAACATCCGAGGCTCACATACATACAAATTTCCAAATCTAAGTAATCTAAAAGAGATCATCACAGTCGTTTATAATGGCAAAAAGTCAGAAATGAGGTACAATGGAATGCTGTGCAACAATGATAATATTTAGAGAATTTCTAATAATGTGGGAAACTGATGATAAAGTCAACTGAAAAAGGCAAGTGAAAAACTGTTACTGCAGGATGATCTCAAATGCAAAAAAGTTATTTGCATAGACCAAAGACAGGAAGGATGTACTCGATGACTATAACTCCTGATGACTGCAGGTGACAGTGGTTAATAGAAACTTGTGGCTCAGTCCAGATGTAACAGTAGGGAGGGGTGGGGGCTGAGGCAGATCAGAGAGAACATGCCCTCTGGAAAGGGGGCTCCTCGTGTCCTGCTGCCACTTCAAATTTGTAAAGAAAAGCTGGAAATCATGGTATTAGTGTGAAATCCCCTCGTGTTAAAATATTAGCAACTATTTTACACTTTTTATTATTTATTTTTTAAATATGTTTTTATTGATATTTTAGAGAGGGAGGAAGGGAGAGAGAGATAGAAACAGATGTGAGAGAGAAACATCCATTGGCTGCCTCCTGCATGTCCCCTACTGGGGATCAAGCCTGCAACCCTGGGCATATGCCTGACCTGGAATTGAACCAGGACCTCTCAACCTCTCAGTCCATGGGAGGATGTTCAGTCCACTGAGCCACACTGACTGGACCTAATTTACACTTTTTAAAACATGATTTTGTCCCCCCCAAGAATTTTTTTAAAAATCCTCACCCGAGGATATTTTTCTGTTTATCTACAGATAGAGTGGGGGGAGAGACAGGGAGAGAAAGGGAGAGAGAGAGAAACATCGATGTGAGAGAGACACATCAACTGGTTGCCTCCCGCACGACCTCCACCAGGGTCAGGGACGAACTGCCACTGAGGTGCGTGCCCTTGGCCGGAATCGAATCCGCGACTCATTGGTCTGCGGGCAGACACTCTACCGCTGAGCCAAACCGGCCAGGGCCAACAAATTTTTTTGGTGGTTTGGCTTTAGCCTTTGATCCATGAATCTACCACCTTTGAATTACCAAAATGTTGACTCCAGCTGTCTCTGAGGGGTGCGTGTACTGGAAAATTAAACTTTTCTTTATCGTAGCTTTGGTAATTTTCCAATTTCATAAATCAATACATTAAAGAAAAATAATGAATGACCGTAACCCCAGGGGACTGGGGCATATGTGTGTGTGTGTGTGTGTGTGTGTGTGTGTGTGTGTTCGCGCTCATGTGTGCACGTGTGTGAATGTTGAGGGACAGGTATATCTAAGAATTCTGTGAATGGCAGAACCTTCCTGAGCTTCAGTTTGTGGAATGAGGAGAGTAATTTCTGCTCTTGCTTACCTTACAAGATGGAGACTCAAGGGGGGTGTCAAATCGAGCAGACCTTGCCAATAATAAGGTGTTGTTGGAGATGAAGGTAAAAGTAGGTGCTCAGAAAAGACTGTCATTTGAATGTAGGGAGAAAAGGAAGGAGGAAAGTTGGCAAGCCTCTGCAGAGTATTGGGAAGCACGTGGTTTTAAAAGTGTGGGTATTCAAAACACCCTGGCTTTGCCACTCACCAGCTGTGACACCTTGGTAAGTAATCATAATTGCACTGGTAACTATGGCGTGTCTCACATTTCATATGTGCTAATGCTCTGTTATGCACTTTGTATGCAGTGTAACTTTCTGGGCCTAATTCCTGATTAAAGAAAAAGGGAGGAGATAATCATAGTCCTTATTTTGAAGTGTCCTCGTGAGGATTAATTGAGATAATCCAGGTTCCGAGTGTAAGACAGGACTCAATAAACAGCAATTCCCTTTTTGATCTGGGCCGGGTTTCACCGCTGGTCGAACCTATTTCATTTCACCTGTTCCCACTAATTCAAGGAGACCGTGGATGGTGAATACAAGTGCAGAAGATTACTTATTCGAAATAGTAATTTTCTCCTTTCCATTACTTATTCAAATTATGTAACTTTTTTTCTTGGTTTCTTAAAGAAATTGGAAGCTCATTCAACTCACTGAGATAATTTACAAATGGGAAGTAAAATCTGACACTCATTCTGTCTGTGGAAAATTGCTCCAGGTGTACCCTGAGAATGATCGAACCCACCTGCCACTGCTTGTTACCTGCAGGAGCTCTGAGAGGCTTCTTTAGGAATCAGTGTCTACTTGTTTATCCAGCAAAACTGGGTGGGTGAGCACTTCCATGTAAATGACCTTGTCAGATAACCAAAATGTCTCTAAATGTCCTTTCTTTCTTTCTTTCTTTCTTTCTTTCTTTCTTTCTTTCTTTCTTTCTTTCTTTCTTTCTTTCTTTCTTTCTTTCTTTCTTTCTTTCTTTCTTTCTTTCTCTCTCTCTCTCTCTCTCTCTCTCTCTCTCTCTCTCTCTCTCTTTCTTTCTTTCTTTCTTTCATCTCTAGTTCAATAAATGGTTCGTGCAATTTATCCTTTTAAGATGGGGGCGTGTTTAATTAATATCTGCCATGACAAAGTAACCGAGTGAGCTAAAGCCTACCCATGGCGGGGGTGGGGAGGGGGAGTGGGGTTTGGGGGTGGGATGTTTAAATGCCAAGCTCTAGTATAGACACTTTACACATATTCTCTCTTTACCCCTCACAGCAACCATGTAAGATGAATAATAGTATCTTTTTACATATAAGGAAAAGAGATCCAGAGAGGGAAAATAATTTTGCCAGGGTCACACAGCAAGCAAATGGGAAGACAAGACTCCGTGCCAGGCCTTAGTGCCAAATAAAGTTAGATTTGTTTGTGGTTTGTAAATTTCAAAAAAAAAAACACAAACAAACAAACAAACAAAAAAACCTGATTATTTTGACAACATCCTCCCATGAGTTGAACCTGCTCCCCGCCACACACACACACTTTTGCCCAAAAGAAATCAGAGTAAGGGCACACAGAGCCTCCTTTACAGTCCATTAGCCGGTGAGATGGGATCGTACCAGGGAGACGAAGAAAGAATTGTTCCCAAGGATTCCTGGGACTGCTCTGCCCCCAACAGGTCACCACTGACACCATTCATCACCTTGAAAGAGCGATCAGCTCCTCTCCCCATTGTCATGTCCCCTCTTCTTCTCTTGGGGTTCTTCACGATGGCTATGGCAGCAAGCACCCTTTTCTCCCAAATTTCTTTGTTTCCTAATAAAACTTTATTTGCAAATATTGACAGAGTGTTTAAGTCGGAATTGAAAGCCACGATAAGGAACTTCTTTGTGTAGTTATTACCTCTGACCAAGGCATAAGAATTCACTCGGATAAATAGCTTTCATAACCTACCTAAAAATAGGACAGTTCATAAATTCTCTAAGCTATTCTTTCCTGCTGTCTGCAGCCCTTGATCTTTAACTGCAACACCTAGTAAACTTTGGCACGCTCGAATGCTAGTTTTATCAGTTACCGAAAGCCTCTAAAAATTGAGCATGATTTTCCAAATGTGGGCAGTTTTCTCATTGTGAATGCCTAAACATTTAGATCACAAATTGAAATACTGGTAGAAAAACATTCATCTTTAGGCAGGTGGTATAGTTAACATGTGGCAAGAAACTGACAAATGTAAACATCCAGAGCATACAAATACTTCAAAGCATTGTGAACTTTGAACTTAATTAGCCTACTTTCCTAAATTGTAGTAGTTCCAACTACAGGAGAGCCGGACGGCTGTAAGTTTTGATATGATTTAAGCTAACTCACATTTTTCCCCAATTCCTGACACCAATATTAGATGTATAGTTGTATTATAGCAGCAAATAGTTGTTACAGTGAGGTCTGCACACATATACAGAATTATTATATTTAAATTCATATGGGACAATATTTACAACTTTGAGTTACAACTTTGAAGTTAGAAGATGAAATACAGCTTAAGTTTTACAACAAAGGAAACAAAAATACACGAGACAAAAATGGAGTTGACAGTAGAAATATATCTCTTCTTGATACATGTGGAAACTGTCAGAAAGCTACATCTTCTTAATCTGATTGTCCATCTCATTAAAATGTGGGTGAGTCAGGGCCATTTTGCCAGAAATTCGTTTGGCAGGATCGTAGACTAGCATTTTTGAGCGCAGATCCAAGCCATTTTCATCCGAGTTTTTGACACGGGATGCTAGGCTTCCTGGTTTCCACTTGGGAAATGTGTTCTTACAGTCCTGTAAAGACTCCACATCTGGCCACGCTTCATTGTTGGGGGTACCCAAAGCTCTGAAAATTCTGAAGAGTTGATCAATTTCTGAGTCCGCATGGAAAACTGGTTGCTTAGTTGCTAATTCCACGAATATGGTGCCTGTACTCCAAATGTCGACTGGAGTCGAATAGCGAGCTGACCCCAGCAATACGTCTGGGGAGCTACACCAAAGAGTTACCACCGTCACAAGCGAAGAATCCATGAACTGACCAGGAGGGATAGAATCCAAGTATTTCTTTAGATCCATGGAAAGGTATTCAGAGATGAGATATAACCTGGAATCCTGCATGAGCCCACCTTGAAGACTTGTCCAGTTTTCTCTGTCTTGGTGTAGTCATCACAGTCAATCAATGGGGCAGATGCGGGCAGGTGACCCCTCGGTGAAAGTGGTGATGGAGGAGGCGGCTGCCACGTGGGCGTCACTCTCTCTCTAACTTCCCAGATTCAGCTTTGAAACGAAGTCTCTCCCAAATTTCTAAGGCTCATATCAATGATGAACATGGATCCATGTTTATTACAAAGAATAAGATATAATTTCTTCGGGATGAGTTATGTCTAGAAATGCGAGCAATGCCACCATATAGCCCTCTCGACTTGGCAAACGCTGGAGTCAACTATAGTGTGGCAGGAACAAAGGTTTGCTATATTCCCAGCTTCCCCCCCGGGTGCCTGGAAGGATGCTTCGCTGCTTGCTTTGGACTCGATATTTTTCCATTGATTTGTTTGATAGGATGGAAGGGAGGGAGGGAGAGAGAGAGAGAGAAACATGGATATGAGAGAGACACATTGATTGGTTGCCTCCCGCACAACCTGGACGGGGCTGGGGATGGAACCTGCAACCCAGGTACGTGCCCTTGACCTGGAATTGAACCTGTGACCCTTCGGTCTGTAGGCCGACACTCTAACCTCTGAGCCAGATCAGCCAGGGCCACAACCAATTTTTTCAAAACAGACAAATAAAAAGCAAAGGGAAAACCTCAATAAAAGTGTGTATATATGTCTGTATATATTTTTATGAGCAAAAGGAACCATAACATTAACACTCAACTGGTCACTTAAGGGGTGGGATGGGTAGGGAAGGGAGGGTGAAGTATTTCTTTAAACTTCCTGTTTGGTTTGACTTGTTACAATAGCATGTACTATTAAAATTTTTTTTAAAAATTGTATTCTTAAAACCCTCACTCAGCTTCTCATAACGTTAACATGGTACATCTATCAAAACTGAGAATTATTACAAGTACATCACTATTTAAAAATTTTTTTAATTGATTTTTTAGAGAGAGAAGAAGGGAGAGATGGAAACATTGATGTGAGAGAGAAACATTGATCAGCTGCCTCCCACACCCCCTACTGGGGTTGGAGCCCACAACCTGGGCATGTGCCCTGACCGGGAATTGAACCAGGACCTCTCAGTCCATGGATGACGCTCAATCCACTGAGCCATACCAGCCGGGCCAGTACATCACTTAAGTAGACTACAAACTTTATTCATATTTCTCCATTTTCCCACCAAAGTCCTTATTCTGTTCCAGGACCCCATCTGGGATCCCACGTTACATTTGATCACAGGTCTCTGTGGTCTCCTCTTAATGTGTGGTGGTTTCTCAGTCCTGTCTTTTGTGACCTTGATAGTTTTAAAGAGTACTGGTCAGGTATTTTGTAGAATGTTCCTTAGTGTGGGCTTGTGTGATGTGTTCTTATGATTAGATAGACTGAGGTTACAAATTTTGGGGGAGAATGCCACCGAGGTGAGGTGTACTGGGGTACATGATACTGGTGTGTCTATTGCTGCTAATGTTGACCTTGCTCATGGGGTATCTGCCGGCTTTCTTCACTGTAAAGTTGCTATGACCCTTTTTGTAATTAATAAACATGGGGGGGGGGCTTTAGGGTTATCAAACATCCTGTTTCTCCTTAGACGTTCACTAAATTTCGTTTCATCCATAGTTCCTGTTCTGCTCCGATGGTGGCTTTCTGTTGTCCTCAGTCCTCCATTTAACCAGGATTCTTCTGTAAGGAAGAGTTATCACTTTCCCCCACTTGTTTATTCATTTTTTCACATCAGTATGGGCTCATAGATATTCATTGGGGGGGGGGGGTTATAATAAATATTATAGCTACTTATTTTATTGCTCCAATTGTTCCAGCTTTGCCTTGTGGGAGCTCTTTTCATGTTGACTCTTGTATTCTTTTGATATTATATATTACTTTTATAACTTAAACAATACAACAAAGTATAAATAATTAAATTTGCTTTTCACTGCTTTATTTTTATTTTCTTGTTAATACTCACCCAAGGATATTTTTTCCGTTGATTTTTTTTTTTTATAGAGAGTGAAAGGGAGGGGGGAGAGAGAGAGAGAGAGAGACATTGATGTGAGAGAGTCACAGCCATTGCCTGCCTCTCACATATGCCCTGACCGGGGCTGGGGATCGAACCTGCAACCCAGGTATGTGCCCTTGACTGGGAATCGAACCTGTGACCCTTCAGTGTGAGGGTCTATGCTCTAACCACTGAACCACACTGGCCAAGTCTTCACTGCTTTTTATGATGTTCAACTGGTATTTCATTTGAATGGGAGAGGATGTGGAGACTAGACATGACGTGGCTCAGCTTTCTCTTTCTTCACACACCACTCAGTCTTCTTTTCACATTTATGCAGATTTAACTAACATAAAATATACACAGACACTCATATTTATTCATAACCGAATACAAAAGAATTATAACAATCAAATTTATGCTTTTGCAGCTGGTCACGCTTTTGGACCTTGTATGTATAACTATTTTCATCCATTGCCTACTAAATGTGTTCCCTCTGCCCTCCGCAAGCATCTGAGCTGGTTGTGGTTTTTGCTTGGTTGGATGACTGACCCTGACCTCCATTCCTAAGGGTCAGGGCCATCACTAGTCATGCCAGGATTTCTTTCCTGTCACTTGCATTGATTTTCATCGTAGGGCATGGTAATACCAAGAAAGCCCCAAGGAATCTCCTGCATTCTGCCATCTGTTCTGGAACAACAGTCCACTTACCCCGTGGTAATCAGGTGGCTGAGACACTCCCTTTGTTGCCTGTTGATTCAGTCATGAGGAGCTGTAAGTCCTGGGTGACAGTCTTCATTTCCAGTCCATTGAACTCAATGTGCTTCCTAGTGGACGCTTTCCATCCTTCGGGACGAAGACTCCGAGACTAGCTGACAATGAGGTCACACGGACATGAGGCATAGATTATGCTTATGAATCCCTAGGGTAACACTGGTAATAGTGGGTGGTGCCCCACTCATTTCCACCCTGATTGCTGAACTTGTAAATCCTGGCTATGGAAACATTAGTGCTATGTAATGGACATTGGTTTAGACGAAGCAGCTTCCTGGGGAACACTGCCCCAACCCTGCAAAGTATTGCTACCTACAGAGTCTAGTAACTCAATCTTCACAAGTCCCTCCTGTTCTACCAAGTCGGCTGCTTCAGGGTGATGAGGGACAGGGAAAGACCAGTGAAGTCCGTAAGCATGGGCCCATTTAATTTTCTGTGCAGTTGAGTTCCTTGACTGGAAGCCACACTGAATGGAATATTCTGATGATGGAGAAGGGATTCTGTGAGTTTACAGATGGTAGTTAACAGAGACATTGTGCAAAGGGAAGGCAACTCTGTATCCAGAGTCGGAGTCCAAACCATTAAGAATAAAACACTGCCTTTGCCATCACAGCCGGTGTCTCATATAACCAGCTGCTGTGAGGCAGCTGCCTGGTCGCCCTGGGAATAGTGCCACATGAGGGACCCTTTTTTTGTCTAGGTTCCTGGCAGATTTGGCACTCAGCTGTGGCTGTGGGAGGTCACATTTGAAGGGTGGAAGTCCGTGGTGCTGACCCCATGCGTAACCTCTGTACTTGCCATTGTGACCACTTTATTTTATTTATTTATTTATTTATTTATTTATTTATTTTTTTATCCTCACCCGAGGACATTTTTTCATTTTTTGTTCAGATAGAGTGGGAGGGAGAGAGAGGAAGAGAGAGAGAGAGAAACATCGATGTGAAAGTGACACATCGAGTGGCTGCCACCCGCACGACCAACCAGGGCCGGGGACAAACTGCAACCGAAGTACATGCCCTTAGCGGGAACCGAACCCGGGTCTCTCTGGACCGCAGGCCGACGCTCTAACCGCTGAGCCAAACCGGCCAGGGCCATTGTGACCACTTTATTCATGACCCCACGGAACACCGACTGGAGCTCAGCTCTGAGCTACACGGAGAAACCTTAAACAAATGACAGATGTCTGTTTTTCATTGTAATAAGGCACAATTCTCTTTGGCATATGAGGCTGTATTGTATTAGAATGTAACATAATGAATCCACCAAGGTTATGAACATCTGAAATAGGTTTTTTTTAAAAAAATCACAAAGAAGGACAAAAACTTCATATTGTTGAAGAGACTCCTGACAACCATGAACTCAGAGTGTTGCAGAAACTTCACTTGGAGAGAAAATTAAAAATAAATCTCAGCGTATTGCCTTGTTTGCTTCTATAGTCAATGGCTGGAAAGATGACTTAGCTGAGAAAATCAGATTTCAAGGTTAATTCATCACCCACAAAGGAAAATTGGGCTTGCGGCTTGTTTGTACACGCTGCATCGAAGAAGAAATGGTGTTCCTTGAAATGCTGTCAGAAATCTCTGAAGGAATGAGCTTCATTAGAAAAAATATGATTGGCTTTCTACCAGTGCTATTTCAGCAATGCCAGGTTCAAGATCAGCATTTGGGACAAAAATCCAAGAGAAGATTACTCTTTTTGGGATGTCTTATCACTGCCAAACATTAGAATGAAAAGCTGCGTGGGGAGCTCGAGCTAGCTGTCGAGCTAGCTGGTCTGTGGAAAACAGCGTGTTCCAGCATCAGGTCCTTTGCCCTTGTGTGTGGAGTTGGGTGCTGACCAGAGGACCAAGGTTTGTGTATTGCCAAAGGGAAATGAACCCGGCTGGAATCAGTGGTCACAGTCACTCTTTCTGTGGAATACCAGGGAAAGACCTTTTCGAACTTTCCGAAGTGTTAACTTTCACACAGTTTGGTATAGTGGACACTCTCAGCTTTGCCCGGCGGCCTGTGTCTCTTGTACGGGTTCGAAGCATTCATGTCGCAGGTTCTACGTGCTTTGCTTCCATCATTTGCACCTGTTGTTTCTTCCAGGACCACCCTTGGCTGACTGGGGTCCTCTGTACAGGGGCAGAGAGAAGTGTCTTCTGGAGCTTGTAGTACCGAGGGGTGGGTGTAGCCAGGGACTGTAGGGCTGGGTATGAAAGTCCAGCTCCCACTTTGGGGTGGAGGAATAAATTCTGAATTGTAACTCATCCTCCAGAGGTCCCCAGGGGACCAGGGCAAGGTCAGGACCTGCTTAAATAGCCCCTTTGCCCAGCTTTACCCTTGTGCCAGCCCTGCATTCCTCACTCCATTATAGTTTCTCCTTAATAAATCTCTAGCATGTGCATCCTCCCCTAGGATCTGCTTCTTGGGAGCCTGACCTGAGATACTTGGCATACTCGGCAGATATATTTGAAACTTTGAACACATTTGATTGTGCAACTGTACAAAATAAACATCCACCTCATTTCTTAGTATTTCCTATGTCAAGAAATTATAGCCACAATGTATCTATAGATACATCATATCTGTGTTAAAGATTTCTTGTTAGGGTTTAGATTTGGTAATGTTCTTGCTTTAAAGAATAACATTTCTTCGAGTGTGTCTGCATGATTAATTCAGGATATAACGCCCCCTCTCCCTCACCCCCTGGACCCCCCGCGCCGTTCCCCGCCCCCGATATCGTGGCTGAAGAGCACAGTTGAAACTGTTTCTTCCCCCTTTCTCTCCAGCACTGTCTTGTCCAGATCTCACAGAGGTGCTGTGGTCTCAGGCTTGACTTAGTGGCCAAGACAACTTACATTCAATTGACTTTAAATATTGGGGGGAGTAAATTATCTCTCTCATTTCCTGAAAACACGTAAGCATTCTTTGTACATCATTTCCCATTTTTGTCAACATAAAAAAGACATGCAACGGCCTTGATGTCAAAAATTCTTGGTTATGTTTTAGCGGCCACTTTTGAACCGAGAGAGAAGAACGGGGGCTGGCAAGTAGCCGATCACATGAATAGAATAAAGATTTGATTTCCCTGGCAGGGAAAAAGAAATGATTTTCATCTAAAATCTCCATAGCCTTGCTTTATTTATAGTAGTGATATTTAATCTGTTTAGACATTTCAAGTGACATTTAAAGGAAGCAGGCGTTTTTGTTGGTTTGTGTTTTGGGTTGATGGGAAAGGGACAGGGATGAGAAGGTGGAGAGCGCTCCCCTAGAGACCTGTGCGGTGTTGCCTTGCTCGGCATTCTTTCTATGATAATCAAATTCTCTTTCTTCTCAGCTAAGTTTTGTCTCTGAGTCACAGTACCCTTTCTCCCAATGAGGGGATGTTGTGAAAATTGTATTAAGCTGGTTTCTGATCCAGAGAGAGAGAGAGAGAGAGAGAGAGAGAGAGAGAGGGAGAGAGGGAGAGAGGGAGAGAGGGAGAGAGGGAGAGAGGGAGAGAGGGAGAGAGGGAGAGAGAGACTGCAGAGTGAAAACCTCCTCTTTGGACAGACAGTGCACATTAAAACCATTGTCCTGGGCTGTTCCAGATCCTTCTGGTGGGAAAAACTAATAGATGACGCATGGTCATTCTTAGCCGACACCCCCTCCACTGTCTTTCCTCCCTCTCCCCGTCCTTGCTTCATCATCTTCTCCCTTCACCCCCTTTTCTTTTTGTCTTCCCTCTCTTCCAATGCCTTGTTCTCCTTCCTTTTCTTCCTTTCTTCCTCTTTCTGTTGTGGCAACCGAAATGCACCCAAACTGAAGTGACTGGCGTCAGTGTCTTACCTTTCGGACAATGAATGTTCTGCACCATGGACACAAAAGAACTCCCACAGCTGAACGTGAAGCAGAAAGTCCCTCGGCGAAGGAGTGGGTGTGTTCGGCGGGGACCCTGTGTGACAGCTGTGCTTAAGGATGGCATTCATTGCTTGGCTGGTGTGGCTCAGTGGTTGAGCATTGACCCATGCCCCAAGAAGTCGCTGGTTCGATTTCCGGTCAGAGCACATGCCCAGGTTGTGGGGCCAATCCCCAGTGGGGGGCATGTAGGAGGTGGCCAATCGATGTTCTCTCTCATCGATGTTTCTATCTCTCTCTTGCTCTCCCTTCCTCTATCTCTAAAATTAATAAACAAACAAACAAAAAGGATGGCATTCGTAAAGGTGGGGTCTGTAGGCGCTAGGTGCTACAGAGACACAAGCTCAGTGTTTGTGTGATTCACAGCCGGATGTGACCTTCAGGGGTCGGAAAATATCTACTCCAGAAACATTTAAGACTTTAGTAGATGTTGATTTTGATAATGTGTCCAGGTTGCCTTCTGGATGCCTGAATTTGCTTTTCTGTGAATTAGGAGCATTGATTTGGCTCCTTTCTGAAGGTTAGAGATATTGTGAAGGTCGTGGCCCACTGAAGGGCAGCACGGGGAGGAGGCCTGAGCACTGAGCCCGCGCTGCAGTTTCCTAGGTTTGTCATCGTCAGCAGGTAAATGGCTTCTGAAGATCTCAGTTTCCTCATCTGTGAGATGAGAAAAGTGGGTTTCTCAAAATGGGATGCATTTCTCCAGTTCAAAGCTGCTGTCCCCCCTTCCTTGGCATTTTTGGCTTTTAAAAAAAATTTTTGTTTAAAAAGCAGAGCCTAGCCCTGGCTGGTTTGGCTCAGTGGTAGAGCATCGGCCCGCATACCAATGGGTTGTGAGTTCGATTCCGGTCAAGGGCACGCACCTTGGTTGCGGTTCATCCCCTGGCCCTGGTCGGGGTTGTGGGGAAGGTAACCAGTCAATGTGTCTTTCTCACTTCGATGTTTCTCTCCCTCCCTCCCTCCCTCCCTCCCTCCCTCCCTCCCACTCTATCTGAAGATAAATGGAAAAGCATCCTCAGGTGAGAATTTAAAATAAAAGTAAAAAAAAAATAAATAAAAAGCAGAGCCTATCATCGAGGCTGGCACAAGGCAGTTGCTCAGCAGTATTGCTGATGGATGGACAGATGCCCACCATCAGGGCCGACAAGTGCGGCTGCGCTATACACAGCTCCAAGGAAAGGGGGCAGCTCATGAAGGCTGATGGGGACCGTGTCCCTGGAGCTGTGCAGTGTGGCAGTCTTCTTCAATGTCCTGAGATTGCCAAGAAGGATGTGAAACTAAGATGTAACATCCCGTATGCCCCTCTGCTTCGTTTCATTTTCCAGGAGCCACAGAACAACCCCCGTGGGCTCTCCGTCTCCCTTGCCCCACAGAAACGCAGCTTTGTGAGGGGCTCTGCGACCTGTAAGAACTTCCAGCAGGACCCCCAGATCAGCAGATGCTTTGCATTGCCAAGACCAGAAAAGCTTATTAAATAACCGAGTCTTCAAGCCCTTCCACTAGAAGCTATAGTTTGGAGGTTAATGAGACAGGGAATGCCTCCCTTTCTAGCCAAGGAAAATATTTATACCCCCGTCAGAAAGGGCAGACAGTGCACATTAAAACCGTTGTCCTTGGCTGTTCCAGACCCGTTCCCAAATGCATTTAGAAGAAAACCAAATTTTCTTAGAAGAGATATAATTATTAAAAATGTTTATAAGTTCATCTGTATGCCTTTTACAATTACCACTTGCTAGCAACCCCCCCCCCCAAATCAAGGGCATCCTGAATGACTTTGGGTTGAGGTTGCTTAAATTACTCCGTTAACAAATTCATAGCACCCCCTGGTGGACATGCTGCTCTAATTGCTCTTGGAATTCTTGGACTTAGATGAACTGGAAATCGCATTCCCAGACATACTGCTGTGGTTCCCTCCCACCCCGTTCTCCACCAGCCTTCTTAATTTTCTCTGCATTTTTATGTCTGTCTGTGTTCATTTCTCACGAAGTCCGGTGAAGCTATCAGAGAACACGGGGTGGGGGACAGCGGCCAGGGCGCAGTTTTAAGAGTTTCAGTGCAGGGACTTCCTCAGACTCAGCGCGGGCTGCCCTGCAGGCCTCTGTCCCTCTGTCGAGCAGGAGGGGCGAGGGGATCCCCCCGGCTCCTTGCAGCGGTCGAATGCAGTGGGTAAAGCCTGGACTTTGTGGTCAGGCCAGCATGGGTTACACCCGAGCTGAGAACCTGAGGCACGTTATTTCGCGTCCATGAACGTGAGCTTTCCGATGTGTGAAGTGGGGTAATGATGATAAAGGCTGACCCTGGGGTTGTGGTGAGGGTCACACAGAAGCATCTATGCAAAGCCCTGGCTCGGGGCTGGCACGTTCATTGGCATGCTCAGTTTGTGGCAGTGGCTATTTTCCCTCATGCCGTTATGGTCTCCCAGTGCTGCGGTCCTGACATGACTGCGAGTAAACAACGTCTAAATGAGAGCGGGAATAGTGGCATCCATGTTGTCTTGGCACTTAGTTTGCATTTGGAAAGGTTCTAAAATCATTCATCTCCATTTTTTTTATGTTTTTATTGATTTTTTTTCAGAGCTAGAGGAAGGGAGAGAGAGAGAGAGAAACATCGATGTGAGAGAGAAACATCGATTGGCCTCCTCCTGCATGCCCCCTACTGGGGACCCAGCCTGCAACCTGGGCATGTGCCCTGACCGGGAATTGGACCAGGAATTGAACTGGGACCTCTCAGTCCAGGGGACGATGCTCAGTCCACTGAGCCACACCGGCCGGGCTTCATCTCCATTTTTTAGTGGGTAATAATGTGTCCCTAGCCAGCACCACCAGAGTCTGGGGCCATGCTCAGCCATTTGGATATCATCACATCCTGTCTGTGAACCAAGAGGCCAGATGGAAATCAGAGTCAATGGTGTAGGAAATTGCATCCACCTAAGTGCCCAGTCAGAATCTGGGCAAAGAGGGCAGGGTGGGTAATGACGCTTTCTCCCTTTGCAGCCGTAATTCTGCTCTCTGCTCTGGAGCAGGGCAGGCTGTCTGGTCCACGTGCTCAGTCTTCTCCTCCTACATATCGATCCTTTTCTCCTTCATTCTTTTTTGCTAACACTTACAGCCCTACTGTGTGCCGGCCTGAGTGCTTCAAGGACTGAATTCATTCCATCCTGCAACCACCCTGTGAGCTAGCTACTGCTATTAAGCCCCCTTTACACTGGGGAAAAATAAGGCTCAGAAGCACATTCTGTATCCTGCTTTGGGTTCTCCAAATTCTATTGCCTCTCCCCGCTTTTGTCTCCCTTCACCCCCACGCAAGGCTGAGGGCCCCATGGGTTTGGGGGACCTAGTCAGGGTCTTGATTACCCCTCAACCCCTCCCCAATTTCTGATGGTGATATCGCTGTGAGTCTTGGCACTGACTGGAAGGGAGCCCCCGGGGGGACCAGGTCAGGGCTCTGATGGAGACTCAGTCCTGATGCTTGTGTTCAGGAGGGCAGAGTGAGGCCACGGGTGAGCATCTCCCATTCGATGGTATGAGCAGGTTCTGTGGGGGACTGTGCTCTATGGGCCTCTGGTGTCTGCACGTCTTGCAAGCAGAGACCCTGTCTGCCCTTTATTCTGGGTGATCTGGGATGTTTGTATAGCAGACATCCTTGGAAGTCGGATAGTCTTCCTCTGGAATGAAGGACTTACTGCCCACCATAAAATATTTGGTTTCCCTAAGCTCTGCATCGCTCTCCTTAAAGCAGGTGTTACCTGCTATCCTCATGTGGCCCTGTGGGAATTTGGGTTCAGGGAACTGGGGCAAAAATGCCAACCCTCTGGGTACTGCTATTCTGTGAGTGATAATGTCCTTTGTCTCTGATCCAGGTGTCTCCTGTCATCTGCCAGCATCCCTGAGTCTGGAAGACTAACTTGTGTTTGCCAGTAGGCTAAATTCTCAGACCCTTCACAGTTCTTGACAGATTCCAGGCTCATGACTCAGAGGAGACAAAGCTTTAGGATTTTACAGATGAATCAGCCACAGTCCCTGCCCATAGAGGGCTCAGATACTAGTGGGGGTGGAGGGAAAAAGACGCACTAGAGAATGATATAAGTGCTAAAAAGACTGCTTTCTGAGCAGATAAGGAAAGAGTGCTCAGAGGACACAGCCTGCGGGTGTGGCTTGAAGGCGGCATGGCATAGTATTTTGATGGGCTTGGAAGCCAGGCAAGGCAGTTCCAGGCAGAGGGAACAGAATGAGCAAAGACAGTATGAAGGCCAACGCATGCTGGAGCCAGGGATGCATGGCTGGATGGCCTGAGCAGCTTTGACCCTTTAGAGTTAACCTTTACCTTTTCCACCCTGTGCTCTACCCTGGTGGCTGGCCGGGTTAGCCAATGGGCAGGAGCAGTGGAAGATCAGCGGGCAGGGGTGTGAGCTCAGGGTAAGGATCCTCTTGGCTCCCTGCCTGCGAGGCTGCCTTGGGCTCCTGAGCCCTTTGGCAGAAAGTCACTGTTCCTCTCATGGGGCTTCTACCCAACTTTCTCCTGGATTTCTGTAGACTCTCCCTGTCCTCACCCTTTCAGGCTTAGAGGGTAGCAACAGCTCCATTGCAACTAGCCAGCCAGGTGACTGCACTGTCCCATAGGTTCCCCCACCTGCCCTTCTGTGTATAATTGTCCCCTTGCTTGAGCGAGCCACCTTCCCTGTTGGGTCCTGACCAGTACCGTGGCTGATGGGGGACAAAGATGGAAGGTCGGACTGTGGCGGGAGTGTCAGGAAGCCTGTCTGAGAAAGTTCTCCTAGTTGCACCTAACTAACCTCTATTCTTCCCATAAGATCCAACTCAGGTGTTTCCTCCTCTGGAAAGACTCCCAGGACCCCCTGCCTCCCTGTCCAGGGCGTTGATTGGCTGCATTTCACTTGCCCCTCGCATCTCTCTCTCCTCACTGACTGTAGGTCCGATTGATTTCTGTATCGCTTATGCTGCACACAGTAACTGTTTGTTAAGTGAACGGACAAACATACAGATGGATGGAGGCATGGAGAGAGGAATGCATGTGATCCTATGTCATTGAGGGTTTGGGGTCGGGAGTGACGTGAACAGACACGGAAGCACAGTTGTAGCCCTGGCTTTCCAGCAGCTTCCAGCCACTTGGGAAGAGACGACACGGACATGGGCAGTCTCTCACCCTGAAAGGCCACCTCTGCAGAGCTGTCCCAAGCACACAGACAGAGGATGTGATAGGAGGTCAGACAGGAGGTAGTTCACTTTTCTCTGGGCAGGAAGAGATCAGGGAAGGCTGCCTGGAGGAGGTGGGGCTGGAGCTGGGTGCAGAACGATGGCGTCTTAGTCAGCTTGGGCTGCTCTAACAAAATGCCACAGACTGGGTGGGAAACACCAGGGGCTCAGGAGCCCAAGGCAGCCTCGCAGGCAGGGAGCCAAGAGGATCCTTACCCTGATGTTTCCTTGCACAGGAAACATCCATTTCTCACAGTTCTGGAGGCTGGGAAGTGGGAGAGCAAGGCACTGTAGATGGGCGTCTGGTGCGGGCCTCTTCCTGGCGGAGTCCTCCTGCGGTACAGAGCAGGCAGAGGACGCTCTCTGGGGTCTCCTGGTATACGGCACTGATCACCTCCAAAGACTCCACCTCCCAAACCATCACATTAGGGGTGGAATTTCAACATGTGAATGGGGGGTAGGGGTGGGACAGAAACATTCAGACCACAGCAGATGGAAAGAGAGGGAGAGGGAGAGGAAGAGAGAACCAAGGCCTTGGGACCAGAGGGCAAGGATGTTTTCAGACAGAAGGAAGAGAGGATGCAGTGAGGCAGGAGGGGCCAGGCTTTAAGGGCATTTAGGGCCACGCTCAGGAGTCTGGAATTGATCTGGAAGGCAGCAGAAAGCCTTTGGAAATGCCCCAGTGGAGTTTGTTACTTTAAAGAAAACAAAGAAAAGCTACAAAATGGGCTTTCTTTTCACAAGGCATCAGAAGGGGCTGGAGAAACAGCATCGATTTGGAGTCAGGCAGACCTGGACTTGTGTAGGGAGCCGTGTCACTGGAATAGCGACCACCACGGTTTGACGTAGTCCCGGGTGAGCACCACGGTTTGACATAGTCCTGTTGTGGGCGCCAAGGCTAAGGCAACTAGATTCCATTTTATGTAGGCCCCTTGGTTAAGGCAACTAAAAGACTCCATTTTATCACCAATAGACATTTCTCGATATTCTTCCAATAATAGGTTAATCACCCCTAGACGGGAAGGAATTTTTGCCTAAGGTTATAGTTACGCCATGTATTGGGAGGCATTTGCAGTTTCCTGAGTGTAGGTATTTGCAAGTATTTGCAAGTGAATAATGCTAATTTTGACCTCTGTAATCTCTGTCACTCCCACTATTGTACTGGTTCCCTGAGGGGAGGGAGGCCTATTCTGTTTGCTTGACAAACAGGAGACCCCCCAGGCAACTGTTAGATATGGATTTTGAGAAATGTTAAGCAAACAACTGCTAACCGCTGATATCTGCTTCCGTGAATGCTGCTTGCTTGCTCTTCCCACGTAGACAGACTATAAAAGGCTGCCATTTTAGAGGCTCGGGGCTGCAGTTCTCCTCTGAGTAGGTTGGGTGCAGTCCCTGCGCAGGTTAATAAAGCTCCTAAAACTTATAATTTTGGTGTCCGAGGGAGGTTGATCTACTGGGTTACAACAGTCCCTGGAGATTTGGAGACCTCCATGGTTTGACATAGTCCCTGGAGAAGCGAAGACCTCCATGGTTTGACATAGTCCCTGGAGATGCGAAGACCTCCATGGTTTGACATAGTCCCTGGAGAAGCGAAGACCTCCATGGTTTGACATAGTCCCTGGAGATGCGAAGACCTCCATGGTTTGACATAGTCCCTGGAGATGCGAAGACCTCCATGGTTTGACATAGTCCCTGGAGATGCGAAGACCTCCATGGTTTGACATAGTCCCTGGAGATGCGAAGACCTCCATGGTTTGACATAGTCCCTGGAGATGCGAAGACCTCCATGGTTTGACATAGTCCCTGGAGATGCGAAGACCTCCATGGTTTGACATAGTCCCTGGAGATGCGAAGACCTCCATGGTTTGACATAGTCCCTGGAGATGCGAAGACCTCCATGGTTTGACAGTCCCTGGAGAAGTGGATTCACTGGGTGGCAGGAATCACGAAGAACAGTGACTGAAGATCTAGAGTAATGGGAAAATAAAAATGCAGAATGGCAACTGAAGGAGACTGATCTTTGCTTTCTCTGTCTATCTGTCAGCTGTCTGTTAGGAATCACTAGAGAAGTAACATGTAGATGATTAACGATGTAGATGTTAGAAAAGATTGTAGAAAGAAAAGGCAAGTAAGTAATAAAGATTTAAGAAAAGAGGGTAAAAACTTAAAAGGATCTTAAGATAAGAAGTAAAGTCAGGAGTCTTAGAGAAGAAGGTAGTTAAATAAGACAATGTCTGGAAGGTTGCTGATAACAAATCATGTTGTGTAAGCAGTGCTCTTAAGGTTAAGAGACCCAGAGGCAACAATGAGATGTCTGGGTGAGGGATTAAAATAGTTGTTGGTTAACCATGTAATAGACCTAAGAGTTGGATAAACGAAAAAGGAATGTCTGTACTTACTTGCTTAAAGATTTAGGGGAAACAATAAGAAGGGAATTGCTATGTAACCTGAAAAATATAAAATAAAGATTCTGCTAGCTGTAAAGTAGCAGAGGTGTCCAAGATCTCTGACTCACGTCTCCTTGCCGCCTCCGTCCACACCTTTGGGAAACCCTGGACCTGCTGAGGCTGGACCCCGGCAGACTCTGCTTGTTACCTGTGTGACCTCGGGCAGGTTACCTGGCCTCTCTGAACCTCCGCTTCCTTTTCTAGAACATGGGGCTTGTAATAGGCACCCCCTAACGCTGCAGTGAGCAGATGATCCAGTGAAAACAATGTGCCTATCATAGTGCTTTGTGTCTGGTAAGCGCTTTGCTATTATTATTGTTATTGTTATTATTACTGTTCCCATCCCCACTGCAGCCTTTCTGTGTTTGTGTTGTTTGAGGAACATGCCTTTGAGGGTCATGTGCATTGTCCTTTGGTTTGGGCAGCTGTGGTTTGGGTAACAGAAGGAGTTATATAGCCACAGAGCTTTCTTTCCTTTATTTATTTAGCCTGAAAGAATGAGATAGGGGGATATTAATACCACTAGCTGGGGGCTTGACTCTGGGGCCTGGCGGGGGCTTGTTTTCACAGCCTGAAATAGTCTGGCATTTGCCTTTCCAGCAGGCAGGCTGCCAGGCCAAGGAGTGTGTAGCACCCGGCTAACAAAGCAGAACTATTTTTACCTTGGGGGGGGGAGGGGGGGCAAGAATGCTCCACAGAGTCCCTGCGCCAGCCCCACCCAGCCTGGCCCCAGCCAGTCACCAGCGAGGGCTGGTCTCTGCAGGCGTCAGTGGGAAGCAAGCAGCCAGCCCCTTGGGGACCAGTTTCCCTGGCAGGGGGGCCAGGTGTGCCAGAAAATTCCTGGAGTGGCACCCCGCCCCCCTTCATCTCTCAGCTGGGAACTAGGAGACCAGAACTCTCACTGAGAGCTTCTGAAACCATCAGGCAAGAAGCAACAGGGTTTAGTTTTATCCCTTAATAGAAAGTGATGAAAGGCAATAGCAAGGACTTCCACTCGCTGAAATTCTCTGGATATCAGGCACTGTGATGGCTGCGTTACACGCACCATCTCTTACCCTGTAATATCTCTATGAGGATGTGCAAACCGAGGCTCAGAGAGGTGAAGACACTTTCCCAGGGTTAACCAGCTATGAGGTGGCTTGCTCCCAGGCTTACTGGCTGCACAGTGGACGCCCTTCTTGCCTCCCTCGTTGCCTGCCTTGCAGGGGAGCAGAACAGGGAGGAGTTGGGGAGCTGGCTTAGCCCTGGTCTTGCCCCTGACCCAGATCTAGTGCTCTTCATGCCTCGGAGTTATCCTGGGGAAAACAATGCATGTGCTCTTGGCTGGGAAAGCGGGGAGGATGGGAAGAGCTTTGGGGAGCCCCAGCAGCAGGTCATGTCAGCCCGCAGCCCTGCACGCCGGAGAGAGGGGGCGTCACCATGCCTGAGTTTCTGAGCGGGAGGAGCTGGGGGTCAGAACTGCAGACTGAATCCTCCCTGAGTTACCTTAGAAGGCTTGTCTTGATCCCTCCCTCCTCTCTTTTTCTCTTCTTCATAACCTTCCTTTCTCCCTCTCTCTTTCCCTTCCCTCCCTCCCTCCTGTCCTTCTGTAGTCACCTTTTGGTAGGATGTAGCAGAAAGAGCACAGTCTTCAGTCATCCTTTGTTCCCTCCTCCTCTTCATCGTCTAGCTCTTCCCAGCCTTCAGTGTCCAGCTCCAGCCCACCTCCTCCAGGCAGCCTTCCCCGACTTAGCCCCTGCCCAGAGCAGAGTGAGGGCCCTCCCAATTGACCTCCTATCACACCCGCTGTCTGTAAACATGGGGCACCTCAGCGGAAGTGGCCTCTCGGCGTTAGAGACACTCAAATGCCCATGTTTTCCCTGCTAGAGGGAGGGCTGCTTGAGGGTGTGGCCTGAAGCTTGTGCTTCTTTCCATCACTTCGTGTCCCTGCCCGCAAAGCTCAGGGCCGTAGGACTGAGTTCACCTGCCCATCCCTCCCACTCGGCAAGCACTGAGTGCCGTGTTAGGGTGTAGAGACACAGTAGTACCAAGGAGTCTCCATCAGGAAGGAAGCAGTTACCACACAGGTGGCAAGTCCTGAAAAAGGAGGGGAAGGTTGTGGGGGTTGGAGAAACCATGTTCAAGTCACAGCTCTGCCCCTTCCAGCTGTAGGAGCCCGGTCAACTCACTTCCCTTCCTGTGCCTCAGTGTCCTCATCTCTAAAATGGGGATACTATTCGCTCCCACCGCACAAGGTTGTAGTGAGGACTCAATGAGATGATGCAGGAAGAATGCCTGGCCCTTTCCTGCTTTCCTGGTTACCATGGTGGCGGCATGGTGACCATTGGTGGAAGTGCCGTTTCTTTGTCCGTGAGTCCCAGGCAGTGACCACCTGTGGCTGGTCAAGGGCAGCTGAGAGCCGGAGAGTTGAACTGATCAATCCGCAGACAGGTTTTGTGCCAGTTTGGCCCCAAATCTTCTTTGTTTTTTTTTTATCCTCACCCGAGGACATTTTTCCATTTTTTGTTCAGATAGAGTGGGAGGGAGAGAGAGGAAGAGAGAGAGAGAGAGAAACATCGACATGAAAGGGACACATCGAGTGGCTGCCTCCTGCACGACCAACCAGGGCCGGGGACAAACTGCATCCGAGGTACGTGCCCCTAGCGGGAACCGAACCCGGGTCTCTCTGGACTGCAGGCCGACACTCTAACCGCTGAGCCAAACCGGCCAGGACCCCAAATCTTCTTTGAATCAAACTCCCACTCAGTCTTTCATTTCTCGTCAGCCTCTGTCTGTATTATATCTTTTGTGGGGGGAGGGGGCAATTTCTAGAGGTCCCTTTCTCTGGACCTGCCCCAAGCCTGGTCTTATCAGCAGAGACACAAAAGCCCAGAGAAGGGGAACAGAACCTGCTGGGCTCCTGTCTGAAGTTCGGATCCAGACTGCGGTTTTTCCAGTTGCTTTTGCTCTCCAAGGACAACGACGGCAAGATTGCCGGGGGGCCCGGCTGTTTGCATCCCTTTCCACCCTGACCTCCTTTTCCAAAGGACACCCCGCATCGTGACCTGCACACATCATTCCACAGCACCCAGAACCAGGGCGTTCTCCCTGGAGGCTCTGGAACTAAGCCTCCCCAGCAAATGGACCGGCAGTGGACGCCGCTCCCCCAGCACCGCGTGCTGCCTGGACGGGGCCGGGACTCAAGACGGGGCAGGGTGGCCGGGCAGGGCGGCAGCCATTCCAAGAGGTCTCCTGTCCTGGGGGTTGTCGGAATAGACACCAAAGTCTGTCCTGGGCTGGACTTTGTCTTCCCTCTCCTGCTAGACTTGTTGATGGGAATCAGCTGTTTCGTAGGCGATGAAAAAGGGGAGGATGTGTGTTTTCTGAGATCTGAGTTTCTCAATTCTCAGCCCGAATATGATGCCTTTGAGCTGTGTGTTCTGTTTGAGATTTGCATCAACCTGGTCTCTCTGTCTCTCTTTTTCTCAAACGATTTCCTGGGCCATTGTTGAAGTGGGACACACATTATTATTAAAAGAACAAAAAGAAACAAAACAAAACAAAAAACCCCAAACTTTGTTTCCATAGCAGCGCAGGCTTATATTTAGTTAGAACAATAACCTCTTGAAATTCAATTCTTTTCTGCCCCACAGTGGTACAAGGGGAAGGAAAAACAGTGGAGAAATCGGAAAAATTCCCCAATGTCCAGACCGTGAAAAAGAGCAGAGCGGGCTTTGAAAACTGCAGTCGGTGTCACTCCGCTGCCACCCCGCGCTGACCCGTGAGCCCAGCTTCTGCTTTAGAAACCGTCCTGTTCCGTCCGGCAGACGCTGAGGGTCCTGGCTGTGTGCCTCTGAACAAAGGGACAGCAGTTTCTCTCTCTGCCCAGTCAGCTCCAGATGTCAATCAGAAAGCTGGCCTGACGCATGTGTGGGATGCCAACTCGTCCGTGTGCATAACGAGTTCCCCGTGTGTTTTTTCAATGAAGTGAAGTAGATGGAGGCAATGTGGACTAATGGGGCTGGCAGGGAGAGTCAGGGGAGCGTGCTGCTCTGCCACCCACGCGGGGTGACCTTCGGAGGCCGTTCGCTCACTGTGACCTTGGAGACGCCACCCACTGAAACACTGAGGTGGACCTTTTCCCCTTGAGCCCCAACATCTGCTGTGAGATGAAGTAGTTACAGGGGTTCTACTTCTACCAATCTCCCCTGTGGAAACATGCACACACGTACAGGCACATATACAGGATTGATTTTATCACACGAACAGGACTGATTTTGTCACACGTACAGGCACATGTACAGGGCTAATTTTGTCACACGTACAGCATTGATTTTGTCCCACATATTAGGCACATGTATAGGATTGATTTTATCACATTTACAGGCACACGTACAGGATTGATTTTATCACACGTACAGGATTGATTTTGTCCCACGTACAGGCACACGTACAGGATTGATTTTGTCCCACGTACAGGACTGATTTTATCACGATGCTTCTATCGTTGCAAATAAGAGGAAACAGGGTGGGAGCCCATCCAGAAGAGAATGCTTGCCCTGGCTGGTTTGGCTCAGTGGCAGAGTGTCGGCCTGCGGACCTATGAGTCGTGGCTTCGATTCCAGCCAAGGGCACGTACCTTGGTTGCAGTTCATTCCTGTCCCTGGTAGGGTCGTGGGGGAAGCAACCAGTCGATGTTTCTCTCTCCCTCTCTCCCACTCTATCTGAAGATAAATAGAAAAATATCCTCGGGTGAGGATTAAAAACAAAAAGAAGAGAATGCGTGACTACTTCACAGTACATTCCTACAACAGGATACTATGAAGCGTTAAAAACAGATGGGGCTGAGACGCCAGGTACAATTCTCCAAACATAATGTTGATGGAAAGAAGCCAGACGCCAGAGAGGCCTTCTGGTCATTGCATGGTGTTCCCCAATCCATACACTGAAGCCCTAATTGCCAGTGTGCTGGTGTTTGGAGGTGGGGCCTTGGGGAGGTGATTAGTGTTAGATGAGATCATGAGGGTGGGGCCTCCATGATGGGATTAGTGCCCTTAGAAGGTGACACAGGAGAGCTAGCTCACTGTCCCTGTCCCTCCAGCACCTGAGGACGCCACTGGAAGGTCTGTAAGCTAGGGAGGGAACCCTCACCAGAGCCCAGCACGGTGACACCCTGAACTTGGGCTTCTAGCCTCCAGAAGTGTAGGAAAGAAGCATCTGTTGTTTAAGCCACCCCCTTTATTGTTATGGCAGCCCGAGCTGAGTAACGCAAGGACCTCCTGAACGAGCACAAGCTTATAAAGTTCAGCTGAGCTGTGGTGTTACCAGGCCGTGGAGTGCTTACCTTTGGGGTGGGGGCGGGGGGTGGTACAGGGAAGAAGCATGAGGGGGCCGTGGGATCTGGTCACGTTCTGTCCTTGATCTGACTGTTGATCACCCGAGGGTGCCTTTACTTTGTGAAAATTCACTGAGCTGTGTGCTTAAGAGTTGTGCATTTTTATGATGTTATATTTCAGTAAAATGCACAAAAGGATAAAAAGCCTATCCAAATAAGAATAATGATTACCAATAAAAACAAAAGGCTGGTGAACAATATTTCAGTAATTTCTTTGTTATTGGTATTGAGTGCCTGGACCTAGTAAGTGTACACTATGCACAAATGTTAAATTTGCTACAACAGCCCTGGCCGGTTTGGCTCAGCGGTTAGAGCGTCGGCCCGCGGACCAGAGAGTCCTGGGTTCGATTCCCGCTAAGGGCACGTATCTCGGTTGCAGTTTGTCCCCGGCCCTGGTTGGGGTCGTGTGGGTGGCGACCACTCGATATGTCTCTCTCACATCGATGTTTCTCTCTCTCTCTTCCTCTCTCTCTCCCTCCCGCTCTATCTGAAGATAAATGCAAAAGATGTCCTCGGGTGAGGATAATAAATAAATAAATAAATATATAAATAAATAAATTTGCTGCAACAATAAAAAAAATGAATAGGGTAAATCTATGTATGCTGACACAGAAAGACATCCATGATATGTCTTGTTTTTAATAAAAAATGCTGAGTAGTCCGGCTGGTGTGGCTCAGTGGTTGAGCATTGACCCATGCACCAAGAGATCGCTGGTTCGATTCCTGGTCAGGACACATGCCCAGGTTGTGGGCCTGATCCCCAGTGGGGGGCATGCAGGAGGCGGCCAATCGATGTTTCTATCTCTCTCTCTCTCTTACTTCCTCTCTCTCTAAAACCAATAAAGGAAAAAAAATTTTTTTTTAAATGCTGAGAAATATTTATGTGACCTCATTTATGCTTTGAAAGATTCTAAGTGTGTATATATTTATATGCAGCTCTATCTAGAAGTTCACATAAGGACATTGGAAATGGGGAGGCATTAATTTGTAACTTTTCATCTTTTGTAGGCTTGATCATTTTCACAGCATTAGGGTAGTTCTTTTATAAATATAAAAAAGGATAGTGAAGATAAATAAAAGGGGAAAGACATGAAGAGTTTGGAGCAGATGATGTCTGACATCCCCCCATCTGCTCTGGGGTTGGTGATTCACGTTGAACCCCCGTGTCCAGCAGTGGTGGCTAGGTTTGGTTTGCATGGCACTAGATCTTCATTTGTGGTTCTTAATTTAGATCCACAAAGGCATTTAGCTTTGTTCATTCCTGTGGCTGTTGTTTTGGGTTTTCATCATGGATTTTTCAAGTCAAGGTTGATGCTTGGAAGCCAGGTGCAATGGACATGCCTCAGGACGGCCATTCAAGGAGTGGTCCCCAGCTTGGCATTTCCCCCGTTCCTTGAGAAAATGCCCTGGGGGTTGGGGGAAGCAGTCACATATCCATAAATAATGGCCTCGTACAGAGTGGTGTGGAGACACAGAAGAGAGAACAACTGGTTCTCCCCCAAGGAAATCAGGGAGGGCTCCCAGGAAGAGGGGCACCTGAGTTGGTCCTTGGAGGATGAGGAAGAGTTTGACAGGCAGAGTGGAGATGGAAAGTGTTCCGAATGGAGAGAACTGCACACAAAGGCCTGAAGCTGTGACTGAGCTTGGTTGTTGGGGAAATGTAGGCGTGTAGAATGGCCAAGAGCTTGGGGCTCGGGTGGATCCAGGGAACCATGAGGAGCAAAGCTGGAAAAGCTGTTTGGAGCCAGACTGAGGATTTAGACTTCACCATGATGACAATAGGGAGCCATAGAAGATTGAAGCAGGAGACTTACCCACATTGAAGTGTGGCAGGGCAGAGTTTTCGATCTGTCCCCTCTTTCCTCTTCTAGGGTTGTGGACTTGGGACCAATAAGAATAAAAGACAGAATCTTGGTAGACGTGACTGGCATGGAGGTTATGCTGTGGGAGGTGGTCACTCTTGGTGGCCAGAAGTTTTGCTGGTTTGTGGATGTTGTATTTGGAGGAATCTAGACCTGGTTGAGCCAAGCACATTCCAGGTGCACAAGGTTGCAGGTGCCACTCACAGAACACCTGAGACCCAGGTGTGGGTGCAAGGGGGTGGTCCAGAGGGGGGTGACCTGAGAGAAGGACTCAGGGGACTCTGTGTGACCTGAGAGGTGACTCCACAGGAAAAGGTAAGAGTGTTTTGTAGCATTTTCTGGACACTGAGTGTACTCAGGATCGTCAGATTTCCCTTCTGGAGATCCTGCAATGCACCCGTTACCTCCACTCTTTAGGGTCATCATGGAGTGCGCGCACATGCTTTAGACCAGCTCCCACTGGGGGGCACTGCAGAGCAGGGGAGCAGGGGTCCAGACAGCGGGATGGTGGGGTGGTGAGGGGACATGGGGGAGAAGAGATCGGCGGGAGGCGTGGGGTTGAGGATAACCCGAGGTTTCCAGTTTGTGTGGCTGTGCGGGGGAGGATGTGGATGGTGAAGCCTTTGGGGAAAAGAGACCGAGAAAGGAGGGGCTGGCCTGGGAGGAAGGCAGTTAGAGTGGAGTCATGGCAACACATCATCCTGACTTAGAGCTGTGTCTCCAGTTGACATGAGGTGGGAGGTCCAACATCAGGGGGTGGAGGAAAAATCATTTCTGCCATTTTCGGCTTCAGGGAGGCACCTTAATGTGTCTGATATCACTGTGTCTCCAGTACATGTCTGCAAGGAGACAAAGCTTGTTAATGATGATGAGAGAAAAAAACCTGATTTCTTCTCCCAACCCTGCTCCCGGCTCCCTGTGGGGCCCTCAGTGCAAAAATGCGAGGCTATCTGTATGGAAGAAATCTTGGACGACAGCTTGCTGCTCCCTGCCACGTGACTCTGGGCAAGTCAGTCTCTTCCCTTCTCTTGGCCTCAGTTTCCCCACGTGGACCACGAAGAGGTAGGACAAGAGGCTTTCCGAGGTGCCAACACGTGTTCGCCACCAGGGTGTGCCCCCCTCCAGACTTCCTCACCTTGCTGGGACGGTGGAGGGAGGCACAGCCCAGCGCCCAGCTCTGATGACCGGCGCACCTCCCTGCGGTCACCAAGGCTAACGATCACTGCTGCCTCCAGGCCTCGGAAGGTTGGCGGTGTCTTACCAAGCAAATTGAATTTGTGTTTGAAAATTCAAGTGACCGAATAGACTGGCCTTTTAAAATTCCAAATTGGTTTTGGAGACAAATGGCTCGGGTTAGGAGGAAGGGAGGGAGACGTGAGGGCCAGCTCGCCGTGCGTGGACTTGCCTGCGGGCAGCCTTGCCCATGATAAGATTAGCATCTCGACTTTGGCAGCAAACAAACCACTCTGTCCCCTTGCCTGTCAGGAGCCAGTGATGAAAATCTCCCCCCGTTTCCTGCCCTGAGAGGAGCACTGCCAGACCCTAGAAAGTAGTTCCGGTGGGTGGATCGGACGCGCCCCGGCTGGGCATCTGCGTGGACCTGCTAAAGAGTAGCCTGAGAAATGCCCTCAGACTCACGGCCACGGGGTGGGTCTTGCTGTCGAGGGTCAGTTTTCTGACCCTGTGGGGACAGAGCTTTTTTTATTCCCAGCTTCTGGGGGAGCAGCCTCCGTTTGGCATGTGAGCCTCCGGGTCATGGTGAACTCCCGCCTGCTGTCCCTGTAATGAGACACCCTGAGACTGACTGCTGCTATTTTTGAAAATGTGAAAGTCTGATATTTAAAAATTACTAGTTTTTTTTTTTTTTTTCCTATTGCTCCACAGATGGAACAAAATTATCCTTGGAGACAACTACTCAGAACTCTAGGATGATAAAGTCCCTGCATTATCACGTGGACTGTGTATTCATTCATTCATTCATTCATTCATCCATTCATCCATCACATATTTATGGAATACCTATTGCTTGCTAGGTCCTGTTCAGGGAGCTAAGCATGCAGCAGGAAACAAAACAGGCAAACACCTGTCCTCATGGAGACTACATCCCTCAATAGGGTGGTGAGACAGATATTAAACAAAATTAATACTAGGATAGTTAATGTGTTGGATAGTAATACATGCCATAAAGAAAAACTAAAGCAGGAACCAGGAATAGGAGCTGGGGATTTGGTGGGGGTGTTTAATTTTAAATAGAGGGCCAGGGAAGGTCTCATTGGAAAGGTGACATTTGAGCAAAGGCCTGAAAGAGGTGAAGGAGTGGGTGCTGTGCAGATCTGGAAGGGGATTCCAGGCAGAGGGCACAGCCAGTGCAAAGGCCCTGCGGTGGGAGTGCACTTGGAGTGCACTTAGAGCAATGTGGAGGCTGGTGAGGTTGGAGGGCGGGGCAGTGGGTGCCAGAGCAGAGATGAAATGGGGGAGAGGGTCAGGTTGCCATTTGCAGGCTGTGGCGAGGGCGGGGCTTTCAGGCCCAGTGAGATGGCAGCAAGGGAGGGCACTGAGCGGAGGAGGGCCGTCGTGTGACTTGCAGTTACAGAAGAATGAGGCTCAGGGCTCTGTTAACAGAAGCTCTGGGTGCAGGGGCAAGGGGTGCCCCAGGAAGCCCAGGGAGGAAGCCCCTGCACTGATCTGGGTGGGAGGGCAGGGACTCAGGTACCAGTGGGAGAAAGTGGTCATGCTGCGATGTGACCCATGTGGCTGGTGTGATGAGCTGACATTACCCTGGGGCTATGAGAAGAAGAAGGCAGTTGGGGGTGGAGATCAGGAGTTCAGGGTTAGATGTGCAGAGTTGAGATGTCTGTTAGACATCTGAGCAAAGGGTCCTAACTGGATAGAGGGTCTGAGTTCAGAGGAGAGGTGCAAATTTGGAAACTGTCCGTGTACGGACAGCCACAAAGTTGTGAGGTCAGCCAGGAGTGAGTGCCGATGCAGACAAGGTAAATCCAGGCACCCCGATATTGAGGGATGGGGTGAGGAGGTGCCACCCCTACTTCACCACCCCTAGGAACTGCTGTGAGAGAGAAATGTGATGGCTAATCTCTTTGTGAACTGCTGGGGCTGTGGGCAGTGGACGGGTTCGAGACCCCGCCACAGGCCGTCTTCTGGGAAGAAGGCTCCGGGCAGAGATGTGCCTGCGGGAGGGCAGCTGAGGGTGCTCTTGGGAGGAAGTCCCGTGGGGAGCCACGGCGGCAGGCCTGCGTGGACGGGGAGTCGAGCAGCCAGGCCTCAGCTGATTCTGTGGGGAGCTCGGTTGGTGGCCCTTCAGAGTGGCCTGGATTCAGGCACAGGCCCTGCATGGAAGTGGAAGAGAATGGTCTTGACACAAATAAGAAACTTGCCCAAGTGGGAGGTTCCTGGAACACTGCACCCAAGTACCGTCTCTCCCTGGGAGCCAGGGAAATTGGCACACCCTCAGGCCCGAGTCGTGGGTTCCCAACTGCAGAGACAGGAAGGTGCTTTCCTGCCTAAACCCTTGCAACCACCCATAAGGTCGATATTACTCTCTATAGATGAGGAAGCAGGGGCTCAGAGAGGGTCAGTGATTTACTGAAGGTCACACAGCTCACGTGTGGCCAAGCAGGATTCCAGAAAGATCTGTGGGCACTAAGGCCCCAGTGTTGACCACTGCAAATAACGTGCATGACTATGTGTCACAGTAAGAATCAGGGAGAGATACCGTGCCGTGGTTTTCAGAGCCTCGCTGGAAAACCCTCGGCCCAGCAAGCCTGGCTGTCCAGTCCAGCGGACAGGGAACAGCGGAGGAAAGCTGTGAACCCCACGGCTCAATTCCTTGGCCCTCAGGAAGCCCCCGCCCCTTTTCTAGCTGAGTGGTGATCATCGGTCTCCTTGACAACAGGAAAGCCGCACTTGAACACGGGTCCCTCCCTGGTCTGTCTGGAAGTTCCCTAGGAACACGCACCGGGCGCGCTAAGCCACGCTGGGCGTGCTGCCCCGTGTCACCCTGGCCTGCCGCTCTCGGCTCCCGCAGCCTCTCTGCCCCTCCTCCCTCACCACCTGGACACAGGCGAGGCCCTCCTGCCAGTCTCTGGAACCACGCTGTCTCACTTCCCAGAATCCAGCTGTGGGGATTTTGGAAAACAAAAGAAAACCTCACCTGGATCGTGGACACATCGCAGCTCCTGGATTCCACCAGTCCTGACTCCCCAGGGAGCCGGAAACTCACCAACTCTCTTATAGACCTGGCCTGCCATGGCTGATAAGGGCCGGTCACGTCCCCCAGTTGGGCGCTTCAGCTCCCCTCCAGGACGGAGGCACTTACTCCCCAACCCATGGCAGCAGCAAACGCTCAAGGCCCCAGAGCCCTGTCCTTCGCTGAGTGCCTGGGCCACAGGAGCTGCCTGGCTAAGGGGATGCCCCCCCTCGAGGAGACCCACTTCCAGTGGTCAACACTGGGGCCTTAGTGCCCACAGATCTTTCTGGAATCCTGCTTGGCCACACGTGAGCTGTGTGACCTTCAGTAAATCACTGACCCTCTCTGAACCCCTGCTTCCTCATCTATAGAGAGTAATATCAACCTTATGGGTGGTTGTAAGGGTTTAGGCAGGAAAGTACTTTTCTGTCTCTGCAGTTGGGAGCCCACGACTCGGGCCTGAGGGTGTGCCAATTTCCCTGGCTCCCAGGGAGAGACGGTACTTGGGTGCAGTGTTCCAGGAACCTCCCACTTGGGCAAGTTTCTTATTTGTGTCAAGACCATTCTCTTCCACTTCATCCTCAATTCCTGCCATGGGCACCACTGTTCCCCATCCACCCAGCCTGCAGATAAGCCAGTGACAATGTTATCGCAGCTGCCAGGCCCTTTGGGGCAGAATTCCTTTGTTGGGCAGTCTTGGCTCCTGCGGGGGTTCTGGGTGGATTGAGGTTTAGATGGACTTCGGAGAGGGCCTGGGGCAGGACCTGGCTCCTTGTGGATGCTCAGTGAGTTCACTGGATGCACACAGTTGGGGACCCAGCGCTCTGTGGATGATGGGCAAGACCTTTACCTGGAACGAGCGAGACTGGAATTGGAATGAGTGCTCACCTGTCACTGTGTGGCTGGGGGGCAGTGTCGCAGCAGGAGTTAGGAGGCCTGGCTTCTTACTGTGTGACCCTCAGCAAGTCACTTCACCTCCTGGGGCTTTTAAAAACCATCTGTCAAGTGGAGATAATGATAACAATTGTGAAGTGTAAAGTGCACTATTGATGGATGAATGGATCCAGAAGATGTGGATACAAAGGAATATTACATACATACAAAGGAATATTATTCAGCCTTAAAAAGGAAGGAGATTAGAATATATGCTACCATATGGACGAACCTTAAAGACACTGCGCTAAGTGAAATAAACCAGTAACAAAAACACAAATGCCGTATGATTCCACTTCAATGAGGTTCATAGCGTAGTCAGATTCATAGAGACAGAAAGTAGGATGGTGATGGCCAGGGGCTTAGTGTTCAGTGGGACAGAGTTTCAGTTGGGGATGAAGAAAACATCCTGTAGCTAGATGGTGGTAATCGTGGTAATGGTTGTACAATGTGAATGTACATAATGCCACTGAAATGTGCACTTAAAAACGGTTAAGGTGGTAAAGTGTATGTTATGTGTATTTTATCGTAATACAAAATTTTTATTAAAGTGCTATTTAATCACCATCTCCTGAATGAAAACAAATAACCTTAACTGGAACTGAGCCTTACCTACACGTAGACATGGCTGAATCTGAACAATACAAAATTCTGGGTGAATTCTTGATGTCGTCAACTTATGAGATGGTGACAGTGGCACTTTGGGGTTAGAAGAAAAGGGGAGACATGGGATGGATGGCATCTGTATGTAAATGCCCTAAGGTCGCTCAAGGTGGCGCCGCCACCAACTGAGATAACATCTGAGCCTCTGAAATGCTTCCCAGTTCTCATTGTGGTTATTACTGTTACCCCCGTGAGACTTGTGCCCAAGAAGGAAGATGAGGTTCTTTCCTGTGGGTTGATAGAATGATCTCACGAAAGCACTTAGCCCAATATTGTAATAAATCTTTATCTCGAGCTGAAGAAAGTTCCTCCATACAAAGGAAAAACAATATTAGACAGATGGTGGGAAATCTCATTAAACTTTTATGGGTTGTATCTTGAAATGACTTTTGTACGAAATATATAAAAGGTTAGAACGCTGAATTGTCCCGAGTGGGTTCCTTAAGTCAGCGTTTCTTAAAGTGTAGAGCGCCTGAGTTGGAATTGCCTGGGAGTCTTGTAACAAGGATGCACAGTCCAGGGTTCCCCCTAGACATGCTGAATCCGGCTCTTGGGCGGGGTGGAGCCTGGGAATTTGTATTATTGACAGAACCCTTGGTGATTCCTACTGACTGAAAAACAAGGGCCCAGGGCCAGCCAAAGTGAATTCATTAGGAAGCCTGGGACAGCACAGTGGCCATCTGGGTGGCCACCATTTTGGTGGGAGAAGAACCAGCCGTAGCTGCCAGGGGACTGAGGAGTAGTCAGGGGAGGAGGCGAGCAGGGTGACAGTCGGGAGGGAGCTCGAGCAAGAGCTGAGCCGAGCTGCCTCTTCTGAGATGACGAAATCATCAGACCAGGCTGGCTGAGGGCAGGGGTTCCTGGTGAGGAGAACTGACATTTAACCAGAAAGTTCACCTGATACTCATTCAATCGTTAACAGTGCATTTTCTGCCGTGACCACCCCAATATGGGGGTCCCCCGTAGAACTTGATCTTCCATATTCCAGAACATGCAGTCTGCCCCCTCGTTGTGGCCTTTGGTCCTCTGCGTTTTAAGTACTTGGTTATGAATTTGCTCTCACCTAAGACTGGGAGTTCCTTAAGGGCAGGAATTACCTGGTACCTCTCGGGATGGGCACACAGTAGGCACCCGGACTGCTGAATGAGGATCTGGTGAGCTTTCTGGTTACCTAGACATCAGATCTACTTGCCACACACCTCTGTCTCTTAACCAGCTGGTATTTTGCTGGAGTCCAGAGACGCAGCTCTGAGAGTTCTGTATACAGGGAAGGCAGAGCTGTATCCCGATGTCCCTCTGAGAGGAACCCAGTGCTACCCCTTCCGTGATGGAAGTGGGTCAGTGTAATCAACCTGTCCCCGGGAGTCGCCATCGCCTCGCAGAACAGTGCCCTATCGGGACTCGGGTTCTGGCAGACGGGGCACTCAGCCTGGGTGGGTGGACACCCACGGATCACCTCCATCCTGCCACGTTGACCCCCTGGGAAGAGGCAGAGTGGCTGAGGAAAGAGCCTGACCGGTGTCCACAGAATGGGTCATGCTATCAACTCGATGATTAAAATTCTCCTCTGCTCAAGCCACCCTTTGGTGAGCTTTAACATGGGGTACAGATATCTTCACATTCTTTGTCCATTTAGAGAAATCAGCAGTATATCTGTCCCCGAACTCGTTGTCACCAATTTTCCAGCGCTGTTCCTGACCATCCAGCCAAACCATTTCCCACAGCTCATGAGTTGGTACAGACTCTTGCCCGTGGCCACCGCTCCCAGGCCAAATGCACAAGCAGGCGTGCTGTTCCGAGGTCTGCCCCCTGGGGGCACTTCCCTTTACCCGTCCTTCGGGAATGTTCTAAAGAGGGGCCGCAGTGCCGCAGCACCCACCGCCGTTGGACTCTGAACCCAGTTTGCGCCGGTTTGGAAGCCCCAGACGGCAGCACCCCAGGGCCGCGGCCAGCTCGTGTGCTTGCTAAGCTTCTGCTCTAACACTCTTCCCAGTCCCACGAAAGGAAGCTCTGCTCACCAGACAGACCTTCTCTTCGGTGTGTTGAACAGGGTCCCCCATTCTGGACCGGCTCTCAGCGCTCGTGCTCGTTGGGTAGGTGTCCTGAGATTCAGTTCTGCCTCCTGCTCCCCATGGCAGCCCTGGGATACTTGCAGGCACTTGTCGAGCCCTCTCTCTAGGCGTGTCCCTCACTGTCGCATTCACCTGCAGCCATGCAGAGTGACTTCTAGACTTGCCTTCCAAAGCCGTGCTGACCCGAACATGCGTCCTGAGCTATGACGTAGCCTCAAGGCTCAGAGACCAGACTCTGACATCATATAGACTTCATGGGTTCTCAGACAGCAAGAAATGTCTAGAGTTAGCTCTTGGACAGCTGCTTCACTCAGCAAATGTTTCATGAGTACTTACCCCATGCATGAAGATGCCGCGATGACTCGTGCCCGGACTGCCGGGGCCCGTTCAGGAAGAACAGCTCTAAGAGCCCACTTTTGGACATCAAGTGCCTGGCACACAGTTGGGGCCTCCCTTCTCACACCCCAAACCCCTTTGATGCTTGTGGAAGGTGGGGACCAGGATTAGTCTCCTATGGGCCTGGGTCCTAGAGTTAGTGATGCTCGTTCCTGACACCACGAATGTTGGGTGGTGAGGGGCACATGTTTTCCCCGAGTCACTCAAGCATGCTGCTGCAGACAGCATTCCTGTCAATGCCTAAGCAAGGCTAGAAAGGTCCGACAGTTGGTTTGTTCCTCTTCCACGCATTTTAAGAGAGGTTTATTAACCCATTACTATGCCATCTAACTAGTTCAGCAAGGGCCTGCCCTCCTTTTGATCCATACTCCCTGGTTCCTGAGCTACAAATCACGATTGTCTGCATTTTGCGGCCTCTAGATTTCTGGTCCCTTTCTTATTCAGCTCTGTTTAACATTCTGTTTGTTCTGTTTGCCATTTAGATGATTTCCTATGATGGTTTTTCAAATGCCAAGGAGGGTTTTAGGCAAGTATGGATTGCTGCTTAATGAGTATTCAAGGTGTAGTAATGGTGTATGGTTTTAGTTAAGCCACATGTAGTCAATACATTTATCAATCATCTACCTATGTATCTATCTATAATGTTTCTGCTCAAACACACACACACACACACAGATGCAAACATAGATACACAACTATATTATGTTTAGAATAAAATATACACACAGCCAGTCACACACATCCTGTTCCATGGAGACAATTCTACAAGGGCTTAAACTCATTGCTTAATGTTCAAAGGTATCAAAAGACTAATCCATGCCCAGCCGGTGTGGCCCAGTGGATTGAGCACCCTCCCATGGACTGAGAGGTCCCAGTTTGATTTCTGGTCAGGGCACATGCCCCGGTTTTGGGCTTGATCCCCTGTGTGGGGCGCGCAGGACATGGCTAATAGATGTCTCTCTTACATCGATGTTTCTATCTCTCTCTCCCTTCCTCTCTCTATAAAAAATCAATAAAAACATAAAAAAAAGACTAATCCATTCCTCAGGATCTGGGTCTTTCAAGCTGAAGAAATTCAGTGCCCTTACCAACTCTAAAACCCGTGTGTGGGCGTTGAGTGGTCTGAGGGATTTAAGAAGCATTTGTCAAATATTGCTGCGCTTTCCTGACGGTCGCCAGCGTTCTGCTGGGGGCGGGGGGGGGGGGCAGTGAATGATGAGGGTGGGAGCAGTAGAGAGATGGGAGGCACTTTGTGGAGCGCTCCCCCTGTGCGGTGTGGTGTGACAGATCAGCCAGTGCCTCCCCGGTGGGTGCGGTCACCAGTGTTCATGGAGGACTGTCATGCACACCCCCACGGGCCTTGCTGGGCTGGGCGGGCCAGGGCCCAGGGCACTTGCTTCACCCTGTGGAGCAAGGCTTCCGTGGCCAGAGAGCTCCAGGCCCAGAGTGAGGGTCATTGCCAAGGACACAGCTCCGGGGAGCCAGAGCTCAGGCTTTCTGCTCCCCCCACCAGGTGACCCAGGCCCCGGTGTGCATCGTTCAGACTCATCCAGAGGAGAGGGGTGATCTTCCAAGGGGCTGGAGGGGTGCCAGGCCCCAAGCGAAAGGCTTGGAAAGAGACCTTGAAGAAAGCCACAGATGTTCCACGGGGGCTTGGTTGGTGTGGGGACAGCTGTGGCCCACGCAGCCTGGGTCGGGAGCTGACTGTGCCCACAGTGTGCTGTATGACCTCGTTTCCTCCCCAGTGAGACGATGCTGACGCTCAGACTCGAGAGGCCCCGCCCATATCTTCTCTCCTCCTTGGGGGTAACCTGCTCGTGGTTATTACACTTTTCTGTACCCCCTCTCAGAAACCTGCCCCCCGCAGGTAAGCACTGCAGCTCCATAGTCAAGAGTCCGACTGAGAGTCACACACATGGGGATTCGAATTCAGCTCAGACTGAATTCATGGAAGTGCCCACCTGAGAGGGTCGTGAGGACACAGGTGACCAGGGCACCCAGCAAGAGGCTGGCAGGTAGACTGTCTGGAGAGCAGGAGGTCCAAGAACCCTGCAGAGTGGAGCTGCTCCACAGGGCAAGGTGCTTCCCCTCCGAGGGATGTTTCCCGCTGTTGTATTCAAATCCCGTAACAATGGGCTGCTGTGCTGGGAGGGGCCGGGGGTGGTCCCTCAGATCCCTGTGGCCTGCGTCCGCTGGAAGGGCAGAAACCTCTTTGGCTGGACATCTGGACCATGGACAGGGATCTGAGTGAGGAGGACAGTAAGTACAGCTGGGTGGGCATGGGCGCCCTCCTCTGCAGCGGGCACTGAGCCCTTAGTGGAGCCCAGGTTCTGGATCTGCCCTGCTGAGAGCATCCCTTCCTTCCTTCTTTCCTTCCTCTCGTGTGCAAAGCCCACTTACAGCTGCAGCTGTTCTGCACGGGCCTGGGGCAATAGGGAAGGATGGTGGAAAGCCCAGAAGAGAACTTTCTTCCCTAACCATGGTAATACCGTCCAGGTCTTCACTCTTGACCCTTCCTTTCTCCAGCTGCCAGTCCCCACTCCTGCACAGCCAAAGGCAAGTGTGACTGTCAGCATTCGTATTTCAATCACTGTTGGGTTCAGTTCCAAGATGAGGTTAATTTTAAAGAAATGCTGTGAAAGGTCTTGACTCATGGTCTCCCTCTAGCAAAGAGCCCGTGTGTTCAATACCTCATTACCGCTCCCGAAATAGCCTGGGTGACCCCATCCTGTTGTTACTGGGACAAATACAATAGGATCTAAGGACTATTTAAAGAGATGGAGAAAGAAATGGTATTTTAGTAAAAAATGTGCTATGTTTAAAAAATGGACCTTTTTTTAAGCCTGAATTTGGAACTTGGAATGTGGTACAGTATCGGATTGGGAATTGGGAGGCTAGGGTCCAGTCCTTCGCTATGAATTTGCTGTGTGATCGTAAGTCGCTTAACCTCTCTGAGCCCCAATTTTCTCATCTATGAAAGGAGACTGGGTGAGGAGGTCTTAATTGGAAGACCATGAAGGTGTGGGTAAAACATGTGAATGTGCTTTTTCTGGAGGTGGGGTCAGATTTAATTAGAATCTCAGAGAGACCTGTGACACTAGGTACATTTTCATAGTTACTAAACTCGGTGACCTTGAAGGTCCTTCAGGGGTCCAACACTCTCTGTTGTCTTCAAGGTTGTTATCCCAAAGCATTAAGCTTCACAGCCGAAGTGGGGTACAAAATGAACTCACTAATCTTAGATCTCAATTTAAATTTTGGTGGGATCCTTTTTCATAGTGAAGTGGGAGCTGTGTGGAGATATTTTAGCATGTGTTTGACGGGGACCTTAATCTGATATGTTGGAAATCGGGTATTTGTAGTCTTATTTTAATAAACTCCTATTAACATTCAAATGCAATCTTTCCTCTTCAAAACACTGCTCATTAGCAGTCTTTCAATGCATACTGGAGTTCCTCTTAGTAGAAATGAGCTAAGTCAGATCTCAATTCAAATCCAAGCTGTGCCTCCTAATTGCTGGGTGACTCTAAGTCACTTAACCTCTGAGCTCTATTTCCCCCAATTAAAACAGAGACGGTGTCATCTTGCAGATTCAGTCAAGGATTAATTGGTACCTAAGACACCTCTCAGCGAGAGTAGGGATTGAATAAATATTGACTCTAGAAAATTATCAGATTTTGTCCCCCAGAGCTTTACAATTAAACTTATTAATGGAAGATATTGTCGCCTGCCATATTTCTGCTTTGGCATCATCCTTTTAGTAAGCAAGGTGAGAGTAAGGTGAATACTTTCATTCTCTTAAAATTCTAAAATGAATGACAGGCCCCGATTCTGTCATAGGGGTCACCCTCTGTGCTGATCTAGAATATAATCAACCCTCAGGTAAGTACTTAGGGTCTCCTGCAAGGGATGGGATTGCTCAGAAAAGTTTTTAGAAACTAAGTTGATGAACTCTGGAACTAAGTAAACATTTCTCCAGGTTTCAGACTTACTAATTGCTATAGGACTTCCACACTTTAAATGTCCCTTCATGTCCCTTCTTAGGGGAGAGCTGGCTGCCCATTTGTCCAGTTGAGTTTCCTTTCCCAGTCACTAAAGTGCTGTCCCTTCGTTTTCGAGTCTATAATGTGGGTAGCTTTAATGAGAGAATATCTTCCTCCAGTGACACACTTTGGGACTAAAGGTGGATGGATGGGGACATTCTGGGATGTGGCACCCACAGTCCTTGAAGGCCATTGAGCACCGCCACGCTCAGATGCTGGGATGTCTCCCACAGCATCACCAACTGGAGGTAGCATCTCCCTCCACTGGCTGGAGCACCATCAGTGGTGGGCTGGCCCCTTCTACAGCTGACACTGTCAAAAGCTTTCTTATATTGAATCGATATCTCTTTCCCTGGATCTTCTACTCCTTGGTTTTTATTCTGTCTCCCCAGGCTACTCAGAACCTGCCTGTCCTATGTTTAAAATAAGCTCTCTTCTGAATCTTTTCTTCTCTAGCTTCGCCAGGTCGTATTTCTTCAGTGGTCCCAGATGTAAGGTGTTTTTAATCATTCTTCTCTTGGAGGGAAATGCCCTAACTCAGAGCTGAAGAGTAAAAATCCCCTCCCTTATTCTAAAAACCATATCTTTTGTAATATAACTTCTTTTATTGCAGAATTACACCCCTCCCAGAAATGGCAAGTGACAGCTTTTTCGAGTAAGACGGGCTGTAACTGGAGCCCCTGGTAATGTTGGGAGGGTGCTGCTCTGGTCTAGGACCATAGCACCGTGGTGGCACCTCCTTACTCCCGGGCACTGGTCCCTAGCGAGGTGGGGGCAATGATCTGAAGTCACAAAATTGTCACCGCCAGTGACTCAGTGCTGAAGAGATGGGACTCTCCCTTTGGCATACGGACCAGCTCTGCTCCCCACAGGCTTGTTCATTAGAGCGCCCTCCCCTCGGCTCCGAGTTGGAGATCTGAAGCCATCAGAGTCACTTGGTGGGAAAGGATGCTGGACTTCTTGTCCACTGACCTCGGGGCCTCAGCGTTTTTCACACATCCCTGAGGATGGAGACACAGCCACCAGGAATGCAGGCCTTGGCCTCTCGGGGTCCCTCTGGTCTTTCCTGCAGGCTGCCACATTTCTGGAAGGGGATTGTGGGTCTGGAAACTCTTAAGGGAAAGCTACTGTCCCCTGTGGGGAATAAGAAGTAAAATCCTTAATGACGTCATATCATAGCTTAGAGAGGAGCCCAAGGACTCTCCCAGCTCGTTTGCAGGTCTCTCATCCACCGCACGGCTTGCTCCTGTTGGTGACTGTACTCCCTGAGCCCTGTTCTAGGGAAAGATGTCCTAAAAAGTCAAGTGGTTTTACCTGAGATGACACAGCAGGCCAGCTATTTTGTGCTGTGCTCATGGCTGAGGGAACAAGGATGAGCAGAACATCGACCTATCTTCAAGGTGTCCAAAGTCTCGTCGGGGAGGCAGACCCCAAACAGGTATTTTACAAGTAATAATTCTCATAAAGCCACTTGGCGAAAGCAATGATGGAGAGTGGCGTTCTCTCGCAAAAGCAGTGGCGTTCTGAGATCACAGAGGAGGAGAACCACACCCGGGCCGGCTTTGCAGGAGGTGACCTCTGGGCTGAGCCAGGCCGGACCAGGTGATGGGGTGTCACGGTCAGGAGAAGCCAGAGCAGGGGCCAGGGGAAGTGGCACGGGGCACGTGTGAGCATCAGAGCAGACACGTCCCCTCTAGAAAGCAGAGGTAGCTCTTAGAAAGCCCGGCCCTCATGGGGGCCTCTCTGGGCCTGATGGCGCCTTCCCCAGAGCACGAGTTGTACTTTCCCACGTGGTGACATGTGTCGTAACATTTGCTGTCTTCTTCCTTGCCGTACCAGATGTAACTCCAGGGAAACGTCTTTTAGGTCTCCTTTCTCCCACTTGTCTTGATGTTGGTCTCACTCACGTTATATTTGTTCCCCCAAATATTTTCTCAATGGCCCCCACCCCAGAGCTCCCACCCTTCTCTCTCAAGCTCCAAGCAGGCTTGTCGCTGTCTCCCTCCCCCTTCCGCTCTGCGTGTTGTCCCCACCACCGCACCCTCCGGTCAGCTGTCTCCCCTCCTCTCCCCTTGCTCTGGGTCACACAGGAAGGAAGAGTTTCCCCATCCTGTGAGCAGAGGAGAACCCTCTTCCCACAGGTGACACAGGGCCTTTCTGAGCAGCTCCGGAGCTCGGACGTTAGCTGTGGGCAGTCGTGAGCCACTGTGGCATGTACGAGGGGACGACCGGGTCAGGCTTCCTGGTCTTGCTGGGAAGGCCTTTAATTAGTGTAGCCAATTGTTTGTTTGTTTGTTCTTCTTGACAAAACAGGGCTTCTTTCTTTTTCTTTTCTTTATCTTTAATCACCTCGACCTCCTTCTCTTTCTCTTTCCTTTTAAATTGTGGTAAAACACACATAATGAAACATCTGCCATCGTAACCATTTTTAGATGTGCAGGTTGGTGGCACGAGGCCCCTCCGCACTGCTGTGTGACCGTCACCTCCATCCACCTCCAGAATGTTTCCATGTTCCCTCCTGAGACTAGACCCATTCAACAAAAGCGCCCCCTTCTCCCCCCCCACCCCGGAAACACCACCCGACTTTCCGCCTCTGTGAATTGGCCACTTGGGTCTCTCTTGCAGCATCTTAAGTATAATTTAAATCACAAGGCATTTATGTGCACCGACTGTGTGCAGGAAGGAGGGGGTTCCCTGTCTAAGAGGGGCTCTCACACCTGTCGAAGGAGATAAGATATAAAACAAAGTAAAGCACGAGAGCGGTGGGAGCCATCTGAGCAGAACAGGGGCACGATTTCAGTGCCTGTAGGGTGATTCACCTGGAATCCGGGCCAGAAGACACGGGCTCTGTTTACCCTCTGAAATAAAGGGATTGGCGTTCTAATAGAGAAAGTTAAGAGGTTATCCATTAATTATGGCTTTCTCTGCAAGGAAAATTCCTTTCCGTACAAGCAAAAAATAGCTGGTGGTACCACGGCCTTGGTACCACTGTGCAAAACGTTCTCAGTAGCCACTTGGTGCCATTTGCATGGAGCAGTAGGGTGGTCAGCTAAGTGGAAAGGTCATTGGGCTCGGGGTCAGGACCTGAGTTCTAACTACTGTTCCTGTCTCTGCTTTGAAGTCTGAGCTCATTGCTCCAAATCATCTCTCTGAGCCTCATCTTGTCCTGTTACAAAATGGAGAAAACAGTGGTTGTCGTGAAGCGCAGAAGAGATCCTGCCCGCACCATCCCTTTGTGTGTGTTAGGGTGGGGTGGCCCAGCTGGACCACTGCCCTGGAACTCAGCCCCAACACCGTGGAAACGGTGAAGTGCCTGGTGGCCTCTTTGGAGTGCCCTGCGCTGGGTGTCACACAATGCCCCGTGACGTCCGCGTTCCTGTTGTGCCCGATGAGATCTGCACAGGAAATGACGCGTCCCCCTGGAGTTCAGCCTGGAGTCCTTTATTTTTGTCCATAACAGAATGGTGAGATTAATTTAGCTGTGACGAATTATGACTGCCCCGGGAGGTCAGGGTGGCTCCCCGTGATGGATGGAGCTCGAGTCCCCCACCTCTCATTCTTCCCCTCTTCCTGCCCCTTTGTTTGGTTTCCAGCAGGACATGGCAGCCACATGGCATTTCCCTGTCTCCTGGTGAAGGACAGTATTGATGCCCTAGCTGACCCGAGACTTGTGGGTGGGTGGGGGCCGTTGCTTTCTTTCTATGCTTGACATTTTCACTGTTCCCTGGCTTAGAGGAGCACAAAGAAAGAGGAAGACCCTGCCTCCTCGGGCCCGTGACATTGACTGAGCATTTATTCAATGCTGGCTCAGGGCTCAGAGCTGCATTTGCACGGTCTCATTAGAGGGCACTGCTATCCGCTCTGTTTCCCAGCTGGGGGAGTTGAGTTCTGCAAGGGTGTGTGGCTGGCACAGGCTCGGGTAGCACACGGCACAGCTCCAACGGACAGAGCCCAGGCTCCTACCACTGAGCCTCAGGGATTCCGAGTCCAGTCACCCTGGCTGCAGTCCAACCCTGACCTTCACCTTTACTTCTGATAACGGGGCTCCGGGGAACTGCAATGGACGTGCCTGGGTCCCGGTCCCAGAAAGTTCAAATTCCAGCCTCTACCGTCCTGACCCCCTGCACTACCCTACCCCCTCAGCCATCCACACAGGTGACTGCCTGATCAGGGAGGGTGCAATACGGCTCAAGGGCCACATCTGACCCATGGCCTGTTTTTGCAAAGTCTTGTTGGAACAAAGCCTCTCTTATTGGACCGTAGATTGTCTGTGGTGGCTTTGAGGCCGCAGTGACTAAGCTGAGTGACTGAGACAGAACACTTGGCCCACAGTCTACAGTATTTACCACCTGACTGCTGATAGAAAATGTTTGCGGGTCCCTGGGTCCCTGGTGGCTAAAATAGCTAAGAATGCTAATAACTGATAGGAACAAAATGGTACTGAGAACCAAGGTAGGCGTGATTCCATATCATTGTGTTGGGGACTTCGGTACCCATGGGCAGGCCTGTTTGAAGCATTGGGACTGTGCCACTTTGCGCCACACCGGTGCCCATCCCGGCTCTCTCACTGTTTCTTGGCAGAACGTCTGCCTGCAGAGATGTTTTCCTGCTGGAAAGGGCGCTCGCTGCACCTGCAGACACCCTTCTGTTTCAGCTTCCTTCCTGAGTTTCCTGCAAGGAGCAGGAACGTAGATGCCTGTGGGTTTGGGGACAAAGACACCTCTGCTTTGGGGGGAGGGGCAGAAGGGGCTTGTTCATTTGTCTGATGACACCCTCCTCGCACTTGGCCACGTGTCTCAGCGTTTCAGGCTTTCTCACCACCTGGCATCTCCACTTCCAGACAAACGAGGCTGCTCCAGGTTGGAACGAGACCTGCTTACTCTTCCAGACTCTGTTTTTATTAAATGCAAAAGGACAGTTTTATTTTTGTGGAGGTCAAGACCTATAGGCTTTAAAGAGCTGCAACCCCCCCAAAGAAAACAACAAAGAAAAAAGGGAAAGGGAAGGAGGGCCCCAGGGGAGGTGGTGGAGCAGCTGGAAGTGTGACCTGAGTGTGCTTCAGTGACTTCCTGAGAAGAGAATCCTCTTCCGGACATTTTCATCAGTTTACCCTTTAGAGCCACTTCCTGTGATTTAATGGGCAGCTGGAAAGATGGTGGAGGGGTTCTTGTCCCTCAGCGGGGGCTCAGGGAACAGGTTTGGGGGGGTGCATTGGCTGGAACCGGGACAAGGAGCCTCCACCCTGCTCTATCCACCGCGTGCACCCTGGGAGTTCTGGGGTGACCTTGCGGAGCCCCAGACTCCTCATGCCGAGTGGAGTAGAAGTCCTGCCACAGTAACTCCAGGTGGGAGGTGGGGTGAAGCAACAAGTGTGTGGGGAGGTGCTCCATGGATTGTCGCGTTTCAGGGGACCAGTTCTTTTTTTAATCCTTACCTGAGGACATTTTTGCATTTATCTTCAGACAGAGCGGGAGGGAGAGAGGGGGAAAGAGAGAGAGAGAAACATCGACGTGAGAGAGACACATCGAGTGGCTGCCACCCACATGACCCCAACCGGGGCCGGGGACAAACTGCAACTGAGGCACGTGCCCCCAGCGGGAACCGAACCTGGGTCTCACTGGTCCGCGGGCCGACGCTCTAACCGCTGAGCCAAACCAACCAGGGCCGGGGCCAGTTCTTACATCATGCTATATTATGCCTGGAGTCTCAGGCCACGTGTACATATGTCATAGCTTGACTGATCAAGATGAGGTTTTAAAATTCTTATTCTTATTTTTATTTTTAAATTCAGTATAATTTTGTATTAGTTTCGAGGGTATAGCATAGTGGCTATGTGGTAGGTAGCTAGACAGACATGAGCAGAGCAAGGTACAGCGGTCACCAGGGAGGAAAGCCCCGGGTGCCTAGCAATGGGCAAAACTGGGAAAACAAGGACCTCGACCCCGGGTGACCTCTCCTCCCCCAGCATGTCACTGGTCATGTGGTCAGACCCCCTGACCTTTCCTATCGCTGGTCATGCACTCGGACCCTCCCCTGACCTCTCCTCCCCTGGCATGTTGCTAGTCATGCAGGTTAGACCCCCTTAGAGGGTGTCAACATAAGAAACATTCAAACCCGTGAAGAATTTTTATGAGTTTATTTGAGCCAAACTGTTGACAATTGCTGGGAAGCAAAATCTCAACAGACTGACGTAATGCTCCAGAGAAGGGCAGTTTTGCACCTTGTTTTATACGTTACAATCCAAAGAGAAGACGTGAGTGGGTCACATGAAATCCATTGGTGATAGATTAGGGAGGTGGGCGAAAGCAAAGCGGGGAAACCTCTAGGATTGGATGAAAGTAAAATGATAGACACACATCTTTTACATAGGTGGGTACAGGATAGTTGACAGTCAACAGTGAACTCAGTAACAGTGAGGGGATTTGTGGTCTCCACAGAGCGGTGCCTGTGCTTTGAGGGGCCCGGAAAGAGGCAAATTACGTTGACATTCCACAGATATGTCATCATAGATGCAAAAAGACAGTAGACAGGCTCAGTTAAGGTAAAGATTGACCTTTGTCGGGGAAGATGCCTGCCTAGGACGTGACCACCTGTCATAAACTGCTTTTTGTTAAAAAGTTTTCATTTCAGACCATCCTTTGTGGTTACTCTAGGTCTTTGAGTTTGCTAGGCCGCCACCCAGGTCTCTCCTGAGCTTGTCAGGTTAGCATGTGGCCCCTTTTCATCCGCACATCCTCATTTTGGCCATAAATCAACCCAAAGGATGCATGGATGCCCAGCCTTTTGGTGGATAACGAGGTCCCACGGCACAAGGAAGGCTCAGTGCCAGCGTTTGTCTTGCTGGACGGGTGGACCACTGGGGATGGGGCAAGACCACAATCTTAGATGGCATTCAAGGTCCAATATTATGTATTACTATCCAAAATAAAAAGGCAGGTGCATGGGAGGTAGTCCGATCCTTTATGTCCTTGTTAAAAAAAATTCTGGATCATTTCTAATTTTTGAGCTACCATGATCTGAGTCTTTTTGCTGCTTATCTAAGTTTTGTTTATCTGTCTCTAGTATAACATTTACATACCAGGAACAAAAGCCACGGTATTAAAACAGTAACGCCAACTAGGAACAGAAAATGTCTAATACTAGGCAAGGAAGGGTCTGAGGGAACAAACATCCCAGCCAACCATGGCACCCTTTCCATGTATTATCATAATTTTTAACTAAGCTAATTATATGTTTTCCTCCTTCACCCACTCTCGCTTGTACCTTATGATATGTTTGGTCAGATGAATTAAGACTCTCTACTATTTCGTTATCCAGAAGCTCTAATTTTTCTTCTGGCCAGTTAGTTTCCGTGGAAATGACTGCATGGGGGAGGATTAAGTTCAATTTCTCAATACATTGGATTTCCAGTATCAATATTATCATAGGTTTTATTAACCTCAGGCAAAGTTATTCTGCCTATAATGTCAGTATTACAGCTTATTCCCGTAGTATTTAATGTGAACTTGGTGTTATTATAATAAAAATCACTTAGTATAACAGAAGAATTTTCTAACCCTTCCCAACAAAAACGCCCCTCTCCTTTTGCCGTATGTGATTTGTTGGGGCAGACACAATAGGCCAGGACTGGGTGAATTCAGTATTCCATATAGATTGTGGGTACAACCATCATCTTTTCGATGTTCACAATCGGACAGTGAGATGGGTTCCCATCGTTCATTATTTTTAAACATGGCCCATCTACTTCCCATTGGAAGTATTCTAGTGTTATGGAGGATGGTCCCTATGCCAGCCAGTTGAACCACTGAGAATTTGATCTTAGGATCGAAACAAGGTGCCTGGGCTTTTAAGATACAATGTCGTATATTGCATTTTCTATCCAAAATTTTCCAAAATCCAGGGGAACCATGTGAGTCCCATATGTGCCTGGCCTGGGCTGCTGCACCCATTACAGTCGGCCACTGTTTCATGGCCCGTCAGGTTCCATGTGCATTGGCAGAGACCGTGGGCCCTGTTGGGTTAGGGTGCAGGCACGCTCCCGACGCTGGGTTTGTGCCTGAGTGTTTACAGGCTGTCGAGTCGGTTCTGTCCATTGAGCTAAGGCTTCGTTGTCTTTCCATGCTGCTTCCCGCCCTTTTCCTTCTTGAAACAGCGTTCCCTCTATATGACCTATTTTAGATAAAGAGCATTTTTCTAATGAATGGCGTTCTTCACTAGCTGCGAGTTCAGCTTGTCCCAGGATACCAAACCCTGCCCCTATTCCTCCAAGTATCCCTTTTATTGCTTGTAGAGGGTCAATGTTGTGGACCCACCAGGAATGTTGTTGCCATTGGGTAGCTATGGCTTGGAAGCAGTTGGGGTATACTGAATGAACCTCAAAATGTTGACTTCCCATGCCATAGTTAAATGGGTAGAGGTAACCCCAAATGAGCTGGAGTTTGAGTGTTCCATAGGGCTTCCCACAGGCATCCAGGATGCAAGGAGGGTGGGGTAGTTACAGACATACCTACCCACCAGGTAATCCCAATAATATTTGAAATGAGGACCTATTGATTTGTTTGCTGGTTTCACGGACATCCAGCCACAAGAGCATGTCTGGTGAGTCTGAGGACAAGATATGCTATGACAGACAGGGCAGGTCTGCGCAAGTCTTTTCCCATCACATCCTGGTAATTTTCTTAGCTTTTCATCATCCATTCCTATAGCTATGCAACACTCATCTAGATTAGAGCCACATGTAATTCTACCAGGGGAATTATCAGGGAGGTGTTCTTGGAGGTATTTGCCCAAGATGGGTCCTTTAGAATAAATATATCCAGAAACAAATGTATCAAAGCTCATACCGATAGTAGGAGAAGACCAATGTGTGGCCTACAAAGCGGTGACTTCATTATCATGGCAGATAATCAGAATATCATTGTCTAGTAGGTGGGGAAGATTAGCAGGTATCCAAGTTAAATTTTTCATATCTAATAAAGGAGGGATCTGGGGAGACAGATACTGTTTCCACTAGGAAACCATAAGGAGGATACTAACAATATAAAAATCATTTTATGTACATTCAATCAATAACAATTAGGTGATATAAGAACAAGATTTGAGCGGGATCAATTTGTGAGCATACAGGCCTTGTTGACGTCTTGGGATCTGCCTCCACGGTCCATGGCTTCTCATCCTTGAAAAGTCTTTGCCAGGGGAGATTACATGCTTCTGAAATTCTGGCTAGTTGAATTTTGCTTGCACCCTTGGTACATTTCATCAACCCAGAAGTCTAGGGCTGATAGGCACAATGGAAACGCTGTAGTATAGGCCAAATGTTGCAGATGGATTTTATTATTTGCCCAGTGAAACGAGTCCCTCTGTCACAATGTCACTCAGAGGCAAATCCCCAATTGGGAATTATTTTTTCTAATAGCAATTCACCAACCATTAAGGCTGTTGATCTGCAAGGGAATGCCTCAACCCAGTGAGAAAATATACACATCATAACTAATATATATTTGTGTCCCTGAAATGGTGGCATATGGATAAAATTAAATTGCCGTACCTCAAATGGATCTAAAGGAAGTGGGAGATGTCCTTGGGATCAGGGAGTGGTTTTCCTGGGTAACACTTTGGACAGATAGAACCTCTGCTGTACACTTTGTGAGCTACGGTAGGAGAAGGATTCCAGTAACATTGTTTGCTCTATGAAATCATCTTTCCTGGACCCCAGTGTGTTAGCTCACGTACGTGTTGAAGTATAGGTAGAATAGGTTTCTGATTGGGTCCAAGCCATGTCTATCTGTCTGGGTCAAAGATTCCCCCTTTTTCTTGCCATATTCACTTTTCTTCCTCCATAGCTGTCTGTTGAAAGTGGAAAAGATAATCTTTTATTGATTTAATAGAAAACAACACTCGGGTCTGAATAATTTGACTGTTCAATGCCGACTGCTTAGCTATAACATTGGCAAAATGATTTCCTTTTACTTCCACGGGGGTAGCTTTAGAATGCCCTGGGATTTTGATAATTGCCAATTGTTTTGGTTGCTGTATGGCATCTAAAAATCCCGCAACCAGTTTTCCATTTTTTTTTATGGGCTGCCCTGAGGAAGTTTAGAAGCCTCGCCACTTCCATAAAGTTCCAAAATCATGAGCCACACCAAATGCATAGTGACTAGCAGTGTAAACACTGGCGACTTGATCTTTGGCCAATGGACAAGCCCTGGTTAAAGCAATTAGTTCAGCTTGCGGGGCAGGTCTTATTTCAGGCAGATGAGAACTTTCAGTTCTGTGCACCATGAAAGCTATCGCATATCCAGATCAGTCATGTCCCTGTTCATCTTTCAGATAAGATCCCTCTGTGAACCAAACTAATCACCATTAGCAGTAGGAGTTTCGTATAAATCATTCCTGGGAACAAGAAGGCGGGCCGTAAGCAGGACACCTCTTGCAAAGAGGGTAACAAAGTTGCCGGGTACAGGCGAGTACACCGAGTTAAAGTAACAGGTGCTGAGAGCAGGAGAGCTTCATAAGAACCCAATCGACTAACAGAAGTGTTGAGTGTGATGAAAGTTCCGCAAAGATCCAACAGAATGAGGACCCTAAATAGTCAAGGGAGAGCCTGTAACTATCTCTTCTGTCTACATGCATGGCTGTAGCAGGGATGGCCCTCATACAGGGAGGGAGCACTTTTGCTACTGAGTCTAGTTGCTGACTGTAACATCCTATAGGTCTATAATGACTTCCATGTTTCGGAGTTAGACCTCCTAAAGCATTTCCCTTACTTCCACGTGTGAGAAGGAAGAAGGGAAGTTTATCATTGGCTGTCCCAGAGCAGGAGCTCTGGACAATGCTTCCTTTAGAGACTCTACAGCATGTCTCCTTTTGGGGATCCATTGAATTGGGTCAGTTTGATCTGACTTTAGTAGGACATGTAGAGGCTGGGCCATTAATGAACAGTTTGGAATCCAATTTTGCCAATATCCAGTCAAACCCAGGAATCGTCTAAGCTGCTTTCTTGTTTTTGGAAGAGGGAAAGAGAATTCCTCTAAGCCTTTCTGGGTTAATCAGTAACCCGTCTTTAGATACATGGCCAAGGTATTTCACTTGAAGTAAGAAACATTGAAGCTTCTCCTTTGAGTCCTTGTGTCCATTTGTAGCTGGCTGCTGCCCTAGATAAATTGTGTCCTTTTGGGGGTCTAGTAATGTCCTAGAGCCTAAAAGTAAATCATCCACATACTGGATCACAGTGGACTCTAGGAAATTTAACAGCATTTAAATCAGCTTTTAATATCTGGGAGAAATAGGTGAGACTCTCTGTATGTCCCTGGGGCATTACAGTCGAGGTAAATTGTCGACCTTCCCAGGTGAAGGCAAAGAGATATTGACTGTCTTTTTTCTACTGGAATGCTGAAAAAGGCACCACATAAGTCTACTACTGAAAAATACTGGCAGTCCCAGGAATGGCTGATAATAAAGTACGTGGCTTTGGAACCACAGGATATCTGGGAACAGCTCTTTTATTTATAGCTCTGAGATCATTTTCCACTTGGTTTCTTTACTGGAATGATAGGAGAATTATAGGGACTTGTACATGGAATTATAAGCTCCCCCCCCCTTTTAATTTAAAAATTCTGTTTGATAAAATAAAAACCAACAAAGACTGAGAGGTGAAATAGTTCTACTACATAGAACAAAGGATTAGAACTCAGAATGTGAACAAACAAAAAGTTGCCTATGGCCCGGGCCGCTGTGGCTCAGCGGTTAGAGCGTTCAATTCCTGGTCAATGTCAAGGGCATGTACCTAGGTTGCAGGTTCCATCCCTGGCCCTGGCAGGGTGTGTTCGGGAGGCAGCCAACCAATGTGTCTCTCTCCCCCTCCCTCCCTCACTTCTACTCTCTCTAAAAACCAGTGGAAAAAATACCCTCCAGGGAGGATTAACAACAAAGTCTCCTATGAATCTCCTGAGAAAAGGACAAAAAGATTCAATAGGAAAATAAATGGGGAAAATAGCCAATTCTTAGAAGAAGAAACAAAACTGGCCATTAACGGCATGAAAAGGTGTTTTCCCGCACTAGCAGTATGGGAAATTTAAACAAAGAGGTACCACTTTTCACCCATCAGGTTGAAAATTTGGAAAGTATCAAGGATTCACAAGGTAACTCAGCAGGTGGGAGAATGGATGGGTTCCCCTGCTTTAGAGGGCAATAAGCCCCGCCCCCTTTTTGTTTCTTTTTTTTAAATGTTTCCCTTGTAAGTAATCTTGTATAATGGGCTTAATTCCAGCTAGTGCATCAGGTCTTAAAGGATATTGGCGAATATTAGGTAGATGCAAAGTATTATCAATAGTTATTTTAATAGGAATGGATGACTTAATCTTGCCAGTATCTACTGGAAAGGGCCCAATGTTGCATTGGAACATCCTGCCACAAATGTTCAGTTTCAAGATTGTTTTCCTCCAGAAGTTCCTTTAAAATAATTATTTTCCTCATTGGTTCAGTATCTGATTCATTTAGTTCTAAATATATTTCACCCTTCTGGGAAAAGGATATGTGGGCACCATGAGTTTCAGGAAAATCTCTCCCTCTTAGGTGAATTGGGGCTGATTTGGCCAGTAAAAATATATGTTACTGATTTGGCCAGTAAAAATATAACATTCCCCAGTTGAAAGGGGACAGGTTCCGATTTAAAAACAGTCATTGCTTGGGTAGATACCCCTTCCATTTGCACAGAAGCTTTACTCCAAGGGAGAGGACAACTCAGTTGGGTAGGGTTAAGAAGGGATATAGTAGCCCCAGTATCTACAAGGGCCTTGGTAACGCCCCTTTTTATCATCATTTTCATTTCTCCTAAAGTATTAGTAAGGAGAAGGGGAAACACCCTGGCACAGTCCTTGGAGCAGCCCTAGGCTTGCTTCTGTTTGTTTTTTCTTTGTAAATCCCATTTCAGATTTCTACAGTCTTTCTTGTGGTGACCTGGCTTTTTACAGTAAAGCAGCCTCCCTCTCCCCTTGTCTCAGAGACCCCCGAGGAGATCGGACTTGGCTGCTTCATTGCTGGAGCTGTAAGTTCATACTGTGGGCAGCTTTATCTTGTTCTCCCTTTTGACTAGTTTTAGACAGTTGTGCAGCCAGAATAGGCAGCTCATCAGCATGGGTGGCCTGCCAGTTTAATTTATGTTGTCTGATCAAAGTCACAAGCTCTTCACCTAGTCCTTCCCAAACTGGCAGGTCACTCCGTGGTATTGATCAGGCAGCTTGGTCTGGCCCGGAGGGTCCAGGAGGGCTTCACGCAGATGCCTGGCGGCTTGGCGGCGGCTGGCAGGCTGGGCTCCGCTGGGCCCTCTCCGCTTGGTCTTAGGGCATCTCCACGCGGTCTGTCTGGTAGGATGGTCTGATTTCTTACCTGGCAGCTCAGGGCTCAGGAGGGAGTGCTCCTGGACGCCAGGCGTTGCAGCCTCTTCCTTGCTTCCGTTGTGTTCCTGAGTTGAAGCAGTCTCACACCTGCCCAGGTTCAAGGAGAGGAGACATACACCCCTCTTTCGGTGAGAGAGAGGAGTGTACAGAACTGTGACCATCTGTAACTCAGTATCTCCAGGGTTCCGGAATAGGACAATGTTTATAAAGCACCTGTCATGGCGACTGGCACAGAGCAGGTGGCTGTCGAACAGGAGCTGCCACCCTCAGTGTTTCCCATCCCTGTTACTGCTGCAATGCCCCCCACCCTGCAGACGTGTCCCGTCTGAGGGCGCCAGAGTGACACAGGCTTAGGGAAACTGTGAGGCCTTTTTCATGCACCTGCCCTCACTTGCCGGCTTCCTGTGACGTCGCCATAGATGCCCGCCCCCCCAGGCTCAGCACTGCCATCTTTCCGCAGGTGTGGTGGACCTCAGCTTCGAGGCTGAGGGGCCCCTGGCGCCCCCCGTGGAACTCCTGGAGAGGCTGCCCAGCTATGACTGCCTTTTCCAAGGGGGTGGTAAGTCTGTGGGGTCTTGGTTCCTGTGGCTTCTTCCTGGGGCTTCTGCTGGTTGGGGAGAGTCTCTGGAACAGGTCAGCACTGGGATAGCTCCCCTTTCCTCTGGGGCCCTGGGAAGCCCTTGTCACCGTTGGGAGGGAATCCACGAACATTCCATGGCTATGTCCACTTAAGACCACAATGATGCTGGTCTGAGAACCATCATTGTTCTTCTTTCTCACATTCAGCCAGTCTTTCCTTCTTTCACCCACAGGTATCTATCTGTTCCCTTAGCTAGCCCCTGACTCCTCCCCTTAGCCCCTGACTCCTCCCCTTAGCCCCTGACTCCTCCCCTCTCTTCCAGGGCAGCAGATATTCTTCCCACCTTTGGAGGCCCCACGGAGACCCCCAGAGCAAAGGTGCTGGTCCTCATTCCTGGAACACAGGTGAGCTGCAGGTGTGCTCTGGTGACCCTCCCAGAGCCATCACACAGGATCACGCATAGTGGTCCTCACTGTCACCCTTGCCCCTGAGAGTCCTCCTCGGGGCTCTCAGGGGACACAGGTCTCAACCCTGACAGTGCGTGGGGATCCAGACCTCCCGGATCCGGTTCTCCAGGGACGGAGCCTGGGAGTCTGTACTGTACCACGCTCTGCAGGCTGCCAGGCTGCCAAGCCAGAGTTGAAAACCATAGTCGAGATCAGGGATGCAAACTATGGCCCCTGGGCCAAGTCCAGCTCACTGCCTATTTTTGAAAGTCGATTTGTATTGGACCACAGTCCCTGTCATCCGTTACTCACGGTCTGTGGCTGTTTCCTGCTACAACAGCAGAGGTGAGTGGCTGAGACACAGACTAGATGGACCGCAAAGCCTAAAATAGTGACTCTCTGGCCCTTTACAGAAAAAACTAGCTGCTCCCTGGAGAGGCCCACGCCCTCCTTGTTTTTCGATGCCTGGGGCAGAACTCCAAGGTTACTGCCAGCTTTGTGCAGAGAGCGGGGAGCCCGAGCGCCTCCCCTTGGCCACCTCTCCCCCCTGGCCGCCCGCGGCCTCCCATGGCACACAGGCCCCTCGGGGCGCGGGCGGGCGCTGGAGACAGTGTGCATGAGGGGGGCTACCCATCGGGAGCGGGGCTGCTGTGGAGAGATCTAGGAAGATGTGAGGGGCAGGAAGGAGGAGAGGGCTCCTGCCTACGGGAGGGGCTGGGGCGGGAGGGTTTCACTAAGGAGGGGACCTGGCAGCTGGGCCTCAGGGAAGTTTTGCAGCAGGAGGGAGAGGGGTCCAGAGGGAGGCTGGGAGGGCCGCTGCTCTGGTCCAGCTCATGGCGAGTCACGGGCTGCGGGACCGCTGTCGCCGGTTCTTGGCTGTCTTCACGCAAAGTGGCTCACGGCTCCTCTGGCCGAGGTCGAGCTCCCAGGGGGCAAGGACCTCACCGAGCCCAACGCTGCCTCTTCAGCTGTGTGATACCTTCTCTGGGGTCGGTTTCCTCATCCGTGAAATGGCATAATTCATCCTTAAGGGTTTTTCTTTTTAGTTCAGAGTCTACCAGCCTGTCTCCTGGGCTCCACACTTCAGCTAACGCAACTTCGCTGCCCTCTCCCACCCCGGGCCTCTGTTCACACTGTCCCCTTTGCCAGGGGGCCCTCTCGGACCCCGAGTGCTTCCCCACCACGGTGGCCAGCTTCCCTGTGCGCGGGAGGGGGCTGCCTGGCCTGGAGGAGACTCAGCCCGCCCCAGAGCCCCTCGCCTCTCTGCTCTGTCCCCAGCAGAATCCCTGTGGTGACGGAGGAGGTAGCCCGCGAAGCCCTCCTCAGCTTCGTTCACTCCAAATGCTGCTATGGCAGCTCGGCCGCCAGCGACATTGTCATCCAGGAGCTGAGGCAGCAGATTCTGTGCAGGGTAAGAGGCGGCTGGCAGGGCTCCGGTGCCAGGAAGTGGGGGAAAGGGGCCTGGGGGCAGTGCCTGTGAATGGTGGTGACGCTGACGTCCCTTCTGGGACCCCTCTGGTCTGCAATCTGTAATAATGCGAGGAGTCCTTATTATCGATCATCCCCGAAGCTCAGTGAGCTAGATGTCACGTAAAGCACGCTGAGTACCTGTCTTAGCATGTGCTCACAGCTACCTACCTTGCAGGTGTCATGTCATCAGTTTATAGAGGAGCAATTGGCTGTCTGGGGAGGCGGAGGTACTGGCCCCAAAACATGCAGCTAGAAGCGACCAAGCTGGGGTTCACACTCAGGTTTGCTGGTGCTGAAGCCGTGTCCTCAAACACAAGGCTGAGCGGCTCCCACGAGGGGTGGGCTGAGAGAGGGCCACCGACTCCCCTTCATCCCAGCTTGCTCTGCCTCCCCCAAGTCACGTCCGGGCGGAGGAATCGTTTATTCATCACCGGGGCCTGACACCCAAGGAAAGCCCACACTGAGACCACAGCCGGGACCGCAACAGGCTCCCCTGTCACCTGCTGCATCGACAGGGCCAAGGGACAGCTACTAGGTTCCCGTTTTCTAGTGTCACGGTGCAGCCGAGCACACAGTCACATAGAAATCAGGCGAGTGGTCAGAGCAGGGATTTGGGGAAGAGGCCCCTGTGTGGCTGTGTGGTCTTGGGCAAGTCTACTGACCTCTCTGAGTCTCCAATTCCTCACATGAAAAAGGAGGAGCCAGGTGATGTCCAAGATACCTTTCTGGTTTCTGAGTCAGTGGACGAGGGTCAAGAAGGATCATGACGTCAGGCAGATCAATTCCTCCAAAGAGGGACCCTCAGGGCAGGGGATTCCAGGGGTCCCCAACTGCCAGGAGGCAATTGCTGCTCCAGAACTTGCCTCTTAGAATGCTCCTCTGTATAAAGAAGCGGGGGGCTGGAATGGCCCCCGATGGGCGCTGTCAGAGCAGATGTCCTGGGGCCCCGGCCTCCCTGCAGCTGTGCTGGCACAGCTGGAACAGAAATCCCTGTGCCGTGTGTGGGACCCCCGGTTCCCCCTGGGCCCTGGCAGGTGGGAGCGTCCTCTTTTCGCATAGTGCTCGGTCTTCCTAAAGGGCACGAGTGTGAACGTGCTGTCTTTTTCTCTGTAGTATCGACTGGAGACTTTCAGCGAATCCAGGATAAGCGAATGGACATTTCAACCCTTTACTAGTGAGTGAGACGTCTGAAATGGGCGAACAGGGCAGGAGCTAGTCTTAGCCACTGACCTTGAACGGGAGGCCCTTCTGCTCGGAGCCTTGGTTTCCCCAGCCCCTGTGAAACGAGAGGGTGGGCTTTCATCTCAGAGGCTTCCCAGGGCTGATCTTAGCAACGGCGTCCTGTCTGGAAAACCGTTTGCAGAAGGTCCCGAGAAAGTCTAACATTTGCCTTTGGCCACAGGCTGGTGCTGCCAGCGGGGTGGATGGCACAGGCAGCGTGTACACTTGGGCATCTACCTGCCCCCCATGCCACCCCGGGTCCCGGTTGGCTGTGCCAGCCCACCTCCTGCTGACCCCCACTAAGGCCTCAGGCTCTGTCTGGGAAGCCCTGCACCCTCCCTGTTATCTCTGTTGACCATTTTGGTTCATCCTTCAAGACTCAGCTCACAAGTCACCTCTCTCATGAAGCCTTCCAGGATTTCTTCTCCTGCCTCTTCCCTCTCCAGCACGATGAGTCAGTTTTCTGGGTTTTCAGAGCCCTTTATGCGACTCTTGGCCAAAGCACTTACCCTCGTGCACGCAGCTGTGTCTCTCCTGAACGGAGGAGGAAGAGGACGGTGGGGATGGAGAGCATATGATGCTAGTTCTTGTTTATCGAGGCTTCAGTGTGTGCGGCCCTAAGCTAAGCACTTACATACCTTCTTCCATGTAATTTTCATGACCATCTTCTATGGTACGTGCCACCATCATCCCCATTTTAGAGATGAGACAGTTGAAGGTCAGAGAGGTGAAGAAACTTGTCTGCAGTTACACAGCTGGAAAGTATACGAACCAGGAGTCAAACCCAAGTCTGTTCAACCCCAAAGCTGGGTGCTTAACTACGAACTCCAAGGGTCCCCTTATCTACCCTTCCTTGTAGCCCCAGGGTCTAGCCTAATGCCTGGCGCCAAGGGAAGGCCCCGTCCTATCTGGTGACTAAATGAAAGCTTGTCCTGGCGGCTGTTTGCTGTCCTTACAATGATGGCTTCTGTGTCAGACCACTTAGTAGATGGGCCACGCAGAGGGACGTCCCCCAGGCTTTGGGACATCAAGGTCCAGGTCCCCCCGATGTTTCAGGAAGAAACCAGGAAGTTCCAAGTCCCTCACTCGTCACTGGTCAAGGTAACCTGATTCTTATAACACACCCTTCCCCCTGGGCTGGGTTTCCAGGCACTAGTTTCCTGAAACATTATCCTTTCAGAAAGGAAACCCCGAAACTAGGCTGTGGGTGTATTTCTTGGCTATCTATTTACATAGCAGAAGAATGGCCCAATTCACAAAAACTGTCACCAGCTTTAAACAGTGAACAGTCACAGTCCTAAACCCTCTGGGTGTCCATCCTTCTCCCTCCTTGGGCCTGACAGTAAGTGGCTGATGTGCTCCAGGAAACAGAAAACAAAGTGGAACTATTGTTGGGATTTTTCCTGGAAGTCAGTCGGGGAGCAGAATTGAACTCCATCCCGTTTGACAGAAACATCATCACGACACGAAGTGAGGGTAACCGAATGCAAAGCCCAGCTGAGACATTGTGTTATGTTCCCATCTAATTACCTGTCTCGTCTTCACTTCAGAGCTTGATGCACGCAGGAGCTTTTGCCCACGTGTTGTCATAGCACTGCAGGTGGAGAGGACCCCGAGCTCAGCAACGCCTCCCGTCCCTTCCTCCAGAGTGGAGAGCTGTGCTGAGCCAGTGATCAGAGCCCAGTAGCTAGCTTGGCGCCTTTCACAAACATGCTGTCCACTCTTTATGGCTTCTATTCCCAGAGGCCACTTTAGCTCCTTAATGGGCCAAGGGCTCCGGCCTTTGTGGTTTAGCCTGGGAACGTGAGTTAGGGCGTGTGACTTGGAGAGAAGTCTCCTTCTTAGCATCCGGGACAGACGGGGCTGGGGCTCTGAGGAAGTGGGCACGTGATCTCCTGGGCTTGGCATTCAAGGCCCTTTGGAATCGTGGTCTGGCAGGAATGGCCCTCTCCCCCTGTGGCTCTGAATGGCTGCACCCCTATTTGGGATGGTGACGGGGTTGGGGTGAGGTGGAGGGGGTGGAGCTGCAGGTGTCCGAGAATCTAGATCCCAGGAAAGCATTTCACCTTCAGGAGTGCCACCGGTGCCACGGGCGGGGGCACTGCAAGTGCAGCGGCTGCCACGGGGCCTGCATGGTGAGTCACATGTGGCCGTTGGTAAGTGCAGTGTGGGCGGACAGAGGGCTGGCTGGGGGCTCGGGGCTCCCCACTAACAGTGGGACCTCAGGCAGGTCATTCCCCCTTGCTGGACGTCTGTTTTCCCACCTATAAAATGGGACAGTTGGATTAGGTGGTCTCTATTGGCCTTTTCCACTTTGACGGTTCCTGATTTTAATTTTCCTCCTCTTTTCTCATCCATCTGTGAACGTTCGCTGAGTACCTGTTTAGCACTAGGCCCAGCAAGGGGACTGAGACCTGGGGTCCTTCCCACAGGGACAGAGACTAGCACTTGCGGGACAGGGTGATGGGCGCCGAGAAGGTGAAGTTCACGGCGCTCCCAGAGACAACAGACGGGGCCCTGGACCCGTGTCTGAGGGCTGCTGTAAAAAACTAGCACAGACTGGGCGGCTTCACACAACAGACATGGATTCTGTCACCGTGCTGGGGCTGGGAGTGCAGAGCCCGGATGGCAGCGGAGGTCCCGAGGGAGACGCCACCGCCCGAGCTCATGGCAGCTGCGGCATCCCGGGCGGTCCTGGCCTGTAGCCGCATCGCTCCAGCCTCCGCCTCCGTCCTCACATGGCCTCTCCATGTCTGTCTGTGTGTCCTCATGGCCTTCTTACAAGGACATGAGGATTTTGGGCCCGCCCTAGTCCAGGATGACCTCATCTTAACTAATGACATCTGCAGAGTCTGGTTCCACATGGGTCCCATGCTGAGGTTCTGGTGGGGGAAGGGGTGGGACAGTGTTTGACCCAGCACAGGCCCCTGGGCCCACAGCCAGGCTCCCGTGGCATCGGCCTTCTCTCCGGAAACATCCAGGGCTCCTCCTGGTCCCGGGGTAGTGCCGGGCTCCTTGGGGTTCTCAGCTCCCCCCATTCACACCGAATCCCTTGGACACATGCCGACCCCTCGTCACTCTGAGCTGTGTCTTCCTCCATCCTTCCATCTGCCCTCCTGCCTTCCGCCCTGTTGGTCCCTCCGTCCGCCTGCTGTGCGCCCATCCTCGGTCCCCCTGAACACGACCTGTGGGCTGGCTGTGGCCCACGCCCGCTCTGTTCTGTGCCATCTCTCCTGCCATTCACCACCACCTCATGGCCTTCTCAGAGGCCCTCCCCGAGGTCCTGTCTGGGCCTTCCTCACCCCCGTTCCTCCTCCTCTCCCGCCTCCCTCAGGCCTCCCTGAGCCAACCCTGAGAGCCTTGCCTGATCACCTCTGGGGGCGTGTGCGACACCAGGTCCCCAGCCAGCCTGCCCCTCCTCCTGCTCCCTCTGGCCACGGTGCAGGGGATCAGCGAGGAGCAGGGCAGGCTGATGTCCCAGGGATGTTAGGATGTAGAGTTTGAAAGGTACACGGGAGCGGTCCTTAGATACAACGTCTAACCCTCCCATTCTACAGGCGAAGGGGTGGAGGCCAGGGAGAGGGAGGGGCTTGCTCAACATCACCAGACTGGGCTTTGAACCCCGTCGTGGGACGCTCTTTGCCCCACTCCCGGGGAGGTGCTGAGGCCTCGGTGTGTCCGCAGGTGAGGTGCCCCTCGTGCAGCGGAGCCAAGCGCAGAGCCAAGCAGCCTGGGAGGTGTCAGATGTGCTCGGGGTCTGGCAGGCACAGGTATGAGCAGGTCCCCCTGGCTCTCCTGCCTCTCGCTGTCCGCCCCTGTGGCAGGCAATCCGCCCCCCTGCCTGCCTTGCCACGCCTGTGTCCCCAGAGCTCTGTGAATCGTGGGTGCTTGGTAAATATGTGTGCAGTGGGCGGGCTTTTCCTGAGGCCTGGTATTTCTGGACAAGACTGGACCTCATCGAGCAATCTGTGGGCCAGGTGCAAGGAACAAGGTACTGCAGGAAGGAGCGGGCCAGGGTAAGGACAGACCTGCTCCTGCTTCCGCGGTGGGGCAGGAAGTGAATGTAGAAAACCACCCAAAGGTGACACTCTTAACTCTGAGGATCTGGGTCTGGAAAAACCCTCATTTCTAACTCATTGCAGGGTGTGAATGGAGGAGGAGTCCAGGAAGGTTGATTCATTGACTAAACAGTCAACAAAGTCTCACCTCTGCTCACAGGGCTTTGCAAACAGTGGGGCATTGCATTTTGTGAACCATGTCCTTTAAGGTGTTCATAAACCTTTAAAGGGAAACAGGAAACCATGAAGGGTGAAACTGTTCAAAGTTGTGTTGGTTAAAGATACTTTTTAGCTCACTGAGGCCCTGGACATCCTGCCACCTTTGACGTGGAAAGAAACTCAGGTTTCTTTCATTTTCAAGTGAAAGAAATCTAATTCAGACTGACTTCAGCAAAAAAAATAAATAAATAAATAAAAAAAGTAAATGTATAGTCCCATGTAACAGAAACATCCAGGAATATATTTCTGGAATGGCTTCAGGTACAGCTGGATCCAGGTGCTTAAACCATGTCATCAGGGATCTGTCTCTATTCCCACTATGCTTTCCTTTGTGTTGGTTTTAGTCTCAGGCAAGCTGTCTCTCGTGGCAGAGGGGACCATCAGCAGCTCCAAGCTTAGTAACCTCAGTAGAAAAGGATGTCCCTTTTCTGAAAGTTCCAACAAAAGTTCTAGGGTGGATGTCTTGTACTTCCCTGGGTGCCCATCTTTGTATCAGCCACGGTGGCCAGGGAGATGGGAAAAGCTGACTGGCCAGGCCAAGGTCCCAAGCTGGTCATCGAAGGGGAGGGGCAAGCCCATGAACCATATAGACCAGGTGGGAGAAGGGTGGTCTCCAAAGGGAAGTTGGGGCACTGACACCAGAAGCAAAAGTTCTAGATGGTGGGACAGTGGAATCAATCCATTCCACCACAGCCCCCCACCAGAAGCCACCAGGGCCCGTGCGTATCTGAGTGGTGCTGACGGTGTGTCCCTCCCAGGTGCAGCACATGCTCAGGGAGGGGACACAAGACCTGTGCCACCTGCAAGGGGGAAAAGAAACTGTTGCACTTCATCCAGCTGGTCATCATGTGGTACGTGGCAGTGTCTCAATGCAGTGGCCCAGCTGGGGGATATGGCCTGGAGTGGTTTCTGCAGAGAAACTCCATGGTTGGGGCTCTCACAGGACAGGGACCTGCTGGGAGACAAGGGCTTAAAGCACCTGGGAAGGGGAGATCCCTGGGAAGAGGCAGCATGGGTGGCGGGAGGCTGGCGGGCTTTAAACAGACTCGGTCCGTCTGATTCCAAACCCACGTTCTTAACCACCCCCACCCTCTCCACCTCCAGGAAGAACAGCCTGTTTGAGTTTGTGTCTGAGCACCAGCTGAACTGCCCCGGGGAGCTCCTCGCTAAAGCCAAAGGAGAAAACTTCTTTAAGGATGAAAACACGATGGTGAGGAGGGCTTTGCCGAGCACCCCATGGAAGCCGCGCCCCTCTTCGGGCTTTCCGCTGGGGCTACGTTCATTTAGGACAGGCCGGGAGGGAACAGAGCCGCCTGGACAGGACACAGGCATCTGGGACCCCGCAGGGGCTAGGCCGCCCTTGAATTTTACCTGCTGGACCCTTCCTCTGTTTCCCCATCCCTCCCCGCCCTCCCTCCCTTCCACAACCTTGGAGACCCTCCTCCTGTACCAGGCACCAGTCTGGGCCCGGGGGATACTGTCCAGCCAAATCCCTGCTCGTAGATCTCAGCCTGGTGAGAGAAGATAATAACCTTTCACCACAGTGTCAGAGGGCAGTAGTCATTGAGAAATAGCAACCAGCGTGAGGGGACAGGAGGGTGGAGGGCGTTTCAGCTCAGGGGTAGGGAGGTGACAGTGGGCAGTGGGGGCGATGATGTGGCCCTTGGAGCGAGGGTGTCCCGCAGAGGGCACAGCATGGCAGAGGCCCTGAAGGATGGCAGAGCAGTGCGCTGGAGGCAGCGAGCCAGGCAGAGTGAGGAGCTATGACATGAGATGTGGCAGCAGCCAGATCAGGAGGGTCCTGTGGGCCAGGGCCTGGCAAACTCCGGCCCTTGGCCTGCCTTTGTAAATGAAGATTTGCTGGGACAGAGCCACGCCTGTTTGTTTATGTGCTGTCTGTGCTGGCCTTGTGCTGCAAGGGCAGAGTCAGGGGTTGAGAGGGGCCTATGGCCCACGGAGCCTGAGATGTTTACCATGGGCTCTGTACAGGCAGATTCGCCAGCCTGCTGGAGGCCTCGGCAAGGCGCTCGGCCTTCATGGATGGATGCCTGCAGGGTCCCTGTGCTGTGTTCTCTGAGAGGGTCAGGTGTAAGCCAGCCTTCCTTCCTTCCTTCCTTCCTTCCTTCCCTCCTTCCCTCCTTCCCTCCTTCCCTCCTTCCCTCCTTCCTTCCTTCCTTCCTTCCTTCCTTCCTTCCTTCCTTCCTTCCTTCCTTCCTTCCTTCCTTCCTTCCTTCCTCTTTCTCAGCCTCCCTTCTTTGCCCCCTCACTGCGGCTTCCTGAAGGCGCACGGCAAGCATCACCCCCCTAGAAACCTGCACCCACCCCACGCCAGGCAGCCTCAGGCTTGCTGGGTGGCTGAGTGGGCTGCAGGTGGGGGAGCACTCTGTCTAAAGTCCCCGTTTGGTGGCATTCCCCACCGAATGTAGGTAATCCAGGCTCTGTGGCACTTAAGCAGTCCCGCGCTCTGGCTGCGTGGCCCAGACCCTCCCCAGCCTGGGCTCGCTCCCGTCCGCCAGGAATCCATCCGAGGCTCCAGGTGCAGGTACTCGGTCAGAGTGGCGAGGCGGCGCGTCTCTCTCCCCAGGTGTACCCGCTTGTGGACTTCCCCCTGCGGGAGATCTCGCTGGCCTCCCAGCGGGGCATTGCCCAGCACAGCGCTACCCTGGCCTCCAGAGCGCGCGTCCTTCAGCAGGTGAGCGGTGGGGACCTGGGGCTGCTGGGGGCGAGGCTTCTGGGGCCAGGTGGGTCTCCAAGGGCACTGTCCCTCTGGTCACAGAAGGGAGGAAATGGGATGTTCCCTCTGCTGGGGGCTCCTTAGAATGGCGGGGGGGGGGGCAGTGGCGGAGAGGAGCCCCAGCCTGAGGAACATGGAGACTGAGCTGGGGCCAGTGTGGCCGGAGGCAGTGAGCAGGGCAGGCCACCTAGTCCATGGTGACAGGTTTGGACTTTTATCCTGAGAGCGACAGGAAGCTATTGCAGAGTTTCAAGCAGGAATGGGGCTCCGTGAGATTTTTATCCAAATCTCCTCCACACTCAGAGAGTGGAAGGGATCCGCGGCAGAATGGGAACCCAGCGTCCTGCCTCTCAGGGCACTTCCCAAGTCCCAGGCCTATCCTCCCCGAGCCTCCCAAGGGCAGCGGTGGCAGCCAACGCTAGGGTTGCTTTGGTCTGTATCCTGGTGGCCACTAGGTGGCAGTGGTGCCCGTCCGCGGCCCCAGGAGTTAGGGTGGCTTTGGTCTGTATCCTGGTGGCCACTAGGTGGCAGTGGTGTACGATGTGTTCCTGGAAGCGGCCTTTGCAGCTGCTGGCTGGAAGCCCCTGCAAGGTGGGGGTTTGGACAGGGAATGCCCAGCGCAGTTCTGTGAGGGGTTCTGTCCACTGGGGCCTGAGTCTTGCAAAGTGGGCTCAGATCCTGGTTCTTTTGCATCCTAACCTGGTCATGGGCCACCTACTTCCTCCTCTTTGAAGTTCAAGTTTCTCACCTGTGGAGAAAGAAATGCTAAAACGGCCTCAGGGCTTTGTAAGGATGAGATAATTTTCTTTTTCCCTTTTGAAATTTTTATTAAATTTATTGGAATGACATCACTTAATAAGATTATATGGGTTTCAAGTGTACAATTCTATAATACATCATCTGTATATAGCATTGTGTGCTCAGCACCCAAGTCAAATCTCCTTCCACCATATATTTGACCCCCTGTACCCTCCTCAACCTCCCCCACCCCCTTCTCCTTCGATAATCACCATACTGCTGTCTGTGTCTGTGAGTTTTTGTTCATTTGTTGCTTTCAGTTTTATATCCCACATATGAGTGAAATCATATGGCTCTCAACTGTTTTCATCTGACTTATTTCGCTTAGCATGGCGTTCTCAAGACCCACCCCTTCTGTCGCAAATGGTAATATTTCATCTTTTCTTATGGCTGAGTAGTATTTCATTGTATGAACGACGTCTTCTTTGTCTAGTCATCTGTCGAGGGACCCTTGGTTCTTTCCATGTCTTTCTGTTAGAATAGGTATTTCATTGTAGTTTTGATCTGTATTTTCCTAATGGCTAGTGAAGTTGAGCATCTTTTCATATATATGTTGGCCAGATGTATGTCTTATTGGGAGAAGTACCTGTTCAGGTTATCTGCCCAGTTTTTAATTGGATTGTTTGTTTTTATGTTACTGAGTTGTATGTGTTCTTTATATATTTTGGGTATTAACCCCTTATCAGAGGTATTGTTTGCAAATATCTTCTCCCATTCGGTTAGTTGTCTTTTTGTTGTGTTGATGGTTTCTTTTTCTTTTTTTTTTATTCTCACCCGAGGACATTTTTTTGCATTTATCTTCAGATAGAGCGGGAGGGAGAGAGGGGGGAAGAGAGAGAGAGAGAGAAACATCGATGTGAGAGACACATCGACTAGTTGCCACCCACATGACCCCAACTGGGGCGGGGACAAACTGCAACCGAGGTACCTGTCCTTAGCGGACACCGAACCCGGGACTCTCCGGTCCGTGGACCGACGCTCTAACTGCTGAGCCAAACTGGCCAGGGCTGATGGTTTCTTTTTCTGTGCAGGTGCTTTTAGTTTGATATAGTCCCATTCATTTATTTTTGCTTTCAATCCTCTTGCCTTTGGGGTCAAATTCATAAAATCATCTCTAAGACTAAGGTCATTAAGTTTAGTACCTATGTTTTCTTCTATGTATTTTATTGTTTCAGCTCTTATATTTTAGTTCTTTGATTCATTTTGAATTAACCTTTGTGTATGGTGACAAATAGTTTCATTCTTTTGCATGTGGCCTTCCAGACTTCCAGGCACAGTTTATTGAAGACGCTTTCTTTTCTCCGTTGTATATTTTTGGCTCCTTTGTTGAAGATGATTTGCCCATATATATGTAGGTTTATTTCTGGGCTTTTAATTCTGTTCCATTGGTCTGTGTGTCTGTTTTTCTGCCGATATGCTGTTTTGATTAGAGACAATTTTCTTTAAGTCCTTGAAACTCAGTCATCAAAATGTCCTGTTCCTTCTGTCCCCTTTACATGAATATTTCCCTCTTGCTCTGCAAAGCTCCCCTATTTGCAGAAGAGAGAGGATAATTTAATTTAAAATTAGTAAATGACCATCTTGGAGCTGGAATGGACCTCAGAAACCATGGAATTGGGATACTGCAAACCCAGAGGCCTCCCAGAGCCCCCGCGGTCATGGGTGGGAGAACCCTCTTATCTGAAGGGGCCGGCTACCATCAGCTTCGTGGGCACAGGGGTCAAGATTTCAGACCTCCTAAAGTCCATATTTTATATGAAACCTTCTAACTTTTCAATATTGACAACAACATTTAAAAAAATGCTAAGAACACTGTTTGGGCCAATGGGCCTGCTCTGGCCTGAGGGCTGTCATGGGCTCTCCCTGGTCTGGTCTGAATCTACGACTTTCCCAGTAAAGCAGAGGAGGCCCAGGGAGTGGAAGTAACTGCCCAGGGTCCCACGGCTCAGAGTGGAGGAGCCCGGGAACAGAACCCCAGTTCTCCCGCTCCAAGCCCAACGTCATTCACTGCACTCAAGAGACACAAGTAACTCTTTGGAAGTCAGTGGAGGCTCGAAGGGATATTGGCCAGGGGGAGACTTGGGGCCATTTTCACTCGGCCAGACCCTGCAGGGACAATCGCGTACCACCTGAGGACGGCTTGCCAGCCCAGGCGCGCACTCCTGGCGTTGAGCCCTTTCTACGTCCCGTGGTCCTCAGTGTCCTCGTCTGTGAACCGAGCGGGGTGGGACCTTGCCTTAGGTTGGGCTCTGTAGAGGTCTCACCGCAGAACCTGCGGAGCCGGACAGGGCGGAGGGAGAGGCCGCGCCAGGGCGAAGTGCGGGCCCTGGCCCAGCCTCTGGGGATCCCCGGGGGCTCTGAGCATCCACTGCACCTCAGGCTGCCCCGGAGGCGAGCAGGCCGGGCTTCCCTTCGTCAGCACCACCCGATCCTTGGCCAACCTCCGGGGCACTTTCTGCCCTGGGACGGGGAGGGTTTCGGATCTCAAGGACCGGACTCAGAAGAGGAAGCGGAGCTGTGAGCGCAGGGCGGTGGAGGCGGTGGAGGGGTGGCCTTGCTGCGCTTTCCCTTTGATCTTAGTGGAAAAGTCTGGAAACAAGAGTGGTCCTGACACTGCTGTCCAGGCCTTCTGAGCAGTGACGTGGGTTCCCATCAGCTCTCGCCTCTTAGGTCCCATTCTGGGTTGTCTGAACCAAAACGTCAAGAGGTCTTCTATCTTTATCTCCAAAGTTATCACTTGGAGACCAGTTTCTAGCAGATGGAGAAATCTCAGTCTCACAATCTCATTTCGTTGCCTCAACAACCGTGCCGTACAAGCGTTATCCCCGTTTCACAGATGAGGACACTGAGGCCCAGGTAAAGGAAGTGCGAGCTCCCACAGAAAGCTTCGTGGAAACACACAGCCTGACTCTGCTCCCCTGCCTGCCACAATGCCATGCCCTCTCAGCTTCCCCCAGCACAGCGGGGAGCTGCTCTCCAAACCCCTCCCCAGCCGGTTTCACCCTTTCCCCAGGGCCTCCGACCACCGCGGACTTGGCTCTTTTCCTGAGGAGGGGAAGTCAGGGTCTGATCCTGGGCCAGCCAGCCACCTCCCTCTGGGTTTGGGATCCCCACACCTGCTCTGGGACAGGGGAACAGCCAGTGCAGAAGAACTTAGGGGTTTTGACAGAGAGCCTGGCCCACAGCATGTCCCCAAGAAAGCTTCCCTTCAAGATGAGGGGTAACTTTCCTGTGTCAGTTGCATCTGTAGTTGTCAATAACAAAGCAGCGGAGAGCTAATGGGATGGGTGCCTCAGTGGGAGGGTCTCTCCCAAGGCGGCTGCTGGTTGCATTCAGGGCCCCTTGGTTTGGGAAGGCAGCTGAGCCAGTGCTCAGAGCAGGGGCCAGAGAATGAGGGCCTTTAGGACCATACTGTAGGAGGGAGTGTCCCCGGCTCTTAGGTGGAGGTGGATGCTGGGGAGGAGATTTGAGCATGAAACAGACCCAGCTATGGTGAGGAGATGGGGCTTGACCTAGATGGTCTTCCAAACCGGAAATCCCATGAGCCCACGGGCCTCAGTTTCCCCATTTGTAAAAGGAGGGGAATATTTGAGAAAGACTTTTCTCAAAGGAAGGTCAATGCAAAATCATGGTGGGGGAGGGAGGGGTCTGAGAAAATAGACTGAAACAGCCGACCGAACTTTGGAATTTCTTTGGTGTCAATGTTTGTCTTAAAATTTAATTCAAGTTGTATAATCCACTTCCTGACATTCTGTCCATGTTTATTGCGATTGTATAATCCACTTCCTAATATGTCCCTGTTTTTTAAAACATTTAAAAATGTTTACAATGACTTTATCCTCTACCTTTCTCTACCCCTCACCCCCATCTAAAAATTAATGTTTCTGGAAGATGTCCTGTTTGGCTGGTGACACTCCACCCATCCCAAGATCCCTCTGGGGATGCCTGTGCCTCACCTCATAAAACCTGGAATCAGATGGCGGTTCTGTTTGGGTCAGAGCTTAGGGTACAGGAAGGAGTGTGGTGGGAGACACATCTAGAAAGGCAGACTGCAGGCAGAATGCCAACCCCAGAGCGTGAACTTCATCCTGCAGGTAGTAGGGAGCCACCGACAGTTCTTGAGCAGGCGAGTGACTCGCACAGCACACTGAAGTTTTTCCTGGCCAATTGTTTCCTCAGCGCCAGACCGTCGAGCTGATCCCCCTCACAGAAGTTCATTACTGGTACCAAGGGAAGACTAACGTCTACTACGTCTACGGCACCGACCACAGAGTGTACGTGGCGGACTACCCTGAGCGGTACTGCTGTGGCTGCACCATCGTCTGACCCAGCGCGGCTCTCCCCCCAGCCGCCACTCGCAGTCACCGGGGAGGACCACCGAGGTCTCTGAGTCCACTCATCGTTGGCTACGTTGGACAATCGCTTACCAACCCTGCTGTGTCTGTCCTTCCAGAGAATTCACCTTGCTGTCTGCCAAGCCACAAGTCTTTCTGGTGGGATCCATCCTGTTTCACCTACAAGAATTCCACTTCACACATCCTTTCAAGACAAACACTTTAAATGGTGGGGGCACAAAGCAGAGGCCAGTGCCGTGATTGATCTCGCTCTTCCCTGGGCCAGTCTCTGCTCTGGGGTGCCTCTTCTAGTGGGAGCCTTTGAGAGGCACACAAAGCAGCTGCCCCTCAATCCACACCAAACAGTGTGCTGAGGCGCAGAGTGCCTTTGTGTCCTAGAATCGGACTCCCCATTCTGTGGGTCTGGAATTCAGACATGGCCATCGTGGGAATGGTTAATCTCTGCTGCATGATGGCTGGGACCTCACCTGGAAGATTTGAAGGCTAGGATGGCTCATGGGCAGGGGGCTGAAATCACCTGAAGGCTGCTTCACCCAGGGATCCGGTGGCTGCTGGTGGCTGGGGGCTGGGACCTCCACTGGAGCTGTCAGCCGGAGCACCTACATGGGGCCTCTCCGTGAGCCTGGGCTTCCTCACAGCAGGGCGGCTGTCAGGCCCAGCACCCCCCACACGTGCTCCGACGGAAGAAATAGGGCTCTGTTCCCAAAGGGGAGCTGTGCTGGATGGACTGAGGGTCTACATGCTGACCTCTAGCATGGTGCCCGTGCAACGGGAGATCTGGGCAGTGGTTTTTGTATACGTGCGGGTTCTTAGGTTCTGTGCTGACCTTAGAGCCTGCCCACTGAGCAGGACGTATGTGCCCATCACGTGCAGGGGTTCCCCCCTGCTGCAGCCGGACCGGGGGAGGGTGAGGGCACGCCCTGCACGCTGCATGCCCGGTTGGCTTTGGAAGGGGTGGTGGCGGGGCTGGGTGGGCCACTGTGCAGCTGGCTGTGGCTAATCAGAGGCCCCTGTCATTCTACTACGCCTGCCCCTGACCCAGAAGAGGATTGTTCCGCCCCAAGAGGGCCAGTCGGTACCCTCACTTGACTCCCAAGCTCCTGCCTGCAGCCCTTGTCCCCCATGGGCTGGGAGGATGTGGACCCCACAGACCTGGTTGGGGGCGGCCATTCCCCAGGGCACCATCATCAAATGACGCACAGATGAGCACCTGCGTTCTCACCAGCCACTTCCCAGCCCTGGTTCCCACTCTTCTGTCAGGCTGTCGCTGCTTCCTGCGTGCTGGGAGTGGGGGGCTGGCTAACAGGAGTGTAAGGGACAGAGCCTGGTGGTGGTCGGGGAGACAGGGAGGGTTCCCCAAGGCGTCCCACTTCCTCTTCCTCCTGAAGTTCTGTGTGCTCCAGTCCCTGGTGTCCCCACACCTACCCTCATGATTCTCAGAGGGGACGCTTCTGCCTCTAGGGGGACTTGTACAAATGGAAGGGACAGGCTTGGTCGTCGTCATGATTGGGAGTGACGCTATTGGCGTTTGGTGGATGGAGTCCAGGGAAGCCAGTCCCTGGTGCCTGGGGACATCCCCACAACGGGGTCATTCACACCTTGCATGCCTTGCAGATACCCACTGACATTCCTGTTGCACTTAAACAGACTCTCACCGATGGTCACGTAACACAAGGCCGATTTTTATTTGACGTTAACCTCTGGTCTTTGGTTTTCCTATATGTCTTGTTTGGAGTGGCTTCTGATCCTCTCCCTTCTCTGCAGTCCAAACCTGTAACTGTCTGCTGACTTCACTGGGGCTCCTCCTGCCGCTGTGCCCGAGCGCCCACAGATCGAAGCACACGGATTAAAAATTACTTTCTTCTCATTTGTCCTTGATATTTCACTTTGGGCGTTCAGTTGCTTTTAAAAAAAAAAAAGGTATGCGGGTGATATATTATGTTATTTAGTGTATCACATGCAAATGGTATATTATGTCATTTTAGGATAAATAGGGACTATATTAAGGTTGAGGCCCAGTGGGCCATACGCAGTGTTGGCCTGTGAGCCCAATGAGAAAACCTAGCAGGAATCGGTGGATCCAAAGGGACGCTGTTCCAACGGAGGCCCGGTGAACCACTAGCCACAGGCCCCTCTGTCCCCATGGTCCTGGCAAAGTCCCAGGTGGAGACTGTCCTCTGGCCAGTTGATAGGGCCGTGTGTTTCCTCTGCAGTGTTGTCTGTTTCACGCCTTCGCTGCAGCCAGCATGTGACTTAATCGCTGTTTCTGCCTCTCCCTTATCCTAGCACTATGCGGGCTCGGACTGTGTCGTCCTAGGCCCCGCTGATGTCATGGGGGTCGAGACAGCCCACAAGCCCTAACCCCAAAACTGGCCACCACAGATGTGGCCCTGCTCCCAATTCTGTTTTGTTTTAGAAGAACATCAGACTCAAGTGGCTTGCTTTTCTTTATTGCCCTGCCAAAGGAGGACACTAGCCCTGTTAAGCAGTCATCGGGTCTCTCTTGGGTGGCCAGAGCCATGCTGGGCTTAGTGGAGGTTTCACAGAGGACAAAAGTCTCTGCCCTGAGACCACAGGATAGCATGTATGCAGAGGAAAAGAATCAATGTGAGTCAGGGAGCTTTATGCAATGAGAATGCCTAAGACCCAAGCTGGTGTTGATGGTTACAAGTGTATGTATGTGTGTATGCATGGTGTGTCCATATGTGTATATGCATGGTGTATGTGTACATGGTGTGTGTCCGTATATTTGTGTGCATGTTTGTGTATGCATGGTGAATGTGTGTATGCAGATGCATGTGTATATGTATGTGTGTGGGTGTGTGCATGGTGTATGTGTATGAATATGTACATGTGGGTGTATGCGTGGTGTGTGTGTTTATCTGCGTGGGTGCATGGGGTATGAGTGTGTAGGGTGCGTGCATGTAAGTGCTTGCCAGGTGGGGAGGATCACTGCTTAGAGGGCAGGAGGGACTTCCTCCCCCACCTGGTTTCCCTCCCTTCTTTCCAGGTCCCTGTCATTCTTAGTATTTCCTCACACTCGTCTTCAGCATGTGGTCAATGTGTTGCACTGCGGCAGACTTCAATTTCTAGCTCACGTGCAGCCCTTGATACGAAGAATGATGAGAGAACTGTTTGTTTTCATGGTCGGGACAAACAACCCAAGTGGAATTACATTTCCCAGCAGGAAAGAACCTTGTAGATACAGGAGCTTGGCCCCGGCGGCTTGTCCTCAGAATCTCCTTTTGTGTCTACTTAATGATCAGGGATTGTGGAAACAGCACGGTGTGGGGACCTTATGGACTCTGATTCAAATTTTGGCCCTGCTATTACCAGCTGTGTGACCCGGGGCAATTCTGTTAGCCTCATGGAGCCTCGGTTTCCCATCTGTGAGGTGGGCTGGCACGGCTTCCTGTGCAGGTGGGTAGAAAGGTGAGAAGAGACCAGGTATGCAGGGCTGAGCGTCAGTGGGAGCTCAGCACCTGGGAAGGCTGTGTCCTCCCTGAAGGAAACGCCTTTGGGTGGGGAGTGCCGCATGCGTGTCACGGTGCCTCCTCAGGTGGCGGGTGAGCCGGCCTCATGCACCGCAGTGACTGCCGGAGACCCCACCTTCTTCATCCTTCAGTTCAGCCCAGGCACCCTCGGGGGCACGGCTCCCCGGGCCCTCAGGGCGGGCACGTCTCACGGCCCCTCCTCAGAGCTCACAGCTCTCAGACACCACGTGTGCCACGGCTCGTGTCTGCCTCCACTGGCCGCCAGCCTCGTGGGCAGACCTGTGCTGAGCTCATCACTACACACAGCGCCCATCATCAGACACCGCCAAGTGGGACCCAGCGACCCAGTGAAGGTGCTGGCTGTGGCTTCAACACAGCGCTGGGTTCTAACTCCAGGTCTCGCCAGCTCTGCGGGGCTGAATGGGTCCTTTTACCTCCCGGGGGCCAGTTTCCTTTTTGTATTATGAGGAGTTGGGTTGGGTCCTATTTTTTCTTTTCCCATTTTTCCTTTTCTTTTTTCATGGCATCATTTACATCCCCCCCGCCCCCCTGCCAAGAAAATCGTATGTGGGACCCAGGTATGAAAACATGGTTGCTGTGGTGGAGGTCTGGGGGTGGGGCCCAGAACCCTCCTGACACCTGCCCCCTCCTCACTTAGAACCTCCTGCCATAGGAACCCACTGGAACAGGCCAGTCTCTGGGAGTCTGGGGGATGGGCTGTGTCTCTAACAGACCACAGGACACTCCTGGAAAATTCCTTCCTTTCAAGTGAAGCCCTTGACATGAGTTTATTTTCTGATGAAGTGTTTCTCAGAGTGGAAAAAGCACCATGGAAATGTCTGTCTAGGGTACTTTGGGCAGTTGGTATTTTTCCTATACTCTGTCTGGAGCAGAAGGGCCCTGGAACATCCGGATTGGGGGTCCCCTCCCTCTACCCTGGTCCCCAGTGGAGGAGGATGTTGCTCTCTGTCTTTCTGTCTTCAAGTCTGGGGTATTTCTTTGCTTTTTTTCTCATCAGCTGACAGAATTGAAATTTCTAGCTGAAAGAAAGATGTGACTTGGATCTGAGGAGCTAGTTAATCTTTTAAGCCCAAATTAGTCATTGTCATTTTAGTGACAATTCGTTTCTGTTCCGTGATTGGAAAGTCGGGTGGGACTTCCAGGGGTCTGGGACACAGGATAGGGACCTTCTGTAGGGGAGACAGTACAGTGTCGTACAAAGCCACACAGTGTGGCCTCCGGGGTCACAGCTGGAGTCAGATCCTGGCTCAGCTGGGACTTGCCCGGAGTCCCATCTGTACACAGCCGGGATGGCGGGAGACGAAGTGAACGGTGTGGGTGGTGCTCATGGTTCAGGAATTCAACAGAGATCTGAGCGGTTCGTAGGTGAGGGGATCCAGGGAGGGGCAATGTTGGGGGGAAGATATCAGACCCTCAGCACGGGGTAGAAGGGAAGGAGGGTGTTACAGACTGAATATTTATGTTGACATCCCAGTGGGATGGGGTTAGGAGGCAGGGTCTTTGGGAGGTGGTTAGGTCATGAGTTCAGAGTCATCATAAATGGGATCAGTGTCCTTATAACAGGGATCCCAGAGAGCTCCCTTGCCATGTGAGGTTGTAGTGAGACAACCTGATTTCCAAGGCTCCCTGCTGCTTTTGACTCTGTCCACCAGAGGGCAGCAGGTGTGCGCACATGAAACCTCAGAGCAGCGTCCCCTGTAAAAGTGAGTTCTTGTGGGTGAAATCAGAACTCTAGGAGGATCTCCCCTTCTCAGCGGTCCCTGGGCTATGGGGTCCCTTGCAGAGAAATCAGGGTGGGTTCAGAAAGTGTCTTCAGAGATGCATTTAGTTTGTTTTCTATTCATCAGAGACTCCAGTTAAAACTGTTTTATGCTTCCAAAGGGACATCATGGCAAATGATAGTGACATTTGGAAAGCCAGGCTTGAGATGCCAAACGAGAAGTAATGGTCTAGGTCAACACCTTAGCTGTTGAAGCTCATTCATTCATTCATTCATTCATCCATCCATCCATCCATCCATCCATCCATCCATCCATCCATTCATTCTAGACATGAACTGAGCCGCCTCTCTGGGCCGGGCACTAACTCGGCCGGGCACGGGGGAAATGAAGGAGACGCAGGCATTGACCTGACCTTGAATACTCCGGGTCTTCAAAATCACAGCGAGCATTTCTAGAGTGCCACCCCTGTGCCAGTGCTGTTCTCAGTTCATGTGTATCAACTGACGAGATTCCTGCCAGGCAGGCGTTATTGACAGAGAAGGGAACTGAGGCCTGGAGAAGTTAAATCAGGCTCTCACATCTAGGGAGAAGCAGGGATTTGAACACGGGTGGTCTGGCTCCGGAGCCCACACTCTGTCTTGTTAGCGGGGGAGGTAGACAGGATAATGACTCAGCAATAAGAGCTGGAAGAGACTCTTGCCTTGGTCACTCCTGGCTCCCAGATCTGCCGATGATGCCTCACTGAGCTGGGCAGTGGGAGGTGCTGGGGAGACGATGGCCCCAGGAGCAGCCTTCCACCCAGGGCAGGTGAGAGTTGGCGGATAAAGGGACAACTCTGAGGTGTGTTCTGTATCGCCCCCTAGTGCTCCCCAGTGGGACTGAGCTCCAGGTGCCCAGGGCAGTCCCTTTGTCCTGGCTGCTTCTTGCTTCCCTGAGGTTTGCATCCTTTAAGGAACATGCTAGGGCTGAGTGCAGTGGGAGGCTGCAGAGACCCCGAGGGCCTAGGTCTGCCTGTGGGCAGCAGTGAAGGAAGGCACTCAGGAGAGATGACATCCCAGCTGCTCCCTCCGGACCTCCCTAAACTCTATTAACTCCCTCACCGGTGTTCTCCTTTCCTTGGGAGCCCATATGCTTCTCTGAGGCTGCAGAACGTCATGATCCAGCCCCCAGGATCCCAGAGCCTTCTGAGTCCTGCATTTTCTGCCACATCTTTCTCAGACGTGCTGACCAACTAACTGCTTCTGCTTGACTTCGCTGGGGCCACAGGTCACCGCAGCTTCATTGGGAGCCTCGGTGTCCACCGCCGTAGATGGGGATGCGATGCTTCCCTCACCACGCGCTTGCGAGTCTCAGTGATGAGGCCAGAACGGCTCCGTCGGGCCAAGGGCAGCTTTGGGGGCTCCCTGAGTGGGTGCTCCACCCTGCCGGTGAGGAGGGCGGTGTGCAGCACGGGGCTCCAGTCTTTGAACGAAGGGGGATTCTCTCCGCCGCCTCCCTGGGTGCGGCAATGTTTCCATCTGGTCTTGACCTCCCTGACGGTGTCCTGGTTCCTGGAAGAGGTCGGGAGGAGAGATGCTCTACTTTTTTTTTTTTTTTTTTTTTTAATCCTCACCCGTTTGCATTTTTGCATTTATCTTCAGATAGAGCAGGAGGGAGAGAGCGGGGAAGAGAGAGAGAGAAACATCCATGTGAGAGAGACACATCGACTGGTTGCCACCCACATGACCCCAACCAGGGCCGGGGACAAACTGCAACCGAGGCATGTGCCCTTAGCAGGAACCGAACCCGGGTCTCTCTGGTCCATGGGCCGGTGCTCTAACCGCTGAGCCAAACCGGCCAGGGCGAGATGCTCTACTTCTTTCCTGTTTCTTTCCGCTGCCCCCAGACACCTACACGCCCAAGCATCTCACCTTAGAGGCTCACGGCCAAACAGCCCTCCGGACTCCATGCAGGAGGCCTGTACTAACAGAACCCTCGTGCCCTCCACTGGGTCCCTGCAGGGCTCTGGGATCCCTCCAACCTGGCCTTTCAAGCGCCAACACAACTCCCAGTTGTTTCCCTTCCGCACGGATTGCAGCAGCATGACCACGGCAGACACTTACTAGCGCGTGTGACGGGCCAGGCCCTGCTCTCACCAGGCACATGCGGAGCCAGGCTGTCGGCTGTCGGTCCTGGGTGCACATGGAGGGTGCCGCTGTGGACGGTGGTGTGTGTGTGTGTGCGCAAGCAGGGGTGACCCCTAGGGACTCCAGGGGATAAGTGTGCAGCTGGCAGCGACAGGAGGCTGCCTGTCCAGGGCCTGCCCAGGCTGGTGGGCGGCTGGGAGCAGCTGTGGCTGTGGGGAGGCCCCAGCCCGCAGCTGCTGAGGGGAAATGCATTGCTCTTCTTGGGCCCGACGTTCTCTGCTGCCAACGCTGGCTTGGCCTCTTTGCAAGGTGGTTGGTCCTCGGCCGCCGCACCTGGGGGCAGAAACAGCTTCCTTCTGGAATGCAAGTCAGGGTCCTGGCCATGGCTCCCTGCTGGTGGCGCTGTCAGGGGCAAGGTGACTCACAGAGCCCTGTCTGACCCTGCGCCCTGCTATTCGTGCACGGGACCAGACTTACTTACTCATTAAGCACCCTCACAACACACATACGGTGAGTTGTAAAATCACCTCCACACTTGAGCAAACCCCAGCTGTGTTCAAAGTCCACCTGGATGTATCAGTCTCTGTGAGCTTGGCTTCCCGTCTGCAGATGGGGTGAGAGGACTGTGTACTCCTCCTGCAGTTCTGGGGGGACTAGAGACAGGAGGTGCCCGGGACGCCGTGGACAGACCTGGCACACACCAAGCATGCGATAATTACTAGTGTTAATCTGAGGTCAGCAGTTATTATTACTACTCCTGGTACTTCTGTATTTGGGGACTTAGATGAGATAGTGCTCGGCAAAGAGTAGAAGTTCACTAGAGGGTGGTTTCATTGTTATTCTTTATTTTGTTACCATGTTTTACTGAGTTCTCTTGCCCTTACTTGGAATCCACTCTAGAACTAGAGGGAAACTTCGATTCCTTGTCTCATTTGCGAGACGTTGAAATAGAAGCTCAAACAAATTGAAAATTTTGTTCCAATTTCCTAAAGAGATAAGGAACAAAGATATGACTGAAATTCAAACTATTTGGGCTCAAAATCCAACATCCTTCCTCCTCAGCATCTCCAGGCCCACATCCTTCCTCCTCAGCACCAGTCCCCACATCCTTCCTCCTCAGCACCTCCAGTTCCCACATCCTTCCTCCTCAGCACCTCCAGTCCCCACATCCTTCCTCCTCAGCACCCCCAGTCCCCACATCCTTCCTCCTCAGCACCAGTCCCCACATCCTTCCTCCTCAGCACCCCCAGTCCCCACATCCTTCCTCCTCAGCACCCCCAGTCCCCACATCCTTCCTCCTCAGCATCTCCAGGCCCACATCCTTCCTCCTCAGCACCCCCAGTCCCCACATCCTTCCTCCTCAGCACCCCCAGTCCCCACATCCTTCCTCCTCAGCATCTCCAGGCCCACATCCTTCCTCCTCAGCACCTCCAGTCCCCACATCCTTCCTCCTCAGCACCAGTCCCCACATCCTTCCTCCTCAGCACCCCCAGTCCCCACATCCTTCCTCCTCAGCACCCCCAGTCCCCACATCCTTCCTCCTCAGCACCTCCAGTTCCCACATCCTTCCTCCTCAGCACCTCCAGTCCCCACATCCTTCCTCCTCAGCACCTCCAGTTCCCACATCCTTCCTCCTCAGCACCCCCAGTCCCCACATCCTTCCTCCTCAGCACCTCCAGTCCCCACATCCTTCCTCCTCAGCACCCCCAGTCCCCACATCCTTCCTCCTCAGCACCTCCAGTTCCCACATCCTTCCTCCTCAGCACCCCCAGTCCCCACATCCTTCCTCCTCAGCACCTCCAGTCCCCACATCCTTCCTCCTCAGCACCCCCAGTCCCCACATCCTTCCCCCTCAGCACCCCCAGTCCCCACATCCTTCCTCCTCAGCACCCCCAGTCCCCACATCCTTCCTCCTCAGCACCAGTCCCCACATCCTTCCTCCTCAGCACCAGTCCCCACATCCTTCCTCCTCAGCACCTCCAGTTCCCACATCCTTCCTCCTCAGCACCTCCAGTCCCCACATCCTTCCTCCTCAGCACCTCCAGTCCCCACATCCTTCCTCCTCAGCACCCCCAGTCCCCACATCCTTCCTCCTCAGCACCCCCAGTCCCCACATCCTTCCCCCTCAGCACCCCCAGTCCCCACATCCTTCCTCCTCAGCACCCCCAGTCCCCACATCCTTCCTCCTCAGCACCAGTCCCCACATCCTTCCTCCTCAGCACCAGTCCCCACATCCTTCCTCCTCAGCACCTCCAGTCCCCACATCCTTCCTCCTCAGCACCTCCAGTTCCCACATTCTTCCTCCTTAGCACCCCGAGTTCCTACTTCCTTCCTCCTCAGCACCCCCCTCCTAGCACCATGAGTTCCTACTTTGGGATGAGGCATTAGGGCTCCTGTATACTGTCCTCTTATTATGCAGGAAGGAGCTTTTTAAACCACTGCAGCTTACTACCTATTTAAGAAACTTTTTTCCATCTACTGTCTCAATCTGATGCACTTATTATTCCTTTGGGGCCCATTTAATTTACGTCCCAATTCAAAGATGAGACAACTGAGGCTCACAGAGGTTGAATTTCCTGCCAGAAGTCATGTGACAGTTTGGCTGAGAGCCAGAATCTCTGGCTTTTCTCGTAAGGATTTGAAGAGAGCCGCTTTGAGACCGTAGGGGGCTCATGTGTCCCAGGAGGTCCTTCTTCCTCATCACCACTACCAGCATCATTCTTCCTTCCCTGTCCTTGTCACCCAGGCAGCTCCGCCTGTTCGCGAGGCCACAGCCTGACTGTGGCTCCGTCCCCTCTTGTAGCTGCTGACTGGTGGGCTCGCTGTGTCCTGAGCTCCGTCCCATCTCACTTCTCACTGCTCAGACCACTTTTGGACATCGTGAGTCTCCTCTCCCAGCATCTGGGCCCTGGCCACCCTGAGGTCCAGCTCCGTGCTCTCATGCCAGAGCCGCCGGCTTGGTGTCCCCTGTCCCTGTGTGGTTTACCAAGGCTCCCACCCATCACGTCCTGCTGCCTCCAGACCAAGGCAGGACCCCCAGCAACGGACAAGGGAGATGTGCGGAGGTGCTGATGACAGATGTGGCCACGTCACTGACAGATAGTGACGCAGATACAGCAGAAGGAAACTGGAGGTGCACGGGAACACGGGGAGCGAGTGCTGGAAGCCCGCGCCCCGGCCGACGCACTTTGTTATGGGCAGGGTTGCACGCCCTTGGCCGGGGTGTGCCCGGAGGGTCAAGCAGTGCCTTTAGCGACCTGTCTGTCCACCTCGTGCGCTGCTGCTGGTCCGCCTGAGTTCCCGGCTTCCACAGACTCTCCCAGCAAGGCCTCAGCCAGGAGGACACGGAAAGTTCCAGAACTGACTCAGTGGGCCAACGGCCTGCCGTGGGCCTGCCTAGAACCAATCCCTGCACCTGGGTGACCATCTGAGCTGACTAGCCAGGCCTGGGCCGGCCAGTGGGACCAGCCCGGTGAAAACCTCCCGCATCCAGAGGGGGAAGGCTGGTTCCTTTAGGAAAATCGGGGTGCTGTTCCCAGAAGGAGAGGGGAGTCTAGGCAGCAAACTCACCAAGGACCAGGGCAGCATTTCTGTGCATTCTAGACGTGGGGGATCCCGCAGCCAACTGCCCTCACCCTGAGACAGTGAGCTGGGACCTTTTCACTGTCACACGGGAACCTGAGAGACCCTGGGTGGGTGTGTCCCCTGAGGATGCAGGGGCTGGGCTGGAGACCCTGTGTGCCCCGGCCTGAGTTCAGTCTGAGGCTGGACAGGAACATCAGGCCACCACCTTTCCTCCCTCCTGCAGCCCCACGGCCCACTGGTGACTGTGCTAGAAAGCGCGCGTGGGTCCCAGAGGACAGAAGGCCAGTTGCCTCAGGTGGTGCGGAGCACAGCCTCCTCGCTTGGCCCTGAGAGGGGCCGGACAGGCGGGGCTGCAGGAGCCGTGTGGTCTGCCCGGCAGCTCCCGGCAGAGGTAGGCGCTGGCTTCGGGCTGGAGCTTGTTCCTGGGCACGAGCGAAATCTAGACTCTCGTGGGCGGGCAGACCCGATCTGATTCTGCAAACACTAAAATCCTCCTGGCTCAGAGCATCTGCTTATTTTTCTCATTCCTCCAGCTTGACTCAGAGACTTCTCTAAAGATCTGCTCAGCGGCCGCTCATACAGCTGCCGAACAGCCTCCGTCGGTGTGCCCGGAGCGCGTGGCTGTAGATGGAGCCCACGGTCCGCGGAGGGATGGGGTTCGCGCTGACAGACACGTGTTTATCCAGATCCATCAGGCAAATTATTTTTTGCAACACGCTCCAAACAAGGGATTGCAGTTAATAATGAGTTTGAGTTGTGCAATACAGATGATAAACCGTGAAATGAGATGAGGAAATGATTTGCCAGACCGCCTCCCAGGCAGGGCGCTGTAGGGTCGGGAGGAAATGCTGTGATAACCCCTTGGCACAGAGGGCAGGTGCTTTCTGGATTGTTCTGCACAGTTCGGGAGGGGAACGTGAAGTCGGGGAGGGAGTGGCTGGTTTCAAAGGCTGATCACTACGTGGCCGAGGGCAGGGGAGAGGGAAAGAAGGGCAGGGCTGCGAGGCTTGAGGCTTGAGGGGTGCCACCGTGTCAGGTGGGGAACCTCGCGGGAAACTCAGTGCTGGGTGACGTGGACTTTCTCTGTGGCGGTCCATGCTCATTGCCAGTGGAAATGACTCAGGAATCCCCGAAGGCTGGGTGGGCGGGATCTCTTCTCTCTGCCCCCAGCCCTGGGAGGCCGTCCTGCAGGGCTGCGCTGCCCTTGGCCTTCCTTTGGGTTTGCTCAGTGGGGGTCTTCATCGGGTTCGACTAACACAGAGCTTTGGGTTTGGCCAATGAGGAGCTTCCCTTTGCTCAGGGCGTCGGAGGGGAGGAAGGAGGGATGTTGGGGATATTTTTCTCCTACTTCCACGTCCGCCTTGGCTTGGCTTGGCTGTGGCTAGCTCCAAGGAACCACATGACCCGTGGGGGTTCTTTACACGCTGCCCACACTTCTGTAAAAGGGCCTTCTGTTAAACACCCCTTAAATGACCCTAATTTGAGTGTGCTGTTTCCTGCCCGGACTCTGACTGACCCCATCGGTCTGAGTGCATTTCCCCGGCAGCCTGTAGAGGGGTGGGCTTCTGTGTCCTGGGCAGGGAGAGGGGTGGGCTTCTGTGTCCTGGGCAGGGAGAAGGGTGGGCTTCTGTGTCCTGGGCAGGGAGAGGGGTGGGCTTCTGTGTCCTGGGCAGGGAGAGGGGTGGGCTTCTGTGTCCTGGGCAGGGAGAGGGCTGGGCTTCTGTGTCCTGGGCAGGGAGAGGGGTGGGCTTCTGTGTCCTGGGCAGGGGTGAAGCAGCATTCACCCAGACAGAGGAAGAGCTGACCTCTGGCCACGACACACACATTCAGGAGCTCTCCAGGAACCCCCGGCAGCCTGGCGGCTCCTTGCAGCCATGGTCACTTGGAGGTAAAAAAATATCTCCTTAAAATGTGACTGGCCCCAGGAAGTCACCCTGGCTGGGTGTCATTGGGTGTCACAGAGTGTTCCTCCCTGGATCGAGGCTGGGAATAACCAGGATCTTGAGACACAGAGGGTGGGAACTGAGAACTGGGTGTGACCATTTCATTAATGTGGAAACAGGCTATAAGAAGTTCAAGTCACATGCCAGGTAGACAGCAGCATTGAAGGAGCCGTAGGAGAGTGAGAACAGGGCTTGGCCTAAGATCAGATGCAGTGTCATCCAGGGAAGATGTGGACGTAAAGACAGAATTGGAACTGGCAGATGGAGGCCCGTGCAGAGGACTCCAGGTGTCTGCTGGGTGTACTCCACGGCGCGGGGCAGAAAGATGTTCCCGCACTTTTCTGATTAGAAAAGCGATTCAGGCCCTGGCTGGTTTGGCTCAGCGGTTAGAGCGTCAGCCTGCGGTCCTGAGACACCCGGGTTCGGTTCCCGCTAGGGGCACGTACCTCAGTTGCAGTTTGTCCCCGGCCCTGGTTGGTCGTGCAGGAGGCAGCCACTCAATGTGTCCCTGTCACGTCAATGTTTCTCTCTCTCTTCCTCTCTCTCCCTCCCACTCTATCTGAACAAAAAATGGAAAAATGTCCTCAGGTGAGGATGAAAAAAAAAAAGAAAAAAAGGAAAAGCGATTCAGGTTAGTTACAGAGCATTTGAAGACCATGGCATAACACAGAAATCACCCAGGTTCTTGCCTCTTAGACCAACTCAGTCACTACTGTAGTATATTTACTTTCAGGTTTTCCTTCAGTATAGCTGTAGTCATTTGGTTCTTATAACTTTGCGTTCCACCTCTTTGCATTGTGAGTAAACATTATGAATGAACGTAATATTTTAAACTTTCTATTATGTAGATTTCTGTTATTTGTTTATATAGCTATTCCAATGATAGTGGGCAGTTCATTTTTTTCTGTTTCTTTTCTAAATTTCTTTTTCTTTTCCTTTTTTTTTTTTTTTTGCGATTGTAGCTAACAGTACATATATATAATAATATATATATTATAATAATGATATACATACACACAATGTTGTACACAAACTTTGTACTCACATTTTTGTGTCCATCTCTGATTATTTCCTTCAGTCAGGATTTTAAAAGTAGAGTTATTAAAGGACATGAGTATTTAAAAGACTTATGATATTTATTTATAAATTGCTTTCCAGAGAAGCTGGACTAGCCCCATTTCTCTTGCCAGACACCTAGGAGAGTGCACATCGCCCTGCAGCTGTTCCTGCATGGAGTTCAGTAGGGCCTCTCTTCAAGGCATGGCCCCGCCCCCAGGCCACAGGCCCGCCCCCAGGTCATGGCTCCGCCCCCAGCCATGGCTCTGCCCCCAGTTATTGGTCCTACTCCCAGGTCCCACCTGCACGTGTCCCAAAGGTGAGCCCAATGCCTGTTAGTGAGCACGTGCGGTGGGTGAGGGTTGATCTGGTTCCAAGAGTAATATGTATCTATTTTCTACTTTCCAGATGTTTCTCCCCTCTGGGCCCAATTCCATGGCTCCCTGGAAAGTGATATGATGACCTTGGGCTTGAGCCCAAAGAGCACGGGAGATTTTTGGCAGGTTGACGGTGGGCTGGTGCCAACCAACTTAGAGCAAAAACACTGTATGTTGGGCCCACGTGGAGGAACGTGTCTGCATCTGCCCCATGGGCTCAAAGCACCACGGCCTCCCCCAGGAGATTGCCTGGGCAGCTGGATCCCTTTGGAGCAGAAGTAGGCAGGCAGTGTTTTAGAAAGGATTAATGTCTGCGGAGTTGCTTGGAGATTAGGCATGCACGGGTGTGGATCAGAAGGCCTGGGCCTGTAGAGACCACTGGCTCAAAATCAATAGTGGTGCAAGGAGTGGATATTTAGCCTCACTGAGTCTCAGCTTCCTCATCCGTGTGGGGTAGTGGTGGAGTTTTCTAGGGCCTTTTCCGATCAGGGCACATACACGCATGTCCGAAATACACGCTCTGTTGTGTAATCCACTTGCTGGATGGCGGATACATTCCAACTCTTATCCACCCTTGATTTTCAGCTTCCTCCTGATGCCGGGAATGCACTTAGTGGATTATTAGTAGTAGCTATTGAAACCCAAGTCTGTCTTTCCTCTAAACAACGCTCTCTTCCTGTCACTGCCTGCAGGGCCCCATCATTTCCTGTGACTGGGTAGAGTTCATTTTAATATTAACTCAAAAAATGTGATGCAGAAAGTTGACCTGTTGAGCTTGCATTTGGACTTCTCCAGCGTTTATGCAATCACCCTGCATCGCTCTTCTCCCTGAGTGCGGACAACTCAGAGGTGACCATCTTACAGATCTGGAAACTGAGGCTGAGAGAAGGGGCATGTCGAGCCCAAGAACATCCACCCCATGAGTTGTGGAGCCAGGACTAGAATGTGAATCTCCAGATTCCAGGCTGCTGCCTTATTTATTTTGCCTGTGGTTTAAAGAAGGACCCCTTTAATAAATGAGTTTTCTGTGAATCCTCTAACTCATAAACAGATGGAAGTAGTGGGAGAGGTTATGTGTGGCTGAGAGCCCTATGCACTAGGGGGCTTGTGAAGTAATTCCATGGATCTCTACACTTCTGTTTAGAAAGGGCTAGTGTTCACCAAACAGCCAGCCCCATTGATTCACTTATTCTCTTACTCATGTACCCTTTCAACAAACTCATGGTGAGTACTTAGCTGAAGTGAGCTACCTAGTGCCCTTCCAATAAATTCTCTGCTCTGGGCTTCTCCCTTTTCTTAAAATATTCAGAGTCATTTCTGTTGCTTTCCATCAAGGAGCCCTAATAGGTGCAAAGAGTTTGTACTAACTACCTTGGTGGTGAAGTCCTTTTGGGAAATTATGAGCAGAGGAGTCTCTGGGACAGATTTAAGTGTTAGATAGATCATGCGGGTGGCCAAGCAAAGGATGGCTTGGTTCCCACAGGAGTAGAGGGGAGGTGGGAGGCAGGAATATTGGTTAGGTAGTATTGAAGACCAAGAAAGAAATACTAAAAGCCTAAGCTACGTCAGTGATTGCACCAAAGGCAGGAAAGTGCAGTGATTAAGAGCTTGGACTCTGATGACAGATCTGGGTTTGCATCCCGATTGTTTACTTAGTGTGTAAACAAGGGCAAGGAAGTCTCTTAACCTCTCCAAGTTGGTCTCATTATCTCTGCTTGTGGTGTGTTGGGAGGATTCGTTGAGATAACTAAAGTGGAGGCTATGAAGAGTGAGTGGCTCGTAACAAGCATTCAGTAAATGTTCTTATCCATTGATGATGATAGTGATGATAGTGATGAGGTCGGTGGTGAGGATAATGGTGATGATGATGGTGATGATGATAATGATGATGATGGTGATAACTATCAGGGATGGAGATGACGAGTGGGATTTAAAGGAAAAGCCAGAGATGACTCCTGGAGTTCTAAGCCAGGGGACTGAAGAGAGCCCCCTTTAAGAGAAAAAAACAAAAAGAACCCCACCAACGTACAAAATATATTCATATAGTTCTATGCTTTTGTAGAATTTGAAAAGCTGGGTATTGGATATGTCAACCCCACTTGGTTAAGATCACGTTCTCTCCCCACTCCGCCTTCACCTCCTGTGTGCTTCTAATGTTGGGAGTGCCAGGGCCACCTCAGGAAGGACATGCGCGAACCTCATTAGCTCCATGTTAAATCCGTGTGTGCATTCGCAATTCGCAGAACACCCGAATTATATTTGCTTAACATTTCTTTACATTGTCTTCATCATTTCCGTGAACAGAAAGTGGATGCAGATTCAAGCAGGATGGAAATCAAAGTTAGCTCATGACTTGGCGGTTGCCTGCAAAGACGCCAAGCCTGAGGGTGGCTGTTTTCATTGATTTGTTGTTGTGACAAAGAGAGATTAGCTAACATTAGAAAGGTGTTAAGGACATACTGGCCTCAAAGGGAGGCTTTCTCCCTGCAGTAACCAGCAAGATTTGAAGAGAGTTGATGACGGAATGTGGTAGACGTCTCACCGTGGGAGTCCGTGTTATTTAATGCTGGGTCTGTGGACCATCCAAAGCTGTGTCCCAAACTGCCAGTGGAACTCACCCTGTACCATGGACAGTCCCGCCCCCAAAACAGGCTGTCATAGCACCATGCCATGTGGCTGCACTATTCAGGACCTGTGGAAATGGACATGGACAGGTGGACACAGGTAAAAATTAGCTCAGGATTAATCAGCTTGGCCTCTCAGCCTGGCTTCCTCAGGCAGGCAGGAGGGAAGCATCACCGAACGAGGCTTCTATTTAGAGAAGGCATCTGAGCAACTGGGTTTGGGATGGGCCAGGCTCTGCAGAGGGGCTGCTCCAGCCTCCAAAGCGGGCTTGCTGGTGGCATCACAGAGCCACGGTGCAGTGAAGAGTCCACCATGAGGCAATTAAAGGGACAGGAACCCCCCCTGTATCTTGAAGGGGCTCCCCACAGATATCCCCCCTTCCCATGAAGGAGACGGAAGCCAGCAAACTGGTCCCCTGGAAATGAGAAGTGAGGATGAGCAACTTTTCCACCCTGTTTTTTAATGAGTGCTTTTCTCAGTCCGTGCCCTGCTCAATAGCAATTAGCTTAAATGACTCCCAGAAAGACTAATAAGCGACAACGCAATCACGGACACCCAAACTGACCTTTGCAAAAATATTTGCATCCTTTGCAAATTCTGTTGCTAGGCTGTGACATTAGCTGTGATGCTCAAAATATTGGCAACGTCTCCATTTTAAATCTTTAATTGTAGAGAATTTCCAACATATACGAGAGTCTAGAGAGAACAGTAAGCATAGTGAGCCCCTGGTACCCAGGCCCGAGTTTCAGCAATGATTAACTCTCCACCAGCCTTGTTTCCTCTATTACCACCTCCTCCTGGAAAGCCTAGAATCCGTCCCTTCATCCACAGTGCTTCAGGACGGTCACCTTGTTCCGTGTGCAACTGCTGATATGCACGCGTGTTCATTCCAAGTTGGTTTGTTGGGTGAGGACCCCAGTGCGTTCCACCCGTTACGGCGGCATCTTCATGCTGCTGCTTCTCCTCCCTCCCGTGGCTCCAGACCTTCTTCTCATGTCCTCCGTGTTCATAGTCATCTTGGGAAGAGGTCAACTTGTTTTGGGCACTCTCAAGCTCTTCTGGGGTTGTCTGCTCTTTGGGGTTCCCGTCCACCTCCTTTAGGCGCTAGCTTAGAGATTGTATATTTTCTACCTACTCAGGAATTTTAATTCCCAACCAATTGGAAAAAGAGGTTCCAGAGGTGAGAGAGCCGGTGGATTGCAGGACGGAAGGGGCTCCTTGGCGCTTCTGCGCCCAGTGGTGCTGACATTTCTGTTTAAGAACTGACCAAGGCCTTGCCACTGCTCTGTGGCCCTGGCCAAGTCACTCAACCTCTCTGGGCTCTGATTTCCTCGTGTGTCCTACGAGAGAGTGTTTGTTCAGTTATTGTTCCCCTTCTTTCCCACCACTGGAATCCAGCGCTCCCTGCTAGTTGCTGTAGCAAAATGCCTAGCACATAGCGAGCGCTCACTCATCTGCTGAGCAAGGGGCTCAGATGCTCTCAGGAACCCCTCCCGCTGCGAAGCCCCCGATCCAAGACTCTAGGTGCTGCCCACCTCAAAGTGTCTCACTCCTTACTCCTGGCTGGGGGTCGCCTCCCACCCCTGACTTTGCCTGACTGACTGAGAATAAACCAACTGCAGACTCCAGTGGGGGCAGAAGTGGATCGGGACACTGGAGGCCACTTCCCCGTGTCCTTGGCTGAACGTCCCCCTCCTGGGTGACAGCCTGGGTCCCATTGCTCAGCTCTATTTCCGTCGCCATTTGGCATGTGTCACCTTGCAGAGGCCTGGGCCCTCAGGGACAAAAGGCCAAAATCTGCTAGAAGAATGGTAATTTGAGGAAACTTGGCCCCCTGCCCCTGGGGCTTCGGTGTTCTTTGGGACAAGCTGAGTGATGATATCATGGACTTAATTACTTTCTGGACTATGTAGGGCCCTTGTGTCTAGGCTCCAGCCGGTGTGAGGCCCCAGGGAGCCTAATTTAGGAAAAGGAATCAGTGGGATGACAGCTGTTGAAAATGCTTGGCTCCACCTTCAGCCAGAGAATTTAAGAAAAAGGCCCTTTGAGACACCTAGCCCTAGAGGAAGGTCTTTCCTCCTGAGGTCTCTCAGGAAAAGGCTTAGTTCTCGGGGATGAAAGGCTCACAAAGGTCATCTTGGCCAGCCAATATGCTCTCCAGCACCCCTAAAGGTGGTCATTCTGGCTGTGCTTGATTACCTCCAGTGACAGAGAGCTCAGTCTCTCCATAGACAACCCATTTCATTATTGGACAAGTGTAACTGTTGGACTGCGCCAGCCCGACTTCTCTATTGCTGAACACTGTCCTCTTCATGCTACTTCCATTGTCCTGGTTTCACCCTGGGGAGCCACATAGGACACATTTAAATTCTTCTTTCTTGTGACAGCCCTTCAGATATTTGAAGGCAGCTCTCATGTCCCCCTTGAGCTTCTTCTCCAGGCTAAACATAGCTCCTGTAGCCATTGCTCATATGACACGGCTCAGTCCGCACCACTGTCCTCATCATTTTCCACTGGATGGACACCAGCTTTTCACTGTCCTCCTGCAGTGTGGGGCCCTGAGGCATTGATCTGAGCGGAGAGAGTGGACACCACTCGATTCCCACCCTCCCAGTCTTCTAGCACCGCCCGGCTTGGCAGACACCCACGCTCTTTACACCCACCAAAGCCCTCCATTGTCCTCACACACCTGCTGTTAAGCCTCACCGCCCTCTCTGGGATTTGGGCAGCTGCGTTTGCGGGCCCAAGGGCAGGGCTGCCAACCATCTGTCCCTGTTATAGTTCCGCCTTGTTGGATTCATGCGAGTGTCCCAGGCTGTCTGGGTGCTTTGGGTCCGAATTCTCTCATTGGACACTGGCAGCCCTCTCAGGTCTGTGCTGCCCGTGCTCACCCGGCCACGAGAAACGCCCGTGGGACCAGGCAAGCGCGTCCCCTTCGGGCTCGTGTGGAGCCATCACTCGGCGCCCTTTTAGGGGTGGTCATTCAACCCACGACGTAGCTCCCATCCTTCACCCACTCACAGGGTGCTGGGGAAGCGGGTGGCAATCCAGACCTTCTGTGTCCTCGCGCACCCCTGCTGTACTGTTAGGGGCATTGAGGTGGGTCTGCGGTGTCCCATACAGTTAGCCCAGGCTGCTCCTGCTGCCCTCGGCCCTCTGTCTGGAGGGCCACCCATCTCCAGGTTGCCCTGGGACCAGGGGGAGGCGAGCCCCGGGGCAACAGCGTTGGCAGGACAGGGCTCCTGGAGGCTGATCGCCTATGGGGAAAGCTTTAGGCTCCTGGCTGAGGTCACCAGGAAGGCCTGGGCCCTGGGTGACAGGTACAGACAAAAGGGAGTCTTCTACCTCACCCAGGGCTGTCACCCGGGGAAACTTTTCCAGGGGCAGAACTCAAGGGTTGTATAACTAGAGAGACTGTCGGTCTCACACTTCTCTGGCTTCTTTTCCTTCTTCCTTTCCCACTTCCCTCCTTCCTTTCCTTTCTTCCTTCCTTCCTTCCTTCCTTCCTTCCTTCCTTCCTTCCTTCCTTCCTTCCTCCCTCCCTCCCTTCTCTCTCTCTCTCTCTCTCTCTCTCTTTTGTGTGTGTGTGTGTGTGTGTGTGTGTGTGTGTGTGTGTTTACCCTTCTGAGCATCATCTATCTTTGTACTCACCATTTCTTGGAGTGCCTCTGTCCTCCAGGTCATAGACCATTGGCTAAGATATATGTCAATCACCAACAGCCATGCCTGCCGGTGCTGAGAGGAGGACCCAAAGCACCCCTGGGGCTCCACAGGAACGGGCGTTTCTGGGTAGTCCCCAGGCCTGAGGCTCTGTCCTGTGCTCTTCATAAACTAGTGCACGCTCCCTGGAATCATCCCACCTGGATGTCCAAAGGACAGCTTCCCGGGTTGACTTTCACACCTGGAGGAGATAAAATTCTTCTGTTGGACTCTGGACTTGTTTTTTTGATCTAGAAAACGTGTCCCCATAATAGGTGACCTTAAAATCAGCCCAGGTCATTTTGGGATTCAGAATGCTACTGAATTTGGGGACAAATGCTGACAGGGATCGACTAACCATAGGTCACTGTGCTCTACTGGAACCAAGGCCTCCTGGGGGCTGGGAACCAGGGAGAACCAGCAGCTTTTGGGACCTTCTGGAGAGAGTGCGGTCTCTGACATCAGTCCTGGGTTTGTAGTGGCTCTTCCTCTCTCTGGCTCTGTGACCTTGAGCCTCCTAATCTCTCTGGGCCTCTGTTTTCCTCATACGTAAAATGGGTTATACTTGGCTGATCACTGAGACGGTTAATTAAGTCAGCACAGTTCCTGCCATAGAACAGAAATTGTATTTATTGCTTCACAGCCCTGACTCCAGTAGCACGAGCTCTTTTTAAAAATCTGTGACTCTTCCAACAAGGAAAAAAAAGAATGGTGGAGACATGAAGAGTGTTGATCCCATAGGATGCTTCAGTGATGGTTTCAAAATGGTTTCTAACCTGCGCTTCTCATGCAGGTAACTTTGCTTTTCTTCACTGTTAGGTTCTGTTGGAAAGCCTCTTCAGAGGGCAAAGTGTAGCTACATTTCAAAAGTAAAAGCCTCCCAGGCCTTGCCTTTGTTTGGGACAGCTGGGCCCCCCGGAGCAGGGGTCTGGGAGCTCGGCCTGATGAACAGTGACAGGTGGGCCAGGCCTGTGCAGAGAAGTGGGGTATAGATCAGGGAGCCCCAGGTGCTGGGCTGGAAGCACTCTGCATGCCTGGACAAGGGGACGGGCAATGCATGGGGTGCCATGCTGCGGGCACACGAGGCTTTGCCACAGTCTTCTCCTGGGCTCCTGGCCAGGGTTGTGGGTAGATGATCAAAGTTGGAAAGATTCCTCCTGCTCCTCTGACCTTTACCTCCCCTCCCCCATTTCCAAGGTCAAGATCTAAGTTCCATGTTCTGCATCCCACTGTCCCCACATATCTACTGGCAAGACTCAGCCCAGCTTGGCTGCCAGGTCACTGCAGGTCAAGCTGACCCTTGTCTGAAGATCATTTCCCTTCTGGATTTGTCTCCCTTCTTCCCCTTCCTCCCAAGGCCCAGCAGAGCACCGTTTCGTTCGGATTTCCCAACGCCAGATTCCAGGACGTGGCCAGCTCATGCCATTCCGCACGAAGTCAAGTCAGCGGATTTCGTCCTATTTATGGGATGAGGCAGCAATTCAGAGCTGGCGTCTTGTCTGCCGGCTTGGCAGCCACAGGAGACTCTGTTTTCTTTCCCCCTTTTTCTCTAAGTTTTAAAGATAATTATTCTTATAAGTAATATGCAAATATAGTCTCACCAGGAAAGATTTTAAAATAGAGAAATACAGAAAAATATGCAGAGTAAAATATTTAGGTTCCATTTTCTTCTATTCTGATTGTTGGCATTTTGCTATGCTTCCAGCCTTTCTTCTATGCGTTGTTTACATACATATCTGTGTGAATACAAATGCAAATATAAGCGTGTGCAGTAGAGAGTCTAACCTTGCCCAGAAGGAGCTGGCCTTTGCCCTCAGTTACCAGGAGGTGATCTTGGCTTTCCTGGGGGCCTTGGGCCAAGCCAGGTAGTAACAATGTGATTGAAGGTGGGGCTGGCCAAGCCAGAAAAGACCAACAATATGATTTAGGATGTGGACTTTGGATCATGCAATATTAGTTGACTACATCAACCATGGGGGGTGGGCAATAAATCAATCAATCATGCAGATGTAATGGGCCCCAATAAACATGGAACACTGGAGTCTGGGGAGCATCACTTGCTAGCAATAGGCTGTGGAGGAGAGGAAAATGTCCATGACCCCATGGGGAGAGGACAATGAAAGCCCCATGCTTGGAACTTCTCATGGACTCTGCCTTGTGTACGTCTTCTCGTGGGTGATTTTAATGTGTCTCTTCCTGCAATGAACCCTAACTATGAATATAGGAGCCTTCATGAGTTCTGTGGGTTCTTCCAGCGCATTATTGAACCTGAGGTTTTGGGAACCCTCCTGAATTTGCAGTTGGTGTGAGAAGTAAGAGTGGTTTTGGGGACAGTGCCCTCTAACTTTGTAGTTGGCCTAAACTCATCACAGTGTGTGACTTCACGTGTGTGTGTATTTAAAATTACATAATTGGGAATTACTATCATGGCCCTGGGAATTGAATTATTTCACCTTTTACCTGCATGCAGACCTTCTTTAAGGCTCCTGTGCCTCATGTTCCTTTTGTGGAAAATGGGGTACTAATAGCACCTGCACCTAGAGTCATTACGAGGAGTAAATGAATGAGTCTTTCTGAAGATTTGAGAACAGTGCTTGCCATGCGATTGGGGCAGCTTAAGACATGATGACGATGATAATGGTGATGATGGCGATGATGATGGTGATTTTGATTTTCATATCAGACTGTTGAAATCTATAGCTTATTGCTTTAAAACATTTTTTTCCTTTATTGATTTTAGAGAGAGAGGAAGAGAGAGGGGGAGAGAGATAGAAACATCGATGAGAGAGGACATCAATTGGCCGCCTCCTGCATGTCCCCCACTGGGGATTTGGCCCACAACCTGGGCATGTGCCCTGACCAGGAATTGAGCCGGCAACCTCTTGGTGCATGGGTCCACACTCAACCACTGAGCCACACCGGCCAGGCCTATAGCTTATTGCTTTTAATAGCTGATTAGTGGATATTGTTTCTGTTAGTTCCCTCTGAGTTTCCCACAAAGAGAGTTGGGGGCTAGAATGTTTTCTGGGAAATGATCCTTTTGCTGAACTACAAGGTCAGATGAATTAGCCAGCTGGTGTAGAACACCTATTTATTGAGCACCAATTATTTATTACACAGGCATTAATTTGACGCACACTATATGCAGGGGCCCTGTCCTGATCACTGTGGGATTATAAAAACCAGTGCACTGGGGGTGGGGGGGGGGGAATCCATTAGAACATCGACGAAGTGCCAGACACTGTTGTTATTTCATTTAATCCACACAACACCCCTAGGAGGAAAATATCATCACCCCATTTCCAGAAGAGAAAACCGAGTTTCTGTTTAAGAAATGTGCCCAACTTGATACGGTCCAAATGTGTTGGGACTAAGACCATGTCCAGGCACGTCTCAGTGCGAAGTCTGCTCCTTTGAGCTGCGCTTCACCGCTGGCCCAGACAGACAGACAGACAGACCCCGCCCTGCAAAGGCTCCTTGTTCCTTTGGAGAAGGGGTGGTGAGGTGGGACAGATGAGACACAGGGACACTGAAGAGAGCTCGAACTCTGATAAACACATCTCCGTTTCTGAAGTTGTTTTGTCACTCAACATGTCGTTGGACTTCTCAGAACAACCCTGATGTAGGCAAGCACGTTCCCAAGCACAGGTGAGAAACCGAGGCTCACGGGCTCAGCTAAACCTCTCACATGGGCACAACTGGGAGCTGAATCTCCACGCTGCAGCGAGTCGTTACAATAATACCATGCGGGGCGTCACTGTGACCGGGAGGGTGACACCCCTGTGGGCGGACAGCTGCAGCCAGGGCCTCCCCACCAGCTCTGGAAGGCGGCTGCATCTTCTCCGACTCCCAGCTCCTTTCCCCTCTGGTCTAGCTGTCCAAGTCGCTGCGGCACACGGAGTAGATTCCTTTGGGCTCTTGGCAATGGAGCATTTCAAAAGTGAATCTAGATGAAAAATAAAAGCCTTAATTAGTTTTTCTAGCTCTATCTGCAAACAAATGGCCGCCTCTGGAGGGTTCTCTCCATTTTTGCAGGCAGGATTCATCATCAGATAGAGGCTTCCTTCAAGATACAATGGAACACTAGTGAGAATTTAATTTCTGTTGAGCAGTGTTGGGGAAACCCAAGTTGAACGCAGGGATGGCTACAGGACTGTCAGCGAGTGACTCCGAGTGCGTTTCTCTGCGACCTGAGCGTGGGCTTCAGCGCCGTGCCCGAGCCCTGAGCTACCAACATAAAGTCGTGAATGAAGCGGGCATTCATTTTTCTCTGTGACCTTCCATTTCTGAGACACCCGTGGACTGCACCCTCCCGGTGGAGAGGGCTTTGTGAGCATGCAGGACACAACCTGGCACTCTGTGCAAAGGCACCACCATTGCTCCCCCTGGCACAGCTGCTGTGGCGTAACGGTGTCCCTGTCTCTCCTGAACTCAGCACCCGGGCAAACATGGTGGTCGTCCTCCCAGTCTTGTTCTGAGGACCACAGGATTGCTGGGATTTGGGGAATTACTCAGGACACTTCTGCTCTGGGACACCTTTGCTCAGTGGAGGCAATAGCAATTATTTTGCCCATTCATCCACCTACTTTTTTTTTAATAATCCTCATCCAAGGATATTTTTCCATTGATTTTTAGATAGAGGAGAAGGGAGGGAGGGAGGGAGGGAGAGAGAGAGAGAGAGAGAGAGAGAGAGAGAGAGAGAGAGAGAGAGAGAGAGAGAGAAACATTGATGTGCGAGAGACACATTGACTGGCCGACTGGGACCAGGGATCAAACCTGCGACCCACGTACATGCCCTTGACCAGAGTTGAACCTGAGACCCTTCTGTCTGCAGGTCAACGCTCTAACCACTGAGCCAAACTGGCCAGGGCCATCCAGCTACTTTTAATTGGGTACCTACTATGTCCCATCCAATGTGCTAGGAACTGCGACAGTAAGTAACAGAGCAGATGTGGGTGCCCCTCCCCCCTTCGGAAGCTTGAGTATTCTTTAATCATGGGAAAGTATCTCCCCAGCCTCAGCTGGTGCCCACAGCAAATCCGTGGAGGAGGCAGGGGCTGGTTATCCATGTCTTCCAGATGAGAAGCCGAGGTTGGGGAAGGCAAAGTGACTTGCTGACCGTTGTAAACCAGTGATTGTTTGTGGAACCAGGTTTTCAAAGTCACAGCTTTCGACCAAAGTCATGGACTTCAAAACCCATCAACTGTACACACTTTGTGAAAGTGACAATGTTAGAGCCTCTGTTTCCCCCTATATGATGGGGATGAGAGAATCTGTTCTGCAGAGTTGCTGAGATGGTTCAGTTAGATGATGTAGGTGGATATTAATAGATAGATGCCTATTTGTAGAAATAGATAAAATAGATAATAATATGCTTAAAGCACTTGACATCCTGCCAAGAGTATAAAAATAATCACCATTGCAATAATAAATTGGCTGATATTTATGAAGTGCTTACTATGTTCCAGGTAAGTTCCATTATTACCTCCACTTTACCATCGAGAAAAACCTAAGCATAAGGAAGTGAGGTTACTTCCTGAGGTTATTGATAAAGGTGATAAAGCAAGTTTTCAAAGTTTATAATATAGGTATATATTTTATATAACTATCATCTACATCCCCCTTTTATTTTACCAGTGGAAAGAAAAGGCAATTGTTATTTTAAAATAATTTCAAAAAATTTTTAATGACAGTTGAAATACAATATTACATTAGTTTCAGGTGTACAACATAGTGACTAGATATTTAAATAACTTATGAAGTGATCACCCTGATAAATCTAGAACCCATTGGATACCATACGTAGTTATTATGATATTATTATTATTTTTTTATTTTTTATTATTAATTTATTTTTGTTACAGATGTTTCTCCTTTTTTCCCCATTGACACCCTCCTCCCCATCCCTCTACCCCTTCCCCAGCTTTGTTGTCCATGTCCATCAGTTATGCATACATGTGTATAAATTCTGTGGTTTATCTCTTCCCTCCCCACCCACCCCTCTTCTGAGGGTTGTCAGTCTGCACCCTACTTTCACATCTCTGGGTCTACCCTGTTCCCCAGACTGTTATGTTTATTATATTCCACAAATGAGTGAGATCATGTGATATTTGTCTTTCTCTGCTTGGTTTGTTTCGCTTAGGATAATACTCTCGAGGTCCCTCCATGTCGTCTCAAAGGATGAGAGATCTTTCTTTCTTACAGCTGCATAGTACTCCATTGTGTATATGTACCACAGCTTTTTTATCCATTCATCCACTGATGGGCACTTGGGCTGTTTCCAGATCTTAGCTATTGTGAATAGTGCTGCTATGAACATGGGAGTACATATATTCTTTCTGGTTGGTGTTTCAGGATTCTTAGGGTATATTCCTAGAAGTGGGATCACTGGGTCAAATGGCAATTCAATTTTTAATTTTTTGAGGTAACACCATAGTGTTTTCCACAGTGGTTGCACCAGTCTGCATTCCCACCAGCAGTGTACTAGAGTCCCCTTTTCTCCACACCCTCGCCAACACTTGTTGTTTGACAATTTGTTGATGGCGGCCATTCTAACAGGTGTGAGGTGATACCTCATTGTTGTTTTAATTTGCATCTCTCTGATGATTAGTGATGTTGAGCATTTCTTCATATGTCTCTTAGCCATTTGTATGTCCTGTTTGGAGAGGTGTCTATTTAGTTCCTCTGCCCATTTTTTAATTGGGTTCTTTGTCTTCCTTTTGTTGAGTTGTATGAGCACTCTATATATTTTGGAGATTAACCCCTTATCTGATGTATCATTGGCAATTATGCTCTCCCATAGAGTGGGTTCCCTATCTGTTTTGATGGTTGTTTCTTTTGCTGTGCAGAAGCTTTTGAGTTTGATGTAGTCTCATGTGTTCATTTTTTCCTTTGTTTCTGTTGCCTTAGGTGATGTATCAGTGAAGATTCTGCTGTGTATGATGTCCGAAATTTTGTTGCCTACATTTTCTTCTAGGATTTTTATGGATTCACGAGTCACATTTAAGTCTTTTACCCATTTTGAGTTTATTCTTGTGTATGGTGTAAGTTGATGGTCTAGTTTCATTTTTTTGCATGTAGCTGTCCAATTTTCCCAGCACCATTTATTAAAGAGGCTGTCTTTGCTCCATTGTATGCTCTTGCCACCTTTGTCAAGTATTAGTTGAGCATAATGTCTTGGGTCAATTTCCGGATTCTCTGTTCTGTTCCACTGGTCTATATGCCTGTTCTTGTGCCAGTACCAGGCTGTTTTTGATTATAGTAGCTCTGTAGCATAATCTGATATACGGTATTGTGATCCCACCTACTTTGTCCTTCTTTTTCAAGATTGCTGTGGCTATTCGTTGTCTTTTTTGGTTCCATATGAACTTTTGGAGTATTTGTTCTAGTTCTGTGAAATATGTCACTGGTATTTTGATGGGGATTGCATTGAATCTATAGATTGCTTTGGGTAATATGGACATTTTAATGATGTTAATTCTTCCAATCCATGAACAAGGTATGTGCTTCCACTTTTTTATATCTTCCTCTATTTCTTTTTTCAATGTCCTGTAGTTTTCTGCAAATAGATCCTTTACTTCTTTGGTTAAATTTATTCCTAGGTATCTTAATTTTTTTTTGCTGCGATGGTAAATGGGATTTTTTTTTAGTTTCTCTTTCTGTGAGTTCATCATTGGTGTATAAGAATGCAGTCGATTTTTTGACGTTAATTTTGTATCCTGCTACTTTGCCAAATTCATTTATTAGGTCTGGTAGATTTTTGATGGAGTCTTTAGGGTTTTCTATGTATAATATCATGTCATCTGCGAATAATGACAGTTTCACTTCTTCCTTTCCAATTTGGATTCCTTTTATTTTTTCTTCACGTCTGATTGCTGTGGCTAAGACTTCCAGTACTATGTTAAATAAGAGTGGTGAAAGTGGGCATCCCTGTCTTGTTCCTGTTCTTAAGGGAAATGTTTTTAGTTTTTGCCCATTGAGTATGATGTTGGCTGTAGGTCTTTCATATATGGCCTTTATAATGTTGGGATATGATCCCTCTATTCCCAAATTGCTGAGCGTTTTTATCAGAAATGGGTGCTGAATTTTGTCGAATGCTTTTTCAGCGTCTATTGATATGATCATGTGGTTTTTATCTTTCATTTTGTTTATGTGGTGTATCACATTTATTGATTTGCGAATATTGAACCAGCCTTGCATCCCTGGGATGAATCCCACTTGGTCATGGTGAATAATTTTTTTGATGTATTGCTGGATCCGATTTGCTAGTATTTTGTTTAGGATTTTGGCATCTATGTTCATCAGGGATATTGGCCTGTAGTTTTCTTTCTTTGTAGTGTCTTTTTCTGGTTTTGGAATTAGAATTATGCTGGCCTCATAAAATGAGTTTGGAAGTCTTCCTTCTTCTTGAATTTTTAGAAATAGTTTGAGAAGAATGGGTGTTAGTTCTTCTTTGAATGTTCAGTAAAACTCCCCTGTGAAGCTGTCTGGGCCCGGACTTTTGTTTGCTGGGAGAGTCTTGATTACATCTTCAATTTCCTTGGTTGTTATTGGTCTGTTCAAGTTTTCTATCTCTTCCCGGTCCAGTTTTGGGAGACTATGTGTTTCTAGAAATTTGTCCATTTCGCTTAGATTGTCGAATTTGTTGCCATATAAATGTTCATAGTATTTGTTAACGATCCTTTGTATTTCTGTGGTGTCAGTTGTTACTTCTCCTCTTTCGTTTCTGATTTTGTGTATTTGGGTTCTCTCTCTTTGTTTCTTGGTGAGTCTAGCTGAGGGTCCATCAATCTTGTTTATCTTTTCAAAAAACCAGCTCTTTGTTTCATTGATCCTTTGAATTGTTTTTTTGGTCTCCATGTCGTTTATTTCTGCTCTGATCTTTACTATTTCCTTCCTTCTACTTGCTCTGGGGTTTTCCTTTTGTTTGCTTTCTAGTTCTTCAGGTTGTGATGTTAGAAAGTCTATTAGAAATTTTTCTTGTTTCTTGAGGTAGGCCTGTACTGCTATGAACTTTTCTCTCAGAACTGCTTTCGCTGCATCCCACAGATTTTGTGTTGTTGTGTGTTCATTTTCATTGGTTTCCAGAAAGTTTTTAATTTCTTCCTTGATCTCCTTGGTAACCCATTCATTGTTTAATAACATGCTATTTAGCCTCCATGTATTCAAATGTCTTTGCATGTTCTTGTTGCAATTGATTTCTAGTTTCATGCCATTGTGATCTGAGAAGATGCTTGATATGATTTCAATCTTCTTGAACTTGTAGAGACTTCGTTTGTGTCCTAACATGTGGTCTATCTTTGAGAATGTCCCACGTGCACTTGAGAAGAATGTGAATTCTGTAGTTTTGGGGTGTAATTCTCTAAATATCTATTAAATCCATTTGGTCTAGTGCTTCATTTAGAGTCTCTGTTTCCTTGTTAATTTTTTTGTCTAGAGGATCTATCCAGTGATGTCAGTGGGGTGTTGAAGTCCCCTGCTATGATTGTATTGCTGTTGATTTGTCCTTTGAAGTCTTCCAGAAGATTTTTAATGTATTTTGGTGCTCCTGTATTGGGTGCATATATGTTTACCAAGGTTATCTCTTCCTGTTGGATAGATCCTTTCAATATTATGTAGTGGCCTTCTTTGTCTCTAGTTATGGCCTTCATTTTAAAATCTATTTTACCAGATATGAGTATTGCTACCCCAGCTTTTTTTTCCTTTCTGTTTGCTTGGAAGATTTTTTTCCATCCCTTCACTTTCAGCCTATGTGAGTCTTTTGTTGTGAGGTGGGTCTCTTGTAAACAACATATATATGGGTCATGCTTTCTCATCCAACCCGCTATTCTGTGTCTTTTGATCGGGGCGTTCAGTCCATTTACATTTAAGGTGATTACCGATATGTACTTACTTATTGCCATTTTTGTTTAGTGTGTTTCTATTTTCCTTTCTATTTCTTCTACTAATTACAGCAGTCCTTTTAACATTTCTTGCAGTGCTGGTTTGGTGCTAATGTATTCCCTTAGCCTTTTTTTTTTGTCTGGGAAGCTCTTTATTTGACCTTCTATTTTGAATGATAGCCTTGCTGGGTAGAGTAGTCTTGGGTTCAGATCCTTGTTTTTCATGACCTTGATTATTTCATGCCATTCCCTTCTGGCCTGTAGTGTTTCTATTGAGAAGTCAGCTGATAACCTTATGGGGGTTCCTTTGTAGGTAACCTGTTGCTTAGCTCTCGCTGCCTTTAGGATTCTCTCTTTGTCTTTAATTTTTGGCATTTTAATTACTATGTGTCTTGGTGTGGGCCTGTTTGGGTTCTTCTTACTTGGGACTCTCTGTGCTTCTTGAACTTGAATGCCTTCTTCCTTCACCAAATTAGGGAAATTTTCTGTCACTATTTCTTCAAATATATTCTCTAACCTTTTCTCATTTTCTTCTTCTTTGGTGACTCCTATGATGCGAATATTATTACGTTTCCAGTTGTCCCACAGTTCTCTTAAGCTGTCTTCCTGTTTTTTCATTGTTTTTTCTTTTTGGTTTTCTGATTGGTTGATTTTTTCTACCCTGTCTTCTAATTCACTGATCCGGTCCTCAGCTTCTTCTACTCTGCTGTTTAGTCCTTCCATTGTGTTCTTCATTTCTGCTATGTCATTCTTCATTTCCAATTGGTTTATTTTCAATATTTCTATGTCTTTGCTCATGGTGTTGATGTCCTTACACATGCTGTTGAGCTTCCTCAAGATCATGGCTCTGAATTCTAGCTGTGTTAACTTGCTTAACTCCATTTCATTTATCTATCTACAGTGGAGGTCTCTTGTTCTTTCATTTGGCATCTGTTTCTTTGTTTTACCATTTTGGCTATCTCAGTGGTTTTTGGAGCCTGCCAAATTTTCCCTGTGGATGTTGGTGTTCTGCTGTTTATGGCTCCCTGTAATGGGTTTGGATGAGTGTGAGAGGACCCATGTTATACACCACTGTCGAGTCTTACTTTCCTGGGTAGAGTTGCAAGCCCAGAAAAGGTTCAGTTATCCTCTAGCTTTTTGCCTAGAGGCTATTAGTCCTGGTTACTTGAAGAGCCTTGGGTTCTCAGTTGAATGAAAACCTCCCTCAGGTGTTCAGCGTGAGAGGATTTCCTGAAGGTGGGGCAGATGCTGGTAGTTAATGAGCCTCGATTTGCATTTCAATGGCCCACCTGGGTGTGGCTGGATCTCTGAGGGAGGGGCTGCCGCCTCTCCCCAGAGCCCTGGGATGGAGTAAGACGGCCAGGCCACAGTGCTGCGTGGCCAAAACTCAGCAAAAGCTCTGAGCGCCCTCCAAATCCCGAGTGTCCCCACACAGTTCCAGTCCAGTCCGCCCTCCCTCTGCCGGAGCCCAGGTGAGTGGCTGTGGCTAATTTAGCGCTCTGTCCTGGCTCTGCGCGGTGGAGCCGGCTCGGGCTTTAACCCCGAGGGCGGGCGCTGCTCACGGCTAAGGCCGCTGCTGTCCGTGGGCTCCCAGCCCCCCTCTCGCGACTCTGCAATCCTACCAGGATCGAGTCAGTGTCCCTGGTTGTATGGTCCTCGCAAGCTGCTTTTCCGTTGCTTTTTCCTGACGATTTGACTTTATTTTAGTTGTATTTCCAGTTTGGTCCTGGGAGATGGTCTGTGTAGCTTCCATTCACTCTGCCACCATTTTGGAATCTCCTCGATATTATTTTTTTAAAAAATGAAGTCGTGCAGGGACAGCCAGTTGCTGTGTCTCTCTCACATTGATGTTCCTCTTTCTCTCTTTCTCTTTCTCTCTCTCTTCCCCTCCCTCCCTCCCTACCACACACTGTGTCTGAAGATAAATGGAAAAATATCCTTGGGTGAGGATTTAAAAAAAAATAATAATAATTTCATTTTTCTTGGAGCAAATTCGAAGGAAAGTGAGGTCATTCTGGGGGTCAAGCTCACGCACAGTGCTCTGGGCCTTCAAGATGAAGTTGTGCGTGAGGTTGGCGCCCGGTGTGGCGGCAGGATAGCCCCTGGTGCTCTCACTGGGCATGCCTGCTGTGTTCACCACGATGATCCCCTGCACTCCCTTCTGGCTCTGAGGTCCTCCAGTGTCTCTCCACCTCTGCCATCTCGGGCCGATCGGGCAGCTCCGCATCGCCAGCACGCTGCCAGTGCAATCTCGAGAAAGGAGAAGACAGTTGGGGATACTACGCTACCCAATGTCAAACTATACTACAAGGCTACAGTAATCAAAACAGCATGCTACTGGCATAAAAACAGACACATAGATCAGTGGAACAGAGAGTCCAGAAATAAACCCACACCAGTATGGTCATTAATCCCTGACAAAGGAGGCAGAAATATACGAGGTGGTAGAGACAGTCTTTTATACATAGTGTGGAGGAAACTACACAGATACATGCAAAAAGCAGTTGTTTTTGAACGATCAGAGGACAGGGTAAACTATTTCCCAAGTGATTCATAATAAACCTAGACTTTCCAGATATGAGGCTGTGGGTGCCTCCCCAAGGAAGACTGTGGCCTCAGTGGTCTCGCCCGTCAGTGGGGATCGCTGTCATTCTCGCAAGGTGGTTGTGAAGAGTAAACGAAGGGTCTGAAATGCTCTGTGGCCCCTGAAGTGCTTTCCTGAGGAGTTGCTTGTCCTTGTGTGTTAAACTCAGGGGGCTGTTCGGTGCTCTAAGTGCGTAGTGATGCCATTTGACACAGAGATAAATCAGTCTTCTAAGTCTGCTGCCCCAAAGGACGCCCAGGTCACCATCCTGGCAATTTCCAGTATACGATTTAATTAAATGCTCGGGTTATGGATGACCTGCTGTTCACACTGAAGGCCCGACTGTAATCTCATTTTCAAAACACTTGTTCAGAAGCTGCTTTCTCTTTCTCATTTTGCTTTTAATAACCTGTCTCTTGTCTTAACGGTCTGTGCCACTGTGCTGAGGTACATAATTCAAAGGAAGAAAGTACACAACAGGAAATTGTAACTTCTTGTTTCTCGGGAAACAAAAACAGAAATACTTGCTACCCCTCCACTGATTTTCAGATGTGAAACAGAAGACACTTCAGGTAATAATTTCTTTTTATAGATTTTTTTTTTTTTTAGAAAAAGCATTCTTCTGTATTGTAGTAAAATAGATACAGCACAACAAAATTTACCATATTAACCATTTTTAAGTGTTTAGGTCAGAGGCATTAGGTATATTCACACTGTTGTACAACCGTCACTACCATCCACCTCCAGAACTGTTCCCATTAGACACTCACGCCCCTCCCCCAGCCCCTGTTAACCTCTCCTCTCCTCTCTGTCTCTGTGACTTTGACTGCTGTAGGTCCCTCAAATAAGTGGAATCGCATAGTATTTGTCCTTTTGTTTCAGCTTGACGTTTTCAAGGTTTATTCATGTTGTAATGTGTGATGAACTGAATTGTATGCCTCCAACTGAAATTCCTATGTTGAAGTTCTGACTCCCAGGACCTCAGAATATAACCATATGTGGAGGTCAGGTTTGTACAGAGATAATCAAGTTAAAATGGTCATTAGGGTGGACACCAATCTAATCTGACTGGTGTCCTTATAAGAAGAGGAAATTTGACACAAACACCAACAGGGGCAAGACCATAGCAAGACACCGGGAGCAGATGACCATCTACAAGCCAAGGAGTGAGGTCTGGAACAGATCCTCCCCTCACAGCCCTCAGAAGGAGCCAACCCTGCAGACACCTTGCCTTGGACTTCCAGCCTCCAGAATTGTAGAAAATAAATTTCTGTTGGTTAAGGCACCCAGTCTGTGGTACTTTCTCATGACAGCCCTAGCAAACAGCACATATCCGAAGGGCCTTCCTTTTAAAGGCTGAAAAATATTCCATTGTGTGTGTAGACCACATTTTGCTTATCTCTTCATCCATTGTCAGACACTTGGGTTATTTTCATCTTCTGCTACTGTGAATAATGCCGCTTTGGATATTGGTGTAAAAGTGTCTGCTGGAGTCTCTGCTTTTGATTCTCTTGGGTGCATGCCCAGAGGTTAACCTGCTGGATCATATGGTCATTCTATGCTTGACGTTTCGAGAAACTGCCCAACTGCCCTCCTCAGTGGCTGCACCATTTTATATTCCCCCAGCAAAGCCCAAAGGTTCCAATTGCTCCACATCATTGCCAGCACTTATTATTTTACTTTTTTGTGGTATGTTTGTTTTTTAATACGTGTGTGACTGGAGGCATGAAAATGGACAACAAGAGTCCACTCCTGGGATGGCAGAGGAGGGTCCTAACAGGCTGCCCCTCCTTCAGAGAACAACGGTGAACTCTGGATAAACACAAAAACCAGCACCGGAAGGCTCTGGAGAGGGCACTACAGTGAGCAGATTTTGCAAAAAGTCAAAATGTGGAAGAAGGGACCAATGTGGAGTAGTTCCTGGTTGTTATGGCATTAGCCTGAAGGCGGGGTGTAGTCCTGGTGAAATGAACAGCAGCTAAAACTCCAGGATAATGCCCCCATCTTCCTGTCCGGGGAACCAGAGCTTGGTCCTGTGGGGCTTCTGTGACCCCCGGAGAGTGGAGGGTGGAGTCCTGGACAGGAGCGAGCTGGAGGAGGGGAACTCCCAAATTCTCATCTTTGCCCAAAGGCCTCTGGCTGAACGCTGAAAACGCACGTGCAGGTCAGATGTAAGCAGCTTCCAGCCAAGGCTAAACAAAGTCAATTGTGTTTTTATATATTAGCAGTAAACAATTGGAAAATGAAATTTTTAGAAATTAGAATATCATCAACAGTTTAGGAATAAATTTAACTAAAGATATCCAAGACGTTTACAATGGAAGACATCTGCAATGAGAGAAATGAGAGAAGACCTAGGTAATGGAATGATGTACCATAATCATAGATTGGAAGACTCAAAATTGTTGAGATGACAGTTTGTCTCAGATTGATGTATAAATTCAACACAATCCCAATCAAAATCCCAGCAGGTAGAAATTGAGGAATTGATTCTAAAGTTTATGGGCAAATGCAAATGACTTCTCTATGTGCAGATTGCAAATGCAAATGAATCAATCAAAAACAATTTTGGAAAAGAACAAAGTTGGAAGACTTACCCTACCTGGTCTCAAGACTTACTATAAAATCATAGCAATGGCAGCAGTGTGGTATTGGCGAAGGATAGATATGGAGATCAGTGGAACAGAAGAGAGTCCTAAATAGACTTACACACAAAGGTGCCAAAGCAATTCCATGGGGAAAGTATAGTTTTTGCATTCTAGTGGCCAAAGCAGATCACAAGTCTAGTCCAGATTCAAGGAATAGGGACATAGACTCAACTTTTGATGGGAGGGGCAGCAAAGTTACATTGCTAGGGGTATGGAAGGAGACAGGGAGACATGAAGGACTGGATTCATTTTGGAACCCACCACCCCAGGGAACCTGGAAGAGCCTTTGGGACCACTTGTCAGACAACTCTGCTTGTCCACCAAGTTCTCAGCTCAAAGGCCACCTCCTCCGAGAAGCTATCTCAGATAGCTCTACCTCAGGGTGACACAATTACAACTTATCACACTGGCCTGTTTAGCTCCTTCATAGCTCTTCCATAATCCATTTCTTAATTTGTTCATTGTCTGTCTTCCCCACTAGGATATAATGATCATTTAAGATGGCTTTGAAATAAGTGTAAAGAAATGAGCCTGGGAAGGTAGACAGAGGTCAGGCTGTGAAGGGCGGGAATCCCTCAGTGAGTTTAGACATTCAGTTGTAGAGAAACAAGGTATCAGAAGTTTGGAGCCAGGGGGTGACCCGATACATTGATATTTTCTAACAAGATTCCTGCTAGGGCACTGGTGTAGAATTCTTTGGGAGGCAGAGTGAAGGGAGACTTGGAAGGGGTGAGAACAAGGACACCTGAGGGTGGTGGTGATGGTCTGAGTGAGAGTGAACGGCCTTATTGAAGGGTCAGTGATGGGGAGGCAGCTCCCTCAAGGGGCCGGACCTTCTGACTTCTCAACAGAATATGGATATTTAGATGTTCTATGTGGAATGTCAACAATTTTTAACAAACAAGTTTAAACTAATAAAAATGTTTAAACTATGTTGGGGGTGGGCTATGGCCTGAGCCCCATTGGACAGCCTCTCTGCCAAGCATAACATCATTATGATTTCACAGGCGTAATTGTAGCTTAACTTGAATGCCTGGAATCCAGGTTATTGCTCTGAATGGCTTGTGTGTGCAACCCGAGATACAGCACCCAGGAGACAGGGTGAGGCGGTGGGAGGGCGAGGAGCAGGGGGGCCTGGGAGGTCCGCGGGGGGCGGAGGCCAGTTCTCTGCCCTCACTGGCGGGAGCCTGGGATTCTGATATGGGAGGAGGAGTCCTAACGCAGCCCTGCCACCCATTTCCTCCCCTGCAGAGCGGATCATCAATGCCTAGTTCTCAGAGCTGGTGGATGAGGAAAATGAGGACATGTCATTACTTATGCGGTGATGACTGCGAACCACACACAGCACTGTAGCCTTTGCCTAAACAAACTCACTCAGCATCCCCGGCAGCTCTGTGAGGTCATTATTATGTTTCCTTTTGCCGATGGGGACACTGCAGTACAGAGAAGTTCAGTCACTTGTTCAAAGCTATGAAGCTGGAAAGTGGAGAACAGGATTCCAACCAGGCTTCAGAATCCACGGCCCCTCTGACTGCGTTCTGCTCCCACACGTGAACGTTTCCTGCACCTGGCAGGCCCTCTGAGAAGTCACTGATCCCTTCCACCGGGAGTTAGTCTGCCACCCCTGCGTGCCCGGCAGTGTGCCAGGCTCCGGAGGCCGAGCAGAGACAGGTCAGGCATGCTCCTGCCACATTTGATCTTGGAGTGTGTGCTGAAGGCGAGGCTCTGTGTCTGGGGGTAGGAGACTGAATTAAAACGCAGGTTTTATTATTATTCATGTTTGAGGAGGCCGACGTTGAAAAGAGAGTTTGTTACACACACGCCATGCCACGGGGAACACACGGAGAAGCAGGGGGTGGGTCAAGGGCAGAATGAGCGAGAGGAAAGCGCGGCAGGAGTCTTCGTTAGGGTTTTCATGGAAGGAATGGGTGAGGCGGGTAAGCAGGCTGAAGGTTTTAGGAGTGGCGAGTTTGGGGGGCTCTGGGCCATAGGGGTGGTCCCTAGTTGTCCGATACCTGGTGGTCCACGGGCTTCTGCAGGGAAGGAAGGTGGTGTACAGAAGGGCAGGAGCCCGATGAAAGGAGCTGGGGACTCGGACCCACATGGCTGGTTTGATATGGAGGGCGTGCTCCGGGCAGGTGGTCTGCCATCTCTAAGTGTCGTCTGGCCTGGGACGGGCAGTCAGCGAGGCCCAGGTGCCAGAGCTCGGGGAACACAGGAAAAGAAGAATATGTAGTGAATACAAGGACACAGTCTGTGACATGAAACAGACATGGTTCTGCCCTAGAGAAATTTACAGGCCAGGATGGGGGACAGTCATTCAGGTAATGAACAGAGGCAAACTCAAAAACAGGATTCTTCTCTTCTTCATTCCTTTATCAAACACTTATTCATTCATTCAGTCACATGAATCGAGTGTCTGCTCTGTGCCAGGCACTGTCCAGAACCCGGGGAGCAAGGCATGGACAGGCCCCGGCTCCAGGAAGCTTATGTTCCAGTGCGGAGACAATACCTACGTAAGAAATAAGCAGGTACACTCCTGCTGGGACATGTACCAAGAAAATGAAGTATAGGGATTGTTGAATACTAAGAAATATGTACATTGGTCTCTGCTCCTGTTTCCTGAAACACAGCTCCCCAAACTCTTATGAAATGGGGCACGGGGAGCATCCTTTGTTCCAGTGAGGTTACTCTTGGTGGCCTCCAGGAGTGGGCTGGTCACTAGCAAGACCAAGCCATGATTAGAAGCTTGGACTTTTTAGCCCCACCTCCCATTCTCCAGAGAGGGAGGGGCTGGAGGCTGAGTTCATAATCTATCACACCCATGTGATGAGGTCTTCATAAAAAGACCTCAGGTGTGGAGTTCAGAGAGTTTGCAGGTTGGTGACCACATCTACGTGCCGGGAGGGTGGTGCGCCCCAACTCCACGGGGACAGTAGCTCTTGCACTTGGGACCCTTCTGAACCTCGCCCTATCTACCTCTTCATCTGGCGGTTCACCTGTATCCTTGATGTCCTTCATAGTAAACCAGTAAATGCAAGTATTCTCCTGAGTTCTGTGAGTCATTTTAGCAAATTATCTAACCCAAGGAGGAGGTCATGAGAACCCTGATTTGGTCAGGGTGGGTTGGTCAGAAGTACGGGTGACAACCTGGGCCAGTCTCATGGGACTGAGCCCTTACCTGTGGGGTCTGCACTGATTCCAGACAGTGTCAGAATTGAGCTAAATATAGGACACCCAGTTGGTGTTGGAGAATTGGTAGGTGTGGGAGAAAAGCCTATGTGATCACTGAGTGTTCTGGGAGTAGTGAGTGTACTGAGTAGGAAAAAAACAACAACAGTTTTCCTTTAGTTGTTAGAGAGGAGTTTTCCCCTCACAGCGATATAACAGAGAATGACAGGGGATGGACTTTTCAGGTAAGGTCAGGGCTGGCCTCTCTGAAGAGTTGATGCCTGAGTCGATGCTGGAGTTAGCCATGTGATGATGTGGGGAAGGAAGGAGCACCCCTTTTCACAGCAAGTGCAAAGGTCCTGAGGCTGGAACAGGCTTTGTGTGTTACATCTTAGGCATCATGAAAATTATGGCTGGGACATGGTCAGTGAGGGAGGGAGGGGTGGAAGTGGAAGTCAGAGAGGTTGACATCCACCACGCTCTGCTACTGGCCATGATAAGGAGATGAGTTTATTCTGTGCGGAAACATTACAGGCTTAAATAGGAAGTGACCTGAGCTGATGCATGTCAAATTCAGCTTGTGGGGAAGGGGTCACAGGGGACAAGAGTAGAGACCAGGGGGCAGGCAAATGAAGTCGGCCCGATGAGTGATGACAAGTGCCTACTGAGTGCCAGGCCCGGCGCTGGGCGATGGAGGTACTGCCGTCCAGTGTCAGGGGCTCACGGTATAGAGTGCAGACCACGAGGGAACAGACCCTACAAACCTGGGCCAAGCATGAGCAGCTCCTCCCTCCCACCTGCCCTTCCTCCAGGGCCAGCTTTGTGAGCCTCATCACCCGAACTGGGCCATAGTGCCCACCTTTCTCTCCAGAATCCTTCTCCTGCAGGAGAAACCAGCAAAGCCTCTGAAGGACTTACAGAGCCCAGCTCTGCCTTGGCGTGCTGGGGACCTGTCCCTGAGCTCGGGATGGGCTGTTCCAGGCCCCGAGCGCCCTCTCCTCTGCTCTCCGGGTGGACTGTGAACAGGGCTCCAGGACCCTCGCCGTGGGCAGTGAATCTGGGCAGCTCTGCCCGGCTCTTGGTGGTTTTGCTGCCTCCTATTACATATTCTCATTAGAGTATTTGGCTCAGAAATATTCCCCCGGCCAGTCAGTACTTTAAGTGTGGATTCTGTAAGAATGAAGGTTACATTTGTCTCTCTTGTTCATGACACCACAGTCACACTCTGGCTAACACAGGGACCCCAACACCCAGCAGGGACCCCAACACCCAGCAGGGACCAAACTCAACAGGGATCAAAACAACCGGGAGGGGGGTTGTTTGTTCTTTTTTTTTTTTTTTTTTTAATCCTCATCCAAGGACATTTTTTCATTTTTTGTTCAGATAGAGTGGGAGGGAGAGAGGGGAAGAGAGAGAGAGAAACATTGACGTGAAAGGGACACATCGAGTGGCTGCCACCTGCACGACCACCAGGGCCGGGGACAAACTGCAACCGAGGTACATGCCCTTAGCGGGAACCGAACCTGGGTCTCTCTGGACCGCAGTCCGACGCTCTAACCACTGAGCCAAACCAGCCAGGGCTGTTTGTTTGTTCTTAAACTCAGGGCCAATGACCAAATTGCATTGCAAGCCGAGTCTAGGTGAAGAATTAGGATAAAACAAGGAAAACAAGTTTTGTTAAGGCTCAATCCTTCCTTTGCTCTCCTACCCAATGAAATTCTCTGAACTTTGGTCAAAAATGATGAGAAAAACAACAAAAATAGCAACAATATCATTAATAATTGTTACTTGTTTCACAGGTTGCTTTCACCATTAAAAAATTGTTTTATAAATTGAGATGTAATTAACCTATAACATTTTGTAAGTTTGTACAACAGGTTACTCTGATACATTTATATATTGTGATACCATTAACACTGTAGCATTAGCTGACACCTCCATCATGTCACATAATGACCATTTCTTCTCTGCATGAGCACAATTATGAGAGCAGCTTTTCCCGCATCTGCTGGTTCTCAGTGGCCTTTAGCTCAAAATAATCCATGTGCCAGGGAGGCTTGTTTATTCTGGTATTCTTCGTTAGTTTATGCTTAAATTCTTAAGCCACCTTCCTTTTTTCCCTGGAATGTAAAGCTCTTTTTAATTAAAATATAGCTGACATAGAATATTATATTAGTTTCAGGTGGGCAACATAGTGATTTGACATTTACATGCCTTATAAAGTGAGCACCACGAGAAGTCTAGTGCCCATTTGGCACCGTCCAGTTATTGCGATGTATTCCCTGTGTGTACTTTACATCCCCGTGACTCTTTGATACAACTATATGTTTGTACCGTGTAATCTCCTTCACCCTTTTGTCCACCCCATCCCCCAAGCCTCTGGCAGCTGTATGTTCTCTGTATCTATGAGTCTGCTTGTTTTGTTTGTTCATTTGTTTAGTGTTTTAGATTCCACATATAAATGAAATGGTACAGTATTTGTCTTTCTCTGACTTATTTCACTTAGCCTGATACCTTCTAGGTCCATCCATGTTGTTGCAGATGGGCAAGTTTCATTTGATTTTATGGCTAATATTCCATTATATATCTCACATCATTTTTATCCATTCATCTATCGATAGACACCTCAGTTGCTTCTATATCATATATCTTTTCAAATGAGTGTTTTTGTGTTCTGTTTTTAAAACTTATCTTTATTGTTGAATGTATTACAGATGTTCCTCATTTTTCCCCCATTGCCCCCCTCCTCCCCATTCCTGCCCCCCTCCTGCCTTTCCTCACTGTTGTCTGTGTCCATTGGTTATGCATACATTCATATAAGTTCTTTGGTTTATTTCTTCCCATCCCCCAACGCCCCTTCCCTTTGAGGTTTGTCAGTCTAACAAGCAATTTATCCTTCTTAATCCCTTCACCTTTTCCACCCATCCCCCCAGCCCCCACCCATCAGGGAACCAACAAAAGTTCTCTGTATCTATGAGAATGTTTCTGTTCTGCTTGTTCATTTTGTTTGTAGATTCAGTTGTTGATAGATATGTATTAATGCCATTTTGTTTGTTCATATTTTTTTATTTTTTTCTGCAAGAAGACCCTTCAACATTTCATATAATAATGGTTTGGTGGTGATGAACTCCTTTAGCTTTTCCTTGTCTGGGAAACTCTTTATATGGCCATCGATTCTAAATGACAGCTTTGCAGGATAGAGTACTCTTGGTTGTAGGTTCTTGCTTTTCATCACTCTGAATATTTCTTGCCACTCCCTTCTGGCCTGCAAAGTTTCTTTTGAGAAATCAGCTGACAGTCTTATGGGAACTCCCTTGTAGGTAACTAACTGCTTTTCTCTTGCTGCTTTTAAGATTCTCTCTTTGTCTTGAACCTTTTGTATTTTGATGATGATGTGTCTTGGTGTGGGCCTCTTGGAGTTCATCTTGTTTGGGACTGTCTGTGCTTCCTGGACTTGTATGTCTGTTTCCTTCACCAAGTTAGGGAAGTTTTCTGCCATTATTGTTTCAAATAGGTTTTCGATTTCTTGTTCTCTCTCTTCTCCTTCTGGCACCCCCAAGATGCGAATGTTGGCACGCTTGAAGTTGTCCCAGAGGCTCCTTACACTATCCTCCTTTTTTTGGATTCTTTTTTCTTTTTGCTGTTCTGATTGGGTGTTTTTTGCTTTCTTATATTCCAAACCGATGGTTTGCTTCTTGGCTTTACCTACTCTACTATTGAATCTGTGTAAACTATTCTTTATTTCAGTTAGTGCCTCTTTCATTTCTAACTGTGCATCCTTCATTTCTGACTGGTCCTTTTTTATGCTCTTGAGGCCCTCACTAAGTTCATTGAGATTCTCACTAAATCCATTGAGCATCTTTATAAGCAGTATTTTGAACTCTGTATCTGTTAGGTTGCTTAACTCCATTTCACTTAGTTCTTTTCCTGGAGTTTTGTTCTGTTCTTTCATTTGGGACCTGTTTCTTTCTCTCCTCATTTTGGCTGCCTCCCTGTGTTTGTTTCTGTGTATTACTTAGCGAGAGGTATGGGGCTAGCTGAGACTAGATGCTGCTTGTTTGAAAGAATTTAGGAAGAGCTGAAGCAGGATCCAAGACAGGCCAATCCTATGGTAAAGCAACTGGCAACAGCTTGGGTGGGTCCGGAAGTTGGGTGGGGCGGGGCCTCAGGGAATAACCAGGGCGGGGCCAACAGTGTGAGCCAGGTTGCTGGAGTCCCAGATATGGCGGCGTCTGCCGACCCAGGGAAGGGCTCACCAAGGGAACAAAGGCCTCTGCTAGCACGTCTGTCCAGGAGAAAGCTGCCTCTCCAGCCCTCCCTCCAATGCCAAACAGCTCAGTTCTTCCCCATATGATTCTGGTGCCTTTCAAGCTGCCTCCCCCGCGCTGGAGCCTGGAGGGTGGGAGTCCGAGTAAGTCCGTGCGCGGGCCCTTTAAGAGGAGCTGCCGGGGGCTCCAGCCGCCTCAGCCTCAGTTCCCGCTGGTTTTTCCAGCCAGAAGTGATGGGGATTCTCTTCCTGGCACTGGAACCCTGAGCTGGGCTCCTGGTGTGGGACGGGGAGCCCTCAGTCCTCAGGGAGGACCTTCCCAGCCGAGGTGTCCTCCTAATTTCTATCCGCCACACGTGGGTGTGGGACCAGCCCGTCGGCCTCCGCCCCTCCTACCAGTCTCGATGCGGCTGCTTCTTTAATTTCGTAGTTGTAGGACTTCCGTTCAGCTTGATTTCAGGCGGTTTTGAATGATGGTTGTGCTGTAGTTTAGTTGTAACTTTGATGTGGTTGTGGGAGGACACGATACCGCGTTTACCTACGCCGCCATCTTGACCGGAAGTCCAAATGTTTTTGTTTTCTTTAAATAAATGCCCAGAACTGAAATTGCTGAACTGTATGGTGGTTCTATTTTTAATCTTTGCTGAACCCCCATTCTGTTTTCCATAGTGACTGCACCAATTTACAATCCCACCAACAGTGCACGAGGGTTCTCTTTTCTCCACATCCTCCCCAACACTTGTTTCTTTGTGATGACAGCCATTCTGAGAGATGTGAGGTGACATCTCATTGTGGTTTTTATGTGCATTTCCCTGGTGATTAGTGATGTTCAGCATCCGTGTCTGCTCACTATCTGTATGTCTTCTTTGGAGAAATGTCAGTTTAGGTATTTTTTTTTTTGATCCTCACCCGAGGATATTTTTACATTAATCTTCACATAGAGATGGAGGGAGAAAGGGAGGAAGAGAGAGAGAGAGAGAAACATTGATGCGAGAGAGGCACATCGACTGGTTGCCACCCGCACAACCCCAACTGGGGCCGGGGATGAACTGCAACCGAGGTACATGCCCTTAGCTGGAATTGAACCCGGGACTCCTTGGTCTGCGGATGACACTCTTACTGCTGAGCTATACCAGCCAGGGCTAGTTTAGGTCTTTTGCTCATTTTTTTTTTTTTTTTTAGCAAACATTTTTTTTCCAATTTTTATTAATTTATTTTTGTTACAGATGTTTCTCTTTTTTCCTCCTCAGACCCCCTCCTCCCCATCCTACCCCCCTCACACCCCTAGCATTGGTGTCTATGTCCGTTGGTTATGCATACATGCATATAAGTTCTTTGGTTCATCTCATCCATCCCCCCCCCACTCCCCTACTCTGAGTTTTGTCAGTCTGAACCACACTCCTTTCTATGTCTCTGGGTCTGTTTCGTTCATCAGCCCACCTTGTTCATTATATTCCACAAATAAGTGAGATCATGTGGTATTTGTCTTTCTCTGATGGGCTTATTTTGCTTAGCATAATACTCTTGAGGTCCCTCCATGTTGTTTCAAAGGATAAGAGATCTTTCTTTCTTACAGCTGCATAGTGTTCCATTGTGTACATGTACCACAGCTTTTTTATCCACTCATCTATTGATGGACACTTGGGCTGTTTCCAGATCTTGGCGATTGTAAATAGTGCTGCTATGAACATAGGGGTACGTATATTCTTTCTGATTGGTGTTTCAGGCTTCTTAGGATATATTCCTAGAAGTGGGATCACTGGGTCAAATGGCAGTTCAATTTTTAAATTTTTGAGGAAACACCATAGTGTTTTCCATAGTGGCTGCACCAGTCTGCATTCCCACCAGCAGTGTACTAGAGTCCCCTTTTCTCCACACCCTCGCCAACACTTGTTGTTTGATGATTTGTTGATGGCAGCCATTCTGGCTGGTGTGAGGTGATACCTCATCATTGTTTTAATTTGCATCTCTCTGATGATTAGTGACATTGAGCATTTTTTCACATGTCTCTTGGCCATTTGTATGTCCTGTTTAGAGAGGTGTCTATTTAGGTCCTCTGCCCATTTTCCAATTGGGTTCTTTGTCTTCCTTTTGTTGAGTTGTATGAGCACTCTATATATCTTGGAAATTAACCCCTTATCTGATGTATCATTGGCAATTATGCCCTCCCATACAGTGGGTTCCCTTTCCATTTTGATGGTTGTTTCTTTTGCTGTGCAGAAGCTTTTGAGTTTGATGTAGTCCCATGTGTTCATTTTTTCCTTTGTTTCTGTTGCCTTAGGTGATGTATCAGTGAAAATTCTGTTGCATATGATGTCTGAAATTTTGTTGCCTACATTTTCTTCTAGGATTTTTATCTTTTGCTCATTTTTAATTAGATTATTTGTTTTTTGATGCTGAGTTTTTTAAGTTCCTTATATATTTTGGATATTAGCCCCTTATCAGATATATCATTTGCAAATATCTTCTCCCATTCAGTAGGTTACCTTTTCGTTTAGATTGTTTCCTTCACTCTGCAAAAGTTTTTTGGTTTAATGTAGTCCCATTTGTTTATTTTTATTTTGTTTTCCTTGCCCAAGGAGTCTCATCCAAAAATATATTCCTAAGAGTGATGTTGAAGAGTTTATTGCCTATGTTTTCTTCTAGGAGTTTTATGATTTCAGGTCTTACATTCAAGTCTTTAATCCATTTGAGTTTATTTTTGTATATGATGTAAGAAAGTAGTATAGTTTTCTATTTTTGCATGTAGCTGCCCAATTTTTACCATCATCATCATTATTATTGTTTTTTAATCCTCATCCAAGGATATGTTTTTTTATTTTATTTATTTATTTATTTTATTTTTATTATTAATTTATTTTTGTTACAGATGTTTCTCCTTTTTTCCCCCATTGACAACCTCCTCCCCATCTGTTTTTTGATTTTAGAGAGAGAAAGAGAGAGAGAGAGAGAGAGAGAGAGAGAGAGAAACATTGATCAGTTGCCTCCTGTATGTGCCCAGACTGGGGAATCAAACCTGCAACCTAGGTGTGTGCCCTGACTGGGGATCGAACCCCCAACCTTTTGGTGTATGGGACGATCCTCCAACCAACTGAGACATCCAGCCAGGGCTTCCCAACATTATTGAAGACTTTTCCCTATTGTATATTCTTGCCTCCTTTGTCATAAATTTAGTTGATTATATAGGCACGAGTTTATTTCTGGGCTCTTGATTCTGTTCCATTGATCTATGTGTCTGTATTTGTGCCAGTACCATGCTGTTTTGATTACGATAGCCTTGTACTATAGTTTGAAATCAGGGAGAATGAGGTCTCCAACTTCAATTTCATTTATATCTGCTCTGGTCTTTATTGCCTCTTCCTTCTACTGACTTTGGGCTTTGTTGCTCTTTTTCTAGTTGTGTTAGGTATAAGTTTAGATTATTTGAGATTTTTCTTGTTTCTTGAGGGCCTGTATTGCTATCAACTTTCCCCTTGGAACGATTTTTGCTGTGTCCCCTAGCTTTTGTATTGTTGTCTCTATTTTCATTTGTCTCAAGGTGTTTTCTGATTTCCTCTTTGATTTCTTCATTGACCCATTGGTTGTTTGGTAGCATGTGGTTCAGGCTCCACATGTGTTCTTTTCAGCTTTCCTCTTATAACTAATTTCATACCATGTGGTCAGAGAAGATGGTTGACAGGATTTTAATCTTCTTAAATTTATTGACTTGTTTTGTGGCCTCATGTGATCTGTCCTGGAGAACGTTCATGCGCACTTGAAAAGAATGTGTGTTCCACTGTTTGGGAATGGAATGTTCTGTACGTGTCTATTAAGCCCATCTAGTCTAACATGTCACTTAAAGCCAATGTTTCCTTGTTGATTTTGTCTGGATGATCTATCCATCAATGGGGTGAAAGTGGGGTGTTTCTAAGTCCCCTACTATTATTGTATTACTGTCAATCTCTTCCTTTGTGTTTATTAATGTTTACTTTACATATGGAGGTGCTCCTATGTGGGTGCACAGATGGTTACAAGGGTCAGATCCTCTGCTTGGATTGATCCCTTTATCATTATGTCATACCCTTGTGTCTTGTTACAGTCTTTGTTTTAAAGTCTATTTGGTTTGCCCTGGCCAGTTTGGCTCAGTGGTTAGAGCATCGGCCCGTGAACCAAAGAGTCACGGGTTCGATTCTGGTTAAGGGCACGTACCTTGGTTGAGGTTCGATCTCCGGCCCTGGTTGGGGTTGTGTGGGAGGCAACCAATTGATGTGTCTCTCTCACATTGGTGTTTCTCTCTCTCTCCCTCCCTCCCTCCCTTCCTTCCCCTCTGTCTGAAAATAAATGGAAAAATATCCTCGGGTGAGGATTAAAAACAAAAAAGTCTATTGGGTCTAAGTATTGCTACCCCAGCTTATTTTTTCATTTCCTCTTGTGTGGAATATCTTTTTCCATCCACTCACGTTCAGACTGTGTGTGTTTTCAGACAGACTGAGTCTCTTGTAGGCAGCATATGTGTGGGTGTGTGTCTCTCTTTTTTTTTAATCCGTTCACCACCCTGTGTATTTTGAGTGGAGCACTTAGTCCATTTACGTTTAAATTACCGATAGGCATGTACTTATTGCCATTTTTATTATTTTCATATTAGCTTTATAAGTGGTGATCTACTACCTTTCCTGTATGTTTGCTTTTTCTAGTGAGATTTTCTTTTCTTTCATATGTGTTCTTATTTCTAGTTTTGGTCTTTTCCGCTTAAAGAATTCCCTTTAGTATTTCTTGCAATGCTGCTTTAGTGGTGATGAACCCTTGGTTCCTTTCTTAAAGAGGAGGGGAAAGAGCTCGTGATCAGGAACCAGGAAGACCGGGTTCAGTCCCAGACCTGCTGCCCCCTAGCCACGTTGTCTTGAGAAGTCACATTTTTCTTAGGGCCTCAGTTTCTTCTACACGTTTTACCGTCTGTGAAAGGCAGCGACTCCTCTGCTGGTTTGCCAGCCAGCAGCCAAGTGGCCCTGGGCTTGTCCCATAACCTCCCGGAGCCAGAGTTTCCGCATCTGCACAAAGGAGATTAATAACACCTGCCGCCACGGAGGCAAAACACGGGCCCACGGTCGGCTCCCTGGAGATGCGCTTTCTGGGCCAGATTGCTGCCGACAACACTGCTTCCTTGAACTGTCCTGACATCCCCCCACTCTGTACTTGCTCTGCTCCACGCTGGGTATTTGGTGAACGATGACTCGGTCAAGGAAACAAATACAGTTTTTTTGAGTTTTCCCCAAATGCTCTGGGGTCTGTCAGTTTGGGGGGAAAAAACAGGACTGAGAAAATGTTCACCAGTGATGAGTGGCCACGAGTGCGATCGAGTTTCCCGTGTAGGGTCTGTGTCTCCTGATGTCCGACAGCAGGGCTTCAGGCCCCTGTCAAAGCTGGTTCCCTTCCTGCTGTCATCATCTCGGGTGGGAGAGTGGCCCCAGCCCTCTTCCTGAAAGATCCTGGATTCTGGTCCAGCTGCTGCAGGGCCAAAACGCTGCTCAACAGGTGGGTTAGTTAAGAAAAACAAGTGTGGAACAATTTCCCTCAGTTCTCTTTATTCATCACCGTGTGGGTTGCTTGGACAGAGTGTGGGTGATGGTTTTCACTTACGGTACGTGTGACAAGTCTGAGCTAGACAGGACTTGAATGGGAATGATTAAATGAGGCCTCTCCAGCCTCATCTCCAGCCATTGGACTTTTGGCAGTCCCCTCTGCCCAATGACACCCCTTTTCCTGCCCATCTGATTTGCGCCATGAGGACCAGCTGCCCGCTGTGCCTTCTCTTTCTCTCTCAACATCCCTCCTTAAGGACCTTCCAGGAGGAGATGGCAGGGCTGCCTGGGAAGACACAGGGAGTTCCCTGCCTCTCCTGCAGTCACGAGCCAGGAATGAGCCTCAGTTTCCCCCCTGGTTCCTGGGGGCGGGGTCTGTGGGGAGTCCTCAGCTGTTGTATCACTTCGGGGCACATGCTGATTGGGGGCATCTGGAGCTGCCTTCCTCCTGCTATTTCTTGCAGCCCTGTTTTATTTTATATACCAAGAGACTGTATAAAATTGTATTGCCATGCACAGGTCAAAACATGTTCGCACATGTCGGAGCTAGCCCATCAGGGGCTACTGAAAGGGTTCATCTCAAAGCAGGTTAAGAGGAAGCAGGTATTTCTTCTGGGAAAATCAAGTAAGCAGGCCGATGTAAACAGGGCTCATTCTCATTTACACAGGTCTTTCCCATCTGCTCTCCCACGGGATCCGCAGCCATCTGAGAGGTGGGCAGGATGGCCTCCCCCTTCCCACAGGGGACTGTTGAGTTTGGAGAGGTCCCGACTTGCCGGTGCTAGAGAGCTCAGACCTGAGCTAGGCCCCTGCTGCTTTGGTTTTGTCGACAAAAGAATGTCCAGCCTAGAGACAAGTTTATAGGAGTTTATCTGAGTCAAAATTTTGAAGACACGCCTGGAAGCAAAATCTCAACAGACTGAGGAAACGCTCTGGAGAATGGCCATTTTGCAGCTTATTTTATACATTCAGATCAAAGGAGAAGTGGTAAGGGGTTCCATGAAATCCATTGGTGGTGGATAAATGGGGCCAGAGAAAGCAAAGTAGGGAAAGCTCAAGGATTGGATAAAGTGGAGAAACACATACTTCTTTTCCATGGGTGGGTACAGGATGGTTAATAATTAACATTCACAGCACACAGAGATGGTATTTGGGGGACAGGATAACAAGGAGGGTTCCGTGGTCCTGTGCTCGGTGGCTGTGCCTCTGAGGGGCCTAGAAAGACAATTTTGCTGACATTTCTAAGGTATGTTATTCTAGATGCATAAGAACAATGGACAGAGCTCACATAAGGTAGCGATTGAACTTGCTAAGTAAGCTACAGGCCTGGGACGGGACTACTCTCCACGGCCTGCCAGTTAGGAATTGATGATCAGACCATCCGTGTGGTTACTTTTGTCAGGCCTGCCATGCGGGCCCCGCCTGAGCATGTCAAGTTTAATGGCTAGAAAAAGTCTAAGGTAATGAAGGGTAGCAGAATACGCAATCCCAAAATGAACTAAAGGCCATTGAGAACAAACAGATGCAGCAAAAGCTGTTAAAATGGGGCATAAAAGGAAATTCACATTTAAAAGGAAAATTCTATTTATAAAGGAATCTCCCTCACTGGTTATCGCAGAGGAGGATTCCTAATGACTCCGCTCAATGAAGAAAACTCAGACTTGAATCTGCATAACAAACCCTACTGAACAACCCCGTTTACCTTGCTTTCCCGGTCACCTTCCCATAACGTGCCTCCCTGTCCAGAGCCCCGGAACCCACTTCCCTGTGTTTAGACTAAGATGATCTCTAAGCCTCACTCATCTGGCCTTCTCCTTGAGCCACATTTTTCTTTGTGAACATAATAGGCACATAATTAAAACTGTCCTCCCCCCCTTTAAAATCCATCTCCTGTCTGTTTGAGTCACAGGCCCCAGCCAATGAACCTAAGATGTGTAGAGGGAAAAAGAATTGTGTTCCTTTCCCACACTCATCTGCCAGCAGTGCCCAGACTGCGGGGCCGCAATGGAAGGGCACAGCGAGCAGAACACCCTGAGCATGGTGTCCTCGGCTTCAGAATCCTCAGAAAGTTCCTGAGTCCTACCTGGGGTCACCTCCTTGGATGGGTCATTTGGTGCTGGGGGACAGTGTCTGCCATTTTCCTCTTCCCGAACCTCTACCTGCAACACGGCAGTTAGAGTGTTTGCAGAAGGAGAAACAACCAGGTAGATGTCTGGCCCCAAATGACAGGGGATGGTAACCCCTCTTCCCCCATAGAAAGGCAGCCTGGTGCTGCCGGCATCTCTAACGTGCTCCCGAGGATGACCGTTCAGACCCGTCCAGGGGCCTGCACTGACTCAGCCTTTTGGAAACACTGAAGAAAGGCGCTCTGAGTCCGCGTTCCCCAAGGAGCAGATGAGATCCGCATCAGCTCCGTTTCTTCTTCCTCCTTTCCTTTCGGGTGGTGTCCTAGCAAGGAGGGCACCACGCTGTGTCATAAGACCTGTCTGACACTGGGCTTGCCTTCGCACTGTGGGATACAGACAGTTCCCTACAGGAATGGTGCCCCGACCCCCGTCACTCTGACCAAACAATGGCCACAAACAGTGTCCTGTGTGTTCTCGTGAGGGGCGTGCCATTGCAAGACCACAGGAAGCAATGGCAGAAGACCTCACTCTAACCAGCAGGTTGACAAGGGAACAGCACCCCACCAAAACAAGGACAGGTGACCCTCAGGATGAGCCACGGGGACAGCTGGCCTGAGGCTGTGGCAGCTGCTGGGCATTTCCTGACTTGAATGGTTCAGCTTCTCAGGGGCTCACAGAGGTGTCTCCGGAGCCATGGACAGGGCTGTGTAGTCAGTTCAAAATCAGACATTCTCGTTTTAGGCCGAGGGTGTTTCCTCTAAAACGTTCGGCATTTTCTCCCAGACCCCTATTTGAACCACTCTCTGATTGACAAAAATGCTTTCTTAGGAAGTGTGGGTGTCGGTCCAGTCGTGCTCCTGCTCTCAGACCCACACACGGATTTGGGGTGTGTGACTCTTCAGCCACTGCCGCGCCGATTTTCTCTGGTGGAGACACACGGGTCATGCGTGGTGTGAAAAGCACTCGTGGGGGTGGGGGAGAGATGGCCCATTTACCGAAGCAAGCCATGGGTTTCTCCACAAGTTTGCTCTGACTTAGAAAAGCAACTTGTCATACCCTGTCACTTGGTGAGCCGAGGGGCCAGAGAGCACTGCGTCTTAAACCATCTCCCTTCCTGAAGAGGAGGTTTTTTTTTTTTTAATAGAAGTTGTTTCCAATTGATCTGATGTCACCTTGTCCATGGATTTTAGCTCACCGTCCATACCATCCACTTCAGTAACAGCTTGGTCGGGGTGGAGGGAGAAACTCTGGCACATGAAACGGTCACCCTAACTCTGAGATGAATCCCCATTTTAGGGATGCAGTGTTTTCTTTTACTGTGTCCTTTGGAACCGAGGAAACCAGAGAGTTAACTTCTGTCCTCTGTTTCTACAAACTCACAGTATCACTGACCTGGAAAGACACAGTGGCAGTTTTAAAATGCTGTTTTAGAAGTCACAGTTTGTACAAATGTAGACTGTCCCCCAGTTTGTCTAATCCGCTCAGGAGGGGTTAGCAAACGATGGTCCATGGGCCAGATTAGGCCCATCTCCTGATGTTGTAAATAAAGTGTCATTGGAACGCAGCCACGCTTGTCTGTTTACGGATTGTCTGTGGCTGCTGTCCCTCTCCGACAGCAGAGCTGAGTAGCTGCAACAGAGGCAATACGCCTGGGAAGCCTAAAATAGTTACTCTCTGGCTCTTTTCAGAACAAGTTTGCTGGATCCTGGTCTAGGTTCTTGGGGATGCAGTCTGGCCACCTGCTGACCGTCAGTGCCTACAGGTATGTTTTGCTGGTGTTTTGAAAAGTGAAGTAACGGCAGGCATACACAGCTTGGCCCCTGCAGTTGGCACCTGGCCTGCTTCGTCCATTTGTCCTGCTGCCTGGATCCTGCCAGGGGTGGGGAACGTTTGGCCCGCGGGCTGTGTAAGGCCCTCGAAATCAATACCAGCTGACATCATACGCCTCACCAAATTAGCCTGACCACAAAAATTAGCCTAATTTTTAAGCTGATAATTTTTTAGGGCCCACGAATGATGTGATAGATGTCCAAATGGCCCTTGGCAGAAAAAAGGTTCCCGCCCCTACAGGCAATGGCATCCTATCCCTGGTTAGAAGATCAGGGAGAATCGTGGCTTAGAAGTCAGGAGAGCTGGGCTGTGGTCTTGGCTCTGCCTTAAGCTTGCTCTGTGACCCTGATAGAGCTATTCTCTCTGGCCTCAGTTTCCCCACTTCTCAGGCAAGGGGTTGGATTACCTGGCCTCCAATCAGCCTTTTCAACTCTAACATGCTGTAGCCTTGCTAATCCAAGTGTGGTCCTCAGACCAGCAGCCTGGATGCCCAGAGCTCGTTAGAAATGCAGAGTCTCAGGCCCAACCCAGACCCACTGAACCAGAACCCCTATTTTAATGAGCTCCCCACTTTTGAGAAGCACGCCTCTAGAATATCACCTTCCTGGTGTGATGTTAGGAGCAAATGCTTGTCTCTACTTTCTAAGCTGGAGGCGTGTGGGGATTTCAGTTTCTGAGTTGTTTTCACTCCTGGTGAGTTAGGTGAGACATGAAATGTATGATCTTGTTAGTGTAATGTCTCCCCAGCCTCCTCTCAGGTACTCCCGTAAGACTTTGTGGGACCCATCACGAGTCGTAAGGTGAACAGAGTCACTCGCCGTCCTCAGTACATGCAGGGCAGGAATACAAGACAGGCAACTCCTGGCTTTGAAATGGCAGGTGGACCTGCAAAGAAAGAGTATTGTGTGTGTGGGGGGGGAGGTGGGGGTGGGGGGAGATAATTTTCCTCCCACCTTTCTAAGTTCTTCGGGCTGGACTAATAATCAAATTAACATGAAATAGATCAGCAGGAGAAAATGACCACATTTATTATGTATGTACGTACGGGGGTTCCCCAAGAACATGGGACCGGAGGACATACTGAGCAGTTGAGGCTCATAGGCCTTTCTGGATTAAGGAGAAGGAGACAGGGGGCTGGGAATTCAAAGAGAAAGTAGGCAATTTACAGGTGGATGAGAAAAAGCAAATTGTGGTAAATAAATTCTTGCTTGGCCATCCAGAAATGATGGGACACAGAGGGGAGTCTAACAAACAGACCTGCTTGGGTCCTCCCTGTCTGCCACACTGAATTCACACCTGTTGAGGTGACTGTGCTAAGGTTCCCTTCCTGAAGCAGGGTTTCCTTCTGAATTTCTTTCGGCAGGTAAAGGTGGAGGTAAAAAAAATAACTCTTCTTGAGTCTGTTGGATTTTATTTCAGCTGAAGTAATCTGCATGCCAAGGGTAGTGCATTCAACAGGTGTGTGTGTGTGTGTGTGTGTGTGTGTGTGTGTGTATCAGGAGGCTGAAATGTCTCTCTCAGTGGGCTGGTCATATATGAGCATTTATTAGAAGGTCTCAGACTAGAAATAAGGAAAGGAAGTTTGCTGATTGATGGACTTGAAAAAAACACAGATTTTTTAAACCACTGTTTCCAAGAGTAGAGGATATTGCAAGGGAGCCTCTCCTTCCATGGCCCACTGTTGGGTAATACCAACCACAATAATGAATAAAGCCAGGACTTATGGAGCGCTTACGATGTGCCAGGGGCTGCTCTAAATCTTGAAACATGCACAGACCCATTTCATCCTCAGAACAGCCCTGTAAGGTAAATAGTATTGTTATCCCCATTTTATAATGGAGAACTCTGGGAACAAAGTCAAATGTCTTGTCTAAGGTGACACAATACCGCCAGGATTAGAATAGAGGGATCTATTTCCAAAGTGCACGCTGCCCACGACAGTGCCACCCTTCGAGGCACGTGGATCTGTTTGTGAGCAAGGGAGAAAGATCGGGATGGCCAGAAGCCTATTTGCCAGGAGGCTGGGGATGACTTGGGAAGGAGCACAAGCTGGGATTCTGCTGGGATTCAAGCAGGTCTTAGTAAATAATTGTCTGTTCTTTTTCTCTCTCCTCTGATAGATTGTGACTCTTCTAGGTTAGGGACCATGTCTCCTGTGTCCCTATTGTATTTCCAATGCCTCGCACAGTGCTTGGGGCATAGTAGGTGCTGAGTAAATGCCTGGTGAATGAATGAATAAAATAATGAACTAGTGAGTGAATGAGTTGCCTGTTTTTCAGAAGACAAACCACAGAGTCTGACAGTGCAGTCTGGTCAAGGCCAAATCAATCACACAGTCAGTTAAAACTGAGCATCTGGAGGAATCAGCAAGGGTTTCCTGGAGGAGGTGGCAAAAGGATGCCTTTTTAGGTGGGAACATGCTCCAAAAGCTCATTATTTGCAAGCTCTGGCCCAAGCAATCACAGACACCTCCCCTGCAGAGAGGGACCACACAGGCAACGCACTGAGCTGACAAACACCTTCCTACTTGGCCTGGGACTTTGGCGGGAGCATGTTCTTCCATCCAGCTTTGGCAACACACGGTCCCTTGTGTTGGCCCAGGATGCCTGCCTGTCTGCGCTTGCTCCCTCGCCCCTTATCAGCTGAAGGTGAACTCCACAGAGATCCCTGTCAACCGAAGCACAAGCCATTCCCTTGTAGGGCAAAGGCTGGCGATCTTTTGCAACAATATTTCATAATTTATATATTTGATTAAAAAGCGGAGCCTGTGCCAGCAGCCTGCATAATCTAACATATTGGGATCATTGGCTGCTTGTGTCACTCTTCTATTTTAAAACTTTCCATATTTGAACTCATGGAAGTACATCCTTCACACTTATTAAACTTTTCCCATAAACACAGTTTAGTAAGTCTCCATCTCCTTCCATAGAATTGAACAGAAAAGGCCACAGTGAAACCTTTTGGAGATTTCCTTTAGGCAATACCATTTTATGTAGGCCTTTAAAAACATTCATCTTTTCTTGCCAGTAATTAAAAAAATACCAAGACAAATGAGAATTTTAGTGGCATGATAATTACTTCAAGATGAGCTCTGTGACTTGGCTTCTACCCTTGCTCTTTGCTGCAGCTCCTCCCCGCCGCTCAGGAGCCCCCCTTCCCCAGTTCGGGGACAGTCTTAGTCTCTTCGGTTCCTTGGGTTAGCTTTCTCCCCGTTTCTCTGACTACGCTTTCCTGGGCTCTGCTCCTGTGTTTTATCCACCGTCCGTCTCCTTGCAGACCTGAGCCGGCTCCACTCTGCCCAGAAGGCTTTCTTTGCCACCCCCAGCTCTAACAAGGCCTCTCTTCCACAGGGGCCTGCTTCGTGTGCTTTGGGTGTGGCTGTCTTTGGGAATCCTTTCTCCTCCCCATTAGAAGTTGGCTGGTTGGCACAGTGAACAAGATCATTCACAGTACCCTGACCATCTAGGCACATTGGTTGGTCAAAAGATAGGCACATGACCCACACTGGGCCGATCGGTCATTCCCAGAAAGCCCCAGAAGGAGATACTTCCGTTTCATTGGGCTCACTGGCTCCAGGGGCTGCTACCACCTGGCTGGGCCTGCCTGAGGGTGAAGCCGACAGGGAGGGAAACAGAGGTGAGAGATGGAGAAAGGAAACGGGTTCTTAACGTCCTCATTTCATAATTTGAGCTACTGGATCCAGTTGTTCCTGAAGCTGGCACTTCTCTTGAACTTCCTGACTAGAAAGTAAATTCTAGAATGTGGATTCCCTCTAGTTTTTTTTTTGAGGGGTGGGGTTTAAACTGGTTTGAATTGGATTTTCTTCACTTGCAACAAGAGAGGCCCAGATCCTATTTCTTCTATCTGCAAGTCCAAATCCTTTCTATTGTTTAAGAACCAACATTGTCCCAGACTCAGAACAAAGAAACATTCTCTGCGGATGCCTGCAGGCTTTGTGATCATAGAATGGATGGGATCAAACAAAGAGATCGGTTTGCTTCAAACCAGTAGACTCTGACTGGGTGCAGACAGCGCGGGGACAAGGGCAAGCCCGCTCTTCCTTCAGCAGCAGCGTCTCCAGTCTTGGCTCGTCAACAGCAGACACACATAAATGGCCAGCACACATCCCACTGCAGTCTTGTCTTTCATGTAACTTCCTCTTATTTGAAGCCAAACATTTGGGGCCAAAGTCTGATAACCCAGTGAGTCAAGTACTCATGTCGCTATCACCTGAATCCCCATGGGACAGACCAGATCACAAACCCAAATGAACTAGGCTGTGTAATGGCTTCAGAAATGTGTAATTCACCCAGGCTGAACCGTGCCACTTCTTGGGTATCAGTCACATTGTTTTTAGCTACAACTAACAAGATCCCTACTAATGGGAAACCATCTGATGAGGAATATACTACACAGTGTGGAAATGTATCGCCCTGCATAAAGAATAAGGAAATGATTCTCAAGTAACAAGAAGCCTAGAGGGGAGGTCACTGGCTCAACGACATACCCAGGGGACTGTTGAACTCTCGGCCCCATAATCCTGTTATTGGCTTGGTTCACGTGTCTCCTCAAGATGGCACCAGGAGTTTTTACTCAACAGCACCCAGCTTAAGAGGAGGGAACTCGTTGACAAATGGCTGATTCCAAAGCTGGGCTAAAGAACATACAAGATGAGCCGGGAACTCCTTACTCTGACAGAATGTAAAACTGTATTTAAAGAATGATGGGGGTGTGTCAAAAGGACATAGCCAGCTTGAAGGAACTTTCTTTGGCCAAGTTTGGAACGATTTGAGCATCAAAATAAATAATGATAGCAACAGGTGATAAACAATTTGATAAAATTAAAATCTATAACTCCAAACTAATCTACATAAATGAATAAATAAATAGAGCAAAGATAGAGCTCTCCCTTATATTAGAATGCTAAGCAATAAACATTGAAGGAATGATTGGATTAGAGAAATCAACATTTGGCAATTATTACAATCATTAATTTAGTCAAGAAACATCAATGTACACAAAGAAACAGTGGGTGGCATTTTTGAGGAACAGGATATTAACATAGTTTCAAGGTACCTTCCCCCAAATACTCATTAAATACAAAGAGAAAAAGAGTAACTTGACACTAGAAAAATCTAGCTTAATCAAGTGTTTAAAATTAATATCAATACTAATGAAACAAATAAGAATCTTTTTTATCTGATAGGGGCAATGAAAACAGCACTTCCATGGCATTCCTGCCCAAAGTGTGTGACCAGAATCTGATTACGAGAGTCTCAGACAATCCCAGTTTGATGGACCTTCTACTCAGTAAGTGGCCTTTAAGATTCTAAGATGTCAAGACCACAAATGCCGACGAAAGAACGAGGAACAGTTCCAAATCACAGGGGACCGAAGAGACAGGATAACTGAATGAAACGCGCAATCCCAGACTGGATCTTTCTGTTATAAAAGACCTTAGAGGGACAACTGGTAGACCTTGAGCTGTGTCTGAAGATGCGCTGATGGATGTTAATTCTGATTTTGACGGTGGTTTGTGTCGAAGGAGGAGAGTGTTCTGGTTTGTAGGAATTGCACACTCAAATATTCAGGAGTGACGGGGCCTTGTGTCAGCCACACCCTCAAGAAAAGTTCTTTGTCCTCTCCTTGTAACGTCTGGTAAATTTGAAATTATATCAAAAGAAAAAGAAAGCAGGGCTGTTTTCTCCAGAGCATCCCTTTTCATTAAGGAAGACAACGTTTCTAAGCAGCCCCGCATGGCCGGGCTGGGTCATGCATCCCCCAGCTGCGAAGGAGGCTGGGAAATGAGTTTATATCGGGGAAGGGGAAGCAGGGGGGGGGGTGGAGAGTGGCAGCTGTAGGGCCATTTGGAACACAGTGCCAGCAGCTACAGTGAATCATCCACTGTTTGTTCTTTCCTTTAGTGGCTAGGTGTTGGACCAAGCATTGGAGAGGCAAAGGTGAGCCTATCCTCCCAAGTTCACAGGGGAGCCTTTCGTGAACTAATCGTTATAGCACAATAGAATCAGTGCCACGGTCACTGTAAGCCTGGGGTACTGAGACAGCACAGATGGACCTAGAATAACCCAAGGGGAGGGTGAGGCCAGGGACATGTTCCTAGAGAACATTCACTGGATGGGAATGGTGACACTCTTCTTGCTGACATGGGGGATGAGTCATGACCAGTTAACATTGTACGATGTTAAAGCCTGTGTCCTTCCAGTTCTGGTACAGGATGCCCCACGCTGTGGCGGCCCCGTGCAGAGGCAGCAGTGGCCGCAGTGGCCACAGTGTGGAGAACTCAGGGACGAGGGACCAGCCTGAGCAACGGCGCAGAGGTCGGGAAGGCACAGCGCGCAAACAGGGACCTGCAAGCTGCTCATTTGGCTTCTGAAAGGGGGTAGGAAAATGAAGAAACTTGATTGCAAGGCTAAGAAGTTTCAATGTCTGTGTGTGCAGTAGGGAGCCCCTGAGTGTTCTGTGAGGAAAGTGCATGGTTAGGCTGTGTATCTGAGCAGTTCACCTGCGCTGTGTGTGGAGGGTGAATTCCTGGCGAGGAGACTCCCTAGGAGACCATTGTCAGGTTGGGCAGAGAACGTTCAAGGTGAAATATGACCTCGGGGATGGAGGGAGAGAGATGTTGGGAGAGAAAGGGCTGTACTAAGTGACCCATAAGGGAGGGGAGTGTCTGAGGACTCAGGAGTTCCAAATGCAAGGATGGGGTGTCCTCAGTAGACACGGGAAGGCAGGAGCATGCTCTAGGTGGGGTCCATGGGTCTGTTGTGGGTTACAACTCCCACCCACCAGGGTGTGGACAAAATCAATTACACATCATGCTGGGTTTCAGCAGAGGTGAGAACATGTCTTTGAAAATTTCCCTGTCTAGCTGTCACTCACCCCTGCTTAAAACTTTTTGAAGGTTCCCCATTGTGTCTAGAACAGAGACCAGCCTTTCCTGTCACCCACAAAGCTGGAGTACCTCTACGGCCTCCATGCTCATCTAATGCCCCGTCACTCTCTGTGCTACTGCTGCACCAGTCTTCTTTCAGTCCCATGCATGGGCCATGGTCACCACTGTATCTCTATCACGAGTTAGCAGGTATTATATAAATGGGTGCTGCTTTAGCCCCAGGGCCTTTGCACATGCCATCTGCATATCCATCTTTAACCACTGGCCTTTTCCTCTTTGCTTACTCAGGTGTACTCACTCTTTAATGATCAGCTCTAAATGTCACTTTCCTAGGAGCACATCTGACATCTCTGACTGGGTCCAATATCTTTCATATACTTTATAGTAACACGTGCCTCCCCTTTATTGCACCCACAGTAGCTGTGATTTACATTGACTGTGGGAGTATTTGCCCAGGGCTCATCTCCCTAACAGACTGTAAAATCCAAGGGGCAGTGTTCTTTTTTTGAGTGTTATACCTCTGTACTCAGTATGGGAATTGGAACTCTGTAGTACTCAGTGAAGACTTGTGGAATGAGCCCTGGCTGGTTTGGCTCAGTGGTTAGAGCGTCGGCCTGTGGACCAATGAGTTGAGGGTTTGATTCAGTCAAGGGCACATACCTTGGTTGTGGTTCATCCCTGGCCCTGGTCGGGGCTGTGTGGGAAGCAACCAGTCGATGTATCCCTCTCATATTGATGTTTCTCTCTCCCTTTCTCTCCCGCCCATTCTATCTGAAGATAAAATACAAAAAAAAAAAAAAAAATCCTCAGGTGGGGATTAAGGAAAAAAAAAAGATTTATGGAATGAATGAATGAATGAATGGATGGATGGATGAGTGGATGAGTGGATGAGTGAATATTCCATTGATGTTTCTGGGAAGGGACTGAGAAGTAGGTTATGATTGAGAAGCACCTTCCAGGACAAGTAGAATTTCAACAGGAGTCGGTCTTCTAACAACCAGCTCAAAACTAACAAAAGCATGGTGGGGGTGTGACCAAAGGGAGTTTCCGAATATCTAGGAGAAATAGGCAAGTAGAAATTTAGAGAAATTATGGGTCACAAGACCAGAAAGACAATGAAGCCAAGTTTTGGAAGGATTCAAACGTGAGGGTGAGAACTTGGTTCTTAACTTGAGAGGCGATGGGGAGTGATGAGAGTGGGTGAGGGAGACGACCCATGCACAGCTCCTCTTTGAGAGGACAGACGGACAGGGAGACTGCATTTGGCTGCAGAGGAGGTGGCCAGAGAAAACCACCTTAGGAGGGTATCGCGGGAGCTTTGACCACATTTGCAAAGCACGTGAATGAGGGCAGTGCAGGTAAGAGATGAGGAGAGTGAAATCTGGGTGATAAGATTCAAGAGACTTGGCAACAGATGGGAAGATTAAGAGAGAAAGAAGGTCATTGGAGATGGGACTGTGAGTTCCTAGGACTCGTGTTTTTCTGTGCTTATATCTGCAGTAGAAAAAGATGTCTTTTCTTAGAAATTGTGGAAAGGAAACAAACTTGGGGATGCAAATGCTCAGAGAGGCCATAAAAAGAGAGAAAATCTCACCCAAAGACCTTTTCTCTTTGGCTCATTCAATGTTCAGTTGGCAACATTTAAAAACAGAATAGTTTCTCATAAAAATCTAGTAGGTCTGTCCACACAAGTCACCATGTCCCATGCGGTCGTGTCTGGTGGCTCTCCAACACTACCTGGTCGTACACCCAGAGGGGCTCACTCACTACCTATTGGGCTCTGAGTGCAGTGGAGTCTGGTTCCTTCTCTGTAAGTCCCCAGGAGGCTGCTTTTTTGGTACACCATGAAATATGCACGTGTGATGGTACATGTTTCCATCAGTGATCTGGGGAAGCCTGAAACTGGGGATGGGGATTCTGCTCCAAGGACCTACATTCCCCACAGAAATCGGATGAGATGCACTGATGAAGAGACCACCAGCATTTACAATGCCTTTTGCCAGCACCAGCATTCCGGGTTACGGGGCTCAACGGATGCTACGAAATCACTGCCTCCGTGTAAATAATTAGATAAGGGCGTATGTGGACTGCATAAAATGTTTATTGATATGTTTATCATGCCAAAAAAAGTTACTTAAAATTCAAATTCCATTTGAAAGGAGGCAACAAACGATCGTTGGGATCCCAGCCTGCTCCCGGAGGAGCCCCCAGGCTCATGAAAAGCACGCGCATTCTACCGCTACGTGATCCGCTCACTCAGAACTGCATTCTGGGAAACTCCTCCTCGAGATCCCTTGCAAGATGCCAATTGTGTCTTTAGTTGGTAGCCGAGCAACAACAGCAACAAAGACAAAATAATTCCATCCTAAGACTTTCTCAGGACATTTCTGACTTTGAAACTATTGACCCTCACAGATCTACCACCGACCTAGAATATATGCGTATATATATTCTCGCTGAAAACAATATCACTGTTTGTGGTGCTGGCTGTCACATCAGACCCTCAGGATGGCCTCAGCGCACCTGGCTCTGCTTCTCAGGGGCAGCTGTGCATCCCGGCCACGGACAGGCGGCCCTTCAGGAGCGTTTGGTCTTGCTGCAAGTTGGGCACAGAAGCTGACCCTTGGTGACAATGTACGCCCGGCCGCTCAGCAGCTGCTCACAGCCCTCACAGACAAAGTGCTTTCGGTGCCAGGCCAGGTCTTCTACACGCTGGTAGTCCTCCGAGAATATGATCTGGAGAGGAGAGCAGAAGAAATGAACCTGGTAGACGGTGCACGGAGGGCAAATTGGAGGACGGCGGTTCATCCTACCTATTCTTGTTCTGACCTTTCTGTGCCTCAGTGGAGATACCTGACACCCATCTGAGGCACTAAGTACAGAATTTGGTGAAGGCCACGGTTGCATCTCAGCTCCTCAGATGGAAAGAAAAGTCCTCCACCATCAGCAGGTTTTACTTATCTAGGCTCTGGACACTCTGGGTAATTGCAAAGCCCAGTTGTGTTCTGAGACAATATTAAACACCCCAGTGAGGACAGCCTAATGAGAGCTAAGCTGTCAATGGCCAGCAAGAGCACACAGGGTCACTTGGGCTTGGGACAAAGTGACACTTTGGAATATGTATGGTGAGGAACCCTGAGCTCCGAAAGAGCAGAATAGCATACTGGTTGGACAGGCCTTCAGATGCTGGGGCCAAACAGGAGCCGGGTACAGTCTCACTTAAACACTTAGCTTTGTGCCCTGGCTGGTTTGGCTCAGTGGTTAGAGTGTTGGCCCGCGGACCAAAGAATCGCGGGTTCGATTCTGGTCAAGGGCACGTAACTTGGTTGTGGTTCAGTCCCTGGTCCTGGTTGGGGTCATGCTGGAGGCAACCAGTTGATGTGTCTCTCTCACATTGATGTTTCTGTCTCTCTCTCTCCCTCCCACACTTTGTGACTTGGGGTAAATTGCTTAACCTCCCTGTGTCTCAGTTTCCACATCTGTAGAGTGGGGCTGTGAATACTGCCCATCCCATGGGAATCCTGATGGACGCAAGGCCAATGCCACGATTGCCGCTGACCTCTCTGAGCTGCACTCCGCTCACATGTAAAGTGGACAGCATGACTGTCTCTCCCTAGAGGGCTGTTGTGAGATATAAATGGCACATCCCACATGAAGTATGTCGCAAATTACTGACCCAGTGTAAGCCCTTCATAAAGGGTAGAGTGTTGTTACAGTGAATATACTGTTGTCCTCACAAAAACGAGGCTGTGCCTGGCCTGCTGACAGGCCTTTCCCTTTATTAATATCACTTGATGGCAAGTGACTAGGTCACAGGCCTTCACTTCAAATGGAGACCAACTGTGGAAGGTGGGAGGAGGCAGATATTGGCTTGAAATGCAGAAGACCCTCATATGTGCCACAGATGAAGGTAGTGAGTTCCCTGTCACCAAAGGCATGCAGACAGTAGTTCACAATTATTATTGTCATTACTAATATACCTTAGAGTTCCTCTAGTCTTAACCCATATTGGAGAGTTGAACCCCTCTCATAGCATCTCTAACTATTGTATTATGTTAATGTGGTATTATTATATCACATTACATTACATTACCCTAAGACTAACAGCAGCTCCTATTTATTAGTTACGTGGCCAGGCCCATGCCAAGCATTTTCATTCAGTGTTTCATTTACTGTCATAGCAACCCCATGGGACGGACACTGTCATCCTTCCCATTTTATAAGGGAGAAACTGAGGCACAGGAGTTGGGAAACCACACAAGTAACAGATGCAGAGCCAGGTACCTGCCTCCAGTTACACCTCCTGTGCTGCTCTTCTGAGCATTCACTAGGTGCCAAGGATAAGCCCGGACAGGCGCTCTGTGACTGCCCCATCCAACACCCCAGGGGTGCAAACTAATATTGGCCCCATTTGCAGATGTGAAAACAGGCTGAGAGCCTACGTGTGACCTGAGCCTCAGTTTTCCCATCTGTGGATCACATCATCAATGACACCATGCTCCCCTTGGCCTCTGGGTCCTCTCGCACAGCAGTGGGGGTGCCCGCCCCGCCCCCCGGCACAGCCGCACTGGTCCTCACCTCATCGCAGCCGGAGCACCGGGGCCGCACACTCTCGCAGTAGTGGCGGCCACACCAGGGAGCACCGTCCTTCCAGAAGTAGATGAGGTCCACCAGCGGCTCGGAGCACTTGATGCACACGAAGCAGGCAGGGTGCCACTGCTTGTCGTAGCCGGCCCTGTCCGAGTAGACCACGGGGCTGTCAGCAGGTGCTACTCCCTTGCAGAGCTCACAGACCTGTGGGGGTAGGGGGGACCCCAAAGATACAAGGTAGTCAGGAGACAAACTGCTGCAGGTTCAAGTTTCAACTCCAGTCTCTTTACTCTTGGGTGACCTTGAGCAAGTTACTATACCTCTCTGCTCAGTTTTCTCATGTGCCAAGTGGGTTAATATTGCCGACCTACTAGGTTGTTGTGAGGACTAAATAAAGTACTTGTTTAGCACAGTGACTCTCAAATGTTTTGTTCTCAGGATGCTTTATACTCTTAAAAAAAGTACAAAGACCTTTTGTTCATATAGGTAATAATTATTGATATTTACCCTAAGAGAAATTAAAACTAAAAAAAATTAATTATATATTATTTCATTAAAAAATAAGCCAATACATTAACATAAATATTTGTAAATAAAAATAAGTCTATTTTTTCAAAACAGAAAAATGTAGTGAAAAGAGTGGCATTGTGTTACATTGTTGCAAATCTGCTGAATGCCTGGCTCAGTAGAGGACCTCTTGCTTCCCGTAACTGTTTCCACTTTTCATCTTTTGCATAATGTTGTTTTCTTTGAAATATATGAAGACAGTCTGGCCTCACACTGATATGAAGCTGGAAAAGGGGGGAGTATTTTAATTGCCTTTTCAGAAAACTGTGTATCGTTTTCTTTGATTCTACATCAAAATTCAAATGGTCGTTTCCCAAATGTTAGTTAATATAAAATTTGGAACCCTATCAATCAACCTTTCATCCTTGTTACATGAAAACCCACTGGTCCATCTTGCACTTTGAATGGATTTTTACCCATGTATGATTATTTTGCAATACATTTAAATTTTAGAACAGTTTAGAGTTACAGAAAAATCGTGATGATAGTACAGCGTTCTCATATACCCCACACTCGGTTTTCTTTGTCCTTAACATCTTACATTAATATGGTATATTTGTCATGATAAATTAATAATATGGATATGTTATTATTAACTAAAGTCCAAACTTTATTCAGATATTCTGAGATTTTGCCTAATGTCCTTTTACTGCTCCAGGATCCCATCCAGGACACCACATTATATTTGGCTGTCGTGTCTCATTAAGCTCCTCTTGGCTGTGACGGTTTCTCAGACTGTCCCTGTTTTTGGTGACCTTGACAGTTTGGAGGAGTCCTGGTCATGTATTTTGTAGGATCTTCCTCTATGGGAGTTTCACTGATGTTATTATCATTAAGTTGGGAGGAAAACCAGAGGTAAATTGCCAACCCGATCACATCCTACCCAGAGTAATACTCAGTCCATTAAATCCTTTGAGTCATTTCGGAGTTATCTCCTACTCCTCAAAACTCTGATGATGATGATGATGGCTATCATTTCCTTAGGGCAGATCTGTGTCCAGCACTGTGCTCATTCATTACTAATACCCCTTATAGAAACCCTAGAGAGTTAACTCTAGAAGGAGAAAGATCTTCCTTTTAGGGAAATCATTATTTCCCCCAAGATATGGCAAAACAGGTTCAGACAGATTCAGCGACTGCTCAGTAACATACAGCTGACAGGAGACAAAGCTGGGATTCGAACACGGGCCCCAAAGCTAAGGTTTGTTCAGCTACATGTTGATCAGGCATTGGCAAACTGGCTGAGGCCAGACTTGCCATGGCCTGTGCTTGTAGGACCCACCAGAGAGGAATGGGTTTTATGTTTGAACTCCAATTCAGTGAAATGTTTTCTCAAAAACGAATTCCATTTTTCTCACTAGCAGACCTGTGTGAAGCACTGAATTGTGTCTCCACCAAATGTCTATGTTGAATTCATATGCGGAAGCCCTAACCCCAATGTGTTTGGAGACAGGACCTTTATAAAAGGAGGTAAATAAAGTTAAGTGAGGTCGTAAAGGTGGGACCCTAATCAGGACCGGTGTCCTTAGAAGAGGAGAGACCAGAGACCACGCAGATTCTCTCTCTGTCTCTCCCTGCGGATTTACAGAGGAAAGGTCGTGAGAAGGCGGCCGTCTGTAACCCAGCAAGAGCGGCCTCACCAGAAACCAACCTGCCAGCACCTTGACCTTGGACTTCCAGCCTCCAGACTGTGAGAAAACACATTTCTGTTGTTTAAGCTACCTGGTCTGTGGTATTCCCAGTTCCCAGTTATGACAGCCAGAACTGACTAATACAACCTATGTTACAAAAACGTGTGCTTCATTATAATATTATACAGTTGACCCTTGAACAATGCGGGGGTGGGGTTGAGGGTGCCAACACTCTGTGCAGTAGGAAATTGGCATATAATTAAAAATGACCCTCTGCATATTCGGATTGCCAACCACAGACTGAAGACACATCGACTCTTGAATAACACGGGTTTAAACTGTAGGGACCCAAGCAGTTGAAACCTGTGTTGTTGAAGCTGAAATGTCAACTGTATTTTGAACAACAAATATAAAAAAGTTGGGGAAATTTGTCTTCTCTTCTCCCCTGTTACATAAAGTGCCCACACGATATCATTGATTTGGACCTTGGCCTGCGACCCCTGAAATATTGACTACTCGGCTTCTGCAGAAACCCTTGCGACCTGGCTCAGAATGGGAACTGTTACTCAGCAGCGATCCCATGGCCGCCCCCATCGAAGTCGGTACTGTTTTGCCCTATAGAGATGAGTAGACGTATGTTAGGAGCCTGAACACTTAGTGTTCTTCACTGAAATACTTTAATGACATACTTAATAAGATTCCTGCATATGAAGAGGAGATAAAATTAAAGTGGTGGAAGTTGGGGAAAGAAAATCAAATGACCAAGAACGCCCACGTGCCGATGGCGGTCTCCGAGCACGGAGGTTGTCGGATGAATGTCGAGAGAAGGAGTGTGTTTGGCTAACTGATCCTGCCGGCCTGCTGATGGTCCTTAGAAGGTGCTGGATTTGTGGTTTCAGCCACGCCCCCAGGATGAGTGGTGTGAGAACCCCGAGTCCCCGCGCCTGGAGCCGACCCATCAGAGGGTGTAAACCCGGAGTGAGTGAGGAATCAGCATTCATCTGTTCTCCCCGTCTCTTCAGCATAGCCGGGAAGTGTCAACCACTTGGCAAAGGCTGCTCCAGTACCAAGCGAGTTTTCTGTTTGTCTGGCTCTCTGAATTTCACGGAACGAAACTTCCAGTCCTTCCCTCCCACGGAGGAACTCACTGTCAGTCCACAACACAGGTGGGGTGTCACCAGGATGCGTCCATGGGAAGGGGAGAGGGACAGGTGCACCTGCGGGGCCTGGGGCAGCAGCAGGCCCCCGTGACCCCGAGAAGGAAGTGGGGGACAGGAGGTCAGAAAGGCAGTTTGGGGTGATCATGGGTGGCTTTGCACCAAGGTTCTGGGTTGGGATTCACTGTGGAGGTGATGGGGAGCCATTACCGGTTCTTGGGGCGAGGAGGGCCGTGCTGTGGTTTGCACTGTAGGGACATCATCCTGGTGGCACGTGGAGGAAGGAAGAGAATGTGCTCCCGTGCTTGGTCGCAGCTCCTCAGCCGTCTGCAAGTCCTTTGTCAAGGGCCTCTCTGAGGCGTGTCTCTTCCCTCGAGTTTCCCCAGCATCCCTGGCTCTTGGCCTCGTTGCTAACAGTAGCAGCCCTTCTAAGTAAACAGTGTCGCTGCCATTCTATGAAAGTAAGATGTCTGGGTAATGAGCCCTGTCAGCATGTGTCAGGAACCAATTTTCTCCTCCTTGCCTCTGAGCTGCTTTCTGTGCCCCTTTCCCTGTCATCTCAAAGAACGGCAGATCTGACAGTGTCCTGGCTCTGTCACCTGGTGGTCCCCCAGCCACCAGGGGCAGGCTGGCAACCAAGAGTCTGAATGCCTAGCCTGCCCCCACCTTTCTCTGTACAAACTTAATACTTCTACAATCTTTGGTACTGAGGTTTATAATTTCTAAGTTGCAGAGGATAGTTGAGAGGGGGGACTATCTGTGACCTTGGGCAAGTTACCTAACATCTCTGTGTGTTAGTTTTTTTCACCTGTCAAATGGGGATTCCAATAATAATACTAACAACATCATAGGGTTGTTGCATGATTAAATGAGATAACAGAGTTAATGGACTTTATAAGGGATCAATAATAGCTAAAATCTCCTGTTACGCCCAAGCCCCAGCCCTCCTTATAGGTAATAAAGCCGAGGCTCGGAGGAGCTAAATTACCTTCCCAAGATGACAAAGACATGTTCAAGGTGGGATCCGCATTTGGTTTGGAGGCCTGGGGTTCCTTTCCATAACACTGCTAGCATGTAGGTTGGCATCGAGTTGTGTGTTTCATTATCTGGTCCCTACCCCGGAGTCAGCTACAATCAGCGCCTGGCTTGGTGGGCCTGCTCTGATCCCTCTCCAACCCCACCCCCGAGAAGATGGCGATTCTCAGACTGGAGTCTGCCCAGCACTCCCAGAGGGCTTGTCAAAGCAGACCGCTGGCCCCACCCCAGACCTTCTGATTCAGTAGGTCTGGGATGGGGCAGAGGAATTTGCAAGTTCCCAGGGGATGCTGATGTGGTCAGGAGACCACACTTTGAGAACTACTGTCATAAAGTGTTTAAAAATGATCTTATAAATAAACTCCGCAAAAACGATATCACCAGTTCGATTTGGTTACAGCAAAAGCCAATCTGAATTCCTGGCATGCTTCAATTCTACACTATTTTAAAGAAAGCCATATGTGGTCCTTTTCAGGCCTGTGAAGGAGATAGTGTGGTCGAGTAGGGGTCCCCTGGGACTGTGTTAAAAGGCATAAACAAGAACATTTATCATTAGCATGTTAGTTGGTTCTTACTCATACTCCCCACTATCTAAAATCAGAGCTTGTGCCCTGGCCGGTGTGGCTCCGTTGGTTGGGCGTCGTCCCATGCACCTAAAGGTTGCTGGTTCGATTCTCAGTCAGGGCACGTGCCCGGGTTGTGGGCTCGATCCCCCATAGGGGCATGCAGGAGGCGGCCAATCGATGGTCTGCTCTCACATTGAAGTTTCTCTCTCTCTCCCTCTTCCTTTCTCTCTCTCTCAAAGTAAATAAATAAATAAATAAATAAATAAATAAATAAATAAATAAATAAATAAATATATAAATAAGCAGAGCTTGCTGGTGAGACTCTTTCCAACATATGCTATATAGCTTAGTTTGCAGACTGCTCCCCGGGGCAGGGCAGGGGCATGTGGCAGAAACCTGTCATCGGTAGAACAAACATGATGCTTCTCCCTGTGCCACTGAAGGTTGGCCCTGTCCCTGTTCAAGTGGCGAGTCTTTATGAAAAGGGTGTCAATGAAAGAGTGAAAATTCTGTGCTCTGGGCCGTTGTAATCTGTAAAAACACCTGCTTGGAGAAAGCCGAGGAATGTTTTAGATTCAGCTGCCTCAGACACTAAGACCCTGCAGGGTTGGGGTCCCTTAGTGTGTGAAAATGATGTTGCAAATTCTTGGACCCTCCTCCCACCAGTGGGGTATCTAAGTCCCTTCCTTTGAATGTGGTCCCATCTTAACGGCTTGCTTCTGTCGATGGAAGGGATGCTATGGATCCCCGAGGAAGGTCATAAGAGGCAACATCACTTCCAGTGGGCTCCCTCTGTGGCTGCACACACCCTGGCCCTGGACAGGCAGCAGACAAGTCTGCAGGCCTCCAAGCGAGGGCGACCATGTGGAGAAGACACAGAAGTGACTGCTGGCTCAGCCCCAGCTTTTGTGTCTTCCCAGCATGGAGGCCACACGTGTGAGTGAGGGAGCTTCCCAGCCTGTGGCTGCTCCCAATGTGCCAGGCGGACCGAGGCGCTGTCCCCACGGAGCCCTGCCCACACTGCCAGTCTCTGAGCAAACAGAGGTTACTGTCTGAAGCCTCCACATCTTGGGGAGGCTTGATAGGCAGCATTAGGCAATGGGAACATCAATGGTGGGCACGGAATTTTTAAGACTTCTGAAATGGAAGTAATCAAGACACGACGTGTTTTAGGCAACAGCAGATTAAGGACAGTGGCCAAGGGCTACGCGGCCAAAGAACTGTCTCTAAGGACCAAGCCGCGCTGGCCTTCAGAGAGGGGTCAGCAGATATGGAGAACCCTCTAAACCAGCAATAATCTCTCCGTCCCGGTTGCCAGGGCCCTGTCCCCATCCCGCTGTCTCCTCTGGAAGGCTCTTATCCAAAGGCCTACCCAGTCTAAACCCAGAGTGCCTTGTGCGGCTCTCACCATTACAACACAGTAAATATTAACACAAGGGCCTCGGGTCCAGGCGCTGGGCTCTTTCCAATACAAATGCTCAACAATTTATTTATAAACAGTAACTCCTCATTTCCTCTTATGGTGATTATTCACCATCTTCGAGCTGCAGCCTCACGTATCCCAGAGTCATTATTTTTTTCTTGTCTTTTCTGGCTCGGGGTCATTTCTGGCATCCTTAGCCTGTTGCGGTCTGTTCCCCCAAAACTGTCATCTTCCTGAGGCTCCTGCCCGTGCAGGCCGGGGCGCGATGCTTGGGGTCACGGCCTTTGGAACAAGCTCTGTTCCACGGCTTCGTCACAGGTCAGCCCTGGGACAGGTCACCCGCCTCTCAGCCTCACTTTCCTCATGGGAAGCAGGTGGCGGGCCCTGGCTCGTGGGAAATGCTTTACACGAGGTGGGGTCCCTGCTGTTGGCCTCACGGGTCCTCCTGGGGCGGGTTATTGAGTATGGGGCTCTCTGGCATGCAGGCTAACGCGTTAGGCATTTCTAGCTCAGTCTCCCTCGCTGGGTATCTGGTGAAGGGGGAAATGAACCCAGGAAGGCTTCATGGATGCTGTTCTGTGAAGGAGAACGTCAGCCCGGGCTGTTCTCGAATCCAGCTCTGTGCAGCGTGTGGGCAAGGGCTGACTCTCTGCAAAAGGAGGCTGCGGAGTAGGGAAAAGACTTACACGAGGTCATCGCTGGGCAACGCCGGGCACAGCCTCCGGGTGGGGCTCTGGCAGCGGGAGTCCTGGTCTTCGGAGTGCGCGTCGGGCTTGGGGGAGGCAGGCCTGAGTTCCAGTTCCGCCTCACCACGCACCAGCTAGGTGACTAGACAATGTCCTACCTGTGTTTTCTCTGTCTCCTTTTTTTTTTTTTAAATCTGTGATCCAGAGCAGGAAATACATTTTATGGCCTGATGTAGCCCAGAAACACATGTACACATACACATTTCTGAGACAAAAGGCCCAGAAAAACATTTACTACTTCTGAAGCACTTGTTTTTCTTTCTTTTTTTTTTTTTTTTAAATTCTGGTTGTAATTCACTACATCGATTCACTGTCCACTGATAGTTTGTGTGACCTGAAGTTGGAAAACACTGTTAAACTTGCCTAAGAACTTCTCTTAATGTCTTAGTCTTTACAAAGGGGACAATACACCTTGTAGGATACTTCTTAGGATTAAATAAAGTGAGAGGGTGAAGCCTCTGGCTCAGTGCCTGGCACAACCCAGGTGGTCGATGGATGGCAGATGACCTCATCATCATCATCATCCCCACCATCCACTCACCTAGAATAGCAAAATAAACTCAGATAAAACCAGTGATTCATACAAAGCTGAAACTATTTTTTATGGTTCTTCTCGTTTGGGTTCAGCAAACTACCTCCATGGGCCAACTCCAGCCCACCACCTGTGTCTGTGAATCAAGCTTTATGGGCACACAGCCATTCTCACCTGTTGAGACACTGGCTGCATCCGTGCTCAAGGACAGAGGCGAGCAGTTGTGACTGAGACCGTATCGATACTGTTGTAATTAACCCAGTTATTAATAACAGGGAAGGAGCAAAGGGAAGAGGACACCTGCCCAGTAAAGGTGGGGAGACTAACAAAGGTGCTTGCTGTCCATCACACCTGGGGACAGAAGTCATTGGCCCTAAAGAAAGAAACTCACTCTTGCGCTTTTGGGACCCTTGCGACTCTTGTTGCTTGGGGAGCGCTCCCCTGCCTTCACCCACACGCAGAGGCCTAATGGGCTGTAACTAGCCTGATGCTGAACGGGACCCAGCTCCAACACGGAACGGAACCTCTGGACACTGGCTTTGCCGTTAGCTCTACTGAAACCCCACCTACACTTTTCCTATAACTGGACTAAGGGAAATGGGACTTTGGAAGTGCAGAGATGTAATTCTATGCAAACAAAAACCACTCATCCTCCCTTGAGAGTCTCAGAACACCCTTTTTCTCGAGATAGGGTAAGAACTCCGCCCCCAGCACCCAGTGGGGAAGGGGACACCCCAATTTCTCTGATAACAGTATGGCTGCAAAGTCTAAAATAGTCGCTCTCTTCCTTTAACAGAAAAAGTTTGCCAACCCCTGTTTTAGTCAATGGAATATTATGTGGTCCACTTCAGTAAAAAAAAAAAAAAAAAATGCTTGGGAGGCCTATGTGGCAACATGGAAAAGTATTTACAAGTATAAAAAGTGGGATAAAGGGAATTTTCTGTGAAAAACATAACTCCTTCAATGTTATTAAAATATTTCCACCATAAGGAAGGAGGGAGGCAGATGATGAGAAGCCTGGTAACCATGGCGATTTCTCGGGGCTGCTTCTCTGGGCCTCGGACCCTCCGGTCCTCCAGCTCAGAGGGGCGCAAGGTGGGGGCTGGCACCGTGGTTTCACATTCCCAGAGAGGGGCTGGCAGGCAGGCCAGTACGCCAAGCCCACAAACCAAACATCTGCTCCGACGAAGATCTGGAAGTCCCTTGCCCACAAATATGTCCCTCGTTGGGGCTGCAGTCCGGCCGAGTCGCCAGCTGCTGTGAGTTTCCATCTGGGAGGCGGGCTCAGTGCAAGGGTGGGGACCCAGGCCTCCAGTTTCTCCCCTGTACATTCTTGTGGAAAGAGGGGGGCGGGGGCCACGCTGTAATTTGGGCCAAATGAACAAATCTTTACAACTTCAAGGAAGGTCTCCGCTTTCCTCCATCTATCCCCCTCCTCTTAGTCACCCTTTGGCATGGCCTGGCCTGAAAAAGGGGTGATGTGGGGAAGGGCTGGGGGGGCGGGGGCGAGTGCTGGCAGGAATAATAAATACTAAGGGTGGAGGTTACGTGAAATGTTATGTTCTGGCTTTCTTTCCCCCTTCTTCAGTTACAAGTTTGGGGTGCAGGGAAGGACGGAAATGCCTGGGCAAAATGACTGTGCCCAGGAACTCTGCATATTCCATTTCTGAGAGAATAGCCACTAAGCTCTGGAAACGCAGGGACACGGTTTGAGGGAGATGTTAACTGCACAACAATCAGAGCAGTGAGTAAGGTCACGGCCCGCAGGCTCCATCAGGTGGGAGAGGTGGGAGGGAGGGCCTGGAAAGGCAGTCTGGGCGTCACCATTCTGGTGTGAAAGGGTCCAGGCTGCTGGAGTTGGCAGCTCCCCAGCCACGGAACCCGGTGAAGCCCCAAGACCCACCGTGGGTGGGACCAGGGTGGGGCAGGCAAGTCCTTCCGTTGTTCTTGGCACAAGGACAAGAGGCCCCGAGATTCTCCACTGGGCTGGACTGTTACTCAACACCCCAGCTAACCTAAATACACACCCCTTGCGTTGTACCCACACTGCTGGGCCCCACCCAGGACTTCTCAGCCTCCACGGTCTGTGACACAGCATCAGCTGGGGTGGAATCCCAGCCCCACCTCCCATCAGCAAGTCCTTGAACCTCTCTGTGCCTCGGGCTCCACAGCCGTGAAATGGGTATAATAATACCAACCTCTCTCACTGGTTGTTAGAGGGATTCGAAGAGATGAATGGGCTGCTGGTGCAGTCCGCGGTTCCCACCGTCCACGCACACACGGGGGGCAAGTGAAGGAGGAGAAATACTTTGGGTTTTTAATTGGCCCCCGTGATTTAAAGGGCGTGCTTTGGGAGTGGCGTGTCTTTGTGGAGAGGGATTACTCGAAGGCCGCCCCGTGGTGTCCGCTCCTCCTAACCTCCGTGTGACAGTGACGCTTTCAGAGCCTCTCTGCGGTCGGCGGGCAGCCACAGCCCCTGGGTTTACTCTCAGATGTGCACGGCTAATTTTAGGTCGCCTGTCCTGTCAGGGCTCCCTGTCTGAAGGCCTGGGGGTTGAACGCTGGGGGTGGGGTGCAGGTCTGTGAACTATGCTCAGATCCACACAACTGGCCAGCTCTGGCCAGTGGGATGGGTCAGGCTCCGATGGCACTGTCCCCACAACCTGGCTGGCCCTCCATTATCTGGCTTCACGCAGAACTCAATCCGAGGGTGGGAATTCCACACGGGTGAGCTGGGAAAGGCTCTGGCAATGAGGCTCCTCTGGTCTGGTATAACCCTTTTCCCTGAGGACACTTTGGTGGAGGGGCTGAGGGGGAGGCTCGGCAGCTCGACCTTGCTCTCGCCAACTGAGCCCCTCCCGAGGTCTCTGAGGAAGGTCATGACTGTGACAGACTGAGCTGCAGCAGCATGGAGCCAAGTGAGCTCACAGGAGAACTGTCCTCCAATGCGGACGGAGCGCAACACAGAGAAAAGTGGGAGCGTGTGGCCCAGATTGCTGAGTGTCATGTGGTCAAGGACACGGGGGTCAGGGTCAGGTATAAAGCAGTGTGTTTTCAAAACTCCCCATGGACGACTCAAAGGACGTGAGAGTAGTGAGCAGCGTTCCCCATGTCGGACCCCCTGAGCCAGGAGGCCAAATCACTCCAGCAAATGCCTGGGTTATCACCTCCTGCACCCTCACCACAGACCAGCTGGTGATACTACCATTTTTGCTGAGCTGGTATGTACGGCCAGAGAGAGAGAGAGATAGAAACATCAATGTGAGAGAGACACATCGATTGGTTGCCTCCCACACATGCCCTGACCGGGGCTAGGGGTTGAACCTGCAACCCAGGTACATGCCCTTGATAGAGAATCGAACCCGAGACCCTTCAGTGTGCGGGTTGATGCTCTAACCACTGAGCACACAGGCCAGGTCTGTACGGTCATTTTTAACACTCTTCAGCAGTGGTTTTCAAAGTGTGGCCCCCAGACCAGCATCAGCATCAACCTGGGGACTCATTACAAATGCAGAGTCTCAGGCCCCTCTTGAACCTACTGAGTAGGACACTCTGGGGTGAGGCTCAGCCCTCCGAATCTGGACCAGCCTTCTAGGCGATTTTAGTTTGAGAACCACTACTTTAGCCTCTAAAGGCTCTTAGTTTTGTTCATTCTGATGTCTCCCAAACTTACATGGCCACGTGACCCTTTTATGGCACAATATCTGTTAACTTTCAGAGGAATACGCCCTGGGAAGCAGGGAAGATGGGACTTGGGGTCTGTCTGAGGCTGGTTTGAACCCCACAGCCTTCTTCACGCCCCTGGGTGGGGGGAGCTCTCAATCAGACACTGAGCACTACCCTTGGTTCACAGCATGCCCACTGAATGCAGCTGCTACCCCAGCACAAATGCTCACTATTAGGACGATAAACGGCGACAGGTTACAATGCAGTTCTAGTACAACAGTTTCATGTGTCCCTCTTTTGGCCTCCTTTCGCCATAAAACTCTGGTTTGGGGTATCAGACTGAGTCCTACAATATCCTCCTCACACCAGGTTAAGTTGAATGCCCTGACCACTTTGAGTAAAGTTCATTGCCCTCATCAGGGGAGCAAAGATCAGACCTTGTGCTCGATTCTTGCCTTTGGTAACTGGGCCACATTGCCCTTTTATGAGAAACGACAGGGCACAGCACCCAGGATGGCCAGCACCCATGTCCACTTAGTGTGGCCACTCCCTGGGGTAAGGCAGGGGGTGCAGCCCGTGTCCACACCTACACGTGGCGTTGCTGGGGACATATGGTCTATGGCCTGGTGGGCTGTCTAGCTATCTCTATAGGATTTGCTCCCTGGCTTCAAGGAGACACAGAGGGAGTTAAATAAGAGGACCTAGCCTCCTTTCTTCCTGGAACAGAAAACAAGCAGGTTTTATGATTCTAGAGAGACTACTGGATCCATGTTCTTCTGCTTAGAAACTGGAGGAACCTTGGAAAAGTTTCTCCGATTCCCCACCTGTAATACGGGGTGGGTGAAATTCACCCCACCAGGCAATTTGGCGATTAAACAAAGACCCTGAAAGACTGAGCATTGCATTTTGCACAGAACAGGTGCTTAGTAAATGTGACCTTGAGATCTCCTCTCTCCTAGGCAAAATGGCCATCCAAATGGCCCCCATCTTTCCAGGCTCAATATAGTTGGAACATTCATTTATTCATTCACAGATCGAATATTTATTGAGCACCTACTACCTCTGTTGAAGGTACCTGCTGCAGATACAGAGATGAACAAGACAAGACCTCAGCCTCTGGAGGTGGTGACGGACCTGAAGCCACTAATCACGTAATTAGCTATTGAATTTCGATTGGGGGGTAGAGTAAGGAGGGAGAGCTCTATCTTCCCCAGCCAGCCCAGGTCAATCGATGTTGGCTTCCTTTGGAGTCTCTGTCTTATCTCCCGACTGTGGAATCTGCCATTTACTGCCTGGTCTTGTTTACATGCTTCCTAAGTGAAGAACTGTTTCCTAAAGTTGACTGCGGGCAGGGATCTGGGCTCTCAAGCCACCTTTGCCCCACTTCCACACTGAGCAAAATGCGGGGCTGCGTCAAAGATAAAACACGGCCTTAGATCAGCATCTGCCTCTTGGGAATGGCAACTAGGAAACGTCACAATGACTTACAGACGTCGCCTCCCAACTTGGAATTGCACAGTATTTATCCTTCAGGACAAATAGCTATTTGAGGGTGGACAGAAGACGGAGTTGGGGAGCAGATTCGTTTACAAAACATGATCACTGGATCTAATTTTAAAGTCCCTGGGACATGTATTCTTCCTGAGAAATGGGACTTTTCAACCTCATTGACAAATCTTGTGGTAGAGAAAATCAATTTGTCTTAGAGTTTTCAGATAAACATAGTCCATTGGATGGCCATCCTGAAAGAACGCGCCAACAGCTTGGGGGGTGGTGATGCCGGACTGGAGCTGGGTCACTGCAGGGGGGAGGAGGCTGGCCCTCTGCATGAGGTAGAGCATTGTTTGGGCGGGCCTTCCCCTGGGAGGTCTGGCTCACACAGGTAGCTGCCAGCCTGCTCCCAGCAAGTCAGGTCACATGCTTGAGGACCCCGTGTGCTTGTATCTCCAAATGTCAAATAGAAGCATGAGGTCCTTGACTGATGAGGGAGTTGGGGGGCAGGTGCAAAAGGCAGAAGGGAGCTGGCAGCCACAAAACTTAGCAAACATCAGCCCCAGTGACACCAGTCTCAAGCTAGTCTTTTCACTTCCCGGGGGAGGGAAGAAGGCAAACCCGTCCCTGAGGCTTTCACCGTCCAGACCCTGGATCCTCCTCTGTGTGTCCTCAAACAGCCTCCAGTGGCTCCCACCACGACACATCACCCACACGCCTACTAGAGAAAACTTTCAGAAGCACAGCTCAGATCCCACGACACCTACCACGGAAAGCCTGCCCCAGCTCCCATGGCCCTTAGACTGAAGCGGTAAGCCCATGGCTTTCTGCAGCGTGGGGACAGAGTCCTCTGTTTGATTTCCTGGGCTCGGCAGACAGTACTGAGTGATGGGTGGGTGGGCGGCCTGAGTCTTCAGGAACGTGTCCCTGCTAACCTGGCCAGCCTTATATGTCATCCCCCACGCCCAAGCTCACCACGCCTTTCATCACACGGTGCTCTCCGAGCTCCCACTGCGCACACTCATTTCTCAGGGCGGCACAGGTCTTCCCGTCAGCCCGAGGGCCTGGGTGGCTCCTAGCCCTTCTGAGGCCAGCCTGGGCCTCAGCTCCTCAGTCAACCCTACCTTCACCCCAAGCGAGCTTAGATGCCCTTTCTCTAAGCTGCGACAGTTTGGTCGTCTGTGACTGCCACTGGACAATGAGACTCTGGAGGGCAGTGACCTTGTATCGTTGTCCCCAGGACAGTGCCCAGCACAGAGTAAATGAGCACCACACAGCTGCCGGAGGTGTGGTTCTGTGGATGGGTGCAGGGATGAGGGGAGGAAGCCCAGCCTGGGTGGCTGCAGCAGCCCCGCAGGCCTGGGGGGCACTTACGTATTCTTTGGCCAGGTCACCGATGCTGCCGTTGGTGGTCGGGGCGGTGGGCTCTGTGCCCTCTGGCTTTTCCTGCTGCTTGCCCTCCTCCTTGGGCAAGCCGCCCTGCCCGGGCAGGGCCACTTCTCCCACGCCAAGGGCCTCGCTCTTATATTGCTTGACAAATTCTTCCATTAGTTTCAGCTCGTTCTCCAAAAGTCCGCGGCAGCGAGAGGGGTCCTGGTCGTAGATGGGGAGCTGGTGCATGAGCTGGCGGCGGCGGTAGTAGGCGCCCTCGGTGCCCGTCACCGGCTGCTTCTCCTTCGGGATGAGCTCCATGTACTGCAGGCCCTGGGCCGGAGGAGAGAAACACTGTGATTCTCCAGCCCCAGGCAGAGGTCTGAGAACGGGTGAGATCTAGAATCAGTGGACGATTTCCAGCTCCTTTGGGTTTTTGTGGAACCCAGGGATTCTCAAGGAAGGATTGTGAATCTTGGTGACACCCAAGAGAGGCCTAAATAAGCTTTCACTGTCCCCCAAGCTGTAATCGCAGGTCACTTTCTTGATGAGAAGGGTGTGATTTAAGTAGACGTTCATCTTAGACTTACTGGCTTTGGGGCACGGATTTTGTTTCCTTCAAAATGGAATCTTTTTACTTTACTTACCTCACGTCGATGCTCCTAATTAAAAAAAAAGTCCATCTAGTTTAAAATTGCTTTTCTTAGAAAAGTATAATTAAATCATTATGGACATAAGTTTCCATGGTTTATTAATTTTAAAATAGGCAAATGTGCCCTCTAATAGTAGAATCCACAAGGTCCGAAGTCAGTAACACTCCCACGTGGGTGTGGATGGTAGCTATCTGAATAGTAATATGTTCAGAGATACTGTTCAATTGGCCTTTAAACAAATAAATGAATAGAAAGCTTTTACTTGGGGGGGTCCCAAGAATGGGGAGATGGGGGAAAATAAAGGTCAAGGCCACAGGGCATGAGAAACTGTGAGCGGCACAGTGCTGATCCTTGACAGCTGTTCTCCATTTCTGTGCCTGGCATTGACCATGACCTCGACACACCCACCAGGTTGCCGGATTCCCACCGCCTAGGTGACTGCTGCCCTATTTACTGTCCGAGAACCTGCTTGCCTCGCATCTGTCGCACCACTGGGGCGGGTTCATCTCGGAATTGTGCAATCAACTTGGAAATTCACACTGCAGTTTGTAACGAGCAGTCCAGTTGTTGTCTGCTTTTAGGGAGCAGGGATGAGCAACCTGGGTGGAGGGGGTACCAGTCCAGAGCCTGGTATTTGCTGAGTTTCATCATAAATGAATTCTGGAAAAGAGTGTTTTTAGGAAAGGGACAGGAGGCGACCTGGGTTCCTGTGGGCCTCATCAGGTGAAGGGTGGCTGTGGCTGCCCCCTTGGTGGCTCTGCCCTAATTCCCGGGACCCCGCGGAGATGTCCCTGGCACTGTGGACTCACAGCACGCCCTGCTAATCCCTGCTCCTCGGCACCATCCCTCATCCTTTTCGAGGTGCTTTCCCAGATGTAGGAGATGGCCTGGATGGTGGACAGAGTCCTGGGGGGTCAGGACATTTGGGTGTCTAGCTCCAGCCCTGCTGCTGCTCTCTGTGTAAGACCGAGAGAGTACTTGGCCCCTCTGTGCCTCAGTTTCCTCATCTGCAAAGTTCAGGGTAGACTGCGTGATCGTATGGTCTTGGTGATCGTGAGACATCTGTGGTGACCTCACTTGATCTTCACCACGACTAAGGAATGAGCAGCAGCACTAACTGGGTTTACAGCCCATGGAAGGGGCCAAGGAGGCGATGGAGTCTTTCGGCCAAAGAGGCCAAGATCCTTCCCCAACACTCGGAAGAAAAAGAGTCTCCGAGGAGCCACACAGCTGGCGACACGTCTAGGAAGGGCTTATCCTCGGACCTGCCTTGGGAAGGCCAGGATGCCCCATGGCTTTTCTTTTTCAGTATGAGATTGCAGGTGGCTTCCAGCACAAACTTGCCAGGAAGGATTCTGGAGACGTGGAAGCGAGGGCTTTGCTCTCTGCCAGAATGTGTGCAAGCCTTCTCAGTCCCACGGCTGACTCAGCTCACGGGAGGGTCACCTCCTCAATGCAGGCGCCCCTCCCCGAGGCTGAGTGGCTTAGGGAATGGTAGGAAGAGCTGACACGTGGTTCTTACTAAGTTCTGCTCTTCTAGGTGCTTTACGTAGGTGAACCCATTTCATTCTGACAACACCCCTAGGAGGAAGGTACTCATGTTGCCTTGGGTCTCAACCCCTTCTATTCTGCCTCTCTAGAAGATGGATGATCTGCAAAGAGAAGAAAATGTTCCCCCATCACTGGGGGCGTTTCCCTTTGTCATCATGTCAGGGTGGGCGACTGGGTACGCGTCACCTGGTGCCAGGATTCCCCAGTCCCGGATACGTCTGTGGCTCCGACTTTAAAGGGCCTGCACCCTTCCCACTCAGCTTTACAAATAAACTCTGCGGTAGAAGTCCTGAGCAGAGGCCTGGCCAGCCAGCCTCCAGCTGATCCCTGCCTCCAGTGTCCTTTCATGGCCCTGCCCTGGCCCTGGGAGTCTGCGGCCTGCAGAGCTCCTGGCTTCCCGGCTGGGGCTGGAGACAGGCAGCTGTCCTTCCCAGGGACCCGGCGTTCCTTCGCAGCTCCAGGCCCCAGCCGGGTACCATCTCTCTGCCTTCGCACCGTCGAGGCCACAGCAGCCGGCTCCAATGCGTGTGTCTTCTGATGGCTGGCCTGGCTGCTGGGCCTGAGATGCCTGCCTACACTTCCTAGTCACACACTCAGGACAGACAGGACTCATCACCCTGATGAGGGTCTCAGAATCCACCTCAACACAGCCCTCCGGGCCATCGCTATGGACTTGCAGACTCGGGAAGGGGATGATGGGGAGAGAGGGCTGGGTCTGAGTCGGCTGCGGTGCCGCTCAGAGCCTGTAAGAGAATGCCCCGGGTATCCAGGAGCTGACCGAGGTCACGTTCCCAAAGCTCTCCGCAAGAGGCCTTTTCTCAGCCCAGCTGGAAAGGTCGGTTTAGGTTTAAGTTTTGCATGCAGACCTTTCTGAGTCATTTGGTGCTCTGCTGTCTGCTGGGACATCTTGGGTGAAGACGTTCCCAGAATCAGGCTTTATCAGGAGAGGAATGAAAAATGCAGAGAGAAAAGTGGGAGGAAAAGGAGCTCTATTCTTAGGGCTGGCAGTAGAACACACATAGACTCTGGAATCAGGAGACCCAATTCTTTTTTTTTTTGTTAATCCTCACCCGAGGATGTATTTTCCACTGTACGTGCCCCAACAGGGGCCGGGGATAGAACCTGCAACTCTGCAACTCAGGCATGTGCCCTTGGTCGGCACGGAGCCCACCGGCAGAAGACCCCGTTCTGATTCTGCTCTTCCTGATTCCTCTCCAGCTCTCAGACAAGGACAGAGATGGGCTTCATCTTACATGTCAATCCTAGTCAATACCTGAAGCGCTGTGTTGAGAAGGATTCTGAGGCCCAGTGACGGCTCAATGGGAGACATTACTGTGACTCATCAGCAATGTTTGCCATGGGTGCTGGAGTGGAGGGTGAGAATGAGTGAGTGCTACCCCTGCATAGGCCCCTCATGAACCTCTGTTGCCCCCCCCCCCAATAAAACGGGGCAGTAATGGACCCAGCACACAGGGAATGGTGAGGTGTTGCTATCATATGCAAAGAGCTCAATGGATGCTGGTTCCCCTCATCTTCTCCATCTTGCCTCCCCTTAAATCCTGGCTAGCTTTCAAAGCCCATTCACCCCTCCCCCTGTTCTTGGACGCCTTTCCTAGAAATGCTAACGCAAGATACCTGCCTCTCCTTCCACCTGGCCAGCTCACCTGGCCTGGCCTGGTAGGGAGCAGCCCAACCTTTGGAGTCAGGGAGGCCTGACTTCAGGGCTTGTCTCTGCTGTTTACATCAGCTGTGGGTCACCTCGCTAGCGGTGCCACCTCTCTGAGCCTCAGTTTCCCCTTCTGTAGATGAGGGTAATAATATACATCCCTAACAGTGTTGGAAAATTAGGTGAGATCGTGCAGAGATAGCTCTTAGCATAGTGCCTGGCACATAGTAAGTACTCAATAAATATTCACAAAATTAGGTTTATTGTGACCAGTTTTTAAAGGCTTAAGGCTTTCTCTGGCTTTCATTCTGGTTGGGAAGGGTGACAGATAGTCAGATTCAGTCCCGATCCCTTGGAATTAAAAAAAAGCTGGGAAAGTGAGTAAGGAGAGTCGTCCAACCTCCAACGTGTGACTGGCTCAGCAGGCCAGATGCAGGGCAGACAGAGGGGCCTTTGTACCGTGTGGTTTTATGAGCCAGCATTAATCACGGCCTGACGATGCCGTCTTCTGATTATTTTGGGGCCCAAGCATTTGGGGTTTTCACCAGCCAGATCCTGACGCCCACAGCCAGCTCTTTTATGAGCTGCTTGCGTTGGTTTCCGCTGACATCTCAGAGACCCACTTGATGGCTTACCCAGACCTGCGCAGTGCAGGCAGACCCGTCCTCGGAACCAGCCGGCATGTTCGGGCACTGCTGCTGCTCGGTGCCACCCTCTGTGGCCCAGGATCTGCCCCTGCCTCACCCCTCGAACTGGCGAAGGCCAATGGGCCATTCTGAAGTTCCTTACATGTCAAATAATTCCTGCCTCCCAGGGTGGCTGAGCTCATGAATGCTGAAGTGTTCTTTCACAATATGCTTTTCAAAAAGGACAGCTTTGAAAAATAACTCGCTGCCTCTGTGCGCTTTACCTAGAGGGGATTCCCCTCTTACGTTCTGGATGAGAGCTGTGCCGCTCAAATTCTCTGGAAAAGGTCGGGTTTGCGTGGTTAGTTTCCGCCCCGTCACAAAGTGATCCGTGGGCTCCCTGCGTGTGATGAGAAGGTAGCCCCTGCCACATGACACTTCCACGTGAGTCTGACCACAGGGAATGAGAGTTCTCTGATCACACGCTTGGATGTCGATTGCTACAAAAATGTCCCTCATTTAGCCCTGGCCGGTTTGGCTCAGTGGTTAGAGCGTCGGCCTGCGGTCCAGAGAGGCCCGGGTTCGGTTCCCGCTAAGGGCACGTACCTTGGTTGCAGTTTGTCCCCGGCCCTGGTTGGGTCATGCGGGAGGTAGCCACTTGATGTGTCCCTTCCACGTCGATGTTTCTCTCTCTCTCTCTCTTCCTCTCTCCCCTCCCACTCTATCTAAACGAAAAATGGGAAAATGTCCTCGGGTGAGGATTAAAACAAACAAACAAACAAACAAAAAAAAACAAAAAAAACCCAAAATGTCCCTCATTTATTCTCAGTTTCGGTACCTGTCATGGTGGACCAGTTGCAAGGGTTTTGTGAAGTGGCACCAGTCCACAGACCACACGTGGAGTGTCACTGGCCACGGGGCTGATGGAGCACAAATACTCAAGTCCACCAGGTGCCCTGTATGGTGCAAGGGGACGGACAGGACAGTGTACGGGACAGGATGGTGTCTGCCCTCTTGGGCCTTGCTTCACTCATGACACATTTATGGTTTGCTTCTAACAGCTTCTAAAGAAACAATGGAGAGCTGAGAGAGAGGAGAGGAGGAGGGTGGGCGGCATCTACTGCAGTTTGGATAGTTAGAGACCTGTCTGAAGGACCCAGCCATGCAAGAGCAGGGAAAAGACATTTCACGTAAGGGAACAGCAAGTGCAGAGTCCCCGAGGAGGATGCGAGCTCGGTGCGTCCGAGCAGGAAGGAGGCAGGCCAGTGCGCTGCAACATACTGAGTGACAGGGTGTAGCAGGAGCCGTGAGGGGAGCCTGCGGGGATGCACCACACAGGACTCCAAAGGCTCTTCCTTTCTCCCGGGAGAGATTTAACTTACTGTCAGTCTTGTGTCTCTGAACCTGTAGGACCTCATTAACTTGTAGAAATCCTCTAGGTCCTTGCTACCCGAGGTGTGGCCTGGGGACCAGCAGCCTCACCATCGCCTGGGAGCTTGTCAGGAGGGCAGAATCTCAGGCCCCGCCCAAGCCCCCTGGATGTATTTCTGCAGGCTCTCCAGATGACTGATGTGCTTGTTGAAATCTGAGTGGTCCACTCAGAATTGGACTGGTGCACCAGGTCCTGAAGGTGGCCGCACATGGTGTTACCTGGGGCATCATTTAATTCTCTCTTCTGGGGAGTCTGATCCTGTGATCTGGAGCTTCTGATTTGATGGTCTGGGGCGAGGCCTGTGCATGGGGACCTTTTATGGGTCCCCAGGAGATTCCAGGGGTAGCCAGCGTGTGACCTTGTGCAAGTCGCCTGTCTCTGTGAGCCTTGTCCTTCCTACCCTCCTCAGGGCTTCCCTAACTGTTTCCCAAACCCTCTCTGGGTGCCTCTTCCCCACAGTTGTGAAAAGCCAGTTTGGCTCTCCCTTGTAAGCCCAAGAGACTTCAGCTGGTAGGGAGAAGCAGGGGCTGTTTCTCTGCTCTCCTTGAGGCTTGCACATGTCACATCCCAGCCACTTCGGGGGAAAGGGACATCGCGCAGATGAAGACAAGCAGGTGGAGAGGTCTGATGATTAGCCATCCTGTGTTTCAAAGCGAGGAGCCCACAGGGAATCCTGAGCAGCCCGGTATCAGAATTGCAAGGGCCTTAGAGTTCATAGGAACAACTCTACCCATTTCATGGATGAGGAACACCGAGGCCCAGAGAGTCTTCCCATGAAGATCACATTGTGAGGTAGGAACAGGAACGAAACCACAGACATTCCTACTGTTCCTGCAACCTAGCCCTCTTCTTACCTCGTTCTTGAAATTTGGGAACCCGTGGCATGGCTAACATTGACAAAGGCAAGGAAGCAACCACTGGTTGGAGGAAGCTGTCTTACCAGTTTCTGGGTGACTCCGGGGGGAGCCCACTCATAGGTGATGGTGTCGAAGGTGGGATCTTTCCCAGTGGCAATGGGATTGGTCATGATCATCCGGTTCCTCTTGTAGATCCGGATGCCGTCCCCGCCTTTCACCCGGGCCGTGAGGGTGGAATACTTGGAGTCCATCAGCAAGCGGCCAATTTTCCGGTCATCTTCCAGGTCGGAGCTCAGGCAGTGGTCCTCCTGGCTGCATTTGCATGACTTGCATATTTTCCTGGGGTGGGGCAGAGAGGGGAAAGTGAGGTCAACCTCCAGAAGAGAGAGGGAGTCTCCGCCGGCAGCACCTACCCTTTTGAAAGCAAGTGCAAAGTTTAACTCGAGTAACTGGGAAAGGTTGGCAGAAGACACACGGTGACCTAAGACCATGGGCCTTTGGGGTTGGGGCTGCATTTGGGAGACTCCAGTCTTTCTGTCAGTCTGTCTGCCTGTGGGGGTTGTGGGATGTGACTTCTGCTGGAAAAACAGCAGCAGGTTTTCCCTCACGGTGGTTGTGGTGGCAAGGGCGGTTCACTCATTAGAGATGCTCCAAAGCAGGAGTCTTCACAGCCTGTGGGCAAACCCGGCCCATGACCTGCTTCTGTCAATAAAGTTTTATTGGAACATAGCTATGACCATTCACTTGCATGCCTTCTGTGGCTGCTTTGGGGTTACGATGGAAAACTTGTGTCGTTGCAACAGAGAACAACTGTCCCTCAAAGCCTAAAATAGCTACTACCTGGCCCTTTATAAAAAAGTTGCAGACCCCTGCTTTAAGGAATTTAAAATGATCTCCCAAGACCCTGAGCCTCATAGCTTCAGCAACTTTTAAACTCTTGAGCACTCCTTCTGAAGTCAGAATAAAGCTGGAAATTTTCTTCAACAAACCGGTGGACAGGACCCCGTGGGAAGGGAATGAGCTCAGAAAACCCCTCGGGCCGGAGAGATTGGTGTTCGCTGGCAAGTGCTGATCGCGAGGCTGGGAGAAGGAAAAGCATCCCGGGGATGCTTCATATTCACTGGGCAGCCTGATGCTTCTCTCTGACAGAAATGCGACTGGCCGCTCTGTGTGGTGCCTTAATGGCTTGGAGATCCAGAGTTCTGCGGCGTGCGAGGAAGACTTGCCCCTCCCTCTCCGGCCTCTTACTGTAGGCATGCTGTGCCCAGATGCTCTATGCATGCGATGTCAGAGCTTGCTAATAAAGCGACCTCTTTCAGGACCTACTGCAGGGATGGGGCAGCCCAAGGGGAGAGATGTCACTGTAGCTGCATGAGGTGTCCCAGCCAGGCGTGCCCCAGGAAACCCTCCTTTGCTCTTCCAGACTCAGGAGACTGATACGGTTAATCATAGCTCACAGATATTGACTGTGGGGCCAGCAGGGGTGTACCCTGATGGTCTACATCAGTGGTTCCCAGCCAAGGTCAAGTTCTGTCCCCCAGGGGCATTGGGCAATGACCGGAGACACATTTGATTGTCACAGTGGGGTGCTACTGGCTTCTATAGGGTAGAGGCTGGGGATGCCGCTAAATATCCTACAATTCACAGCTGCCCCTTCACAACAAGAGTTATCCAATTGGAAATGTCAATAGAAGGTTGAGAAACCTTCCTGTAACATGAAGAAAAGGAGGCCCCATCGCCACCTTCGAAGATGGAAGCTACAACGCCAAGTGGAATCAGGTTGGGCCGTGTGAGAGCTGCATGTACTGTGTGGGGTTCTGCTGGACTGGACCCGCTCTCCGGGATGCTAGCATGTGGTGCGTGGACAAGGGCTCCGTGGTGGGGAGTTTGGGAAACTGGGCTGCAGGTGAGACACCTCTTTCCGTGTACGGCTGCCTCTTGCTTTAGTGCGCTGATGTGCAGCGCGACTCCGGTGGAGGAAGAACGCAGCACCTCCAACATTATTTGAGAGAACCTTGCAGTTCAAGTTCCCATGCAGTGGGCTGCAGTGGGAGAAAAGTTAAAATCAATGATCTCAGGGGTAATTCTAGCACTATGAAGAGACTATGCCCCTAGAGGTGAAACAGGGCACAGACGAGGTCTTCTCGTTCTCATACGAAGGGGTGGCTTGCTTTGTGGGACTGGCATTTCACTCATGGTCCATAATATTCTCTTGCCTCTCCTTTCACGAGGCATGGAGGAGACTGCTTCTCCAAGAAGTAGGTGATAGCACCGCTGGTTTAATGTGGGCAGTGGCAGCAGGAAGGGGGAGGAGGAGGAAGTGGAAGGTGGAGGCGATCCCGGTCTCCCACAGGTCCTCTTACCTGCCCAGCACGTTCTGTATGTGAAACTGGGCCAGGAAGCTGCCATTTGCTTTTCTGGTTAACACAGACTCTCAGGATGCTAGCGGAGATGCTGGGAATGCAAACACTTTGACATGGAAAATGCTGATGAATGAGATGTTCTATGAGATTGTGTCCACATTATTTCTCTTTTATTCATGATTTTCATGTTGCCAAGTACATGGCTGGGACGTTGTAGAAGTGCACCCTATTCTTTCTAGGCACCCGGATTGTAAAGGACACAGATGCACAGGTCCTCAGTGGTGTAAAAATGGCCATTTGTGCAACCTGTCATAGAAAACCTGTAATTGTGGAGAAGGCACAGGTTTGGAATCTAATCCTGGTCTGAACACTAGCCCACCATAGGCTGTGGTCGTTTCTTACCTATCAAATGAGAGGGATGGTCTGCGTCAGGGTTGGCAAACCATGGCTCATAGGCCAAATCCTATTTTTGTATTCGAACTAAGAATAGTTTTCACTTTTTTTTGTTTTGTTAATCCTCACCCGAGGATATTTTTCCATTGATTTTTTTTAGATAGAGCGGAAGGGGAGGAGGGAGAGAGACACAGAGAGAGAGAGGAACATCCACATGAGAGAGAAACGTCGATTGGTTGCCTCCTGCCCAACCCTGACTGGGGCCGGGATCTAACCTGCATCCCAGGTACGTGCCCTTGACTGGGAATCCAACCCAGACCCTTCGGTCCTCGGGCTGATGTCTAACCGCTGAGCCAAACCGGCCAGAGCTAGTTTTCACATTTTTAAGTGGGTAAAACATTTTGAATTTCCATGTCTTTAAACAAATGAATGCTTTCATGCTACAAGGACCAAGGGGAATAGGTGTGACGAGGCCATACGACCCGCAAAGCCTACAGTGATTACTGTCTGGCTCCTCACAGACGGCTCGCTGACCTGGTCTGGTTGGTGAGTTTCCAAACTTTGCTGCACATCCAAATCCCCCGGGGGCCGGGTGAACAGGGAGATGCCGTGCCCTGGCCCCGCTAGCCAGATTCATGGGTCTGCAGTGGGATCCGGGACAGGCACCTGTGATCCTGTTCCCGAGGTGACTGACGCGACAGTCCCTACTCAGTCCCTTTCAGGAATTTAAGCAGCTCCGGTTGACTTTCTCTAGGTTGTCTCTCGAAAAGCACAGGAAACCCAGCTATCATGTGACTGCAGAATTATTTATGAAGGTCCGCTGCCCCGGTGAGAAGAGGCAGCTTTTACACCACCATCCCAGGGCAGCTGCTGAAGCTGGCCTGGAGACAGGACCGGCGAGCAGGGTGCCATCAGGAGGAGTCTATCCAGAGCGACCCCTGAAGAAAGCAAACTCCTGTAATTTAAAGAGCCGCTGGTCTGTCTTCCGTTTTTCATATTATGTTTCCTGTTTTCCTTAAATCAGAGTTTTTTTTCCCTCTACCTACTGAAGTCAGTGCATATTGAAAAAATGAAGCTAATTAGAATGATACTATAAAAAAATGTGTTCATGCTGGGAAGGGACCTGGCGTTGGGCTCTCTCTGAAATGTTTTCCTCCACCTTGAAGGGGAGTTCAGCATCCTGCGAAGGTTGCCAGGTGGGCAAGGAGCCCGGCGTGGCTGTTGGGAGAGCAGGATGCCGGGGCTGCTGGGGGAACTCCTTGGTTTCAGTGTTTGTTCTGAAAGTCTGCTCTTGTACCCTCCTCGCTCAGTAACGCTCCTCTTCTGCTCCTGATGCGAATTCCACTCCAACTAACCACGTGAATCGTTCGTTTGACTGTAAGCAATTTGCCTGAAACTGTGGGATGGTAAAGCTGGAGGGGGACCCCAGAGCACATCAGCCCCGATGTCCCTTTTCTCAGATGGAAGTCTGAGGCTGAGAGATGGGAAGCGTCTCCAGGCAGTCAGCCCCTGGATTCTGGCCTGTGACCTTTAGTGGAGGGCTTTCCCACTAGACCAGGCTGGCCACCACTTGGACCTTTACATACGTTTCAAACTACGGAGAGTATGGGAACTGGGGCACACAGTGGTTTGACATGGTCCCCCCCCAAGGGTGGGGTCTCACTGCTCCAATATGGCTTGAATTTAGGTCCCTGCTAAGGTTGTTCGAACCAAAGATGTCATTTGAGATGCAGGAAGGACCTACAAGCTGCAGTCTGTCTTTCGCAAGGGTAAATTCACTTGATGTTCAAATCGTTTATAGGACGGGGAGGAAATGTAGGGATTTACACGACGCTGAGGGATTTCTGCTTCCAGCCACGAAGGACGTGGGGTCCAGAACTGCCCTCCTCCCATAAACACCTAGGCAGCCAGACAAACTATATTAAAGGATCATTTCCAGATGTCAGACAACAGGAAGCACAGGGCTGTGATCCTTGGGAGAAGGGAAACGTTACGGAGCCGACTCTGTCTGCATCCAGGGAACATTAGCCCCTGCCCCACGAACTCTCCAAGGGGCTGTCTGAAGGATGATTCTCAACACTGTTCTATGACCCCCACCGCAGAGTCAGGACCAATGGGGTGACATGATAGGGACGCCGACTGTCCTCCAGGCCAGAAAGAGCTCAAGTGGCCAAAATAGATGCATTGGGGGAGGGGGGTGTCTCCCTCCTGCGAGTGTTTTAGCAGCGGGAGGAATTTGTGCAGGGGACAGGAATCAGGACTGGATGACCTTGAAGGTCCTTGCACCCAGAAGACCACATGGGCTCCTCTGAGGTGAGGACTGTCAGGGAATGGAGTCCTTCCGTGTGGATATGAATAAGGAAGTTTTGTGCTTTGGAAGCTCATGGCGCACCGTACGTACTACAGAATGGTTGAGAGCATGGGATGGGGCTTCCCACAGACCCGAGTGCGAATGCTGCCATTTAGCAGCCATCTCCCCATTACCCACCCTCAGTTTCCTGATCTGCAAAATGGACATACTAATACCAACCACTGAGCATTCTTTCAACATTTAAATACTACAGATTTAGCTCAGTTCAATATTTTTGTAGTTGCCTCCTCACAGTGGAAGTCAACATCTCTAAGACAAATGTGTGTGAAACTCTGCTCCCCCACGGAGTGCCCCAGCATCACTCTGGCAGTGGAGACAAAAGCTCCGTCTCTGCTGTCGTGCCCTACGGAGTCGCACAGGGCTGCAGGGAGGTCACGCAGGCTGTGCCCGCACGACTCCCGGGGTGCCACCCCATAGATGCCGATGTGAACGGTGCTGGGACAGTGCAGTGTGGCAGCCCTCCCTCTGACGTTCAGAGTCGTCAATGGATAAAGAAAGAAAGAAAAGTCCGGCTGGCTCCTACGGTCCTTCCCCACAGCCGTGAGTACCGGGTCTTGGTTTCTAAGTGTGACCTTTAGTTCTGTCCCAGGCACTCTCAGATCGGAACCCACCACAGGGATGATGGCTCAGTGGGAGGAGAGCAGCCCACGCGCCACTCCCAGGACAGACGGACAGACGGCTCTCCCCAGCGTGGACCAGGCACCAGCGAACAACGGCCGCACCTTCCCAGGGCCGTCCCGCTGGGCTGAGCCTCCACCTTGAACCGGTTAACGGAGTGCGAAACTCCTGCTTCATCTTGGCTCCCCAGGGCTCGTGTGGCATTTCCGAGTCAGGCCGAGAGGGAGTGCATTTGCTCCGGGGCCACTCGCCCCACAACATGCACCCTGAGCTGTCCCAGCAGAGAATGGCCCGGGTTCCCTGAAAGGACAGCCAAGCCGGGAAGGCAGCACAGCCTCCCCTACAAATCCATTACCTCCACGAATGTGGCTCGAAGCCCGAGCACGTCCCCTTGCATCTCAGACAAGGTACACCTCTCGCCGACTGCTGCTGGCCCAGCGACATCTGGAAAAGGAGCAGAAAAGAGGGTGTTTTCCTTCCAAACGTCTTGGACCGGGGATGCTTGACCTCTAAAAGACTTGGCATGCCAGCAAAGGGATGGTGCGGGGTTCAAAGGGCTTGAGACGAACAAGCTGTCACTAACTGTTTACCAGGAGCACTTACTGTTTGCCATCGCTCACTGTTTACCAGAAGACCAGCTGGGAAAGTGGCCGTAGGGCCAGCAAGTGCGCAGGGTGGGGCACTTCCCAATAAAAAGGCAAGGGGGGCTCGTTCCCAGCCGCAGTGCTGTCACTTGTTGCCAAGACTGCTGTGAGGGACCATCTGCTCCTTCCTCCCTCCCCCACCCCTCTGATCCACTTGTCACTGGAATGGAATCTTCCAGAAATGTCCCCTCTCCCTCATTTACTTATAATTTATTGATAGGGTGGGATGAAACCAAAGCTCAAACCGATGTTCATGCTGCCAAATGTTTATAGCTCAAAGCATAACTTAAATATTTTGCTAAAACATGGAAAAGCAGGAGCATTCGAAGCCTGGTCCTGCGCGGGAAGGAGAATGACGCACCAGGCAGGCTTTACTTTTCGTGACCGGCGGAGGGAACAGAGGTGCACCGGCGGCTGCTGTTGGAGACCCCAAAGGCTCTCGCCTGAGGTCTTGAAACCAGCAGCATCACTGGAAGGGAGCCAGAAATGCAGACTCTCAGGCCCCATCCCAGCCCTTTTCAATCAGAACCTTCACTCTAACAAAATGTAGGAGACTTGTATGACAGACATTAGAACTGGAGAAGTGGTGGGTTAGTATATGGACTGCTGGCTGAGAAACTTACCTGGCTCTCCACTGGGAGTGGGGGGTGTGTGGGAGGATTTGGTACAGGTATGTACATTATCATGATCTTATCAAAAGCAAGGCTTTATCAGCTAGTAAGATAGAGGGATAAGCTTGTCATTCAACAAGCCATTGATCCACTTAACCGTTTATTTAGCATCTACTGTGTGCCAGCCACAGGGATACTGCATGAGATTCAGGTGTGCTCCAGAGGGGTCACAGTCTAGGGGGAGACAGAGCAGGAAAACACATGTCTCACCTGCTCCTGGAAGGGGTAATTTTGAGGCAAGGAAGCTGCCTGTTGTATAGTAGAAAGGCATGGACTCTGGAGCCTGAGAGACCTGAATTCCAAACCCAGCTTTGGACCAGCTGAGCCAGGCTTTCTTACCTGTCAAACAGGTACAGAGATAATGTATCTAAAGGGTCTGAGCATATTGGGCAGTAAAAATGGTAACTGCTATTATTTTCACAAATACTTTAGGAGCACGGAACAAGGTGTCAATAAACCTGTATGGGAAATCCAGGGAGGCTTCTCAGAGGAGGTGACTTTGGATTGGGGCAGTGCAAGAGGAGCTGGCAGAAAAGAAGGGATTCCCGGCAGAAGGAAGAGAATGTGCCAAGGCAAAAAGGTACCAACGGGCTTGATGGGTAGGGTGTCGCAGTCTGAGCACGCTCTTTGGGACAGTCAACGCTCTTGGTTCTAACGCACATTCACAGCTTTGGCACGTAAGAGCCATGTTGCATGTATTTGAAGGAAAGCATGTTCCTACTTGTCCCTGTTCAGTGTTAGATTTGTGTTAAAACTGAAAAACAAGATGATGCGCACCACTCCCCCCTCCCAAGCTGGGAGTTTTCATTCACAGGCGGAACCTTGCTCCCTAAAGCCACTGACATGTGAAACCTTGCAGACATCCACCTCTTGTTCTTGACACCTTGGATTCTACTACTTGAAACACAGCGATCCTTTCACACTCCACAGCTGAGTGATTCATAGGTTGCTTTGGGAGGTATACAATGTATGAACAAGGCTTCATTATCGCATTGTTTTAAATAGGCCCAGAGGCGGCGAGGCCTGGACACACAAGAGCTATGTGGAGGCATTTCCTAAGTGGCCCAGCACCTCGCGTGCTAGAGCATTATTGTTCTTCTAATGAGTGGCTGATTTAACAGTGGCCCTACAAGGGGATTAGCCCTGCTGCTTGGCCAGGGAGCTGAGCTGCTGGCGCAGGCTGTGGTGTAGAGGCAGCGAGCGAGGCAGGGCAGCCAGCAGAGCGCTGGCCCGTGGGCGGGCTGGCCCTGCGGTGCCAACCCTGACATTTGTTAGCTGCGTGGCCAGAGGCGACTCATTTCCTCGGCAGGCCTGAGCTGCTCCTCTGTAAAACGAGCCGACTGGCCGGCATCGGGGTTGCCCGAATGTTGTTCTGCGGGATGTTACAAAGTGGTCCAGGGCCGGGGGCAGGGAGGGTGACATGATCCAGTAAAAGTGGCAGACACCGGACGGAACTGGCTTCCAGAGCCTCTGAAGCGCTGGCCTGCGTGGGGAGGGGGAGGGGAGGCAGTGGGCCGGCTGCTGTTTCTGGTCTAGGTCCAGGCTTTGGGGTCAGACAATCAGAGTTTTAGTCCCAATCTGTGCCTGTCTTCTGCTGGCCTTGGGCAGGTGACTGGACGCATGGACTCAGTTTCTTGGTTCGCGTCACGAGGAGGAGAAGAACCGCCTGTCTGTGCAGTTACTGTGCGGGTGGAATGGGCGCCGCGTGGAAAGGCCTTAGCCTGCACTCACCACGTACCGCGTGTGTGCTGTTGTCACTGCATCTTGTGCAAACAGCCTGAGAGACCCTGAATCACATGTTCTCAAAGGGAAAAAAAAGAATGTTTCCCCCTAGCAACAGAATTCTAGGGAACCGCAGAGGAACAACTTTTCTAACCGCACACCCCATACGTATACTTTCTCCCTCTTCACTTTGTTCCGCGTGTATGTGTTGTCTCGCTGGTTAAGTGTGGGGAGCAGAGGGTTGGCCCTTGTCTCCATGCTGTTGGTGGGATGGTTTCCATGGTGACCGAAGCCCGTGGGAGAGGAAAATAAATGGCTCTGCAAGAAAGAGATCGATTTGGGCCCTCAGGCCACACTTGCAGCCAGTTTCCTGGCAGACTGTGGAACACAATAAATAGCCATCTGTCCACTGTGTGGTGTTCATCCAGCAGCCAGCCAGACCCAGCCGTCCCCGACACAGGAGAGGATGCTGCTTAGCGAGGAGGGGAAGGCATCAACCAGAAGTGGTTCAAACGAGATGTTCTGGTGTATAAACAGTGCGTGTGTCCGACGTGGACCGCGTCCCTGATGAAGGATGGCACAGTGGCCCACAGTAGCTAAGAAGAGAAGAGCTTAAAAGGACCTGTCACTTAAAAAAATGGGTTCTTGGAATGTAGCATCCATTCTGTGTGTGTGTGTTTTTTTTTTTTTTTGAGGGGAGGATAAAATGTTTTGACAGTTTTCCTTGGCTCAGGATAGTAGGATGCGGTTCATCTGATATCGTGGAACCGAATCGTGTGAGGGGCTGGGGATGCAAGGGACCAGGGTGACAGGGACTCCTCCCTCTGTGAGCATTTACCTTCAGGTGTACCCCAAGGGAAGTCTTAAAGGGGGGTGATGTCACCAAGAGCCATGTAGGACTGTGACGAAGAGGAGCCAGAAAGGGGAAAGGCAGTATGGACTTCAGGGGTGAGCAGGGGACCTGGAATTAGAGACGGGAGTTCTCCCAGCTCAGCTGCTCTTTCCTCGTGTAACTCAGCTTCCTCCTCCATAAAGGGGCTTTCCTTGCCCTTTTTGTCTCAACAAGGCTGTTGTAAGCATCATAGAAGGTTAAAAGGTGTTCGTAAAGTGAAATAATGATTTACCATTGTTAAAAAATTATCCAAAACTTGGAAATAAGGCAGAAAGATGGGCAGCACATTCTTTCAATGTCGTATGGTGCAATATGACACTGCCCCCTGCCCCCGACCCCATGGATTATCTAGAGAAGTTTACCTAGTTCTACTCCAAGACTTGGTGTTACATGTTAACTGGTAGCTTTTTCTCCAGTAGAGATACAAATATAAATAATTTTTTGTCCTTTTGAAAAAGATTACCCCTAGGGTGTTTATTGTCCTATAGGACATGAACTAGTTATGCGCCTAACCCCCCAATCTTGTCCTAACATTAAATTGACTATAAATACCTAGCTCCTTAAATGGTTTTTGAACTCATTTAAATCTCTTACTGATTCCATCATTAATTAATAAATGGACGAAAATCTTTCCTAAGTTCTACTTTATATTTGCACAAGAGTCATGATTTTACCTTTTAGAAAATTATATCTTTTTTGTTATTGTTGAGAGTGAAAGAAACGTCGATGTGTTCACATCGACTGGTTGCCCCCCGCACGGCCCTAGGGCCAGGAATTGAATCTGTAACCCAGGTACGCGCCCCTGACCAGGAATCAAACCCGTGACCCCTGGGTCTGCAAGCCGATGCTCCAACCACTGAGCCAAAGCAGCCAGGGCTAGAAAATTATATCTTAACACCATCTCGTGCCCTCCCGACTCTCCATGGGTTTGCTTTCTGAGCTGGGATGTTCTGAATTGATACTAAATTCTATTCCAAGTCAACTACTCTGACATGTCTTTTACAAGTAAGCTCCATAAGCATGCATGTTATTAAAGATTATTGGTCAACATGCTTTGCTACTTAAAAACAAACCCTCCCCTAGGGGTCCCCGGAGAGAGGGTGGAGATGGTTGGGGTGGGGTAAAGTTATGAGAAGGTCTAGAAAAGAACTGAGATCATATACAGAAAAATGATCCTGGAAACTACCCCACCACCATCAACAATCCCAAAATAATAAGAGCTTGCCAGTCCACAGGGTGATTTTACTTATGCATTCTCTTCCTTAACAATTATGGCAACGCTGTGAGGTGTAATCATTATTTCTAGTCACCTGGTGACACATGACAGTGAGTCTGAGGAGAAACAACTTGTCCATCCAGAAGGGTCTGGACTGGAGCTCCTCGGGGGGAAGGCATCTTCCAACTCTACACTTATCTGTACTGGCCTTCAAGCAAATGTTCGATTTTTCCTCATGTTTGTGACTGTAGCTAACACTCAGTATGCTTTACGTGCTGGGCAAATGCCAAGCATTTTCATGACATTTCATCAAGCTTCTTGAGGAACCTAGGAGAGAGAGACTTTGACTGACCTCATTTTCAGATGAGGAAACAGGCCCAGAGAGGTTAAGATCACTAGCTCTTAAGTGGTAGAGGCAGGAAGTGAGACCAAGTAGGTCTTCCTTCAAAGCTGTGCTCTCATCTGCTCTGCTATGGCACTTTCTACCAAGCACTTGACAGTTTACAAAGTCTATTCATATCAACTCTAGGCTGCAGATATATTGTCTTTGGCTCATGAGAAAAGCAAGCTCATAGGACTGATGGGATTTGCTGCTCAGAACATGATTCACACTCATGTCTTTGGAATCCAGATCCTGTGACTTCCAACCACACCAGGAGTCTCCAGACCCCAGACAACCTCCTACGAGTCTGGCCTTGACTCTGGGCATCAGGCCAGTTGGATCCAAAGTGGTGGGAGAGTGTGTTTGCAGGGGTGGGAAGTCCTGAAGGGCTAGGGCTAGGGGCAGTAGGAAGAGGTCATGATCGCCTTCGTCCCAGGGTTTCCACCATCCAACCCTGTTCTGCTAAATAAGCTAAAGTGTAGATAGATGATCAAGGCAATGGACAGGTCTCAAGGGCAATTGTGGAGGCGATGGCCAGAGGAGAGAGTGAATCAGAGTTATGAGTGACCCCTGTGGAAGAAAATCGCCTGGCGTTGGCTTCACCTCGTTTACTAGCCCTCCCTGGAGGCCTGCAATGACCATGGGTCAGGTATGCTTATACCTCCCGGGGAGTTGGAGTCACACTGTGACCCAACTTGTGAATGTGGTTGGATCTGTTTCCTAGAGACTTAACCATTTAAAAAAAAAAAAAGAACAAAAATTGTAATAACCAACTTGCTAGTCATTTCTGGGTTTACTCTCAACTCTTTTTAAAAAAGAAATATGTTTTTATTGATTTTAGAGAGACGGGAAAGGAGAGCGAGAGAGAGAGAGAGAGAGAGAGAGCGAGAGAGAGAGAGAGAAAGAGAGAGAGATAGAAACATTGACTGGCTGCCTACTGCACGCCCCCTACTGGGGATAGAACCAGAAACCCTGGCATGTGCCCTGACTAGGAATCAAACCAGGGACCTCTTGGTGCATGGGACTGACGCTCAACCAACTGAGCTACACAAGCTGGTCTCTCAACCCTTTTTTTTTAAAATCCTCACCCCAGGACATTTTTGCATTTATCTTCAGATAGAGCAGGAGTGAGAGAGGGAGGAAGAGAGAGAGAGAAACATCAATGTGAGAGAGACACATCGACTGGTTGCCACCCACACGACCCCAACCGGGGCTCGGGACAAACCGCAACCAAACCCGGGACTCTCTGGTCTGCGGGCTGATGCTCTAACCGCTGAGCCAAACCTGCCAGGGCTGGGCTCTCAACTCTTAATAGTTTGTTTATATTGAGGATACTAGCATCCACCTTATTTTGAGGTAATGCTGAACCATTTTTAAGGGGATAAAAGTTGTTGAGTGTTGGATGTCACAGGGCTCCCATGATGTGGTCCACCTCGCCTATCCACATTTACCCACTTCTATTTCCCATATCATCTACTGTTTCCACCCAGATTCCCTTCCCGATCCCCTGGGCCTCCTGTAGTTCTCCTAAATATACAGCTGGTGCTTTTGCTCGTGGTCATCTAAGCCTAAGAGGGCTTCAACACCACCCACTCTACAGGGACCAGCTTAAGTCCCATTATTATTATTTTTTAAAAATGTGTCAATTACAGTTGACATTCAATATTATTTTATATTAGTTTCAGGGGTACAGCATAGTGCTTAGCCATTTATATAATCTATGAAGTGATCTCCCCATAAGTCTAGTACCTACTTGGCACAGTATGTAGTTATTACAGTAAGTCCCATCTTTTCCATAATAAAAAGAATAACAACTGTCACATGTACTGGGCTTTGCAGTTTTCCAGTCACGTGCAAAGCCTGAACTCATGCACATTTGACAACACCTGTATGAGACAGGTTAGCTTGCAGTGGTCCTCAAGGTGTGGGCCCTAAGTGGCACCTGGGAGCGTGTTAGCCTGGCAGCTCCTCAGTCCTCACCCCAGACCTCCTGACTCGGGCGCTGGCTGTTCAAGCCCTCCCAGTGACCTGGCTGCAGACACCTGCCAACCACTGAGCTTTGCTCGTATCCCCAGGTTGCACACGAGTCCACCGCAGGGCAACCGATTGTGCCGCTCTGCCCGAGACGGATTGGGGGCCGGGGTGAGACACTTTCATGACAACACCGGGAAAACTCAGGCAAACCAGGAGGCGTTGGGCCCCCTGACTAAGAGGATTCAAAGAGGTCAAATTAAAGCACTGGAGCTTGGATTTGAACCCAGTCTCTCTGAATCCTGAATCTCCATTTCAGTTTAACCAATACACTGCAGGTGATGCCAAGCCCTTTCCAGATATTTTGGGACCCTTACATTTTTTTCCTCAAATAATTCACAGAAATGTAGAATGAGAAATGTGATCGGTGCCAGGAAGGACAAAAAGCAGACCCTGGTCTAACAAGTCTGGGGTGAGCCAATGCTGCTGGTCTGGGGACCACACTTTGAGTAGTGAGGGACTTGTCTACACATTGGTCTACACCTCCAAAGCCCAGGCCACATCCCAGACCAATTTAGCCCCAATCTCAGGGGATAGGTCATAGGCTGCAGTCATTCAGCCTGCAGGATTCCGATGTGCAGACAAGTTTGGAAAGTCTGATGTGCCACGCCGTGGTACCCTCCGCTGCTCCAACTTGCATTTTAACGTCTTTGACATCATTGGCTTAACACCCCCCACCCATTCTTAACTTGCAGACCACAATTCCTACAAGGTGAGTTTTATGGCATGTCTGACTTTCGTTATCATTATTTCACTTTGGCCCCATCCGCCCGGGCACCAGCCTGCCTCACAGGCGTTGTGCCCAATGCATGAACGCTCTTAGCTGTACAGATGGGAAGCTACACCCTTCCTCTTCCTCTAAGCTTCGCTGGCTGGCTGACTCCTCTCAGGGGCTCTGTTGGATACTGAGACCCTCTGCTAGGCCTGAGGTCAGGGGTGGTCCTCCCCACCCTGCAGGGCCCTGGGGGGTTGGGAACCGAGAGAGCCTATCAGATGGAGGAACCCAGCCTGGGACACCTGAGGCCCCAGTGCTTACAAGCTGCATCGTGGAGAGCTGCTGTCTTTCCCATGGGGAGGTTGATCCTTTGAGGGAGTGGCCGGCTGGGAGGTAAAAGGGGGCCTTGCACTGCACCTTCCCGCTCAAGAACCCCAGGGTCTCGACAGGCGTCTGCGCTTCTTCCACTTTTTGAAGCTCCCCAACAATTGAAAACATGAGTTGCTAAAAAGGGGTTACACCATCTTTTTTTGTATTGTATTATGTCCACCCCCCCAAGTCAAGTTTCCTTCCAACACCATTTATCCCCCCTTTATCCTCTCCTACCTCCCCCTCCCCCTTTCCCTCTGGTAATCATCACACTGTTGTCTGTCTGAGGTTTTTCTTTTTTCTTAATCTCTTCACTGTTTTCACCCAGGCCCCCAACAAAACCTTAACAGAGGAATGAAATCAACATACGCACCAGGACAATAACTGTCTCTGCATTTGCCGCCCTTCCTGATCATACACCCTCCTGTGACGCGTCACCAGTGGTGAAGGGTGGGGCCCAGGACCCCAGGGATGCTGGGGGAAGGCCAACAACAGGGCTCTTTCCGGTCTGTTTGCTTTGAATTAGGATGCCCTTTGGCACACATTTCCATCACACATATGTAGTTTTTGTTTTCATGGAGAATGAACGCTCCCTCCCTCACCCTATCTTAAGGGGAACTGCTGCCATGTTTGCCTCTGTCCTCTGGCTCACTACCTCCCTCCTGACACTTCTCCTCTGGGTGGGGCCGTCTCAAGGGAGGCTGCAGGTGTGGCCAAGGGAACCTGCTTTCCCAAATAAGAGAGGAAGGAGTGGGATTTGTAGCCCAGACCCTGGAGGGTTCCAGCTCTTATCCCACCTGACCTCAAGACAACAGGCTTAGGACGCGGTAGCAGCAGGCAGAAGAGTGGGCACACTGGCTGCTCCTTGTTTGAGTTTTCATTCTGCACCGTCGGACCTGTGGTCTCTATGACGGGCAAGTCAGCCAGGGAAACAATTGCAGATAAAGGGCTTCCTAAAACGACAGCGACTCTGATACGGGCAGCAGCAATCTCCTGGCAACAGAAGGGTTCTCCTGGGGTCTGTGCATGTGCGCAGGGCCACGTGTGGCCGTGTCCCTTCTCCCTCAGGGCTGCCCCTCGGCCCTTCCTACTCCTCGGCCTGGACAAGCACAGATGTGCAGAAATCTCTTCAACGTACGTGCCGTTTTCCTGAACTGTGTAATGAGGATACAAATGCACAGACTAAACAAATTGAGATTAGCCCAAGTGATCTAGTGCTTGGACTTCTATGGATGGAAAACCCTTTCTTTGCTTTCCTTTTTTGTTTTTAAAGAATGATCCTATTTAAAGCAACAGAAGAGGAAAAGGGCTGGTGGGTGATGAGCCGGCTGCGGAAGTGCCTGGGTCGTCGGCATTTCACAGCACAGATTAATTGTTTTCCTGTGAAACGGTTCGTGTGCTAAATCCATCGTGGGGACCTCTGTGGGAGACAGTTAGTCTGATGGATTTGGCTCAGGATGTTAGGAGCGTCTGATGTTGCAAATAAAGTTTTGTAAAAATGCCTGACATAAGGGTACTTTTAACTCTCTATAAGAAATGGTGTTTTGCCCTGGCCGGTTTGGCTCAGCGGTTGGAGCGTTGGCCTGTGGTCCGGAGAGTCCCGGGTTCGGTTCCCGCTAGGGGCACGTACCTTGGTTGTGGTTTGTCCCCGGCCCTGGTTGGGGTCGTATGGGTGGTGGCCAGTCGATGTGTCTCTCTCACATCGATGTTTCTCTCTCACTCCCTCCCGCTCTATCTGAAGATAAATGCAAAAATGTTCTTGGGTGAGGTAAAAAAAAAAAGAAATGGTGTTTTTAGCTAGTTTTTTTTTTTTTTTTTTTTTGTCTGTCAAGATAGTGTGTCCTGGTTCAGCTGTAAGAGAATTTGGGTTTGGGGCAAAATCTACTACGGCCTCCCTCTCTCAATACAACATGTTTAACAGGTAAGATGAAAGTCAGGGCAGAGGGAGGAGCGCTGAGTTTAGAGCTGGGAAGGTCGGCAGGATGTGTGGGGGCCCCAGACCCGGGGGGGGGGGCAGGGCCAGTGCTCCTGTGTCTCCCACACAGCCATCCTGAGTGGGTCCTAATCATCTTGTCAGGCCCTTTGATGAACATGCCCCTGGGAAAGTTCTGGAAACCACCACCCAATTCCTCCTATCACTTCCTCTCGGAGGTCCTCGATTTTCCCAGGCTAGGTGCCCCCTCTTCCCCCGCTTAAGCTCCTAACCACCATGCATGACCCTTTATGGAACATTTCTGTAGTTGTAATCACTTCTGTAGTTGGGGAGGAAATGATCAGAGATCCCCAAATGTGAACACAAAGGGTTAACCTGGCTCTGAAAACCGAGTGGAAAAGCAAGTCCAGATGTGGAGAGGGAAATACAAATGAAAGGTTTCTCTGTGTGAGACGCTGCCTTGGCCTCCGCCTCCCCCTCTGGTCAGCAAAGCTTCACTGATTCCGGCTGGTTCCAGGAAAGCGGGGAATGCCCAGACCCTGGGCCATGCCAGGCATAAGCACGTGAGGCCTATCTTGGGGTGACTGGCTCCAAAACCTCACCCCACCCCGAAAGTGACCCCATTCTTAACCGTCTGCATCCTGGAAATCTCCTGATTGAAAATGAATGATTACAACCACAGTTGCCTCCTCTCTCTGGCCTGGCCGGCCATCGGAGGGGGTTAGTAACGTCTGCCTCTCACCCCGTTATCACTTGGCATGGTGCGGCCGACACTGAGCTCTCGCCAGCAAGATAGAGGGTTATCTGCCCCCTTTCTTTTCCTTTTTTCTGTCTGCCTTTTCGATAATTTTACTTTTTTGTATCTTTAACACTTTCATAAAAAAAAAAAAATAGGTGAAGAGGTGATAAGACGCGAATCAGTACATTTTTCCAGGGTTTGCAGCTCTTGGAAAGGCCTGCGTTTGGACAGAAGAGCTGCAGCGATTCTAGGAAACAGTCTGCATGGCTGGGCTCCCTCGCCCAGTCGAAAGTGGGCAGCAGCGAGATATTTGCAGAATATCTCTTTTATCTCCCAAAGGTGATGGAGCTAGAGGATGGATCTGTGCGAGGGCCCAAGGAGAAGCCAGGATGCTGACCCCTTGGTTTGACATTCTCTTGGCAGGGTCGAGGCAGAAAGGAAGCCAGCCTCTTGTCCGCCTGCTTCTTGCTGATAGCTGATGTTTATATGTGGCTGTATTCAAAACAGGTCCACAAGTCTTACGGATAAAAGGCCCTGCTGGACCGAAGGGATAGGAGCTTTAAGACTGAGCCAGTCTGGTCTCTGATACCAGCTCCCTCTGAAGGAGATGCAGCCTCTGACCAGCCCGTGTGCCCAGGGAAGTGCATTAAACACAGGCTGATGCAAGCAGCTGAGGGGACAAAACCTCCTCCTCTGTTTCTGAGAACTTCCCAAGTTTCTAGAAAAGTCAGCCCATTATTTGAGGGGTTCCCTGCTTCACTAAAATAGTCAGTGGGAGGGGGACCCTCCTGCCTCCCACCCCCCCAGACTCTCTATGGACCTTTCCAAACCACTCCGGTTCCCAGAGGGTGGGTGTTATTTTCTCGGACTGTGGAAGGGGTCCCACAGGTCAAGAGCTGTCCTGGCATTTCTTGCCAAACTAAGTGTTTCCAGAGGCTCCAATGCAATCTTTTTTTTTCTTGAAATGGTCTTTTTTTCCCCCTCTTGGACAGGCCTTGCCAGCTTTTTGGAAGATATAAGTAAAACCACCGGCCTCACTATAGGCCAGAAGTTATCCAGAACCCCTGGGGAATCTTATCTAGAGATTTACCAAGTAGCTTGGGGGATGTCACTATAAAAGAAAATAAAGTCAGAGGAGGGACTCTCTAGCCCCCCTCCCCATTTCCTAAATGAGAACAGGCTGTTGGTGTCCCGAGGCCTAATATCTTCAGGTTGCACTTGGAAATTAAAATCTAATTGGCTTCATGGTTCTTAGATTTTCGGCTCTCAATAGACTGAGTCCTCCAGTAGAAACTGTGAGCTTGAGGTCAGCAATACTTCCTCCTTGTACCTCCCATGGTTCACAAGACTCCTGATTTTAGCGGCCTGATGTCTTCCTATAAGGATGTAGTTTGGGGGGTGTGTGTGTGTGTGCGCGCCCACACGCACTCATGTCTGATTTCATTACCGATCTTTCCAAGGATAACACGCTTTTATTGGAATAATTTTGGAAATGGGAGAGACTTAGCAAACCGAGTTGGAGAATTTTTAAGCTTGCCTATTTGAATCTTAATATCCGAAAAGGAAATGTGCTGTGTACACGCACAGCACGGTATTAAAGTCTGCAGGCTTTGCTTATGCACATGATTCCTGCTGGGACTCTCAGGCCCAAATTCTTAACTTACAGGACAGTGGAAGCATTCACACACACACACACACACACACTCACACACTCTGACACACACACACACACACACACACACACACACACAAACTTCCATCCAATATTGGTGCCTTGATGTTAAAAAACACTTGTGTTTTAGCATAATGACATTAGCAAGAATTTTTTTGTTTAAAACAAGTATCCTTCCTATGAATGGGTTCCTTTTTCTCTCTTTTTGCTATTACATGTTTTCAAAACTAACATTCAACACACGTTCAAGTATTTCCTCCTTTCCTTGGTTTTACCCACACATAATGCAGTAGTTGTACATACTTTATAAAGTTGAATTCTGTGTGTAAGAAAATCACATAAGAAAATCACAGATTCTTAGAAATGAAAACCCCTTTGAGAGTATTTAGGCCAGGTTTTCCTAAACCCAGTTTTATGAAACAGAAATTAGTACATGGTCAATTCACCTTACAAATGATTCCCTTCTAAGATCTTACCTTTGCAGCTCATCTAACACAATTAAAATGTAAAATCAGAACTACAGAAGCCAAATTTCTTTCCAGAAAATGATCTCTTGAGTAAATTTAGAATTATTCATTTACCCATATGCCCCAAGAATAATGCCAGATTCCTGTACATATCTGAGCCTGCCCACATTCGCTCCCTCTGCTTGGACCATTTCGCTCTCCCTTCACCTAATCTTCCTTCAGGCACCCCTAAATATGGTTTTAGAAAACTCTGTATCTGGTATTTAGTAGTACCCATCATGATTCTAATGATTTAGTTGTAGATATAACTCTTTAATGTCATTCTTTTCTGCTAGACTGCAAGTCTACGCGGGCAGGGCCCCTGCGTGTCTAATGCATTGCTCTATCATCAGTGCCTAAAATAATGCCTTGCACACAGTAGCTCCTCAATAAACACCTGCTTGAATAGTTTCTTTTATAACACTTTCATTTTTGCCTTTCATCAATGCTTCTTGGTGCATTAAAAGCTAACACATCTCAGGCTGATGCCTGCAGGAGGGGTTAGAAGAAAAATGAACTATTCTGGTTTCCTCTGGTTTCCGGGATTCTAGCCTCCCCCGGAAAGGGAGGGGTCTTCTAACCCCTTTGGCCAACTCTTCTCTGCCCCCTCGATGGCTCTACTGGTTCGAGCACTGGTCTTCTCTTCATTCCCAACATGCTCTGCTCTTATGCATGAATCCACTCATGTGGTTTCAACTATTCCCTCCAGCTCTCAGCTTTATCTCCAGAAGTGTCTTTGGCTCCTGGAATCTCTTCATGTGTAGACTGATGATACTTCCAACTCATCTTCTGTGCCCCCCAACCCACTGGTTCTCCCATGTTTACGGCATCCCTGCCCGGGTAGTCACCGGACCTGCGGTCTGAATGCCAGACAATTGCTCATGGCAAGTAGGCTTGGAAAGAAAGCTCTTCTGATTGGGCAGAACCCGACTTTTTCCTCATCGAGGGGCCCATTCCAGTTTGTGTCATCCCTTCCATGGTATACCCCAGAAGGCAGGAGGTGTTTCCCTGATGGGAGAGCCAGTTTCTGAACCTTCTGGAAGGTGGCTCACTATAGAAAATCAGACTTCTTTAGAGAAACTCAGAATGTGGCAACTATAGGCTTTCCATGAAATAGAATATACACAAGCACCAGGAAATTGTGAAAACCCAGGCCAATCCGTGAGAGTCAGTACGTTCTGCAGACTTTCCATGGCATTTCTGGTCTTGGCTCATTGCTTTGGAACATCCCTTTATCCATGCCTGCCCTTGAAACGCTTTGCTGGCAGAGCGTTGGGGAGAGCTGTTCAGGCTGGAGTTGAGGAGCTGAACCTGAGCCCTGGCTACTTTTTTCACTACCTGTGACCCCGGCGAGCAGTTTCTGCTGTCTGAAACTCGATTTCTTTTTCTTTAAAATGGATCACAATCCCCACCGGCTTCATGGGGTTGTTGTGAGAGTCAACTGTGATGATGCATATGAGATGCTCTGAAAACTGTAAAGTTCTATAGAGAGTAGGGATGATCAAACATGAGATATTTATGGGGCTCCACGTTCCTCCTTCATTAATTTTGTCCTCAATACACCATCTGTGTGATTCTTTTTTTCTAATATGTTTTTATTGATTTTTTTAGAGAGAGAGGGAGAGAGAGATAGAAACATTGATGTGAGAGAGATACACTGATGGCCTGCCTCCTGCACGCCCCCTACTGGAGATCAAGCCCGCAACCCAGGCTTGTGCCCTGACCAGGAATCGAACCAAGACCTCTCAGTCCATGGGATGATGCTCAATCCACTGAACCACACTGGCTAGGCTGATTCTTTACTTATATTTTTTTCTTTAAACAAATTACTTCTTAAAAACTTATTTCTTAACAGGAAACCTTTATCCCCAAAATGTGTAAAAATAGAAGGTAACCATAAAAATACAGTAAGCAGGAAACATTATTAAATTCTAGCGAATGCTGTCACTTTCTAGAAGCTCTGAGCCCGAGGACCACTCTCCATCTGTGTAAAGTGGCGTTGGGTAAGTGTCTGAGGCCTTATAGACACTTCAGCACCTGGTGGAGACTCTCTCCTTGACACAGTCTGAAGGATGGAAGAACTGCAGAGGGAGACAGATTCTAACGTGGATCGATTTGTGAATGCACATCAGGGTACCAACTCAGTTCATCTGACCCACATGTTCACGGCCTAGTCTTTGGAACCCTGTGAACATGTTGGGTACAGATGGAAAAAGGCAGAGAGGGAAGAGTGTGCAGCTATGGGCTGGATTTCCTACATTTTCATTCACATCCATCACACTAGTTCTATCGTCACGGCAATTTACTTAGTTCCCAAATCTCATCCCTGACTTAATGTACTCATCTGTAAAATGGGATTGGCGGGAACATTAGAAAAACACTCTGCAGAACTATGTAGAACAACGCCTGCGTGTGGCCCAGGCTGGATGAGTGCAGCTACCAGGCCCGGTGCAAGAGCGAGGCTTGCATTTCTGCCCCTTATGTCCAGGGCTGAATATTTCTAGTGCTTTGGTTCTGGGGAGTATGGAATAATTAACAAAACTAAGGAGAAAAATGTGGGGCCATTTCTCTACTAGCAAAGTAAAGAGCGGAATTAAAGTGATTAATGAAACCATTATGATTTTTAAAGGATGGGAAAAAGTATCAACCGAGAAAGCAATTTCCTCCCAGCACATCTTTGCACAGGCTGGCCTATCGTCTGCTGTTTCAAAAGAGCCTTGGAAGTCAGCTTGGTGTCAAGGGCTTGGCTAACATTATAAAGCCTTAGAGGTGTTGATATTAAGCGTTTTTTAAAGGGGGAGTGCCAATTCTGTCTTCAGGATAAGAAGAAATATGACGGGCCCAGGGCTGTCTTAGAATTTCTTGTACTTCAAAGAACATGGACTTGGCAATGATTCCGCCACTTTCCTGAGTTTGGTCAACGTGGCTGAGCAAAGGCAAAACTCTTAAAATCGACACAGATGGAACTTTTCCACTGGCCCTATTTGGGTATAAATATTCATCAAGGACTAGAGACTTAAAGTAGATAGTGGTCTGAGCTCTGAGTGGTTTGGACTCAAGTTCAGCCCCTTTGCAGTCGTCCCGCTGGCTCCTGTCTCTCAGGAGGCTGGCTCTCCTGAGATGTGGCTGCTGCTGCCTCGAGATCAGAGACGACGCCTCCCCAGACCATTGGAGTTTGTTCTCAAGAGGCTTCCAGCCAGAAACAGGGGGCCTCGGGTTCAGATGAAGGTTCGGGTTCGATGTCTGAAGGCAGGAAACGCGTCAAAGGCTTGGCTTGTCCACCACCCTTTGTAAGCAGGTTGGAAGGAGGGTCATAAACTTGGAACCAGGCGTTAAAAATCAGGGTCTGGGTTGGAATGGTGCCTTCCCCAACCCTCTCACTTTCATTTCCTTTTCCTCTAAGATCCTTCCTAAACACCACCAAGGAAAATCCTTCCCACTCCTCTGGCCCCACGCCTGCCTTACCAGTTCTGACCTCAGTCCACGAATCAGAAGGTTTTAGATTAAGCAACATGTGTGGGCACTGGAAGGGGTTCATGGTCTCACCTACTCGCTCCACGTCTGCCTTGTATCCTCCGTCCTCACGTTCTCTCCCCCCTGCTCTCCCCGCAGGGTGCCTTGTCCGTCAGGAAGGGAGCCGAGTGGCTCTTGCTTTTTCCATACCTCTCCTTCTCTCTCCTATATCCTTCATTCCATTTCCTCTTCTATCCATTAACCTTGCTGAGCCCTTGCTGTATGCCAGGCTTTCTGGGGGGCACACAAGGAAGAACAAAGTATGGCCCCCGACTCAAAGAGCTTATGGATGGAGAACTTAAGCACCACGGGATGCATATTGTGGTCCAGGAGTTAAGCAGGCAAGACCCATTACACATGTCCCAGGGCCATCGAGAAAACGAAGCGTCTGTTCAGAAGGAGAGAAATCCACGCTAGCAGTTCAGAGGACTGAGGGCTTCGTGGAGGAGGGAGCTGGAGAAGGGTAGCATCTGTCCTCTGGAGAGGAGGGGCTGCCAGCATGCATGTGAGGGAGAAAATGTATGCTCAGGGGATGAGACACGGATCAGTGTGGGGGAGGCAGAATGTTGTAGCGAGAGACAAGGCTGAAAAGGGACCCATCACTCAGGACCTTGAGTTCCAGACTAAAGCATGCTTAGGGGCAGGTCCCTGGGACAGAGCTGTCCACTCACATGCTAGCTCCATGGGGCTAGCCCTCCACCCCTGTCCCCCATCCTCCTGCTGTTTGTATACATAACACTTTCTAACTATTTATCAAACATTGTCTTTTTTACTTTCCCACAGTATTTCAAGGAAAATTTACATGTAGTGAAAATGCACAAATCTCAAGTAGTCGTCACTTGATTATATGTCTATCCCGTGACCGCTGTCCAGATAAAGAAAGAACACTTCCTGTGCCCCAGAAAGTCCCTCACGCCCCCTTCTAGTCACTAACACCCTCTTCTTCTGAAGGCACCCACTTTCTCCTCCTGTCACTGTGGAACGGGTTAGCCTGGTCTGGAGATGACAGGCTTGGGGTTACAAGTAGGTATCTGACTCTGTCAAACATATTTAAGGGTACCCTTGTTGTTGCAAATATTAGCTATTTTTACTACTAGTTTTCTGTTGTATAAATATAAAACGATTTGTTTATTCACTTTCCTATTGATGGAGTTTGAATTATTTCCAGTGTTTGGCTATTATGAATAAAACCGCTCCAAATATTCTTGTCCAAGTTTTTTTTTACTTTATTTATTTAATTTTTTTGTGGACAGTAGTGATCCTTTGTCTTGGCTATATACCTAGAAGTGAAACTGCTGGACCATCGGGTAGGTACACATGTGAATTTGTTGGAAGCTAGCAAAGAGTTTTCTAAAATGATTGTATCATTTTACATTCTCCCTGGCAATGTATGAACTCCACCTGCTCCACATCTTTGTCAACACTTGCTATTGCCATTATTTAATTTTACCATTCTGCTGGGTGCATAACGCTATCTCATCGTCCTTTCCATTTGCATTTCTCCGATGAGCAATAAGGTTTGGTACCTTTTCCTACACTTATTAGTCATTTAGACATCTTCCTTTGTGACATGCCTGTTCAAGTCATCCCTTATTTTTTAAAAATTTGAATTGTCTTGCCCTGGCCGGATGGCTCAGTTGGTTGGAGCATCGTCCTGTACACCAAAAAGGTTGTAGGTTCGATTCCTGGTCAGGGCACATACCTAGGTTGTGGGTTTGATTTCCAGTTGGGGTGCCTTCCAGAGGCAACACATCGATGTTTCTCTCTCTCTCTCTTGCCCTTCCTTTCTCTCTAAAAATCAATAGAAAACATATCTTCTGGTGTGGATAAAAAAAAAATTGGATTGCCTTTTAAGAATTATTGATTTGTAGGAATTATTTACATGTTCTGGATACAATCCTTTGTCAGATGTATGTATTGGGAATCTTTTCTCTCTGTGGATTGCCTTTCACTTTCTTGGTGGTGTTTTTTAATGAAAGAAAGTTAATTTTGATGACCAGCTTTCCTATTTATTTATTGAGTACTCCCTCTGGATGAAAAAGTCACAAGGATATACAACTTAGATTACTCTTTTACTGTTTTAGCATTCCATATAGTAAGTAATAAGCCATGCCAACTTTGCAAATAATTTTAAAAAGCTTTTAGAAGGTATTTTCTTTATTTACCAAGGTTTTCATCTTTTCCTCCACAGCCTTCTCTGATTTCGTATTACTCCTTCCTCCTCTTTATAAATTAGGCACTTCCTATGTGGAACAGTGCTAATTTTTCATCGGTATTTTTGACATGGGTTTGGAGTACTTCTCCTAGTGCTTTAAAATTTCCTATTCCCTTCTCTTGGCACATTTTTCCACTTTAAAAACCCTCTGTGAGGAAACAGGATGGTTGGTGGCGTGGAAGTGGCCTTGCCCACTGGGCGAGGATGGAAGGAGAGGGAACCGGCCGGCTGGAGGAGGCGCACAAGTCACAGCTGACGCAGAGCACAAGCTAGGGGTCTGCTGGCCATGTCACTCAGCTAAACACACATGCCAGGTCTCCCAGAGGGTCGGAGGTAACCCCGAAATACATGCTCTGACCTTAATCCCGACCCATATGTAGTTGGTTTGTGAGCCAGAACAAAAATGTTGAAAAAGTGGTCATTGCATTTTTAACCAAGGAAACAGAGAGAACCAATGGGGAGAAGTTGGAGAGAGAGAGAGAGAGAGAGATTAGTTCAAATAAAAAAGAGCTGATCATTAGTGGGGTTAAGGGAAACAGATCTCTTTAGGAGGGGTACACGCTCATTGGTGGTACGTATTCTTACAGCATCTGGCTGCCCAGTTCACTTCATGTTTAAGGTTTTGGAGGTAGTACTGGGACAAAAATAGTTTTAAAGTCTTTCTGGACTTGAAATACCATGACACCCTAAATTCTAATCCTCGCTCTTCTACTAACAAGCTCCGTGACCTTGAGTGAGTCACCTAACCTGCTAGATCTGTCCCGTCTGTTAAACAAGGAAGTGGACCTAGAGAAGCGTTAAGGCCCGTTCCACCTGTTGGAAATGAATTCTAATTGCTGAAATACACAGTACGAGGATTATCAAATCAGAACATGATTATTTCCCTTGTGATGGTCCCAGCCTGGGCTGTGTCCAAGGACAGGTACAGACGGGTGACAGTGGGTGTCCTGATTAGCGTGGATCTTCTTACAGTGTGTGTTCTCCCTGTGGGCTGTTGGGGCTCACTGGCTGTGTAGGACAGACATGAGGAAACAGCTTTTCCATCAAAATTTGCCTCTTCTTCAGGTCCTTGCAAACACAGACATGATCCCCATAATTTCATTTTTCCAGTTAATTAGCAGGGAATCATCCAGGATCTTTTTTTTTTCTCTGTTTAATGCACCACATGTAACTGACAAGAATCAAGAGCTACCATCCCAGTGGCATTTCGATAGCCAGACCACACGTTTTTCATTTCGATGCATCATCTGCTCTAAAACAGGGCAAGGGGAACCCCTGTTTATTGACCAAGTCAGAAATCTGAAATCAGAACAGTGCAAAAGGAAATGTTTTGCTGCAAGATTCTGGATCTTGTCAATCAAGTTCCCTATTTCTAAGGCTGATTGTCGGCCTCACAGTTCACTGAGGAAACCTGCTTGGGATTTCTGTTCCTCCAATAATCATGTAAATAACATCAGAGTGTGCAGGTGAAGGCACTTTGAAATGTTTTCATACATGCAGCGTGCTGAACCTCCTAGAGGGTGTGTGTGTGTGTGTGTTCCTTGCTTTCCATATATGTTGCTTATCCTCAGTTAGCTTTTATTTTCTTCTGTCACAACATGAATCTACATCCTCGTGCAAAAAATTCAAACGCAGTGGGGCTGGGTTTGCTGGCACTCCACTCACTGCTGGGCTTAGGAGAGTCTCAAGCTGCCACCGCAAGAAGTTTCCTGCATTCCAGCTTGGCAGGCCCTGCCACCCCACCGCCCCAACGGCTTTGGGTTGAGAGGCAAGAGGAACAAGTTCTCAGATGAGAAAATCACAGATGGACATCATGGATGGATACAGGGGAATGTATTTCTCCACAGTGTAAGATGGATGCTAGTCTCCAAATTAGGAGTTAAATAGGATGGAATACACTGGGTGTCAGACTTGGAAGGCATGGAACCAGACTGTGAGCCGATCCTAATGGCTCATTCATCCTTGTCTTTCAACACTTGGCTCAAATGTCGCCTCTTTGGTAAACCTTCCCTGACCTCACCAGGTAAGGTTAAGTACTTCCTCTTCTGATCTCCCTGAGTCCCACGTTTGTGTCTCTGATCAAGGTCTTTAGATACTGATGTCATCTTTGATGACTGAACTGGCTGTTCCTTTCTGAAAACATCAGCCTCTGGGATTCTCCTTCTACCTCTCCACTTCCCAGCTCAGTCCCTGGCATGTAATAATCGCATAATATGTGTTTGCATAAAATACATTTTTAAAGTTGGCCAAATCAGAAGTAGGTAATAAGTTTCATCAGAATAATGTTTTGGCCCTGGCCTGGTAGCTCAGTTGATTAGAGCGTTGTCCCAATATATCAAGGTTGTGGGTATGATCCCTGGTCAAGTCACATACAAGAAATAACCACTGAATACATAAATAAGTAGAACAACAAATTGATCTCTCTCTAAAATCAATCAAAAAAAAAAAAAGCACCAAATAATGTTTTGACCACTCATTAGTTCTTTTAATAGTCAAGATAACCCATGTTTAACACACATTCATTATTTGTCAAATACTGTGTTAAGAACTTAATAGATTATTGGTGTGAGGACAACTTTTAGGCCCATTTTATTGATGAAGAAAATGAGGCTCAGAGCTAATGTGACTTGTCCAAGGTAACAGGAAACATGGGGCAGAGCTGGGATTTGAACCCAGTTTTTCCACTGAAGTACCTCAGATCTCAATCCATACAGTTGTGCACGTGTGTGTTTGTATATGCATGTGTGTGTATATTCGAGTGTGTGTGTGTAGAATACTGTTAATACTTTATTTCAAAGGAGTTCTTATTATAGTTGGGTGCTTTTGACTGTCTGACATGAAAGCATCCCTTCTCAGAACAATGTTTTAAATGCATGTAATCAAATATGTAAGATTACAGAGGAAATTGATATTACTGAAACAGTATCAATATATAAAAACAAATCTGTAATTTAGTAACACATATGCCTTTATTAAATTAACACGATCTACCAGCAGATGTAGTTACTATTTCAGAATGGGGACAAGGAGAAGTGGTCCATTCCAGCATCTGCCTCCACTGCAATAGGCTATGAAAATACCAGGTTTCCATTGGTATCAAGGGCACAGGGCCTGCCTCTAGCTATTTTTTTCTAATGTAAATGTCATGTGTACTAGCTTTATTTGATTTAAAAAGTAAAAGGCACCGGGGCTGCTACACGGCCAGGGTTTTGTCTTCATTCACAATTGAAGGAAATGCTGAATTTCAGTTAGACGTTGGGGAGGTAAGGATGCAATATTCTTCTTTACATTTCTTGGTACCCTCAATTCTATCCATAGATCCCTGGTTTTTAACCTCTCTTCTATTGATAAACAAGATTTAAAAAAGATCTCCCTTCCAGACTGTCTGTAAAATAAGAACCCCAAGTGCTGACCCCTCCCCATAGTAGGGCCAGATCATCTTAACAAGAACACCAATGACCACAGGGCCAGGGCTGGGGTAGGGAGCACAGGTGGTGGCAGGTGGGTGGGTGGCTTTCCTCTAGGATGAGGGCAGGGCTGGACTCTACTTTCCCTCCACCTCCTCTAGCCAACAAATGAACCAGGTCAGTCACCTCAGTGCTCAGCCTCCAAATCAGTACCTGGAAATGCCACTTAGTCATACAGCCCAGATAGAGGCTGTCTTCTTAAGGCTGGTTCATTATGGTGTGTTAGTCAGCCAAGAGACTTTCCTCAGGTTCCTGCCCTTTGCTGCTCTTGACATCAACACCATGAAGGACAGAGCCTCTGGAGACGTGGACTGCGCACAGACAACTTGTCTACCCCCACAGGTCTGCAAGGAGGTGGAAGTGGCCACTGGTTACCAGTGGTACCTAAGACCTGTGAGTGGTGGTCAGTCCCCCTTGCCTCAGACTTCTCTTCACTCAACGCTCTATTTAAAATGCAACAACTGGGAGAAAACTTATCATGCTCAGTCCACTGTTACACTGTAGAGATGACCAGCATTGGGAGGTGGCTCAGATGTGTGCAGTGCTGGGAAACTTGAAGGTGGGTAGCAAAGGAGGAGAAAGAGGCAGAGATCAAGGGACACACAGAATCATAGAACACTGGCATGATTTGGCCTTTCTCCCATCTTTCTGAGAAATTAATTCCAACAGACTGAAGTTTACATGGCTGGGAACAAAACTTTCATATTCACTATCTAGTATTCAACACTCAGCCACAGCACCTGACACATAATAAGTGCTGAATAAATATTTGCTAAATGAAGAAATGAGTGACTATTACTCTGACTTATAAGTATGACATCCAGGGCTTGGTGAGGGTAAGTGCCTGTGTAAGATCACACATCTGGGACCAGTGACTGGTTGCTTTTCCAGGCAAGAGGAGGGCTGCTTTTTGGAAGTTTCACAACCAGACACTCGGGGCAAATCGTTGTCATTGTCATGATTTTGCATATGATGAGGCCTGAGTATATTTAGGGCTAGATCTAAGTTTAGCTACAAAGAGAAGGTCCTGCAAACTGATATCTTAGAAGCCACATGTGACGTAGGTAAGCTGGACTTGGTCTTCCAAGTCCCAGCACTTAACTACCTATGGGATTTCTGCACTGTGCTGATGATGGGGATACGAATAACAGCAGGAGGAACTATTTTTTGAGTACTCACTATGCATCCAGGCACTTCATGTGCCTTATCTCATTAACTATTGCTTAAATGTAGAACTACTGCTAACTCTTCTTTCTCAAATGAGGAACCAGAGGCCCAGAAAGGAAAAGCGACTCGGCAAAGGTTGCAGACCTAGCGAATGGCAGAATACGAGTCACATCTAGATGTCATGCCTGCAAAGGTCATGTGATTAACCACTCCTCAAAATGGCCTCTAAACCTTGTGGCCAAAGCCAAGTTCATAGCCAAAATGTTCACCTGACCTTCTGAAGTTTGAGGGTATAAAGTTGACATGAAATCAGAGTATTCTGAGCACGGAAGGGATGGAATATAGATGAAACCCTTTTCTCCTTCATTCACCAAAGCTGCTGAGTCAATGCACCTCTCAGTTATGTCATGTGTAAATTTTGGATACACCGTTTCTCCCCCATGTCCCATCTGCAACATTAAGGGATGGACCAAGCAGATCACTAGATTCTGTTCAGCTCTTTCATATAATGATTCATTTGCATTTTCTCCAAAGATTAATTTTACAAAGAAGTCAATGTTTTAAAATAGGAGCAGGAAAAGAAAAACAATCCATAAAGAAATCATGTGTGTTTGAAACAGCCACTATGGGCTGGACCCTGATGCTCCTTTGTTCTTCAAGAGAGAGTTGCCAAATGGAGCCTTTGGTTTCTGCCCCCTCAGCAATCTTATTTCCTTTAAAAGCACATCCTGATGGGGGCTTGGGCCATGTTTTGCTTGGTCCTGATTCAGGTGCCATTGGGTAGACCATAAGGCAGGGATACACAAGCTTATCCCTAGGCTAGAATCTCCTGGCCTGGGATCTCCAGGATTTTAATTTTGTTTTTGTCAAGTGTTACTGCTTCTTCAGTGATTTTAGGATAATACTGTATGATTCCTTAGATTATCTTCCTACCAGCCTAGAACTCCTCCCTAGAGAATTCTGCCAGTCTTTGAGAAAACCAGGAACCAGGAGAAACCCAGAAAGCCCTTGGCTCTATACCTGGGAAATGGCTTTGACTTGGCGTGGGTGGCAGTATACACCTGCTAATGACCAAGAGACCTCAGAGAGGTACAGATGCCTAGTAACATCTGGCAAATGCTGGGTGATTCCTGAATCAGGCTATCACGGTATAGGAAGACCTTGATCTCTGTGAAGCTCAGAGCAATAATAATTGTCCCTCTCCACCAGACCTCTGCTTCTGATGAAAGCCTTCTTGTTTCTTCTTGTAGTGGAAAGAGCTAAAGTTTTGGAATCAGAGAAGACTGGGTTTGTGTTCCTAACCTGCCATCATATGATCTTAGGCAAATCATTTAAATTTTAGTCTTAATTTACTCATGTGTAAAATGGACATTAATATTTTTGCAAGGTAGTCCTTGAGGCTAAATGAGATGAGATGTGAGAAAATGTTAAGTACCTTGTGTGAATTCAAGAGATGTCTTTCCCCAAACTTATCTGTCCCAACAGAGAACAGATGAATTAGTCTTCCTGCAGAGTCCTTACAGGGCAAGAGCCCAAATAAATGGTGAAAATAAGATCAAACATGTCCCTTCTGAGAAAAAAAAAGGTAAAAGTGTTTGCTTCTCAAATAAAAGAGCAGACAGTGAGCCAAAGAGTTGATCTGGGAGTTTTATAAGGCTTTGTAATTGCATTATTGTTTCTGTTTTTGTGAAGACAATTGGATTTCCACATCAGATATCTGGACTTAGATACCAAATGTAAGTTTCAGCCTCTAAAAGAGTATCATATGGACACATATGAGCCCCAACTTCTTGTTTAACTCTTTCTATAAAAGCTTTGTAGAAAACAGTTCTTGAGCTTCTGTAAATCATGCCAGTAATAAGTGTGGAACTCCAGGATGGGTTCAGGACACCCCACATGTTCCATGTGAAGTTAAGGAAATGTCATGATCTTGAGGGACTCCTGTAGAAGTGACTGGTGGCCCTGCATCTGGTGAGATCCTGGCAGCTGCCAGCCAAATAAAAGGTGGGGATGATATTTCCAAATGAAGGAACTTAAAAAGCAACTGCTCTCTCTTCTTCTGGGTGTCCGGAAAAGCTGTTCCACAACTCTGCTTTCAGTGAAACAGAGCTTTAGGCCTATTTTCCCTGATCATTTATTTGGGATACAGCCTGGTATACAAGAAAGGTGATGGTGCCAGAGGTTCTCATCCAAGGTCTACCACTTCCTAGGAACAGTGACCTGTCCAAAGTCACCTAGTGTGTAAATGCCTACAGTTACTATAATGACTCAACCCCTTGCCTGAAACTTTTCTTATAATAAATATTTAAACCATGTCGGACGAACACTGGAGTTATAAGAAATCCCAAGGTCTGTACTTAACATGACAGGTTTTCACTTTATTTTACACATACTATCTTGAATAAGCAAGCTGGAAAGAAAGAATGATTCTCCTTTTTAAAGTCAAATCAAATACCTCTTCTGAAGTTGACTCCAGGGGCCTGCAGGGGTAACTAGTCCCTCACTCTCTGCTCCTTACCTTCCCCTCACCTGTAGTGGCCGGAGTAGGGGTGGAAAGACAGACAGACACATAAGCAGGTGCACTGGCCCTTCCTTCCTGGACCCCAGCCTTTGCTCAATCCAGCCTATTCTTTTTCTTCCTTTGGTAAGTTAATGTGGAGAGATTAAACTATAGGATCTTCAGAGGGGAATAGCAAAGTCATTTTCCACTGGCCTACTTGTAGAACTGCTGTAAGCCCTGGGCGAGGGGAAGGCCTTGGAGCTGAGATGCTTAGATAGGCCTAGAGATGCTCTGTGAGTAAGCCTTTCCCTGCCTCCCATCACCACAGGTGGTGGATGCATTGGTGAAAGTCAATCATCAGCCCCCAACCCCACATACTCAGACATGTCTGAACAATATGACAAGCATCTGCAATTTACAAAGTAATGGCTTCAGCATCTGTTTTTGGACATTGTTTAAGAAGGTCTTGGATAATTTCTTTTTTCTTTCTTCTTCTTTTTTTTTAAAAAATAAGGTTCTTTTTGGGGCCAAGTTGGTTATACACCTATGGGCATGTCTCCAATGCCTTGACTATTAAGGTCTTTAAGTGACAGCTTAATATATTTTTAAGATTGAGGGAGCCAACGACAATTCTCGAGGAGCCGTGTTTACGTTGGATCGGCTCGCCCAGGCTATGTGCCAGCAGTTTTGCACGCTGCAGGAACTGGAGGTGAAAGCAGGAAGGGCTGGGCTGAGTACAGAGGGGAGGAGAAAGCTGAAGGACAGGAAAGCCAAGAGGGATGTGATGTAGACAGGGTGGAGGGAGACGCCCAGCTGAACCTGGCAACACACTTAGAATGCTCCTCCGTTGAATGCTCCTCCGACATTGTGCTGAGGGGTGAAGAATCGAACCTTTTGGAGCCAGTCCATTGGCACATGCTCAGTCAACAGTGAACATGCTCTTAGATCTCTTTGTTCTAGTCCTTTCTAAATTCCTGCAAGTTCCTTGGCAGCCGAGGGGCCTGTACTCTTGCAGAGCCTAATGGGCTTCAGCACACAACCTCAGCAATCTCAGATAAGGAGCTTGGCCCCTCTGGACCTCAGTTTTCTTATCTACAAAGTGAAAAGAGTTCCATGTCCCTTTCCAGGCCTATAATTCTATGAGTCCAGAGTGAAATGCTTGATGACTGGCCATCTCTGTTCTGTGTAAGCAGATTTGTATCTGTTGGGCTAGAATGAAGACAAGATCATTGGTCCTGGTCCTAGCTTATCAAGGCTGAGCTTTGGTTCAGCTGAATGAAAAAAAGTTGCTCTAGACAGTTATAAAGAAAAGTGTGTCCTTCATTCACCAAAAGACTCCCTTCAGCATTCACACACCCGTGGAAACATACCACCGCTACTGACAATAATAATGGCTAACTCTATTTGAGAGCTCATGTGCGAAGCCCCTTTATATACATTATCTCATTTAATAATCACAGTCATCTTGGGAGGTAGATGCTGCTACTATCTCCCCAATTTTCAAATGAGGACACAGACTCCGAAGTTAATCAGCTTGGCCAAGAGCATACAACTAGTAAGTGGTGGAGCTGGGATTTGAACCCAGACCTGGTTACAAGAATACTAGTACCCAAAATCCTTAAATAGATTTAATAAACAATAGAACAAGTCCACAATAATGATGACTGCACCAAGAGAAATGGCATTTGGCCTGCAAGGCCCTTTGTTACCAAGCAATGTTGGCTATTTCGTAATTCTCGGGGAATTCTCTGTGCTACAAAACCCCGCCTTCCAAGCAGAAAAACAAATAACTCAAGAGCATCCATCCAGTGGGAGCACTTGACTTAGCACAGATGAGAGGAGGTGGGGAACTGTTTCTAAACTCTGCCACTAACTATGTTTGTCACCCATGGTGAGTCCCTCAGTCTGCTGGGATTGGTTAGGCGACCTCTACTACTCCAGTTTGGGATTTTATGTTCTCTCTTGAAGACCTTTTTATGACTTTCCAGCTGCTGGGGATTCCTCACCCACTCCTCTTGGGAGCAGGGCAGTGGAAACAGCTTATATGCCATTTAAAATCATGTCTCTGCCAGGCTGGTGTGGCTCAGTGGATTGAGTGTCCTCCCATGGACTGAGAAGTCCTGATTCGATTTCTGGTCAGGGCACATGCCAGGGTTGCAGGCTGGATCCCCAGTAGGGGGTGCACAGGAGGCAGCTGATCCATGTTTCTATCTCTCTCTCCCTTCCTCTCTCTCTAAAAAAAATCAATAAAAACATATTTAAAAAATAAAATAAAATAAAATCATTTCTCATTTTGTAAATAGGTCCCTTGCAGCTCTAAGAGTTCTATAAAATCATTTTGAAATGCCCAAGTATGATTATGCACCCTGAAGCCAAATGTTATAAAACACCCCTATTGTTGCAGATTTATAAAGTAAATATGCAATAAAAGCTTTTCAGCGTGCTATTGATATGATACAATATGTAATTATGGCTGCCACACTCAGCAAGGAGAGCTTCTCCCCCACTCCCTTCCCTTGACTTTTTGAGTTGAAGACATTGGTTAAGCTACAAAGTGGCGATCTGCCTCCTGATTGTCACAGTCCCAAGAGGTAAAAAATATCTGCCCTTTCATCTCTACCCACCACATTCTTTCTCTAAGCCTGTAATTGGATCTAAATGAAAAATAAACCCTTTGCAGTCCGGGGAAGTTGACACCAGAGGGGACAAGAAGGAGAACATGTTCCACTTCTAACCTAGATAACCAAACTCTCCTATGCAAAAAACAAAAAACTAAAAAATAAGACAGGGAATACAGTCAGGAATATCATAAGAACTCTGTACAGTGATAAATGGTTACTAGACTTACCATGGAGATCACATCATAGGGTATATATCAGGTGGAACAAAAGGAGGTTTACAGTTATTCATATGAAAAATAATACAATAATTAATAATACAACAATAAACTCTGTTTCATACACTCACAACTGCAAATCTCCTTTTGCCCCACCCTGTAATTACTGTACACCTGAAACTAATATAGTATATCAACTATACTTTAATAAAAAAAGAAATTATAAAAGCAAAAAATGCCAAAAACAAACAAACAAAAAAACCCAAATAAAACAAGGCTTCCTCCAAGTGTGGCCTTGGCTTTCAGAGAGGAGGGGGGTTCCCCTGTACCCTGTCTCATGTCATACATTAACCATTAGCCTGCTTGTGCTAAAACCACCCAAAATCATCTGACTTTCCAGAGGACAGTGGAACTCTGCCTCATTAGCCTTGAACTCTTTTACTTCGAATGAATTTGGGGAGGCAGTTTGGACACAAATATTCTGGTGCTACTGCAAGTTAAAAAACAATGCACAAAATGTACTGTCCGTGAACATTCTGCCCTTAACTGAACAGATATTCAAAGGTTCACTCGTGGTTTACCGAGTCCCGCTGTGTATGGCATGCTTTGTTGGAACAGAGATGAGCAGGAAAGGTTTGCCCTTAAGGAGTTTAGAAAGATGTGTAGAGAAATAAGAGCAGTGCATGCCTGACTCCCTACTAGGTAGAAATTAATGGGTATCTTACCATGGTCTAAAGTGTTATGAGAATTCCATAGAAGGAGAGATGACTTGATTCTGCAAATAGTCTAGCAAATGAAAGGGGCATGGTACATTCCAGGGAAATGCCCTGATGAAGTCTGACTTGGTGTACACATCCAGAAGGGTCCACTGGACTCTGTGTGGGAGTCTGGCACGGGTCAGCTGTGCAGCGGCGCAGCTATAAATCAGATGCGTGAATGCTGTGCCTTTAAGTGGCTGGCTTGCATTTTTATTTTGATTCTGACATAGTTTCTTTTTCTCTCTCTCTTGTTCTACCCCACAGGTAATGGCAGGTGTCTAAGGAGGACTTTGGCTTGCAAGACCAAGTCCTGTGAAATCTGAGTTGAAAAAGAACTGATTTGGAACTTTTTGGAGCACCTCTCTATTTAGTACATAGGATGCTGCCCCGATTCATGTATCCCTCAATAAAGACAAGTAGATCTTTTTTAAAAGGGGGAAAAAAGAGACTGCTTTGGGAGATTAACCTACAGGTAACATTATTGTTACTGCTGCTGTGAGAGAGTTGGGGACTATCATCCCAGCACTGGACACATGGAAAGTGGGGCTCAGAAAAGTGACTTGGTCATTGTGGTGCCCTCGGAGGTGGCAGGGCCAGGGTTTCAAAGTGAAGGCTTTCCTCATTCTCTGCTGCCTGCTGGAACCAACTCTCTCTGGCCCCGGGCCTCAGTTTCTTCATCTGCCTGGGCTGTCTCTGCTCCCTTCCAGCTCGTGTCCTACAGCCCGCCTGTGCCCTCTCCCAGCTGCATTCAGGTAAATAACCGGTGGGTGTCGGAGCTACAGGCCAAGCGCACGCCCCTCCTGCAGTAATTCACCCGTGACCTCCTGGGCTCCTGGCCAGTCCTTCTTGAAAGGGAAACGTGCAGGCCTTGGGGACAGAAATCAGTTCCCGTGTGCTGGGACTGCTGCCACTCTCCAACATCACCAACTAAAGAAACGTGTGCGTGGAAGACACCAAACACTAGTGACGGCAAAGGGGGAATTCCTTGTGAGTAAACAGTATAGCCCCTCCCCTGCCCCCAACCTTCACCTCAGTCGCTGGAAGGGGAAGGGACAGGGGAATGTAGGGTCCTCTCCCCCCTACAGACCGTTGGATTATCATGTAAAGAAAGTTGTTGTTGTTGTTTTTTTTAACCGTATTTAAATTTTAATGAGCCTCACCAAAGAACTAAGATTCATTGCAAATACTTTACACACGGTTTCCCCCGCCCCAGGGGTGCCTATTAGTTTAAACAAGTATTCCCAACTATTTTGTTTTCTGTGAAGTCTTGGCATTTAATGAGTTTCCTTCTCACTTCTAGCGAAGTGTCCACGAACACAAGGGGCGGCGGAAACGGGGAAAAGACCCTGGTCTGGGTAAGTACAGACATATCGCAGCTCACCTTCTGAACGCCTGGGTTGAGGTCCTTGGCCACCTTTGCCATCTTCCTCTGGGCTGGAGACACAGCGCCTGGCTTCTCGGGCAGAGGCGCGAGGGCGCTCAGCGGGGACAGCGGCGGCTGAATGGCCAAGTTCGCGGGCCAGGAGGAGCTCTGCGCGCAGCGGGGCGCGGCGGCTCCTTTAATTGGAGAGTGGGACTCCCTCTAAAACCTCGCCAGCCAATCCGCGCGGGCGCTCGCACTTGGCCAGCCAATCCCAGCGCGCGGCTCCCCCCTCCCCTTGCGCGGCCGGGCTGGAGGCGGCCGCGAGCGAGCGCGGCCCTGACGTCAGTGCGGCGGCCCCGGCGGCTCACATCTGTCCCTCGAGCGGCAGGGATCCGTCCCCACGCCCTTCTCCTTTAAAGGACAACGGGCCGAGGGTGGGGCGGGCCGCTGGGCCCCGCGATTCATTCAGGTCAAAAGGGAGCGTGATCAAACAGGAAGGCGGAGGTATTTTTAGTGAGCTGGGTCCCAAAATAAACTCTGAGCTGTGTTCCCCTCCCACCCTTTCTGCCTCGGTGGAGGGCTGCGAGCGGGGGCGGCAGGTGGTGTGCAGCCGCCTGGCCTTGGCTGGCCTTTCCCAAACCTGGGCACGTTCTCCAGTCACTGGGGAGGAGCCGAGAGTCCGGCGAGTAATGCACATTTTAACTGAATGTGTGTAAAGTATTACTCTGCCTTTTCTAACCGGCTCTGGTGCAGATTCTCCTGCTTCGGTGCAGATTCTCCTGCTCTCCCGATTTTATAAATGCCAGGATGCACATCCTCACCGCTCTCGGCGTGTTTTCTTACTGTGTCCTTGTAGTCATCTCATTACTACCAGGACGACCATCACTCCCATTGGACAGGGGAAGGAATATGATCAGAGAGGGTAACTGGTGCGAAGTTGAACTCTCCGGCAAGGCTTTACCCCGAGACAGTGAGTGAGAACTCACCTGGGGAGAAGGGGCAGGGATTACAAATCGTCGTCTAGGGAATTCGGACTGCAGCGTCTAACGTAACTCCTAGGGAGCACCGGCCAGGTCTTCCCTCACTGTGCCCCGCTGTCTGCCCATGAACCACATTCCTCTGTTGAGCCAGTTCCACAGACCTGGGTCCCAGGGGCGTGTTCCCTGCCTGGACAGAGGACTAAACACAAGCCCCTTTTCACTCGGGAGAAAACTGCTCTGTCACGTGGGTTTCACCTTGTAACCCACATTAGCAGTGCCAGAAAACAGGGCTCAAGTGGCCTAAAATAAAGCCAGGTGGCAGGGGGACTGAACGGTGGTTTTGTTTCAAAGTACATCATGTGGGACTGATTTGGGGATGCAGGGGGAGCTGGGACTTTCTAGGACTTTCTTATTGGAGGCACTTTCCTTCTTAAAGCCTCCTTCGTTTGGTTCTTAACACAGCATCATCTCCAGCAATCCCAGATCTCAACCAATGATCCCAAATTGTGATTCCTTTTTCACATTCCTGGAAAGGGCTTTCTGTGTGTGACTCCCTTTTTTTTAAGGCAAGGGATGGCCTTTTTCTTCTTCCATGGATTTCTGCCAACTGGTGTTTGTCTAGCTAGCTTCCCAGCTATAGACCCAACATCAGCATGTAATAGATGTTCAGAACACATTTGTTGAAAGAACAGAGGTTGGAATCTGGCTTTTAATCAGCAGTGAGCAGGCGAGGTGGGACTAGGGAGAGATGGTGCAATGCTACACCTGGTCTGGTTTGCCCAAACTTCCAAGGTGGGCTGCATGTTAAACCAGTGTGTAAATAATCTGTAGCCATCAGAAGCCTGGCCTGAGAGAGGTTTCCCTGTGAATAGCCCTTTTAGTAGCAAATCCTAGGAACAACAGTGCTGTACTGGGATGTCATGCCCAAAGCCTTTCTATTTCAGAGGTGTGGGAAGGGCAGCCAGGAGAATAACAAAGGCAAGCTTTATCCCTTGCAAGCTAGGCAGAAACCTTCCCAGTGAAGTCATTTCCCACTCCCTTCCCAGGCACCTTCTTGCCCCATCTTGAGAAATCATTGTTCCACAGAATAATTCTAATTTTATTAACTTTAACACTGCTAGCTCCAAAGACAAGATCGCCTTCCCCTCTTCTAAGTTTTACCCTTGGCCCCAGTTTCAATTAAGGGTGCAGATATTGTGACTGTTTCTTAGAGTGTGAGAATGAGGAGCTACTGCTTGGAGTGGCCCAATCTCTCTTTTCTGGAAAAAGAGCCTGTTGTGGCAGACAGGTGATCCTGCTGCCTGCTAGAGCTTGCTGATGAGGATGCTGACTCCAGGAGACTGAGAGTCAGTCTTGTCTGGAGACCTGGAGAGACGACTATCATTTGGGGCTGTTCTGGAAAACGGAGGCAATGTGGCCTCCCTCCAATTCTGAGGTCCGTTTGCTTCTCTTTGGGAAAAAACAGGGTTTCTGTTCCAGGCTGGAACACTAGAGAGATCTGACTTCCCCAAAGTTCATTGCTTTGTGGTGCTGGGGCTTATTAGAAGCTTCATTCATCCATCAAGCAGTTTTGGGGCACCTGCCATAAGCCAAACCCTGTGCTAGGTGCTGAGGACACCCAGGTACATGAAAGAATCTCTCCCCTTCAAGAACGTCTTGGTCTTATAACTATCCCTGGGGCTCTCTGGTTGACAAAGCTCTCTCTTATTTGAACTTCAAGACAACCACTCTGAGAAAAAACAGAGACTGGGGACAATCAAGGGCTCTATCCAAGGTCACACAGCAGAACTGAAATTCGAACTCGGAGCTTCTAACTTGAGACTGTGTTCTTCCAGTTACACCCCACTGCCTCCTAAAATGACTGTGGAGGATTGATTACAGGGGGAAAGTGGGCTCCTGGAGTAAGATGGTGGTATGGTCCTCATCATTATCACTGGGTTTGTCCTAACGGGGATTTTTGACTCATGCTTTTTTCACTATTCATTCATTCATTCATTCATTCATTCATTCATTCATTCATTCATTCGACAAACATTGAGCTGAGAACTACACTGAGCCTGAGCTGTGGATACAAAAGACAGTGAATAAGAGGGGAGAGGTTCCTGCCCTCATACAACTTCTATTCTAGCGGTGAGAGACAGGCTTGAGGCAGATGAACAGATAATTAGATAAGGGAACTACAGATGGCAATGAGTGCCTCGGAGGAAACAAACGGGGGCGGGATTTACTGCATGTGTGGTTCCTTCAGGTCAGGCAGTCTAGAGAGGCCTGACAGAAGAGGTGACATGTGAGCTGAGACCTGAAGAAGGAGAATGAGTCAACTATGAGTAGAGCCGCCATGGAAAGAACATTCCAGAAGATTGGAGTCATGAGCACAAAGACCCTAAGGTGGACATGAGCTTGCTATGTCAGAGGGATCATAAGGTCAGTGTGGCTGGAAGGTAATGAGGGGCAGGGAGAATGCACGAGAGGACCAGAGATGGGTAGTCAGGGATTAGATCGTGTCGGGCCCTGTAGATCACACTAAGGGGGTTTGCATTTTTATCTGAGAACAGTGAGAAGCTGTAGATCACTGCTTTCCAACTGAGACATAATGTGCACCATGTATGTCATTTTACAATTTCTAATAGCCACTTAAAAAAGTGAAGAGAAACGGGTGAACTATTTATATTTTATTTAACCCAACATATCAAAAATATTGTCTTTCCATCTGTGATGGATATAAAATATTATTGAGATGTTTTACATTTGTTCCTTCACGCTACACCTTTGAGATTTGGTGTGTCTTGTATTTCCAGGGCTTCTCACTTGAGATCAGCCACATTGCAAGTGCTCAGTAGCTACATGTAACTAGTGGCTACCATATTGGACAGAGAAGTTATACAGAGTTTTAAGCAGGGGTGTGGCAATATCTGATTTACTATTTAACTCACACTAAGGACACCCAAGTGGTACTAACAGAAACCTGGCTAGTAACTGGCAACCCCTCATTATCAGATGGTGAGACCAAGAGGCTGGGAACCCATAGCTGAGTGTCTGGTCTACTCTGTGTTTCAAGCACTTTGCTGGCGGGAGGACAGTCATTTGGCCAAAGTCATAAAGCTAGAAAGAGGCCAAGCAAAGCTTTGAACACAGATCTTTTGGTTTCATGCCAGACACTTGAAGAAATCCCCTATAATCCTAGCTCACAATGATGAAGTTTTTATTGTTATAATATAACAAGCATGGCTTAATTGAGTGATGGCTTCTCTTTGGTTATGATATATTTAAAAACATATTGTGTTTGTTAAAAACACTCTACACTTAAGAGTATAATAATGCATGAACCACATAGTATATTTTAATGTGTATTACTCGATATAAATACAGGGTGGGGCTAAAGTAAGTTGTGAGTATGGAAACACAGAGTTTATTCTTGTATTATCTATTCATTATTATATTATTTTCCACATGAACAACTGTAAACCTACTTCTGCATACCATGACCCACATAATATATTTTAATTTGTATCAACTTGGACCATTACTTGTACCACCTATACGTGAATTGTTCACAGCTTAAAATTTTTGGTTTCTTTCCTGTCATTCCTACAGTAACTTTAATTTTAGAATAACTATTTAATTTTCTCCAGATTTTTGGATGCCCTCCTAGATCAAGAAAGGCTTTGCCTTTAAGGCCGAAACATCTGGATAAAAACAAAACATGATTGTTGGACCAAGGATTCTCCTGCCTGATAGCCTGTCTTTGACAGGGACAGTGAAAGACACAGGGCGATCCACTCGTTGTGAAGGAGCACTGGCCCAGGAGTCCAGAGCCCTGCATTTCGATCCTAGCTTTGCTAGAAATGGGTGGCTGACCATCACCTGCAAGGGCACTTACAGCTCAGATTTGTTTTTATTTACTGGGAGCGAGTGATCCATTGCGCTGCGGATCAGATACACATCCCCCCTGATGGTGCAATGGAGCCATTCTCTTCTTTGCCAGCAGACAAGGCAGTGGAAAGAGCACAAGATTTAGACGCAGAAATTCTCTGTGTGTTTCAGCTCCGTCATGGGGTGAGCTCAGTGATTTGGGCAATCTATTTAAGAGTCTCTGTCTCTGAAAAATGAGGATAATGATGTTTACTCCTCCTGCCTTTCAAAGTGTATTCATATGTTCATCTATAACTATCTGCAGTGGGCAGAATTTCAAGGTACAGGATTCCAATGACCCAGGTCCTCATGTGATCCCCTCCCTGTGAGTATGGGGGGGGTACCACTAACTTGCTTCTAACCAAGAGCATGAGGCAAAGGTGGTGGGATTTCATGCCCATGATTATTTTGTGTCTTTTGGCAGAAGTGAAGGGATTTAGCAGATGTAATTAAAGCCCCTAATAGCTTAATCAAAAGAGAGACCATCCTGAGTGGGCCTGACTCAATCAGGTGAGCCCTTTAAAAGGGGATCTGTATAAGTCGGAGACAGAAGAAATCTCTACTTATATCCTGCTGGCCTTGAAAAAGCTGCCTAGGCTCTATATCTGTAAGGAAATGGATTCTGCCAACAACCACATGAACTTGAAAGAGGACCCTGAGCCTCAGAGGAGACCCCAGCCTCAGCTGATGCCTGGACCATAGCCGTGCGAGACCCTGAGCAGAGGACCCCACTAAGCCATGTCTGGACTCCTAACTGATGGAGACCGTGGGAACTGTACGATGATAAATGAGTATCGTTCTAAGCTGCTAAATCCGTGGCCCTTTGTTACACAGCACAGAAAACATTCTCATGATTCTTGGGTCGGTTTTATTTATTTTTTATTTTTTTATTTTTATTTTTTTTATCCTCACCCGAGGACATTTTTTCATTTTTTGTTCAGATAGAGTGGGAGGGAGAGAGAGGAAGAGAGAGAGAGAGAAACATCGACGTGAAAGTGACACATTGAGTGGCTGCCACCCACACGACCAACCAGGGCCGGGGACAAACTGCAACCGAAGCACATGCCCCTAGCGGGAACTGAACCCGGGTCTCTCTGGACCGCAGGCCGACGCTCTAACCGCTGAGCCAAACTGGCCAGGGCCTTGGGTCAGTTTTAAAGGTTTCATTCTCTGCTACTTCTTGGAGTGAAGTTTGGTACCTCTTTTTAAAAGAAATACTTCTGTTTCTCTTAATTTGTAAAGCTTCCTGGGGCAATAAGTTACATGTGTTGAGTATCTCCTTTTTAAAGTAGCATTTACTCTTATCAAGGAGAAGGTTCTAGTTATGGTCCTGGGGGACTAAGCCATATTGCATGTTTAATTCTCATCGGTATTATATATATATATATACACACACACACACACACACATATATATATATTTTATCCTCACCCGAGGACATTTTTGCATTTATCTTCAGATAGAGCGGGAGGGAGAGAGGAAGGAAGAGAGAGAGAGAAACACTGATGTGAGAGAGACACATCGACCGGCTGCCATCCACACGACCCCAAACGGGGACAAACTGCAACCGAGGTACCTGCCCGTAGCGGAAACCGAACCCGGGACTCTCTGGTCCACGGGCCGACGCTCTAACTGCTGAGCCAAACCAGCCAGGGCCCCATCAGTATAATATTTAACGCTACACTCAGCCTATCCATCGTGTGTGTGTGTGTGTGTGTGTGTGCGAGCAAATCTCTATCACCTGGTTTCCTGCAGCAGCCTGAGTAGCAGGAAGGAAGTGAACAGGTGAAGTGAACACGAGCCTGGTATTTTCTATGTGCCATCAGTACTTTGAGATGAAATTGTTTTTCAAATTTGATTTAATAAAGTTTTATTTTTCAAAATGTGCAGCTGGTGGGACCTGTTGTTCATGCACCCTCACCAGCAGCGGGCAGCCCCACCCTTGGTGTTTCTGGTGTAAATTACTTGAGCTCTGTGCTTTGAAATGAGTTTAGTAAGTCCTTTCCTAAGGAGCCCCGGGAGGGCTGCCCTGGCCCAGGCACCGTGTGTCTTCGGTCTCAGAGGCAACAGCAGGGGGCGTGAGCTTATAGCTGGGAGTTCTTACAGGTTGTCATCGGCTGCTTGGTCAAACCAGACGAGGTGATTGAGCGGGTCCTGAACTTTGCCTTTGGGGCACTTCTTTTTGGCCTCGCCCCTGATTTGCTCACTGGGTCTCTGCTTTCCTGGGGACTCTCTTGTGGTCCTTCTTCTTGTGGCATCTTCTTCTTGTGGTCCTTGGGCGGCTGAGCGAACTCGGAGCGGCCGCTGCCCCTGCAGCCTCCCTGAGATGCTGAGATGTCAGACAAAAAGGACGCACCGCTCACAGGCAGGCCCAGAAACCGCCCGCGGCCAGTGCTCCGGGCAGAGGTGAAAGTGTTTTCATCCAGACAACCCCCAGGTGGTAGATGGAGTCCTGCTTACAGGTGCGGAACTGAAGCTCCGCTCCAGGTGAGCCAGCTGGGATCACTGAGGAGACGCTGCGCTTCAGGGTGAGGGCAGGGCTCGGCCTGGGTGAAGGGGAGAGACGGGACTCCAGCCTTTGGGGACCACTGTGGAAGTCCTCCATGTGCCCCCAGAGCCCCTACTCCCTCCTCTCCAGCTCTGCCTGGGGGGCTGACCCCACTCCAGCACCAGGCTCCTTTGCTGTCTTCCTGTGAGGTTCAGCCAGCAGGAGGCTCCGGTGGAGATCAGAGGTGGGTGTACCCAATCTCTCCACTTCCCCGCTGCTGGCCTGGGTTTTGAAGCGGTGCTGTTTCTCTATCAACAGCCAGCCACAGCTCTGGCAGCCCGGGACAGCTCTCTCCCTGGGCCCCGGGGGCCTGGGGTGCTCCTTGCTTCCTGCTGTCACTGGCCCTGGGTCCTTCCTCCTCCCTAGTGAATTCATTGAACCCTGTTTTGTCCTTCGTTAATAATCCCTTTGTTAATCTCCCTTCAGTTTCCCTGGGGAGTGTTTCCATCCCGGACCAAGAGGAGGTTTTAGGTGAGGCCCGCCTGAGCAGCCTTCACTAGGTTGTTGAGATATGTATAGATGCCCTGTGTGTTTCTCATCTAGTCTTCTGGCTATTGGCTTGTGAATTTGTTAAAAGGATTTGGGATCTGACAGCTAATTAGAATAGGAAGACCAGTTAGAGGTGCTGGGAGGGGCAAGACAGAAATTTGGGGGCCCTTCTCCCGGGCAGGTCTGCTGCTGCCCTCACATCATGCGGAGTTCTCCTTCGGCCACTGACAGGGACAGTAGGTATTGACCTCCCTGCGCCTCAGTCTCCTCATCGCTGAAAGGAGGGCTTGTTGTGAGGGGTGAGTGTGGGCTGTACGCAAAATCCTGGTCTAAGCCCTGATGGCCTTTCCAGTGCAGAGTGTTTCTAGGCCGGGTTCCAGCTGACACGATCTGGTCTCGGGCCTGTGGGGATGAGGCTTGCGTGTGAAACACTGGGGAATGGGGAGCAATGTGCTGAGCTGGACCCTCTTTCTAAGCTTGGATCACTGTCATTCGCTGACCTGCACGGAGTTTGCAGCCGAGATGTAGCAAATATGTGCTGTGTTCTACGTGCCCATTGGGAGTGAGGCGCTGGTGTGACTCACTATGAAGGGTTAGGGGTTAGTGCTGCAGCTCCAAGTCCCTAGGCTAAGAATGGATTTGTTCTTTAGAGGAGGGGTGGACTAACTTGGGGGGACTGGGTGGTGGGTTTGCAGTGGCCTATCAAAGGGAGGGTTTTCCAGCCTCAAGGGGCATGCCCAGGATAACTGGCACCAAGTGCCATTTCTGAGCTACCATCAACATGGCTTTGCCTCTATCCAAGGGCAGTTTCACTGTGTCCTCCCAACAACTTCTTGTGGCAGGTGGTCTTATTCCCATTTTACAGAAGAGCAAACTGAGCCCTAGTGGCATTAAGTGGTTTTTCTCAAGGTCACAATTCAGGTTGCAGAGCCTGAATTTGGACCCACATGTACCAGATTCCAAAGTTGATGCTGTTAAAACCTACAAAACAGTAGCTAAAGCACCAGCAACCATTTCTTGGGGTGTCTGCCACATGCCATACTCTGCTAACCATACGTAATCCCTACACGGTAGGGTCTGCATCCCTAGCATGGAGGTAAAAGAAAATGCACCTCCCCTTGCCACACATGCACACTTACTCCTGTGGTCTAATTGCAGGTAACCTTCAACAACCTAATTATGGGCAATATTTAGAATAAAATTCAATTTTAGAATAAGATTCTACTTACGAGGTAATGAGGAAAATCAGGTCTGCTCAACCCATCAGAAAATCTCTAATTAAGGGTGGGGGAGCATCCTGGCACCCCTGTTTCTCAGAAGTTAGGAGACAGAGAGGACATAAAAATTAGTATAGTTAAAGTTGTCATTAATATCTTTTCTCATGATCACATTTTCCATTCTGTTTGCCGTGTTGGAATTTTAATTTTCCAAAGCCTCATGAACCTGCGTTCCCTGGTAACATCTCTCCATGGGATATTGCAATCATCCTGGAAAATGATGGTGAAGATGTTTCTGGATGTTACCTTTGGGGCAAAGTCGACATATGTGGGTTTTGTGCAGATTGAGATATCTGAGGTCCTGTGTGTGAACGTGTATCATATGTGATTTGGGACCAGTTCTGTGCTTGGGCTCGAGGCCAAAATTAGATTGAATTGTGAAGGAGGTGATGTTTGGCTGGATCCATTTCCCCTCTGCTCCTTGCCTGTCCTCAGTGATAAACTGACCTGTGTGAGCACCCCCTTCTGACCTACTTCCTGCGTCTTACTCCATGCTGCAGCCTTATGATTCCTTTTCCCACCCATCAAAATCTACCTGTCCTAAGTACCATCCTCTTGGTGCCCCTCCCAGCCTGCAGCTCACTGGGTTTGGCAGCTGTTGAGAAGAGACTGAGGGTTTTTGCCACATCTGACTTTGAACTCTGGTTCTACCACATATTAGCTATGTGGCCATGGACAAGCTAACCTCTCTCTTAGATTGTTCTAGTTGTCAAATGGAAGTGATCAGCCCTACCTCAAGGGGGCAGTGCCCAGCTTTGGGGAGGGAACCTGTGTAAAGCACCCAACTCATTTCTCGGTGCACAGTAATGCCCATAGTTTCCTTCCTCTCCCAAGATTTCTCTCCCTTCTAATGTCTACTCAATTCTTCCTGTTTACCACAAATACAACGGTTCCCCATTATCGTTTCCTCCTCAAGGAGATAAAAATGCCACGTTCGACTGGTTCCACACAGATCTTTTACATGCGTGTCAGTGACAGATAATGGTTGCGTGAAGGCAGGGGTGAGCTGTCTTAGATGACCAGTGAGCATTTGCCCAAAGCGAACAGGGACTGGGAGTGGGACAGGACCTTAAAGGTCCCACCCTCACCTCCATGGCACCCAGCAGGGTGTTTCCTGCCCTCTGCTTGGAGCCTTCCCATGTCCACGAGCTCCTTGTGCCACCAGTCAGTGCCAGCGGTTTTGGACAGCTCTCCTCGTTAGAAGGTGCTTCATTCCCTTGGGTTGGCACTGTCCTCCTAGGGCTGTCACCCATCTGTTCTTTCTAGGCTTTGGAACCTATTTAAGAGGCTCTCCCTTTCTTGCATGATGACAGTGGCTCAATTAGAAAACTGTAATCATGTGTTCACGAGGTCTCTCTGTTCTTTCCTCCAGATTTCAGGCATCGTCTTATTCTGCCTAAGATCTGGTCCACCATTCCATCCCACCTCATCGGCAGTCATCCTTGCTCCTATCTTGGTGGCTGTGGTGCACTGTGGAGGGGTAGGAGCACCAGCTTTGAAGTCAGACAAATGTGTTTCAAATTCCTGCTTGGGCACCTGCTGGGAACCTCAGCTTACCTCCCCAGAAAATGGAAGCAATAATACCAGCCTCAGAGTACTGCCATGCAGAGTAGATGTCCTGATTTATAGAAAACATGCGGTCTAGTGCCCAGCAGGGAGAAGGTGTTTGATACCTGGCAGCTGTGCTATTATTTACTAATTGCCAGGTAGATAGGCACCATGTTTGATTCTCTTAGAAAATCTTCCCAGTGTTTAGGGTTTTGATCAGCCTGAATTTGGGAGTTTTTCCTTCCCGTTTACCAGAAAAATGGCATTAAATGTGTTTCACTTATTTCATTACAATCACAGATCCTTTGCAGGAGGATAGAATAATCAAAATACTGTTCAGCAGTCTTTTTAAGTATAGGCAGGTTTTAATTTAAAAACAATTTGAATCGTCTATGGCTTAACCATGTACATCCTAAGAGGCCCTCTGGGAATGCAACGGAATGTCCAGACGTCCATGGGCAGAATTCCAGAGCTTCTGAAAGATGAGTGTGTCCTGTGTCTGATGAACAAGGTATGAAGACACCAAATCCCTCTGACGAAGTCCAGCAATGCCTCACCACTGACCAGCCTTTCTCGAAAGACTGGATGAGCTCACCCCAAAGAAAGGGGTGGGTGAGAGATTTCAGGAAAGATTCTTAGTTATCAGAAGTCAAGCAGTGGAAACTCTGGGGCTTCGTGTTGATTCCCCCAGTTGTTCTCACAGCCCAAGACACATGGTTTGGCCATGATGTCATCTGACATGGATAGACACACCGAGGCCAGAAACTGTCAAGCAGATCCTGGATTATGATGGAGGTTGAGGGGGTGGAGGGGATGTGCAATTTGAGGGCCACGTGAGTGTGGAGTGAAGTAATGTTTTCCAGTAGGGTATTAACACCTATCCCATCATTGATGGGGGAGGGAAGAATTGAACTCTAAGATATTCAAAAACAGTTATTATATATCCCTCCCCACCAAAGATCCTATCTTTTCAAGTTAAAATCCCTTATTTAGTAGTCTCATCTTTTGTCATGCTAGGAAAGTATTTTCATATCATCCAGTGGAGTTTAGATAACCAATTCAACCATTCCTTCAGTCAGTCCTTCACTCAGTCACTCAGTCATTTGGTCTGCGGTTCAGTCATTCAGTCCGTCATTTCATCTGTCCACCCGTCGTTCAGTCTCAGTCACTCGATAAATTACTATTGCATATCTTTCTATACCAAGAGCTCTGATGGTGCTGGGCATGCGCAGTGAAAAAAAGATTCACAGGACTGACTCTCCTTGGGAAGACAGCTCTTAGACAAGCAGTTACAACAAAAAGTGATGAATGGGGAGCGTTATGATAGGAAAGCGTGGGCCCTGAGGTGAAAGTTTAGTTTGGCTGGAGATTACAATTTTTTATTACCTAAAACATGAGATTCAAGTGGCTTAACTTCTGGGGTGTCTAAATAAATAACTCCAAATACTCCTCCATTAGGAAGATTAAGAGCTAACATTTGTGGAGCTCTCGCCATGTAGCCAGGCACAGAGCCAAGTCCCTGACAAATATGCTCACAACTAATCCTCCCAATGATCCTCAGTTTGAGACTCTGAGTATCCCCATTTCACAGACGAGGAAGCTGAGGCTCCAAGCCTTCTCTGTAGTCACACAGTGAAGTGGCAGAGCCAGGAGTTGAACCCTGATCTGTCTTGATTCCAGAGCTCAGGCTAATAACCATGATGCTTCCCCCGCTTGTGCCCTGGAAGTGGAAAACCTGTAACAAAGGCACTGAGAATTCAGGGCAAAGAGAGCGTCCGGACCTTCCTAGCGTATTCCAAAGAGCCAGGAGCTCTGCAGTGAGGCTCGCAGCCTACGGGAACAAGCGCGAGAACTTGGGGTAACCAGGTCAGAGAGCATCTTGGCGTGAGCTATGTTCCTGCATCCCAGAAGGCATGAGAAAGCTTTGCGGGAAGCTATTTGTAACAGTAGAAAGACCTTAGGCAATCCAACTGAAGTGAATTAATCTTGTGCTTGCACGTGCATTTTAAATGTAGCTAGAATAATATAAACCGAATTAGAAAGCCTGATGTCCATGTGACATCTTTATTTGGTTGTAAAGCAATCCATTACACATACTCTCCTTCCTTTTCAATGATCAGAAAAACAAAGTGAGTCAGTCATTTTTGTAAAAATAGACCTAATATTTCAAGAGAAAATAGTTTTCTTAGAGAACATAGCCTTCTCTATTTTTTCTCTCTCTTTATGTCCCTTACTCCAACTCTGTAATATGTATCTCTTGTCCAGATGTCAGATCATGTTGAGCTAATTTGGAAATCTTCATGCTTAATTTAGAAGTGATTCATTTACAAATTGAGAAGTACCTAAGTTTGGCCAGGGATAGGGTTAGTTGCTGGTGGTGGTGATTCAGGCTTGCCTGTGAGTGATCCGTCTTCTATTGCTTGAGATGCCACTCAATTGCTACGATGACTCAGCTTGAACTTGGACAACCATGAATACGATGCTGAGCTCCCTCGGCAGCTCCTCTTGTGTCCCTCATGTGGTCAGAGATGCTCTGCGCTAAGGGCACTGCTGAGTTTATGCCACATATTCTCAGTGAAGGTGTGAGTGCGTCATGTTTCCATGTGTCTCCCAGTCAGTTCTTTTTGGTATTCTGCAGTTACCATAGGATTAGTTCATATGTCATCTCCTTTCCCAAAGGGATTCTTTTACCCAATATCTCATTATCAATAAAGATGTCTCCTTTCTTTCCAGACTCAAGAATAGTGAGCCTCAGAACCCCATATAACTACAATGGTACTGCCTCTTCTTGACAACAGCTGGTACTATTCTACTCGTGCAGTGCTGCAGTTACCATCGCCACCATCGCAGTCACTGTCATCACAACCATCACCACCGTCATCATCACCACCACCACCATCACATTCACCACCATCACCACCATCACAGTCATTATCACAACCATTACCATCATCACAACCATCACCACCACCACCATCACATTTCACATTTACCACCATCGCCACCATCAGAGTCACTGTCATCACAACCATCACCACTGTCATCATCACCACCACCACCATCACATTCACCACCACCACCATCACAGTCATTATCACAACCATTACCATCATCACAACCATCACCACCACCACCATCACATTCACCACCACCACAACTATTACCATCATCACCACCATCACATTCACTACCACCACAACCATTACCATCATCACCACTATCACATTCACTACCACCACCACCACCATCACCATCACCACCTCTTCTGTTACTACTAGCAGGCAATATTTTGGAACACTTACAATGTTAGAGACACTGGTTAAGTTCTTTATACGTTGTATCTCAATTAATCCTTGAATCAATCACATATAGTAGGTGCTGTTTGGATCCTGATTTTGCTCAGCAAGAAAAACCAAGGCTCAAATAAGTAAAATAACTCACCTAATGATTTACCATTAGCAAATGGCAGAGGCCTTATCTAAATCCAACTTATCTGACAGCATGCTTTTAACCATGACATTGGTGTTTTCTGCCTTCGTGACCTTTTCCACCACCTCCTAACATATCACCTCTGTGCTGTATGTACCTGATACCACTGCCTGGCACTCCTGCACTTACATGAACAAAGCTGTAAGAGCAGACCAGTCATTTTCAGCTTGCAGGGCTTCTAACCTACTGATACTTGACCACAATCTGCATCATCCATCAAAGTAGATCTCACAGAGAAAAATGAAAGTCCTGCGTTAGCATGGACTCAGAAGGATGGTTTTAAGCTCCTGGTCGCCTCTCTGTGGCAGATACTTTTCTTGTCAGTCTCCAGGCAAGAGAGTCATTTTCTAAGTAGTTCCTCCTCTTTGATACATGACTTCTTTTCCCTACTATACTATGATTTCATTTCCTCTAGTGAGGACCTTAGTTCAAGAGTCTGAGGGCATTTATAAGGCTTTGTGCAAACTCTATTTCTCTGGATTGAACAACTCTAACCTTTGCCCAGAAGGACCTGGCAGTGTGTTTGGTGATTGAACATTATTCCATCATTTCTAATTTCAAGGGGCCTCCAGTGAATGATGGTTCCTACTATTGCCTTTAGACTCAGGCAAGTGTGGCTCCTATCCTGGGGACCCTACTCTGGCCCTCTGCTCACCCACCCCTTTCAGGCCAGGATTAGGTTCCCTGAACCCCAGAATGCCCTGCTTGAAAAGCCCTAATCCCACTTCCAGAGCAGAGTGGGCTTCTTGTCTAGGGCCATTCTCCTCCAAGGATGGATCTTATCACAGTTACCCCTAGACCGTGGGAGGGGGGAAACCAAGAGGTGGCTGTTTATAGGTTGTGGATAGAGTTTGAGTATCTGCACTTATGTGAGCAAGACTCCTTGAAAGTGGGGAGGGGGCAGAGCCAGGAGTAGGAAGAAAAGATAGAGATAGACTAGAAGCCAGGGCGAGTCCCAGAGCTCAGAATTCAAACCTGGCCTTCCAGGTTGTTTTGAAGACATGTATCATGATAGGAGAATGGAACACATTTTTATGTAACAGTGTGTTAGCTTGATTGATAACATCTATATTTTAGACATACACTATAGAGACCTCTACTTACACCCTTTGGCCCTGGGTCCCGCAAGTGTTAGGGATTGATTGGCCTGTTAGTTACCACCAGAGCAACCAGTCATCCAGTTTATCTGACCTAAGGGGTTTCCTGGGAGGCAGAATTGAAAGTGCTAATGGAGAGAGACCTAGGCGAACTGGAATAAGACGAGTGGATCCCTAGACTACCCACTATCTATAATGTAGTGACTGCTGTTGATTTGGATAACTATACAGAATTCAGCCTTCTTTCTGGGGCAAGAAAGAATCTCTGTGTATGTTTTCATAGTAACAGCACACTGGGAATCCCATGTAATGATAGACCTGCTCTCAGAGTCAGGAGATAATTAAAGGTCGTTTAACCACAGGTGGGGCCCCGTCTGTGGGTCAAGATGCAGCCATTAGCATTGGCCTTTGTAAAACTGCCACCAAAATCTACAGTGAGCATGTATTGACCACTAGAAGAAGAAACATCATTGAAATTATTGCTGAAAGTCAAAATAGCTTTCTGTACCTAGGACTGTCTTATTTATTTGTTTTCCAACAACAAGGAGGCTGGGGATGGAACCTTGATGGTTCCAGTTTCCTATCAATACCCAGTTCTAGCGTGACTACTACTGTCTAAGCAACTCCTCCCCAGACTGCCTACAGGCAACTAAGAGCTGTTGATATTTTGAGGTATTTGGTAACTGAAAAAGAGCAGGTGCAAGCACCTTTAACCAAACAACCTTCTAGGTAAAATAAAGGAGTAGGCAAAGGAAATCTCTACCCACGCCACTGCTTCTATTTGTTCCACCATCTTGTTTTCTGAATTCTTGGGAATAATCTTATCCATCCATCCATCCATCCATCCATCCATCCATATTTATTCATTCATTCATTCATTCAGCAAATGAGGTCAAGAGTAATAGCATTCCAAGAAAAAGGAACTGCCAGAGCAAAAGCCCTGTGGCAGTAACATATACTTGAAGATCTAAAAGCAGAGGAGAGGCATGGGCTGCGAGAAGACGGAAGTGGAGCAAGATGGGGTTTGAGAGATGGTGAGGGGCCAGGTCACATAGGACCTTAGGGGCCACTGTCAAGACTTTGGATTTTATCAAGAGCAATGGAAAGGCAGTGTGGCAGGCTGAATAAAGGACCCCAAAGATATCCACACCCTAGTTCCTGTAAATGTTATCTGTATGACAAAAACAGACTTTGCAGATGTGATTAAGGATCTTGAGATGGGGGAGATTATCCCGGGTTCTGCAGATGGGCCCTAAATGCCATCACCTCGATCCCTATAAAGAGGGAGACAGAGGGAGGGTTGACCGAGACAGAAGAGGAAGTGTGACCACAGAATCAGAGATTTCACTCACGTGGCCACAAGCCAAGGAATGCTGGCGTTCCCCAGAAGCTGCAGGAGGCAAAGAACAGATTCTTCTCTTGAGCCTCCAGAGGGAGCATGGCCCTGTTGACAAGCTGATTTCAACCCAGTGATGCTGATGTTGGACTTCTGGCCTCCCGAAGTGTGAGACAATAAGGCTTTAAGCCACCATGTTTGTGGCCATTTGTTACAGCCAAGGAAGGTGTTACGGGCAGTTCTTAGCTTTCGGCTAGAGTATGACGTGTGGATTACATCTTGCAGTGATCACTCTGAGTGCCACGCAGGCAGAGATGGGAGAGGGGCAGGGGCAGAAGCAGAGAGACCAGCGGGGAAGTTCTCGGCTGGCATGTAGCAGAGGAGGTGGAGAAAGTGGAACATTCAAGATTTTCCTTGGAGGTAGAATGAGACTGGCTGACCAACTGCCATTGGGGAAAAGCAGACTCTGAAAAGTCATCAACAACTTCGTCTGAATATAAATGGGCTTTTTCTTCCTAGGAAAACTTGTAATTTTAAAAAGAAGCTTGGGGATAACCCAAGGGTGGGATTTTAGGCCCAAATGTGGAGAAAGGTGCTTAGTGGGTTGTGGGCTGGTGGAGTTTTCCTATGACCCATTCTACTGAGCTGCCCACCTGCTCTGTTTATGAGCTGCCACACAGCCTTTGTAGAGGTAGATGGGCTACAACGGAACTGATGGTATTTTTCATGCCATCTCAAAGGGAATTTTTGGGACACTTCTGGGGTGGGGGGAGGCATCTGAAAGATGTGGTTTGAATGCTACCATATGGATGTCCTTATGACATTTCACAGGTTTCTCATACTGGTTCATAAAGTTCAGCATGTATGCAGTTCACCTGGGAAGCTTAATATCTCCAGCAGATTCGAGAAATGGAGCTCTGGGGATTCTGACCCTAGGTCGGGGCTTGTTCTAGGACAGTGTTCCTCTGACTTTGAAGAGTCAGATTCAGCTGGTGGGGGTGGAGCCTGAGATCTGCATTTCTGATGAGCCCCCAGGATGCGGGTGCTGCTGGGCTCTGGACCATACATGGAGTAGCAACGTTCACAGGGCTCATTTTCAGAGCTTTAAGTCCTCATGTACCAAGGATGAGCCCGACTCCAGTTTGGATGTGGCACCGCCCGTGCCAGAAACCAAGGCAGCCCAGGTTCCCCGCCGAGCCCGCTGTGCGGTGGCCCAGCTGTGATCTCGGGAGCAGATCCTTTTCTCTCTAAACCAGGGGCACTGCATTCTCTCCCGCTGAGCTCATGGATGCCTCCGTGCCAGACCCAATAGGGGCCAGCTTCCCAGACTGGGTTACGAGGCTGAGGTTGGCCAGGCTTGCCCCTTCCGAGAGTGCCATGGGCCAGACGACTTCCTCAGCCCGGCGGTTTCTGTCTTGCTTGGGGCCCATGAGGGTTGGCACGCCAGTGAGCATGACGTTTCTAACACAGTCCTGGCCGCGCTCCTCCCCTACTTCAAACCCTGACCCGGCCCTGGCCGAGCTCATGGGCTTACCCACAAGGCTCACTTCCACCTCCAGCCTTCTCAATCTCCGCCCGCCCCCCACATGGAACCTCCGTTAATTCCTTGTTTCATGAGCTCGCTTTCTTTCCTTCCAGGCTTGAGGAGTCACCATTGAACTCAGAAACCATGATCAGATGATGGGGAAGGAGGCACAGGAGAAGAGAGAGGAGCAGGATTTGGGCGTAAAGACAGGCAGTGCAAACTAGTGGTTAAGGGCACAGGCTTGGCCCTGGCCGGTTTGGCTCAGCGGTGAGAGCGTCGGCCTGCGGACCAAAGGGTCATGGGTTCGATTCCGGCCAAGGGCACGTGCCTCAGTGGCAGTTCATCCCCGGCCCTGGTCAGGGTTGTGCAGGTGGCAGCCAGTCGAGTATCTCTCTCACATTGATGTTTCTTTCTCTCTCTCTCTCTCTCTTTCTCTCTTTCTCTCTCTTTCTCTCTCTCTTTCCCTCCCCCCTCTCTCTCTTCCCTCCTTACCACTCTATCTGAAGGTAAATGGAAAAAAATATCCTCGGGTGAGGATTAAAAAAAAGAGCACAGGCTTGGTCACACCTCAGCTGTGTGATCTGGGACATGTCTCTGGGACTCAGTTTTCTCACCTATTAAATAGAGAATGTGACATGTTTGTGTCAGGCTGTGGACGGGTTCAATGAGTGAAGGTACTTAAGAGGCGTAGTTTTGCGCCAGGCTCATACTAAGGGTGGAGATCAGCAGTTCAGATTCGCTGTTGCTGTCTGGCACCCTCTTCTCTCCTAACCTCCCCTTCTCCCTCCTCTCCTTGCTTTCACTCTCAGGATCTCAGGGCCTCATCGAGGTGCCATTCTTGGCATTTCCTCTCGGTGAAATTCCACAGCGGTGGGACGTATTGATTGTATTCCAGAGACTGTTTTTGATAATTGACCAATAGGAGTGGTTTGGGGCTGTCCATTTAGCTCCATTATCAGCAGCACTTTAAAAGGAAATGAATGGAAATGCTCATTATTCCGGCCATTAGCCCAAACTTGGAGCGATCAGGAATCTCGAGGTCCAAACATTTCCTCTGTAAAGTTTTGTTTACCTTGGAGACCAATGTCAACACAATTAGGTTTCAACGTCAACAACATGGGAAGGTTTGAAGTCCAGGACAGCGGAAGTCTTTGATACATCTGGCGTCCAGGGCCACAGTTAACACCTTCCTTTCTAGTCTGGGCGTAGGGGGACGTTTCAGAGTTGCTCCGACAGATGACATAATCAGGAGATGACATTAGATTCCAGGTGTGGTTATGGCCAGAATGATGGGGGTGGGTTGCTCTTTGAACCTGTGCAGAGAAGGTCCGAAGATGAGCACTTGCTGAGGTCCAGCCATCTCCAGCTGAGACATCCCTTGTCCTTGGATCACCTCCGGAGAAGAAGCAGAGGCTTTGGTTCAGGCTCTTTCCTCCACATTCATCACCAAACGTTTCCAAGTACTTAGCAGCAGCTGCTGTTGTAGACGCTGGTGTGCAGAGTGAAGTGCACACTCGGACGTCCTTGCCTCGGTGGAGCCCACGTTCCAGTTAGGGGGGAGCTTGACGTCTCATAAACTAACTACTTGCCCCGCCTGAATTCAGAGGCACAGAGGATTCTCAGTCCTGGGGTGTGGTGGTGGTGGTGGCGGGGAGAAACTTGACAGATCATCTACACCAGTGGTTCTCAACCTTCCTAATGCTGCGACCCTTTAATACAGTTCCTCATGTTGTGGTGACCCCCAACCATAAAATTATTTTCGTTGCTACTTCATAACTGTAGTTTTGCTACTGTTATGTGTTAGGCGACCCCTGTGAATGGGTTGTCCGACCCCCAAAGGGGTCACGACCCACAGGTTGAGAACCGCTGATCTAGACTCTCGGTTCATTGTCTGTCTTAGGACCACAGGCTTCCTGGAGAATATGTAGGAGCTGTGAGCAGGCATGGAGCTAGGCAGACTTCAGCCTTCAGTTCCAGAGGGTACCGTCTCAGCCTCCCTACCGCCCCACCTTCCAGTCTCCGCTCTGCTTCTGTTATCTTGAGAACATCCCTCAGCAGCCTTGCTAAGGGGGCTTACCACAAGGCAGGGTTTGTTATTTTTGAAGAGATGGGGCACTGTCTATCTCTCCAGGCCACCCATTCCAACCCAGAGCTCTATAGACTACAGATTCGACCAATTTTTTCCCCACCCTTTTCTCTGCCTCTGAGCCCTGAGGCTTGAATCGGCAACACCGTCATCACCGGTGTTCTGATTTTTTCTGGAAGGTGCAGAGAGAAGTGCCTACTCCTGTTACCCTCCTGGGTTCGGGGCTATTATGGGCTTGGCTACTGTTCTTTTCTCTGGAAGGGAGAGAGAGACTCCAGTAACATTTCTTCTCCTAGTTTCTCTATAAAGATACTGGCCTAAGACAGGCCTCCTTAATCTCCTCCACCCTCTGTTTACCTTCTTATCTGAAAATATGACTGGATTTGCAAATCAGCCAAAGGAAACAGAGACATGTTTCTAAGGCTGGCGACTTGCTTTTGGAGCCTGCCAGTATTTACAAGGCTGAAACGACTTCTCTGTTGCTTGTGTTGTGTGGGAGGAAAAGAAAACTCACCTACAGCCCCGGGAGAGCAGGGCCAACAAGGTGTGCCCGCCCCTTGGCTGCTGCAAGCAGTTTTTCTTTCACCCCCCAGTCCAGGCCAGGTGAAACCCTTCAAAAGGACACACCAGAGACCAGACTAGGAGAGCTCCTTCTGAACGGAGAGTAGTGCAGACAGGGCAGAACTTGAAAGAGGGTGGTTGCTATTCAGAAAAGCTCAGCTGGAGATTTTTGGAAGTAACTGGACTTTGTTATCTACCAGACAAGAGTTGTGTGATCTTCAAACCAGGAGGCTCAAAAGAGCCTAGAGATTGTATTGATTCACAAAATCCGTTGAGCCCCCAGGCAGAGGGAGGGGAGTGAAAGGACTTTTATTTTCTTTAGCTCCCTTCAAGCTGGTTTTGAGCTACATAGATAGGTAATAACCGCTCCCCCCCCAGCTGGCTGCTGTTAGGGCGGTGCCCAGGAGCTGGGCCACGAGTCCTCACGACATTCCTGCAAGGGGACTCTTTGTCCGAGTTATCATCGGTCCTCAGTTTCACAGAATTAGATTAATAATGACTCTGGGCTCATGACACACCAAAAATGACATATTTTAATAATGCAGTGAACACTCAGGACCTGGACTTGAAAACAGAAGCTCAGACTGACTCACATCTAAGAACAGGGTGCCCTCCTCCACCCCGTCAGAGGTAACCATTGTCACAAACCCCATGTCCCCCACCCTCTGGCTTCCTCTATGCAATCGGATGCATCTATGTACATTCATACGTATATATGTACGCATTTCATTTTAGTCTTTTTAGCTTTATGTAAAAGGCTACCACACGTGACTTAATTTTAGGGACTTGGGTTTTCCCTGTAATACTTTGCACTTCTCTGTAGTTCATCCATGGTGACGGCTGTACAAGATCAGCCTTCATACTGCTTACTAGATGCATTGCTACTGTATCCCACGGTTTATTCATTCGGTCTTCTACTCAGGAGTTTTGGGGTGATTGCCAGCCTTTTGCTCTTAACAGAGTGACCTTTGAACATTCTTGTGCATCTTGGTTTTCCAAAGTGGTTGCTGATTTACACACTCACTAGCAACATATCAGAAAGCCCTCACATTAGATCCAATGCACTGCTTGAAATTGTCATATTTGAAAATTTTTTCCCAAGTAATAGACATAAAAAAGTGGTCTCTTGTAGTTTTGATTTGCATTTCCTTGAGCACTAAGGATATTGAACATTAATTCATATGTGTGTGTGTGTGTGTGTGTGTGTGTGTGTGTATATATATATATATATATATATATATATATATGACCTATGTTTCCTCTTTTGTGAATTGTCTGTTTATTTTGCCATTTCCTATTGCCTAGGTTGTATTTTACTTACTGATTTTTTGACGGCTTTTATACGTTCTTGTTACTAATTCAAATGAAAGAATTAATATCTGCATTTTCGCAGTGGAGTACCCGAGTGTCCTACTTGTTCGAGATCACGTAGCTACCCACGTAGGGCCTGCCTGGCCCGGCGTGTATCCAGGACACCAGGGCCACGCTGTCTTCCTGCTGCAGCGTCTGTGGGCCTGGACTGGCGGTCTGGCTCCTGCCCCTGCTGTCCCACCAGCAGGCTGAGGGCGTTGGACTGGGCCCCTATGTCTGTGGACTTCAGTCCCTCGTCTGTGCAGTGACAGCTTCTCTTCCAGCAGAGCTCTGTGCGCCTGTCTCTCCTTATTTTGATTCTTATACTTTTAAGTACCAGTGTGGCTGCTGCTTTCAGGAAGGAGTGTCCCGGGGCAGCTCCCACTTCATCTTGTCCAGTCCACGGTGTGGTGTGCGTGGTCCCGGAAAACCGTCTGGATGAGTTAACGCATCCCAGGTCACAGACTAGTAAGTGTGGGGGCCAGGGTTGGAATCCAGGCGGCGTGGCCCACAGTACCATCGCAAAGTGGGTCAAGCCAAGTTCCTGTCCTTGGAGAGCGCATGTGTCCTGGGACAGACAAACATTTTACTGTCGTGTGACTGAAAGTGTCTGGATGGATTCACACTGAGTGTTGATGGTGTTTACTTCTGGAGAGAGACACTGGGTTGAAAGTGAGAATTGATCTCACTTTTTATCTTATTCCTTCATATTTTGTGAGGATTTTTTTTTTTTTACATGGAATAACTCATATTTTGGTAGTAAAAAGATCACTGTATGTCAGATGTAAAAGAAAGAGGTATGCCAGAGGTGATAACAGAGTTGCAGGCCGGTATGGTGAAAACAATGAGGCAGTACCTAACTCTAGAGGAGGAGGTGATGGAGGGCTTTGCAGGATGAGTAGGAGTGCACTGGATGGAGATGAGCAGTAGGTAGAAGGACCACTTGGGTAGAAGCAAGTATAGTTGCCCTTAAAGTAAAAAAACAAAACAAAAAAAAACAACTGTTAGCCCAGGGTGTGGGATATTGGAGGTGCTCGGTTAATATTAGATTTCCAGTCCAGCACCCCGGGATACAGGGGGTGGCTGTTTGTGTGTCTCCTGGGTTCTACTCATTAATATATTAATTAAGATTTTTTGGTAGCCATTGGAAAAGCACAGTACTTGTTTCTCACAGTATGAGTCTGGTCATGCGAGGTTACTCTTGCTCGTTTGGCCAAAGGGGCTCAAATAGTCAGCGGTCAGTCCCCACACCTATCTCTCAGCTTGCCCCTCAGGCAGGCCCCCTGACCACCCACCCCACCAGCCCCGAGAGCTGGGCATAGGCAGGGGGGCGGGCTGCTCTCCCTGGTGCTGCCCCCGAAGCCGCCGCTCCCTGCCAGTGACTCTGATGGAACCGAGAGCCATCCTGAACCAGCCCCTGTGACCAGGCGATGAAACGTGCCAGCTGATGAGACCGGGGTACATCAGGTGGCCTTGGCAGTGGAATTCTTCCCCTAACCCCTGAACACAAGTGGGAGATGGTAGTTTCCCTCCAGGAAAATCAGGGTGATGGTCCCAGAAGAAGAGAGAGTAGATGCTAGGCAGGTAAAAGCAAACCAAACAGAAAAAGCAGGTCTTTAGAAATAAAAAAATTGTTTTATTTATTATGATATGAGCTTAGGTAGGGAGTCCCTGATGTGTCCACATGGAAACTCCTCCTGGGTCTCTCTCTGAGCTCATGAAGATTTGGGATTAACTAGGGGAAAACTGTCATAGAACATGGCTCTTTCTGTTTCTTCCACTTTATCTCTCTTATCTCCATTTTTGGATATTTTCAGGCTGGGGAAGAGTGACCCTTTGGAATACATTTTTAATAATGTTTCTCATCCAAGAAATGACTTTTATAGACACTCATTCAAATCCACTGCTGTCACTGTTTTCATTCTTTGTGTTTCCAAAGGTGAGCTCCAAAGGCGGGTCAGGGCGACTGCATGAGGGGTAGAGTTCACTCCCAAAGTATGTTTGAAGCTTCAAGGTTGCCATAGACACAGACATTCGCAAGGTCTCATGTCTCTAAGAGGTCTGGGATGTCTATTGTGGTTTCGAGAAAAGTATGTTCTTTTAATTAAAAAAATTTTTTTCATTGCTTTTTTTAGAGAGAGAGGAAGGGAGAGAGAGAGAAACATCGATGTGAGAGAGAAACGTTGATCAGCTGCCTCCTGCATGCCCCCTACTGAGGATCAAGCCTGCAGCCCGGGCATATGCCCTGACTGGGACCTTTTAGTCCATGGGATGGTGCTCAATCCCCTGAGCCACACTGGCCAGGCTGAGAAAGCTATGTTCTTTAGAGAGTTATTTTCGTGACTGGTAACCCTTTCTCAACTGGCACAATTGCTTCATAATATATAGATACTCACAACCTAAGGAATGGTACCTGATTAGGGATTCAGACTCTGGAGTCAAACTTGTGTTCAAATCCTGGCTCTACCACTTATTAGCTGTGTGATCTTAGGCAAGTTGCTCAACCTCTCTGAGCTTTACTTTTTCATCTGTAAAATGAGGACAACACTGATGTTGAGAAGACTAGAGGTGACAATGAGTGTAAAATTTAGCCCAGGGAGAGAGCAGACCCAGTCTTTTCCTCAAGGTGTTAAGATTGAAATGACTATTAATAAAATGGACAAGGCCCCTGTAGTAACATTATAGCAAGAATGCAAACGTTGGCTTCCAGCAGTCTGGATTCGAACCCTGGCTGTCCACCGACAACTGTGTGGGCTTATATTCTTATCTGTAAAATGGGGATAAGGATACCACCTTGCAGAGTTGGGAGGCGAATTAAGGCAATTTATGTAAACCGCTTGGCACGAAGCCTGGCACAAAACAAGTGCTCAGCCAGCGGTGCTATCCTTCACCAACTCTTCTTTCTGAGAAGCTGGGGCGAGCCCACCCCCCCACCCCGGGCTGCAGATGGGCTGGCTGATATTGGCATGGCACAAACCAGCTGAACCCACTGGGGTTAAGAAGAGAGGGCATTTCACAACATATCTCAGACATTGTCATTGCAGTACCAGAAGCTGCCAAATCCCCACCCGAGTACCCAGCAAGTGCCCGTTACAGTATTTCCTCTTTGAGCAGGATTGGACTTGTAGGACAGCGCTACGCTCATAGCAAGCGCCATTCGCCACACAAGGAAGCTGCGTGCTGAGGACCGGGGTGACCTTGGCTTTCCCTGCGTGGCCAGGTTGTACCGTGGCGGCTAGCACGCCTCTCTGACACCTCAGCTCCCAGGCAGTCTGCGTGTGAAGCCCGTGTGGCATCGTACTGCGTGACCCAACCTGAGAGGGCTTCAGCGTCAGTTACTTGCAACATAGGAATCTGCGTGGCAGTGCTTGGCCTCCAGAGTGAGCAGTTCACTCGCTGCCAGCAGTGCCAGCCGCCTCCCCCTGAGGGGATGCTGCTTGTCACCAGCTGCAGCTCAGGCTGCCAAGTATGAGGCGGTGACCGGGTAGCATGGCCAGAAGCAGGAGGAGATGAAGGTGGGTTTGCCTGGAGCTGAGACACCCACAAATTCCCTTTGGGGGTCATCCGCAGAGAGAGATAGTAAGGATACAACATGGCAGTTACCGCTGGTCACTTTTTCTCATCCTAACCTGTTGTCCCTTTCTGTTCAAACCCTGGCTTGCCTCTCCTTCCTGTCCTGTTTCCCACGAGGTCCTCCATGTCTGTCATTGTCTGACTCAATAGTATCTCACGGGGCAGCCCTGCTCTCGGTTGGCTTGAAAGATGCGGAGAGCTCCCCGTCCCCCAAACTGATCCCCCTTAAATATATTCCTCATTGTCTCCTACAAGGGCCTGAAGGTCTGCTCTGCCTAAGACGCTGGGATTTCAGGAGTCTGATGTCTTGGGGGAATAGATCACCTAGGAGACCAGCATCCAAATCCATGGATGCCTGATGTACTTACTGGTCACCTGTTGCTGGGTAACAAATCAACCCAGCATCTTGGGGTGTACAGTTTGCTTGTAGGTCTGTGAGCTGGCTTGTGTGATGGCATGGGCTTTGTTGTACATGTGTTCATGCTGGGTCCCTGGGGCAGCCCAGCACACGGGGATGGCAGAGATGTCAGAGGGCAAGCCGGAGGGCACAGGCACATTTCAAGCCCATGCTTGCATCACATCTGCTAACATCCTGTTGGCCAAAGCAAGTCACATGACCAAGCCCAAAGGAAAGGGATGGGGTCGTAGAATCTGCCTTTGCGGAGGGACTGCATGGCTTCCATGGCAAAAGGCACTGGTTAGAGGGAAGGGTGAAAAATTGGGGCCGATAATTCAATCTATGGCAAACATTAACACCTGAGTATGAATTAGATGGCTTAGACCAGAGAGAGTCGAGTAGTGATGAGAAGACCTGGCAGACAGGACTCCTGAAAATCCATGAGGGCAGGTGAGAAGACTGTAGACAAAGCTCGGTTATTCTCCGGATAGGGCAGCGATTTGGACATCTGGGAGACAATGTCAGGGCACTGGGTACCCAAGAGCAGTGGTTCTCAAATTTTAGCAGGTATTCAAACTCCCTGGAGGGCTGGTTCACACAGATTGGCCCCTCCTCTAGAATTTCTGCAGTAGGTCTGGGATGGGGTCCGAGAATTTGTACTTGCAACAAATTTCTAAGTAAGGCAGATGCTGTGCACATAGGAACTAGATTTTGAGAACCACTTCTCAAGGGAGACATGAAGGCAAGCTCATGTTCATTAGTGACAATCCAGCCTGAGCCTGGTTTGCTTTCTTCCCTCTGATTTCATGCCAATCCTATTCCAACACCTTTCGTCCCTCAATCCCATCCATCTTCTTGATTCTACAACTGTTCTCTTCCCAGGAGCTCCTCTCCCCTCCCTCCTCCTTAGCCCCTTGTCTTGTGTTCTCCTTTCTCCTGGAAGATGACAGAACCCAGGCTATAACTGGAGTCTTCCCGACAGACACCCCAGTCGTAGCCAGGCAGCTGAGTCATCACCTCCGGGCGGAAACACTCCCTGTTGTGGACAGAGATCACCAGTCGATGTGAAGATAATGTCCTGGGAAGTAGATGGGTCCCTTGGCTCTATTAATGGTGCTTTATTATTATTGTTATTTGCATGTGTTACACCTTTGTACTTCCACTTCCAAAATTTGGTGCCTGGTGGCAGCCATCACAAAGCACCTCTTTAATGACTTGTGAGGGAGGAAGACGGTCCCCATGGGATCATAACACATGTGTTATGAAACTTACCCAGGAGTTCGGGAAGTGGTTGGACTTGAGACCTAACTCATGCTCAGAATTCAGCCCAGTGTGGTGCTGTCCAGCATCATCACGTGCCTCCCAGTGAGCCCAGCTCAACTAGTGAACTGGGTAGCTGGGGAGCCCAAGACTTCGTGTGCCCTGGCACGCCCTTAAGCTCCTGCCTGAGCAAGTCAGTGATCTGAAACTGTTTATAGCTGTTGACAGAGAGACGGAGACAGAGACAGAAGAAGAGACGGTGGCTACTAGACCAGCACCCATCAGTGATCCTTTCTTGCTAAGCCCCCCTTTACATCTGGGGCCCCTGTGTGGACAACACAATGTTTTCTTCCTTCCTTTTCTCCCGGACCCGAGGGTCTCAGTCTGCTCTGTTCCCATCTCAGTATATACACTGTTTCTTGGACTCTCTCCCCCCAGGCCCGGCGGGGAGGGGAGCAAGTCTCCTGACCCTCTTTTTCCTGTTGCTCCAGAGACAAGTCCATAGGGACATTTTGCTTAATTTAATGTAAACTTCCAGGGGGCATCACAGTCATATTGGCCATTGGTTAACAAAGTTTGTCTTTGTGCCCGGCCCGTGTGGCTCAGTGGTTGAGCATCGACCCATGCACCAAGAGGTCGCTGGTTTGATTCCTGGTCAGGGCACATGCCCAGGTTGTGGCCCCGATCCCCAGTGGGGGGCATGCAGGAGGCGGCCGATCAGTGTTATCTCTCATCGATGTTTCTATCTCTCTCTCCTTCTCCCTTCTTCTCTGTCTAAAAGCAATAAAGAAAAAAATTATAAAAACAAAACAAAACAAAAACAAAGTTTGTCTTTGAAATGGTAGATGAAAGTATTGTGTTCTTTATTTTCTTGATTGCAGGCTCTATAAATCCTAATTGCTTCTGACTTGGCCTAGTGCAGGCATCTTCAGTGATGTCTGTCTTTCTGTATGAATGAATGAATGACTCTAATCTCCTCTGTATTAAATTCACTACATTTTTAGTGGCTTAAAACAACACGAATGTTAATTACCTGACAGTGTCTGCAGGTTTGGAGCCTGGGAACAGCTCAGCTGGGCCCCCTGCTCACAGTCTTCCTAGCCAGCAATCCAGGTGTCTGCCAGGACTGTGGTCTCATCAGAGGTTTGACAGTGGAAAAAACCACTCTGAGCTCCCTTGGGGTGTGGGCAGAATCCATTTGGTGTGGTTGTAGGACTGAGGTCCCTGTTTATCTGTCTCTGGTTGTCATCTGGGGGTCCCTCTCAGCTTCTAGAGGTCACCTGCAGGTCCTTGCCACGTGGCCCTCACACAACATGGCAGCCAGCAATGGAGAGAGTGTCTTGAGAGACACTCCAGTCAGCTGAGATGGAGTCTGTTTAATGCATTGCCACCACCTTTGCCGTATTCATTCAGTTAGAAGCAAGTCACAGGTCCTGGCACACTATACAAAGTCCTGACTAGCGGGAGGGTCTGTCTGTCATCTCTTTCCAATCTGAAGTGTAGTGCAGGAAGAATGGTACCTCTAGGGCCCACACATCACTTGGCTTTCCTGAGGACTTCCGGCTAGATGTCACTAGTTCTGGAGACCTCTTCCTCCATTCAGAAATGATACCACAGGACATTTCCACAACAGCCCTGCCACTAGGGACAAGAGCGCCAAGACTGTCGGACATTGGGTAGGTGTCATTGCCACTGCATAATTTGTTTTCATCACTTGAAATGATTAGTTCATTCAACAATTATCGATTAGACACCTATCAGGTACTGGGCACTGTTTCAGTCACTGGGAAGACCATTGTGAACTGGCAAAGTCCTGTTTATAAGAACACAGTTTATATTCTAGCTAGGGAAGAGATGGAGAATAACAAGGAAACCAAGAAATGCGTAAGCGGGTGACCAGCGTTCTGAAGGAAATAAAGCATGGATAGAATATACTAGAGGAGCACTTTAAATGCGGCAATCAAGGAAGGTGCTCTGAGGAAGTGGTATTTGAGTTCAGCCTTGAATGACAACAAGGACCCAGACATATTACCATTTGGAAAAAAAAAAAATTAAGGTAGGAAAACAGCAAGTGCAAAGGCACTGAGGTTAAAAGGAACTTGGCCTGTTGGAGTAACGGAAAGACAGACCATTGGCTGGAGCTAAGAGAATGAAGAGAGATGGTGGGAGATAAGGTTGAGAATATTGGCTGACGGCTGATCTCTTGGGGTTTTATGGGCCATGACAGAAGTTTGGATTTGATTCTTGTGTGATGGGAAGCCAGTGGAGGGCTTTGGTAGGGCTAGTATGTAATGCAGTTTATACTTTATGAGTCTCACTGTGTTTGCTTTATGGGAGAGTTTAGGGCAGCAGGAATGGAAGCCAGGAGACCCATCTAGAGTCGATCACAGTTTTCCAGGCAGTGATACCATCACCTGGGGCCAAGGTCACAGCAGTAGACTTGAGGAGAAGTGATTGGAATTGGAATCTATTTGGACTTGCCTCATTTACTTCCTAAATGTGTGAGTTGAGCACTGTTCATCAGGTAAAGAAATTAGCCCTCAAATCGAAAATGATCAATTCCTTTAGTTTTGTGAATGCTTAAACATTTCTACAGTAAAAGGTTAAAAAGCCAATACAGATCCTCCCCACACAATACCTTAGGCTGTGCTCTCAAAGGCTCCAGCCGCCAACCCTCAGCAACACAAGGCCTTGCTCCAAAGGGGAGGTTCGTGACATAATCAGAATTCTGCTGATGGAAGAAGTCCACATGCGAAGCCCTTGTGCAAACTGACTTCTTCCCTTGGTACACTTGTGGGGCATCCGTACATGTTTTGCCTGTGATTCAAGGAGTAAAAAAAACAATGCCACTAAGTTCCCAGGGCAAAGGATTGGGGCAGGTTTTGAGCTGGAGCTCGAAGCCAATGCTCCTTGTTAACACTGAGGCTCAGTCTAGCATTGTGGCTAAGAGCACAGATTCTGGAGTTAGAGGTTCTAGGTTCCATCTCTGTTCTGCTGCATGACCCTGAACCAGTTACTTCGCTTCCCTCTGCCTCAGTTACTGCATCAAGAAAGTGGGACAACAATAAAAAGGACCTCATAGGTCATTACTAGGATGTAATGAATTAATAGCTGTGAAGCACTGTTAGAGAGTAAAAGTAAATGCTATAAAGGCGTTTGGTAAATTAAAAATAGTAGGTCAGATATTTTGATTCTCTTTAAGACCTCATGATAGATATATACAGAACCTATTAAACATGCAAGTTGCTTCTTCTTCCTTTACTTTAAATGCCAGCACATCTATTGTGGAAAAACTATGAAATTTGATGTCAAACAGAGTAGATTTAACCCCCAACCCTGCCATTTATTGGCCATGTGACCTTGGGAAAGTCACTTAACCTCCCCAGAAGCTTCGTTTTCTTAATGGATGACAGAGAATAATTAGGGTGGCATGGGGTAGTAACTAGTTGATAACAAGCTCTCTGAAGATAAACAGGTTCTTATTTGCAGTGTATTTTGATTTCTGTGGTCCAAGCACTGTGGTGGCTGATTTCCAGCTGTGTGATGTGGCCGAGCCCCGAGGGGGGAGGAAGGACAGGCAACGTGCCCTCGGGAGCCAGCGTGCTTGCTCCAGCAGGCTCACGGCTGAAAGCAGTTTCTATCATCCACTGAACACTTCGGCATGCAGTTCTAAGGTAATCTAAGTGAATTCTTCACTTACTCTTCAGAGCAGCCCTATGATGAAATGATATTACTGTCCTTATTCTGCAGAAGATGCCACCAAGGCATAGCCAGGTGATGTGCCCAAGGTCACGCTGCTGGCAGAGATTCAGGTCCCTCAGCTCAGTGCCTGGCCCTGGGAGGCACTCAGGAAAAGATAGACATTGATAGTATTGCTTCTGCAACAAGGGGAGAAATACTTCTTAATATTCAGTCATTTCCCGAAGGTTCCATTGGTTCTCATAAAGTTCACCCCCAATTGTCATACTTCTAAAGGAACTAAACAAATTTCATTTTTTCCCATTAAAGTGAGGATGAGAGTATAAGATTCAAAGAATCACTTAGCTATTTGGGTAAAAGCTGGGAATACCACTCTGCTGCAGGCTTGGAGGAAGAATTAGGGATGGAAAGAAGATGTGGATTGTTTTCGAGCACCTACTATGGGCTAGGTGCTTCGTATGCATTTACTCATCCCCAGGGGTAGAAAGAATTGTCCTCACCCTGCTCCTCATTTAACAGATGGCGATACTAGGGCTCAGAGAAATGCAGTGACTTACCCGATTTTACATCACTGGTAAGCGGCTAAAGTGGGATTTGAACCCAGGAGCACGGGCAAAACTTGGTTCTTTTCATGGTATCATGCTGTTCATGCTTGGGCCCCCCTGTCCTGTGACCTTCAACAAGGCTGCTTTCTGGAACTCTGTGACATCAACGGCCTTGCAGACCACAGAGCATCTGTGGGCAGCTGGCCCAGCCCTCCTCCCTCCGACCACCATCAGTAAGAGTGGTGGCACAGCGAGGGTCACGACCGGTGGCCTAGAAAAACACAGGGGCCCTGCTGTGGGCCTCTGGTACTGTTTATATGGCACTGCTCAGACCATGCCCCTGGGATGCCCAACTCCCTGGCTGGTTGTTGAGGAAAAATATGAGCCTTTGCTCCATTTCTGGTCCCCATCTGCACACATTCCAAAACACAAACAGTCTGTTTTAGCTCGTGACCAGTTAGCTCCGAGACTGCAGAGACCCAGCCCTACTTGTCAGTACTCACGTTCATCTTATTTGCCTTTGGTCCGGGGCCAGGGTCCAGAGCAGTCCCGAGTCTAACTTATCTGCATGGCCAGAGGGCCTACATAGAGGAGATTACATGTGAAAGGCCTTTGGAAACTCTGACAAAATAGTACTACTGTGGTAACTGGGGTTTTCTGACCCAACACGTTGAATGGGGAGGGTTGTCTTTTTTGCTCCTTAAGAGGGATAGCAAGTGGGTGTATTTTTCAAGCAGTATAAAGAGCCCTAGAATATTGAAATGGAAAGGGTCTTTATTTCACTTGTGCATTCACCAAATATTTGAGTATCTTCCATGTTTCAGAAATTGTTGGGTATTCACATTAAGAGATGAATTTGGCATGTGTCTCATTAACATGAAGCTTATGGTCTAGTTGGGAAGGTGGCTTCATAAAACCATCCTATAAATACATCTAAAATTGCAACTGTGAAAAATATTATGAAAGGGAGGTAGATGATCTAATGGAAAACTTCAGGGACCAGGCCCAAACTATGGGGGTCCTGGAGGCTTCCCCAAGGAAGGGACATCCGAGTAGTGAGATGGGGAATCATGGTGGGTGGTGGAGAGAGAACCCCAGGGAGAAGGAACAGCAGATACAAGACTTGAAGGTGGAAGATGACATACTTGTTTAAGAGTGGAAAGAAGGCCTGGCCGGTGTGGCTCAGTGGTTGAGCATTGGACCCATGCACCAAGAGGTCGCTGGTTTGATTCACAGTCAGGGCACATGCCCAAGTTGTGGCCCTGATCCCCAATGGGGGGCATGCAGGAGGCGGCCAATCGATGTTTCTATCTCTTTCTTCCTCTCCCTTCCTCTCTCTTGCATATCAATAAAGAAAAAAAAAATTTTAAAAAGAGTGGAAAGAAGGTCAGAGTGTCTGAATCATTGAGGCTAAGGGAGAGGGTAGGGTAAGATGAGACTGGGGAGGTAGGCAGGAGCCAGGTCATGGGGGGACCTGTTGCCAAGTTAAAGACATTGCTCAGTCTCCTGAGAACAATGGGAAGGCCTTGAAGATTTCCAAGCACCTGGGTAACATGATGGATGCCGTCCTCAGAGGATGTGTGCAGGATAGTATGGAGGGAGGAAAAGGTGGTGGAGTGTGAGGCTGGGGAGTTTAGATATATCATTTCAGCAATTAAGGGGAGAGATGACTGTGGCCTGACCTGAGAAGGTGTTATTCTAATGAAGAGAGAAATGAGAGCATTCCAGTCCAGGGAGATTTAGGAGTACACAGACAAGACTTGGAATTTTTTGGGGGGTGTGGGGAGAGAGAAGAGGCACTATAGATAAATTCCAGATCTATGGCTTACATGGATAGATGGATGTTAATCTCATTCCTTTAAAAAATAGACCAGTTTGTGGAGTTCATCAGTTTAAGCTCAGTTATGCTGAAGTAACAAATGACCCCCAAATCACAGTCAAAACAAAGGCTTATTTTTTGCTGTGCTATTTGACCATGGGGTCAGCTGCATTTCTGTCTCATGTCATCTTTATCCTGGGACCCAGGGCGATGGAGCAGAGGCTGCTCAGAGGGTGGGGGGAAAGAGACACACTGGTTCTGGAAGCTTTGGAAATGACACACATCACTTCTTTTTTTTTAAATCCTCACCTGAGGATATGTTTATTGATTTTAGAGAGAGGGAGAGGGAGGGGGGAGAAAGGGGGAGAGAGAGAGAGAGAGAGAGAGAGAAAGAATGAAAGAAAGAGAGAAAGAAAGAAAGAGAAAGAAAGAAAGAAAGAAAGAAAGAAAGAAAGAAAGAAAGAAAGAAAGAAAGAAAGAGAAAGAGAAAGAAACATCGATCAGTTGCCTCCTGTATGTGCCCTGACCAGGGATGAACCCAAAATGAACCTATAACCTAGGTATATGCCCTGACTGGGAATTGAACCCACAACCTTTTGGTGTACGGGACAGTGCTCTAACCCACTGACCCACACCAGCCAGGGTGATACACATCACTTCTTGCTCTTCGTAGGTCAAAGCAAATGATATAGCCATGCCTGCGCGTATAATCCTCCTGCAGGGACAGGACAACCCCAGGGTGGGAGACAAGTATTTTATTTTTTATTTTTATTTATTTATTTATTTATTTATTTTAAACTGACAGCCCTCAGAAGAGGGGGAGGGGGTGGGGGTGGAGGGAAGAGATAAACCACAGAACTTATGCGCATGTATGCATAAGTGATGGACAACAAAGCTGGGGACAGGGTGGGGGGATGGGAAGGAGGGTGTCAATGGGGAAAAAAGGAGAAACATCTGTAACAAAAATAAATTAATAAAAAAAAATAAATAAATAAATAAAAAAAAAAGGAGACAAGTATTTTAAACAATAAAAAAATCTGTGGAAGGGAAATTTAAATTTGAACCGTGGATAGGCAGCGTGGGAAGGCATTCCAGGAAGAGAGAAAGCATGTGTATTCATGGAGTCAGGGCTGCCTGATGTATTTGTAAACTCTATGCAGTGAGTTAAGCATCAGCACCCACCTCTCCCCAACCAGGGACTCACTGGGAATGCTGGGTCATCCAGGTATGCCTAATGACCTGGTCTCATTGAAACCTGTTGGCTAGTTTCCTGGCTCTTATTTTGTCCAGTGGATATTTGAGCTGAGGGTGAGGTGAGAAGAAAGAGTTAACTTTTGGAGAATACTTTTTGCATAAAGAGGGGAGACATATGCTTGACAGTTATCATAGGGAAAGGTACTCTGAGAAAATATATTTTTAAAGGAATTATTAAAGGACTTGGCCAAACGATACATAATCTAATGCCCTTGTTTAATTTCCTCTCCACAGACCTCCAGTAAAATTCTACTGTACTGTCTGAATGTAATAGGGAGTGTATTTGAGTGTCTATGTATTTGTGTTTATGTGTGTGTAAGTGTGTGTGTGCTTGGCAGGAGATGATATGTTGACCTGGACTGTTCAACATGCAGCGGTGGGCTGGCCATGAAGTCCAGGTACATGTGAGTCCCAGATAAACAGATTGGTGTTGTTTGTACACCAAGTAAAGGGTAGGCAGTGTTAGGACATGGAAATTTACAAGCCGGCTGGGCCATTGTGAAAGTGGCCTTGAACATAAAGCTAAGAACTTGGACTTGAGCACTCAGAGTTATGAACTGTTTACAAGTACACAGGATTAATGTCATATGAAGGACTAGAGAAAAAACTAGAGCCTCTTGGTAAAGATGGCTAAGGTGTCCTCACATGCCCTCAAGAGAGCCTGCCAGCACTAGTATGATTGAGGAGGGAGAGAAAAGGGGAGAATTCCGTTCCGTTTCAAGATAAACAGTATTGCTTTAAAAAGAAACCAAAACCTGCCATATCTCACTGTGGTGTTGCTATGGAAAGAGCTATTTTCATCAGATGTGAGAGCAGGAAGCCACATAAAACAGAGAGAAATGGCCAGAAATGTAGGCTTGAAATATCCCTGGGCTGCCCTAACTTAGTAGCATTTTTAGAGAGAGCAGTTTCTTCATGTTTGTATGATAAGAATGAGAAAAATGAAAGGTCTCAATGACCTATTCCTTCTGTTTTCCCATTGAACAAGAAAACATGCCTAAATCCAGGGAACGGAAGAGGTATTCCAAATAAATGACAACTTGCTGAGTGAAGAATAGTTCCCAGGGGGCACATCTGGGACCTCCTGCCCATCACCACCTTCCCCTCCCAACCCCACTGCTATCTTTGAATGAAGTAGCAGATCTCATTGCCTTGCTGGTAAATGCATGTGTTGTGGCTATCTGATCAGCCGTGGTTGACTTTTTAAGGGGCGTATTATGCTCCGGTGAAGTCTGAAAGACTTGTGGTGAGGACATCCAGATCTTTCCAAGAAAAATATGTTTGGAAAAGAAGCACATTCATAATGTTGGAAAAAAGAGCATAGTCAACACTTGGAATGGGACGCTGGGGCCACCTTAGGTGTCTGAGAAAATGACTGGTGCTTGAGTGAGTGGTGGAGTTATGGGTTGGGGTAGGAATTTGCAGTCTTGGGCCTCTGCAAGCTGAATGCTTCTGTAGAATGCACTAGAAACCAGGGAAGCAAAGACTATTTTGTTAGTGTGTCTGGCTCTTCTGCGGCCCTGTGGTTAGGATCTGAAAGTTGACACAGTTCCTGAGGCTAAAGAAGGGAAAGTTTGGCGATTTTAGGCAGCAAAGGGCTAGGACATTGGGTCTTGTGTTTTGGGGGGGAACAGACTTCTGCTTGAGAAGTGAACGTGAAGACGCATCCGTAGAGGGATGAGAAGCTCAGCTACCAACCCAATGTTATTTCCTGCTCGCTCTGTGTAGTTTCTCTTAGTAACCTCTTGATTGCTGACACTGACAAACACGGGTCAGAAGGGCAGAGTGCAGACTAGGCACTTGATTGAAAACAACTCTGTTTGGTGTGGGAACGCAGGGCATGGTTATTTTCTCATGGCTGGCAACATTTCTTGAAGTTTTGCTTAAGACATGAGCCATATGGGTTTGCTTTCTTTAGACAGCGGCCGGTCAAGGAGAAGGAACACTGAAGCCACTCAGATGTCTGGGTCATGTTAGAGTGGCATCCAATTTAGTTTGACGAGCATTTATTGAGCACCTACTAGGTTTGAAGCACGAGAATACCAAGAGAAGCAGCATGTTGTCCCTCCCTGGAAGAATTCACAACCTATCAGTCTACATATACCCGCAAATAGCTGTGATCAATGCTGGAATTCTACACAATGGTGGGAGGTGCTGGACTGGACATTTTCTGTGTAGTTCATCTCATTTAGTCCTCCCAGAAATGACGTTAGTTAATGCTTTTATGATCTCCATTTTTCAGATGAGGAAACTGAGGTCCAGAAAAGCTACACATTTTCCTAGGGAGCCACAGCTAGTAAGCATTGGAGAGGACTCTTATCTGTGTTGTTTCTATCATGCTCTACCCTTCACCTTCCTGGGGGAGGTCAGAGAGGCAGGAGCACTGCCTGGGGCAGTGGGAGTGGGACTGACACTGTCATGGGCTGGTGGGGGTTGAGCAAGCTATAAAGGGAAGGGAGGTGACAATGGCCTAGGCCAGTGGTTCTCAACCTTCCTAATGCCGCGACCCTTTAATACAGTTCCTCATGTTGTGGTGACCCCCAACCATAAAATTATTTTCGTTGCTACTTCATAACTGTAATTTTGCTACTGTTATGAAGCACCATCGGAAATGTAATACATGTTTTCCGATGGTCTTAGGCGACCCCTGTGAAAGGGTCGTTCGACCCCCAATGGGGTCGCGACCCACAGGTTGAGAACCGCTGGCCTAGGTGCTGAAGAATGAAAGGAGTTCATTAGGTTGTCCAAGGGTGTGGGGGTGGGGCAGGATGTGCAGTCCCAGTAGAAGGAATAGCCTGTGTGAGGATTTGGAGACACAAAGGAATACAGGAGCGAGGAGTCTACTACGGCCCCTTTCTGGGCTAAGCATCAGGGGGAAGGAGCCAGAGATATTTGAGTGCCCATGCTGGTCCGTGGAGGCACTGGCCACATACTGGTGTTTAAGAACGGACCAGGGCTCTGCCCGTATGGGGCCATCTTTGAGCCATAGCGTAAACGAGTCTATGAGCATGCCAACATACATACCAGCTGGATGCCAAGAATTCACATAGTGCCATGTGAAGCAGAGTGTACGGTCCAGCCTCTCCAAAGAGGTAACATTTGAGCTCTGAAGGCCAAGCAAGAGCCAGCCACACACACATCACAGGGAGAGGTGTTCCAGGAGGGGAGAGCAGCAAGCGCAAAGGCCTCATGGGAGGAAAATTGGGCCAGAGGATTCGTCCCACGGAACCTACGTCGCAGTGTATTCTTATGTTTGTCTTGTGATCACCCAAAGGGGCTGTGATGTTTGATGCCTAACACAGGCTCATGCAGGAGGGCCCCGTCTGGGAAATCCTCCTGAAATTAGTGCATTTATTGTAGGTTCCAAATGACATAAAACCCACTCATGTGTTCAACTCCACTCCTTTTCCAAATGGCCAGGCATCGTGGACTAGAACCCTGGCTGTGCAGGTATAACATGCCTGCGTGTTTGCTCTGCTCCTGCCCTGTCCCCACCCGTTCCCTTCCGAACAAAACAGCCAGTGATTAAATTGCCACCTTTGAACCAAATAGCACGAATTACATTTCCCCCTTTATTTTCACTGTGGCCGTGAAAAACATAGCTTCATCAATGATCTCCTGTGTTCCCTTGGTAAAGCTAGGTGAAAGGAGATTTTTACTGCTGAGATCATTTCAGACTGTCAGATTCCATTCATTGCGTTTCTTTCCCCACCCTCCCCCTGCACTCTTGGTGCGGAATGATTCTTGGAAGTGCTTTTGGTTGTGCAGCAGGGAGAGGAGACTCCTGACATGCACAGACTGTCCAGTAGTTTCTCACCTGCCGGAGAAGACCCAGGTGGAAGCTGTGCGGACACAATGCAAAGTGCCCCCGGGGCCAAGTCACATCCTTTTCCAGCCTCTGCCCTCTTCCTCACCCTGGGCCTGCTCTGCCTCCATGTCCCTTTCTGCTCCTCACCTCTGAGAACCCACCCTCCTCCCCCTGCCCTGGCCTCGTCATGTGACCCAGATCTGATGGACACATGACCAGAGCTGACCAATCAGCCCCTCATGGCCACAGGGACTGGTCGGGGCTGGGCACGTGATCTGAGCTGGGCCACTGAGTGTCAGATGGTCAGATCGGGACTTGTGCTGGAAGGCTGGGCGGAGAGCCTCCTTTCTCTTGGGGTGGGTGAGCTGCGAGCGCTGGGCCTGCAGCTGCTGTTGACGACCTTATGGAAAGCAGAGTCCAGAGACAGATGGAGGCAGGTTCCCGAAAATACTGTGAAAACCTGGATCCAGCCAAGTCCTGAAGCCAGCACAATCTCAGACTTCTCCGTTCTATGAACCAATAAATACATGTATTCTTCTCTGAAACTAGTTTTTTTTTTAAATCCTCACCCGAGGATGTGTTTTTTATTGATTTTAAAGAGAGAGAGAAAGGGAGAGAGAGACATATCAATGTGAGAGGGAAACAAACAATTGCCTCCTGTGTGCACCCCAGCGGGATCGAACCCGCAACCTAGGTATGTGCCCTGACCAGAAAGCAAGCCTGCAGCCTTTGGTGCACAGGATGATGCTCCGGGCAGTCGAGCCGCCTGGCCAGGGCTGAAACTGGTTTTGAATTGGATTTCTATCTTGCAGCTCAAAGGATTGTGTTGAATACACGACCACAGCCCCGAGGCTGCCCCATCTCTCGTAACCATCCCAACTTGCTTGTTCCTTTTCCTCATTCAGAAAACAGTTATGGAGCTCCTACTGTATGTCAGGCAGAAGGTCACTGCAGCAGACAATGACCCAAGTCCATTTTCAACTACCCCCACTTGCAGAGCCCTGTAAGTTCACCTGTGCCCTTCTGTATGGAGCCAGGGTCAGGCTCTGTCTCCATTCCCCCAGTGGCTCTCTCTAAGCCATTCTCTTTTTTCTTTTCAATCAAATTCCTGGCCTACTTATAAAGGCACGTGACCAAGTTCTGGCTAGTGAGATGTGAAGGGAAATCTGGGAAGGGGACACTTTGGGGAATAACAATAGGGCAGGAAAAGTCCCTTTTCTTCTGATATTATTTCTGTGTGAGACACCAGGGGCTATAGCAAGACAATGGCAGAATAAAAATGTGGGGTTGGGAGGGAATCTGGTATCTGATGACATCACTGAGCTACCGAATTAAGTGGTTCTGGGTCCCCTGAACTTCCTGATAAGTGAAATGGTCAGCGCCCTTATTGTCTAAGCCTTTGGGTTGGGTTTTCTGTTGCTCACAATTGCGGGGTGTCTAACAGATGTGGATGCCCAGTAAACACTGATACTTGGATTGGCAGCTAATGCCTCCTGGAGAGATGGTCCAGACCAACCAGATGGGTCCACGTAGAGTGAGGGCACTGTGTTCTTTGTCTGGTTTCTCATGGGCTTGGACACTGGGGTGACTGGGCTCCAGGGGACTGACTTACTGGCGATGACCAGATTCACTTGAGAATGATAAGAATTGGAAAGTCAATTTATTAATTTGCATTTGAAATCTAACTCCTGTCCGGACATTCTCTCTCTGTAGACAAACCTTCGTGGGATGCCAGTGTTAACTAGAGAACAGCTGGGTGAGCTTGGAGCTGCAGCCGGAAGTAGGAGACTTAGTTCTTAGTTGAGTAATCGTAGTGGCTCATCTCACCCAGCCCCCATGGACCGAGGCCTCTGTCTCCATCCAGCCAGGCAATCTGCACTTCCCCGTTCTTGCCTTGCTCTCTCTGTGCACGCCATGCTCTCTGCCCGGAACACTGTTTCCTAGCCAACCTTATTCTCTTGGCTGACTTCTGTTTGTTCTTCATATAGCAGTTTAGTGTCACCACCTCCAGGAAGACTTCCTTGACTGTACTCTCTCCCCTTAGGCTGTATCAGATCCCCTCCCGGATTGCTAGAGTCCTTTGTGTTAAGTGTTTCATTTCTCCTACTGAATTGTAATTGTCTATTGACTTGCTATCTCTCCCTCAACTGAGAGCTCCCAGGAGGGCAGGGACTGTGCCTGTCTTGGTTCCTATTGTATCCCCAGTTCTGAGGGCTTTGCTTGCCCTTCTAGGTGATCAATACATGTTTATTGAATAAAAAATGAATGAATGACTGTGAAGATATTTACAGAGCCTCTCCTCTCCCATCATACTTAGGTGGGTGCTACCAGTGACCTCTCGTGCGTGTGTGTGTGTGTGTGTGTGTGTGTGTGTGTATTTTTTTGGTGTATGTGGATGGGTCAGTTGCTGAATGAAGTTTTCAGTCCTTTTGTAGTTACTTAAATTCCTTAGCTGGTTATTTGCAGCTACTCCCAGTGACCTGGGAGTCCTGGTTGGAATTCAAACAGCCCTGTGTTTAAGATTCCTTGTCCTATCACTTGGTTGTGACCTTGGCAGATTTTCTTAATGCTTGGGAGCTTTGGTTTCACCTCCTGTGAAATGGGGCTGATGGCAACACCCGGTTTCATAAGGTTATGGAGAGAATTAAATGAAAAGATGCATGTGGATACTTTCCACCGTGCCTGAAATACACCAAGCGCTCAATGAATGGTCTTAACTATGATCACTCTGAAGCTTTGCGCCAGTCCTTTGGGCTGGGCCGGCGAGGGGAGTGCTGTTCCTAGGACTGTGGCCGACACTCTGCCCCTCATCACAGAGGAAGGGAGAACTCGGGCTTCCGCCTAGCATTTCCAGTGATTAAGCTTTTCCATAAATAGGTGTTTTTTTTTTTAAACAAAAACATAAAATGTAAGAATGTTTGAATCCAGCCCAAGAATGTATGTTATGTTCTTTAAAAAGGAAACGTCAACAGAGTGTTGGGTGACAACCAGTCTCATGCTGATCTTTCAAACACAGCACAGAGGGCACTTCATGGAAAATATTTATAAAGAACCTTATCTGAGGGAAGTGAGTTCTAAGTTTCCTTCTAATTCAGAAGACACGGGATCAGAGCATTAGACTTGGTAGCAAGACTTTTGCAAGGAGCATTGTGAAGGTTGGAAGGACACAGCCACTCCCTCTGGAGCCCTGTGGGGAGGCCTTAGAGAGGCAGCCTGGACTGGTGGGGGCACGGGGCGACTGGCATCACAGCTGACTCTCAGGGTACAAACGCGGCCACCTCCTTGCACAGGTTGCTGACTCCAAGTCTCATTTTGCCCATCTGTGAAAGGGGCGTAATTATGGGTAGTTATCTAACAAGAGAGATACAGAGAGTGAGTGCAGGAGACACACGTGGCGGGCGCCTGGCACACGGTGCCCGTCAGGGAATGTTGGCAGTTTTCCTCCCCCTCCCCCTTCCTCCTTCTCCTTCTCCTCCTCCTCCTCCTCCATGACTACTTCTTTTATTACAACTCCTTCTACCATCACTTCTTTCGTTACTACCACTACTTCTACTATGACTTACTGCATCACTAGTAGCACTATTTCTGTTACTAATTCTATTACCACTGTCGCCACTTTGTCTATCGCTGTGACTACTGTGATTTCTTCTATTAGCACTACTTCCTTTGTCACTGCTTGTCTGTTTCTTCTCTCCTCCTCCTCCTCCTGCTGCTACTGCTCCATCACTATTGCGTCTACTATGACTTCTATCACCACGACTACTTCCACTACTTTGAATATTGCTACTACTGTACGATTACGTGAGCTCATCATTACATCAGTCGGATCATTCTGTGAATGGGGAAATGCTGGCTGAGAGACAGGAAAGAACCTGCCCAAGAGCGGAAGTTGCGGGGGGCGGAAGTGCCCCCAGAACTGGGTCCCCTAACTCCTAGTGCAGGTTCCTCCCTTCCTCCGGGAACGGCACTGTGTGCTGCAAGGTAATTCAGGGTCATGCAAACGGAAGGTAATTCACTAGTTAGAGACGAGACTCGGGAAATGTACTGGCTGTGTGACCTGGTGACTCGTTTCACCCCTCTGTACCTCACTTTCTCACCTGCGCACTGGGGGTCAGCAAGGGCCTGTCATGGGCTGTGTGGGGACTAGATGAGTCAGTACAGGTCAGAGTGCTGCTGCCAGGGACCAGCCTGTTCCCAACATCACTTGCCTTGTCCCGAGCCCCAGCCTCTGTCCACCCCGTGTCTCCAGTTCTCCATCAGCAGAAGGAAGGGATACCTCAGCCACTGCCCGGACAGGTGTCAGACTGGAAAGCCAGGTGGTGCAGTTCCCTGACTTGTAGGTACCACTGGCTGACAACTCGAGCCATCTCTGTCTGTCTGTCTATCTGTCTTTCCCTCCCCATCTCCTTCCAGTCTCCCCTCTCACTCGCCTTCCCTCCCAGTCTCTTCTCCTCACCCCCTTAGTCTCCGCTGCTCTGTGTTGTGGCCAGGACTGGGGTGCTGGCTGGGAAGAGCATGCTTACTTTGAATAAGTGCTGTGGTCCTTTTTTTTTATCTTCACCAGAGGACATTTTTTCATTTTTGTTCAGACAGAATGGGGGAAGGGGGGAGAGAGAGAGAGAGAGAAACATCGACGCTAAAGGGACACATCGAGTGGCTGCTTCCCGAGGTACGTACCCTTGACTGGAATCTAACCCACAACTCATTGGTCCACGGGTCGACGCTCTGATCACTGAGCCAAACTGGCCAGGGCAGTGCTGTGGTCCTTGATGCGGTGTCATCAGAGGTCAAGAGCACAGATGCTGGACCTTCTTGCGTATAAATCCCAGCTCTGACACTTAGCTGCTCTGTGACCTTGGGAAGGTGACTTTACCTCTCTGAGCCTTGGTTTCCACATCTGTTGTAGGGGGTTAAGGAATTGAATAGATGTAAAGCTCTTAGTACAGTACCTTGCACATTCTAAGTGCTAAGTTACAGAGTGCCCCTAGGTGGCCACAGCCTTAGATGGGACAGCTCTGGGACTGCAGGGACATGTTTTTGACTGTTTAGGTGTGATGCTCCTTCTGACTTGTTTTCTGAGACAGGCTGCAGAACAGGGAACATGAGCTGGAAGAGAGCTTGCAGACCTTGTCAGCCCCCTTATTTACCGGTAGGGATTCTGAGGTCAGGGATGGATGCGCCTTGCCTAAGCAAGTCACTAGGCTGCAATTAGCACTCAGTGCCACTGAAAAACAAAATTTTCAATTTTATTTAATTTAAAATAATTTAAATGTTAATAGCCTCATGTGGCTAGTGACTCCTGTATCAGATAGATTTATAGCCTTAGAAAATTGCATCCTCTTAACCTTACTGAGGACGTTTCACGTCCTTACCTGACAAGCAGCAAAGAAGGCAGAGAAACAGACTTGTTTGAACTCTCTTCCCTTCCCACCCAGGGACCTGTTTTCTGCCCCTCTTCTAGGTCTCTCTTCACATCCTTTGTTTGATTTCAATCCACTTGAAGGTCTTTGTTTGCACATTGTGAAGATTGCTGACTCTCCTTTGCTCATCTGTGCTGCTTGCAAACATCTAATTTTCTTATCTGCAGACTAGTGATCTCTTATGTTTCATTCATAAGGCATTCATCTAAACCTTGCACTTCAGCTGCTCTCATTTCCACAAGGAACTAGCAATTCAGCTTCCCAGGGGTCCACACTTCGGTTTCTCTCATGCCATCCCCATCACATTGCTGTGATTAACCATCATAATTCTCCCTCTATGTAATCGTCTCTTCCTGCCTGGATGAGCCAGCTGCCTCTCCAGCCACCTGAAAGGAGGATGCCTGGTGCTCCGCCTGCCACAGAGGTGATTTTACTGTGTGTGCTGGTAATGATGAGAAAGCGCCAACCTGTTATTAATAATGAGAGAGCGGCTTGGAGCCTTGAGTCAGTGCTTCTGCTTCTGAAGATGTAATTGTAGATAACAGCCAGCCTGCACCCCCACCCCACCCCCACCTGTCAGAATGACATCTAGGTTAGGGCCCTTCTTAGCTAACTTAGATTCAAATTTTTCTTTCTTTCTTTCTTTCTTTCTTTCTTTCTTTCTTTCTTTCTTTCTTTCTTTCTTTCTTTCTTTCTTTCTTTCTTTCTCTTTCTCTTTCTCTCTCTCTCTCTCTCTCTCTCTCTCTCTCTCTCTCTCTCTCTCTTTCTTTCTCTCTCTCTCTCTCTCTTTCTTTCCTTCTTCCTTCCTTCCTTCCTTCCTTCCTTCCTTCCTTCCTTCCTTCCTTCCTTCCTTCCTTCCTCCCTCCCTCCCTCTCTTCCTCTCTTCCTCTCTGCCTCCCTCCTTCTCCCTCCTCTCTTCTTTCCTTCCTTCCTTCTTTCCATTCTCTTTCTTCCTTCCTTTGTTTTTACTATTACTTATTTTCAAAAAGTTACCATGTAATTTAAAATTCCTTTAATTTTTCAATTAGAGTTGACATTCAATATTAGTTTTAGGCATACAGCATAGTGATTAGACATTTATATAACTTACAAAATGATTCCCCCACTAAATCTAATACCCATCTGGCACCATGCACAGTTGTTACAATATTATTGACTATATTCCCTATGCTGTACTTTAAATCCCTGTGACACTTCTTAATCCCTTCACCCTTTTCAACCAGCCCCCGGATTCTCTGAAAGGGGATTTGGGTCCAAAGGAGTTATTCAGAAATATATGGTGAAGGGAGAAGACTTGACTTTGGGTGGTGGGCACACAATGCGACATACTGATGATGTATCATAGAACTGTACACTCGGAACCTACATGATCTTATTAACAATGTCACCCCAATACATTTGATTAAAAAAAAAAAAAAAAAAGAAAGCGTTCCCAGGAGAACCTGATAAGGAAGTAGGTCTGGGGCAGGAGGAGGTGCCAAGCAAGGGACTCCCAGCCTCAGCCTGATTCCACGGGAGCTCTGAGTGTAAGCTGCACCCGACTTGAAGTGAGAGAGCTGAGTTTTCCCATCCCCTCCCCCAGCTCAGATTCACCCATGGGAGATGTAAGCTCCTAGCTTACTCTCAGCTCTCTGAGCTCACAAGTGACTCCAGCCGCCCAAGGAACATCCTTTGAAGAAAGTTGCAGATGGGGGCTGTAGAAAGAAGCTGGGACAGGGGAAAAGAGAAGAGACCAAAGGGATTCAAGGGAATCTGGGCAGAGCAGACAGTGGACATATCCTCTGCACACCTCAATTTTTCATTGACGAAATGTCCCCTTTGTTTTCCTTTGGGGCCAATCAGCCAGGATCAGGGTTTATCAACTTTTGCACTATTGACATTTGGGGTGGGAGAGATCTCTGTGTAGGGGCGGTCTTCTGCATTGTAGGGTACTCAGCAGTATCCCTAGGTGTGACAACCCACTGATGCCTAAAAATTCTCCAGACAGTGCCAAATGTCTCCCGGGGGCAAAATTGTCCCCCACTGAGAACCACTGGTCAGATGATCTGTTGTCCTCTGGCTGGAGGATGGACGTTTGACCCAGGTTGCAATCATCAGACTCTCCCTCCCAGGAATTTCACTCTTGCTGAGTGAAGCAAGGGCATGTATGGTTGGGGGTGATTAGTCAAGAATGCTATGTCCTAAAGAGACTGAGCCTTGTTTTTTCTCCTCTGATTAGGAGTTTTTCTCTGATTCTGAGTCACCCATATCCTTCAACAAATTCCTTTTCTGCTTAAATGAATCTGAAACAGTTTCTGTTGATGAAAGACTCTTAATGAGTACAGTGATTAATCTGCTACATTTTATGACTTGGTAACTCTAATCCAAGAACTAAAAAGTATCTAGACAGAATGGAATGGAGAACTCTGGTTGGCCTTGATCACTTCTGGTTTCTAACCCTCCACTTTCGCCCTCTTTCCCACCTTCACATACATTCATTTGACAGTTGTCTGTCCCTCTAGGGTATGTTGGATTCGTTAACTAAAATAGAGAGCAAGCCCCATGGAAGAACGCCTCTTGCTTTGCTACTTCACTAAGCACTGGCTACTGAAAAATTCCTTGCTTCAGAAGACATCATCTTACTAGGGGACGTCTAGCTGGATTTGGTCCACAAATTTATCTTTCCCATGTCTCAGATACAGTTCTTTCTCTCCAAAAAAGGAATTGTTAATTTTTTTGGACTTGGAGACTACCCATTCTGTTTTCCTGGAAAGCTATCTAAGACTCTGGAATTGTTCCACTCCTAGAGATGTGTGGTGTAGACTGTCCTCTGCGTTTGAGGATGGCTCTATCAGGGATGGTGTGTGTGGCTGACCACATGAGCCCTCCAAGTCCTTTCCCAAGGGTCCTCCTATGCCATCTTCTTTGGCTCGAGCATGGAGCTTTCTGTGTCTGCATGGGCTGCTCTACTGCAGAATATTAGGGGACAGCATTGACGGGAGATCGGCAGTGTTCAGAAGAACTGCCCAAAACGTACTTAAATCATTAGGAGACCTTTTAACCATTTGATGATTTTTGGGGGGGAATTGCCATGAAGAAAAATCTTTTCTTTCTTAAGTATTTGTTAAGACTTACTAGTCCCAATACTAAGAATTATGTAATGTTTTCTTTTTCTTCTTTCCTCCTGGCTGCCAGGGAGCTTACAGCAAAATGTGGCGCTACTCATAGATTCCATGGTATCTGTCCCACCACGGCTCATATGTCCTCTCTTGCCTCTTCCTTCGACTTGATTCACTATTCCTGTATTTATTTTACTAAAACTCAGTGTGCCCTTTGTTGTAGGCTTCTACAAAACCCCTTTGAAAAGGAAGTAGGGTATGAAAAATAAACTCTGTGGGTGTAGTACGTCTTGACTTTTGAGAAGAGGTAACTTTCTAAGGGGGTATTTCCGTGCCCTTAACATCCCAGACATAAAATGACATCATAGGCATGTGTCTATGTTTGCGTGTGCACGTTGGGTGTTGGGGGCGTGGACTGAAGGTCCTCTAAGTCCTTCCTAGTCCTGGTGAGTTTCCACGAGACCTTGGAACGGCCACTGGGGCTCTCTAGGCTTCAGTGTCTTCTTGGAATGTTTTTGACTGGAAGCAGCCCAAGCCCTTGTCTGTTACGAGCTTCTGTAGCACTGACATTGCCTTGGAATTTAATCTTCAAGATGGTGTGGCCTAACAAGGGAGTGAAGAGACATCCCAGGGAATGGGATAAAGCATTTCATAATCCTGCATCTGATAAGGGTCTAAGTATCGAGAATATATAAATCACACTTACAACTCAACAACAAAAAGACAAAAAACCCAATTGAAATGCCGGCAAAGGACTTGCATAGACATTTCTCCAAAGAAGATAAAATGGCCCACAAGCACATGAAACGATAATTGATGTCAAATGTCATTAGGGAAATACTAAATCGAAACCACAATAAGATAACAGTTCACACCCAGTAGGTTGACCATCACAACAACAAAGGAAAATAACAAGTGTTCGTGAGCGTGTGAAGGAATCGGAACTCTCATACATTGCTGGTTGGACCGTAGAATGGTCCATCCCTGTGAAAAACAATTTGGCAGTCTCTCAGCAAGTTAAACAGAATTATCACGTGACCCAGCAATTTCATTCCTGGATATACACCTAAATGAATTGATAACGGTGTTCAAACAGAGCTTGTACAGCCGTGCCTCAGAGACATTGCAGGTTTGGTTCCAGACTGCCACAATAAAGCAAACATAGCAATAAAGCATGACACGTGCCCTGCAAACCAAAAAATGTATAACGCATTTATTGCTACACTATACTGTAGTCTAGTGTGTATCACTAGCACTGTGTCTAAAAAACAATGTATATACTTAAGTAAAAAATACTTTATTGCTAAAAAATGCTAACCATCATCTGAGCCTTCAAGGAGTTGTAATCTTTTAGCTGGTGGAGGGTCTGGCCTTGATGTTGATGGCTGCTGACTGATCAGGGCGGTGGTTGCTGAAGGTTGGGGTCGCTGTGGCAATGTCTTAAGATAAGACAACAATGAACTTTGCTGCATCGAGGGACTGTTTCTTTCATGGACACTTTGTAGTGTGCGATGCTGTTTGACAGCATTGTACGTACAGTACAGCTTCTTCCAAATTTGAGTCAGTGCTCTCAAACCCTGCCACTGCTTTGTCAACTCACTTAATGTAATATTCTAAATCCTTTGTTGTCATGTCAACAATCTTCACAGCATCTTCATCAGGAGTAGATGGAATCTCCCAAAACCACTTTCTTTGCTCATCCAGAAGAAGCAACTCCTCATTCATTAAAGTTTGATCATGAGACTGCGCACTTCAGCCGCATCCTCAGGCTCCACTTCTCACTCTATTTCACTTGCTATCTCCACCACATCTGCCATTACTTCTGTTTGTTTGGTTGTTGTTGTTAATCCTCACCTGAGGACATTTTTTTCCATTGATTTTTAGAGAGAGTGGAAGGGAGGGAGGGAGGGGAAGAGAGAAGAAACACCAATGTGAGACACATCAATTGGCTGCCTCCTGCATGCACCCTGACCAGGGCCAGGGATTGAACCTGCAACCCAGGTATGTGCCCTTGATGGGGAATCGAACATGCAACCCCGTTGGTGTGTGGGCCGGCGCTCTAACCACTGAACCACCCTGGCCAGGGCTGCAGTTACTTCTTCCACTGAAGTCTTGAAATCCTCAAAGTCATCTATGAGAGTTGGGATCAAATTCTTCCAAACTTCTGCTAATGGTGTTCTTTTGACCTCTTCCCATGAATCACAATGTTCTTATGGCATCTAGAATGGTGAATCCTTTCCAGAAAGTTAATTTGTTCAGTGCAGGATTGACACAAACCTTCAACTTGTTAAAAAAAAAAAAAAAAAAAAGCAATATCTGTGAAGTGCATTAAGCGAAGAGCAATAAATAGGAGGTTTGCCTGTACATGCGTGTTCATAGCAGTACTATTCACATTAGCCCAAAGGTGGAGACAACCTAAATATCCATAAACTGATGAATGCGTAAACAAAATGTCCATCCGTGCAACGGGCCATTATTAAACCATAAAAAGGAATGATGTAGGGATACTTGCTGCAACACGGATGGAGCCTTGAAAACACTCTAAGTAAAGCAGCCAGGCACAAAAGGATGAATAGTGTATGATTCCACTATGTGAAATGTCCAGGATGGGCAAATCCATAGAGAGAGAAAAGGGATTAGTGGTTACCAGGGATTCAGGGGAGGTGGGAACGGGAAGTGGCTTTTGGGACCTCCAGATCATAGTGATAGCCACACAGCACTGTGAGAGCACACACAAACTGAACTGTATACCACAAAATAGTAGATTTTTATGTGTACCCCCCCACACACACTCAAAACATCCATGGTGACCACTTTTCTAGATTAAAAGAGATTTAAAAGACAACAACCAGAAAAAGAAAAGAAAAGAAAAGGCATGGCTATTTTCGCTTCAGTAGGATTTGTATTGATGTTTTTATACATAAATATATGTTTAAAAGTAAAGAATAATCTATTTTACTCTAGTGCTACTCAGTGTAACCTACAGACGAGCAGCGTCTGCATCACCTGGGAGCTTGTTAGAAATATAAACCCTTGGGCCCCTCCCAGACCTACCGTGCCAGACTCTCTGGAGGTGGGCCAGGACTATCTGCTTCCCAAGCTCTCCAGGTTCATATACATACAGGGGAGAGGAGCACTGTCTTACAGTTCATTAGGCCAGAGGTTCTCAACCTCTGTGTGGGTAAGAGTCAGCTGGAGGTCTCATCCCACATGTTGGTTCCCGAGTCCAGAGATGAGGACTTCTTAGGTGTGGGTGATGTTCAGGGACTGCATTTCCGAGAGGCATCCAGGAGATTCCTGTGCAGGTGCTCTAAGAACCCCTTTAAGAAATGCAAAAATAACGGAAGGAGAATTGGTTTTCAAACTTTATTGGGCATGAATGTCACTTGGGAAGTTTGCTAAAAATGCAAGTTTCCGGGCTCCACTCCCAGGTGTTCTGATTCAATCAGACTAGGACAGGGCCTGGGGACCTGCATTTAAAATAATCGCCTCAGTTCGTTCTGATTAAGGGGGATGGGTTAGGAAACCACATTTTGAAAAACACTTGCAGAGAGCAAGCTCTCTGAGGATACAGAACAGCTTTCTACTCCTGCTAGACTACAGCTATGGCCTCGACCTAATAAATTGGGATGAACTGGGATGGTTGACAAGTCAGTAACTTTTGACTCCACAGTTGGCCCTTTGCATCTGTGGATTCAAGCAACAGTGGATGAAAGTCCGAGGTTGGGAATCCGCAGTTGGGGAACTGCATTTGCGAACGCAGAAATAGTTTTTCACCCGTGGTTGGTTGAATCTGAGAATGCGAAACGTTTGAATCCAAAACCTGCAGACGCGAAGGGCCGACTGTACTTCTTGAGAAGTCTGCATATAAGTGGGCCCAGGCAGTTCAAACCGTGATGCTCAAGGGTCAGCGGCACAGCACACGTCGAGGTGCCCATCGCCAGCCCTGCTGCACGGGGAGATGGTCCTCAGCTTGGGAAGCAAGCCACACGGTTCCCAAGTCCAACATTTCCTCGTGGAGCTCTGCCCGCAGGCCCCGGGATGACTGACTGTTTGCTTTGCGTCTCTGGTATGCGCCTGGTGTAATATTTACCAACTGGTCGGCTCTGTGGACACAGCGGGCCGTGAGACTGTCTGTGTTTGCCCCACTCCGCTTCCCGGCGGGGCCCGTTTCCATGGCGACGGCCTTTCCTGTCAGCAGCCTCCGAGGGAGGTTTAAAAGAACACACTGTTGGGTAGGGCTGTCTGGAGCCTAATGGGGCCGGATTTTTCTCTTGGATCCTGAACAAGGAAACAGGAGCAAGTCCTTCACGAAGCATTCTCACTGTCTTTTCCTGCGCCCTGGGAACCTCTGGGCTTTGTGCTCTCCATCAGCCAGCGAGGTTTGATGAGTGACTTGCGAGGAGTAGGAAGTTCCCCCCGAAGGCCTGGAACCGGATCGGGCGTCTTTTTTGCCCTGCGATCATCTGAATTTGACCTGTCAGGTAGTTCCTCCTCTCCTAGATAGCTCCCTCAAATTTCCCTTCTCTGCTTGGTGTGGTCCTAAACATTTCAGATCTGGGGGATCCTAGCAGCTCCCAGAGTGCTCTCCCAGACCACAGAGTCACCGTCCCCAGGTCCCTTAGCGTGGCACTGGGTGCCGTCACACTGGAAGCAGCGCAGGCCTGGCCGGTGGAGACATAACACCAGCTGCAAATGCCATCGTGAATTTAGAGAACCTTAAAATAGTAAAATGAAGCAGGTGAAATTAATGTTAGTAAAATAGTTTATTTAGCTCAGTGTATCCCAAATATTATCATTAACGGGCAAATGATATAAACATATCAACGAGGCATTTTACTTTCTTTGTTTCTACTGAGTCGTCAAAATCTGCTGTATGTTTTAGGCTTGTAGCAAATCTCCATTCCAAATTGTGTTGTCCCTCGACTTTTGATGTTTGAAGGGCAAAGTCTGAACCTAGCTGAGCTTCTAGGCCTCTGAGCGGGCTGTTTCTGTCTATCTGCATTCTCATCCATTTCCTGTGTCAGACAACACCGACACTCAGATGGATATTATCTCACATCAGACAACACTGAGAAGCTAAATGAGTTGATTAAACACACACAATCCCTCCCCCCCCCCCAATGAAGTGCAACATTTACAACATATGTCAAAAATTTTTTAAAAAGTTCTGCTGTTTGGGGTAATCCTGGCAACCCTTCCCTCTACTAGCCATTATAATGAGCTGTTATGAAATCAGGGAGAGATATTGTATTAGAACAATGGAGTTAATGAATTAAGGACTTGCTCTGGTCTGCCCTTTGAGCCTGTGCCCGGTGACTCACTGTCCTGGTGAGGGCACATCACACCCCTGGGATGTATGTCTTGGTGTAGGTGAAGAAACCTACACGCAAAGTTGGAGAGACCTGGGTTCAATCCTAGTTCAGCCACTTCCTAGCTGTGTGAACCTGAGTAGGTGAGAACCTCTCTCAGGCCCTCAGTGTTCTCACCTGTAAAATGGGGTACTAGTGGTACTGCCCCTCTGGGATGTTCTGAGCTTTTACTGGGATACTATGACACCAGGACACCAGAGTGTGGCATCTCCTTTGGTGACAGTTATGCACATCAGTCCTCCTTGACCTAGAGTGATCTGGGTGTAACGTTCTTTAGCTTTAAGACTGTTCCTGGGCTCTGAGACCAGGAATTCTTCAGGATCCCATTCCTGGGCTTCCTTCTCCCTGAGTTTCCAGCGGGTTTTGCATTTGGTGACATCTAGTGGTTGGATGAGGTAGTTGTCAAAGCAGAGTGTAAAGCCTCAGATTCGTTCTTCCCTCCCTGTTCTAGGTCCCCCATCCATTCCTGAAAAGCTGGCCCCTCCTGTCTGCCACCTTCATGTCTCTGTTCCTCCATCTGTCTGGTTTCAGGCAGCATCCATCTTCCCACATTCCTCCGAAGTCAAACCTACCTGGTCCCCGACCCATGCCCTCTCCTCCAGACGGGCACTGCTAGGACGACTGGAACTGGGGTTTCCATGCTGGTGATTGAGAGTGTTCCCTCGGCCTGGAGCCCCATGGTCATTTCCTCTGCCTGTCATTCTTCACATATCACCACCCACCTGGAATCTTCCCTGCTCTGCCCAGATCAAGCCAAGCACTTGCTTCTCTGGGGTTTCAAGACATTTATTATTTCCCTTTATTTTAACCCTTAAAAAAATCTTTTCATTTAATCAACACTATTTACTGAAAACTCTCTATATATCAGATACTTATTATTACATTGAATTGTAGTAATATACTCACATGTCTGAGTCTGCATTAAACAGTGAGTTTTCCCCCTCCCCTTTCCTCTCCCTCTTGCCCCAACTCTCTCGTTCTTCCTCTTTCATATTCCAGGTGCCCACATACAGCATCTTCTAAACAACAAGGCATGTTTCAATGTCTTCTTTGGGTTAAACACAGAAGAGCCATAATGCAGAGAACATCAGTCCCCTTTGCTCTTGAGATGGGTAACATATTTGGCCAGTCAGAACTGGCCTAGCACTCTTCAGATCATACCCTAAGTGATCTCAGATGTGATCAAGAATCAGAATGGACACAAATCTTTGGCTAGTTCAACTTGAGACAACATAGCAAAATAAGTAACCAGATAATTGGAGGGAAAGTGCAATGGATTTTTGGGTGTAAAGGTCAAGAGAACAGGAAGTTATAATGTGGACATTGACCAGTTCACGTTTCTGCTTTAGAAAAAGTAAGCTCCCCCAAATGCAGTGACTTCCAGTATTTTGTCTGTCCCTCACCTACAAAACCCAAGACCCCCAGGATATATACGTATATTGTTTACAAATTATATGTGTCCTTCTTCAGTAACATGTTAGTTTAGTTATAAAGCATATAAAAGAAAAATTTAAAAACAAAGTGGAAAAGCAAACATATATAAGTGTCTAATGCTTTCCTCCTGTACCCAGGGGTCCATCTCTGTCCTCTGGGCTGTGCTGTGCCACTTTGAGGAGCACGGGTTAGTCCTGGCATCCTGTGCCTTCTGCCATCTGGGCCCATGGCTCTGGCACAAACTCTTCTCCAGCAGTCTTGTTTACTCACACCTCCTGAACACGCTGACACTCTCCCTGCCTTGTTCATGCATTCCCACCCTCCTGGAACTCACGTTCTCCTCCGTGACTATCAAACTCCAAAACCTTTGAAGATCTGGCCCCAGATCCTTCCATTTCAGAAAACCTCAGGGAAACTGAGGTCCAAGAGAGTAGGTTACCGTGCAGGTTAGACTGCAGGGAGGAAGGGGGAGGTTTCCCAACTGATTGTTCATTCATTCAATAGATATTTCTTGAAGACTAGCCCTGTGCCAGGTATGGAACATATCCTAGCAAGCACTCAAAGGCTGGTGAGACAGGGTTTACTGCCCTTGGAGTATTTGGAGGCTGGAATGATATTTGAATAAACTATGAAGTCAGTTAGATTTCATGTCATGGTCTGGTTGGGTAAGCTGGTCTCTGGAACTAGACATGTCTTGATTTAAATGGCTTTAGGCAAGACTTTGTTTCTGAACCTCGGTTTCTTTATCTGTAAATTGGGACTCTTAATATCCACCACATAGGACTGTTGTGAGGATTAAATAAGATGATGTAAGTAGGATAACCAACTTATACCAGCTTGCCTGGACTTTCCTGATTTTAGCCCTGAAAGTCCTTCATCCTGGGAACTCAGTCAGTTGAGAGCAAACCTAATGGTTGGTCTCCTTAAATGTAGGGTGAGAGACCCTATCACCTCGCAAATGCTCCATAAATGCTTGTTTCTGTCTCCTGCTTCTTTGTTCAGGCTTCTGTTAGAGGGTAACTTCTCAGTGCATTTGACTGGGAGACTTTTATTTAAGTCCAAAGGAATGAATTTATAATGATAAATTTTCAGATATAGCAAGGGGATGCTGGATAACCCCTGAGACAGGAGACGTTCCCTTTTCACGAATTCTGCAAGGGTTATTGAGTGTTTGCTATGTGCAAGGCTCTGGGACAGGCGCCTGGGACACTGCAGGGAACAAACAGAGCCAGCCTTCCTGCTGGCAGACGGGTGAACGCCAGCTCCTGACCCACCTTGTTTGTGTGGAGCTGTGGCACTTTATCATGAACTCCTAAACAAAAACCCTGGAATCATCTGTCCTTACATTTTCCCCATTCCTCACCAAACAGAATATCTGAGAATATCTGAGAGCTGTTACTAATGTCCTTTTCTCAAGATGCTTTTAAAAACTCAAAGAACATAGGAAATGGGTGAAGTGCTGAGAGGCATGCCTAGAATTTAGCAGGGTTGCCAGGCCAGGACACAAATGTCCCCTCAGCCATCTGGGAGACTTCAGAAACCTTCTAGGGACTTTGTGTCCCAGTTGTTGTGCAGAGAGGCCAAGCTGTGGCCTCTGTCAGCATTCCTGCTGGGTCCCTCGAGGAGCCCTCCATTCTGATGTGATCCGTCATGGTTGAAATTGTACCAAGGGATGGCCTGGAGAATGATCATTGCTCAGCGAACAGCTTCGGCCGCCAGGCGTGGAACTGGCCCGAGCAAGAGCAAAGTGTGTATTGGTTTTGGCCACAAAGTCAGAAAAAGAATAGTCAGTGAAGAGTCCCCTTGGGCAGATGGTCATCCCTGTTTGGGGATGGAACTTTGTCACTAGTGCTAAATGGTCTAAAAGTTGGGGACCTAAGTATAAATCTAGAGGAGTGTGTGTACGTGTGTGTGTGTGCGCGCGCGCGCATACATGTACATGTACACACGTGTGGTTATGGGGGCCTCTGGGAGGCAGCATGGACACTATTTTAGAACCCAGTGTTGCATTCAGTCCTGGCTCCACCAGTGCATAGTGTGAATCTTGGGTAAGATACTTAATGCCTCAGTGTCTCCATCTGTAAGATGGGGATAGCGTATGGATTTGTTGTGAAGACCAAACTACCTTATTTCATGCTTGGACAACTGGCATTTTAACATCTCATAATTCAAATCCTCCAAGCAACAATGTATTCGTTTGTTAGGGCTGCTGTAACAAAGTGCAACAAATCGAGTGGCTTACACGATGTATTCTCTCGTGGTTCTGGAGGCCAGAAGTCTGAGCTCAGGTGCTGGCAGGGCCACGCGCCCTCTGAAGGCGCTAGGGAAGGTCTGTTCCAGGCGTCTCTCTCAGCTGCCGGTGGTTCGTTGGCTTGTGGCAGCAGAACTCCAGTCCTCACATAGTGTCCTCCCTGTGTGGGTGTCTGTGTCTTCACACGGCGTTCTTTTCCTATGGACACCAGTCATATTGGATCAGGGGTCCCCCGTACTCCAGTGTGACCTTATATTAACTTCACTGATTACATCTGTAATCTGCAATGACTCTGCTCCCAAATAAGGTCACCTTCTGAAGCACTGGGGGTTAGGACTTCAAAATATCAATTTTGTGAGGACCCAATTCAACCCATAATAAGGGTTTTATTATTATAATTTATAACATTTCTTCTTTTTAAATTAATGATGTGTCTCATAAGTGACAGTACCTTAGAATTAGTGAAATCCAGTGTATATACCTATGAGCACTTAGCACAACTGCTGCTGTATAGTAAACACTTAACTAATGGTAGTGACAGTTGTTATCACAATAGTGAATACATTCTTTGTATTTTATTACCTGTGAAGTTGGAACAAGAATACCTGCTAGGCAGAATTCTTTTTTTAAAAAACAACAACAACACTATAGTTACCATGCTGTCCATTACATCCTCATGACTTAATTATTTTATACTGAAGTTTGTACCTTTCAACCCCCTTCACACGTTTCGTCACCCTGCCCCCTGCCTCTGGCAACCACTGATCTGTTTTTTGTGTTTGTGTTTTGCTTTATTTTTAGTTTCCACATGTAAGTGAGATTAGATGGCATTTGTCTTTCTCTGTCTGACTTATTTCATTTAGCAAATGCCTTCAAGATCCATCCATGTTGTAAATGGAAAGATTTCCTTCTTTTACATGGCTGAGTAATATTCCTGTGTGTGTGTGTGTGTGTGTGTGTGTGTGTGTGTGTGTGTACACTCTTTCTGTATCCATTCATCCATCTATGGGAACATAGGTTGTTAGGTTGTTTCTCTGTCTTGGCTGTTATAAATAATGGTGCAGATATCCTTTTGAGTTAGTGTTTCTATTTTGTTTAGATTAATACCCAGAAGTGGAATTGCTGGATCGTATGGTAGTTCTATTTTTAAGTTTTTGAGGAACATCACGCTGTTTTCCACAGTGGCTGCACCAATTCACATTCCTACCAGCAGTGCACAAGGGTTCCCTTTTCTCCACACCCTCACAGACACTTATCTCTTATCTTCTTGGTGATATCCATCCTGACAGGTGTGAGGTGGTATCTCATTGTGGTTTTGGTTTGCATTTCCCTGATGATTAGTGATGTTGAGTATCTTTTCATGTCTGTTGGCCATCTGTATGTCTTTTTGGAAAAATGCCTATTCAGGTCCTCTGCCCATTTTTAATTGGGTTGTTTTGTTGTATGAGTTCCTTATATATTTTGAATATTAACCCCTGAGTAAACTATGGAAACCAGCAATGGTGATGCATGACTGGAATTCAATGGGGAAATGATTCCAAACACACACCACACAATGACCCCATGGAGGGGTAAGGGAGCCGGGGTATTTGTACACTAACTTCCGAGAGCCCTTGCAGGAGGGCTGCTCCCAGACATGTTAACTCCTCTGCACTCTGACCTGCTGGGTGCTCTGGCAGGCTGACTGTCTGCAATCTAGAAAAGGAAAGTCCTCTGGCGCAGAAATGCAGAATCCAGCAGTTAGAGGCTCGCAGGAGCTTACAGGAAGGTCTGAGGATGTGGATAGTGCCTTGTCAGTGTCTGCGTCAGGGAACCCCAAAATGACTGGGGGCTGTGCCCACAACAAGGTTATAATTTTCCAGGATTTTTGTAACTTGGGAATGTTCACCTTTGTGGCCAGCGTCTCCAGGGTGGCCGTGGGCCTCATATGGAGCAGGTGCCCTGACCCTAAGCAGCCAAGGGCCATTTCTCCATCAGCTTGCTGCTTTATAGTCACTTTAACATTTTAAAAGTTAAGTCTTTCTTCTTTTGACCATCCTGTACATTCGGCCTTTGAAGAAACCCGGGTCATGGGACCTAGGCATCTTTGTCTTCAATGGCTCTTCTCCATTAAGAAACACACACACACACACACACACACACACACACACACACTGCAGTTATTCAGTGTAAAGAGAAATATATTAACAGCATGTAGTGTAACACTTTCATCAACCTAAAAGTTTATGTTTCTTTTTATTATGAAAATAATTAAACCATGTTCAAAGTCCCCTAAAAGTATTGCCATGGGCCTCTTGTGTCTGCTGGATAACTTGGCCCTGGAGACACATACTGGGAGGGGCAAGGTGACTGGTCTGGCTCATCTTTACAGTCCGGTTTCCCGGTAGGATGACACACGCCTGCTGCAAGCATGTGGGCAGTGACGCTCCCGGGGTCTCTGGTGGGAAACGTGAAAAGATGTCGCATCCATGCAACTGAGCCTCTAACAGAGTGAAGCCACTGTTAGGGAGTGATTGTTTTGCTAGATGCTGAGGAATTACAAACGTTCAAAGACCTTGTTTGCAGGCCGGGGTACCACTTCTCCTCAAGGCATCTTTGAAATGCAAACTGGCTCTCTCCGCAGACTCAATGCATCTCAGCCTTGAGGATAAATGCTTCAAACTGGCAGCAGACTCACTTGAGTTCGGTGCCTGGCTTTCCGACAGATTAATTAAATCGATTGCTGGCTGTTTGCCTTTGTGGCCCTCTCTCCCTTGTTGGTTCACACTGACCTCCTCCAACCATCACAGCGATTCAACATGCTGGCCACACCGGCGCGTGAGGCTGACTGCAGTCCTGTCTGCTTCCATAAGGAGCCACTGGGCACGGGCTGGAATGCCAAACCCCTTTCCTTTCTGATGGGTTTCTGGGTTTCTTTAGGGCCAGGAGCCCTGGCGTGCCATTGGGTTGAGCAGATACCCCAGCAGGCGGGGCAGAGCACAGGGCAAAATGAATCCACACCTGCTCTAGTAGAATCTGTTTGGGGGTGGTGAGAACCACGGATCTGAGTTTCCATTGGGGCCCCTCATGCACAAGCTGTGTGGCTTTGCTTTGGGGGAGTCCTTGCTTCTCTTGGTGTTGCATCTGCAAAATGATAATAATGGATGCTGATATTTATTGAACTCTTAAGTTGCAGCAGGTACTGCTCTAAATACTTTGAGTTAACCTTTTCATCCTCACAGCAGCAGAGGCCGAGGCTCAGAGAGGTGAAGTGTCTCAGCCAAGATCAGAACTGGCCAGGGCTGACCCCAAGGTTCAAGGCTACACTTGACTTTGAGGTTGTGTTATCCCAGAGTGGCCATCAGGGATCACTCAAACTCGCTGTTTTGAGGTGGTGGATTTTACCATCTGTCCTGGTGGCATTCACTTTTTCCCAGGTGTAGTGGAAAATTCTAGTCACAATGTTTTCAGCATAGTGTAGTGACTATGCGCACAGACACTGTAGCCAGCCAGCTTGCCTGTGTTTAAATCCTTTCCTGCTACTGACTAGCTGTGTGGCCTCGGGCAAATAACTCAACCTCTCTGTGCTTTGTTTTCCTTATCTGCAAAATGTAGCCAATCATTATAAAACCTGCCTCATAGAGTTATTGCAAGCATTACAAGAATTAGTTCTTGCGAAGTGTCTCGAGAAGTGCCTTGCACGTAGAAAGCATGATGTGTTGGTTAAAATATTTAATTATCCTTCACAAATAAACATGTAATTCTAGGAACTGAATCAAGGAGCTGTGTCTAACATTAGCTTAATCTGGAATAATGGTGTTGCATTCTTGGTGTTGCAAATGATATAATTAGGTGTTGCAGGACTGGGAAGGTGGGGGGACTCTACATCCTGTGACCCATTGCACCTCATTTTATGTAATAATTAACAAGAAAAATTCGCAATTAAGAGTGAAAGTGAAAACAGAGGGTGTGCTTTATGTTAATCAGAATTTTCTTATTTTGAAAAAGAGTGTTAATCTGGTTCTTGTGAAAATGCTGCTCCCCTATGGCAGAGGGCCCTTGAGGGGTTTGTAATGGTGGGTCGTTTAGGGTGAGGGCCAGATACTCAGGGGAGAGGCTCAAGGAGCTGACTGGTGCACGCCTGGAAGGCAGCATTAGCTCGTACTCAAGCCTGGAAAACAAAAATTGGAGCTGGAGTAAAAGAAGAAAATCTCACTAGTGATCTTGAGAAAATTGGACGAAGTCCTATTGGGAACCAGTAAGCAAAGAACACTTAGACGTGCCTTCAAGGGCTTTGGAAACTGCCCCAGGCCAGAAGGATGCTTATGGCAAAATTAAGAAGTCAGATCAGCCTGAGACTTTTCCAGAGAATGGGTACTTCCAAGTTAGAGCATCTTTTTTCCTTTTCTTGGGTGTGTCCCTTCCAGGTGGCTCCCAGCTGGCTCCTGGTGCCTCCCAGTGACCCCTGGAACTGGTCCCTGGCCTGTGTCGCCAAGACCTGGCCCCATGGACTTCAGAACTTCCTGTCCAGCTCCACTCTTGCCTGTGACTGGCCCAGATGCTGCCAGGCTTGCAGTAGATTGGTTGTGACGCCTGCGTTCTACTTGGTGACTTGGCATGACTAGAAAGGCGAAAAGAGGCGGAAGAGGGAGTCACAGAGCCAGTGCCCAGAGAGGAGGGCTTACCGGTGCGTGAAAAAGAGAAACACGAAATATTTTATCTAGTGGGTGAGTCAAAATTATTAAGAAGGATCACCAAGATGCTGACAGCGGACACATTTCAAGTATGCTAAGCACTCCCATATTTTATGACTAATCCTTCCAACCATTTATTATCTCTAAGGCTAAGGGTCAATCTCACTTGACCTCTACGTACTTGAGATGCGTCCGTATGTACTTCACACCCGCATGTGAGGTCACTGGTGTTCACCAAAGGGGTGGGGATGAGGCGAGAAAGGGAGGGGATTGAGGGTGCAATGGATATGAATAATGATATAGTATTCATATTGATAATGGCATATAATAATGATGATGTGACATATTAATTATCAATAATTAAGAATAGTAGTTACCGTTTATTGGGAAATTCTGAGGCACCATGGACAGTGCCAATTCATACTGGGTGTCATCTCTTTTGACCATCACACCAACCCTAGAAACTTGGTGGAAATACCCACAAAGAAAACTTTTCTGTTTGTAGGACTTTTAAATCCTGGACTGCCAAGTGAGCATTCACTGTTTTAGTTTTTCACCAAGTACTGAGTAGCGAGGTCTCAGTGTGTGACTGCTAAGGAGCTCAACCCGCTTGGGAAGAAGGGTCTAGAAGGCAAAGAGTAAAGCTTGTGAGGCTGTGTCTGCTTTCAGGCCAGGAGACCAGCACTGAGATGTCACTTCTACTTAGGGATCCTGTGAACTACTGACAACATTGATGCTATTCATCATAAACCCTTATGTGCTGAATTCTTTATATGTTACCTTGTTTAGTTCTCACTGTGGCCTGGCAAAGTAGATCGATCTTGACTGAACAGAAGAGGAAACTGAGGCACAGAGAAGGGGCTGATGTAGGCAAGTGGCAGAGCTAAGGTTTAGACTCGTTGACACCCCTCCCAACCCATGGCATCCTCTGGACCCCTCAGTTCCCTCTGTAGCTTCCCTGTCCCTGTGCTGGCCTGAGACGGCCACCCCCTGAGGCAGGACTGTTGGGGGTCTGGGTTTGGCTTTCTCCTCCTGTGTTGGATGGAGCACATAAGAGAGATGTCACCCAGAGATGTCCTAGAGCCTGGCTGAGGCCCTCAGCCTGTGTGTGTGTGTGTGTGTGTGTGTGTGTGTGCGCGCGCGCACGCTCAGGTGGGGGGAGTTAGCTGAACTTGTGCTCCTTGGGCTGTGAAATGGACTCATGGACCAATATTATAACAAGAAGTAGTACAAGAAGCAATCCACACCTGGCTGGTGTGGCTCAGTGGTTGAGCATCTACCCATGCACCAAGAGGTTGCTGGTTCGATTCCTGGACAGGGCACATGCCCAGGTTGTGGGCCCGATCCGCAGTGGGGGGCATGCAGAAGGCGGCCAATCGATGTTCTATCTCATTGATGTTTCAGTCTCTCTCTCCCTCTCCATTCTTCTCTCTCTAAAAACCAATAAAGACAAAAAAAAAAAAAAAAGAAGCAATCCACAGTTCTCTGTGTTTCTGAATCAAACAAATCTGGCTTGACCCTTCCCACTTGTCAGAACAAAGAATTCAGCCTGGATTATGTTTTGGGGCAGCCCCTCCCCATCCTTGGGGTGGTGTGGGAGCCTGTGGAGTTCACACGGTCCAGAAGCTGTGGGAAGGCCACCTCTCGTCTTGCTCTGGCTGTCATGGTCCCCTGGGCTTCTTGGGGGCTGGCTTTTCCTGGGACTGTTTCTGAGGGTTTGGATGCCACAGATTGAGCCATCTCCCCTTGGACCTTCTTGGCTGCTCCTGCCACCTCCATGGCTGCTTCTAGAGGCAGAAGCCAGGTGCTCCCTGGGCCCTCTCCCCTCAGTGGACAAAGCAGCTCCAAGGCAACAAATCTGCCTGGATGGAGAGAAACCTGGACCTGGAGGACAAAAGTGCTGAGGGTGGGGAAGGGAAAGCACATCTCTCATTCTTTTATCATCATCACAGATAAAGCAATAATCACTGACATTTATTTACTCCCTCCTGTGTGAGAAGTCTGCATTATTTCACCTAATCTTCACTACTGTCCTCTGAAATCATGCTGTCACGGTCATCCAACTTTGCAGACAGGGAAACTGAGGACTGGAGAGGTTAGGTAGTTTGTGTGAGGTCGTGGAGCTGGTAAATGGTCCCTCCAAAATTCAAACCCAGGCAGGCTGACTCCAGGACCTACACACTTAATTACTATAAGGACTTCCTGTCTGCAACATAATGATTTAAGGTGACTCGTTTGCCCAACTTCTGTTGGGTTGGTGACCCTCTGTTTTAAAAATGTCATGTCCTCTTAATATCTCTGTGAGCTTATACGTATTAAAGATGCAAACAGATATTCTCATGGATTAGCGGAGAGTACTACAAAACAGCGTGTAATAGATGCTAGGGCAGTGGGGAGGGGTGTGCTCACCTTGTTGATTGACATGGGAAATTGCAGGAATGGTCACAAATTCTTTCTTGTCTTTGCAATGTGACTCTGAAGCTCCTCCCATTAGGAGGCGGAGTCTGTCTCTGCCCTTGAATCCAGGCTGGCCCTGTAGTCTGCCACACAGTGGAATGCTGTGTAAGGGGAAGGCCTCAGGAGGCCCCACCTACTTTGTCTCTTTCCCAGAACTCTGCTGTGTTTATAAGCCAGAGGATAACGACACATGGCCCAATCTCTCCCATCCCCCCAGCCAAATGACCGGCCACCGTCAGAAACGGAGTCTCCTGTAAGCAGCCAGCAACTGACTGCTGATGCACGCGTGGAATGAGACCAGAAGAGTCTCCTTGCTGAGCCCAGCCCACATTGCCAATCTGTGGAACCATGCGCTAAATCAAAGGTCACTGTTTTAGGCCATATGTTTGGAGGCAGTTTGTTAAGGCAACAAAATCAGCTGACACACTCAGCTTCGTGTCACATCCATTCATCCCAGAGCAGGCCAGAAAGATAGGGCAGCTGAGTCGGAGCGACATTTCTCCTTCCTCTTGGTCCCTGGAACTGGGTCTGTGTCTCAGATACCTGACGCTGTGATTCTATTTCTGAAACCTCAGCAAATGAAATGAACCACCAGTGAGGACTGTGGTCTGGTCCCAGCCCTGACGCCAGCCTGCCATGTGGTTTCCAGTGATTCCCGTATCCAGTCCGGGCTGCAGTTTTTTGCCTGTGTAAGAGTATGAGACCGACAGGTACTTCCTTTGCTCTCTCCCAGCTCTAGTATTTTGTGACTCTGTGATGCATCACTAGGATGGTGTTCCTACCATCCACATTTGATTGGAAAGTTTATTCTGGACCACTGGAGTGGCACAAAATAACAAGATGGCTATATATTTTTAATCATCCACATAAAAAGAAGCAGACCATAAGCGGGCTTAGTGCCACTGTAAGAAAATTCCTTTACTGACAATGAAGCAGAAAAGGTCTGAACTATAAAAGTGCAGGTTTGGAAAGGACATGTTCCAAGTTTCCTGACAAATAAGAGTTTGCATTATTAAAGCCAGAGAGTTTTACAGGCGTTTTGTTGACATTTACAAAACCACATTGCATTTGGCTTTTCTCCTCAAGGCAGAAAAGGGTTTGGTTGGCCTGACTGCGTGAGCTGTATAAAATGTGTTCATTCTTCATTCATCCACTCAGGAGAGATTAACGGTGGATACGTTGTCCGTGGACAGGGCACACATTTACCACCTCCGCATCTTCCCACCTTCCCCTGCAATTTCTCATTCATTCTCAAATGCAGCCCTGGGAACCGAGACGGCATCTGCCTTCACTGATACATGTCACAGGCACCCCTCCTCGGGAGGAACACAAGGATGGGGGGAGCTGCTAAGACAGAAGCCTGGAGATGGAACTTACCAGGGTCTAATTTCACAGGTCTGCCTTCCTTTCTTTCTCGCCCTGTCTGCAGCAGTCAGGGGCCAGCAGGGAAAAGAGCCCATTCAGTGACTTGAGGTAGGGTTTCTCCGCTTCAGCACTATTGACATTTTGGGCCAGATACTTCTGCATTTGGGGGGAACGTCCTGCCCATGTGACGTGTTGCACAGCATCCCTGGCCTCTGCCCACTAGATGCCAGTAGAACTCTCTCCTTCTCCCTCAGTTGTGACCACTGAAAATGAGTCCAGACATTGCCAATGTCCTTGGTCTGCAAAATGGCCCCTGCTTGAGAACCAGTGCTAAGAATTATTCCTCATATCAGAGATTATCTAGAAAGGAGTAAAGAGAACTCTGAAGAATGCCCCAGAGCAGAGGGAGAATATGAGAAGGGGACCCCCGCTGCATGCTGGGATTCAGACTATGTTGGAGAAGGTGTGGCTGAAGCCCACTGTGTGTGGACCTTCTCGGTGACCCTGGGCCAGGGCTGGTCTACAGTTGCTAGACAAGCAGAAAGCAACCAGGGGGGAGGTGGTGTCAGCACGCAGGAAACACTCCTTCCCTTCCTGGTGCAAATGGACAGAGGTGAGAGGCTGACTGCTGGGTGCCTGTGACTCCTCCCAACACACTGCTGGCAACAGCGCTTGGTAGGAACCAGAAGCAAATGGAAAAGTATGGAACTGAAAGAGAAGCCCCTTCTTCCTGCAATGTTTTTCCAGCGCCCTCTACTGACAAGATTTAGCAACACGCCACCTTCAAAAGATACTTTCCCAGAGCTGACAATGAAAAGATGGTCTTGGCCCTGAAAGGCAATCAATTGATGGCTGGCATACTCTTGTGTTGTACTTTCCTCTTAGTCATTTCTGTACCATCCTTACCTGGCACAAGGCTGGCACTTAGTAGATACAACATTAACGTTGACTGAATGATTGAAAGAATGAATGAATGAATGAATGGCAGGGTTTGACTTTTTTTTCTGGAAGCTGTTTTGAAAAATGCAATTTACCACTGGTTTAAATTTTATCTGCAGAATAGAAAATTGGCAGTTTTTAGTTCCTTCAATCCCATTTTTCGATTACACTTAAAATTAATTGAATTAGCTTGTTTATATCTTCCCAAATCTCATCTAACTGATCAATTTGATAAAAATCTATTAAAGAATTGAGCAATTCAGTGGAAAATATTAATTAAACTAATTTGAATTGACCCATTATTGATTAAATTCCCAGTGGAGCGTTGATCTGATAGCCAAAAAAACCACAAAACTGATATCTGTTTTTAAGATCAGAACATTAACCAAAGTATTGCTGGCCAGTGAACAAAATTGCTGCTGAGAAGGCTAAACATATTAATGATAGGAAAATAAGAATTTAGTTTGACTTAGGTGTCAGATGGTTTCTTGTTGATTACGTTGGGGTAAGTTAGCAGTAACCAGGGACTAAGTTGCACTATCATTTGACATGAGGAAGCTTGGTGAGAAGATAATTGGCCTGGAATTGAGTCAAAGTTTTGTGTGGGCTATCTGCTCACGTGGACAGCCGCTTCGACTTTCTGGGCCGCCCTCTCCCCTGGAGTCCAAGAATAATCACACACTTCGTGAAGAGTGAACTTAATATTAACGTAAAAGTGTTTTGGAAGTTGAAAGTGCTACACAAATGTGAGACTCTTCTTGTTAGTTCATAGTTGCAAAATGGGCATTTTGGGGTTGTTTCAGTTTTCTTATGTTTCTAGGGGGTTCTGAGTGCATCTGAAATGCTGAGAAGGCACTTCCGTTTTCTAATACAAGGCAGATGCTCAGGGGTTTTTGGAGTTAGGGTCATACACATCTCATGCCCCTCAAGTATCTCAGGGCCTTTGCACATGCAGATCCCTCTGCCTCGAATTCTTTCCCCTCCTCTTTGCCTCTGTGACTCTTCCTTTTCCTATTGCCTCCATCACCACTTCCTACCCCCTGTCCTGGCCAGCTCTCCCCATTACATGTTGTTATGTACCACGTTTCTCCTGTCGAGTCCTTACCACGATGGGTACTTTACATTTTATTGTGATTATTTGATTAATGTCTGTCTTCCCAACTAGCTATAAGGTTCATGACGGCAGGGACCACTTCCACTTTTGTCCAGCATGGCATTTTCAGTAGGTGGTTAATGACTGTTTGTAAGATGAATGAGTGAATGAATGAATGAAATATCCAGACTAGAGCCTACTAGTTTTTTGTTTTTTTTTCCTCACTGGAGGACACTTTTTCCATTTATCTTCAGATAGAGTGGGAGGGAGGGAGAGAGAGAGAGAGAGAGAGAGAGAGAGAAACATCGATGCGAGAGAGACACATCGACTGGTTGCCTCCCGCACGACCTGACCAGGGCCAGGGACTGAACTGCAACCGAGGTACCATACGTACCCTTGACCGGACTCGAACCCTTGAATCTCTGGTCTGCGGGCTGACGCTCTAGCCGCTGAGCCAAACCAGCCAGGGCTAGAGCCTACTCGTTTTGATGTGTTGGCCACATTTAGAAAGAAATGGCAATGCTTGGCTTTAGGGCAGTAGAAAGAACACAATGACAGGCATAGTCCAGTGGAGTGTCCTCGGCGTCCGGCACAATCTCTGGCAGACAGTAGGAGCGCAACAAATGTTTGACTTAACAAATGCGCTAACTTTGGAGCCAGAAGTCTGGGGCTTGAGTTTTGCCTCTAAAATGTGCAGGCGCAGCAACCTTGGTGGAGATGTTCAGCCCTGCTGTAACATGCAATACAGTGCAGACAGGCTCGGAGAACAGTATTCCATGCACTCGCTGTTTGCCGAGACATTTCACTAAACGCACAGGTCTGCTTATATGCAAAAATGAGGGAGGGTACTATCAATATCCCCAGATTATTTCAAGAATTAAATGAGAAAAACTATTCAAAAGGCCTTGCCTAACACAGCACATATTAGGTATCAATAAATGTTTCGTCACAGTTCTTTCCCCTCTCTCAGCCTCCATAATGTAGGAATAACGTTATTTACTTCAGAGTCATTGACTCTCAAATAAGATCCAGGACGTCAAATGCTTTTTAACCCGAAGTGCAAGATGAATTTTCCTTCATTCCCATTCTGCACAGAAAGAAAAGTGTGTGTGGAATCTGCATTCGCCACCAGGGAGCACTGTGGTAATAGCTTTGATTCCAGGGTTTCAGCTTAACAAAATAGCACCTTGGAGTACCTTTTAAATTGAAGTCTCGAGGTGAGAAAAATGGGTTGCATTTAAGAGGGAAGCATTGCTCGATCAGGGAGTAATGTCTGTTGTAAATGATATTTTAATGTCCGGGGTCTTACTCTGGAGAATCAGGAAGGAAAATTTTATAACTTTCGGAAACCACAAGAACCAGATAAGTGAAGGATAAAAGCTTTTATTTGCTTTATTACAACATAATTTTATCACAATTTGCAGCCCCTCCCCCCGAGATCCCTTTTGTTTCCTCAAGTATTCTGCTAACTTATTATTTTTTCTTTCTCTTCTTTCTTTGAAAGACATGTTAATTTGATAGACACCTACTTCTTGAGTACCTGACATGTGCCATGCACTGTTGTGGGTGATTGAGATAAGGGCTATGAACCGGGAAGATAAAGCTCCCTCTGCTTGAGGGAGTGGGGGGACCCATTATCAACTCGTATATAAATGAAAGAAGAAGAGAATTTCAACTGAGTGATGGGATAAAGGATGACTTAGGTGTCGGGGTTGGGGGCACACACTTCGGATAGGGTGGTCAGGGAAGGCCTTTCCAAGCTGGAGGTGTTTGCTCTACAACCTGAATGGCTAGAAGGACCTAGTCAGGCAAATGCCTAGGAGAAGAAGAACATGCCAGCAGAAGTGAAAGCCAGTGCGGAGGCTCTGACGTGGGAACAGGCTCGCCATGTCCAAGGGAATCTCTTCGATAAATTAATACTAATCCAATGATCTATTGCTGCACAACACACTGTTCCCAAACTTAATGGGTTTAAGTGACCTATTTATTTTGCTCTTAGTTTTGTCGGTGTTAGGAACTTGGGAAAGGCTCAGCTGGGCGGTTTGCTTGATCCACCTGTCATCAGCGAGGGCGGCTGAGGCTAGAAGACCCACCTTCAAGATGGTTCTCACTCACATGTTGACACCCTAGTGCTGCCTGGACTCCTTTTTCTCTCATGGCATCTCATCCTCAGAGCCTCTCCATGTGGCTCAGGCTTCCCACAGCATGATGGTCTCAGAGTACTTGTGCTTCTTACTTGGCTATTGGCTTCCAAGAGACCAGGGTGGAAGTTGCCAGTCTTCTTAGAGCCTAGGTCCAGAAGTTACTTCTGGTTTATCATTCCTTCTGCCCAATTCTACTGGGCAAAGAGGCCAGTCCTTTTACTTCAAGGGGAGAATAAAGAGACCCTTCCTTCCTTCCTTCCTTCCTTCCTTCCTTCCTTCCTTCCTTCCTTCCTTCCTTCCTTCCTTCCTTTCTTCCTTCCTTCCTTCCTTCCTTCCTTTCTCCCTTCCTTCCTTCCTTCCTTCCTTCCTTCCTTTCTTCCTTCCTTCCTTCCTTCCTTCCTTCCTTCCTTCCTTTCTCCCTTCCTTCCTTCCTTCCTTCCTTCCTTCCTTCCTTCCTTCCTTCCTTCCTTCCTTCTTTCCTTCCTTCCTTCCTTCCTTCTTTTTTTATTGAGATATAATTGACATAAACATTATATTGGCTTCATATATACAACATAATGATTTAATATTTGTAGATAATGTGAAATGATCACCACAGTACGTTTAGTTAACATCCATCACCACACACAGTTACAAATTCTCTTTTCTTGTGTTGAGAACTTTTGAGATCTACTCTCTTAGCACCTTTCAAATATACGATCCAGTATTATTAACTACAGTCACCTATGTAATGCTATACATTACATCCCTGTGACTTAATTATTTCATAACTGAAAGTTTGTACCTTTTGACCGCCTTCATCCATTTCACCACCCCACCCCCACCTCTGGCAACCATTGGTCTGTTCTCTGTTTCTGTGAGTTTTTTTTGTTTTGTTTTTTTAGACTCTACATATAAAGAGACTCCAAGATGATCCTGTTAAATGAGCAGCTCTTTCTGTCCCTAATAGACATGTCAGCATAGACCACATTTCCAGTTTTCCATTCACGCTTGGATATCAAGGGACACTAATACACCTCTCATTGTTCTATTGTCTCATCTCTGTCTGACTTATTTTACTTCACTGCCTTCTTGATGGGAAGGAGTGTTACAGGATTTGTGGGCATCTTAAAATGTTAGTTGCCAGACCTCCACAGCCCAGCACCACAGATGTGGCCCCTGTGTACTATGAAGATCACTCAGCAGCTTTGGGATCCATTGTCCACCAGGAGTGCTGTCATCAGAGGTTACTTAAGTCCTGATTGTGAATCTGTGGCTGGGGGGTTGGGATGGAAAACACAGAACAATGTACCCGCTTCTGTGTGTGAACTTCCCTATATGGAATAATCTTAGAGAAATAGGAACACGCAAGTACGGTTCAGATACAAGAGCGTTTGGCCTTGAAATAGTCCGTGAAATGATGATAACTTTACACTAGTCAACACATGAGCTAGCCAGGAGAGTGCTTGGCTGATTAGCTTTGTCCCCTTAAGAAAGACAATTGAGCCTGTTGAAGTTAGAGTCTCCTCTGACTGAGTTGCGAGAGAGAAGAAGCAAAGGCGGTGAGAGCCTGCATTTCCACCATAACAGCCCTTGGGGAGAAGGAGAGAGGCCGTGGGAACTAAGACTCACTCTGACAGACGAGATTGGGGGGTAAGAGGGCAGGGAGGTGAGGATAAAACAAGCTGACTCAGACAGACTCAAGTTGGGCCAGAGTTTATTCTACATCAGTGTGGTAATTTATAGAGCAAATCACTTTTGTATTGATACATGTCCCAAATCTGATGTTTGCCTAATGATGGTAGCTGGCTTCACTCAAGATACAACTGAACTTAAAAAGGGTTGCTTAATGGTGGTGGCTGTTGAGATAAAATTGAATCTGAAAAAACATCAACGGAGTTACATTCACAGGCCTCCCTTATTTTCCCAGGTGATATTTTAGCACCCTTTTGATGTGCTGAGACTCCAAGATGATCCTGTTAAATGAGCAGCTGTTTCTGTCCCTAATTGACATGCCAGCATAGACCACATTTCCAGTTTTCCATTCACGCTTCGATATCGGGGGACACCAGTACACCTCTCATTGTTCTATTGTCTCATCTAAAGCATCATTTTTATTCCTCATTATCAGGGGTTACAATATTCAAGTGGATGGATTTCCCTGAATGAAGATTTTCTTGGCAGCCCTAATAACTGAGAGGGAAAGTCCACTTGTGGTCATAATGTAATTGAAATAAGACTTGGTCCTGTAAGTCCCACACTCAGGTGCTATGTCTACTTGCAGACCAATTGTCTGGGTTTAATAAGACATGTTTTGGGAGGGCTTGACTTAAATGCAAAACAAAACAAAACACAATTGAATTCATCAAGTATCTCTAGATTCTTAAGTTGTGTTTAAATAAGGGGAGAATGCCTCAAAGGTTGCTCTTCTGAAATCGAACCTGGGGCTGGATTTTATCTTAGCCCGAACGGTGGCCTGGGGGACCAGTGGAGTCATCACCAGCATGTGCGTGTGTCTCTTCTTGCTCACAGAAGGGCCTGTTCCTTAAAAGTAACCCTTGCAGGGTATTGGCAAGGAATTTTCATGGTATGTGAGGAAATCCGGCCGCGTTTGGTCAGGGCTTCCTGGAATTTGCTGTTTTTGTCTGTTGCTGTGGTTGCCGCCATGGCCCCGAGGGGCGGTGGCCTTGGCCAGGGTCACAGGTGCTGTTTCTCAGCTGTCTCTCGCCTCCTCTGCAGCCGGCCCTGGGATTTTCTCACTTGCCCAACCGGGTGCTGGGCTTCTGGGGGGTGAGGAGAAAGCTGCTGTCTTCTTTGTGCATCAAACTCGGCACTAAGAGGGGCCACTACGTACTGCGTGTGCCCCAGAGGCTCCTGAGGTTTTCGTACAGCCGTCTCTCTTCACGGTGGCAAGTTGTGAGTCCCTGGGGCTGAGTTCAGGGTGATCGGTGTGAGAGAGCCTGCTTCTTCTGGGCACAGAGGTCTTCTCTGGCTGCTAGACTGTGCGCTTGCATCAAACCCAAGTGTGTGCTGGAGAGGAAAGAGCAGAACGTCCTGAGGTCAGACAGACGCAGGGCCAGTTCCCAGCTTTGTCACCTACCAGCTGTGTGACCTGGGGCAAGCCACTCAACTTACCTGGCTCAGTTTTCTGTCCTCAAAAGGGACTAATAATGAGATCATATACTCAAAGAACTTTCCACACAGACCCCAGGTCCCTGCACAGAGCTCCTGGAACCCTTGGGAGTTCCTCAGTGGTAGGGGCATCTTTTGTATGCTAATGAGATGACTCATGGTGGGTCCCTGGGGAGCTTAGGGATAGGAGCTGGTTGCCAGGAAACCAACCAAATGATTAGAGAGTGGGAGCTTTCAGCCCTACCCCTGCCCTCCAGGGAGGAGAGACGTGTTGAAGACTGAGTCCAGTTACTAATGGCCAGTGATTCAAGTCATCATGCCTACACAATGAAACCTTGATTTAAAAAACAAACAAAACAAGACTGGGCATGATGAGGATTGAGTTGGTGAACACATCCACATGCCCGGAGAAGGGAACGCCCCAACTCCAAGGGTATAGGGGCTCCTGCACCCAGCCCCTCACAGACCTCACCCTGCGTGCCTCTTCATCTGGCTGTTCCCTTACGTCCTTGACAATAAACTGATAGCACACACAGCGCTTTCCTGAGTTCTGTGAGCTGTTCTAACAAACTGGACCTAAGGCGGGGTCCTGCGAACCCCTGAAGTTGCGGTCATCTGGGTAGAAGTGAGGGTGGTCCAGGGACCCCATTTATAGCTGGTGTCTGAAGTGGGACTGAGCCCTTAGCCTGTGGGTCGGTGCTAACTCGGGGTAGTTAGTGATAGGCTGAGCTGAATGGTAGGGTACCTAGTTTGTATCTGAATGAGAGAACTGGTGTTGGAATGATGTGTTTGGTGCCAGGAAACATCAACCAGAGCCCAGTGAAGTAAGCCTTAGGTCACAGGCAGGACCTGCGTCACGGGAGCGCATATTATTGTAATGTTGTTGCTGTTTTCTTATAAAATAAAAAGAAAATTTACCAAAAATGTGCATTATGCAAGCTATGTGCAGGTGGCTCATTGAACTCATTTGCGCCTTATAACAACACAAGAAGCTAGATACTATTATTATTCCTTTATTCCCATTCCACAGACGAGGAAATGAAGGCACGGGGCGGTTCAGGCACACGCCCAAGCTCTCACAGAGGATGAGCAGGTTCAGATCCGGGTGGGCGGCTGCCTGAGTCTGTGCCCCTCCTCCAATCACAGTATGTTGTTGTGACTGGTCTGATTATTGTTACTGCAATTTGTTCAGGGAGGCCTAAGGAGCCAAAAGATTAACAGGCATGGGGGTTCATTAGGGAAAACTGATCCCTTGATTTAGTTGTTCCTGAAGAGGGTACCAGCTTTAAAGGGTATGATAAGAGCTTATTCAGGACTGGGATTATTAGTAACCTTTTTCTCTGAAGAAATTCCCGTCACCCCAGGGCGCGATGTAGAGCTGTGAGCGCCCATACACAGCTGGAGGTGCGGGTGTCCTTGGGTTTAACCCACTTCTCTGGAGGAAGTTCAGCCACTTGGGAGCAAAGCGTCGACACTGAGCCTGTTTCAGCTCTGCCAACTGCACTGGACGGTCAGCTCTGCACGTGCCTGGTGCTGCCTCCTCCCGCGAGGCTCGGAGGGAGGCCTGCCACTGGGGTGGGTAGCCTGCAGGTGCAGGGAGGAGGGGCCCGGCCACAGAGTTTAAAGGCACACCATTTATCAGGGCAGACCTGGCGTGGTGCCAGTCCTGCACAGATTGGCACGTGAAAGGCATTTGAAAGCAAGACCCGGTGGAGCAAACCAGCATCACCAACAAGTGCATGCCTTAAAACAAAACAAACCTGGTATACACTTTATAGCGCTCCCATTTAGTCACACCATGCATGGACCCTTTTAAGTTACTTACCCTTCACAAAGGCCCTGAAAGGAGCCGGGTATTAGGGTGCCTAGGCAGCCTGGTTCCTCTGTTGTCCTGATGTAAGTGCTAAAAGAGCCCCTTTTCACTTTCCGAAGCACCCCGGGTTGGACAATCACATGGTCATCCAAGAGACTGTGTTATTTTATGGGACAGGAAACAGGCACGGGGAAGGTGAGTGGCTCACTCAAGGCCACGTAGCAGGTGGGTACTGGGCGGGATTCCAACTCCGCTGCCCGTCTCCAAGGCCCAAGTCCTTTCTGCCCGGGCCTTCTGCGTCTCTGTAGAGAGGTGAGCACATCCCTAAGAGTTGTCTCTCTGGGGAACTAGGAACTCAGTGCAGTGATTACCATTGTTTGGAACATTCCTAGAACTCCTCTTTTGGAATGACCTTCAGAGTGATACTTAAAAAAAAACATACATTTTTGATGTTGGCAAATTTTGATGCGTTGAGGATAGATTTCATTTTTGGAAAGGTCTGAAACACCTTCAGAGCCAAGTCTTGTGAAGAAGGTGGGAAATTATGCTCCACCATTTTGGAGCCAAATCGAAGACTTTGTAGGAATTGGTGGATTGTTTATTTGTTTGCTTGTTTGGCTGGTGAAACTGGCTTTGAAAAAATTCTCCAAGAGTCATTCTGCAGATGTTTTGGAAAATGACAGTGTCATTTCAATGGGTTTAATTTTCTAAAGTGAATTATTATTATTTTTTTAAGTCTCATTTTATCATGCTTGGTAGATGTAACGTATTATCTAGTGTTTGATAGCTAAGCACACTTAGCTGGGAATGAGTGCACCAGCCTGCCTTGGTGTTTGAAATTCCTGGCCCTAGGTGAAGAAAATAAATCAATTATTTTCCTAAATCTCAGATATCTATTAGCCAAATTCCCAAGCTTTCATGTTCACTAAGTGAATTCCAGTGGTTGTCATCACCTACGTTTAAAAAATCGAAAGTCCAAGTAACCTGTGTTTGCCATTCTTAATACCTGTCTTTCAACTTCTGATAATATTTTGGATGGGTTTATCTATTAAAGTCATCATTACACATTTCTAATTGCGCTTTTTAGTTTTCAAAGTAATGTCAATTCTATTTTTTTTCTTATTGAAGTTCAAAACAACAAGGGAATAAGGTGACTCAGGTGTCATTATCTTGTGTTCAGGCTAAGGAAGGGTGGCACCAGACATGGTCTTGCCCACAGTCACGTTAGCATGAGTGGCAGTGTGTTTACTGGAGGGAGCCCAGGGCATCTCGTTCCTGTCAGCTTCCTTTCCTATATCCCTTCCTCTTGATTTTTCAGTTCTCAGAGATCACTGACTTTTTGAAGTCTGTATGAGTGTTCTATGGTGGCTGTAACAAGTCACAATATATTTGGAGTCTTCAAACTACAGAAATGTATTGTACAGTCTGGAGGCTAGAAATTTGAACTAACTCTCATAGGGCTAAATCAAGGTGCAGCAGGGCCACACTCCCTTTGAAGGCTCTAGAAAAAAAATCATTTTTTTTTCCTTTTCCAGTTTCTAGAGCTGCATTTATTGGATACCTCGGCTCATGGGCCCTTCCTCCAATGTCAAGGCCAGCAGGGTAGAACTTCAAGTCTCCCTTCCTCTGTTCTGTCTTCGTATTGTCTTCTCCTCTGCGGTTAAATGTTCCTCTGCTTCCCTTTCATAAGGACACATGGGACTGCACCTAAAGCCCACCTTGCTAATCCAGGACAGCCTCTCCATTGCAAGGTCCTGAACTTGCCACATTTACAGAGTCCTTTTACTTGTTTCCTTTTTTTTTTTTTTTTGCCATATAAGGTAACATTTATAGGTTCTAGGGATTAGAATGAGGATATATTTGGGGGGAGGAGTTCTTATTCAGCCTAACACAGTCCACCCTTTGGCCTTCAAAGAATCACATCCATTCCACACGCAAAACGGATTCACCCCATCTCAACATTGCCGTAAGTTTCAACCCATTACAACATTAACTCTAGTCTAAAATCTCATTTAAATACCATCAGCTCACCCTGGCTGGTGTGGCTCAGTGGTGAGAGCATCGGCCCATGTACCAGAGGGTCGAGGGTTCAATTCTCAGTCAAGGGCATGTACCTGGGTTGCAGGTTCAACTCCTGGCCCCGGTTCAGGTGCATGGGGGAGGCAGCCAATTGATGTGTCTCTCTCACATCAATATTTGTCTCTCTCTCCCCCGCCCTCCCTCCCTTCCATTCTCTCTTAAAAAAAAAAAAATCAATGGAAAAAATACCCTCAGGTGAAGATTAACAAAAATAAATAAGTAAATAAACAAATATCATCGGCTCAAGTCTCACCATCTGAATCATATAAATTAGGCGTAGGTGAAACTCATGGCATGATTCATTAGGAGGAAAATTTTCTGTTCATCGGTGGACTTGTGAAACTAGAGAACATGTTATTTATTTCCAAAATACAATGGTGAGACAGGCATAGGTTAACAGCCATAGACATGTCCATTCCAAAAGGGAGAAAATGAAAGGAAGAAAGGAGGCATTGATCCTAAGCAATTGCCAAAAATCCAGCAAGAAGAATTCCATTAGGCTTCAAGGCCTGGAGATAATACTCCATGGCTGTGTCTCAGCTTGAGGCTCTACCCTGGAAATTATTTTTCTTTAAGTAGTATACGTTTGCAGCGGAACAGCTTTATGAGCCTGTTTCTTGCCTGGAGAATTTTGAGAATTCTCTAGCTTTTCTTTATCTTGTCCTTTCTCTGAGCCTTTCAGTCCAAACTGGCAGTGTTTCTCCTAATATAACATTCTTAGATATCTGTGGCTCTCCAGTGTGTGTCATAGGGACATTAGACAACAGGATTCTCCACAAATATTTCTGGATCTCTATTCTAGGTTTCTGCTGAGATGGTTGAGGGGACCCATGAGTCACATGCTTAGTCTTTTTGGCGCTAGCCAAAGGTTGTCCAGGCACACTCTTGATCTTCTCTTCAGAGCATGATTTCCTGACAGTGAATATCCTATCTCCCACTTTTGGCATCTTTTCTAATCTAGATAGGCTGTCAATTTCTCAAGTCATCGAGTCCTGATTCTTTTTTTTTGGTACGTGCCCCTAGCGGGAACCGAACCCGGGACTCTCTGGTCCGCAGGCCGACACTCCAACCGCTGAGCCAAACCGGCCAGGGCGAGTCCTGATTCTTTTTTGCTTAATGTTTTTTCTTTCATTTTTTCTCTTTCATTCACAATTTTCTCTAAGTAGCAAGAGTAGAAGTTTAATTCAGAAGTGAGCTGAGGAAAGTAGATCTGTATGTGTTGTAAGTTTAGAAGCGGAGAACTCGGGTTGTTAGGGGTCCACCAGCAGTTGTAAGTGTCTTACACAGACTTGGCGTTGATGGGGTGGTGTGCGAGTAGTGATAAGCGATTCAATATTCAGCAGGGTAGCAGAGTCCATGAAGACATCCTCATCAGGCCGATTCTGTGGGGGTGGTTTGGGCATAGTTCTAGAAAGTTAGCCTGGAGCCTGGTTCTTTAGCCCTCCCCCAAATTCCATGAACCGCCCACTAGTTAATAAACTCTTTTCCCATTTACACTACCAGAATCTATTTCTATTGATTGCAACTTGGAAAAACAAAAACAAAAACAAAAACAAAACCTTCACAAAAACCAGAAAACAAACACACTTAAAAAACAACCCTATTAATACATGTGTAATAGATAGTTTTACTCCCAGATACCCTTTCCCACTCCAAAAAGTCAGATGACAGATTCTTCCTCACAGCATCTGGAGAAAGGAAATTTATCCCTGGAGAAATTCTGTCAGAGGGGCCCAGATTGAGGACATCAAGAGCAATGAAGAGCTGCCTTCAGACATTAAAATGAAATAAAGGGAGAGACTTTTCAATCCAACCCTCTTTTTCGCCTCAGTTTTCAGAACAGAGGCATCCAGGTTTAGTCTCCCCAGGCAGAGACGAAAGGATTTTTCTTGAGAGTAACTGACTACTCCAAGAGAAAAGACCTCCAATGAATTAAATAAAATTTCACCCAATTACCTTCCAGTAAAACTCCACTTACAGAGAACTGCCAATCAGCTTTTCATTGCTTCTGCCTTAAACATCAATGGATGCGTAGGAATCACCAGACTTGTGAACAGAGCTATTCTTGAGTAAGAATGAATGACCAAAGCAAATACTGGGAGAAAGTCAACTTGAAGATGGTGATAATGAAGTGAGCAGAAGGCACCTTCATTAAAAATGCTATAATTAATATTTCCAGAAAGAAAAGAGAAGATATTTCATTGCTGAAACAAAATACAATACTATTTTTAAAAAGGATGGGAGAACAAAGAACTCTGAGAAATTAAAAATATAGCAGAAATGAAAAAAATCATTAGAAGGTTGGAAGTTAATGTTGGGGACTCTCTCAGAAAGTAGAACAAAAGAACAAAGACCTATATAGATAGCAGGAGAGAAATGATGAGAAAATCAGAGAATTGATCCAGTAGGTCCAACAACCAACCAAAAGAGACAAGAATTTGAATCTCCAGATTGAAAGGACTCTCTGTACTCAGCACACGAGTCTACATCAAGGCACATTACCATGGAATTTCGGGGCACCAAAGATAAAAAGAGAAGAGGCTAAAAGTTTCCAGAGAAGAGCAAACTGGTCACTCATCAAAGGATCAGGAATCATAATGAGATCCCACTTGTCAGCAGCAAACTTGGCAGCAAGAGGTCAAGGGAGCAACGTCTTCAAAGCTGCGCAATGCCTTCTAACCTAGACATCCATATGCCTCCCAACTGTCAATCAAAAGTGCAGGTAGAATGCAGACTTGAGAGGTCTCAAAACATTGGCACCCAGGGTGCTTCTGGATGATTTGATCCAACAAGCAAGAGAGAAACATCAAGAAATAAAATGTAAGACTCTGGAAACATGGGTTCCAACTCTGAGAAGGAGTAAGGAATTCTTCGGAGAATGATGAAGGGATTTTTTAGTATGACAGCTTTCAGAAGCCTCAGTGAGTAGGAGGACAGAGGCCCTTTGCCAAAAAACAAAAACAAAAAACCCCACAAAACTTCAAAGGGAAAATCTAATACTGATGTATTTCCTAAGGCATTGAATCTTTCTAAAGGGGTTTATAATTCCATCAGAGAGTCTGAGAAAAACTTGTGACGATTACAAAAATAAATAGATGAAAAACAAAGGCAATCACTAACTTTAGGGACAACACAATTATGCCCAAGAAAGGAAATACAATCATAGTATACTATTGGTTTCATTTATGAATAATAATGATACAGTAATAATTTAAACAGTTAACTACTGATACAACCACCATTGTGATGCAACTACATTTGCGAAGAAGGTAGAGATGAAATGTATGTGGGGGCTGAGGGAGCACAGGATATAAGGGTGTTAAAACTTTATTTTCTATAAAAGGAAATCAATAGTGAATCCTTAAAAATAATTAGTTAAGGAATACAAACATAAGTGTATAGAAACACAAAGATAAATGTTGGAAAAAGGAGCTAAAAGGGCTGGAAATGCTTGACTTGGGAGCAGGACTCAGGGCAGGGCAGGGGACTGCTCTTTTGCATTGTAAGTCTTATGGGATTGTTTTTTTAAAAATATAAACATACATTGCTTGATGATTCAAAACAAGCTCAACCTTGGAAAACATTCTTAGATCAATAGGCACTCTCCTCCTCTGTCATGGGAATGTAGATTAGTAGTCACTTTGGAGAACTGTTTGTCAGTGTCCACTGGAGCTGATTATTCACAGTATGATCTATGATCTAGCTGTTCCATTCCAACAGTGATGTGTACAGCCGAGCTGCAGAAGATGTACAGCATGTCCATAGCAGCAGATTCCCTGATAGCTGGGGACAGGGAGGAACGAAGTACACATCCCCAGTACAGGGGCTGTTCTATGGTCATAGGAGGGGTGCTCTATGGTGATGCCAATGAGCTACTGTTATTGCAACACCAGGGGTGAACCCTCACCAACATTGGGACACGCAAAAGAAGTCAGGTACCAAAGAGCACACTTGTGATTCCATTTATAGAAAGTTCAGAACCAAGCAAACCTAATCAGCTTCAAAGAAGTTAGGGTATTGATTGCCTTTGGGGAAGGTGGGGAGGGTAGAGATTGAAGGGGAGTGAAGGGGGCTGGGCAGTGTTGAAGTTCTTGGTCTGATTGCTGGTAAGACAAGAATGTTCACTTAGTGAATCTTTGTCAAGCTACACTCTACAGATTACACTGTTCTGTATATACATCTTATATGAATGGTAAGTGAATAAACTTTAACACCATTTATTAAATAAAACATGCATACTTCTCAGAGCAGCTCAGCCCAAGAAGAGATGGGCATGTGGACCAGAGAATCTGCTGTTCTGGAAAATTAGGAAATTATCGACTAATAAATGATCAAAAAGAAATCCAGAAAATCTCAGCAAGTTGAATATGGTTATTTCTTGGTTCTTGCCTTTTTACTTTAATTTAGCGGTTTTTTGGATTTGTTCTATCCGTGTATACTCTGTGTAAAGCTGCCCTGAGGTTTCCCCTCCCATAATTAATGATGGCTTTTAAACTATTTGAAATGTTGCAATGGCCACAAGATCTTTCTTCTGCTTCCTGGATGACCTCATTTTTTTTTTTTTAAGGTGCAGTTCTGTTTAAAGGCAGAAACGGAGGAGTAGTAATACCATCTAGTAAAGGGAAGAGCATGCATGGAGTGGTTTTCCTTGGGGGAGGGGTGCCCTTTCATGTTACCCAGGAATCTCACTCCCTGGAACAATGCAATGCATCGATGACCTTGGTTCTTCCCAGAAGTGTTCAAGGAGACAGCACATTCATCTTGCCTTTGCCCTTTTACATTATTCGTGTTAGAAATCTTCACTGTGCAAGCCTTGGGAGGAAGGGAGAGGGAGCAAGTTACATTCTCCTGACCTTCACATCAGCACTCTATAAAGCCCTTCAACGGCAGGCGTGTGCCTTGTTCTCTTGTTCCAGATCAAGGGACAGCAGAGGGAGACCCTCCTGAAAGTTCAGCCCCTTACACTGAATTACAGTGGGCGGATTTGCGGCAGACACGAACCAGCCAAAGCTGGCTGTGATTGGATTCATGCACACCAAGGCTTTGTGCCAGCAGTCAGCAACCCGCAGGGGAAGCCCTTCCTCTGAGCAGTCTGGGGTGGGGGTGGGGGTACACTGGGAGGGAAGCTGCCAGGAATGAATTCTTCAGGACACACAGTGGAACTTGGAGACCACCAACTGCATTTGGTCTCTGCCTTTCCCTGTAAGACTGCTTATTTGGGGGAAAGTTCAGCTGTTTGGGAGAATGGGGGATTATACAGAGGGGTAGCAATTGGCCGTTTAAATGCATGTGATTCTCATTGACTTTATAATAGCTATACTATCTTATAAAACTATACTCATATAATCCTATACTTATATGTAGGAAGAATACATATAACATGTAATAATACTATGATACTTATAAAGAGGAAGTCATTCACTGTGGAGCCAGGAGACCTGGATGCGCACCCTGGTTTCTTTACATTTTGTGTGGATTTGGGCTATTTTCTTGCTTTTTCTTTGTCCCCATTGCTGTCTCTGTCACATGGAGGGAATGATGCCCACGTTGAAAGGTTTGTCAGGGCTGGCACTTAGGTGTTCATTAGCTGCTGGGCATTTGCCCCTTTCTCGCCCTGCAAAACTTGAACAAACCTTGAAGAGTTGCTCTCTGCCCACATTCGTGTATGGGAACAGCTGGAACAGAGAAGTGTGCCTCTGTGCATTCCCAGTGCTTACAGCAGTCTCGCAGACAGCAAGTCCCTGGAGTCATCTCTTCAAAAGCAACATCAGATCTTGTTGCTTCTCAGCACACACCCCTTCATTTGTCTCCCCCACACTGGGGGTGGGATCCAAGCCCTTGTCATGGCCTGCAGAGACCTGCTTGCTTCTCTAGCTCCATGTCCTAACTGGCTCAGTTGCTGTCTGTCCCAAACACGCGTTCTGCCTCTCTGGTCCTTAACCGTGCCAGGCCGCTCATGCCTCAGTGACTTGGGCCTTGATGGTTCCCACTCTGAATAGCTGGCTCCTGCTCATGCTGCGAGGGTCAACTTGCGCCTTTCCCAGGGAGCAGCCTCTGAGATGGAATTGAGCAGGAAGAATGTTCAGTGTGGGTGACCCTTGGGCTCACCCCTGTGAGAGGGAGGGGAATGGAGCCAGAGTGGGCAGAGGGAGGCATGGAGCAAAGCAGGCTGGGCACAGCCTTGGTGGCTGACTCCGGGGGAGCTCTGGAGCTCCGGTGGTCCTGCGGTGTTGCCTCCAGCTGGCTGCCATGGCCAGGCCATTGTGGGCTCTCAGATTCATCAGTCTTAAACGTGGGTTCCTCCTCCTGCTGGGAAGGATGTGGCCTGGGGGAGGTGACTCACTGCAGCTGAGGCCATCCCTGAAAGGGCTGACAGCTGGAGGCCCAAAGCTGACAACATTCCCAGGCATGAAGTCCTTCTTTGAAGGGGGATTTGGGCAGCACAACAGTGCCCGCCACACAGCCTCCCTTGACCACCCAGTGACAGTTCTGTTGCTTTCTATGCAACAGTCTGATTATTTCCTTATTGTTTCCCCCACTGGTCAGTGGTCTCCATGAGAACAGAGATCATGTCTGTCTCATTCCTTGTTTTACCAGCTCATTGAATAGGGCTTGGTATGGTAGGCACTTAATATGGATTGATTGAGGGAATAAGTGAATAATGAATACTTAATAATAAGACACCGGAGAGTTCAAAGAATATCTGTCTCTTAGAATAGCACTTAGCTTGCAAAAGAGGGATCACGTCTTTGCTTGGTCTCTCTGCTATTTATCATTGGATAACACCATGAGCAAAAAGACACCAGAACTCTATGTTCTTGATACTTAGATCTTTATGAGCAAGAGAAGAATGACTGGTGTCAGTGGTGGGAATGGCTGTAAGGGTGATAAGTAGTCTGTAAATGTCCTGGTCCTTGCCTGCAGATGTAAGAGAGAAAGCCCTGGCCAGCTCAGAGGACCCAGGGTCCCCTTGGGCAGTACCAAAGGCGGAGCACCTCAAGTTGAAGACAGTTAGGTCTCATTCCCAGATATTTTTTTCTCTTCCCTGCTGCTTCATTCAACATGAACACTTAGAAAGCGAATAGTTTAGCCTGGCTGGTGTGACTCAGTGGTTGAGCGTTGACCCATGCACCAAAATATCGCTGGTTCAATTCCTGGTCAGGGCACATGCCCAGGTTGTGGATTTCCCCAGTGGGGGCATGCAGGAGGTGGCCAGTCAAAGTTCTCTCTCGTCGATGTTTCTATCTCTCTCTTTCTCTCCCTTCCTCACTCTCTAAAATCAATAAAGAGGAAAAAAAAAAAAAAAGAAAAGGAAAAAGAAAGAAAGCGAATAGTTTAAAACCCATCAGGCAATAGCTCAGATATTCCTGGGGAAAGACAGATAAGACCTCATGGCAACTTTGCCTTGTGTTGTGGACTGTTAATTGTGTACGGGCCAGAAAGTAACTTTGCAGAAGGCCTCATACTCTCTCTCCAGGTCAGGAAACATTTACTCAGCATGCATTCATTAATTCAGACTTATTTTGTTTACTCATTCATTGGCCAAAACAAATTTTCCATGATGCTTGGGGAAGGGAAGGGAAGGGTGTTCAGTAGTTTTTGGTGGATTGATAGGGTGTATTTATTTTTAAAACAGTTCATCTTGAACAGCAAAAGAGAATAGGACACAAAAATCAAGGAATCTTTTGCTTCTTGTTCATATAATCATATACATACTAGTTACAGAATCTAAAGACTTGGTTAAGAGCTTGGGAGGTAAATGAGAGAGCTTTAGACAAATCTGTTGAGTGCCTATCTTGGCACCCAGGGTAGGTAGGAGAAATGTGAAATTTATTGGTGCTTTTGTTTCCTTTTTGTTTTTGTATTTTCTCAAGTTTTCTGCTTTGTGCATGTATGATAATTGTGATCAGAAGCAAAGCTATTACTTACATAAATGTGGTTTTGTTAAACTACTTTGAAGATAGAGGTCAGTAGAAAAGGCTCTTCGTGAGTCCAAGCTGTTTTATTTTTAAAAAGAAAGAAGTTCTCCCAGTAAGTATTTACTTAGAGACTGCAAGAAGCAGTCATTTTTCTTCGAAATCATCATTTCATACTTGTCCTTGGGGATTACAATTTGTCATCTTTGTCAAATTATTTTCTTTCTTTGTTCAGCGTTGCATTGTGAGCAATTTCTCATGCCATTGGATTGTCTTTGAAAGCATTTAAAAATGGTTACACATATTCCAGTACACAGCTAAATCATCCTTTAGATACCCATTCCCTTATTGTTCGACATTTATGTTGTTTCCTGCTATTTTACTTAATAAATAACTGTCATAAGTATCAGTATACATAAATGGTCGCGTTCCTCTTTGTGCATTCCTGGAGATGAATTTTGAGAAGTGAAATGCAGAACCAAGAGCACACCGGGTTGCGGCTCTCACATCTAATGCCCTCCTGAGAAGCTGTGTACGAGGGTCTGCATCCCACTGGGGGCTTCTTGGTTTGCATTGGGCTCAAGCATACTCAGCCATCTGAAGAGAAGCTGAAATAAGGGAAATGCCTCAGATTCTTGGGCTCAAGTCAAGTCTTGTGCTCATCTACTGTGTGACTTTAGGTAAGAAGCATCACCACTCTGAGCCTCGCTTTCCTCATTCACCAAATCAGAACAATGGCTTCCGGGTGGCTGAGGAGCTCAGTAATAATCTACTGTTGGCAGCGATAGTGCTAGGGGCTTTGTGTAGCGGCTCCCATATAACATGGAGACGGATATGGAATAATATATGGGGAGTGACATATGTGGAAGGGTCTGGCAAACTGGGTTTCCTTGTCTCTAAGAAACTGTCGCTGCAGTGTGGGACCCCCACACAGTAAATGGTGTCACTTGATGAGAACGGGGTGGCATGCATTTTTATAGGGCCATTCACTTTAGGGTTTATTGTTGAAAAGTAACTAAAGCTTGACTGTGACTTGCCACATTAAGAAATAATAGATACTTGACTTGTAACTTTGATTAGTTTTTAGAATCTTGTCTTTCCTAATCAGGGAGGAGGAGTCTGGGGACATCCCCATTCCTTCCCTGTTTGGGGCTCTCTGATATGACATAAGGGCACTTTTATGCCTAGAGGGTATGATATTATCAATATTTGGGAATGGCACAACGTTTTCATCTGAAATTTAAAACCTTGATTTTCTTGCTGATTTGAAGCATACTAATTCCTGGTATTTATTTTCCTTATTCTTTCTCCTATTCCCTCAGCTAAGAAGGAATAAAAATCACTCCACATCCCTTGACCCAGAAGTAATTACAGCTAATATTTTGGTATACTTCCCCCCTGATTGAATTCAGATGTACTCCCAGATATACATGCAGAATGTTAATAGGATTGGGTTTCGTGGTATATATTTTATAATTTTATTTTTTGTCATAAATATTATGTCTTCAACATTTTTATTACATGTTAACTATTCTTCAGCAATGTGATTTCCCATGGTTGTATAGTTTTCTATCATAAGAACATACTATAATTTATTTAACTAAGGCTATTGTTAGACATTTAATTTTCCAACTTTGTATTATCATTAATAATGTTATGGTTAATATTCTAGTACAGGAATATCTGTAGGTATATCAATGAAAATACTGAGTCAAAGGGTAAGGATATTTCAACACTTCTTGCTACTTATTCCAAATTGCCTTCCAGAAATAATGGACAGTGTTACCTCCATCAGCTATAATGAGTGTCTCTCATCAACCCTACAGTTATACTTGATATTATGTTATAAATGTGTCTTCCAAATTTGATCCGAAAAATACTTACAACTTTTTTTTCTTCTGATTCCTGTGAGGTTGCACATTTTTCATGTGTTTTATGGTTCCATTATATTCCATGCCTGTCAATGTCCTCTGAGCCCACCCTCTAACTTCTCTTTTCTCTCCATTCCTGGGAAGCGACCTGAGAGTTTACCCACAGGCCCATCTGCTGGTCCCTTCTGTGGAGGTCAGTGGGATGGGGGAGGGAGGAGAACAAGGGCAGCCTCTTCATTCTCCTGACTCCCTCCATCTCTGTGTAGTCATCTGTGACACATATTTAGTCACTTGTGTGCTCAAGAGGTGTGTTCTACACAACTGTGATTTATTCCATGTTCTGGGACCCACTCTCTCTTTTGTCCCTGAGTACTTGGGCATCCAGACGGCTCCACTGTTGTTAGCCCAGGTTCCTGCATTGTCCACTGAGGCTTGGGATGAAAAGCAGCCCTCCTTGAATTGTTCTTGAGAGTTACATCTGTTTCCTGTTGGGACCATACTGATAAGAATGATCTCAATGATAACTGCAACAAGTTGGGCAGGCTGACAGATCATTACCCCATTTTGCAAGCAATGACATTTAGGCCCAGGGAGACTGAGAATCTATTTTCTACTGGGTCTTCAGATTGCGCAGACAGAAGGATGAGAGGTGGTAAGGTTTCATTATCAGGGATTTTTCAGGAAAGGTGATCCACTGTCCAAGCAGCACGATTAATGCTTTGCTTGGTCTTCAATAACAGAGTCTTCTGGATGTTGCCTTTTGTTTGTGAGCTGGGGCACACAGGACAACACAGACTTGTTTTTCAGGCAGACTGGGTTTGCATCCTAGCTCTGCTGCTTGCTGACTGCATGACCCTGGGCACATTGTTTGATCTCAGCAAGTCTCAGTGTCCTCATCTGAGAAATGGGCATAATGATAGTAGCCGTCTCATAGGTCCTCATGAGCTCATTCTTGTTTGTGCTCCTCACTCTTGTTTGAGAGGATTAAATGAGATAAGACAGGCAGAGGGGTTAGTAGGAAGTACTCAGAAATGGTAGATGCTGTGATTACAAATAATGACGGCATTAGTTTCACTTCCCATTCAGTTGTTATCCTATCTGCCAAAGGAGAGTGATCAAAGATACCTTGTCTCAGTTGCCATGCAAGATTTCATAGCTATGAATTTTAATTCTAACTCTGTTCCTAGAGTACCATAAGCTTGCACTTTAGTCATTTAACTTCTGAGGTCTTCATTCTTAAACTAGATGAAGACTCATGAGCCACTCCATGCAGCTTCCCATACGTATCGGAAAATCAGTTGTAGTTCAGGATTTCTATCTCCTCTGTAGTGTCCCTGATGACTGGATATATGGTTTCTGTCTGGAAATGTCCTGCAATGCAAAAGTCATTTCTTATGGAGCACCTGATTCCATGTTTGCATAATTATTGAGGAATAGTATTTGTTTTATTAAGTAGATCTCTGCTTTTTTTGGCTCTGATTCAGGGTTTCTCAACCTCCCCACTATTGCCATTTTGGTCTAGATCATTCTTTATCGTGAGGGGACCTCCTATGCATTGTAGGTTGGCCTCTAAGTACTGGATGCCAGTAGCACGTCCCCGGTTGTGACCACTGACAAATGTCCTCTGAAAGGCAAAATCACTCCCGGTTGAGAGCTGCTACTTGAATTAAGCATCTGTGATTTTTTCCCACTGTTCCCTATAGAGCATTTGCAGTGTTTGGCCAACTTCACCAATCGGAACAATTTCACTTGGATGCAGTCTGGTTGGCAGGTGGTTTGCTAATGGTGTGCAAAGGCCTTTAGAGCTAACTGCTGTTGGGCACATTCCAGCTGTGGCCTGAGGAGGAGGGTGAAGCAAGACACCTTTTTCTATTGTAGCCCATTATCATACTGGACTTTTATTTTACCTTGTTTCAGTTATTTACTTATTTTTGACCACCTCAACACGTTTTTGACTCTCATTTTACTCCTGGTCCGTAATGACTCCCGAGGACTGTAATTAGGAAGTGAACACGACACACCTGACCCCTCACACAGTCCCCAAGACATAACCAAGACCATAAGCTCTCAGAGGGCAGGAGTCGTCGCCTCTTTCTGCTTCCTCATAAATCCCAAGTGTTTAGGATGATGCCAGGCACATGATAGATACTTGTATTAGGATTCTCCAGAGAAACAGAACAATAGAAAAATGATTATTTATGTTAAGTAATTGACTCATGTAATTATAGAGGTTTTCCAAGTCCAAAATCTTCGGAGTAGACCAGCAGTCTGGAAGCCCAGGAGAGTCTCAGTTCAAGCCCAAAGACCACCTGCAGGCAGAATTTCCTCCCTTGTGGGAGGTCAGTCTTTTTCTTAAAGCCTTCAACTGATTGGATGAGACCCATTCACATTACAGAGGGCAAGATGATTTACTTAACAGATTTAAATGTTAATCCCATTCAAAAAATACCCTCATAGAAACATCTAGGATAGTGTTTGATGAAATATCTTGGCACTGTGGCCCAGCCAAGTTGACACATACAAATAACTATTACAATGCTCAGTGAACATTGTTGGAAAAAACCATAGACCATTAGGATGGTTGGAGACTAAACAAAGTTCATTTTACTGATGAAGAAACTGACTCCCAGAGTGGTAGTTTCATATTCACAACCACTTGGGAATGGAGTGAGGACCAGAATCCAGCTCCCGCCTCCACTTACCTCACTCCCTCTCCACAATTCTCTTCTTGGCTGTAGAGACCATTGGATGACAAAGGTTCTGCTTCCCTTTGCCCTCAGGGTTGAGGCCACATCTGGAATTACTCAGTACTTCTCTTTCTCTCCAACCTCACTTGCTCCTGTCTACTTAAGCCATCTCCTGGAGTGTCCCCCATCCTAGCTCAGAGCAATCTCCTTATCAGACTGTGGATAGAGTTTTAGTGAAATGGCACCTTCTTCTTTTCTTAAAAACAAGTTGATAGTGGTGAGAATGTTTTTCTTGTCCCCTTGGAGAAAAATAGGTATCAAATAAAAACAGTGATTTTCTCTATAACTAAATCAGACAGTTTATCCCCCAGGCTATTGACACAGGAGACTCTGAAAGGGGGAAAAAAAAGCAAATATTTTCAGCCAGTGTAATTCACAGTGAATAAGACAGCAACATTTTCCAGTTGATAACAGAAATTAATTCAATATTTCATGTAAGGGCAGGAGAGTTCATATCAAATGTGGTCCCCAGGTCCCAAATTGAAACTATAACAATATCTTCTTCCAGCTACAGGAAACACTCTATACTGAGGTTATTGTGATTGCCCTGCCTTTTATTTGTTTATTTTATAAAGAAATACTTAGCAATTTGCATGGTGTTGGTTTCCTGAAACCCTCAGGTCAAGATTCTTGGGGACATTCAAGCCAACAGAACTTCTCCCAATTAAAAAAAATTATAAATTTAAAATGTCTCATGGATGAAAGGAGATGATTCCAAGCAGTGCTCTAGAATCATACCTCCTGCTGCAACTGCTAAGAAACATTCTTTCGGGGATCAGTCAGTCCTTACCAGGGGCAGCCACCACCAGGGTGTGGAGCACTTGGGAAGGGAACAAGGTTTTGGGCTTACAGGGTGGCAGTGATTGACCTTGGAAATGTGGTTGGGAAGGTCATGAGGGTGGGACCACACCTCCAGATTCACTAGGAGCTGTCTTGGTTATGCCTTTCATCCTGGTTGAGCTAGTACAGCACACACAATTTTGGTTGGTTCCTGGAATATGCCTAGTGATTTCCTAACTCGGCCTTTGCATTTGCTGTTTCTTCAGCTTGCAGCACCTTTCCCAAGTGTAAGCATGGCTGGCCCTTTCTGTCCTTCAGGTCTTAGGTTGAATTATCATCTCCTCAGTGATGCTTCTCAGTTTCTCTCATAGTTTTTTTCCTCCCTCTGTGGTCTGAATGTCTATGTCCTCCTGTCCAAATCATATGTTGAAATTCTGACCTCCAAGGTGATAGTACTAGTAAGTGGGACCTTTGGGAAGTGGTTAAGCCATGAAGGAGGAGCCCTCATCAGTGGGATTAGTGCTCTTATAAAGAGATCCCACAGAGCTCCCGAGCCCCTAATGCTAGGTGAGGACGTGTGAGATTTGTGGTATTTCATTATAGCAGCCCGAATAGACTAAGACACCTACATGGCATTATTTCAATTTCAGTTCTTTTGTGTATATATCTTTTTGTTTATTTTCTGTCCCTCCCTACCCATGGTGTCCCAAGCACCTGGAACTATGCCTAGCCAATGATAATCTCTCAATAATATGTGAATAAATTACACACACACACACACAAATGAATGAACTGGAATGTGCTGTATGAGTCGTTAATAGAATGCCAGCAGTAGTAATAGATGAACTTTCAATCTCAGTGGCTTTTTGGAATAGAAGTTTACTTTTCACTAATGTAGAGTCCTATCTGTGATGCTGGGGTGGTAGAGAGAGTGAGGGCAGAATCTCTGCTCTATAGAGTCATTCAGGGATCCAGGCTGAAAGAGGTTCTTCCACCTTGAATATGTGGTTCCTATAGGCATTGACATCCAGCCAGGAGAGGGGGGTAGAGACAGAGAGAACATTTTTATGGTCCGGTCTGGATGTGCTGTATATCACTTCTCCATTTTTGTTTGTTTGTTTGTTGGTTGGGATATGAGCATGACCCCGCCTAGATGCAAAGGGGGCTGGCCACAGGTGGGACACTGTTTTCTAGTAGCACCTTATGAAGGAGGGCATGTGTGTGTGGCAGACAGCTCGTCACCTCTGTTTCTGGTGCTACAGCATCCGGTGCCTAGTGCCTCCATCACTGCTCTTACATTGGGAGCTCCAGAAGGGCGGAGGTGGTCTGCTTCATCAGCTTGAGCTGAGGGCCCAGCACAATCGATATTTGAATGAATAACCAACCATCACGTGATCACCAACTGTATTTGGGGTACCAGATCAGACACAAAACTTAACATAGTATCAGCACATGGAAATCCATAAAAACTTTTACAATCAACAAAGAATTCTTTGTCCTTTGAAGACAGACCAACCCCTGACTCCATTACAGACTCCATGAAAAGCAGAAGATGGCAGAGCAAGATCTGAAGTGCCTTTTCCCACCCCAGAAGGAGAACAATACAACAAAAGACTCCACGAATAAAATACGTCAGCTCAAAAGCTGTGCAGAGAAATGGCCTCTAACCCCACTTTTTGGGTCTTTCATTGTATCTTGCCCCTTGGAGAGTAGTGAAAGTCACTTCAGAACACGATCTTCCATCTTCCCATTTCTTCCCGGAGATACAAAGTGCATTTCTATTCTCCTTTTTTCTTGACCTCATGTTCTTTCCATTGTATGTGCTACAGTGGGAAGAAAGAAAGAAAAAAAAAGAATCAGATGAATCACGCAGCACATTGTAATCTCCTACAGAATAGAAAGGCAGCAAGTCCTTGAATTGAGACAACAGGGTGGAGTCCCAGTTACCCTTTGGTGGGGAGTTGGATTCTTCAGAGGACTCCAGGCTGGTGTTCTCTCACAGAGAGTTAGCTCCTAAAGGGGAATGTCACACTGGCCACCCCAAATATGCTGACAGGTCTTCCTTGTTTTTATCTTCGTTGCCACATGAATAGCGTTGCTGAGTCCTTACACGGAGGGAGCAGAGTTGGGAGGAAAACTTGTCCTAGGAAATTGCATAGGACTTTTTTGCCAGTTCTGAAATTTCAAAGATTTTCAGTGGCTGGCTCTAAAGGAAATGTCCAGATACGATTCGGAAAATTGGAATGCATGTGTATATCTGGTCTTGTTTTTTGTTGTTGTTAATCCTCACCTGAGGATATTTTTCCTTTGTTTTTGATAGAGTGGAAGGGAGGGAAAGAGAGAGACAGACAGACATCAGTGTGAGAGGGAGACATCGATTAGTTGCCTGCTGCGTGACCCTGACCAGGTGACCAGGGCTGGAGATTGAACGTGGAACTCAGTTATGTGCCCTTGACTGGAAATCAAACCCGCAACCCTTCAGTCCACAGGCTGATGCTCTAACCATTGAGCAAAACTGGCCAGGCCATATCTGGCCTTGTTCTTGATGCCTAGGATACAGAGAAGGGAACCCCCATTCCCATCACATGTCCCCATCCTCCTTATATTTCCTCTTTCCTTTCATTTTTGGTTCCACTGGCAGAATGATGCTCCGTAGCTTTTATCGTCTCCCTGTGTGTCAAGAATAATGCTGCCTGTCATCATGCCTTATAATTTACCAAGCGCTTTCATCCCAGATATGTTGTGAAAATGCTTTGAACACTGTAAGTGTGCAGATGTATGTAAGAGAGTATGCAGATGTATGTAAGAATGTCATGTTCTCAAAGCTGGTCAATTGGCCAAGAAGTAACATGTCTGATGCCATCATTATTACTTTTGCTTTTCTTTATTCCCTCATTTTTATCCTCATAAACCCCCAAAAGTGATCCCAAGCAGGCATTATCCCATTCTATGTCCCAGTGTCTTGGGTGATGATTTATGGGTGGGAAGTGGGGGCTGGGTGAACTGGCCATCCCACGGAGCTATCATGTGGCAGAGTCTATGTTAAACCTCAGCCTTCTCATGGCAATTCTGGGATCGGGGTCAGCATCAGATGTCACAGGGAGGATATTTTCTTATCTCTGTCGCACACGTTTCTAGGGTATCTTTCTGTGGTCATGACACAATTGCCAATTGCTGATGATATAATCACTCCTGCCTATGTAATGAAGCCTCCACAAAACCCCCCAAGGACAGGGTTGGAGAGCTTCTGGTTGTTGAACACATCGCAGTAGGTGCCAGGAGGGCGGTGTCCCTGGGGACAGCACGGGAGCTCTGCACTGTCCCCATTCCTGCCTATGTTGTTCCTGAGCCGTAGCCTTTGGTAATTGTGATGAACAGGGGCTCATACTAAACCCGACAAGCTCAGGGGAGGCCTGCATGGCAGGCCCTGCCATGCAGGCCTCCCCCTGAGCTTGTCGGGTTTAGTATGAGCCCCTGTTCATCACAATTACCAAAGGCTACGGCTCAGGAACAACATAGGCAGGAATGGGGACAGTGCAGAGCTCCCGTGCTGTCCCCAGGGACACCGCCCTCCTGGCACCCTACTGCGATGTGTTCAACACCCAGAAGCTCTCCAACCCTGTCCTTGGGGGTTTTGTGGAGGCTTCATTACATAGGCAGGAGTGATTATATCATCAGCAATTGGCAATTGTGTCATGACCACAGAAAGATACCCTAGAAACGTGTGCGACAGAGATAAGAAAATATCCTCCCTGTGACATATGCTGTACCCAATCCCAGAGATTCCCCCCTTGCTTTCTCCCACCTTCCTAATCTACCACCAGTGGATTTCATGTAACCCTCCTCACACCTCCTCTTTTGATTGTGATGTATAAAATTAGATGCAAAACTGCCATTCTCTGGAGCATTTTCTCAGCCCATTGAGATTTTGCTCCCTGGCAATTTTCGTCAGTTTGGCTCAGATAAACTCATAAACATTCTTACAGGTTTGGGCATTTCTTACATCGACATAATAAACCAGTGATCTAGTAAGTAAAATGTTTCCTGGGCTCTGAGTCGCTGTAGCAAATTAATCAAATCTGAGGCGGTGGTCCTGGGGATTTTTGATTTATAGCCAGTCGGTCAGAAGCACAGACTTGCTTGTGACTGGCATCTGAAATAGGATGGGCGGTCTTATGGGACTGAGCCCTTAACCTGTAGAATCTGATGCCATTTCCCGGTACCTAGTGTCAGGATTGAATTGAATTATAGGACGCCCAGCCAATGTCACAGAATTGCTTGTTGGTGTGGAAAAAAACCCATACATAGAAACTGGTTTCAGAACACATTTATGGTTGGTTACAAGGCTTTGGTTAGTTATATAAGTGACAGATTTCTTTCCCACTCTATAGCTTACCTTTCCCTCTCTCAATGATGGGTTTTTGTACATATTTGCGAGCTGTTGCTTCTGTTCAATGTGAGATTTCATTTATGTGTGTTGGTTGCAAAGATGTGTTCGTTTCATGGCTGCAAAGTATTCCATTAAAAAAAAAATCTTGTCCCAAGGACATTTTTCCATTTATCTTCAGATAGCATGGGAGGGAGGGGGAGAGAGGGAGACAGAGAGAGAGAGAAACACCAATGCCAAAGAGACACATTGACCGGTTGCCTCCCCCACGACCAACCAGGGCCGAGGACAAACCACAACCAAGGTACGTGCCCTAGACCAGAATCAAACCTGTGACTCATTGGTCTGCGGGCTGACGCTCTAACCACTGAGCCAAAGAGGCTAGGGCAGTATTCCATTGTTTTTAATTCTAATATAGTCCACTTGTTATTTTTTTCCAGAATAGTCTACTTTTTTTGATATTTTATTTATGCACTCTTTTTATATGCTGAGGTCATATATATTTTACTATATTATGTTCCAAAATCTTTATTGTTTTGCCTTTCTCATTTATATCAGGAATCAGCAAATTATGGCAAAAAAAAATCTGGCCCACCATCTGATTTTATTAATAAAGTTTTATTGCAACACAGTCACAGTCGTTTATTTACCTATTGTCTATGTCTGCTTTTATGGTACGACAGCAAAACTGAGTAGTTGCCACAGTGACAGTAAACCTGTAAGCCTGAAATATTTACTGCTGGCTCTTTGCAGAAAAGAATCATTGACTCCTGATTTAGTCCCACAACGTATTTGGCGAAAGGCATATTTTTACATCATCAAATGGGATTTTTATCTCCCAGTTACAATCCTTCCTTCTTTCCACAAACATTCCTTCAGTAGAGGCTACTATGTGTGAGGCCTTGTTGAAGGTAAGCATCGTGATACACAGAAGAGACATATGGTGTGTGCTCTGCAGGATTTCACAATTTGGTGTCCTTGTCCTTAACTTGCATGAGCTTTGTCATGCTAGCAAAGCCAAGTGTAAGCTAAGTCAACAAATATTTACTGGACAGAACGTGAAGGTACCACATGTTGTGTTAGGGATAAGAAACTCATAGATAAGGAAGGCCTCCTTTCAGCTCATGGGGTTTACCGTCTAGTAGTGTGCCCATACAGAGATGACACAGTGATCAGGCAACACGTGACAGTAGGTGGTCACAGGTGTGGCTGGATGACAGAAGGGCTGTGTGGACCCAGAGGAGTGAGAAAAATGTCATTTTTGCCTCATGAAATATGACCAAGACAAGTGGCAAAAAAAAAAAAAAATCCTGATTTTAATGTTACTTGTAAAAAGTCTGTGAAGCTACCCCTTCCTTGTTCTCAGCAAGCCCCGTCACATGCCCTCTCTGTGGGATGTTAACACTGGCCATGGTGTTCATTAAATTAGTCATCCTGATAATTATAGGAGCTCAGAAATAACTACTAATCAGCCCGAATCCCGGGATTCATTGAAATGCATCTGAGATAGCGTTGTTAATTCTGCATACACACTTAAATGAAGTTGTATATAAAAAAGGAGCTATGTATTTCCTTAGGGCTCTTGCGGACCTTATATGGCATCAGAATGGCAGTTCCTCATCCTCCCCCACTGTTTCAAAACTACGTGTGAGACTAGATGGTAAGGTATTGAAGTCTCTACACATAGGCGATCCCCCCCGCCCCCACCTCAGTAGATTCCATTGTAAAATGACAGGTATGGGAGAGGCACTTGTCAGAAGACTGTAATTACCAAAAAAAAGTGCTAACAAAATCAGCTTATTTAAAAAAAAAAGATGGATGAGCATAAAACGGGTTATGACAATCCAGTAATTAATTAATGACCAAAGCCAGTTTTTTTCACAGTTGAGTGATGGATAAGAACACCCCACATGTAGTAGCGAAGCCCAAGTTGAAATGTAAATACTGTTTGCTTTGTTAAGAGCTCTGATCTTCTGGGCTGCTGCTGCAATTGTTCATATTTTATTCTGGTTTTCTATCTTCTTTGTGTCTTTACAGTTTTGCTTTCACATAACCAGATTGATTCTTTTATGTGCTTTTTATTGACTAAATGATCCCAATGCAACTGGTTTTCTCTTTTTGGACTCTCCCATTCCTCAGTCAGTGAGTAACCACCTGAGATTTCTATTTCTTTTTCTGAAGGTCTCTGGGTTGGGACAATGCTCAACTAGAAAGAAAATGACACCATTACTTTATCAATAGTGTTGTTAGAATGATGACTGCCTCACTCAGTCCACCGTGTTCTATCCTCTTTGTCTATGTACTATTTTTAGATTGGCTTCCAATTGGGAAAGTGTTCCAACCAGTCACTTGGCATTCCATTGTCTTTAACTATAGAATTGTGCGATAGGAAGGATGCTAGCATTGATTGAATGCCCACCGTGTGCCAGTTATTGAGCTAAAACTACTTAGGGTAGGTGGGCAAACTTTTCTGCCGAGGGATAGAGACTGAAAATTTAGGTCTGTCACAGATACTCAACTCTGTCCTTGCAGTATGAAAACAGCCACAGACAGGACTTAAGTGAATGGCATTGCTATGTTCCAATAAAATGTTTACCAAAAGAGGCAATGGGCTGGATTTAATATAGTTTTTTTTTTTGGGGGGGGGAGGTTTAATTTATTTTTTTATTAATTAATTTATTTTTGTTACAGATGTTTCTCCTTTTTCCCCCCAGACACCCTCTTCCCTATCCCGCCCACCCCCCACCCCAGCATTGTTGTCTATGTCTATTGGTTATGCATACATGCATATAAGTCCTTTGGTTTATCTCATCCCTCCCAGAAAGTTCTCTTATCCTTTGAGACGACATGGAGGGACCTGGAGAGTATTAGGCTAAGTGGATTTAATATAGTTTTAAAGGCTCTACTTGGCAGAGTACTGATTTTGATTTTGGAGCTGGAAAGATTTTGAGAAGTCGGCCTCCATAACCTGGGCCATTTCAAACCATGGCCCTTAGATTTCCAGGGTTTCCCCACGATGAGTGGGCCTCTGCCCTATCTCTTCTCTTCAATTAGAGTAGTGGACTCTTTTATCCATTTATGGTATGGGGTCTTGCCTAAGATTTCACTTGAGCGAAGGGTTTCTTAACTAGTTTTACAACTTTTGAAAACCCCCAGTTCTCATCCAAGTTTACTTTATGATTGGAGACTGAAGAATGAAGAATATCCCTAGGCTGTGGTATCCACTCCCACCCCCAACAACACATGTAGTTATTGTCAGAGCTGGGACTTCTGCTCAGCAGGGACTCTCAGGCACTCACTGCCAAGAGCACCTTGCTGCCTCCATGCCCCCAAATTCCCTTCAGAGGAAAGTCACAGCTTTTACTTTTATTTTTATTTATTTTGATAACAGCCACTTATTCACACGAGCAATCTGTGAACAGAGCTCACAGTTTCAATAGATTATAAAACATTTTTCTGGAGTGGGGGGGGGAACCCCATCAGTTCTAGGTATAGTCGTGTATGACAGATTTTGAATTCGCGCTCTGTGGTCTTGTCCCTGGGAAGGCCCGTATGATCCCCTCTACACCTCAGATGGTGGTCAAAAAAGGTCAATACTGTAATTTTCCGGAAGCTGGTGGTAGCCTGCGTTTATTTCACATCATTTGCCTGCTTCATATAGACCCACCAGCATTATACTCCCCTAAAGACTCTGTTTGCCTCAAACACAAGATTGCATTTTAAGTTAAATTAAAAATCTATGGTACTTCTGGCCTTGATGGAAGAAATTACACTGCATTTGTCCGGTTGCACAGCAGGGGAAACCTAAGAGCCGGAGAGCAGAGATTTGCTTAGTTTTCCATGCCCGGAGCTGCACTGCTTCAGACCTGGAGTCCAACATCGGGAAGGTCTAATGGGGTGAAGGCCATCAGTTACCCACCCAGACACTGCCTCCCACAGGACCCCCACTTGGCTGCCACCCTGCAATCCATTATGGAAAATTTGTTAAACCTTCTAAGGAGGGAAAAGTCCAAACTAATTTTCAACTTGTATCTCTTCTACTGAGTATAGCCTAATGAAACCTGAAATAAAGGTCATTTCAGAAAAGAAATAGAAATGTTTTACTCAGTGAAAGCAAACATTCTTTCTGAACTATAGATTATTTCTGTACATATAGTTTATTTTAGAGAGAGGAATGGAGATAAATAACATGATAGAAAATTCTATTGCCCAACTTTAAATCTTCCCCCTGTTGTAAAAAGACCATTGATTTATAGATGTAAATTTAGAATCTTTTTTATTGTTTTATTCATTGGCACAGGGAGTATGGTGTTTTAACAGCATCAATTATTTTATTTTGTTGTTTTTGATGTAAAGCATCACTTTTCATTATTCTCTTAGGTGACTATATGTGAGACAACATATAAAAGCTATCTTGATGGAATTCTGCTCTGTGTGTGTGTGCGTGTTTCCTCAAGGGGGTCACATTCAGTGGGATGATCAGGGTTTTCATAGATTATTTTAATAATTTATTTGTTTTAAGAAAACAGCATTGCCCTGGCTAGTTTGGCTCAGCAGTTAGAGCGCTAGCCCATGGACCAGAGAGTCCTGGGTTCGGTTCCCACTAGGGGCACATATCTCGGTTGCAGTTTGTCCCCGGCCCTCGTTGGGGTCGTATGGGTGGTAACCAGTCGATGTGTGTCTCTCACATTGATGTTTCTCTCTCTTCCTTCCTCTCTCCCTCCCACTCTATCTGAAAATAAATGCAAAAATGTCCTCGGGTGAGGATAAAAAAAAAAAAAAGCATCATTTATGTGGGAGTAAGGATGGGGCTTGTGAAAGAAATTTTAAATGTTTTCCTGATGGCTTTTGTATATGGCTTATTGTCACTTTTAAATCAACCTTTAGCCCTGGCTGGTTTGGCCCAGCTGTTAGAGCGTCGGCCCGCGGACCAGAGAGTCCCGGGTTCGGTTCCTGCTAAGGGCACGTACCTTGGTTGCAGTTTGTCCCCGGCCCCAGTTGGGGTCGTGTGGGTGGTGGCCACTCGATGTGTCTCTCTCACATCGATGTTTCTCTCTCTCTCTCTTCCTTCCTCTCTCCCTCCCTAATGAATTAAAAAAAAAATAAAAAAATAAATCGACTTTTAGCTTTAGAAGATAATAGTATTATTGAAAGTAGAGGGAAAACATCACCTATATGTTTAGATGACATAAAAAAAAAGTTTTGATATTGTCAGTTTCTCTTGGTTTTAGGTCTTGTAGTTATGGAGTCCTCTGTTTCAGAATTCCAGAGAACTTGATGAACCAGGAGTATTCCCAGCTCCCAACCTGCCTGAAAGACGGACACATCTCAAGACTGGTGGATAAATAAGAACCTAGAGAGCTCAACAGAGGAGAAAGTCCAGCTAATTTGAGGGATGGGGAGCAAATGGTCAGGCAAGGACGCAGAGCAGAGCATGGCACGTTTGGCAGATGGACAAAGGTTTTATGAAACTGGGTCATAGGGTCCCTGGAGTGGAGTTGCAGGAGTTGAGATTGGAGAGACTTTTGAATCAGAGTGTGGAGGGCCTTAAATGTTCTGCTGAGGAGTTGAGGCTTTGCTTGTTAGGCAGGGAGCGGAGTGAAGTCCCCATCAGAGGGGCCTGCTGGAGCCCCACGCATGCTCCTCCAGTCCATGGAGAAAGCGGTCATGACCAGCCAAGGGCAGCTGCAAAGAACGATGTCTGTCCCCTCTTTTCTCTCCCTCCCCCCACCATTCATGAAGAAGGCAGGAATGTGGAGGAAACTGTGGGTGCTGCCCACCTGCCTCCTCTCCAGGGTCTTGAACCTCCGCGTAGCCTGGGTTGGTGAGGGAAGGGAGAGAGGCTAGCTAGGAACTGGATGGGAAGCTGATGCTTTGAAACAAACACAACTGAGTCTAAAGAACCAACCTGAGACTGTTTTCCTAACCAAAGGTGATGAACAGGCTGTACAATCAGACCGAGATATTGTGAAGAAGCCTTCTTCCCAGGGAGCAATAGGAATCCTACTGAGGAGAGTTGGTGGCAATTCCTGGAAAAGATAAATCCAGTTCACATTTATACATCAGTGAACGGAGACCCTGTCCTCAGTAGGTTATAGTGCACACCAGGCTTAAGTAAAGCAAATGGAAAAGAGATTTACAGAAAAGGATAATTGTGGAGATTTCTGTAATCTCAGGAGAGAACTATTTCTAGGGGCTAAGTGAAGATTTTTAAAAATCAAGATAATATAGTTACTTATTATTATGCAGAAGATTTCTGCATTTTGCCCATTTTATAATAATGTCATTTTGTTTTCTCAGGAACTTAATAATTTAAAAATCACTCTTTCCCCATTGAGTTGAAATGGATGATTTTCGTCTTACTAGTTTTTCCTTTTAGAACTGCTAAGGACTCCTCTGCAGGCCCACCCCCCACTCCCCTTAAGCTGATGAATAATATTTCAAGTACATTTCTCTGTGGAGAAAGTCCTTTAATGATTGCAATCTATCAAGATGTTCTTTTGAGATTATTACTTTATTACTAAGAAGCATTGTTGATTAATCAAGAAATAAAGGAAAATAAGAGAGAACAAAAAAGACACTGTAAAGGAAGCTGTGTCTGTTGGATTCAAGATTCAGTAGTCAGCTAAGACCAGTGCCTAGGAGGGCAGCTTCAGTGGGAGGACTGCACTGCAGAGGGCATGGGGCACTTGCCCAAGCAAGTCATCTACGGGTAATCTGCATTTTAGTAACTTTTATTTTAAAGGAGAGAATAGATTAGAGAGGTAGAAAGAGAGTGAGGTCGGAAAAAGATGACTCAGTAAGTAGTTTTGATTTGGGGCAGAAGAGAAGGTAGATAGAGATTTATTTATTCAAAACACACACATGTGTGGAGAACTCATTTTTAAAAAGCGTATCTTCACAAAGGAAATTTTTTATCACTACTGCTCATAAGAAAACAATATCCGTTGTCATAAATGGAAGGTTGACATTAATGCATGCTAAAATGTATGTAGTTATTAGACGGCCGAGGCTCTGCCAGAAACTGCCGCCAGTGTCTGCGGAGAAGTACAACTGCTCTGGTTCACTGCCACAACGAGCTTAAAAAAATAGTATTAATCTCGATTCTATTGTCAGCTAATTCCGAACAAAGGCATTAAGTCCAGAGTTAGATTCATCAATCATAACACAGGAAATGTTACTGACATCCATTATGAACTCCACAGTTGATTAGCTTCCTTGATTAAATAGTGGTGCAGCTGATGGGAAAACAGGAGCCGAGTCTGCCACTCTCATGGAGAGAATTCCCAGCTCGGAGTCCCCAGGGAGTTAAGAAAAGAGAAGTGGAAAATAGAAGACAAAAAAGTAGGGCTGATTGCACAGTAACTCGGTACCAACCAAGTTGTCAGTCCCACGATCGGGAGCCAGAGATATTACTCATTTCCCTTTTTACATACCCAGGGGGATTTAGACTTTTTCTTTTTCTTTTCTTTTTTTTTTGGCAGGTGGAGTGGGGGTGGTGAGTGGAGGGGGATAACCTGAGCTGTCATTAGAAAAATAAGACCCTAAGTTAAAAAAAAAAAGATCACAGCACTTGGTGTGAATGATACCTGAATGCTGACATTAACCAAATGCCACCTTTTTGGACAGCCGCATAGAGAAGTGTGGAAATGTTCTGCCATGGTTTTTTTTTTTTTAAAGAGCAATTTTTCTGAGAGATTGGAAAAAACAGGAGGAGGCAAGCTGATGACATTTTGATTGTAGGCCCCACTTGAAAAGGCATTGTAGGACTTTCTGCTTAACAAAGTGAAAAAAATAAAATTCCAAGCCTGCCCCTTTCACCTTGATCTGCATTCTTTTGTTAGTACATGGCAAAACTTTCCAGGAGTGGTTTGCAGAAATTGTTACATGTTTCCTTGGCAGCTAATACACTAGCTTTGAGACAGTAGCTATTTATTAATAATACTACTTTCTGATTCAACCTCACCTGAAAGGCACTGAAATAGCTGCCACTGTGTCTTTATTTCCACCTTTAATCTTTTGCTTCAGGAAGGCTTCTTGATCTCTGCTGTGAGGTCGCTCCTCAATCCTGAACTCTCAGTACTTTTGGGTACCCCCCCCCCCACATCATAGCTCCATCAGCCTTGCCCTAAAGTTATTAATATGATTGTTTTCAAAGAGTTTTCTAGTTGTCACTTTGCATTTCATAGATTAATTGGACATTTGGTAAATTAAATGAATGGATGCATGGATAGGAAGGTGGATGGAGGAATGGGTAAATGATGACAGATGGGTGGATGGATGGATGAATGGACAGTGAGGTGGATGGATGGATGGGTCAGTGGAGGAAATTGAAAAATAATTGTGACTTTTATAGTATTTGCCATTAGACTGCTTGAGTCTTTGCCAACTTTCTATAGACTTTGTGAATGGTTTAATGAGTAATTATATTGTTTAAAAATAAATAAGAAATATAAAAATTATAATATTTTATATTTTATTGTATCAACATAAAATACAATTAGTGTTTTTTTTCTTTATTCTTTTTTTCCCCCTTTGAGCCTGTCTTCTATTTCCTCTCAGAATTTAGGTATAATATCTGCTACAGCTTCACATACAGACTGTTTGGAAGGGAGCTAGGGAACAGGAACGGTTTTGTTTTAAACTTATGACTTTTTAAAATCACATCTTGAGGTGTCACATAAAAATTTTATAGGACAGTATTGATATATTATAACAATACCATTGCCAAAAGCTTTTTAATTTTCCTCCCTTCTTCTCTGTTTTTTATTTGTTTCTGACCCTAATCCTTATGCTACAGGGTTGAAAATTAAGTTTTCTCATTTTTTGGGTACCCCTTTTTAATAGAAAAAAATGAGAGGGTAGTTAAAATTTACCCCCGAAGCAACTGAAGTAAAAATGATTGATCTTTGAAGCTACCTCTATAAGTGTTCCTTGAAATGAAATGTACGGTCTTGAAAACAGTATACTAAGTTTTATGCCAGAATACTCTCCTGTTCATATATAGACATAATATCAATTGTGTCTCCTGTTATTGCTTTTGTAAGTATTTTGTTGCTCTAAAAATCTTGCTTAAAACATATTTTCATCTAATACAGTGTGGGCTTTAAAAAAAGCAAACAGTGGTTGATTTGAATAGATATGGATCCTAAATCTTTTTCTTTGCTTGTATTTGTATTAAAATTTACATACTTTCCTTGGTAAATGCATTTGACATTAAAACAGTGTATGACTGTATATTTCAGAGGTAATAAATTATAAAGTGAGGCAGAATGAGAATGACTGTGAAGACTAAAAACATTTATTGAACATCACTATCATAACTGTAAAAGCTTGTGACCCATGCAGTTCCCGGTCAGAATGGTGTTAGGTCTTGGTCAGAATAATGCTAGGCTATGCTGCAATAACAAATAAACCCTGACATCTCAGTGGTATAACACATCTCCATCTGGCAGCCTCTTCCATCTTGTTGGCTAGATCTGTAATATGTGATATACACAGGGTTGGCAAAATAGATTTACAGTGGTAATACAATAATGAATATATAAATAATACTACAAGAATAAACCCTGTGTTTTGTGTACTCGTAACTGTCAACCTCCTTTTGCCCACCCCTGTAGGTCACCAGAGAGGGAGGAGAGAGTTGGGAGTGGCACACCAGCTCTTAGTTGCATTAACCCAGAAGGATCTTCGGCATCTGCATTTATGGTTCATTGAAAAGAGCTGGTGATGTGGTCTGAACCCTGAGTTCAAAGACGTCTTGGAAAGTCAAGGGAGTTCATGAAATATTTGGTGACAACTAGTTGTCTTGGCCACATACTATATTCAGGGAAGCAGAACCCAAGCAGGGATTCTGATCTCAACTTGGACTTTGTGTACAACGCGGAAGGCATCCAGTCCTCTGTCACTTCCTAGCCTCTGAGTCCAGCAATATTTTGTGACAACTCATTCTTATCCTCAGGAAGATATTCTTATCCTCATTTTAGATATTCTGTCCCCACTACGTACCACCCACATAGATAGAGCAGGGGTAGGGGAAGGAGTGGTGAACTACATTATCAACTCTCTATCTTTTCTTTACAGGGATCAACATATATGTGGGTTATTTATTTATTTTTTTGGTTCTTTCCTCCACAGAATTAGAAAGAAATCTGTGACAATTGTAGCATCCATCTTGCAGAATGTAGAAAGAGAAAGGATTAAACCAGTATCTTCTTTAGATAGCAGGGAGATGAGAAAGATGCTAACTCTAATATGTTAACAATTATTCCATATCGCTAGCATCAACAAATATATGCTCCATCCATCCATCCATCCATCCATCCATCCATCCATCCATCCATCCATCCCAGTTTAATGGCACCAGGCTGGGTACAGGGCCCTTGAAAGTCAAAGATGGACCTCTTAGACTTGGTTAGCCTTTCTGATTACCCTTCCTCTTTGGGTAGACAAATTATTTTGTCCATCACATTTTTGTTAACATTTTCAAGTATTAACAAGTCCTTGGTTTCAGTCACTTCTACATCCCCATCATTAAGCCAAGGATGGACTCAGAATGGGTGCTGTAAATGGATTGGGTACATGAGTGGATAGTCCTGGAGGTCATTTAGGCTTGGACCTGAATCTGTCACTGAAGCAGTCTCTCCACCCCAGGTCTGCAGGTCCAGGAAGTGAGTGATTCTGACATTGACCTCTAGATGTCCACGCCAGCGGGCAGTACCAATGCTGCTACAGGGGCTTGCTTCCTCCTCGTCCCCCCACAAAAAATCCTGTTTGTTTCAAAATCTTCCTAACCCTGGATAGGAGCTGTTATCTTAGAAAACTGTGTCCCGTTTCTGGTTTCTTCATGTCACTCTCTGCCTTTGGACTGTTTCCTAAATATAGGCTTTATTTCAAGGAGCCCCTTGGCTAGCCTTCCTCTCATCCACATCAAGCTCCTACTTTCTCATGACCGGAGCTCTTTCCTTCATGTCTCCACTTCTGTTTCCCCTCCAGTTCTATTTCCCCTTCCGTTTCTACCTGGAAATCTCAGTAGGATGTCCTACCACATTGAGCTCAGCATGCTCCAAACAGAACCAGGCTTCTCTGTTTGATGATGATACCATAACCTCTCACTCACTCAAACTGCTCTTCCCTCCTCATCCTCCCACTCTCTGGGCCAGAACACAATTATTCCTGCCTCTTCTCCATGATGCTTCTTCCAACTGACACTTTTTTTTTTAACCTTTATTGTCTGACCTAGATACTCTCTCCTCTGTAAGTTTCGACTGTTTAGCTCATCTCTCTGTATTTTAATATATTTTTGACTCTTCCTGTTCTTGTTCTCCCTAGAATCCGGCCATCGATATTTCTAGAACATAACACTTTTCTGATAAAATATCTTTGATGATTCCTTTTACTCTCCCAAACTTCTAGTTGCTAGTGTAGCATCTAAGGACTCAATCATTTAATTCTAGCCTCATCTCTGTTCTCACAAACTTTAGCCAAACTCCTCTGCTCTTTCTTTCCCACCTCATGTTTTTTTTTTTCTTCCATACGATGACAATGTTACTCAAATCTCTATGTGGAGACATTCTAGCTGCCCGTTTAGTACCAGTAGTCTCTGAATCAGGAATCAGTCTTTTCTCACTATAAACTCTAACTCAGGTGTGGGAAGTAGATTTCATGGTAGGAAAAAAAATCTGATGGATTAATAATGGCTGCCTGGAAAGTTGTGTTGAGAAGGATTCTGAGGTTGTATCAAGCTCAGTGGGAAAGATTGTCATGATTGTTAACAGTGCCTGTCTAGAAAGAGGAATTGAGACATTAATGTTTCTTACATGCCTTCTCTGATCTACCCCGTGCTTCTGTTATGTATGCAACATCACTTACACTAACTGATGAGTTTTTTAAGGGCATACAGTGCATCCTGCTGAACTATATATCCAACAACAAGAGGTTACATCCACAGTGTCCTATGATCATGAGACACTCCAAAATGTTTGCTGAATAAATCCCCTAATGCTGGACTATGCTGTTTAGTTACATAAGATTGAAGAGCTGTGGGCAGGGCTGTTAGTGCATTGATTGGGCAGCTGTGTTATGTTATAGTGTTTATTGCTTTAAGTTGCAGTTTGTTAAGGAATCTGACTGTGCTGACATGAGAACTGCTTCTGCACAGTTACCTTTGGTGATAAATAAGACCAGGCAACACTGGATGAATGAACGACATCCAATACTCCAGCATTGCCCGTAACAGAATTAACTTTCAAGTAACATTGATTCATTTTGCTTTTAGGCTTACTTTCACAGACCAGCAAAGCATGTTGTCAGATTTTCAGTCCTTCAACCTAAGTCAAAAACCAAAGGCTGGCTTGAAATACATTTAAGAGGAGAGCATTATTGATTTGGTGGTCCTTAAAATGCCCCAATCATTCAGACAATGAAGTAATTGTAAAACTAATGATAAAATTATTACTTCTCCTGTTTTTTCTTCTCCTAGATAAACATTTCAAGCATTTCATTCTTATAACCTATCCCACTGTCCCTCCTATGAATATTTTGCATTGGTCTGGTGATGTACCCAACATTTGTGAATATTCTAGATGGTATCCAACCAGCTGAGATCAAGTTCAAGAACCACTTCTCTGTGGTTCTATAATCTTTATTTCTGACATTATACCCTAAGGACACATTCCATCTCTCAATGGCCATATTACAGTTGTCTCATGGAATTGATGGACATCTGAAATCCCTCTTCAGAAAACACCATCTTACTTCACCTTGGGTTGGTTAAGCCTCTGTGTTTATGAGAAAATCTATTGTGAACTGGCCGAGCCATTATTGGATCCCATCACCAAAACGTCCAGAGAGAGCTGAATGTTTGGTGCAGGGTGCGAACACTGTCATCTATTCCATTTCCACCTCTTCATCCTTCAGCTCTATTCCCTCCGTTTTAGCTGCATTCTCAGATAGCCTCTCCTCTGATGGGAGCAAAGGGCTGCAGGAGCTCCAGCCTGAACCGGTTTTGTTCCCATTCAACAGTAAAGGAAGGGGCACTTTTCCTTGAAGGTCCCACACAAGTCCCAGAGTTCACGCTTATAGGACAAACTTGATCATACGGTCACCTCTGAACCAGCCACAGTGTCTTAGAGTGTTCTGTGGGCCGATCTGCTGACCTGGGCCAGATGACCTAGTACTGGAATTGGAGTGGGGCTCTGTGTACTGAGATCAGGGTGCCATCACTAAAAGGGAGGGAAAGGTGCTGGGCAGACCCCAAATTACAAATGCTCTCTGCCACACAATTATGCGTTAAGCTCTCTAACGGCAGAGATGATGGCTTATTCATTTTTAAACATTCTCTTCCCACTTTTAACAAGTGACACAATAAATATTAAGAAAACTAGTTTTGATCGAGTGAGTGCCAGAGCAAATGCTGCAAAATGAGTGCATTTGAAATGGCTGCTTTGTGTCTCTCAGCGCACTGTACAGGATAGTCCAAAGTCCCTTTAGAGAGAGTTTATGTGAAGGGGAGTAAAGGTATAAATAACTTAATATGTCATTTACAAGGATACTTTTTTTTTTTTCTGTAGTACTAGTGAGGAGACATAATACATGTTAAGTGCAGAGAAAGGGGGACCTTTTCTCCTAGGACAAATGACAGGAAAACGGATGGGCAGCCTAGTAACATGAATACCTAGCAGGTGGAGATCTGCTCTTATTTCAACATCCCAGAGCAATTCTATCAGAAGAATAAACACTCTTTGTTCCAAATTCAAACACTTTCAGTTGCCTCTGGTTAAGGGAATTCTTTTCTAACTGCCACATGGCAGCTTTATTGAACAAGCATATTTCAATTTTTACATACAAATCTCAGTCTCACCTAACCCATGGTCTCCTTTCCCTGGGGGTAATTTATTTGGCACATGTTGTATCCGATGTTACAGGTGACCAGATCCTTGCCTCTTTACCATGTTGGTGTACTCCGGTCTGACTCCCAGTTGCCATCTAGAGACTGCTTTTGGGGTCCCTATTTGCTATTTGGCTTTTGGGGGAACCCAAGCTATGACAACTGTTTTGAAATAAGACAAGTTATTTTCAGTCCTCAGAGTCGGATAACCAAAGATCCTTGTGTCATTAAGGCAGATATCAGAGTGAACACTGGGGTCCCACAGGGCTCACTGTGTGGGAGGAATGTGGCCAGTTGAGAGCTGCTGTCTCAAAGCGGCTTTCATGGTGGGTGGAGTGTGGGAAAAGAACTGATTTTTTTGAAAGCATGAGAACCTACAGTCTCTTAGCCAATCCACGCCTTTGGTTGGATATTCTTAGGGAAGAAGTCCATCTCCAAAAGGAGTGTGGTCCACAGTGTCAGCAGCCACTGAGAAGTGGAATGGAGTAAAGATTCAGACGTGGTAGCAGTTGGTGGTGTGGAGGAACTCAGTGATGCAACTCGGAGAGGTCTTGGAGTGGCAGAGGTGAGGACAAGGCAGTGCACTGAGAGACACAGAAAGACAGGAAGGAAAGACAGGGAACGGCAGACTAAGCTTCCCGTCCTTTGGGGAGTGAAGGCAGAGGCTGGTGAGCAGAGGACTCGGGTTGGCATAGTAACCACGCCTGGCACTTGAGTCCTTACTGCAGCTTGAGCCAGGCACTGGTCTAAGTGCCATGCATTTTCCCAACAACCCTGTGATGTGAGTTCTTTTACTTGTCTCCATTTTACACACAAAGAAATTGAAGCACAAATAGGGCCACTAGCTCACCCAACAGCCAGAGCTGAAGGGCACAGGGCTGGGCTGTGAACCCAGGCCTTCTAGCTCTGAAAACCCGGCTCTGACCCAGGGGTCGGCACCTTTTTCCTGTAAAAGGCCAGATAGCAAATGTTTTAGGCTTTGTGTGCTACAGTCTCTGTTGCAGCCACTCAGCTCCACCCTGGCAGCACGAAAGCAGCTATAGATAGTATCTCAACAAACAAATGAGGCTGTGTCCCAGTCAAACGTCATTTGTAGACACAGAGAGGGCCAGCTTCGACCCACAGGCTGTAGTTTACTGAGCACCGATCTAACCCCACTGTTCAACATTTTAACAAAAAATGTGTTTTTGGCTTGGGGAGTCTAGTCATGTGGTTTTGATATGATTGTCTGACACGTCATGCGTAGCATGAATGTTTTTGGGGTGAGATAGTGGGGAGATGCTGAGCGGAAGAGGGAGGTAGGGTTCAGTGTGGGAGCTAGCCAAAAAGAACAGAAGTGGGGATTGAAAGGCCTCGCTGGTGTAGCTCAGTGGCTGAGCATCGACCCATGCACCAAGAGGTCACTGGTTTGATTCCCGGTCAGGGCACATGCCCAAGTTGTGGGCCCGATCCCCAGTGGGGGGCAGGCAGGAGGCGGCCCATCGATGTTCTCTTTCATTGACGTTTCTATCTCTCTCCCCCTCTCCCTTCCTCTCTCTCTAAAAATCAATAAAGAAAACAAAACAAAACGAAAAACTTCAAGCTCCATACTCTTCTTGGGAGATGGAGGCGGGAGAGAGAAGCACTAAATTCCAACCGATATTGTAGGGTGGCTGTAAGTGGGAGGAACAGGCTTGAGCAGCGCCATAAAATTCAACTTTATAGGATTCGGACTTTATAGCATATGTTGTGGCAGCCACATTGAATAAATGTATGTTTTCATTGTATTTTTATTACACATTTAAAGCACATTAAGGCACACACAGCTCTCAAGGAAGAAAAAAGAGAGGAACTTTGGCTTCACAAGTAATCACATCAATTTTCGGGAAGGCTGTGTTTTATGAGACAGGGAAAGATGCACGCGGCTGTCCTTCCCAGTTTGGTACGAACTTGGTCTTCTTCAGGGAACGATATTAATAGATGTTTTGCTACATTTGTCTCCTGTGGAGGGAGCATTTCCCTTGTTTTTTTTTTTTTTTTTAAATAATATCATACTGTGGATGTTGATTCATTTGCCTTGGAATTGCAGGTAATTGGCTGGTGGTTTCAGTCTGTAAAACAACCTGCTTTGTTGGGGTATGAAAAAAAAAATTGATAACCGTTTCAAAAAATTGTACCTTGAAACTATTTCTGGCTTTGAGAAGCCACGTGATATGCATCGGTCTCTGATGGTATTTTCATTTTTAGCCTCTGGGGTTGGGCAGAGTTGGTCAGGGAATCACGAGGGGCAGCCGGCTCACCATGCACCGTGGTGAGGTTGAACTTTACACAGATGCCCCTGGGCCGAAATGCAGCCTGTGTGCGCTCCCAGCCCCTGGGCCCTATGTCTGCCTGGAGGAAGGGGCACTTTTTCTTTACACCAATGCACTGTCTACTTGCCAAGCCGTGGCCTTTTGGGCTACCTCTGCTCAGACGTGGTAACTTTTTCTAATTTGTATTCTCGTGTCTGGGGGGCTTTGCAAATTGTGTATCATCATGTTGAGGCTGCCGCTGATTGTAAGAGGCATCACTTTAATGCACAACCTAGACAGACAAGATGCTGCCAATCAAATCTCGACAGGCCGTTGATGATCAGACACACACCAGCTTCGAAGATGTTAAAAAGTGAAGGAGATGCAATGCAATCGTGTGTCTGTTGAGTGGGTGCACTTTTCTTCAATTGGTACAAAGGTGCCAGTTGATCCAGCTGCCGCCCTGTAAGGTTAAGGCAGGTAAGTGCCGGGAGGGACGCTTGTACTAGGTTTTGTTTATTTTGTGTGATAAACAGCATCACCGACCTCTCTGCTCTACCAGAGGATGTCAGTTGGTCGAATTTCGAGTAGAAGTAGAAATGTAGACTATTCGAGGGAAATTGACTTCAGGGAGCATCTTGCATCTCAAATGGGGCAACTTGGACCCCCGGGGACATTTGTCAATATGGGGAGATATCGTTGGTTGCCGTTACTGGAGTGGGAGGCTGCTGGTATCCAGTGGAAGAGGCCAGGGATGCTGCTAAACGTCCTGCAATGCACAGGACAGCCCCACAACAAGGAATGATCTGGCCCCACGTGTCACAGTGCTGAGGATGAGACTCCCTGAGGCAGTGGGATGGTGTCCAGCAGGGATTAGAACCTGCCACTGCAGTCAGGAAACCCTGGGTTCAAATCCAGTCACTTAACTGACTGATGGCCTTGGGCAGGTTAATAGCTTTGCTAAGCCTCAGTTTCCTGGCCCATAAAATGGAAATTTCAGAGGGTTGCTGAGAGTATTAGGTGATAGAATTAAGACAAAATTATGGAGTCCAAAAGCAGCTCTAAGCACATCTGTGCTCACTAAATCCTCTGGTAACTCTGAAGGAGGCATCCTTATTATCCCCACTTCACAGATAAAAACACTGAGAAAACAGTGACTTGTCCAAGAGCTCTCATGACGAAATTGGTGGAGCCAGGATTTGAGTTCAGAGTCCAAATTCCCAACCAGATGCCCCTGGAGAATGCCCAGCACTGCATAGAGACTCAGGGAAAGGAGGCAGATAATGATATCGTTGTTAATATGACCCAGTCAGGAGCCCCTGCTTACAGGTGGTGAGCAGCCCAGATCCTGGGACATGGCAGGACTTGGCAAGGTTCCCACGAGAGGGCAGCTGACCGGGGCCAGTCCCCAGGTCTCCTGCTCCTCAGGGACACGTCTCTGTCTCTCTGCCTCACTGCGCCCGCCAAGAAGCCCATATGGAAGCTGTTGAGGTGCAGCAGGAGAGAGCCAGACCAGCTTGGGGTCTTGGCACCACCATTACCGACTGTCTGGGAGGCAATCGTCTCTCTCACAGGGCTGTGGGGAGGACGACGTGCAGCAGTAGATGCTGATGTCGGCGACCTCCCAGAATCTGAGCGCTGGGCCTGGGGGCGGAGAACCAGGGTCTGGAGGCGCCCAGAGCCCCTGCCCGGATGGGCATCTGCAAGTGGAGGGGGCGAGAGACGGACTCCCCAGATGGCCCGCAGGGTCTCAAGCCAGTGCTCCTGGAAACTGGGGAAGGGCTGGGCTTGGGATGCCTTGGCTTAGTTCTGCTTTCCGTAAACCTTTCTGTCTTTTACGGAGGGGAAAGGACGGAGGAGGGGAGGTGGCGACAGGCTTCACTCTGGAGAGTTCCCAGAGGTGGTGGCACTGCTGGGCTTGGGCACATGTTTCAAAGTCCCTGGAGGAAGAGGGGAGAAGTCTCATCAGACCTATGGTCAGGAGCTCTGGGAAAGTGGACACCCTCTCCTGGCCCAGGGACAGGACAGAGTTGCAGAGCACAGACACGCAGCCGCAGGAAGGTGGGGTGAGTGAGAAAGGGTTGGGGGCGGTCAGGAAAGTCCTTCAGACCTCACGGTTGTGAGGGGTCTTGGAGCGGCCATGGAGCTCAGGGCTCAGGAGCACCTCGGTGTGAGCTGGGCACCTCACTCAGCATTCCCCGAAATGCTGTTACATAGGAGACAGCACTGCCTAGTGGTTAACAGGCTACAGGCTCTGTGTTACATTGCCCAGGTTCAAATCCCACCTTGGCCACTTTTTCTTTTCCTCACCAGAGGACATTTTTGCATTTATCTTCAGATAGAGAAACATAGATGTGAGAGAAACACATCGACTGGTTGCCACCCACATGACCCCAACTGGGGCCGGGTACAAACTGCAACCGAGGTACGTGCCCTTAGTGGGAACCGAACCCGGGACTCTCCGGTCCATGGGCCGACCCTCTAACCACTGAGCCAAACCGGCCAGGGCCTACCTTGGTCACTTTTCAGCTCTATGACCTTGAGCAAGTCACTTAAACTTTGTACGGCCTCTGTCTCCTCATCTGCAAATTAGAGTCTATCTCACAGGGATGTTCAATGGATGAAGTAAGAGACTGTTCTGTGGTCCTGAGCACAGATTGGGCGCTCAGTAATGTTCATTCCTCCTCCCATTAGTTAATAATATTATTATTATTGAATTTATTCCCAGTGGATGCAGTAAAACAAAATGTACTCTGGCCCCTTTCACACCAGGACTGAAATCCTGCTGTCTTCCTGTTCACTGGCTGTGTGACTGTCGGCCAGTGACGCCAGCCTCTGAGCCCTTTTTCTTCTCTGCGTAACGATGAGGGCTGCCCTGCAGAGTCATGTGGGGAGTAAATCAGTTAACACTCATGAAGTGGCATGTTTGACACTGAATTCTCATTACCTGTCCGTCCCCTTCCCTTTCCGTCTCCCCCCTCCGCTGCCTCATTGTCCCCACAGGTGAGTCCCCAACTCACCGGCTCAAGATCAAGCAGTAAGAAAGGAGTGGAGCCCGCTTCCGACCTCGGCTTGGCTGGGCCCGTCTCTCCTGCTTTCCCGTTCCATTTTCTGTCCACTGGCAGTAGACAGAGAAGGACAGGCCCCCCCTGGAAGATTGGTAACTCATGGGAGACTCCGGGGAGAGACACCCGGATTCTGGGACACCGGCCATGGCCCAAAGCTTCTCTCTGTCGAAGTGGTAGATGCAATAATAAGATGATTACATGATTTTTAGGGCCCCTTGCTCATTGTTATTTCCAATCACCTTGGCATAGTGGTCCTGGCAGTCACTATTGCACCCACTGTATAGAGAAGAAAATGGAGGCATCAGGAAGGGAAGAGGCTTGTCCAAGGTAGAGCAGGGTTAGGACCGGAACCAGACCCGGTCTGGGTGTTCCTGGTCCAGTGCTTGTTCCACAGTATCCACGTGCCTCGACTTGTCTTATCTCTCATCCCCTGTCCCCACTGCCTCCCCTCCTGTGCTCCCACATCCTGGCCCCAGCTATAAATGCATCACCTGGAAGATGATCGAACCTGGCTAAGCTCTGGCATCACAGCGAATAGGATCAATTTATGACACTCACTCATTTCAAATTCTATATTGACACAGCTGTAAATTGAACAGTGACAAATTCCAAATAACCTGACAGTCAAGACAATTTAAGTGCTTAAAGTCGTACGTGCGGGAAGCAGACAATCTAGGAGGAAGAAATCTGAAACTTGACCCTAGAAAGTGGATTTGCTGTCTACTGTCCACTATGACCTGACACCCACTTTGTCAGGGTCCTGGACTGAACTGGCTGTGTAGGAGCTGAGAAAGTCTGTGACTGGGCAGACTCAGTTTCTACTGACCAACTAAACCTGACTTAGGCAAAGCAGAATGTATTGGGTCATGGAACTAGAAGGTCTAGGGGTACCACTGAATTCAGGTATGGCTGGATCCAGGGGCTCAAATATGGTCATCAAGAAATCTTTCTCTCTGTTTGAGCTTTGCTTTTCTCAGTGTGCTCTTCTTCTTAGCCGAGCCCTCTGTAATGATAATAAAGGTAATCACCAGGAGCTCTAGGCTCACATCCTACCAGTTTAGTCATCGCATCAGGAAGAGAACCTTGTCTCCAGTAAATCCAGTAAGAGTCTTTGGTTTTCTCTTATTGGCCTAGGTTGAGTAATGAACTTCTCCTGAACCAAGCAGTGTAAACTGGGGGATGTGTACTCAGCCAGGTCTGAATTATACAGCCATCCCTGGAGAGGAAGAGATAAGTCCTGTGATGAGAAAAAGAGATTATGGACATACTCAAAACAGCAGATGGCCACTGGAATATCCCCAGCCTGGTTTCCTTAGTATATGACCTTCAAAGATTATAGCCTGGTATATGCTGTGTTCTTGAAGGTGTTTCTTGTCTTTCTGCTTTATTGAATTCATGTGCACAATATATAACATCACTAGCCCTTTTCTGATCCAGAATTAAAGTTGAAGATACTGTTTCCTGAACACTTATCAGGTGCTGAAAATTGCGTTCAATGCTCAGTGGGGATTTGGTGTCTGCCTCCCCAAAGCCAAACTCTTTTCTTCTAGAAATGGCTCCAGTGTTCAATTGGATAGCAACTGCTCCCACACTCTCTGGATGGGATTCCCCTTGAATTCCACATGAATGGAGTACCGAATGTAGATTTTAAACCAATCAGAGTATCACTTTTCATAATTCACAGAGATTGGTTCAGGGCAATCATGTGATCTAAGCCAGGAATCAGGGGCCTTTCTCTGAATCAACTGCACAACAGGCTTTATTTTCCCATTGGACTCAGGGAAGGGAGGCTGAGATGGTGGCAGCTGTCTAGGCATTGCCAAGAACAGCAGAAGGCAAAGCCAAGGTGGCGAGAAACTGACCCCTGCCCACAATGACTGCGGTCTGAGTCTCGCTGTGTCTGAAACCAGAGCTATGTGACTTTTCAGTTGTTTGAGCCAGGACATTTCATTTCTTGAGATGGGTTGTCTGTCATTTGCAGTACAATGAAATGTTGATGTGCCTAAAGTCCAACAGCTGTTCAGTGTCAACATTTGAGCCAAAATTTGTTTAATGCTATATTGATGTATCTAAAGTTGTTTTAAAATCATTTTCAAAACTTTTAACTCATTTCAAGTCAGTAAACTTAGAAAATAGACAACTCTAGCCCTGGCTGGTGTGGCTCAGTTGGTTAGAGCATCGTCCCGTGCACTGAGAGGTTGTGGATTCAATTCCTGGTCAGGGCACATACCCAGACTGTGGGTTCGATCCCTAGTTGGGGTGCATACGGAAAGCAACTGATCGATGTTTCTCTCTCTCCCTTCCTCTCTCTCTAGAATCAATGAAAAACACGAGAATTTTTAAAAAAAGAAATAAAAAAGAAAATAGACAACTCTATATCCAACTCTATGTTCTCTCTTAAATACCTGTTTAGCCTGACTTTTCTTGTTCATACCCTGTATACCATAGTTTGGTTTCTTTTCACATCTTCCAGCCTGTTTTTGTTTTTGTTATATTGTTTTTGACCAACTATATTGGGGTATAATTTACATGCAGTAAACTGTGCAAATGTAAAGAGTCCGATTTTATACATCTGTGAAATTATCACCACAATGAGATAATGACTATAGACATTACCCCAAAAAAGTTCCTTAGTGCCTTTATCATCCTTCTCCCTGGCTGCTCCTGGACCCTGTCTGTCCCTACAAACTAGTTTGCATTTCCTAGAAATTTATATAAATGGAATTATACAACATGCACTCTTTCTGAAAGTCCACATTCTTTAAAAATAATTGTTTTTTGAGGTTTACCCACTTTGTGTATTTAAACAGCTTATTAGTTTTTTAAAATAGCTCATTAGGGTTTATTGCTAAGTAGTACTTCACTGTATAGACATACTATAATTTGTTTATCCATTCACACATTGATGGGTTGTTTTCAATTTTTAGCTATTACAAATAACATCATTATAAACATCCATGTACATGTCTTTGCGTGAACATAAACTTATAAGCTTTCATTTCTTTTGGGCAAATGCTAAGAGTAGAATAGCTGGATAATATGGTAAATGTATGTTTAACTTTCAAGAAACCCAAACTGGTTTCCAAAGTGGTTGTGTCATTTTCCAGTTTGGCCAGTGGTACGAGAGCTCCAGCTCTTCTGCGTCCTTGCCAGCATTTGCTATGGCCAATCTTGTAAGTTTTGCCAATTGTGCTAGGTCTGTAGTGCTAGCTCATTAAAATTTTAATTTGCATTTCCCTGATGACTAATAATGTTGAACATCTTTTTCTATTCTTATTTACCATCTGGAGTGTTTGTTAAAATTTTTGCTCACTTCTAAGTATGCTTTTAATTTTCTTAATATTGAGTTTTGAGATTGCTTTGTGTTCTGGAGATATTTTTTTTTTGAATTTATCTTTATTGTTGTAAGTATTACAGATGTCCCTCCTTTTCCCCCATTGACATCCTCCTCCCCATTCCCCACCCCCACCTTCACCGCACTGTTGTCTGTGTCCATTGGTTATGTCTATATGCATATACGTTCTTTGGTTTATAACTTTCCACACCCCCCAACCCCCCTTCCCTCTGAGGTTTGTCAGTCTGTTCCTTACTTCCATATCTATGGTCTATTTTTTAAATCAGTTTAATTTGTTCATTAGATTCCACAAATAAGTGAGATCATGTGGTACTTGTCTTTCTCTGATTGGCTTATTTTGCTTAGCATAATACTCTCCAGGTCCCTTCATGTCGTCTTAAAGGGTAAGAGATCTTTCTTTCTTACAGCTGCATAGTATTCCATTGTGTAAATATGTTCTTTTTCAGATACATAATTTGCAAATATTTTCTCCTAGTCTGTAGTGTGTCTTTTCATTTGAAGAACAGAAATGTTTAATTTTGATAAAGTTTATCTTTTTATTCTTTCATTAAACATGCTTTTGCAATCATATCTAAAAATAATCTGTTTAGCTGAAGGTCACAAAAGCATTCTTCTATATTTTATTCTAGAAGTTTTATAGTTTTAGGTTTTACATTTAGGTCTATTATCCATTTGGTGTTAGTTTTTGCATATTATGCAGGTTGCAAATGCAATTCAATGGGTAAAGGATAGTCTTTTCAACAAATGGTGCGGAACAATTAGATACTCATGCAAAGAAAAGAACTCCGATCTATACCTGTATTAGTTTTGTGCCGTTCTAAACAAATTAACACCAGTAGGTGGCTTAAAACAACAGAAACGTATATCTTCAAAGTTCTAAAGGTAATATATTTGAAATCAAGGTTTAGTAAAGGTTGGTTTCTCCTGGAGGCTCTAAGGAAGAATCTATTCCATCCTGTTCTCCTAGTTTCTGGTGGTTTCCAATAATCCTTGGAGTACCTTGGCTTATGGATGCATCTGCTTCCATGTTTACACGGTGTTCTACTTTGTGTCTCTCTGAGTTTTCACATGACATTCTTTCAGGACACCAGTCATGGGATATAGGATCCACCCTAATCCAGGATGACCTCGTCTTAAGTAATTATCTGCAAAAACCCCCCTTTCCCAAATAAAGTCACATCCGCAGGTACAGGGGCTAGGACTCCAACATATTTTTTTTTGGGGGGGGATACAACTTAACCTACTGTAATACCTCTTTCCTGTTATTGAGTGGAATGTCTTATAATGTCAATTAGGTCAGTTTGGTTGATCTTCAATATTGTTACTGATTTTCTATCTATTTTTATATTGATTATTGAGAGAGGGATACTGAGATATCTGGCTATATTTGTGAATTTATTTCTCCTTGCAGTTCCATCAATTTCGATTTGTATTTTTTTTTGGGTACGTGCCCCTAGCGGAAACCGAACCCGGGACTCTCTGGTCTGCAGGCCAACGCTCCAACCACTGAGAACATCGATTGGCTGCCTCCTGCATGCCCCCCAGTGGGGATCAGGCATGTGCCCTGACCGGGAATTGAACTGGTGACCTCTTGGTGCATGGGTCGACGCTCAACCACTGAGACACACCGCCGGGCTCGATTTGTATTTTGAAACTCTGTTATTAGATACATAAATGTTGAGGATTATTATGTCCTCCTCATGAATTATCACTTTATTATGATAACAGTGACTTTTATTAGCTCTGATAATTTTCTTTGCTCTGAAATGTACTTTGTCTGATATTAATATAGCTGCAGCAGCTTTCTTTTGATTAGTGTTAGAATATCAAAAGGCGTATTTTTTCCATACTTTTGATTTTAATGTATTTGTGTCTTTATATTTAAAATGTATTTCTTGTGGGTAGCAAATGGTTGTGTGTTGCTTTTTTGTCCATTCTGACAGTCTCTGCCTTTTAATTGAGATATTTAGGCCATTTATACTTAATATGATTATTGATATGGTTAGGTTTAAATTCTCTTGCTATTTGTTTTCTATTTTTTCCATCTTGTCTTTGTTCCTCTTTTTTTTCTGTTTTCTTGTGGGCCAATTGAAAAAAATATATATATATATATGTATATATATATATTTTTTTTTTTTCTTAGAGGAAGGGAGAGAGAGAAATATCGATGAGAGAGAACACCGACTGGCTGCCTCCTGCATGCCCCCCACGGGGGATTTGGCCCACAACCTGGGCATGTGCCCTGACCTGGAATTGAACCAGCGACCTCCTGGTGCATGGGTTGACCCTCAACCACTGAGGGACACCAGTTGGGCTGAATATTTTTTATGACTCCATTTTATATCCTTTATGAGCTTATTATTTGTAACTCTTTGTTTTGTTTTGTTATATGTTTAGAGTTTATAGCATATATATTTACTTACCATAGCCTACCTTGAAGTGATATTACTCCACTTCAAGTGTAGTAGAGCCTTGTAGTAATATACATCTATTTCTCCCCTCTTGACCTTTGTGCTGTTATTTTAATGTTTTACTTTTATACGTTATAAAACCATCAAACACTATTGTTGTTTAGAATGATTACTTTCTAAAAACATTTCAGTATTAAGAGAAAATTTATACAGTTAACCATGTATATATTCTTTCCGGTGCTCTTCATTCTTTATGTAAATTTATATTTCCACCTGATATTATTATTATCTTTTGCCAGAAGGACTTTCTTTAAAATGTCTTATAGTGCTAGTCTGCTGGTGGTGAATAATTTCTGCTTTTGTATATTCGCACATGCTTATTTCACTCTTTCTTGAAATATATTTCACTTGGTATACAATTCTGTGTTTAGAGTTTTTTTCTTTCTGGGACTTAAAGATGTTCCACTGTCTTCTTACTTGCATTGCTTCCAGCAAGAAAGCTGCTATCATCCTTTTCTTATTTTTGTTCTGCTGTCTCTAAGAAGCCTTTTTTACTTGACTGATTTTAAGTTTCTTTCCTTTTCAATCATTTTGAGCAATTTTACTTGACAGCCTTGAACTTATTTTTATTTACTTATTATTGTGCTGTGCTTCATTGAATTTCTTGGAACTGAAGGTTTATAGTATTAATCAAACTTGGGAAATTTTCACCATTGTTTTTCAAATATTTTTGTTGCTATGTTTTCTTTTTTTTTTTTTTTTTTTGGTTTTTATTTATTTTATTTTTTTTATTTTTATTTTTATTTTTTAACTTATCTTTATTGTTGAATGTATTACAGATGTTCCTCATTTTTCCCCCATTGCCCCCCTCCTCCCCATTCCTGCCCCCCTCCTGCCTTTCCCCACACTGTTGTCTGTGTCCATTGGTTATGCATATATACATATAAGTTCTTTGGTTTGTTTTTTCCCACCCCCAACCCCCCTTCTCTTTAAGGTTTGTCAGTTTAACAAGCAATTTGTGCTTCTTAATCCCTTCACCTTTTTCACCCATCCCCCCAGCCCCCACCCATCTGGTAACCAACAAAAGTTCTCTGTATCTATGAGAATGTTTCTGTTCTGCTTGTTCATTTTATTTGTAGATTCAATTGTTGATAGATATGTATTGCCATTTTGTTTGTTCATATTTTTTTATCTTTTTCTTCAAGAAGACCCTTCAACATTTCATATAATAATGGTTTGGTGGTGATGAACTCCTTTAGCTTTTCCTTGTCTGGGAAACTCTTTCTATGGCCATCGATTCTAAATGACAGCTTTGCAGGATAGAGTACTCTTGGTTGTAGGTTCTTGCTTTTCATCACTCTGAATATTTCTTGCCACTCCCTTCTGGCCTGCAAAGTTTCTTTTGAGAAATCAGCTGACAGTCTTATGGGAACTCCCTTGTAGGTAACTAACTGCTTTTCTCTTGCCGCTTTTAAGATTCTCTCTTTGTCTTGAACCTTTTGCATTTTGATGATGATGTGTCTTGGTGTGGGCCTCTTGGGGTTCATCTTGTTTGGCACTCTCTGTGCTTCCTGGACTTGTATGTCTGTTTCCTTCACCAAGTTAGGGAAGTTTTCTGCCATTATTGTTTCAAATAGGTTTTCGATTTCTTGATCTCTCTCTTCTCCTTCTGGCACCCCCAAGATGCGAATGTTGGCACGCTTGAAGTTGTCCCAGAGGCTCCTTACACTATCCTCATTTCTTTGGATTCTTTTTTCCTTTTGCTGATCTGATTGGGTGTTTTTTGCTTCCTTATATTCCAAATCGATGGTTTGCTTCTTGGATTTACCTACTCTACTATTGCATCTGTGTAAACTATTCTTTATTTCAGTTAGTGCCTCCTTCATTTCTGACTGGTCCTTTTTTATGCTCTTGAGGCCCTCACTAAGTTCACTGAGGTTCTCACCGAGTCCATTGAGCATCCTTATAAGCAGTATTTTGAACTCAGCATCTGTTAGGTTGCTTAACTCCATTTCACTTAGTTCTTTTCCTGGAGTTTTGTTCTGTTCTTTCATTTGGGACCTGTTTCTTTGTCTCCTCATTTTGGCTGCCTCCCTGTGTTTGTTTCTATGTATTACTTAGCGAGAGTTGTGGGGCTAGCTGAGACCAGATGCTGCTTATTTGAAAGAATTTAGGCAAAGCTGAAGCAGGATCCAAGACAGGCCAATCCTATGGTAAAGCAACTGGCAACAGCTTGGGTGGGCCTGAAAGTTGGGTGGGGCGGGGCCTCAGGGAATCACCAGGGCGGGGCAAACAGTGTGAGCCAGGTAGCTGGAGTCCCAGATATGGCAGCATCTGCAGGCCCAGGGAAGGGCTCACCAAAGGAACAAAAGCCTCTGATAGGACGTCTGTCCAGGAGAAAGCTGCCTCTCCAGCCCTCGCTCCAATGCCAAACAGCTCAGTTCTTCCCCATATGATTCTGGTGCCTTTCAGGCTGCCTCCCCCATGCTGGAGCCTGGAGGGAGCAAGTCTGAGTAAGTCTGTGCGCAGGCCCTTTAAGAGGAGCTGCCGGGGGCTCCAGCCGCCTCAGCCTCAGTTCCTGCTGGTTTTTCCAGCCAGAAGTTATGGGGATTCTCTTCCTGGCATTGGAACCCTGAGCTGGGCCCCTGGTGTGGCACAGGGACCCCTCAGTCCTCTGGGAGGACCTTCCCAGCCGAGGTGTCCTCCTGATTTTTATCCACCACACGTGGGTGTGGGACCAGCCAGTCGCACCTCCACACCTCCTACCAGTCTCGATGTGGCTTCTTCTTTAATTTCGTGGTTGTAGGACTTCCATTCAGCTTGATTTCAGGCGATTTTGAATGATGGTTGTTTTGTAGTTTAGTTGTAACTTTGATCTGTTGCTATGTTTTCAAGTTCACTAATATTTTATTCTGTGAAGTCTAATCTTCTGTTAATCCCAATCACTATATTTTGCATCTAAAAATGTTTTAGTTTTTATCTCCAGAAGTTCTATTTTGGTGTTTTAAAAATATCTATGTACATTTTTGAACATATAGAATAGAGTTATAATAATTCTTTTAATGCTCTTATCTGCTAATTCTGATATGTAACTTCTGGGTTGGTTTTGAGTAACTTTTTTTTCCTCTCCTCAGTATAGGTTTTATTTTTATGCTTTTTGCATATCTGGTAATTTTTCACTGGATGTCAGACGTTATAAATTTTACCTTGTTTGCTGCTAGATATTTTTGTATTCTTTGTTCTTGTATGCAGTTACATTACTTAGAGTTTGATCCATTTGTGTCTTGCTTTTAAGATGTTTTTTTAAGTTAGGAAACTTTTTCAAGGCGGTAATCTGGGCCAATCTTGGGTTTGCCTTGTTCTGTTTTTGATCTCCCAGGTATCAATATCCTTCATGGCCAGTTGTTTAGTGTCTTGAAAGCCATTGTTTTATATTTTCTGTCCATTTTTTGGTTGTTTTAGGTGGGAGGGTAAATCTGATTCCTGTTACTCCAGCTTGCCTGGAAGCAGAATTGTGGTCCAGCCTTCCAGCTCATTTTTATTATTATTATCAATATTATGATTGTTATCCCCATTTATAGATGAGAAAATAGAAGTTCAGAGACATTAAGTCATATAAAGGAAAAAAGTAGTCTTAGACAGTTTTTTTTTTCTCTCTCAGAGTTAATGCAGGTGATCAAGGAAGTGAATTTACGAAGGAGAGACAGGCGGTTCTGGTGACCTGTCACCTCTTTCTTCTTGATCAAAGCAAGGTGGCTTCCGTCTTGCCTACCTTTCCAGAGCACCAGCTTCTCTCCTTTATTATTATTATTATTAAAAAAAATTTTTCTTTATTGGTTTTAGAGAGAGAGGAAGGGAGAGGGAGAGAAATAGAAACATCGGTGAGAGAGAACATTAATTGGCTGTCTGCTGCATGCCCCCACTGGGGATTTGGCCCACGACCTGTGCATGTGCCCTGACCGGGAATCGAACCAGCGACCTCTTGGTGCATGGGTCGATACTCAACCACTGAGCCACACTGGCTGGGCTCCTTTATTATTTTTTGAACCATTGATTCCTACCTAAAATAGGTTTCTACAGATATGACCTTTGGGGATTAACCAACAATGAATTGTTATCTAATTTAACAATGAAAAATGAAAAAAGGACAACTGTTTTGGAAGAAATTTCATGGAGAAATGAACATCTCTTTTTAGTTCTTTCTCTGAGGTGCTGCTCACAGCCAGTGCTGAGAGATGAGAGTAGGGAGTGGTGGCGTGTGCCCCCAGGTTCCCACTTTAAAGACTCACTGTTGTCATTTTATGACGTGGTTCAATGGGAGGTGCTCAGCACTGGAGGTACCTGGCGTGTGGGCTTGAGTTCTAGCCAAGTCACCAGTTTGCAGAGTGATAGGTCACTTGTCCTCCATGACCTTTGTTATAAAATGGAGTCAAAGATACCCCAACTTATCTCTTCTTGTGGGTCACTGGGAAGGTCAAACATGGTCATGGATATTGCTTTAGCAGAAAAAGTTTAAAAGCTGAATCCAAGAAGGACTTACGGGACTCTGTCTTTGCTAAGCTAGATACAAATGCCCTTTCAATTTTAGAAAGAGCTTTTTGTGGGGATGCCAGACTCAGGGGCATTTTATCAGTGGAAAGACCTGACGTTTAGGAGAAAACCCACAGGCTTGGGGATTGGACCAAAATTGGTTCTGCGGCCTGACATATTTTTACTTATTTATATCCTGTTTTATTCCAAAGCTCATCCCAATTTGGACGCAGCCTTCCTAGCAGTAACCCTGGAGGAGTCTCGAGCTTCTCCCCCAGTCAGGCTGAACTCCCACCTGTTCCCCCCATGTGCCCTTTCATGCTGATCTGCCTGCAATATTTTGAGTCACCTCTATGTGTCCCTCAAGAGCTGGTCAGTGACCTTCTGGGAAGGCTTCCTAACAGATGGAGACGTTTCTTCATCGGTCAAGTCGGCCCTCGTTTATCGCAGTTAATCAGTTCCAGGCTCCACCGCGATAAATGAATTTCCGCGAAGTAGGATTCTTTATTTATATACAGCTGTCCCTCGCCACTTGGCGCTTCGACGTTCGCGGCTTCGCTCTATTAACCGCGACAGAGTCAAGCCCGAAAGTCGAAGCGCGAAGTGGCGAGGGACGACTGTACATCTCCCGAGCCTTGTCACAGAGCTTATCATACTGTAGAACAATTCTTCAACACCTCTGATTATTTTAGTGTAGTTGAAATCCCTCAAAGGCTGGGGGCAGATTTGATTCATCTCAGTATCTCACATCCTCTGATGATTAAAACATTTGAAACAGTTTTTATGTTTTTTAAAGAAAGAGAGAAAAAAACCCCTGATAGATAACTCATCACATTTCAAAGAAGCTGAAAAGAGTGCAGAAGGGGATACATACATGAAAGTCCCCTTGTTCCTCTAACCCTCTCAGTCTCTCTCGGGGCTGCTGCTGCTGCAATTCTTCCAGACACGCATGAGTATGAGTGTGTCTTTTTTCTTTTTTTAAATTAATTTATTTTTGTTACAGATGTTTCTCCTTTTTCCCCCCATTGACACCCTCTTCCCGCCCCCCTCCCCCCAGCATTGTTGTCTATGTCCATTGGTTATGCTTGTATGCATAAGTTCTTTGGTTTATCTCTTCCCCCCGCCCCCTCCTCTGAGGTTTGTCGGTCTGAACTCTGCTTCTATGTCTCTGGGTCTATTTTGTTCATCAGCTTATTTTGTTCATTATATTCCACAAATAAGTGAGATCATGTGATACTCGTCTTTCTCGAATGAGTATGTCTTACAGACACATTAAACTTCGTAGAAAAAGTCTAAATGGGATTATGATTCACCTATTATTCTGCAATTTGCTTTCTTCACTGAGTATGGTTGGTATTATTTTGTAATATTCCATTTTTCAATGCCTTGTTCATTTACTAGTGTTTCTGTTGACAGATGCATTTTCAGGTCTTTACCATTAGTACAAAGTTATAAAAAGTGTATTTGAAAATTTTCAATCTGCTTGCCCCCAATTTGGAAATGTTGCTTCTTAAGTGACTTTGAAATGTTTGATTTGTTCTCTCTCCTTCTTCACCAAGATAACAAAAACTTTAAATTCCAAACACGATCCATTTGATAACAGTTGGCTTTCACAACTATTTCCAAATTATTTTTCCCCATTTTAAATCCAAACATGTTAAGGCACAATTTCAAAACATTTTAGATTTTCAACTAGTTTATTTTATAAGCTTGCTGATGAGTTGAAATTTTTTGAAAATGATTTTAAAACAACTTGAGTGTTCCAAAATAACTTCCTAATATTTTGAAGCATTTGAAAACTCATTGAACTTTAAAAAATATTTATAAAACACTTGGATAAAAGTGATTAGAAATTGCCCGGCCAGTATGGTTCAGAGATTGAGGTCATCCCATGGACTGAGAGATGCCAGTTTGATTCCCGGTCAGGGCACATGCCTGGGTTGGGGGTTCAATCCCTGGTGGGGGGCATGCAGGAGGCAGCCGATCGATGTCTCTCTCTCACATTGGTGTTTCTATCTCTTTCTCTAAAATGTCAATTAAAAAAAAGTGATTAGACATTTCAGAGAAAGCAAAGCATGTTCATTATATTGCTCATTATTGTAAATAATTTTTTCTCCTAGATTTTACCTTCTAAGGTTAAATATATTTATATATATTAAATTAAAGGGATATGAACTATTTATTATCATTATGCCATTTTCTCTGCTTTATTCCTTTCATTCATTTAACAAATTTTTATTGGGTGCCTACTATGTGTTAGCCAGTGTTCCAGGTGTTAGGGACACAACTGTAAGTAAAAGACAAAGTGCCTGCACTCGTGGAGCTTACATTCCAGTAGGGAGAACAAATTGATTAAGTAAGACACACAAGAGAGTGGTAAATTCTAAGGGAGAGAAAGGCAAGGAAAAAGCATAGGCAATGTTGAGGGGAGGACTTACAATTTTAGATACAGTGGCCAGGAAATGGCTTAAAGAATATAACTTTTGAGTAGGAGGCCTGGAGGAAGTGAGGGGGGTGAGTCATGTAGATATGTGGGGAAAGAATATCTTAGTTTGAGGAATATCAAGTGCAAAGGTCCTGAGGAAGAAATGTGCCTGGAGTGTTTGAGGCAGAGCAAGGAGACAATGTGGTTGAAGTAGAGTGAACAAGCAGGAAAGTAATGGGAGAAGAGGTCAGAGAGAGAATGTGGTGGAACAAATCACGTGGGGCCTTATAAGTCATTATAAAGACTTGGGCTTGTTCTCCAAGTGAAGAGGGAGGCTACTGAAGGTTTTGGACTTAGCTGGCATTTTCTGACTTACATTTTGGCAAAATCACTCTGACTGCTGTATTGAGAGGTGCAGGTGACTAAGGTAGAAGCCTGGTGATCAGCTGGGAGGTAGCTCAGTAATTCAGGTGAGAAATGATGGTGCTGGAGTGGAGGTAGTGAGAAGGGGTTAATTCTGGGTAAAATGAAGGAACCGTGGAGAGGATTTATTGGTGAGTTGGTCAGGAGTTCTGAGCAAATGTTTTGACTAAAGAGTCAAAGTTTTTGGCCTAAGTTGCCGAATGAGAAGACTGGAGTGGGAGGGGTTCGGCGTGGGTAGCAGAAATTAGCTGGGACATTTTACATTTGAGATATCTTTTGATATTCAAGTGGAGATGTCAGGTGGGCAGTTGAATGTACAAGTCTGGAGTTCAGAGGTAAGACCAGGGCTAGAGATGTAAATTTGGGAGCCATCAGCATGTAGATGGGATTCAAAGCCGTGAGGCTTCATGAAATTGCCAGGTGTGCATATTAATAAGATGGAAACAAGATCCAAGGACTGGGCTCTGGGTTGCCTAACATTTTGAACTTAGGGAGATGAGGAGAAATCAGAATGGGACTGAGAAGGCCCAGTCAGAAAAGTGGAAAAAAAACTTGGTGAAGATGTTGTGTCCTGTTAACCCAGGTGGGAGATATTTCAAGGAGCAGAAAAGAGAGATGAACAGAATCACCCGGCCAACATCTCATCTGAGTGCGAATTTGGCTTTTGGCTCTTCTAGAAAGCCTTTTCTGATTCTACCTCCACTTCATTCCCTCCCCCACCCTCACGGCTCTGACTGCATACCCTGCTCTGGATTCCCAGCCTCTTCTGGGGAGAGTTCCAGTATTGCACACACCACATTATGATACAAGGGTCAGTTTATGTGTTTGCCTCCACCATTAGACTGGGGCCTTTAGAGGGCAGGGCCAGTGTCTTATTCAATTCCACAGTCTGCTGCAGAGCATGTACTCAACAGATTTTAAATATAAATATACTATTTATTTTAATCTAGTTTTACTTTGCATTATTTGAAAATGATTTTTAAACAAGGTATATAATCATTTGAATTTTAGATATTTAGCTATTTTGGAGGGTGGAAAACAAAGAATCACATTAGCCTCTTCAGGTGACTGTACCCTCACATACCTAAGGTCTTATCATCACTGCGATGTACCTCTGTGGCTTTGTGTGGCACAGTTTGTAATCCTTCCCTCTGTGAACTTGCTAAAGCCTTTTCATCCCCCTGAACCAGCCTTCTGAATCTTCTCCGAAAGCCTTCCCACTCACCACCTTCGACCAGGCACACATTCTATTAACGCTTTTGTTCTCTTATGTTAGTCTCAATCTGCATTCTTAAATTTATTAAGATTAATTGGCATTCCTATCTTTTCTGGAAGCAAACAATTCTCTGACTTGCACATTGACAGGATTGCTCTGGCTACCACGCGCCTTTTCCTATGGCTGACAGCTAGCAGCTCAGCATCTGGGGAAGTAGAAACCTAAGGACTGTGTCAAAATTATTTGTAAATAAGCAATTTCAATTGCGGAGGCAATATACGTTGAAGTCAACTATTGTGTAAGAGTCCTGGATCAACTTAAGGGCTTTCACAGATGAACATCTTTCTAATAAATATCAGTGCAATGTTCCTCCCCATTGTTTAGCCAATGGACCTTCTAGTTAGGCATTGTTATGTGTTGGGAGGATCTTGAGAAAGTAACTAATTGAATGCTCACAATTTTTAGGCTCAAGTAATGCCGCCTACCTTCTGTTCTGTAAAAGGTCATTGGAATCCATCACAATTGTTTTTTTATGCTCATTAAATATTTCATACAAACAATCAATCAGTGACTCAGTAAACATTAAGAAATGGCCTACTTTAAGTTTAAAACAGGGAGATGTGCTGTGAAGAGTTTCCATCCTCAAATGATCATGTAGCATGCTGTCTGCTACAGTGAAGTGCATCTAGAAAGATCTCCCTTTTCTTCCTGGTGGTGGACATCACTAATTGATTGCCAAGCTCTACATTGCTAATCTTAAATGTGACCCGAAATCCTTCTCTAGGAAGCCACTAACAATTGGAGCTCACATATGAGATGAGAGCTATTTGCTATTCCATGTAAAGGATTTCAGGAAACGGGTACCACAGGGCAATGAGAGTAAAATGGAGCACAGCCCTGAGAAATGGACACTAGCCTCACTGTCGTGTGGATAGGTGACTGGGCAGGAAGTCAGGAGTGCTGGACTCCAGGGCCTGTTCTGCTACAGGAAATGTGATTTGGGGCAAGTCACTTAAACTGCTGGCTACTTCTCTTTTGGATAACCCTCATGTAGACAGAGTATTCTCACTGCAGTGGTTTCTTCGTATGTCAGAGTTTGGACTAGATTCAGAGGTTGATACTTCTTCTACCCAAACTTCTGCTACTAAACCATTATTGAGCACTTATTCTGTTCCAGGCATTCTGCTAAAGGATTTATGGGTTCTGGACCCAATTTCAACCTGTGTGTGTGTGTGTGGGGGGGGTTCCCCAAACCACCAAGCAATTGTCTAACACCGGCTGGGTGTCCTACAATTCACTCAATTTTGACACTATCCATTAGGAGATAGCATCAGATCCCATAGCTTCAGGACTCAGTCCTACAAGACTGCCCCCTTCCCACTTTAGATGCCAATCACAAGTCCAGGTAGTTACCTGTATTTCTGCTAAAATCAGAAGTTCCCACGACCCCTTCTTGGGTTTGATGAATTTGCTACAGTGGCTCACAGAACTCAGGAAACCTGTTTACTCACTAGATTACCAATTTATCACCAAGGATGTTAAAGGATGTGACCTAACAGCAAGATGAAGAGATACATAGGGTGAGGTCCCCAACACAGGAGGTTCTATCCTTGTGGAGTTTGGGACCTGGGGTGGTGGCACGTGGAAGCATTCTGGTTCTCCAACCTGGAAGCTTTTCAAACCCCTTATTTTTAAAAATAGAGGTTTTATTACAGAGACATGATTGATTAAATCATTGAACATTGGGGACTGACTCGATCTTCAGCCCCTCTCCCCTCCCTGGAAATCGGGGTGCCACTGAAAGTTCCACCTCTCTATTCATGGTTTTTTCCCCCTGGCAACCAGTCCCCATCCTTAGATGCATTCCAAAAGTCACCTCATTAACATAAACCCAGTTGTGGTGGAAAGGGACTTGGTATGAATGATACGACACCTATTTTTATGGCTTTGAAGCCATTTTAGGAACTCAGGACAAAAGACCAAATATAACAGAAGATGCTCCCATTGTTTCTATTGCTTAGGAAACTCCAAGGGTCTGGGGAGCCGTGAGCCAAGAACCATGGCTGAAGACCAAACTTATATATAATACATTTATAAATCACAATATCACCGAACTTTATTTTCATCAAGCAGTTTGATCTTCCACTGACCTGATATAGTAGGTTCTGTTCATATCCCCATCGCACAGATGACGAAATGGAAGCACAGAGAGCTGAGGTAATTTGCCCAAAGTTCCATAGCTGGTGAGTAGTCTGACTCCTAACCTAAGCTCTCGGACCTCCAAATAACTCCAAAGTCTGCTCACTGAATTGCTGCGCTGTACGGAGGCCACTGTGGTTTCCCAACTTCGATCTGGTTGATGCCAGGGACGTGGAGTGTAAGACCCTGCCCTCCACTGCCTCCAAGACGTCTCTGTGGAACGCACGGAATCTAATAAATCGCTTCGGTACCTTTGGGCTGGAAGACCTTTCCGATTGTTCAGCTTTCACATTCTCCTTGCATGTGACTAACACAGCAACATGAGTATGAGCATTAACTCCTCCGCCCTCGAGGGTCCTCTTAAATAATAGATGATGCTAACTTGAACCCTGGCTTTACAAAACATAGCAATTAGGCAGTGATTCTTCGGGGCTGTTCTGGGGGCTGCCAAGGATGTTGTTCGTTACAGTATTCGGTGTCTTCACTCTGGGATCCCGGGGGAGGCGTCTTTCCCTGGCCTCTGTGTGAAGGGCTTTCTTGAGCACTGGGGTGCTTTCGCCCCATGGATGCTGTGGATCTCGTGACCCACTCTGGCTTCCTTGACATACTGACTTCTGACAAACTCAGAGCCAAGTCGGTGGCATAGTCTAGGGAGCTTACCGACTTCACTTATGGCTCTAAAGCAGTTTCTTTCCTTTGTCTCATCTTTCTTCCTGTTAATTTAATTTGTTTTTCTGTGGCATATACTAATGGAAACCATCTTAAGTCCATTTTGGAATAAAGTGGGGTATAAATGAAGAAAACTTACTTTCTTTAAAAAAAGAATTCCCTGCTGAGGACCACTATCAATACTGGGCTCCCTTAATTAGCTTAACATCTTGAGTGTAGGAGTTTTTCATTCTTTTTGACAGTATTTTAAAGTTCACTTAAGGTGGACCCCGATCTTGCTAGAGCTAAAGGAAATAGGAACGTATTATAACTACTTCCAAGTTGTCATATTGTAGATCGGCCAAAGTGGAATGCAAGGAGTGATCATTGAAGATGAAGGACTGAGGCAAAGCAGGAGAAAAAGGCAAGAAATCTCAAGAAGAGAACTCCTATTAGCTGAGTTCTCATTTTGTACTAAGACTGTGCTGTGAGCTTCATGCGCTTGTTTCCTTTGGATCCTCACAGAAGACTTGCGCATCACCACCCCAGATTTCCTGATGAGGGAAAGGAGTTCGGTGAGGCTGAAGGAGAGAAACAGGAATGTGGTCGGATGTTCCAGTTGGTTTCCTACTTCCACCTTCTTCATCCACAGCCATCTGCATCACCCAGAGTTCAAACTAGCAGCCTCTCTCTGGTGGGGACCTCGGCTTCCCAACTGGTCTGGCTGCCTATGCTCTAGCGCCCCCTACAACTTATTCTTTGCACTGCAGCCAGAGTGACAGCAAAGTGCAAATCTGCTTGTATTAACTGTCTACTTAAAACCTTTCCTTGAACGGCTTCCTTTTGTCCTTAAGATAAAGACTGAATTCTTGAGCAAGGCCCTTTGCCTGCGTGGTCTAGCCTCCACCGACTTCGGCAGCCTCATCGCTCACAATACTCGTCTTTCCCTCTCATCCTCCACCGCAGTGGTTAATGTGTGGCAGGGCCATCTGGGGAGCTGGTGGATTGCTGCCCCTGCCCCCAGAGATTCTGACTCAGTAGGTCTGGGATTAGGCCTGAAAAGTGCATTTCTGACACTTTCCCAGGGGGTGCTGAAGCTGCTGGTCTGAGGACCACACTTTTAGTAACACCACCTACCACATTTTTGCCCAACATTGAGCCTTTGTATAGAGGGTAGCAAACTTTTTTCTATAAAGGACCAGATGGCAAATATTTGGGGCTTTGCAGTCCATTTGGTCTCTTTCACATTTACATAGCTTTGCCTACACGGCTTTGCCTTTGGAGTACGAAAGCAGCCAATGACAATACAGAATGAATGTGGTTGTATTCCGCCAACATTTTATTTACAAAAACAGAGGATGAATTGGATCATTTGTGTACAGCAAACCACAAGCTGTAGTTTGGTAGAAATCAAGTTCCTTCTGACCACAGGGCTCTGGCACATGCCGTTTCCCCCTTTGACTGGAATGTCCTTCCTCTCCTTATTTGCCCAGTTAGTTCTCTCTTAGCTCTCACACCTCATATCGATCATACCATCCCTTTGCCTTTCTTAAGCCCTCTCATGCATTCACAGCATTACTCATCCATTCAGCAATATTTATCATGTACCTTCTAAGTGCTAGACACTGTCCTAGGTACTGCGGATATGGAGAAAAGGCAGATAATATCCCTATTATTAGGCGACCTCCATTACAGTGGGGAAGGTATATGATAGAGTTAAACAAATAGGAAATTACATAAAATCCATTGGAGAGTAATTTAAAAATGCAGGTGATTGGAAGCATCACTTGGGAAGGAGTCCTTCTCCTTTGTAGTGATGGGCACAGTCTCAGTTTTGTGTTTGTTGGTGGGATAGTATAACTCATATTGCTCAACTTTTTCAGATGGAAACTTCTGTGCCTTGTCTGGCTCTGCACCATTGTTTCCTTACTGCCTAGCACAGAACCTATCAGAGACACGGCTCAGAAAATGCTAATAAAATTGAGCTCTGGAGTTAATGAGTCATGCCTAGAACTGTTTAATTTATTCTTTCAACAAACACCTATTCACCTGTGTCAAAAATTTCTGTCAGAGATACTGGGATATAAGATTCTCCGCCCCCCCCCCATTAATTCATTGATCCAATATTTATTGAGCACCTACTATGTTCCAGGCTCTGCTCTAGGTCAGGGGACAAAAGGATTTTGAACAACAGAAAAATATTTCTGCCCTCATGGAGCTTACCTTCTGGTTGGGTGCAGGGATGGGGCAGACATTAAATACTCTAAACATATATTATATTAGACATAAATCAACGCACAGGACAAAAGTAATGTAGTAAACGGGAGCTAGAGAGTGCTGGGTAGAGAGGCAGGCAGTTGAAATTTTATTTTTTATTTTTTTATTTATTTATTTATTTTTTTTAATTTTCTTTTTTTTTTTTTTTTTTTTTATTAATTTACTTATGTTACAGATGGTTCTCCTTTTTTCCCCCATTGACACCCCCCTCCCCTTCCCTCCCTGTCCCGTCCCCGTTTTGTTGTCCATGTCCATTGGTTATGAGTACATACGTACAAGTTCTGTGTTCATCTCTCCCCTCCCCCGCCCCCTCTTCTGGCAGATGTCAGCCTGTACCCCACTTCCACGTCCCCCGGACTACCCTGCTCCTCCCACTGTTATGTTCATTATATTCCAGAAATAAGTGAGATCATATGATGTTTGTCTTTCTCTGCTTGGCTTGTTTCACTTAGGATAATAGTTTCCAGGTCCTCCCATGTCGACGCAAAGGATAAGAGATCGTCCTTTCTTAACGCTGCATAGTACTCCATTGTGTATATGTACCACAGCTTTTTTATCCATTCGTCTACTGATGGACATTTGGGCTGTTTCCAGATCTTCGCTATTGTAAATAGCGCTGCTATGAACATGGGGGTACATGTATTCTTTCTGATTGGTGTTTCAGGTTTCTTCGGGTATATTCCCAGGAGTGGGATCACTGGGTCAAATGGTAATTCAATTTTTAATTTTTTGAGGTAACGCCATAGTGTTTTCCATAGTGGCTGCACCAGTCTGCACTCCCACCAGCAGTGTACTAGAGTCCCCTTTTCTCCACATCCTCGCCAACACTTGTTGTTTGATGCTTTGTTGATGGCGGCTATTCTGACAGGTGTGAGGTGATACCTCATTGTTGTTTTAATTTGCATCTCTCTGATGATTAGTGAAGTTGAGCATTTCTTCATATGTCTCTTGGCCGTTTGTATGTCCTGTTTGGAGAGGTATCTATTTAGTTCCTCTGCCCATTTTTTAATTGGGTTCTTTGTCTTCCTTTTGTTGAGATGTATGAGCACTCTATATATTTTGGAAATTAGTCCCTTATCTGATATATCATAGGCAATTATGCTCTCCCATACAGTAGGTTGCCTTTCCACTTTGATGGTTGTTTCTTTTGCTGTGCAGAAGCTTTTGAGTTTGATGTAGTCCCATGTGTTTATTTTTTCCTTTATTTCTGTTGCCTTAGGTGATATATCAGTGAAAATTTTGCTGCGTATGATGTCTGAAATTTTGTTGCCTACATTTTCTTCTAGGATTCTTATGGAGTCATGAGTCACATTTAAGTCTTTTATCCATTTTGAGTTTATTCTTGTGTATGGTGTAAGTTGATGATCTAGTTTCATTTTTTTGCATGTAGCTGTCCAATTTTCCCAACACCATTTATTGAAGAGGCTGTCTTTGCTCCATTGTATGCTCTTACCACCTTTGTCAAATATTAATTGAGCATACTGTCTTGGGTCAATTTCCGGATTCTCTGATCTGTTCCACTGGTCTATGTGCCTGTTCTTGTGCCAGTACCAGGCTGTTTTGATTACAGTAGCTTTGTAGTATAACCTGATGTCCGGTATTGTGATCCCTCCTACTTTGTCCTTCTTTTTCAAGATTGCTGTAGCTATTCGGGGTCTTTTTTGGTTCCATATGAACTTCTGAAGTATTTGTTCTAGTTCTGTGAAATATGTCGTTGGTATTTTGATGGGGATTGCATTAAATCTGTAGATTGCTTTGGGTAGTATGGACATTTTAATGATGTTAATTCTTCCAATCCATGAACAAGGTATGTGCTTCCACTTTTTTATATCTTCCTCTATTTCTTTTTTCAATGTCCTGTAGTTTTCTGTAAATAGGTCCTTTACTTCTTTGGTTAAGTTTATTCCTAGGTATCTTAATTTCTTTGCCGCGATGGTAAATGGGATTGTTTTTTTAGTTTCTCTTTCTGTGAGTTCATCATTGGTGTATAAGAATGCCGTCGATTTCTTGACGTTAATGTTGTATCCTGCTACTTTGCCAAATTCATTTATTAAGGCTAGTAGATTTTTGATGGAGTCTTTAGGGTTTTCTATGTATAATATCATGTCATCTGCGAATAATGACAGTTTCACTTCCTCCTTTCCAATTTGGATCCCTTTTATTTTTTCTTCACGTCTGATTGCTGTGGCTAAGACTTCCAGTACTATGTTAAATAAGAGTGGTGAAAGTGGGCATCCTTGTCTTGTTCCTGTTCTTAAGGGAAATGCTTTTAGTTTTTGTCCATTGAGTATGATGTTGGCTGTAGGTCTTTCATATATGGCCTTTATAATGTTGAGATATGATCCCTCTATTCCTAAATTGCTGAGCGTTTTTAACAGAAATGGGTGCTGGATTTTGTCAAATGCTTTTTCAGCATCTATTGATATGATCATGTGGTTTTTATCTTTCATTTTGTTTATGTGATGTATCACATTTATTGATTTGCGTATGTTGTACCAGCCTTGCATCCCTGGGATGAATCCCACTTGGTCATGGTGAATAATTTTCTTGATGTATTGCTGGATCCGATTTGCTAGTATTTTGTTCAGGATTTTGGCATCTATGTTCATCAGGGATATTGGCCTGTAGTTTTCTTTCTTTGTAGTGTCTTTTTCTGGTTTTGGGATGAGAATTATGCTGGCCTCATAAAACGAGTTTGGAAGTCTTCCTTCTTCTTGAATTTTTTGGAATAGTTTGAGGAGAATGGGTGTTAGTTCTTCTTTGAATGTTCGGTAAAACTCCCCCGTGAAGCCGTCAGGGCCTGGGCTTTTGTTTGCTGGGAGAGTCTTGATTACATCTTCAATTTCCTTCGTTGTTATTGGCCTGTTCAAGTTTTCTATCTCTTTCCGATTCAGTTTTGGGAGACTATGTGTTTCTAGAAATGTGTCCATTTCGCTTAGATTGTCGAATTTGTTGCCATACAAATGTTCATAGTATTTGCTAACGATCCTTTGTATTTCTGTGGTGTCGGTTGTTACTTCTCCTCTTTCATTTCTGATTTTGTGTATTTGGGTTCTCTCTCTTTGTTTCTTGGTGAGTCTAGCTAAGGGTCCATCAATCTTGTTTATCTTTTCAAAGAACCAGCTTTTTGTTTTATTGATCCTTTGAATTGCTTTTTTGGTCTCCATGTCATTTATTTCTGCTCTGATCTTTATTATTTCCTTCCTTCTACTTGCTCTAGGGTTTTCTTTTTGTTTGCTTTCCAGTTCTTTAAGTTGTGAGGTTAGGTAGTCAATTAGAAATTTTTCTTCTTTCTTAAGGTGGGCCTGTAGTGCTATGAACTTCCCTCTCAGAACTGCTTTCGCAGTATCCCATAGGTTTTGCGTTGTTGTGTGTTCATTTTCATTGGTTTCCAGAAATTTTTTAAATTCTTCCTTGATCTCCATGGTAACCCATTCATTGTTCAGTAACATGCTATTTAGCCTCCATGTGTTCATATGTTTTTGCATGTTCTTGTTGCAGTTGATTTCTAGTTTCATGCCATTGTGGTCTGAGAAGATGCTTGATATGATTTCAATCTTCTTGAACTTGTAGAGACTTAGTTTGTGCCCTAACATATGGTCTATCTTTGAGAATGTCCCATGTGCATTTGAGAAGAATGTGAATTCTGCAGTTTTGGGGTGTAGTTCTCTGTATATATCTATTAAATCCATTTGATCTAGTGCTTCATTTAGAGTCTCTGTTTCCTTGTTGATTTTTTGTCTAGATGATCTATCCAGTGATGTCAGTGGGGTGTTGAAGTCTCCTGCTATGATTGTATTGTGGTCGATTTCTCCTTTGAAGTCTTCCAGAAGATTTTTAATATATTTTGGTGCTCCTATATTGGGTGCATATATGTTTACCAAGGTTATATCTTCCTGTTGGATAGACCCTTTCAATATTATGTAGTGGCCTTCTTTGTCTCTAGTTATGGTCTTCAATTTGAAATCTAATTTATCAGATATGAGTATTGCTACCCCAGCTTTTTTTTCCTTTCTGTTTGCTTGGAAGATTTTTTTCCATCCCTTTACTTTCAACCTATGTGCGTCTTTTGTTGTGAGGTGGGTCTCTTGTAAGCAACATATGTGTGAATCATGCTTTCTTATCCAATCGGCTACTCTGTGTCTTTTTATTGGAGCATTCAGTCCATTTACATTTAAGGTGATTATTGATATGTACTTATTTATTGCCATTTTTGTACAGTGTGGTTCTAATTATCTTTCTATTTCTTCTAATAATTATAGCAGTCCTTTTAACATGTCTTGCAGTGCTGGTTTGGTGCTAATATATTCCCTTAGCCTTTTTTTGTCTGGGAAGCTCTTTATTTGACCTTCTATTTTGAATGATAATCTTGCTGGATAGAGTAGTCTTGGATTCAGATCCTTGTTTTTCATGACCTTGATTACTTCATGCCATTCCCTTCTGGCCTGTAGTGTTTCTGTTGAGAAGTCAGATGATAGCCTAATGGGGTTTCCTTTGTAGGTAACCTGTTGTTTATCTCTTGCTGCCTTTAGGATTCTCTCTTTGTCTTTGATTTTTGGCATTTTAATTATTATGTGTCTTGGTGTGGGCCTGTTTGGATTCTTCTTACTTGGGGCTCTCTGTGCTTCTTGAACTTGAATGCTTTCTTCCTTCACCAGGTTAGGAAAGTTTTCTGTCACTATTTCTTCAAATATATTCTCTAACCCTTTCTCATTTTCTTCTTCTTCAGGGACTCCAATAATGCGAATGTTATTACGTTTCCAGTTGTCCCACAGTTCTCTTAAGCTATCTTCCTGTTTTTTCATTGTTTTTTCCTTTTGGTTTTCTGATTGATTGATTTTTTCTACTCTGTCTTCTAATTCACTGATCCGGTCCTCTGCTTCCTCTACTCTGCTGGTCAATCCTTCCAATGTGTTCTTTATTTCTGCTATGTCATTCTTTATTTCCACTTGGTTGGTTTTCAGTGTTTCTATATCTTTACTCATGGTGTTGATGTCCTTACTCATGCTGTTTAGTTTCCTCAAGATCATGGCTCGGAACTCTCCCTCTGATAATTTGCTTAGCTGCACTTCATTTATCTCATCTTCGGTGGAGTTCTCTTGTTCTTTCATTTGGGATCTGTTTCTTTGTTTCACCATTTTTGCTATCCCAGTGGGTTTTGGGGCCTGCCAAATTTTCCCTGTGGGTGTTGGTGTTCTGGTATTTGTGGCTCCCTCTACTGGGTTTGAATGAGCGTGGAGGGCCCTCCTTCAACACCTCTATCAAGTCTCACTTTCCTGGGTAGATATGCAAGCTCAGGAAAGGTTTAATTATGCTCTGGCTTTTTGCCTGGAGGCTATTAGCCTCAGTTACTTGAAAAGCCTTAGGATCTCAGTTGAATGAGGACCTCCCTCAGATGTTTGCAGTGTAAGAGGGTTTCAGAGGGTGGGGCCAATGCTGGTTGTTAATGAGCCTCAATTTGCATTTCTTTACCTCTTTACCTCACCTGGGAATCTCTGAGGGAGGGGCTTCCACAGCTCCAGGAAGGAGCGAACTTCGCTGCAGGTCTGTGCAATTGGGAAGGAGGGGCTGGCCACCACTGTCCTTTGTGGCCACAGCTCAGCACAAACTCTGAGCGCCCTCCAAATCCCAGGTGTCCCCTCAGAGTTCTAGACCAGTCCGCCCTCCCTCTGTCGGAGCCCCAGGTGAGAGGCTGTGGCTATTTAGCGGTCTGTCCCGGCTCTCTGCGCTTTGGAGTAGCTGTGGCTCTTAACCCCGAGGGCGGGCACCGCCTCCGCCGCTCCCGGCTAAGGTCGCCGCGTTGGGGCCGCTGCTCCTAGCCGGGGCTGTCGCTCCTAGCCGGGGCCGCCGCTCCCAGCCGGGGCCGCCGCTCCCAACCGGGGCCGCGGCTCCTAGCCGGGGCCGTAGCTCCCCACCGAGGGCGTCTTTCACAGCTGGGGCCGCAGTTCCCCGCCGCGGGCGCGAGTTCCCAGCCGGGGCGCAGTTCCCCGCCGCGGGCGCGAGTTCCCAGCCGGGCCGCAGTTCCCCGCCGCGGGCGCGAGTTCCCAGCAGGGGCCGCAGTTCCCCGCCGCGGGCGCGAGTTCCCAGCCGGGCCGCAGTACCCCGCCGCGGGCGCGAGTTCCCAGCCGGGGCCGCAGTTCCCCGCCGCGGGCGCGTGTTCCCAGCCGGGCCGCAGTTCCCCGCCGCGGGCGCGAGTTCCCAGCCGGGGCCGCAGTTCCCCGCCGCGGGCGCGAGTTCCCAGCCGGGCCGCAGTTCCCCGCCGAGGGCGTGGCTCCCAGCCGGGCCGCGGCTCCCAGTCGAGGACGCAGCTCAGAGCCGGTGGCGCGGGCAGAGCTCCCAGCCGGGGCCGGAGCTCACAGCCAAGGTCGCTGCTGTCCGTGGGCTCCTAGCCGCCACCCTCACGCGTCTCCGCAGATCCTACCAGGCTCAGTCAGTGTCCCTGGTTGTGTGGTCCTCTCCCACTGCTTTTCTGTTGCTTTTTCCGACGATTTGTTTTTATTTTAGTTGTAATTCCCGTTTGATCCTGGGAGATCGTCTGTGTAGCTTCCATTCACTCCACCGCCATTTTCTCCCTGGTTATAATTTTCTAATTCCTGGTTACCCTGGTTCCAAAATCGCCTTGCTGATGGCGGAGATTTTAAATAAAATGCAGATTGTGGTTTTTCTGTTTACAAGTGAAGAGGACCAGAAATGACCACCCCCAAAATATGTCACTTTAGAATCTGAAATTTTAAATAGAGTAAAAGGTGAGGGTCTTGACAGTATTTGAACAGAGACCTGAAGGAGATGGAGGATTTAGTTAATGAGCCAAATAAGTATCTGAGAACTCCAAACAGAGATCAGGTAAGTTCAAGGGTGTTGAGCTGCCTGGCACATCCATGGACAACAAGGGGGCTAGTGTGGCCAGAGTGGAGGGATCAGTAGACCCCATCTATTGTGGAAATCAGTTTCATATCAGATATTAGGTCTAGAATGATATGCATAAAGTGGATTCAGGAAATTCTCTGGGGGATTAACCTTCACTGGTGACCAGCTTCTCAGAAGCAAGAGTCTCTTCAGTCATGACAATGAAAGAAAAGTAGAGGTTTCACAAACTCTTCCAAGCTTAAACATTCTCTTCTTGTACTAGCTATTCCTGACGCAAAGCCACTAGAAAAATGTTAATTCAATAGCATCAGCTTAGGAAAAATTTCAGGCCCAGATGTAAAATTCCTTATTTTGAGTGCTTTATCTGAAGGAGTCACTTGGTAACGTTTAACTAGATCATGACTTTTATATGACATGGTATAGCATGGACTGTGGTTATTTTTCCAGATCCATTTCCTCTTTTCCCACAATAATAGACTTCCCGGATTTATTTGAGGATATGGCTTCTCACAGTAAAGGCATTTGCCAGCCTCTCTTGCAGCTAGGTGTGACCATGTGGCTGAGATCTGGCCAATTGACAGGGTACAAGCAGAAGTGGTTTGCACACTTCAAGCAAGTGTCTTTAACGGGGAGAGAATTTCTCCCTTTCCCTCTTTTCCTATCTACTGGCTAGAATAGGAATGAAACGATCAAGGCTCCAGCAGCCATCTTGGACCACATTCCAGCAACAATGAAGTGGAAGTCTGGGAGATGACAGAGCCCCCCGGGATTTCCTAGCTGTCGTGTTGGCCTTGGACTGTTAATATCCATAAAATGTATGGGAGAAAAGCAAACCTTCTCAGTTATACGCCTCTCTTAATTTGGGTGTGAAGTCACATGCAGCAAAACCTAATTATAACCAATACATCTGGATTTTATGGAACCACAGAGGTCTGAGAAAACGGAACAAAATAGGTGTTTAATTTTTGAGCTCTAAAATTAGATCTAGTCAGTATGAGAACTTTATGTGTGTCTCAAAATGAAATTTTCTTTTATTGTTTGTTTTTATTACAAAAGCAATCCATGCTCATTTAAAAAAGAACAGATAGGCAAACAAACAAAACATTTTAAATATAACCATCATTCCACCCACCCAGAAGCAGTTACTATAATGGTGAGAGCGGGGCCAGTCTCCAGGGAAGAAGAAGAAAGGAGAGATCTGAGAGACCAGTTACACAGACTAATGTCACTGCAGAACAGCCCCTTGAGGTGGGGTGCGGAGTGATGGCCAATGCTGACTGGATAAGCCCGGGTCATGGGCCAGCAGGGGATAGGAGAGAAGTTGATAGCCTAATGGGAGCCTGGGAGCCGTGGGGACTGAGGTTTAGAACAGAGGGTACAGGTAATTTCCCTAAGGCCATGGTTCTCAAACTGGTTCCTAGACACCAGCAGGAAGAGTATCACCTGGGAACCTTCTAGAAATGTACAGAATGGTGACTATGGTTAATAATACTGTATTATGTATTTTAAAGTTGCTAAGAGAATAGATTTTAAAAATTCTCATCACAAGAAAAAACATATGAACTGTGTGGTGATGGCTGTTAACTAGACCTGTGGTGATTATTTCACAACATACACAGATATCAAATCATTAGTTTGTACACCTGTAACACGTATAGATATATATGTCATATATATCAACTGAAAAAAGAAGAAATGCACATTCTCAAGTCTCACCCAGAGCAACTGAATGAGCAAAGCTGCAGCCAGGCCCAGCAATCTGTGCTTTAGCAAGCCTTCTTGGTGTTCGCACGTACGCTACAGTGTGGGAACCGCTACCCCAAGGAAAATAGGGTGCTTCTACCAGAGGAGAGGAGCTCCTGCACAGGCCAAAGAGACGGATGTTTATCAGAGTGTATATTTTTCTTTCACTAAAATCCTATAATTTTTTTTGTGGTTTATTTTATCTTGCTTATAGACTGCGTGCTTCTGGAGGGCAGACGACTCTGTCCTTTGCGCAGTGCGGACACCTTCCACATGCCCCTTCCCACCCACCCCTTCCGTCTCTGCTCCCTGTCCCCGAAGGCTGACTGACCTCTGTGCATCACACCAGTGGCTCCTGTGTCCTCTGGGCCCCAGTTGGTTTGGGCCAGTGGGGAGTTCTGCATCCCCCCAAAAAATGGAGGGAGAGAGAAGAGTGAGGTCAGTGTCTTTATTCCCTTGCCTTCATCCCGTGAGCTTTTTTATTTATTTTATTATTATTTTTTTAATCCTCACCTGAGGATATTTAAAAAAATATCTTCAGATAGAGTGGGGGTGGGGTGGGGGAGAAACGTCGATGTGAGAGAGACACATCGACTGATTGCCTCCTGCATGACCCTGACCAGGGCCGGGGAAGAACTGCAACCGAGGTACGGGCCTGGAATTGAACCTGCGACTCATTAGTCCGTGGGCCGACGCTCTACTGCTGTTCCAAACTGGCCAGGGCCTGTGAGCTTCTTTAGAATAGGTGTACTCCCCGGCCCAATCTAAGCCACTTCTCCTTTAAAGATTGCCTCTGCTATTGAACTCCCTCCTTCCAGGATCTGGGAACCACTCCTGGCCTCGATCCCTCTGTCCTAAGGGCCACTTGGCTTCACCCCTGGTATCCCAGGTACCCCCCTCAACTCCTGTGATTGTCCTATGTCCACATATTTGTAATCTCTCTTTGTAAGTAAACCCTCCTAAGAGTACTGATTTTGAGTGTGTGTGTCTTCTATTTCTGGCTGAGACTTAATCGATAAAATCAACACCTGATATTTGTTAATGATATTAGATAATATTAAGAAATTGGAACATTCTCTATCTATCTATCTATCTATCTATCTATCTATCTATCTATCTATCTATCTATCTATCTAGCAAGGTATATGCATACTTTCTATCATATAAACTCCTTTAGTAAAATTCTTTTAAGATGGATAATTTAAACCCCCATTTAGCCTTGCTAAGAAAAATAAGTCCTAAAAATATTTATAAGGAATCAAGAAAAATCTTCTGCTATTTATAATCTCGGTTTAAACCATTACAGAGGGGATAAGGTGGGATCTTCTCCAACTGCCACTCAGAGTGATCATTTCAGCCCTTGGCCTGTACAGAATCCCACGGGATAATGCGTATTTGTGAAGAAGGGCAATGGCTTAATTTATTTTCAAAGTTAATTTTTCAAAGTTATAATGACAGAATTAACGGCACTTTGAGTTACATTATAGTCAAATAAATTAGTTTTAGTCTTGATGTGCGTAAATTATACCTTGGTATGTAGGAAGAGAAATGTTCCCGGTTGGCCAGTGATGGGCCCTCACCCTGCAGTGTATAAATCAAAGGTGCAATTGGAGAATAAAACAGTTATTATGAAATAGAATGTCGAGCTCCTTGTTAAATTTGCTGTAGCAATTAAGTTCTCAGGTGAGAAAATGCGTCTTTCTTTCAATGTTTTATTAACTCTGTCATTCAGTACTCCATTTATAGGAGCGATTCTTCATAGTAAGTACACATTAGGATGACTTTTCACCTCCATTTAAGTGAAAAGTTGCAAAGGAGGAATTGGTTCCTGTCCACCTGCTTGAATAGCAATGGAGACGGGATCTTTGCCAGTCTGTAGAAAAAGGGAAGGGGGAGAAGGATGATAAATGGTCAGCTTGGTCCAGATTGGCCGGTGTTGAGGTGGAGATGTCCCCAGGGGCTACATACTATCCAGGGCAGCTGTCTCGCCATGCCACTGCACTGGCATTTTCTCCTAAATTATGGGAAGGACACTTATTTCCAGTCAAGCTTCAGATTCTAATTGATCACAACTTTGGGGTAAAAATAATAATCATTTTTGTGTTGTTCACCTTGATTTTTTTTAAATCCTCACCTGGGGATATTTTTGCATTGATTTTTAGATATAGTGGGAGGGAGGGAGAGAGAGAGAGAGAAAGAAACATTAATGTAAGAGAGACACATTGACTGGTGGCCTCCTGCACGACCCCCACTGGGGCCAGGGATCAAACCTGAAACCCAGGTATGTGACCTTGACTGGGAATTGAACCTGTGACCCTTTGGTCCGCAGGCCGACACTTTAACCACTGAACCACACCGGCCAGGGCTTCACCTTGATTTTCAAAGCAGGAAGTGGGATGTGTTAAAAGAGAGTGAAGAGAGGAGAGGGGAGAGAAAAAGAGAGAGAGAGGGAAAGAGAGGGAGAAAGTGTGTGTGTGTGTGTGTGTGTGTGTGTGTGTGAGAGAGAGAGAGAGAGAGAGAGAGAGAGAAATACATGTGACTGTCTTTGACTTCTATAATTGTTCCAAGGAAAATAGTTGCTTTGAGGAGGTTATTTCCCTCTGGAATAAGGAGCAATGCATTTAGAATCAGTCAGCCCTGTATTTAAATTTGGCCTTTGCTGATGACCAATTGTACACCTCAGTTAACTTTCCTTAAGCCTTAGTTGCTTCACTTATTGACTAGCAATACTTCTATTCTCAGGGTGAGTATGAGGTTAAATGAGTGAATTTCACAGAAATGAAATTGCTTCATAAGCTATAAAGCATGTGAATGCCCTCCAGTGAAAGACCACCAAGAATACACCTGCAGTCGTGTTCATTACTCATTGCAGTGAGGGAGAATGGTTCCATGGGGAACCATGGGATGTCTCAGTTAGAAGGTGATGGAAAATACTTAGATGAGATTTAGCCTGGGGTCTTGTGGTTTTGGGGAGGATTTAAGGAAGTGGAGCTGTGCTGTAATTGGATGCTGTCAGGATGCAGGGGACATTCTGTTTGGGTACCTTGATACATTGTATCTAGAAAGAGGGAACATTAGATGGAGCCTAAAGCTGTAATTAGTAAGAAAGGATTAGTTACTCATATTAGTCAGGAAAGAGGGATATCTGGTTATTTTTGTGGTGTCTTGGACAATGTTCATATTTTAGCTGTGTTCAGACATGCTTCTGGGGTAGTTTTTGTTTTTGTCTTGACCCATCATGCCGTAAGACAGCCCTGTCTGAGTCTGATAGATATGAAATTGTTCTCCTGCTGAACAGAAACAAGGGCTAGCTGGTGGTGCCAGGCCAGCTGTTGGATGCTAGGGGCTGCTTTTCTCTTTCTTTGGCATTATAGAAAAGTGGAATGTTTTACATTTGCAATTGTACAAATACAGAGTCAGTGCTTCTTCATGTGCATGAGTGAGTGAACTGTGTGTGTGTGTGTGTGTGTGTGTGTGTGTGTGTGTGTGTGTGTTCAAGCCGCCTGATGGGAAGCAGCCAGCACATAGGCTGAATGGTCATCTATCACCAAGTGGCCTGGCTTGAAATGTTTGCTTGGACCAATCAGATAGTTCTCCCAGAAACTGGAAAACCAAGAACTTTATCCAGCTAATGGTGGAGGCAAACTGACATTATTAGGGTCATAAAAAACAACTACAGGGAAACATTAGAAGTGGAGAGCCCTGGTGGATAGAGTAAAGAATAATAGAGGCAAAGCCCAAAGAAAAGCAGAGACTCCATGATGTAATGGCTGGCCTTTGAGCTGTCTTGGGGCCGGACCACTTTCTGATTTTAGGCTTGACCATCCTGATAAACTCCTGCCTCATGAGCTAGCTCACATGGGTCCCTGTTTTTTGCAACAGAGTGCTACTGATTTAAGTAACCATCTACAATGTTAGAGATTTAAAAAACATTGCTTCCCAGTTGAGGAAACTTAGCCTAAGAAAAATGAAAGTCCCTGTTCAAGATGACAGAACAGGATGGAGTGGGACATGAATAGAAGTGCGTGTCCATTTTCAGGATGCGCACATGTGACCATACAATGTGCTTCTTGTTAACGATGCTGATCACGTGTGGGGACTGTCTGCTTTCCAAGAGAGTCCTTCATGTAGATGGAGTCGATGGCGACCTACATGGTTTTTGAGGAGCACTAGAAAGTTCTCCTACGCCCTCCTTGCTCTCCCCACCCCACAGGCTGCTAGCCCTCCCTCCTCAGATTGTTGCAGAGGTTAATGACATTTTGTGTGTTCAATCCTTATCACAGGGCTTGGTGCACAGCAACCACTAAATGGATAGTACTTACCGAAGTGTGTAAAGCCACTGTTCTAACTCATTTATGCCTCCAGAGCTAGTGAGTAGAAGATGATGCCCTAAGTGAGTAAAGTTAGAGAGGCTTATTCGTTTAGTTCAGGAGAGTAACCAGAAGACACGATCAACACTACAGGGTTGATATTGCCTGTGCCGATATAAATGAACAATACCTCACACTGGTCCAGCACGTGGATCTAGCTACTTCATTAGCTCCTTTAGCAAACACAAACATTGTAATGTTGTCATCCCCATTTTAAAGATATGGAACCCGAGGCTCTGAGCAGCCGAAGGGTGTGTAGGGATGTTCTCCCTGTAAGGGATAGTGTGAGAACCCAGGGCACTTGGAGGTGGGGAAGAGAGATTGTCAAGTTGGGGGACTTTTCTAACTTCACCATTTGTCCAGGACCAGCTCTCCACCCCAGGAACTTGCTAATAAAGGGCCTTGTCTCCTTCCGGCTGAGAGTGTAATTCTTCTCTGTCCAGGCTTAATGTCACCAACGTGATTAGCACCTGTATCGGGGAAATCAATCGCCTCCTTGGTGAGCATCCACCCTTCCTCATTCGTCTCTGTCTCTGCAGGTGCAGCTTGGGCTTGGAGAACATTCATCGCCTAATGAAAGCAGCCTGTATGGGTCCTGCAGGTCGACAGAGGTGGGGGAGTGGAGGCTGTGTGACTTTCTGCTGTGCAATATAGAAAATGTCTTCGAAAAGTTTTTTTGAAAGCTTAAAAGATGTAAAGCCCCATTCTTTTCAAGAAGATTAATTGAAAAGCCATGCTAATTAGGTGTATATGGGGCCCCGTTGCTACTGATGAGCAAGATGGTGCTGGGTTTGGGAGGCAGGCTGCCCGCTGACCGTTCGTCAGGAATTTATCCAGGCTGATGGCCACACATTTGCTTGAAAGAGAGTAATTTTTTTTTTTTAAATGAAGTGGTTCTTTAAGAAACTATGTGGACTGAATGCTTAAATTTTCTAAGTTTTCTGACAGTTCTGAAACTAACTCTAGGCATATTTTTAAAGCTGTCAGGTTTAAAGATATTTTGATCAAAGTTTTTTTATTCACATATTAAATTCACTTAACAGAAATCCATTACTAGTTTGAATTTGTGTGTGTTACCCCCAAGACCTTAAAAACTTAATTATAAAATAAATTCTTGATTGCTATTTCATGTGTCAAGTTATATACTCATTGTTTTGTAAAAAAAAAAAAAAAACACAATGTGGCATCTAAAATACTATATATACAGTATAGTATACAGTATATTATATTTTATATTCATAATACACATTAATTATGGCTTTGGAGTTTATACAAAGTATACCTACCCAGAATATCAATCTGGATATTAAAAGCTTATCTTCATATCTTTGGAAATGTTAAGGCAGTCAAGTAAAATTAAAGCATTTTAAATAATGGGTTGCTCTTAAGAAGAAAACATTTCTGAGAATTTTTCCTAGGAAAAGTTATTTGAAAAATTACAACTAACTTATAGAGTTACTTTTCTCACTTAAAAAAAATTTTTTTTTATTGATTAAAAAAAAATTTGTTTTTCTTTATTGATTTTAGAGTGGGAGGAAGGAAGAGGGAGAGAGAGATAGAAACATTGATGAGAGAGAACATCGACTGGCTGCCTCCTTATGCCCGGCACTGGGGATCGGGCCCACAACCTGGGCATGTGTCCTGACCGGCAATCGAACCGGGACCTCTCAGTCCACAGGGCAATGTTCAGTCCACTGAGCCACACAAGCCAGGTCTCACCTTTTTTTTTTTTTTCAATGGGAATGTCCACAAACAAAGAAGTTCTCTGCTCGTGTGTGTGTGTGTGTGTGTGTGTGTGTGTGTGTGTGTGTGTGTGTGTATCAAATGTACTACATTTTTGTTAAAGGTAGGCAGATGCCTGCTTGAATTTTTGGAGTGACTTCATTATGATATCAGAAGATATCTGATATTTCAGATATCCATTTACCTGAACAATTTAACCCTTCTCTCCTGGTTTATATCATTAATCTTTATTTCATGAAATCAAGCAAGAGAATTAAATGGCATCCCTATAGTATTAATAATGTAGATTTATTTCAACCGGTTGCTTTGATTCTCTGTTTTTAGAGAGTCTCCGTATCGTGTCAACATGACCTTCTTTTCAGTTTGCTGTTATTGAAAAACAGCCTCTGTTAGTCTTTGGGACGTTCCCGCTCTCTGTAGCCTCCAATGCTTTATCATGGTTCAGACTCTCAGCTTTGCTCCCATAGACGTAAAGAATGTTTTCTTTCTTTCTTTCTTTTTTTTTTTTTTTTTACAAGTCTTAGTGTACTTGCCAAAATACAGTAGCAGCTGTTAGGTAGTCATTATTGTGTGTGGAGCAGAGAGGAGCTCTTTCAGATGAGAGTGGGCTTGTTCTCCAGCAGCAATAATTCCGAGGCTCCGTTTTATCCATCATTCCGCGGCGGTGCCCGAGGCTGCAGCTTGCCTGGAACCTCGGTTCAGAGACAGAAAGAAGGAAATGGACGCTAGTGAGAGCCACTCGACTGGGTGGGAAGGAGAATGATGTTCAGTAAAACTAGGTGCTTTGTCATACCTGCGTGGCACTGTGGGCTGGGTGGGACAGATGTGCCCATGTGCAGGGTGAACATTTGTTGTTTTGTGGCCACATAGAATCTTCTGGAAAGTCTTTTATTTTCTTTTGAGAATTTCCCACAGTACGAATTCTTCCTGCCCAAGGTGGGAGTGGAAGACTCACTGTCCCAGACTCCCTTGCTCCTGGGGTGGTCATGTGACTGGCTCAGCCAGTCCGGTGCACACACAGGCGAGATGTTGGGTGAAGTGGCAGCAGCAAGCAGGCTGGGCATGGGTCCATCTGGAGCGAGGCGGTGGAGGCCTCTGGCTTTCGGGACAGCAGTGTGTGGGGGTGTCCTGATGTTCAGGCTCTAATCTGGACCAAGCTGCCTTTGTCCCAGAGGCAGTGACCATCACTGGGACAGTTCTGAATTGAGGTTTCTAGTTACTCCTTGCTGCCTGTAGCCTCTCAGCCATCATCTGGAGATATATATATATATATATATATATATATATAATTTATTTATTTTTATATATTTTTTAAAACAAATTTTTATTTTTAAAATTTATTTATTTTTAGGTTGTAAAAAGTGATTTTATTTTTTAGCTAAAAAAATTTTTTTTTTATCCTCACCCGTGGACACTTTTTGCATTTATCTTCAGATAGAGCGACAGGGAGAGAGAGGGGAAGAGAGAGAGAGAGAAACATCGATGTGAGAGAGACACATTGACTGGTTGCCACCCACACGACCCCAACCGGGGCCGGGAACAAACTGCAACTGAGGTACATGCCCTTAGTGGGAACCAAACCCAGGACTCTCTGGTCCGCGGGCTGACGCTCTAACCGCTGAGCCAAACCGGCCAGGGCTGATTTTATTTTTAAGGTGTATAGTGTGCTGCTTTGATAGACACATGTGTTGTGAAATGATTAGCACAGTCAAATGAAGTAACACACCTATCACCTCACATAGTTACTTTTATTTTTTGTGGCGAGAACACTTAAGATCTCTCTTAGCAAATGTCAAGTATACAAGACAGCACTGCTTTCCATAATCAGAATGCTGTACATTTGATCCCTGGAACTTCCTATCTTAGAGCTGAAAGTTTGTACCCTTTTGCCAACATCTCCCACTCCCCCCACTCCCAAGCCCCTGGTAATACCATTCTACACTCTGGTTGTGGGAGTTTGGCTTTTTTAGATTCCACATATAAGTGATTTCATAAAGCGTTTGTCTTTCTGTGTCTGGCTGTCTTACTTAATAATATCCTCCAGGCTCATCCATGTTGTCACAAATGGCGAGGTTTCCTTCTCTTATCTTTATGGCTCTTTTATAGGAATTGGTGTAAGAAGAATCTAAACAATGTTCCATAGAGGTTTACCAGACAATGAACTTGGGCATATGTCTAATTATGGCAATGATAACACCCATCTCACTCAAGACAGGCCAGTCTTAGCTAAGGGAGGTAGCGAGAGTCAAGTTCCATCTCTGACTCTGGGCTCTCGGGAGTCATTCATTCTCAGATTCTATCCTTGATTTGCCAGGCTTTCCTGCGCTGCTGGCCATCTGTGTTCAGGCTGATCCCAGGAAGACAACTGGGAAGCATGTCTTTCTGTGGTTAAGTTAATTTTCTGGCGTATGAGGCCTTCTGCCCCTTAACTGATACCGTCAATGTTGCTATTATCTTCCTGGTTTCTGGTTCTGCCCTTGGGTCTTGCTCTGAATCTGTTACTTTGGGTCCTCCTCTTGGGGAGGGTGTCTGCTCTGGGTTGCTGGAAAAACCACGGCACACCACTGATCACACTGTCCCGCACTGCTCAGTGGTGCCGGGCTCCGATGTCTCGTTGCTGTCCTGACCTGAGCTGCTCCTGGATTCTCTTCCTAGGCTTCATTTCCTTTTTTTAAAGTGATGTGCCTTCCTTAGAGTGTGAGCTGCTTGAAGGCAGGAAGCCTGTCTTTTCCCCTTCTTTGTTCTCAAGAACAGTGCTGGACACATTCCCAGCACCTAAGGAAGCTAAGAGGCCCTGGTGCCCTGACCTTACCTGATCATTTTTCTGGTCTTTTTAGCTCCCTTGGCCTCACTGACCAATAACCAAACCTATCTGTTTGTTCTCCAAGTGAGACCTGGCTTTATTTCCCAGCGTCATGTCTGGGATCTCTTATAAAGCACCTCGTGACCCCTTGAGCTAAGGCTTATTGGGGTGTTGAGGTAGCTCCTTTGGACTTTCAGGGCATGTGCTTGTTTGGGCCCCCAATGTGCAAGATTCCTTTCTCTATGACATTTTTGTCACCCTCCACCCCCTCAAATAGGTTCCATTTCTTTCATAGCTACTGGGCAGTGGACAAAATAGTTGCTCTTATCATAAAGCCACAGTGTACATTTTAAACTTCTATAGTCCTAGAAAACAAAATAAATTAGCTTTGGATTTCTTTACATTGTATCTATCCACCCTTGAGTGGATTACATCTGCATAGATTACAACTAATTGAATGAAAAGTAAAATACTTATTGTACCATTCAGTTCCATAACCACAAGTTTCTGAATATTCAGGAATACATCTAAACCATGGAATATTAAATTGTGACAGTAAGAAAGAACCTTTAAAATGTTCTTATATCCTATATCAGACAAAGGATATATCCAGAATATATAAAGAACTTGTACAGTTTCATAATAAGAAGCAAAATAACCCAATAAAGATGGGCTAATGTTTGAATAGACACTTCAAAAAGAAAATATATCCATGGGCAATCAGAACATGAAAATATGGCCAGAATAATTATTCATCAGAGAAATGCCAATGATAACCATAGTGAAATTACACCATGCACCCATTTATGGCTAAAATGAAAAAGACTGACTATATCAAGTGTTGACGAGGGTGTGGCAGAACCAGACTCTCATACACTGCTGGTGTGAATGTAAAACGACACAACCGTTTCAGCAAGTGTTGACCGTGCTTTGTAAAGCGTTAAACGTATACCTGCCATATGACCCAGACATTCTACTCTTAGGTATGTACCAAAGAAAAATAAAAACATACATCCACTTAAAGACTTATACCCACATTTCCATGGCAACTTTATTTCTAATAGCCCAAATAGAAATGACACAAATGTCCATTAACAGGCGCTGGTTTAGTCATACAATGGAAAACTACTCAGCAATAAGAAGGGATCCACTACTGATACAATGTGGGTGCAGTTCGAAGTCGTGTGCTGAGGCCAAGAAAAGGGTACATGATGTATGGTTTCGTTGATATAAAATTGTAAAAAAATACGAGCTATTTTATATTAGCAGAAAGCAGCCAGGTGGTTGCCTGGGGCCAGGGATGGAGGAAGAGAGGAATTACAAAAGGCACAGGAAACTTTTTCAGATATTGCTAGATGATAGAGATAGAGATGAGATAGAGATAGAGATAGAGATAGAGACAGAGACAGAGATAGAGACAGAGATAGAGATAGAGATAGAGACATATTGCTCTTGTCCAGATTTACACGTAGCATATTTCCCCCTACAATCCTCATCGGTAGATGATATTTGAAAATTCACTTTCTTTTTCATATTTTCTGTGCATATTATTCCTACACAAGAAAATTACGTGGTTGCTTGTCTTTTCTACATGGTTCCTGAGTTATTTTTGTCATCCGTCATAAACTAGTATTTCACAATTAATGATCATCTTTTATACTTTTTCTTTTACTCAGCAGACTGTATATGCCCATTCACTCTGGGCATCTATTTTTTTCCCCCTTTTAAATGACCCAGAAATTCAATAAAAGTGACGCAGTGAAGAAAAACAGCTTTGTCCGCCTGAGAGGAGTCACCCAATAAAATGATAGCTTTAATTTCCAGCCTGACCTTTCTTGTAATTTGTTTGAAATTTCATGATTTTAAAAGAAATAGACTGTTCATTGAAGAATGCCTTGTCCACATCCCCATGGGGGGTTTTGGAAACCGAAGTCTTGAGTCTAATCATCGAATGGCGCAGCAGCCCTGCTGTGTGCTGTCCGTTCTGTGCCTCTGCGACGGGAACTGGTCAGCTCCGATTTCAGTCATCATCATTTCTCAAGTTGCCTCTCGGTCTTTCCTTGAATTTGAAGGAGTCATGGCGTGGTTCAGTGTTTCTCAAACTTGAACATACATACAAAGCTTGTGGGGATTTTGTTGAAAGGCAGGTTTGGGGTCAGTAGGTCCAGGGCAGCGCCTGAGCTTCTGCATTTGTAATAAGCTCATAAGGGATGCCCAGGCTGCTGGTTTGTGGACCACATTTTGCATAATGAGGGCACAGATAATAACACCAAAAATAGCACACAACGCTCCTAGTAGTAGTTTGTTTTCAAAGCAAATGTCTCTCTGCCTGGAGAAAGCAACTCACCTTAGAAAAGATTTAAAGTAGGACACTCAACTATTGATCATTTTTTTTAGTCTTCATTATCAAGTAGTCATCATGGACCATGCTATCTCATGCTCTTCCTCACAATGAGACCAGCCAGGAAGGAGAGCTAGTTAAAGGGATAAGGGAGTAAGAGGTAGGGGTGCCAGAGTGTCTGTCTCCAACCTGAGCTCTATGTGGAATACTCAGATGGTGTTCAAGTGGATGTCAGGTTGGTCTGGGAGAGTAGATGGCCTCCTCAGCCTCAGTTTTTCAACCATCCCTACATCCATGCCCTTTTCCCTGCGGTGTTGCAGTGGAGGGGTGACAGTCCTACTCTTGACTCTGGGGTTGGCCCGTGGGGTGATAGCAGATATGACCCAAGAGAGGCTCAGGTTGGGCTCATATACTGGGACTTTTACCTCCTGCATCTTGACCTTTGACAGGAGAGGGACATGGTTAAGTGAGCCCATGGATCTCAGGAGGAGGGTGAGAGACACGTGGAACACAGCCACCTCTCGCCAAACCTTCTGTAAGTCAGCTCACTCTGGCCAACCTTCACACACTTGAGATACAAAAAATGGTTGTTGTTTTAAGCCAGTAAAATTTGAACTGGTCTGATGCATAGTAATAACTACCTGACGCGCTAGGGTAGTGTGTCTGATACGGGAGGACATAGCTAGAGGTGGATAGCACTGGGGAAGATTAGAAGTTGGGGATCTGAAAAAAGTAAAAACAGACATAGCAGAAGGTCAAAGCAGGTGAAACAGAATGGAATCCAGGCTAATGCCAACCACTGGCTTTTAAAATATTTTCAGCACATACTTGCATGGGTAGATGAGATACATGGAAAGGATGTAACAGCGATCTGAGATGGGATAGCTGGACACTGCTTCGAGCCAGCTAGGACCAGACCTGACACAGCAGGATGCTGTTTTTCTCCTTGAGTTCTTGACTGCTTGTATTATGGAGAGAAGATAGAGAAAAAGAGAGTTGGGAGAAAACACAACTGATTAACTAATTAAATTTGAGCATGAATTAATTAACATGCATCTCCTCACGTTGCTTGCTTGCTTGCAATGACAAAGCAACCCTTTTCCCCCCTCCCTATAAATGCTAGATAATGCATGAAGGATTTCACTACCTCACTCGGCATGTGGTATTTGAGCTGTAAGTCATGGGGCGCCACACTCAAGATTATAGGAAGTTCTTGAGACTCTTTTAGTCATTAATTCACTGACTCATTCATTCTTTCAAATGTGCTTAAGCTATTTTGTGCCCTCGTGGAGCTGTCATTTCTGCATGGGAGAAAGACATCAAGCATTTGATTACAGATGTTGTTAGGAATGGGGAAATGCAGTGAGTTCTATGCTTAGAACAAAAAGGGGTGCTTAATATAGTCTGGGGATCAGAGAAAGTTTCTCTGAGAATCAAAGGACATTTAAGTTGAAATCTCAAAGAAACAGGAAGAGCAATTTAGGCACTAAAAACAGGATGTGCAAAGGACCTGAGGTAGGATAATGTGTGGCTTGTTTGAGGAAATGAAAGGTCAGTTTGATTGAAAAGCAAAGGACAATTGGCAGGTGCCTGATCAAGCATCAGGAGGTTAAGGGTTTTGGATGTTATTCTAAGAGCAGTTGAGAGTAACTGAAGGATTTGAAGCAGGGGAACAACATTATCAGGTTTGTTTGAAGAGATCATGCTGGTTGCAATATGGAGAATGGGCTGGAAAGGCGTAAAATGGGAGATAGCTCTTGCAGTGGTCAAGGAAAAGGAAAGTGTTGGCTTGGACTGTAGTTGTGGTAGTAGATTTGGATAGGTCCTAGAGATATTTAGGAAATGGAATCAACAGCTCTTGACATTGACTGGGATGTGGTGGTTAAGGAAGGAGGAAGATTGCCACTGAAGTTTCTGGTTTATAACAACTGATGGTGCTTTTCATGGAGAAAACTGGGTTAGGGAATTGGATCAAGAGTTCAGTTTTAGATAAGTTGATTTTGAGGTATTGTGGTACATCCAAGGGGAGATGTCAAGTAGACAATTGAGCATTTTGTACTTTAGGGGAGAGGCATGAGCTAGACACATAAATTTGTGAGTCACTGGCACAGAGATGGTTATAAAAGCTAGGAAAAAGAGTATGAAACCAAGAGAAAAGGCTGTGGACACACCCTTGGGGGAATATCAACATTTAAAGGAGGATGAGTGGGCAAAGGAGGCCAAGAAAGTAAGAGGAAAACCACACACATGCAGTGCCATGGAACACAAGGATAGGAGAGATTGCTCAGCTCTAGGGAAGGCAGCTGGACGATCAGTAAACAGGAATGGCACTTGTCTGTTGGATTTAGCAACGGGGACTTCATTAATACACTTGGCAATAGCCAACTGGCATGACAGAAGCAGAGACCAGATTGCAGTGGGTTAATGAGGGAACTGAAGGTAAGAATAGGAAAATGTAAAAGGCCAATTAAAATAAGAATACATTCTCCAAGCACCCACAATTTCTGTTTTGTGGAGAAGCAAGCCTGAGGTGTGTGGCAGTAGGAAAAAACTTACATGAGAAAATATTCATGAATAGTTCAGAAAGGAGGTATTATCTTTACCAGTACAGTTAAGATCACGTTGCATTGGTTTAGATGTCAAGAATTCATAATTTGGATAATGGCTTTGCTCAAAATGAGCTATAATTGTGCTATGAAAGAAGAATAAATAATATTTTTACTTGTGTAAATAAGATTAACGAGGATGGTTGCCATATTCAGAAGGAAACAATTTTCGGCACATCTTTTCATGAAACTATTGATATGATGACTTAGTTCCATGCAGGAAGAATCCTGACTATTATCTTCCCAACTGGATCTGCAGCACCTAGAACAGCATCTGGTACAAGGAAGGGGCTCAGTTACTGTTTATTGAGTGAATGAGTGCTAATTGTTTTATTCTTATTTTAGGAGTACTCTAGAACTCAGAAGAAACATAACCAAACCTTGGCAACAATACTCCAGGTTCCTGCCCCTTCTGATGGTTGAGTAACTCAGGCTTGACATTTTACCTAGAAGTCCACGTCATGGACGTTACTACTGTTCTGGAAAACTCACCATTGAAATGAGCTCAGCATCAGCACGACTTAGACTAGGCTAGATGCAATTCTCCTTTCTGGAAACCTTGGGTACACAGCAAGTGAATGGAATATTGCAAAATGTAATTGTTTGAATTTGCTAGCAAAACCTTGCTATTACCCAAGACGCTGAAGGGAGCGTGCTCAGAATGTGAGTGTGCAGAGCTGAATGGTACCCGAGGAGCCCTGGGAGCTGGGAAACCTCTCCTGCAATTTCTCCTCAATGTCAGCAAGGACATGAGAAACGCTGTGTTTGTCTTTAACAAGTGCGCTCACTTTTTACTTAATCAGAATTTGCATTGTTTTCTCATTACCGTGTTAAAATGTGAATTGTGCCTCCGTGTGCTGTGGAAACAGCAAAGCCCGTAACAGTTGGTTTTACCCGTAGCACCTTCCATATTAGACTCTCCGAGGATCTCATAAGCTGATAATGTTCTTTCCAAATGAGCTATTTTGTAATCACACTCCACATGACTGTTTAAAATGATTATTAGCGTCTCACCTTAATATAAAAAGATTTATTTGCCAATAGAAAACCGAGTTTACCCAGGAATGCTTGTGGTAACTGCCTCTTGACTCATCAAGGTCCATGGAAGTCTGAAGACTATGAAGTGCAAACGTGAGTTTCTGGTTCTGTTCACTTTAAGAAAACAAGGGGCTACATTTCCATATGATATTTCACTCTTCTACCTCAGTGCTCAGAGCGGGGTATAACCTAGGCAAAAAGCAGGGAAGATGGAGGGGAGGAGGGTGCTCCTTCGGGGAAGGTATGGTCCGAACTGAACACGTATTTCTCTCCCCTCCCTGCCCCAGGGTTTGGATGAGAATTGGTTTTCCAAAACTGTGACGTTCCCTCATATCCAGTACTCCTGAATTTCTACCACAACCCAGACATAGGCCTTTGTTTTGCTCTGATTACTTTAATCAGGGGTCGTCCTGCTCAAGAAATCATGCCACTGAGGGTCTTAGTGCCTCCCTTCATCGCCTCAGTCGCTGCCTGGTGCTGGCTGATACTTTCCCGACCGCATCCAGGTTCCTTTGAGGGGAAATATTGTGCGGCATCATGCTTGCAGGTCTCCAGTTCATTATCCTTCTACTGACTTTGTACAAAGGCTCTACAACATGGAGGTCAAAGCTACAATTAGTTTCACTACCCATATATCGTTGCTTTTCTCTCTGAAATTCCTTTTACGTCATCACTGAGATGGCTAAGTCTTTAAATCAGGATCGGTAAACGTTTTCTATAAAGGGGCAGAGTGAGTGTTTTAGGCCTGTGGGTTATAAGGCCTCTTGCGACTGCTCCGCTTTGCCGTTGCGGGGCAAATGCTGCCCATTGCGGTGTGTAAGTGACTGGGTGATGGGCTGCGTGCCAACTTCATTTATAAAAACAGATGGTGGGCTGGATTTGGCCTGTGGGCATAGTCTGCCAGCCCCTGCTTTAAATCATAGTCCCCACAGTTTCTTCATGCTGACGCTAATATCCCTTTAGAGTTATGACGATTTTCACCTTACTTTGTCATTCTCTCCCTTTCCACATATTCAGCTGGGGATCCTGAAACTGTTTAAGGTAATAGTCTCACCTCAGTGGCCTCACGATCTCAGTTTCCCCAGAGAGTTGCAAAGCTCACGCCATTTTCTTCAAGTTTCTATTCCAATGTCACTTTCTCAGCGAGACCTTTGAACTGATCAGTGTCTAGTTAGAAACATAGGAACAACTGTAGGCATTTCAATCAGAGAATTTAATAGAGGGGATTGGTTACAAATCGAAAGGTCTGGTATTGCAGAAGGGATGGGTGGCCTTAGACAGAGCCTAGTGGCGGCAGGAGGGCTGGAGGGAACGAGGGGAAATGGTATAACCCAGAGCCCATGCTCACTGTGCCACAGACGGACTGTGGCCAGATCCACCCCCACCACCGCCTCACAGGGAGACCAGACTCTTCACTTCCGTTGCTGCTCAGGAGCTAGAAGAGACCTGCTCTTGATGTCCCCCCTGCAGTGTCACCACTGGCTGCTGCTCTCGGTGTCACTCGGTCTGATCTGGAACTGAATGGGCCCCCACTCCACCGTGGTAGCTGCAGTTGCTTAAAGCATCAACCGAAACAAAAAGACGATTGCTTTCTTCTTCCTCCTGCCTTCCCATCTCCCATCAGTGCTTCCCATCGGCAGAGGGAGCGCTGGCAGAGCTGAGCCAGTCCTGGCTGCAAGGGAATGTGGGAAATGAAGCTTTCAAGCTTCCAGATCCTTGTTATAAAGAGCTGACTCTGGAAGGACTAAAATAAAGCAGAGAGACATTGGCTCAAGAATCAGCATGTCCTGTCCACTGTGTCTAAATGTCAAATCTCAGCACTTGATCCCCTTTCCCTGATTTATTTGTCTCCAGAGCTTACATCACTGCCTAACCTACTATTTAGGTACTTGCTTGTCTGTCCCCTGCCCCCCACTACTAGAATGTAAGCTCAATGAGAGCAGTGATTGTATCCATAGCTGTACCCTCAGTTCTTAGAACAGTGTGTGGAATATAGGGGACATTCAATAAATAATTCATAGAATGAATAAATGAATCACTTAACAACACCCAGCACTACAGCTGACAAGTACTATGGTTCACAGAGCCGAGTCTGACAACTTTAAATTACCATAAAAAATAAAGGATTAGGGAAAAGTGTCTCTTTCTTGTGTCTCATATATATGCATGTTATAGTTACATTTTTTCCCCTCTAGAAAGCATATGCTTTGAAACACTGACCATTTTTATTGGCACCGTAAACCTTTTCAAGAGGGGACACTACATCTGAATCTATTTCAGTTATTTGGCAAATGTCGCAGTGTCTTCAGAGAGAGCGTGATGAGTTTGCTAGGGCTGCTGTGACATGGCACCCCCAGCTGGGTGGCTTACTGAACAGAAATTCATTTTCTCACAGTTCTGGAAGGTAGATCTGAGATCAAGGTGCGACAGGGGTGGTTCTCTCGAGGGCCTTGAGGGAAGGCTCTGTTCCACGCCCCGCTCCTTGGCTGGTAGACGGCCATCTTCTCCCTGTGTCTCTTCATATCATCCTCCCTCTGCGTGTGGCTATGTCCGGATTTCTCTTCTTATAAGATCACCGATCATATTGATTAGAGCTCACCCTAATGACCTCGTTTTAATTTACCTCTTTACAGGTACCGTGCAAACTCTAATATAGTAACATTTTGAGATTCTGAGGGTTAGGACGTCATTATATAAATTGGGGGGGGGGGCATAATTCAACCCATAACAAGAGTCAAGGCACAGTCCTCTCCATGTTTCCTATGTTGCAGCCTGGCTTTCATCGTCACAGTTTTTGATCCAGTGCTTCCAGGGTTAACTTAAAACCCCTTTTCACTTGCTCTCTTCCATGTTTTATTTTTCCAAGTTCCTGCTAAATAATTGAGTGACTATGGTGACATGGTACAGATTGTGTTTTTCTGAACCAGGAAACTCCTCTGCATGCTTTCGGAGGCTGGAGGCTGAACAGATCCTTTCTCTACAAGCACTCCACAGAGCTGATTGGATGAGCTCAGTACCGTCAAGAGATTAGACTCCAGCCATTGCAACAAAAATCTCAGGATTCCGTTGGCAAGGAAAGGGGCTGTGTGCCATGTCCCGTGTTTTAGCCCGGCGGCGAATGTTTCAGCAAACTGATAAAGCAGATTGCATAGCAAGGGCTGCCTCGGCTCATGAGATTGGATAGCACCTCTTGACTGGTACGACGGGTCCCGTGTACATAAGTTGGTGTTCCATTGCGGAGGATGCTGACTTGGTAGCTGATGGACAAGCCAGCAAGTCCGAGGTAGGGAAAGGTTCAGCAAGAAAACAGACCCTTCTTGACCTTGATGTAAATTGAATCTGCCATGGAACAGACAGCTGCGCTCTCATCTTGTCTGTTTGCAGCCTTGTCCTATGAACAGCCCACCAGATACTTTCCCGTTCTGTTCCTGAATATTGAGTGACCTTGGAAATAGCCTAATCTGTCTTGGCAGATTGAAGATAGACAAAACAAGCAGGAGAGACAGACCTGCTGGTTCCTGCTATTGATCAGTGGCTTGAATGAAAGCTCACTGTGAGCTGGAGGGATGTGTCAGACACGGGTGTCAAGACTGGAAAAACTCAAAACAGACCCCCCCACACACACACATCCCCCAGGCACTGTCATGCCTTCCTGCGCTTTGTTCATTATGGGTGTGTGGCCCTTCCTCTCTGATGATGGTACTTTGAAGCTACACGGAGAGAGAGACCCTTCCTAGAAGTCAATTATCTAGTTCGTCCAATCCCCTCATTTTAGAGATGAGCAAACTGAGACCAAGAGGGATGAAATGTGTCCAAGAGTCCACAGGGAATTAGCAGCCCAGTTGGGATGCTCTACCCAGGTCTGACTCAATCAAAATCCAAGTTCTTTCTGCCACAGCTTTTAGCTTCTCTCTCTGCCCGAACCTGTGCTCAGGGTCCCAGCATTAAGTTTTGTACTGTCGAGACCCTGGCTCTAGGCTGACCACCAAGGCTCCAGGAACAGCTCAGAACTGGGGACACACATTGATTTGAGTCCTAATGCTGTCACTCATCAGACACTGAGTTTGGGGGACACTGCTTTACCTTCTGAGCCTTACTCGCCTCATTTTTAGAACGGGACACACTAATACTTGTTATCCTTGCTTATTTGGGGTGATGTATGATTAAGATCAGTCTGTGAAAACACTTGAAGGCCCTCGCTACCATGAGTATTCTCCCAGAGGGGTAATCTCTTACTCTGTTCATATCTATTAATGCTGCAGCCAGAAATAGCTAATCAGATTGTCCCAGCACACCCAGAGGGCCAGACCCAGGGCTGAGCATTGTGATGAAAAGGAGTAGGAATGGTGTATTAGGGTCCTATAAAGAAGTGGAACCAATAGGATGTGTGTGTGGGTAGATAGACAGATTGGCAGATAGATTTTAAGGATTTGGCTCACACGATGGGGGATGGTAAGTCCGAAATGTGCAGGCCAGGCAGGCTAGAGACCCAGGGAAGAGCTGACTCCAGAGGCAGTCTGGAATGTAGAATGCCTTCCTGTTTTGAGACTCTCAGCCTTTTCTCTTCTGGCCTTCATCTGATTGGATGAGGCCCACCCACATGATGGAGAGTAAGCTGTTTTACTTAAAGAGTCTGCCAATTTCAATGTTAATTATATCTAAAAATTCCTTCACAACAACACCTAGGCTGGGTGCCGTAGACCAGCCAAGCTGACACATAAAATTAACTGCCACAGGTGGGATTTGCAAAGTCTGGAGTGTGTGGGGAATGGAGGCCAGTCGCCCTGCATGGGCAGGGAGGGAGAGGCCGCAGAGAAGTGCAGGGCAGAGGAGCAGGGGGCATCAGGGTGAGTGCACTCAGCTGCAGAATGCCAGGCCTGTCCTAACGCACCCATTTGGCTGAGAACCAGACTTACCTTACCACCCGGGAGAAGCCGGGTCTCACTTCTCCCATCTTTGATCAGAGAAAGCATAAAGGAAAGGGAGAGAGATGATGCCCCCCACCCCGGCTTCCTCTGCTCTTCTCCATTAGCTTTCATGTTTCACTGGCCCTGAGCCCCTTTTCCCACTGCCCCACCCTCTACCTGACCAGCGCGAACCTGCCAAAGGTCTGTGCCATCGCTAAAGGGTCAAAGGCCTTCTCTGTGTGCAGGAGGAAGGAGGCCTGACCTCAGGTTCCCACACGGGGAAGGTCCATCCACAACCTAGGTGCAGGCAGGTATCGCGAGAGCACATCTGAAACGTGCCTCTAGAGGTGTGCATGCTGCCCCAGGGATGCCATGCCGTCCCCACGCCGCCAATACATCCTGCAAAATGTCCTTTCCTTTAAAGGTCACCTGTTCTATTGGTTTCTGATGTTTGGTGTGTGTGGCAGATTCCAGATGACAGTTGCTTACATGATGAGTGGGTGGCTTAATGTGGGAAGCAGGTCTGGTCATTCTTGTCAAAGGGAAGAGAAAAGGGGCGTTTTCTTTAAGAATGTCACAGCATATAAGCTATCAGTGATAATTCTGTGGACTTAGTATTGTCGACTGATGGCTTGGCACGCACCTCCCTCCCCTCCTTCTTTCCCTTTTTTCTGCCTTCTTGGTTCCCTATCTCCTTCCTCTTCCCTCCTTTCCTTGCTTCCTTTTTTCCATAAATGTTTAAGTGTCTACTATGCTAGGCCACTGTGCAATGTAATAGTATAACAACGGTGAGAAAAATAAGCAGACCCATCGCTGTAGAGTTTATATTTTAGAGGTAGAGTTGCAGAGATGGACCTTAAACACGTAACGTCACAAATAGTTCTAAATTGTATGTGCAGTGAGGGACAGGGGCGGGCAGGACAGCTGGCAGGGGGCTTGGTCTAGCCCGTGCTGCGGAGTCGTGGCAGGAAGAGGAAGTGACCTTAGAACCCAGAGCATAAAGAACAGAAGAAAAAAGAGAGAGAACATTTCAGAGAAGGAAAAAGAATGTGTTCAGGCCCTGATGTGGGGGCGGGGGGGTTGCCCCACATGCAAAACAAAAGAAAATCTGAGAGGGGTGGGGCGTGGGGGGGCGGAGATGGGTGGAGAGGGCGCAGGTTAGAGCTGCGCCCTGGGGATTTGGGCTCTGGAAGACCACCAGGCTGGCACGTGGAGGACAGATGCCGCCGGAACTACAAGAAGGCCGGGTAAGAAAGGATGACTCTGACCTGGGTGGTTTCCATGGAGACGGAGACCACTATTTGGAATTCAGAGAAATTTAAGAAGTAAAAGCAGCGAACTATTTAACTAGCGTTATGACTTTGGACAGGGATGTCAGCGAATAGCCCTGGCCTCAGTTTCCTCCAGAGCACAGTGGTGCTAATATTACCTGCCTGCTTTCTTTGTCTCTAAAGCGTTGTCTGAGGTCTACCTGTCGTAAGTCACCCTGCCAAGCACAGGCATAGAACATGAACAGTAGGTGGGCCCTGCTCCCAAGGGACTCAGCCTATGAGGAGCAGACATTATCAGGTGATTGTCACAAAGTATGACAGGTGCACAATCCAGGTGAGGAGGGGTTTTGAAGAGAGCCAGAGAAGGGCACCGAACTGGTTGTGGGAGGCCAGGGAGGACTTTCCGGAGGAGGCGGTGTCTCAGCCAACCAGGAGTGAGGAGCAGGAGACGGCCAGGGGACAGCGGTGCAGGGGACGGAGGGCATCCAGAAGTGAGCTTATACGTGAAGCAGTGCTTCTTACCAGGGGCAGCTTACCCCCCAAAGTCTAAGACATCAATGATCCTCCAAGCGTGGGTGCTACTGATACATAAGGTCAGATTCTGTGCTTGAAACCAGTGTGGCTCCCACAGCTAAGAAGTCTGTCCTTCGTTAAGTGGGAGAGGGAGGGTCGTTACAGGATTGTCAGAATCGGGATTAGTATCAGACACGCAGGAGTAACCCACAGGGATAGGTCTAAAACAGCAGACGCGTGCTGTCTGCTGAAATGCCTGTCAAAGACGCGTCCCGGAGCCACAGTCACGTCCTCGTGCTGGAAGCAGGGGACTGGAACCGGGGGTGACAGTATCTGCCAAGGAGCCACGGAGCCCAGTGCGAGGAGCCTGGGAAGCAAGGCAGATTCCGTCAGGCAGTCGGAGCGCTTTCTTCTTTAATCTCAGTGCTTTCAGATCTGAGAACTATAATTTCACCGGACCGGAGAGCATTCAGGGTGGATGTGACATTCCATTACTTGGCTTCAGAAAATCGGACTTTTTTTTTGGTCTGTGGTCATTGTTGTATTTCCCGAAATAATCCAGCCCTATCCAAACTCAACAGGGTTCGGTTTCTGGTGAGGACCCTCTTCCTGGCTCACAGACAGCTTCCTTCCCACTGTGTCTTCACTTGGCAGAGAGAAAGAGAGAGAGAGAGGAAGAAAAAGTGGGAGGGAAAGGAGAGAGGGAGGGGGGAGAGGGGTAGAAGGGGAGTGGGGAAGGGAGGGAGGGGGAGAGAGGGCTGGGGGAGAGAGAGCTCTCTGCTGTTTTCTTACAAGGACACTGATCCTATAGAACGGGGCCCACCCATGACTTCATTTAACCTATTTACTTCCCTAGCGGCCCCATGTCCAAGTGCAGGCACGTGAAAGAGTAAGGCTTCAATGTATGAGTTTTGTGGGCGACACAGACATGCATTCAGTCCCCGACACAGCACAAAGCCTCATGTGCTCCAGCAGTAAATGTCCAAAGCATATTAAGCGGTCACCGGCATCGCAGAGCCGGGGATGTTCGGGTGCCAGGGGTGCAGCTAGGCGGGCCCATCTCAGGGGATCTTCAGGTCTCTACTGAAATGTCACTTCCTGGGGAAAGCCTTCCATGTGCCCCTGATTGAGTGTGGCTCCCCAATTCACGTTCACGGGACTCTCATCCACCCCATCATTGCTTAGGGCTCTGTTTGTGGTTAAGTATTGGCCGACTTCCTTCCCTGCTAGCCTCTAAGTAAGATTTCCAGGTGCAGAATACAGACTTGGTCTTGTATCTCTATGCTATCTCCATCCCGGGCATGTGTTTGTAAAACAAATGAATGAATGAATGCTCAAAATCCGGAGGCTAGCCTGCTCCAGGGAGCTGAGATGGACATTGGTGGACATCAGCAGGGGTTTGAAAGCTTTAATCTTAGTCGATTATTTGACATCTGAACAGGTAAACCAAAGCCAAAACCCAGGTAAATACTTTAGACCAGCGGCTGGTGTGTAAATACATGCTGGGGGCGCATGGGGGCCTAGAGGTTCTTGTCCGCCAGACGGACCTCAGGCGGCACCCAGAGGAGGAGCTCCGGCTGCTGGCAGTCTGCTGCCCTGGCCAGGACGGTGGCTCCGCTGCAGCTGTGGCCAGCTGGCTGAGGAAGGGCACTGGGCTGTCCCCTTCTGGAGAGCTGATGCAGGTGGTGTGCAGCTCTGTTGTGTCATCAAGGTCCTGTGCCTTGGGTTGTTGACTTGTGTCTTTGCCTATCACCCTCATAGTTCAAAGCCCGCCCTTTTGTTCCCCTTCCTAAAGCTGAGTGTAAGGACTCCGCAAATGTTTGCTGGATTGGACGAATAGAAATATAGGCTTTGATGGGAAGGTTGAAAGCTTCCCTAGGATTCCAAATCAGCAACAAGCGAATATCTTCCTAGGATCCCTCCAATGGACCCAATTCCTCCTTTGGCAGTCCTTCCATTTTTGGACACACCTTCCAAAGAAAGCCTAGAACCCCACATCTAGACCTTAAAAGGAAGGAATGTCACCTAGCACTGGTCTTCAGATGTTATTGTGTCACCAGGAGAATCTGAAGGACTGGTTACAATACAGAGACCTGGGTCCCACCCGCAGAGAATCTTACTCAGCAAACCTGGGATGGGGCCGGGTTCAGTGGCGTTTGCACAACCACTGGGGTGACACGAGGCGAGTTGTCTGTGAACTACACCTGGAACAGCGAGCACACGCCCACCTGAGGGCCCAGGTGAAGTGCGCATTCCTGTTCAGTATCTGGAGGGACTGACATCCTGAACATCTAACAAGTGGCCAGAGGCAAGTCCATGCACCATGCTCTGAGTTGCAAGGACATAGAAAATTCACTAATGTGACCGTTGAGTTAGGGCTCTGCTGTCAAGCAGTCACAGGTTTGAATCCAATGTCACCACTTCCTTGGTGACCAACCTTTTCCAATCCCTGAATCCTTATGTCTCAAATGGGAACTGGTGAAGAGATTAGATGTGACCCTGATACAGTAAGTCCTTATTCAACGTCATTGATACATTCTGCCACTTTACGCGAATCGATGTATAAAGAAACCAATTTTACCATAGGCTAATTGATATCAACAAGAGTTAAGTTCCTACAGCATCTCATCAATGTTATAATGAAATGACATTGATTGAAACAGTGTATTTCGAGGGCCTGCTGTATACAGAAAGCATTCCTTATATCTCTTGACATGCCATTAGTTCTCCCTGAACCTCATTATGTTTTATTAGTAATAAATCCTGCTAACTCAATGCAAATTAGTCAGAGACTTTGTTTTATAATCCCTGTCATTTTCCCCCACTCACTCTTTTCTATGAGGATTTAGGCCATTTTTTCCGTTTTTATTATACAACATATCTGGAAGATAAGGAAAATTAGTCCCCTACTGAATACCAGCCCATGCAGTTCTCTGAACATCACACATTCTTAATAAGATATTGTCACATTAATGAACATCAAAATATCTGGATGAGAGGCTAATTTATCTCATCTGGCTCCAGATGTTGGCCATTATGATTACAGCGCAGGTGCAGCCAGAGCTGGGTTGCTGTGATTCAAAACTGAGAGGCCCCCAGTGAAATATCAGCCCAGGTAGGCTGTTGGACATCTTAGGAAAGAGCAGCCTGTGGATTGGCTGAATTGCTTGGATTTTAGCTACTTGCTACATACATTCCAAGTGTACCTAATGATGTGGTAGTCCATTGTTCTGTCCCAACTTTGTTCAGAGCATCTTTACATTTTTTCTTGGAAAAAGCAAAGGCCCTAAGGGTAGAGTCATATTTGCTCGATGGGCAAATATTATAGCATAATCGGTAAGCTTTCAGACTCTGCCTTCACTCAGACCTGGGTTCAAATCCTGACTCCACAGCTTTATGCCTGTGCTACCTGGGTTCACATACCCAACCTCTCTGAGCTTCATTTTCCTCAGAGCGTGACTCCTGGGCTTCCCAGCCATTGGGGACCTTAATGTCATGAGTCAAGTAGTGGTCCCCATAAATTAACTGTGATGGTTTGAGCCAGAATTCTGTGTCATTGGGACATGTTTGACTCACAGCATGCATTCTCATTTAAAGTTTAATTTTTATATAGACTGCCACTGTTAGCGTGAAAAGAACTTCTGATGATTCGGATTCTCTTTAAGACTGTGGTGTATGTGGGCTCCCCCAGTCACGTGGTACCTCTTTGGGAACAAAGGATAAAGGTTTTGTGGCTGATGCAGGGTACTGCAGCTGTCCAATACAGAAAAGAACTCTCTCACGTCTGCTGGTACATCTAACCACTGGTCATTATCCTGCCTCTGTTTTTCAGATGAGAAGCTGAGACACAGAGAGCAGCTATCTTCTCCAAGGACGGCAGGTAAGGAGTGGCACTGTGGGGATTTGAATCCATTTCCTCTGATCTCAAAGAACATGCCTTGAAATGGCTCTTTGCCAGGCCACCCAATTCCTGCTCACAGGATACTAATGCTTTGATAATAAAAGAGAGAAGAGTTAATTCCAGGAGCAGAAATTTATCTTTCTGTCTTCAGTGACTTGATGAATTAGAGGTTATGTGTGAAAAATGACATGTAGGTTATAATGTATGTACATAATATTGGCATCACAGTCAATGTCTAATTACAATTAATGTCTTTCGCCCTGATTATTTTGCAAACGCCCTCATCTACATGAAAAGCCCTTGTGATTCTCATAGTAAGAGCCAGTTTTCATGATTTGTATTCCCCAGGTGGTGCTTCTGACGAACCAATTAGAGAGCAAAAGTACAAAAACCTGCTTCAGCTCATAAGGTCCGGGGCCAACAGAAAAACCTCTGAATCCCACACACAGCACACCTTGATTGATTATTGATTGATTCGTTCATTTGTATTCATTTCTCTCTCTCTCTCTCTTTGGACAGATCTCATTTTCGATTTTTGCATCCTCCATAAATATCTCCAGCTTGAAAGACTAGATGATTACCTTCTTCCAGACTCAGGAAACTTACATTTTTATAGCCCCCTGACTGATTTTTCTTTTTCTTTGCTTCTGTGTGGCACAGGGGTGCTCAGGCTGACTGTGAGCTAGCTGGTGGATGCGTGGAATGGGATACAATTGAATATTCATTGTAGCTTCTATTCTGTGTTGTGGCCATACGGGCCTGGAAATATAAAGGTGAGTAAGCTGATGGTGAAAATAATGATAGCGTCTGTTATGGACTGAACTGTGTCCCCGTCCACCAAAGATCCATATGTTGAAGCTCCAATCCCCACTGTGACTGCACTTGGAGAGAGGGTCTTTACCGAGGCAATTAGGGTTAAGAGAGGCTACAGGGGAGGGGCCCTGATTGAATAGGGCTGGCTCCTTATAACAGGAAGAGGCCAGCGCTCTCTCTGCGTGCATGCACAGAGGTGAGGCTCCGTGAGGACCCCGAGAAAGGTGGTGTCTGCGAGCAGGAAGAGGCCTCACCAGAAGTCAGCCCTGCTGGCACCTTGATCTTGGACTTCCAGCCTGGAAAACTGGGAGGCATAACTGTTGTGGAAGCCTCGCAGCCTGCAGCATTCTGTCACGGCAGCCCGAGCAGACCAGGACACAGCCATAGCAGCTAACTTATTCTGAGCGTGTGTTCTGGATGAGCCCGTGGGATGGGCACTGGGGATCATAGAGATGAGCAAGGCCCGGCCTCTGTCCCCGAGGAATACGCCAAGTGTCCTAGGAGGTGAGTACATGTATGGAGTCAAGTCCCAGAGTGTGGACAGGCGCGGCCAGGTAGAGAGAAGAGCGGGAGGGAATTCACACAGGTGAATCTGGTTGGTTTGGAGGGGAAGACGGGAAAGCTTTCCACAGCCCATTCCTAATGCCGCGACCCTTTAATACAGTTCCTCATGTGGTGGTGACCCCCAACCATAAAATTATTTTCGTTGCTACTTCATAACTGTAATTTTGCTACTGTTATGTCTTAGGCGACCCCTGTGAAAGGGCCGTTCGACCCCCAAAGGGGTCGCGACCCACAGGTTGAGAACCGCTGGTTTAGGCTCTTGGGCTTGTCTGCCTGATCTTATGTTTTAAAGTTCCCTCTAGGCTGTGTTCTTCTAGCCAAGTGCTGCTTTAGCAGAGCATGGTTAGGGGGCTAGTGATGGCAACGAGGCTAGAAGTTCAATTGCAGTGACCTAGGGTGTTCTATTCACATAGACATCTCTACAACGTCTGGATCCTTCCATTAGAATGTTTTACAGCCTGAGTGTCCGGAAAACTGAAATTCACCTTTTGCCTTCTTGTCTGAGCAGAAGGGTGACTATTTTGTTTTTAGTTTTCGGCACAGGCCATGGGATGGAGTTATGATGGGCTAAAAACAAGGCTTCCCGGTGGATGACTTCCCCTATGAGCCCTCAGGACCTGTCTGTCTGGGTGCTCAGGGATGCTCTGTAGCATGTGGCCCGGAACCTTTCAGTGACACAGGCTGGATGAAGAGGCCTGCCTCTGATACTCTACAGCTATGGAGCTCCAGGCGGGTTATGGAATCTCTTAGAGCCCCAGTATGCCCGTCAAGAAAGGATAATTGGGGTACCCAGGATTAAGTCAATGATGCACTTATATAAACCACTGGGCCTAAGCCTGGTTCGTGGTAATGGCTCAAAATCTATGTTTGCCATTTTATAACTTGGAGGAGACTGGCAGAAATGTAATTGTTATCATTACACGTTGTAACCCAGGGCCTAAATATGCCGATTCACCAATTGAAGTTGACCATATCCATTTCACGTTTTGCATAAGGACAAAATGCAGTGGGCAGACCTATGTCTGCATGAATGAGGGTGCTCAATAAGTGCTTTCTTCCATTTCTTCTCATTAAAAGCAGATATTGTCTGTACCTTTGTGGCATAGGTTACCAGTCACTGTTCTTAACCCCTCCCACACCAGTGGTTATTCATGGTTCTCAGGCATTTTCCTCTCAAAATGGGGAAGGAGAGGGTCCGTTTATCAAAGCTCTTTTAAATGGGAAGCCAGTGAGCTGTATTTGGAGATTACATTTTAAATGTTACTAACATTTCAAGTACTTCCAAGTCAAAAGTGATATTGCTGAAAATACAGGCAACACAGGTTTCTGGTATAATACGCAGTTACTCAGTTCAACTCAGAGACCTGAAATCACCTGGTATCCTGTTTAAATAATTCAGGTTAAGGGCTACCAGGTGGTGCCTGTCCTCAGAACACCCATAGTCTATTCAAGAGCAGGCAGGCAAACAACCCGAAATAAACTGAAATAGAAATAATGGGATGTGTAGCTTAGTTGTTAAGTTTTATAAATAGTGAGCACGGATCTGTTCTATTCATCCTTCAGACACCAGCTTAGAAAGTCAGTTCTTTCTGGAAGCCTTCCTGGACCACAGGCCCTGTATCATTCATTCCCAGGGCGTAAATCTGTGTCACACGTGCTTATAGGATCCTGTACTTCTCAGCACTGCATCCTCATGCTTGTGGCAGGTGCTCAGGGCAGACACGGAACCGACTAGGTACACAGAATGGAAGGAAGTGTGGCTTTTCTGTAGAAGATGGCACAGATTCCTTCTGACCAGTGGTGTTTTCACTGCTTATGACAGTGTCACTTTCCCACAGCTGATTCTCAGACCAGGGTGGGACATAGGGACTCTGGTGGCTTCTTCAGGATCTAGAAAAAGTCGGTGGGAGAAGGTAGGCTGCTGCCTCCTTGTTGCAAGAGCTGATGGAAGGGCAACATTCAGAGATGAGAAGGTGTACGGCCAGTAGGGGGAGCTCTCTCATTTAGAAGTCACATGGATCCTTGTTCAGAAACCTTAGGTTAGGTTTTCATGATTTTTCTCTTTCTTAGAGTCACAGAATTTCAGAAATAGGAGAGAGTAAAAGTCATCTAGACCCGCTGTAACCAGACAGGGGACCTGGCAAAAGTCATCTAGTCCAACTGTGACTGGACAGGGGGCCTGGCCCAGCGGGTCTGCCTCGGACCAGCTGCTGGTGTGTAGGTTCCTGACTTAGTGCAGGAGAAATTCCACAGCACGAGTCCAGGTGAATTTCAGAGGACATTTATTGAAACCGGGGACAGTGAAACAAGGACGGGCCTAGGATACAGGAGACGGACTAGGTGGGGAAATGGGCCCAGGCTGGGCTGCTGGCTCACTAAGAAGCCAGAGGAAAGGGGCCTTGGGGACAGGTTCAGGGGGTTTGCCCGGGATGAACTGCCACTGCCCATGGCAGCCCTGGTTGCAAGCCTCCTGGGGTCCCTTAGAGTTTAGGAGGTGCATGCCTGTGGGGGGAGGAGAGGGAGAGGGGAACGACTCAGGTGTGCTCCCAGGAGGGAGTGCTCATGCTGGAAACTTAGTTTTGAGGGATTTTAAAGGCTGGGCATTTAGGAGCAGCCTTAGGGGAGGATCTCAATAGAATATTCATCAGCTTTATGCTGATGAACCAAAATGGGGTTTATTCTCTTAACTTCATCTGTCCTTGGGTGTGGTTGGCAAATGGCACTAATTTGATTTCTGCTCTGTCTCCCTGAGTAGGGTGATTTAAGCTATTTACCCTCTGGTTGGGGAGAAGTGCAAACCATTTACTCTGAAGTGCTCCTGGTTTAGGGAAGAGAGGATTTACTACACGACTGCACACTGCTTGGCATCTAGATTGTCCAGATGGCTGCGAACTGCTGTTTAATTATGTGCCTCAGTTTCCCTATTCCACTTGTCCTGTCTCACAACCACTGTCTCAGAGCAGGCATTCCCTCAAGAACCAGGACTGTTGACTTGCTGCTCTCTGTTCCATCCCCTTCCCTTTCCTCTCTTAGAAGCATTTATGGAGCTCCTACTCTATGCCAGGCCCTGAGGTTATGGAAATGAACAAGACAAGCATGTGGCCTCCCCTTTTTCTACTTACAGCCTTGCTTGATTACCTCCCCAAACTGGGAAGCTCCTTACCCCCGAGTCTCCCCTCAGTATGGGCTCCTCTGACTGTTCACATGTCTCTGCACTGAGTCAGACATGCTTCCCTTGCCCTTTGATCCCTGTTTGTGTCAGCAGGGTACCTGGCACATAATAGGCATGGAGCCATCTGGGCCGTCTGCCCTCGCCCCCCCCCCCCCCCAGTGCCCTTCAGATATTTGAAAAAAAGTGATCAAGCCTCTTGGAGTCATTTCTTGAATTTTCATCCTTATTTGGTCTTGACTTTGGATTACGAACCCTCCTTTTTGTGAGTGAGATGGGCACCGAAAAGGCAAGTATGTGCCTAACACAGACAGAAATGTAAAAGTCAGCAAAATTGACTTCAGCTCCCCTTGTAATGCGCCTGAGTCCTCTCCCCCCTCCCCAGATGTCTACTTTTAGGGACTCAGAGGTGTTCTGTTCCTTTGTTGGGATTGGCCACACCTGAACCCTATCTAAGGCATCTGTTTACTCTCAGGTACTGGGGACTGCATGGGTGACATTCCCCGGAGAGTAGCAGTTTGTAAGGAAAGCACAGGACATGACCAGCTGGACCCAGGCAGTGCAATGTCTTCCGTTAGGGGAAATGTTCGTCACCGGAAAGAGCAGAACCAAACAGAATAGGGAATCCCCACCCAGACAGATGAGCAGTCGTCAGGCTGGGCCTGGCACGTGGCTGCCACTGAAAAGAGCTCGTTGAGCGAGTATGAGTGAATGAATGAATCAGCTAACATAGTCCAAACTTCCTGATCCTGACACACTACATTCCTGGATTCTGAGACACTGTTTTATTTGACAGCCTCTGAGGAGGTATGGAGAGTGTAAAGAGCATCTGAGGAGAGATGAGCAAGGAAGTAGGGATTTAAAAAAATGACCAGTTGCTCTTGATTTCAACACAAGATGGAACAAAGTAACTGATGGAAAAGATCTTACGTATTATGAAATTTTGGGTTGCAAAGAGGCTTAAGCTGGTGTGCCAGCTCTGGTCTATTGATAACACTTGTCTATTGAGAAGAATTGTGACAATTCTGGCTCAGTGCAAAATGATTGGTTGGTGACGCCTGCTCTGGGGCTGGGGATGGGGCACGGGGCACACGTTTGCCATCTCTCAATAGTCCGATGGCCTCTCTCGTCATAGAGAGGAAGAGCCTTACAGCAGGTGAGTGGCCGGGAGTAGCCTGATCTATCCAAGTGCCCTGACACATTCAAGTGCTGTGACTATCATATTGCCACTTCGTGTACTTGACTGTTAGGGCAAGGTGCCCCTTGTTGGGGACGGCAGAGTGGTGGGTAGGGGACGTCTTCCCAGGGTTGGTAACAGTGACATGGTCACGCACCCACCTCCTGCATCACTGTGAGGATGGGGGACCAGATAGCACACAGTGGGGGTGCAGGCTCCGCAGAGGCAAGCCGAACGTCAATCAATGGGCGTTAGATGAGATTAGCTCACAGATAAGAAGTCAATGTGTTAGCCAGTCACTCATTTTGGGGGGATGGGTGCAGGGGTCTAGGGCAATCTTGAGTCTAGTGAGAAGAAACACCTCTTTGTTTCTTTTCCACCAGAGGCCATGTCTCTGGGAGGGGCTTTGCAGGGACTACAGTAGTTTAGAAACAGCCCTGGAGTATTCCTCCTTCTCTCTCTCCTCCCCTCCCTCCCACCAGCCTTCACTGACTATCTACTTTGTGTAAGAATACCGGGTTACTGGGCACACTTATGCAGAATGGGTGGGGAGGGGGTGTCTCCACTGTGCTTCCATAAGGACACCAAGAATTTTAGGGGTACCATGTTCAAATGACTTTTGTTTTTCTCAGAGGGTTTTATTTTTATTCCTACCCCCAAATCTTTATGAAGTTCAATGGGGGTTAGTCTTTGGGTTAAAACTAATCAGAAGCCTCCTTGGCATATGTGCCCCAGCCCTTTGCACTTTGGGCCAGTTACTTGGTCTCTCTGTGCCTCAGTTTGCTCATCTACAGAAAAGGCACCCACCTCCTGCATCACTGTGAGGACAAAATGAGCAGATACACGGAAAGCACTTCTCTCCGTGCCTGGCACACAGTACGTGCACCGTACAGGTAGCTGTGATTGCCCCGCAAACCTGGGTTACAGCACCGAATACTGTGATTTTCATTTTATTTTCTTACTTTCTCATTTTCTATTTTAAAAAATAATTTGTGCCACGGCTGGCCCCACGGACGTGGATAGCTTGTGCGACTGCGGATAGAAACATGCCCAGGGGAAAGAAAAAGACATCACCTCTTCCCGATGTCGAAGATTTAAAACTCTGGGGATGAATCTTCTAAATCACAAATCAAAATATTCAATTTCTTGGTAGTGCAGTTGCAGATTAAAGTAAGTACTTTGTAGAATAGAATCAATCAAAGAACCTTGGAATTCTAAAGGTCTGAAAACTTGGTTTGAATGACTCCATGTGTATTTTGAAGCACCAATTGTGTTGTTATAGAATTCTCTACCAGGCAGATAATGAACTGATAAGAGATCTTTCTGGCTGCCAAGCCTGGGTTATCAGGAGGGACCAGATTCCCAGAGGGGAGCATGGCCATATCTGCGGCAGGCACGCCTGGGTCAATAGCTACCCATTGTATAGCAGGGTGGCACGTGGCCAGGTGATTTTCAAGGTGTTGAGATGGTCTGGGCTGATGGAATATTGATCTTAGGATTGTCAGTTTCAATGGAATTCAGGAGGGACTTGCAATAAAACAAGCTTGTATTTAGTTTTCTAGATGGTTTTCATCCTGTTAATTTCTCTTTGCATGTAACTTTGCCTTCAGTCCTGAGAAAACACATGTTGCCTTTCTTAGAAAATGGAGCTTGGTGGAACCGTAGGAAAATGTGTTAAGGGAAATGCATTAGACCTCCAATGTTCCACCTGCTAGCGCTGCTAGGCGTAGGAAGAATCCAGGGCAGTGATGGTTTTCAAGCCAGGTCGTAACCAAGCCGTGTGCTTGCTAGATTGGCTCATCTCTGCAGTGCGATATCTCAAATGTTGGTAATCAAATCTGATGTAGGAAGAGGGGTTTAAACTTCCAAATGAGGCGTAATGCATGCTCCCTGTGTCTTTGAGGCTCCTGAGGTGGGACTGAGCTGAGTGGATTAGAAGCACACTTCATTTGGTTTCCTGGTGTATTATCAATTAAGCAATTTCCAGAAGAGCAGCACAGATGGCATTTTACTTAGTTTTATGGTGTTGTTTTCCCCTTTGATAGAAGGGGAAATGAGAGCAGGAGGTACTGAGGCTGCTGTCCTCCCCTCTGTACTTTCCAACGGGCCTTTCTTTCCTTCTATGTCTTCTGGGTACAGAGGGCAAAAGCATTCTCTCCTGCCGGGTTCCACACTCAACCCTCCACATCTACTCATTTCTGATCAAAGGTTGGGCATGAAACCACGCAGAGTGTTCTTTAAGAGGTGGTCCTCTAAACCAGACCCATATCTTCAAGGTAAATGTGCTTGATGGAATCAGATATCTTCTTAAGATGCTTCTTCACATGTATGCACTCGCTATGGACTGAATTGTGCCCCCCTAAAATTCCTATGTTGAAGCCCTACCCCAAGATATTATAGTATTTGGAGATGGGTTTTTCTTTTAAATATATATTTTTTTTTATTGAATTTTAGAGATAGAGGAAGGGAGAGGGAAAGAGAAACATTGATTGGCTACCTCCTGCATGCGCCCTACTGGGGGATGGAGCCTGCAATCTGGGCATGTGCCCTGATAGGGAATCGAACTGGCAACGTTTTGGCACATGGGACAACATCCAACTAACTAGAGATGGGGTCTTTGAGAGGAAATTAGGGTAATGGGGGAGGGGGGAGCCCTGATCTGATAGGATTTGTGTCCTTAGAAGAAGAGATACCAGAAAGCTTGCTGTCTCTCTGCCCATCCTGTGAGCGCACAGTGAGAAGGTGATTGTCTGCAAGAGAGCAAGAGAGCTCTCACCAGGACTGGCTGCTGGCTTCCTGATCTTGGACTTCCAGCTCCCAGAACTGTGAGGAAATACATTTCTGTTCTTGAAGTCACCCAGTCTTTGTTATTTTATGATGGCAGCCTAAGGTGACTAAGATAGCACTTTCTGTCCATAGGAACATAAACACAGATCATGAAGGCACCTCACCAGCACTGGGCCAGGCTGTTCCTAACAGACGGAAGCAATTCTCACTTAAGGCCCCCAGGGCCCCCAAATAATGTTCCCACCCCATGCTACAGTCTCTTGAATCCACCTTTTAGTTCATTCCTTTGGGGTTACGGCAACTGTCTTGCTTTTGTTGGCTTTTTGAAAACCATTTTAAATCGAAAAGTAATGTGTGTACATGGTTAACAAATAAACAACAATAACGACAATACATCACAAATGGGTAGCTGTGAAAAGACAGCGTCCTTTCTCACTGCAGATCCTAAGATCTCCAGTTTCCTCCCAGCATCATCGGTCATCAATGTCTCTGTATTTTTTCAGATATTATATGCCTATATAAGTCCATATGTAGATATCAGCCCTCCCCTTTTTAATGCACACATATCATGCTATTTATAGTCACCTTTCTATGTCTTGCCGGTAGTGTGAAGAATTGCAGAAACTCCTGGTTGATGAACACAGCAAGTCTCCAACATTTGCTGGGAGAGTTCTTCCTCTGACTAGAGGGACACCTCAGTGTGGGCATAAGGACTAAAGGGGGCTGAAAAGGAAGGTGAGGGATGTCAAACACAAGACTCCAAGTCTTCCCGAGGGTCGGCCAATTCTACCTAAGTGGATACTTTAGAAAGCTTGGTAATGTTATTGTAGCTCTATCACAGTCACATGACTGATCCCTTTCCCTCTCTCATGTCTCACCTTAAGTGTCTCATCCTCTGAGAAGCCTTCCCTGACTATTCCTAAGGTAACTGCTCCCATTGCTCCAACCAGAGGACTAGCACAGCTTTCTGTGTAGCCTCATGCGTGATTTCCTGCCCTTTGAGTCATAGAAACAGGAGTGCTTTTTGCATGTTACAAATACAAAATTATTTTGTAATACTAGAATATCCTCTCAAACTATCACCTTTCTTCACCAGCAGAGATTTTAGCATTTGCTAGCCTTTAAGTTCAATATCATGCTAGTTAGACCTTGCGATCAGTGATGATGTTGACTAGATCTTGGTTTTTTATCTCCAGTGACTAGCCAGGGTCTCAATGAACATCTGCTGAATAAATAGTAATGCCAGGAAGTTTTTCACTATGTTTAATTATAGTAGTTTTATGGTTTCAGATCTCATGTTTAAATCTTTCATCCATTTTGAGCTAATTTTTGTATACAGTATGAGATACTTTGTTCTGCATGTGGCTGTTTGGTTTTTCTAGCACCATTTATTGAAGAGACTATCCTTTCCCCGTTCTTTATGCTCTAGTTGAAGATCAGTTGACCGTAGATGCGTGGATTTATTTCTGGGCTCTCTATTCTGTTCCATTGGCTTACATGGCTGTTTTTAAGCTAGTCCCATACTGTTTCGACCAATGTAATATATTTTGAAATCAGGAAGTGAGATGCCTTCAGTTTTGTTCTTATTGCTCAAGATTGCTTTGGATGGATATATATATTTATAATTATGGGTGTGTGGTTCCATATGAATATAAATTTTAGGATTGTTTTTTCTATTTTTCATAAAGAATGTCACTGGGATTTTGATAGGGATCACACTGAATCTCTGAATCTGTAGATTGCTTTGGGTGGTAAGGACATTGATTAATATTAATTCTTTTAATCCATAAACACATGTCTTTTGATTCATTTGTGTCGTCTTTAATTTCCTTTATCACTGTTTCATAATTTTCAGTGTACAAGTCTTACATCTCTTTGGTTACATTTATTTATTCCTAAGTATTTTATCTTTGTTGCATGAGACTGTCTTATTAATTTCCTTTTCGGATAAAAATGAAACTGGCTTTTGTGTCTTGTAACTTGACTAAACTTGTTTATTAGTTCTAACAGGGTTTTATTGTTGTTGAATCTTTAGTGCTTTCTACATCTATGATCACAAAGGGGAGAATACAGGAGAATGCAGCAAGTGACAGTGAACAAGCTTTGTGAGACCTGGTTGGAACCCAAACGTGGTCTGACTGAGCACTTTCCAGGTCCAGTGCTGCCCCCTGTGGGGCACTTAAAGTCTCTCTTATGGAACTTCTGAGGAGGCCACTGTTGGTTAATTCTGTGCCTGAGTTTCTCTCCTTGGCTTTGTCTTACTGGCTTTCAAAATGCCAGGTGAGACACATTCTGACTTAGCCTTTTGAACATGATCTCAAGGGATGAGAACATTGGGTACAAACAACTACTGTGCTTACCACGGTTCACCTGGTCTCAACCACTGCTGCATCTGGCAGGGTTTGTATCAGGCCTGAGTGGACTTACTATAGTTTTTGTTTTGTACTTAGAAAGAGAAGATCTCTGGGTTTCTCTGTGGCTTTCACTAGGACCAGGAGTGTCAATAGGGCCAAGAGTGACCCCAATTGATTGTTCTGGGGTAAGAACTATGTCTGCGGCTTCTGTCTGCTTGTCTCTGGAGAGCCCTCAGATTCCCAGGTGAGTTTGCATTTCACTCACGTGAGGGAGAGAATGACTGAGTCCTCCCCTTTCTATACACAGAATGAGTGTATTGAAGAGAGGCTACTACTTTTATCTTTCCCTATCACAATATTTTTCTGATCATGAATTTTAGCCCTTCCTTCTAATATCTTTTTTAGCTGGTTTCAAATTCTTTGAAACCTAGAAGAAATTAAAAAGTAATTTGGCATCACATTCAATATTACCAATTAATTACCTTAGAGGGCTTGGAATTCAGATTAAAATAGGGTGTGATTATTTTTTTTTCCCCGGTTGAAATTATTTTGACTATATTTAAAGAGAAGACTTTTTCAGAGTTGATTTTTTAAGCTTATTTTTACTGAGCCCTACAGTGCCTTTTTCATGCGCTCTTGGTTTCTTCTGTTGACTTTTCATGTTCATAACTGATGACCAAGGACAGCCCCCACCACTGAGAAAATAACTTGTCATGGGACTGTCTCCAACCCTGGCTGCCATCCTTGGCACAGAGCCTCTGAGATGGAAAAAGGCATATCGCTCAATAGTCAGTTTATTATCTTCCTGAACTTTACTGTCTTTAATTTTGCAGGAATAAACAAATTGAGTGAAATGAATTTCAAACTACTCATGCTATTATATGATCCTAAATTATTCTAACCATCGCTGATGGAGAGAGATAACATATTACTTTAATTCATTAAGGTGGCAATAATTGGGAGTCTCAATCCTTGCAGAAAATGAAACAATTAAGAAATCACAAAACCAGAGACAGATAAGATACCTAGATAGATTAAGGGGCGATACCACTTGTTACTAATATACTCTGGCCACCTGTCGGCCAACTACAGAAATGTGGGACTCACCCCCACCAGGGACTAAAAGTATATGTATAAAATATTTTTTTTGGTTGTTCTTGTACATTTGAACCAGCTGTTCTTTCAGGCTTCTGGAAAAATGCAAATAATGGCTTTCTGCTCCTAGGCAAGCAGGCCGGCCTAAGAGTTTAGAGATTTAGTTTCTTAATCTCTTCCCTTATCACTACCTCTTCAAGACATTCCTAATGGGTGGGGGCTTGCTAAGCAGACAGTGGGGAGAGGCCCCTGATGGTTCACATACAGGGCGAGGAGTGCTCAGCATTCTCTGGAGGTGAGGCTGGGGAGGCGTTGACCGCCACCAGAACCTGCCTAAACTTGGTGCGTTAGGCGGGGAGGAGCCACTCTGGTCTGTAAGGAGGAAGGAGATGTGGTCGGATCACTTTGGCAGCAGAGTAGAGAAAGGATGAGCCTGTGAGAGACCGTATTACAGAAGAGAAATGAAAAGATTTTGATAAAAAGGACGCAGCACAGAGATAGAAACCACAGCATTTAGTGGCAGGTGGCCTATGGCCTCTGTGTGTGTGTGTGTGTGTGTGTGTGAGAGAGAGAGAGAGAGAGAGAGAGAGAGAGAGAGAGAGAGAGAGAGATAGAGAGATGGAGAGACAGATGGATGGGGGGAGAGAGAGACAGAGATGAAAAAGAAGGAGGAGGATGGAGGGAGAGATGGAGGAAGGGAAGGAGAGGAAGGACCGGGATACTTCTGAATTCCTACCTTTGGTAAATATTTGGCTGAATTATTCCATTAACCTGCTTTGCTGTCTGCACACACATTAAACACAAAACTGCTAGATGCCAGGATACCTTATTTTGCTCACTTATATTTTGTGAAATTTCAATCAGAGGAAAATGTACAGTGACTTCTGTGCTCTTTCCCATGGCATCTGATCTTTGAGCTCTCTTCTTCCCACTTGCTTTCGATTAAGCCCCTGATTCCTGGTTTATTAGATAAAGGTCTACAGCATGCTTACTCTGTGCCAGGCAATGTGCTGGAGGCTGGGGACAGGACACTGAACAAAGTAAATAAAATAAATAATATTTCCTGGCCTCCCTCATGGGAAGACCTCTCTTTTGCCCTATTTGAGTCTTAGATTTTTATGTATTTTTGAATCGAACTCACATTTGAGCATCACTGATCATTGCTTTGTTTTCCTTAGATGCAATTAAGACCTAAAACCTCCTGAAGAATGAATCCATCCCTTAGTTGCTCTCATTTTGGTTTTCTCCCAAAGAGCCTCATTCATGATATTCAGGACTCAGAGCCTCCTATGACCTTTGCTGTTTTTGTTTTAAATATATTTTTATTGATTTTTTTAGAGAGAGAGGAAGGGAGAGAGAGAAAACACCCATCAGCTGCCTCCTGCACGCTCCCTACTGGGGATCGAGCCTGCAAGCTGGGCATGTGCCCTGACCGGGAATTGAACCAAGACTTCTCAGTCCATAGGACGATGCTCAGTCCACTGAGCCACACTGCCTGGGCGGCCTTTGCTGTTCTTGATAGTCAGAAATTAGCCCTGAGTCCCAGAGAAGAGTCGAGTTTGTGGCTGTAATTTCTGGAGTAGGAGGTGAGAGTTCTACAATGCGGATGAAGACAGGCTTCTCCTATCTCTTCTTCCATGCAACTGAGAAGAATTTTGTTTTAATTTGAAAAATGCTAAGTTTCCAAAAGACCTTTGAAGGATGGGCTGAACTGGGACTGGGGGGCCTCCGGTTCTGCCTTTGGAGGATCCCTGAAGTTGGCCGAGGGAAGGCAGGAGAAGGGGCGTGTGTGCGGCCCCAGGGGTGGGAGGTGTGTCTCTTAATGAACTGCACGTCCAGGACCCATGGCTGCTTTGTAAACATGGGAGGGAAGCAAAGTGTGACGAACTGAGGTGCCTGCCATGTCCCCGGTGCTTGATGAATGTGGAGAACAGTTGTCTACTGCCCTTAATGTTTCTCTGCAAGTTCCATCTCATTTCTTGCTTTAATGAGGATATTCTTTATGCCTAAACAAAACCTCTGCCATTAGAACTCAAGCCTGTTACCTCTGCTGCCCTTCTCTGCCAGGGTTCCACTGGGAGGGAGTGAATGAGGAGCATCTACCTGCTGGCGGCTCCAGGGACTGTGGGCCACCTGCAGGGGTCCTCCGGCCCTGACCCACAGCCCTGGGTTCCCCCTGATGCAGACTGTCACTCCCCCTCCCTCTCCCGCATCCCTGGACTCCCAGCCTACGCCAGCGGACGTGTGCACTGACAGGGCAACTGGGTTTGTTCCGTTCATTGCCATCCTAGGCCAGGCTGGGCACCTGTGCTGGCCACTGAATTAGAGGCGAATAAAGTGGCGTCTAGTCAGTGGTGTCGACGTAAGAAACGTCCAAACCTGTAGAGAATTTTTAGAAGAGTTTATTTGAGCCAAACTAATGATATATGCTGGGGAGCAAGATCTCAAATCCTCTGTAGAATAACAATTTTGCAGCTTCTTTCATGCACTTGAAATGAAGGAGGTGATATAAGGAAGATCAGAGAAAGCAAGGTGGGGATTGGATTACCAGGATAGGTAGCACGATGATATGTTCTGTTGAGGGTTAATACCCCCTTTGAGGGATATTACTTCTGGTATTTCAAAGGGTTGTTAACCTAGATGCACAGAAACAATGGGCAGGGCTCGTTGAAGGCAAAGATAAACCTTTTATTAAACAAGTGATATACCTGTGCTGTGACTACCCACCATGACCCGCCTAGTAGGAATTTATGATCAGATCACCCTGTGAGGTTGCTTTCCATAGGAACCCATCCCCCCTTTCTCATCCGTAGGGGTTTGTGAAGGAGGGAGAGCTGTATGGCCACATGGTCAATGTTGCCATTAGGGAATGTGTAAAGCAATCGCATGATGGAAGGGAGAGCAGTACTTCCACTGGGAGGCGCAGCGCAGCACGGAGGTGGCGTTTGGATTAGGACTTTAAGGAGGAGTGGGTTTGCCAGGGGGCCGGAGGAGTGGTATGCCAGGTTGAGAAGCATCAAATGCTTAGTGGCGCCTGGCACGTCCAAGACTGTGGATTAGTCTAGGAGCTAGTACATCCTCTCCATATGGTTGGGGTTAATAAGAGAGAGCTTGAAAAACAGACTGGAGAGTCATGCTGTGGTTTTTTGGTATTTAATAGGAAATCAGAGGTTATTTAAAAAAAAAACAGGTGCCAAATGGAATTGATTCTAGTTTTAGAACTACCTCTCTGGTAGGAGTGTGGAGGATAGTTGTAGAAAATAGAAAATTGCAGGCGGGGAGTTCAGTTAGATCGATGCAATACTGCAGGTGAGGGATGGTGTGGACCTGCCCTAGGCACACATCTCCTGCCTGAACCTCTCTCCCGAATTCCACTCTTATCCAACTGCCTACTCAATGTCTCCACTCAGAGACGTCTCAGACTCCCCACGTCCAAGACAGAACTACTGCTCCTTCCCCAGACTCCCCCCCTCAGTTACAACTCCATCCTTTTAGTTCGGGACAAAACCTCGGAGCCGCCCTTGATTTTTCTTTCCTAACACCAGGGGGCTCCCGTTTCACCAATGATAAAATCCCTGGGCTCTGCCTTCCTCACCATCCCTGTTGCTTCCAGACGGTGATGGGAGTTGACCAGGAAAAGCACAGCAAACTGAGGGTATGGCAGTTATGCGGAGTAAAGGCTCTGCTTTCTTCACTGATAAGAGGTTCTAGAGGTTTAATCATTTTTTTTTTCCTTCCTGGTACAGAGGGGGAGACACCTTTACAAATGGAGATTTCTTTCCCTTATCGGGTAAATTCTCTTACAAAAGGTTGGTTTTTAGAGCTTCCCCCTGTCTACTGGTTTTTTTTTTTGTTTTTGTTTTTTTTTTTTAAATAATCAGCTCAAAAGAAAAACAAAACAAGAGGAAAAAAGAAAAACCCAGCTCAAAATAAGTTTTGTGACAAAGGGGCATATTTTGAGGTGTCATTTTCGTCTCCCTTCACTCATACTCCATCCTAAATCACCTAGAAAAGAGCCTGGCGTAGGAACTCAACACAGATTGGATACATTAATGAAGGGGGAGTTGGCTGGAAAGAATGGCAGATGTAAATTGGCAGAGTGGAAATTGTAGCTCTTGGCATCCACTTGGCTTTGAGGGTGGAGAGAAGAAGAGTATAGAATGGATCTGGGTTCCTTAGCTTGGGCTGATTTCTTTACCTGATAAAGGGAGGCAGAAGACATATATCTGGGGAAATGAATGAGTTCTTCGTGGGTCATGTTGAGTCTGAATGCTTGTGGGATATCCAAGTTCAGTTACTTGGCACGTGGATTTTGCTCAACAGAGAAGTCAGGCTGGCATTAAAGTTTTGGTAGGCGTCTGCTATGGGGTGGATGACTTCCCAGGGAGAGGGAACCAAGTGAATGGAAAGAAGGAGCTGGAAAGATGTCAGGAGGCATGTACCGTTATAGGACATGCCCAGGGTAAGCCAGCATATGCCAGCCAGCATTCCTGGGTCACAGTTTGGTCTCCTTGGCATACTCGAACACCTCTTTGAAAGCTGGAGAAAGAGGCAGACGTGTGACGAGGCAAAGAGTGAGATGGTCAGAGTACCTTTGGTCATATAGTCTTGGGTGAGTCTGTGTAATGCTTGGGTCGCCTCCAAACACCCTTGTCCCCAACTTCCTGAATCCTACTTGAGCATCTATCCCAGGCTTGGGGCTGATTCACACAGTCAGATGGCAGGCAGCAGGGTCCTACCCTAGAGCATTAAGTGGGCCAGCAATCGTTTTCTCACTGAGTTGTCATAAAGGCAATCCTGCCTGTATTGTATGCATTTCACATGCCATGATCCGTTTGAGACAATTTGCTACACGGCTTCAGATTCCAATTTCTCAGAACAGCCAGAGATCACTTAAATGAATTTTGCGTGTTTACAAGACCCAGTGATGCTTGCTTCACCAAATGACTGTTCAAAGCAACTCAAACAAGCCATTTTCTTTGCTTTGCTCTTTCTCTCTTCTTTTTTAGAAACTTCTCAGGGAAAAGGCAACAAATGTAGGTACAAAGCTGTATATTAGCCTCAGAAGTCAAGGTTAATGGGAAGGGTGGGGCTTTGGGCTTGCGTTTGCCATCACTGTGGAAGGTCCTGGGCCCTGAGGGGTGACTGCCTTTGCATCTCAATGCTATCAGCAGCTGTTGTTGAGCTGGTTGTGCCCACTCAATCTGTGAGGACATTTTGAAATAGTTAATTTTAAAAAAAAATATTATTATTATTATTATTATTTTTAGAGAGAGAGGAAGGGAGACATAGAAACATCAATGTGAGAGAGAAACATCAATCAGCTGCCTCCTGTATGCCCCGTGCTGGGGATCGAGCCTGAAACCTGGGTATGTGCCCTGACCAGGAATGGAACTGGGACCTCTCAGTCCATGGGACGATGCTCAATCCACTGAGCCACACCAGCCGGCCTGTACCTGTTATTTAGTATGACAGTAGTGATGTATAGCAAATCACTCTAAATTCTGTGACTTAAATGGCATCCATTTGTTCTTTCGTGCCTGTTGGTTGGTTGCCTGGTGGTTGACTGTTCTAGGCTGGGCTGGCTGAGTGGCTGTGCTTCATGGTGCAGACCCAGCTGGGCTGGGCTCCTTACTGTAGATTGGGCTCCGGGTTGCTCTATGTGTGTTCATTCCAGACCCCAGACCAGAGGAGCTGCAGCTACCTTGGGGAGTAGAAGTTCTTTGCATCATGATAATGGAAGTGTGAGAAGGTAAGCCACACTGTGCAGTCTCTATTGCATCAAGTCTGCTTGCACCACACTGGATGAGGCAAGTTATATGGCCAAACCCAGATTCAAACCCAGATTCATGGTAGCACAAGCTGCTACCATGAAAACAAAGAAAATCACATGGCCAAGTCTAACATCAGTTGAGAAATAAGTACATGTCTTGTGTGAGAGGGGAGTAGGGAATGAATATTTGCCAAACAGTATTATATCCTTCCATAGCCATCTACAATTTGAGGGGCCCGTGTAAAGTCTCAACATATTCATTCATTTGCCTATGCAACCAAATCATACTTACTGAGACCTTCCTGTGTGTCAGGCACTGTGCTAAGCACTGCAGTTATATTAATGAAGACATAGAGGGAATCGGGAGTCCATGGATCCTGGGATCCTGGTAGGAGACCCAGCTGAGGCCTGAGCTGATGAGATGGAGAGAGAAAAATTGGATCTTGGACTTTGGGAAGGGAGTAGGTTCAAGGTTTTTAGTGACTGCAGCTGACATTTCCCATATCCCAGAAATGTAGCTCTTTCTACCAGTCTCTGACCTTCTGAGAGACACTAGGTTAGATTTTTCTGTTTTAGAAAGAATAAGTATGTTCGAGAGTCTGAGTTGAGAAAAGATTCAGTATCAATGACTCAGGGTAACTGGCTCTACCAATTAAGGGTTTCTGAAACCGGAACTTTGTCAAATCCAGGTATTATCTGCCAGGATTCAGAGACCCCCGGTGAGATGGCTACCATCTCAGAGAGTTCTAGGACTTGTTCAGATTCAACCCAATAGGACCAGTGACCCAAAAAATGCTTCCGGAACTCATGAAAATGGGTAGACAAGATGGCCAGATGATGGCAGAGCTAAGCCTTGTGTCTATTTTCTGCAACTGTGGCTGACTGATACATGTCAACCTAATTTTTCCCTGATCATGACTGATGCTCCAAGGTATTTTCGAATTGATTCACATACTTGTTGCTAGTGGCCATTCCTAGTGCATTTCACAAGGAAGGAATAAGGCTACATGTCTGACTGTTTTTTCCACTTGCATCCAAGGGGCATAAAGTTCTAAGACCTATTTCATGGAGAAAAGCTCCTCTAGGGACTAAAGAGATTGCAAAGTGGAAAAAAAACACGAATGAGCTAGCAAGGAAGCTTTCATTAAGTCTCTCAGCAAAGGGATCAGCAAAGCTTGGTGAGTATCCCACCTGGTAGTAGTCATCATCAAACATATAATGCACACGTATGATTGAAATAGCATTGTTTTTTACTGATTTGGTCAGTACTGAGGAGACAGCCAATTTTCAAAGTGTTACTGGATTTAGAACTAGGAAGTATAGTGTCAGCAGGTAAGGTTTTTGAACCCTTGATGTTTCATGTTTGGCCCCGTGCATAGAGTGGACAAGAGCAAATATTGAATAATCTGTGATGCCATTGCAGTAAAATAAAAAGGTTCACCATGGCAGTGACTTTTAGAGCTTCTCCATTGAAGTTTTCTCCTTATGGAATTCTCTAAGGCACTCATTCAGTGGCCATCTCTGAAACCTACCAGCTAAGGTTTCTATAGAGCAGGGGCCAGCAAACTACAACGTGAGAGCAAAATCTTTTCTGCTAACCTGGTTTCATATAGCATTGCATGGGAACATAACTCTGCTCATTCATTTACACACTGTCCATGGCTAGTTCTGTGCTCCAACAGCAGAGCTGAGCAGCTGCAACAGACCTTATGGACTACAAAGCCTAAACTATTTACTCTCTGGTCCTTTACAGAAAAAGTTTGCTGACTCCTCCTGCACAGAGTAGACCGAGTGAATTGGCATGCATGCAAACTGAGGGTATGGGGCAGGAACTCTTTCGACTGTAAGTGACAGAATCCTTTCTGGACACTGGGTCTGGAGACCCCAGGTGTGGATGGGGCTTCAGTTATGGCTGGAGCCATGGGCTCAAAGGATGTCACCAGGACTCTCTTATTCTGTCTCTTGCCTCTGCGTCCTGCTGGATTGGCTTCCTTCTCAGGCAGGCTCTCTGTTCAGTAGTAGAAAAGATGGCCAATGGCAGACCTGGGCTTATAGGGTTTTTAGTTCTACTAACTGCTGAAGACAAGACACCCTCTTTCTCCCAGCACTTATTGTAACTCCTCTCCCTGTTCCACAGGACTCTGATGGAGCGGGGTGCCCCACCTGGATCAGTTTCTGCGTCAGGAGGGTGGAAGGTTCCGCGATGAGCATTTTGTGCTGTAGCTTTTCCTCCACTCATGGAATTGCGATAGAAGGGCTGTGTTTGCAGCCCTACCGGCTGGGGGACAGGAGGTGAAACTAAGAATTACTGGAAAGTTTGGAGGCAGCCTGGAATCTAAGGATTCTTTGGGAGGCTCATATTTCTAGTATTTTAACTTCCACTGTGATTTCTTCCAGCTGCTGTGTTTTCCACCTCTGAGACCTGGCTCGCATCTTGCAGCTCCTGTCTCCTTCTGTGATGACTGCTCCACGCTGTTCAGAATCTCTATTCTTTCGTTCCCTCCAAGTTCAGTTATAGAAACTGTTGTGTGGCGCAGGCTTTACTGTGGGCATGCAGTATTTGAGGGCAGCAATAACTCAGCACAATATAATGAACTTAAAATTTAACATCAGTCATTACTCCCAAGAAGACTGAACCACTCTTCGCCATAGCGGCATTATTTCTCTAACTCTGTGTCCCCCTAACATCTCAGCTTACCACAGTATTTTGGGTTAGTTCTTCCCTTTAAGACCTTTCTTCTCACTAGACTCCAGATTCCAGCATCCCAAAGTTGGTGATACATTTTGCTTAGAATGGTTTTATTTTTCTCCACCCTGCCTCAAAGTAGGCTTCAGAGCAATTTATACCCCCAAATTTGTTAAGGAGCTCTGAAAAACAAAATATATCCTTGCAAGGTCATCAACCTTACAGTACACACAAAAGTTTTGAAACTATTGGGCCATTGTCATAATGGTTGTAGTGGAAGGGAGAAGGGGGCGGAGTTTTATTTGCTTTCACATCAATATCATACTTTTGGAAATTTCAGCCTTCATAAATAGTCTTTCCTACAACGAAAATTTGACTCCATTATCAGTAAAGTATGTAAGCCTCATGTGGCCAAATCAGGGATCAGGTGCTTTTCTTTTGCAATGAGAGGAACAGTATCAGGCAGTTATTGGCCTAAGAAGTTGAGAGAGGTGTGGAGAAGACCTGAATCCAACCCACAGTCTAGAGCAGTGGTTCTCAACCTTCCTAATGCCGCGACCCTCTAATACAGTTCCTCATGTTGTGGTGACCCCCAACCATAAAATTATTTTCGTTGCTACTTCATAACTAATTTTGCTACTATTATGTCTTAGGCGACCCCTGTGAAAGGGTCGTTTGACCCCCAAAGGGGTCGCGACCCACAGGTTGAGAACCGCTGGCCTAGAGCCAGGTCCAAGAGTCTAGGAGGAACACATTCTGGATCAGCGAAAGCTCAGGTGTCTTCCAGAGAGAGAAACGTGTGTTGTTATAAGCTATTAAACTTTCAGGGATGCTTATTACACAGTACTATTGCAGTGCTGTCTGACTGATGCATTGAGACTGAGGGTCAGACCCAGTTTGTGTCCACAGCTCTTGCTGTTTGTCATCTATTCCCTCTTATTTCCTCTAAGACACTTATTTTTGTCTTAGCTTATTAATGACCTTTTTCTCTTCCTCTTACTAGACTGCCAGTTCCTAAAAGACAGAAAATTCATCTGTCTTGGACTCCCCAACCCCAGTCCCTAGCACAAATCTTTGTATCTTGTTGCTGTTCAATAAAGATTTTGGATAGATGGTAAATCTGAGCCTTATATTGCTGATAGCCACAGATGGAACTTACGTCCTAATTGCCTGCTGGTAAATAAATATCACTGGTCCCAGGTGGGACCAGATGAGATTTAGAAATAGATGTTCACAAACCCCTCTCCCACATCATGGCAGAGCTGTGACCTGACAGAGAGGACTGAGGTGAGTCACAGTGATGTGCTTGTACGACTGCAGGTCTCGCCACTGTTCCCTCTAGTGCACGCGGAGAGGTATTTGGGGGCTTATATGAAAGCATTTGTGATTAGAGTTAATGGCTTCATAACTTGGAAATAGTTTACAGATAGTATTCTCTGCCTTCCCAAGAAAAGCCACCCTGTCTGCTTAGAAAATTGGGGATTGTTCTTGTCTCTGTTTCTTAACTCTTTCTATGTTCTGGTTTTAGTCAAGTAGGCTTCCTTAAAATGGCCAAAAGGCATGATATGTAATATGTTGTGACACCTGTGTTATTTTCTAACTTCTGGTGGTACTTAATTGCTCTAACAAAAATGTATGTCAAATTATAAAAAATAGAGGAAAGAAAATATAAAAGAACACTGTGGTACTTTGCTTAAATCCTCAGAGTAACATACGAATAAAGTACTCTGCAGAATAAAGTATCCAGCAGGTCAAGGTGAGACTCTCACTGGTCAAAGATAGGTGGGGGTGGAACGGCTAAAAAAACCAGCTCCCCCAGAACAGTATGTGATGAGGCTTTGTCTGATCCTGAAATAACTGTGGCTCTTTTTAGTTAAATGGTAGCAAGAATAGGGAAGGCTATTTCATACAAAAAGGCTCAAAATAGTGCTGTGATCATCTCTTGTCATGTGATACCAGGGAGAACAGCTGTAGAACCCTCCAGTGTGTTCCAACCGTCTCTGTCTTGTCGAGACCAAAGGACCTTTGCAGGGCCTCGGGAGAGAGAGGATGGAATAGTTTTAACATCTGGCTAAAGTCTAACAGGACACTGAATATCTTGGTATCACCTAGGTGAAGACTTCTTAGAAAAGTCCCACAGTGACTTTCATTTGGAACAGAACAGGGACAAGTTATAAAAAACATCTCTGTGACTCTTTATGTGACATAAAGCCCTCGTACTCCCCTCAGAGTCTTTAAGGATAGAGTTGGGTTGAAGGGGGATGAGTTTCTGAGGCAGAGATGACAGGCATTTCAATAAAAGCCTCTCAGAATTGTTAGGACGTCTCAGTGCGGTCGGTGGGTCCACCTCCCCGTGGTGCTGCGAGACGGTTCATCTCAGTGACTCTGCTAGTCCAGCTTCCGACCTTCAGTCTCGCAGAGCCAGAAGCTCACTCCTACCGGGGATATTCATCACAGCGAAACCGAACCATTCAAATCTTAGTGCAAATTTATATGGGGAACTGGAGCAGTCAGGCAGACTAAATATGCATATTTTCCTAACCAGCACATCTTAAAGTCCCTGATCGTTCACATCATTCTTTCAGCAAATATTCACTGAGGGTCTGCAGGGTGCCGGGCGTGCTGATCACAGGGGAGCTGCAGTGTTGTGCAAACAGAACAGGCTGACCTGTGTCCTTGGGAAGCTTTTATCCAGGAAGTGGGACGAGTCGACAAATAAGTAAAATAGTTTCAGAGACTGAAAAACAGTAAAAGCTATTGAAAACAGGGTTAGGAGAGTAAATAGGGGTGCTACCTATGATTCCTCATGGTGTTCAGGTCCCTGGTTTCATTTGCCCCTGAGGACCCGCTGTAACCCTGTCGGTAGTTTGATTATGAGCAGGGCCTCTAAGTCCCTTTGTCTGAGCGAGTGCCAGTTGGGTTTCTGTCATTTTCAGCTAGAGCCCTGAAGTACTCCGTGACCAATAGAACGAAGTCAGGGCTCCTGAGCCTGGCACTTGAGGAGGGCCCTCTCAGTTGAGTCCCTAATTCTACTGCGGCCCGAGCACCATCCATCCAGCCTGCCCCCGCCCTGACCAGCCTGCCCCCGCCCTGACCAGCCTGCCCCCGCCCTGACCAGCCTGCCCCCGCCCTGACCAGCCTGCCCCTGCCCTGACCAGCCTGCCCCCGCCCTGACCAGCCTGCCCCCTCTGCCATGCCTGCCTTAGACAGGAGAACAGACCAAGTGGTTTGGGAACGTCGACCGCGACCCTTCAGTGCCGCCCATGCTCTAGCGTTGCCCCTGCCCAACCTCCAGACCCCATTCGTATCTTCCCTCCTCTGGGAACTCTTCAGCTAATATGAATATCCTCCTTGTCTTTGTACACGGAAGCGTTGTCAAAGCATTTAATAAAATTTGCCTTGCCATATAATTACTTATATTATGGGTCTAATTGCACCACCAGCATATGAATCCCCAAAGAATGAAGTCTGTGCCCTCCCCCTTTTTTACTTTGTGTCATCTTCAGTGCTTGGCAACACATGGAAGCAGTCTGTCTAACACAGAAGCATCCTGGAAAGTATAAAGTCTGCGTAGAGTTAGGGGTGATAAAAGCCAGAGCAACTCTATATATATATATATTTTTTTCATTTATCTTCAGATAGAGCGGGAGGGAGGGAGGGAGGAAGAGAGAGAGAGAGAAACATCGACGTGAGAGAGACACATGGAGTGGCTGCCACCCACACGACCCCAACCGGGGCCGGGGACAAACTACAACTGAGGTACGTGCCCTTAGCGGGAACCAAACCCGGGACTCTCTGGTCCGCGGGCTGACGCTCTAACCGCTGAGCCAAACCGGCCAGGGCAGAGCAACCCTATTTTGTGAGCCGGCTCTGTGTCAGGCATGGTGCTCGGTGCTTGAGGCAGAACATGTGATCCTTGTTTTGGCCGACATGGGATTGGCTTCTCTGACAGGAAAACCCTGAAGTTTCAGTGCCTTAAGATAGTGCTTTATTTCTTGCATATTCACGAGTCCACTTTTGGGACTTTGATTGCTGGGTCTCCTCCCAAAAATGACGAAAAGTCCAGGCATCTTCCACTTTCTGATCCAGCAGCTGGTGGAGCCTGAAACCCTTTGCTGGGTCCTGTACGTCAGGAGGCTGGCCGTGTGTGTGAGGTGGACTGCATGGAGGTTCCCGTGGGCCAGGCCTAGTGGTGGCGGGTATCACTTCTGCCTAGTCTATTGGTTAGAACTGCATGATCCCATCTAGATGGAGACACACCTGGGGAGCATCCCAGCATAGTGGACAGCTAGCCATTTATGCCGTAACCATCATCACTGCCCTGTGGGATAGCTACTGTTTCCCCTCCTGGAGATAAGGAACTCAGACTTACTCAAGGGGCCCCCTAGAAAGTGCAGGACCAGAATCTGGATCAGGTCTCTGACTTTCAAAATCCACGTTGGCGTTGACACACAAGCATCATCCTGTTTTGTTCCTCATCCTGCTGCATTGACCAGATTGCAAGAAATGTTCTCATGTCAGCCCCCTACTGAGCTCGTTAGTAGTCCTCCCGGGTCTCTCTCCAAGCGCTCCATTCTTTCCAGGCATTCCTGTTGTTTCTGAGCATGGCAGAGCCATGATCTCATCTGTGGCCAGACCTGCACCCTTGCTCATTAACCTGTCTGGGTCTTGGTGCATCCAGGCTCCTGGTTTCTTAGGGTTTGTGCTTAGAGGACCGTGATGTCCAACAGCTGTGGCAGTAAATAGACATTGCTGCGGGGGCATTGGAGGCAAGTCAGTGTGTCTCATCTTGGGAAAGGTATGTGGGGAGGGCTGATGCAGAGGAAGAGAGTGAAATGCCTGTCTTCCTTTCTCAGGATGAAATACAGCTCAGCTAATACTGAAAAGTAAACATGAAGGGAAAATGGACACAGTTCAGGCCAGAGCTTGTCATTGCTGCTCCAAGACGAAGCGCTGAAACCAGCAATCACGGGTTGGCTCTTAGCTCTCATAGTCAACCATCAGTGGATTTATTATTTTTACTGAGAATATCCTCTGTGTCCCAATGTTCTGTGCTGTGGAAGATTCATGAGGGCTTTTATTAGTCCATTTGGGGAGGTGACAACAGGTGGGCCAGGACTGTGACTGCTGGTGGTCAGAGAAGGGAGGGGTCTGGGTGGGCTGAGCAGCAGCAATGGCTCCTGGAGGAGGGGAACGTGCTTTGCAGTCAGAGATGGGATTTAAATAAGTGAAGAAGGAATTATAGGACATTTCGGGCTGAGAGGAAAGAGACAGAACTGTTGAGGACGGATGAATAGAGGCACAGCCAGAACCCAGGTTGGATGGAGATGAGACCTGCCCAGGTGCATGGAAGGCTGTGGTTGGGGGGAGCAGCCAGGGGTAGAAGGGGGTCTGGAGACTGAAGAGGGTGAGAGGGGTCTGAGGACACGGCAAAGGGAGAAGTTCCAACAACTGAACAGAGGGTCCCACTTGCTGCTGTTTATCAGCAAGGCTGTTCTTCCCTGATACATCAGAGGTGAGGCCCAGGGGGCCGGTTGTAACGCTTGTCTTGTTCGAGCCTTGATGGGTCTTGAACAGCCAGCATTTAAGAACAGTTATTCATTCTGTGTCCCTGTACCCTTTGTCCTTCTCTACCCTGAACCATCACCACCACCACCATCACCTTCACCTTCATCATCATCATCATCACCATCACCACCACCATCACCACCACCACCACCTTCACCACCACCATCACCATCACCACCTTCACCATCACCATCACCATCACCACCTTCACCACCTTCACCTTCATCACCACCTTCACCATCATCATCACCATCACCATCACCACCACCATCACCATCACCATCACCACCACCATCACCACCACCTTCACCATCACCATCACCATCACCTTCACCATCACCATCACCTTCACCATCACCATCACCACCACCTTCACCATCACCATCACCTTCACCATCACCTTCACCATCACCTTCACCATCACCACCACCACCACCATCACCATCACCTTCACCATCACCTTCACCATCACCTTCACCATCACCTTCACCATCACCATCACCATCACCACCACCATCACCATCACCACCACCTTCACCATCACCACCACCTTCACCATCACCTTCACCATCACCTTCACCATCACCTTCACCATCACCATCACCTTCACCATCACCTTCACCTTCACCATCACCACCACCACCACCACCACCACCACCACCACCACCACCACCATCACCATCACCACCACCACCACCACCTTCACCTTCACCTTCACCATCACCTCTGCAGATAACTCATCCCTCCAGTTTCAACCCTCGGAACATTCACGCGTGAGGTGGGGTGTGCCAAAGAACATCATCCCCCATGCTGTCGCCAATGTTTTGTGCAATCCTAGGGTCAGGTTCTCAAAAAGTGACTAAGCCTGAACATATGTCCGACCAGTTGTGTGAGTGCAGAGCTTAATTAAATTTGATTTAACAGAATGAATAAATATGCCACGTCTCGCCTTTCAGCATCTTAGGGTAATTTCTGCTGTTCCCGTCATGCACCAAGGTGGCCAATGCAGGGAGTGCACCCCCTCCACCATCCCTTCAGATCCTTTGGCCATTTTTAAAAAAGAGAATTTATTGATTTTTAGAGTGAGAGGAAGGGGGGGGAGAAACATCGATGAGAGAGAAACTAGCTGCATCCTGCATGCCTCCCACTGGCGACGGAGCCCTCAGCCCAGGCATGTGACCTTGACTGAGAATCGAACTGACAACCTCCAGGTGCACTGGGTGATGCCCAACCAACTGAGCCACACTGGCCAGGCCCTTTGCCATTTTTTGACCACACTGGTTTCTAGGTGCCTTCCCTCCTGACCAAAGTTTGCTTTCTCAGGAACAGAGTCTGAGACAGGAATTGCAAGCAGAAGGTTCATGGAAGAGGGCTCTTGGGAGCCACACCTGTAACAGCGAAGGAGGCGGGCTGGGGCAGAGGGAGGACTGACCCACGGGGTAGTGGCAGGGAGCTTCGGAGTAGGAATAGTCCTTCAGAGCTGAACACAGGTGGCCAGGGGCCCAGGCTTTGTACCCTCACATGAACCTCCCAGGAATTGCATGCAGGGGGTGTAATCATGGGCAAGCCTGCTTGCCTGGCGGAGGGCAGTTCCTGGGCAGGACTGCAGCTGGGGGACGAGAGCTGTGGGCCGGAGAGTTGGGGAGGGGTGTCATCTGGGAAGAACAGCCCCGCACCCGCTGCAGCTCTCAGCAGCCAACACTTCAGTTTTTTTCAGCAAAGAGACAGAGGTCCTCGGTGCTAGACCCTCTTTGGCAGTTCCTTCAAAAGCCTGCACATATCTGGGAATTGACTGCCCCAGGGACAGCCCCTAACCAATGACTGATATAAACATCCCAGCCTTCTTCACCCCACAGCGGCAGTTCTGAAGTGTGACCCACGCTGTCCCCAGAGTTCCCCAGTGGGAGTGAGCCACACTGTCCTCCTGGGGCAGGATGTTTGCCTGGCATCCCCCCCATTGTAATTGTTTGGTCTCCTTACCTCTGGGGTTCACATCCCCGCTCGGAGAGTCACTGCCTCCTCTGGGAATGCTTCATAATAACTCACTTTCCCCCGAGTTCCCATCTTAGTGTTGCCTACTTCCAGAGGAATCACCCCAAGAAAACCAGCTTTGTGACTCTTGGGGTATATTATTTCACTTCTCTAAGCCTCAGTTTCCTAAGCTGCAGAGTGAGCACAACAGTAACAACGAATCTGTGGAACGGTGGTGAAAACTATGAAGAAGTGTGCAGCGCAGAGTAAGCATCGAATAAAGAGGCTATTGTCAGCGGAAGAGGAATCCTATCTGGTGTCGGGGAGACCAGAGCATCGTTCCGGCTGAAAAGGGAGAGCATTGCATTTCCTGGAATTGGATGTGAATCTCTTCCTATTCCGCAGTCTCCTTTCTGCATCATTTCAGCCCCAGTCACAGGCATTGGTCACAAATAGATTGCCAAGAAGGGACTTTATAAGTTTCTGCCTACGTTTACTTGTAAGTGTGACACGGGAAACCCCTGAAGGAAAGGTTCTGAGTGTTCTTTTGAGATTCTGTATATTGAGTGTCTTGATTATCCTCTCCTTATAAAGCACCTCTTGAGCTAATTAAATTAGTTTGAGATGAAACTTTGGCTCATTTTGACACGCCGTTCAAGTGGAAGGGCCTGATAAAGTATTTAGCATGTGATTTTCACTACAGCCTCCAACCAGGACTTTCACTGGTGATCTTGCTGGTCAGGGGCTCCACTTGGAACCACGGGGGAAAAGAAGGTGGACGGGCTCTTCCTCATGGGGTCCCCTCCATGCTGGATCCGGCTCGCCTGCCCTTGTCGATGGGGCCTACTGCTCGGTCACCTGGGAGCGTGGTGGCGAGGAAACCGTGTGCTACCTTGGAGGACAGATGGTCCTGCAGGACCAACCTTGGCCGCAGTGCCCCGCCTCCGCTGCCGAGAGCCGGCCTGGCATGTGGGTTTGAACTTGTCAAAGGCCCTCTGCTCTGTTGACTGTGGCTGCCTGAGGAACTGCGTTGAAAAGAATTCCGAGCTCCTCCTTGGCCTCAGTGAAAAGGAGATGGTTGGTAATCTCTGTCGTGGCTGTTGGTAGGGGATTATAGCATGCATTTGCCAGTCTGGCCTAGAGTTCCACATTTTGGCAGATGTTTTAGGTTTTCTATGGGTAAAAGTTCCCTACTACGTTTATATATTACTATATTATATATTGTATATTGGATTTTATTGTAATTTTGAATATGTCAATATATATGTAATTATATACATACATATTTCAAAACTAGAATATGAGTAATATCATCTATCAGTATGGCTCTTAATCATCTTCCAAATCCCCATTCTCAAGATGAAGTCAGTTGTCAGCTAAAATTACCTCTATGTGCACGCTGTATTACTTTTGACAACTATTCAGCTTTTCTGTGACTTGGTTTCCTCATCTGTGAAGTGGGTATGACAGGATCTGCATCCCGGAGTTGCTTTGAGAACTAAATGAGTTATGTGTCTCTGCTACTCAGAACAGTGACTAGTACTTCAGTGAGATGTGTGGGCTATTACAATATTAAAATCGTGTTACCATTCATCAAGCACACACCGTTCGCCACAGCCAGTGTTCTGCAGAGACTGCCCCTTGATCTCCAAGGCTGTCCAGTTACTTCCCTGTTCAATCAGGAGGAGAAGAAAAGAAACTGAACTATTTCAGCACTGCTGATTTTCTGTGGATGTTTCCAGGGCAGGGGAACCCAGGTGAAGGCTTCTTCTTCAATAATGCTGAGACCAAGTGAAAACATGACAAAGAGTGCAAGTATTTTGGTGTAAGGCTGGAAGATGAAATTCAAAGATCAATTTCTTTTTCTCTATCATATTATTGCTGGAATTTAGTTGTTAAAAAAAAACTTCTTAAATAACTTGGCTCATTTGGTCTTCCTTTTTTTTTTTTTTTGAGACAGAGCTCAGGGTCAGTAGCCTTGCCTTTGCAAAGCAGTGTGGGGTGATGGACAAGAGAGCCTGGGTTGTAGCGTCAGACAGCTGGATTGGAATCCGGCCCCACAACGAGCTGTCTGCGAGCTTGTAAGCAAAGTCACTTGACCTCACCAAGCCTCCGTCTCCCAGCTGTGGAACAGAATTATAGCCACTGCTGCTCGTTGGGTCTCTGAGAAGTGGTCTTTGCAGCCTGCTGTGAGGTGAGGATTGGATTTCACAGTGAGAGTCCTGAAGTCCTGCAAACGTGTGAAGTGCCGCTTGAATCTTCAGAGAAGAAATTCATTATATGTAGCCGGCCTCAGAGATCATGTATTATAGTTTCAGTTTCTGGGTAGCAATACACCTGCATAGGCAGATCTGGTAAATCTGTTCAGATGATAGGATCATTCCCAACCCAGGACAGGTCCCCATAGCGTTTGCCAGTTGGTGGCTTGATGACAGAACTCCTTTCCCCACAGAGGCACTGTCAGGCCTGGCTTAGCTGCCTGGCATTGCCCTCGAGTGCCCATTCCTCATATACGCCCCTGGGATACAGTGTGAAACTGCGCTGGGTTCATACAGTTTTCAGCGTACTTGGGTTTCATTCTAGCTCTGTCGCTCACTAGCGTTGGGATCTTAGTTTCTCTAAGCCTCAGTTTCCCTGTCTGTAAAATGAAAACGAAAATGGAAATGTCTTCTTCATGGGATTGTTGGGAAGACTGAGTGATGTCCGGTCCACAGTAAGCGTAACCAATCGTTGTTCGGCTGACCCTTCTGTTATTGCTGTGATTCCTATTTGGACCGAACATGTGTAAGGAAAACTTCAACCTCGTGTTTCGGGAACACAGCTCCTGATGCTGCGTTGCTCTGGTTCCAGTGTTTCTCCAGGTCGTAGCCTCCGAGGGTGGCTCGCACCATCTGGGGGAAGTGTCCCCGGGGGCTTTGGGAGGTGGAAGCAGTAGGTGGTCTGGCCAGCTAGCAAGTTCCACTGGGTTGGATCTCAGCACCACCTCAATCACTGCCCTCCGCCTTCGTCAGTTCAGAGACTGGGTGCTCTCCTCCCCACTCCTCTGCGAGGATTCTTCTTCATTGGAGCCCCAAGAAAGGACATCTCAGGGTTTCTCCTACTTTCCTGCTCCTCATGCAAGCACATGACTCATCAGGTTTTCCTTAAATGGTTTTATTTTATATTAAAATATTTAAATTTATTTTTCAATGTGCACATGGTAAAATTCACTTGGAAGCACAGTTTTATGAGTTGAGACAAACACATGGCGTCATGTGACTATCACTGAAGTCAATGTATAGGACATCACCCCCATATTCCCATGCACTCCCCTTCTGCAGCTGCCTTGGTGGTCTGTACTCCTGGTGAAAAGCTAATTGTCAGGCAGAGGCAGAGGTATATAAATACCTCTCAGGTGCATCTTGCCCCTTCATCTTTTGAGAAAGACGGAATCCTCTGTAAGGTGCTGATGGACCGCAGAGGACTGTAATGTGGGAATCTATTGCTTTCTGGGTTCTCCAAGATCTGTTCTGGCAGCAGAGCGGGGGTTGAGGCTCCAGGACAAGGGGTGCAGGTGGATCAAGGAGGTGGCTGGGCTTAGATGAAGGGAGTCAGTAGTACAAAGGATGCCCTGTGAGCTCTTCTGCTCTCTCGTCTATGCCAGCCTGCCACAGACATCCCCGACTGTAATGGAATGATCTGGAAAGCAAAGGCGGGCTCAGAGCAGAGGATATAGGATAAATGGGGAAGAGGAAAGAGGTGGGGAGAGGAATATTGGAGGACTGAGGGCAGAGAGAAGTTCCAAGGTTGTTTTCTGAAAAGGCTTCCTTCAGGACCCTGTTGGCCCCTTGTCATCTGTGTGAATGAGAATATGCCACCCTCTCCCCTCTTGGCAGCCTTGCACCCACAGCTAGGTGATGGAGGCGTGGCCTGGGTCTCCGCCCTCGCCCACCCCTCAGCAGGGCATCCTTGAGCAGGGCACAGCCGAAACACCCATCCCTTAGGTAAGAACATCAGGAGCACATGTTCAATTAATCATTCCCCAACTACCTAGTGTGGCAGAGATTTTGCTGAAGAAAAAATCATTTGTGGAAAACACACTGGCTTCAGCCATCAAACCTTTTGGCAGAAATATTAAAAATGCAAGCAAACATTTTCCATGAGGACACAGATATTTTTAGATAAGAGATCTTATTAAGAATTGAGGTGAATGCTTGTACTTCAGTAGCTGGCAGCAGTTCTCTGCCTCTGTGTTTCAGATTTCAGTAAAACATCTCAAATGTCAAAACGTGTGTCACTCTCTAAATAACATTTTATACCGGAGAATGGGAGAAATGTTGCTATGAATCATCTGATGTCATGCCTGATAGGAATACTGATGACTAGAATGAACAGGCTGATGAAGACTGAGGGCACAGCAAGGAGGGCTGTTTCCTAGGCAGAGACCGAAGATTTGTGTCTGCAGTGTTGACTTTTCCTTGCTTGCTTGGGTACCACCTGCAAAAATGCCACACGCTGCAGTTTCTGTAAGTTATCTTCACCTGGGGAGCAAAATCCCACTGGCTGGGAATATGGACTAGTGCTTTGTTACTTGGAAGCCTTGAGTTTTACACTTCTTAGAGATGATAATTTCCTTAAAAGTTTTTTTTGTTGATTTTTAGAGACAGAGAAAAGGGGAGAGGAAAACATCAATGTGAGAGCAAAACATCGATCGGTTGCCTCCTGCATGCCCCCTACCAGGGATCAAACCAGCAACCTTTTGGTGCACGGGATGATGCCCAACCAATTGAGCCACACCACCCAGGGCTCCTTTTAATTTTATGTTTTTAATATTCCAAGATAGCTAAAATTTTGGGTATATAACAGTTACTCAATATATCAATCTATTGAGTTGATGAATTGAATATGAATGGCAATAACAGAACAAATATTTTTATTTTTATAAGTCTTTCATAGCAATGCTAATTCCTCATTGCTGTGTTGGTAGACGATGCAGGTGAGATGAAGGACTTTGGACCTGGGTTCAATTCCATCCCTTTCCTGCTTCTTACCATAGTCAGGTGCCACTTAACAAGCAGGATACATTCTTAGAAATGCACTGTTAGGTGATTTTGTCATTCTGTAGACATCACAGAGTGCACCTACACACACCTAGATGGTATAGCCACTGCACACCTAGGCTTGATGGTACACCAGCGTTGTATCTGCAGCCCATTGTCGACTGCAATGGTGTTATAAGGCACATGACTGTATTTGTGTAACCTTAGGAAAAGGACAATTTTATGAGTCTGTTTTCTCTTTCGTACAGTAGGGAGAGGATCCAAGATAACATACATGAATGCACTTAGCGTGGTACCTAAAATACAGCAATTACTCAATAAATCTAGTCTTTAATTACTTGGTATTTTCAGGGCATAACCTGTTCTACACTAGTAAATATCAAGGTAGATGAGTCTTAGTGTAAGATATGATAAAGCAGGTACAGATAAAAAAGGGTGAAAGAAACGGTGATAGTCATATTTGGCTGTTTATCAAATACTTTTGGGTCTTTTCTTTGCAGGCAGAGGGTAGGATTATATTTTGTCATCATGTTAAGTTAGATGTGACCATGCGACTTAGTTTGGCCAATGAAATATGACAAGTCACAGGAGGGAAGGCTAAAAAACCAGCATGTAGCCCGGCCGGTGTGGCTCAGTGGTTGTGTGTCAACCCATGCACCAAGAGGTTGCCAGTTCGATTCCCAGTCAGGGCTCATGCCCAGGTTGTAGGCCAGATCCCCAGTGGGGGGCATGCAGGAGGCGGCCAATCAATGTTCTCTCTCATTGATGTTTCTATTTCTCTCTCTCCCTCTCCCTTCCTCTCTCTCTAAAAAAAAAAATCAATAAAGAGAAAAAAAACAACAAAAACAAATCAAAACAAAAAACCAGCATGTAATTTGTCATGTTCTCATCCCACCATTGTAGTGATTGTGGTAGCACAAACCTAGAGTAACAGCAATGAGCAGAGTCCGCTTGTTGACCAGCAGTGGACATGTATCGTGAGTGAGGAACGACCTCTAGAGTAAAGCCACAGTACAGCCCAGCGTATCCTGATTGTTATGTCAACCAAACATTTGGTCAGGTTCATTCAGTTGATCCTGATCCGCAGTGACAACGACCTTATAACATAGTGTTAGAAGAGTGATTATGGTAGATTCCACCTCAGTAATAATTTAGAAAGTTTGGGAAACTGTCACATTTTTACTATGGCTTAATTAAAGACTATAGCTATTTTGGAAACCTGCCTATCTCACCGGTGACAATGTCAAGGGTGGCACTTTGGAAATATTTGGTCTCCATATCTTCATTAGCCCTGTTCATTGCTATAGCTCTGCATGATCGTATATGGTAGCCACGAATCTCATATGGTTATTCCACTTAAATTAAATGAAACTAAACATTTAAGTTCTTAGTCACACAAGCCAACTTTCAAGTGATCAAGAGCCACCTGTGGCTAACACATAGCTAGACCATTTTCATCATTGCAGAAAGTTCTATTGGCCATCCCTGATACAGACAGTTGAACTTTTCTCAATGATATGTATAGTTCTATACAATGGAAGCCTCTCTCCTAGCCAGATTGTCACCCCTTAAGTCCTCCTCTATAGAAATTAATTGGCCACAGCCTCTGCAACTTAACCTCTAGTTGAACACTCTTAAAATGCAAAGGAAAAGAAGACTTCTTTAGGCTTTCCAGAGAAAATGTACTCAATACATTCAAGGCTGTAACTGCTATTATAATAATGAGTATCATTGGTGGTGTTTGAGGTCAGGGAATTGATATTTATTGTCTCTTTACAAAGCAGAGTTTCCTGTGGGCTTAAAGAGGCAGTTTGAGCTACAGTGAAATAAAGGTGAGGCTGGATGATTCTTATTTAACAGATTGCCCTTCAGATCAGGCAAGAGTTGTGCTTTTTTAAATATCAATGTTTACAAGGCCTGTGGATTGAATAATCCTTTCCTCAGACAAAACTGACGAGGATAATAACGTGTCTCAGTTAACATTAAACTTGGAGATTAAATATGTGCATATTAGTCAGGATATCCTAAGTGATGCTGCTGTAACAACCAAGGTCTCAGTGCCTTGGACAACAAACACCCAGTTTTCATTTATGCAAGTCTCTGGGGTCCAGGTGGTCATCCCAAACAGTTGTCTGTTCTCCATAATCCAGGCTGCCTTCCGTTTCAACATGAAGTCTCCTCCCTGATCACTGCAGAATAACCCACACTATCAAAGAAGCGCTCCAACCACATGCCACCTTTTCTTACAATCCATTGGCTGGCATTAGTCACATAGCCCTTCCCACATGTAGCACGGGAGTCAGGGAAATGTACCTCTTCCATGCATCTAGAAGGAGAGGATAATAGATATGAGGGGACCTTAGAAGCCTCTACCGCAGTGCAGGAAGTATATTTTTAATCAAATACATTAAATGTGCAGGTCTCCTGAGAGCCAAATGACTGATGTTTTCCAGAACAGTGTTGGTGTTGGTGATAGGATCAGATTTCCACAATTCCAAAATTTTCTGCCAGCTCATGAGATAAGTAAGAGTTGAATTTCAGGCTTTTATGAACTGAGTTTTCACTTCTATACCAAGCTTTCATCTCCTGCCAGATCCTTCAGGGTAGCTGGAAAAAAAAGCGCCATGGCCTGTGACTTTAATCAAGTTCACTTTTCTCAGGGGATAGAAAATAGGATGGCGAAATTCGATTATTCTTTGTCTCTTTCCAACACTGTTCTGGCTTCTATAGATTTTCATGGCCGCTGTTAGCAATCCTGAAAGGTAGCCCTTCTGAACACATGGAGGACACTGGATACTCATGTGGACTTGAGCCTGCTTTGTTTTCTGCACCACCCATAAGCACAAACACTTTTTTTGTGTCTCCCTTTCATTTCTTCTTTTTCTCTAAGAAATTTAGAGATAATGCTCTTGGAAACGGAGAGCATCCATTTTGTAAAAAATGTCAGGTCTAATAAGGTATACTTTACATAAAATAAAATTTTTTCTTTTGAGGTGTAATGTTCTCTACATGATGACAAATATGTATAACCACCACGACAATATCTCTTCCCAAATTCCATTTAGCCCACTGCAGTCATTCTCCATCGATCACCCTAGTTTTTGGCAGCACTGGTCTGATTCTGTCCTTATAGTTCTGCTTTATCCAGCATGGCGTAGACATTCTTTCACTCAGCAAATTGCCTAAGAGCCACGTTGTTGGGTGCCTCAGTAGGTTTCTGATTGTTGAGTAGTACTCCGTTGTACCGGTTTGTTTATCTCTTCGTCATTGGTAGACATTTGAGTTGTCTCCAATTGGAGGCATCAAAGCTTTGTAAGAGGAGAATTAAAATATCTTTTTATTTGGAGGATGGCTAGGTCAGGAGAAGGTCAGTTAGGAAAAGGACCATAAATGGGGACGTGGCTTTGGATCAGCAGTCTTTATCTTAGGTATGTGAAGGTTTCTATACACAGGAAATTAGAGGCTTACCTGACCACTGGAAGAGGACGAGTGGGGACAAAGGTCTGGATGGAGACCCGATGCCTTCCCGTTGCAACTCGGATCTAAGTAGTTCTCAAGAGTTCATCTGCAAGCTACTGTGACTTCCTTGAACCTTTAGAAAGCTCCTCCAGGTATCTTAGTCTACAACAGTGTTTCTAAACATCTGCTCCTCCAACCTGAAGCATCAGCATGATCTGGGAACTTGTTAGATATTCATATTCTGAGACCCTCCCCCAGACCTCCTGAAAACGCTGGGGTGTGGCCTAGCAATCTGTGTTCTAACAAGCCCTTCAGAAGACTCTGGTGCCTGCTGACATTAGAGAACCGAGGGGCTAATCATAAACCTCGGGAGTCCCCAAGAAGCTGGCCCAAGAGCTGCTTCAAATCTAATGTTTACCCATGCATCATACAAATGCTTCTCCTTTCCAAATCACACCAGTGCCCCCCTTTGTCTAATCAGGAACCTGATGGCGGAAGAGATTGTGGGAAATGTAGTTCTCAGCTTCTCCTCTAAGATTCAGAGGAGGCTCAAAGAGAGTGCTAGTGATGGTAAGTTGATAATGAGTGATCGAGCACACTATGGGACAGGTCATAAAGTCCACAGGATTTTTGAGTAATGGATATTGGTGGTCACTAACAGTGAGGCTTCTGCAGCTACTTCTAGCTTTAAGCCCTGGTAATCTCCCCACTTGTCTCTTCCTTCTGCCTAGTGTGGTAGCACCTCATTGAACTTTGATCTAAATGTTCCCGGATTCCTAAGTAGCTGATTTAGTGACTACTCCTGGAAATGAGCTATTTCCAGATTCTGAGGCAATTATGTCATTCAATTTCCAAACATAGGTGAGGTTGCTATTTCCAATAAACTAAGGTGGTTCCTTCCAGGTATGTGTAAAAATTCAGGCACAGTTCATCTGTGGTTTTTCTGCTTGATATTTTATAAGCCAAGGAGAAAGGTAAATAACGTTTAAGGAACTTGTAAACCGAGTGTATAACCATTTTGAACAATTGATGGTTTTATTTAATGAGCTTCAGCACCACGGGATGAGAGTTGTTCCCAAAGGGCCTCAATCAACTAGACTATTGAACAGAAATGCAGAATGTAAATTGGGTTTTAACTAAAATCATACTGCTATTACTTTTTATGGAACCCGTAATTTCTGGTAGAGAGCAGGCATATAGAAAACTGGCATTATGGAAATGCCTTTTGGGATCTGACCAACTGCATTTGGAGCGGGAACGAACGCTTGGAGGCTTGATTTGTGTGCTATTTTTGGTTGTGCGGGGCTAAATATATGCCGCGTGGTTCTTAATAACGCATCTTTCCTGCCTTTGTGGGTGCCACGCACGACCTCTTAGTTCATTATGCTCATATTTATTTACTTACAGTTTTAAAGCCAGAGGGAAGATGTGTGTTCTTTCATTTACACCCTCAAGGTAAATTTTTTTTTCCCTTTGAGAAAGATGGTGAGATATTTGTTTTGAAAACGTGGAGAAAAGGAAGACAAATTGTATGCTATTTTTCTCCTGGTTACTGAACATAAACAATGATTTGAGACTGTATTTCTCTCTTCCTTTGTGTATTTCCCCCGGGCGACTGTGCACCTTGGGATTCGGAGTGAGATTGGTAATCGGATCCATACTTGCACATCTGATTCCAAATAGTATTTGTATGTTGGCAATTCTGAAATTCCAGAGCTCCAGATACGCATTTGTCTGCCTGATGGACATCTTTATCCGAAGGTCTCGGATTCAGCATGCGTGACACCAAACCAAGGCGGCTGCCTTCCCTGTGCAGACTGTTGGTTCTGCCTTTCCTAGTGAACATCTCACGAGGACAACACGCCTCAGTTGCCATTCTCTTACAGGGCTCGGAGAATAGCACACGCTTAGCAAAGTCTTGCTGATTGAAGCAGTGGTGGTGGCAGCCGGTGGTATCTAAGCATGGAAGGGAGGGGCTGATGAGGACGATGAGGACCGTCAGAATCTGGAGCTCTCATATCGCCTCTCATTGCCAGAATCTCCTTTTAGCCAGCAGAGTCCCGGCCACTCCAGTGCCTAGTAGTAGAAGTAAGAGGCAGTGTGGGACGTTAGAAAGTGCGTGTGTTTTAGCACCTGTGTGTTCTAATTCTGGCTCTGCCCATTAGAATTTATTTAACGACTGTCTCAGCTATAAAATGAAGCTGATGATATCCACCTTGAGAGAGCCTTGAAGATGCCTAAGTGATACCTTAGTAGATGCTAACCAATCCGTGGATATGCTCATGCTACTTAAAATGTGCGCCTTCTCTAGGTTAATAAGACACTCTCCCAAACACTCCTAGAGGTCAGGGATGACTGTGGTCTCCACTTGTAGATGAGGAAACGGGCCCAGAGGCCCTCAGTGAGTAAGTGGAGAGCTGGAACTAGGAACTGGACTTTTTTCCGACCTCAAATTCTTTGCTCATTCTTGCACTTTAAACTGTCAGCCCTTTGCAGAAGCATCCCGCTTCTACACCCAAGGAAGAATCAATGCCTGTTTTCCTCTCCTCGGCTTCTTTTAAGAACTCTATATACTGTGATGATGCATGGGTCTGACTTCCTGAGAGAATGTGAGTTCTTTAAAGCAGGGCCATGTCTGATTTAGCTGGGTGGGCACAGTGTCTGGCACAGAGTAGCTGCCAGTACAGGGTTGTTGAACCGGTGAAAGGGTCCGAATGCCGAAGAGTCAGAAGGATTTCTTAATTAAAGAAAAAGGGAACTAAAAGCATTGTTTGGCACATGATTCCAAAGCCAGCGTGTGATCTAACAAGACAGGAAGCATCCATCTGCAAGTAATGCGCACAACCCACCCCGCTGAGAATGTTAATTATGTTTTTAAAGGGAGGGAGCCCTGGTTGCTTTGGCACAGTGTGGAGAGAGATCACCCAGGGAAGGAATGCAAATAGCTTCTGTAATCTGTGTGGCCAGCTTTCTGCGTAGCTCTGGGAAGGGAGAGGGCTCCTGAAAGGTAGCTGTGATGTTTATTCAGCTGGGAGAGAGCTTTCATCCCTGTTGTGCTGAGGACGACTCATTTCACAGGTGTCTGCCTTGCTCAAGGGTCTTTTTTAGTATTTCCCCTTAAGGTCTTATCCAGAGCTTCTCCCAACCTGCTGTCCTTCCAGTCCTCTGGAACTTGACTCTGTCCTTGGCCCCTTTCCACTCTCACACTCAAATTGATTCAACATATTTTCAAGGCCAATTTTAAGATGCATTCTCAACACTGTAATGTGCACAGTCTTTGACTCAGTGACTCCAACTCTGTAGTGATTCCCCCACAAGGAAGTTAAAAAATGTATATAATACAGGCATAGGCTTATGTTATAATAAAAATTAGAAATATTTGCAATGCTCATTAGTAAAAGATTGTTTAAATAAATCTTGTTATAGCCAAGTTATGTAAACTGTTAAAATGAATATAGTGGTATTATGTTGAAAAAGAAAGTTATACAATAATGTATATTGTAAGACCAATTGTTTTTTTAATTCTCACCTGAGGATATTTTTCTATTGATTTTTTTTTCTTTATTGATTTTTAGAGAGGAAGAGAGAGGGAGAAAAAGATAGAAACATCGATGAGAGAGAACATTGATTGGCTGCCTCCTGCATGTTCCCCACTGGGGATCAGGCCTATAACATAGGCATGTGCCCTGACCTGGAATCAAACTGGTGACCTCTTGGTGCATGAGTCGACGCTCAACCATTGAGCCACACTGGCCAGGCTCCACTGATTTTTTTAGAGAGAGGGGGAAGGAGGGAGAGAGGGAGGGAGAGAGAGGGAGAGAGAGAAAGAGAAAGAGAGAGAGAGAGAGAGAGAGAGAGAGAGAGAGAGAGAGAGAGAGAGAAACATTGATATGAGAGAGACACATCTATTGGTTGCCTCCTGCACCACCCCAACTGGGGCTGGGGATCGAACCTGCAACCGAGGTACATGCTCTTGACCGGGAATCAAACTCGTGACTCTTCGGTCCGCAGGCCGATGCTCCAACTGCTGAGCCAAACCGGCCAGGGCAAGACCGATGTTTATGGACAGAAAAAGCCAGAAGCATAGGCAACATTCATTTATTCAATAAATATTTATTGAGTGTATACTATGTGCCAGGCAGTGAACAGAAAAAACAATTGTGCCTTTGTGGAGCTTACATTTTCATCCAGCAAAACGAACAGTAAGCAGGAGAGCCACCTGGTGGAGTAAAAGATGAGAAGCACTAGGAAACAGACAGGATGGCCCTGCCGCTGGGTGGGTAGGTCCTGGAGGATAGGGCGGGGCTTTCCTTGTCGATTTCATCTACTTCTCCACTGCTGAACCGAGTATGCATTATTTTCATTATTTTTAAGGGGAGGTAAAGAGTTTCCCCTCTCTCTTGGATCTTTAACTTCTTTCATTCAAAGAGATATTTCACTTTCACTTTATTATTATTTTTAAAAATATTTTTCTTTATTGATTTTAGAGAGAGAGGAAGGGAAAGAGAGAGATAGAAATATCGATGAGAGAGAACATTGATTGGCTGCCTCCTGCATGCCCCCCACTGGGGATTTGGCCCACAACCTGGGCATGTGCCCTGACTGGGAATCAAACCGGCGACCTCTTGGTGCATGGGTCGACGCTCAACCACTGAGCCACACCAGCCAGGCTTTCACTTTCACTTTAAAGACAGCCTTTTCTTGTTCATCTTAAAAATAAAAAATAAAATAAATCATAATCCTCCCTTATCCTTAAGTCCCCTCCGGTTATAAACCTATCCTTCTTCTTTATTTCCCTTTGTAGCAAAGTGTTTGAGAGTCCTGGACATTCAGGGTCTTGGATTTTTTTTTTTTTTTTTTTTTTTTTTACCTCCGTTCAGTCCTCTACTCAAGCCCATCTGGCCTTTCGGCGTCCATGCTGCTGAAACCGCTCCTTCCCTTCGTCAGCGAATGATGCACACCATCTCTTCCTTCCTCTCTGGGTAGTCATGCTCAGAGTCCCCTGGTGTCCCCTCCCTTCCCTGGGGTCCTCCAGGGTTGTGTCCCAGGATCACTGCTTCCCCCCCTGCAACCCCCCTTTCTCCCTGGGTGACCTCATTGACCCTCATACTTCACTGACTTATTTTCTAATGCCTCCAAAGTTTGACTCGCCATCCAAACCTTTCTTCTCAGCTTTAGACCCCATGTGGCTGTTCCTTCGCAACTTCAAATTGAGCATGTTTACAACCTTTCTCTTAAACTGCTCCTTGTCCTATATTCTGTTCTGATGTCGGGGGTGGTACCTTTTAACAGTCAATTAAGGTTGAAAGCTGGAAGTCACCCGATATGGGAACGTCTCCATAGCACCAGCACCAGGCACAGTGTCTGGCAACTAGGGGGCACTCAATAATGTTTGTGAGAAGGAAGGAGGGATGAGCTGTGGCTTTGTGCAGAGATAACACCATGAAGTTACCACACTTTCATTTTCCTTCTGGGAGAAAAATAACTGGGTCTTTTTCCATCACTTTGGATCTAGATGGGTTCATATGACTAATTCTAGGCAATGGGATGTGTCTGTAGTGATGCTCATGGCTTTCAGGTCTTGCTCTGGACATCCCATGCAACCTTACACATGCTCCCTCACTTTCCCCATCTGCATGGCTGGAAGCAAAGGACTGGAAAGATTAGAACAGAATAGCATGTAGGTGGAAGGAACTGCATCCCTTCATCGTCCTTGCTTGGAAGAAAGCCACCCAAGACAGCCACTTGCACACGAGCATCCACAGTAGACTTGGCATAATCAAGAGATAAACTTACTGTGTTAAGCCACTAAGGTCATAAGGTTGTTTGTTAGAGCGTGTAGCATTAATTTGTATAGGCTTCAAAATGCTGTTCCTCCTATGGCTGGACATACACAGTTATGCTGCTTAGCAAGAATATGTGTTACTTAAACATGAGTAGAGCAACTTGTCAGCGTTGTATTTGACATTTTGTGAAACACTCCGACAGAGATGCTTCCCAACATTGTATCTTAGGCATAAGTCTTTCATTGCTTTCAAATCTCCTCAAGTTCTGCTGTGGCTTCAGCTGCGAGGCTGAGGGAAGGCCCCAGGCTGCAGAATCGAAAATTCATTTTTACTTGCTGGAAGAACCAGGGGACAGAGTTTGGAGCAATGGCAGGCACTGGAGTGTGAGGAGATAATCCTGGAAAGAGAGATGTGGAGAAAGGGAGGTTGTGATAGTGTGTGTAAACTTCAAACAATCAAGCTAAGAGTAAAAGAAATAAACTGAAATTTGAATCTATATCTAAGAGATAGCTTGCAGTTTGAGTTCAAACAAAAAATTCCAAGACTTTTCAGAGAAATATAACACAATATAGGCTTTCCATATCACAACACAATATTGACTTTCTTGCCTGATTTCACATATCCAGATTTGATTTCAAATCCCAAATTATGCAGGATGTTAAAAGAAATGGGAAGTATGACCCATTCTATAAAGAGAAGACCACTGGAGACAAATAGATTAATGGAACAGAATAGAAAGCCTGGAACTAGACCTGAACAAATATGGTCAACTCATTGTTGACAGAAGAACAAAGATAATTCAATAGAGAAAGGATTGTCTTTTCAACAAATGGCACTAGAACAAGTGTATATTCTCATGCAAACAAACAAATCTCTAGAAAGACTTGCACCTTTTACAAAAATTAACTCAGATCATAGTCATAAATGTAAAATATAAACTATAGAAGTCCTAGAATATAGCATAGGAGAAGAATCTAGGTGGCCTTGGGCTGGTGACAACTTTTTAGATAAAATACCAAAAGCAGCCCTGGCTGGTTTGTCTCAGTGGTTAGGGCATCGGCCCATGGACTGAAGGGTCACGGGTTCAATTCTGGTCAAGGGCACATTGGATTACAGGTTTGATCCCTGGCCCAGGGCCAGGTAGGAGGCAACCAATTGATGTGTCTCTCTCACATCAATGTTTCTTTCTCTCTCTCCCCTTCCATCCCCCCCCCCCCCGGGTCCTTCTTTCTCTCTAAAAATCAATGAAAAAATATCCTCAGGTGAGGATTAACAAACAAACAAACAAAATACCAAAAGCATTATCTATGAAAGAAAAAAATGAATAAGTTCTACTTCATTAAAATTAGAAACTTTTGCTCTGAAGAAGACACTGTTAAGAGGATGAAAAGGGAAGCCATAGCCTGGGAGATAGTATATGAAAAACACATATCTGTTAAAGGACTGGTATCTAAAGTAAACAAAGAACTATGAAAACTTGACAGCAAGAAAACAAACACTTGATTAAATAATGGATAGAATATCTGAACAGACACCTCACCAAAGAAGATATACAGATGACAAATAAGCACAGGAAAAGATAGACTAGAGAAGAGCACATATTTTTACCTCTGGCTCAGAGTAAGTTCTTTAGGCTCAGAGTAAGTGAAGACTAAGGTAGAATTGTAGACAGCCTGACTAAACACTGAAGGGGTGCTTCAACACAAAGCCAAATTGCAAAGACCTGGAATATACTCACTTTTTTGGGGGGGCGGGGAGCTTCTTTTTTCTTTACCTTTTTTCTTTCTTTCTTTTCCTGTTCTTTTCTGTCTCTTTGCACACCATTTAGGAAATTGAAAATTTCAACAATAATATGATACCACTACACACCTATTTGATTGGCTAAAACCAAAATACTGACAACACCAAATGCTGGTGTGATGTGGAGCAACAGGAACTTTTGTTTATTCCTGGTGAAATTCAAAATGGTACACACACTATGAAAGACACTTGGGCAATTTCTTGCAAAACGAAGCATAGTTTTACTATAAGATCCAGGAATCATTCTTGTTATTTACCCAAAGGAGTGGAAAACTTATGTTCAGATAAAAACCTGTACATGAATGTTTATAGTAGCTCAATTCATAATTGTCATTGCTTGGAAAAAACCAAGATGATCTTCAGTAGGTGAATGGGTAAGCAAACTGTGGTATATCCATACATTAGGATGTAATTCAGTGATTAAAAAGATATGAACTATCAAACCACAAGATGATATGAAGGAAACTTAACTGTATGTTGGTAAATGAAAGTAGCCTATGTAAAAAGAGCTATATTTTGGATGATTCCAACTTTTTGACATTATGGATGAAGCAAAACTATGGACAAAGTAAGATGACCAATGCTTGCAAGAAGTTCATGGGGAGGGAGAAAGGGATAAATAGGTGGGGCACAGGAATTGCTAGGGCACGGAAACATCTCTATATGATACCGTAATGGTGGATACGTGTTATTTAACATTGGTTAAAACCCATTGCATGTACAACACAAAGGGTGACCCTAATGTAAACTGTGGACTTTAGTTAATGAAATGTATCGATATTGATTCATCAATCACAACAAATGTACCATACTAATGCAAGATGTTAATAATAGGAGAAGCAGAGTGTATATGTGTAGTGGGGAGGTGAAGGAGCACATGGGAATTGTCTGAACTTTAATTTTTTTTCTGTAAACCTAAAATACTATAAAATATTAAGCATATTAATTAAAAAAAAAAAAAAGACAACTAGGAGTAACATCAACCAAAATGCAGAGTGGAGACCTCTGGAGGCGGTTTCTCTCCAGAAACACCAACAAAACTGGCAAAATCTATCATAACCAAGAGTATCAGAATTCTGAAAGATGGTCAAAGGTTTACACTAACCAAGGGAAAGCTTGGCCAGGAGAAAGGCTACAGTAGAGCATATACCTCTAGCTCTAGCTCTACTTTGTTGTTGTTGTTGTTGTTGTTGAATTTTCACTTACTCTTGCCCTACCTCAGCCCCTAGCACAGTGGTAATTAGTACTGAAGAAGGCAGTTTTTATTCCCATTGTGGGTAACTGGTTCTGGAGGGAGCGAACGGTCTACTCCCCAAAGAATTGTGTTTATCTGTTTTGACGTTAAGGGAGTGCCATATGAGGCTTCCCTTGGCTTCACCTGACTCTGAGCTCTGTCTGGACAGTGTCTACACAGAATAAAAAGCCAAACAAGCTGCTGCCACCTGGGGAAAAACCCGGGGAGGAACCTCTTTTGGAGGGAATAGGGGCTTTGGAAAGCTACCATGTATATAAGGAACCCAGAAAGACATGCATGTGACTCAGAAGAGACCTGAGAAGATCACAGGTTTTCACCTCTGGCTATTCCACAGGCTCAGAGTAAGTGAGACTAAAATAAGAGCTGTAAATGGCCCAACTAACCATTTAATTTGTCTCAAGACAAAGCCAAATTGCTAAAACCTGGAGTATACTACTTTTTTTTTTTTTTTTTGCTTCTTTAATATTCTTTACCTTTTTTCTTTCCTTATTTTTCTGTTCTTTTATTTCTATTTGTACATCAAATTATCCAAAATATCTAATTTTCAATGAACAATTCTGAACCATGCAAAGAAACAAGTAAGTATAACTTATTTACTGCAAAAAGGAAATTAACAAAAATTGTCCCTGAGGAAGCACAGACATTGGACTTAACTACACAAAGATTTTAGAGCAACTGTTGTAAATACTCTCAAAGAGTTAAAGAAAACTGTGGACAAAGAACTGAGAAAACAAAGAGTAATTTCTTAATAAATAGTATAAAATAAAAAGTATAAAAAAGAGCCAAATAGAAATTTTGGAGCTGAAAATACAATAACTGAAAGGAAAAACCTCATTAGAGGGGATTAAGAATAGATCTGAACAGAAAAAAAAAAAATTAGTGAACTTAAAGATATGTAAATTAAATTACCCAGTTTTTGGAGTAAAAACAAAAATGAAGAAAAATGAACAGCACCTAAGAGACTGTGGGGCGTCATCAGATTTATCAACACAGGCATGATGGGAATCCCAGAAGGAGAAGAGAGAGAGAAAGGGGCAGAAGGAATATTTGAACAAATAATGGTCTAAAATTCCCCAAATTATACTTTAAAAATATGAATGTATACATCTAAGGAGCTCAATAAACTCTAATTAGGATAAGATACGGAGACACACACTGAGACACATTATAATAGTCAGTTTATTAGGAGAAACCATGGAGGCCAGAAGGCAGTGGGATGACATTTAAATTGTTGAAGGATGAAAATTGTCAATCAAAAATTTAATAATGGAAAAAATATCTTTCAGGAAAAAAGGCGAAATTAAGACATTTTTAGATATATAAAAAAATGGAGTTTATAGTAGACCTTCTCTATAATAAGTCATAAAGGAAATCCTTCAGGTAAATGAATGAATACTAGGCAGTAACTTAAAGTCATATGACGAAATAAAGAACATTGGTAAAGGTAACTACATAGGAAATATAAAAGCCAGTGTTTGCAACTCCTCTTTTTTCTCTATATTGTTTAACAGATAAATGCATAAGGCAAAAATAATAAATCTATCTTCATGTGCATGTAATACATAAATATTTATCTGTGACCATAACAATAGAAAGGGTGAGGGACAAAGATATGTAGGAACAGAGGTTTTGTATATTATTGAAGCTAAATTGGTATTAATTCAAGATACTTGTACAAGTCTAAGACGTTAATTGCATGTCCTAGGGTAACCACCAAGAAAATATCTTTTAAAAAATACAGACAAGGAAATGAGAAGGAAACTGCTACAAAAATTAATTAAATATGAAAAAGGCAGAAATAGAAGAATTAAGAAAAAAGATATGACATATAGAAAACAAACTATAAAATGACAGAAGTCCTTCCATGAATACTTGGCATGTAAATAGATTAAACCCCCCAATTAAAAGGCGGAGATTGGTAGAATAGATAAAAAACATGATTTATCTATAGGCTGTCCACAGCGGAATCACTTTAGATCCAAAGGAAAAAGAAATTAAAATTAAAAGTATAGAAAAATAGATTCTATGCAAGGAGTCTATGCAATGGAACATTATTCAGATATAGACAGGAATGAGGTACTAACACTTGCTACAACATGGATAAACCTGGAACACTCTTGCTAAATGAGAGAAGCCAGACGCGAAGGGCCACATATTGTATGATTCCATTTATATGACACATCCATAATAAGCAAATCCATGGAAACAGTGGATTAGTGGCTGTCACAGGCTGTGGAGAAATGGAAATGGCAGTGGCTGCTTCACTGGTGCAGGATTTGGGGCGATGAAAAATTCTGGAACGACATAGAGTTGATGGCTGTACAACACTGAGAATGCGCTGATACAGCCGAATTGAACACTTGGAAATGGCTACACTGGTGCATTGTTTGTGTTTTTTAATACACTGGAAAGAAAAGAAAAAGAACATACAATGAATGGAGACTGACTCTAAGATATTGGAAGTAGTAGAGAAGGATTTTAAAGTAGTTTTTATAACTGTGTCCAATGTCTTAATAAAAACACACTAGTAATGAATGAAAAGGTAGTGGGAAAGCCACATGGCCAGTCAGAAAACTAGCCCTCGAGACAATTCAATATCAAGAGGGTTAAGATAATGAGAAATTAAATAATGCTTAGTATGTGTCTAAGAGGCATTGGGATGTCACAGAACTCTATGTGGGAAGGTGAGGCTTCTGTGTTGTGCACTATTCACAAGAAAGCTTTGCAGCTGACCTTGAGACTCACCCTAGTAAATTCGGTGCATTAACATCCTTTACTTCTGGCTGCTTGAAATTGAAAATGAGAGTGGGATGATGTCAAAGAGAGTCTTCAGTATCCCCATCTGGGCTTTCAGGGTTGAGCCTTCAAAAACGAATGTGGTTTCCTGAGTTGACCTTCTATGTCATAAATCTTGCCTTTGGTTCCCAATCAGGGACCATGGCACTGATGTGCTTGGCTTAAAGGAAAATTGGAGTTTGAGGTTAAAAAAAATCTCGAAGTGTCTCTGACTACCTTCTTGCTCAGGTGACTGCCAAGGTTTTACCAGGTATCTGGTCATAAAAATCTGTCACTGGCTCAATCTTTGAGTGTTTTTTGAGGTTGAAGGCTTAGTTTGTATTATTCCTCAGTAGGCTGCACAAATGCTAATTTTGCTCTTTTATTTTCTGACCACAAGTCATATGTGACTTTCTGACTAGTGGCAGGAAATATTGAACAATAAAATGCAGAGCTGCAGTTATCAAAGCAAGAATAATACTTTAAAAAGATGTTCTATTAAATTCTGTAGTAGGATGAAATTAATTACTCCCAGGCATGAAATCTCTAAAGGAGCAGAAAGGTTGTTAACTTTCTCTTCGGGACAAAAGATAAGAAAATAGGACTCCATCATGCATTGTTCCCCTCAAACTAGTAATTTGCTGATTGATTTCTTTTGTTCAAAAAGCTGAAAGACATCTCAATGGAAAACCCAACCTGTAAAAAATTATTATTCCCCTCATAGATAATGATGCCTAAAGTTAAAAAATAACTAGACTTGGTTATGGATCATGTTCTTTGGCCAGTGAATATCAGAGTTAAGACAAAGACTACACAGAAGGTATATTCTCTAGAGGGTTAGGTTGGAGTTCATGATCTACATTAATTCACAGTTGGCTGTTGATGTAAGACTGTTGTGCTCAAGTAGTGACATATCATTTCTCCTTTTAAACTAAAAAAAAAAAAAAGTAATACAAATAAATGTATTTTTAGGAGATGTGTCTTACAACCAGAATTTGGAGTTGGAAAAGTAGCAAGCACATTTATACTCCCCCAAAACCCTATTCCCTGACTTGTTCCCCAAGCTTTATGCCAGGAGCCCATAGTGTCCTGATAGTTTGTCCATAGCACACTATGGATTCTGTAAGAGAAAGCTCCCAGTTACTTAATGATGCCACTAATATCTTTATTCTCTCCCACTTCTCTTTCTTAATATTAACAGCTTGCCACCATTTCTCATTGCAGGTATGGTAAATTGTATTAGTCATAGTTAATTGTGTGTGCTCCATTTAAAAACAATTTTTTTTTCTTTATTGATTTTACAGAGAGAGAAAGGGAGAGGAAGAGAGAGATAGAAACATTGATGAGAGAGAACATCGACTGGCCACCTCCTGCATGCCCCCCACTGGGGATCGGGCCCACAACCTGGGTATGTGTCCTGACAAGGAATTGAACCGGCGACCTTGGTGCATGGGTCAATGCTCAACCACTGAGCCACACCGGCCGCACTGTGTGTGCTCCATTTTTGACTCACTTCCCAGTAGCCTTAGCATATCTTCCTGTCTCGCTGACATCCAGCTTGGCCCTCTGACCTTCTTTGGTCACAGGAATCTACTGAGCAGAAGTTTTAAGTGGTTTGACTTTGCTCTCTGTCACAAGAGCAGCCTGTTGCAGAGCACAGCTCTTCCTGCAGCCTGGAGTCTAGTGTGAGCAGACATGTGGAGAGGAGTCCAGCAGGGCCATAACCAACTGTAGCATGAGCAAGAAGTACGTTTGATTGTTGTAAATCACTGAGGTGTGGAGGTGTTTGTTACTTGGCAAGAATTGATTAATACACCAAAAAATACCAACAAAACTTCTTCCCCTTGTCACATTCTCTCCTTAGTAGACACATTGTTCATCAAAAACAATATATGAGGGACAGACCTTCCCAGGAAAGGTGAGTTCCTCAACAGCAGGGCTGGGAACCTTGCCATTCATTTTGGTATCCCCAGGAGCCAACATAGGTTAAGATGCAACTCATGTTTGATGAATGGTGATCTGGAGTTGCACCTTCAATCTCTGTGCCCCCAAAAGTATCTTTTTAATTTCCAGCTTGTTCTTTCCAACCTCTCACTTGGAGGTCTCTTGAATTGTATTCTCTAAAATCTCAAATTAACTTTTACAAAGAGGTATGGGAAAGAAAATGCTATAGGGAAATAATAATAATACTGTTAAAACAATAGGAACATATATAGATTTAGCCTTTACAATGTGCTAAATGCTGAGCTAAGTAACTTCATCCATTTTCTCATTTAAATCTCACAAACAAACCAAGAAGTAAATTCAAGTATTTCTTTTTTCTTCTTTTTTGAAAAGAGGGGAAAGAAAGTTTGAAAGTCTGTAGTTAATAAATAGTTCAATTTAGAATTTGAACCCAGACACTCTGATAACAGAATTGAATTCTTATCTCATTACATCATGTTTACATATAGTATGTTAAATATAAATTGAATCTAAAGTCTGCATGATGTTTGGTATTAGCCTCAAAATAGTGTTTTACAAATTGACCAGGGAACAAATTTCAATCATGTCGGACTTCCCTAGGTTGGCAGTGTCTTGGGTCAGCGAGACAGAAGACATCAGACATCTTTTGCTTTCCCCTTCTCTTGGGTTCACCCTAGCAGGTGATCTTTGAGAAAAGCTTTTATTCTTGACAATTTTTTTTTTTTTTTATTCTGCAAAGTGTACAAGGATTAATGAGAAAATTGCCAGCAAAGTGCTTTGAGTTCAGGGGAGCCAGGAGACAATTTAAGTGATTTAAGTGCAGGAAATTATTCCACTACATAAGTCAGAACTGAGTTTTAAAATAGCGATCCCCTTAAAGCGTAACACTAAGGTTGAGATGAAAACCAACAGGAGCCAAACAGTTCAGTAAAGGTTAACTGTCTCCCACGGACACTCAGGTGAGAGGCTGGCAACAGAGAAGAGAGAACTAACATCTGTGCCAGGAACAACCTCAGAGACCCTCAAGTCTAAACCATTTACTTAAAAAAAAGAGAAAACATGTCCAAAGTGCAAAACCAGTTGGGTTCAATGTCTTGCCCAAGGTCACACAGTTATTTAGGATTAATGAGCAGAGAAATATGAATGTAGGGAGGATGCCAGTGACATGCATCACCTGATCTGATCACCAAGGAGAAGTATGCAGGGAGGGCTGGGTTGCTGGGTAGATGGGAGTAACATCTATGAAAAAGCAAAACTTGAGCTAAGTCTGAAGGACAAGTAGGATTTGAATAGATGAAGGAGTGTGGGGGATGTATTCCATGCCATTAAAACTATGTGATCTTGCCTGGCTGGTGTGGCTCAGTGGTTGAGCATGGACAGATGCACCAAGAAGTTGCCGGTTCAATTCCCGGTCAGGGCACATGCCCAGGCTGTGGGCCTGATCCCCAGTGGGGAGCATGGAGGAGGTGGCCAATCGATGTTCTCTTTCATCGATGTTTCTATCTCTCTCTCCCTCTCCCTTCCTTTCTCTCTAAGATCAATAAAAAAATTTTAAAAAACAAAAAATAATTTTTAATTTTTAATTTTTTGAGGTAACACCATAGTGTTTTCCATAGTGGCTGCACCAGTCTGCATTCCCACCAGCAGTGTACTAGGGGCCCCTTTTCTCCACACCCTCGCCAGCACTTGTTGTTTGATAATTTGTTGATGGCAGCCATTCTGACAGATGTGAAGTGATACCTCATTGTTATTTTAATTTGCATCTCTCTGATGATTAGTGATGTTGAGCATTTTTTCATATATCTCTTGGCCATTTGTCCTGTTTGGAGAGGTGTCTCTTTAGGTCCTCTGCCCATTTTTTAATTGGGTTCTTTGTCTTCTTTCTGTTGAGTTGTGTGAGTACTCTATATATTTTGGAAATTAACCCCTTATCTGATGTATCATTGGCAATTATGCTCTCCCATATAGTGGGTTGCCTTTCCATTTTGATGGTTGTTTCTTTTGCTGTGCAGAAGATTTTTAGTTTGATGTAGTCCCATGTGTTCATTTTTACCTTTGTTTCTCTTGCCTTAGGTGATGTAACAGAAAATTCTACAGTGTATAATGTCTGAAATTTTGTTGCCTGCATTTTCTTCTAGGATTTTTATGGAATCATGACTCACATTTAAGTCTTTTATCCATTTTGAATTTATTCTTGTGTATGGTGTAAGTTGGTGGTCTAGCTTAAAAATTGAACTGTCATTTGACCCAGTGATCCCACTTCTAGGAATATACCCTAAGAAGCCTGAAACACCAATCAGAAAGAACATATGTACCCCTATGTTCATAGCAGCACTATTTACAATAGCTAAGATCTGGAAACAGCCCAAGTGTCCATCAGTAGACGAATGGATGAAAAAGCTGTGGTACATATACACAATGAAATACTATGCAGCTGTAAGAAAGAAAGATCTCTTATCCTTTGAGACGACATGGAGGGACCTGGAAAGTATTATCCTAAGCGAAACAAGCCAAGCAGAGAAAGACAAATATCACATGATCTCACTTATTTCTGGAATATAATGAACTAAACAAACTGATGAACAAAATAGACCCAGAGTCATAGAAGTAGGGTACAGACTGACAATCCTCAGAACAGGGCGTGTTGGGGGGGAAGAGATAAACCACGGAACTTATATGCATGTATGCATAACCGATGGACATAGACAACAAAGCTGGGGACGGGGTGGGGGAGGATGGGGAGGAGGGTGTCAATGGAGGGAAAAAGGAGAAACATCTGTAACAAAAATAAATTAATAAAAAAAAAACAATAACAAAAAAAAACAACCAAGAAACAAAAACTATGTGATCTTGAGTTTAGAGACTGGAATATGCTTGGTAAGAAAAATCGCAGCACCTAACACTGTAATTTGATGTAGGCTCAATAGAAGATGCAGCACCTTTAATTTACTGATCTTTTCTCAGGCTCTTACTCCAGTTCTCTCTTCCTTCTTTCAGCAACACAAATGGTATCTTGTGTGTGTGTGTGTGTGTGTGTGTGTGTGTGTGTGTGTGAGGCATTGGACTGAGTCCTAGCTTCTTGTAAAAGGGGTGCAAATAAAAACTAATACATTATTTCTTACACCAAGGAGATAAGAAATTATCTATCAATCCATCAACAGAGACTCCCTTGTTACCAATAGGACACGAGACTGTGAGAGGTGGACGGATCATGCCGTGGGTGTCCAGGGAAGGCAGAGACTGACTCTGGCAGGAGAGACAAGAGTAGCAACCAGAACAAAGATGGGTACTGGGTTTACTACATGCTAAGCTATATTTGAGGGCTTTACATGCATTAACTTTTTAATCCTCACCACTACCGCATTTGGTAGATTCCATGTCAACAGGAACCTGTCTCCACGTCTCTTGGCCCTTGGCCTGGGCCGCGCTGCGCTCTCTGCGGAGCTCCCGGAGCCTTGGCAGAGGGACAGTGTCCTGTTGAGCCTAACTGCAGCCCGAGGCAAAGGGAAGAATCCGTGCACTACTGATCCTGTTTCATTTTAAAAATGGATATATTTTTTCATGGATTTTTGTTTTGTATTATTTTTGATTTTTAAAAGAAAGAATTAAAATATCATTTATCTCGATTACTGAGATTTAAAAAACATGTATACATTGCCAAAGGACTCTCCCCATCTAGTTATATTATCTCTCTCTCTCTCTCTAGTTTGGTAAGTGCAAGCTCAGAACAGAAGAAAAACTGCTGAAGGATACAAAGTTTCCTCCCCCTATCTCTGGAACAGGCAGGGATGTGCGTGGGTTTCTTCTCTTTATCTCCGGACTGTGCCTGCTGGACCAGGAGTGAGATAAGACCCGGGGCCTAGAGGCCATACACATCTACCCTATATAAGCAACCCCCCCTATAGTTCGGGGCTGACACCATTTTGGACTCAGCCCATCTGCTTTGCAGATGTCCTGAATAAAATGCTGTTCCTGAGTCACTTGGGCCTCATGCGTTCCTCCCTCGGCAATCTAACAGTAAGAACAAGTAAGTTCTAACTCTCTTAACTCTCTTTTATTTCTTGATTTTTGAGAGGAAGAGAGAGAGAGAGATCAATTTATTGTTCCATTTATTCATGCATTCATTACTTGCTTCTTTTATGTGCCCTGACCAGAGATTGAACCTGCAACCCTGGTGCACTGGGACGACGTTCTAACCACCTGAGCTACCCGGCCAGGGTTTAGCAAATTTTAATGATATAATACAGAGTGATCAACTATAATCACCATGTTTTGCATTCGAACTTCAGCCCTTATTCATCTCATAGCTGAAAGATTATTACCCACCTCTTCCTATTTCCCCCACTCTGCAGCCCCTGGCAACCGCTTTCCTATTCTTTGTTTCTATGAGTTTGACTTAAAAAAAAAATTCCACATAGAAATGATAGTATATGGTATTTGCCTTTCTCTGTCTCATCTCAGTTAGCATAATGCCCTCAAGGTCCATCCATGTTGACGCAAGCAGCAGGACTACCTTCTTTCTCCTGGCTGAATACTATTCTGCCTTCTGCACCCCCATGCTGGTCAGGCATTGGCAAGCCTGGTGGTCGAGGGAGGCAGCTCTCTTCGGCTGAGGGCACTTTTTTTTTCGAGAATGTGCAGCTGTGATCTGTCATCAGCCAACACACAGCAGCTAGGGACGGCTGTGTCGCCGGTAAAAGGGTCCAGCCGGGGCCCCGGCAGTGTCCAGTGCAAGGGATAGTAATGAAAGACTAGAAAGGGAAATCGGTGCTGCTCAGGCATTCAACAGATGTCCTCTTTGCTCCTTAGCACGGGGAGTGGAACTGATTGTCCCTTAACGTTGTCAGTTTCAATGAAGAAAAGAGTGCGCACACCCTTTCCTGTATACTGGTCTGGAGAACTGACGCAGAAGCAGCTGCCTGCCGCTGCCTGGCTGGTACCGCAGAGCTTGTATCGGATTGTCTGCTAACAGTGCGGCTCCCCCGAGCTCACCTCCCTGCTTTCCCTCGGCCTGCGCATCGCAGAATGATGGTGACTCCTGTGCGGGCCCGACTCTGGCTGGACAGGAGGGCGTTACAATGAGCAGAATGGACTTCTTCCTTGACAATCCCACTGGGGTGGTGTCTTGGCATGTAGCCATGTCCCGGGCAGACGGCGCTGGTGGAGTGAACTGCAGTCAAGCGAGGAGAGAGGAGAAGCCCTCCATCAGCGGCTGGCCGAGCCAGGAGCCTGAGCAAATGCTCCTCTGTCAGGAGCGGGAGCCCTGTCACCCTTTCATTAGCAGTAATTGAATGCCTACAGAGGCAGTAATTACAAATACCAGCCAGGCCTCACAGGCTCATCTGTCTTTGTTTATCATCACAGTGAGGGTATTGATCACCACCAGGGCCCTCCTGTTCCTAGGGTAGGGACAGAGAAATTGGTCTAATGAGGCCTGGCATGTATTGTGTAATCCATGCCTGCAGGGAAAAGGCAGATCAGAAGTGCTGGGAAATGGTGAGCACTTGATTTCCTGCAGCGTCCGGGCCGCTAATGCTCAGGAGTGCTTCCTTCGCGGGGGCTTAGGCTCAGAGTCTCCATCCCTCTGGCACGCTTGCTTTGGCTGGAGCCAACAGGACCCCGCAGATGCAAAGCACAGTCAGTAGCTTCCCTCCTAAGTCACCTTTCTGTAGGCATCATCCAAAGAAAGGAAGGAGGGAGAAACGGGAGGGAGGGAGAGAGGGCAACCAACCCATTACTCTGAAAGCTGGAAAATAAAGAAGGAGCCAAGCATTTCACTTACTTTTGCTGTATGGACACTGTCAGGGTAGCCAAAGAGTTGGTAAGGAGAAATTTCTTTTCGTAGAAGCATTCAACTAATCAATGAAGAAGAAATGGTAGAGTGAGAGCAATGGTTCTCAGACACAGGCATCAGAATTGCCTAGAGGGCTTATTTAAACAGAGATACTGGACTCCACCTGCCGTTTCTGACTGAGGTCTGGGATGGGGCTGTAGAATCCGCCTTTCTAACCAGTTACCAGGTGATACTGCTGCTGCTGGTCCTGGGACCACACATTGAGGACCAATGGATTAGAGCATCCCTGTTGTGCAAACCTTCGTGAAATCACAGACGTAAGCAGTGATCATCAGTGATTGTTCATGTCACAAATCATGAGACAACTGAACAGTATATGCCTCCTGGTGGAAATACACAAAACTACCTGTGAGAAATGTCAAGTGATTGATCCCCAATCAGTCAAATTATTGATCCCCAATCAGTCAAGCCAGACTAGCTACCAGTTTACAGAGGATACAGGGGACAGAGAAGCACATTAAAGTTGCCACAAGGAGCAAATAGCAGCATCGAGACTGCGGGAGACTTCAGGTCAGTTATTGCCTGGAAGAGAAGGAACAGGACATACGGATTCTAGGAGTCTTAAGAGACACACGATCCCAGTGATTCAACCCATTCAGATGCTGATCTGATCCAGTGAACTGGGAAAAAGAAGCCATGAGACAAGCTGGGCATCTGGAAAGCGGGCCAGCTATCTGATGACATCAGGGGGTTATTACCACCCTCACTCTTCACAGGCCTGGATTCCCTCTCCACCTTTACCTCTCAGCTTCAATCTCATCCTTTCAAAGAGGTTTTCAGTGACCATCTTCTCTAGAGATCTCCCCCTCCTCTGTCTTAGCATTCTGTTTGTTTGCTGTGTAGAGCCGACTGCTCATTGTGATTATGTTATTTGTTTGTTTGTGTTTTTGGTCTCTCTCTCCTTCTAGACTGTACATTCCACAAGGACCGTGTCTCTCTTGGTACTGTCCCAGTACACATTGCCAGCAACACAGTCAATCCACAGTATTTATTTCCTGAATGAAGGATGAGTAAATCTTAGGGCGTTTTACTGTTTTCAAATTATTTTCTCATACCTGCTTTTAACTGTGTTTGTTATGACCTTATCAGAATCCTCTAAGGTAGGTAATCATGTTTTGCCATTTTCGGGGGTGACGTCAAAGATGTAGAGCACTTTGTCCAGGAACAGAGATCGTGCTGAGCCAGCACGAAAGACGGTCTTTCTGACTCCAGACCTGCTGATCTTTCTGTTGCAAGTTTTTGTTCAGAAGTGTCTGAACATCTTGAAATCGTCATTTTAACAGTTAAATGTATGGTTGATGGTCTTGGTGGGAAAGAGGGGCTTCTGTTTAATATGTTCTTTATCTCTGTGAGTGAAGTAGTATTGTGTACGGCAAATGAGCATCCTGGAAGTGGTTTTGTTTGCCCTCCCAGCTTAAAGACTATCATTTCAGTTTTTTGACTATTCTGGAGTAGAGTCAGCCGCTCATTTCCATCAGCAGGCTAACATGTCTAGGATTTCCCATGTCTGTCTGTCTGTCTGTCTATCTATCTATCTATCTATCTATCTATCTATCTATCTATCATCTATCTATCTATTATCTTTCCTTCCTTCCTTCCTTCCTTCCTTCCTTCCTTCCTTCCTTCCTTCCTTCCTTCCTTCCATCCATTCATGTATCCAACTATCCATCCACCTACCTACCTACCTACCTACCTACCTATCTACCTCAATCTCAACTTCTTTCTCCATCCCTATCTCTTTCTCTAACAATCTCTATTTATATATAATCTGTCTCTTTTCTCCATTTACCTTCCTCTCTCTACATAGCTTTCTCTATCTCAATCTCTATTATCTGTATCTTTCTTTATCTCTCTCTTTATTTCTCTATCTCTATCTATCTCTCTACTCTTAATCTTATGCCTCTTTCCTGCTTTGACCATGTTGTTTTCATAGAAAAACCTATTGAAAGAATTGTCCATAAGTGTTGCTTTCCATTTCTCACTGTCTATTCTTTCTTCCGCCCACTCTAATTGGTGCCTCTTCCTTCCATTCTGTTCAAACTGTCTTTGACAAAGTGACTGACAATTTCCATATTCCCAGGTCCAATGGTCTGGTTTTATGTTACTTCGCCTCAGAAGCATTGGAGGCTGACCATTTCTTCCTCATTGAATTATTATTCTCTTGGTGTGTTAGTCAGGATTGATTAACTGCCAGAAGAAAGAATCACAAAATCTCTGTGACTTAACACAGTCACATTGTATTTCTTGCTCATTACATTGTCCATGGCTATAACAAAGGATGAAAGAGCAGGGAGGACCTGTGGGAGATTTTCATGGGCCGGGTTTAGAGTAACATCTGTCACTTCCACCCACATTCTATTTGCCATTCTTTTGGTCCTTCCTGGTTGCAAGGAATGCTGAGAAATGAGGTCTGTAGTTGAGCACCTGCTTCTCAGAAATAGCTCTCCATTATGGAAAGCAAGTATGAGCCTATGGTGGGCAACTAACCCGTCTTGGCCATGAGTAGAAAAGCAGGCAGGTGCCAGGTCCTATGGGTACCCAAATCTGCAGAGCAGTGCTTAACATAGACTCTTCTCCAATTCCATCTCTGCTTTGGGCAATAGAGGTCACTTTTCCAGGCCACCCTGCTTTTCCCCTAGTGGCAGTCTTGGGTCCTTATGAAGATATCCCTCAGATAAAGATTTCATGGGGCTCTCAGATCTCTCTTTTTTTTTTTATCCTCACCCGAGGACTTTTTTTTTTCTCGCATTTATCTTCAGATAGAGTAGAAGGGAGAGAGGGAGCAAGAGCGAGAGAGAACATTGATGTGAGAGAGACACATCGAGTGGCTGCCACCCACACAACCCCAACTGGGGCCGGGGACAAACTGCAACCGAGGTACGTGCCCTTAGTGGAAACCGAACCCAGGACTCTCTGGTCCGTGGACCAACACTCTAACCACTGAGCCAAACCGGCCAGGGCAATCTCAGATCGCTTTTGCATCTCTAGAATAGGGACCATTTAATCCTAGATGTCCTCTCACAAGCCCCCAGTAGAAGCGTAATTGTCCTAATACAGAGGAAGTGGATTTCTCAGTGGGAGGCATGCATTACAGTTTCATAGCTAATGTGTTCCCTGTGCTCTTTGTGCTCTGCTGTATACTCTAGGATGATTCAAGTAATCGAAGGACCTTCATTACCGAGCATTGGGCCACAATTCTGCAGTTCTTTCTATATCACATTTAGAAAAAATAAATCATATATTACCAGCACAACATGTGTAGACAATTACTGGCTTTATTCCATGTGGGTGCTTAAGGCTTTATTTTAATAAGCCCATAAAAATCACAGGAGCTCTACCATGCTTCTCTTTTATCTGGAGGAAGATTTCTTATATGGTAGCTCTCTTTTTTAAAAAAAATCCTCATCCGAGGATATTTTTCTATTTACCTTCAGATAGAGTGGGAGAGAGGGAGAGAAAGGGAGACAAAGGGAAAGAGAGAGAAACATCGACGTGAGAGGGACACACCAACTGGTTGCCTCCCTCACGACTCCGACCAGGACGGGACAAACTGCAACCGAGGTGCTTGCCTTTGACCGGAATCGAACCTGTGACTCATTGGTCTGTGGGCTGACACTCTAAACACTGAGCCAAACCAGCCAGGACGGGTAGGTCTCTTGATGTGTCCCCATTTATTACAGGAGCTGGCTCAGAGTCTAATATATTCCGGGGTTTGCATATGGAGTTAGCACTGGACATTTGGCCAGACAAGCCTTTTGCATAAAAAGTCCCAGATGGGGCTGAAGGATGGAGCATATCATACTGCTTGCCGGTGACCCCTCTCGGCTCTTGCAGTAAGTCTCCTTAGAGGCTGTCCAAGTCGCCTCTCTTGTAAACATACTTTACTCTGAAAGATATAATTGGTAGGGAATGCCATCATCATAAGATCTGTGTCTGTTCATGGTGACTGAAATCCTTGGAACATTCCACCACCTTCCAGAATTCTGGAAACAATCTTGCCCAGATCATTTGCAACCATTGAACTATAGTACCTGAGAAACTACAGTTGGCCAGTAGGGTGCCTGGGGCTGGAGTATACCAGGGCCCATCTCTGGTCATGTTTGCCTTGGTGCAGAATAATGCATTTAAACAAAGATTCATTGAACACTTAATATTCTATACCCAGTGCTAGGTAACGGGGGATATAAAAATGTAACATAGTGGATGATTTTGAGGATTCCCCTTCAAAACTGAAGGGCCTAACTCCTAGGTGTTGTGAGTGTTCCTGGCTGACAGCCTTCCACTGTCAACAGTCTTCAGGAATTGACTCAGCTGGAGAGAGCTGCCTCACCCCAGGTCACGTCCCCTACCCATGGCAGCCCATACGTAATGACTGGTCTGAAGGTCTAACCCGGAAGGGCCATCCTGGCTTCAGAGCCCCTGCAGGTTGGCTGAGGTCTTGGCTGAGATGTGGTCTCAAGTGCATTGCAGCCCACTGTTCCCTTTGCCCAGTTCGGCTGTCTGCCTCCCTTCCTCAGAGTTCTCAAGAGTACTCCTCAACCGTCTTCCTGCATACTAATGTGTATCTCAGGGTCTGCTTCCTGGGGAACCCACCCTGAAATGGTAGGCTATCCAGTGACCCTTTGATTGAGGTGGTCAGAGCCTATAGATATGCAAACAACTGACTGTAATCCCTCTGAGGAGAGCCAGAGCCTCCTTGAGAACAAGGAGGGAGAAGCAACGTATGACTTGTCTCCTAGCCTCCTTCTCATCAGATAAGAAAGACTGAGCTCTGCCCTGAATGGGAGCAAAGATGTGGGATCGTTGTCACTTTGTAGAGCCAGGGTGTGAAAGGGTGTTCAAGGGCCATTTATTCTTTTCCTCGTCACACTCGTACAGATTGCATTGCCGATGGTGGATGGACTTTCAAACCCCCAGGTAGACCTTGTCTATTCTTCCATGGATCTAAAAGGCTGACTCCCAAGTATGGGCTTTGAGAGACTGATAACCTAGTTGTTCCCAGACTTGCTGAAACAAGTTTTACATTTATAATGTACAAAACAAAGGGCCCAAAGGAAAAGAGAGTTCATCTAAAGAAAGTAGATTACATCATTAAACCTTTAATTAACCTGATGGCTTTGACTTAAGAGAATCAATGGAGCTTTCTCATTTGTAGTAAAGAATAAATTTAATATTTTATGTACACATGGTTTATCCATTTCTTTCTATTTTAGCACACAATTTCTTTGCTGTGTACCTGTTGGGCTCCTTTTCTTCTCAAAGTTTAAAATTGAAAACTTTTTTTTTGCTAAAAAGGTAACTATTTTTGGCACAAGATTAAAAAAGACCTTAAAACTTAAAACGACAACAACATAAACCAACTTCACAGGAAAATACCTAGTGTTTTGATTAAAAGCCTTGTGTGTATGTAGGGTAAGGAGGCATGAAATCATTTTTTCATGGATATAATTGGTTCAAATTGGTTCCTTTGGGAGACTGTTGAATTTTTCTGTCGAAGAGTTTACAATATCCCATTATCCACGGGGAATACATTCTAAGATCCCCAGTGGATGTCTGAAGCCGTAGATAGCACCAAACACTCTATATTATGTTTTCTCAAGCATACATACCTATGATGATGTATAATTTATGAATTAGGTGACTTCACAGATGAAGATCCATTCTTACTGTAGATCTCAGCAACCTCAGTAGACATGTTATAAATGTCCTTATTCAGTCAAGGACTTTCACCCTTTCACTTACAGGAAGCACCTCACAGCGTCTCTTTGGCGTATCTGAACTGCCAGCGTCTCCAGCCCCGGTCCTAGAATGAGCCATTTCGCCAATGAGCCATGGTTCTGTTCTCTGGAGACTGGTGTGAGAAACCGAGTTCTGGATGCTAGGAGTGCTCCTTCCACCTGGGTGCCGTTGCATCCAGGCCCTCAGCTGACAGAGCAGAGGCTTGTATGCGCACATGCTCATCTGTTTACACACACACACGTCTGTAACTATTTTGGTATGCAACTGCGATGTCTATATTAAGCTATATATGAGTTCATGCTGATTTCTCCTACTCGAATTCATCACCACATGGATCATTCTAGCCTCCTCTTCACATTTATCTGCCAACTCCCTTCCCAATACTGAGAAACCTGCCCCCACCACCTGCCATTCTTGCACTTTATTGTTTGATTCCAGTGTACGTGGATGGCAGCATCAGAATTACTAACCTGTACTTCTGGGGAAGAACTTGATCAATGGGAGGGCAGGGCTAGGCACACTTTATTTTGTCTTTAATCTTACAGATGGCACACGTTTTCAGAATTCCTCAGATTGGCATTTTCTCCCCTACCCCTAGGTTATTTCACACATTTGTAATGCAGTTAGATTGTTTTTCGCATTCTGCATTCCATCCTGGAATCTCCAACCTCTTAAATAATTAAGAAATAAATTTGTGTACAGTGCTCACTTCGACAGCACATAAGCTAATAAAAATTGTGTATATTAAGGTTCACTGTTTGTGCTCCAGTGTCCTATGGTTTTGACAAAGGCATAGTGTCACGGGCCAATCATTACAGCATCATACAGAATACTTCCACCATCCTCAAAAAACCCCGGTGCTTCACCTATTCAAGCCTCCCTCCCAATCCTGGACTGCTGGCAGTGATCTTTTTTTGTGTGTCATTGCTTTGATTTTGATTTTTCCAACATGCCACATAATTGTAACCATACAGTGTGGAGCGTTTTTATAGTAGTTTCTTTCACTTAGTAATATGCGTTAAGATTTATCTATGTCTTTCTGTGGCTTGAAAGCTCATTTAATTTTATTGTTGGATAACATTCTGTTATATGGATATACCACAGTTTGTTTACCCATTGAACTATTGAAAGACATCTTGGTTGCTGTCAATTGTTGGCAATTATGAATAATGATACCGTGAAGATTCACAGACAGGTTTTTGGGGAGATGAGTCTTCAGATTCATTGGGTAAATGCCCACAAGTGCAGTTGCTGGACTGTGTGGTAAGCCTGTGTTTAGCTTTCTGAGCTGTCTTCCAGGGTGGCTGTACCATTTTGCCTTCCCATCAGCAGCGCACATGAACAAGAGTTCCCGTTGCTGTTACATCCTTGCCAACAATCAAGATGGTCAGTTTTTTAAAATGAGTTATTCTAAGAATGGTAACTCATGGTTGTTCAATTCACATTTTCCTCATGACAAATGATATTGAACACATTCTCATATGCTCATTTGCCATTGGACACCTTCCTTGGTGAGGTGTGTATTAAGACCTTTGGACTTTCGACCTTCAGACCCTGATCCCTTGTTAGTGTGGTCCTTGTTTAATTGTATTCAGCACATTCTTGGAAGTGTTCAAGATTGTCATGCACTTAATTGAAATGGGTGGGTAGAAAGACCTGTTTGTAACCTGACTATCTGAAACACAGGCGCTAATGTTTAGTTTTTGAACCCAAAGGGGAAAAGAATATGGATCTAAGTTAGGTACGGCATAGAAAGATCTCTCGGTGATTCCAACACCTTCTTTTGCCAGTCTCTTTCATTTTTGTATTCCATGACAATGTGTCTTTTTTTTGTCAGTTAGGGATTATTTGGCCATATATTATGATGGTCAAGAGAACATTTCCGGGAGCATATAATCCTGATTCAAGGCTTAAGCAGTACTAGGATTTGAACCATCTCCCATGCGAAGATGCATAACATCGAGACAATTATTTCAAACGACCCAAGTATTATCCTTCCTTTTGTATTTGTAGAGATTCTAGTGTTTGGCACATTCTCGCTGAGTTCTAGTTTGATGGATTGACTTGCTTAAAACCTGGCAGGACTGTTCAAGCTCCCTGGCACCGAGGAGGCTGTGGTTCTTCATCTAGAATGTGGGCTGGTGGCTAAGGAAACTCTTGGCAGGCTGCTTCACTGAGACTTGTAAACAATAATTATATGGACGTATGCATCCTAATTCTGCTGTTTCATTTCCTTCTTTCAAAACACGTAAAGGAGTTTTAGTTCTGGATAATAAACAGCAAGAATCCTACATTTATACCAAATGAGCTCAATGAGGATATACAATTTTTTGCAATTACAATTTTACTGTTTTGCCTATATTCACAATAGAAGAAGAAAACAAGGAATCACAGCTTTCTTGGTATGCTGAAAGCTGGGAGCTCATAGAAAGCTTGTAGGATCTCTGGTTGTCAGATCCTTTGGAACCCAGTCGATTCCAGCTCTGCCTGTGACTGGTCCTATAATCTTAATTAGTCCCTCTGTTCAATATAAGTAAACAGAGCCCTGGTCAGTGTTGCTCAGTTGGGTGAACATTGTCCCATGCACCGAAAGGTCACTGGTTTGATTCCCAGTTGCCAGTCTGATTTACTGTCAAGGCACATACCCCGATTTCGGGCTCAATCCCCAGTGGGGGTGGTGCAGGAGGCAGCTGATCCATGTTTCTCTCTCATCAATGTTTCTCTCTCTCTCTCTCTCTCTCTCTCTCTCTCTCTCTCTCTCTCTCCCCCTTTCTTTTTCTCTAAAATCAATAAAAACATATTTAAACAAAATGAGTAAGTGGAGGCAGCCTATAGTGGATTTACCTTTGGGTGCCTTATGTGGTAACAGTACATCTGAAGACAGGTTGCAGTCTTCGTGCAAAGGGGAGAGCCAACAAGTTGGTGGTGGGGCATGCTTTAACTGCCTTATGAGACATGCATTGACTCTAGTGGCCAGCAGGGGGCATCCAAGAGCACATCCACAAGTAGCTGAAGCCGTAGGTCAGGGTTGTCTATCAGATAAAGTTGTTCGGGAAATTGAAACTTTCTTTCGTGTCGTCAAAATTTCAAAGATGTGTTCCCTAAGAAAAACAGTGACTCCTAGGGCAATGCAAATGATGATCAAGGATAGAAACAGTTTTAACAGCAGTATTTAAAGGGAACATACTGAATAATGTATATTTGATATTTTTGTGCCTTGCATTAAATTGGATTTGTGGTCAGGCAGCAATTTCATAAGTTAATGGAAAGAAATACATTTATTTTGGTTATAAATATTTTAACGTTTGCCTTATTTTTATGCAAATATGGAATTGTTACCTCTTAATAATATATGGTCATTATCCCACATTTATGTTCCCTATCTCTCCATGGGGTTTGGTGCCCATGATGGGCAAAGAAGAAATAATGTATATGATCACAGAGTGACAAGGCTGAAACATTAGAGATGATCAAGTTTAGTTTTCTTATTGTACTGATGAGAAAACCGAAGTGAGGTCAATGAAATTATTTGCACAAAATTATACAAATAAGTAGATTGAGTCGAAATTACTGCATTTGGTTATTCCTGAGGTCAATAGTGAGGAGTACCAGCCTTCTCAGAGTCAAACTAATAAAACAGATGTGCAGTGGATGGAATTATCCATCGGAGGGAGCAAAGCCAAAGATGATACACAAGTGGCTGGGAAGTGAGCAAACATCCCCTCAGGTTGGCCTGCATTTCTCAGGAAGCAGGAGAGAGCAATGACTGTGATGTAGCGAGTGGGAATATAATCAATTATATATGGGTGGAAAGGGTTGTAAAAAGAAGGTAATGGCCCTGATAGAGCTGGGACAGAAAGCTATGAGCTAGATGTGTGTCCAGCACCTTCCTGTATCAAAGATGAACTCTTACTGCCGTTCAGGGCTCTCTATGGATTTTTACTATGGCTTTAATGAAATTACACTTAAAAAATGTCTACTCATGTTCTTGAATCAATAGCCCCTAACACCTTCATCTGTGGTTCTACTGCTGAGGGATCTGCACCAATTTCATCTCTTCTAGACTATATGACTTCCTGTTTTCCACTTATGGTGTTACTGAAAGCAAACAGAGCAAAACCAAATGTGGAAACAAGAAGATATGAATGATTGAATCATCGGGACCCTCACCTTTGTGGGAATACTCTATCAATCGGCAGAAATGAGACCAAGCTTTGGGGGCTTCAGGGGCCAGGGTCCAGCCTAATACTGGCCTTACTTGATGTTTGATATGTAGTTGTCAGTTGGTTCATTTTGTGACCTTCAGAATGCGGCCAGAGGGCAGACTAGAGGCTGGTGCTCTGATGATGAGGTGGCATGAGGGCTTCTCATCCTTGACCCTGTTGAGGTCAACACATGCTTTGTTTAGTCCAGAGTTATAGTTTCCATGGAAGTCCTTTAAAATGGCCAGGTACTTAGACACTGGCCAGTCCATGTATGTAAATAGAAGTATCCCTCCAATGGCTCCTGAATGAGTGGGTGGGATGGTGATGTAATCAGCTACTATGAGTCCTCACGTGGGAGAAGAATTCAGGCATTCGGAGCATTAGTTAACATTACAGGTGCTGTAGGAGGCGAGACATGAAGATGGATTAAGAAAACAATTGTGTGTGTTTCAAAGGGAAACAACACATTGCTGTTTAATGTTTTTATTGAGTTTCCATTATCTCCTTGGACTGGGACCAGGGTGATTTTTGTGATTGCTCGGGCAGGTTGGGCATGCCATCTAGGCACTTAGAATCACAATTGCCAAGTTCTGTGGGCACTTAACATTGGGGATACAACTTTCAGTCTGTGACATAGCAGCCTTTGATGTCTCAGGCTTCTGAATTGAGGAGAGGGACCCTAGATGGGAGGCTAGTGTTTCCAGTGATTAGACCAGGGTAAACCACTGGAAACTGGCAAACTGGCTTGCGGTCCATGTGCTTCAGTCCCTTTACATGTGATTGGCACGAGTCAGCTTCCCCGTGGCCTGCAGCTCTGGGTCTTTGGCCGGGCTGAGGCTCAGGCCCATCCACTCAGGGAAGCTTCTTGGTAGAGAGCTCTCTACCCCTCTTCAGAAAATCTCTCCACTCCCCTCATTGACTTTTCATTTCATCACCTAGTTCCCTTGACTTCTCAGTCCGGCTGCCAACCCACTATACAGGCAACTTTATTTCAGTCTGATTCTGGATGGTAACCAATCTAGTTGCTAACCTACTCTGTCTATGCTACCAGGCATTCTTTCTAGACCCAGTATGGGTATGTCCATGTTACACTTATAGTTTGATACTTTGTATCTAGTTGAACTCTAGTAATTTTTTTCTTTTTTGTTAATCCTCACCCGAGGGTATTTTTCCATTGATTTTTAGATAGAATGAAAGGGAAGGAGGATGGAAGAGAGAGAGAGAGAAACATTGATGTAAGAGAGACACATCGATTGATTGTCTCCTGCATGACCCTGACCAGGGCCAGGGATCGAACCTGCAACGCAGGTCGAACCCAAGACCCTTTGGTCTGCTGGCTGATGCTCTAACTGCTGAGCCAAACCCACCAGGGCAAGCTCTGGTAATTTTTAATAGAACAGAATAAAATCAAGCAAAGAAAAAAATCAAATAGAAAACATAGACTAGATAGCTGGTGGCTGTATACCTAGCACATAAGTCAGAGCTTTAAAGTCTTGAGGAGGTAAAAAAGAAAAAAAGAGGAAAAGAAAAAAGAGGAGGATAAAAAAGGAGAAGGAGAAGGAGAAATTCTGTGCAAGAGAAAACTAGCAATACAATTTAGAAATAGGCCCACATGCTGTCCTGGGTTTCCACTTAGAAGAGAAATAAAAACTATTTGCATAACATAATATGAAACCACAGTTCATTTATTGCCAAACACCTACAACTCAACCTTTTTAAAGAGATACGTTCTTTCATGGTGTTTGCTTTGCTTATCACAGAAACATAAAATAACAGCAACAACAGTATGCAAATTTTGTTTGAAGTAGGACACGGGGATTATGACAGGATGACTGGGCCAACATTAGACGTCGGAATCACTTGTAGTTTCCAGCATAGCTGATAATCACCCAGTCTGACCTGGCCAAGCCCTAGTGAGGTTTTTCATGGCACAGCCATTCTGATTGGTTGCAAGTCTGTCTGATTGGGCAATGCTGGCGCTGTCTTGTCTATTACTTGTTTTCAATCTCATCTCTAGTTTTGAGTAAAATCTTTCTTTCATCTGCATCTTTCTCTTAGAGAAGGCAGCTAACATTTATTGATGACCTGCGTGCCTTCATTTCATCCAATGAAGTGGGAAGGGCTATTAGCCTCAGCGTACACATGAGCAGTGAGGGTTCTTTCAAGTCGACTACCGTCCAGAGGCCAAGTTGAGAGCTCAAACCAAGCCAACCAATGCTCTTTTCATTCTCCTTCAATGTTGCCTCCTCCCTAATTTTTTTCTATCTTCTTTATGAGGGTCCAGAGTTTTGATCTCTTGTAAAAGTATATGCCTCATCTTAAACCTTTAATTCCTGCTGCCCCAAACAAGGCATAAGCCAAAAAGGCATTACGCAAAATCATAGTTTGAAGCTTTATGGGTAAAATTACTATATTGTTAGTTTCTTTGTGGGGTGGTGGTGGTGGTTGATTCTAAACATTACTATCTCTTTAGTCATAAGAGAAAAACCGGAAGCCCTGGCCGGGTAGCTCAGTTGGTTAGAGCGTCATCCCAATACAACAAGGTCGGGTGTTCGATCCCCAGTCAGGGCACATACAAGAATCAACCAATGAACGCATAAATAAGTGGGGCGACAAATCGATGTTTCTCTCTTTCTCTCTCTCTCTCCCTCCCTCTCTTTCCATCCCCTCCCTCTCCCTGTTTTTAAAATCAATAAAAACAAACAAACAAACAGAAAAAAACCTCCCAAACTAAAACCAAATAATATGACTACTGCTTTCTTCATTTCCTTTCTCTCTCGGTCTTTCCTTATTTGCATTTCTGAATTATTTCATGCCTTCTTCCTTGAATCGTGAGTTAATTTTATGGCAGAAACTGTAATGTTGTACTTTACTTAATCTTTTACATTATTTATATTTTAAACATATGACAGTCTACCATCAAGTACTATTATGAGACCATGCATGTTACAGAGATCTGGAAACACTGTCCTTCCAAATGCTCCCTCCCATCTCTGTGCTGTCATCAAACACTTTCACTGTTACGTGTAACACCGCAAAACAATGTTGTGATGTTTGCTTTAGGTGGTGAATTTTCCTTTAGAGCAATTTAAAGTAAGGAAAAGTTATGTTTACTTTTATTCAGATCATTTCCAGATTTCTTCATTTCTTTATGTAAATGCAAGTTCCTATTTGGGATCATGTTACTTCTGCCCAATAAACGTCCTCTGCAGTTTCTTAAGGCACATGTTTGCCGGCAATAAAAATGTCTCCTCATTTGTTAGCCCGAGAAGGTCTTTATTTTGTCTTTATTTTTAAATAAACTTTTAATTTTATGACAATTTTAGATAAACAGCCAAAATGCAAAGATAGTACAGAGCCCTGGCCAGTGTGGCTCAGTTGGTTGAGCATCGTCTCATGCACCAAAAGGTTGCTGGTTTGATTCCTGGTCAGGGCACATGCCTGGGTTTTTGGCTCAATCCCCAGTAGGGAGTGTGCAGGAGGCAGCCAATCGATGTTTCTCTCTCACCTCGATCTTTCTCTCTCTTGTTATCTCTCCCTTCCTCTGTCTCTAAAATCAATAAAAACATATTTAGAAAAAAATAAGATAGTACAGAAAGTTCCCATATACTCCACCTTCAATTTCCCTTGTTATTAATATCTTACATTAGTATGGTACATTTTGGTACAATATTGATACATTATTGTTATCATTATGTACATACCAAATTGCATGTAAAATATAAAAGTAAAAAAATTGGATTATAATGATTATATCTGTATGGTACATTTATTAAAATTAATAGAGCAGTTATAATTATATTATTATTATAGACTAATTTCCTTAGCTTTTAACTAATGTCCTTTTTATGTTCTAGGGTCCTATCCAGAATACCTCATTATCTTTGGTTGACATGTCTCTTTAGGTTCCTCTTGGTGTGACCCTTTCCCAAACTTTTCCTGATTTTCAACACACTGACAGTTTTGAGAAGTATTGGTCAGTTATTTTGTAGAATGTCCCACAGTTGAGATTCTCCGATTTTTTTCTTATGATTAGACTGGGGTTGCGGATTCTTTGGAGGAACAGCACAGAGGAACAGTGCCATTCTCATCATATCGCACAAAGAAAGAGGACATCCTATTATTACCACTTACCGCTGTTGATATTGACCTTGGTCAACACGATGGCCATATGCTATGGCTGAGGCCGTGTTTGTCAGGTTTCAACACTATAAAGTTGCTCTTGTTTTCCCCATTTTCATAACATACTCTTTTTAAGGAAGTCACCATGTACAGCCCACCCTTAGGGTGTGGGGAGTTCTGCCCCACCTCTGAAGGGTAGAGGATCTACATACATTATTTAGAGTTCTGCTTGGAGATCTGTGTCTTCTCCCCATTTGTTATTTATTAGTGTATTTAACCATTGATCCTATCAGAATGGACTCATGTATGTGTTTTATATGTCCACCCTCCACTTTCATCTGTTTCTGCATGCTTGTGGCACAGATGGCATCTCCAGACCCTTGCCCTTCCTCTGGCATACGATTGCTGCTGTGTCTCCTTCAGTTTTAGCCTCAGGGAGGGGTAAGGAGTGTTTTCTGTGGTCTTGGTCCAGCCTCAGGTTCACACAGGCCTTGGTGCCCCTGGGCGTCAGGACAATGCTTTCTTCACCTTCTTCCCTTCTTCCTCAGGAGACTGAACTCTCCCTTGTATGTGTGGTTGGTCTTAGCTGGGAGTTTACTGCCTCATCTTCAATCATGGCAGAACTCTGCTGGGTATAGGACTTTTGGCCCAGGACCATTTTCAGTCCTTCCCTGGGGGTAGATGTCTCATCTACCCCACCCCCCTTTTGCAATGGTTCTTTGCCTGCTAGTCACGGGGTTTGTTATCCCTCTCCCAGCAGCTTAAGGCTTTTGCTTTGTAGGACAGAGAGGTCTGGGGAAGTGGAAAGGGCTTTGTTTCTCCCAGGAGCCCCTTATCACCCCCTGAACCGAGGGGGAGTTCTTCTGGCACCCTTTTCTATCCCCAATATTTCTTGTGAGTCCCCAGTAGAGGGCTGTGGGAAACAGCCTGTGAGTGAGTGTGGATTCCATTTGTGTCTGGGGTTCCTAGGTATCACAGATTGACACTCAGTCTACAATTAGCCTTTAATGAACGAATTAACATTTTAGCTTATTTATTTTTACCACTTGTACGGCGGCTGCCTCTTCTTCTCATGCTTTGCAGCAGGTGAGATAGTTTTTTGTTCCATTTCTCCTGGGAGGAACCTCTCTCCTTGCTCACTTGTTGGCCTGTGTTTCATATCTGGAGATGGAGACAAAAGTGTGAAGGCACACGTGCCTTGGTTTTTATTTCCATGTGCAGTTCCTTGTACAGACTCACACACAAGGCAGAGAAAGAAATGCCCTTGGCATTGAAGTCCACAGTGTGGTGTGGTGTCTCTCTGAGAGAGTCACATGGCACAGAGATCCAGAATTCAGGTGTCTGCTTCTTCTATCATTGTTGAAAAAAAAAATTACCTGCTAAGTGCCTAATAGATATAAATTCTTCTACTACAATATTATATTTTCATGCAAAATCAGTTCATGAATGCTTAAGAATAAGACAAGCACTTGTATAGAAGACTTAAGTTGTTTTATATGGTGACACATATGGGTGTAGGAAGAACTCATAGGGATGTGATAAGCTGGTCTGAGGGAGAGGATGTAGGTGGGGAATACAATGGATACAGACAGAATATGGTTTCTCTTGTCACGTAGGTCGGTTGGCTATTGATGTGCTACCATCTCAAGATTTTTCCCCCTGCTGTTATCCATCTTGATCTGTGCAATTCTCAATATGAAGGCTCAAAATGTAAGTGGGTATAAGGGAGAGATCATGGAACAGAGGGTCAGTGGGCTTGGATCTGTGTCCCAACTCCTACCACTTTCTAGCTTATAACTTGGGTCAAGTTGCTTAACTTTTCTGAGCCTCTGTTTTCTCATCTGCAAATATCCCGACCCTGCAAGAGAAATAAGTCAAATTATGGATGTGAAAAAAGCACTTTTCAACTCTAAAGTTCTGTAAAAAAAAAAGTTTTATTTTTATTATGGCATCACATTCTGCTCCCCTGAAATAGTGGGCCAGGGTAACAGATGCATTAAATTTGAGAACAAATTTTCTTTCAGTGTTCAAATGTGCTCATTCCCCCCAGTAAGTATATAAATTTGATCAGTAGCTTAGTTTGTTAATCTGTGTCTTGAGATATTTGCCTACGACAATTTTCTTTTCTTGCAAACTGAGAAATGGTAAATTAGAAAGTTGTAGGATCACTGAGTTAAAACAGCAGTCAGTGGAGGAAACATGAGCTTAATATGGATACCACAGAGGTGTAGCAAAAACCAGACTATTGGAAAGCAAGGGAATTATAGCCTGAGAAGAAAACATATTTGTATATTTTCAGAATCCTTGCTAGTCTTGAATTTACCTTCTGGTTGAACGGTTTTATAGCGAAGATTAATTTTCTCTGCTATTTTTAAGCAATTCTCTGGTTTTAATCTTCAACCCAGCTTTGTTCTGGTTGAAACTAGAATTGCAGCCTGCAAACAATAAGTGAGAACTGTGGTCGCAAACCAGATACCGTGCTTGAGGTGCCGGTGATGTGTGACTGTTTCCACAGCTGGACTCGACTCTTTTCTCTGGTTCTAATTTCCATGGATTCACGCTGATATTCATATGCTTCCATCAGTGCTTCCTTTTGATAGGAGAGGATTGAAATTGAGATGTGTGTGCACGTATGATACGCATAAACAGCCACATTGGGAGACACCGTTGGCATCAGTCAAGCATTGAAGTTCCTTCTTTTATCCTTCAATTTGGCCCCAATGAACTTTGTTTATGCCTCAGTATGTCATCTCTTAAGCTTACCTGTCTATCCCCCCAGAAAAATACATGAAGGATAGAGAAGACTTCATCTTTTCAGTATACCATGAGAAGACCTAGAAAACGTTTTTATATAATAAGTGCTAATTAAAGAGTGTGGTCATACAATTCATTATGCAAACTAGGATACCTTTGTCCATTATAAGTTTCAGGAAAACAGAATCCAACAAAGACTCTAGGAAAAACCAGAGTGTATTTTTTTTTTCTTTATTGATTTGAGAGAGAGAGGAAGGGAGAGGGAGAGAGAGATAGAAACATTGTTGAGAGAGAACATCAAGTGGCTGCCTCCTGCATGCCCCCCCCCTGGGGATCAGGCCCACAACCTGGGCATGTGCCCTGACCGGGAATCAAAGTGGTGACCTCTTGGTGCATGGGTCAACACTCAACTACTGAGTCACACCGGCCGAACCCAGAGTGTATTTTTACTCATCATGAAGCATTTGTTCATTTTGGACTATATGTAACAAGTTATAACCTCTGTGATGGTTATAAGGTAATACTTTTCTTTGAGTGCAAGCTGTATTAGTCAAGCTTCTTTCAAAAGATGAGATAGAAACTCATCTTTACCTCTCTTAAACATAGAAGGGATTTTTTTTTTTTTTTTAGATCAGTATTAAAGAGTCCAAGCCCATAACTAGTTTCATGCACAGCTGGAACCAGGGGTTCATATAATGTCAATCATTCTCCCTCTCTACATCTCTCTATTTCTCTCTGATCTTTTCACTTGTCTTCTGTTTTCTCAGCATGTGACCTAATTCTCCAATGCCACAGACAAGCTATTTTTATGTTGTAGGAAAGATGACCATCCTGTGGTACCAAACCTAAGTTATAACACCTTTCAAATTTCCAAAAAGAGATATAGTCTTTCTTGATAAGTTTTGTCCTCAGGACTTAGTGGAACATTCAATCTGGCCAACCCCGGCACCCTAACCCCAAATCTATATTTGATTGGAATAATGCAAACCAACTTTATTGAGTTGCCAGGTCTATCTCATTTAATCTTCACCACAATGCTTTGAGATAGATGTGCCTATTTTCTTCCATCTTATAGATGAGGAAACTGAGGCTCAGTGATCCCGAGTAAGTCCCAAGATTACACAGCTGGGTTCCAAGTGCTGGCTCTAGATTCAAACTACCCGTGTTTGAATCTCAAACACAACATGGACATGAGAACATAATTCAAAACTATCATGAGCATCAGTGAAGCAATGTATGTGAAAGTTTTTGCAAATGGTAGATAATAAATGTGAGCTGTATGCCAATGTGTGGTCCATTGCAAGACACAGTGCTAGAGCGGTGGTCCTCCATGGGAGGTGACTTGTCCCCAGGAAAATTTGGCAGTGTCTGGAAACATTTTCAGTTGTCACAGTTGGAAGGGTGGTTGCCACTGGCATCCAGTGGGTAGAAGCCTGGGATGCTGCTATGTACCCTACAGTGCACAGGACAGCCAACCACAGTAAAAATAAAGAGTTATCTGGTCAATAATGTTGAGATTGAGAAATCCCATGCTGGATGAGCAGAGATAATATGTGAACGTTGGCTTCTAGAAGCTCACTCTTTAGTTGGGGGGTCAGATATGTAGACAGATATTAAAAAATTACAATGCAGCCCTGGCCGGGTTGGCTCATTGGTTAGAGCGTCGGCCAGTGGACCAATGAGTTGCGGGTTCAATTCCGGTCAAGGGCACGTGCCTCGGTTGCGGTTTGTCCCCGGCCCTGGTCAGGTCGTGTGGGTGGCAGCCAGTGGATGTGGCTCTATCACATCGATGTTTCTCTGTCTCTCTCTCTCCCTCCCTCCCACTCTATCTGATAATAAGTAGAAAAATATCCTCAGGTGAGGAATAAAAAATATACAATGCAGTGGTTCAGTAGAGTTGGAGACATTTAGGCTGGAGGGAGAGAAGGGACAAAGTCACTCTCACGAGCTGTTTGAGAGCTGTCATGTGACAGAGGGAGACAGCAGACAGATTTCAGCTCCGGAGAAGATGAGCAGATAGGCTGCTTTGGGAGTAGAATGAGTGTATCTCCTCCACTGTTGTATATTCATGTCTAGAGCAGTGCCCGGCAAGGAAGTAAGGCTTAACGATGCTTGTTGAATGGATAAATAGATAAATGAAGGAATTTGAGCATTAGAGGGCAGGTTAAAAGTTAGTCTTATACCAGTTGGAGATCATTTGATTTAATTATAGTACTTCTTTAGGAGTTGGAGGAAAGAGCTCTTCTTGGTGGCTGGAATAACCAGGTAAAACTTTGAAGAAGGGGAGAATATAGCACCTCTCTTCTGCATCAGATAACTTTGTGAGCAAAGGTGTGGACCTTAAAAAGCCAGAGATGCTAGTCTGTTCCCTACTTACATGACTCTGGATCTCTTTTGGTTGACAGCTTATTTTGTTCATTATGTTCCATAGATACGTGAGAGCAAGACTAACAAACCTCAGAGGGTGGGAAGAGATAATCCAAAGATCTTATATACATATATGCACAACCAGTGGACACAGACATTAGGTTGGGGAAAGCAGGAGGGGGGGGTGAGAGTGCGGAGGAGGGGGTCAGTAGGGAAAAAGGGGGGGCATCTGTAATACTTTCAACAATAAACAAAATAATCTATATAAAACTGAAAAAAAGACAGCAAACAAAAAATAAACAAAAAACAAGCCAGAGATGCAGTCTTTTATCAAGATGAGCCCTAAAGACAATTCTGGAGGGGGGGAAAAAAAAAGTGTGATGGATGCATGGCTCACTTGAGATAGACGAAGTAGCAGTCCTTTCTGTCCTGCCAATTTGTTTTCTGTGGAAACAGACATTTAGCTGGAAAGAGCAATATGGAATATATTTGTATGTTAAGGGAATTATTTTCTGTTATTATTGCTGTGATTTAGTCATTGTCACCCAGGCATGGTAAATGGAAACCCTAGAACATTCTTTCAGCATTTATCTTTTCTCAAGTAATTATCAAACACAAAAATACAACGGTAGATTCACAGAGTATTTCATGGGAAAAAGAACACACAAAAAACCCCCAACAAACCTCAGATGGCCATAGTTATAAAATCCATCTACTGAAATTATAGTATCTGTTTTTTGTAAGTGTGTTTGGAAATGGTATACAATCTTTGCTCTATGCAATAGTCCTGACCATTTTCTACTGTGCAATGTGGCATTTTATGATGCCTGTTGGTCACCTACTCAGGTTTTCAGTAAGTTGTGTCTGGTTTTATTGGGAATGTGTACAGTTCTGCAGTAATATATTTACCATGTGAAAAGGTGACTTGCTGGTTCCCATGTTGAACAGTAGCCTAGGGACATGCCAGACTTTGTTTGATGTGAGCTGGTGTTTTCTGTATTGTCTCAGTTTCTGTAGTCATAAATGATGGACAGTTCTTGTCTTACTCAATGTGTGGCAGAAGAGTGTACTTTGTTAAAAGATCAGAAATAAATGAAGATTAAAATATCCAGATGTTTAACGTGTTCAAAGAACAATGTGATGTGTGATTAGTGATTCCAATACACGGCAAGGTGTCATTACCTGCATTTTACTATTTATTCCACATAATACTAAAATATAATTATTTTTAATCTTGAAGATGATGATGATGGTGATGATGATGATCATGATTGGTGGGGATGTTATTATTATTAGGAATTTAAGAGAAGATGGAAGCAGGCAGGAGAGTTGTATGAGCTTAGTGATATAAAGGAGCTGGACAAGTTTGTGGTGAGAACATTGAGGATGAGAGTGAGAAATCAAGGAGCGGGAAGGAGATAAAGACTTGAGACAGGACCAAGAAATGTAAAGAAAGCTACTGACCTATGCTTGAGATAATGGTATTATTTCAAAATAATACCAAATCCTGGTATGTAATAACAAAATTCCTGGCATTGGCATATTAAAATTGCATGGATTGACTTTTGATCCAAACAAGATGTCATAGACCCGTTATCTCTGTTCCTCTCTGTTAACTATTAATACAACTACAAACCTTGGAAATGGTGCAAGAGATGACCAAAGGAAAATTCTGTCAGGTGATAAAAAGAAGGTGAGCTAGTTTGGGACCCTAGGTTTGGAAGAACATTATAGTGGCAGGTGTTTTGTCTCCCCTCACCCACCAGAAGAAGGTCACCAGACCTGGCATTTCCTATCTCCTGATATAGCAGCAGAAGACAGTCCAGGAAAGCTTTTTTTCCCCCTGGATTAAAAAAAAAATCCCTCTGACAGCATCAAGTGAGCCTGGCACCACTTGCAAGAAGGATAAATTGAGAGCTCTGCCCAAAGCAAGAAGCCATGTCTCCTTTCCCACCAGGGCTGGAACTCCCCTTTTTTACCAAGAGATACAAAGGGGAAAGGTGATGAACTGGCAAGAGAGACCCAGCACACCAAGGTGCCTCGTCCAGGAAACCTCCTTGTGCTTATACGCACTTTCCTCCCTGACTCCAACACTCCAGGTGAGCCAGCAGAACCAGAAAAATGAGCCCAGTTATAGCAAGTAGCTTAATCCAGGCAGCCTTTTTGTCCTCAAGGACTCAAGACTACTCTTTTGCTCAGAGACACTGGGAGCCTGGGGACATTGGTAAGGGGATCCTGTTACACCCTCTCCCATCAAGAAACACCTCGTGGCCCAGCTGGATAACCTCCTTATGCTCCCTTGAGCAGCACCTTCAGGGACCAGAGGGAGCCCCATGGTTACCACATAGACCAAGCAGACCAAAATATAGCTACAAAGGCTCTGAAATGTGAACTGTCATTGAAATCACAACTCACAAAAATAGGCCAATATCTGTGTGCTAAACCTAGACAGGGTGACTGCTAAAATAAAAAACGTAGATAAAATCCAGAGTCTCTTAACATAATAGACAAAATGTCCAGATACAACAGAAAATTATCCACCATAACCAAGAATCTAGAAAATCACAACTTGAATGAGAAAAGACAACCAACACCAACACAAAGAAGATTCAGATATTGCAACTATCTCTCAAGGATATGAAAGCATTGTGAGATAATGGAACATCTGTATTGGTCTCTGCCCCCATTTCCTGGCACAGAACTCCTGAAACCATTGCAATTTCCCAAGTGATAGGAGCACTATGAACATCTTTTGTCCTAATAGTTGTCTTTGACCCCACTTTCGGACACGCAGCTCCAGAAACCCTTGTCATTTCCTGGGTGATAGGAATGCCATTTGTTCTCATGAGGTGTCTCTGGGTGGGCTCCTGGAGGAGGGCTAGTCACCAGAAAAACCAAACCATGAGTAGAAGCTGGGGATTTTCAGCTCTGCCCCCATTCTCTTGAGAAGGGAGAAGGGCTGACAATGGACTTCATACCTACATGATGAAACGTCCAAAAAATCCCCAAATTTTGAGGTTCGGAGAGATTCTGGGTTGATGAACATGTGGAGGTTCTGGGAGAGTACCACTCTCTCAGCATGCCCGGAGAGGCCATGGAAGGTCTGTGCCCCTTGGTGAGGAGATGGGAGTGGGTGTGATGAGGTGAGTGGAAAAGTGGTGAGAGGGGTAGAGATCGGAATGGTAAATGAAGGACTGATCACAGGGACTCTTGTAAGGATCCTCTGCAAAGGATGCTAGATTTTATCTGGTAAGCAATAAATAACCAACAGAGGTCTTAGTGGAAGGGTGGAGATAGGAGGTAGGAGGACTCTTTTGTGTGTGTAGATAAGTGTCTTGATATAGTAGAATGGACACCAAACATGGAAATAAACAAGATACTTTGACTTTCAAGCAGAATGATCTTGGGCAAGTCATTTACTCTATTTTATGCTTTGTTTTCTCAGCTGTTAGTTTGGTAAGAACATACTATTTGATAGGCATTGTGGGAGGGTCAAAGACCATCATGTGAACAAAAGCCTTCTGTCTGCTATAGTGTGCATTTCCCATACATGGATGAGTGTTGTCTCACTGGTACGTTTCCATGGTTGAGTTAAGATTCTATTACATATATCAGACCTGACATCATATATAATATGGTCATTAATAAATGATTTGATGATTATCTAATCTATTGAGTGGTTCCACTTAATTTTTAAAGAAGTGTGCAATGCCAATACACAGCCAATTTTGTTTCCCTCTTGTGATACTGGCATATGCAAGGGAATACTTGAATTTAAAGAAAATTAAAAGAATTCATCACATTTTTCCCTCTTGGCTGGAAAAGTTTCTCTGCTCAGATTTTTCACTTTGCTGCAATGAAGTTTCGTAAGGGCTGCCCCATCACAGCAAATGTATGTTGCTTATTTCCACACATAACAGATATGCTTTCATTAACACTCCAGCTGCTGCATTTCTCTTCTAGCCTTTGAACAGCCATAAATTCCCATCTTCACATGCTCTCATTGTCTAGATTATGTTCCACCAGGCAACAGGAATGCAATCTGTTTTTAAACTTCCAAAATAAGTTTGATGTGGACAAAGGCTTATCTAAGATAACTATATTAAGACGTTTGCTTCCTATGTGTTCTTGTCTACAGAGTTATTATTTCTTAATGTGGTTGTGTACTATCCTTGTCTCACAGTCTGTGTTCATCCACTCCTTCCCCACTTCCCCTTTCTGTAAAATTACTTTATTTTCTCCTTATGCTCGCCTCCTTGATAATCTCAACTACTTCTTCATTTGGATGGCCCTCAATTCTACATATTAAGATCTGACCTTTCTCCCAGTTGTTAATGAGACCTTTCCAACTTCCAAACATTCCTGCTTGACTCTACTGCATTTGCATCAAATATACTAGAAGACCCCATATCATATACAACTCTCTGTTCTTCTCCCATCTTCCAAGTTTGCTTCACTCCTTTAAATGAGCAATGTCTCCCAGATCTTCTACTCATTCAAATCTGAGGCATAAGGATCATCTTGGGCTTGTCTTCTAGCTTTTTCTGTCTGTCATCATCATTTCTAGTCACTCATTAAAGTCCTCTTGGTTCATCCTTTAGACAATCTGCCAGCTCTTTGTTCTCCTCAATTACCACTGTTACATTAGTCAACACTCCTGTTACCGTATACCTGAATTGTTGCACTAGCTTCCCAAGTCTTTTGATCTCTAAGCTCTGCTCTGCTGAAATATTTTCCACTGTCTGCCACTCTGATGCTCAAAAGCTCCAAGGGATTTCTAGTACCTGGACCATAAATGTAAAATTCTCTGGCTGGCTGTGATAGGCTAGACTACTGTTTCCAGTTCTCCACAATAGCATTATGAATCCCATGCTTTGCCCGGTAACTTTGCCTAACCTCTCCATGTGAGCAGAGTATGATCTCCCAGAGATCAGTGAGCATGATGGAAACAGAGATTTGCTTGTGCCACTTTCCTTCTCTGTGATCTACTAAAGGTAGATCCCTTTAGCCTGGGCCCCTGGAATGAAAACGCATAAATGAACCTGAGCCCAACCCAAAGTCTGAGGCAGAGCTGCCCTGGCTGAACCAAGAGTGAGAAAAAAGTGAATTTGTTGTTGTAAAGTCCCTGAGATTTGGGGGTTGTCTGTTACACATTATTGCAGCAATAGTAAGCTAATACACTGATGCTCAAGGCCTTCTCAAATACTTCTCATCTTTTCAATAGTCCATATATAAAGACAATGCCGGTAAGGTAGTCTCTCCAACATGTCTTCTTCACTTTGGGGGCTATTTTTTTCTCACCTTTTATCCTTTTACCTGCCCTTCGAGGGCCAATCTGTTCCCTCTCGTCTATTATTCTCTGATAAGCACAGCTCATTGGGGAGTCTTCAATTTTCAGACTACTTAGTATCCATATCTTTTGTTTTACGCCTCAAACTTGGTCTGGTGTTATTAGTTATCAAGAAGCATATATCTGATTATCTTACTCCCCTGCTCAAAATCCTCCTAAGGTATCTTATTGACCTCAGGGTAGGATCCAAGCTCCTTACTAGGAACTGCACAGCTCTAGCCTCCTTTATCATTATTTCCCTACTCACAAACACTGCAATAGCTGTACTGAGTAACTTATATTCCCAAACACAGTGCACTCTCTCTTGCCCCCAGCACTTTTGTATTCTCTCCCTTCTGCCTGGACCACTTTTCCTGCACCCCCCTCTCTCCTCAGCACATACCTGAGTCCAGATATATTAGACATTAAGTTGCAGGAACTCTTCCTCACACTCTGGGGCTCACTGATGTTCCTGCTCTATGCTCTTCTGCAGGAACAAACTAACACCAGAGTCACAGTAGCTTTGTCAACACAGGTGCATTTCTCATGCTATGTCTAACATGGCAACTACAGGAAGGGGAAGGGTTTGCCATTTTGCAATTGCGTCATCTAGAACACAAGGCCTCTACCCTTTCTCTCCACCCCGCAGCCCCAACTCATCCCAGGGTCCCAATCTAAGTGCCAGGGAAGCTGTGAAGTTCAGGGATGCACCTGGAGAATTTGGGGAGCACTAGCTCTCCCTGCCCCATGTTTCCGATATGTGCTGCCATGAATCGCCAGTGCTTATCCCTTCCACACAATTGTGGAATCTTATCATCATGTCTGTATCCATTTGAACTGAAATATCCTGAGGGCAGAAGCTATATCTGACTTCATGTCACCTGTCCAGAGGAGAATGAATGCAGGACCTGGCCCCAGAAACCTGTGTAGGAGCACCTGTTGAATTGAGGCTGAGCCTTCGTGTCACTCCGCACTCTGAGAAGACCCCAGACTCCTTGATGGCAAGAGCCACCTCTCTTCTCCCACAACATATCGTCAGCATCTTCCGGAGAACAGACAGCCAATGCACACGTGTGGCACCTTTTGTGATGGCTTAATGTAATGTTATAACAGCTAATGATATGTGGCTATTCTTTACACAGATGTTTCTATGGCATACCTTTAAATACCTTCCCTGTCTTTCCACGTGGCACACCTGTGAGATTTTTAACCAAGTTTACTTTGCATGCAATAAGTGCACCAGAAAAAAAAATATTTTCTTTCTTAAAAAAAACAAACACCATTTATTTTTAATTACAGTTTACATTCACTATTATCCTGTGTTAGTTTCAGATGTACAGCATCGTGTAGACAATCATGGACTTTACAGAGTCTCCTCCCCACCCCCAGTATTTCAAGTACCTACCATAGAGTTATGATATTTTTGTTACATTTTGGGAATCTCTCCAGTCTCTTTGTGGATGAGAAACCTAGGAAGCTTCTTTCCTTATAGATTGGGTCTCTGAGGAGAAATGTTTTAAGAATCAGCAAAGCCTGTTTAACGCTGCCCTTCTTTTCTCTGATTATTGGTATATCCCTCTGTATTATCTATTGCTGTGTAACAAATTATCCCAAAACTTAGTTCCTAAGACAACAGTTCTTAGTTGTCTCAAGACAACAAGCATGTATTTTGTAGTTTTGAAGGTCAGGAATCTGGGAGTGGGTCGTTCTGGCTCAGGCTCTCTCATGAGTTTGCAGTCAAGGCATCAACTTGACTTGGGCTGGAGAATTCACTTCCAAGTTCATGCATGTGGCTGTTCTCAGAAGACCTCAGTTTCTTGCCTTGTGGCCTCTTCATAGGGCCACTTACACCGTGGGAGCTGTTTTCCCCCAAATCTAGTGGTTCGAGGGAAAGAGCTCCTGAAACGGAAGCCGCAGTACATGTTCGTGACCTGGTCACTGAAGTCACAATGTGTGACGTTATTCTACTTTTCCTTAGAGCTGAGTCACTAGGTCTAGGCCTCCTTCAAGGGGAGGGACAGGCTGTGGAGGTGAATGTCACTTCTATTTATTTTTATTTTTTTTATTGTTGAAAGTATTATACATGCCCGCCCCCTTTTCCCCATTGACCCCCCCCTTCCCATTCCCACCCCCTTCCTGTCTTCCCCAGCCTAGTGTCCATGTCAATTGGTTGTGCATATATGCATATAAGTTCTTTGGTTTATCTCTTCCCTCCCTTCCCACCTCCCATCCCTCTGAGGTTTGTCAGTCTGTTCCCTACTTGCATGTTTCTGGATCTCTTTTGGTCGACAGCTTATTTTGTTCATTATGTTCCACATATAAGTGAGATCATGTGGTACTTGTCTTTCTCTGACTGGCTTATTTCACTCAGCATAATACTCTCCAGGTCCCTCTGTGAATGTCAGTTTTATAGCCCCACCTCCCTTGCTAGATCAGGCAAACAGGTCCCAGCTCCTTTCTTATCCTTCCTGGTTTTAAGGTGTTTGTGTTTAAACATTGAAATCAAATGGAACGCAAAGATGTAGCATCAACATGATGCAAAGAAAAGGGGGAGATTCCACAAATTTCCAGGCATTCCAAAGCCTCTGAGCAAGGTCTGTGGTCCACAGCTTGCTTTCTTAGATGACTTTCATGAATCTTGGCTTCTCTATTTTCATTCCTGAGGGGAAGCCCAGGGGATGCTTTGGTGCTCCCTGTGGACCCACTCTTTCTTGAGAGGTGATGTTGTTTCTTGCAGAAAGCTCTCTCCCTCCTTCCCATGGTCCTAGATGCAAACGGTGGCGAATGTCAGGTGGCTGGAGGCCCTGGAAGAGTCCCTTTGTGTCTTCTGAATCGTCTTCATCCCGGGCCTTAGCATCTAGGAAGCATCATCCTCATGAACCCTTAGCACCAGAGTAGTAAGGTAAGCTTTTATGTGCCTTCCACTGACTAGGGCAACACGGTGCACTAGAAATATGCTAGCGATGGAGTCAGACAGACACGGGTTCAAAACCCGGCTGTAATGCTGTCTGGGTTTCTGAACTTGGACATGTTATTTAACCTCTCTGAGCCCCCAGTTTCTTCATTATTAAAATGAAGATAAAGTGGAGATTGAATTAAACAATGTACGGAGGTGTCTGGCACATAATAGACGTCAACCAATGTTCATTCAGCAAATGAATAAATATGCTTCAGAGCTGCCGGCAGCGCCTATCGGAGGCTGTGTCTGAATGTTTCTCTCCTGCTTGTAGAAACGGATAAGGATCTGGCTCGTGCATTTCCGAGACAGCATGGCGCCTGTCTCTGTGTTACATGATTTCTGGAGTGCCTTGAATATGTCCTCTTGGAAGATTTTTATTCTACTTTGCTTTTTGTGACAAAAATAATTGCAATGCTGTTTGTATTTGAAAACTAGGATAACATCATGTGAGGAAAACTGGAAAGAGTATTTAAAAATGTTTTTCTCCTATTTTAAGTAAACGGCTAAGGGGTCAGACCTTGGTTTCCACAAAGTGTATTTTTCTAACGACTCTACGCTCTTAGTCATTTTGTGCAGAGGTTTCCTCAGGCAGTGGAGAGGGGGATTGTGGGATGGAAGAGGTGGGGCTACGCAGACAAAACAAAGTGCCTCTCCTGGTACTTATCTTCATACTCAGGAACTTTCCATACTAATACATATATATATATATATATTTTTTTTTTTCTTTTTTCTTTTCTGTACTTTCTATGCAGAAAGCTGCTCCAGCCTGATGGATGACACCATGCAATTTGCCTCTCTTGCTTTCTCCCCTGCAAGAGATGTGTGGTTTTGCCTTAATATATTCAAGGGCAGCCTTTGCTGTGTCTGGATTGGCATTTGTAATTATACACTGTGAAAATATAATGTAGAAAGAGAGTTTAACTCTACTCCCAGATTTTACAAACGTTTAATGCGTTAATGTGTTCAGATACCCCCACCTGAGGAGCAAGAGCTCAAGCTCCATTTGACTTCTTTTTTCTGTATGATTATCGTGTTCTCTCGAATTTAAAAAATGACTGTGTGATGCTTTGCCGTGTGCTGCACCGACCCTCTGTGATAGATGCTCACGACCATTCCTCCTCTGCTATTTTCCAAGCAATTTGATGTTCTCAGCAGCATTAATTGCACCGAGCTCTAATAGGTTGTAATTAATCTGTTCAGATCTTTGTGAGGCTGAATTGGGTGAACGGTGGACATGTCACAGTATAGAGGCACAGATAATAACCAGACGAACGCATAGGGAAATAAATGATCAATAGCCTTTTCCACAATAAGCAACATGATAGTCTGATGACTGTGTGGACAGGTCATTTTATCTTCCTAGGTATATCTTTTGCCATTATCTTCCTTAAGTTGTTTGGAAAAAATAGATAAGAACAGCTCATCTTCAGTAACTAGAACTACTCCAGTTAGGCAGACCGCCAATATGAAGTGTCAAAAGACTTTTCTCCATTGTCACAGTGAGCATTTTTGCTTGATACTATGTACTTGATACCATTGTTGATCAAAACAAAAGGAAATGAATTAAAACTTTAGCAAAAGAAGCTAAAGTGAGACAAAAGGTAGGACTTTCAGAACTGAAATTTGTTAACTTCAGTAAACATTTATTATTTTTGCAATCCTTGTCCCCCTTTTTGTGCAAAACATCCCCTACTTTCAGTTGAGGAACCATACCTCACCCACTCTTAACAAATGTGATTTAATCTTCACCAATCCCCTCCACTCCCGGGGTGGGCCCCATCTGGCTTAAGCCAATTATCATACCCCATTCTCCTGAGCATATGACTGGCTTGAGATGGGCAGAAGGCTTAAGTATGGCTGGTGAGCATCATACCCAACTCTCATGCTTGACCATTGTCTGGAAAGTAGTGCTTTTCCCACTGGTTGGAAAGCTGAGAGTATGTAAGGTCTGGAGCTGTGGCAGCCATCTTTAGACCCAGAGGAGAGAACCTGAGTGAGAAGAAATCACATGAGTAGGAGAGCAGAGCTGATCTCAAAGAGAACAAAGTTCTGGGAAACCATTCAAGCCTCTGTTTTAAGCTGAGTTTAAAGATACTGTTAGCCTTAGAATTTCCTGGTTCAGAAGTCAAGAACTTTCCCCTTTCCTCAAGAAGGGTTCAATTTTATGTTACTGGCAAAACAGATGACTTCTAATTGAGTCAGACACCAAGAAGACTAATGCTCACCCTCTGCATTGGTGGGATCCATGTTTAGATGGACAGGCATTCATCTGGCATGGCTTGGTTTGGACTACTTGGCATCCCAAGGTCTCTTTCCATGTGGTGATTTCAACCTCCTTTTCTACTACTGATTGCAGTTTTGGACTTCATTCATTCTCTCAATGTGTTTTTCTAACTTACCTTTTATCTATCTATCTATCTATCTATCTATCTATCTATCTATCTATCTATCTATCTATCTATCATCTATCTATCTAGGTGCTGGTCACTGATTGCCAATATTTAGTCCCCTGCTTATTTCCACTCTTTAAATCTTATCCAAGCCTCAAGTGAAGGGGGAATTTTATTTAAACGCTTCTACCATATTGTCTTTTTATCTTCTCCTTTCCATATCCAAGTTGCCCTGCCAAATTTAATAATCGTCTTTGTGACTATATTCTAAATCTCCTTTAATGTTCTTCTTTATTGTAATACATTTTAATCTCTTAGCTTCAGGATTCTTTTCCCTCCTGGGCTAATGAGATTTCCCAGGTATTTAAAATGATTCACCTGCTTGACTAGTTTATTATCCACCACTCTATTTTCCCACTTTCTGTAAAGAACCATAGCTCTTTATAGATATTGCCACATTCATATTCAGACTCTTTTAATATTGTCATGATTTAAATTCCTCTGCATGTTGTTGCCAGAGTTCACATAATCTTGTAACAGTGACGAGCAATGCAAGGCCACCCCCAACACACACACACACACACACACACTCTCTCTCTCTCTCTCTCTCTCTCTCTCTCTCTCTCTCTCTCTCTCTCTCATCATTCCAGTTGAGAAGAAGTTTCCTTAGACAACTGCTCTCAGCCTGTACCTCTCCCCTTGTATCTGAGTGCCCAAATGGTTCTCTCATTATTTATCTTAGAACTTCCAATCGCTGGGTCAGGCAGGACGGAGAAATGTCATTTTTTCCATTCCTCTGCCTCTATGCAAATCAGGACTTAAATCCAAAAGAAGCCTACTCCAACCTGCTTGAAAGAGCCCTCAGATAAAGAAATCCAAAATCTTTCTTGAAGAAATATTTTATTGCTTTTTTGCTCTTTCATTTTCTTTTGTCTCCACTACCTCCCTCCACTAAAGAGCAGTGTCCTCTCCTAATTTCTGTGTCCTGTACCTGCACATCCATTTCTCAGCTCTTCCACTGGATCCACTCCTTTGGTCTAGTTCTGAAATATGAGAGCATTTCCGGGACACAAACTACATCTCAGTTGTAGAGGACCACACCCAAACTCCCAGCTGCCAATTGAATATACTCAGCAGGGTACTTCACGGGTAGCTCAAATTCAATGTGTTCAAAGAAGTACTCCTTGACTTTCCGCTCTCCTTGCCCCTCAAAGATAAGTGTGTATGCCCTCCTGTGTTCCTTGATCCAGTTATTCATCTCACCTTCATCCTGATCACACTAGCTGGACACTTGGGTGGTATCTTTGACATCTGCACTTTCTGACACTGCCCCTTTATGATGTCTGATTTGTATGAGATCCCGTACTTTCCTCAAACATCTTTCCTGTCTATTCTTACCTTTCACTTAATTTCTCCAATGCTGCTTAACTAGTACTATTGTTTCTAACTTTTTGCTCTTCCAATTTATCTTCTGTATTGTTGCAGCAATGCTCTTTCTAAAATATAGCCCATGTAATGTTGGTTCCTTGCTGGAAGGCATCAGTAACTCCCCTTTGCCACAGGCTAAAAATCAAACTCATTGGCATGGCATTCAGGGCCAGCTATATTCAGCCTCAGTTTTATGTGGTGCATACTCTGTAGTACAGGGATTCTGACCTCTGCTGTCATAGGGTTTGGGGCAGCCATGAAGAGCCCAGGCTTGATAGCACAATGACCCGAGTTCTGATACTCCGCCGCTTACTAATGAGCCGACTTGGGAGAAATCTCATAGTTTTTCTAAGCCTCACTTTCCATAATATAAGGAATATAACTACCTTTCAGAATGGTCGTAAGGATTAAACCACATAATATCTGTAATGAAACAGCACAGTGCTTGATGCCTACACAGCACTCAGCAAGTGATCATTGCTGTTACTATGATTACTGTTGTTATTGTGCAACAGTATAATGTAGGTGCTATCAGCGTGGCCTCTGAAATCAGTCACCCATCCCCACCTCTTACTGGCTGTGTGACCATGGCCAAGTCACCTGTCATGGGTCTGGCATCCTTGGTGGGGAGGAATATATGCATATAGCTAATAATAGCATGGCGGGGGGGGGGGGGGGGGGGGGGAGCACAATGGGTCTTTGAAAACAAAAAAGAGCATAGTGCCATGAATGGATAAAAGAGGCAGGTTAATGCCAACTGGGTGGAAGCAGAGAAGCCTTTAGAAAAGCATATTTAAACTAAGATTTAAAATATGAGTAGGATTTGGTTAAGGACTTCTTAACTTGAACTCTCTGGACCTTTGGGTGGAGTCAGTGAACTTGGATGGGTAAAAAAATTACATCTCGAATTATTTACACTAGTGCATAGTGGCTGTGACTGAGGCCATGGCTGGGTAGAAATTTGAGAGTGCAGCAAGCAGCCGTTACTTATCTTCATTTCCCTAACTGCCCTTTGCAACATAAAGTACAGCATTTCTGAGAATGTAGCTCATTTCATTTTAGTGTTATTTACTATGCCAGTGCTGCTGCCTGGGCTGACTAATCGCCCCTCCAAAAGGCAGGTTCTGATCCCATATGCAGTCCCTGCTCAGCGGCAATTTATATGACAAGCTCTCTGAGTTTAGGCAAATATCCTGATATTTTAGCTCAGTTATTCTGACAACAACAATTTCTGCCTTATGGAATACATATGTCACTAGAGAAAATCAGCTTCCTGAGCTTCCTGCTTGTTGCAGGAGCATAAATTTTCATGGTGAACTTGAAATGCAAATTATGTGCCTTGATAGTCTCTGCAAATCTTTGCTTTGCAGCCATCTTTACAGAGCATCAAGAAAAAGGAAAGAAGGAGAAGCAGAGGGGAAGAAGAAAGAAAGGAAGGGGTTGGAGGGAGGGAAGATAGGCTTTATTTTCCGTTTTTCCTGGTTCCTAGCACTGAGAGAAAATAAATTTTCTTGAGTTTTGTGTATTATGATTTTAATAAAGGAAAACAGAAGTTTTTAGTTTGAAAAGTTAACGAGACTTAATATCTTATATTCAAAACTTGCTTCAGCATTTCAGCAGTAATTTAGAGCAGTGTCTCTCGACCTTGACAGTATTGACATTCTAGACTAGATAATTCTGTTTTGTTGGAAGCTGTTTATCACCATCTTTGGGTTATGCCCAGTAAATGCCATTAATGCGCCCCCCTCAGTGGTGACTACTAAAAATGTCTCCACATTTTGCCATATGTCCCCTGGTGGAAAAATAGCCCTTCCCCTTCCTGCCCAATAAATAATCACTGATTTAGAGGATAATGGGCATCTATTATGTGTCAGACTATGTGTTATCTAGCTCATCTTTATCATCTAACTTAATCTCTGCACAGTCCCATAAAATGCTATTGTTACCTCTATCATATAATTGAGAGAGAAGGTTTAAAGAGGTGAAGCATAGTAGTGAATGGAAAGGGAAAATAATGTGAAGAGATGCAACACTGATGCGTAGAGGCAGTCACTACCTGATGTGGTCCAATGTGTCAGAGCAGAGATGGCAAGTCTCCGATATCTGTATCGTGGTATTACCTGTATGCGTAGCAGGCATGACCTGTCAATCTCAAACACTCTATCCTGAAGAGCCCAGACAACCTTTCAGGTGGAAATTATCAATAGAGTGAAACTGGCAAGGGAGCTACTTTTTAAAAACCAGCTTTGGTTAGGTTAAGTCTTCTCCAAAAAGCAGTTTTTTAAGTGGCCTTATGTCTGTATTACGAATGCAGATGGAGGGCCCTTAGCAGGGGTCCTCAGTAAGTGTTTGCATAATAAACATATGGTACCTGTAATCTCACCACTGGTAGTCCTGCCTCAGACTGCAACATTGTCATCCTTCTATACTCACTCTCCTTTAAATGCAAACTATAGTCAAAAAATAAAACAAATGCATTTACTTTTAAAAAATGTATTGCCTAGGGGTGATGATTTAATAGTAACAGACTTATGGACCACTAGAGGTCAAACCATGGAGATCAAGGTTTTATTTGGTAGATGAGGAAACTGAGGCACAGAAGAATAAACTTTTTAAATATATATTATGGACCAAGTCTGGATGGAAAAGTAATTTATTGAAATGAATTCTCCATGTTTCTTTTTACTGTATTACCCATCACTTAACACTTTACAGTGAGCACATTATAGGCTGTTTCCTGTGGGGAAAGAAGGTCCTTGGTTCACCTGAAAGACACAGAAGGAAGCTAAGTCAGTAGGGCAGAGGGAAAAGAATGCAGAGAAGAGCAGGGAGACCCATGGAAATGCTTCTTCAGAAGCGTCATTGGCTTGGCTTGAATTCAGTAACACATATTTTAATATTATTTTAATATTATTTCTTATGTCTTCATTTAATTTCCATTTCAAATCTTCCAGAAGCAGATAAAAAATTGAAGTCAAAGACTTAAAAAACAGGTCAGAGGCAGATTAGTATTGTGACGCTTTAGTGGCACAGGATAGAAGTCCTCTGCGTTTTGTCTCCTTCTGCTGAAACCCTAACCACCAATATGACTGTGTCTGGAGACAGGATCTTTGGGAGGTAATTAGGATTAGATGATGTTTTGAGGGTGGGTCCCTCATGATGGGATTAGTGCCCTTATAAGAAGAGACACCAGAGTTGCCCTCCCCCTCTCCCCACCACGTGAGGATATAGTGACAAGGCATCCATCCGTAAGACAGGAAGAGAGATCTCACCAGAATCTGGCCATGCTAACACCCTGATCTCAGACGTCCCACCTGCAGAACTAGGAGAAAGTAAATTTCTGTTATGGCAGCCTGAGCTGATGAAGACAATATTTTACCAAACAGAGAATATTAATAAAGGGATATACATGATTGAAAAGAGGTCTCCATGGAGATTGGCCCACAACGCCGATGTTCACTATCTGGACCTGTACACAGGTTTGCAACTCCGATTCTGTACTATGCCTTGCCCCAAACACAGCAGTAAGGATTTGGCAAGGGAAGAGCAAGGGCAGCTAGTAAATATTTCAATTTTCAAAGGCTCTTTCTTGCTGCAAGAAATAAAAAGCATACAGACAGTGCATGCCGCAGTGGAGGTGAGGGTCCAGTGAGAACTCACTGTTATCTCCTAAATTGGTTGCTCCTTTCATGAGGGAGATGACTATGTTATTAACTTATTCTTTGTTGTTGATTACTTCAGTGCCTGGCAGAGTGCTAAGTGTTTAGTTAGTGTTTGGTGCTATTTATTGACCTTATGACAAGTTAGTGTTTACCACCCTTAGGAACTTATTTTATGGACACTTGACACCTGATCTGCTTTCCACAATTTCTCAGCATCTCAGCCCTATCTTTGACATGGAATGTAGACCAGTATAGTAGAAACGAAGCCCTTAGCCAGGTTCCAAGGAGAGCCTGGAGAAATGGGAATCTGATTCTAGTTCCCAGCATGGATAAGTATGCTGGAAGAAACCTTTCCGAACTCCAGCTTCAGACGTGAGGAAGCTGGAACAGTTTATCTTAACAGTTCCCCAAAGCTTGAGCATCCTTTTGCCGAGACTGCCCAAGGTAACGCCATGGGAATACAGGACACATCTCTGGCTTATCTGACTCAGCTCTCTGCGTCTTTATTTTGTGTAGATGAAGCCCTTCACATATTGTACACAAACCATAGTTGAACTGAACATTGAACAAAATCAACTCTGCAGTCACAGAAGAGGTTTTGAATTATGCATTGCTTCTGATTTTACATACTTCTACTGCCTTTTATTTGTACATATAATTGAACATTACTGGCTCAGCCATAGTGAGACCAACCTTGTCTACCAATTAGATATCATAGTGGAGGCTCTGGCCGGTTAGCTTGGCAGTACTGGACTAAGCTGAATATTCAATGAGGAGATGTTGGATGTCTGTAAACACACGTGACAAATGGACATGCCATCAAGTCCACAAATGCAACTGAAAGAAAGTGTTTTGAGAAAGTGGTGTGTAATGGTTTCTGCTCTGATGGCTTGCTGGAAGAGGTTACCACTTGGTGTATAAAAGAGGGAAAAGCTTTGAGGGTAATAAATTGCTTTGAGCACAGATAGGTTTTTAGCATCTCCTGGGCAACATGCCCGCTACAGAAGTGTTATTTCAACACATTAAAAAAAAAGCAGTTTGTAAGTTAAGAGAAAGCGTCTAATGGATAGTAATAACATAGGGAGGAGTATTGTGAAGTCAACTGTAACATTTGGTGGATATCACTGCTTGGTATTACCTCCCATTGATTGTCATTGATGGCATTCAATTGAAACAATATTTTGTCAGGTCATGCTGCGTTGGGTGCTGTGGAAAATGCTGGTCTCATGGGCATGCGGTTTGTGCAGCCACGCAGGACCTCGGACTTAAAGGACCCTGCTTTTGATGTAATGCTCTGCTGTTGCCATCTTGAAATTCTTAATACGTTTTGCACGAGGGGCCCCACACTTTCATTTTCATAGGACTCTGCACATTATGCAGTCTGTTCGGTAGAGAAGACGGTGGAGTCTGTTTCTTGCCTCAAGCTGCTTACAGTGTTGTGTCTTAGAATCATGTTGGGATAGTAGTATAGGAATTGATTAATTTCTCTGAGCCTTGTTGTTTTTTGCTCTCTTTTTCTCCCTTTGTATATAAAGAGGCTGCAAAGAATGTGGTCTTAGGAGAGAAACCAAACACTTAAACTATTAAGGTGATTTTCCCAAAGTAAGCAGTAGAGTCAGGACATTGATACTTCCTCTCCTGATCTCAAATCCAGTGAGAGAGGATTTGGTGAGCAAGGCTTCTTGCTGGGTTCAAGATACAATTCAGCCACGGGCAGTGGCATCAGATCTCTGCTTACTGGAGAGGTCTTACTAAGAACACCTGGGTGTGTCGAAAAGGTGCGCAGTGAGAGGTAGCTGGAGATCTGGACAAAGCTGTGATTGGCAGATTAATCAGAATGGGAACCAGGATGAACAGGCAAACCAAAGGTCAGGTCCACAATACCATAGTGAAATCTCCTGGGACAAGATGTGTTTCAGAATTCAGAGGTTTTTTTTTACTTTTGAAAGGTAAGGTGATGCATTCTCCATTGGTTATGCAAAACCCCCCAGCATGTGTGGGCAGGACTTCATAATCAAGTGTGTTACTTGCTCTGCAGTGAAAGGTATAAATGTTTATACCAAGCAAGACAATTTAAAGATTATGAATAGCTTTATGTCAGCTCACAACAGGCTTTGATGCCAAATATAATCAGGTCAAGTTTCACCTTAAATGGATTATAAACTGTTGGTTTTCAGAGAGTTCGGGCTTCGGGGTTGTGGGTAAGGGATCATAGACCTTTATCAAACAAGATTCAGGTAAATGAATCGCTAGAACCCAGGAGGGAAGAGACAGGTCAGGCATTTCTTAAGTGAAGCCAGGCTAGGTCTAGAGACCTGCTCTGATGGCTTGCTGGGAAGCCTCAAACCTCCTTCCCAGGACGGCCCAGAACACACGCATTCTTTGTGCTGAAGCAAACGAAAGAGCTGAAATAGGAAGCTGTGAGTATCCATTCTCAGGCTCTCTTTTAAGAACACCGCTGCCCTCTTTTTAATGCTGCTTCAGCCTGATGGCTTCATGAACACACGGTCTCTATGGCCATGTTTTCACAGTGGAAAACAGCATTTTCAGAACTGGCTGTCCCTAGGACTCATCTGTCATTTTTCCTCTGTGTTCCTTCAATGGCAGTTGGCACAAGTGGCTTGCTCGTCACTTCTGAGATGGGTTTAAAAAAGCTTGGCCAAAAGCCAGCCTCTTCATTAGCACCCTTCTGGTCCCCAGACCAAATAAAGCCAATAAAACAGATTGATATTTATGTGGCATTTTCCCTAGGAAAATAGAAATGAGCTCCATCCAGGTTTAATATAGTTTTCTTATTTATTTGCTGCTTTGCTTGGACCATAAAATTGACCCAGTAGAAGCTGTCAAAGACTAAGCAAAACTAATCCTATCCAGAGGCAAATCTTTAGACCAACTTCTATATTGGGGTAAAGTAGGGACAAATATAAGTTGTGAGGGGCCTGAAAGTTATAATATTTTCAGTACCCTCTTGGCAGGGGTCTAGTAAAATGAAAGACACTTACTTCCACAGGAAATCAACTTCTGTTTCAACCTCCATTGTTAAGACTAGTCATTGTCTAGCACCACATTCTTCCTACATGACAACCAATATACTGAACTACAGGAGATCAAGATGTCAGATATTTTTTGGGAATCTCAAACCTATTTTTATTTTCTCATGGGTACTACTGTCTTTAATGCAAGAAACAGATGGTTCACTTCATAAGTTGGGTAAATTCCCTTTGTTATATGGCTATTAGCAGGTGTTGGATTTTAGCTAGCGACAAGGGGTTGTGCAGTTGAAATGAAATACTTTTGAAGTATGACAATGATTGGGGACACTTTTTCTGGACTCACCCTACCTAGACATTAGTCTTAGCTCAACAGTTTCCCAGCTCTATACATTTATATCTCAGTCTTTTAATCTAGAAAACCAAGATGATAACACTACTTATCTCAGAGAGATTGTGTGAAAATGGATGAAAATAAGCCATGTCCAGTACTCCCTTCCCAGGCATTTGGCATAGAGTTAGTACTCAGTAAAAGTTAATGACGCTTCTTACCACCCCGAATCCTGTTGTTTACTAGCTGTGTGATGTTAGAAAAGTAATTCCTTAGGTCTTAGTTTCCTCATCTGTATAATCATGGGAAGGTTACATTGCTCTCATGGTGCCTGACTTAGAAATAAAAAATTCTATATGCTCACATGCCTGTGTCTATATGTATTGATGAGGTCCCATGCAGAGTCTGTTTTGTTTATGTTTACTTACCTAGTCCATTGCATAATGCCTGGCACACAGTAGCCCTTCAATATCTATCTGTTGAGTGAATGGACGTTTGCAAATATTTAGCTTCTATGGCTTATCCATGCAAACAACTACACAAGTGACGTTGTAAGCAAACATCTCTCAGGAGATTGTGACTGTGCTGTAGGAGAGCACTCAGTCCTGCTGTGCCAGAGATCAGAAGGCTGGTGTGGTTTCACTTTGACAGCATTCACTGGCAGGGAGGATCTGAACCCCACTCATTTCCAGTGGGAATCCAAGTCCAAAGTCTTGGAGACTCTGGAAAACAAACAACGTAACAGCTTCTATGCTCCCTGTCCACCTTTTATTTGATAACACATAGCTTCGTCATTTTGTGACAATGTCAAACCTATTTTTATTTAGTCCTGGTCACTATTGGCCTTAATCCCAACATCACGTTTCCCTTGCAGTTTGGCGGTGAAGGTGGGCTTCCCCTGATATGTGTTACTCTCCAAGTGGCCAGGATTAATCCGGCTGATCTAGTTGACTAGGCTGCCATTCTCTGTCTTTCCCTGCCGTAGATGTTGAGCCTTTACTAAAGATGGTGACTTTTCAGAGAAAAGAGACCCATTCTTTAGTTGAGGGTGGAAAGTAGTCAAGTTATCCTGAAAACCTTACAGCAGGTCCTCAAGGCCCCTTGCCATACATATCTGGAATGTCACACCAGTCTGTTCACAGAGCAGTTCTGAGATAGAAAGCAAAGACAAATCTACGACACTAGACTACAGTGACTATGAAAGAAGGCCTACATTGCCAGTCACACAATGTGTGGAAGGCCTGAGAAGTATATAGCCAAAACTCATCAATAAAACTCTACAGTCATTTTATTTTCCCACTGGAGACAATATCGACATCGTCATCAAAAGCCCCAGAGAGGCCTGGCTGCACCAAGGACAAACAGCCAGGTATTGGGAAGCAGGCCACAAAAGTAAAACTATCCACCCACGGAGATCAAGCAGGATGTAGAGCTCCCATTTTATCTCTGGAAAGAAGACCGTGAAAGTAATGAGGTGGAAACAGACCTGTATGACATCTCTCTTCTCCCTCCCCTACCTGTCCTTGTCTGACTCTCCACCAGAAAGCAATTCACGTTCCCATCATGATAATTTAACATTTTAAACAGGAATGTGATCATGCAACGTCCTCTTTAAATCTTTCAATAGTGTCCATTCCCTTAACATTAAATGTGACCTTCTTCCCATGGCCTCCGTGTGTGGATAAAGTCTTACTCTTAAGAAGGTATGTACATGCAAACAATCACGCCAAATATCTGTTGAATGGCTGTTGTGTACTACAGACTGGGTAAGCAAAAATGAACAACGCCATGTTAGTATTTAAGGAATAAATACTATCTTTCTTTTTTGCCAAGTTGAGAGCTAGACACTGGGGAGTCAGAAAAGTGCCTTATGTGTGTGGTAATAGTGTGATTCTCTACTGTGAACCCCAGAACACGACAGAATTTTCTACCTGAAGACAATGCTGCAACTAACACAGCCCACCTCTCCCTCCCACCCGGGAGCTTGGTTCTGCGTAGTGTACACTTAGGAGGAGTAGACCAGAACTTGTCTTCCTAAGAGAAAAAGAAAGTGGGGAACAGGCCATGCAAACTCTATTCTTTATTGCAAATTTCTCGCTGGGGAGGAGCAAGTGGGGTGGCATGTGGGAAATGTGAGGTATCCTTATGGAAGGGCATCAACAGTGGGAAGTCTGTTCGCCCCAACAGCAGAGTCATGGCAGCACAAAACAGATGGGCTCGATATTTGAACAAAATCAGTACGGCCCCAAATTGCCCTGTTGGTTTTGACTAAGGCACATTGTAAGTCATGTGATCTTGACCTCACTGGCTTTCCTTTCTTCTTTGAGATAATGTCCATCCAATCACTGGGAATCAGTTCATTTTCTATCAGTTGCTCTATTTTATTTGTCCCCTTTCCATAATGGAAAATAATGCTTTGGCTAGTATTAGGTTGAATTACATGCAATTAATGATATTAAACCACTTTTTAATCCACCCAAAATGACAACTTTGTATCATTCAATCTAATAAATATATTCAGAACATGTTGCAGAATATATATAAGAAAAAGAAGGAGATAATGAGAATAAATGCTTGAATTACAATCAATTAACCAGTGACTATAGATTATAGATGTACGTCATAGATTAAGTAGGCAGTGGAAAATCCATAGGACTACATTGTAAAATCAGACTTGAGGGGTCCAGGTTTTGCTTCATTAGGAGTTTTTGGTTATAAGTGAGAGTCAACTCAACTAGGAGGAGGGGCAGGAGGAAAGGGAATGCATCATTAGGAGATAAGGCTCCCAAGAAGAACCTGGGGCCTGGGGAGAGAGGAGGCGTGTTGTATTATCCATGGTTGACCATTAGTGTTTGGCTTCAAGCCTCTTCCTGCTTTGTTCACAGGCAGAGGGGAAAAGGAAAAGGTTTTCCTTTCCTTGGAAAAGAATTTAAGACAGTGGTCATCAAAGTCTGGTCAGTAGTTCCCTGGAGGTCCCTAAGATCCTTCCAGGGGTTCTGAGAGGTCAACCCTATTTTCATAGTAACACTGAGATGCAGTGTGTCCTTCCTGCTGACATTTCTATTGCTGCTGCCTTAGTACAAATCAAGGCCCTGGCATCCAATTGCATGAGCCGTCATTGTACATTGTATTCTTCGCACCCCGCATTACAGTATACAAAAATGCCAGTTTCACTTAGGAATGTTCTTGATGAAGCAGTAACATTACTGATTTTATTAAAGTTTGACCCTTGAGTATGATCCTGTGTGAAGAAAAGAGAAACACACACGCACCCTTTCTGTCGCAAAGCATGCATACAGCTTTTCTCCAGGGAAAGCCTGTCGCCGTTGTCTGAGCTGTGAGCAGAACTAACTGCTTTTTCATCAAACACGGTTTTTCCTTGAAGGAACTGGCAGCCACACTGTGGTTATTTAGACTCGGGCATTTGGCAGACGTTTTCTCTAAAATGAGCGGAATGAGCTTGTTGCTTGAAGAACAACACTGACAGCGTTGTAGCCAGAAACGCGAGCATCCATGCAAACGCTTTTAGAACTTCGGGCGACTTGTATTTGCCAACCTGAGTGCGACAGCTTCCCGATGTTTAAAGCCTTTGTTTTCATAAAGATGTTATGAATGTTAACATGTCACGAGTTCATTGTTATTTTAAAATACATTAAGAATTATTTTTTGTATTTCTCAATTTTAGTTTCAAATGCAATGAATATTGAAAGATATGGCTCCCATTAACGTGATTTGGGGGGTCTTCGATAGTATTTATGTCTATAAAGATGTGTTGAGACCAAAAGAGGTTGAAAATGACTCCTGTAAGAGTTATTTTATGCTTTAAATAAACTCTAAAGGGAGGGAGTGGGGAGGAGGGGGTCAATGGGGAAAAAGGGGGGGGCATCTGTAATACATTCAACAATAAAGATAAATGAAAAAATGGTGATGGGCTAAACTAAAAAAAAGGCAATGGGCATCAAGAGGAATGGATGAAATGAGTAAATATTTAGTAATTAAACAAACACACACACACAAAAACACAACAAAACTCTAAGACTCAGAGAAACTTTTCGCTAACCAACTTTTCTCCATCATTCTGAAGCTCTCTTTCCGTGATCTCTTTCTCTGTGTCGTTCGCTGTCTCTCTCCGTTATGAGCATTTAGATCTAGACAACATATATTTGTGCTTAGATTAGTGGCGATACTTCTCAAACAACCAATGTCCATCACGCCAGGAGATTTTCCATATTCCCTGCTGTATGGCTCCCAGATGAGTTCCTTGTTTTGTGCTTGTTCAATTTTATGTTTTCAGTGAATCCACATGTAGGATGGCGAAATGAGAAGATAGTATTATAAACTTGTATACAATGAAGAAACCAGAAAGAATAAAAGGAAAGAAAAAACAATGTCAATGAAAATAGAAACCACATACACAAAATAACAAATACAAGTACTAGAAATCATTTTACTTATGTAAGTAAGGTCTTGGATGTGTCCATTTCCCCTGAAATATTGATTCTGTATTATACTGGCTGCAGATTTGCTCTGATTACTGCTGGCAAGTGTGGCTTGCACAGACTTAATGGCAGAATGATTACTTAGATGGAAGAGACACCTAAGCCCATGCCCATGAGGAAAGTGACTCGGGCCCACACACCGAGATTCTCAGTGAGTCACTGATGACTATTAAATTATACGTTCTACGTGATATTGTTAGTAAGGCTGCTGAATCAGCCTAAATGGAGAGTAGGAGATACAGAGAAGGCTCTGGGGCTGTTCTTTTAATAGAAACCCAGACTTAGGTCATGTAAAAATGTAGAAAATAGTACATTTGGAGAAGATTATCATTTCATTTTTATTGTGTGTTGATTCGGCTGTGAGCTTTCAGCATGCAGTTCCCTCCCCTATCTCGGTTTTTCTCTCTTATGTAAAATGATAGGGTTAGACTAGAGCAGTTGTTTTCAACCGGTGAAATCTTAACCTAAAACTTCAATATACAACACAGAGAGTAGGATTGCCTGGATTAAAGAAAAGACGAGGAGCCTGGCCAGTGTGGCTCAGTGGATCTCAGTCCCATGGACTGAGAGGTCCCGGTTCAATTCCCGGTCAGGGCACATGCCTGGGTTGCAGACTCCATCCCCAGTATGGGGTGTGCAGGAGGCAGCCGATTGAGATTTCTCTCTCACATGGATGTTTCTATCTCTTTCTCCTTTCATCTTTCTCTAAAAAAAAACAATAAAAACATGGTTTTTTGTTTTAAAAAGGAAAGATGAGGAAACCTAAAATATCCCCTTGACTCTCCACTGAGCTTCTCTGTCTGCTCAGTTTCTGATGCGCTGCAGTGAAACCTGGAGGTCTGGGGCACAGAGCCCTTGGACCAAAGACGTTACAGCTCCATGTGCTCGTGGAGGCCCCATCAGAACTCTGGGTGACTGTTTTAGAGAACCAGTTGGCCTCAAGTCTAGAACTAGGTGGTCCTCTGGATAGAGCTGGCAAGGATGGTGGTGGTAGAGGACCCCCTCCCCGGTAGGATCCATGAGCCCACTAAGAGCCACAGTGCACCTCCTGAGCACCAACTAGAGTACCAGCTATGAGTTCATCCACATTCTAGGCATTGTTGACGTAAATGAAATATAGATCAATCAGCATCTGTCTGTAAGGAGCTGATCGTCAGTTTGGACAGGCACAACATAAACCTGACAACCCAATGTAAGGCCTGGTATAATAAAGTTTTAGAATGGATGGTAGGTGTCATGATTAGGCAGATCAGGGAGAGCAGATGGAGCAGAATGGTTCATTCTGTTATTCATTCAGTTTTTCAGCAGACAGGTATTCAATACTAGTCAATCTGCTTAGTGATAAGGATATAAAGGTAAACATATACGCTATAATTCCTCCCTACTTGATGTTTGATACCTGGTGGAGCTGGGTGCAGAGAGGCATCAATCAAGTAATTGCAGACACAAAAGGCAGGGTGAGGACAGAGGTCCCAGAAGAGAAAGCAAAAGCAGTTTCAGGCATGGAGCTCAGGACAGAGCCTGGTGATGAAAAACCCGACCCTGGTGTGGCTATATCACCAGGGTTGAAGGCAAGAAGAGATCCTCGCGCTCTTGGCAGCTGATTACTAAAAAGGTGGGACAGGGTCCAGCTGGTATGGCTCAGTGGTTGAGCACCAACCCATGCATCAACAGGTTGCCGGTTCGATTCCCTGTCAGGGCACATGCCCAAGTTGTGGGCCAAACCCCTAGTGGGGGGCATGCAGGAGGCGGCCAATCGATGTTCTCTGTCATCGATATTTCTCTCTCTCTTTCCCTTCTTCTCTCTCTAAAAATAAATTTAAAAAATAAAAAAAAGTGAGACAGGAATAAATAAAAGAAACAAGACAGTCTAGGGTTATGAGCATAGGCACTGGAATGAGAAAGAGCTGGGTTGGACTCTGGCTCTGCTACCTTCCTACTTGCATCCTGGGACAACTGTTTTAACTTCTCATGTACAAGAAGCTATAAGGACATCTCCCCCACTGCACTGTTATGAAAATTAAAGTCACATTTGTAACAGTCTCAGCAAGTTGCCTGGCTCAGAGGAAAATGCTCAGTTAACAGTGGGAGTACATTAAATGACATGTTATAGATCGCATTAGGACTATGGAACTTATGAGCTATATACTAGTGAGTCATTTCATCTTCCTAAGCCTGAACCTCTCAATCTGTCCAATGGCTATAATGATGTCTACTCTATGGAGTTTTGGGGAGAAGGTTCCATTGAGAAAGGAGCTATGGAAATGCTGAGAATTGCTATTCAAATATACTTCGTTTAAGGTCAGAGCAGCACCAGGAGGAAATATTTTCTTCTTGCTTAGCTGCTGGCCTGGAGATACAGAAAGCATTCTATCCCATCTGGGTTGGTCCCAGAACTACATCAGGCCAAACACATAAAAGAGGATCAAGAGAGTTCAGCCAGCAGGTGCCAAACAACTTTGGTCAGGAGGAAGTGGTTATGGAATATGAACATGACCAGCTCCAGGGAAGTACAGCGGGGTGGTTAATGCCATGCTCTGAAGCTGGAACTTGCTGAGGGGACTTGGGCCAGTGGCTCAGATAGAGCTGTTGTTGAAGATTCTTAACTATCACCTTCCTTCCCTCCCACACTTGTAATCGGATTTTCCATCCATCCTGTTAGTCCTGTAACTTTTCAGTGCCTCCCAGCAGAACGGACAGATTCTACGTCTTTACCCCGTTGACTCTGTGTTTATCCAGTGACTCGTTTTGGATGGTGACAGGTTAGTGGATCTGACATGAGCATAGCCTCATGCACTACTGACATTGGTCACATGAGGAGATCTTGCCCCGATAGCTACACTACCTTTAGGTCACAAATGACTGACACCTGGAACAGACCTGAACGTGACCCACCACCTGGAACAGAGTCAACTCAGCCCTCCAACTGATTCTTTTATGTGTGAGAAATCAATGTTGGTTGTTAGAAGCCATTGACATTTGGAGGTCATTGGTTATTCAGTATTAATGTAGCAATAATTGACTTTACGCAGCAAGTTCTTAACTTTAAATATCCTCAGTTTATAAATATCCTTCATAAAATGAAATGAATAATGCCTAATTATAATCACCCAGTAGGACAGTTATCAGGAAAAACGGGGTGATATATAAAGTACTTAGCACAGTACTCACTACCAAGCAAGAGAACACTAGATTAAAGTTACTGCTATGAACATAGTGCATTAGGAAGAAATTTTAAAAAAATGACTACCTCGTTGAGTCTCTGTTTTCTCAGTTGTGAAATGCATATAAATAGACTTACCCCACCTCTTACTTAGGGATGCCCTTAGGATCATAGGAGGTGACTGCTGTCTGTAAAGAGCTATCCGGGAGTTAGGAGTTACTGTTCTTCCTGCTCCAGAGATTCTTCTTATCCCGGTATTATTGATCACTATCCCCAAAGTTATAGTTACAGGAGAGCTGGTGAGAGGCATTGGGCATGGCAGCACCAATATGAAATTAGTCTCCATGCAAGTATCCCTCTTCAGTTGAAACACTTCTCTTCTTATCCCCAATGCCGTGCCTTTGTGGGGCTGTACTCAAACATCTGACAACCTGGCGCATTGCAATCTGATTGCAAAATGGAACTGCAAAACTTGAAAAAGGATGCAGGATTTTGCAAAGATGAAAGGGTTGATAGAGAATTCCTCTAATCACATGCAAAATAATTGACAAGCAAGGATCTGACAGAGCTAGGCCACTTAATAATTGAAGAGAAAAATTGACGAGGATGATAACACCATGTGCTTCAAAAGAAAATAATTTGATGGTTTGAATATCAAAGGATGCAGGGAGGCCTTTGAGAAAATTGATGAAACCTCAACTCTTTTGGTAAAAATTATCCTCATTAGGGCTGCACACTAAAGGGTATCATGTCATACATATGATTATGTAATTTCTTTGGAAAAGGCACTCAAAAATTATTTGTTAATTTTAATTACCAAAGAATTATAGTAGAGTCTATGTTTTATAAGAAATATAAAATTAACTTATTTCAATACATTTTAGGTTTAGTTTTTCAAGATAAATTCCCAACTTTTCTAGGAAATTTTGGTTCCTATTTTTAGTTTTCTTTTCTGCTACCATTTTTTTTTTCCATTTGTTATTAGGGTCATATATGTGTATGTGTGTGTGTGTGCGCGTGTATGTATATGTATATGCATATGTATATGTATATGTATGTGTGTGTGTGTGTATGTGTATATATATATATATATATATATATATATATATATATATATATATATTTTTTTTTTTTTTTTTTCTTCCTTTTAGGCCCAGTGAGCCCTTGGGACCATACTCCTTATCTAGAGATTTTGGGAACTGAAGTGTCCAGGGGGTCAGCGAAGGCAGGAAACACCCATCTAAGGCCCAGAAGGCTTCCCTGGTCTCTTTGGGGTGAGTTATTTTATGTGACCTGCCAAATGAACTTTAGAAAACTCAAGAGTGTGGTAAGGCATGGCGGTGAAGGCAACAGCCTGTCTATCTCATTCTCTTTTCATAGTTTACTTCTGTGTGACCTCAGCCAGGAGACATCACTTTGAGCCTTTTCCCTTCTGCAAAGAGGGAACGATAGCATTTGCCCTGAAGGAGCGTCATGAGGACTGAATGAGATTACAGACATTTAAGAATGCTGATCAATGTTTGCCTAACAGACATTCAAAACACAGAGCTGTCATCATTTCTGATACAGCCATGGTGACCAGTATTCAATGGGATATTTCCCTTGCTGCCTCATCTCTAACTTTTCTTGTCTTGAGCTTATTTGTGTACATTCTGGAACTTTCCCTCCAGATTTCCCGGAGTCCTCTGCTTGGCCCACAAGACTCACCTTCTAGAAGATAGTGTTTTGTATCTAAGTTTTATCCTTCTAACGGGCAGTGTGGAGGAAGACCTGCTTTGTAATCCCACACTAACTTGAGCTCACTAAAGGGATGGCGGGGACGGCAGGAGGGTCCAGTGTTGAATGCCAGCACAGGGATGCAGGCAGGAACTCTGCTGCCTTCTGACTTGTCATGTTAACACTCCACAAGTTGACTTCTTTTCAGTCTTTTAAACAACCACAGCACCAGCATGTCCAGAATGAATAGAATGTCTAGAAGTAAAATCAACCCAGCAATGTTAATTTTGTCATCTGTGGAACTAACCTGAGGACAACTATGAGCTAATTAGTTTGTAGAGACGGAAAAGGTTTCAGCTAAATCTGAGTAGCTTGCCTGAGGTCACACACACAGGCAGAGTTGGAGGGGGATTTAAACCCTGCAGTCACCTCCAGCACCCTTGCTTAGGTGCAACCACAAAGCTCTACTGCTGTCAGCCCAGTGAGGGCACCCTGGGAAGCACCTTGAGGTTCTATCCCTGGTGGACTGTGTATGATAATATTTATTTTAAAAGTTGCATTGCTAATATCATTTTTACCACTTAATTGGTCCCTGAGAGAAGGAAGGCAGAAATAATCCCATTTTAATAGTGAGTTTGTGAGATTTATCCAAGGTCTCCTATTTAAATAGCAGGAGAGTTAGGACTATAATGAAATACTCTGAACTCGTTCCCTGTTGAAATGTTATTTTTTAATCCTCACATGAGGATATATTTTTCATTGATTCTAAAGAGAGAGGAAGGAAGAGGGAGAGGGAAACATCAATGTGTATCAATTGGTTGCCTCCTGTATGCACTCCTACCAGGGAGCAAACTCACAACCTGGGTAGGTGCCCTGACTGGAAATCGAACCCGTGACCCTTTGGTGCACAGGCTGGCACTCAACCAACTGTGTCCCACTGGCAAGGGCTCACTGTTGAAATGTTTTTTGTTGTTGACATTTCCCAGTTCTCTTAGCGCACATTGTTATGGCTCAGGGTCTTCATGCTGTGTTTCTGGGCTCCCAGCTGTGAGGTGGTATACCTTGAGAACAGACAGGTGGTGAGGAGGAGCTCTGTCCTATGGGGATGCATCTCCTCAGCTCCAGAGAGCCCCACCCGTCACTTTATCATTACCGAGACCCTGCTGATGCATGCGCAGCTAGGGTGAGAGTATATGCATATAACAGAAATCAGTCAGAGGCCAGTTTTCCCGATCGAAAAGGGAATTGCGTTTCTAGGCATGTGGGCAAAGAAAGGTTGATTAAGCATAAAACATTTCCGCAAATGGGGTAGCATCAAGGAGAACTCAATGCCTGCACGCTCTGAGAAGGAATTCTCTGGCCTTCAACACCCCGAGTGCCGTTCTCCTGATAATCTCATCTCACTGCCTATCTTGTTACAGGATTGCTGATTTGAACAACTCAGAGGCACTTACTTGACCCATTATCTGATATGTCACAAGATTCTGAAGTTTCCAAAACAGATGTGAAATGTGAAATCATTTAGAAGGCAATGGGGTGGTTCATGTCTATATTTGGTCATGTCTCTGGATGTTGAAAGAGACCAATAGTTTCTTTTAAAGACGGAGCCCTTGAGTACTGAACGCTGCTATGTCTGGGTAACTGACTAGCTTTTGTGGCCGAGGGCAGTGATTGGGAGGAAAACTCAGTAAATTAGTACTTGATGTTGGCATAACTAACCTATTCACCAGACAGTACGTGGAGAATCCAGAGGGTGAACACCATGAGAGATGATCCAAAGCCATTCTGCAGAGGAGATACTTGTCTGGCCAAGGGTTATATGAGGGAGTGAGGGACAGTGTTATACTTTGACTGTAGACCTCCAGTTTCTAAAATCTGGCATTTAAAAAATTCTATCATATTAATCCTTCTCATACTTACTCTCATCATATTTACTTTTTATCATTACTTTCTTAAGATTCTTTTCATATTTTCTTTCATCATTTGCTCCTTTTGTTCCAGCATATTTTGATTGCTTTTATTTATTTATTTTTACCTTAAATGCCATGGTTTTGATTATTTTCCAGGTCTATGAACCCCATTACTCACCAGTTCCCAGCACAGTGATAAATATGTGGCTGTGCCCCAAAGATATATTTTTATTGATCTATTCATTGGTTACCTGGTTCCTTTGTTACTCTTGTCCTTGTGTTTGGCTTTCTGAAATCACCACTCATATATCCACCTAATAATTCAATAAACATTAGTTGAGTGCCTACTGAGAATATGGACATTAATCTCATACCTTCTGATCAAGTACAGACAGTAGGTAGAAAATGATGCAAGTCTCAGGGGGTGAACTTATGTTTTGGTGAATTAGAAGAGGATACACTAAGGATATTTTTGTCCCATACCTATTTGGAATTCTTATGTTTTTGCCCCACATTTTCTTTTTTTCAATTACAGTTTACAGTCACTATTATTCTGTATTAGTTTCAGATGTACAGCATAGTGTAGACAATCATGGACTTTACAGAGTGGTCCCCCAATGTTTCAGGTACCCACCCGGCCCCATACATAGTTATTATGATATTACTGACTATATTCCCTATGCTGTAATTTACATCTCTGCGACTATTCTGCAGCTACCAATTTGTACCGCTTAATCCCTTCACTGTTCCACCCAACCCCGTCTCCCCCTCCCCGCAACTGTCAGTCTGTTCTCTGTATCTATGAGTCTGTTTCTATTATTTTTATCTTATTCTTTGGATTCCACATATAAGTGAAATCACACGGTATTTGTAAAGGGCTATAAATGAAAACGAATGTAAATTGTACTTTGACACTGTATTAGTCAGGGTTTTCCAGAGAAGAAGAGAAACAGAAGTGTGTGTGTGTGTGTGTGTGTGTGTGTGTGTGTGAGAAAGAGAGAGAGCGAGAGAGAGAAAGAGAGAGAAAGATTTTAAGGAGTTGGTAATTCTGGAGGTTTGGTGAGTCCAAAAATCTACAGGGTAGACCAGTAGTCTGGAGACTCATAGAAGAGATGCAGTTCATGTCCAAAGGCAGTCTACTGGCAGAATTCCTTCTTGCTCGAGGGACCGCAGTCTTTTTTTTTTTTTTAAATTAAGAGCTTTAACTGATTGAGCAAGGCTCACCACATTATAGAGGACAATCTCCTTTACTCAAAGTCCACCAATTGTAATGCTGATCCAGTCCATTAAAGACCTTCACAGAAACATCCAAAATGTTTGACAAAGTAAGTAGGCACCATGGTTCAGCCAAGCTGACACATACAATTCACCATCACAGGCATCTGTGAACTGCAGACTCCTTGCAGGGGACAGATTTGAATCCCAGGAAGGAAAGCCACTCTTTATTCTTCCCTCACTCTTGTCACCAGCTCCCTACTCGGCCAGCAAGAAGGAATAGTGAAAACACACACCATGAGAGTGAGTGTGTAAACTGTGCATTTAAATGCTTCAATGCAATTCAGTAAAGTGAAGGAAACGGAATGTTATTTATTCATGTTTTAATATGGATACATCTCAAATAGAATAGCGAGTCAGGGAGAGAGAGGAAGGAGAAGGAAAGAGAGGGAGAGAGGGAACAGCTTGCAGAAAGAGACAGAGTATGATAACATTTATGCAAAATTTTAAAACACAGAAAGTTTAAGTTTGTAGATAACGAGAAGAAAAGCTTGTATATGAATGAAAGCCCCACACTCCAGAGAGTTAATACCTCTGGGAAAGCAGGAGGGTGAATGAACGGAAGAGGTCGGTACTCAGGAGCTGTAATCGCAGCTGGGATGTTCCCTTTCTGTTCCCAGTGGGCCTGCCACAAGGCGAAACAGTGAGTTTTGACACAGTGTGTGAGCTTGCGAGGATGTTAGTATTATTATTTGGTATGCGTGTTGATGTACTTGAAATGTTTGATAGTTAAAGCATCTCCTCTTTCTCTCAAGAGTCCCTGGCTCGGTAGACTGTCCGAACCTCTCTCCACCACTGCTTTCGTCACCAAGGCCTCAGTCACACACAAGAGTTATGGTATCTGTTCATGGTGGGTGGGGACATGAGCTGGAGTCCTTCCTCGGAGGAAAATTCCATCGGGCCTCTGTGTGCTAATCTCTGCGCCTGGGCCCAGGCTATTGAGTGCTCAGCAATCAAACTTGAATATCTCAACAGAGAAACACTGTGTAAATGCTCTGAGGAATACACTAGGAAAACATAAGTAGCTGACCTATGTCTCTTCATTCTGAACCTTCTGAAGGCCCAGCCAAATGGCCACTGTGTATCAGGAAGGAAGCCTTATTTTTATGTAGAAAGCAGAGTATTGTAAAGTACTGAAACAACCAACTAAGCCAGGGTGTTTGTCAGCCCTAACCCCACTAGTCACAATTCCATGCGTGTGGAATTATGGGAGTTACATACAGGGTGGGGCCCAAGTAGGTTTACAGTTGTGAGTATGAGAAACACAGATTTATTCTTCTTTTTTGTTTTGTTAATCCTCACCCCAAGATATTTTCCATTGATTTTTCTTTAGATAGATTGGAAGGGAGAGAGAGAAAGAGTGGGGGAGAGAGGGAGAAAGGGAGGGAGAGAGCGAGAGAAACATCGATGTGGGAGAGACACATCCTTTGGATGCCTCCCGCCCGACCCCAACTGGAGAAGGGGATCGCACCTGCAACCCAGGTATGTGCCCTTGACCGGAAATCTAACCCAAGACCTTTAGGTCCTTGGGCTGATGCTCTAACTGCTGAGCCAAACCAGCCTAGGGCCAGATCTATTCGTGTATTATTTATTTTTTATTAATTGTTATATTATTTTCCACAGGAACAACTCTAAACCTATTTTTGCTCCACCCTGTAGTTAACAAAAGTTCAGAAATATACCATCATCTTTGTAATGTTCATCTTTGTAAGAATGCTGAATCGTGAATTGATCTCTCATAAAGTAGATTTAGAAAGAAAACACTACATTGGAAGGTTCAAAAGGGATTTTGTTTTTGTTTCAGTACAATCTGCAAATTTCAGTTTATTGCTCACATAAAACAAACACGTTTGCACGATGAGAGCATTGTAGCGAGTCTGATGAAAGGTGGTCAAGGCACGGGCCAGGTGGAGGCAGTGCAGGTGGTGAGCCGTGGTCGCCTTCAGTGGCACTCTGAAGGTGAGGCATGGGATTAGCTGATGGACCGAAGGGTGGGTGAGAACAGTCAGAATTTTCTGTGAGATTTCCAGCCTGAGCTATCAGAGTGTTGGAGTTGCTATCAACTGATGTGAGAAAGAGTCCGGGGTGAGCAGGCTGGGCAGGAGGGGGCCGGGAGCTCACTTCTGGATGTGCCGAGAGGAGAGGTCTGTTATATATCCCAGTGGAGGTGTCAACTAGGCAGGTGGAAGGACAGGTATTGAAGACCATGAATATGGGCAGACATTTCAAGGAGTTGCCTTGCAAAGGAGAGCAGAGAAATGAGGCTGAGGCTCACAGAAATGAGATCAAGAGGGAAAAAAATTATAATTGGGGAAAAATAGCAGCAGGTTTGTATAAAGATGGGAACGAGCATAGTGAATAATGATACTGGGCAGCCAGTGGGAGGCCAGACATGCAGGCCCTCCTAGGACATTCTAAGAAATTGGGTTATGCTACAGCAGTGGGAAACCACTGAGATTTTAAGTGAACCGGTTTGACAGAATGAAATTTACATTCTGAATGGATCCCTCTGGCTGCAGTGAACAAAATGAAGTGAACACTAGCCAAAGGAGTTGCAGCAGAATGTTACATATGTGCCTAGCGATGTGCTAGCCTTTTCATGTGTGTTGACTGCTCACGAGTTAACGCGTGTTTTCATGCCCAGACGTTGTTGACCGCTCACGAGTTAACTTGTAAAGAAGTTTCTCGGTTTGTTGATATTGATGGGACAAACGGAAAAGTCACATTGGAGAGATTACTGGTCAATGGACCCTTTGGTTGAAGCTCCAATATTTCCTAAAACTATGAGCAGAATGAGGTTCGAGCAAATTCTTACATTTTTCCATCTTAGTGATAATTCACAAAATACATCTAATGAAGACAGACTGCATAGAATTAGGCCTCTTTTGGATTACTTTCTTCCAAGATTTCAGTGTTTATATGGACCTAAGCAGGAGTTATCCCTAGATGAAAGCGCAGCGAAACCAGATATATTTGCAAAACATGTTGTGTACCATTACACGTAGGTGATTGCTATACAGTCTACCACACCAAAAAAATTACTAAAATATATGTATAAAATACATGTAGCAGATATGTAAAAAGTTTCCTTTAAATTCATTATGTATAAATAAAGTATACTGAAGTTTATTTAGATTGTTTCACTTTCATACTCAATTACGAGAAAATAGCCAGTGACATGAAATGACTTCTGCGTAAAATTGCCGGTCAACAATGTGTTAACTCTTAATCACAACAAAAATTCAGGTGAATGACATTTTTACACACCTTTTACAGGTGAGGGTGCCGAAGAGAGTGGGTCAGTGTTTTCCCCAGAGTCATCCCACAGCTAGTAAACCAGTGACAGAGCCAGAGTAAGAACCCACGCCGTTCACTTTCAGTATCCTGGTCTTTTTTGCCTCTCTATGCTATCGCTCTTAGAAACTGCCTGGCCCAGCTCCTCAGGTAAACTGAGTTTGAGGTATTCAGAAGCAGTAGCTTGCAAATAGAATCCTAGTTTAAATACACTAGGGGGTGGTTGCTATTTGAAGCCCTATTCTGGGAAATCCTTTGTAGAGTGGAGAATCCTTTTGTAAAGCAAATAATCCACTTTCCTTTGGCTGTGGAGCAAATGCTGTTCTTCAAACATCAGGTGTACCTACAAAACTAAAAAGTGCCCAAGGATGTTCTAATTATTCAGGGAGAGTTGCTGTGGCGACTTGACATGGAGAGATCTCGGAAGAGAAGGCTGCCAGAGCACCAGGAGAGTCAGTCCTTGCTTCTGTGTGCTGGAGGGTTCACCAGCTTGTAGGTGGACTTGATGTTACAGTTCAAAGCTTCCCATTTCACCACTCAGGGCGCTTAGAATCCACTCTGTGACTCTGTGAGCCATTGTGGAGGACACAATGCTACTGTTTGCCAATACTTCTTTCTCCATCACAGAACTGTTCCTCCGCCATCCCATCCCCATCATGGGATTCTGATGAGACTGTCAGTCACAAGGCTTCACCTGCCCTCTTGTCCCTAAATTGGGCACATGAGTAGGTCTAGTCAATTCGAGCCTCCCTAGATGTTCATCTGAGCTATTTTTTCCCTCTGGATTATGAGCAATAAGTATTAAGTACACTGGGGGCTGCAGGTGCCCACATGTGTCCACATAGAGAGAGACAGTATGAGAATAAATTCAGGCAAGGGCAAATAGAATGAAAATATTGAGAATAATTAAGCAAAGAGCCCTGGTGACATTGTCTATACCTGGATCCAGCACCACTGTCTCCTTAGGGGTAATCCAGTTATATTAAACAATAAATGCCATTTGTTCTATGCCTCAGGTTCTCACCTCTAAAAGGAAGATAATAATACTACCTACTTCATAGCATGTAGCAAGGATTATATTAAATAATGTGTGTAACGTACTTAAAGTGGTGCCTGGTACATATCTGTTAACTATTGCTACATAACAAGCTACCCCAAAGTTCATGCCTTAAAGTAATCCTCAATTAAGCTCACAATTCAGTGGCTTGGCCATTTGGGCTGGGTTCTGCTGGGTGGTTATTCTGATCTGAGCTCTGCTCACTCTAGCTTCTGTGGTCAGTTTCCGAGATGGTTCCATTTGTCCCCATGTGGTCCCACATTCTCCAACAGGCTTGCCCATACCCTTTTCCCCCGTGGTGGCTGGACAGAGCACCAAGAAGAGGAGTGGAAGCATGCAAGTCCTCTTGAGATGCAGGCTCGAAACTGGTACACTGTCTCTCTGGCTGTAGTCTACAGAGCAAAGCATCACGAGGCCAGCCCAGATCTATGAAGTGGGGAAGTTGACTCTACTTTTCTGTGGGAGGGGCTGCAGTCACATTGCAAAGAGTCAGAATAGAGGAGGGCTGTGACTGATTATGGCCACTTTTTCAATCCACTAGATTAAGTGTTTAATAAATCTTGCCATATGTTGCTGCTAGTTTTATTAGTATTGCCTAAATTAGTTTAATTTACCCTCTGTTTATTGCTATAGATCATGTCTGTTAGACTTTTGTAAAGATTATTAATAATAGCTTGGCTAGCACCTAAATTTCTTTCTTGGACTTCTCATTGAAACCCAGATATAGTTTGCCTTCTAGAAATGTCCCAAATGATACCCCGTTTCTCATTAGCAGAGTACCGCAAAAGTGAAGGACTATAATCCCTCATGTTGTAATATTTTATCTGCTCAGCAAGACCTTGGAAATTACCAGCTTTAATGATCGACTTTACACAATCCATTATTTGTGTGTTTCTCCTCAATGCTTTTTATTTTGTAATTATTTGTATTTCTTCTTGGGTGGTTCATCTTTAATTGCTTTAGATTTGAGGGGGAAATATTGAGATTATGCAGTTATTCTTATGAGACCACAATATTTATTCTTTTCAGGAATAAATACATTGTAGATTTTCATGCTTATTAATTTTTGATTATAGAGACTATCATATTATGCAAGGTGTGCAGTGAATACATTTAAATTCATTACTTAAGCAAATTCCATCAGGAGTGTTAATACTGATTTCATGATTTTCATTATTATGTCACTAAATGTATTGCCAAATTTCAGTTTCTTCTGTTTCTAAATCCGCCTGAGGATTAGCATAAGCTTTTGCCTCTATTATTGTAAAGACAAGTAATGTGAAAAGGATAGGGATTTTTTTGTAGGGAGGTGGTGGTTTTATTACAGAGTTATAGGGGTCTATATCAATATAGCAAAAGCCAACGTAAGCCCTGCAATTTCCCTCAGTAATTAGAAGGAAATCAACATCATTATCAGCCAATGGAAAAAGTGTACTACTGTGTGTTTATAAGGTATGGCACTATTATCATTTATTATTAGCAGAACCTCTCCTCTTTTTTTTTTTTTTTTTTAAAACAAAACTACCTTTTGTTTATATTGGATCGAATATCAATGTTAGTAGTAACATTGTAGTTATAGTTGATAGTTGAGCACCAACTCTGCATATTGTCCTACGTGTTAATGTGCTAAATACTGGATTACAAATTATTCTAGCAATCAGTGGCTTAAAGAATAATAATTTATAATCTCTTACAAGTATGTGGGTCAGGCGTTCTGGAGCAGCGTGGCTGTGCAGTTCTGGCTCAGGTATCTCATGAGGTTGTAGTTAGATGTCAGCCAGAATCGCAGCCATCGGAAGATTTGACTGGGGCTGGAGGATTCAGTTCCAGTTCGGCTCATTCACATGAATGATGAGTTGGTGCTGGGTGTTGGTGGGAGGCCTCTCTTCTGCTCCACATGGGTCTTTCTATAGGACAGTTTTCTTGAGTGTCCTCTTGACACGGTGGCTAGCATGGTGAGCAACCCAAGAGACTTAAGGCAGAGGCCACAGTGCCTTTTACGACCTCACCTCAGTAGCTACACATCATCACTTCTGTATTCTATTTGTCACACATGCCATCCCTGATTCCATGTGGAAGGCATGAACACCTGAAAACAAGGGTCATTGGTCACCATCTTGGAGGTTGGCCACCACAAACTGTTATTAAGTGACAATAGAATATCTACTAAGGCCAACTTTATCAATCATCAGAGGTTGGGTACATTTTTATAATATATCTACTAGGTGTGTCCTGTCTCATATGTAATTAGCAACTTATGTCTTAAGAACCTGTGCATGCCTGTGGTTGAGTCCTATACTATAATAATAGCACTCTAATTATCTTCTCCAGAAGAATCCAGACCTTTTCTGATGCTCTTCCCATAGTCACAGGATCTGTCACACAAGTAACCTTTTTAGAACCTTATGAAAGTTATAGAATACTTTTCAAGAAAATTATATTCACACATGATTTTACTTAGCATTTTAGTAGATTTAGAAATAGCCTTTCCCATCAAGTGAATTGATACTTATTAGAGTGACTTAAGATCTCTTCCAGTAGAGGTTAATTGTCAGTCTATATAGTAATTAGGGAAAAAATTTGTGCAAGACCCAAAACATATCTGTGTGGTATGATCTCTAAACCTCTAAAAGTATTTCCCTAAAGAATTCTGACCTTTAATGTCAATCTCTCAAAAATAGAATCATTGTCACTCTGAAATTCTCAAATGAAATTTCTCATATATTTTATGGCCTTCCTCCTATCCCATGTTCTTTGGAATAACTCATTTTCTAAGTCCCCTGCTTTGCTTTCAGCTTGCACACATTTCTCTCATTTCTCCTTTCTCTTCCAGCTTTTCATTACGTAGATCAACTGAACCTTTCTTATAAGGGACTTTCTACACCTACCTCCCTCTTAATCTTACATCTTTCTGCCCATTCTCTGATTATGCATTAACAAATCCAAACAACCATCTGGCACTGCTGGTCTCCCCTGGACAGCGGAGGTTTCCCAGGTGTGAGGTGAGAGAAAGAGAGCTGAGGGTGAAACAGCATTCACTTTATCCATTCCGGTGGAGGGGAGGTGCTAAGAACCTTGATACTTTAACATTTTTGGCCTCTTCATACTTTCATTCAGCAGCAATTGATCTGACGTGAAAACACTTTCAGCTTTGAGAGTCCTGCCTCTATGAGTCCCCTGAAGGGTAACCAAATTGCATGACCAAGTGTGGTCTGGATTCTCCTGTTTATCTTGATAAATTATCATTCCAAGTGCTCCTTGCTGTATTCTTATTATATTACATGGATTTCTGTCATAGTTAAAATGTGACAGCAAATGAACAACACGACGTTGATTTTGACTCGTGGTACACGTTAAAATCTCCATTAATTGGGCAACTTCGGGAATGGGAAATGGCACAATGCCTCCCTCAATTGTGTGATACCTACCAAGGGCTGGGTTAATTGCTTCATTGTATTTTGAGGTTAACTTGATATGGTTTTTTATTTTCTCATCCCCCAGTTCTTTAAGGTTAAGGGAGAAGTTTGGCAACATTGGGAAAGTAGAGAAAGTTCTGGGGTAAGCAGAATTCCAAGATGGCTTCCAAGGTCCCCACCCCTGTGTAGTCCCCAAACTGTGACCCTGATGGATGACACACCATCACTAGATTATTTAGGTGGCTTAGATGGCTTTGAGAAAGGGAGGATATCCTGGGCAGACTTGACCTAGTTAGTGAGTCCTTGAAAGAGTCCTTGAAAGGCTCTTCCCAGAGATAGAGATTTGAAATACAAAAGGCGCTTATGTAGGGAGAGGCTCCATTGCTGGCTTTGAAGATAAAGGGGGCCACATAGTAAGGACTTGAGGGTGGCCTCTAGGAACTATGAGTATCCTCTGGCTGGCAGCCCACAAGGAAATGGAGACCTCACTCCTACAACCACAATAAACTAAATTCGGCCACAACCCTCTGAGCTTGGAAGAGATCTTGAGCTTCAGCTGAGAACGCTGCCGGCCAACACCCTGATTTTGTGAGAACCCGAGCAGAGCACCTAGCCACGCCGTGCCCCAACTCTCTGACCTACAGGACTACGAGATAATAGATGAGCATTATTTTAAGCCACTGAGTTTGCAATGATTTGTGAGGCAGCCACAGAAAATAAATACAAGTCATCACCTGTTTGGCACCTGGGAGGTGAGACAGCAGGAGAGGCGACACGTCAGCAGAGCTCCAGCTCGGGGATCCTGGACCTGGGTGTGTGCTCCAGTTCTCCCCAATGACGAGCTATGTGATTTTCACAATATGTCCCATCTCTTGGCGCCTCTGTTTTCTCACCTACAAAAAGGAGAACATCACTATTTCTCATAGAATTGTTGAGAGGCTGATATGAGGTAATGAATATAAAGAACTAAGAATGGTGGATGGCACGTGTAAGAGCTACATATGTATTAGCTATTATTACTCTGATAAGAGTTACTAGAACATTGCTTTTGAGAGCTGGCGAATCAGAGTGATTATGAAACAACCAATAATTGTGCAATTTGGGCAATTAACAATATATTTTTATATTTTATCTCATTTCATCATGACTACCTTGTGAGGAGGATAGTAACATCATTTCTTATAAAACTTTTTACTTGAAATAAGGATAGACTCACAAGAAGTTGCAAAAATAGTGCAGAGAGGTCCCGTGTACCTTTCACTCGGCTTGTAATGGCATTTTAAAGGTCTATAGTACAACATCTAAACCAGATGTGACCTTGGAGCAGTGCTGGTAATTAGATGAGGGACCTTATTCACATGTCTCCATTACACACTTCACTTCGCAGATGAGAAAACTGAGGCTTGTTTCACTTGCTGATTTCAGGTTCCCCTTGAAAACTGTGGTCAAATGACATGGATTTATATTATAAATGATTTGTCTCCATTGCCTATTGGCACCCAGTGGCAGATTAGGGAAAAAATGTACCATTTGTATGCGCATCCTGACCGATTAAGATCCAACTTTATTTTTAGTTACGAAATTTTGTTTTTACCAGAAACTTTTATTTTTCTACATAAAAAGAAAGATGACATGGCAGATAGAGACCGAAGGCCCGTTGACACGTGTTGACCACAACACCACAGGCATGTGCGCGACAACTGTGCCCCTCGAACCGAATCCCCACGGCGTGAAGATCCGCGAAATAGGCTCTTCTTTTTATTTTTAAGATTTTTTTTCTTTATTGATTTTAGAGAGAGAGGAAGGGAGAGGGAGAGAGAGATAGAAACATCAATGAGAGAACATCGATTGGCTGCCTCCTGCATGCCCCCCACTGGGGACCAGGCCCACAACCCGGGCATGTGCCCTGACCGGGAATCGAACTGGCGACCTCTTGGTGCATGAGTCGATGCTCAGCCACTGAGCCACACCGGCCGGGCAGAAATAGTCTCTTCTTTTCTTTCAGTTACCAGTAGAGGAAAGGGTTCTCACATGAAAAAAAGCCGAAAGTAACCTAGAAAGCAGCAGCCCCTCAGGATATAGGTAAATTGGCTTCACCTTCACAGTTGAAGAGTCTGTGGGGGTTTTCAGGATTTTAGTGACTTCCTCATAGGAACTATCTCTTGTCCCTTGTTTGCCTCCAGGGAGTCCATTCCCACACGTGTTTCCTTCTGTGCTTCTCCGTATAATTGGATACCGAGCTCCTTGGGTTCCATGAACACTCTAGCTGCCTCACGTCTCTTCAGAACTTTCATAGAAGGTTTTGGAGAGCCAGTGGAGAGGTGTACACTCCACTCTGCACGGACAGCTGTCATCTTGGACACTAGGATCTAGGTCACTTTCCAAAATGCCGTGGCGCCCACTCTCCGCCAGGCGGCCCTCTCAGCACGCCTCTCACCCCGGCCTCACAACTCCTGCTCCCCACTTTCTCTTCTTCTGACTCATTTCTCCTGCCCTTAGGAGAAAAACTAGTTCTGCCCTTTTCTTTTGCCCTTCTCAGCCATCCTGCCCCACCGGCTCAAGTCTTTATAAATCCTTTCTCCAACCGTTTTAATTTTCTCCCCAAGGCGATGTCTGGTAGCAGGTGTTAAGATGAATGTCAGTTTGCTATTAATTACGATTAATTTTATGATACATTAATTATTCATTTAGCTTTCTAACACTTTTTGTTATTGTGAATTAATGGAAGCTCCTGGAGGTCCTTCGTTCCTTTTCCATTTTTCTTTGTTTTCTTACCAGAATACTCTAGATCAGGGCTACTACAGACAATGTACCTTCCATGCCTGAAGGAACCAATTCTGGATGCGTTTTCAAGCTCTGTCCTTGCGTCTAAGAGCTACACTTACTTCGCCCTCAGGAAAGGCCGAGCGCAACCTTGGCACACCCTGTCGCAACGGTTGCCAGGCCAGTTTGGAACCACAAAGTTAAAGGGGTCACCACTGACAGATTGCCAAGGAAGGATTTATCTGAGAATCCCGTCAGCATCAATCTGAGATGTTAAATGTATTCATGGAAGAAACTATGCATTGCGGCTAACAGGCTGGATAGGTGCAGCTCTTGAGAAGCCCTAAAATAGACATCCTCCTACCTCCCCTAGCTCCCTGCCGACTTCTGGGTGGTGCCATCGGCTGGTGCCCTGGAGAGAAGGTTGTAGTGTGAACTGGCTCCTTGTACCACAGTGTCCGTCAGGGCCCCAAGAGCAGTGACTTCAACGGGCTCCAGAGACACGCCGCCTCTCTCAGCCTGTTGGCAGCACGGTGCTGTCTGGACAGCGGCTGGGCACCGACCCTTTCAGTCCAACCACCAATTCTGGGAAACGACCTTCCTTTCCTCCTAACACCCTTTTTAGCTAAATCTGGTGCGTCACCGAGAGTGGGTGGGGTGCCTATGCTGGTGTGTCTCGTGCCACCTCTTGTCAGTTCAGCGTCATCAGGTTTGATGGGGGCTGAGGCTGGGGCGGGCAGGGCCTCCCCGCTGATTATAGTGACAGGCAGTCAAATGTGATTAGAGTTGGACGAACCCTGGGCGTCATTCCCTATCTGAAGAGATTAAAAAAATGAAATGTAACTTTAAGACCACATCTGGGGAAAGAAACTGGATCATATTCAGGCCCAGATGGGTCAGCTGTCCCTGTGGGTGGTGGGGGGGCTCGTGCGATGGCCCTGGACAGCCCGTATCTGTGAGGGGCTGGTGGGAATGAATCTGAGATGGTTTGCAAGTGACGGTTTTCCTCCCCTCCGCTCTCCATGTCTCAGGCAAACACACATTATTCATTCATTCCTCACTCATGGATTCATTCAACCTTTTCAACACTGCCCTGCAGTAGACACCAGAGCTACAACACTGAAGGGCACAGGCGTGGTCCCTGTCCTCTTGTTACGTGTTGTCGAGGCTGGAAGACAGACTCAGAGCTGCAGAGTCAGAAAGCAGGACGGAAGTGCAGGGACGGAGCTAATGCCCAGTCAATTGCGGGGCTCATGGGAAGAGCATGTAACACAGCCTGTGGAGGCTCCCTGGGGTTACTGAGTTTTAAAAGTCAAGGGGTCAAGCCGGAGGACTGGAGGAGGGGGTGGGAGGAAGGGAAGGACAAGGAAGGATCTTCCAGGTGGAGGGCACAGCCGGAGCAGAGGCTCAGCCAGGAGGACCCTCATGGTGCACTGGGAGCTCCTGCAAGAAGCAGACCGGTGGGGGAGGGGCACTCAGCAAGTGCAGGAAGCGGGCCATGCAGGGCCTGGTAGGTCACCCTCCAAAGTGTGGACTTGACCTCAAAGGCTTTGGGGAGTCGCAACAGGTATTCCCATGTCTTACCCCAGCTGGCTCCCTCCAACATCACTGGTGCTAAGACGTTTCCATTGGTTGAAGGCTGCCGACATCACCTGTTGTTTAAGGATTTCAATCTTGCTGTATAAAATCCCTGGGCGAGCCAGGCCTGTGGGTTTGCTGCTGCTTTTCTCATTTCACTGCTGGACTTTGAGAGCCCACTTTACTTAGCATCGCCCACAGAGCCCCAGGCAGACGTCTGCCGGCTCTAAGCTCCAGTTATTGTTCTGGAAAGCAACAGGCTCACCTTCTTTAGCTCTCAGTTGTTGTTTTTTCTCCCTAGGATAGCATCTGGAAAGTAAGACATGCCAAAGATTCCTGCCCTATATCCTAGCTTCTGTAAAAAATGCAGGGCCCCGGCTGGTGTGGCTCAGTTGGTTGCGTGTCGTCCCGTGAATCAGGAGGTTGCTCGTTCAATTCCCGGTGAAGTCACATGCCTGGGTTGTGGGTTCCATCCCACGCAGGGGGCGTGCAGGAGGCAGCCGATCGATACTGAGCTCTCACATCAATGTTTCTATCTCTCGCTCCCTCTCCCTTCCTCTCTCTCTAAAAATCGATAAACGATTCTTTTAAAAAAATGCAGGAACTTTTAACATCATTCTGACAATATAGGATAACCTTTTAGTTTATACCAACTTTCTCTGCCAACATTGTTGGAAATGAAAATCAATATTTTTTTTAAAAAAAACCTTTTTGCACATATACCTTTATTTTTACCATGACTGTTAATCATGTTTCTAACTGTGGAATATGTCATGAAGTCATATTCCTTATGCAACAGACCAACATGATGCGGGAATAAAATAAAATGAAAACTAAGAGCAAGTTCTCTTTGTCCCTGGGTGGTGTCCTGATGCTTTTCATGCTGGAAAATAAAATGGACCAATGTTTATTGAGCACGTACTATATGCCAGGCATTGTGCTGGGTGTTTTCACATGTGATCTTATGTCACCCTCCTAATCACACTGTGATTAGCTAATCATTATTTTCCATTTGTATATATAATACATCAGAGGATCAGAAAGGTCAGGTGAAGTCTCCAAGGAGCAATAGCTAGTGAGTAATGAAGGTGGATTGAACTCAGGTCAGTCTTACTTCCTAAGCAGTGTAAGGGGAGAGCCTATGGGTGGGGCAGGAGATGGGAGCTGGTGGGGTAACTTCAGGGATGTTGGCAGGAAAATCAATACAGCATCTAGTACATGAATGAACAATGGTTCCATCCCTTGTATGAACCTTGGTCAATTAGTCGTGGCCATCTGGAGAACTTGGTTAGGAAACAGTGCTGAGATTGATTAGCTAGACACGGCATGGTGGAGATAGGGGCTACTCAAACGCCATCAGTATTTGACATCTTAGTTTATGGATAGGAAGGGTGATCACAGTGGTACTATGGGGGTTGGGGGAGTGTGTGGTGAGAGCCAGGGGACTGCTGTCAGAAGACCTGGCTAGACTCTCCCTGTGAGGTGAAGGGGCTGGGAGAGTGGCCTTTTAGGGTTGCACCTGCCAATTCCTCAAAACCTATTGATGCACCAAAGGGCAAAGTGCTTACAAATGACCCAAAAAGTATCTTCATATGGACATTTTTGTGGAGAACATATTTTAAGAGAACATGCCTTTCAGTGCTCTGTGCTCGATGGAATTAGGTAATAAGCATCCAGCCCAATCTGGCTTAATGTAGAAAGCATAATAATGAATCCAAACATATACCCCCCCCCCAATCCTCTAATAACAATTTGTGAGCCCCATTGTTATTTATCTACTGAGCACCTTTTCCTCTTCTTCTTAACCATGTGTGTGGGGGAGAGATTCTGCAAACAGGCTCGGAAGGCACAGTCAGAATGCTAATAGAGCCATCGAGCCCAGAGGCTGCCTTCTTGAAATCCGACTGAGCAAGGTGAGCCTTGAAGCTCATTCCTTGTACCTCCCCCTACATGATTGAATTAACATTGTATCTGCCCTGTGTCTCAAGTCCAGGCTTTGGCACAGTTCCCTGCAGGGCGAGGAAGGACCTTAATTACAGAACAGATGCACTTACCTCCGCCTGCTATATTCTGATGTCACCACCTCTGAGCTCCAGAGAGAGGTCGGGTGAATTCTAGGATGTCATGAGTCTCAAATCGAATATTTTAATTTAGAGACTCAGGAAGTTGCTCCATTAATTAAGACTGGCTGTACTTGCAGCCTTTGCTGGGGCACAGCCAGGAGCTTTGATTCATTTCGTTTCTTACTGACCCCGTCACACTGGGGAGACGGCCAATACTTCAGTGGGTGGTGGAGAGCTGCCCAAAGTAAAAGGAAGACTAATGATTGAGGAAGATTCTAAAGGGTAGGATTGGCATTGGAAATGACAGTACATGTCATGCTGGCTAAATGATAGTGTCTGGTGGGGGTCCAGGGAAAAAAGGGGTGGAATATTTTATACTTTGTTAGCCACTAATACATGCCCCACCTCAGCCAATTATCACAGGAAAGGTTTGCTTTGGGCTCGGGTAAATTTCAGTACAAGTAAGTGGAAGATCTTGACCATTTGGTTTTTCAGGGGTCCAGGCTGTTTCCGTCTCCTCTGACACCGTTAGTTCCCTGTGTACCCCAGGATGAAGAAGGGAATGGAGGAAGGGCCACGTCTTTCCTCCTTTCATCCTCAGGGCAGGATTGATCCAGCACCCAGGGCGGGTGGAACCTGCAGAAGTGTACATGCTGGAGGGGAGCGGAGAGGAGGAGGTGCGAGGGGTGGCGCTGGTGAAAGCGTGGGCACAGATGTGGACCGTGAGAATCCTGCAGCATCTAACACGCTCTCCCTTTCCCAAAGCCCGAAGACCCTGCCCTTGACCAATGTGCAATGAGGCTGTAAGCACTTCTTCCCTGTTCCCAAGTGTGAAAACCTTGGTTTCAGCAGGTGCCTAGTCCGTGGAGGCCGCTAGCAGGAGGCCTGTGGGGACAGTTCTTTCTGGCGAGGTGAGCATCCTGATGACTTCAGACAGCAGCTCTGGGCTTGGACTGCAGGTAGGTCTTTGGAATCAATATCACACAATCGGCTCTCTTCGAGGAGGGCAGAGGCTAATGGCTCGTTCCCAGTGTTATTGGTCTCTGGTGAAACATCACTGAGAATAAAGCATTGTTTTAGCAGTGACACCCTAGCTGCTTAAAATAGGTGGCGGGTCGCATTTACGTTGGCCGCCAGGTTATCATCTTGCCTATTTACAAAGCCAGTGGCGAGCCGTCACCCTGGCTTTCCTCCACGGTCAACCATGAATAATTTCTGTTAAGAGTGTACTTAGAATTTAAACGTAACTGGGCCATTGTGGCTGGCTGCCACCAGAAACACACGTGTGACTGGCGTGTCTCGAGCCAATCAGGGCCGTGAACAAGGGGCGCGGCCATCTGTTACTCTGCCTCCCCTCCACCTCACTGGGACTGCCAGGGACACCGGTTCATAACTGCATGTCTAATGGAAGACTTAGGACAGGGGAACACACAGCTGCCAAAGTGAAGTTTGATATGGAGTTTAAAACGCGCCTCTGGCTTACGAAGCTGCCGTTGGAAATGCAAACCGTTCCCTCTAACACTCACTCGCAGGTGGAAGGAGTGGTTCCTGGGTTAATGGACAGCGTGGGAATTTCACCCTCCTGCCGGGGCTCAGGACTCCTCTCTGTGCCCCCACCGCCATCCCCAGCAAAGAAGCTGTGCTTGCATGCCATCAAGTTCTTATGCTTCCATCTGTGTTAACTTTGAGTGATTCTAGTAGAGCATGTCCCTGGTTGAGACAGGATTAGTCATGAGCTAAATGATTCTGACTCAGTTAGAGGAACGCCAGGGCTTCTTGTCCTGGTGGAAGAAAACTTGATGGACAGGGAAGCACGTTGTTCATTATGCCTTTGTCCCTGGACCCGTGCCTCGGAGATCTGACAGCGCCCCCTACAGGGAACTGTGGTCTGGCCGAGGCCCCTGCTGCGGCACTGGCTATGAGGTGTGTGTGCCTTCTTTACCATTCATTTCCAAGTGGCCCATTTTGATACCCCCTGGGTACATGCTTAGGGTATCTACAAAGCAGTGAGGGCGTCTCCAAAATTTTCACTGGAAAAGTTTTAATATGTAAAAGAAAGCATTCAAGCAGCCCCTCTCGGTAAAGCAAGAACTGTCTTGGACGCTGTCATGCCCTTTTCTGGTTTAGTATCTCGATTGTCAATGGTTAGGTTAAAGTATGTACAATCACCTTGGCGTTGCTGAGATTCCAAACATCTGACTCAGATTTTGCCAGTGGTCCAGCTCCGTGTCATGGAGCAGTGGCTGACGGGGTGACAGCAGGAGAGAGGACAAGTAGGAGTGACCACTGGTGGAGAACACCGAGTCAGAGCCCAGAGGCTGTGCGGTGGCCCCCTGTCACACCTCCAACACTCGTAAACGCCTGGTGCTGTTGAAGGTAACCAAGGAGCTGGGGGTCTGATTTCTGCTCCAGGTGACCTGAGACCTCAGACTATTCGTGATCGTCCTCTGTAAACACTGACCCTTCCTCGTCTGCAACTTGTCCCATTTCCCTCCTTGGGTTGTGGTAAGGATCTATTGAGAGGGAAACCATAAAAGCACTTGGCCCAGTAAAGAATGTTTGACAGCATGGGTAATAAGCCCCCTGAGAAATACAAGCTAGACCCTCTGAGTTCCAACCCTGCACTGCAGCAAATATGTAGGAGGAAGGCTTTCATTCTTCGGTGATTATGGGAAAAATGTTTTAATTTCCCTGTTACATGAAATAGATGTGACATCAGAATTGCAACATGTCAGAACAATTTCTTCTGAAATGATCTGAAGATGAAGACCAGATAGAGACTAGACTCTATCTGTTTTATTGTTGGAGTTTTTCTTCTTCTTTTTTTGGTAGGAGGTTGTCTCATAGGATAATTGCAATGAATAGGGATCTGATCTTTTTTCTATTTAGACTACTGACTTATGTAATAGAACAAGTACAGACCAGGGAAGTAACAGGGAGACTAAGAGAAATAAATTATTTAAGCCAGCAGCACAACAAATAGTCAGAACAAGCATGCACTCTCTGGTTATTATAACCCTTATTATGGTAAGTCATCAAGCACGTCCGTGTTTCATATAATGCAGACGTTGTTAACCTACCAGAAACAGGTGGGATGTTGGGTCTTCAGTTTCTCTGAAAATAAAAATGGGACTCAATTAGGCAAATTTTTTATTGTGACCTGAATAACTTGTATCTTTCTCCTTCTTGATATGTATTGAAAACAAACTGTAGCTTGGTCCCAGATAGAAAGAAACCTTAGAGAAAACCCATCCCTCTCTTTACACAGATGAATACTGTGACCCTCTCAAATCGGGGACGTTGAAAACGTGAAATGATCTTGACCTGCACAGCTGAACAAGTGTCTGCCACATATAGGTGCTCAATAATAAGTCCAGGGGACAAGGGAGCTTCCATCACAACACAGTCCAGTGGGAGAATAAGACTTGGCCACGGCTTGTAGGGGTCAAGAGATCTGAGTTCCAGATCCAATTCTATCATCAGTCGTGTCTAAAAGTATGTCATTTGCTCTAAGTTTCCCCTGTTTCCATTGTAAATACCATTTCCTTTTCTAGCTGCCTTAAAGTAACACTTTAGAGTAAGTGAGAAAAGAAGCATAAACGCACTTTGGAAAGTGCATTATAACTAGTAAGCTTTGTAGACAAACTAGCAAGATCAGACTGTCTTTACAGTAAGACCTAAAACAGCAAGGTGAGGCATCTCACTCTTGGTTGAAGTGGATGGTTGTGATTCATTTCTCCTCAAATCCCCTGCTGTAGGGGTGAACTTACTTGTCTAGGTCAGAGCTATGGAATGGAAATCAGTCTGGGGCATTGTGATCATTAGGCCATATTTCTTATGAGCCTGTGAAGGTAGAATACTAGGCTAAGGTCCAATGTTAATTTTCTAGGAGTTCAGAATCTAAGTCACTCAGAATAACACTGCCTGGGGCAGAGGGCAGCAATCATGAACCAAGCAAAGAGAGAGAGGAATAATCTGTTGTGTTTAAAGAGCTCTTAGTTTTTAAAAGTGTCCTTACTCATTTTTCAGCCCCCTCTCAGAGCTGCAGAAGTCGGAGAGTCAAGCTCTGTTATATGGGAAAGCCAGAGGTAACAAAAATAGTTAATTGAGGGACGAATGTTCATATTTTGCGATACAATTCAGCCAAATAACCAACTATCTTAGAGTGTTCAGGAATGTGAACATGTGAATTAAAACCTTACTGACTGTTCAATAATTGAACAGTTGCATACCTGTCTGTCTCTGTTTTAGAGATATTACAGTCCCATAAAAACTATATAATTTTTTTCCTCTTGAAACAGGTTGGATAGCCACAGGTTTCCTTAAAGCAATTAAAGTAGAAATCAAATAATTAAAATGTTAGCCCAGCCGGTGTGGCTCAGTGGTTGAGTGTCGACCCATGCACCAAGAGGTTGCTGGTTCGATTCCCAGTCAGGACACATGCCCAGGTTGTAGGCCCGATCCCCAGTGAGGGGCATGCAGAAGGCAGCCAATCAATGTTCTCTCTCATCGATGTTTCTATTTCTCACTCCCCTTCTCCCTTCCTCTTTCTCTAAAATCAATAAAGGAAAAAACTTAAAAATTGTTCAAAAAAATCACAATGTTAGATTTAGACAGAGACCATTCTCTATGATTGGTAATAGAGTGAAAATAGTTATTAGTATCTCGTCTTCCAAGCATTATTTCAGTTGGGCATGCCATGATCATAACAAGATGCCTAGTTTAGAATTCAGCCACATCTCCAAAGATAATTTCCTTCTATAGGAGGAAAACAGTCCACTTGGCCACTGTTCTGTGTGAACAGTTTCGACTGGGAATGTCTTTCTGAAGACCAATCTGATTCCCAAAGTCCCATTCATTTCCATCACCATTTCATCAGACCGAGACCTCTCATGGACACTCACCATAATTCACTGTTTCACTGTGGGAGAGGTTCAGTTTTCCAGGATAAGCTGGAGGTGACCCAAATGTCAGGGCTGAAAATGTAACTCTTATTCCATATATTAACTACATTTTGTAAATGATAGCAAATGTTTGTCTTTCTCCTTTTGTTCCTTCCAAGTCTGGAAGGAGTAGATTCTGTCTCATATTATCTGGACTTCCCAAATGTGCATCTTTCTAAGAAGGAAGAATAGTCTCCTTAGACCGGTGTTTGTCAGATTGTGACAGTTCAAGAATTTCCTGCAGTAAAAATGCAGATTCTTGGAGTCTACCTCAAACCTACTGAATTAGAACCACTGGGGTTGAGACTCAAGGGTCTAAATATGTAACAGGCTTCTTCAGTAACTCTTACATGTGCTGATATTTGAAGGCCACGCTATTGGCTTTCATAGAGTCCTGTGTGTATAGGGTTCCATGTTGCAGAGGAAATTGATGTTGGGGAGGGAGAGAGCATGCTTTGATGGTGTAGAAGAGAATGCTAGGGGAGGGTTCTGTGCTTCTACATACTTGCACAGAGGGCTTCTATTCTCTCTAGAGAGTAAAGAGTTCCCTTGATTTGCTGGTCACATTCTGGTCATTTTCCCATTCAGGCAGCCACCATTCTGATTGGCTGGATTGTCCCAGTGCTGTAGGTGCCTAAGGGTGTGTGTGTGTGTGTGTGTGTGTGTGTGTGTGTGTGTGTGTAAAGGAATGGATACAAGAATACCAGCATTCACCTTCTTTCTGGTTTCAACAGATCATCACCTTTGCCAAGAATTATTCTTCTCCTAATCTCATGGAAGCTTTACAGTGTGAACATTCTCCTCTTGTTTGAAGAAACACATCAATGTAACTGCCTTTTATAGGTGGTGGGTGTGGGCTGCCTAATGGGCTAAAATCCTACATTAGCTTTGTTACACTACTTTTGACTCCCTCACCCAACACAGATCCATCAAAACCAACTCCTTTCTGTCATCACTCACCCCATAGAGAGCTAGGAAAGAAGTCCTCCCCCACTTAGTAATGGTTTGAATCTTTCTTATTCCCAACTCAGAAAATGTGCTGGTTGATTACTCTGGTTGCCATGGCTACAGGTCTGTTTCCCTCCAGATCTGTCTCTTGGTGTCACGTGTCTCCTGTGTGTTTGATCTGTAAAGGAGCTTTTCAGAAACTCATCTAGTCAGTGCCATAAGGAAATGAGACATTAGGACGTACAAGTGGGACCTTCGTAAGCTTCGTTTCAGAGAATAATCAGAATTCCTGATGGTATATTTTAAAAAAAAATACTAGACAAATCTATCTTCCTGAATTCTATTGGTCCTGTACACTGTTCTTCCTTCTTTGCCTGCATATTTTCAGATTTTTCTCATAGTCTTTATGGTCAACTCTTATCTAATAGATTTAGTAAACCTCTTAAATATTTCCCAAAGCATCTCATCTCCACTGACAGGTAAACTGTCTTTATTTTTATTTTTCCTCTCCACTGAGATTTTATTTTTAGTGTGAGAATGCAGATTGCCTCTGCAGTACTCAACGATATCCAGTCTTGACAAAATATTAGCTGTTTTCAAATTGCCATCTTTAGTGTCTGCTTACTGGGGCAGTCAGTGGGCTAATTGTTGAGAGGACTCCCTAGAAATTCAGTTAGAAACAGTGATTGCTCAGCGTTCTCCTTTTATATTTGTTCCAATCTGGCCCTGGTGTGTTGCTTCAGAAACATCTCAGGTGCTAAGAGAATTTTTGCCTCGCAGGGTTCCAACCCCACTCAACGAATCATATTTAGAAACACAAAATGAGTTGACACTGCAGTCGCCAACCTCTCCACGAGGCAAACAGTTTCCCGTGGTTTAGACACTTACCTGTTTGGTAAAATTGCTGCCCTTATTTTTTGTCCCTTTTTTTAGTGGCTTGTGTTAAAGAAATCATCCACAGATTTGAAAAGACATGGCAAACTGAATGGCAAAGTCATGGGTAATTTGGGTTGGGTGTATTAGAGTGAGAGAATGTACTGCTGTCCTGGACAGGATGGACATGTGATTTTGGAATTCTTTAAGAAAAAGATGTTTCAGCAAAAGTGCAATTGGAATGATTAGTGCAGTCATTTGAAAACAACGAAGACTTTTTTTTTTTTAGCTCACCTTGTTGTCTTTATAGATTTACCTGTTCACACACATCAGTAGAGCCGGGCCGACACCTGCCAAACTACGAAAGGCGGGCAGGGTATGGCTTTTTAATGCTCAAGGAAACACAAATGCAAATAGAACAATATGAATAAATTTACTGTTGGATATGTAAATAAATGTATTAAATGCCTTGAATATTTAATTCATGTGTCCCTAATAATATTTGCTGATATGGAAGATAATAAAGTGTAATGACAACCTCCTCAATGGGAAGAGTCCCTAGGAGCTGTCATTGATATGGAAAATTTTTAGAAAAGGTTAGGTTTCAGTGGTTAATAATACATATGCTATCCTGCTTGAAATAGTGCTTGATGGCTATTACAACCGTCTCTTGGGAAAAAACAATCCAGTATTTGTATACCTCTCAAAGGCTCTGCCTTTTCACTCTGTGAGATATCTTTTGCCCATTTTAACCACTGTGAATTTTTAAGACAACCACAAAAATGTAATAAATGAACTGTATTTGAAAAAAAATACCTGAAAAAGGCAACACGCTAAAAAGCACCCAATGACACTCTCTGAATGAATTGATCCCACAACAAAGAGAGTTGTCTTCCAAATCCAAATTTCTAACAGCTGCACCAAGAAAGTCAGCAGTGGTAGACCTCAGCACTGTCTACGTCGGAAAGGAATAACTGTGGTTGCAGAGACCAATAGCTGTGCTTCCCTTGTGTCAGTATAACTTTCTAGCCAGAAATATATTATATTTGAGTTAAAACTGGGAGAGAATCAGATTCTCTATCACTCTTATTTTGTCAATGGCAGCATGGAGGCCCAGTGCAGTTGACTTTCCAAGGCTCCTGGTGGGCAGCGCTTTGGCAGAAACTGGATCTCAAGGGGAAAACAAAATAAGAATGAAGGAGTCATTTGGCTTATTGGATTTCTCTGCGTTCCTACCATGCCCTGAAGTGCTCTGAATCACCAGAGAAAGTAAATGAGTTCGAATATATTTAACGGTATCGTATTTCTTTGAAAACTGGACATCTGAATAGGGGATACATCTCTAGTTAATCAAAACATTGGTTAATCAGAAGACCTACTTTTAGGCCATGATGGATGATAGAGGATTTCCCTTTATATTTCTGTTGTTGTTGATTCCTTGTATCTGCATCCAGCAGGGACTTCCTTGTATTTTTTCATTTACTAACCTTTACAGTGTTTTCCAGTTGTTTTGCCAGAGGGTTTCTCTTTTTTCTCCTTTCAGTGTGAAGAATTGTTACCCTTTTGAGTACAGAGCATCTAATGAGGTTTCTATGCTGTTCACTGAACTGGGATTCAAATGCTGGTCATCCAGGTGCTTGGGGAGAGAGCTGTGCAGCGGGGCTCTGTGACCTAGACCCCACAGAGATGTGTCCTCTGAAGGGACCAGAATTAGTCTGGCAACTTGCAGTGTCCTTCGGTCTGGGCTCCATTCTGCATTGTGTCAGTTATACTCTCTCTAATAGTCCCTGAGATGATAGAGATGATTATATCTTAGAGCACTTCTTTGTAAGTTATTTGGGAAGGTAAACCGAAATAGAGGAGGAAAAAACATCAACCCTATTTTGTTTGTGATTTTTGAAATCCATACCCAGGAAATAGTCTTTGAAATCTTTATTATTTTATTGCAGCATTATAAATTTAGCTGTCTCAGAATACTCTGAAAGTACAAACCTATTGTAATATCATATACTATCACAAGGGTTCAGACATACTCTGGGTCAAATTATGATCGCTACAACTACCTCCACAGGAAATTCTTGAGTATTAACTTGGGAAGAAATTTGTTCTTTTTTCCTATGTTCAGAATTAGAAATGGATTCTATTGTGCCTTATCAGAAAGAAAGAAGGTCTTTGTTTTAAAAACAGAATACTACTTACATTTTATAATATTTTTTGGGATAGATGGGTATCATGGCTTCAGAAAAGCTACCTTTTCTGGAAGCATGAGGCTACATTGTGTCTATCCTTTCTAGATCATTTATTTTTCATGTAATATTCTAATGAGGCTGCCATTTTGGATATTAAATACGCCTAAGACCCTAGGCTGATTAAAGGCAAACTACTTGTAATTTATTCAATAAACATTTACTGAGAGCCAAATGTCTGCCCATTTCTGAACCATAAAAGCAGATCAAAGAGAGATAGTTCCTTGCCTTAATGAGCTTCGAGTGGAGATAAAGTCAGCCAAGGGTGTAGAGTGAGATGCGTGACAGTGGGAAGCACGTGGGCCATAGAGAAGGGACATCATCCTTTCTTGGTGAGAGTTCAGAAGAAAGGTCAGCAAAGGCTTCCTGCATGAAATGATACTTAGGTTGGACAGCAGAGCAAGTAGTGAGTGGCTAAAAAAAGAGTGGAGCATGGGGGCAGTTTTATGCAAAGGACTCTCTGCTACAGAATATATAGAAAAATACAGTGCTTCAGCAAAATTGGAGGGTGACTTGCCTTAAGGGGAACAGGGGAGGTAAGCAGGGGCCACGTGACACGATTTCCTTTGCTACAGAATCTGGGCTGTATTCTTGGAGCATTGGGAGGTTCCAGACAGGGTTTAGGGTGACACGATCAAACTTGTGTCTTAGAAAGATTGCACTAATTAGAATGGATTGAAAGGGAGCAGGATTAGAGGCAGGGAGGCTATTAGGAGGCAGGAGATAATGGTGGCTGTCATTGGAATAAGAATAGGTTAGATGTGAGGAAGGAGGGAGGGAGGGTTCCTCTGGGACATCTGGGTGAATAGCAGTGCCAGAATCCATTTGGAAAGGTGATGGTCATGGGTTTTGAGTTTGAAGTTTGAATTTTGATTTTGAAGATATTGTATGGTTTTCTTTGAGGAGAGGATAGTAATAAAATGGCTGTTTCTGGATTAGATGATGCCTACTTGAATGTGTGTGTGTGTCTTAACTGCAGATGATAACCCCAGAATGCATATATTGTAGGCAGAATAAAAAGGAGCTCAGACCCAAAACCATCTCGGAGGAATTCATGAAAGTTAAGGACCAGACTTTGAGGATGAGGACCGGGCTGACCCCTGGGAGCCTTATTCACTCCTCAGCTCCTTTGGTGGTGTTCCCTAGGCAGGAAAGTGAAGGAGAGGGTGGTCAGGGTCCATAATTTTAGCCTAAGCCCTGAGAAGCCAGGCACATAGCTATCGTCATTATGTGACGATAATGTAATATAGCCCACATTAGGCACTCACACCTACTGATTAATAGTGCTAGAGTATCGTTAATATTTCCTGGATAGAATGGCCCCTATTTGGGGTCTTGGAGGACAATGCAAAGGTAGCTAAGAATGGGGGAAGGAGGTATTCCAAGTAGAAGAACATTTGCAAAGAACCACTTTCTTCTTTTTTATCTCAACTTTAAGAGAAAAAAGGATTTTTTTTTTTTTTTTTGGATCAGGTAGGTGTCTACATTAGTTACACTAAGATTTGGCCACATATTTTATTTTTTTCTTTCAATTTTATTTTGCATTGGTTTCAAGTATACAGCTGAGTGGTTACACAATCATATACGTTACATAGTGTTCCCCTCGATGTTTCCAGTACCCACCTGACACTATACATAGTTATTACAGTATTGTTGACTATATTCCTTATGCTTGATTTACATCCCCATGACTGTAACTACCAGTGTGTGCTTCTTAATCTCTTCACCTCTTTCACCCAGCCCCCCAAACCCCTTCCCTCTGGCAACCACCAGTCTGCTTTCTCTGTCTAAGAGTCTGTTTCAATTTGGTGTTTGTTTATTTTGTTCTTTAGATTCCACATATATGTGAAATCATGTGATATTTGTCTTTCTCTGTCTGACTTATTTCATTGAGTATAATACCCTCTAGGTCCATCCATGCTGTCACAGATGATAAAATTTATTTTTTATGGCTGAGTAATGTTCCATTATATAAATGTACCACCACATTTTATCCACTCATCTATTGATGGGCACTTGGGTTGCTTCCATATCTCGGCTATTGTAAATAACGCTGCAATGAACAGAGGGGTGCATATATTCTCTCAAATGAGTGTTTTGGGTTTCTTCAGATAAATCCCCAGAAGTAGAATTGCTGGATCATAAGGCAGTTCCGTTTTTAATTTTTGGAGGAAACATCATACTGTTTTCCATAGTGGCTGCACTAGCCTGCATTCTCACCAGTAGTGCACAAGGGTTCCCTTCTCTCCGCATCCTCTCCACACTTGTCATTGGTGGATTTATTGATGACAGTCATTCTGACAGGTGTGAGGTGATATCTTATTGGGGTTTTAATAATCATTTCTCTGACAATTAGCGACACTGAGCATTTTTTCCTATGTCTATTGGCCTTTTGTATGTCCTCTTGGGAGAAGCCTCTATTCAGGTCCTTTGCCCATTTTTAAATTGGATTGTTTGTTTTTTGGGTGTTGTGTAAGTTCTTTATAAACTTTGGATATTAACCCCTTATCAAATGTTTCATTGGCCCATATGTTCTCCCATGTAGTAGGTTGTCTCTTCGTTTTGTTGATGATTTCCTCTGATGTGCAAAGACTTTTTAGTTTGATGCAATCCTATTTGTTTTCTTTTGTGTCCCTTGCCTGAGGAGACATATCAGAAAAAAAATATTGCTGAGAGAAATGTCTATGTTTTCTTCTAGGATTTTATGATTTCCATATTTATATTTAAGTCTTTAATCCATTTTGATTTTATTCTTAAAAAAAAAAAAAACTTATATGCATTTGCTTGTTTGCTTTATTTTAACTTAGTTTCCAAACATTTTTCAGTTTGAAGAAGTCGAAGGAGGAAATCTTTTTTGCTTTTTTCCTGTGAAAGAAACCATTGCTTTTTAAAAAATGTTACTGTATTGTTGACAGTATTACAGATGTCTCCCATTTTCTCCCTTTTTGCCTCCCTCCACCCAACCCCACCCCACCCCAGGCTTTCTTCATGCTATTGTCTGTGTCCATGGGTTATGCATATATGTTTATGTATTCTTTGGTTAATCTTTTCCTGTCCCCTCTCCTCAAACACTCCCTTACTCTGAGATCTGTTATTCTGTTCCATGCATCTATACCTCTGGACCTATTTTGTTCATCAGTTTACTTTGTTCTTTAGATTCCACTTATAAGTGAGATCATGTGGTTCTTGTCTTTCTCTGACTGGCTTATTTTGCTTAGCATAATACTCCCCAGGTCCCTCCATGCTGTCTCAAAGGGTAAGAGATCATTGACTAGACTGTCTTTACCCCATTATATATTCTTGCCTCCTTTGCCAAATATTAACTGACCATATAGACATGGGTTAATTTCTGGGCTCTCTATTCTGTCCCATTGATCTATATGTATGTTTTTATGCCAGTACCATGCTGTTTTGATTACTATGGTCTTGTAGTATAGTTTGACAGCATGATACCTCCAACTTTGTTCTTCTTTCTCAATATTGCTGAGGCTATTTGGGTTTTTTTTTTTTTTTTGAAGAACCACTTTCTTAATGGTAAAATAATTCTCTCTATGTTCCTAGAAGTTGTTTAAAAATAGGTTAATACATCACAAATAATTAGAACCATTAGAAATTCATTCTATAAAAGTTTGGCAATAAATTTGGAAAAGATAATTTCCATTATCTCAGTGGTTCCCAGAAAGAGCCAAGTACAATAATGAGTAGCAGGGACTCTGGAGGTGGACTGGCCAGGGTGGGACCCCAGCTCCCCACTTCCTGGCTGTGTGCCCTCAGCTAAGTTTCTCAACACATCTGGACCTCAATTTCGTTAGCTATGAAAGCGAGATAACCATGATATCTTGCTCATAGGGTCATTGTATAAAGTGCTTAGCAACTGCTCCACATGTTAGCCATTATTATGTTTCTATTTTTCTTAAACATGCATCCATAGAGAGGTTTTGGAAAATAGAATTTCCTGATTTTCTAACCCCAGGATTTTTGGTTCAGGAGATCAGAGGTAAAATACAGATATATGAACTTTCAAAAAGCATGAGCCAGTTTGGAATCTAGTGCACATTCCGAAGGAAAACACTTGACCCAGAGATGTTAAGTTACTGATCCAAGGTGAGACGGAAAATCGAGATGGGGGCATGTCCAAGAACCAGGTCTGCTCACTCTTAGTTCTGAAATTCCCATGCCCTCGCCCACCCCAATCTAGCTAAGCTATGGGAAACATTTTAACTGAAACAAAATTATTATGCATAAAACCCAGGGTCTGTGTTAAGGTTGTTACCATAAAAAAGGCACCAATTTACACCCTTCGGAAAAATTATGATGCCAGAAGTAATTTAATTCCAGGTGGCAAAAACACAGGGATAACTGAAAAAGAACAGTATCAGAAAAGACTCTCAAAGTGCATAACAAGCCTAGACTGACTGGGTACAGGTTAGTCGTAATGCCAAGCGAGGTATGGCGAGAACACACCGCTTTCTGATAATCCTCAGTTTGAAGGTGCTTTTCGCTTTTCAATTAGAAATACCCAAGTAGAAACTGGAAGGCTGACCACAGCTGTTATAATACTGATTTCAAACGCCATTGGTGAAAGAGATATGCTTTTGGTTTACATTTTATGTATATGCTAAAGTTAAAGCAGAATATCAAGAGGGTTTTCTTTCTTTTGGAGGGGTGTGGAGTTGTTTTCAAAGGCTATCTGACTTCAAGGGACGCTTTTGACCAAGTTTCTGTCGCTAACCCTTTGGATAAGGTAGTGCATACATACGCATTAGATGCTGCTGTTATTCCGTGAATATGAAGCTACTTGAACAGCTCTTCACAAGAGCTGTTTCTGCCTGAGAAGGGGCCTCCAGCTCCTGGCACACGATAGGAGCTTACTGCATGCTGTCTGGGTGAGCAGGGAAAGGAATTAATAATCCAATGAGTAAACAAATGAACCGTGTCACGGCTTTTTGCCATTGTTGGCCTTTTCTTAAACAGTGTAATCTGTGGATTACTTGACAACTGTATTATCTTGGGTTCTTTATTTTTTAAGAAACAGGAACTGACAGCAACAGTGACTAAAGAGATGTATTGGAAGAGAAAACATCAAGACTAAGGAGGAGCATTGGAGAGGGAGGCTCTGAGGACCTAGGTTGAGGGCACACACGAGAGGTCAGCCCCCCGCTTCTCTATGGGGAGACGTCAGCTCCTCTCAGCCTGTGTCTCATCTCTGTGCTCATGGACCTGTCCCCAGGAGAGAGCCCCTGATGCCTTCCCCCAAGGAAGCCACCTTGAGTGACAGTCCCATCAGGACTACTCTGTTGTGGGGGCACAACTTTCCAACACAAAGTTGGAGTGTTTTACCAGAAGAAAGGGGGGGGGGTGGATGCTGGACAGGAAAAAACCACAGAGGTCCTATATGTCAATGAGTAGAAAATCCTGACTTTAAGCTCAAAGAAAAATTGAATTACCAAGTAAAGGTAGACATAAATGCTGCTTTTGCTACTGGCAATTTTCAAACATATTTGGAAACTTACTTTGTCCCCCCATGATCAGGAAGGCCTTTATGGTGTTTGAAACCCCAATTCTAATGGGGTTGGGGTTCCCACACATACAACTAACAATTCTCAGGACACCAGTAAGGTGTCCAAGAATTCAACCCAATTCTGAAACCTATCAGGAGATAGCTTCAGGTTAAGGGTGCAGTCCTAATACCGCTCCCACCGCCCTTACGCCTAGGTTGTTACCTGTGCTTTTGACCAACTGGCTACGTATTAGAGGTTTCAACACCCCCTGCAACTGAGGGTGCCAGTGCAAGTCCAGGCTGCTACCTGTGCCTCCGGCTGACTGGTTTCCGTGATCCCCTTTGCAGGTTTGATTAACTTGCTAGAGCAGCTCACAGAATTCAAAGGAACATTTTACTCACTAGATAACTATTTTATTACACAAGGATTTGAATCAGGAACCGCCAGATGGAAGAGATGCATAGGGCCAGGGGTGGGGCAAGTTCTTGGAGTTTCCTCGTCCTCTCCGGGCACCACTCTCCCCAAATCTCTATGAGTTCTCCAACCAGGAAACGTTTCAAACCCTGTCCTTACGTAGGCTTCATTGCATAGGCAGGATTGATTAAAATCACTGACCACTGGTGATCTAGCCCCTCTCCCCTCCTGGGGGGTCAGGGCAGCGGGACTGAGAGCTTCAACCCTCTAATCACATACTTGGTTCTTCCGCCAACCAGCCCTGATCCGGAGCTGTGATCTCATTGACATAAGCACGTTATGTCAATAACTTGTATTGCTCTCAATACTTAAGAAATCCCGATGGTTTTAGGAGCTTCGTGCCAGAAACCAGGACGAAGACCCAGTATATATATCAGATCATAAATCACAAAATCGCAGAAGGGCTGGCTAAACGATAGCATAAAAGGGACAGAAGTGATAATCCCAGTGTCCCCTCAGGGGTCACAGTCTATCTGCTCTATTCAGGATACATGCTCGTTCGAAGAAGAGTGTGATGACTTCGAGAACATCTCTGGGGGAGTGAAGTGCCAAGAAAACGCATCCTTGAGAACATGTTGAAGACACCGCACTGGGAGGACACGTTCACACTGGCCGGGAGGAGGAAGTGACCTGTCCAGGCAGCGATCGCAGCGCCGTGCGTTGGAGTTAAGAGGATTCGAGCAGAGCTTGCTGTTTCCCACTGTCCGAGACTCAAAACGGAGATGCAGGGATTTGAGGAGGGTCGAATGTAATAATGCCTGAGGTCTTCTTCATGACCCTGCAGTGGAGAAATAGGAAAGTGATTTACAAAATACTTAGTGGCAAACTTTTGGGTACTAAGAATTTGCTATTTGGAAAAGTTCTATGGGACATGGCCCGTGAGAGGAAAAGAAGTGCCTTCTGCCATACCCTGCATATTATGTTTACTGATAGCTCTCGAAGCAAGAGGAAGCAACAAAGGATGATAAGATGTCATCAGTTTAACCAGTGCCTACTGGTTAATTAGCAGGCAGTGAGAAAAGTAATCTATGAGGGAAGTAAAGAATAATTGTGAGTTTTTCAAATACGCTTCTTGGCGATATTTACAAGGTGTATGTGAATGGATTAATGGTCATTTCTACCCCTTTACCTCTCATCCTGGATGATGCAAAGGCCCCGTTGACATCTGAGGGGCTCAGCTTTGCAGGTGGCTGAAGGCTGAACTGCCGCCCTGCCCGGGGCCTACACTAGATGGCGGCACTGGCGGTCCTTCCCCTGTTTCTCAGTGTGAGTTCAAGTTGAAACCCTCCTTTCTCCACTCCCAGGGTCCATGCATCGGAACTGAAGCTAAGGAGTGTCTCTGGTTTTTCTGGCTCCTTTTGTTTTATTACGAAACACTTTAAGTGTTCAGAAAAGTGCAGGGAAGAATAAACTCCCGTGTATTCATCACCCAGAGTCAACATTTCATTACGTTTAATTTATTGCTCCCCCTTTTCTTTAAGTGAATAAAAAAAATTATAGGGGGAGGTGTGGCCCACTGGGAGGCCACGCCCAGTGAACGCGGAGCTCTTTCAACGTCCACTCAACTTCAGCGGAAGAAAGAGCATGCGTGTTTCAGAGCGCCGTCTCTGCATTTGAGGATAGGCCACATTCTGTCCCGTTTATTCAGTGGCATGCTGGTGAAATGGCTCCCCGAGGGAAAAGAGGAGAACCCAGAGGCTGATCTGCAGTGTTTGTTGATTTTGGAGTGTGTGAAGGCACCCACCCTGGCTGGTGTCGAACGACCAACAGTTTAACAACTGGCTTGCAACATTCCCAAACACTTAGCAATCTGCTCTTGGTGAGCCGGGACAAGCTGGCCCCAGCATCCAACTGCACGCATTCATTCAGTCGACAGATATTTATGGGGACCTTTTATGTGCTGGAAATGTTGTGAAAATAGCAGCCTTTCTTAGAAAGCAGACTTTCTACTAGACTCTCGTCCTAAGAGATTTAAGGGTTATTATTATTCCATGAAAGCATGTGAAAACAGGCCCCGAGGAGTTAAGTAAAATAGAGGCTGCTGTTGACCACACGCCCATAGCTGCTTGGAATTTCCTTCACCCAGGCTGGCAGCCGAATTTACATCTGCCTGTACCTGTGACCTCTGGAGCTCTTTCTGCCCACCTGAGCTTTCTCTGCCCCTGCACAGGGCAGGTAGGAAAGTCTGGGGAGTTAACACCCCCAGGAGCCATCTTCATCCAATGACCGATGGGAAGGGCTGGGTAAATACCCCATCTCTTCGCCCCTTGAATGGGACAGCTCTGAAGTGTGTGTTCCCCGCTGGATTCTCTGGCAGGGTTACTCTCACAGGAGTTAGTTCCCCTCAATGGTAATTGACTTGAAAACACACCCTTTGTTGTCTACTGTCCCTTTCTCACATCCCCATGTGCCCACCAGGGTTCCCTGTGCCATTGCCTCCCAGATGCACTACTCGTGCTGAAGTCCCTGCCTCCAGCTCTGCTTCTGCGGAACCCAGAGAAAGACAGGCTTCAGGCTGGTCAGACTCCAGAGCTCTGCTTGCCTTTCCCCTCGCCACCCTGCTACCTGGAGCTTATTGTTTGTCTAATGCTGTGGTTCGTGCCGAAAGGCCAAGATCTCAGTGAGGGGCAATAGCCCAGGAGAGCCAGGCGCCTTCTCCCGTTGGGGCTCTTACTGCATCCCGTGGGGAAGAAGCAGATTCTCCAGAGACAGAAACCACAGGACACTGCAACCAAGGCCGGATGTATTCCCGGTCCATGCATATGGGAATCGGGCTGCTCATCTGCTGCGCTGAGCAGACCTGGGAAACCAAGAGGGTGAGGAGAGAGAGAATTCGTTTCTCACCTGTAACCCTGGAGCCCGGAGTCACCTTGCGGAGCCAGGTGTAGCTCCACACTAACGATCCTCCCCCTTCCCACTGCTCCTCCCTAGCCCCACTCAAACACTGAGAGCAAAAGCACCTTCTAAACAAAAGGCCTCCCAAGTGGATGGATGACCTTCCCAGAGTTTTCTGTTCCGAAGTGACTTTGCCCGTCTTCTGCTCCTGAGAAACAGCTGCCTCTCCCCTGCGGCACTTATTATTATTTTAATTTCATCTTATTTCTGTGCTTTAAATTTAACACCTGTGTCCCCCCAGCAGACAAAGCCCGCAAAGGACGATCTCTGTCCATTTTTGCTTCCCAGAGATCTTGATCATCTAACATGGTGTCGGGTACATAGTAAATGCTCAATAAACACGAATGACTGCATAGAAGGGGGGGATTAAAGAAAAACTTCTTGTTTTGTGGTCAGGGTAAACCCAGATGCTGACCTCACCCGTGTCCTTGGTCTTCATGTCTCCCTGTGACCTCCTGCCCTCGGATCATTTGAGTATCAAAGAGTATCAGCCTCGCTAGATGTATTAGAGCAGGGACTCTGGAGTCAAATCTAGGTTCCAATCCTGGCTAAGCTATTTGTGAGCTGTGTGACCTTTGACAACTTAATGGACCTCTCTGTTCTTCAATTTTCTCATTTCTAAAATGAGGAAAAGACTAACTCTAAGAGTCGTTTTGAGAAGTAAAAGTTCTAATGCAAATACAATGCTTATAACAGTTTCGGGCACATAGTAATTGCATAGACAAAGTGTTTGCTCAATAGCAAATACTCAGTTAACACTGAACTATTATTATCTTTTAGAAATAAAAAAGTGAATTGTACATTTTGTCTAAAGACAACTCTCATATGCGTTAGGATAAATTTCAAGCTCTGATCCCGGTGACGTGAGCTGCTCCTTCCAGCCTCTTGGTTTTCTCTGTCTCCTATCTCCTGTCCAAGCTCCAGGCTCCCTGGCTGCTTTCCTTTTCCTCAAACACGGCCTTGTGTTTCCTGTGCCTGAGCCTTTGTCCACGCTGCCCTCTCGGCCTACAATGCACTTGACTTTGCCTCTATGAACTGGTTCTTTCAGGAGTCACCTCTTCCATGGGGCCTCCCCTGATCTAAAGAAGCCCAGTCCCCAGCTACTCCATCTCAAAGCACTGTTACTAAGTGTAACTATCTAATTTAGTTGTTAAATTTCTCTCTCCCACAAGACTATCAACTCTATGGATAAACTGCCTCCCTGAACCCAGGACCGAGTGTCAACGTCAATGTTGAATGAGTGAGCATCTAGGCACTGCATTAGGTTGCAGATTCCAAGACCTGAGCCCAAACCCCCATGTTGCTGACATACGGCCATTCAGCCTTTCCCCACCTGGCCTGGACCTCACGCTCTCCAGCCAGAGTCCCACCTCGCAGCACTGGCCACGTGCTCTGGCTGCTGCTCTCAACTCCCAGCCTCCTGGCTCTGCTGAAACCTGTTAGTCTCCTACTTAAAACCCTCCACTGCCTTCTCCTCACACTTATCCCAAAATGACAGGATCTTGATTGTCACTTGTGTCTTTTTGCCCCTCTCTTGCTCATTGTGCTTCAGCCAGACCAACCTTCTTTTGTATCTCAAACATGGCAAGCCTGTCCCTACCTCAGGGCCTTTGCACTTGCTGCTCCTGCCTGGAATGCACATCCCTTACCTCATACCCTAGCAAGCTCTTTCTCTTATCTTTTAGCTCATGCCTCCCATGCCCCCCACCCCATGTTACATGGTATGGCAATATAACTGTATTATCTGTTTGTTATCTGTTTTATTTTCTTCATAGCTCTTAATGCTATTTGAAATCATATGTTTAAAAAAATCTGTCTGTCTACATAACCCTTGTACTAGAATGTACACTTGTTAGAGCAGGGAACTTGCTCTCTTATTCATCACTATGTAGCTAGTGCCTGGTACAGTGCCTGGCACACTACAGGTGCTTAGCAAATATATGTTGAATGAATGCATGAATGAATGGCAAATGAATAAAATAATGCCCTTGTCTGTTCCTTCTTGGAGACACACTGGCTTTCCTCAGAATCCCGGTCTGCTGAGTGGAGTCGCCATGGCCACCATGTAATTGGCTCAGGGTCCTCCCCAGCCTTTGCTTCCCTCCCTTGCTCTCTTTTCCTGAATGGTGTCCTGCTGTCTGAGTCTCTTTCTCACCCTCTGAGCCAACAAATTGAGAAGACAGCTTTAGACATGGGCAAATTTCTAGGTTCAAATCCAGGCTCTTTCACTTGGGAACTCTGGCCTGACCAAGTCACTTCACCTCTTTGAGCTTGAGCCCTCTCAACTATGAGTAGATACTGTCGAGAGAAATAGCAGGTAGTCATTGTCTCACAGGGTCACCAGGAAGATTAAATACAATAATATATCAGAAGGGTTTGGCACAATCATAAATGCACAGTAGCACAGTTTGACACTTCGACAGTTGGCTACAGTTATGGTTTGGCTGATTTTCAAGTTCCTGAATCTTTCTTGCTCCATGAATTTTCACCCTCCCTGACACCACAGCCTGGTCCCAGCCAAGCCCCCATGCTTGCACTGACCAATGAATTAATAGCCATGCATCATTTTGAGTGACAGCCTTGCAGTTCTGCAGAAACTGTAAATGTGACCCAAACAAAGCAGCAGCTGGATGGCAGGGCTCAGAGCTCTAGCTCTGCGTGTCATCTCATTAAAGCACCAACCTCCGAATTCCTCTCATGGTCTCCCTGGTGGGGAGGGCATCAGATGCTGGTTCATTGTGGTCAGAGAGAGCTGACTTCTCATAGTGCAAGCCTCATTTCCGATGATGCATGTGGAGTTTTTATAGAAATGTTCTGGTGAGATGGTAATAATTCGCTTTCTGCAAACCCATAGGGAAAAATAAACCCTTCACACCTGATGACAAGGTCAAATGGAAAATATGGGTCTATTTACTTAGCAAACAGACCGCAAAGAAACTGAGACAATTTTAACACCTAGTGCAGCCCTTTCTAGAACTGAATGTGGAGACCACTCCCCTGGGACACTGGATCTCGTGTGCTCCCTTAGAGCTGCATAGGTGACTACTCAGTCCCGGGCCCTCTCACCTTCCCTTGATGTCAGGGAAGCAAAGTATTCAACAATTCCCGGTCCTTGCCTTTCTGAGATAAACTGCTATACTTCAGCCCTCACACCATTCAAAATGAGTTTCTCACCACTCTCTTTTCTAGCAAGACCTTAAACATAAGTTAGAAAGCCTTATTATAAAATGGAAGCAAGGAGGAGAGAATAAAGTAATAAAATGCTCAGGCACCCAGACGTAGTCATTAGGATTTGTGGCGAACGTAAGTGGTTATTGCTTCGTGCATCTCTCTCAATTCATTAGGTAGGAATAAAAACCAGTGATGTTAAGTAAGCAATTGTTTAGGAATCAACAATCACTCATCTTCCGTGCAGGCTAAAATCTTTGCAGGAGCTCAAGAGCATTTAGTAAAGCCGTTTCCCTGTCACTGGCCTCTCTTTAATTCCTTGGTTATGAAATGATGTATTTCCAAACATCCCATGAAAAGAAATTAGAAAGAGTCAAAGATGCTTTGTGTCAACAGGAAATAAATCAGACATTCTGGAAACAACTACATTGAGAGTATCACTGCTCCATGCTAATTACTTTACTACAGACAAAAAGCTTTATGATTGAATATTCAGGATAGTCCTAAGTCATCATTGAATGCACAAGTCGACTTCTGCCTCTAATGACTTAAACAAATATTCCTCAAATGATGGAAAACTTTGTTTGCTGGAAATCCTTCAGCCAAATGCATCATCTAACTAGGAAGTGTACAGATTTCATGTTTAAAAAATGGATTATTGCAAACGTTTCATTCTGACTGCTTAGGGATAAGCTTGGTTGACAGCCCTGATCCAACACCCTCACCTCCACAGTCATGCGGTTATTTTCTTGTGGATTTCGTAAGCCCTACCGGTGCATCCATGTAGGAACATTGCTGTGGTATCTACTGGTGTTTAACAGAGTATCTATCCCCCGAATTAGTGACTTCAACCAATCCGCATTTACTATCTCACAGCTTCTGTGGGTCAGAGACCTGGGCATCACTTAGCGGAGTCCTCTGGCTCCTAACAAGGCTTTGATTGAGGTATTGGCTGAGACTTCTCTCTTCATCTTAAGGCTTGACGGGGAGTAGACCCGCTTCCAAGCTCATTCAAGTGATGTCAAGATTCCATTCCTCCTGGGCTGCTGGATCGAAGGCCTCCGCTCCTCCCCAGCTGTGGCCAGAGGTATTCCTTGGTTCTGTCCCACTTGCCTCTTTATTGGTGGCTTGCAGCATGGGAGCTCCCGTCACCAGAGACAGCCAGCAAGAGGCAAGACCGCAGGGAGCAGAAGCAAGATGGCAGATGTCGTCTTTTGTTTCCTGAGCTTGGCAGTGATGTCCCATCACTTTTGTCATATTTCATTTGTCACAAGTCACTGAGTCCATCTACACACAAAGGGAAGGGACTTCCAAAGGGCGTAAATACCGAGATCCAGGACTCATTGAGGTCCAGCTTTGAGATTGCCTGCCACAAATGTTAGGGATAAAAATCTAAAATTATTATGAATCTAGGATGACTCTCTAGGTGCAGCAACACTGGATGACAGAGTGAAAGACAGTATATTATGGTGTTTTCATACATAGACCTAGATGACACACTGGAGTTGAAATTCTAGCTCGGCATTGCCCTAATTGTAAGAATTTGGGTAAGATGTTCAATATCTATAGAATGGAGATAATCCCTCCCTCACAGGGTAGGAAATATAAATGTCCCAACATGTTGCTCACTACATAGTAAGTAGTAGTAATAGTCACATAATTTTGTGTGACCTGTGTAGATCAAATTCTGTTTTTGCCATTGACTTGCTAGTTGTATGAAGTAAGACCAGTCTGTTGTGTCTGGAGTGCATTTGTCTACAAGTAACAGAAGACTACAGTGGCTCAAAAAAAGGATTCTTTATTTCAAACAACAAGACATCTGGGGAAGACAGACTAGAGTTGATTAGGTAGGTTTACAATGGTATCGGGGACCAAACTTTCTGTTTCTTCTCATTTTGCCTGCCTTGGCATGCTGGCCTTTCGCTATGCTTCTTGTTTCGTGGCTGCAGAATTGTCGCTCCATCTACATTCTTACTGCCACGTTTCAGCAGAAAGGAGAAAGAAGGCAATCCTCACGATAAGGGTAAGGTGAAGTGTTTGAGCGACAGGTATATGGTAGGCTTGAGGCAGCCAGTCCAAGTTTAGGAGGACAGAAAGATGGCTCCAGAATTTTTCCAAGAAAAACATGGAAACTGACAGGCTACCTGATACGGTTAAAGTACATCGAGAGGAGATTTATGGTTAGTCTAGAAGATCAAGCAATGACGTATTAATAGAAAGATCAAAAGCTAGGTGGGCAACAAAGCCCAAAATGAGGCACTGGTTATTCCCAGGGAAAGCAGAGGGGCATGAAGGGAAGGCAATGTACAGAACGCTAAAAGGATTCACTGTGAACAGTTTACATAGCCATACCACTGACTATTAGCTTACTATACAAGAAATGCAATGTAACTATTTCAGAATGATAGGGGGAGAGAAAATATATGAGTGTGTGTGTGTGTGTGTGTGTGTGTGTGTGTGTGTTTTGCAGAGGTCATGTAAAAGAGTCAAATTTTCATTTTTAAAAATATACTAAGGGGATCAAATATATGGTGACAGAAGATGATGTGACTTTGGGTGGTGGGCACGCAATGCAATGTACAGATTATGTAGCATAGAATTGTACACTTGAGGCCTACATCATCTTAACCAATGTCACCCTAATACATTTAATTTAAAAAATAAGTCAACAAATAATGAAAAAAAAAACCCTGTGAATTCAACACCTAGCAGATAAGAGTGATATATAGAAAGGTGGAGGTAAATCTTAGATGTTACAAGTGGTTTCCTGTGGGGAGTGGGCATCAGAGGGAAGAAAGGCTGAATACAGCACGATTATTCACCCTAGCTGCATCCCTACTGCAAGGCAAGAAAAGGGCATGAACTTGGTATAAGTAGACGTGGCAAGGGGTAGAAGTGGAAACTGAGCTGTGCTTTCTTTTTTTAGTCCTCTTATCATGAAAGAACGAGAGCCATGCTCCTTTTCTTCTTCCCGGGAGAAAGTTCAATTAAGTATCCCTTTGCTTGAGAAAGGACGAGCTAAAAGAAGTTTGGCCTCATTTTAAGGGGAGATTTCGATTTTCTAAGACTAGGGCAGGAAAGGAAAGACGGCTAGTCCTGAGACTGATGTAGCCTGGTGTTCCACTCCCATGCAGCATCCAAGGACAGTGTAGGTCCTTCAAGGTGGGGCTTGACCATACACTCTGCAGCATCAAAAGTTCAGTAACCAACCTAAAGCTAAAAGGTCGGAATGCTGGGGAATTTGAGACCCACAACTTTAAATGAACCAAATGGCCTTGATCAGTTAATGCTTCAGTGAAGACCAAAAAGCCCTTCCTCAGATTTCTTGTACTGAATTCACCTCTTTGGGATTCCTGTTCCAACAAGGAGAGGGAGGATCCCCTCTGATGATCACTTGGGTCTGTTGTCAACCCAGTGAGGAGTGTTCCAAACTGGGTTTACTTAAAAAAAAAAACTTCAATGTGAAGTTTGTTGTGGATAAAATTTCATTTTACTGCATAATCTTAGAGAAGCACATTACAGTCCAAAGTTAAGTATGTACACGGAGGAGAGCAACAGGATGAGAATGCTGGCTTTGGAAGACTAGGGACCATACATTTCTTGAATAAATGAAACACTATTTGAGACAATGAGTCCCAAAGGACTCTTTATGTAGCCAAATAAAGCAATAGCTATGTTCAAAGGATTAAAAAGATACTAAAATGTCACTAGAATAAAACAATGCCCAGAAGTTGGTGAATCAGTGAATTCAGAGGGGTCTAGATAGAGGTAAGCTCAGGACTGAGACTCTAGGCCCATAATAGACCTTTTGGCCTTCTTGTACCCTTTGTCCCCTAGCACATACATAGAGGATAAACTCTTATCTGGCATGACAAAAGTTGGAAGAATTATTTCTGAAGCTTTGTTTCACTCTAATCTTGTCCAGCCTCATTCCAAATAATCCAAGCTGCTCCTCACTCTGGGTGTCGGACAGACCATCAGTGATAAACAATACAAGATCTACAGCTTCATGGAAGATGGTGGTCTACAAGTGTCAGTTTCAAATTCAGTTGAAAGTCTATGTACAATAACATCTACTCTGGCAAAGAGTAGTAAAAGCTTGAGCAATTTTCTAGTGCATTCTGTTACTCCTCTTGGTCAAGAAGGGTTATTAAAGTCAATTAGCTTGTTTCTTGTGGGTGATATAGATAGCGTAGTTAGAAGCAGAGCTCTGGAATAAGCTGCATTCAGATCTGAGATGTACCACAAATGACTTATATGACCTTGGGCATATCACTAAAGCTCTCTGATTCTCAGTTTCTACATCTGTGAAATAGAGATGAAATGGCAGCTAAAACACAAAGCACCTATTGAAACATGCTAAACTCATAATCAATATTTATATGATTAGTATTCCTCTTCATACGAACCTGTGTTCTTGGTTCTCACCTGTCAATAGATGGATGTTGGCTCAGCCCTTCTTTGTACCTTGTCTTTGAAGCCCAACTTGAAGAGAGGAATATTTGTACAAAAGTAGAGTGTAATTTAAAAAACAACAACAAAAAACCCAAGATGTAAAGCCATAAGTTATTGGCTAAAGGAGAAAAATAGAATGCTTCCAAAATCTTCCTCCATCTAAATGTAATTCCTTCACCGCAACTCTAGGCATGCAATTCCCACAGCTGTGCTCACGACTCTTGGCTCTAATGGGCTATTGACTCAGCTTAATTTGCTTCCAGGATACAGTGTGTGTGTATGATGTACAGTCTGCAAGAAACATAGGGCTAGTTTTGTTTTAGGAAATGAAGATTAATAATCAGCGGTTGGCCCATTAATAATCTTGGGTGTGTGAGACAAAAACAAATTTTTAGATAAATTTGTAATCCCATAAATATTGATGAAGCAGTAAAACTTTTGATTCTAAATTAGTTAAGTTTCTAAAGCCATAAAACACCTTTTACTGCTCCCTTCCTTTTCTAAATTATCCAACTGAGACCTTCAAAGAATATCATCTACCATTTTCTCTGAAACCAGTCTTATTTTTACAATATTTGTAGAGGATGGATTTGTATTAATACTCTACCACGTCTTACTTGAAGGATCGGAGTAAATTGGTGATTATGGTGGTGGCACTCACATTAACACAACACGTTTGTGTTGTGTACTTACCCTTTTTCAAGTCTGGGTGATCCCCTGGGGTAGAGTGTTTCCACTTTGTGTTTTCAGTGTGATTTTCTCCTCTGTGTTCAGATGTGCTTTTACTCTGGGAAAGCTGCCTTTTCTATGCTTAAGAATCAGAAATAATTCTAGTGCTTCATAGTTTACAAATCATTTTCCTATCTTTTGTTCTTTGCCCTGAAACCATTCTTTACAATAGGTATCATTATCCCTTGATGAGGAAAAAAAAAAAAAAAAAGATGTTAGATCACTTGCTGAAAATGAACACTAACAGGAAATGATAGAGCTGTAAGGTCTCAGGATTCCACATCTCTTGTTGTTTTCATTATGGTAGAGAAGGGAAGGCTTTGGGTGACAAAGGTGGACTCTGTGTCCCAACAGTTGTGCGGTGGGCTACTCCTTGCAGAGAATAGCTCTAGTATCTCTTCTTGTATGCCTTGTATTCTTTCATGGGAGACTCAGTATTCCCTCCCCCCTCCTCTGCTGTCCTCTAGAAACAATTTTCTATCAATCATTTTCTAAGTTTGAGTTTCCTAAAAACAGACCCTAAAATATGTTTTGAGTGAAATTTATTTATTTGGGAGATGGCCCTAAGTGGCATAGTGAGGGAATGAGGAGCCAAGACAGGAAGGGAAGAAAATCAGTGAAGGGGGGCACCAACTGTATCTGCTATAGCCACTTGTTTAGTGTGAATTTTAGTCACTTGGTAACCCTTCTTTCAAAGCATTTGGTATCTCCTGTCACATCTCTTGGTTATGACAGAAAACAACCAAAACTGGCTTTCATCATAAAATAAATCTGTTGGGTCATGTAGAAGGAAAGTCCAGAGGAAGTTCTGTTTTAAATGCTAAATAATGCAGGGGCTCCTGTATCCATTTCCTCTGTGTGGTTGGTCTACTTTCAGAAAGGCTTTTCCTCATAGTCCAAAGTGTCTGCTGGAAGTACCTGGTTCTATATCCTTCTAGGTTCAAGTTCACAGTAAGGGTGAATGTTTTATTTAGAACGCCCAGCAAAAGTTCTAAACTGTGTTCTTATTGGATTACTCTAGGTTACATGCCCACCCTTGAACCAATCACTATGGCCCAGTGGGAGTGGCACACCAAATGCCTTAGATCTACATCATATGTCACTCCCTGAGTCCAGATTCTCTGGGCTCAAGTTGGGGAGAAGTGGATCCCCAAGTGAAAGCTGTGGCTGTCTCCTGCAAAAGGGATACAAGATGTTGAAAATACAAAGACTAAACATCCAATAAAATCACCCAGGAGAATTACATGTCAATGTTTATCTCTAAATGTCATTTCTTGAATGTGTTTTAGATGTAAGGGAGCAGAGGTGAGGCAGAGACGTAGTGAATGATACTCACTAATATAGCCCAAGGGTTCATAGATCTGCTCCCTGCTCGAGTTTCCTGGTTTTCTTGGCCAATTTGTAGCTCTTGATACATGCGTTCATTCTGCACCTATACAATTCAGAGAGAATTCCCTAAGTTCAAACTATGTGCCAGGTTCATGTCCTCTGCAGTGGTTCCTCCCCCTGGAATGCTCTGTCCCTAAGCTTCTCTCCCTTCATTCTCTGTTCTGGGTGAGCAGATCATGCCCTATAGTCTTTATTGGCCTCAAGAGAATATTAGCATAGAAAGCAGTGTTTTCACTTTGGTTCTCATCCCTCCTTTCATCAGTCAAGCCAGCCACTCAGTCATCATGGATCAGGTGCCTTCTGTGTGCCACAAAAAGGCAGCAACTAATCAGAACAGATACGCCAACTTCAAGAGGCTGAAGATCTAAAAGGGGATGTTTTAGAGGAAGTAAGACAGAAGGTATATACAGAAATATCTCTAATATGAGGCAGAAATTAACCAGTGTCATCAGTCATAAAAGAAATCCTCACTTGTTTCAGAAAAAGAAAGGACCTCTGGTTTTGGGGTAGAATCAAGATGGAATCTGATGGAAGAAGGGGGATAATTAAAATCAAATTAATGTTTGCATTTTAGAATACTTGAAATGCTTGGCATGATTGAAGTTATTATTTCAATACATTGAATATATTTATTTGAAATAGCACTTCTTGCAATTCAGGTTATTCCAAATTATGGCTTATGTTTAACCCTGTTCTTGACAAATGTACTTTTCCTGTTTTACCAGAGTGAAAATATATACTTTAGTTCGCATTTTGCCCAGTGTGGTCCCAGTAAGCCAAATGTCAGTATTTATTCTCTAGCAAGGACTTGACATGTGAGTGAGTCAGTGAAACAAGGTAGCCCATGGGACTGCTGCCATCACACCCGTTCTGGAGTAAATAAAACACACTGAGGTGGAGATAAGATTAGATTTTAAGACGAAGACTTAGAGCCAGAAAGTTGAATATTAAGAACAAACCAGTCCGGCTGGTGTGGCTCAGTGGTTGAGCATCGACCCATGCACCAAGAGGTCATGGGTTCATTTCCTGGTCAGGGCACATGCCTGGGTTGTGGGCTCGATCTCCAGTAGGGGGCATGCAGGAGGCAGCTGACTGATGTTTCTCTCTCATTGATGTTTTTATCTCTCTCTTCCTCTCATATCCTCTCTCTCTCGATAATAATAATAATAATAATAAAAATAAACTATAAAAAAAGAACAAAAGTCATTAGACCATGCACTCTTCTGCAGCAGGGACTGTGGCATATTCCTTTAGGCACCTGCCCCAACTCTGGGTTCAAGACGTAACTAACACTGAGTAGGCGTCTAGTAAAGATACCTTGAGTTACTTCCTTGGCTATCTTTGGGGATACTACCATTAATAGGGAATCATTTGTTCCATCAACACGCCTACCCTTCTGTAAACTCCTATGGGCAGGGCCAGGTCTGACTGCTCTGTTCCTTATTGCACCTACGTGCAACTTGGCACACACAGAAGGTACAAACTGTTTGTGAAATTGATGTATCAACAACAACGGTCAACATTTCCTAATTGTGAACTAGGGGGTCTCAAAGAGCTCCTCAAATCTTGGTAATTTGGAGTATTAACATTTTCAATTCTGTCTCCCCAATGAATACTCTTCAAGTGAACCTCAACTTTCTTAAATCATCAAATTAAAAGGCGGGCAGAGAGAAGATAATATCTACTGATTTCTCAGGACCGTTATAAGGGCAGTATGAGTCACCATGTGGAAGTAACTAGCGGAGGGGCTGGCATATAGTAGGAGTTCAATGAATGTCAGGCTAATCTTATTTTTGAGGTCTAGCTTTTGCCTGTAAAATGGCATTATTCAACAACACACAGCTGGTGACTTTTAAACTCATTTCCAGTTTCTTTTACTTAAGCTGCTGCTGGTTGGCAGTTGATGCTTTGAGTAGACTGGCAGAGACTCTGATGTTACACAGGGAGTCCGTGGGAAAGATCTGGATCATGTTACATGTTCCTGAGTCAAAAAGGTGATCATACAACTTGCTGTTGGACAGGTCCAGATAGTCTTCACCCAGAGAGGCTCCCTTCTCCCACAGCAGAGAGGGTGGTCTGCTGACAGTGCCCAAGTACATCCATCACTGGGGAAATGCCCTTGACAGACATGGCTGTGTCACCTGGAAATGCCTATGACATGATATCACTGCCAACTTCCTGATGGCCGGCGGCAGCCCCTTTTTCTTCAAGTGAAGATGACTCAGTGAGTCATCCACCCTTCAGAGTGCCTCATGGGGTAAGGCTGAGGCTAGACCTTGGCCCAAACCTCATGCCCTCTGTTTCTCCTCCTGCCCTATTCTGTTTTCCTCCCCGAATAAGCATCCGGTTTCAGACTCTGCTTCTTGGGATCCCTACCTCAGTCAGAGATACCCGAAGGCACAACAGAGAGGTGGGATGCCTCCTGCATGGTGTTAAATACAGAGTGATGTTTGGGAACGCTGGCAGCTCATGCATGCATCTCAGTTTGCTTTAGTGTTGTTCACGTGCTGACTTTCCCTCAGAATCATCCCACTGGGGGCTTGTTCTTAGTCTCCCAGTTTTACAATGAGATAAACCAGGCCCAGGCTGGTGGACAGGCTTGAATAAGCTCATGAATCCAGGTCCTCTGGCCCCGCGCTCTGTATTTTCTGTACTGGCCAGACTCCCATCTGACCGTCCCTCCTGACACACTTTCCGTTTGAAATCCTTGTCCCGCGGATGCAGAATCACTCACGCTGCTTTGCCCATCACCCCTAAACACGAGTGCTTCTGGGTCACCTTGGATTTCCTTAGACCAAACACCCAAACCAAACAACCTGCTGGAGGTATTTGACTCCATCTACATGTCAAACTTTAACTGCTTTGGACACCGACCATTGCAAAACTTCCAGACCGAAGATAAGCAGTTGCAATACGGTCTGCAGGAAAGGTTACGGTAGTTCATACAAAATGGAATAAAAGAAAGTCTGCGCATGTGCACGTAAACGACTTCTCCGAACTTGTTTTTCAAAGAAGGTAGTGCCAAGAGAAACACGTGACGCTGCTTCTGTGTCTGTGTCCGAGAAAGAGTAACTAACATTTAAAAGATATTTATTGTCCGGCTGGTGTGGCTCAGTGGTTGAGTGTGGACCCATGCACCAAAAGGTTGCTGGTTCGATTCCCGGTTAGGACACATGCCCAGGTTGTGGGCCAAATCCCGTGGGGGGGGGCATGCAGGAGGCGGCCAATCCACGTTCTCTCTCATCGATGTTTCTATCTCTCTCTCCCCCTCCCTTCCTCTCTCTCTAAAATCAACAAAGGAAAACAAATTATTAAAAAAAATTATATATATATATATATATATATATATATATATATATTAGTGCTTGTTAATATTACCACCGACAAATGATTAGTTTGGCTCTAAATATATGCCCTAGTATAATTTTCAAGCCTTGGAAGTGCCAGCTTACTGAGAGAGAGAGAAGAAATGTAATACATAGCTTAAGAGTAGATGCCTATCAAAATAATTTACACTATCCACGATTGCTAGATAGTACTGCCTTTCACAAAATCACAGCAAGCTGCACCATGTCACTTGTGTAACAAATACGACATGGTGGTAAATGACCGAAAAGGAGACATGAAAAATTAGGATTTTGTTTTAAATCATAACACAGCCTTAGAGAGAGAGAGAGCAATTGATTTAGAAAAGAGGGTTTAAAAGATTCTTTACCAAAATGCTGTCCTTGCACTTACTTGGTATTTATTTATTTTTATTTTTGTCCGTAATGAATGGTTGCACCACAGTCAGGTAGTCAGCCCTGCCTTCGTGCATGGGCTGTGACGTGGTGCCTGTGCCACTGGGCGGCGGGGTGACGCTGTGACGTGATAACATGCTGACGCTGTTGGGTGCAGCTGTGTGGCTGTTCTCGGTGGATGACGTTGAGACCCTCTGCCCTGCCGTGGAAATGGAAGCACGCCTCGATATGGCAGTGTGGGCACGTCTCAGGTAACACAAAATCACATCTCGGCTTTGAGTCTTGAAGCAGACTTTTCAAATGCGTTGCTGATAGAGAGGATTTCGGAGGAAAGGCTTTTCAGTTACAAGACCCGGACCTTTTGAACTTGCTGTCCAGAGGAATCAGGGCCTGGGTTTTCAAACATGAACAGTTAGGCACAGAGGAGTGCACGGGCAGAGCCGGCTTCCTGTCCTCTCAGGCTGGATAATGAGCCCGTAAGAGACATCTGTCTGCTTTGAGCAGAGTGGCGGAAAGTCATCCGAACAGACGGAAATACAAACTCCCCCTTCGGCACGGGGGAGGAGGTTGCTGAAACCCCGAACCATGAAGAAGGTACAAAGGCAGACAAAAAGAACCGAGGTTGAGCAGGGAGGGTTAAGGAACTGCAGATCTCAGGAAAATCCTGGAAAGGACGATTCTTGAAGCAAATGGACTTGACTGTTACAAAACGAATTCCTTGGGAGCAGGGCTGGGAACCAAGAACGTGGGCTGACAGATGCGGTTGCCCTGGATTCAGTGTCAATTTCAGCCATCAAGGAGGTGGGTCTACGGCAGCGGTTCTCAACCTGTGAGTCGCGACCCCTTTGGGGGTCCAACGACCCTTTCACAAGGGTCGCCTAAGACCATGGGAAAACACATATTTCCGATGGTCTTAGGAACCGAGACACCGCTCCTCTATCCGTCTCCAGGCGGGTCGCCCACATGCAGACACGCCCACATACAGCATGAGGAGCTGTATTAAAGGGTCGCGGCACTAGGAAGGTTGAGAACCACTGGAAGGGAAGGTCGCAAGGAGCAGCCACGTTTGCAGACAGCAGTTTGCCATTGAGGAAGCAGAAGAAAGGAGAGCATTTACGATATGAACAGGCTCACAGTCATTCTCTTTTCATTGCCTGGACAGATGTAAAAGCTAAACAACCTCACATGCTAACACTTGGGTCACAAAGAATTCCTGCTTAACGGCAACACAACCTTGACCGTTTCTCCATAGCTGGTTCAGGGAATCTTATTTCCTTCAACAATGAGTTATTAAGAAGGAACCAGCCCGGCCGGTGTGGCTCTGTGGTTGAGCGTCGACCCATGCACCAAGAGGTCGCTGGTTCGATTCCCGGTCAGGACACATGCCCAGGTTGTGGGCCAAATCCCTAGTGTGGGGCATGCGGGAGGCGGCCAATCAATGTTCTCTCTCATTGATGTTTCTATCTCTCTCTACCTCTCCCTTCCTCTCTCTAAAATCAATAAAGGAAAAAAATTAAAAAAAAAAAAGAAGGAACCAGCATAAGTTATAAAAATATCCAGTAAGGCAAAAAACAGGAGCAAAAAAACAGGCTGAGCGAATTGCAGGTGCCGATTGTAGAGAGAGGCAGCTGCCTGAGAGGGAGATGGAGTACTTTGCTCCCCTCCCTTCCACACCCTCTGCAGGCCAGCTCCCCTCCAAGCTCTGGCAAGGGGCAGGGGGATGGGAACATTAGTTTGGGGACTCCAAGACAAAGCATCCTGGGTCGAGGCTGGTGAGGTAGCAAATTTCATAAAACTCCCTCGTTCTCAGTATGGCATGGCAGTTGAACTGTTGAAACAGCTGGCATGGCATCCCAGGTGGAGAAGGCCACACATATCTCACAGAGATCTCTCTGGTCCCAGAGACATGAGAGAACAGCCTGGTATTCCTCATACAGGGACACAGAGCAGCTGAGTGACAGCTAGACCCAGACAGACCTGTCATGTTATCATCTATACGCGAGTGTAACCAGAGGCGGAAGGGAACAGTGATGTGTCCAGGGACTCCTCAGCAAACAGATGATGATCATAGGGTTCTCCAGGAAAAAAGAACTAATAGGAGAGAGAGATTGATTGATTGATTGATTGATTTTAAGGAATTGGCTTGCGACTGGAGGCGGGCAGGTTCAAATTCTGCAGGGCGGGCTGGAGAAAGGCAGGAGGAGCAGATGTCTCAGGTTCAACCTGAAAGGCAGTCTGGAGGCAGACTTCTCTTTCCCTCTGGGGAGGTTGGTCTTTATTCTCTCTCTCTCTCTCTCTTTTTTTTTTCTCTTATGTTATGAAGGATAATCAGCTTGCTCAAAACTCTACTGATTTAAATATTCAGTTCATCTAAAAATTACCTTCACCTTGTCACGTAGACTAGTGTTTGACTAAATACCTGGGTACTGTATTGTACCAAGTTGAGACATAAAATTAACCATCAGGACCCCAAATCAGAGAACCAGATGCCTGTTCCTCCCCTCTCCTCTCTGGAGTTTCTGCATATCCCTGGGGTGAGGGGGGGGGACCCAGATTGACTGTCTGCCACCCAGTGGATGGAGGTCAAAGGAAAAATTAAATTCAACTGTTGGAGAAATAGTCACTTGTCTAGAACACCCAGGTGTATGAATGGACATCTATTTCAAGTGACCCTTGTGCTTTGCTCCAGCTGGCTCCAGGGTCTGAAATGCCCTCTCCGTCATCTCTGCCTGGCAAGGCTCCTCTTGGCCATCACCTCCCTGGACAGGTCCCGAAGCGCTCTCTGACAGATGGTTCCAGGGTCCTCTTGCTGTTGCTCACAGCCATGCCTCCACTACCCAGACCCGCACTGGTCTCCGTTCCCGGCCCCGCCCCCCAGAGTTCCCAGCAGGGCTGAGCTCCATTCGTCCTGGTGATGACTTGCTGAGGCTGCTTTCACTGACTTCTGCCCTGCGCTGTCTCATCTCCCCGCCCTCTGCTGCTGTTTCTTGGCATCGGCTCCCAAAGGCATGAAGTGCCTTCCAGCCCTTTGCTCAGGGTTGCTCCGAGGAAACTCAAACCGAAACAGTGCCCCTCCTAAGAGCATTCTTCTTCTTTTTAAAAACACATAGTAGGTTCTTGGAGAACAGTCAACATGAGAGACTTAAGTTGGTTAGTTGGAACCTCAGGTTATAAAAAAGGTCAGTTTCAATGTAAATTGAGACCTGCTTTCTCCTTGTCTTTATTTTCCCTATTGACAGTGAGGAGTCACTGCTAACCTTTGAACTTGAAATTCCACTGGCCATCGGTTCTCTCTGCCAATGTCGGAGACCCACACTCACTCCCGTGCAGCAGACGAGGCCAGGATTTAAGATCGTCACAGTGGAGTGGGCCGTAAGCTCTCCACTGCGTCGTCTTAGATTCCTTATGGGAATGGTTTTAAATAAGGTCTACAGCAAAGAGCCAACCACTACGTATGTGCCCCTCCTTACCCACTCTATTGAGTGTTGTAGGAGCTGGAGATTCAACAGCAAATCAAACAAGCAAGTCCTTTCTTAGGTGGAAGAACACACTATAAAGGTGACATTTAAACAGAGACCTAAAAGAGACATAAGGGTAGGCATGCACACACCCGGGAGAAAGTTCCAAGGAAGGCCACAGCAAGTGCAAATGCCCTGCACACACACACACACACACACACACACACACACACAGCGAGTGCAAAAAGTAGAAAGGAGGCCAGTGAGGCTGGAGCAGAATGAACGAGGAGGGGAGAGCAGATGAGGTCTGAGAGGTGAGGAGAGGCGGGGGCAGGTCATCTGGGACCAGCAATGGTTTTTATTTTTATTCTCATGGCCACGAAGAGCCGCTGGAAGGTCTTGAGCAAAGGAGTGCCAGGATCTGTCATCTGGCTTCAGAAGATCACTCTGGCTGCTGTGTGGGGTTGGGAAAGTGCAAAGATAGACGCTGGGCTGCCTTTGGCTTAATTACAAGTGCAATAGTTGGTTATTAATCTGTGACATCAGTTAGCAAGGAAACAAACTTTAGAAAAGTAAGTCAATAGATTCTCCACAGGGGGAAGAACAAGTCACTTGAGGATAGTATCCTATAATTTCTTCCTCGTCCAGAAAGGAGCATAATTGCACAGTGGCAGCTGAAGACCATTGTTAACCAAATAATGAAACAATTCCAATCGAGAGCGAGGACGCCCCGTCCAATGGCAGGGTCAAGCTCTCAGGGAATCTCCTTGGAAGCCAGGCTTGCAGCTCTGCTTTTTCCAGGGCCACTCTATGTCATGAAGCAGTTTGTCTCCGACCAGCCTGGGGAAATTGGAGGCCTCCCAGCCAGCAGTTCAGAGACCTGGGTTCTCAGTGTGGCTGTGTCACTGCCTCGTTAGGTGACCTGGGGACCCATCACGCAGCCATCTGAAGGATGCGGGGTGGTGTTGGGCCTCCTGCCATGTTTCAGCGGCGTGCTTGAGGGTGTCCGGAGACTGGGCCTCTGAAAGTGCCAGCCACCTAGCAGCGGCCCTCGGGCAGAGGCACCGTCATTGCTTTCCCCCAAGCTAGAGGAGCAGTGGGTGTCCGGGGAGGGGATGTGACCACTTGGCAAGTGGACAGAGAGCGCTAGCTGTCAGGTGCCTTGTTTTCTGCAGCAGCGGCAAGCAGCGGCTTCTTATCGAGGCACGGAACCGTCACCTAGCACACAGAGTGTTCCTGAAAGCACGTGGCAAAGGCTCCGGATGTCTCCAGCCACAAGCACAAAGGCACGATGCAGGGAGTGGTGGGGATGCTCCATGGGACAAGTCTCTTCAGCAGGTCTCTCTGGAAGCCCCCCCTGAGATGGGACCTGAGTGCAGAGGAAGTCCTGTTAGAGCCTCGGGAGGGCGCTGAGAGCAGGGGCAGTTAGCACAAAAAGGCACACGTCCCTTCAGGAGCCATGTCACTGATGTCAGTGTGCAAAGCAGTCGTGAGAGAGTAGCGTAGCATTGAATAGAGACCAATAGAGTGAATCGAGGTTTAGCGAGGCAGGTGCCCCTGACACGGGCCCAAATCCCCTTGGCCCACTTCTCAGTTACCTGCAGAGAAGGTGGACAGTCCCCCTAACATGCTACAAGCTTCTCCCCTCGGCTGCCCGCATCTGTCTGCTTCTCTGCCGGCCGTGCTTGCTCTCCCACAGCAGGAGAAGGCGCTCCATCACCCAGGACGATCGGAGGGCCAGGGGCACGCAGCTGCCGGGGCAGCCCTCAGCCAGGGGGCCCCAGGTAAAGGCCCTCGACTCCCCACTCTCCAGTGGCACGGTTCTGAGGCGTGTCCCCTGCAGTTTCTCCGAGGGTCCCTAGCAGGACTGAGCCCCACAGTGGTGACCCCCTCGTTCACACACCTGATATTAGCTTCCTGGGACTTCCATAACAAACCACCACAGACTGCGTCTTGAACAGCAGACATACGCTGTTCTCAGGGTTCTGGAGGCTGGAGTCCAAGATCAAGGTGGCAGTGGCACTGGTCTCTTCCGAGGCCCCTCTCCTTGGCTTGCGGACAACCATCTTCTTGCTGTGTCTTCACATGGTCTTCTCTGAGTGTGTCTTTTTTTAGTATCTTCTTCTCCTAAGGGCACTGATCATCTTAGATCAGGGGCCACCCGTATGACCTCACGTTACCTTAATTACCTCCTGAATGACACTATTTCCAAAAACAGTCACATTCTGAGGTACTGGGGGCTAGGATTCCAACATAAGCATTTGGGGGGGCACAATTCAGCCCATAACACACTCTTTCTCCGCCTTTCTCTCCCTCCTGTCTCCGTCTCCTCACTCCCTCACTGCCCCCTTAGATCATCTAAATCAGCTACCCGGATTCAAGTCCTTGTCTTGGGTCAGTTTTCGGGTGGTGCGGGGGGCAGACCAAACTAAAACAATAGGAACTGGTAAAACCCTGTGCTTAACTGGAGAGTGTAAATCCACCTAAAAGCATTTACATTTACTTTAGAAAAATAGCAAATAAACAAGCAACAGTGCTGACTGGGCCATGCAAAAACTTCCACAGTGCCAACTTTGCCTTTTGTCTGTTTGCGATCTCTGGGCCGGATATTTTTTAGGTCTAGCTATTATTTTCTCTGGGGTGTGTGTATGCTTAAGGAGGCAATCCCCTGAAATGTAGGGCATTCACACAATATAAAATAAAAGGGAGTATAAATACAATTCTGTATCCTGAGGCGTTAAGGGGCCTCTTGTGTCTTAATCTGAGAACGTCACCCAATGCTGCAATAACGCACTTGGCTGATTTCTCCCCAGGGCGAATGGAGTTCATGCCTGGGGGTTGCTGTATTCCCCATAGGGAAGGCCTGTGAGTGATCCCTTCACTCAGCACGGCTTTTCAGGGCAGTGCCAGCTTTCCCCACTAGAGGGCATTGCAGCTGCAGAAAAAAGAAAAGAGGTGACTTTTTGGCCCAAAATGATTGCAATAGGCAGCTTGCTGCAAGGAGGTTGTGTTTCCAGTTGAGATCACAGACTCCCCTCTAGTTCTTCAGTGTGAATTACACCCATCTTGGCCATGCGCAGGATGCTAGAACTGATGACTACATTCATAACTGATCCCCACTGGGTGGAGAGTGTGCTTTTCAGAGACACTAGGCAGGTTATATTGATAATACGCCTCTCTCCAAGCAGTCTGTCCCCCAGCTAGACCTGCCTCTCAAGAGGTGGGAAGGGGACTGGGCATCCAGGCTGAAGGTCAGGGTTTGAATTTTGGCTCTGACCTTTTTGGGCACCTTGAGTTTAAACAAACCTGATGTCTTCCTGTTTCCCGATGTGTAAAACAGGAATAATGAACTCAGCCCACAGAGGAGTTTTGAGAAATAAAAATTTCAAGGATTTTGTAAATTTTGCAGGACTAGCAACCATATGGAGGATGTTATTACTGAGGATGACCACATTAGTTTGTATGTTGTAAGAACCCTTGATGAGTGATATACTTCTTTAAATTCTACTATTAGATACTCATTTCTTTGGTTTGAATTCCTTCTTTTTTTTTTTTTTTGATGAGTATTATCTCCTGGAATGGCATATGCACAGTAACTAGTTATTAATCATCAACATTTTGGTGTGTTAATGTTGGAGATTGGTGCCTTTGGCTGAAAGCACGAATGAACACATGTTGACCTGGGGAAAAGTAGGAGCCATTTTACAGTGAGACCAGTGGTTCTCTGCCGGGATAGAGAGTATCAGGCCTCTAAAGTAAATTGTGGCTGAAGAGAGTAACAAAGAAAGGGGGAGAGACCTAGCCCGAAGAAGATGGCCTGACTTCACAAGCTTGCCAAGAGTAGTCAGGTCTTAGAAGTTTTCATTTATGTTATTGAACTTTTAAATTTCTGCTGCATAACAAATGTTTGAGATCATGTCTGTATAATGGCCATCACTTTGATGGCTAAGCATTTACTGAACATACCTTATTGTACCATTAAGAAAACAGAGAAGGGAAAGTACAGGTTTTCAGACTAACGGGGCAGATGAAGGGGTGAGCAGTACTGTGTGTTCTCTGCTGTGGCTAAGATTCATCTCCATCTTCTCCGTTCTATACATTCATCATTTGACACATGGTAAGTGCTCAATGCATAAGTAAATGAGTGAATGAATGAATGTGTGAAACCATATTAATTTAGGATGAGGATTCTCAAATATTCCTTGGCCCATTCCCATCAGAATCACCTGAGCCTTTTCTTTAACAATAAGTACTTCCTATGTATAAGACACTGGTCTAATCACTTTTCATAAATTAAATCATTTAATCTTCACGCAACCCAAGGAGATATGTACTATTATTATCACCCCCATTTTGTAGATGAGGGGATGAAAGTTCAGATTGGCTAAGTCGTTTGCCCGAGGTCACACAGCTAGTAAGCGGCAGAGATGAGATTTGGACTCGGTCATGCCCCAGACTCAAGGCCACGTCATTGCATTGCTTCCCCCTACTCAAAGGAGAAGAGACTTTGCTCGGGGCAATGGGTGCACCTTGCAGCGTACAGGTGATGTTTCACTGAGCTGGACCCTTGAAACCTGTATGGTTTGCTGCATTTCTTAGGAAGTTACTTGAGGATGTGCTTTCGTAAAATGAAGGAGGATAGTAGTCCTTACATCTGTCCACAAAATTCCCTTTCTCTTCTCTCTTGCACATGGAAGGATTGTGCATATCTGCCCCCTTTAAAGTTCCAGTTACCCATATGACTTACTATGGCCAGCGAATGTGCCTGGAAGTGACGTGTGTGTGTTCCAGGGGGAAGGTTTTAGAGCCAGTACATAATTAGCCAAGTTCTTCTTCCCTCTGCGAGGCAGCATGCTGTACTGTCAGCCTGGGTCCTGGCACGGGGTGATGCGGGGCGGAGCCAGCGCCACCCTGTGGTGTACGTGACACCCACGGTTCTGAGCCAGGGAGCTGGGTGGTTGTTACTTCAGCGTAGTCTATCCTGACCCATACAGAGACAGTACCAAGAAAAGGGGAGACACTGGGGTCCAGAAAACAGTGAGTCCAGCACAGAAACAATGTAAAGGCAAATCCCAAACGTGCAGTAAACATTTCAATTCAGGGCAGCAGTTGGAGAGCCCACGAAGTCAACAGAAAAATGTGATGTAAAGACAGTCTGGGGGAAAAATAGACAAGTGATAAAGACAAGTAGAAATGAGAAAAGATAATGAGAAACTCCAGGAAAAAACATTTAAAAAATACAAGTACAATAATAGTACCCAAACGATCTCCATGGTGAATCATTTATCCAGTGTACCAAAAAATACAAACATGGATTGTTGATATACAGTTCTAAGATCAACCTCGAGATACAGCAAGGGAAACGAAATAGAACAGTGATTTAACTTAATTGCCCTCAACTGGATGCAGAGATGGCAAAGGTTAAGGGTGGAAAAAGGAAGAGAGCTGAAGGAAAGAGGAAGAATGTCTAGAACTTCATCTGATAAGTCATGGAGTGTCCACGAGAGACTGTCAATTGCCAATAATCTTAGGGTATCGTTAAAATTAAAAGGTAACTGGTGAACAGTCTAAAGATGCTGAAGTGTCTAAACAGGGAAGGGGAGGTAGGAGTGGTATTCGTTAGCTAGGTCTCACTCGGTTGTACCGGCAGACGTTAATAAGAACAAAATTTGATATTGCTTATCGAGTTCGAGCCTTATGAAGGTAACTGCCAGGAGAAACCGAGTTGGAAACCGCTGTCTTTGCTGAACAGGTCTGGGGTTGTAACGGGTGGGCCAGGAAGGCTGCTTCCAAGTGAGGCATTACTTTGATTTTAAAACTTTTTCATGAACAAACCTTGAGCAAATCTTAACCTCGGAGGTCACTAACAGATCCCTGCCTTGGTTTCAGTGAAATGAGATTCCCAAAGGTGTTTCACTTCCTTGATCTCCACTCGCAGACAATACCCAGAATGATTCATTCCTTCCTTCTCTCTCACGGGACAAAAAGTAAAATACTTGGATTGTAAGAGACCATTTGCCCTTCACTCAACTTAGGCTCTTGTGCCAAATTACCTGGACTTTAATCGTAACTCTTTCATTTCATAGCTGTGTGATGTTGGGCGAGTTACTCCACTTCTCTGTGCCTTGGCGTCCTTTTTACAACATGGGAAAAATCTAATGGTAAATACTCTCAAGTATATAATGATTATTGAAATAATTCATTTAAAGTGATCAGTATAGTCTGGCTGGTATGGCTCGGTGCTTGAGCGTCAACCCATGCACCAAGAGGTCGTTGGTTCGATTCCTGGTCAGGGCACATGTCCAGGTTGTGGGCCTGATCCCAAGTGGGGGGCATGCAGGAGGCAGCCTTTCGATATTCTCTCTCATCGATGTTTCTATCTCTCTCTCCCTCTCCCTTCCTCTCTCTCTCAAATCAATAAAGAAAAAATAAATAAATAAAGTGATCAGTATAGAGCCTGGAATATAGTGATCATTCAGATAAATGGTAGCTGTCTTTATCATCATCAGCAGCAGCAACACCACCATCACTGTGCAAAGCATTTTCCTGGGCCTTGGGATTTCAAAGGCAAATAAGAATCATTTGGTCACTATCCTCCTAGCAGTTGGAATCCAGTGCAGGAAAAGGGCCAAATAAAACAGGAAGACAACTGTTAGTAACGATGCCCAGGTGGAGGATGGGTGGCATCCCTTTGTCCTGCACCGAATATTCCTATCGTCCTTCTATCTCAGGTTCATGGCCCAGTGGCTGTCTTTGACATTCCGTGCAACAAACAATTTCTTTAGCAGCCTCCCACCAAGCGTGTGTGGCACCTGTAAGACCTATCCCCTCATGTACATAATCTCAAATGTCCTGATTCTCCCAGGCCTTGTGAATTATGGTTCTGATGTTCTTCCAGACACGCAGTGTGAGAAGCATTTGGGACTTCAGAACAAAGGGCCAGCCACGGTGTGGCCCCTGTTAGAGGAAACGCTAGCACTTTCTGGATCTTTCATTACATCCCATTTCAGAGTGAGTGTAGCCTGGTTATTTTCCAAGCCAGAAGCCACCGGCTTTGCATTTACTTCAAATCTATGCACTTTTAAAAATACCATGACATTTCACTTCGGAGACAAAAGTCAAATGCCAAAAAAAAATCACCTCTACAAATGTGGGTATTAAAAACTTAATTTATAAATGCAAACAAGATCAGCTGCCAAGACACCAACACAGTTACTTGGCTTGCAGACTCGGAGATCGTAGCAATATCCCTCAGACCTGCTTGACATGTGTGTGTTTGCTGCCTTGTAGGGACTGAGAGAGCTGCTCCAGGAAAAAGCCTCCGCTGGCTGGCATCCTTTCCTGGCTGATTGCGTAACTGCGGCTGGCGGGCCTGCGGTCACAGCTCTGGAATTTATTCAGAGGGAAAACAGGAAGCTAGAGGGGGTTTGGTGCCTGGGTTGTTCTGTGTGCTCAGCACACCTGTGTCCCTTGGAAACTGTCCCTCCGCTATTCCATGATGTCTGAATGGGACCGTCAATCACAGCGTGCACTTCCCCCCAAGGCCTCTTGGGGTGAGTATCTGGTTCAGACTGCCCCAGACACCTTCCCCTTCCTCTTGGAAATGACACAGGCACACAGATCCATGCCTCACGGGAGGAATGGCTTTATCTTGGCCCTGCAACAGTGCTTTGGAGATCATAAGAGCTCAATAAGTACTTACAGGATGGATAAAAATCTCAAATATTAGTCAAAAAAGAAAATTTGTGAATTTGCATCAGGATGCTGGGAGAGAGAAGCATCTTCATTCCCAAAGGAGTTGTCCAGCCAGTGAGAGGTACGGCTGGGTGCCTCGGGAGCCCTTCCTCTCCTGGGGATCTGTTCAGAGGGAAAACAGGAAGCGAGATGGGGTTTGATGCCTTGGGTGCTCTGTGTGCTGAACACACCCACGTCGCTTGGAAACTGTCCCTCCTCTGCACAATACCTGGGGGTAAACAGAGGCAGGTCTGGAAGGAGAGCCCAAGCCCTACGCTGTCACCTGAATCTTAGTTCTGCCTAAAGGTGGTGCCACTTCCCAGGCACATGACCCAATACATTTCCTTTTCCATTAAACTAGTTCGAAATAGGTTCCTGTCACTTGTGTGTGTGTATATATCTTGCCTATTCTTTTAGTTCCTATCACATCTACCATCCAGACCCTCCCAGTGAAGTGAGAGGAAGGAATGGGGCCGAAAGGTGCGTGTGCAAATTCAGAAGGCAACCAGATTATCAAACACATTTTTTCCAGGGACACTGGACCACATGTGGCCCGCCACTCCCGGTCAGCCCTCTAGAGTGGACACTCGGGGTCAGTGTAAACACTTCCGCCTCCCTTACGCTTTTCCCATTGTTTTTAATGTTAAAATAGGGTCTGTGGAATCTACTGAACAAAATAAACTGCTAAATAAAACAGAAACAGAGGCATGGAAACATGGAACAGACTGAGGAACCTCAGAGGGAAGGGGGGAAGGGGTGGGAAGAGATTAACCAAAGAATTTATATGCATATATGCGTTGCCCAAGGACACAGACAATAGTGTGGTGAAGGCCTGGGGTGGCGGAACGGGAGGAGGGGGCAATGGATGAAAAACAAAGGGCGGACATCTGTAACACTCTCAACAATAAGGATTTAAAAAATAGGGTGTCTTTACTTATTTAATGGCTGTGAAATGTCATAATAATTATAGAATTACCTTGAACTCTAAATCTAATCGAGTTTCTATTTTTGTCTCAAAGTTCACTAGGAAAATCATTAAAATAAGCTAACCTAGCGTGATTACTCGACCCCGATGGTATAAAAGCTGCCCCCTGAGATCAGACGTCCCGTGGACTCTCAGTGACTCTATGTCCATCAGTGACCTGCCCCTAGTGGTCTGCTAAAAATGTACTTAATTTCGTGGTCGGCTGAAGCTCGGTCAGCTGGGGCTTCGTGGACAGACCGGGAGGCTCCCGATGACCCCGAGGGCACCGTGAAACAAGAGGGATGGCACAGTTTCTGGAGGGGCATTGCCTTTCAGAGCCTGTAGTACTGTCTGAAGTCACCTCTCTAGATGCATCCGATTTATTTTGCAGAAAATACATCAATTCTTAATTATATGTTAGTGTCAAAAGCAAAGCAAAACAAAACAAAGAAACCCAGGCAGGAGGAATTATTTAAAAATCGTGACAGTGTTGAGCAGACTTTTTCTTTTCTATTTGATTTTTTTTATTAATTTGTTTTTGTTACAGATGTTTCTCCTTTTTGCCCCATTGACACCCTCCTCCCCATCCCCCCCCCATCCCCAGCTTTGTTGTCTATGTCCATTGGTCATGCATACATGCATATAAGTTCTGTGGTTTATCTCTGCCCCCCAACCCCCCTCCTCTGAGGCTTGTCAGTCTGTACCCCACCTCTAGGTCTCTGGGTCAATTTTGTTCATCAGTTTGTTTAGTTCATTATATTCCACAAATAAGTGAGATCATGTGATATTTGTCTTTCTCTGCTTGATTTGATTTTTGTAAAGTGCAGTGTTTGCCTTTTAAGGAATTCTCGTTCTTGTTGGAAAGGCCCAGTGCAAGGGACGCGGCCATTCAAGGGCAGCACCAGGCTCTCCGGCTGCCGCCTTCGGGGTGCGGCCCACCTTCCAGGGGCTCCTGGCTCACCTGGAAGGCTGCTTGCCAACCCTTGAGCATGATAACACTTCCCTCGAAGGATGAAGCTGAAGAGTAATTTAAAGTCCTAGGCATTCGAGTGAGAAACAAAGGTTAGTGCCATTCATCCCTGTCATTCCCCCCTAAACTTCCTCCTCCAGCTCCCTAGGACTGCCTGGGGGTGCAGAGTGTCCCTGTCCCCTGGGCTCTGGTCCTGCTCGGGGGGTGAAGGGGCACTGTCTGTGGTCTCCTTCCCGAAGGGCGATGTCTCCCTCGGGCCAGCCAGGGAGGCAGAGCTTGCCGCGGAGTCAGTAGCGAAGAGAGAAGCAGCTGGTCAGCAGGCTGCGGGAGGGCTCAGAAACCGAAAGGGATGGGAGGCGCCTCGGAGCTGAACAACTGCGGGAGCCACTGTCAACCTGAAGCTGGAAGAGCAATAGGGGAGGTGGTGTCCCCAGAGCCCAGGAGCCAGGGCCGCCCAGTGAGCACTGGGAAGGCAGGAAGCAAGGTGGTGTTCGGTGCATTGGTTGTTCTGTGAGCTCAGCACACCCATGTCCCTTGGAAACTGTCCCTCCTCTATTCCATGATGTCTGAGTGGGACTGTCAATCACAGTGCGCACTTTCCCCCAAGGCCTCATGGGGGTGAGTATCTGGTTCAGAACGCCCAGATACCTTCCCCGTCCTCCTGGCAACAGCACAGGTGCCCACATGGGATACTGTAGAGCTACTGCCCAGCCCAGAGAGGGAGCCATGCCTTGGCTTCTCCCACGGAGCCTCATGCTGGCTGAACCAAGCTGGAAGCCTCTTGGCAGGGAAGCTTGAGAAAGGTAGTTGAAAGTCAGCCCCACACAGAGGACAGAAGAGCAGGGAAGGGCGAGGGCTGTGCCAGAGGCACATACGCAAAGACTGGCAGACCGCCAAGTGGGGGAGGTTGCGGCTTTGTTAGTAAGTAGCCCCAGTTTCTGCCTCCATGTCTGGTTAAAAAAACCCAATCAGAGCATTCTTCCTTAAATCATCACCCTTTGTGAGACTCTCCCTAAGGCACCTTTCATCGGGTGCTGCCTGCCGGCAGGAGGACACTAGCTCACTGGCAGTTGTTGGCACCGAGGAGCAAACGCGGGGGCCTTAAAGGATTGGGATGCAGGATGATCCGTTTTGATGGAGGGGAGCAGGTAAGCGCTGGGACGCTGCTGTCCTTGGTGCTGCAGGAACAACGCTGTATGTCCACGCTGATGGGGTCCTGAAGTGGCGAGAGGTGATCCAGAAGCAAATGCCATCCAGTGTCTTATCCAGCTCAGGACAAGCCCTGGCTGTGCCAGATAGTTAAAGGAGGGGAAAAGAAGTCCTCATGACGGATTTAATTTGCATTCTGTCCCCCTTGATTTATGGCCATTCATCCACTATTGGTTGAGGCTCTGCTATGTGTTCTCGAGTGTCCTGCACACAGAAATCAGCAACTCAGACCGAGCTCTTGTTGCTAATTATTATACTATTAACAGTGTGCACGGAGGTCCTAGAGAAAGGGCACCCAGCTTCACCTGGGTGTGGTCAGCAAGGGCTTCCGAAGGCTCTGAGTCGTAAAGCTGGACAGGAGCTGACCAGGCAGCACCACAGAGCCTCCAGGCAGAGACGACAGCAGGGGCAGCTGCTTGGAGACCTTGTAGAAAAGGCTGAAACCTTGTCAAAGCTGTTCCTGCTTTGCAATCACTGCGGAGCTCATTGCTGACCCTGATTTTATGAAACCGTACTAGGGTTGTCACGATAAGTAAATAAAAACACAGGGCACCCAGTTACATTTGATATTCAGATGAACAAATAATGTTGTCGTGTAAGCACGGCCTGTGATATATTTGGGACATATACTGAAAGGGTACTTGCTGTCTGTCAGAGATTGACATTTGACTGGGCGTGATGTATTTTATCTGGCAACCCTGAACCACAGCACCGATCATAGACGGCCGTTTGCATCCCCAACATCTTAAAGAGAACACATTTGTGATTCTTAGCCTCAGATACTTTTTCAAAAATAGCCCAACCAGATGGCATCTTTGGAAGAGTGGTTGACAAAGTTTTTATGTGAAGGACAAGCTAGTGAATATTTTAGTCTTTGTGGGCCTTATGTTCTCAGCTCCGCCCTTGTAGTATGAAAGCGGCCACAGACAATGCATCAACTGATGGGCGTGGCTGTGTTATGATAAAACTTTATTTGCAACGATAAACAGAGAACCCACTCTATTTTAGAAGTAGGCTCAAAGTACAGCATAGGGAATGTCATCAATAATATTGTAATAACTATATATGGTGGCAGGTGGATACTAGATTTATTGGGGGGATTGCTTCATAAATTTTATAAATGTCTAACCACTATGCTATACACCTGAAGCTACTATAAAATAATATTAAATGTCAACTATAATTGAAAAAAAATAAGTAGATTCAAACAGAATATTTTGTTATAAAAAGCTGCTTGCCAATCAACAACAAAAAAAACAGCCCAGTTAAAAAATAGGCAAAGGACTTGAATATAGAGATTCCTCCAAAAAACATACACAAATGACCAATAAGGACAGGTAAAGGTGTTTAGCATCACTAACGATTAGGGAAACACAAATCAGAACCACAATGAGATCTCACCCCGCACCCATCAGACTGGCTGTTACCCCAAACAATGCAAAAACTCAAAACAGCAAGAACAATTGTTGGCAAAGGTGTGGGTTGTGCGTTGCTGGTGGGAATGTAAAATGTTGCCGCTACTATGGGAAGGTGTATGGTGGTTCCTCAAAGAACAAAACAAAACAAATCATAGAAATACTATGTGATCCAGAATTTATACTTCTAGATGTGTGTATGTTGTGTGTGTGTGTGTGTGTGTGTGTATCTCCAAAAGAACTGAAAGCAAGGACTAGAACAGATATTTGTATAGCAATACTATTATTAGCGTCCTTCACAATAGCCAAAAAGTGAAAACATTCTAAATATTCACTAATGAATGAATGGATAAACAAAATATAGTACACACACACACACACACACACACACACACACACATTGTTCAGCCTTAAAAGGAAATGAAATTCTGATACATGTTACAACATAGATTAACCTTGAAGACCATATGCTAAGTGAAATAAGCCAGACAAAAAGGACCATTACTGTGTGATTCCATTTATAGGAAGTACCTAGGGTAGTACAAATCATAGGCACAGAGAGCAGAGAGTGGTGGTTACCAGGGGCTGAGCAGGGTGGCGCGGAGAGTCACTGCTGAACACATGCAGTGTCAGTTTGGGATGATGAAAAGTTCTGGAGACGGATGGTGGTGATGATTTCACACATAATATGAACGCATGCAATGCCACTGAAGTTGGTAAAGTTTATGTTATGTCTATTTTACCACAGTAGAAAAAAAAGCCACATGCAGAAATTTACCTGAATAATCATAACCTACTCTAAGACAACCAGTTAGACAATATGCTATTTCTAAATTAGACACAATGGCACAGATCATAGCTACTCATGCACTTCCAGTAAATCGAGATATAAATGAGATGTGATGTGATGTAACAAAATGTAAAATGCTGCTGTCCTAGTGCACAGACCAATTATGTTGCAAAGCCTTGCTATAGAACTTTCTCTCTCAAATCCTGTGGGAGGAGATCGTGACTTTGTACACCGAGTACTGAGTGGACAGTTAACTCCTATCTCTGTACTGAGGTGAGAAACAGTGTCCATCTCGTCAGAGCGTCTGGGTCACAGACCACAGTAGGTGCTCAGATAGGGAAGGTCATAATTAAGCCCCAACCCTTGCTCTCAAGAGTTTCTGACAGTGTGCAGAAAAACATACAAATGAATGCATTCTGCAGAGGTAGCTACAAGCCACCCCCAGGGTTCTGACACCACCTTGCCTCCTCCCCGGGCACCACTCTCACCTGCTTTCTAGCCTTTATCAAAACTTAGAATATTTTTGTTGATTTATTTGTAGCCTCTGCCTCTTACCACAAGAGCATGATAAAATGGAAATTAAAAATCAAGGCCAAAAAAGAGAGAAGCTTTGAGGTTAAGTGGCATCATATACTCCCTTCCCAAAGCAACTTATACGTATCCCCCAATTCCGTATTCGGTTTCTCTTGAAATGGAAGCAGAAAGAAAGCCTCCTTGAATTCTACAAGATTGATTTTCCAGAGGGTTGAAATTATTCAGAATCATTGCTTTTGGCTCTTGTCTATGAATGAAGCATTGTAGATGGAATTTGGAGATATCATTATGTGAAAATGAATTTCACTTGTAGTAAATTGTCAAATAAAATAATCTGCCTTTGAGATACGCTGGATGCTTGAGCCATTGACAGACTTTTATGTGGACAGAGAAAGGCTATTTTGGACATGTTGATGTATTTGGCCAGAGTGCTTCCTATTATGTGATAATTCATCTAGATATATATTACTGATGTCGGAAACAAACAGCATGTGTGTGTGTGTGCGCGCGCGCACACACACACACACACACTCCATGTTTTCTTTTTCCTGTCTATACACAGTTATATAATGGCTAGTTCTCAAGATATTTGTTCACCTGATTTTACCACTATCTTGAAAATGAAAGCTTTTCTTTCTAAGAGAAATCATCAAAGCTTTAATTTATTTTCAGTAGTGGAAAATAAGGATTGCCCTATGCTTTGCTTAGTCACTTGTCTACCCACTTTGCTCCATTTAGCCACCTTTTCTTATTATCGTTACTGTGCCCTGATGAGTGACCCCAGCCCGTCTCCCCTGCAGACATCCTCCCTGCCTGCAGTTCCACCTCCCATGGGCGGACATTGGAGTGACCACAATAAAATACTCATTTGCTCCTGCCACCCTCTCACTCAGTAATCTGCAGAGACTCCCTGATGTTTACGGAATAAAGTGCCAAGCCCCTGGCTGGTCAGGATCTGACCCTCGCGGATCCTTCCAGGCTACTCTCGCATCGCCTTCCCACATGCGCTTTCTCATGCAGAGGGATCACATTCATTTTCCCAAATGTCCCATGCTCTCCATGTCTTCACTCATGCTGTTCCATCTTCCTGGAATTCTTTTCCTTTGTCTGTTCACCTGGTTAAATTCTAGGAGCATAGTGTAGTGAAGAGATCAGACTGTAGACCTGGCTACACCAGCTGAACTATTTTCCTTGTTGCTTAATGTTACATGCCTCTGGTTCTTTCATCTGCAAAAGGACAAAACTACCTGCCTAGTTGGGTTCCCATGGTAATTAATAAGATAATGTGAGGAAAAGCACTTGGGACTTAGCTGTAGGTACTTCCTAAGTAATTGTTCGTGTAATTCATAATATTTCTATCGTCCATAATATTAACACTAACAATATTTGTGTTGATTGCACTGCTCATGGGTCACTTTTCTTGAAAGCATTTTCTGGCATTTCACAACAGGATTCGTTCTCTCTCTTTGTACTTGTACGATGACTTGAAAACCCCTCTGTTTTAGCCACCATCTCATTGTATTGGAATCGTTGGTTCACTTGTCTCTTTCCTTGCTGGTTGTGAACACAGTGGGGAAGAAGACTGTGTCTTCTGGACTTCTACATATCTCCATACGTGAGTAAGTGACTACAAGAACGCCTCGGGTTCTACTGACTTCCAGAGCATCATCCACAATGACTGGTAATTACTAGTTCAGAAATAATCTCAATGAAATGTCAGTTGAGAGATTTTTATCAAACCAGGGGAGTGCTGTACTGTATGTGCCAGTGAAGGAGTTAGCTGGAGATGGTGCCATCTTTATCCATCAGCTTCTAGTCTTCTCTTCTCTAGTTCATTCCATTTACGACAAAATTTGTCTAGGCACTGGGAAACATCTGTGGGATGTTTCCTCGCTGCTCTGTTGGCTCCCCACTCCTTACCCTCTGGGCTTAGGTTCAACATCACTCCCCCTAGAAGGTCTTTCCTGATGGGTGAGTTCAAGGCTAGTTTTGGGTATACTCCCCTGACCCCGTGGGCTCTCCCCAAGGTATTCCTCATATGCTTTCCCAATCTTCACAGTCACTGTGCTTTACGGTACCTAACTGCTGAGTGCCTGTTCTCTTGGCTGGACAGTAATCTCATGAACACCAGTATCAAGTCTGTCTAGTTCAGCACTGGATTCTCTAAACTAGTAATAGCTGATATATATTTGATGAATAATAAAAAAAATCTGGCGTTTGGAATGCAGTTTCTGAGAAAGGCACCCCTGAAGCTCGCTGGACTTTGTTTGGAGGTAAGAAGAGTGCGTTTCCAAACCCAGAGAGTCAGCGTAGCTGTCCTCTCATCACTCAAATCAGCACGGAGGGACTCTTTGCTCACTTTTGTACATGCCAGTTCCCTGGAGAATTGGGCCACGTTTTCTGGCCAAGGTGATGACTCAGTGAGAGGAGTTCTTGGCCCAGGGTACATGTCATGTACATATGAGGATGGTACACCTTTCTAACTACCTGGAGTCTGGTAACACAACCGGTAGCACATCAGCAGATCTTAATTTACCTCTCCTCTGCTTGAATTTTCTTAGCCCTTTCTGTATTCACACATACATCTATCAGCAGATAGTTAGGGCAAATCAATTAAGCTAAACCACTTTTAAAATTTACTTCTAGTTTTAGGTGTGTGTGTGTGACAGAGAGAGAGATCCTGACATAACGGTGGTTTATTTCGTGGAGGAGGAGCACTGCTTCGAAGGCCCTTGGCACAGCGCCTGTGGGAGAAAGTGCATGTACATTTCTCTACGTTTCCTCATGCACTAGAAGGAAGGAAAATACACTCATGCCTTTATTTTTAGTTTGCCCACTTAGCAGACACACTGATTGTTGATTTCTTAGCCTGCCAATCTAAATGCAGTTACTCTTCACACATTCTGATTTTCACATCTTGAACCTTCCCCCAGGAATAACTTCACTCACATTTTCAAATAAGGATGCCTCTGACCAAGACAGAAGTCCCAAACCTAGATGACTCATACTGAGTCTTTTGGACTTCAGAATGCGCAGAGGCTAATTCATGAATTTGTTCATTTTTCTTTCTCAGCTCTGAAGCATTCGGTGGGCCATAAGTCTTCAGTTATCTCTCGGTTTCACATCCCCAGAGTGTTTTTAGTCTGGATATTAAATAGTCTGATACAGATGGCCCAAGAATTCTGGCTTTAAATTTAAATTTTAGATGCTTTAATAGGCATGGTCCAGGTATACAGCAATGTGATTAATGAAGCATCTGGAATTATCTATTATGTCCGTGAATTTTAGGTGAGTCTGTTTGCTGGGATCAATGCTCAGTTACACCCGAGGGAAGGAACTCTGCAGAAGGTCCAATTTGAGTCCCGGCTCTGTCACTTAGCTACTGTGTGACTTTTGGAAAGCCATATTTAACTTCTGTTTCTTTCCCTAGAAAATAGGGCCATAAGGAAACATACCTTTTAGGGATAGAATGAACATTAATTAAATATCGTAATGGAGATCATATCCAATGGCTTCTCGTCTATTTTGGTTATCTATTGCCATGTAACAAATAACCCTTACAACTTTATAAATGAAGACAATGCCATGTAATCATCTTCCATGATTGTGGGTTTACTGGGCTTGACTGGGTGTTTCTTCTTCTCCCCGCTGCGTTGACTGGGCTCATCGGGGGGCTCTGTTGGTGTGGAACATCCAAGATAGCTCCTCACTTGGCTGGGAGTTGATGCATCTGTTTGCTGGAAGCTCTGTTGGGGCTGTTGACCAACCATCTGAATTTTTCATGTGCTCTTTCCGTGTGACATGACAGCTGGTTTCTGAGAAAGAGCGTTCCAAGTGCTCAAAGACAGAGGAAGCAAAGCTGCCAGTCATCGTGAGGCCTTGACTGAAGTCCCCAAAAGTCACTTTACCATATTCTGTTGGTCCAAGCTTTCACATAGCCAGCCTAGACACAAGGGCATGGGACAGCCCCATCTCTTAATGCAAGGAGTGACATGTGTGAACAGGAAGGGGAGGAATCTTTGGGGCAACCCTAGGATACTGATTTATTATCTCCTCACACGTCGGATACATCTAAAGTCCTCACCATGGTTGTTAGGATCAGACCCCATCTCTCACCACATCCGCCCTCTCTCCCACTTTCCCTTCCCTCCAGCCACACTGGTCATCGTTCTCCTCTTCACATGTGCAAATCTTGCTCCCACTTTAGGGTCCCAGCATTTTCTTTTTTTCTTTCTGGAATGTTTTCCCCCTAAATTTTAGCCTAGCTCGATGACCTCATTCAGGCCTCTGTTCAAACATCACCTCTCAGGGAGTTTTTACCCAACCATCTCACCAAAAAATGTTATGCACATCTCTCTTCTATCGTAACATTTCAGTTATCTTCATATTCTTTTAGTTTCTGCAAAAAGATTCTGGGACAAGAACGTGTCGGGTAACTGAAAAGTTTCATTTTCTTCCATTATCATTCACTATTGGACATTGTTATTATTATTATTACTATTATTATTATTTTCCTTACTATCTTTTCCACTAGAAATAAGCTCCATGAGGCAGGGACATTGTCTTATTTACTAAATATTTCCAATGTGTACCTCTGTGTCTAAACATGGTAGATCCATGTGTGTGCGTGTGCAGATATACATATATACATATACACACACACACACACACACACACACATTCAGAAATAAAATGAATGAACATGACAGGGCTTTGTATATTGTGTAGAGTATTGTTATTCTTATTGTTATTGGATAAAGACACAGGTCACTCTCTTTTTCTAGCTGACTTATTCATAAAACCATTTACCGAACCCTCTGCTAATGACTAATTGCTAAAGAATTAATGTGGATTCATAACACTTGACTTGTAATTTGTTTGTTAGATCACATTATAAATGACAACAGGGTCTGGGTTACATTCTCAGAGAGAGTTTTGCTTCACTATATTCCACACATTGGCCTTTTAAACCCCACATTTCAACCTTGCAATTACATGTCCCAAATCACAACTTTGCAATCAAATGCTCCGGTGTAGTTGTAGCTATATAAATTACCCTGGACTGGGGGAGATAAAACGCCTATTTATTGGATATCCACTATACCCCAGGTGTCTTCTATAGCTTTTCTTTTCTTTCTTTCTTTTTTATCAGCAAAACAACCCTGTGAAGCAGACTTTATAATTCCCTGTTTACAGATAAGAAAACTGAGGTTCAGAATGCCTTGATTCTCCCATTTCTCTAGTGCCTGCCCTAGTATCTGGCACAGAGGTGCTCAATAAATATTTGTTAAATACTGAACAGAAGACAAGTTAATTAAATTGTTTTGGAAAATATCACCTCGACGGTAACAGACCTGAATCTGAACCCAGGCTGATGGGGTCCAAAGCCCAAATTATTTCTACCAGTCCAGAGCCAGTCATTGTGATCTTAGTATCATCAGTGTCAAGGCTAAAAATTAGAGGAGAAATCTTTAGAGGTGAGAGTTACAGACCCATTTTGTAAATGGGATTGAGGCAGGAAATAAGATAATTATTTTGACAACATTTTATATTGGATGCTACAGTTGGTTTGATGTGGAACATCTGTTTAACGTGCATGCAAAATAAAACTTTCCCTCTGACGTATTTAGTTCTTGAGTCTCCTAGAAAATTCTGGGTGATATACATCCTTTGAATATTAATGAAGCAAATTAGCTCCCAAAATGCCCTACTGTGTCTCAACTCCAGGAATCAACACGACTCATTAGGCCCCTGTTGATTAGGAAGGTTAACGTGGCTTTTCTTCCTTTTCATTTTAATTAAATAAAGTTGACAAGCTTTCTCGACTCCCAGTTGGCCAAGACTCCCAAATTATGTAATGAGAGGAAAGTGGCAACCTCTCCTAAAAACACTTGCTGGGCTGTGTTGGGTTTTATTTTTGCTTAAAGGATGCCAGGATGCTATCAGTACGTTTTAAGACAAACAGAACCTAGAGGTTTGGGGAGAAAAGGGAGAGGGATGGTAAAACAATATTTTCTGTATGATTGCAGATGAATGGGCATGCCGATTAATATGGGGTCAGGTTGGTTTACGGAGTCACAACACTGTGGAAGTACTAAGCAGAGTTTAAATTCCCCACCACCTAGCTGAGCCATACCAAAACACTGCAGTGATTCAAGGGCGACTAATTTTTCTCTCCAGGTGGGTTGACACACAGCCATAGGGGCCCCGTGCATAATCGTAGCCGAGAGCCTCATCGTCCGAGCTGCACAGAGCCAAGGAACACATATACTTTGATTTTGCTTTTCTATTTCCAGTGTCACCTAAAAGCATCCTAACCTCAAGTTGTACCATTTTTTGGTCAGTTTATAACCACATGCATAGCTTTTGGGAGTGCCACCAGTGGGGCGGGTATAAAGACCTGGAGCAGGACAGTGTTGAGATGTGCAGGAGAGGGAAGGGACCGTGTCTTTCTAAGTGCTAGCTATTAATGCATAAATATAATTACACAGTGTGATCCAGAACGAGTGTGATCTGTAACTGTAAAAAAAGAGACACACTTAACACCAGGCTTGGGGACTGTTATTGTAACGAGCATTTGGTATGAAAAGATCATTATTTTTAAAAAGTATAGGAAGAGAAAACTGAATATGTCAGTTGGTTTCTGTAGACTAGCTAAATGTTTTATTCTGCAGACAAGCCAAATGGCTTAATTGCCACCATTAGGAGTCAGGTGTTGAAACTGCAGTACAAGTTGCCTAGGAGTGAACTTTGTGTGCCATCAGAGAAAGGAAGAAGGAAAAGGGTGGAGTCAATGCATCCTTAAAGGTCCTTTTCCTATTTCATCTTGTTGACCCCACGTAAGAACTTCCTTGCAGTCGGTGGAAGCAAGGAGTAAAGGGCATTCAGTGGCACCAATGGAAACGTCATGGGGTTCTATGAAACAAAGGGCTCTTAGGGCTCCCCTGGAGCTGTACTTGGTGATGGGCAGTAAGGGGCCCCTGTGAGAACTATTTACACCTTCTGCTAAGCCCTGATGTTTCATTTAGGGCTGTCTTCATACTCACCCTTCACAGCCCACATCGTACCCTTACCATTCTGTAATTCCTTGGGCTTCTCTCTGCCTTGAATTTCCTGCCTCATCTCTTTTGCTACTTTATTTTATTTATTATTATTATTATTATTATTATTATTATTATTATTATTAATTTTGTATTCCTCACCTGAGGATATTTTTCTATTTATCATCAGACAGCCTGGGAAGGAGGGAGGGAGCGAGAGACAGAGAGACACATGGATGTGATAGAGCCACACTGAGTGGCTGCCTCCCGCATGACCCGACCAGGGCCGGGGACCAACCGCAACCGAGGTTCTTGCCCTTGACTGGAATCGAAGCCGCGACTCACTGGTCCATGGACCAAGGCTCTAACCGCTGAGCCAAACTGGCCAGGGCTCTTTTGCTATTTTAAATCCTACCTACTCCTCTTGAATCCACTCCTGGCGCATCCTAACCAGGAAAGTTTTCTGCAGAAAACTTATTCCACCAGGGAGTTCTGTATCCCTTTTAGCCAGCCAGGGCTCGCACTTAATCACCCAGGCGTGGCTTCCTCCCGTCAGCTGACGCTTTCATTGAGATACATAATTCGTTTGCTATCCAGAACTGATTCAGGGAGAGAAGGGTTGCATCAGTGAGGATGACACTCAGTCCCGGTGACAGAAAACCCAAGATGGTGGTGGCGTGCGTGACAAGGCATTTGCTTCTCTTTCATCTAAGCCCAGTCTAGGCCTTCCACAGTGTTGGACACCCGGGCTCCTTCTATGCGGTGTCCCTGCCACCCTCAATATACGGGGTGTAGAGTGAGTTTTGTGAAAAGTTGGCGTAAGTGAAGCCATTTTGAAATGGAGCCTGGGAGTTCGTTTCAGAGGAGCTGTGGTCCACGTCTCCCTTGTGGAGCCTTTGGAGAGCTCGGGCTGGGCCAGACAGGCTCGGGCTGGGCCAGAACAGCGCCGTCTCCCCCGCAGCTGCGTGTAAAGCTGGCAGAGAAGAGAGCTCCTGACTGCAGGGCTGAAAAGTAAGCACGTTCTTTGGAATTAGCACCACTGTGTATAGATAAAGAATAACTTAGCTAACCTGGACCTATAGAAATTCCTTCCTTGGCTTATTAGCAGCAATAGAAATTCCTTCCGTCTATTCATGTGATTATTTCCCATCCCTTTCTTAGGAAAACCCTTCCCATCACCCTCTAATCTGAACACTTTTGGGGGTTCTGCCTGAATCAGTGCTTCCAGGTAGCTATTCTTTGATCTCAAATGAACACTTGGTTACTCTCGCTTTGACTTTTTATTCTTAGGTTAACAGTTTTAAGATTCCAGTTTACTTTACCAATTTACCCAAATAATAACTACAATTTATAGAATAATTTCCGTGTTCCAATGTCTTAGCCCCTCTCCCCAACCCAATTCCCTACCCCTCAACGCAGAAACCAAGGCGAAAGCTTGCGTCCAGGCAGCTTGGGAGTCTGATACTGAGGAGCCAGGAGTGGGGGGCGAGGGGAGTGAGTGGGGAGCGGAGACACCAACATAGCTTTGTGCTGCACACACGGGCTACTGCTACCTACTCCCCTGGGACCTTCCAAGGACTTGTTAAAAGGTAATGTTGCAAGTAGGATAAAATTATCCTTTTCATACAGACAAAACAATAAACACATGATAAAGATTTAGGTCATAATCCGTAAGGGAACGAGACAGATATTTTACCTACTTCAGAAGAGGATCCGAAGAACAGACTCGTTTACAGATCAGCATTTGGGAAGAGTGTGTTGGACAGGACAGAACTTGCTTGTCTGCAGTGGAGAATTATTTTGCATTGCTCTCAGTCACCTGTAAGTCAGAGCATTGGAAAATCGCTTCTATGGAACCAGGTAACTCAGAGGGGTGCCCTCCGGGGTCTAGGCAACCCAGGGTCTAGTCTTCTAGTGAAGCATACATTTTCCCTCCTAAACCCTGAGGAAACGCTCAGGACTGTGACCACCCCCTCAGTCAAGGGTAACCTCCCAACTCCAGGTCACACATGTGTGTGTGGACCCAGAGAGGAAAGATTCATTTGATAAGAACCCCAAGAAGGAATTCATCTGCTGAGCTGGAATCACCATGGTCAACCAAGGGCCCACATTTTGTGAATAATAAGAGTCTAAATGCGTTTGTTGACAGGGTTCCTCGTGGACTCTGTACTGAGAAGAACCTCAGACTGAACTCAGCTGCCTGCACCATGCCCCCTGGTTTACAGTCCGAGTCAACCACTGCAGGGGAGCCCCGCTTTAGTCTCTCTACCAACGGACTGACACTTGCCCCGTCCAACTGGAACTGCAAAATGTGGATGCCTCATTTACATAAACAGATCTAACTGAGAACCTGGGTGGGCACTTTCTCTGTGAAAGACCGCCTCCCCTTTGTCTCAGGGGAATACAGTTTAGGTTGCTGCCTGAATCTGATCTCCTGGGCAGCAGCTCCCTTTGCTCAAATAAATGCTTATTATTCTTGGTTATAGCCTAAACTTTGGTTTACATGTGGATGCCAGTTCCTCTCCTGCACACGTCCACACCGCTGTGGCAGTGAGAAATGGGAAGCTAGAGGGACGGGTGCGAGCTGCAGGTGGCATTTCTGCGAAGCTGGCCCCGCTTAAATGGACCTGTTTGCTTCAGCAGTGGCTACAGTAAAAGATGGGGCTGGTAGGATTTGCATTGCTGTGCTTTACATATGCTATGCCAATCCTCCAAGTAATGCTGGTATATGGGTGGGAAAACAGGCTCAGGGGGTTGAACTCAGTCAGCCTATGTCATGCAGCTAAGTCAGTAGGAGATTCAGATTTCAAATCCATACAATCTGTCTCCCCAGCCTCCGCTCCTAATGCTTACCTTCTACTTGCTAGTTGTTTTTTATTTGAGACCAGATCTCAACTTGAGCATTGTTTAGGGTAGAATTCTAGTGCCAAGTCTGATGATTGCCAGATAATAGGGGGATTTATCTGAATCAGAATAAAACCCCCACGGCCAACTTGTAATAATATCAATGGCTCAGCTGGGGCAAGAAATTATCAATTGTTTCATGTCATTGGTATTGGCCTGATCTCAGAACCCTGCAGACATTTCTGCCACCCCCTCCCCACCCCCACCCTCATACATTTGGCCTGCACAGAAACAGCTGTAGTGTTTTCTCCTCTCTTCTTCAAAGCCAGAATGTATTGTGGAAGCAAGTATGAAGTCCTTTGGAAAAAGGGAAAATCGTCTTACACAAAATCGCTCTGGAAATCTAGGAAGATTTAATGAAAGAGACACCTGAAAGCAACTTGGCCCCCCACTGTCACCAGCTGCACAAATTATCGTCCCCATTTTGTGAGCAGTTGAGCTAGATGGGGGCATGAGGGCTCAGGGGACCACTGGACACTTAATCACAGCTCTCAGGGGCTTGAGGGTCTACACCAGGGGACGGATTTAAGCCTGATTATCGATTTCTGTGGTGTACCTTTGAGGCAGATTTCATATGCATATGTTCCTTTACTTATAACTTCTTCTCTGGTCCTATTCTATATCTAAAAATCCTTTTCACATCCCAGTGGAAAGCCTCATGTGGGAGCCCTCAGCCAGGTTACTTCGACAGGGAGAAATCCAGCAACTGCTGCTTGGGTTTCAGGAAAAACCAGCAACGTTAGAACTGATCTGGAAGAAGGAGAGTGCCACCCTGGAGTGCGGTGGCAGGAAGGGTTTGCAGAGTTGAGTGCCGTTCTCTACGTTTTCTCATCCCTCATAAGGGCTCTGTGACCTTGGACAGGTTGCTGAGCCTGCATTCGACACTGATTCCGAATGTCAGACGGAGCTGATAACTCCCCCCTCTCTCAAAGGTGCTCAGGGAGCGGACTGAGGTGCATGCACTGGAAATTGCCGTGTAAACTGTTCAGTGCCGTGCACCTAAGATTCAGCAATGCTAACATTTTTCTCTCTGACATTCAGTAAAAGAAAAGCTGAGGAGCCCGCCCGGTGTCGCTCAGTGGTTGAATGTCAACCTATGCACCAAGAGGTCGCCGGTTCGATTCCCGATTCGATTCCCGGTCAGGACACATGCCCAGGTTGTGGGCCCGATCCCCAGTGGGGGGCATGCAGGAGGCGGCCAATTGATGTTCTCTCTTATCTATGTTTCTATCTCTCTCTCCTTCTCCCTTCCCCTTTCTCTAAAATCAATAAAGAAAAAAAAAGCTGAGGCTGTGAATTTCCATTCTAATTCAGCCACGGTCACAATACAGGGGATGGGCTGATGTCATCCAGGTGTGTGCTCACATTATCCACGGCTAAATCTGGAGGAAAGGAGAGAACCTATGCCTCGTTGCTTGTCTTTGGGAAATAGCACATGGTAATAAAGTCGTTTGGTTATTTGCCATGGGCCAGGTTCTATGCTAAGTGTTTTCCATACGTTCCTGGTGTATTTTGTCTGACTATCAGTGCGAGCCAAAGCGGTGGTGGGTGGAATGAGGAACAATCAGGAAGCAGACCTCGGCGAAGGAGAACAACACAGAGCTCCTCTGCGTTCATCCAGCTAACACTTGTGGAGTCCCTACTGTGTGCCAGGCCCTGTGCTGGGCAAACACAGATCTTGGTGGTTACTGTGGAGTCTGCAGCATGATCACATACGGCAATGCAAAGAGAGGCAGCTGGGAGCCTAGCTGGTAGGTAAATCCTGGAACCAGCTCACACTTCCTGCCCCAGGCTGGGGGCCTTGGCCTTAGCTTTGCTCATCAAAGCCAGGCCAAGCGCTGGAGCTGCTTACAGACTGGTCCTCAGAGGTCACTAAAAGCTGCTCAGTGATCGTTCCTCCTTTCCATCTGTCCTCTAACCACAACCCTGTGCTCCTTTGAGTCACAGCAAGCTCCCACGTGGAGAGCGTGGGAACATGCGAGACCCACCTCTGCCAGCTCCGTTTTAAATACCATTCTCCAGGGGCTCCTCCAAACTCAGAAGGAACCGAGCTGCTGGCTGGGGCTCAAGCTCACCACGGCAGTGACTCGAAGACGTCATGTGGACTGCTCTAATGAGACCAGCCAAACCCATTACCAAGGAGAGCCAGAGCGCTTAGGCAATTAGCGATGATTTGGCTAGTGTCCACCATCGCCAGATGGCCTCTGCAAGTCCCCCACATTCTCAGAGAAATCACACATGGCAGCAGTGCTGATGTCGTGGAAAGGCATGGACAGAGAGAGCATTCTAGACATGCGGTGGGAAGATAATAATAATGGCCCTAATCGTAAATATACATACTATTCATTGAACATAAACTATGTGCCAGGCTTGGGGCTAGACACTCCACATGTTATCAGTTCAGTTCCCCATGTCCCCCTATGCAGTAGGTGCTAATAGTATCCTCATTTTCCTTGAGAAACAAACAAGGCTTTGAGTGGTTGTCTGTCTGGCTACAAAGCATGTTCTGGAATCATATATACCATTTTGTGATAATATGACAAGAAGAGCTTCCTTAAATATATCACTTCCCCAGCCTAGATGATGTCCCTCTTGTACATGCTCTTATATTAAGCCCTTTATTTGTATCCATAACTCTCATGTGTTTAAGGCCTATGTTCCCTATTATACTACGTTCAATGAAGGAGGATTTTGCTGTTTTCTTCTCCATATTATCAGCAACTCTTTGCACTGTGCCTGGTATATGAAAAGTGGTCAACTACTACTTGTTTTGTGAGTTAATGAGAGCAAACAATCAGACAAGAGAAAGAGTGAAAGGAAGAAGACAGAACTCAGAGAATGTGGAAAGATCATTGGGTTTTATATTTACAAATATATAACAGTGGTGCGTTGGTAAACCAGTTCTCTGGGGGGAGAAACCACCCAGATTTGTAGCATTTGTCAGTTTCTGTGGGGTAAATGTTCCCACCATGGCCATTTTCAAGCTACCAGCAAGATATCACTGAATGCAGAGTTGGGAAGAGAGGCTCAGTATTGGCTGTTGTCAAATCCAGTAGGATACTCAATTGTTTTGGTGTCTAGAGAAAGTCATTGTCCTCTCTGGTTTTCATTCTCCCCATTGGCAGAATGAAGAGTCTGGACTAATGGTTTCCACATTCTCTATGAGCTCTGACTCAACAAATCTACATATGCTGTCTTTCATTATTTTCTCCTCCTACTAGGTTGGGGTGAGGAGGGCACAAGATGAAGGACGAAATCCCAAGAACATAGAGTGAAGAGCTCAGACCAAAGACAGTTTTAGCCCATTGATACCTTGTTTGCCTTTCTCAGAAATATCTTCCAGTGCTTTCAAAATCGGTCACCTTTTACATTCAATTGAAGGAATCAATTCATGTGCTTCCCACTTGTCAAAAGTTTGCTTTCTGCCACTTTGCTTTTATGAAAGACCTATGTTAGAGTCTATTTTTGTTAACAAAGAAATCCAAAGAGTATTTTTGCTTTTATGAAAAATGACAAAAAGCAAAAATAGCATTAGCGTTTGTTTTGTGGCAGCACTTACAGGGGCCATGCAGACCCAGAACAGGGAGAGTGGTCCCACCAAGCTCCTTCCCCGAGAATGACACTCAGTGTCTCAGCATCAAGTGCAATAGCTTTGAGCTGTGTCTGTGAGCATCTGTGCTTTATCTCCATTTATTTTGTGCATCTATTTGCGAGGTGTGTCTCGAGGTAATTGCTTCTTCACTTTATGCCATTTCAGCTTTCAGTGGGTTTCATCGGAATGCTCTACTTTTGGATAGCAGGGGAAACCCGTATGTGACCAATTTCAAGCATCAGTGGATTTTGGAAAGCTGGTACTTAGCATTAGAAAACAGCTGAAGATGAAGCACCCTCTTACATGTGTTGGAGAGGCGTAGAGGGACTTACATGTTCTATATTTGAGAAAGAAAAATGGATGCAATGAGACACACCTATTTTATGCTCTTCTGCTTGCTTGACCGTCCTGCCTTTCGTTCTTCATTTACTTTAAAGTACACAGCTCTCCTTCCCAAGAGAAACTTAAGGTGTCATAGGATATTCTAGGAAGAATAGGAAGCTGTTATTGGGACTGTAATCTCAGAGCTGTATTTCTGCCTCTGTAGTATTTTCAATGGGCAGTCAGTTGGCCTTAACATGTCAATATCACAGGGTTGCTAAGTCACTAGTTTGAGGGTTCACTCTAGAGAAAATTGAAAAACATAGGTTTCTATAAACAGAAGATACTTTCAAGTAAAGTTACTATAATTTGGATAGCTCACATAGCCTAGTTCAAGAGAGTTAGTGATTCTGAGACAAAGAATGAGCTATACATATCTGTTCTCTTTCTGGGACTCCTGGGCCAATTCAGAATGCTGGTGGTCACCCACACAGTCAGGCTAATTCGAGCGTTTGCCTTGGAGTTTCTCTCCACCCCTTAGTCAATATGTATAATGCATTTATTTCAAATTCAGATGCAGGGAACATTTGTTGAACCACCAGCTTGGCCAAGTATGCTAGAGCGGTGAGGAGATGACGTAAATGATGAAAACATAGTTCCTTTCCTCCAGGAGCTTTCAGTATGGTATCAGAGGACAGAGCAGTCGAGTAGTCAAGGAGGAATGTAATGTGAATGGAAACAGATATATGTAGGAGAAACACAGGTCTTTAGGACATGTGATAGGGAGTCAGATCCAATTTATTTATTAGCCATGTGACCTTAAAGAAGTTACTTAACCCTGTAAGATTCAGTTTTCATATACATATATATGGAATAATAATAATAATACTTATTAAGTTGTTTTGAGGATTAAATGAGACAATGCATGTGAAGCACTCATCATACTCTCTGACATATTGTAAGCACTCAATAAACAGCAGCTATTATTAGTGATTTTCCTTCAGAGCAGCATTTTGGGTGAAATAAATTGCATGGTCATGGGAAGGAGAGGGGATAGAGGAGGGCATTGCAGGCAGAGTGTAAGACATGAAGGTGTGGAAGACCACAGTACATTTTGGTAATATTTAGGGGACCAAATTAATCCAAAAAAATACTGAAGAGCGGGAAGGGATGGAGTTTGAAGACTGGAGCAAGCTTGGAAAGAACTGGTAGACCTGATAAAGAGGGTACCCTCAATGTGAAGGCAAAGGAGACCCACTGGCATTTTTAAAGCAGTGGGAAAATCTTAAAATTTTCATAGGAAATGCAATGAATTGGCAAGGAGAAAGTCTTGAGGCAGGGAGACCTATTAGGGAGGTTTTGTCTAGAGTGCATATTAGGAAACCGTTGGTGCTGAGCAGTGGTTGACTCCATGGGAGTGGGGAAGGACTCCCAGAAATAAAAGTAGAATGAGGAGAATCAATGGCAAAGGCTTAGGGAATCCGTGTTCAGGGATGGCAGAGAAACAAGTTCTGACAGAGGTGGAAGAGACAGTCAAGAAGCCAACACAGAGCTGGGAGCAGAAAGAGAGGTTGGCTTCATGAAGACAAGGAAAATGACATCTCTGGGAGAATAGGGCCAGTTAGCAACATCGAATACCACCCAGGTGCCAAGAAGGCTAAGACATGAAAAGAAGCCAAGAGTTGGAGCAATTAGTGGTTCATTGATGGTCTAATTAGAGCAGTTGGAGTGGAATCTTAGATTGTAGCTGGAAAAAAAGGGGGAGTAGGTAATGAAATAGTGATTGTATACAACTCTTCGAGGAATTGGGAGGTAACGATGAGGAGAGAAAGATAATAAGTTGGGAGGTAAGGGATGAAGACACAAAAGGTGGGGGAAATAAGATGTTAAGTAATTTTAAAAGGTTGAGATAGTCCAACTATTTTGATGGGGAAAGCTTGGTTAAAAAAGAGGAATTGAGAAGACAGAGAAGAGATGCCCACAGAGCCTAGAGAAGAGCAGATTAAAAACTTCAAGTGGAGAAGTTGGTCTCTGATGAGGGAGGAGACTGCCCCCAGACAAGAGGGAGGAAATAAGAATGCATCAAAGGATAGCTCACATTGAAGGTGGTGGCATGCTGGCCTGCATTTCCTCTGTGAAATAGATTTTGTCTAGTGGAAGAGGTGGAGGTAGAGCCTGGATACTTGACTGGATTAGTAAACTTTGAAGTAACCCCATGGGCAATGAGACAGCATGTGAAGAAAGGTCAAGGAAAAGACTCGAAAGCATCGCTCATGCAGAAAACATGATGTAGCAAAGAGAGCAAGGCTTTGATTTTCTCCAGCACTTGTGAGGATCCTGGGAGCAGTTGCAGAGAAAACTTATGTATAGGATGGATTCAGGGTTGGGGTTGTCACAAAGCATACAGCAGAAGGGTCACAGGGTAAAGGAATGGTGGAGTGCCAAAGGATTCTTACGGATATGGCTGTTAGTGGGGACCAGGCTAGCAGGGGAGGAAGAAGAGGTGGGGGGGGGGCTGAGAGGCTGGTTATAGCAGGGCAAGAGGGAATAGCTGAGAGATTTGAGAACGCACCCCTTGCCATCTTCCCATCATTCTCTCAGGACACCAGCATACCAACTTGCGTCTGTCTTTCCACTGACATTGGACATAAATAAGTAAGCAAGACAACTAATGCTGAAAATAATACTCCAGAGCATTCTGTGTCAATGGAGGTGACCATGCTTATTCATTGGATAGCTTTTGTGGTGACCATTGAAACGAGTGGAACCTTTCAGGTGACACAGGTTTCTGTGAGAATGGAACAATCCCTACATCCAATCATCTTCTAATCTGATTTCTGGTAGCACTGGAGGGGTCATGTCTTCTAATTTTCCTCTTCACTTTTTTTTTTTTCCAAATTAGAAGAATACCCATAAATTCCTGCAAGTAAAAGATTCCAGTTAGGTGTCTTAATCATGGTTGAAGGAGGGATTTATCTCAGTAATTTGGAAGGCACCAGGGGTGCTAACTGGCTCATGCAGATCTTAGAAATTTGCTTCGGAAGTTAAGTTCCAACATGAGGTTAGGAAATACCCTCTCGCTGTTCAAACTTGGATGTGCCTGGGTGAAGTTATATCATCATGCCTTGGTGTGAATGAGTTCATCAGATAACTTGTGGAAGCTGAGGATTATAGACTTTAAATTCTTTGACTGACTCTGTTAAAGAAAAAAATTGTATTTGATTGGAAGACTTGAGCATAATCTCACTAACAAAATACTCAAGTGCTGTTGAACTTGCCCTTTTTGACAAGAGAAGGAGGAGGAGTCCTATAAATAGACTGTCGAAGAGGGGTAAAAGTCTTACTGAATTTAATCTGTACATGCTTTATTTTTCTCTTTAGTATTTACTATTTAATTAAAATGTTTTTTTGTGTGTGCAATATCCAAGGAGTATAACCTTTTACAAAAAGGCTGCTATTCACAAAACTTTTAAAAAGATTTTTTATAGAAAGATGCATTTGTTCATATAAACTACGAAATACAATTGTTTTGGAGAGTTAAATTTGCTCTCTTGGATTATAAATGAACTCAAAGCCTTGTGGTGATTAAACTACCATGCTGAGAATAAACTCAACCAGCTGTATCGATTGATCCACCACTATATATATTGGTTATGTTTTGTCTAAGGTAGCATTTTGTCTCTCTCACTCCTCTTGGGAGTGAAAAGATCTGGGGAATAAGAATTCAGTTTTGCCCACAGAGGATTTAGGAGTTGAAAATTGAGGGAGGAGTAACAAACCTCCCTCTCTGTACTACCTTAGATCTGGTAAGAGAAGCAAGTGTTTGGGAGAGAACAGTGAATTATCATGTACCATTGAACACACTCTTCTTTACTAAAAATGTATCAATGGAAAGGTAGGGTTGGTTAGTATAAAGTCTAAACCCTTCACCATGGTCAAAAAGGCTATTCATGATATGGCCCTTGCATAGCTTTTCAATCTCCTGTGTTTACAACCTTCTCACTATACTGGTCCTTCTCCAGCCCCTCATATAGCCCATTTTTCTACCTTAGGACCTTTGGACATGCTCTTTCCCCTACTTCTGTCATGGTTTTCATTTCTCTGTCTTAATTTCAGCTCAGATGCCATGTCTTCAGAATTATTTTCCCTGACCTACCTACCTGAAATCGGTCCAACACTATTGTTTTTATATCACCCAAACCTTGTTTGACATGTATGTGCACTTATTGCAAGGTGCAATTATTTTATTTCTGTTTGATGACATGATGGTAGGAATCTTACCCCTTTTTCCCCTTTCACTACTGTTATCCCCAACACAGATGATGGCACACTGCAGGCATTCAATACATATTTGTGAAATGAATGAAGTAATAGTAAGAACAACAATAACCTTTTATTGAACTATTTCTAGGTTCTGGGCAACTTGTTAAGTGCAATATATGTAGTCATGTCAAACAATTTTGTCAATATGTCCTCAGAGAAAGTTATTATTTCTACTATATAGATTAGTAGGAAGATTAAGTTATTTACCCAATGATTTTTAAGTGATTAAACTGTGGTTAAAATTCTGATAGCTGTGACATAAATCTGTGCTATCAGCCATGACATTTTATTTCTATTGCTATTTTTTAAGAGTAGCAGATTGGGGGTGTCCAAATTTAAATTGTCCAAAATTCCTATTTTAATATTTTATCTTTATTGTTGAAAGTATTACAGATATCCCCCTTTTTTCCCCTATTGACCCCCTTCACCCTGCTCCTGCCCCCCTCGGGCCTTCACTGCATTATTGTCTGTGTCCGTGAGTTATGCATGTCAGAATTCTTTTTAAACACACCATAATTGGTCAAGTATTTTTTAAATGCTGCAATTAGTTCTCTAATTTCCCCAAATTTGCACCTAATTTTGGAGTCCCTGAGCTGGAGTTTAATTATTTGGGAAGTTTGCTGAGGCATCGTTTCCCCTCTGATTCAAATCCCATCACTCTGTAGTCTCCATTAAAGGTATACTGAGATGCGAACAATCACTGCAAAATATGTATTTTAAAAGGCATTTCGGTTGCACAGAAGACATGCAGAATTCTGAGAAAACAGAATCCCAGCCTCTGCAAAAGCTAGTCAAAATGGTATTTCATCATCCTGGATTTTTATTCCTCCCCGAGAACTCTAAGTCCCTGGAGCTGTTTTAATCTCGGCTCATTAAAAGTTAATATAATTTGGATTGGTGCTATTCATTTTGTGTCTGGACACCTCATTTACCCAGCTCAGGCTGGTTTCTGTGCACCCAGCCTATGTGAAAAGTGTATGTATCCAACTTACCTTCAATCAAGTTACAGACCCAGATGGGAGTAATCAATAGCTGATCGTTGATAAATGGTAATCGTTGCAAAGAATACAGATTCAAATGTCAGCCACGGAATGGATGCCAGCTATTTGTTGTTGGGTAATTCAGGACTGTCAGGAGGTAACAAAGAGAGATCGCTGTGCTGCAGTCATTACCCAACCCGGGGAGGGGTGTGAAACATTAATACCTGAGCCGTGCAAATATCAGAAACTTGATGGCTAGGCAAGCTCTGTTAGGGGGTATGTAGGGGAGAAGTTTAATAAGTCCAAATTTCTCAAGTATGTGCTGCAAAGGACTACTAATGTCCAGAATCCCCATTTTAAGAGTTCGATTTATCTTGTCTGTCTCCCACAGTAAAACTTGGACAGAATTCTGATCTGGTGAATGGTTACTCCTGGGTAGTGAGGTTGCATGGGGTTAGGAGAAAAAGGGAACAGGCAAAGCAGTACTTTTAGATTCGGGACTGATCTATTCATACCGTCAACAGCTTTCTGAGTGGTTGCCATCATGTCCTTTGGGATCGGTGGCCATTTAATTGATTTATTAATTTTTTTCATTCATGTGTTTATTCATTTGTACAAAATAATCCACTAAGCTCCTGCTATATGCAGACACTTGCTATAATGGGAATGCAAAAATATGTATATAAAAGACTAAAATACGGACTTTGCCTCTAGAGTGGTTGTACTCTATAAAGGTGGAAGACAGATATCAGAATAATAGTTATTAAAATACAATGTGATAACATCTATGGTATAAGTTTATGGAGTTATGAGAACATAAATCTGAGAGTATGTTTGATGGGTGATAAAGGGGTGGAAGAAAGTGTCATATATGGAGAGATTTTCAACATTGATCTTGAAAGATGAAACCTTCATCACTCACTGTGTGGGACAGGTAGACAGCAGTTTAGGAAGAGAGGACAACTATAAAGGCTGTCTGGATAAGAGCAAGTACATTCATTTGCTTGAAAAATAATGGTGTGTGAGTTGATACAGTGGGAATTGAATTTGGGATAAGTAAGGGAACAGTACTATGCTAGAAATGTTATACTTTGGTCTTGTGCCCAAACACTCTTTCAGATTTTTAGGAAAGGGAGTCATCTATATGTTTCCATGTGGAAATATAGGGTGAATGAATACATGGTAGAGTATATAGGGTGAATACATGGCAGAGTAGAAATATTTAAGTCTTTGAAGCTAGGGCTTTTGTCATAGTCCAGGTAAGACATGTTGTGGGACGGATAGGAAAGACCATCGTTGGTGGTGTTCATTGCCATGGAACACATGGAAGAAGAACAGGGGTAAGGATGTGAATCAGGAGTCTGGGAAAAGAGCATGTTGAGTTTGAAAGCACTACAGGAATTTCTAGTGAGGATGGGACAAAGAATTGGAGGTATGGGGTTAGAGCTTAGCAGAGATGTCAGGAAGGAAGATAGGGGGTTGACATAACTATATAATGGGTATTCTGGTAATTGGTAAAATTATGGGGATGAGGGATCATGGGTAGGGTAATAGCATAGTGAATGTTCGCATCTCGTGGGGTGAGCAGAGGAGATATCAATAAAGGAAATAGATGAAAATGTTCAGAAAGGTCAGAGGGCAACTGAAGAAGAACCTAAGTTGGTCCTTAAAATGAATGTATTTTATTAACTATTGGTTTTGTCAATTTATATTAATAGTCTCTATTAAATTTTAGTTGACCATCTACTTAATGTAATAAGAGATCATGAAACCTAATTGTGGCCATGCTAGTAATTACTTAAGAATAATGTAGAAATATGTTGGTAAATCAGGATGGAATAAACCTGCATCATTATTATGTGAGTGGTATTTGCTCCCCACTTAAGGAGAAGACTTCATTATCATACTTATTAAGGTGATGTGTTTTAATAAAAAACTTAATTGATGGTTCCTACATTATATTTTATAGTTAAGCTTGGGCTGAAACCAAGCTTGTCTGAGTTTTATAGGTGGCCTATTGGCATTGAGCCAGACATGTGTGTTGAGTTGCATGTATACATATTTCATAGTTGAATAGGGATGTTGGTTAAGGAATATCTCATCTCTCAATACATTAATTCATTCAGCAAGTATTTATAGGGGCTCTAGACTCTGGGAATAAAGCAGTAAAAAATGGTCAATATCTCTACTCTCATAGTGTTGTTTGGAAGATGGCAGGGGAGAGAAATGATCTATCATTCAATCACATGCCAGCTGATACTAATACCAGCTTTGAAAAAGTAAGGTAGACGAAGGGCTAGAGATGAAAGAGAGCCTTACACTGAAGAACAGAAGCCTCTGGGTCTCACACCCGGTCTGCTGTCAGCAGAGACTTTAGCAAGCGGAGCTCCCTGTGAGCACGATGCTGCCCAGCGCGTGCTCTCAGCAGAGCTTTCTCTCATCCATGCCCTCTGCTTTGTTCCTCTTCTACGTGGACTCCCGCAGTCAGCAGCCAGTGGATCCCGGTAACTCTCCAAGGTCCTGCTGTGTCTTCTCAGGGTCTTTGGCCTATGGAGCAACTCTTCCGACACTCTGCGGCTAGACAGCTCTTCATCCGTAAACACCCCAGAGGGAAGACAGCTCCCTATGAACTTAAATGGCGCCCTCTAGCTGCACATTCTTGGATACCCAGCTTTTTGGGTTTTGGTATTTATTTATGTTTTAATTTGAAATCGTTTAAACAATTGTAACAGTAATACATAACGTTGCGGAAACATTCAAACACTGGAGAAGGAGTATTAAAACACATTTTTTCCCTCTTACACACTTTCCCCCAGTTTCTCCAAGTTCAACCTACTCCTTAGAAGGAATAACCTTCAGCAGTTCTTTTTGTATTTTTCCATCTGTGTAAGAGTAAGAGGTAGAGGTCCAAATTCAACCCTACAATATGGAAGTATCCTATCAGTCTTCTCACATCAGGATATAGGCTCTATTAAGCCTTTGTCGCAATTGGTCAAGAAGTTTATTGGCTGCCTTTGTGCAGGGCATCAGGCTGGAAGAGAAAGAAAACTATATACTAAAAAGGACCCCACACACCACAATGCAATGTAAAATAACAGACTGGTAAGAGACCCAGGACTATTAGGACACACTTCCTTATCTTACAGACGAGGAAATTTGAGTCTAACAATAGTTCATTAACATATCCAATTATTAAGTGACAGAATCCTTTTACTTTTTATTTTTTAAATATGATTTTTAAATTTATTTTCCTTTATTGATTTTAGAGAGCGAGAAAGGGAGAGACAGAAACATTGATGAGAGAGAACATTGATTGGCTGCCTCCTGCATGCCCCCCACTGGGGATTGGGCCCACAACCTGGGCATGTGCCCTGACGGGGAATGGAATGGGGACCTCTCAGTCCATGGGACTGGGCTCAACCGCTGAGCCACACCAGCTGGGCGGTGACAGAATCCTTTTAGAATCAAGTCTCCTGTTACCTGGAAGTGTATTGCCGCAATCTTGTTACAGTCTCTCCAAAGCGGTGGCTATTGTTTCAATACCACCAGATTTTATTTTGTTTCCCTTTATTCAAGTGCTTCATGCACACATGTTCCAGTTTGTTAAGGCTTCCACTTTGTTGAACACTTTTTGATTAAGATTTTACTGAACCAAGTCATTTGCAAATTATATCACTGCCACCCAAAAGTAATAATTCAGAAAGTAAATATTGTAATACGAGGAAAGAAAACTGTCACTCCCACCCATTGTACTCTCTTCATTGAGAACATGTGTGGATAAGAATCGAGGGATATTTTGGCTGAAAAATGGGAGGACTTATTGCTCTCAGATTGTCATGTTACATCTATGAGGGTGGATTTTATGTTTTTCAAGATATCTTGCCTGTGAAAAGAACTCATTTACATCCAAGCATGGTTCTCCTGATTACCTTAGGAAATATATCTGCAGATGGTGTTATAAAACAACTGGAGACCCCCAGGCCATGTTGACACATAAACACTCCATCATCCCAAATGACATCATGCCACCCACAACTGCTCTTAGGGACATATTTCAATACTGAACAGCAGTGTTTTCCAACGTGTCCCCAAGGTTTCCTGTGGCAAAAATGAGTTCCAAAACCAAAGCCATTTGGGAAATGTGGTTAACAGGTTGATTTACTCCAAAACGTCTCAGGGATTTTAATATGCGAACGTGGGTGCTTAATCTGTAAGGATTTACTTAAAATATTTGATCCAAAGCTTTTCCCCCACAGCCCCTCTTTATTTTCACTTCTTGGGGAACATTTCCTAGATCGGAGGTTGGCCTAAATATATTAACTTGAACCACATGAAATTGCGAACACTTGGCCACTTTTACCCTACAAAAACAACAATGTCATATAGTTCTACGTAAAGACTTTGGGAACATTGCATTGAAGCTTAGTTCTGAGAGCCATTGGGTGATTTGTACTATATTTTTGTTCCTGAGCCACAATCCTTCTTAACCCTCACCCTTACCTTAATCTAGGTCTGTTCCGATACAGGTACTAATTCTGTTTGCCAGGGTGGCTCTGTAGGTGTCGGCTCTCCATGTTGGGCCTCTCATGAGCAAGTGGAACTTGGTGATTATTAATAGCAGATCAATTTAATTTTAGCCTCACACCTCTAATACAGTAACCTACTTTACCAGAAAAATTTCACCCGCAATGCTTGAGACAGTTAATTGGGTATAAACTCAATGCCCCATTGATAGGTGCATTTAATTTACAGGAGATCAACAACCTCAGTGCAAAGGCCCATAGAGATAATAATTGACAAAGTATACTACAACAGAAACAAAAAATAGTTCACATCGTCTTAAAATCTAAACCCAAGTCACATTGTCACACACAGGACTGTGATTTGACTACGTCATGGATTTTTCAGTGTTGGAGTTTAGGACCTATTTTGATGGTCTCTGATGACAGCATGCAATACTTGAAGTTGGAACGGCGTCAGGAAATCCAACATGTGTGCTCCCCAGAGCTACAGCATAGGCCGGTGTGAATCCTTGCAAATGGCACTGGGGGTCTGAGCGAGTTTTCAGCAGGGCTATACTCTGGACTCTCTGTCTGTGTCTCTACCACTGATTCTAGACTGTGTCTCCAGAACCTTGCTCTACCTAACTCTACCTAACTCACCTGTACTCCATCTAACTCACCTGTACTCCACCTAACTCACCTATACGCCACCTAATTCACCTATAATCCCCCTAACTCACCTATATTCCACCTAACTCACCTATATTCCACCTAACTCACCTATACTCCACCTAACTCACCTATATTCCACCTAACTCACCTATACTCCACCTAACTCACCTATACTCCACCTAACTCACCTATACTCCACCTAACTCACCTGTACTCCACCTAACTCACCTATAATCCACCTAACTCACCTGTACTCCACCTAACTCACCTATAATCCACCTAACTCACCTATACTCCACCTAACTCACCTATAATCCACCTAACTCACCTCTACTCCACCTAACTCACCTATACTTTACCTAACTCACCTATACTCCACCTAACTCACCTGTATTCCACCTAACTCACCTGTACTCCACCTAACTCACCTATACTCCACCTAACTCACCTATACTCCACCTAACTCACCTATACTCTACCTGACTAACTCACCTTGTCCTTCGAGTTCCAGCTGAAATGCGCACCACTCTGTATCATCTCTCCCCATCTCCCTGTCTTCGTTGTCTTCAGAGTGCTTATGACATTATTTTCTGTCCTGTGTAGGACAAGGCTATATAATATGCATTCACTAAAAATTTGTAGCATCACACCTTCCTTTCCCTGTTCACCTTCCTGTAGTTCTGTTGTTAAGCAGTAAATTGGTCCGAAAAAAACAAACTGATGAGGAGCAAACAGAAATACATTACCCAGATAAATGGAGAGAGGCGTGCGGGTTGCCTGCCTTCCCCAGATCTGTTCCCTAACCACCATGTCACTTAGCATGTGTTCGAGGAGCCGTAATCTAACAAACTCCGGAGAGCCGAAGAGCGTGGCTGCAGGAAACACTCCCCGCTTTTGTCCCGAGTGACGGGATGGAGACAGCGCAGCTGTGAGGCCCTGGTCTCTGAGCGCCATGCAAGGAGTCTATCACTGCTGCCAGACACATGTATTCATTGAGCATTATTCCCCGACCTTGATTAAAAACCGCAGGATGCCCTGAATAGATTTGCCTTAGAAACTACCCTGACAAGGTTTACAAATCAATTTCACTTGCAGAGTTTGGGCTTTTGTTTGAAAAGGGGTTTTCATTTTTTGCTCATTTTGTTCCTTCTTGGCTCCAGTCTAAACAGCATCCAGAGAATAATGGTGCACCTAATTTGCTCCTGCAAATGAGAACAATTAAAATGACTTGACAAAAATGATGGAGGTTCTCAGGTGATTTACAGGCCAAGAGTGAAGCGTGATGGCTATTATTCCTCTCTCATCTGCCTGGCCAGTGGCCCTGGACTGCATTCCTTTTTATTTATTTATTTATTTTTATTTATTTATTTTTATTTTTTTATTTTTTTATCCTCACCTGAGGACATTTTTTCATTTTTTGTTCAGATAGAGTGGGAGGGAGAGAGAGGAAGAGAGAGGGAGAGAGAAACATCGACGTGAAAGGGACACATCAAGTGGCTGCCACCCGCACGAGCAACCAGGGCCGGGGACAAACTGCAACCGAGGTACATGCCCTTAGTGGGAACCGAACCCGGATCTCTCTGTACCGCAGGCCGACGCTCTAACCGCTGAGCCAAACCGGCCAGGGCTGCATTCCTTTTTAAAAAAAAATTTTTTTTTCCTTTATTGATTTCAGAGAGAGAGAAAGGGAGAGGGAGAGAGAGATAGCAATATCAATGAGAGAAAACGTTGATTGGCCGCCTCCTGCATGCCCCCCACTGAGGATTGGGCCCACAACCTGGGCACCTGTCCTGACCAGGAATCGAACTGGCGACCTCTTGGTGCATGGGTCGATGCTCAACTACTGAGCCACACCAACCGGACTGGACTGCACTCACTCCTTCAGTGCAGCAGCACTGCGCAGAGGAAGTCAGTGTAATCCGGGACTTTGTGAAAATGTGGCTGAATGCTGACACTGCCCTTGAGAAAGCTGATCACCCAGAAGTCCATGCTTCCCTGTCTCGCCATGTGCAGAACGGAGGCTCCATGCCTTAGACCAGCTGAGGAGAGCATCTCTGCCTAATGGATATGAGAATGAGAATCAGCTCCTCAGCTCACAAGACTGTTGTCGAGGTTACCATCAATGTGATTAAGATAAACAATGTGGAGTATTGAAGCTATGTGTTGATTGTAAAAAAAAACAAAGAGATGCAGTTTAGGTGTTAAGTGCTTTCAGGCCAGTTCCGAGTTGTAAGGTTGGTCCTGGCTTCTTACCCAGATATGCAGCTGTTGGTACGACCTCTAGCGCTGGAAGGAATGGGCCAGCCAGTGCCACAAAGCCAGGCCGTCTTTATCTACACACACTACACCCAAATACAGGGATCTGCTCTTGAACTGGGAGCCCCAGTTCAGGAGGGTGTGTGTGTGCGTCCGAACTATCTGTCAGCACAGAGATAGATAGCATGTCTAATACAAAGAGCAAGATGAGCTACATCATTTCATAGTCCTGGATTCTAATGTAACTTTTGGCCCTGCCGTCGGGTCCCTTGACTCCGTTACCTAACCTCTGTGAACCTGTTTCCTTAGGCACGGAGACCTGGTGCTCCCACCTTCACGAGGGTTTGGTTTGTGATTTTTTCTTTCCCCTCAACTCGCCCTCCTCCTGACTCATGCTCTCCACTATGGCCGAACTGTAGTGCCTCCAACAGGCTGCGGTCTTTCCACCCCATGGTACTTGCCTGTCTTGTTCCTTCTGCTTACAACCCACCTCTCACCTCCCACCCACCTTTACTCTACCTAACTCACCCATTTGTCCTTCCAGTCTCAGCTGAAATGCCACTTACGTACACGGGTCTTTTTACACCTTCCTCTCCAGTCTAAATTAAGTTTGCTCTCATTATATATTTCTTCATAGCTCCCTCATATTATATTGCCATGACATTAATTACAATTCACAAACAAATGTATTTATACAGTAGTTACCCACACTCTATCAGATCTCCCTATCTCCTTGTTTTAATTCTGTTCAGGTGCTTATTAATCTCTTACCTTTCTTTTGTCCTGTGTAGTACAGGGATAAATACTTATTGTATACCCTTGCCCAGAATAGAAGCTTCCGGAGAGAGTTGCCACCCCTTGTCCATGCCATGAGCTCCCTTTAAACAAAATCGTCTTCATGATGTAGCATTCCAGTGGTACTCCATCCGGTGGTAGCGAAATGCCTTGTTGCCCCAGCTAGCGCAGGCTAGCCACGCAAATGCCCACAGGAGTCAGGCTGGCGAGGAACATGGGTGATTCTCACAAGGTTTAAGGGAAAGTTTATTTTCTCCTCATCTCTATGACAATAAAAACAAGTGCCTATGCAATGACGGATTGCAGTGGACAGAGGACCTCTGAGTTGGGGTGACGGGGACTGGGAGAGACGGCTAGTCGGAACCGCGTGCCTCCCTGACGAAGCACGGACGACTGGGAGGCAGCTCAGCGTTCCAAGAAGATGAGCTGGATGCTGTCGGATATTCCTTAGCCAAAACTCTAGATTTGGGGAGGAGATTTCTCCATTTTAATTAGTGTTGTCAATTAGTTGCAGTTATTTACAATGTTTCTGTTTGTAAATATTGTGAAGTTCTGTGAATGCTTTGGTGCCAGGAAATCGTGCTCATTCCCTGTGTCATTTATGTTGAGTCCAGGACCTCCGCTTGTGCCCGCTGAACTTGAGTCCTTGTCAGAGAGGCCAGCTGCACCAACATGAGAGCCAGGGGAAGTGCGCTGTCCCCTGAGCGAAGGCTGTGCTGGCCACTCGCTGCTCAGGAGTGGTTCCAGCCTAATCCACTTCACGCTCCTCGCCGCTGTTCCCCACCACGCAGGAGGCTGGCCCGCGTGCCCGAGATCACGCTCTCAGTCGGCAATGTCATTCTGCCAGCTTGAGCTACATTTCCTGACATGTGGTGCCCACCTGCTGCTGAACCGTAGCTTGGATGCTCACTGGACTCGGCCAGTTCTTTAAGAACCTTCTTTGACACCAGTGTTCTGAAGGGTGATGCCAAGGGCCCAGTGGGCACTGTTTCCAGACGCGGTCCTGTGTGTGCTGTGCGCCCGGTCAGTCCAGGAACTCCTGTTTTGTCGTTCTGGATAATATTCTTCCCTCCAGGTTTCCATTCTCTCTTTCCAGAGCTCCTGTTAGTGGAATGTTGCACTTGTTGGATGGGTCCTCCCAATATTCTTATTTTTTATTCCAATTGTCATCTGTATGCGCACTTATTTTATTTCTGAGAGATTGCACCATCTTTATCTTACAAGTCTTCTAATTGTGTTTTTAAATGCTAACCATTGTTTTTAATTTTTACGAGGTTTTACTTATCTCTTGTTCATTCCCCCCACTCCTTGTTTCTTTTTAAAGATAGCATAATATTCTTATTTCACAAATACAATGCCTCTTCTTTTCTCTAATATGACCTTAGTTATCTTTTAGGGTTGTTTTTTTGTTTTGTTTTGGTTTTTTGCCTCTCTATCTTACAAGACTTTTTCTGCTTTATAGCTAATTACTTCCTCCCATGTGACAGGCTTTCCTTAAATGTCTCAGTGGTCTTCTGTTGACTTCCAACATTAAGATTTAGCCCCCCCCCCCCAAAGAAAACAGGTAAAACAACACACATATGTGTGGAGGGAGTAGGGGGAGGGGCCTGCTGAAGGGTTGGCTTCTCAGTGGAATGGTTGGGCAGGGGACAGGCTGCTTCATTAGGGACACTCCAAAAAAGACAGTTGGCCTTTCTCTGCCAGGGTCCCCAGAAGAAGGAAAAATGCTCCCAATTACAATGGTAAGATGCCACCAATTGTAAGAGTCATCTTGATTTCAGAAACGTTAACATGTGAAAAAGACGCACATTGTAGAATTGATGAAACGTGGTCATTCTTTGACCGTTTCTCAGTCTTCCTGGAAATTGCTTAGCAACTCTCATTTACTCTCATCTCTTCTTCCGCCTTCGTTGTCCTTGTAGACTCACACCCGTTCCACAGAGGGATTTCAGGGGACAGCAGAGATCTCGCATATGTTTGTTCTTTGTTCTTTGATTCGATGGACATTTCAGATAAATCTGTTATAGAGAGGCACACGCTCTGGCTGTGCGTTTCCCCGTTCCCATCAGTGTCTGGCAGCAGGGTGGACTGGACAGTGTACGGAGAGCCCCTGCACCCCAGCGGGCTCCAGCCTCACCGGGCACTTGCCAAGCCCCCTGCCAGATGCTACAGCTGGGCCACAGCTGCCACAGCCCAGAGGATAATTTATCCCCACCCCTCTCTGCCGCGATGCTGTCACTGTGTCGGGCAGCACAGGACTTTGGAGATAGGAGCAGCTCATTTCACAGGGCGGGAGGCCAGGCAATCAGCTGGCGTGCCCAGTGGCACAGTGGGGATGGCAGGAGCCCTTCATCTCCTCTGCTCTGGGCACATCCCTTGGCGTCTGTCCCGCTCACCTCACCATCCACTCACCTTCGCCACTCCCTCCCTCTTGACCTTTGCAACTGGTCTTCCCCCTCCTGCCCCGGGTCTCCCTTTCTTATTTTCCCCCCCAGAGATGCATCTTTGTTTTCTTTCTTTCCTTCATTCAGCTGTGTGCTGGAACTGTTTGGGGCACAGCAGTGACCCACATAGACACAATCACCAGTCCTGTGGAACCTATATTTGGGAGGGGAAGACAGAGAAGAGTAAATGTGATATGTTAGAAAGTGATCAGTGCTCCAGGGAGGAAGCATGGAAGGGGGTGGCCAGGCAGAGGGGGCAGGGGGTTGCGGTCTGAAATAGGGCTGTGCAGAAAACTGTCACCTAGTAGGGGACCATGGAGGAAAGGCCTGAGGGAGGTGGGGAGAGCCAGGCCATGAGCTGGGGGTGGGAGAGTGTTCCAGGCAGAGGCGCAGCAAGTGCAGCTTTGCTGAGGCAGGAGCGTTCCTGGAAAGTTTAAGAAACAGCAGGGAGACCTCGGTGGCTGGGCGGAGTGAGCCAGGGGATAGCGGCAGGAGGTGGGGACACGGCACCCAGTCAGCCGGCTCTCTCATCATCATCATGTCTGATGTGAGAAGGCTTCTGCCCTCACCTCCCATTCTCTCTCCCAGATGAAGAGCCAAGGCCGAGCGAGAATGGGATGTAACCTGTATTTTCTAAGGATCTCACGCTGGCCGTCGCACTTTTTCTCTTTTTAAAATCCTCCTCATTTCTAGTTTCCTTTGAAAATCCAGTCTGATGTCATCACTGCCCTCATCTGAGAGCCCCCCTTTCAAGCCAAATCCATTTCCTCAGCCATGATTCCAGTTTTGGGGTTTAAAACGGTGCCTCTTCATTCACCTCGAGGATTGAGAATCAGAAAAAGCCCACACAGTATTCTCGCTGTTTAATTTTTAGCTCAGGGATCCAATCTCACAAATTACCCTTTATCTCATTCATGGCACTGAGATCCACTAAGTGGCTCTGGAACTAAAACGTGAGATGAAATATTTCTTTGGGGAGGAATGAAAAGTTACACGAGTTCCTGGGGAGTGATTGTTAACCACAAATCTAACGTAATCATCCAGCGAATGCCAAGTGTAACCCCAGCTCTTGGGGACATTTATTAATAAATGCAGCATCTGTCCTCCACATGGGATAATCAGAAATTGCTGATATTATAAACATATTTTAGGGTTTTCTCAAGGTTGAAGGGACTCAAAGAATCCCTCTTGAACACATTCATTCAGGACTAGAACCATAGAAGAAAAGACTGGTAGAACAAAACACCCAGCTGTCATTTGTTCTTAAGAAACAGTGTCAGGGGGTCTAATTCGCTCATTTAGTGCTGTTAGGCAGTAATTAGGTTTCCATGGAGGCAGTGACTTTAGACTTGGCAGGATTCTGATCCTTATTTGCAAGTCTTTTTCCTCCATAGAAAATAGACTGATAATAACAATAGTCCCCTTCTCACTTCCAAAGCCACAGAACCCTACGGTGTAGGTACCTAACCTGCAAATTTGGGTGATGTCCTCTCAGGGGCAGGTGGTTCTGCAAGGAGATTGTTTTCTGGCTGCAGAAACACGACACAAGATGAACTGAATGTGCTGTTCAGGCTCACCAGGGGCACATTGGTTAGGAGTCTGAAATTAGCAGTGTCTGCATTTTTGTGGTTGGTGCACCTGCTTTGTGACAGTGGACATAGTCTTTCCCTCTCTGAGTCTGAGTTTTTGTTTTGTTTTTAATTTGTTGAGTGGTGTTGATATCTGTCCTGCAAGGACTGAGAGAATGCTTGCATTTTTTTTTTTTCATTAGAAACAGCAAACTCAGAAGGCATTCAGTAAACACCAGTGCCCTTCTGGTCTTTCTCTCTATAAAAATACCTGCCTCGACTCCCTGTAGATAGGATCAAATAAGCCATGTATCTAAACGTGCTTTGAAAAGATGTAACATCATGGACTACTTTATATTTGCCGACTTACTCAATACATAGACACATCCCTGTTATACTATGGGTGGGAAAATAATGGGATTTTTATTTCCCCATTTGATCTTTCTCCTCTAGGGCTCCCTTTTCCAAAGCCAGAGTTTATTGAGACTGATGGTAGACCAGAACCCCTTAGACACCTACCTCAGCATCCCAGATCTGAGCCTCATGCTGCATCCTCCTCACGGCTGTTGCCACAGAGAAGACGATTGTGTTCATGCCAGTGACCACCTCATTCTGGAGCACATGGAGGGATGCTGCCAGGTTAAGAACAGGGAACACTGAGGCTGTGGCCAACCAAGCCTCACCTGACATCTGCCTCCCTCAATTCCACCACAGGTGTCGGAATGAACGGGCTTGATCTTGGGCTAGCATGACCAGACCGCTCATTTCAGGCAGCCGATGGGGTGACCCCATGGAGATGATCTAGGAGAGAAAAACAGGGAAGCTAGAGCTTCAAGTATGTCTAGGAATACATAACCCATTAAATATTTCCCTTTGCAACACTGTGTAGATTCAATTTCCATTTATGTTTTATAAAATAACTTCCATTTTTTTCTTTCTTCTTCTTCTTCCTTCCTTCTTCCCTCCCTCGCACCCTCCTTCCCTCCCATCATTTCTTCCATTCCTCATCAAATACTTAAATGGAACCTACTACGCCTGCCGTCATACTAGGCATTTGGTACCAGCATAAATACTGCAGAAAAATCATTTGCCTGAGATCATTTCAAATCACTAGATAGTTCTGAAAATGCAGTAAGCTTTTTCAGAAGGGAGGAAGCCAGGCCCTGGACCAAGTACCCAAAGTGCAGCCTACATTGACATAGTTGTAGAATCCCACAGCTGGAAGGAGGGCCAGGCTCAGGAATCTCGTCCAACTCCTCATTCAACCCTCTTGCCCTATCTCCAGTGCCCAGCCAGACTTTCTTGCACACATCTATGGATAAGATGCTCTTATAACAGCTGCTGCATTTTTAGAAATACGTAATTTTCCGAAAGTATATTTTTTTGCTTGAGTTGAACCCAAGTTCTTCTATAATAGCATTCATTTCTCCCTTCTGGGACAATATGGAACACATTTGCTGTCACTTATGATTTTCACCTGCCTTTCTGTCCTAAGCCAGGTTTCTCGTCCAGAGTGAACCTCCTCTGTTGACCGAGCACCTCTTCTCCCCTTGGCTCCTTTAACCCTCGACCCTTTGGCTTCACTTTAAATTCTTTCACCTTCCTGGTCATGCTCTGATTTCTGCCTTTTAGCTATTTGTCTGCTGACTAGTAGGTAGGAAAGGAAGCTGGTGGAATGTAAATCCATCATTCATCCTCTGTGTTAATACTTCTGGAAGGTTCTTGGAGAACACTTTGGCAAGGAAGAAACTTTGGGGGGCTCACTATTATTTGTTTATGTTACCCCAAATATCATAGAATCTTGGAAAGAGAAGGAACCTCAGAGATGATATACCCCTACACATTCACTTTGCAAAAGGGAAACTGAGGCTCAGAAAACAGAAGCATCTTGCCTGAGACCAGATAGACCACAGAGACGACAGTAACACTGTTGGGAATCAAATCTCAATCCCATGTCCCCTGATTGTCAGATTTTTGTTCCTACCATGGAGACATACTTCTCCACCTGGCCTTGGTACCAGGTCTTAGCTGGGACACAGCATCTATGTTTGACCAAAGAGTGGTCCTCACTAACGTGTGCTTATCTTCCTCTGTGAAGCTCACAACTTCAAGAAAGATGCATTTGGAGCATCAGGGAGGAAGGCTACCCCTTATATTGGCCCCAGGGGTCTATTAAATGAGAGATGTGGCAGCAGAATCCCTTCTAACTCCCTCACTTCCATAGAACAGAGGTTGGCAGACTATAGCCCATGGGGTAAAACAAGATATGGCTTGTTTTTATAAATAAAGTTTTATTGGAACACAGCCAAATACATTCATTTATGCAATATCTATGGCTGCCTTTACTCTACACTAGCACAGTTGAGTAGTTGCCATGGAGACCGTATGACTTGTAAAGCAGAACATTTCTACTTCAGTAGAGACCTCAGTCGATGCCTGAAACCTTTCTTCCATTCCTCCAAAAAACAAACAACAAAATCTTAATAAGAACCTATGTAACTAACCCTATATACTATACTATTTTTTGTATATATACATACTTATGATAATATTTAATTTATAAATTAGGCACAGTAAGAGATAAAAATAACTAATAATAAAATAGAACAATTACCACAATATGCTGTAATAAGAGTTTTATGAATGGCTCTGGGACTCTTATTAAGTGAAGTAATGGTGACTTGAACACAAGCACTGCGATACTACAGCAGTCAATCTGGTAAGTAAGACCGCGACTAAGTGACTAAGGCAGGTACACACAGTGCGGATACGCTGAACAGAGGGAGGAATCACAGCCCTGGCAGGATGAAGTAGGAAGGCACAAGAATTCACCATGCCACTTAGAATGATGCACAGTTTAAAACTTATGCATTGTTTCTTTCTGGAATTTTCCATTTAATATTTTTGGACCAAAGTTGATTGTGGGTAACTGAACCCATGGAAAGTGAAATCACGGATAAGGGGGAACTACTGGATCTGGCCCTTTGCAGGGATAGTGCTGATCACTGCTGTAGAGAGCTGGGAATTCCCATTGTGGTTCTGATTACGGTGCTTGCATTTTTGTTAATCCACCTATGCAGCCTCTGCAAGGCTCTATCAAGATAGGCTGAATAAAGCTGATTTAATTGCATTATTTAAATCAGTGCATGGAATAAAATGGGCCATGTATGTATACACTATGATATAATTTATGTATACAATGAAGAAGCATACTCATCCTATATCTTATTTATAGATGTACATATACATAATGAGAAAAAGTACAAAAACATGCACAGAAATGATCATCACCCACTTTTTATGTATTGGAGAGGGCCTGGAAGAAAGGGGAAGGCCAGTCTTAGGTATATTTGTAATTTTTAATTACAAACAAAGGACAGTTTTGGAGAAAATATGATGAAATATTAACATCGGTTACATTTGACCTGTGGATAGTTGGGAATCTCTTATTTCTATGCTTTGTTGTATGTTTTAAATATTTTATAATTACAAGTGCAAAAGAGAAAAAGGGAAGGCAGGCACTCATTCACTTGGCTAAGTCATTTAGCTTCTCTGAGTTTTAGGGAAAACCTTTAGGTAGAAGGTTTTCTAGTCTTTGGTAAAGTCTTTATTTCTTTATTTAAGGAACATGGGCCCGGCACCCACAGAGAAAGGCATTTGTTAAGACGCATTCCTTTTGTATGTATGTGGATATCGAATGCTGTTTTAAGTACACATTCAAATACATACTTCAGTAAGTGGTTCAGTGCAGTATGTGAATTCTACTACTGTTCCTTCCCCCAACTAAAGGCATTACTATAAAGAGTGCTTGATGCGTGTTCTTTTGCCTCCTTCCACACATTGACAAGCATGAACTCATCTTTGTTTATCCCATTAGTGATCTCATACCATATGAATTGTTCTCAGACCTATGCTTTACTTTGAGGCACTTCTAATTCAGAACATAGAAGCCTGCCTTTTTCCATATAAAGATTCAGTAGAATTGTATATTATGCACATATCACATTTTATTGAGCCACTTCCCTGTATGAACCGTTCTATACTTTTCCTTTGTAAAACGAAGCTTAAGGGCATGGATTCTAAAACATCTTGCGTGTGCCTTCTGTATATGCCGGCTTTGGCCTCTAGGGGTCAGGTAAGGGTACCCAGTTTGGCAATCTATCTGTGAAGAGTGGAGGGCTTTCTCAATCAAAATCAAATGAAAACTTGTCTATAACACTGGACCTACATTCTCTACTGTGTTCTCTGTAGATATCTCGGATACACAGTCAGCCACACCTGATAAACGAGTGGGCTTGGAATAGCAACTATTCCTTTATTAACTATTAATTTGTTATAACTAATGGGATTAACTTTGTTAGTTATTAGTTATGCATTCTTTAGTTAAGTCTGGTTTTCCACACTTTGACAGTGGTAGGTATACAATTTTGTCTTATTTGATCTATTTTGAGTTGGGATGTTTAGAAAGTCCTTTCATGGAAGATCATGTCCGGCTGGGATTCAGCACTGAAGACAGAATCCTTCACTGCCTAGAGCTGGGACACATTTGTATCATCATTAAAAGTTCTCAGAGATGAAGTCTCTGAAGTCTGTTACTTCACATCTGACATCAGGTTGCTTACATAACCGGAGGCAGTTGAAGTTGGACATATATAATCATAAATCACCTTTCTGTGTATTTGCAAGATCTCCTTGTTTTTAGAAGACAATAAAAATCCATTTTAATCACTTTTCTCTTTTTTAATTATTTTATTTTTTATTGAATGTACTGGGGTGACATTGGTTAATAAAATTATATAGGTGTCATGGGTACGAGTCTATAATACGTCATTTGTACATTGTATTGTGTGTTCACTCAAAGTCAAGATTCCTCTTATCACCATTTATCCTCCATTTACTCTCTCCTACCTCCCCCCAACCTCCTTTCCCTCTGGTAATCACCACACTGTTGTCTGTCTATAAGGTGTATATATATGTATATATTTATTTTTGTTTAATCTCGTCATCTTTTTCACCCAACCCTCCAACCCCCTCCCCTCTGACAGCTGTCAATCTGTTCCCTGTATCTATGAGTCATTTTCTATGTTGTGTGTTAGTTTATTTTGTTCATTAGATTCCACATATAAGTGAAATCATATGGTATTTGTCTTTCTCTGACTAGCTTATTTTTCTATTTTCCAAGACACTTTAAAACTTTAATGGCCTCTAACAAGTGTGTCTGAAGAAGATTTGTTTCAAAATTAGTACACCAGTACTTCCACACAGGGAGATGTATGACTTTTTTGAATCTATATTGAGGGCGATCTGTGACTGAAGAGAAGTTACAGAATTCACAAACCAGATAGAAAGGCCCAAAGCTGTTTCCTCTTATTTCTGTAAAATGAAGCCCCACGGGAATTAATCGCGAATGAGGCTAGATTTAGCTGGGTCGTGTTTGCCTAGCATGTTGGCTGGTCTAACATGTTGAAGAGAAGACGAGAGTCCTTTAGCCCCTGGGTACCACTGAAGGTGCTGAGTTTCCTGGAAGGATGTGAAAAATCTGTGTGCTCTTTGGGAATTTTCAACTCAAGGATGCCTGTGATCCATTCCATATATTTGGATGGCCTTTCACCTTTGAAATCAGAGTCAACATTAAAATTGAGCTCAATTGGCACCTCTGCCATGAAGCCTTCCCTGACCATTCCTAAGGAAACCCTGCATTTGGGCCTTGTCTGCTTCCTCTGTGCTCCCCTGACCCTACGCATTTCATTACCTCAACACTCATCACAATGGCCTAGAATCAGTGACTTGTTTACCTGTTTGTATGCCTTTGTCTGCCCAACCTGATTGCAATTAGAGATGGTCTCTTGTTTTTCTTTGTATCTCTCATTCGTAACCCCACGTCCTTACTTCTGTAGATGCTCTCACATTGTTGGATAGATAAATGGATGAAGAAATAAATGCATGAATACATTAAAGAGCCAGGCTTCAGTGAAGATATGCCTATATTAGCATATGTATCACGGACTCTATACCATGTGTAAAAATAATGGAATAACTCCAAGACATACTGTTAGGAGGGACTTGGTGATGAACCTGTCTTACAACATGTTCTCCAGAGTTTCGTTTAAATTAAGTTGCCTTCTCCTGATGTTCTGTTCTCTGCCCCACAGGCTGCCTAAGCAGTCGTGGCTGATTCTTAGAGTGAGTTCAAATTACCAACCAGTTGGCCTTGACTTCACATCCCAAGGTAGACGTGTCTGCCTGCTTCTCCTTGCTGTTTGGACTTCGCCCATGGCATGTAGCTCTGTTTAGTATTACTCGAGTGCTTCTCCCTTTCATTGTAGTGTGAAGTAATCTTCATCAGGTTGGCACAGGGAAGTTTTCTTGGGGAAATTCTTCATTCCCTGTGGCTGTTAATGTGTTTATTTATGACTGTAATAACCCTAGAACTCCTCCAGATAATCCTTAAAAAGGACATTAGACATCGGGCTGTTTCCTGAGGTAGGGAACCATAAAGGGAACTCATTTCTCATATCCAGGCCTTCACATCCAAGGTACCAGAGGGACTCGGTTTTGATCAGGGTTTGTAGGGATCAGACTGCACACACACTGTGTCATTTGAAGAAAATGGCACATGCCCAGGTTGTGGGCCAAATCCCCAGTGTGGGGCATGCAGGAGGCGGCCAATCCATGTTCTCTCTCATCGATGTTTCTATCTCTCTCTCCCTCTCCCTTCCTCTCTCTCTAAAATCAATAAAGAAAAAAAAAATTTTAAACAAAAAATAAAAGCCTGGTCAAGGTGTAGGGAGATTGGGAACTACTCTGAGACTGGGTCTGAAGGGGAAATGGGAAAAAAGGGTTACCAACACCTAGAGAAAAAATGCAGAGGGAGAAAACGAGATTTGTGTAGAGAGGGTTGCCCTTGGTTTAAATCCATGGAGACTCTGCGGAGAGGCAGCTGAGGGAATAAATGCTCCAACCTACTCTCCTCCCTTCCTCTGGTCTCCTGCTGATGTGCTCCAATGGCCAAATCCGACGGGAAACCAGAGGGCAGAGGAGCCGACGTAGTGACCCACACTGCCCAGCCTCTTGGGGCACAGAGAAGGGTGGGAGACAGTGGAGACAGGATTGGAAAGGCAAGTGGACTGGACTCAACACAACCCCCCAGAAGGAATGCTGACCTAGTGAGGCCTGTAAATGGAGGCTATGTTTCTTATGGCTTCACTCCAAAATAACTGAGGGTGGGGGACATATTTTGACATTTATTTATCACTCTCTAGCTGCTTTTGTAAATATTCCTTTATAGTATTCCTCATTGGCATTAACTCCTTATTAATTTTTTTATTTAAGGACTATAACACCCTATAAAAAAAATACAAATTTTCTTTGACCTGCTGTTATCTCCAGGATAAAGTTCTCCCTTAGGGTGGTGTTTGAGACTCTTCAAACTCTAGCTCCAGTGTTGTACTATCTGGGTTGCCTTACTCATTTTTCAGTTCTTACTAACTTGAAGCTTAACTGGATGCAGGTGGGAGAAATCTATGTTACACTAGATTAGTCAAGGGACGGAATGTACTGGGCAGATCGCTGCTCAGGAAGGGCAGATTGAGCAGGAGGCTGTGGCTCGTCAGATTCCATTGTGTGTAAGAAACACATGTTCCAACATGGTTTAAGGTTTAAACTGTCAGAAACATTAAAAACAAATTTGATCCTGGATTATCGGGATTAGAAAACGTGAGAGATCAATATTAAAAGACTACTTCAAGACTGTTCTGGAGTTTTTAATAATATTTAAGAAAAGGGGGACTTAGATCTAGATGTTAAAGATATATGATTTTTTACTTGTAAGTCTATTGTTATTCATTTACATATGAAGTGATTAACAAAAGATATAACGATTACTCTAACCTAAATTAGCCATTTTTTATATTTTGCCACAATTATCTAAGATACATTTCACTGCCTTTGGCATCTAAACAACATGTAGGTTCATATTTAAGTGCATCTCAAGCAGTTTGTGTAGTAAAGTGATCTTAGGGTAATTTCTTATTTCTTTGCATTGAAGGGCAGAGAAATTCCTCTGAGAAACTCTTTCCCTTAAGCTTGAAAACTTCTTGGGCTTTCTGCCTTAGCTGGTTTGTCAACCATCCAAGGCTTTCTGTGTTTGCCAAATTACAAATCATAGATCTGGCTTTTCTATCAGCTTTAAAACCAGAATAAACAAAGTACTTCACCATTCTAGAGCCATACTCCATAACTTCCTTTAATTAAAGTCAATTGCCTTATTAAAGAGAAACTCATACTTCTGATCTCATATTTCCCCTTCCTTTTCACTCAGAGGGCACTCATAATATTGTGTTTCCACCACTGCAGACATTAGATGGATTTCAAATTAATTGCTCCATCATTATTTCTTTGGAATCATTTTTTCTTGTGAGTACCTAATTCAGAATCTCCCTGTATGTTAGTTTCTGATTTGTAAGAGAAATAAACAATCACAGGGGTGTTTTGAGAACTTAATGGAAGAGATATGGAGGGTTTAGAACACTGCCTGGCATAGCCCAAGTACCCAGTATGTGCCCCTACTGCTGTGGTCATTGCTGTCCATGTTGCTGTTGCTGCCACCTCTGGTATTCTAGGACCTTCTGGAATCATATTCTTGCAAGAACATGAAGATCAATGGACTCCTTTTGTAGACCAACTAGTAGGATGATCTCTGAGAAGAGAAATCCGAAATTCTATTCCAGAAACTCCAGTCTCTGAGAGTCCTCCCCTGGGGATCAGAATGCTAAATATCTGGAGTACTCCAAAGCAGAATAATGAATATTTGCTTTCCCCTCACTTTTACAATTTCCTGAGCTGGCGCAGCAGTGGATTCCGCTGTCATTTTGGTATTCCCTAGACATTCATGTGGGCACCTTGCCTGATTCAGTTATGCTTTATAAATTTTAAAATATGATTGGAGTCTCCGTACTACATTATCTCTGAGTCTGAGGAATATAAAAATGAAAAATATAGTGGAAGGCCATATTAGTTAAGACAAAATTCAGCTGCATATGAAAGAAACTCAAATAGCAGCAGTTTAACTAAGAAAGGAGGTTTTTTTTTCTCTCTCTCTCTCATGTAAAATATGACAGGTGGTTGGCAGTCCAGGGCTGGTACAGTGGCTCCACATTTACACATTTATCCTGTTCTCTCTCTCACCTCCCCCTTTAGTATGACTTTCATCCTCAAGCTTGCCTCATGGTTGTAAGACGGACATCATAGCTCCAGCCATCAAGTTCATGTTCCAGGCAGCAGCATGGAGGAAAGGAGAGGGGCAAAGGTGTGATTCACCCCTGAGTGAGCTCCCTTTAAAGAACTTTGTGAGAAGCCTCACACTGCAACTTTTGCCTATTATCTCAAGGGAAGATGGGAAATATGGGTTTTTATATAGAATTTGCCAAAAATCATGTATAATGTGCGGGTATATCTATACCATCTGCATATCCTCACAAAGTCGGAGCTACACGTGCAGTCGTGTCTCAGAGTGGTGGGCAGAGAAGGCTGCATAGGCTACAGAATCAGACCAATGTGGGTTTGGATCCTAGTCTGCCCCTAACTCTTTGGATGTCCTTGGGCAAGTCAGGGAGCTTCTTCGAGGCGTAATGTTATCATCTATCAAAAGGAGTTAATAAGAGAGCCTACTTTATAAGTCTTGAATGAGATGGCATATGAACCTAAGTTTTTATCATTTAATAATTTTAAAAATGAGGAGCAGTAATTTTATTTTTTAGAGCCCCTTATGGGTCAAACATTGTGTCAGCTTTTACCAATGTCCTCCTATCTTACCCTCACCACAAGCTTGGAATTATATAAATGAATACATCAGAAACTCAAACAGGCTAAGTGACTTGGCCAAGATTACACAGAATTAAAATATAAGTCATCCCTCCTTGTTTAAAAAGTAAAAAAGCCCAGATCTTTCTGACTGTTACAACTGTGCTATTTCTTCCCAATTAGATGGTTTATTTCACATCCAGGTTGCAATGAGATATACATAGCACGTGCAGGTCTGTGTAATAACAAACTGATTCTACCAGCATTTTTCTTTACTGATGATATTCACTCCGCAAATATCAGGTGCGGCCAGAGATGGTGAATTCAGGCTTTAAGCTCGACTTTGGACTGGTTCTATCTTGGCAAAAGAATAGAACTCTGCTGTAGAAGAAAAATAGGAATTTTTTATTTTTATTTTTTTGCCTAAGGCATTGTTTCAGTCTGGTTTCTGACTCTGTTGCCTGGTTACATACTTAGTCTTCGATTGAACTACCTGGTTGGGTGGTCGGATCCCATTGTTCTCTGTCTTCTGATATCAATTCACTTTGAAAAATTGAAATGGGGCATCTCCTGTGCTAGTTATAAGGTGGAGGTGAACTGACATGATACATCCCTGGAGGCTAGATGCAATGCCCACATGATTTCCACAGATGGTAAAGTTGCCATGGTGGAGAAAGTCTAGGATGCTGTCAGTGCCATAGAAGGTGTGACCGAATTCACAGGTGAGGCTCAGCAGGGAAAACAATTTACAAGTTAGAAACGGAAGGATAAATAGAGATTTGCCAAAAGAAGACTGGAAGGGTATTTTAAGCAGAAGGACTAGCATGTGGCTTTGACTCTGAGCTCTGAGTTCTGGATACCCCTACTTTGATTATTCCTATTCTTACCTTCTAGTTTTTGCCTTGACTCTGTGAGGACTGGCTATTAGCCTCACCTTCTAAGGGCCTGTCATCGAACATGGATGTCACCACGTAAAACAGCATGTCAGCGGAATTACGTTCACATAGAGCCAATGTTAACAAACCATTCTGCTGGATTGTTCTAAAACAGAGATGGCAACGAGGCCTTGTTTCCTGTGCCAATGCTAATTGTTTGTTGGTGGCAGCCTGGACTAATTAGACGTATATGAGGATTAGTGGAAGGACTCCCACAATTAGTTGGTGATACCTCTCTAGGTTTAGAAAAAGAATTCTGACACCCAAGTCCTGGCATTCTTGGGTCCCAAACTCTCTTTCCCCTTTTCCATTATGTTTGAATGGAACCAGGAAAATGTCAAAGCAGCAGAGTACAGGCCAGAAAGCACAGATGATAGCACCTCCTGCTTCTTGCCTGAAGCATTTCCAACCTCAGCGTGCAAACACTGGCTTTGGTAATAATACAAGGCTGGCTCCAAGCTCCCTGGGCCATCCCGATGGTCCCTAAATTTGGAAGCTCCTTTAGACTCCCAATTGCTACTCCTAACAGACCCACCAACAATAAAATGCTGGCTGTAGGGGTTGCCCTTACAGAAATGGCGGCTGTGAGGTAGGCATAGTATCCCTTGTCACAGGCTTGAGGTTGCTACTGGCCAGCATGCACTTGATCTTATGACCTCATCTTCATACATGTTTCCTGCTAACCCACTGAGTAAATAAGCCACAGACAACAGTCTCCTTTGCAATAAATAAATACATTGAAAAAATTATTACTCTAATCATTTCTCTGCTTAAAAGGTTTCAGTGGTCCTATTGCCTGCTTGACCATTCTAGCCCCTCCCCTTCCACTCTGCATTCCAGCTGTACAAACAACTGAACTTTGTGGTACTCTGTACCTCACTATTCTACTGTCTGTGCTCTTGTCCATTCAGACTCTTCTACCTGGAACCCTCTTCAGCTCGGCTTTGTTCGTCTATTCCAATTCCAGACCTGGCTGTAGTACAACTCTCTTTGCAATCCTAGCTCATTCATTCCACCAGTTCATCTCTCTCTCGTCAGCCCTCTCTATGCTTTTTGTGTACTTTTAGTATTGCACATGTCATGTTGGTTATAAATACATCATATGCAGAGTAGACTGTGAGCTTCCTGTGAGAAGGGCTGGGATCTCCTTCATCTTCTAACAAACAGCCTTTGAGGCAGAGCCTGGTCACCCAGATGTTGAATTTAACTTAGTCATTAGGGAAAAAAAAAAAACAACACACTACAATACTCTTTTTTTTTTTTTCCTTTATTGATTTTAGAGAGAGAGGAAGGGAGAGGGAGAGAGAGATAGAAACATCGATGAGAGAGAACATCGATTGGCCGCCTCCTGCATGCCCCCCACTGGGGATCAGGCCCACAACCTGGGCATGTGCCCTGACCAGTAATCAAACTGGCGACCTCTTGGTGCATGGGTCGACGCTCAACCACTGAGCCACACCGGCCAGGCTACAATACTCTTTACAGCTACATTTTTCACTGGGCTCTGTGCATGTTGTAGGAGTGAGGAAACTTCCACCTCTCAGAGACAGAGATGTATGCTCATTTCATTGGCTTAGCCTTGGATTCACCCATTCCATAGGTTATAGTCAGGACAAGGAAAACTGAGATTAAAAAGTCCACACAGTACCCTGGCCAGTTTGGCTCAGCGGTTGGAGCATCAGCCTGCGGACCAGAGAGTCCCGGGTTCGGTTCCCGCTAGGTGCACGTACCAAAAAAAAAACAAAACAAAAAACCAAAAAAATGTCCATACAGTGAGTTACTTCAGTGTAATTTGGAAGGACAGGAGGCCATTTATTTTATCTTGGAATTCTTACCAAAGAGATTTTATCTCTATTTATCACAAAAGGTTCCAAACGACATCTTGCCTCATTTTATTAATTGAATTATTCAGATTGCTCATGAGCTAATACTGTCGTCTTATCTCATGTTTCCAGCTCATTAACTAATAACCAAAAACCAAAGTAATTAAGGCATTTAGAGATCGCCATTAACTGCCATTGAGTTTTGCCTTCCTGAGGGTCCGTTGAATAGTTGGGTAGAAAGCACTTAACCCTTGGCTCCTGTCGCCTTCCTGGGGAAGGGCTGTCATCCTTCTGGCTTCTTTCCAGACACTCTGGGCTAGGTTCCCACACTGTGGATTCTCAAGGCCTTTTTTCTCATTTACCAGTTTGCTGTTTGGAAACATGCTGTCAGCAAAGGCTAGAAAGGGGAAAGACTGTGAGCTCCCACTTGTCCAACATGCTTATCTGTTTGCTTGCTTTCTCCAAGTGAGATAAGGACACGTGTTAGTGTCGATCCCTAGTGCCCCAGACCCCATCAGCCTCCATTAGAGAATAAACTCCATTTTCTTTTTTTAAATACCAAAATTAGGAAGTGTGCCCCTATCATGTCTGACTGCAAAACATTCTGTCTAGAGAAGATCTGATTCCTCAGGTGTGTCTGGACATTCCCTGGCCACTCCTGCAGGCTGTCTGGCTCCAGGTCCTGCCCTTTTCTCTTCCGCTGGTGCACCTCATGTCTCGGGCGGGGGGGTGCAGCTCAGGCTGGGGATCCCTGCTGTCACTATGCCTGGGCCTGAAGTCAAGCTCAGTCAATACTTCAATCTATAAATCCCTTCGTGTCCTTGGAGGCTCCTCATTCCTACTTCACCAGCTCAGACAAGCAGTTAATCTGCTGAAAAGATGGAAAATGACCTGGCTTTCATAGGAAGAAAGCTATCGTTTCTTGCCCCTTTGCCTTATATTTATTTAAAATAACAATGTCTCAAGAGAGTGCAGCTCTTTTAACTTGCAAAACTTCTTTGCCTACACACGAGCCTGGGCCCCACTTCTCTTCACCTGTCCAAACACACGTGGACGGAGTATCAGGGCACCGACATGTTATAGAGTTCTGCAGGTGGTTTGAGATCCACAGATCTAGACAGTCTTCCTGCTTGGCACCTCTGAGTCTTCTCAGGGCCAGCTTGATCAGAGACAGAGTCAGCTACCGTCTCCTCTCCGTGTCCACTGCACCTTGTCGTGACTTCCTGAGCTATTTTGCAACAGTTGATTTGCTCATTTCTCTTTCACTAAAGTAAGTTCCCTGTGGGCATAGACTGCCTTGGTCATTTCTGTATTTTCAGCACTTAGCAGAGCTCCCGAAACAACATAGCTATTTGATAAATCTTAGCTGAATGAAACAATCTCACACCATCTTCTCAAAGATGCTGTGATGTGGGCACTATTGTCATCATTTCTGCCTCCTCGAGTCAACAGCTGAGACTCACAGACAGGAAGGGCTGCATGCAGAGTCTGACGGGAACCCAGAGCTTCTGGCCCTGAGGCCATTTTCGTCATCCTTCGTGGGAAGTGCTGATATGGTTCCTGTTATTTATGACTAAATTATATGAAATTGTAGGTTAAAAATAGTCAGAATGTGACTGTTTCATCGGCTTAAACCCAATTTATTGTGGCCTTTAATTGGGATTTGACACTTTGTTTTATTTATTTATTTATTTTCTTTATTGATTTTAGAGAAAGAGGAAGGGAGAGGGAGAGAGAGATAGAAACATCGATGAGAGAGAACATTGACTGGCCGCCTCCTGCATGTCCCCCACTGGGGATTTGGCCCACAACCTGGGCATGTGCCCTGACAGGGAATCGAATCAGCGACCTTTTGCTACATGGGTAGATGCTCAACCACAGAGCCACACCGGCCAGGCAGAATTAGACATTTTATAAGAGAGCAATACCCACTAGTCGAAGCAAATGGGCTGTAAGTCTCTATGGGTTTAGTGTCCGAGCAAATGTATGCAGAAGGCTGGTGAGCAGAAACTCAACCACTGGTTTCTCAGAGTAGACTTTACAATACAGTCCTTCAGAGGATCAGTTCAGTTTCAGGGCTACGTGGACGTCAACCTTCTGGGTTGGAGCTTTCCTCCATCAGCTCGTGGAGTCATGAGTTGGAAGTCAATTCCATCAACTCGTGGAGCCCTGGAATCATAAAGTCTCGTTTCTCATGGAGTCAGATCACTGCATGAGGAGCTGAAAGATCTGAATTTAAGTCTCATTTAAGCTACTACTTTGCTGTGGGAACTCACCATTGTCTTTGATCTCTGTGAGCTTCACTTTCTTTATCTGCAAAATGGAGAGAATAACTTTTCTCTTCCTAGATTCCTCTAATGTTAAAAAAATACATTGTCCCTGGAAGGCCACACACACTGTAATTTACTGTACAGTCACAGGATGATTTCACTGTGGCTCTTCGCCACTTGGAAGGGAAAGGCCAGCAGGATGACTCAATGCAGCATTAAAATATAAATACTTGGATGAAAAATCTAGATGTCTTTAATGATAATACATGAGCATCCTCTTTTTAATGTAAGGTCCCCTCTGGCATGAATAGATTGCTACAGCCAGGTCATTTTCCATCTTTCCAGCAGATTAACTGCTTGTCTGAGCTGGTGAAATAGAAATGAGGAGCCTCCGAGGAGACGAAGGGACTTCTGATTAACTCATCTATTTTCATCTCTTGTAATGAGAAGTCACCACTGTGCCCAGAGTGTCCTGCTTCTCCAAAGGGCTGCAATTCCCATTTTACACAGAGTGACAGGTGGTCACTCAGGCCAGCAATCTGAGGATTTCACTCCTAAGACCTAGAGGAGGAAATGACACTGGGAGTTGAGCCATCTAAAAAATAGTACATTAATGGTGCCATCTCCCTCTTTGTATATTTTGGGCATTCCTGAATGCAACTTCGATGGTATATCTTAGTGGTTCTCAAAGTGGGAACTCCGGACCATCACCATCACTATCATCTGGGAATGTCCTAGAAACACAAATTCTTGAGCTCTGCTCCAGACTTACCACATCAGAAACTTGAGAGGTGGGGTCCAGTAATTGTGTTTTAACAAACTTTGTAGGTGATGCTGATGTACATTGAAGTTAGAGAAGCATGGTATATCTTCACTGGACAGATTCATGGCCCTTTAAGTAAGACAGAGATATAGTAACATAGTAATATAGGCGTATTTACAGTTAATCCTTCTTTCCCTGGGTATTTACCAAGATTTCTTTGTTGACTGTGCTCAACTGTGCTTGTGAGACTTTGTTAACAGGTGTTTGGATGGAGAAAATGAACGGAAACTCTGAGAATCTAAAGGAATACAAATTTTAAAAAGACATGCTATGATCTTTAGTTGAAAAGAAAAAAAATCAGGAATGTATAGAGGGGGCAAAAAAGAAGGGTATGACCAAGACAGCCAAATGAACTGGTTCTTTTCGGAAAAGACAAAACAAAACAAACAAATGATGGATTGTTGTTGAAGCCATCAATCCAGAGTCACTTTTAACTCATTTTTCTTCAATGGCGACATCCAGTCCATTAGCTAGTCCTCTCAGCTCCATTTCCAAAATACATTCTGGACTCATTCACTTTTCCAAATGTGCGCTGGCCCTGCCAATCGAAGGCGTGTCATCTCCTCCCGACCACGCCGTGCCTCCTAACTGGTCCCCCCCCCAATACTCGTCAGTCTACGTGCACACATTCAGAAGCATCTCAAACATAACTGATGCCATTCACTCCCCTATCTGCTCAGAACTCTCTACTGCCTGCTCTTTGGGTTTAGAATAAATCCCACACTCCTAACCATGCCCGTTAGGCTCAGCCAGGTAAGGACATTAACAAGCCAACCTCATTTTCATTCCCTCCCCAGCAATCTGCTCTGATAGCATTTTTCGGGTCAGTTTTTCAGACATCCCAGGCTTTTTTCTGTCTCCACACATTTGCCCACGCTGTGAACTGTGCTTGCTATGTTTTTCCTCCCACTCTTTCAAAGCCAGCTCCTTCTGCATTAGGCCTCAGTTTAACTGGAAGTTCGTTAGAAGGACCTTTACTTGGCCAATCTGTCCCAAGTGAATTTCCCCAAACTCAGTCAGAACTTGGTCTTGACTCCTTTGTTTCATGTATAGGATTTATCACAACTTGAAACTATTGATTTTTTTTTTTTCCCCTCACTAGATGGTAAAATTCTCATAGACTGGGATCATGCATGTCCTGGTCAGTTTTATTTCTGCCCCTGCAACAATGATGGGCACATAGGGGTTGCTCAATAAATGTTTGTTAAGTCAGTGAATTGAAGCATCTTTGTGCTATGTGATTCTTTAGACAGATGTATATTTAGAAAGTTTTGCTTTGTGTTCTGTAATATAATTCTGCACAATTATATTACAGTGGTTCTTCTAGAAACCTTAGCAAAGAATTACTGGTTTTAACGAAGGTGGGCATGACTTTATGCAGGTATGCTAGTCCAGTTCATGCTGGCCTGTGAGCAGATGTGAGCGTCTCTTCTTAATTCCATGGTCTCATGTTTAGACCTTGAAATCTGTAGTGCTGGGAACATCACACCATGGCAACTGACAAAAACTGAAAATCAGAGACTTTTTTTCCCCCTTAGAAAACTAACTGTGATCACCAGAGACAGACTTATCAGTGAGATTCTATCAGCAACTGATTTATTTGGAATTATTCCAGGAATGCGGGGATGGTAGAGGCGTAAGGAAATGGGACCAGTGATGGAGTTTGCTATCCCAAACAGGAATGGGGTCTCAGGTGAGGTCCCGTGGAGTCTTACGTTGACTCAATCCCACGGAGAAGCTCTACAAACAGTTATCTGGTCAGGAATGAAGGAAAGATCTGGACTGTTTGCAGTCTCACCCACCAGTCACCGGCGAAGGACTGTCCCTTAGGGAACGTGCACTTCTGTTTCTGTGCACAGAGGTCAACTGAGTTCTGGCCGTCTGAGGGCAGGGCTGTGACCACAGACACCGGTGCTGGCTGCTGGGAGCGAGACAACCCAAACGTGGTAAAGGGAACCCAGGCCCACGCGCAGCTTGCCTGCCGAGAGCCTGCTGTAAGAGCGCCCCCAACCTTCAGCACGCACGCATTACCCAGCCATCCGGGGTCTGGAGCACCCGGAGGTTTGGGGCTGGGCCTGGCCTTCTGTCTGCCGAACTCCAGGCGACACCACGGATGCTGCCGTGAGTCCCACCTTGAGGAGCAAAGTGCCACAACAAGTTTAATGATTTTGTACGGGAAGATCAAGTTGTATTTGGCTTATTCAAGCTAGTTTTACAGAAGAGTTTCAAATAGAACCACATCCCCAAATCCCTCAGAGACCCCCAACGCCACCATTGAAACCCCCCAACATGTTATCAGTGAGATCGAGCATTTAGTTCCAGAATTTCACATTTGCAAGGGAAGTTTCAGATCCCCCAGAACTTTAGAAAAGATACGCAAAGAGCACATACATGCCCAACACTGTTTGAGCGTGTCCTAGTACTGGTAGCCAAATCTGTTGTCCAGATACCAAACAGTGATTTTTTTTCCTCCCTCTAAATCTTTTGGCTTCAAGGACATCATCTATTCAACAAGCATTTAATGATACTTGGGTATCTGTAGGTGACTATGGAATGTTTTTGTTGGGGACACAAAAATGGATCGGGTAAAAAAAAAAACCCACAAAACACAGAGCTGTCTCTTGCCCTCTGTGACATTATAATCTAGAGTGCTGGCATATAGAAATGGCTGAAAACTGGTTTCAGTCTGGTCAGCCATCTGCAGAGTTTCACTTGGTGGGTGTTTAATGGGTGAGGCAGCTTGAACACCCGAGTGGCGTCTGTCTTGTGCAACCAGCGTGAAGACGGGAGGAGCTGCCTCTGACACAAGCTCAACAAAGAAATAAAGTCGAAGATTATTTTTAAGCCTCATCATTGGAGATGTGAAGCCATCGATGTTTTTTTCATGCCAAGTCTACTCTTTATTTTTATATTCCTCCATGAATGCTAAGAAGACAGAGCAGCGCAGACCGCCTGAGGCAGAAATAAACATTATGCACTCGCAGTAATTAATTTATGGCAAATGTAAAGTGTATTTGTGAAATTCTCAGAGTACTTGACAGCTTCTCATTGAAGCAGGAATAAAATGTAGTCAATAAATGGTAAAATGCTGAAGAAAGTGCTTAGTTATCACCACAAGGGTTATATTAAGTAATTCGGGGCACTTTGCTTTTCTACTCAACCCAGAGGTTATGCATTCATATTACTGCCCCATCAATACAGTATTTTGCAAACTGAGTAGATAAAGAATTGAGTAAAGAGAAACTTTATAAGTATTCTTTGAAAAGACCTTTTATCTAACAGTATGCAAATAAGCGTCTAGATACGTTAACCCTTTGGTGTGCACGGAGCCCCCAACTCAAGCATTTTGGTCCAAATAATATTGATGCAGCAACGATTCATAAAATCTAATTTCATAGGCATGCAAATGGCTTAGCAGGTAGACATCAGCATGATGATGTTGACTATTTCCAGAATCGCTGGCCCTGAGGTGTGCTATTTTTGTCGGTGGTGGTCTCACTGTTTTAGTTCAGATTCCCCGATGCAGAGCCTGAGATGAGGAACCTTGTGTAAGTAGTTTATTGAGGGAGTGCACTTCAGAGCAAGGGAATAAAGGAAAAAGCCAAACAAAAATATGATTTCAGGATAAGTCGAGCCTCAGCTGCATCCCACAGAGAGCTCTGGAATGTGAGCCGCACTACAGAGTTGGCCAACTGTGAGGAAAGGGACCCAGCCCTTTGTACCCCCATGTCAGTTCGTCAGGGAGTGACCACATGGGGGGAGAGGTGGACCATCTTGCAGGGGAGGCAGCTCCATTTGGCCAAGCACAATTCTTGTTTTAAAGATTTGGAGAAGGGGGTATTGAAATCCAATAAAGGGAATCTGGGTGGGGCACAGACATCATCACGATAGTCACCTGAAAAATGAAAGGAGAAAAAAAATGACAAGTTGGTTTATGAACTTAAGTACAATAATAACAATTGCAAAAATAATGACCTTGCACTGATTAGCAAGTTTTGGCTACAGGAACATTTTGTTTCCTGATATTACTGCAAGACCTGTGTCCTTCCTAAGCAAGTTAAAAGTTAATACAATACTGATCTCATACTTATCACTGATAAGGTCTTAGCATAAAATCCAGCAATATAAAGTGAGCTGGTTGTTACAACATTGGGGGAACTGATCAGGGAAGAATGGGCTCGTGCATTGGATGACAGCATCAGGGGGAAACATTGCAGCAAGTGGTCTCATTGGTGGTCCTGAGATGTTACTATTGTGGTGAGCATTTCATTTCCTTTGTCTATGTAAGTCTTCTGCAAACCCGAATTGACTCCTCTTATGTTCCTTAGACATTACCTAGATAGTGTCCTTAGGTTTTTTTTATTATCCTCATCCGAGGACGTTTTTGCATTTATCTTCAGATAGAGCGGGAAGGAGAGAGGAAGGAAGAGAGAGAGAGAAACATCGATGTGAGAGAGACATTGACTGGTTGCTACCCACACGACCCCAACCGAGGCCGGGGATAAACTGCAACCGAGGTACGTGCCCTTAGCGGGAACCAAACCTGGGACTCTCTGGTCCACGGGCCGATGCTCTAACCGCTGAGCCAAACCAGCCACGGCTGTGTCCATAGCTTTTAAAGTCCTGAGTAACTAACACTGGAACCTGTCATCAGCCACAGACATCCTGAGGAAGAACCTGGAAGGTGGAGAGATCCGGCCTGAGAACATGGGTGCAATCTTAGAGGAAAGATACATTTTTCTTTGCCCAATATCTTATCATTACATAGGTATTTTTTTCCTCTTTCAAGATCACAAGGTGTTCCAGGGGTCTGTCTCTGATCAGTCTACAGGTGCAGGTCAGAGGGACTTGGGATCACCCCATCCCCTCTTCTATTCCTCTAGTTAGCTTTGAGGGCATCTAGAACACTTGATGTGCTGCCTTATGTACACGGATCCTTTCCTTCCTCCTTCTCTTCACTTTCTGTCTCTTGTTTTCTTCTTCTCCCTTCTGCTTCCTCATTTCCTCCATTTTTCCTTTTAAAAAATACTTTACCTTTCTTCTTCATTTTTGCCATCTCTCTGCTTTCCTTCTTTCTCCTCTCTCCTTTCCTCCTATTTTCCAGCCTTACCCTGTTCCATTTCCCTCCCCATTTCATAGGTCCAATCCCCCTGCCAATTTCCCTGTCCCCTCTTCCCTACTCTCCCTTCTGCCGTCTCTCACCTCATCTCCCTTCCTTCTGCTTACATCTGTCCTCGCCCTTCTCTCTCCTCCTTTGTTTCCACAGCACATCTGTGGATTCCCCGGCAGCCAGAGTGCCTGCCATATTCACTCCGACCCCTCGGGTTCCAGTCTGACCCAGGGCTTCTTTACTGGGACAGGGTTTGTTATCCTTAATCCAGTGAACATGGCACAGCCAAATGTTCTCAAAGCCTGTGCATAATAACCCGAGGGGATCACCGAAATGTGAGGGACAGGTAATTCAGCAGGGCTCTGGCCTTGCTTCCAAACTACTTAACACAGGCTCAGCTGTTCTGAGCCCGGGCCTGCCAGGGTCCCCATGTCATGGAAGAGCAGATCTACCAGACTTCAGGACTCTTTCTCAGATGCCCCAATTTTCAGTTCATGGCAGAGTTCAACTAATGTGGATGTAGGTTCACCATCCCCACCGGCCAGCTTTGAGCAAGGTCTGTCTCAACGGCCTCACTCTCATTGCACATCCCACCTGTCTCTGATGCTCCTTTGGCAGTCGGAGCGCTTGATACATTATGCATCTCAGAACACTGCAAAGATTATGTAGCCACCAGGCTATCAAAGCCAGGAGACCAGAAATAATGAGAGAATCTCTTTCAAGGACTGTCTCCTCAGCTCTAATATCACGGAGGATGATGGTATTGGTTGGAGAATTTTAAATGGGAAGAAAAATACACAATCACAAACATAAGCATACTCACAATCTCAGCCGTTCTGAGGACTGACTTTGTCAGTGTGGTTGAGAAGAATGGAGGTATTAAGTACATTTTGGCAAGAGCATCCCAGAATCAGTAACCAATTTTGTGATTTGACAAAGGCCCATGCATTGTTAAGGGTATTTCCAGAGAGATGCAGTTATGTATAAATAGATAAAAGTAGAGGATACTATATCTTCTATGGGAGGTTAAATGATATCTATAGGGTGATATGTTAGCCCTTGAAATTAGTATACAGAAGGAATTAATATGAGTTGTTTTCACATTGTTGATTTGCTGATTTGATTTGATGAGTAGTGATTTTATGCCAAAATGTGTGTTGGTTATCTGAGGAGAGCATCACGCCATGTTGTACCTGGCTCATTGGATCATTCTAATTATTAGAATGATTCAAGCAAATTAATGCACAAAAGACTCTTTTTACCAGTAGGCATGAAAGTGCTAACTCTCCAGAACATACGGCAGACGTAGGGGGGGCACACGAAGGCTAGGAGCTCAGAGCGGAGAGGGGCATCAGCAACCCTGACCGGCAGTGTCAGGACTGGAATCCCCAAACCCAACCCTGAACATTCAGCACAATTATCTATAAGGCTGTAAAACCTTTGTTTATTCGCTAACTTTTATCCCCTGGGTCTAACATTCAGGTGGTGGCTTTGATTCGGGGATTTCTTATAGAATTCAAGTGTGGAAAGTGTATGTAATTTGGTCTCCTGCCATCCAGGAATGCCCCAAGGATCCAAAGTAGCCTAATTCTCCATCTTCTTCTAGAACCATAAGTGCTGCGCTCCCTCTCTCTCTCTCTCTCTCTCTCTCTCTCTCTGTCTCTTTTACATTTACTTTCAGAAGAGGACCTTTTCTTCTTCATTTGCCCATGAACCATACCCCCAAAATGGTGCCTTTGGCCACTGAAGTCACATCATTTTACAAGTCCTTTTATAATCCAAATGTTTCCGTCTGTCTTGACCCAAGTGCCCATCATCAGGAGAAAACATCTGAGTGGCTCCATGTGGGCCATCTGACTACCTCTGATCCAATCAGCTACGAGCAAGAGGCAGAGTCCTATGGCCCACACGTAGCTGTGCTCATTCACTTGGTGGGAGGAAGGGTGGTTATCAGAAAACATGGAAGTGGCTAGGAACATCAAAGATGTCTGCCACATTATCCTAAAAGTTGAGATGAGGAACACCACAATGATGGTCATGGAATGGAGTTGTAAAAGATTAATGGATTTGTAATCATATCCTAATTTAAAAGTAATGTTGCCCTGGCCAGTGTGGCTCAGTTGGTTGAGTGTCATCCCAGGCACCAAAGGGTCACTGGTTCGATTCCTGGTCAGGGTACCTGCCCAGGTTATGGGCCCAGTCCCCAGTAGGGATGTGCATATCTCACATTGATATCTCTCTCTCTCTCTGTCTCTCTCCCTCTCTCTCTCTGTCTCTCTCTCTTTCTCCGGTCTCCCTCATCCTTTCTCTCAAATCAATAAAAACATATTAAGAAAGGAAAAGTAATGTTCTCAGGGGCCTTAAACTCTCTATGAGGATTATACACAAATTTTAACTTACAGAAATGTAACACAATCTTTAAGATAATGTCCTCAAAGGCAAAAACATTTCTATTTGACATTAAAACAGCCAGTTCAAAGTAAACAAAACTATGATGCCTTTAAATGACTGTATATGTTGCTTCACTGAATTAAATGTGTTTAACTATATTAAAAGATGAATACCATCCCCAATTATTTGATGATTCTTCTAACAGAAAAGTTCTTATTTCTTTTAATATATAAGTTAAATTATCTCATTTCCCAGTTCACCACTTTCCCCCTGAGGGAATGTGTCTAATTCTCTACCCTGCAGGTTGACTTCTTGCTGGGCCAATAACATCTTAAATTACCTGCAATAAACCCTGAGATATAAGTTTTATAAATAAAATCTATATCTCTGTCATTGCTGCCATTCATTCAAGTGCACAAACCTATAACTCTTCCTTCTCCAACCGAAATCTGTCAGTCACCGAGTCCTGCTAATTTCTCTTTCTCGATGTCGATCAAATCCATCTCTCTCAATATCTTTTCCCTTCCATCTTTTGTGTCCACTGCGGCTCTATCCCCAAGGCACGCATTTCTCCTTTCTGCTCCAAAGATGTTTCATGCTTCACCACTGTTTTCAGAAACAAGTCCACTTTTACCACCTTCCCATTCTAGAATCTTCCTACCTCCCGACCTGTACTCTCCTTCCTCCTCAAATATGATACAAAGTTAAAGGGGAGAACAGAAAAGAATAGGCAAACTGATGGGGTTGATTCAGGTAATGAAGCTAAATTCCCTCCACCAGAGAGAAGAAACCTACCTGTCTACACCTGGCGAGCTTGTTTTGCAATCTTGGGGTTCTTTCCTTCTTTATCAACATGTTGGCCCCTGAAATGATTTCCGAGCCTCCCAGTAGCTTCTGAATGAGTCTCCGCACTGCTTTGCCTCCTTATTTACAATATGTCACGTTGCTCTGTTCGGGAATGAATCAGGCAAGAGGGATCGATTTTATTTAAAAAGCTTGTCCGCTTCTGCTCTTAAAATGCTAGGTTCTAGCCCTGGCCGGTTTGGCTCAATGGTTAGAGCATTGGCCCGCAGACCAGAGAGACTTGGGTTCGGTTCCCGCTAAGGGCATGTACCTCGGTTGCAGTTTGTCCCTCTGTCATAGAGAAAGAAAGGAGAAGGGCATTTCTGGCAAAACAATCAGCATAGGCAACGCATGTAAATAGGAAGCCCTCTTCAGAGGAATCATAGGAAGTTTGACTTGACTGGCGTTGCCCTGCTGGGATGGTATTTTCGGGGAGCATCTGGGGAGCCGTGGAGGACATCCCAGCAGAGGAACCACCTGGCCAGGTGTGGTTTGCAAGCCTCGGTCTGGCATGATCCAGATGTCTGGAAGACAGATATAGAATGCCTCTGCATTTCTCCCAAAGCTCCTCTCCACCTGGAAATGCTAAGTGTAGCCCCTATGTTCCTTGAAACATATCCTGAGTAGATGAAAGAAGAAGAAAGATATCTCACACATGTTTTTGTGCCTTTGAACTTCTCCGGAAAATGACAAACTGTATATTGCTCATGGAACAGATGGAAGATCACTTGTACTTTATGTTTACATTGTGAGAAATCTTCAGGATTGAGCGGTGCAGCGATATTTCTGTCGTGTGTACTATAAAAACCCATTGGCCAAGTGAAATCTCAGTGCTGATTATGAAAACAGAATGTGCTGCTCTGTTTCACCATTTTTAAATTTAATTAACAAACATCAATTTAGTGTTTACCATATGCTGAATGGATGTGTTGTACTATGCCCCGTAGGAGAGGCCAAGATAATACAATTATTACTACTACTAATATTAACACTACAAATACTAATACTACTAATAAGATGATAGTAGCCAACATTTACTGAGTGCTGACTTGTATCAAGTATTTTGCTAAATACTTTACATGGGTTACCTAGTTCAATCCTTATAAAAATACTAAAAGATAGATAGATGTCACTATTATTTTTATTATACCGATGAGGAAATGTACCCAGAGAGATACAGTATGAGACTGGACAGCTAGTTAGAGATAGAGCTGGCATTTGAAATTTGTCGGACACCTGATCTTAAGCTTCTAATTTGATGCTCAAAGAATGTAGATTCTCACTGGGGACATGAGCCAATGAAATGGGGAACAATAAACTGTCACAACAGATACTTTTCGGAACCCATTTATACTCATGTTGTAAGTTGACCCCATTTAGTTTGGGAGGAGCGGGGAAGCTTGCTAGGAGACAGAGCACTGTGCTTTAGGTTGGGTTTCTCGAGAAGCAGACCAACCCTGAGACCAGGACTGAAGTGCAAGTAGTTTATTTGGGAGGTAATCCCAGAAGGTTCACAGGGTTGTGGGCAGGTGGGAAGGGAAGGAAGGCAATAAAGAACATGTTCTGGGACAGGTCCCCACTGTGGACGACTGAGGTTTAATCCCACTGAGGACTGTCGGAGACCGTGCAGAACATGCTTTAGAATAATGCCGCCCACAGGATGAGGAAGGGGAGGTATTTATACTCCTATTCTAATGTTTTATTGACCAAAGGCTGCTCCTGGCCTCATTAACAGCTAAGCATTTGCCGCCAGCCCCAGGCACGTGCCTCCAGGCAGTGAGGATCCAATGCTGGCAGTAACATGCGGGTGGGTGTCCTAAAGGGCAGCTGCTCGGGAGAAATGGACGGGACACCAGGAACATCAGCGAGGACGTTGAGATGTGCCCACCCCTAGATGTAAAGGAGACTAGTCTTTATTCTGGTCAGCTGTGCGCCCAGCTGGAAACCTCAAGTTCTACTTCTGAAGAAGAAGGAAAGTAGAGATGGAGGGAAAGGAGGTGTCTGTTACAATGTTGCTCTTGGAATGGTTCACAGGGGGACGTGACCTACACAAGAACCAGGGGTGGGGAGTTTCCCTGAAAAAGCGTTAACTGAGCTCAGCTCTGAAAGCTGAGATCAGCAAGCGTGTGTGATGTGCGGTGTGTGTGATGTGTGGTGTGTGTATCTGTGTGTGTGTGTGTGTGTGTGTGCGTGTGTGTGTGTGTGTAGTGTGGAGGGATGGTAGCAGCAAGGGGCCAGCAGCAGAGAACATGATCAACTAGAACACCTAAAAGACAGGCAGTGGGGCAGGTGTGTGGGAGTTAGGGGAAGAACAGGGTGTGATGAGGTTGGAGAAAAAGGGAGGTGGGGTGCCAAGCAAGGCCCGGTGAAGGCGAACTAGCCTGTGAACCCAATGCACTTAAATACCTCCCCCCCACATAGTGTGTTACTTGGACCTAGCTGACGATCAGCATTATCAAGATCATTAAGGAGTGAATGTGGTTATAAAACCTTCAGGCGATGTAGCAGATGGTGGGTGAGATATATGGGTGCAGTCTGCCATTCAGTGCCCCTGAAATCACACCAGATGAGTGGTTACCTGTGTCCATTAGGATACATTTGGTTATAAAGAAACCATGACTCAGATGGACTTCAAGAGAAAGGAAATTTACCTTCCAGAAAGAGAAGTGTGTGACGAGGCTCCGGTGATGAGGCTGTGGCTGTTCCCTGCTCTTTTCTGACTCGGTCCTTCTCTGTACGGACCTTGCTCTCAGCGTGGCTCTCTTCATGGCCATGAGCGCCAGCAGTGGCTGGAATAGGGTGCTGCTTTTTCTAGGGGGAGGGAGATGACCCATCTCCCCAACTATGGGATTAGTGTTCTTTCCTGTGCCATGAGACTGACCAACTTACTGAGCCCACTCCTGGACCACTGATGGCTACGAGGAGAATTTCCAGAGCAGGCTGGCTGAAGTTTGAACCCCAGTCACCACAGGAGGACAAGAGTTCCATCATTGGTCTAGAGCAGCAATTTCCAACTGCGTGCTGCAGGAATTTTTAAAACATGCAATACCTGACTATTTAGTCAGGGCCACTGACCTCTTTTCCCTTAGATGGTGAAATAAAAAATTGACAACAGCCAACACAACAATAACCGTCTGGTGTGAATAAATCAAAATTGTATCTATTTTTTTTGTCAGATTGGCGAAAAATATAATCAAGTTTTTGGCGTGCTGCAGAATTTTAGTAATTAGCTTATGTGTGTCATGAGATGAAAAAGGTTGAAAATTGCTGACCTAGACTAATCAAGAATCACCTCTGGAGATGAAGAAACAGGAGTAGAGTGGACACCTGAATGGAATGATGATGTTGAAAGAAAGGAGCGAAGGAAAAATGACGCTGGGCTGCTCGCACAATATCTGCTGCACTACTAACTCCATGAGGTCTTCAGAGAGCCTCAGGAAATGCAGGACTAATAACTGGTACTTTTCAAAGCATAGATTTCCTGAAAATATTCATCTGAGGCAACACGGTCTTGCAGTTAAAAGCCTAGACTCTGGACTAAAATAAACACCTGTGTCCAAAGTTAGGCTCCGCCCTTTACCAAAGCTCTGATCTTAGACAACTGAAATTCTTGGTGGTTACTGTCTATACCATGAAAACACTGATGGTCGTCTCTACCACAGAGAGTTGTGCAGCTGCTGAAATGAAATGATGCTTGTGCATATAACAGGATTTCTAGGGTCATGGTTAAGAAACCAATACATTTAAGCTAATATAATTACCTATTTGCTTAATGCAAAATGTTTCTCTGGCAGTTATATTAAAATAGAGCAAGCACTTATGATGTGATTGGGAATTTCTGGCTTATAAACACCTTTGGGAACTGGTAAAACTGGCATGAATTTTAAATGATGTCTAAGTGTCCAGTTTACAAATCTGGGTTTGGAAATGTAATAAAGACATTAAAAAGAGCTTTTGTGACATGAGAGCGAAACAGGATATTAACATGTCCGTGTATAGACACATTACTGGGACCCTTTAAGGAACAGATGGGCTTAAATATAAATGAATGAAGTGATAACCTAGGCATAATTAGTAGGAAGGGATAATGATAGTGTGACAAGCCTGGGAATGTGTAGAATTAGAGAAGTCTCTAAACACCTACCTTTTGTCATCCAAAAATCATTACAGGAGGTTGGGCTGGGCGAGCGAGGGGACCTTGCTTCATAAGGCTGATTCCATTGCTTATGCCAAAACACATCCAGCCATTCTGTCGTTCTGCAAATCTCTCTCTTGAGAGAATGAGAAGATAATTTTCAAGGCCACTAAGTCTACATAGCCACTAAAATGAAAATGGAATTAATGGAATAGATTTTATATTCCCTCTCACACTCATCTATAATAAATCACACGCAGCCCCAGTGTCTCTGCCTTTATCACACATGCAGGCCTTTCCTCCTAATGGCCATGCTTCGGTCTGGGAATACCAGAGAAATAGATTATTTGTCTAGAGTCTGGGAAAAGGCAATATTTGCTCATAAATAGTTTTCAAAGAATCATGCCGGTGCCATCCAGCCGGCACTGACCGCTGGGACTCCCGGGCAGTGAGAGGATGTTCAAATAAGAGAAGTGCAGGAAAAGACCCCTCCTTCCCCGCTCCCCCTCTTCTCCCTTTTGGTCCATTCACTCAACGAAAGTGCACGTTTCTCTTGTCAACACTGAGCAAAGCCGCGTGCGAGGATGTGCGGTTCACCTTTTCTTCCACGGCGTGTATCAAACACTGAAAGCAGGTGCGTCGGGCGGCACACGAGCCCTTGAACAAATGCATATTAGTCCCAAAGGAAAAAGAAAAAGGGAAAACCCCTCTAAGAATGGTAAATATTCTTTGTGCTGAGACTGCTTTCTATCTGCAATCTAAAAGCACTTTGCAAAGTATCACGACCATTCCCCCACCAGCGGCCGAGGGAAACCCATGCGCACAGTGAGAGAAGTCTCTGTCCTTTCCAGTCCTCGGAGCCTGAACTGCTCCTTTGGTAAAATTAAGCACAGGAGGAGGATTGGGGACTGGAAAGGAAGACGTGAAATCGTTGGAAATGGTGGTGTTTGCTCAAGGCTGTGCTTCCCTAACTCAGGGGCAGAGGTTCCCTGGGGCTCTGGCCTGGTGTGACTGGTGATTCATGAAACCCGAGGGTACAGTCAGCTCTGCTGCAGTGAGCATTTGTTCTACTCGATGGTTAGTATATAAATTAGGATTACACTTGGCTGCAATGAACAAAAACAGTGGCTTAAACAAGCAGGAGTGTAATTTGCTTACATAACTAGGTCTCCAGCATTAGAAAATCGGTGCTTTTAGGGAGTATACTTTTCTCCTTAGCAGACACCTTTCAGCCATTTTTGCATACCTTACTCTCAGCTATCCTTGTAGCTGTTACTTCTTCTGAGAAGTCTTCCTTGATTTTTAGAAAGAGAAGAAGGGAAAGGGAGAGAGAGACAGAAACATCAATGAGAGAAACATTGATTGGCTGCCTCCTGCACACCCCCTACTGAGGATCAAGCCAACACCCCCAGCATGTGCCTTGACCAGGAATCGAACCGGCGACCTCTTGGTGCATGGGTCAACACTCAACCACTGAGCCACACCAGCCGGGCATCACTTAGCTCTTTTACATGAAGATATTGTTATCCTGACACTCCCTTTTAAAATTCCATCAATTTAGAGCAAAATTTAAAGAAATACTGGTACTTTTGTAAAATTAGTTTCATCAAGGTATAATTATTAAATAACTTACATATTTATTAACAGTGGCAAGTAATCATATCAACAAATATTTATCATATATCTACCGAGTGAAATCTACAGTATGGATAACATCTGTGGGATACACAGAAGTAAAGTTATCTCCACCATGAAAAGCTCTACAATCTATAAGGAAACAACAAATCAATGTGGATCGATCAGAGGCTTCCAAATAGTACTGAGTTGTGTGGCACACCCTAGCAGTGCCTCGGGAGATCAGAGGGGTTGGGTGGTGGACAGGAGTTGCCAGGGATGCAGATGGAGATTTAAAAAGGGGATCACTGGAGGGGAGAAGATACTCCAGCCTCTTTCCCCAGAGCAAAGAGGATCTGCTGATGTGTTTGGTCAGAATGAAGTTCAGTGTTATGGGCCACCTAGACTTGTGGTTACGACGTGACAAGACAGATGCACATCTTACTCTTAGTCTATGAAGATGAGTTGATAGGGGACATGGGGGTCCTGTAGGGTGGAGTCATCTCTCATCACACATCATCCTGTGTGCCCTGCAGGAATAATTGAGCATTCCCAGATTTGGATTTGGGGAGATGATGTAGCAAAATGTGCGTTTTGTCTCACGGCTCAGCTGAGTGCTCCGAGCTGGTCTTTGTCCGAGATACTCCGTGATGGGTGGTAGCTTAGGCAGTAACTGCCGTGGGGTCTGATTTGCACCCCCTTTGCCTTTGTCTACCTCTGGCTCCTCATTTGAGGCAAAGTGTTTGCAGGTTAGGATCTGAGTTGTTTGCCATAACACCATTAACATGCCGCCAAAAAATGCACTACTTAAACCCTGAAATTAGCTAAGACACGTATTTTTGATGAGAAGTAGAAATACATTATAGATGTCTCAAAGTATGGAAAGTATAATTCTCATTTACTGCTGTTACTTGAGACAGAGTTATAAAAAGAACAAATAAGGGAAAATAAGCAAAGCTTAAAAAATCTTATGGGGTATCTTTAGTCCTAGGCGTTGGCGGCGAATTGCGGTCTCCTTGGCTAGAATGTCTACAGTAGGTTTTGTTGTTTCTTAAAGAGAAAATGAGGGGCAGGTAGGAGCATGAGGAGAGGGAAAGTTCAAGGACTCTCATTGAACATCCCCTTTCCCATTTTCGTTTCTTCATTGTTGAGATTATGTTCTCCAGTGAAGAAGTCGTCCCAACAGAACAGCAGGGATATCATTGATGCTAGTTAGCAATTGAAATCTGAGAGAAGGCCCTAGCTGGGTAGGGTAGCTCAGTTGGTTAGAGCATCGTCCTAACACACCAAGGTTTCGGGTTTGATCCTGGTCAGGGCACAAGGAAGAATCAACCAAAGAATGCATAAATAAATAGAACAACAAATCGATGTTTCTCTCTCTCTCAAACCAATAAATGAAAAAAATAAATCTAAGAGAAGAGATGGCAAATCTCTTTTACCTCTTACTTGACATTCAATTTACTGTTAATGGCTGTCCAGAGGCCTAAGGGGATAAGGTTCAATGTAGGCTCCTGAGAAAATCACTGCAATTAATTAGCGACGTCTGCCACTGGTGAAGGAGCGACTGCATGTGTCACCTTGATCTGAGCCCTTTAACTTGGATGACAGCTTTTCTCTGCAGTCCCAGAAAGCATCTCCCATCTGGAGAACATCTTAGGAAGCGTTGAAAGGGTAGTGACCATTTACTTTTTGAGAGTGTCAGGAGGTTTACATGCTGTTGAAATGGAGAGAAACCTTTGAGGAGAGCACTTCATAATGCTAGGCAGGAGTGACATTCGTTCCATGTCTTGTGCTCACTTTCACTGCTGCAGATATTTTTATTTTTCTCTCATAGGCCAGAAGAGCAACCTAAATAACTGGTTTGAACAGAACCTTGTTATGCAAAGGCCTCACACTGTAATGGGTGGAGACTGGGAAAATGCCTGTGGGAAATTAGCGGCACAAATTGCTTCCTCCCTTCCAGCCTATCACTATCATCCTGAACTTATAAATGGAAGGCTTTACTGTTGTTGTTGTTTTGTTTTTCCCAAGGGTCCACTTCTTTGTTGCTTCAGCGCTTATAAATAACCCAAGAAAAATAAACCCAGAAAAGTTTTGACCAAGATGCAAAATTCTGTTACCTTCTTTAATGATCTGTTTCTTGACAAAGCCCATGGGTCAGGCCACCCTGTTCTTTCTGCAAAACAGTGGAGAATTGCCAGTAATTGGAACTATTTACATTTAATGCCATCGTGACAGAAGCAGCTTTATTATATTACAGGGGGATGATTAGTATGTGACAGGGATTAAAGATTGCACCACAGCGGTAGGCCTCTTGTCTGCTCTGTCATTTCACTGATTACAAGGACATGCAAATTATATAAACAGAAAGATGATTTTCTTTTATGCTAATTTTAACTAAGCCCAATTGTGCATTAATACATTTTCCATTAACTGGTGAAAGGTGGCGTATCACAGGTTCACTAAGGTAAATTTCTGCCTTGTCGGCCCACCCCTTCTGACATCAAATGAGGTTGGATTGTATCCTTATTTCAACCTTTGTTTTAGTCCCATTTTTTAAATCCTCACCCGAGGATATGTTTTTGATTTTTTCAAGAGAGAGGAAGGGAAAGAAAGAAACATCGATGTGAGAGAGAAACATCAGTTGGTTGCCTCCCATTCATGCCCCAACTGGGATCGAATCTGCAACCTAGGTATGTGTCCTGACTGGGAATTGAACCCGCAACCTTTTGGTGCTCGGATGATGCTCAACCAACTGAGTCACCCAGCCAGGGCTAGTCCCATTTTTTTTTAAACTTGTTCTTTTTAATTCCTAAAAAGATAAATTTCAAGCAAATAACTTACATGAACTACAGAGATTTAGGAGATGGGACAATTTGGGTAGAGGCTGGGCTTGTCTTCTCTGGGAGCTGAAGAAATGAAAGGAACATTCTTGGCTACTTGATTATTGGACTATTTCTGTTTCCTAGGACTGTGCCTGTCTGCAAAGAATCTTAAATATTTTTAGTTGCACATAATATCAGTGTCCTTCTTTGCCTCTGTTATAGGCCGACTCTGGATGCAATTAGGATAAACCAGATTTAGATTTATGACCACTGGTGCAAGAATAGAAAGTGTCATTTCCAATGATGACTTCAAGCAATGGGTGGTGGTTTCCTGGAGCCCTATGTGACCAAGCCCAGATTCAGGGGAGAGATGATTGAGATCAATGAGTTATGTCTGTGACAGGCAAGTAGAAAGCATTGGTGACTTGCAGCAGGGATGAGCATCCTTTAATTAGCATGTGCAGTCTCCTATTAGGCCGCCAGCCTCTGAGGGCAAAAACTGGAGGCAACTCCTTTCCACGACCCCAGTTCCAGGCACAGAGTAGCTCTTTCACCTGCTAGTGTAGGGGACATTGGATCTGGAGTCAGCCATCTCTGTCACTCACGAGCTGAATGACATGGGCAAGGTTTTAAGCTTACTTGCGTCAGTGTCCTCTTTGGTAGAAAGGGTATACAATGAGTTCCTGTTTTATTTTGTGTTGTTAATCCTCAATCCAGGATATTTTTTCCATTGATTTTTAGAGAGAGTGAAAGGGAGGGATGGAGGGAGGGGGAGAGAGAGAGAGACATGGATGTGAGAGAGACACATCGATTGGTTGCCTCCAGCATGTGCCCAGACTGGACCAGGGATCGAACCTGCAACCCAGGTACATGCTTTTGACCAGGAATCAAACCCATGACCCTACTGTGCATGGGCCAACACTCTAACCACTGAGCCATATGGGCCAGGGCCAATGAGTTCTTATTTATAGGGTTATAAGGAGGGTAAAATGAAATAATAAAATAATAATACATATAGAGAGCTAAGCACAGTGCCTGGTACATAGTATGTGCTCAAGTAATGCATGTTTGAATTCATATAGGAAGGAAACATGTTACTGTATCTTTAGCTCAGTGTTTATATTTTTATTTAGAGCAACGAAACTGAGGGAAAGCTGAAAAATAATCTTGCCGGTGTTTACAATTCAAAAATGTGAAATTGCTAAGATTTGGGCCGCAGCCTTATTATTCCAGGTCGTTAGTAAATGTGAGGCCACATCAGTTTGGAGTCAGAACAAAAAGGAGCGGCAAAGGAGCTGCAAATAAAAATGGACTTTTCTGGGGAAAATGTTTTCCATGATCATGCCTATCTTTTATCCTCCATGCTTATTCCTAGATGTGATATCATTGTGATACAAGTGTTTTTTTGTTTTTTGTTTTTTCCTTCTTTGGCAGCAGTGAGACAGGACCAGCAGGCCAGTGAGGGCTTACACTACCACTCCGGGGATTGTCAGTGCCCCCTCGCTGTAGTTTGCTACTCCCTCTCACCAGTAGAATCCTGCCTCGTGCCACACCCTGAGCCTGCATTTTATTTTTTTATTTTTCTAAAATATGTTTTTATTGATTATTTAGAGAGAGAGGAAGGGAGATAGAAATATCGATGTGAGAGAGAAACATTGATTGGCTGCCTCCTGCACGCCCCTTACTGGGGATCGAGCCCGAAGCCTCGGTGCATGCCCTGACCGGGAATCAAATTGGGACCTCTCGGTGCATGGGACAGCACTCAATCCACTGAGCCACACCGGCCGGGCTGAGCTTGCATTTTATATCCATCATCTTGACTATCTCTGCAAACCGGTGAAGTGAGCATGCTTATGTTCCTTTTACAAATTGGGAAACTGAGGCCCAAGCTGAGATGCCATTTTCCCTATTCAAGGACCTATTATTGCCAAACTCCTAATGGCTGATGCTTCCTGCCATGAGCATCGAGAAGCAGCTGGTGGTCAGCTCTTGGGCAGTCCAAGTGGGACCCCAGAATAGCTCTGATCCCCGGGCTATGATGGCCTCAGCTGTGAAGGCGGACAGCGCCGTCCCCGTTAGAGTTTCCTGTACATTAATTTCTTCATCTGAAATAGGGATTAAGGGGATCAGGTAACATTTTAAATTAAGCTGTGCACATTTGAGTGCAGAACCGCTTTTAGAACCGTGGTTCTGTGGTTCAGCGGGTCAGCATGGGACGAAGGCCAGCGCGTTACACGCTGTAACACGCGTACAGATCACCTGAGGATCTTACTGACAGCACTGGATTCCGGACGCGGTGGGGCCTCGAATTCTCTGCATTTCCCAAAAGGTTCCTGGTGATGCTGGTGCTGGTGAACCAGGACCACACGGAGTGTCAAGGCCCGAAGTGGGGCTTCCTCCAAGTGCTTCGCGAGGCTGACCTGTTCCTGAATACGTGCTCTGAAATGAAGAGTCTGTGTCCGCGGGTTCGGGGCCAGACCAGGGAGGTCTGCCTGTTGCCCAGGCGTCCAGGTGGGCTGTGACGTGGACAAAGCACTGTTTCCCACTGGCCCCATCATTGGAATCACGTGCTGGGTAAAATGCACAGACTCCCAGGCCCCTCCTGGAGCTTCCGTTTCAGGGAGGAGATTTTTCTCATGATGACCTTCATGGCACCCCGGTCTGCGGCTCAGTGAGAACAAGCATTTTGTCCGGCATCACGGAGTAAAGGGGAGTGTCGAGCATTTGTGTGGACTAGTGAAGAAGAGACAGAGAAGGAAGAGGGTGAATGAGAGGTCGGAAAGGAAGGGAGAGGCCCCATCAGGGGCACCTGTGGCCGCCCTGGGTCGCGCAGTCCACTGGGCCTGCGTGGGAAAGGGGCTCACCCTGCGGGAGGCTCCAGGGGCCCCTTGCTGGGTGCCGGCCTCCGAGGGTAAGACAGCCCTCCCTCCGTTTGCAGACAGCTGAGTGGAGGCATAAGCTCCAGAAGCGACAGCCCTGTGGCTTCCTCACTGGCTGGAAGGGACCCCACATTTCTAGGGTTTCTAACGTTTGTCATACTGGTTACCCCGGTCTTGGGTCCTTATTGGCCCAAAACAAACAAATGAAAAAAATCTGCAAAAACCACGTAACTGGAAGTAATGTTCTGAAAATACCACTTTCGTAATAATCCCATAGACTACTGTATCAACTTATTTAGTCACTTGCAGTCCCGTTTTTTCCAGTTTTTACACACACGTTTTTCTAACCTTGGTAAGATTGTCGACAGATTTTTTTGGGGACAGGCTAAAGGATAATGATTTAAAATACGAACATGAGAATTAATTAGACGAGAAATAGCAAAAAAAAAAAAAAAAAGTCATCTTTTATGCTAACCCCAGTCCATTACTGGCTGCCTAGAGAAAGGATTCTGGGAAAAGTCCTGTGATGACCGAATGATGTCTGTCCTAGGCTCCTGAGCGAGCCTGTGCTCATTTGCTAGGTTAGACTCTCTCTAACTCATTCCACATAGCGTCCGGTGCTGCACTAACAAATAACTTACAAGTCGTCCATATTTTTCCATGGTGAGAGTGGCTATTAGAATGAAAATGCAAAGCTGTGTTGAGGAATATCTAGTCCTTTGCTGTTCATTTCTCTTCTACATCATTTCCATAGCCCGATGGTATAAGGTGGGCATCGAAACACTTATTTCTGTAAGCATCTAGATAGTAAATATTTTAGGCATTTGGGGCTGTAGGGTCTGTGTTGACACACTTAGTAGAAAGAAAGCCACTGCCGACAATATGATGTAGAGAAACACTGGGCATGGCTGTGCTCTGAAAAAACTTGAGGCACAAAAATAGTGGTGGGCCAGAGAGGGCCCAGGCACCACAGTCAGCTGCCCCCTGGTGTAAAGGATTCTTAGGAAATTGCTATTACTCTACGGACACCTAGGCGCTGGGATTGGGAAGAGAGGGAGTTGGTGCTAGGGGCGAGTAGTGCAGAGAACTTCCTCAGCCTCGCCGCTTGCCTCCAGTGCACAGGTGCACACATCGCCACGGTGCACAGTGTGTCAGGAGAAGTGCCCGGCGGTTCTCTGGATCAGGCACACTGTAAGAAGGCACGGTAGTCAAGAGTGTGCTGTCCTTTGGCTCTGCTGATGGAAATGTCTCAGCAAACATCAGTGGTTTCTGGTGGGGACTGAGTGAAACAGCAAATGGTAACAGACTAATATCTCACTCACTTTTAAAAAAGGCTTTGTTGTTGGAGTTATTACAAATGTCCCTGTTTTCCTCCCATTGACCTCCTCCTCCCTGCTCCCTCCGCCGCCGCCCCCCAGCCCAGCCTTCCCCACACTATTGTCTGTGTCCATCGGTTATGCATATATGCATGTAAGTTCTTTGGTTTATCTCTTCCTGGCCCCCTTTCCCTCATTCAGTTTTTAAATATTCAGCTTGTAGGTCAACATAATTTTTATTTTATTTTATTTATTTATTTATTTATTTATTTATTTATTTATTTATTTATTTATTTTTAACCCTCACCTGAGGACACTTTTTGCATTCATAGAGTGAGAGGGAGAGAGAGAGGAAGAGAGAGAGCGAACTGCAACCGAGGTACGTGCCTTTAGCGGGAACCAAACTCGGGTCTCTCCAGACCGCAGGCCGACGCTCTAACCGCTGAGTCAAACCGGCCAGGGTGGTCAACATAGTTTTTAAGAGTAGCTTACTATTGATTTTTCTCTCTATGGCATTCTTGTTTAAGTCTGAATGTGCAAATTTATATAACAGAATGAAGTTCCTATTATTTACTTTTTTTTGGTATTAGTGGCTTTATTCCCTAAGGCAGTTTAGAACTATTACATTTAAAGTATTTTGGGGGGATTGGAGGGAGGGGGTTTGATGACTGTGGTCGCTATTTGTATTGTTTATAAAATTCTTCAAGTTGACTTTAAATGAATAATCTTTAATCAACTTTTAAAAAAGACCTTGGTGGCCGAGTCTTCTGTGTATTGGGTATAAGAAGAATTGTTTCAGAGTTGTTTTCTAATTGCTCTCTGGGCGAATATGCATAAGATACGTGGGCGAATGTGCACTGATACGCCTGGGGATTTGGTGAGGAGGAACCCGTCATTCTGCTTTGTTGTTGATACTCCAGATGAAACTTGTTTTGTCATGCTTAGGGCTCCAGTGAGATGATGGCTATGGAGTTTAAGAAGTGCAGTAGAACACACACAGAGAGGAGGATTCTACCCCACACCCTTCCACAGGGAGAAGGATGGATGAGAGCATGCTGCTTGGCTGATCTCACTCCCCATTTTCCATAGACCCCAAGGTGCCCTCCACAGTACCCAGATGGCATTGAAGTCTCCGTTTGCCATCTTGAACCCACGGCACCACAGCACCTAAAGGAGGTCCAGCTTGTCAGTTAATGTCCATGCCCTTTATTGTGACTCTTCTGGCTCATCCCTCCAGCCCCATCTCTCCCTATGCCCCCCACAGGCCCACCTTGCTATGGTCATCCTACTATATGTGTCTAGATAAGTTGCTCACCCCAAAGGATGATTCAGATCTTTACACAGATCAACCCCCTAATCTCCATTTTCTTCATTCTCTCCCACCTACAACCCTATCCATGAGATTCTGGCACTCAATTAACTTTGCAAAGTTCTGAGTCTCATTTCTTTCCAACATATGCAAAATTCAGATTCCACATCAATTTTAGAGCTAGAGAAGAAAACTATTTGTGCTCTTAAAATTGACATTTTCCTATGTCTTCTTAATTTTATGAAGTCTAAAAGTTAATCAAAATCATTTCTTTTGGACAATATAGAGACCTTAGGATGCTTAAATTCTCATCACCTCTGCAAGGCTTATGTACTAATATTGTTCAGTATTTGAATTTTACCTTCTTTTTAAAAATTCCAAATCACTATTCTGAATTTACATCATCAGTGCTTGTTTAGATTCACGCACATATTTATAGGTTTATCTTGCCCTTTCATTATTTGTATCTCAAACCTTTCTGGTATAATATTTCTTCTTCCAAAAGTAAGTATTTTTGAAATTCGTTTAAGAAAGTTTTGTTGTACTGAACTGTGTTTTGCTTTATCTGAAAATAGCATGTGATCTTTTATTTGAGAGATATTTTTGATGGAGACATAATTTTAATTGGGAGTTATTTTATCTCAGACCTTTAAATGTATTCTTCTACTGCATTCTTGCTTTAATGATATCTTCTGTCAGTTTAATTATTACGTTTTCTAGGCGATTATTTTTCTCTCTCTGGCTGCTTTCTTTTTTCCTTCGTGTTCTGTAGTTCCACCACAAAATGTTTAGCTGTGGATTTGTTCCTGATTTTCCCCAGAATTCCTTAGCCTTTCTGAATGTGCAAATCCATGTTGTTTTCCGAATTGTAAAAAATTCTCAACCATTTTCTGTCTCTCTTGGTGAATGACTATGTTCAGTTGAAAGAAAAATGTATAATCTTCCAAGTGTGTAATGTTCTCTCATATCAGATGGAGTTGGTTAATAGTGTTGTTTAACTCTTCTATTTTACTGCTGAGTTTTCTGTCCACTTTGCCAGTCGTTGAGGGGGAAGTGCTAATCTCCAACTGTATATGAAGATGTACCTATTTCTCCTTTTAGTTCTGTTAGTTTTTTAATATATTTTGAAATTCTGTTATTAGATGCATGCACATTTAAGATTTGTATATCCTTTTTATAAATTGTCCCTTTTTGTCATTATACAAATACTTTTTATCTGGAAATAAACCCCAAACCAAAGTCTACTATATTGATTTTTTTGGGGGGGTTGGGGAGTGGTGGGGGTTAATCCTTACCTGAGGATATGTTTTTCCATTGATTTTCAGAGACAGTGGAAGGAAGGGAGGGAAGAGGAGAGAGAGAGAGAGAGAGAGAGAGAGAGAGAGAGAGAGAGAGAGAGAGAGAGAGAGACAGAGAGAGAGAGAGAGAGACATTGATGTGAGAGAGACACATCGATTGGTTACCTCCCACATGCGCCTCAACCAGGGTGGGGAAGAACCTGCAACCCATGTACGTGCCCTGTGTCTTTGACTGGGAATCAAACCAAAGACCCTTCAGTGCACAGGCTGACGCTTCAGCCACTGAGCCACACCAGCCAGGGCTTGATTTCTTATATAGAGTGTCCACCTTTTTCATCATTAGCGTTTACATACTCTCTCTTTTTCTATACACTTACCATAAACCTATTTGTCACTTTATATACAAACTGCATTTTTGCTAGGCAGCATGGAAATAGGATTTGATGTTGGTTGTGGCAACATAAATCTACCATGTAGAGTTGGCCCAAAGGGTGTAACCAGTTTACCAGTCTGATATAATCTCTTTATTTTGGTGATTAGAAACTTGAGACTTGGAGAGAAAAAGTGACTTGGTCAAGATCATATATCTAGTTGTTGCTGACACAATTTTAGACTTAGGTACCTGATCCTCAGTTATCCCTTTGCGACACAGACTTTGTCTCATTGTTTGCACTGAAATTGAGGGACTCCTGAGGTATCCTGCTTTAGGTTTAATTGCTAAAGAAGTGTTTCAATGAAAGGGCAGTAGGATGAGCGTCACTGTTCTGGATTAGCTTGGAGCTTCTGGCGTTGCCTGTTTCAGTGACTAGCTTAGAACACCTAGTCCTCAGTGCCAAGCGACTCCGCTTTGCTTCAAACCTTAGTGGTGTAGAATTGGGTGGTTCCAAAGCCAACCGTTCTTTTAAAGGGGAGAGAAGAGTCCACCCATGTGCACACTTGGCCTTTGACCTCTCTGATGCCCCCTCTCCATACTGATAGGGCTGCAGTAATTTTCCTTGAGGCTTCCATTCCTCATCATATCCATTTGAAATGCTGAAACACGAAGAATTCTCCCAGAACAGGACAGAGTCTGCTGTTTGATTTGGTTTAAAACAAAACCAAAAAAGGCGATGGTGATGAAAATAAAAAACAAACGATGTTTTTCTTTTTTAAAGTTGGAATTACAGAACTATTTAGAATTCAAAGAAAGCTCATTTTATATTTTACTTAAATATGCATTACTATACCTGAACTACAGGTGAGTGTCATCAGTTATGTGTACACATGGGTCTCAATCAATATTGGAAAGAGTGCAATCCTAGGAGAGACACCTGATTTCTACCTTTGTCTTTGACGGCTAACCAAGCAAGTAACTTAACTTCTCTGCATCTCAGTGTCCACATCTGTTAAATAAAATGCTTAGGGTTTGCAATCTCTGAAATTTTCTTCTTCAGCTCTGTTCTAATGCTATTTAAATTAAGATCCACAGTTGTTTTGCATAATGATTTCCGTGCAACCTATAAATAGCTGTACATTTTGCCCAAGCTGAAATTATGAATTTTTCAGAATCTCCTCTATGGTTTATTATTCCTTTCCGTGTGGCAAGTTTTCTACCTAAATTCAACACATTGCTTTCATGATTTCATGCCCTCACTCAGCTAGCTTTACTTTGGGAGTGTGTGTGTGTGTGTGTGTGTGTGTGTGTGTGTGTATGTGTGTGTGTGTGTGTGTGATGTCACATACAGACTGGTCTGCGCGGCGTTCAGAAAACATCCTTACCACTAGTGTTCTCTGTCGTGTCACTGAGCAGTCCCAATCCACTTGACAGTGGTACCCACTTGTCTATGCATTGCCGAGGGCTGGGGGTCAGGGCCACATGCAACATCTACGGATGGGATCCTTGCCCACGGGAAATGGATCTGCTGAGGCAAATGTCATGCACTTTGAAACAACGGCTTTACTTACTATTTTGAAGGACAATCATGGTGGTAAGTGTGGACTTTGAAGCAAACTTTCATTTGAAACTTGACTCCGCCCCACATTTGATTTAGATGGAGAAATAGAGATTTGGTAAACCGGCTACGCTATGATGTCTTTATATGGAAGTAGATGATGTCTCTATAATGTTGCATGATTGCTATAATGTTAAGTGACTTAGTGTATCCTAAGGCATATCTCATGTCAGGTATATAGCCAGCGCTCAAATCCTTTCATTTTACCCCTTAGAACTATCACTCATGGCTCTGATCATCAATTACGATGATCAATAAAACCTTCTCTTTCTTTCTGGTATCATACTATTCAAAAAGTATAAGAAAGAGGAATGTGCTTGGAATTCATTGGGAATGACTCAGATCTTAATTGTATAAATATAGGTCAACATCACAGGAACTAGAAAGGGTCGGGTGACTCCTTTCTCCCTGTCTCCCAGACCGACCACCTGCTCTGTGTCTCTGCTTCTCCAGGAGACTGCTCTGTTCTCCTCTTTGCAGATCTGAGTGAGACACTGGTCTTATCTCCTTCTCAGCACAGATTCTACCCTTGCCACCCATGACACCGCTTTCTGCTTGTCTCCGCCTGACCAACATCGTGTGTTAGTACTTTTGCTGCATTCATTCTTTACTTCTGCCAGACTTGTGAAAGTTGATCATCCTCGGGGCTTGGGCTTTCTTCTTTTTATTCTCTGAACACACGGTTTCCCTGGAAGATTCGATCTGGTGCTTTGCCCACGGCTTCTCAAACTGCTTTCTGTACTCCCTGTCCCTGAGCTACAAACCAATATATCTAACCTCCTATTTGATATTTGTAACTCGAAAGTCTAACAGGCCCCTCACATTTAAGAAGGCAAAATAGAAGCTTGGTCCCACAAGCCTGTTTCTCCCGTGAAGGATGTCAGCACACCGGTTTGCTCAAGGCAAATGTCCAGGGACCACCCTCACCTTGCTTTCTACTCTCGTCTCTCCACCATCTGCATGGAACTCACCAGCAACTCTTGTCCTGATGAGAAAATATCATCTGAAGCCTTTTACTCCTTTCTGTGTCTGCCATAGTCACCCATACGGACACAGTCGTAGTTATCTGCCACCAGAGTTTTACCGTGAGCTCCTAACTTGTCTCTGTAGTCTGTCCCTGTCCCCTTAGCAACTTGTTCTCCATGCTTCCCTGACCAGGGTGATATTTTAAGAATAAACCTTGTCCTTTCCCTCCTGTGCCTAAGGCTCTTCAGTTACCCCTATCGCACTGAGAATGATAACTTAAGTTTCTTATTCTGGCAAACAATGCCCAGCCTGATGAGATTCCTTCTGACTTCTGCAACCTGGAATAGGTGGCCCCCTTCTTCCCTCATTATACCACTCTGGTCACATGCGGGCTTTCGTTTCAGTCCGTCTCTTTCTTCTTTCTTTTTTAAAGAAGCCTTGCTCTGGAAGGCATCGAGCCCTTGTACTCGATCGTGTCTCTGCAGAGTTGTCTCCGTATATCATAGGAGAGCATTCCAGGGAACTCTGAACTCTGAAGGGATACATTAAATAAGGATACATGAGAACATTGATAAAATGGTTATCCAAATGTGTGGTGTGTGGGCATAACTTTATAAATGAAACTACTCTATTTTTCATATTTTTACTTTGCAACATGTCAATTTAAAAACAGAAGTGTGTCAGTGAGAAATGGAATTCCTCATATTGAAAGGAAGAAGCTGCTAACAATAAACAGTGGGGGAATAGGGGGAGAGCTATTATAAGGTCCCCCACTTCCAGATGTGACGGGGTCAAGACAGATTCACCATTGCCCTTTAAATAACAAGACAACAGACACTACGAGACAGTGGGGCCGTCACCGCACAGCAGGTAGGGCAGGACTGGGACCCTGAAGAGAAACAGTGGAGGTGAGCCCACCTGCCCACGGGCAGTGCCAAAGCAACCGCACAGGAGGTGGGATTCGGGAAGACCAAAGAAGCAAGGAGTTGTGAGGGCAGGGCACCAGACAGGACGATGCCGAACAGAGAGCTCTGGAGATTTGCAGAGGCATCCCCTCTGGGCTTTGGCTGGGTCTGGTCTTTGAGTGCCCGAGAGGAAACTACCCAAGGCCAGGGAGGGAACCCCTGGAAAGAAGAAAGCTAGATGACTCTCAGAGCTCCGTCTCAGCAGGGAATATTTTCTGTCATAAGGACCAGTTTGGAAACCCTCCTAATACACGGGGCGTTGGTTTGAGTCTTCGGAAGGTTACAGCCTTAATAGATGGGATACATTAGCCGAAGGCGAAATGCTTCTTGGTCCTTCCCTAACAAAGCTTAAAGACAAACCTTGATAGATTATACAAATGCAAAATGACTTAACTGAGTGCCGGAAAATAGTGCAGTACTATTTAAAGAAATAAAGCTAAGTCCAACAACTAACATAAAATGTCCAGTGTTCAGCATCAGATCAAAAATACCACACATCCTCGCCCGGCCAGTGTGGCTCAGTGATAGAGCGTCAACTCATGCATCAAGAGGTCACCAGTTCGATTCCCGGTCAGGGCACATGCCCAGGTTGTGGGCCCGATCCCCAGTGGGGAGCATGCGGGAGGCAGCCAATCGATGTTCTCTCTCATAGATGTTTCTATCTCTCTCTCCCTCTCCCTTCCTCTCTCTCTAAAATCAATAAAGAAAAAATATGAAAAAACAAAAATCAAGCATCCAAAGTAATTAGAAAATATAATCCGTAACCATAAAACAAATGAACAAAAATAGACCAAGACATAACAGAAAGGAAAAAATTAGTGGGCAAGTATGTTAAAAAACCTACCACAAAACATTCCATATGTTTAAAAAAATAGAAAGAAAAACATGAAAATTATAAGTGTTGTAACCCAGTAGATCAACCTCACTTGGACACCAAAATTATAAGTTTTAGGAGCTTTATTAACCTGCAACCTGTGCAGGGACTGCAGCCAACCTACTCAGAGGAGAACTGCAGCCCCGAGCCTCTAAAATGGCAGCCTTTTATAGCAAGCAAGCAGCATTCACAGAAGCAGATATCAGCGGTTAGCAGTTGATTAACATTTGTCAAAATCCATATCTAACAGTTGCCCGGGGGTCTCCTGTTTGTCAAACAAACAGAATAGGCCTCCCTCCCCTCAGGGAACCAGTACAATAGTGGGAGTGACAGAGATCACAGAGGTCAAAATTAGCATTAAGTACTTGCAAATACCTATACTCAGGGAACCACAAATGCCCCCAACACGTGGGGCAACTATAACCTTAGGCAGAAATTCCTTCCCGTCTAGGGGCAACCAACCCATTATGGGAAGAATATCATCGAGGAATGTCCACTGGTGACAAAATGAAGTCCTTCAGTCGCCCTAACCAAGGGGCCCACATAAAATGGAATCTAGTTGCCTTAGCCTTGGGGCCCACAACAATAAGGAAAGAAATAGAAGATATAAATAAGCTATAGAGTTAAACACATACTTATCACATGATTTGTCAATCCTACTCATATCCAAAAGAAATAAATCTTATGTTTCCATGAAAATCTGTATTCAAATGTTTATAGTAGTTTTATTGTTTTAATTGATTGATTTTAGAGGAGGGAGGGAGGGAGGGAGAGAGAGAGAAACATCGATTTGCTGTTCCACTTATTTATGCATTCACTGGTTGATTCTTGTATGTGACTGACTAGGAATCAAACCCGCAGCCTTGGCGTATCCAGGACAATTCTCTAACCAACTAAGCTACCTGGCCAGGGCATATAGTAGTTTTATTTTAATATCCCAAATCTGGGAACAATGTAAATATTCATCTACTGGTAAATGAACAAACTTTGGCACATCTATACAATGGCATACTACTCAGTAATAATATGCAATGAAATACTGAGACGTGCAACAATATAGACAAAAACTATAGAGACAGAAGAAAAGTCAGTAGTTACTAGGAGCTGGAGTTGGGAGAGGAGTTGACCGCAAAGGAGCGCAGAGGAATTTGCTGTGGAGTGTAACTGTCTGTACGTTGATTCTGATGATGATTTCATAAATATGCATTTGTCAAATATAAATGAGAGTCTCAAAACAGTGAATTTTGATGTACGTAAATTATACATCACTAAATATGATTTTCAAAAATACCGAAAATATCAAGTGTTGGCAAAAAAGTCAGGCAACAGGAACTCCCACTCATTCTTGTTGGGAGCACGTAATTGATAGGCCCTTACGAAAAGGGACTTTTCATAAAGCTGCACAGAACCTTCCTGTGCACACCGTATCCCACACATATATATTTATCCAACTGAAATAAAACATATAGTCACACAAAAACACTACGTGTAAGCATTCGTAATAGCTTTATACCTAACAGCAAAACAAACTACACACATAGCAGAAAAGCAAACAAACAAAAATGGAAAACGCCAGATGTCCACTGGTGAATGGAGAAACAAACCGTGATATATTCATGTATTAATAATAAATTAATGAAGATAAATCATTAATGAAGATAAAACATACTGTAAAATTTTTATTTATGTAAATTTCGGGGAAAAGCAAAGCTAATCTATGGAACCCAACAGCAAGTCAACAGACAAGAATGAAGGAAGTGCCTGCGAAGGAGCAGGAATGACCTTGATGTGATGGAATTATTCTGTATTTTGATTGTGGTGGTTTCAGGTGTGTGTTTATTTGTTAAAAACCTGTCAAATAGATACACTTCAAATGGTTTGTTTTATTGTTTTCTAATTATGTCTCATTAATGTTGATTTAGAAAATAGAAGTAATTATAGGTAACTATGTAAAAGCCACACAAACAAAATGATTTCTATCGGATAAATTTAGAATAAATTAATTTAGCTTTGCACAGTATATGATAGCCAATGAGGTTTATTTGAGGAGCAATTATTGCTAATAGAATAAATTAATTTGACCATTTATCATTAGTGGGATGTTTTTTAAAGTCTCTAAAGTTGAAAATAAACTAGAACACATGAATAAATAAATCTAAGTATATATAAAATTGATAATATATCTACAAGAGAGACTCTTTCAAGTGATGTAGCAGTAACTGTGTCCTTACAGCACAGAGTTTTTTAGGAATGGTGTTAGTTTTGCTATTTTAAAACCATTATATTTAAATTAGAGGGTAAAGTAAAGTAAATGTATGTTATTATAATTAGAAACCTTGACTTCCAGTGCAAGAGAAAAGAAGTACAACTATAAAATAAGAAAAATGTAAAGTACACATTTAGGGCTTAATTTGACTTGGAAGTCTCCATATGTACTTATAATTTTTAAAAGATAATTTTGTCATGCAGATTTTTGTTTAAAAAATAGAGACTTCTCTTTATCAAATGAAGCTGTACTTTTCCGAGGAAAGGCAGAATAAACACCTTTTTGCCTTTAAATCTCTAATGGTTTTTTTTATTATTGTCATTATTTGACTTTAATTTAGATTTCAATTTTTGACAATGACTGGATTCATGTAATTTTATATACTATACTATACTAAATTATACATATTCTTACTGTTATTTGAGTTATAACAACTGTGGATACTAAGAGCCCCTCAAATTGGCTCTGTGTCTCTTTAAATGACTCCATTAGTCTTTAAATACTCTTTGCTTTCTAGGACATCTAGGACATCCCAGGAACACTCAGGACATTCTCTAACCAGAAATCAGTCACTTCCCCTAAGAGCCCTGCATTCTTTTAATGGGAAATGGTATTTAGAGAATAAAAGCTAAATGCCAGGGGTACTCACTGGTCCTGAGAACTTACTGCCTCTAGGCTTCTTCAATGTAGAGAGAGCACAATTATAAGTTTTAAAGCAATTAGCAAAATGACCCTTTTGAATCGCCTAATGGAATAATTGAGTCAGTCAAGGATCATCAATTAAACCATTTGATCAATGAAAGATAATAAGGAATTGAATATACATGCCGTACCATGCTCTCTGTGCGTACTGCCTGCTGGTTGCTAGTCAGGAAATGTCACTCTGTGAAGGCAGGATCGGGCTGCCACCACCCTAACCCAGTAAGGTGAAGGGGGACATCCAGATGTTGCGTGCCCTTTGACATGATGTGATATGGAGTGCACAGCATCACCTGTCAAGCAGTTTTTGCAAAAATGTCTAACTTGAATCTAATCAAGCCTTCACACCTAACTTCCATATTTATATAAAATATAGGAGAAAGAACAGGCTAAATGATATCATGAGAAAACTTTTAGACAAATTCAGAACTAGCCCAATGTCTTCAACTTGTCAATATCATGGTGGGGGGAAAAGGCGGGGAGTGTCAGGATTCTTATAGATTAAAAAAGATGTTATCTATGGTAACTATTGGACCTTATTTGACGCCTGTTTTGAACAAAACAGTTAAAAAGACTTTTGGGGGACAACTGGATTGAATAGAGTGTGATCATTTGCCATTAGAAAATTATGAGTTGTGTTTAGTGTCTTATGTTACTATGTTTATGTAGGGAAATGCCCTTGTTTTTCCAAATTATTTCAGTATTTAAGGGATGCAATATGTTTATGAATTACTTTAACTCAACAATTGATTGGAAGCATATTTGTCAAAATATTCTCTATGCTGAGTCTTCATTATTGTCTTAACAAAAATTTCAAAAATTCCATTATTTTCCAAGAACACCCTTTTAGCCAATTACTCCATCACATCACCTTATTTTCTCAATGGCAGTTTGTGAAATATTTTTGTTGTTATTGTTGTTGCTTTGTCAATCCTCCCCTGAGGATATTTTTTCCATTGATTTTTAGAGAGAGTGAAAAGGAGGGAAGGAGAGAGTAAGAGAGAGAGAGAGACATTGATGTGAAAGAGACACATCCATTGTTTGGTTGCCTTCTGTACACACCCCGACGGGGGCCAAGGATCGAACCTGCAACCCAGGTAAGTGCTGTTGACTGGGATCGGTGCTTGGGCCACTGCTCTATCCACTGAGCCACTGGCCAGGGTGAAATACTTTATTTTCTGTGTATTCTGACTTCCTCACTACAATGTTGGTTTGATCAGAGCAGGGGCTTTCTCTGTCATTATTCATCAGTGTAGTCCCAGAATGATGTCTGACACAGAGTAGGTCAAATATTTTTTAATCCATTAAAATAGAAGAAAATAACTTGGACTGGATAAGTAAGTTTGAGGAAGATTATGCAATGCCCAGAAGGGTAAAATACAAGCATTAAACTGTAGCAATTAGACAGTGAGATGCCTCTGAAGACTTTTGTGGGACAGTGATGTGATCTAAATTACAACGTGGCTTTTCCACCCTGCAAAGAGGCTTTGCAATCCTTATGATCCAAGGGCTTTGCATAGGAATCATGGCAGGCAGGAAGCGAGTCTTCAGGAATTGCCACCATGGTTTTGTGAATGACAGGTAATATTTCATGGGACCATTTAGTATTGTGTAGTAATTCATGTATATATAACCTATACAAATAACCTGAAAGGGACTTTTGAATTTAAATTTATTATTAAATATTGGTACAAGAAACAGATTTTATCCTAACATTATAAACCCAGGTAGAGTTTCAGGCCCAGCCGGTGTGGCTCAGTGGTTGAGGGTTGACCCATGCACCAAGAGGTCACCGGTTTGATTCCTGGTAAGGGCACATGTGCAGGTTGTGGGCCAAATCCCCAGTGGGGGGCATGCAGGAGGTGTCCAATCGATGTTCTCTCTCATCGATGTTTCTATCTCTCTCTCCCTCTCCCTTCCTCTCTCTCTAAAATCAATAAAGAAAAGAAAATTTAAAAATATGAAAATAAAATAAAATAAATTCAGGTAGAGTTTCAGAAATTGTTTTCAGATAATACTGGTCCCTTGACATACTTTTTAAATTTTGTACAGTTGTAAAATGCCACATTCGGTACCCACCCCAAGGGACTTCTAATTCTCATTCAATGGTTCTTCTGAGCATCTGTAACTAATTCTATTTCTGAGTGAGTGCAAACTGTCTTCTTGATCCCCCTTTTCTATGCCCATCTGACCCCATCTACCATCTTTCCTTGAAGGGTAGATGTGTTTGTGCATCAGAAGGGAAACGAAAGGTACTCTTGCCTAGAGAAAGAAAAAGTAATCTCCTTCTTCATCTGTACTTTTAAATTGGAATGGGATAAATATTCCAATGATCTATTGCTGTATGGAAAATCACTCTAATATTGAGTGGGATAAATCAACCATTTAATTATGCTCACAATTTGCACAGGTCAAGAATTTAAAGAGTACCTACAACAGGGATGGCTGGTCTCTGTTCTACAATATCCAGAGCCTCAACTGGGACACTTAATGGCTTATGGTTAGAACCATCTACAAGTTTTCTTATTCACATACCTGAGCTGGGATGACTTAATTGCTGAGCTCAGCTGGGCCTATCAGCCACAGTGCGTACATGTGGCCTCCTCAGGTGACTTGGGCTTCCCCACAGCATGGTAGTATATGAGTAGTTTGACTTCTTCTTTAATAGCTCAGCACTCAAAGAGTTAGTGTTCCAGTGACCAAGGCAGCAGCTGCATTACCTAGCATTGGAACTCACATGGTGTGCTCCCACTGTATTTTATTAGTTAAAATGGTCACAAGTCTGCCCAGATTCAAGGAGAAAGGACGTAGATTCCATCTCTCAATGGGAGGAGTGTCACAGAATTTGCAATCATGTTTTCAAACTGCCATGACTGGGAGTATCACACAGAAATATTTCACACAGAAATCAGAAATATTTCCCTGGAGTGACTACTAAAAATAAGCATACTTCTTCTCAGTCTTATGCAGAGTTGCTATGAGGCAGAGCAAACTTGAAGCAGGGTTGTCCTTAGCATGTCTTTATCTTTTTAGTTCTAGTTTTTTATTTATTGGTCCCTTCTCACACAGTGATGGATAGTATATAAATGTGTTGTTTTTACATTCCAACAAACACACTTTTCTAATTGTGCTTTATTAATGGTGATGCCATAAATTCTGTAAAATCAGAGTTAAATGATTAATGGGTCACTTATAAAATGATCATTGGGTATTGATTCCTCCCAGCTTTAATCTTCTGGGATTCTGAACTCACTTTCTTCAGGACACATTTCAAGTTGCTTATATCTGATCACATAACCTGGTACTTGTGCTATATATACATGGTCCACTCATGATGCTTCTGGGTTGTCGGCCTCAAGGAACATGAACAGCCAACAGGGACTTTTCAAACTGTACTGACAGTCTGGCCTCGTAAATTAATTATTGAACAGTCACTATCAAATGCTGTTGACGTGTGCAGTTTGAAAAGGCTGCTACAATGTCCAGATCTTTCAGGAAAGTAATTCTGCAAGAAAATTGCCTGCAATAGAAGTTGTGGGACTCAGCCGCATGACAAATATGTCATGGCAATCAATTCGGGAACAACAACAAAAAAAATCAAATATTAATGAAAGATGGATTTGTTCGTGCACAGGATAGGTATTTTTTTGTAAATGCCTTTTTACTTCCCCGGTCTGCTTTCCAGCCCAGGCTGAGGATAAGCTCACTGACACTAAACTCAAGGTGACAGTTCTCATTTCAATTATTTCCTAAAATGTCTTTCTCCTGCTCTTTCTCCCACCTCTTGTCAAGATCCGCAGGCAACATAATGAAATACTCCATCAACTACGGAGTTGAGGGTCTGGAAAGGCAGGAGAAAGTTTTGTTGTGATTTCTGAATGTAGAATACATCTTAAATTGAAAGCCAGCATGAGGCTTTGAGGAGGATCTCGGCTTCAGAAAAAAACATGATCAAGAAAACGTAATCTTAAAAGAAGTCTGCATTTCTAGCTAGCAGATTATCTGTGAATTAGTTATGAGTTGGAAGCTTTCAAGATAAGAATCATAGGGATGGGTATCATAACAGCTGACACTTATTGAGTACTTATGCTGGATATTGTTCAAGAATCTCTTGTTTTCTGAAGAATTGGTGCATATTTATGGGCTTTGATCCACTTTTTGCTTCATTTACTTCTTTTACATATGAAAGCAGCCAGAAAAATTCATAGAGGGGAAAAAAGTAATAAGAATAATTTTTTGGTATGTATGTGTGTGTGTGTGTGTGTGTGTGTGTGTGTATTTATTTATTTATTTATTTATTTATTTATTTTAATTAACCTGACAACTTATTGAACAGTTTCTGGGTTGGCCATTTTGACTGAGTTGAATAATTAATAACTACCTGTTTTGAAGGGCTGTCTATAGGAACTTCCCTAGTCACATCTATTAAAAGTAGATGCTGCCCATCTTCAATAGCATGGACTACTTGCCGGTCATTGACATTGTGTTCTATTCCCCAGAGGCTCCTAACCCTAAGAATTTTATTTTGATTTGGGATGGCTAATAATTATGCATTTTGTCATGGAATATGCCAAATGAAATAATTGTTTAAGTCTTTAACAACTAAAGGTGGTATATTTCATTAATAAGAATGAATAAAAATTTGGACTGGTCATAGTATTTTGTGAGTTCAACCTGAACTCACAAAAATTCAGTTGAAGACAAGAGTGACCAAGAGATACAGAAGTTCACAGGGTTGCAATGAAAGATTTCTGTGAATCAGATTTTAGGTAGTGGCCTAGGATAAAAGGAGTGAGGGATTAGGAGGAGGGAATCATTTCTTCTTTCTTCTCCTCCCTGCTCTTCTCCTCCTTTTTCTTCCTGATTCTGTGGTAGACCAAGTAATGGACTATCCAAGACATTGACATTCTAATCCCAGGGCCTGAGTATCTTACCCTGTATGTTAAAGAAACTTTGCATATGCAATTATGTTAAAGATCTTGAAATGCTGTGGAAATTATTCTGGATTGTCTAGGTGGGTCACATGTAATCAATCATAAGAGTCTTTATAGTTCTGGACATTGTTGCTAAGTGGTTAGAGCATTGGCCTGCTCACTGAGGGGTCACAGGTTCAATTGCTGTCAAGGTCACATACCTGGGTTGCTGGTTCAGTCCCAGGCACTGGCTGGGGCACGTATGGGAGGCAACCAATTGATGTGTCTCTCTCACATCTGTGTTTCTCTCTCTCTCTCTCTCTCTCTCTCTCCTCCTCCCTCTCTTCTACTCTCTCTAAAAAATCAATGGAAAAAATATCCTCAGGCGAGGATTAACAAAAAAAATGAGAAAAGAGTCTTGAGAAGAGGGAGACAGGAGGGTCAGAGTTAGAGAAGCAGAGGTCAAAGTTATGCCATTGCCAGAGGAGGCCAGGAGCCGAGGAATGAAGACAGTCTCTGGAAGCTGGAAAGGCAAGGAACAGATTCCCCGCCAGAGCTTCCACAAGAAAAGCAATCCTACTGGCACCTTGAGTTTAGCCACGTGAGACCCATTTTTGGACTTCTGACTTAAAAGACTGGAAGAGAAATTTGTGTTGTCTTAAGCCAATACATTTGTAGTGCTTTAGTGCAGTGGAAATAGGAACTATAACATCTGCCCCCTTTTGTCTCGTCCTTTGTCCACACCCCCACTTCTCTTACTCTCCCAACCTACACCCTCTTCTTTTCCTCCCCACTTACTCTTGTCCCTGTGCTTCCACCAATGTTTCTCAAGATACACAACTGTGAAAGAACAGTTACAGCTTATGCCTTGCTGGGATGCATGTGAATGGCAAGAGGGGGACCCTAAGGCAGAAGGAAGTAAATACTTCATGCGATTGTTTTGAATGGACTAAGCAGAGGTCAGAGAAAATGAGGCTTGTGTGTACTTGACAAGGTAGTTTGTGATGGTCTTATTAAGGAGATGACATTTCCATGAAATGATAAAACTACAGGAGCTACATGCCAAGGAGTTGTGTGTGGATTGGGGTGAGTAGTGGGGGATGACTGTCTAGATCGAAGGGCCTGTAGGAAGCAAGGGAGAGTAGGCAAAGGAGTTCAGACTGATTTCTGAGAGTAAGACTTGTCAAACTAGAATCATTCTTTTAACAGCAGTGAATAAAAAATCAATACCTCTCATACACGGGATTTCAAGATCTCCTGTAACATTTAGCGCAAGCAGCCAAAATTCTTGTTCTTCAAGAAATGAAGAAGGTTTGATTCAATGGCTTGGCCCCAAGTCCCAACCTACATTGGGTAATAATATCTAGTAATGTAAGACTCTAAACGCAGTGGAAGGCTAGCTTGGTTGGTTTGGATTGAAGCCGATTATGACGGAGACTGTGGCATCTATGTGTGCACTGTTATCTCACACACACTGTGTAATTAGGGACTCAGTGGATGGTGGAGTTGATTATCTTCCTATCATTTCCTACCTTTAAATTTTAGTTTATGTTTGTGTCTGACATCTTTGATAGAATAATCTTGATAAGAGCTCTTGTTCCAGTCGGGACACCAGGTAAGGTCACTGATGCCACTTCTTATTGTCCTCTCCCCCTTAGCTCCTAACTCCAGTGCTCTCTAAGAGAAAGTGGAAGATTACGGGGATATCATTGATAGGTCAACTCACTGAATGCTTTCCTTTGTGTTATCCATTAGCTCTAATCAACAGGTACCTTTTGGCTTGAATTACATGGATAATTGCCTTTTAAACAAAACTGTATTTGAGGCTTTGACTTACTGTGACAACAGATAGTAAGGTGTTGCGTTTATAAATGATCAAAGGAAGAACTGATAACAATTAAAAATAAATCAGGTCTTTGGCAATGTAACTGTGTGAGAGAGCAATTGCTCTGTTTCTCTTGTCACTAGTCTTGACGTTGTCCTGTCTCAGCTTTGAAGTGTGTCTCACCATGCACTTATGCTTCGACTCTTTCTATTTGCTCCAACCACGTTCTTAGAGGTTCTTTGTGCCCTCCAAGTAATTAAATTCAGTAAGTTTCTGTCCTCAATAGGTTTCTTTTTCTTATAGGTGACATTGTAGACATCCCTTCCTTCTTAAAATATTTTTCACCAACAGCTTCTCTGATACTTTCTTCTTCCTCTAGGTGTTCATTCCTGACTCTTCTCCCACCCTTAAACACCAGGATTCCACTAGGCTTTGCCCTTGCTCAGGTTTTTTTCAATACTTTGGAGAATCTCACATGTCCTTTCTCTGGTGTATCGTCCCTCCAAGGCTGAACTCTCGACTGAGCTGCATAGCTGCCTGAAATGACAGTGCATCCAGGTGTCCTTCTGGTGCCTGATAGGGGCTTACGAAAACGTCCAGTGGGTCTTTCTCCCCAAGCACACTATTCTAAGGCTCCGGTTTGTAATCCCCACCTGTCGCTCAGGCATGTCATTGGCTTATGTTCTAAGACTCTGAGTACCATGGCCTGATAGTTCTGCCACTGGAAGCTTCTTCTACAATAGTTCTCTCTCGTTTGATTTCTGGTGAAATCACTGGAAATGAGCCCAGGAGTTGTCTGATGTGAGTCAGACAGAGGCATATGTGCACTCTAGCACCAGGGCTGCTCACGATGAACACAGCGTTCTAGTGCAAAGGAGGGGTCAACCTTGCCCTGCCCGTCCTTAATGGGATGCGTTTTCTTGTCCCTCTCTCTGAGCCAGCTTCCTATGCTGCTGCTGACCATGGGTTATCTGAGCCGACATGAAAGAAGTCATCCAAGGCTCCCTTATTTCCCCTTTTCTATTATGAATGAAGAAAATGGGAGTTTTCAGGAAATGGGACACAGTCACTTGGCCTTTGTGGACATAACATCATGGGAGCCGGGGGTGGGTCAGCCGTCTAGTGGGCCTCCAGCCACGCACTGCTTCCACTCAGCGTTCCCCAAGCAAACTGGCCTTTTCCTCTCCTGAGAGTCTAAGTGTGTGCTTCATTTCCACCGGAGGAATCACTGACCATCCCATCACCCAAGCCCTGCAGTCTGGAACCGCCTCCGTTTCTGATTAGAATGCTATTGAAATGCGATGGCCATGTGGTATGAGGGTCTGTCTAACAGAACTGAAGGCATGGCTCTGGGAACGGAGAGGGAGAGACACGTACAGAAAATAAATTACGTGATGCATTTAATGAGACCTGAGTGTTCATTACGAAGTAAGGAAGAAAAGTTGGATAGCAATAACTATAAATATTGACCAAACCCTTACTTATATACTGAGCATCATTCCAAGTTCTACCCACAGTATCTCCACGAAGAAGCTGTAAATAGGTTAATGTTGACCTGACCCAGTGTGTGGTGCAGCTCAGGGCCTCCCAAAGTCCTGAGTCGGTGCAGGCCCGCAGACTGGAATGATCCGCGCTGCACTGAGCGTAGAAATTGAAAGTGAGGATCAGAAACTTTTACGGCAAGTCGGCTTATAAAGTGACTTGTAATAATAAAAGTAATAATGAAATGTTGGCTTCTATGTTTTATGCCTTTGCTTTATATTGCATGTAATTCATTTTGGGGAGTGCATCCAGAGGCTGTCTCGCCAAATTCAGTCTGTTTGTTAGTCTGTGTAGAAGTAGTTACTTCTAGTAATATCATCTCTTGGGTCTCATTTAAATAGTTTATGCCTTTAAGCCCTTCTTCAGAGTTACTGAATGTTCCCACATTTTTTCAAGAGAAATTTTCATCTTACGGACACTCATAGCTGAGCGGGTAAATGGGAAGCATGTGTTGAAAGCTAGCTCATTTTTGCCTGTGAGGAGAGATCTCAGACTCTTCAGAACTGGTGAAGGGGAATGCTTTTGGAAAGATGCTGTAGTGTCCAGCCACCACATTTGAGTCTGATCACCTGGATTCGATCCAGTTGAGTCCCCGCCTGAGGATCCAAGTCCTGTTCCTTGATCAAGTAGGTGTCCACCCCTTCGTGACTTTGTCCTGGATCAGCTGGAAGGGGCTGGGCTGACCCTGATGAGAAAAGAGAAAGACTGGGAACGCACACCCTGTCTGCTGATACGAACATTCCTTTCTATTGAGCACTTAGTGTTTACGGGCGGTATTCCAAGTTCTCCACCTGTGCCAGCTTCTTACATCTTTACAGTGAACTTGTGAGGCTGCGGGATCACAGTCTCTCCTTCACAGATGAAGAAACGGAGCCCCAGAGTTTACCTTGCTCATGGATTCACGGACGGTAAATGCAAAACCACGATTCCCACCTGGGCCGTCTGGCCACACATCCTGGACCACTTTACTTCCGAGGCATTCTTGTGTGCTTCATCTTAATTATGATTACTGAGATATAAGTGACTTACAACATTTATATTTGTGTGATACAGTGGTCAGCCAAAGAGGGTTCTGAGGACAGACTGTGGTCTAGCCACTGTCAGGTGCCATCGAGCAGTTCCATCGCCCTCAGCTGGAAGGCCCCGCTCACCGATACATCGGGACGCCGACTGCAATCAGTCAGGCCCGTCCCCACGAAATCATCTCTCTTTTAAATGCTGATTCTTCTGGAAACGGAATGCCTGTCAGAACGAATGTAGGTATACTTCAGAGACATCGCAGGTTCGGTTCTACCATAATAAAGTGAGTATCACAGTAAAGCCAGGCATAATCTTTTTGCTGATGGAGGGTCTTGCCTTCAGTTTGTGAAAATAGAATGCCTGTGAATTGCAATAAAGCGAGGTGCAATAAAACGAGGTGTGCCTGTGTTTAAAAATCTGGACCGTTCTCATAAAATTCCACATGCGTGGCTTCTCTCTCTTCTTTCTGTCGAAAATCTCCGAAGTAACAGATCAGCCATACTATGTATAGATTTACCCTTAGACGGAGTTCCATAATCTCCAACAGACTCTCTCCCCTGGCCTGAAACCTGAATAGCATGTTTCCTTAGCTAGTGTGAATATCACTCTTTCCTTTCCCCTGGATGGCATTACCTATTTAAATAATTTACCTAGCCTCTGTAATGCACACTGTTGTTCCTTAGATGTTACTTTGGGAAATATACTTTTGTATATTTTAAAAAATTTTTTCTTTCTTTATTGATTTTAGAGAGAGAGGAAGGGAAAAGAAGAGAGATAGAAACATCAATGAGAGAGAACATCGATTGGCCGCCTCCTGCATGCCCCCCACTGGGGATCGGGCCCACAACCCGGGCATGTGCCCTGACCAGGAATCGAGCTGGCGACCTCTTGGTGCATGGGTTGATGCTCAACCACTGAGCCACACCAGCTGGGCAATATACTTTTGTATGTTAAGAAGAATGTTAGTTCTCAAAACAAAATTCGATGCCAGAAGCTGATCCAGTAAAGGTTTAAAGAGCTAAGTTTCAAATTTCAGCTCTACCACTAACTAGTGGTGGCAGAGAAGGGGGCCGCTCACTGGGGCCAATGGCCTGTGCTCAAAATGGTGAGAGTTATTACTAAGAAGAGCTATGCCCAGCCAGGAACTGCATTTTTTGACTCATTTGCATCTAGGTGGAACCCTGTGATTTGTGCTGGGAAATAAAATGTGGGAGGCAAGGGTGCATGTCATATCCTGACCCAGGAAGTTTCTAAGAGTAGTGTTTGCTTTCTCTACACGTATGCCCCTCTGTGGTGCTCTCGTAGGCCACATGCTGAAGCTTTCAGCTCCATAAGATGCTCCTAACCTGGATCCCTGAGCTATTGCTTGAAAAAGGGCCACCCAACAGGGATGGATGTTACTTGGTACCTGGAATATTTGAATTGGACTTCACTGGCGGAAGAAATACTTGTTTAGTATGTTAAGTGACAGAGATTTTAGGATTGCCTGATAGAGCAATTAGCCTCTTGACTAAAACACCAGCTGTATGACCTTGGGTAGATTAATTTAACCTCTCTGTTCCTCAGTTTCCTCATCTGTAAAATGGAAAGGAGGATATAGAATGCCTCATAGAATCGTGAGAATTAAATGGGGGTAATTTGTGTAAAACATTTAAAAGAGGTCCTGCCATTTATAGGTATTTGAAAAGCGTTAGCTATTGTCATGTTTATCCTGGATATATTGTTTCATAAATGGAGTTAAATATGGTCTTTATAAAAATGAGACTCAGTCTATTTCTTCCCTATATATGGTCAGATCACAGGGCAAAGTTAGACAAAACAATATCCCCTTCCAGAAATCCAAGTAGATCCTCCTACCAATAAGTAGAAAATTCTGTTGTCTGTATTTGAATTTGTCACACTTATCCAGATAATTGGGTAGGACTTTCTTAGAATGGCCATCTTCCTTTTTTTTTCTTTATTGATTTTTTTTTTAGAGAGAGAGAGATAGAAACATCGGTGAGAGAGAACATCAATTGGCCACCTCTTGCATGCCCCCCACTGGGGATCGGGCCCACAACCTGGGAATGTGCCCTGACGGGGAATTGAACCGGTGACCTCTTGGTGCATGGGTCGACACTCAACCACTGAGCCACACTGGCCAGGCAGAATGGCCATCTTCTTAAGTCCTTATTTTTATTGGACTGAGCCTAACCAGTCACCCAACTGATGGCCAATAAGAAAAAATGTGGCAAATTTTACTGAAAATAGATACACTGAATTATCATTTTCATTATTGGGCAGGCGCAGTAATTGTGTTCACTCTCTTGCCCATTTTGTCCTCCTTGTGATAGAGACCTGCATCTGTGGGACAGGGATCCTCAGTGTGGAGAACACATCTACTGTAAAGCTTGACTGTGGGTCTCCTTCAGCATCTTCTTATCCCCAGTATTCCACTCTGCCCCCAGCCTCAGCAGCTTCCAGGACCCCACAGGTGTTGGCGGGGATGGAGCCGGAGAACAGAACTTGGGGAAGCACTGTCCACTGACATGTCCTCCTGTGACCTGAGAAGACGCAGAAAGAGAATAGAGTGGGGATGTCTGGAGGAGTCATACCCAAGAAACCCTCATAGTTTTAGGGATCTGTCCTATAGGGCAAACTCTACCAGTTTCCCCTGTTCAAACAATCAGAACTGTGATGATCTGAGCTCTGTCACTCCGACTCACCCTTTCTCTTCTCCCAAGCAAGTCGACTTGAATCTATGTCCCCCCCCCTTTTTTTAATCAAATGTACTTTTCATTGCCTTGACTTCATTTAATTAAAAAAAATCAACTCTGGCTTTACTTAAATTCAAAGGAACTCATAAGTGTTCCCTCCTTCTATCCTTCCTTCCTTTCTCTTCCTTCCTTCCTTCCTTCCTTCCTTCCTTCCTTCCTTCCTTCCTTCCTTCCTTCCTTCCTTCCTTCCTTCTCTCCTTCCTTCCTTCCTTCACCATGAAGACTTCTCTGGCCCTTCCTCAGTACCCAGCGCGTGTCCCGGTGCCCCCTTCCATCTCTCACGCTGGTCTCCCTCCCTGCAAGGCAGCTGTGGAAGAAGCCTGCCCATCAGGAAGCCCAGCAGATACTCAGCAACTCGGGTATTCTCCAGCAGTGGGGACTGGGAGCACAGCAAGTTCGATTTGCCAAATAATTTGCTTCCCACACTCAGCCTTACCTACAGCACAATGAAATACGTTTAATCTAAGTTGCCTCCTAACTCCAATCAGCATTAATTTAATAATACATATTCAACAGATATGAACACTTCGAATAACTAGAAAATGAATCCAGAACCACCTGTGATTTTGCTGATAGTGGCACCTAAATATGATATTTATCCGTGATGGCAATGGAAATGGTTTTCTGTCATTCCCCTTCCCAAATACGGATATGATATCATTGGCAAGCGGCTAAGGATTCACATGTTGGCAGGGTTGGGAGAGACTTTGACTGCTTTTCTTTGCCTTTCTGTGTGTTCGTTACGATTTTCTCTGCTGGGCTTCACTCCGGTCCGATGAATTTCTTTTCTAGTCAGGACACAGTACTGCCTCTTCTGGTTGGTCTGTGTAGGCGCAGCATGACCTGCAGTGGAGATTGTCTGCCTTCTCTGTGGAAGGAGAGGGGAAACTGAGGAAGTCTTAGCACATTCTTGCCGCATAGACGAGAGGACCACACAAACATTTCAAATAGAGAACATTCAGAAATTGACTCCAAGATTGTTACAAATGGGAAAAGCTTCCTAAAGACCCAACCTCTCATTTTACAGGTGGGAAAACTGAGCCCCAGAAAGGGAAGGAGCTATTCCTACCTTGTCAGGCAGAGCAAGGACCAGAAGTCAGACTTCCTGACCCCCAGGCTTCTGGACATCCCCAAATGCAACTCCCACTCTGGGGGAAAAAACGTGAAGGACTTATATCTCTCACACAAATAGAATGGCTTTTGTTGTTGTTGTTGTTCAAAGTATTTTAGTAGCTGAAAAAATAATAAAAACAAATTTGAGACGTTCATACAAAAGCAGATGGTACCATGGTGATAGTGGCAAGGGGCTTTTGCATTCTTATCTCTGTCGAACTGTAATTTTCACAAACTTGAAAACGATCCTGATACACATGTAATATAAACAGGTGTCACATTTATTTAACTCATTGACAAGGGAACAGATGAGATGGTAAAGCTGGCTGCAAGAGCATATGAGGCATTTACGGGAATTAAAAAATGTTAGCCTCGGTTTGCTAGGTTGGATACAAAACTAATTAACATCTCGCAATGAAACCTGAACACTTTGATGTTTGGGGCTATCTTTTCTCCTGGACATAAATCTACACATTAACATGTCACTGCAGTGTCTGGGCTGTAATCAAATAGTAAATAGCAATGTCAAACCCAGATACAGTCTTCCAGAGAACGAAACAGTCCTTGAGTGCACCTGCTAAGCAACGCCCCAATACGCCATTGATTCAAAATGACACCGTTCCCCGCTCCCCACATTACTTCACAGGGTTGAGTAATGATCAAAGCAGATTTTCAAGTTCAGGGTCATCATCACAATAGAATTTCATAATCACTCTTTGCACCTTTCTAAAAGTATTTCTCCTGCCAGAAACTGCCTCCCCCACTCGCCTACGCATCCCGTCCACTTCCCGGTACTCAAAGCCTGCTTGGATTTTCCTCTTCCTTGCCCTTCTGCACCGAGTCCTCTCTCCTCCTTCCTCCAGCTTAGTTGTTCTTTTCATTTCCAATGTTAGTCTCACAGGATCTTCAGGTTCTTATATTTCCTTCTATCATAGATCAATCCAGTGACCATTAAAGTCAGAAATGGTCATTCTAGACCAGCGGTTCTCAATCTGTGGGTCTCAAGCCCTTTGGGGGTCGAACAACCCTTTCACAGGGGTCGCCTAAGACATAACAATAGCAAAATTACAGTTATGAAGTAGCAACGAAAATAATTTTATGGTTGGGGGTCACCACAACATGAGGAACTGTATTAAAGGGTCGCGCATTAGGAAGGTTGAGAACCACTGCTGTAGACGAAATCCTGTGGCAAAAGGTAGACAGATGGGCCAGACCCAGCAAGCAAAAGCCGGATTTTCCTTGGGGAAGGAAGGAAAGAGTGGGACTCTCAGGCATTAGAGATCTTATTTTGTCCCTGCCCAATGATCCAGTTCCTGCCCAGCAACAGGTCTCTCAGAGATTCACGGTCCTGAAAAAGGTACAAGGATTTGGCTTTTTGGGGTCAATGTACCAATTCAGGGAAGCATGGACCCCCTTCCCTGTCTATCAAATGTACATCTTCTTGAGCTATCCTTGGAGTTAAAACCACTGTGAAAATTCCTGGCTTTCAGTGAGAAATATTTGAATGCATTGTTTTTCTTTCACTGTTCTCTGTGTTTATTTTCATGGCTGTGTGATTAGTCTAACCGTTTGGCCTGTTTATTCAGGCACATACTTCAATTGCAATACCAAGGTCTAATATTTTTTTTAAAAAAATTGTGTTTGAAGCTGACATTTCATTGGGTCTTTCACAGGATCTGAGACATGGAATGCATTCACCGGGTATAAATAATTAAAGACTTTTCTGCTTTCAGTTGGAGTCAGTAAGTGCAGAGTTTGTTTACTTCTAAAATAGATCACAGGCCCTAGCTGGGTAGCTCAGGTGGTTAGAGAACATCATCCCAATATGCCAAGTTTGCGGGTTCAATCCCAGCTCAGGGCACATGCAAGAATCAACCAATGAATGCATAAATAAGTGCAAAAACAAATTTCTCTCTCTCTCTCTCTCAAAATCAATAAATAAAAATTAAAATGGATCAGAGAAGTGAAAAGAGTGTGGGGCCCTGAGGCTGGAAGACCTAAGTTGACATCTGAGAAGTCTTACAGGAGGCAGTGTGGCCTTGGGCGAGACGTGCGATCCCTGAGTGCGTGTGTGAGCCATGCTTAGTGTCTGGAGTCATACAGGGAGCTAGGGATGGGAATATGTGTGTGCATGCATGTGCGTGAGCATGTGTGCGTGCATGTGTGTGTGCGTGTGTGCGTGTGATGGTTAGAAGGAGTGGCATGGACACCTGCTGTCCTGTTTCCCAGATCTTAGCTTCTTTGAGGATTTGCACATTATACATAGATCAGTAAAATCAAGGGTTATCTTAGACTTCTTTTTTTGCAATATACCTCAAGGACATCGTAGTTCTCACCATTCACAGCTCTGCATTTGACTGAGTTGTCGAGGTTCTGGGGATGGGGAGTGGGTATCTCCTCTTGGCACTTGTGTATTCACTCTGCATTTTGACCACAGCACAGCTTGCTGGAAGGAACTGCCCCTCCCTGTGCATTCTGTTAGTCCCCACCCCTAGAACATCATTGCCCTGAGCAAAGAGGCATATGGACTCTTTTCAGAAGCCCCTGAGGCTCCAGGACTGGGTGTTATCAGGAGCCTTCCCACACTCTGGGTGCCCAGCTCCCTCAGTGGATTAGTTCCCCTTTAGAGAAGCTGTGGGCAGGGGACGCTGAGATGCTCACTGAGGCTCCCACAGTCTCTGTAGCCCACGGCTCCTGCCCCACACGGCTGTCCCCACTGATGGCCTCTGAGTACGATATTAGAACAAGGAGGCTGTGAGTGCATTCTACATATTTCTTCCAAGGGTCCAGTGCCTCCCTCAGGGGTGTGCATCTTTCATCCAGATTGAGCTCAAAGACCCGAGGCTCATGTTGGGACGTTATAACATTAGCATCCACCTCTGCCCCGTGTTTCCTGCTATTCGATTCCTTCTTTCACATTGGAGATTCGGAGCTCTGGCTCTTGACCCAATTTTGGTACAAATGGCACAAGGTTGCCTGCCATTTCTGTGGCTGCATCTCTTGTGTGGGATATGGGAAAATCACATCTCACACATGAGATGCACAGGCCTTTGGAATTTGTACCGATGGGCATCATGGCTTGGGAGTTCCATGATCTTTGAGACTTCTTATGAAAGGTGAATGTAAGCTGCCATGTACAGCCAGGCTTCTCAAATTTTCTGTGGGGAAGGGTCAGTTTTATTGTTGTTTTGAAAATTTCTAATCCACTGCAGACTAGCATACTTTTTAAATGCAATAAAAATACATTTAAGAATTAAAAAAAAAAAAACACACATACACTACAAGCTCCCTTTTTATATTTTTCTATTTAACAAGCATAAAATTGTTCTTTTTTTCATCACCATGTATGCCCTCTTCTACCTCCATCCTCCTACTCCCCCCCCCCCAATTACCACACTGTGGTCCATGTCCATGAGTTCTCTCTCTCTTAATTTCTCTTTTGTTCAATCGCTCCACCCTCCAACATGGCCCCCGCCCCCACCACCAGAGCTGTCTGCCTGCTCTCTGTCTATGAGTCTGTCTCTATTTGGCTTGGTAGTTCAGTTTATTTATTAAATTCCACATATGAATGAAATCGTATAGTACTTGCCTTTCTCTGACTAGCTTATTTCACCTAGCATAATATATTCCAGGTCCATCCATGCTTCACAAAGGATAAAATTGTCTTCCTTTTTAATGACTGAGTAGTATTCCATTGTGTAAATGTACTACAGCTTTTTCATCCACTCCTTTACTGATGGACACTTGGGCTGCTTCCAAATCTTGGCTACTGCAAATAACGCTGCAATGAACATAGGGGTGCATATGTTCTTTCGAATTAGTGTTTTGGATTTCTTTGGATAAATTCTCAGAAATGGAATCTCTGTGTCATAAGGAAGTTCCATTTTTAAGAAATTTTTTGAGATAACTCCATACTGCTTTCCACAGTGGCTACACCAATCTGCATTCCCAACAGGGCACGAGGACTCCCTTTTCTCCACATCCTCGCCAACACTTGTTGTTTGCTGTTTTATTGATGATAGACATTCTGATAGGTGTGAGGTGATATCTCATTGTGCTTGTAATCTGCGTTTCTCTGATGACTAGTGAGTTGAGCAGACAAGAATAAACTCAAAATGGATTAAATACTTAAATGTTAGACTAGAAACCATAGAAATCCTGTAGATGCTTCCGTGTGCGGGTCTCTCAGGTGGCCCTCTACATTGAGTTCTAGTTGATCCACGTGTCACAGTTGCAGGGAAAGAGGCCCAGGGGATCTCCCATGCTGCCCTTCCTCTGATGTCACTCCTACCAGACTCCTGGTCCAGCTAGTGCTACTTGGTCTCAGTCAGTGTTGGAAACTCTCAGGCATCTCTACTTCGTTGGTTAAAGCCAATGGACTCTAGACTTTATACAGCTCTGAAGTTCCAGCATTAGCAAGTTCTGAATTTCAGAGCTATAAAGCCCTGGAGCATTCAAGGCCTGCCAGGAGCTGCGACCCAGGTGGTGAGTGGCGCTGAGTGGAGTGCTAAGATTGTTCTCAAGTCTCCATAAAGCTTCTGAATGCTGTTTCCTCCATTTCAGTCTATTCTTGTAGAGCAGTGGCAGGTGCCTTCCGGGTCAGCCCTGCCGGTGGCCCACAGTTTGAGTAGATCTGCCTGAGAGCATGTGTGGGAAGGCTCCCAGCCCAGGCCTTTTTGAATCTGGGAACAGAACAGGTCCCCGCCCCCCTTTTAAAACTATGGTGAAAGGAGATGGCAGCTTGGATGGTGTGCTCAAAGCTGTGAGTGCCTCCATCCTGCACACCTACTCCCACGTGGTTAGAGCACACAGCCAGTCGGTTCTGTGCAACCAGAATTTAGATAGTCTTGTTCCTAAAATCGAATCAGAGCTTGAGGACTTGGGTTTGCTTGAAAGCTTCTAGAATAATGAAAATAAAAGACTTTCACCATCCAAGACAGCCTTGATTTTAAGTTAGTTACTCATGACAGGTGTTTTTTTTTTGTTTTGTTTTTTTTTTGTTTTTTTTTTGGTGAATCTGAGATTTTTGTAGCCAAATTGGAGTTACCTTAAATTACCTTACTTATGGCAAACAGCTTAGATATGTGCCGTAGGTATCCCTATAGTGGCCACTTACATGAGGGAAGTGGGACTTTAGGTCTGGCAGATGATCTAATTCATCCTGTGTCTTCCCAACATGTCCATTTGGGAAGCATCAAAAAGTGTAAATATTGTTTAAAATGTAAAGAGGTCTGTGTACAAGCCAGGTATTTGAAAATGTAAAGAACAAAGCCAGTGACTTCAGCTAAGTGCTTAAGATAACAACCTAAATTCTACATGAAAGGGGAGGATGAAGGGAGGGAGGGAGAAAAAAGGAGAAGCGAGATTCTGAAGTTTTGCAATAGTGGATGCCCTTTGAAGAGGAGGGATTTGAGGAATCAGCACTAATCTGTACGTTCAGAAGCATCAGCATTTTTAACTACATCTGAATCACTTAAATTCCTTTGTTCCTCTAAGGAACACTTTCATGATGGTTAAAATATGCATCAAAGCATTAACTGCATTAAGTGTATTTGTTCACTGCCTGAAATGACTGCATCCGTCAAGGAGATTGCAACTGGCTTGGTATATAATAGGGAGAGAGATTTACTTCTGGGTCTGGAACTGTGTAGACCAATTAATTGGAAAGATAGTGCCATTATCTGAAAAACTCACACAGAAGAAGCTATCACAAAGGTGGAGTTATGCAAGGAGGTTTGGGAGATCATCACAGAGAATATTCTAGAGTGACACATTACATGTGTTGGTTTTATCTAACCAGCCTTACCACTTAACAAGACTCATTAATCTGGAGTATGTGACGCCTACCTTGTTAGTGCCCTCACCAAACTGACAGCCAATTTCTCATTTAAAGAAATGATAAGAACTGGTGGTATAAAATGCTATAATAGAATGAAAGGGGTTGAGTCTTTCAGTTGCCAGTTTTTACTGGGCACCAGAATTGCCTGGGTTGCTTGTCTGTAATGTAGAGTCCAGGGTCCCAAGTCCAGATATTCTGAGTCATCAGATCTGGGGCAGCATAAACTGCCATCACAAGCACGCTGGGTGAGTGTAACACAGGTTTCTCAGAGCACACTTTCGAAATTGATATATGTTCCTCACTGTAAGAATGACGGAATGGAGACACCTTCGCTGTATGACCTCAAAGAGGTCGTTTAAACTCTATGAGGCAGAGCCAAGGCTGGAATTCAGGGTCCCAGTCCTTCACCCAGGCTGCCTTGGAACTACCTGGGTCTCTGGCTGAATCATATCCCTGTACAATGCCTTGGAAGCAAACACCTGTTTCTTGGTGCATGGGTCGATACTCAACCACTGAGCCACACTGGCCAGGCAAAACACTTCTTTCTTAATTTACAGCTAGAAGGATTAGCCAAAACCAGGGATAACTCAGACAAGTAAAGTTCATAGTAGGTCATCAATGCTGCTTCTAAAATTCTACTTTCATTTTTATTATATCTGGTGACTGGTGGTCTTGGATCTCTGTAACCTCAGACACAGCTTGAGGACATACAGAGCACACAGCCTCCGTTTTTGCTCCAGCTGGGAAATGGAAACAATCACAAGAGAGGTAGAAAAACTGAAGTCCATGCCCAGTCTAGTTATCAACGTGGGAAGGAAGCCTCAGAACCAAAGCAATTTCCCTTTTGCATCATCTCTACACAATTCTCTGACACCAGAATTCAGTTCTGACACTAACTATCCAGAGTTAGCACAGACCACAGATTAAGGGTTCAATCCCAAAGGACTGACCCAACTTCAAATGCCAGTCCTGAGGTCTGGATGTCCCTAAGCCACTTAGAGTTCTGCTTAGCCAGCTACAAATTTGGCAGTTCCCACAACCCCCCTTCAGGTTTGATCATTTGTTAGAAAAACTCACAGAACTTAGGAAAGAGCTGTACTTTCAATCATAGCTCTCTTGTAAAGGGTACGACCCAGGAACCGTCAAATAGAAGAAATATACAGGGCTATGTACGGGGTGGAAGCTTCCATGCCCTTTCCGGATTTGCCACCCTCCAGTGTGTTCACCAGCCTGGAAACTCTCTGAACCTCAGTGTTTCTGAGTTTTTAATTGAGTCTTCATTAAGTAGACCTGAGTGACAAAATAATTGGTCACATGACTGTACTCAATCTCTGCAGAGATTGGGGGGCTGAAAGTTCCCACCCTCTGACCACCTTTGGTCTTTCTGATGACCAGTCCCTAATGGGAGGCTACCTAGGGGCTCCGCTGTGTGTCACCTCATTAGCATAAACTCAAGTATGGTGTAAAAGGGCTCCTTAGAAATAACGAGAGACCTGCCTATCACTCAAGGAATCCCGAGGGTTCCAGGTGCACTGTGCCAGAATCTCCGGACAGAGACCAAATGCTTTTTTCTTTTTTTGTTAGAGCATATCATTCAATTTTGTTTGGAATAAATACCGTTGTCAGAGAAGGTCATTTGTCTTATTGACTAATCTGCAGCATCGTGCAAGGGAGACATTTACGATCTGGGCCTGGACTGTGATATGTAGGAGCATTGAAAATGATTATGTGTACCGTTTGCATTTTTCACATTAAAAATGATGAGAAACAAGATGACTTTATAGATTATTTTTTAACTGCCTAAATGCTATTATGATGTATATAAGAGAGAGAAGATTTATAGCATGGTACATTACCTCGTTAGGGAAATTAGGCTATAGTAATAAATAACATCCAGTAGCACTTTACAGTTTATAATGTACTTTCAGGGACATCACAATAAACCGCTAACGTTTATTGAACTCATCCTTGGGTCAGACTCTGTGCTCAGTGCTTCTATGCGGAGAACTCTGGTTTCTATGCACCATGACCCTGTCGGGAAGGTACTGCCACTGTCCCCATTTTGCTAATGAGGAGACCGAGTGTACACAAGGTTAAAAACTTGCTGAAGGTCACAAACTAGCATGAGAACTTAAAACCTGGTTCATCTGAGCCCAGAGCCCTGCACTGTGCTTATAATCCCTACGCTATAACCTGAATGTAGAGGAGAAACTCCTGAACTAACAACCAGAATGGCCTGGGTTCTAGTCTTTGTCACACAGACTTGCTGTGTGACCTTGGCCAGTCCACTTGGTTAGCCTCTGATTTCTCAGAGTGGGGGGCTGGGGCAAGTTAGGGCAAATGCTCTCTGACACTGCGAGTTTTTTGTGACCTGATGCGTGAGTGTGGCTGGTGCTCACCTTCGGCCCCTAGCATTGCAGTAGGTGAGATTTTGTACGTCTGTGAACTTGGAGCGTGAGGGGCAGCTTCCTTGAGAAAGCCCAGGGCCAGTTTCCCTATCGCCTTTCATGCTGTAATTCCTGGTCCCAACATACACAATCCCAACGTGTTTATTTTCTCGGTTTCTCTCTGAACATACACGGAGACCGTCACACAGAACCCTATGGACATGTACAAGCAGATTTCAAAATAAACAGCGTCCTGGGAAAACGCCTTCTCAAGCCGTAGACTTAACATTGTTCTGCCTTTCTGAAGAACGAGTGTAAGTCTGTTTCCTCCTTGCCTTGTGCACGGACTTGTTCACGTGGGCTGGGTTTTGCTTTCCGGCTCTCTTGTTTATAAGTTAGGCTGATCTTAGTCAAGGGACATGACTCTGAACCTCAGTTTCTTCATGTCAAATGCTGATAACACCCGCCATATGAAATTACCAGGAGCATAAAAGCAGTCTGCGAACTGCTTTAAGCATTATTATTAATATTAATTTCTTTTATCCTTAACCGAAGACATTTTTGCATTTATCTTCAGATAGAGCAGGAGAGAGAGAAGGAGGAAGAGAGAGAGAGAAGCATCGATGTGAGAGAGACACATAGACTGGTCGCCACCCACACGACCTCAACCGGGGCCAAGGTACGTGCCCTTAGCGGGAACCGAAGCCGGGACTCTGGTCCGCAGGCCGACGCTCTGACCGCTGAGCCAAACCGGCCAGGGCTGCTTTAAGCATTATCGACTTAAATCTGGTTGAAGCTTTTTGCGGCTGCCCTTTTTCTTCTCCCCTTTTTCTTCCTAACTCCGGGACAGCCAGCCTGTCGGTAGGTCTCCTGCTGGACGGGAGGATTCCCTGCGGTTGCTGCTGCCTGTTTTATTTTCAGATCTTCCCCCACACGGCTCAGCAGGCCCCCATTAGGAGGCAGAAAGGAATATTCCTGGCGCTAGGCAGAGAATCCTCCTCTCAGTTCTTAGATTGGCTTTATCTCCACTGTGGATCTTTTCCCAGAGCCTTGCAATGGCCTCAGGAATCACAAAAAGCTCTCAGGGTCCCTGATCAAAGGTGGCTCTGAATCTTCAGTCCTTATGTCAGTGTGACCGGGCAGAGCCTCAGGTACGGGACACAAGTCTGTGTGGACTTGTAGGACCTTGGCCTCTGTGTGGTTATGTTTATCATGGCAGATTGGAGGGAGCCAGTAGCGGACAGCCTGCTGATGCTTCGTGGAGATGCAGAAGGGTTTGTGAGCATTTGGACTCTGAATGTAGACCTCCTGGATTCAAGACCTGGCTCTGCTGCTGGCTGGCTTGATACAACCTTGTGCAACTTACTTAACTTTCCTATGCCTCAGTTTTCTCATCTGTACAATGGAGATGATAGTCGCTATCTCATAGCGTCATGGTGAGATTGCCCGGCTCCCATTAAATAAACAACGTGCGTTTTTACTATGATTCTTAATCTTTGCATTAATATACGAATTAAGCATATTTTCCTGTGACTCTTGATACTTTATTCATATAATGAAGGTAACATTATTATCAAGAATCAGGAAGTTGTGGCAACATCGAAGTTTGTCCAAGTTTTATTTAAATCAGACGTTCTCACAGGGTGGTGGCCAAAGTAAATGGTTATGGATGATATGAGGACAGGCTTTATTTTTCTCAGTAATTTTGCATTTATTTTAATGTACTTGGGAAAATATAAATAACATATCAAGGGTAGGAGTCCATGAGTTTACTTGGGATGAGGCCAAAGCCTGGTGATGGGAGAATAAGACTCAATATGTGTAAGGGACCAGGCATTTTCCTTTGGAGAATGTCAGACCATGAGATATTTTTGCTCCAAATCTGTAGCTGTCTGAGTGCTCAGAGACCTTGAAAGGCAAGGTGCAAAAGAGCCATACATTTTCACTGACTTGTAATGAAATAAGATTACAGATTATGTTTAGTATTTCTAAATAATTTTGAAAAACACGTTGAGAAGAAGCATGAACATATGACTTAATATTAAACTAGTTTCCCCCCATGCAAAGTGTTTCAGTGACATGAGCAGTGACTCTTCACCAGGCCTGGTTCTTGATTCACTCCATGGTGACCGCACCTAAGTAGGAGGTCCTTGGCTGTTGCTAAAAGTCTGCTCCTGAGTAAAAATTGCCATTTCAAAGGGGGAGTAAAGCCACTGTGACTGGTTGGCGGACAGAGAAGAGCGTCAGTGCAGAGTGGCAGCTGCCCTTCCTACCTGCCTTCTAGTCATTTCCTTGGTGATGCCCAGCTTCGGGCTTGCCATTACGTGCTGAAGGAACAGCCACCAAGACAATGCCATCAGTTGTCTCTTTTGAGAGCGGTGACATAAATATGGAGAGTACGAGGGAGCCCGGGTTCCATTTCCAGTTCTGCCCCTTTCTAAATGTCTGGCTTTCGGTGAGTCATTTGGTTGCCCAGGCTTCAGTGCCTAAGTAGGCTGGTAAAGCTGACCCAGAGTTCAGAGTCACAGGCTGGTTTATCGTGGGTCCAGTTTGGATAACGGAGATTTCTTTTTCCATTTTATATGAAACGTCGGTAAGTCCTGCTTCTGTTTGAAACTTGAAAGATGCTATGACCTTGATCTCATATTCCTACATGGTAAAAGTCACTGTTGTCCCCTTTAGACGTGGTGGCCTCACGGTCCCCACCAGTTCTGTCGCCTTACGTGAGCCTCCTGCACTCAGTCGTGCACCTGCCTTGCCTCTGTAGGCATGTGTGTTTGTGACTTCGAGAGTTCTCTTGCGGTTGCTTAAATGTCTTTGTTTCTACCTTCTTGGCCGCTTCACGAATAGACTGGGTTTGCCAGACAGACCATGTCTGGATTTTTTTTTTAAAGTACTTGCGTTAACTCTTCAGTATTTTCCATATATGCAATATTGGTCTTCCTACCTATGATCGTGAACTTTAAGATAACTTTAGTTAGGTTTTGTTTACTCTTTTCAACCTGGAGTTAATTCCTAAATCAAAATTGGCTTTCCATTTTAAAGTGATTGGTTTTGATGTAACTTTGAAGGGCCAAGCTTTCTTTATTCTCTTAACTTATCAAAGGAATGAGAAATCATTTAAAGAAAACAAGGAGGAAAAAGCCCTGGCGTTCACTGTTATTTGCTAATGTGTTATCTACTTCCTCTTCATCATTAGGGAGTCTCGGGAAATATAATTGTCGGGGAAAAGGCACCAGGTGGTTCTCAACCTTCCTAATGCCGCGACCCTTTAATACAGCTCCTCATGTTGTATGTGGGCGTGTCTGCATGTGGGCGGACCCGCCTGGAGACGGATAGAGGAGTGATGTCTCGGTTCCTAAGACCATCGGAAATATGTGTTTTCCAATGGTCTTAGGCGACCCCTGTGAAAGAGTTGTTCGACCCCCAAAGGGGTTGCAACCCACAGGTTGAGAACCACTGACTGTAGAAGGAAAACCTCACAGATCAGAAAAAATAACGTAAGCACTGATTTAATAATCGGGTATGTTATTATAGATAATAACGTGGAGAGGCTTTTTAAAAATTCTGCTATGGCCCTGGCCGGTTTGGCTCAGTGGTCAGAGCGTCGGTCCGTGGACAAATGAGTCAGGGGTTCGATTCCAGCCAAGGGCACGTACCTAGGTTGTGATTTGTCCCGGCCCTGGTTGGGGTCCTGTGGGAGGCAGCCACTCGATATGTCCCTCTCATGTCGATGTTTCTCTCTCTCTCTCTCTCTCTCTCTCTCTCTCTCTCTGTTCCTCTTTCTCCCTCCCACTCTATCCGAACAAAAATGGAAAAATGTCCTCCAGTGAGGATAAATAAATAAATAAATAAATAAAAATTGTGCTGGAATGTAGACATGTGACCCACCATATTCTCAACTCTGACTGCCATGTTCTGAAATTTGGGCAGTATGCCATATTTTACGAAGATTTTTTTTCCAGAAATTATTTAACTGATTTAGGATTTGGGAGGAGAGAGTTGAATACCTGCCCAACTCCCTGTGTGATACAACTTTTTCTCATCTTTTATGTGCCTTCCACAGCCCAACACGACCTTCTTGGGTAGTTGCGCAGCCTGCTGGGGAAAAAAATCATCAGATTAGGTGCCAAGTCGAACCTGGGCCAAGTCCTGGCTATTTCACTTGTTAAGGTCACAAGACAGTCCGTTTTTAAGGCCCTCAGAACTTGAGTTTTCTCCTCTGTAAAAAGAGGTAATACTGGAACTTACAGAAGAGGTCATAAACGAAATGAAATAATCTTTCTGAACCACTTAGCACAGTGTCTGGCATAAAAGAAACACACGATAAATGTTTTAGTTTGGTCACAGGAGATTTAGAACTCCAATGCTTCCCTCCTGAACGACTCTTCCGAAGTCATCTTGTCTTACTTACATAGGTGTTTTTAGTATTTGCTTAAAAAAATATTTTTTTTCTTTATTGATTTTAGAGAGAGAGGAAAGGAGAGGGAGAGAGAGATAGAAACATCATCGACGAGAGAGAACATCGATTGGCTGCCTCCTGCATGCCCCCCACTGGGGATCAGGCCCACAACCTGGGCATGTGCCCTGACGGGAAATCAAACCAGGGACCTCTTGGTGCATGGGTGGACGCTCAACCACTGAGCCACACCGGCCTGGCAGTTTTGCTTTTTTAAAAGAGCAATACATTGTATCCAGTGAAAACGGGCCCTGCTGTTTTTCCCGCCACTCATGTATCATCAAGATTTATATCAGAGCAGATGTCTATTACGTTGTCCTGCCATCTGAACTTATTCTATCACTCATCAGTCCCACCTATTCTACAGTGACACATTTAACAGACACTGGCAATATTCAGTTATTTTTTTGTCTGCAGGGTTAGCTGTTACGTAACCCGATCCCACACAGGCTCACGCTATTCAGTGGTGAGGCCAGACAGGGAGACGTGTGAAGTGCTGTTTTTGTGAGGTTGTTGATGAGGGTGGCCGTGGTACCAGAAGGTCTGAGGCAGCTGTGTAATACTGTGCAGGCCAAGAGCTGCCCGGCTGGGCCTTCCACCGTCCATCTGGTTGCTTGGTGTCCAATAATTTGAGGTCATCCCCATCCTCTGGCTTGTTAGGCGGATGGAGTACTTGGTAAATTGGTATGCTCTAGGAATATAAGCTGTTAACATCTTGACCCAAACAGCCAGAGGTCCTTTAAAAAAACGAAAATCAAGAATATTCCCTTTGAGACTTTTGACACAGGAATAAAGGGTGGAGAGAAAGGAAATCCAACTCTGGAGAAAAGTACAGTTGTCCAGGACTGAATTGACTCCAGGATTCCCCCTAATCTGTGGATGCTCTCATCCCTTATATAAAATTACACGTTACTGGCATATAACCTATGCAAATGCTCCTGTATGCTTTAAATCATCTCTGGATTACTTAGAACACCTAATATAATGTAAATGCTATGCAAATAGTTGCTACAGTATTTAGGGGATAATGATAAGAAAGAAAAAGCCCATGCATGTTTGTACGGATGCAACCACCTACCCCTTTCCTCTGCTTGCACGTTCCAGCAAGTCCTTTCCACCTCCTGGCGTGTGAGGGCATCTGAGACCTCATTTGCAATTTCTTCCTTTCCTGCTGTATTCTTACTTTGAATAGATTGCTAACTTCTCTTTAGTCTGCTCCCCATAAGCATCCTAAATACCTTTCATTTCTCCTCAATGTAATCCCCAGTATCACGCCCCACACCAATGTGTCCACGCCACTGTACCACACTAGCCTAACTGCTCTTTCCCTGGGCCTCCCAGCTATTCTCCAGACTCTGTCCACCGTGTTCTGCCAGTCTGGTCATAACTCTCCTCTGCTTAAAATTCTTGAGTGAATGTTCATGGTCCTTGGGCACGGTCTCTCACATGACTCTTCACGCTTCAGCTCCTGCTTACCATTCCAGCCCCATAGCCCACTGTTCCTCTCCCTACGCCCCCACCCACCCACCCACTCACCACGTGGCCTTCACCCTAACCATTCTGAACGTGTTCATTTCCTCCCACCGGTCATGTCCTCTTGATCTTCTGGTCCTTTGCACATTCTGTTTCCTCCTACCTTGACCATTCCCACTCAAACTACCTGGTTCCCATTACCCTTCGGGTCTTACCTTAGATATTTCTTGCTTTGAAATGACTTTTATAGGTTTTTCTTTTCAAAGTTTTCCTGTATATCCTTTTCAATGTTTCTTTTAAATTTTATTAAAAATTTTTAAACTTTATTGTTATTGACATTATTACAGATGTCCCCATTTATCCCCCCTTTACCTTCACCCATCCCCTATTCCCTCTTCCCTTTAAAATTGGAGAGGTACATGCAAAAAAATGAAACTAGACCACTAATTTACATCAGACACAAGAATAATCTCAAAATGAATAAAATACTTCAATGTAAGTTGCAAAACCATCAAAATCCTAGAAGAAAACATAGGCAGTAAAATCTCAGACATCGCTTGTAGCAATATTTTTGCTGATATATCTCCTAGGGCAAGGAAAATATAGGAAAAAATAAACAAATGGGACTACTTCAATGTTTTTCTCTTCTAGGATTTTCTTTTAAATGTGCATCTTTTCAAAATTGTTCTGCATATCCTTGCTTATGATGTTTCAAATGTATAATGTTTCACTGTTGTCTTTTCTGTGTCCAACATTTGTCCAATAACAACAGCAAACACTACTAACATTCATGGAATGCTTCTTTCATGAGGCACTTTTCAAAGGGGATAAAATATCTTAAAAATTTTTTTTTTCTTTATTTATTTTAGAAAGAGAGGAAGGGAGAGGGAGAGAGAGATAGAAACTTCAGTGACAGAGAACATCGATTGGCCTCCTGCATGCTCCCCAGTGGGGATCAGGCCCACAACCTGGGCATGTACCCTGACCAGGAATCGAACCGGCAACCTCTTGGTGCATGGGTTGATGCTCAAGCACTGAGCCACACCGACCGGACTCGGAGGGGATAAAATACCTTAATGCAACAACCTTATGCGGCAGATGCTATTAATATCATTGTGCAGGTGAAACTGGCACAGGGAGGTAAGTCAATTACCCAGCATCTCACAGCTGGAAGAGATAGCGTCAGTCTTCCAGCCCAGGCTGCTGGATCTCAGGCTCCCCATTTTAACCTGTGAAACCTGGCACCTCATCTACCTTTTATCACATTTTTAGCAGCTAGCATAGCTCCTAGCACATAGTAGATACTCAGTTAGTAGAGGTTGAGGGAAGAATAAATGAATGATGTAACTTGGCAGTGTCAGTCATGAGCTCATGCACAAGTGAAGAAATGACTGCATCCTATGCCTGATTCCTTCTCTTGGTTCCAGGCTGCTAGGCAAAGCTTTCTCAAGCACCAGATAATATAGTTTACCCGCGCTTTGTCTCCAAGTCTTTTATTACCCTATAGGAATCTAGGCAGCTCTAATTGCCTTTTGGCAGTATTTTTTTCTATCAAAGTTTGTTCTTATTTGCAAGTTAATAAAACCAGGTTTGATTGAATGACACTGAAAATGGATCTAGCTGAAGGTTATTGAGTAGTACATAGAATCAATCATATTGGGAGGTTTGAAAAACAAGCCAGAACCAAGATACACTAGAAAAACAGGTATGCGTATGACCCTCTGAGTGAAGAGTCTTCAGTGATTACTTACAATGCTGTTGCTGACCTCTTCTCCACTGCTAGTTGTCCGCCACTGGATACTCATGGCTGTGTCATCACAAGATTTTCGAACCTCTGATGCCAGCTGCCATCACCTTAAAAATATATTTGCTGTGACTGGGTATTTGAGTTCCTTTTCTCATATTCAAGGTTTTTGTCAGGGACATCTAAGTGGTGGCTTTATTTTTCTTTTCTTTATTGATTTTTTTTTTTTTTTTTTTTTTAGAGAGACAGGAAGGGAGAAGGAGAGAGAGAGATAGAAACATTGATGAGAGAGAACATCGATTGGCCGCCTCCTGCATGCCCCCCACTGGGGATTTGGCCCACAACCTGGGCATGTGCCTTCACCAGGAATTGAACCATTGATCTCTTGGTGCATAGGTCGACGCTCAACCACTGAGCCACACCGGCTGGGCTCTAACTGGTGACTTTAATTCTTGGGTCTTTATCATGGACTGGCCCATCCCCTCCTATGGCCCAATTCCTATCTTCCATTATTTTGGGATTCTCCAAATTTAGAAAAAATAATTTAGATGCTTGATAATCACTTTTATTCCTACCAAAAATGCATAGGTAGAGACTGCATTCTATAAAGTTACTAGGAGAAAGTGGTAAGTTGAAAGAAATCTTAGCACTGCTACCAGTTCTTACTCATTCATTCATTCTCTCTCTTTTTTAATTGATGTATAATTGACATACAGTGTCCTGTTAGTTTTAGTTGTACATCATAGTGAGTTGGTATTTATATACATTATAGAATGATTCCCTTGATAAGTCTAGTTACCATTCATCATCATGCAGAGTTATTACAATGACATTGACTGGTTTCCCCATGCTGTACATTACATCCACTGTGACATTTATTTTGTAACTGGAAGCTTGTAACGTTTAACCCCCTTCATTATTTGGCCTTTCTTCAACCCCTTCTCCCCCTGGGAACCACCACTTTGTTTTCTGTATCTATGAATCTGTTTCTGTTTCTTTTTTTGGTTTGTTTTGTTTTTTAGATTTCACATATATGAGAAATCACGCAGTATTTGTCTTTCTATGTCTGACTTATTTCACTTAGCAAAATACTCTCTATATCCATCCATTAAAAGATGGGCAGAGGACCTGAATAGACATTTTTCCAAGAAGACATACAGATGACCAAGAGGCACATGAAAAGGTGCTGAACATCACTAGTCACCAGGGCAATGCAAATCAAAACCACAATGAGATACAATCACAGGCAGGTCAGAATGGCTATCATCAAAAAGACAAAAACTGACAAGTGTTGGAGAGGATGTGGAGAAAAGGGAACCCTTGTGCACTGTTGGTGGGATTGTAAACTGGTGCAGTCACTATGGAAAATAGTACAGAGGGGCCTTAAAAAATCAAAACTAGAACTACCCTATGATACGATACAGCAGTTCAAGTTATGAATATTTATCTGAAGAAAACAAAAACACTAATTTGAAAAGATATATGCCCCTGAATGTTCATTGCAGCATCATTTATAATAGTCAAGATATGGAAGCAACCTACGTGTCCGTTAATAGATGAATGGATAAAGAAGATATGGTTTATATATGCAATGGAATATTACTCAGCCATAAAGACAATAAAATCTTATTCTCTTCTGAAGTTAAGATATATCTATATATATATTTTTTCCTGAGATAGGCTAAGGATTGATAATTCAGAGTGACATCATCTTCTGCTGTATTAAGTGATCATATTATATTCATTCACTTGCCACGTGTGTATTAAGCGGCCACTGTGCATGATGAAAAGGGAAGGCGGTGTGCCCGCTAGGGAGATTGGGAGATGAGTTATTAGCTCCAGTTTGACAAAGACTTCAGAAGCTCATTTTTAGCTTTTTTTTTTTTTTTTTTTTTTTGCCTTTGGGGCGCTAGCTCGCTGTCTCCTCAGCAGGCTGGAAGCCACCTGAGCAGCTGGTCCCGAGCTGCATGTGCCAGGCTGTGCCAGGCGGTGCCAGGCGGTGCCCGGTGTGTTTGCACATGGTGCTGCTCTTGTCCAGCAGCAGGCCATCGATGCCGTGTTTCCCAGTGCACTCCGGCAGAGTGTGGGAGGGAGGAGGAGGCCATGGGAGGAGATCCAGAAGTGCTTTTCTTTCATTTATGATGTTTTGCAAACAGGCTCACTGCTTGGCAGGCTCCAGGGGCAGAATGAAGGGACTGGCAGAATCCTAGAAGCCCATGGCCAGTGAGAGCCCGGAACATACTACTAGGTATATTCATTGGCAACTGATCTTCTGGATGTCCTTACGTGTCTAATCAATTATATCTTTCCCAACTGGAGACCAACTAAACCTTTAAATCCAAAAACACTGGTCAGTCACTACCCATGCCTGTCTTCTCAGCATCACTTCTGATGCTTCCCTCACCAATGAACGAAACTACTCTTTCTTCCTATCTAACATCATTGACTGTTTTTGGTCCAGAATCCAGTCATGACTGTTACCATGTGAGTTGAGCTATTCCCTTAGCTACTCTGAACTTCAGTGTCCACATCTATGAAACTGGGAAAAAAATTAAATTTCTCTTTAGCTGTTGAAAAGAATGGAAATTAAGTGTGCACGAAAACATTTGTAAAATACAAATTGCTTCTGAAATATTCATGTTGTAGCCACTATTATTATTAATCAGATAATGAAGGTGATATTTAGAAATCTCAGATATTACTAAAGAAAAAATTTTAAATGGGTGAAAAGAACACAGGACTTTAAACTATGCATGGATTTAAACTAGTTTTCTTACATGGGAATTATGATTTCCAGGTTGTAAGATGTATATTTGAGGTTTATGATGTCTAAGATAAGACTGACTCTAATTCTCTACTCCCATTTTAACTCTGTGTGGCTCTGGATAAGTCATTTGACGTCTCTGAGCCTCCATGCCTTCATTTTAACAAGGAGAAAAATAATACCTACTTTTCATCACTGTTGAAAGTCCTCAATGAGATGGTGTATGGACCACATCTGGCTCAAAGTAGACTTCTGATAAATGGGACATGTTTTTCCTTCTGTGTTATTTATAAAGGGATAGGGATTTCCAGAGTGTTCTGATGGTTCCTGGAGAAGGACTGGGTACAGAATCTAATCTTTCTTCTTCCCCAATTTTATGGGAATGATCTGCAGAAAGAAGTTGATTTACAGAAAGAAATAACGGCTCTTAGCATTATTAATGGATTCCCTTTAGGTAAACTCTATGAAGAGAGAACAGTGAGTTGGATGTACAAATATCAGTTGATGGTCTCTTAGCAGAGTTGGGAAGTTAGACCAAGTTGGATAAGAAACATGGGAGCTATTTGTATAAGTCAGCTAGGACTGCTGTAACAGAATACCATGGTTTAAACAATAAACATTCATTTCCTGGTAGTCCCAGATGGACGTGCCGTCGGGGCTGGTTTCTTCAAGACCTTCTCTCTTTGGTTTGCAGACGGCCACCTTCTTGCTATGTCCTCACATGGCTCTGTGAGTGTGCCTCCCTGGTGTCTCTTTATTTTATGAATACCAGGCATATTCCTCTTATTATAAGGACACCCACCTCTGTGACATTTAACCTTAGTTACATCCCGAAAGGCCCTATATTCAAACACAGTCACGTTGAATGTTAAAACTTACGATTACAAATGCAGGAGGGCCACGATTCAGTTCATAACACCACTGAAGTGTCTGAAGTAGGGAAATGATTTGATTGGTTGTTCATTTCAAAGAAAGATCATTTTACTGCAGTATGAAGTGGAAGAAGGCACCAGTGGGAGTGGGAGCGCAGTAAGGAAACGGCCATGGGAAGCCATATGAGGGATTGTGGTAGCAAGGACCAGGATGGGGACAGAGATGGAGAAGGGTGATGTGATTAGAAACTGATTTAGAAGCTAAAATTGACCTGATATGATGATGGAGAAAGAGTAGCAGGAAATGGTGTGATGATGACAGACCCTAGGTTTCAGCTTTGGGCAACTAGCTGGCTAGTGATGCCATTCCTGAGATTGGGGCTGGGCAGGGGGAGCTGATGGGGCCAGGGCCGGGGCCAGGTGTGTGGAGTGTGGGCCTGTTCCTTGGTTCAAGTAGTTTCCGCTGCCAAGAATGCTTTTTGTCCCTGTATCTGTCTTTTCTTGTTCATCTCTTAAACTTCTACTGATCCCTCAAGGCCCACATTGAATATTGCTTCTTTTTCCCTGACCCTTCTTTGTTTTTCATCTCTTATCCCTTCCCCTCCCCACCCGCTACACTTATGGCTGTATGTATTTATTCCTTGCCTTATTCCAGATGGATTGAAGTCACCATCCTTGTAATATCAGAGTGCAGACCGTCTGTTCCTGGATTTCAGCTCTTCCCCAGGTGGGAAAGTCTTCCAATCCAGGAAGTGTGTTTGGTTCATCTTTTTACTTCTAGAGTTCATCAATCTTTGTTCCAAGAAGGTGAATCAAATGAGTTGTTTGGATTGTATTCTCTTCAAAGGGACAAAAGTCATAACCAGGAGGAAAAGGGGAAGCACACTGGGGAAATTAGCCCCTAGTCACAACCTCCTTTGTTGACCTTTATGTCTGTTCTTGGTCACTCTTGGTCTGGCCTTGCCCATCTCCCTTCTGTTAGAGCTAGGTGGGCTTACTTCCTGGAAGGCTTTACCAGGTTGTGTGTGGATCCTTTGTTCCTACCCTAATCTATCTGTCTCTGCTTCATTCATTCATCTATCCATCCACCCATCCACCCATCCACCCATCCATCCATCCATCCATCCATCCATCCATCCATCCATCCATCCATCCATCCATCCATCCATCCATCTATCCATCCATCCAGGCAGCCAGTCATTCATCCATTCATTCATTTATTCAGTAATTAATTTACTCAACAATTCAGTTCTTCATTTAGTATTTATTAAGTAATAGGCATACTCCTAGGTGCTGGAGACAGAGCAGAGAAAACGTGTTAAAAATATCTGCCCTCATGAGAAAAACCAGACCCAAAGCCGAGTGAAGTTTTGTCAGTGATGCCCAGGCCATGGTAGGTGAGGTCGGTGGCTTCCTTATTCTCCTGAGTAGGGTTTTGGAGGAAATTAGAAGGGGGATGAAGAGAAGAGATGGTTTTGGTGACTCTGGAAGAAAAAGAAAATGCAGATTTCTGTGATGCAGAAATGGCGAAAGTTGAGTGTCCGTCCTTGGAAGTCATTGGTGTCTTTCTATCTTCCCGTTACGGAAAAGGTGTATGGTTTTTCCTCTCCTTTGGTATTTGAGATTCCAATCTGTGAAAACACAAACAAACAAACACCAGGTTAGTCCACATTATCTCTAAAGTATTCATTCTTTATAATTCCTCACGTCACCTTTGTGGGCAAATTGTGAAGTAAAAACAGAGAATGGACTTACTGTGTATGTAAACCGGTGCATTAGAAGAAGGCCTAGAAATCCTAAATATTCATCCTTTATACTAAATTTAAATGTTTACTTCCCAATAGCTAAACAGCTAGCTAGAGTAAAAGACAGATGAAAATTGATCAACTATCTAATGATAAAGCAATTAAGCTTAAACACCCACCCTGCTGCAGTAATGCAATAAAAAGCGAGAGAGAATGTATTTGAAATTCATTGAAGCATAAAACTAAATTAAGTAGATAAGTGCCTATTTTTTATTTGAACTTATGTAAAGACTCCTATTTAAGGCATTAATTCTTAAACGAAAGGCTGCTGTCAGGGTCCTGAAATAAATAGCATATGTTCAAAGGTAAAAGGAAGCCCCAAATTAGACACGTTTAAATGATCTAGAATAAATATATATTTGCTGCATTCTCTGAGAAGGGAGATAAGTGCCTCTGAGCTCTGAATCGAGAATGTTGACATTCTCTCTCCATTGATGTTAGCTCCAATGTAATTTAATACTTTGCCCCTCATAGTATAAGTTCCCCCATCTGTTTATTTCACTGTTAATGTGATTTTCAAAATCATACCTTCAAAAACAAATGTACCGGGAAGCTTGCTCTATAATCATTTAGGGGAGTGGGGAGGAAACACCTTTCCATGAGGAGAGTATAATGGAAATAATACACCCCATAAATCTGTTTCTTGGTGATGCATAGCTTGTGATAGGAACCTTCACCCTTGCATCTCGATAAAACAGTTCTTCTTCACTTGATGTGACTTATTATAGGTTGGTGCAGTTCCCTAAACCCTGACTTTCTCATCACCAGAAATACTATTATTTCAGGGCAGGTTCCAATACTTCACGGATGAACTCTGTGGCTAATGAGGTTAAGGCTCTTTGTGAAGAGCGATTAAGAAGATCAAGATTGTGGCAGATAACAGAATCTACTTATCTGGTTGAGCAGCAAGAAAATTAGCACAGAGCATTAGGTAGCTTATAGAATTTCCAGGAGGGCCAGGACCTGAGCTTAGATCTACATAACCAAGAACATGTGGCCAGGAAGAATGTCCAGCCCTACCATGGAGTGTTTTGAATGAAACTGCACCCCTGCCCTTCATGTCACTTGATACCGGGGATGTTGGGGACTTCCTCCCAAGCTTCCCCCAGAAGAACTGCACACCTTCCCCTTCATGCCTGACAGAAGCTCTGCTCTCTCTGCACGCCACCACTTCCTCATACTGCTCGTAATTATCTTCCAAGTCTCATAGAGGTATGTGTCTGGCCAAGCCCAGGTCACCTGCATTAGCTCCCTGCAAGGGCTTCTTGAAAATGTAGTTCTCTATGGACAGGAAATCTTGCCAGCAAGGGGCTAGGGTGGGAGTAATAGGAGCCTACCTGCCTTCAGTGAGTAGCTTTATCATGACACCTGTTTACAGACCTTTCTCCATTTTCAGGTTTTCTTTTGAAAATTAGAGAACTGGTCCAGGGGAAAGGAAACAATTCGGCCATGTTAAACTTTATGGTACTTAATATACTTTGCAGGCATTTGTAAATACTTTACTAATATGAAAATATATTAGGGAAAGTACTCACTTCTTAGAAATCATGGGTTCCAGATCTAAATATATCATTTTTTAGCTACTGATATTTGACATTCATTTATTCAACAAGTATTTGAAATATTTTCCCAAGCACTATCATTCGATATATACAGATGAGCATAACACAGACATTGTTTACTGGTGGGAAAAGGAAGCAAATACATAATTACAGATTGCAGAGTCATAATTACACATATGTGTAGATATGTGTTACAATATGGAGTAAGCATGTTGGCATGGGCGCATGCAGGAGATAGAGCTTGTGCAGTCTGGTCCAGGGACAGCTTTCTGGTGCTATTGGAAGATATATCTAAGCTAAAACCCAGACACCAAGGTTGGCTAGAAATTGACAAAGATGGCTTTTGTACGTGTTACTTCCCCTCTCCAGAACACTCTCGTAGGGAACAGAAGTGCCCCAAGGAGTTGGAAACAGTATGTACAGAAACCCAGTGTTGAGAAGAAATAGAAAGTGCTTGTTGTGGGGAAGCCAATACATCCATGTGGGGTGTGTGAAATTGGCTAGGGATTTAGAAGATGAGTCTGGAAAGGTCGTATGTCCAGTTCCAGAGGGACCTTGCATGTCAGGTTATAGAGCCTATACTATATCAACTATTTAACCTCTCCCAAACCTAACTTTTATATTAGTCAGAACTTTCTCAAATCAACCTGCTTAAAAATCACAAAACAAAGCCAAAATGTGGAGAGGGAGAGGGAGAGGGAGGGGGAAGGGAGCGAGCAGGGGTGGGGTGGGGAGTTTGTGTGTGTGTGTGTGGAGAGAATGACTTTATTAATTAGTGGGCTGTAAAAGATAGCTCACAGAATCCAAGGGACATTTTGATAAGCAATAATCAGCAAGCATTGGAGACTTGAACTGGGATTTAAACTATTCAAGGCATGATTCATATCTTCTTCTCTCTGCCTGTCTCTCTACCTCATTCTCTCTCACTCCCATGTGTCCCTATTTGGCTTCACCTAATAACAGACTTTTCTCACATAGCAGGTTAGCTGGCATCTAACATCATAGAAGGCACACCTTCCAGCCTAGAAATCTTATAGGAAAATAAACATCTTCTCTGTAATCTGTAAAACAACCCCAGAGAAGTCCCTGATTGACCCTACTTGAATTATATGCCCACCGGGTTCACTCGCTGTTACCAAGGGGATGACCAACCCTAATTGGCTCTATGTGGATCACATGTTTTTTCTGAGAATGGCTGGGTAAAGTATTTTGTAGTTGACTGCTTCATTAAAACCATATTTGATAGACAGTTTCTCTCCCAGTGGGTAGCATGGTTGTTAATAGTTCTGTATTTATAGTCTCATAGCTTATTAAACCTAGCAGATATTATTAAAATACATGTAATACATGTTCAAAATATTTGCTATGGAAGGATTATACACTTCCTAACCCATTAATATCAATTTTGGCCAAAGACCCTTTTCACTTCATTAACATCCTATTTGGATCAAGAAAGAAATCTTGGTTGTTGAAAGCCATTGAAATTTAGGAGATTATTACAGCAGCATAACTGAACCTAAGCTAACAGACACAGACAACTTCTTTCTTTAAACTTACCTATTAAACCTATGGAAGAACTCTGTTGGCTCTGCTGTCCAGATCTTGAACCATTTATCATCATTGGAGGGTGCAGAAATATGATTGGTCAGCTAGGAGGTCACATGGTAAATTCTTTGACCAATCATGAAAGGTTTAGTGATTGTGGGGAGGATATGGGAAGTGCTCTGTTGGGACCATCAGAACTTTATCGTATAGGGAAGAGGGTGGTATGGTTCTCAAAAGGAAAGGAAGCAGCCCTGGCCTGTTTGGCTCAGAGGGTAGAGCTCAGCCCATGGACCAGAGAGTCTAGGATTCGATTCCAGTCAAGGCGTGTACCTCTGTTGCAGTTCGATCCCCGGCCCTAGTTGGGGTCATGCAGGAGGCAACCAATCAATGTGTCCCTCTCACATCGGTGTTTCTCTATCTCCCTCCTTCCCTCCTATCTGAAAATCAATGGGAAAATATCCTCAGGTGAGGATTAAAAAAAAAAAAAAAAAAAAAAAAGGAGCCCGGCCACTGTGGCTCTGGTTGAGAGTCGACCCATGCACCAAGAAGTCGCCAATTCGATTCCCGGTCAGGGCACCTGCCCAGGTTGTGGGCCCAATCCCCAGTGGGGGGCATGCAGGAGGCAGTCAATTGATGTTCTCTCTCATCGATGTTTCTATCTCTCTCCCTCTCCCTTCCTCTCTCTCTAAAATCAATAAAGAAAAAAAATTTTTTTTTTTTTTTAAAGTAAAGGAACCTAGGCTGCTAAACACAACATGTGTCAACTAGGACTTCCTCGTTTTAAAAATTCCTAAAATCCCCTACCTGCCTTTCAGCATTGCTAGTTCCTCTCTACCTATGCACAGAAGGTTATGGACAAGTATTGCTAAAAATGTTTCTGGGAATATAAAGAGAAACATCATTTGGGGGGAGGAGTTGCTCTTTCTTGTGCTAAGAGGGCAAAAGTTTATTTTCCATGTCTTTTCAGGAGGCCAAGCCATCCTGTTCTTCATCTTTCAATTGATATAAAAGACTAAGTGACTATTTCATCTTATTTATAAACAGGACCCATCATTCACCCATTTTAGTTCCCAGAGGGCTTGCTAAAATCTAAACTTCAGCCTCAAAGAAAATAGAGCTTGGATCTATCCCTTCACCTGCATAAATATAATTCTGCTTTGTATGCTGTCCCAGACCTGCCTTTACCTTGAGGGGGCCACAAGAATGGATTCACCTGGGGGAGGGAGTGTGTGTTATCCTCACCTTTATGAGCATCAAGCCTCGGTGACAAGCATTCCCTTTAACAACTGTGCCTTAGAGAAATCTGCCAGACTGATTTGGGGCCACTGGTTTGTGCTGACATTTGTGATCGGGGAGAAAGTGTATGCTAAACCAATTGAAAACACCATTTTTAATTAAAATCTGGGCCCCTGTGACATAGGACAAAATGAACATCATCTATTATCTTGTATTGTTGAAGTATAATGTCTAACAAACACATTTCCTTGGGAGCTGCCTTTGGGATTTTAAACCTGAATTGAATTATTATTGGTAAAGTGTAAATTGAGACTTTCCCCCCTGTAATTTAGCCCACTGTCTACAAGATAGGTCTGTTTTCTTAGCAGGGCCATGCTTATTCTTGAGCACAGATGATTAGATGACAAAGAGAATCCTCACTGCCATCTTATATCTAATCTGGGATTGTTCCCTTAAATCTTGGTGGGTCCATACTCTTTACAGAAGGGCTGGGCAAAGCAAATGAAATATAAGATGGCACTTATTTACTATCATTACTGATGTCAATATTCAACACACATGGGGATTAAATTTGGGGGACAGTGTTGCATTTCTACTTATTTTATCTACTATGGAGAAGTGAAACATGATGCATACAATAGGTTTGTAACTGTACTTAATGGGAAACAGTAAAATAACTCTACATGCTTTATTTTACACATGGAGGAACTGAGGCCCACTGACAGAGAGTGAGTTTCTGTGTGAGGTGGATCTGTGAATTAGTGATCGTGGAGCTGGGGTGACTATCCAGCTTTGCCTCTTCTTTCTTCTGCACCAACATTTCCCGAAGTGCGGGGCTCCCACTGGTGATCCTTGAGATGGGTTTGGAGGATTCATGCTGGGAGAGTCCTTCTCTCTTGAAGTCTCTTTCAGCTTTTCAGACTCCAACAAGGAGATGGTCTTCGTTCAATGTCAGACTCTAGCTCTGTGCGTACTTGCTAATCTTTGTGTAGCAGAGACAGTGAGGCTCACTTAATTCTGCTAGATTTAATAGCATAGCTTTGTCTCCATTGAATTCATTTTCACAGTTACCTTCTCTGTATGAGAAGTGATACCGCTTTAATATTTGCAGTAGCCATATAAAGTTATTTTCAAAAATAAAGTGAGTTGATTCATAGGAAAACATTAAGTTAGAAGTAGAGGTGGCATGACGATATGGGAACAACTTATAGTTTCCCCAGACCTGTGGTTTGGGAGACTTGGGGCTGGACTACATTGCTTCTCAAACAGGCTTCAGAAAAAACTTGCCCCCAATCCTTACCACTGTCGCATGCATCTTCCTTCCTTCCTTTTTCCTTCCTTCCTTCCTTCCTTCCTTCCTTCCTTCCTTCCTTCCTTCCTTCCTTCCTTCCTTCCTTCCTCCTTCCTTCCTTCCTTCCTTCCTTCCTTCCTTCCTTCCTTCCTTCCTTCCTTCCTTCCTCCCACCCTCTCTCTTTCATCTATATCTATCTATCTATCTATCTATCTATCTATCTATCTATCTATCTATCTATCTATCATCTATCTATCTATCTATCTATCTATCTATCTATCTATCTATCTATCTATCTATCTATCTATCTATCATCTATTGATATCCATCATCTATCTACTTATCTACCTACTTTCTTAGGCCACAGTCTAGTTTTTTTTTTTTTTTTTTTCCTGGTTGACTGAATTCCATCCAGTCTTGGGCTACTTTACATGATCATCTTAAGGCAACTCCCATCTGTATTGCAGAACCTTTAAGTAAACAAATAAGCAAGCAAATAAACCAACAAAAGGACCAACAACCTTGATACATAAAGATTTTGCTTTCCTTTAAACAATGTGCCTGCTCATAGGACCATAGGAAAAGTGGAATTTTGTGAGAAGAGCCTTGCTTCCTAGGATCTGCATTTCTGTAACTTTCAGGCACACCTCCCCTCACCAGCCCCCTCGTCGGGTGGCTGTATTGTGAGAGATGACAGGAAGGATCAGTGCCCCCAGTCTGGACCTCTGTCTGGTCTAGAAGCTTTCAGAATGTTTGCCCAACCCTCAGGGAACAGAGGCGGCTCATCTGTAGTTAGTAGAAAAGGAGTGTTGGGTTGGCTTGTGCATTGGTACAACTTCTAATTGAAGCCCACGTTACTGCTTCTGGAATGCTTACTGGTTGCTATGGTCAGTGGTCAGCACTGTGCACGTGTAATTTTGTAAAATCCTCTCAACATCTCTAGAGGCTTCTATTACTTTTTTTTTTTTTTCACAGTGGTGGAAATGGAAAACCCCTTGCTCATGATATTGGCTCACCTCGTTTTCCGAGGACCTTACACATAAGCATGGCTACAGTCCCTAGGTTCTGTGCTGAGAACTCAGTCATCATCCACATCTAGGCTCTCACTAGTTAAACAGTTTACTGAGCACTTACAATGTGCAAGTGAATTGAGGATACAGAGATAAGTCATGGACTCAAATTCTCAGTGACTCCCCAGCTGGTCCAATAAACATGCATGTAAACAGACCCATTGTGGCACTGTTTGGGGACAATTTGATAGAGGAAACCAAATTCGACCTTGAAGAGAGAAGAAAGAAGAAAGTAGATCATGTGTAGAACAAAGGAGGAACAGCCAAGGCCCCAACACATGTTGACTTCCAATATCCAATAGGCTTCTGCCCTGCTAATGGTGGTAACAGACTCGTGTTGAATGCTTACTACCCAGCTGGCCTAGCACTAAGGCCATTGCATTCTTCACCTCATGTAAGACTTCAAAACTATAGAGTAACTATTAGTGTAACAATTTTTTTAGAAGAAACTGGGTGTTGGATAATTTGAGTCAAAGATGCCATTCCAGAAAGAAGGCTGACCTGGAGTTAAAATTTATGTTACTAGATAATTGTTGATTGATTGAATGAGTAGCTTTTGGAATCCTCTGTGGGGATGCAGGGCAGGACTGTGTTCTGCTCTCTGGAGAGGATTGAGATGATTAACTAGCATGGGTTTGGAGTGGAGAGCCTCAGTATGACTGCCGTGTGACCCCCGAGTAAAGGGACGACACGGAGTACATACAAGGACCACGAACATACGGCACCATGAGAAGTCAGAAGAACTGAACTTGCCTGGAGCCACCTCCCCACCCTGACCATTTCATATCCACAATCTTCCTCATCGCTGACGACTCCCTCCACTAGTTATTCTTGCAAAAGTGCTCCTTGGACCATCTCACTTCCCACTGACCGTAAGCTTATAATACAAATCCTTGGCCCCCTTTCTTTTAATCATTAAATGTGATTCTTTAGTACGCTCTCAAGAAATCGGTTGCTTCTGAACATCTCCTCCCAATCACCATAGAAACACAAAGTCAGACAAGCCTTTTAAAAGTTATATAATTATCTCTTATTTCTAAAGGAAAGCTTTGGCTGCACTGTGCCTGGATTTGGCAGGCGCTGTCGCCTGTGATGGAATGTCTAGTCATTTTATACTTGCGATTTCCCAAAGGTGATTGCCCGTGATACTGGAAAAGATGGTGAACTAATTTCCATGCATTAGAAAGGAGTGACACGAACCATATCTTTCTGGTTAATATAGACTTCATCACCAAAACAAACTGCCCGCCTCTGAGGGGCAGCTCTCAGCTCTCCAGCTCAGTCTGTTACAGGGCAGGTAGGTCTGTCTAATTTCGGACAATAATAGGGAACACATTTGCCCATGGATTGAAGCCATATTTTCCAAAAAGCGTTCTCAGTAATAAGTTTAACGTTTTGATTTCCATCTGTCAGTCTCCTTAGTCTTAATTCTCATTTGGTTCCTGTTCCGGTCATTGGCTTCTTTTTCCTCAGATGGTTTCCTTGCGCATCCCCCGTCTATGACCGGGCCTGACCCATCAAGCTGCATTTCCAGCTCTGTTGCTGACTGCCCTCTGACTGGCGCAGCAAGGTGGCACTGGCAGGGTGTTGAGGACAGGAGAAAGGGAGAAGCCAGGGTGTTTTCCCCCTTCCCTGCTTAGGGTAGCCGTTTCAGCAATGGTTGTAGCAGACACACCTCAGTTCCAGCTCCCACCACCCAGCTGCTCCCTACGGAGGTAAATCCTTCCAGAAGGCTCCAGCATAGTTTCTGCTTCTGCAGGAGGCACCATCTCCTGGGCGACTTTAACACTGTCCCCTTCCCTGTCCCCTCCAGCCCTCAGGGTGGCGTGGCTTCCTCCAGATGCTGATGTCTGGATTGCGGCCTCTTTCCATGTTTGCTTTTTTTCAACTCTTCTAAACACTGTTATAATAATTCCCCATATTAAATCCTCTTTACCTGGTGTGGGTTTTTGTTTTCCTGTCTGGACTCTGGTGACTATAGTTCCAAATTCAGGAGAGGAAAAAAGGGATTCTGAACATTTTATTGATAACCTGAAATACCATCAATATCTAATTCAAAATCGAGAACTTTCTGGCATGGCTTGATATCATTGACTAAATATAGTTATAATTCACTTCTCATACCGTATAAGTGGGCCTGGAAAAAAATGGATCGGATTAATGACCTGAACCCCAAAGTGTCAATATGCAAATACACCCACAGTGAGAATGTGCGTGTAACTTGGTGAGAAGTCCTACAAGTCTTCACCTCATGTTACAGCTGCAGAAACAAGCTCGGAGGGGCTCACTAACATGTCTAAGCACAGAAATGCTTGCAGAATTTCAACCCCAAAGAGCAAACACCTTTCTTGTCTTGCCTACTGATGTGTCCCCAGAAAATAAAAATATTTGTCACATGGTGTGGTGTTCCAGATCACCGAACTGACAAATGGCAGAAGGAGAGTTCAGGTACAGTCCACCTAGCCTCTCGGCTTACCATTTATCAATAGTCACCACCCGAGGATCTCAGGTGGCCAAAGCCGAAGGCACGTGGGCTCGTGGGAAACATTCAAGGCGTGGAGTGTGAGGACACGAGATCAGCAGTGGTGAAGTCAAGCAGGGCTAGTTAGGATGTGGTCACCTGGGCAATGAGACACAGATGCTCTCTGGGTTACAAAGCACTCAATTTAGTCAAATGTGACCTTGTAAAAATTATTCTTAAGGATGTAGTAGAGATGAAGAGACATGGAGAAGGTTTGTCTCACCTAAAACACAAAGTAGACCAGAACACAGATAAATTAAAAGATAATATTGGGCCCTGGCTGGTTTGGCTCAGCAGTTAGAACGTCAGCCCATGGACCAAAGAGTCACAGCTTCAATTCTGGTCAAGGGCATGTACCTTGGTTGTGGTTTGTCCCTGGCCCTGGTCGGGGTCATGCGGGAGGCAACCAATCGATGTGTTTCTCTCACATGGATGTTCCTCTCTCTCTCTCTCTCTCTCTCTCTCTCTCTCTCTCTCTCTCTCTCTCTCCCCCTCCCTCCCACTCTATCTAAAGACAAATGAAAAAATATCCTCGGGTGAGGATTAAAAAAAAAAAAGATCATATTGGAAGGCAGCTGAAAAAGGTGAAGGAATTAAGAAGTACAAATTGGCAGTTACAAAATAGTTGTGGGGATGTAAAGTACAGCATAGGGAATATAGTCAATAATATTGTAATAACTATTCATGGTTTCAGTTGAGTATTAGACTTATCAGGGTGCTCACTCTGTAAGTTATATAAATGTGTAACCACTACGCTGTACACCTGAAAGTAATATAATATCGAACGTCAACTGTAATTGAAAAACAAAGAAAAATGTTGAGCCCACAGTACGAGGTGAACACTGTTCTGTCTCCTGTGGCTCCTGTTTGTTTTGTTATTTCAGGATTATTTGCAGGTTGCTCCTTTCTGTTGCATTCTGAGCATGGCCGGGAGGTGGCAGGAGGACGGAACAAGCGGAGTGGCCACTCTGGAGTGCAAAGCATAGATGTAAATATCAAAGAAGTGAAGGCAGCTACACGATCACAATTCGGCTCTTTTACACGTGAAATTATTATGTAAGTGAGAACATAAAAGAAAAGGAGTGAGCTCTTCCATTTGAAAGTCAGTGATCACAAAGCCCCCTGGACCCGAGGCAGCTCACTGGTTTTCAGTGTATGTACTGTCACCACTAGCCCCCAGGGCCCTCATCCCGCTGCCCCTGCCTCTCTCCATGGTCCACACCGCTGGGGCCTCCAGAACCTTGCTCCAGCACCTGTTCTGACGGACCAAGGCCCAGGATGCTCGCTCTTTCTTTCTTTCTTTCTTTCTTTCTTTCTTTCTTTCTTTCTTTCTTTCTTTCTTTCTTTCTTTTTTTGTAGAGAGAGGAAAGGAGAGAGAGAGAGAGAAACATCAATGAGAGAGAACATCGATTGGCCGCCTCCTGCATGCCCCCCACTGGGGATCGGGCCCACAACCTGACCGGGAATCGAACCAGCGACCTCTTGCTGCATGGGCTGACACTCAACCACTGAGCCACACCGGCCTCGCAGGATGCATTTCTTGTTGAATATGTTGAGTGTCATCTATTTTTTATAAAAATCAGAACTAAATAATAATTGCATGGTAGAATTCCTACCTCTACATGGTCTCTTGATATTATTAATTTTTCACTAAGAGTACTATCATAGACTGTACCCCCAGCCCTTCCCCCATACATCCATATGTTGAAGCCTTAACCCTCAAATGTGACTATATGTGGATATGGGGCCTTGAAGGAGGTAATTAAGGTTAATAAAGACATAATAGTGGGGTCCTGATCCACAATGACTTGTCTCTTTATAAGAAGAGGAAGAGATAGGAAATACCAGTAGTGAGGGCACAGAGAGAAAAAGCCCGTGTGAGGACACCTGTAAGCCAGGGAAATTGGACTTACATCAAATACATTTCTGATGTTTCAGCCACCCAGTCTGTGGTATGCTGTTATGGCAGCCTTCGCAGACTAATACAAGTAGCAATGAATGAAAAGGGACAATCTGTTTTCTTTTCATGATGTGAAGAAGGATGAGCACCAACAACAGCAATAGATCAGCCTTATTGTTTCAAGACTTTACAAAGGCCTGGCCGGTGTGGTTCACTGCTTGAGCATTGACCCATGCACCAAGAGGTTGCCGGTTCGATTCCCGGTCAGGGCACATGCCCAGGTTGAGGGCCCAATCCCCAGTGGGGGGCATACAGGAGGCAGCCAATCAGTGTTCTCTCTCATCGGTGTTTCTATCTCTCTCTCTCTCCTTTCCTCTCTTTCTAAAATCAATAAAGAAAAAAAAAAAAAAAGACTTTGCAAAGGCAATGCAGGTCCTGGCAACATCTAATGGTAGAAAGCAGCATGATGTCAAATACCGGGTGACTGAGACACGTTTTCTATGAGTAGGCGATGTGGTTCTGCATCTCCTCATTACCTGTCTACCTGCATCCATCAAGTGTCACAATAATGTAAATTCAATGATAGCTCCGAGACAGAAAGACAAATGACATATTCTGCGTGAGAAGGAAAGGCCATCTTTGATTTTCTAATAATGGCCTTTCAACCTACACTTTCACATATAATTCTTGACACTCCAAAATGTCTTTATAATTTTTTGCACAGATTTGGCTTTATATATGCCAGCTGACATGCATTAGGCAATATTAGCATCTTCCCTGGTGCAGTTGCTCCGAGCTGTATTCCTCCCTTGTGCACGGAATGGAAGTTGCGTGTGTAAGTATGTATTCATTTTGATACCGAGTGAGCATTTGCAGGCTGCAAGCCCCTGTGTGCTAGTTCTGAAATGACTCAAATGCTTCCTCTTTGGTGGGTTGTGTGTATTCTGAATAGAAGAGTTTCTCTGCCACCTAGACATTCATTCCCGGTAGAACAGTGCATTGTTTTCACAATGGCACTTCGCTTTTTCTTCATGAGCGTGTCGAGGTATCTTTTGGTGAGGGGTATAAATACTTTTTCCAGTGTAGGCACTAGAACTTGAGTCCTAATGGTCAGATTAGAAGTTCACCAGGTTAACCCTTTACGCAGATGATAAAAGGACTAGTTGAAAGGTCTGAATCCTTACTATGATGAAATCAACTGTGAATGATTCGTTATGCAATATGGTAATTATTTATCCATTAAGCAAATGGCATGTTTGCAATGTCCTAGGTAAAAGGTGGTGAAAGCCTTTGGCATAGACGGGTCAGAACTCTCCTGGCTGGATCAGGTTTCTTCGTCTTCCGTCGATGTCACTGGGCTATCCCTGCTCTGGTGTTTATCACACCATTCTTGCCGCCCCTCCTGTGTGTACGTTGCACCCTTGAATTGCATCCCCTTTCTTAATCTCAGCTTATTCACTTGCTCAAGGCTCGCTTTAAGCACATACTCTGATCAATCGTATTGCTAGAAAGAGTTGGCTTTTTTCCTGGTTACGTGCTCTGAAGTGCCTACTTCTGGGCACGTATATCATGGAAATGGCTTCTCTTTCCATTTCGGCGGGAATTTGTGAGTTTACCAAGCACCTGCACCAAGGGAATGGTTATGGGCCCGTTTGTTATGGGGAAAAGAGTGGGTTGATTGGAGCTGAGCTACAAAATGTGTTTTCCTCTCACTGGGAAAAGCATCAGCATCAGGATACATGTGACTTACTAATGGTCATCCTGTCTGGTGACCATCACAAATCCATGTCTAAACCATGAAAATGGCACCAGCCTTCTCTGCCCCAGCCCCAGTGCCCACTGTCTCTTACCCAGCACAAGGCTCACGATCAACATATTAATATATATATATTTTTTTTCTGTTGTTTATTAAGTATCTGCTCTGTTGTGATATGAAATGTGTTACAGTGTGTTTACAATGCAAAATAAAAAGGCAAAGAAGAATTGTGGGAATTAGGACTGAAATCTTTGAGAACAAATTTTGGAGAGTCTTGAACTGTGTGAGAGTTGTTATTGATATCATGAAGTAATAAAGACAATAATAGTAAGGGCATTTTCTTGGCCTTCACTGGGGTTTGAAATTAGCCAGTCAATCTGACAGCTGTCAATAGTAACTGCATTTCATATCACAGTGACATACATCAATTTAGGCATATTTGCATAAAATGAATATTTGTGATTTTGTTTTTCAAGCATATGATCAAGGAGAAGGCAGAGTTCTATATTAATTTTGCACCGCTAAAGCCATTTTTTATGGTCCATCTTCCTGGAAATAATTGTTATTGAATTAATTTATGTTTAAATGAGACTAACAGGAAAACAAAGCAGAAACTGACATAAATGTGATATAAAAACAAATCTACCCATTCTTGTGGAATGGAATAACCCCATATGCTCTTTGTTCAGGACCTTAGACTAAAGAGGCAATCAATTTAAAGAGGATTAAAATCTAAAATATACATTTAAACTTAAAGCAGTCAATAACAGAATAGAAAATAATCTAGGTACTTTTCCCTGCAAACTCTCCTCATCAGAGGTTTATGAGTAGGCAAGTGACCTATTCCACACGATCCTACTTCAAATATTTGGGGATGCCTGTCATAGCTCCTCAAAGCTATACTGTCAAACTGAAACACACACACACACACACACACACACACACACACGCACACATTGAATCACTGCTGCTTGGACACCACATCAGTAATGTAGGTCATTGATTATTATCTATTGAGATACTGCCTTTCCATTTGATCCCTGTACCCCACAGATACCCATACAGTAGTCCCCTTTTACCTGCAGGGTGTATGTTCCAAGACCTCCAGTAATGCCTGAAACCACAAATAGTACTGACCCCTATATATATTATGTTTTCCCCTGTATATAGAGACCTGTGATAAAGTTTAATTTATAAGTTAGGCAGAGTAAGAGATTAACACCAGTAACTAATAATAGAACAATGATAACAATATAAGTAACTAAGGGTTACTTGAACACAGTGATGTAATACTGCAGAGTCGGCCTGGGTACCGAGCCGGCTGCTGCGTGACTGACAGGCAGGCAGTGTGTGCCGACTGCGTGGGCAATCTGCATGAAGGGATGCTTCGTCGGGGTGGGGAGGGGATGGAGCGGGTCAGCATGAGATTTTGTCATGCTACTCGGGACAGCACACAGTTTAAAACTTACAAATTGTTTATTTCTGGAATATTTTCATTTAATATCACTGGCTTGCAGTTGATGGCTGGTAACTGAAACCGTGGAGAGCAAAATCGTTAATAAGGGGAAACGACTACATGTACACATTTCTGGGACTGTCAGTCTGGTACCTTGACATCTCCATCGGAGTTCAGGTTTTCAACTTGCACCTGGCTTTCTTATGGATGAAGTGCATCGATTTCGCTTTTGAGTAAGAATGATTTGTCGCAGGGGGATGACATCCTTCGGCGGGTTAAAAATATTTTGAGAGCAACGAGACTCATTCCCACTTTCGAGGACAGAGAGGTAGTCATGCAGAAGCAAACGGAGACTTTTGGAAAAGGCGAGGCTCACGCTCATCAAGGAATGTGAACACCAGCTTGTTTGGGGAAGAGCCTGAGATTGATTTCTCCCAGTTGCGCCGAGGCAATTGGCCTGCAATTTTCACACTGTACTTGGTTTCAATTGTCGGGAAAAATAAAGTTGTTTATTGATTAGCATTCGCAAAGCCAATTAGGACTTTGCTTGCTTGAAAGACAAAATAAGAGCGCAATGTCAGAACCAAATATAAGTGCTTGAGGACTAGAGAGCACCCCAAGACTAAATCCTTGGCCCTGAAATGCCGAAGAAACAGTGAATGAGGACGTAGTTTCAGCCAGAAGTCCAGGGCCTGGGTGCACACCCGGGGGCCACGGGGCCCTTTCTCACCGCCTGGCCATACAGTGGATGCATTACGTGTGTTTCTTTGTGAAACAATATTTTTTTGGTTTGTTTTTATTGCACGCTTTTTAATAGAATCTTTCTTCTTCTAATCTCCTTTCTGATGGAATGGAAAGTTGCCATGAACATAGAAAAAAACTGGAAATTAGCAATTTCTAAAATATGTCACACGGCCCTGGCCAGGTGGCCCAGTTGGTTGGAGCATCGTCCTAGGCACCGAAAGGTTGTGGGTTTGATTCAGTCAGGGCACATATGCAGGTCGTGGGTTCGATTCCCAGTCGGAGCCTGAATAGGAGGCAACCTATTGATGTTTCTCTCTCACATTGATGTCTCTTTCTCTCTCTCACTCTTTCTCCCTTCCTTTCTCTCTAAAAGTCAATAAAACATATCCATGTGTAAGGATTAAAATATAATAATAATAAAAATAAAATACATCACATGAACACTAGTTCTGAGAAATAAACAAACAAAAAAAAGCCTATGAAGGATAGTTTATAAGGGCAAGTGAATTTGAAAAACACTGAGTTATACTTACTTGAATAGAGAGTTTTAATGCAGGACCTAGAAGAACCCTTAATATGCTCATGTAAATGGTGCTCTCAAAAAAACAAGAGACAACTCACAGAATCTGCCTCTTTTTCCCCCTTTTTCCTGTCATATTATCTTCTGTCCAGCCAGCCAGCCAACAAACTTTTTCAGTCAGTAAGCGCCACCCTGGCAAAGGAGCTGAGGTGACTTACTGGGTGCGGGGGTAGAGGAGAGAATCTAAGATTCCAAGTAAAGAAATTCGATCTCGTCTGGAAATGTTTCGGGACTTTGTGTGGTGGGTCTGTCTGTCTGTGTGCAACTGTGGTTTACGGAGACTGTTGAGAGCTTTTCCTCTCTTGTTTGGATTGGATTCGCCTTCCTCTCGGAAGCGCCTTGGAGAGGGGAACCCAGAGGCAGCTGAGGGGGACCAGAGGAGAGGAGCCTTGAGTTTGCCTGGTCTCAGTGGTGGGTCCGTCAGCATTCTGAGTGACAGGCCCTGGGGTAGAAAGGTGACAAAGTCACAGTTCTTGGACAGCTAGCAGAGCCTGGGGACCGCCTGGTGCTCAGCCAGCTGAGCTCAGCAGGGACTGGAAAGTGAGCCAGAGCGAGACTCAGGCCACCAGCTCCCAGCTTCTGTTGTTTATCTGAGCTTGTCAGGTGGGGGCACAAAAGTGGGGACCCCTTACCCGGTCTAGCTGAGTGAGAACTGCATGTAAGGATGATACAGTAGTGAATGTTCAGATCTGGCAGAAAACTCAGCTCCCAGACAACAACCTGGAGCAAAGGACCTGCACACTGACTTGAGATGGAATGTTTTCGAGCTGAGAGTTTAGAAGCAATACACCTGCCAGTGCGGACTGGGGGCTTGGAAGTGCAAAGTGCATGAGCCTTGGTTGTTGGAGCCTAAATAAATCAATACACAGAGGTCTGCCCAACTGGTCAGAATCTAAATAAAGGCAGGGTTAGCTGTTGTCCAGCCGAGGGGCTAGAACAGAGCCCCCCATGGTCACCATCAGTCAGGTTAGACAGACACTCTCATGGGCCTCAGCAGGGAGAAGGGTGGGACCCACCACAGCCAGACCACCTTCCCCTATGGAAACAACATGTTCCCTCTGCAATTCTGTCGTCATTAGACTTTTCTTAGATTACTACAGCATGAACTGTGCATATTAATCAAATGAGACCTCTCAGAATAGTCTGGTTCTTGCGAGTGGAGAGTATCTCCGTGTATCTTGCTGAGATGCGGCAGACGTGCCCTCTTCTGAGGTGCAGTGAGGGGCTGAAGTTTTCCAAAGCAGAAGGAACCTCCGACCAGGACTTGGGGCTTTATAATCAGCACCATGACTGTGATGTTTCTGGGGTTTTAATGTGTTTTGGTCCCCAAGACCCCTCAAAGCATCTTGAAATGGGCAGTTGCCTCCTTGTAGCCTTACCGAGCCTTTCTATTTCCATGGCGCTCACAAGTCTTCAACACAGAGGTTGGATATCAAAGCCCCCAAGTCAAATCCAGAGGGCTTCCTGTTTTGTACATGAAGTTTCATTGGAATCTAGCCATAGCCATTCACGCACATATTTTTCAACGGCTGTTTTTGCACTACCGAGTTGAGCTGCCATGGCAGAAATCATACAGCCTGCAAAGCCTACTATGTTTGTAGAATATTTGACTCTTTACAGAAAGAACTTGACAACTCTTGCTTTAAAATTCCAGGAACTAGAGCCCTACATATACATATATATATATTTTTTCAAATATGTTTTTATTGATTTTAGAGAGAGAAAGAAAGGGAGAGGGAGAGATAGAAACATCAATGAGTGAGAAACATCGATTGGCTGCCTCCTGCATGCCCCCTCCTGGGAATTGAGCCCACAACCTGGCATGTGCCCTGACCGGGAATCGAACAGCAACCCTTTGGTGCACGGGGCGAAGCTCAACCAGCCGAGCCACACCGGCCGGGACTAACCTGGATATTTTAAATTAGTAGATACGCAGGTGTGTACTGAGCACATGCAGACAGCTCATATGTGCAGACCTCGGCTGTGCCCGCTTTCCCATGAAGGCGTTCTCTTCATCCTACCTGTCTGCCTTCGATTTTCCCTGAAGCACTTTCTCTCTCCTACATGCCCCTTTCTAAGGTGGGCACGTGTGATCCAGCAGGCACAGTCGTCTGTCCTCTGCCACTGTCCTTTGGCATGTCATCTCCCAACTCCTTCCACCCTCCTGGTATTGACTATTTTTTTTTTTTTTTTACTATGCCCCACAAATCCTCACACGTCTCCTACAGTCCTTCCTGATGTTTCCAGTTCCCGGATCACTCAAACTTAGTATATCTGAAACCAAATTCATCATTTCCCGCAAGCCAACTTCACCCTCCAGACTTTTCCAATTTTCTGTTATTGGTAACATCAGTCTCCTGCTTTGAGAGCTTGGTCATTAATAATAATGATCATATTTGTTTCAAATTTTCCCTCTTGGCTCTGAAAAACAAATCTAGTTGAAATCTGGACCTAAGGCCGATAATGAAGGATAAAGCTTACCTGGTGTCTAGACCTTTATTTTCCTGCAGAAGAAAGAGGAGGGAAGGAAGTGAACGGTGACCAGGCACCCACATGAGCCAGCCACTTTTTTTTTTACATAATGTACATAACGCTCCCAGTAATGCTGTCTTTTTGATCCTCATTTTCTACATGAGAAAGCTGAGTCTCCCAGATTAACCCTGCCCAATGTCACAAAGCTAGGGGATTGCGGTACCGGTATCTCGATCCAAGTTTTAAATATCATTTCCCATCCTCTTCCCATATAACACACCCAGCTTCTACTTCTGAAAAATAGTCTGAGATTTTATTGATGTTTTCTGAGTTTTGTTTTTAAAAATATATAGCAATCAAACCTGACTAAAGTATAGTCCATGAATACTAGCTGTAGTTTGAAATATCCATTTCTCTCTTGCTTCTCACAGAAACATTTAGTCATTTGCCCCAAATCACCCAGCTGGTAGATGGTGACACCAGGACTCTGACCCAGGTCTTCCTTTCAGAGTCTGCACGGTGGCCCCTGTGCTCTCTGCCTCCAAGTGGAGAACTGAAGCCCCGAGATGGCCCGTGGCCATGCCAGGCCCCTTGGAGAGTAGACCTGTGCCGGGACCCGGTGTTCATCCTTCTAGGTCAGTCTGTGGAAGGAAAAAGAATCAGCCATAAACCTGTCTTACTCCTTCGACATATGTCCCTTCTGGAATGTTTGCTGTTGGAGGAAAACTGAATGTATCTGGTATATTCCTAAGAATATTTTAATTTTTAGCTTTGTTACACTTCATAAATAGACCAGACAACAAAAAGGAGGAAAGAAAAAGAGGAAATCTAACTTGTAGTGTTCGATGTTCTAAGTGAGAGTCAGTCTTGCCAGGGGGGCTGACAGACCTTCCAGGTCTGGTGCCTTCCTGATGCATAGAATCAACTTCCTGATGCATAGAATCAACTTCCTCATGATCTCGTCACGGCTCTTAGCTGCCCGTCGGAAGGCCCCAGCACACTCGTGCTCAGGGAGCAACATCTGCTGTCCTTTTCTTCAGTGACCTGCCCTTCGCCTGTCACATGACCTAGTGCATGCATGCAGTCCGCCCACTGTCCTGGCTTCTCTCTGGCTTTGCTCATGCCCTTTGCAGATACGTCTACATGGCCAAGTGTCCTCTTTCAAGGTCTTGTTCAATGACCAGTCCTCACCCCTATCCCAGCGAAACTTTCCCTGTGAAGTTTTCTTTTAAGTGTTGTTTGATTGCTTCCTTTTAAAGGACATAAAAGAAGAGCAACAGGGTTAGAGGTAGGTAGAGGGGGGATATATTGACAAAATAATCTCACCTCTGAATTCTTAGGTTGTTGATCAATGTATTTAGGGTGAGTGGTTAAGTCAGCTTAGGTTTAGAATGTGAAACAACACGTGGATTATTTCTAGTTCATATGACCTGGCCTTAAGAATTTTTTCATATCCAAATATTTATGAATGTTTTTTGATTTAGTAAGATTGTACCTTTGGTTCAATAATAATAAACCTGTGAGTAGATCCTCAGAAAAATTCATATCCTAAGAAAAGGAAGGAGAAAACGTTCTCTATTCTGATGCAAGAGTGATCGTGGAGAGGAGGAATCAATGGTCTGTCTATTAGAAGACAGATCTAGCTCAGTTTGTTTTTCCCATTTCTTTTTATAGGGCATTGTATTAAGTATTCAATTTGATTTGTACCCACAAATGGGATGAAAACAATGAAAAAGCATTGCCTTTAATTCTCTTGTTACGTGTTTCTATGGGATGGGACATGCACCAGTAAAGAGATCTATTAATATGAACGTATACCATGCTGAATCACTTCGCAATATCAGTACTTTTTTTCAATTCTCTGTCAGTATTTCTAATTACTTAAAGAGGAAAGACTCTGAGGTTAATGTGTCTTTAACACCTTCAACGCTGGTGAATCTCCCTGTTTAGCCGAGAAAGCATGCTTCACCCTCTTTAGTAGGTAAAGCATTTAACTAAAAATTGGTAAAAGTGGCTCATTTTCACTTTGTTTTTATAGTTACCTACTTGCCAACACTGGTGCAGGCTTTTCACTGACAGTAGTACTTATAAAGTTTCCTTTTGAAAAAAAATTGTGGCAACTTAAAGATCACACAACTGATTGTTAATAGAACTATAAGTAGGACTTGAATTGGGGACTCTCTATTCCCAACATGACATTCTTTCTACAATCCTTACATTCTCCGTCATTACAGAGATCATTATTTATGTTTCAATATCTTTCTATTTCAATTTATATCTTAATTTATTTCAAATTCATTTTTTAAATTTACTGATATGACATTGGATAACACAATTATATATGTTTCAAGTGTACAAGTCTATAATGTATCATCTCTATATTGCATTGTGTTTTTATTTTACCTTGCAACCTATTATCTGTTGCTCTGCCCTTCAAAGTGTGGTCTTCAGAACCAGCAGAATCAGCATCAGCGAGGATGTCAGACATGATGACTCTTGGGCCCCATCCCAGAGCACCACAATCTGAAGCTGCATTTTTAACATGATCTCTAGATCATTTATATCATAATAAAGTTTGAAAAGTTTTTAAATCCCCTCATATAATTCAGAAAAGTGCTTTGAATTAAATGAGGAAGATGGACAATCTTTTAGCTCAGTGGCTCTCAGACTTTATTTTGCATAAGATAAACTAGAGTAACTTCAATGTAGGTTCTTGAGCATCACACCAAACATTCCATTTCAGGAGGCCTGGAGCAGACACCGGATGGAATTATATTAACAAGGTGTGCAATGGCCTGATGCAGGTGGTCTTTGAATAACTTTGCTTTAGCTCCTTCTTAGTCGAGTATTTATCAATAGTTTCATCAGTTTTCATAGAATGAATACCTGGGACACATTTATAATGCAATTGTCAGGACTAAAACAGACTTCTAAGATTCAGGGATGGATGTCTGAAACAATCAGATTAATAAAACATGGTATGTAAAATATCCTGAATAAATCCCCTGGCACGGCAGCACTGTGCTCTTCAAAAAAGTTCAGGCAGCCTCTCTTTCCTCAATTCTTTCTTATCTCATAGACATGGCCAATGATAAATGGATTTAACTTTCACAGCATGAATTCTGTATTAAAATGATTGGTTATGGGCTATCTAAACCCTGTTGAAAATAATTTAAGCAAATGGGAATGTATTGGCTTGTATTCCTAAAGAATCAAGAAACATTTTGTTTCAGCTAAGGCTGGATCCAGCAGTTCAAAAAGATGTTCAGGCTTATCTCCTAACGATTCTCCCTCAGCTCTGCGAATCTATGTTGATTTCCTTTCTCTTCTGCAGAAAGGTGTCTTCTGCTAAGTGGAAAGAGGGCTATAGACAAACACCAGTTCACAGTGTCCAGTCTTCTTCAGCACCAAACCAAAACACAAATCCTAGAGAATGGTTCTGATTCTTGGATCACATGCCCATTTCTGCGCTTACCATAAGAAATAGGTATGGCCTATGTCCACCACTAGTGGCCAGTATAGTGCTTGAAAGCCCCAACTAGAGTTACCCATTTTCAGAGTTGAAGGAATTACTAGACAGAAAATTAATAGATTTGATCAAAACTTGAAATAGCATCAGTGGTTTGGAAACAACCTAAGTTATACTGGTAGGGGAATCCCACAAAGGTGATACATACATACCTGGGATGAAACATTCTGCAGACGTGAGAAGTAATGGATATAAAGATGACATGGTAAATATTTTTAAGTTTGATATAAAAAATGAGAAAAGTACATCTTGAAATTGTGTTTCACTATGGTGTTGCCGTGATAGCAAGGTGCATGCGTATCACTGAAGGGAGGCCATGGGGCACGGGGAACAGAAGCCATCCCAGTGGGAGGCGGTGAGTGAGGTTCAAGGCACACGTTTGTTTTCTTTCTTCCTTATGTCATCATCCTCCCTTCCCCCCTTTACTTATTTATTTTCCTTTATTGGTTTTAGAGAGCATGGAGGGGAGAGGGAGAGAGAGATAGAAACATCGATGAGAGAGAACATGGATTGGCTGCCTCCTGCATGCCCCCCACTGGGGATCAGGCCCACAACCTGGGCATGTGCCCTGGCCGGGAATCGAACCAGTGACCTCTTGGTGCATGGGTCGACGCTCAACCACTGAGCCACACTGGCCGGGCCCCCCATTTACTTTAAATGTCATATTCTGTATTTATTGATCCCTAAAATAAAACACCATCATTTTATAATTTTCCTGAATAGTACTTCTAGGCCTTTTTTTTTAAACCTGAGACATTATTTGGTACTTCCTCTAGCGGACCTCTGAGCTTTTGGCCTGCCTGGCATCTGCTCCTCTTCCTGGTGATTACATCTCTCTTGTCCTCTCTGTGGGGCTCTTTCCTGCGGTGATTCTGTGAGGAGGGCTGGCCTAGCTCTGGTCCGGGAATGGGTATGTGACTCAGCCCCAGCCTGTTGGCGGATTGAACCCACTGGCTTCTATGTTCGGGTCAGGGGTTATCATGTGACTCAGGTTGGTGAGGTGAGGTTCAGTTCCAGGAGTTTTGTTGGAATAATTGGAAAAGAGAATCTCCATTCTATCAGGGACTTTCTAGCTGGTAGAAGCATAAGTCAGAAGCAATCAGTCATCATTTTGCTTCATAATGAAGGTGGGAGAGGATAGTTTCGTTTTGCTCATTGAATCTTTAGATCCTAGTATGCCTGAAGTTGATGTACTTGTGGACTTTTTTGAAATGAAGGTTTGTAATTTGAGATAATGTCGACCAACTTGCAGTTTTAAGAAATACTCCAGAGTGATATGGATGACATTGACCCAGTTTCTACCAAAGATAACATCTTACAAAACTAGAGTAGACTAGCACAGGCAGGGTATTGACATTGATACAGTGAGGATATAGAGCGATCTCATCACACAGCTGCCCTGGTATTGTCCTATCATAGCCACACCCACCCCTCTCTCTCCCTTTCTTCCACCCACCCCTGACTCTGGCAACCACCTCTCTGTGCTCCATTTATCGAATTTTGTCATTTAAAAATACTATATAAATGGAATCATAGAGTATGTAACCTTTCATGCTGAGTGAAAAGAAATGGGCTCTTTTCACTCCGCATAATTTTATGAAAATTCATCTACTTTGTTGTGTATATTTATAGCTTGTTCCTTTTTATTGTTGAATAGTGTTCCATTGTTGGATGCATCATCGTTTGTTTAACTGGTTTCCCATTAAAGAACATCTGGATTGTCTCCAGGTGTTTGGCTATTACAGATAGAGCTGCTGGAAAAAAATAAGTATATGCTTTTCTGTGTGTGAACATAAGTTTTTATTTCTCTGGGATAAATGCCAAGAGTTCAGTTTTTGGATGGTATAGTACTTGCACATTTGTTTTGTTAAAAAAAAAAAAAGCCAAACTGTTTTCCAGAGTACCTGTTTCACTGTACACTCCTATTAGCACATGGACTTTTAAATTTTCCTTAAGCAAATTGAAGCAGTATTTCTTTACTTGCCTTCCCCCCATAGTTCATCATTGAATCATCATTGAACATAGTTATCCTTGTATCAGTCAGCTCTTGCCACAATAATGCTGCATAACAAACAAACCCTAGACTCAGTGGCATATAACAATAAGCATTACTTTCATGGACCTGCATGCTGACTATAAATGGTCTGGTCTAGGCTGGATGCAGCTGGGTAGGTTGAGGGACTGGCTGCTCCCTGTGGATTGGGCTCAGACTTGCTCCATGTGTTCTTTCTGGGGATTGATCTTAGGGTCATTTACTACTGATCAAAAGATTTCCTTAAGTCCTGTGGTGCCTCTGCCGTTACACAGCCCAGCTACACACGCCAGACTTCTGCTTCAATCACATCTGCTTATATCCCATGAACTAAGCAAGTCACATAGCCGAGTCCGAATTCAAGGGGCGGGCGCATGTATTCCCTCGCTTGTGGGAGGAACCTCAAGGAGCATGGTAAAGGGTAGAGGACCAAACAATAACCAAATTCCTTTTCCTACTAGCTACTCACCTCAAGGCATTTTTCTTGGTCTGCTATAACGTCTAGTGCTCACATGAACATTGCTTTTGGTTAACTGTACCTTCTAGGACTATATAAATTATAACAAGAATGTGTGCCCCTTGTTCTCACGCTATCTTTAATCCAACCAAAGATAATAATCACACTCCAAGGGTTCAGAAATCCTCATTATTTATAAGCATATCCTGCAATATAAGCTTTGTCTTTCTTACAGCTGTCCCCCCCCCCCCCCCCGCCCCATTACAAGGACTAAAACACGGGCGTGTCCAGGGGTTTGTGTTTCTATGACTGGCTTCTGGGATCTGGGAAGATGAGGGTGTGCAGCACAGTAGCAAGTGCTCTCAATTCGGGCTGCGATTTCTGAGGTCAAGTCCTAGTTATAGTGCTTGTTAGTGACTAACAGCTGTGTCCGCATGTGCAGAACAGAAATGATAACACTTACTTCACAGCATACAGGGGTTTTAAGGGTTTGGCAACCAGTTGAGTGCTTTACATTTGCTATTAGTACTAATTACTGACCTTTTAGAGAATACCTTCTTTTAGAAAGGTGGCTTTGCTGGGCTTGGTTTCGTGGTTCTCTTGATCTGTCTTCTGATTGCCACCACAGGGGAGATGAGGAAGGACCCACACTTGAGCAAAGGAATGATCTGAGTCCATGAATACACAGGCCTTTTCAATGCGTGTTCCTGAATAGTATAAGACAAACGGACTGAATTTCACAGGTATGGGTAGAATTACAGTGGCCTGTTCATCACCTCTGGTGCATTGTGGGTAGAATTACTGTGGCCTGTTCATCACCTCCAGTGCATCATGGGTAGAATTACTGTGGCCTGTTCATCACCTCCAGTGCATTATGGGTAGAATTACTGTGGCCTGTTCATCACCTCCGGTGCATCATGGGTAGAATTACTGTGGCCTGTTCATCACCTCCAGTGCATTATGGGTAGAATTACTGTGGCCTGTTCATCACCTCCGATGCATTTTGGCCCAAGTACCCATGTTGAGCTTGGAGATGGGGAGTCTGTGCGTGGACTTGCATGAGCGGTGGTTTCCCAGTTGGTGAGACAGTCCCTTCAGATCTGATGGTTTTGCAAAATATGGTTCAGTGTCCTTTATGGCAATGGGCAGTTTTGTGTCATGCTGGTAAATGGAGCTGCCTACCTTGGAGTAGGCTTTCTGCAAGCCATAAGCAGGAGCCTATTATGTCTCAGGAAACTGAGGTTCTAGTCTCAACGAGCCTCACCAGGCCACTGGTGGTCTTAGGGTTATTCAACCTCACAGTGTTTGTCTGTCTGCTGTAAAAGTGACAGGGTGAAGGTTCCTGGCTTGGGGGATGTCTTCCAGCTTTAATGCTCTGTGAATATGCACTGATTTCCCTGGAGCTGAGCAAATACGGTACATGTCCAGGGGATTGTTACAGCTGGTGGCTGGCTTTTCCACCGTGGGGTCTCAGAGTGTCAGTGACTCCATGTTCATGTTTCAGTGTTAGTAGATCATGAGGGCATACATTCAATCCCAGTGAATGAACATCAGGCTTAGGTTTGCTTGCAAATCCACTCTGATCTCTGAATCCTTCTCCAGCCTGACCCAGTTATTCCAACCTGTTCGGCTCATCGTCCAGCTTTGCTCATTTTGATTCACAACATTCTGTCTCCTTTGGTGTATCTAGGAAGTATCATTTTGCCTTATTATTCAGGATTACTTTTAAATTCTAATTTTATTCCCTAAGCCAATACTTAAAAAAATAGTGACGGACCAGGGTTTTGTTTGTTCTAATTTCCAACCTATTATGAACCTATACTTGTGAAGTCAAGCATTTGGATGCTGTGGCAGTTCCAGATTGCCAAAATTTTTCTAAATGCTTGCTCTCAGTGTTGCACATTTTCGGTTTGTGTGTATACACAGATCTGTTTCTGGATTCTCTAATTCTGTTCTGCTGGTCTGTTTGTCTACCCCTGTGCTAACACTGCACTGTCTTAATTACTATGGTTTTATAATGAGTTTTAAAGTCAGCTAAGAGGATCCCCTTCTTCTCTGAGCCAATTTTTTTTTCAGGAGTGATATGGCCATTCTTGGCCTCTTGCTCTTCGATGTGAATTGTCAAATCAGCATGTCAGGGTCCACAGAGAACTGTGTGGTATGGTTTTCAGTAGAATTTAATGTAATTCTCTTATCAATCTAGAGCAAGTTTTGATCTCTCCAAAATGTGTCTTTTTATCTATGTGCATAAATTATTTTACTAGTTATTTAAACTTTGAATAGTTTTATAATTTTTTTGGAAAACATATTCTTGTGTATATTTTATGTTTATTCCTAGGTTGTTTATATAAGTTTATTGCTCTTACAAATGATGTCTTTAGAAAAAGTTGTGATAAAATACACTTTTGACATTGTGTGGCTATTTTATAAATATGCAATTGATTTTGTTATATGAATTTCACATTCAGCAACCTTACCAAATTCACTTTTTAAATAATAGTTTCATAATTCTTTTTGTTTTCTATATAGTCATGATTTGCAAATACTAATCTGGTTCTTTTTAATCCTTATCTCTTTTATTTATTTTCTTATTGCAGATATATTAAGGGATTGTATTAGCTTCCTACAGGTGGCATAACAAATGACCACAATCTGACGTGGCTTAGAACAACAGAGTGTTATTTTTCTCATAGTCTGGAGGCTAGAAGCCCATGAGTATCGGTGGGGTCCCTCTGAAGGCTCTGGGAGGGTGCTTCCTTGTTTCTTCCCGTTTCTAGTGGCCCAGCAGTCCTTGACTGGTGGCAGCATAACTCCGATCTTTGCCTGTCTGCACGTGTCTTTCCCTACGTCTCTAAGTGTTCTCTCCTCTTCTTCTAAGGACACCAGGCATTGGAGTTAGAAAACGCTGTACAGTTTTTTTGCATGTCAAGCATACTTCAATGAAATGTTTTTTAAAAATATGTTTCTATTGATTTTTAGAGAAGGAGAGGGAGAGACAAAAATATCAGTCAGCTGCCTCCTGCACACCCCCTACTGGGGATGGAGCCCAAAACCTGGGTGTTCCCTGACCCAAAATCCAACTGGTGACCTCTTGGTACACGGGATGATGCTCACCAACTGAGCCACATCAGCCAGGGCTCAATAACAAAATTTTTAAAAAGATAATACTAATAAAAATAAATGATAGTGTTCCCTCTTTTTATTGTTTCATAATTCTTTTTGTTTTGAAGCATATATATATTGGAATTATCAGTCCAGACTTTCATTAAAACTTGTCTATAAATGTATCTGGGCCTACTATGTTTTTTTTTTCCCTTTTGGTGGTAATGCTTAAATATTTTTTTCAATGTTTGTAATAGATATAGAACTGTTGAGGTCATTCTTTCTTTCCTGTTTCAGTTTTGTTAAGTTAGATTTTTTTTTTTTAGAAACATGTCCATTTTGTGTTTTCAAATTAATTAGCATAGAATTGTTCAAAAGAATTGTTTCTTAGGATCCCTAGTGATCTCTGGTGCCTCTTTGGTGGTTCCTGAAACAGGTTTTTCTGTTATTTTACTTGTTAATTCTTCAGCCAGTTTACCTGGTTTTATCACTACTTTGTATGTTAGCTGACTCCGTAAGGATCTAGCTCATTTGTACTACTTCCATTTCTTTCTGATTTAGTTATTAATCATTTTTATCTTTGGATATTCCTGTGGCAATCTGTGTCATTTTAAATGATATAAATATTTTACGTTTTTCTTTCTCTCAAATTTTCATCAGTGCTCACCCTTTTGAGAGAAGTGATTGGAAATAAAGGCCCTTCCATTTGTTCTTCAAATTGTTACTTGCAGGTTAGTGGCCCTGTTGATAAACATAAATGCTTGCTCCTGAGACGGTCTCTGTTTCCCTGCCCCATGTCTCCTTTAAAAGGGGTCTAGGTACCCCTCTTACGCAGCAAACGTTCCCATTTATTCAGAAGCAGACTGTCATTTGAATCTCGTTTTGGCAACTCACTAGCTCTGTGATTTAAAGCAGCTCTCACCTCTGCAGTTTCCGTGTTTGTAAAGTAGGAGTGCAGTTCATCTCACAAGGTTATCGCAGGATTTGTAAGATTGGGTGACGCTTGTCAGTGTGCCTGTGACAGCCCTGGGTAGAGCAGGTGCGCAGGAGATGCTGTGTCCACAGCTCCGGACGCATTTCCTGCTCTCGTGGTGCACTCGCTCTTCTGTCTGAAGACAGCACGAATAACCGTGGGTCAGTTACCAAGAGTTTTCTCGTAACTCAGTGCGTCACCTAAGTTTACAAGAATAAGTGGGCAGAGGTCTTTCCTCTGCCTGTTTATATATAGTGTGAGGTAGAAGAAAAATTACTTCACAGTGGCATTGTGAGAATCCTAATCTCTATATTTTCCTTTAAGAATAATGGATTAGCCCGGCTGGTGTGGCTTAGTGGTTGAGCATTGACCCATTCACCAAGAGGTTGCTGGTTCGATTCCCGGTCAGGGCACATGCCTGGGTTGTGGGCCTAATCCCCAGTGAGGGGCATGCAGGAGGCGGCCAATCGATGTTCTCTCTCATCGATGTTTCTATCTCTCTCTCCCTCTCCCTTCCTCTCTCTCTAAAATCAATAAAGAAAAAAACTAAAAAAAAAAGAATAATGGTTTAGCCCTGGCCAGTGTGGCTAAGTGGTTAGAGCATCGGCCCACACACCAAAGGGTTGCAGGTTCGATTCCTCAGTCAAGGGCTGCAGTCAAGGGGCTTCCTCAGTCAATCCCTGGCCCTGGTCGGGGCATGTGCGGGAGGTAAGCAATCAATGTGTCTCTCTCACATCAATGTGTCTCTCTTTCTCTCCACCTCCCTCCCTCCCTTCCTTCCACTCTCTAAAAATCAATGGAAAAAATATCCTTGGGTGAGGATTAACGATGACAACAATAAAAAATAATGGTTTGTATAGAGTGGTGGTTAACAGGGGCTGGGGGTGGGGGAAGTGGGAAGACATTGGTTAAAGGGCATAAGCTTTCTGTCATAAGATGGATAAGTTGTGGGGATCTAACGTACAGCATTGTGATTATAGCCTGTAATGCTGCATTGTGTGCTTGAAACTTGCTGAGTAGATCTTAAATGGTCTCACCACAAAAGGAAGTGGTCGTTGTGTGAAATGATGGATGTACTAGCTAACACTATGGTGCTGATCACTTTGTAATATATGAGTGTATCAAATCAACACCTGTACATCTTAAACTTACATAGTGGTTGTGTCAATGATATCAGATAAAACAGGGGTAAAAGAATGGCAGTTTATAATCTCCTGCATGTCACGACAGACCCCTTTGAGAATCATGTCAAAATTATGAACACTCTCTCTCCCGAAATGCACATTTGCGCATTCTCTTACACAGAATTCTACATTTAATCTATCTTTTAAAAGCTAGCTATGAGTTGAGGGTTAAGAATTTCTGTTAGAAAATAACAGTTTTCTTTAAGTTTAGCTGAACTGTCATATATTTGGCAGCCCTGATGTTCCAATCCCATGCAGACCAATATATCCTGAGTTAGAATATGAGTCTGAAATGGACAGATAGATTTTTGACGTTGTTATTCCTTTTGCCATCAGTCATAACAACCCCGAAAGGAAACCAGAAATGGCTTATGTGCTTAAAAACAGAGAGTGAAAACATTTTTCAACTGTTGGATGGTCTAAGGAATGAGTCCCTTATGAAGTCCCAAAGAATCTTACACTGAATGAATTTAAAACTTTCACAATTATTTTCCTACTTTCTTTTCCTTTGCATTCCAAGTAATTGTGGGATGACTTTGTATTAAAGCAGCATCTCAGGCCAGAATATACTTAGTGTATCACTAATAAGAGCAGAATGACCTTTATCTTTATTTCAAAAACAAATAGCTCTTTGGCAGGCAAAAAAAAAAAAAAAAAAAAAAAAATCCATGCACACAGCAAAGAAAGGGGAGAGAGAGAATAATAACACCAATTTTGACCTAATGCTCAGAAGTAGAAAAATGTCAGGCTCCAAAATGTTCTCAAATAGGTAAAACAATGGGATCCATGTAGGAAGGTAAAACTCAGAAGAAATAAGTTTGAAAAGTGTGAACGCTTACATTTTGAAAAATCAATAATGAATACATATGAATGAGGTGTTTCATGCAAAAGTCTTTAGCAAGTACCTGGTACATAGTTATAGAGCAGCCACGATTCTTATGAATTTCTACTCTTTTTCTTAAGAATTGGAGTATTTACAAAGCAATGGGCTCCAGCTTCTTTTGCTGCTTCTCAAAATATATTTTGCAAAATAAATTAATACTGGAAATAATTTTGCTTGAGGGAGATGGTTAATCCTGTCAAGTGAACTATTTGTTCCCTAGGATTTTCTAGAACCATCTGCATATAAACAATTATTTGCCAGCTTGAAAGATCACATACATGGGGTAGTTTTGATATAAACACAAATCATAGGCTTCTTTTGTCTTCCAGCTGGCTGGGGATACAATCAAAGCTCAGAGAATACCCAAAGGCAGAATTGCACTTACTAGTGGAAGTCCAAAATGTCGGAGCAAGAAGCTGAACTAGAGGTGTTATAAAGAATAGGAAATCGTGTCCTAAACAGAAATAATCTCTAATTTACAAATATCCTTCCTAGACTCTAGGGAATTTGGAAGATAACAAACAAACAAACAAACAAACAAAAACCCAACAACAACACCCATTCATGAAGGACTTAGATAAATGGTGGGTAAACAATCTCACAATAACCGCCAAGTTCATCCCCAGCCACTGGATCTTTCTGTTGTGCTAATTGATGTGCTATATATAGACTGTTAGACATTTGTGTTCTTAATTTAAGCAAGTCCCTGAAGACTTTTATTCCAGTACTCTCTTAAGAGAATCAAGAGATCAAAAGGCATTATTGTGTTGTGAATAAGGGGAACTCTGGTATCCAAACTAGACCTGAACCCTTGAACATTCATTTGCTAGCTGGATGAATATAGGGCTGGACTTATCTCCAAGTCTGTTTCCTCACCTGTCAATGGAGTTTATAAGAGCCCTGACCATAGAGGGGGACTGCAAGCTTTAAATGAAGCTCTATGCCCTGGCTGGTTTGCTCAGTGGTTAGAGCGTTGGCCTGTGGACCAGAGAGAGTCCCATGTTCGGTTCCGCTAAGGGCACATACCTCAGTTGCAGTTTGTCCCCGGCCCCAGTTGGGGTCGTGTGGATGGCAACCGGTCAATGTGTCTCTCTCACATCAATATTTCTCTCTCTCTCTTCCCCCCTCTCTCCCTCCCGCTCTATCTGAAGATAAATGCAAATAAATAAATAAATGAGGCTCTATATGTTTAAAGCACTTAGCACAGTAGGAGTACACGGAGAGTACTTGATATTAGATGCCATCGTTTTTGACATTGCTGTTGATCATTTGACCCTAAGGCATCCTCAGACCTCACGGAAATTAGTTGAGAAACACCAAATTGAGGGAAGAAAAATGCCGTAATAATATGTTTATTTTTAGATGCCTAAACAAGGAAACAGGAGCACTGAGTAAAGGAAGTTACACAGAGAAGAAGGGAGATGCTCAGTCCAGCAGGATGAAGTGAGAAGTGTCGCCATCATGTTTTGAGGTAGGCGGGACAAGGCCAGGAATGCCCCCACTTCTCAGGAGGGAGCCCCGAGGAGGCATTTCCAGGGGGCAGTGTCAGCATGGATGGCCCAAGGCCATTCGCCGTCCATGAGTTTTCATCAGAACTGTTTGAAGGAGTCATACTGTACAATTCGGGTAGCTGTGATAAACACATTTAATGTCTTCATCAAGATGTATACAGTGATATTTTCCCAAAGATCACTATCTGTCATCTTAAGGGGAAAAACTAGGAATATATTGGAAAATATAAATGATTCACTAATTCTCAAAGGTTAGTTGAGATAAATAGTTATATGGGCCATTTATCAGCCATTTAATACTCAGTGGCTTATTATAGCCACATTTACCATGTTATATGTTTAAAATTTTCCCATATGAGTGATTTTTCTTAGCAGTTACACAGAGGGGGTGCTAATAGCGAACTGACATGAGACATCTCTGCATCTTAATATGTGAATTCTATTAATTTATGCACAGTGATCTTCTATGCTGTTTCACAGATCAGTATGCCTGCTAGACCCAGAACCCAGTAGAAAGTAGCCGAAACTTTAAAGAATGGTGTTTTAGAAAAGTGAGGAATTAATGAGATAGAAATCATAGGTGGTAGCACTGGGTCATAATAGTCACTTTTACCTTCCATATATCACAAGCTTTACCCAAAATCAATTGTAAATTGAAACAGACAGTAATTCAATGAGTACTTATTGAACATCTACTATGTCCTGGAGAAACAGTGTACAGTGAAACATTATCCTGTGTTCAAGCAGCCCCTAGTCTAGTAAGGATGACAAGCTTGTAATCAGAAATTGCAGAACACTATGGTATGTAGAGTGGTAAAGATGGGCACAGAATATATCTGAAGTAGAGGCACCTAACTTGTTGGGAAGGAGTCAAAGGAAGTTTCATGGAGGAGGAGAAACCCAAAAATGTTATTCACTACACATTGCAAGGCTTACTTGCTGTTTACAGGTACATCCATGATGATGCATCTCTAACCATGGCACACAAGTTTTAAATAATTTAGCCCAACTGGTGTGGCTCAGTGAATTAAGCATCAACCCATGGACTGAAAAAGGTCCCAGTTCAATTCACAGTTGGGGCACATGCCCAGGTTATAGGCTTGGTCCCCAGAAGGGGGCATGCAGGAGGCAGCCAGACGATGTTTCTCTCTCTCATGAATGTTTCTCTTTCTCCCTCTCTCTCTCTAAAAATTAATAAAAATATATTTTAAATAATTTAAATATCATGCATTAAATTATGTGAACTAAGTCTTCAAGGACCCTGAGTATAATTGAGCCAGGTAAAAGCATGGTGGAATACACGGGTGTTCCATGCTAAGGAGAGGAGTTGAGTAAAGGATTGGAGCTCAGATATAGCAAAATGATTGTAAAGAATCATAAACAACTCGTTGTCACTGGAGTTGAAAGTGTTGGATACAGAAGATGAGGTCGCTGACATAGTCAGGGCAAAATGATGGGGGTCCTTGTGAGCCATTGCTCCTACAGTTCCTTCCTGCATGTGTCAGGCTTGTCCACAGGAATTGTGTTAGTTCATGGAATGAAAGCAAGGAGTGAGAAATGCCAAGTGTGAGAGGAAGACTGAGAGCCATTCTATGATCCTGCCAGCATTATTTTATACTTGCATCGTAACAGAAGGCAACCCATAGCCAACCTATAAATGAATGAGAAAGAAAGGTTTGATGTAATATGCCACTGGGATTAGTGGGTCATTGGTTAATACAGCGAAACTTTGGTCCAAGATGACTGTAACAGTTGCATTAGACTATATTTGGTGGGATATCTATTTATTGAGGTATAGCATAAATAGAAATGTAGAGAATTCACAACAGTACAGACTGAGAAATTAAAATACAGGAAGCATATCTATGTAATATCCATCCTAATTCAAAAATGGACCATTACCAGCTGTCCAGAAATTCTACATATGCTCTCTTCATTAACCTCTTCTTCCCTAAGGATAATCACTATCCTGATTTTTAATGTCATAGATTCATTTCAACTTTTTATAAATGTAAAAATATACCTTTTGTAAGTGTATATATACTCTACTGTTTTTGGATTCTTGCCCCCAATGTTATGTTTGTGAGATTCATTCCTATTGCATGTGGCTACTTGTTATATGCTTTCCCATTTTATGAATCCATCACAGTTTATTGACTTTACTGTTGATTGTTTCTAGTAGATTCTGCAAAGTGGTTTTCCAAAGTGATTGCGCTAATTCATTCTCCCACTAGCAATGTTTAAAGTTTCAGTTGTTTCATATCCTTGCCAGTATTTGGCATTGGATGTTCATTTTATTTTAGCCATTCTGGTGAGTGTGCACTAGTATCTCTTTATTGTTTTCATTTTCATTTCCCTGATGGCTAATAAGGTTAAGAATCTTTTTACATATTTATTTGCTATTTGGATATCTACTTTTGTGAAGCATCTATTCAAGTATCTTCATTATTTTATTGGATTTGATCTTTAACTTATTGCTTATAAGAATCTTGTACATATTCTGGACATAAGTCTTTCATCAATCATATGTATCACAAATATCTTTTCCTATACTTTGACTTGTCATTTTTACTATCTTAAAGGTATTTTTGATAGACATAAGTTCTCAATTTTAATGTGATACAGTTTATCTATCTTTTTTCTCCATGATCATTGTTTTCTGTGCCTTGTGTAAGTAAGCTTTGTAAACTTCATCAAGAAAATATTATATACTGCAATTCAACTTGAATTCGTTTTTGAATGTGGAGAATACTTCATTTTTGTTTCCATAGGAATATCCAACTGGACCAGTCATATTTATCCAAAGGGCCATCCTTTCTTCACATCTCTGTCACACTGCTATTTTTGTGATAAATTAAATGTACAGAGATTAGTGTCTGGATTCTGACCCATTAGTCTATTGGTCTATTTGTCAGAACCTGTACCAATTCTATAGTATCTTAATTACTGAAATTTTAAAATTCTATTATCAGTTAAATCCTCCAACTTGACTCTTAAAAATTGTTTTAAAACATTTGACCTTTGGCATATTCATATAATAGAATTTGCATACACCACTCATTTTGCATACATAATTCAAATTTACCAAAATTTGATAATAATTGCATTGTAACTACATATCAGTTTGAGGAGAATTGACATAATAACAATACTGAATTTTTCAATCAACAAACATGGTATAGCATATCCCTCCATTTAATTAGGTCTTCAATTTCTCTTAATAATATTTTATTATTTAAAATTTTTTTTTCTTATTGATTTTAGAGAGAGAGGAAAGGAGAGGGAGAGAGAAATAGAAACATCAATGAGAGAGAACATTGATTGGCCGCCTCCTGCATGCCCCCCACTGGGGATCGGGCCCACAACCAGGGCATGTGCCCTGACCAGGAATCAAACCAGCAACCTCTTCGTGCATGGGTCTATGCTCAATCACTGAACCACACCAGCCAGGCCTATTTTTGGTCTTATTTGATTAGCATTTTTTTCCATATAGAGGCTGATTTTTTTTTTTTTTTCTTATTCATTCTTAGTTATTTGATGAATGGCTTTTTGGTGCTACTGAATTTTTTAACTTTATTTTGTTACTGATATATACAAATACACTTGTGATATACATATATATTCTTTCACTCGACATTATGTTTCTTTGAATGTAGGTCCATCTATCTATCTATTTACCTATCTAGGTGTATTTATGTGTATGTAGATAAATATATATTCAATTACTAATAAATAAATTATTTGTAGAGTCCTTTAAAATTTCTAGGTTCACAAGTCTATCACCTGAAAATAATGACTTTTTTAACCATTTAAAAATTTTTAGTTGAGCCCTGGCCTGTTTGGCTCAGTGGTTAGAGGGCTGGCCTGCAGACCAGAGAATCCCAGGCTTGGTTCCTGCTAAGGGCACGTGCCTTGGTTGCAGTTTGTCCCTGGTCCTGGTTGGGGTGGTGTGGGTGGCAACCACTCGATGTGTCCGTCTCACATCGATGTTTCTCTCTCTCTCTCTCTTCTCCCCTCTCTCCCTCCCACTCTATCTGAAGATAAATGCAAAAATGTCCTCGGGTGAGGATTAAAAAAATTTTTTTTTAGTTGAAAAACACAGAAACGTTGCAATAATAAGCATTCAAAAAACACTCATGATACTCTTTTATGGATTCATTTCTCTCTCTTTTTTGACATATAACTGACAAACAATATTCTAGTGATTGAATATTTATATATTATAAAATAACCCCCATGATAAGTCTAGTTACTGTCACCATAAAAAGTTATTACAATATTATTAACTATTCTCCCTATGTGGTACATTACATGTCCATAACTTTTTAATTTTGTAACTGAAAGTGTGTACCTCTTAATCTCCTCTACCTATTTCACCTGACCCCCAACTTCTTCCCTCCGTGGTAACCTCCAGTTTATTTTCTGTATTTATGAGTCTATTTCTGTTTTGTTTAGTTTGTTTTGTTTTGTTTAGATTCCACAGTAAGCTAAATAATATGGTTTTTGTCTTTCTCTGTTTGACTTAGCATAATTCCCCATAGGTCCATCCATGTTGTCATAAATGGCAACATTTCATTCTTTTTTATGACTGAGTAATATTCCGATGCATACAGGGGTTAGCAAAAGTTGGCTTATAGTTATAATACAAATAAATCATACAATAATTAATAAAGAGTAATACAAGAATAAACTCTGTGTGGTGTACTCACAACTGTAAACCTACTTTTGCTCCACCTTGTATATTCCACATTTCCTTTATCTATAGCGGGACACTTCGATTGCTTCCATATCTTGGTTATTGTAAATAATGCTGCAGTGAAAATGGTATGCATATATCTCTTTGAATTTGTGTTTTTTTTTTTTTTCCTTTGGATAAATAACAAGAAGTGGAATTTCAGGGTCATATGGTAGTTCTATTTTTAATTTTTGAGGCACTTCCATACTGTTTTCCATAGTAACTGCACCATTTTACATTCCCACCAGCAGTGTGTAGCAACAATTGTTATTTTTTTGTCTTCTTTATAATAGCCAGTCTGACAGGTGTGAGATGATATTTCATTGTGTTTTTAATTTTCTTTTCCCTGATGATTAATGATGTTGAGAATAGTTTATTTTATTTGCTTGATCATTTTCTCTATTTCCCTTCTTTAGGTATATGCATATAATATTTCTTTCAGGTCAAATTGAGAATAAGTTGCATACATCATGGAAATTTACCCCTTAATACTTTAGTGGGTATTTCCTAAGAATAGGGATCATTAGCTTATATCACCATAATATAATCATCAACATTAATGTAACACTGATAGAATATTTTAATGTACCAAATGATTCCAATTTTGTAAACTGACCCACTGACTTTGTTTATAGCATTTTTTTCTTCTAGCACAAGATGCAATCTAATATCAGAAATGCATTAGGTTTCCAAGTCTCTGTAGTCTACTATGGAACATTCTCATAGTATTTGTCTTTTATGACATTGACATTTTTGAAGACCTAGAATCTCTACTTTTTTTAACGGAATGTTTCTCATTTTAGATATTCTGATGTTTTCTCATGATTAGACCCAGGCTACTCAAGAGAAATTGTGTCTTCGCCATATCACATCTGGAAGTGGTGTTTATCTGCCTCTCGCTGGTGATGCTAATTCTGATCACCTTTTGAGGAATCCAATTTCTCCAATGGAGAGTTACTACTTTTCCCTTCAACCACTAAGGATTCTTTGGGGAGACACTCTAATGCGATTCAAATATTCTCTTCTGTGTCAAAACTTTTCCCTAGTTTTAACATTCATCAAGACTCTTGCTTAAAACAGGATTTTCAATGAAAGCGGCAAAATGCTAATTTGTTAATTCCAACATTATTTCTATCATTACCAGTTGGTTCTCAGCATTCTAATGTATAAAAGAGCCCTCCTTTCTCCTCCATTTATTTTTGTATGTATCTATCTGGGTGTCATTGGTTCTCAGCATTCTAATGTATAAAAGAGCCCTCCTTTCTCCTCCATTTATTTTTGTATGTATCTATCTGGGTGTCATTGGTTCTCAGCATTCTAATGTATAAAAGAGCCCTCCTTTCTCCTCCATTTATTTTTATATGTATCTATCTGGGTGTCATCACTATGGATTTAAAGATTCCCAATCTTTCTTTGGTTTATAATTTATTAATATATTTATTTACTCTGGTGCTCAAATGTTCCCAGATTAGACCAGTGGGATTACCTTCAACCTGCATTTTGTCTAGGCTTCTCAGTGTAGCTCTCTGCATAGCTCTCTACATCCACAACCTCTCAGTGACTAGCAAGAACGGGACTATTGGATGTGTTTTCTTCTCTACTTGCAGGTAATTGTGATTATAATTAAGATCTATGTTTTCTAATAAATTGAAGGCAAAGTTTACATGTGTTTTGTGGTCTTCTTGATTTTGGTAGGGTATAGGAGAGTTTTCAAATTCTATGTTTCTTCAAATGTATAAGTCCAATATTTAAAAATTTTTCAATAATGACCATTTATTTCTCCAGTTTTTAATCCATTCATTTTATTTCTGTACTATATATTAAATAACAATGTTAAAAATGGTGATATCAAATATCCTCATCTCATTTCCAATCTTAAAATGAAAGATGCAAAATATTTCTTCATTAATCATAAAGTTTCTTATTGGCCCTGGCCGGTTTGGCTCAGCGGTTAGAGCGTCGGCCTGCGGTCCAGAGAGACCCGGGTTCGGTTCCCGCTAGGGGCATGTGCTTGGGTTGCAGTTTGTCCCCGGCCCTGGTTGGTCGTGCGGGTGGCGGCCACTCGATGTGTCCCTTTCGCGTCGATGTTTCTCTCTCTCTCTCTCTCCCTCTCTCTCCCTCCCACTCTATCTGAACAAAGAATGAAAGGGTGTCCTCGGGTGAGGATTAATAAATAAATAAATAAATAAATAAATAAAGTTTCTTATTGGCTTTTGGTAAATAACCTTAATTAGGTCAATGGAGTATCCAATCCAATGAAGCAGCAATTTGTGCTCTCAAGTTTTCTTTCTGGCGAAGTTATTATTTTTAATTTCCTAACTTATTCTCTTTTCCAGATATAATTCTATCTAGATTGTCTATTTTTTTCTTGTATTAATTATTTATTTATTTATTTATTTATTTATTTATTTATTTTTAAAATCTTCACCCTAGGGGACATTTTTGTTGATTTTAGAGAGTAGAGTAGGGAGAGAGAGAGTGAGAGAGAGAAGCATCAGTTGTTTGGAGTACATGTCCTAACCAGGGATCGAACCCGCAACCCAGGTATGTGCCCTGACTGGGAATTAAACCTGCAACCTTTCGGTTTACAGGATGACACTCCAACCCACCAGGGCCAATTTTATTTTTCAATTGAATTTATTGGGGTGACATTAGTTTATAAAATTATGTATGTTTCAGGTGTACAGTTCTACAATATTTCCTCTGTATATTGTATTGTGTGTTCACCACCCAAATCCAGTCTCCTTCCATCACCATTTATCCCCCCTTTACCCTCTTCTACCTCCCATACCCCTCTTTCCTTCTGATAATCACCATACTGTTGTGTCAATGAGTTTGTTGTTGTTTTTACTTAATGCCTTCACCCTTTTCACCCAGCCCCCCAATCCCCCTCCCCTTTGACATCTGTCAATCTGTTCTCTGTATCTATGAGACTGTTTCTATTTTGTTTGTTAGTTTATTTTGTTCACTAGATTCCACACATAAATGAAATCATATGGTATTTATCTTTCTCTGACTGGCTTATTTCATTTAGTTTAATGCTCTCCAAGTTCATCTATGCTGTCACAAAGCGTAAGCTTTCCTTCTTTGTTATGGTCAAGTAATATTCCATTGTGTCGATGTACCACAGCTTTTTATCCACTCATGGACATCTGGGCTGCTTCCAAAATGGAGTTACCTCAAAAATTAAAAAACTGTTTTGTGTCAATTTTAGATTTTACATTTTTTAAAATTTTCTCTTTTAATCTAGATGTTCAAATTTATTCTAAATGCATAATTATTCAAAATCATTTCTAATTATCTTTGTAATATTGATAGGATCATTAGTTATAGCTCTCTTCTAATGTATGATATTGGTGCTTTGTGATTTTATCTTTTTTTCTTGATCAATCTTTCCATGGTTTACAGATATTACAAATCTTTAAAAAAACCAAGTTTTAACTTTGTTAATACTTCCATACTGTACTTTCATTTTGCATTTTATTAATTATTCCTCTTAAACACATTTTTACCTACATTCTAATTTCTTGGGTTTTAGTTGCTATTTCTTTGATATTTCTTGAAATAAATACTCAGCTCCCAAATCTTCAGTCTTCCCTCTTTTTAAATATATGCACTTACACTTATAAATATCCCTTGGACCATGACTTTAGTTGAATTCCACAACTTCTGGAAAGTCATATTTTTGTCATTCCATTAAAAATGTTTTTTAATTTTCATTGTTATTTCTCATGTAAGCCATAAGTTTAGATGTGATTAATTTCCATATGTGGGGATATTCTAGTTACCTTTTTATCATTGATTTTTAGTTCTGTTCCATGGTAGCTAGTAACCTTTCTCTGTGACTTCAATTGTTTAAATTTGTTGTGCCCGGCCAGTGTGGCTCAGTGGTTGAGCATCGACCCATGCACCAAGAGGTCACCAGGTCGATTCCCGGTCAGGGCACATGCCCAGGTTGTGGGCCCAATCCCCAGTGAGGGGCATGCAAGAGGTGGCCAATCGATGTTCTCTCTCATCGATGTTTCTATCTCTCTCTCCCTCTCCCTTCTTCTATCTACAAAATCAATAAAGAAAAAAAAAATTTTTAATTTGTTGTAATTTTCTTTTTGGTATAATGTACTATTAATTTTGGTAAATATTTCCTGTTTTCTTGAAAAAAATTGTGTTCTGTAGTTGTTCATTGCAGTCTTTGTATATATCAATTAGTTTACTTTTATTGTGTTGTTCAAATCTATATTCTCACATTTTTTCTTTATATTCTATCAGTAACTTAGAGAATTATATTAAAATATCCTTCTATGATTATATATTTGCTTATATTTCCATTTAGTACCATTAATTTCTTTTTCATATTCTGAGGTTATGTTATTACTACAAAAAGATTGACCTTCCTAGTGATTGGATCTTTTATATTTATACATTCTCCCATATTTGCTTTAATAATTTTTTCTTGTCTTAAAGTCTAATTTCTCTATGAACTTAAGTTCATCAGCCTTCTTTTTGTTAGTATCTTAAAAAATACCATAGACTGGGCAGTTTGAACAACACAACTTTATTTTCTCACCGTCCTGAAGACTGGAAATCCAAGATCAAGGTGCCAGCAGGGTTGGTGGCTGGTGTCTCTTCTTTTGTTGTAGATAACCGCTTTCTCACTGTATTTTTTATGTGTATATTTATCTTTATTGTTGAAAGTATTAAAGATGTCCCTCCTTCTTCCCCCATTGACACCTCACTATATTCTTACATGCGTTTCCTTAGTGTATGCAAATGGAAAAAAGAAAAGAAAGAGATCTTTTATAACGCCACCAAACTATCAGATTAGTATCCTACCTTTAACCTTAATTACCTCTGAAAGCTCTATTTTCAAATAGAATCACATTGGGGTTGATTTTCGATGTATGAATTTTGTGGAGACACATTTAATCCATAAATTTAGTTTTGTGTAATGTCATTTTCATACTTTTATTTTCAAGCTTTCTACATCCTTGTGTTTATCATATGTGTATTTTCAAAGCATAGAGTTTACCTTAATTTTTCAAATCAATGTTATTATTCAGTCTGGCAATATTTGTGATTTAACTAAAGTATTTAATGTATTTATATTTAATTTAAATATGTACACATTTAAAGTAAACCTATAACTTTACTACTCATTCATTTTTAGTGTTTACCACTATTCTGTATTCCTTTATCTTTGTTTTATATCATTCAAGGAAGATTTTATTACTTTACCTATTTCCCTCACAAGTGTATTATATGTGTTTTGCTATTCTTTTAGTGGTAACTCCAGAGAATAGAACATGTATACTTGTCTCATTAAAGTATGTAAATTGGTATGTTTACCATTTCCTGGAAAATGTAAGGGCCTTATAATACTTGAAAGTCACTTAACTCCCTCTTACTTTTTGTGGTGTTATTCATTTTAATTTTGTATGTACATTAAGGTCTACATGTTATGGCGTTTTTAAAATGTATTTTTCAATCGCAGTTGACATACAATATTATAATAGTTTCAAGTGTACCACGTAGAGATTAAACATTTGTATGCATTACAAAGTGATCCACTCAGTCTAGTACCCACCTGACACCATACGTATTTATTACAGTGTTATTGACTATATTGCCTATGCTGTAATTTATATCCCCATAACTATATTTATAACTGGCAATTTGTACTTCTTAAACCCTTTCACTTTTTTCACCCATCCTCCCCAAACCCCTCTTACCTTGTGACCATCAATTTGTTCTTTGTATCTATAAGATTTTTCTGTTTTGTGTGTTAGTTTATTTTGATTTATAGATTCCACATATAAGTGAAATCATATGGCAGTTGTCTTTCTCTGACGTTTCACTTAGCGTAATACCTTCTATGTCTATCATGTTGCTGCAAATGGCAAGAAGTCATTCTTTTTTATGGAGGAGTAATATTCCATTGTATGTATGTACTACCTCCTCTGTTTCCATTTATCTGCTGATGGACACAGGTTCTATGTCATAGCTTTGTAAATAATGCTGCAGTGAACATAGGGGTGCATATATCTGTTCAAATTAGTGTTTTAGATTTCTTAGGATAAATACCCAGAAGTGGCATTGCTGGGTCATACGGTAGTTCTATTTTTAGTTTTTTGAGGAACTTTTATACTATTATAGTAGTTTTATACAGTCAGTCTTCATTGAACTCTGTCCACATATTTCTGTTTTTGCATGCCTCCTCATTAGAGCTTCGTTGAGTATTTCTCTTGGTTTGGGTTTGCTAGCAGGAAATTCTCTCTTTTATAATTGTCTAAACATATCTTTATTTTATTTTTGATGGATGTTTTTGTGGGATATGAAGTTCTAGTTTGGCATTTATTTTCTTTCACCATTTTGAACATATTTCCTTGTCTTCTGACTTCTATTTCTGTTGAGAATTCAACTATCTTGTTGCTTCTTTGAAGATTGTCAGGGGTTGAGTTCTTAGCATTTGTCTCTTTGTCTTCAGCATTTTTATTCTGAGGTATACTTTTTTCTACATATTTTTCTAGCTTGGCGATTGTAATGATTCTTGAATCTGTGGCTTGATGTCTTTCTTCCATTTTGAAAATTTTTTGGTCAATATCTCTTCAAAAATTGTTTCTGCAACATTCTTTCTCGTCATTCTTTCTGGAAATTCTAATAATTTATATATTACACCATTTTACTGAATCCCATATGTCTTTTATTATTTTTTCACCTTTTAAAAATGTCTCTATATTTCCATTTTAGTATATTCTACTGACCAATTTCCCATTGTACAAATTCTTTAGCTTTATTATCTTTATGTAATTGTAGTTATTGTATTTTTCACTTTTATGATTTCCCTTGGATTCTTTTTAATAGATTCCAATGGTTGTGATCATCTCTTCTTTAAAATCCATGTCTGATAGTTCCAGTAACTGAATCACTAGTGAGTATTTTATTTTATTTTATTTTATTTTATTTTAAACCATCTGTTGTTCTATTCTATTGTTTTTTGGAAATTTAGTCTTGACTCCTGGTAAGTTGAATGATATTACTTTTTAAAAATTGTATTGAATGTCAAATATTGTGTGTGAAGAAATGTAGAGATAATTCAATGGTCTGGTGCTGTTATCTTCTTTCAGATAAGATTTAATTTTGCTTCTAACACTATGCTGGGCTGGGGACATACCACCTAAATATAATTTGGTGTTGAGCTGACTTCAACTGGGTGTTCGTCTTTGCGAGTGTTAGTCTGTTTCTGCTCAGCCCTTACTTCATTGGTGTAACCCTCCTGACTTCCCAACCAAAAGTTTGAGATCTTTACCTTGGTTCCTTGTTACTGGTGGCCCCGAAACTACAGTTTTTGTTCCCCAAACCCTTGAGATTACCTAGTGTTCAGCTTCAGGCTCTCAGCGGCTGCTTTATGCCCATTATCAATATCTGGTATCTTAATGCCCCTAATGGTATCTGCTATGTCCAATATTGGCTCGTAGACAAACCAGTTCAGTGGGCAATTGCTATGAGACCAAATCCTGTCCCCGATGTCAGCATCACCCCCATCCTTCCCTCTGTGCAGATCTTCACCTGAATGCCCACTGCCTTGGTTTCTCCTCAATACCTTCAAATATGTTATTTAAAAATATATTTTATCCAGAATTCCTGCTCGTTTTCAGTGGGAAAATGGGTCCTCTTCAAGCTGGTCTGCTAAAAATGGAACAACTGTATACTAGATTCTTCTGGAGGATTTTAAACTCATTGATTTATGTGATGTTATCAGATGATCATTTGAGAAAAGATTATTAGGCTGGCTAAAATTGGAGTATGAGTGGAAACTCGAGATAAAAGAGAACCTTCACAGAATGTCACATTGCATTTAAATTCATCAGAAGCGTTTTTCATTAAAATAAGTAATTAAAATACTTTATATAATGAAATCTCCCTGTGTAATTAAGCATGTTAGTTTTAGGAATCTTGAGAATTTAGATTTTCATTAAGTAAGGCACACCCATTATTTTTCTGTCCATTCTTGGTACCATTTGAGATTTTTAGAAATCTTTTAAAATAAGCCGAGAGCTTGATGTTTAAAAAAAAAGAAAAAAAGAAAATCACACAGGCCTGTGAAGATTTTTGCAAACCACATGACTTTCCTTTTTTAAACCAAGTGTTCCAGGAAATATCCATTTTTGAAAGATGTTTCGCTGACACTTCAAATCTGGAATTCAAGTTGCTGATTCATGAGGTTTGAAGTTCAGAGAATTGTGTGAAGTTATAGCTTCCCAGGAAATAATCATGTTGATGTCAGAGGAGGTTTGTAGCGCTATGAAGAATTGTAATCACATAGTCTGCTGCTATATACCGCCGTTTGATAGATACGAGGCAGCTTTAACAACGGGGCTGACAGCTGAGCTGTTATCGATTTTTTGTTTTTAAAGCTAGCAATGATGTACCTCATGCTATAACTTCAATCCAAACCCACGTAAATGTAAAATCGTAAGGGTGCAAGTGAGACACAGAGCCATCTGACTATGGAAACTATAAAAAAGCGAACTGATGAAATGAATACATTCTTGAGGTAGTATTGTCATGTCAGGTATTTATAATAAACTTTACAATACCCTGGGATGTAAAGGAAAGCACCAGCCAATATATGATGTAGTTATACTACTCAGTCACACATTTATCATGCAAAAATATAATCGGCCGGTGTGGCTCAGTGGTTGAGCATCCACCCATGCACCAAGAGGTCGCCAGCTCGATTCCCAGTCAGGACACATGCCCAGGTTGTGGGCCCAGTCCCCAATGGGGGGCATGCAGGAGGTGGCCAATCGATGTTCTCTCTCATCGGTGTTTCTCTCTCTCTCTCCTTCTCACTTCCTCTCTCTCTCAAATCAATAAAGGAAAAAAAAAACTTAAAAAAAAATATATATATAATCTTCAGGTGATTTCTTAATAGTTCCTTACACCTAGTAACTATTTAAAATACTCTAAAAATGTCAAATTCACTATATTTTATCTATTGTAAGAGGGATATTTTTCATTTTGTTGTCTCTTAGTACTTGGACTGTGTGTCTTTCATAATTCTTTGTAAATAAAGGATGCAAAATAAATCCTGCCCTACCCATGGAATAAACCAGTTGATAAGAATAAAAGCAAGGTTTCAGTTCTTTTATTTTTCAGTCATTTCAACTCTGTTCTTGACTCATCAAGTTGATTGTCTTGGTAGGACTTTTAAGTTCAAGAAATATTTTTTGTTATTAAAAATATTAACTCAAACATGCATAAAAGTAAATAAAAGAAGACATGAATCACCTATCCACAAGCAGGCATATTACTACAGGGGTGGGCAAAAGGAGGTTTACAGTTGTGAGTACGTGAAATAGAGTTTATTCTTGTATTATTATTTATTTATTAACTATTGTATTATTCTTGTTGTTGTTATTATTTCATATCCTTACTCATGATTTATCTTTTAGGTAAGGGTGGCTGGTAATCTAACCTACTTTGCCGCTGCTGTATTTTGCCATATTTAGAGCTATTTTTCTTTAGAAATAAATCTGAATACTTCAGCTACCTTCTTCTTTTCATTCTTTCTCCCTTTCTTCTCCCCTATGTATAGCCTATTTCAGGTTAGTGACTATCAATCATATACATTTTAAAGATTTTACATATGACGTAGAGGATGTCTTTATACTTTTACTCCCTGCAAACACCTGACTGTGCACAATTAGAAATTGTATCAGTTGGATGATGCCACATACACCTTGCTTTTTCTTTGTTAATATTATATTTTTAGATTAATTTATGTGGATGCATGTATTTTATTTCTTTATTATATAAAATAAAAATTAGGAATAAACTTGCTTATTTTTGCTTTTCCCTAATAATGGGCAATTAGATTATTTTCCTTTTTTTTTTTGCTCTTTCAATCATTGTTTAATGAATATACTTTCACAGATTGTCTGTGCACATTTGCACATTTGTAAGAGCTTCTCGGGGCCGTTCATCTAGAAGTGGAATTCAGTTAGAAATTGTCAAGTTGCTCCCTGATGTGTTTGTGTATATTTAAACTCACTCTAACTCTGTGATTCCTCATTTCCCCGCCTACTCATTCATATGTGCCATTATCTAACACTGAAAAAGCAAAACAAACAAAAACTATCCAGACTCGCCCCATCTTGACCATCAAGCAAAATGATAGTTTTAAGCATAACTACAGGAAAAAACAAAGTCATATATATTAGATGTTATTAGGAAAATCCCACTTCCCCTAGCACATCCCCGAGGTGGGAAAAAGCAATACTGTGTCTCTCACTGTTGGACCAAACCCTTGGCATTGCTCGCCTGCATGCCTCCTGACATTATATAATTTCTCTTTATAGCCATAATAAATATTTCATCTGGGGATATATCTAGCCAGTGCTTCCCCAACTTGTAGTTCAGAAAAATAGTAAAAGAAATTCCTCTTGTAAAACAAATTCTGGAAAACGATACATGTTATATCTGTCTCCTGAAATTTAACAAAGCTTCAGATAAATTACACAATGAGAAGGCTTGTCTAACTTTCTTTAATCCAACTTTTCCCACAGTTTAATAAAAAATCTAACCCTCACTAATAGGAACACACTGGAGAATACTAATTTAACCTCAAACTGGTAATATCACAGAATTAAATATTAGCAAAGAAGGCTCAAATCCAGACTTTTACCATTTATTTGTTCTGTAATCTTACATAAGATGTTGACTGTTCATGAACCTCAATTTTCTCATCCATGAAATGAGTATGAAGTCTTTGCAGGCATGAGAACTAATAATGTGGTCTACACAGAGCACCTAGCGTGGCCTGCACACAGTAGGCATTTAGTATCTGCAGGACTGTCCCTGTGTTTTCACGTGATAGCATCAGGCACTTTGCTCTCCACAGTGCCAAGCGTCCATGTCATTCTCTGAAACTGCCCCCGTGGCCAAGTGCAGGCCACCTGCTGTATGTCTGCCAGGGTTTAGAAAATCGTAACAGTTCGTGACTGTATACACCCCAGTCATCATCTTTTCAGCCTGTCTTAACAGGACAGACTTCAAGCCCTCTTGGTTTCAATTTAGCTTACGAAGTTTTCCTTTCACATCCTTATATGCTGCTCGATCTATGGAAATAAGGAATGCATTCAATATTTGATAGTTATTCATTCCATATTTTTTCAGACCCTCGTCAGACTGAGAAGACTCCTGCTCTGGCCCTGGCTGGTTGGCTTAGTTGATGGAGTGTCGTCCCGCACACCAAAAGGTTGTGGGTTATGCCCAGGTCGGGCAGCATGGGAGGCAGCTGATGGAGCTCTCTCTCTCTCTCTCCCCCTCTTCCTCTCTCTCTAAAAAATCAATAAACATGTCCTCCAGTGAGGATTAAAAAAAACAAACAAACAAAAACACTCCTGTTCTGATCTTTTGCATTCCTATACTGTTAGAGAAGGAGCTGAAGCTCAGACAAGTTAAACGTGAACATGTGTGTGAGGAAAGGAGAAGGGGGTGTAGCAGTCCCCCCCGCATGCAGCTTATTCATGTGCTTTTACAAAGACAGCCTTGGGTTCCAATGTTTATCCTTTACTTGGGACCCTAAACTGATAACTTAGACTGTCAGAGCCTCCGTGTTCTTATCTGTAAAACAAGTAAAATCACAGTGTCTGCTCATTTTGTGCTGGGAGGAATGGGTGGTGGAATTCAGCCCCAGGCATATGTAAGGAATGCTCAACAGACACTCATTTCTCCGTGAAGATGTTTCCCTCTGCTCCAGAAGCCTGTTGAGCTGCTATTGTTTTCAAATTCTTATTGAATTGAAGTTCAGCATCTACAAAGCGGACTGAAAGAACAAGCCTGGCGAGGGTCCTGGGTAGAATCGATGATGTTGCATTACAGTGAGAAGTCTGTTACCATAATTATCATAAAATGTATCCTCATATCAATAGGGCATATTCTCGGAGGGACTAGAAGGAGGATGGGTGAATCTTTAGATGATAAGAATGATCATCACAATACTGCGTTATCATTGTAAGAGTGCTATAATTTATTGAGCAGCTGCTCTGTGCCAGGCACTGTGATAGGAACTTTATTAGATTATAACTATTGCTCCCCGTGGTTTTATAAAAATTGAAGTAGGGAAGAAAATATATTATTATCACAAGGCACAGTGATAGTGTAGGAGGAAAGGTTAGTAATTCTAACACTACCACAACCTAATATTTATTGAGTGCTCACTGTGTGACGTGTACTTTGATTAGTACCTTGCAAGTTTTATTACATTTAACACATACTACAAACTGGGCATTTACTATTAACCATATTTTACAGATGAGGAAGCTGAGGTCTAGAAAGATTAAGCCGTTGTCTATTTTCAGACTAATAATGCATTTTGAAGTCAGGATTTGAATCAGTTCCCTCTGACACCACAGCCCATAGCCAGCTGCTTCCTCAGTATCCTTGAAAGGTGGCATCCATCCTCTTGGTTCTTTTTTCAGTTCTGCATTGGCCATTCAGCCTCATGAACTTGGTGAGCAGATTTTGTTTACTGCTCGGGGAACTCCATCTCTCAAGGGGTAATCTCAATGTAAACAAGATCATAAGAATGATATGTAAATAAACCCACAAGAAGACACCATATAGTTCCCTGTGGAGGCCCACCTGCAAAATCGAAGTATTTGGAAGGTTGCTTCACCTCCTACCCAAAATGAAGGTTGCGACCCGATAGAGAGAGTGAGGAATATGATCTGAAAGACAAAGGTGTTGGAGGAAGACAGCATGATGCAAACTTTCCTTAGGAAAGGTAGCCCACTATCAGGTGGTCAGGGCGAGGTCTAGTCCCCCGGACAGCGAAAGGCTCCATGCGCCATCCCTGCTGTCCAGTCCAACTGCCTTCTTCTAACAGGCGTTTCCTATCTAGCTACAACACACCCACGCCTTAAGCGAGGGTTAGGTTTTAGGTTTATAAGGAAGTACAAGTACTATTGTCAGATCTCCTTGGATAGCCCCAAAATTGCTTGTAAAATACACTACATGTATTTATTCATCATGTTATAGGTTGACATAGCATCTCTCTGTTAGTCCGTTAGTCCAAGGGCTCATTTTCCTGGCGGTCATGGAACTGACTGTGTTTCTCCATACAAGTACCAGGTAGAGTGGCCGGTTCACCTTCAGGGCCAGGTAATATAAGCAAGCAGGAATTGACACTAACTGTACAATCAACCAACTTGGGGCCTAGCTCTCCTCCGTGACATGTGTTCGTTCTGTGGACGGTGGGCGGAGAAGCGTGGCACAAGGACTGTTGGAGTTACTCCTTTTCGTTTTTATTCCCGGGAAGCTGAGAAATAGTTCTGATTAGTGAAGCATACAAATCATATCACTTGTCATTGATCGACTTTTGTATGCATTTTTCACTTTATCACTTAAAAGGCAATCCTATGACATTTCCAATTTCTTGAGGGATATTGGACATTGCCACCAAAGATCGTCTCACCTTCGTTATCTCTGTGTTGTAAAAAGGAAAACCAGAAACTGAGGTTGCCCCATGGCTGGTCCCATCACTGGTAGGAAGTGGTCATCCCAAAGTTTGATTCCAAAGCTCATTCTCTTCCCACCGTCGTCATGTTTTTCAAATTGATTTTCATGAAGTGCCAAAGTATAATGGCTCTGCTGACGTACTTGAGGTCTAAAAGACACATCGATAAATAGATGATTGGTAGACAGAGAGAGGGAGAGAGAGAGAGAGAGACTAAATCCTGGTTTTAGTTGTTATTATGGTCTTTTAAAAAAATAGCACACTTTTGGTAGCCCAGATGGCTACCTCCTAACTGAGGACTCCCAAGATCTATCAGAGTCCATGTTTGTGTTGTTGGGTTTGAATTCGTGTCTCGATATGCCAATTTAATTTTTTAAGTCTTGTGGTGAGATTTAAAAAAAAAAAGAACAGAGCTGGACTTAATCAGAAAATTGCATCTTATTCCCAGTGAAGCACACATTATATCACATGGTTATGAAAAGAGATTTCCCAGCAGTGTTTGAGTGGAGAAGAGTGGCAGGCGAATGGGTCTCTCCGCAGACCCCGCGTAAAGGATGCCACACGCCCTCGACCCTGTCTCAGCAGCAAGGACCACAGTTCACTTTGTGGGCTCAAGCTGTGTTCCAGAAAACAACAGAATAATGTTGCTTTCGTGGGCTTTATAGTTTTATTCTAATATCTATTAATAAATTTGATTTCATGCTTGGATGAGTTCTAGAAACATAAGATGTTTACAGTCTTCTCTTTGTTCATATTTATAGCATAGTATTTGAAATAATTTTCCAACACAGGGTTGGGAGAATTCTAGGAATTTTTTTTTTCTTTTTAAATAACCTATGAACATTGATCCAATGGAGGAAACACTGCTTCTATTTGTTTTAGCAAAAACATATACAGCACTTTGCACATATTACTAAATCCCATTAATTCTAATATATTCTTTTTCTCCCCCACAGTTAAACTCTCCAAAATCAGTATGTAATTCAATGCCATTTTCCCCCTACTGGTGTATAACATAGCAGTGCTTCCAGCATAGTGCACTAAAAAAATGTGGCAACTCATTTAATCTTCATGTTGACCATTGTAGAAGTATTATCAGCCCTACTTTTGAGGTGTGTAAAGTCAGGCACTGAGATATCAATGAATGTGTCCAAGGTCAAACAGCTAATAAGTGTGAGGTCAGTCTTCCCATTCTGGTTGTGTAATTAGACAGTTCCTACTCTAACCAAAACACAACTACAATGCCTGCGACATACATTCTGTTAATGACGTACAACTTAAGATCTGCCAATTGTTATTACCAAAGTGTTACCACTTTGCAAATTACATACTAAATTGGCTTGATTTCCGGTCAATATCCCCTGACATTCCTACCAAATACTGCCACTCTGTCATTTTAAGACTAGGAGATTGACAAGTACATGAAGCACATCAAATCTCAGACGTCCCAACTGGGAATTGAGTTCCTCTGAATTCCTAATGTGATAGAGAATGTTCTGTCTTCACCGGTGATTAATTTATAATAACTGGGTCCATTGTCATTTTCTCATTTAGGTTTTTCAGTTTGGGAAAGCAATGGAGTGCATATTACATGCAAAAGAGATTCAGAATAGCCTTCAGAAAGGTTGGGACACACATCTTGAAGACCCACCAGAGAATTTCCAAGGTGTGAGAGATGTCAGAACAGCATCTATTCATGAGGACAATTGGGAAAGGTTACAGTGTGTTGTAAGGTCTTTGATGCTTCTCTTTTTGTTAGGAACTTCTTGGCTCTAAACAACTGACTGAGACGGGAGGGCAAAGTGAAAATATGGCAGAATCAGAGGTTTTCATGTCATATAAAAATAGCCACTTGTGTGAGCCTTCTTGAATATAAGAATGTGTATTAATTGCCATGATTTATTGAGTGAGATACAGCTTTCATCCATGGCTGTATGTGTAGTGTTTAAGGAAAAAGAAAGTCTCCCACTTGGTCAATGTGGTCTGGTCTTTTCTTTCTTCCTTCCTTCCTTCCTTCCTTCCTTCCTTCCTTCCTTCCTTCCTTTCCTTTCCTTTCCTTTCCTTTCCTTTCCTCCCTCCCTCCCTCCCTCCCTTCCTTCCTTCCTTTTTGATATTTTTAACCCAAAAGAAACAATACCAGACATATCTTGTTAAAATAAAAGGAGTTTATTCCTTGAGGATACTATACATTAGCTGCAGACATGGTATGTCCGTTAGCTTTTACTGTGTAACAAGCCACCCCCCCCCCCCCTCCACGCCAAAACCTAGTGGCTTTAAAACAATATCTATTGCCCTGGCCAGTTTGGCTCAGCAGTTGGAGTGTCAGCCTTCGGACCAAAGAGTCGCAGGTTCGATTCCGGTCAAGGGCACGTACCTTGGTTGTGGTTTGGTCCCCAGCCCTGGTCGGGGTCGTGCGGGAGGCAGCCAGTCGATGTGTCTCTCTCACATCAATGTTTCTCTCTCTCTCTCCCTCCCACTCTATCTGAAGATAAATGGAAAAAGATCCTTGGGTGAGGAGTTAAAAAAAAATAAATACATAAAACCATATTTATTTATTTAGTCTATGGCTCTGCAGATTGGCAATTTGGGTAAGCTTTAGCTGAGTAGTTATTCTGGTCTCAGCTGGTCCCATTTATGGGCCTGTGGTTAACTGTTGGGTTAGCCAGGGGGCTGGCTTATCTCAGATGTCCTCAACGATGACAGCTCATCTCTGTTCCATGTGGACTCATATTCTAGCAGGTTAGCCTACAGATTTCACATGGCCACTGGGCAGGTTTCTAAGAGGCTGAGTGAAAGCTTGCAAGCTTCTTTAGGCTTAGCCTCAGAACTGGTACATGTCACTGCTGCCTCACTGAGCTGAAATAGCCACAATACCAGCTCATATGCAAGGGGAAGGGACATGGGCTCCATCTTTTGATCAGAAGATCTTCAGATACACATTGCAAAGAACAAGAATACAGAAGGGAAGGAGATCAGTGGCCCATTTGGCAGTCTACCACACTGAGCTGTCTTGTGAGTTGCGCTCTCTCTCTCTCTCTCTCTCTCTCTTTCTCTCTTTTCCTTCTTGGTACCATTTATGGATTTATTCTACCAGAGCATCTACCATAAGATTGTGTGTGTGAGAGAGAGGGAGACTGAAGAACACAAAACATGTAGTTTTCCAAATGAGTGACTTTTCATAATGCCTTGCTACCTAATGATATCTATGGCTACCTGATATCTATAAGTAACTGTACCATGATTTCAAACTTTTCCTTCCACCCGCCAGACTATCTAAGAGAGTATATGTAAGGACTCATTCAAATGTAATGGGAACTCTATAGAAGATGAGTTTTGTCATGGCAAAGGGATTGGGGCACCTAAGATATGAAGGATCCTGGGATCTGGTAGTTCAGGGAAGAGATGTCTCAGAGAAAGCATAGTTGTCTCAAGACATAAATTAGACAAGGAGTAAACTGGTTTCATTTGGCCTCAAAATACTAAGCTAATATCAAGAGGTGAAAACTACAAGAGTCAAGCTATGGCTTATTATATGAAAAAGATGATTTTAAACCATTATGACTTTTCAGAACTGAGAACTGAGGAGGGTGGTATCAGATAGTGGTTAACAGCACGGTAAATCTGGAGTTAGACTGACGTGAGATCAAGTCCTGTCTCTTGTATTTAATATCTGTGATCTTGGACAAGTTAATTAACCTCCCTCATCTAAAATGGGACTAATAAAAATTTTTACTTTGTAGTATTAATATGAGGATTCAATGATAACATTTATGGAAGTTCTCATTGTAGTAACTGGCAAGTAAATGCTCAAAATGGTGACTAATTAAGAGTAAAAATAGCTATATGTCTGAAACTGACTAAAGGCCTCTGTAAGCAATACAGTTGGGGAAATACCAGGCAGTAAAGAATACTAGCACTTACATGTTTCCTGGGTAAATGACACCTGTCTATGCTATTGGGAATTTTCTGTTGCAATTGCCCCTAGCAATTCAGTAAAAAAAAAAAAAAAAAAAAAAATTGCTTTTTCTTCTGTCTATGAAAACACATTATTACTATTTTGGTTCAGGCCTAATTACCATGGATTGTAACCTTATTTTCTCTTGTTGGAGTAATCAATAATTCCCAGCGTGCAAAGATGTCTACTTCTAACTATGACTTTATCTGAAAAATCATTATTTTAATGATCAGAACAGCTCGTTTTCTTTCTCTTTGCCAGCATCATTCTTCACCAGACCATTGCTTTAGGTGACTTAGAAAAATCAATGCAAGGGAGAAAATGCAATGTCCATAGGAGGTCAGACGAACAGTGGATGGTGCCCAAAGCGATGACTTCTGATTACCAGTCTGCTAGAGTGGGTCCTGGGTTTGGAAACAAATCACTCAGCCAATGGCTGGCTTATCAGTTTGTTTGCAAATGGAGGCTATTTGAGTTATGGGCATTTCAGAGCTTTAGCTGTGCTCCTAATGTGCTTGGGAGACTTAGATGAAAGATGCTAACAGCATTACTGGGAAGCTAGGTCATTGAGTGATCACCTGCTGGTTTTTGTTAATGTAGGCTAGCAATCAGGAGAATTCAGTGGGAGGAAAAAATCCATTTCCTATGTCCAGCTACCCTGATTAGAGGAAACACCTGTGAAAAGTCCTACTTCATACCAGTAAGAAGCCAGCATAACATCATAACAATATTTTGAACAATAGCTGCTGTTATTTATATATATATATATAAAATTTTACATGTTATTATATAAATAAGTATATTATATATTATATTTATATAAAGCATATAAAATATATATTCATATTCTCTATATTATTCATATTCAATGTGAATGTATATTCCATATGAATATATTCTATATGTATATATACTCCTTTATAAATGTTATATGTGAATATATATAAATCATATATAGAATATGATTATATGTTCATATTCTATATATTATTTATCACATACATAATTCATGTATATTAATAAACATATATATAGTTAAATACGGTGGAAATCAACTTAAAAAGGATGCTAGAAAAATGGGATAATCATTATATAGTCTTAAAGGTTGCTTATAAGAAAGAAAACACTAAAATGGAATTGCTTCAACAACACTAGCCAAAGGCTTGAATTTTTAAGTATAGGACCTTAGCTCAAAGGCTACTCACTGGCTAGCGCTGCACTCTAATAGCCACTAGCCATAGAGGGCCACTGAGCACTTTAAATGTGGCTACTTCAAACCGAGTGTGAAATGAACACTGGATTTTGTGGGCTTGTACAAAGACAAGATTGAAAATACCTCATTAACATTTTCATGTTGATTTTGAAATAATAGTTTGAATAAATGAGGTTAAGGAAAATATTTATACTTCAAAAGATTCTTTTTTACTTTTTAAAATGTAATCAGAAAATGTTTAATTACATATTTCTCTTGCATTTGTGACTTTTCTTTCTACTGTGGAGTGCTGGGCTCGCGTTTCGTTACTCAAAATGAGGTCCTCAGACCTGAGGCATCAGCAGCCCCTGATATCTTATTAGAAATGCAGAATCTCAGGCATTGGCCCAGACCTGTTGAATTAGAATCTATTTTAACAAGATTCCCAGTTAATTAATATGCATGTTAGCGTTTGAGAATCCTTAGGTCAGAGGGCAGTGGAGCTCGAATGAACTGATGCGGAGGAAAGGGCATCTTGTTTCATCTGTAACGTCATGCTGACTTCAAGTTCCTTTCCTTTTTTTAAATTGATTTTAGAGAGAGGAAGAGAGAGAGAGAGACATCCATCAGTTGTCTCCTGCATGTGCTTCTCAGCCGGGGATCAAACCCGCAACCTGGCTGCGTGCCTTGCCTGAGAGCCGAATCCGCCACCTTTCGGTGTGGGGGATGACACTCTAACCAACTGGACCACACGGGCCAGGGCCAGACTTCAAGTTTCTCTGATGTGTGCAGATTATCGCTATCCACGTAGATCTCCCATCACACCCTGTCCGTGATTTTAGAGTGGAAATACATGGGAAGAATATAACTCAAGTAGCAGAAAATTCACCTCGTGGTCAACTTTTTAAGAACAGCTCTTTGCAAAGCAGAACTTTTCTGTAGCTGATTTTGACTTGCTTTTTGCGAATGGTCCTGCTTGATGAGGATCAAAGACAGGCAGGGTCTCCTTCCTCATCATTTCCCCTTTCATCTTGGAGTCTTAACTCCGAGGTGAGAATGTTCTCCCTTGACCACACCCTCCCTCTTCCAGCAGCCAGTCCCCCTCACTTCTGATCAGCTGGCTACAAATGTGGGGATCCCCACTCTACCCTCAGATTTGGTAATTCTCTGAATGATTCACAGAATTCAGGAGAGTGCTATACTTACCATGACTGGTTTGCTATTGGGGAAGGATACCAGTTGGAGCTAGCCCCAAGAAGAGGTCTGAGAGAGTCCCTTAATGTGAAGCTTCCATGTCCTTAGGAACACGCCACCCTCCTGGCACATCGATGTGTGACAATATTTCACATAGAGTGCCAACCAGGGTCGCTCTCCTGAGCTTGAGTGTTCAGAGTTTTTATTGGGGTTTCATTATGTAGGCATGATAGTGTCAGCATAGGTAGCTAGATGTTAACAGGGAAGAGAGCAGAGAGAATCAGACACTGTCATGTCACCAGGAAGCTACAGCTTCACACACTCCAAGGATCACAGTCTTGCCCTGCCAAGGATTAACATCCCCCCCTTCCGCTCCGGATTTGGGAGTGGGGAGGTGGGGGAGGTGAGTACATGCACAATAAAAGTCAGATGGCACAGGGGGAGGTGCTTGACTCCAGAGGCCTCTCAGTCTAGCCTGGGACATAATAGATGAGTTGGAAGGCCTGGCCAGCACAAACCTGGAAAGCCTGCTAGGCTGATTGGTTATTTTGGAATCGTTCCTTGTCCTTCCCAAGCCCTAGATTATATAATTCTAGGGAACAAAGAGTACCCCCCGCCCCCTCTCTCTCCCACCTTGCCGTGTGTGCTTGGGCTTCTCCCTCCACGGTAACCATGTGGCCCTAGCAGCTGCATGGCTGGCGGCCAGCAGACTCCAACGGCAGGCCCCAGGCTGGAGCCTGGACACAGCAGCAGTACGGACTGCAGCCGGGGACACGAGCCAAGCTAGCCCAGGGGTGAGAAAGATTGGACTGGACTAAGCTTTAATATGACACAGGATCTTGGGACATTGGCCCCGTATCTGGCCCTGGTTCTCCATGCTGGAATGGACAGAGATGGGCCATCGGAAGCCCAGGGGCCGTGTTCTACTTTCACCCAAAGAAATCTTCCACCAGACCTCATCCTCCCTTGTAAGTCCCTGAAAATGCCTTTTCTTGCGACACGGTGAGAACTCCACTTCCACGGGCTATGACAGGTTGAATCCCTGGCCATGAGATTGAACTTACCCTCTAACACCTTCTTCTCCCCAGCGGTTAGCTGATACCAGGTCTCACAGCCCCAATCCTCTCACTACCCCGTCCTGAGTTGCTTGTTAGCTTAAACTATCTAGGGATCCACCACAAGACACCTTATTAACATAAAGTCAGATGTGGTCTAAGGGGCCCACCATGAATTACAAAGATATTCCTACCACTTGGGAGATTCCAGGAACTGGGAACAAAAGCCAGTTAATTTCTTACGACACAGGAACCTCTCTATCCACAATGCCTACAACAGTGCCTGGCTGATGGTACTCTTTAAATACGTGGATAGTCCAGCTGGTGTGGCTCAGTGGTTGAGCGTCGACCCATGCACCCAGAGGTCACCAGTTCAATTCCTGGTCAGGGCACATGCCCAGGTTGTAGGCCCAATCCCCAGCGGGGAGCATGCAGGAGGCGGCCAATCGATGTTCTCTCTCATTGATGTTTCTGTCTCTCTCCCTCCCCCTTCCTCTCTCTCTAAAAATCAATAAAGAAAAAATAAAAATAAAGAAATACGTGGATCAACGAGTTCCCAGTGTCTAGCACAGAACCTGGCGCTGAGGGCTTACTCAAAAACGTGTTGGTACAATGATGATGCTTTTAACTCTCCAGTTAGACATACCGTCTCAGCATTTGGCCAGAGATTCCACCTTCTTAGCAGGTAGCTTTCTAATGCCTCAGAGAGGTGCGGCATTGTTAAACAGAATTAATTACAATAAGGGAGGTGAAGTCCATAAATCTTTTACTACTTCCAAGGCCAGTGCCTTGTTAATGGAGGGAAATCAGCTCTGTAAAATGACTGCACAATGGTATTTGAGACGTATTCTCTTGTAATTAATTAGTGACAGTTTACACTCATTACACAGTTCCAGGGAGAGAGAAAAAAAAAAACACACCAATTATTAATACTTAAAAAAAAGCTCCCATAGATTAACTTGTTCTTGATGATTATTTTGGTGTCCTCACAGAGAACATTGCTCTGCCAGGAAATGGTTGTTAAATACTCCTTTTGTTCCCAAAGTGTTGGTCGGAATAGCAAAAAGTGCCGCGCTTGTGTTTCTCAGCAGAAGCAGTGAGGGGAAAAAACAAAACAAAACAGGAGTTTTTCGTTTAAATAAGATTTAACCAGGCATGAGATTGAATTGGTGGCCTAATGTAGGTTCAGAATCCTCAAGGATTTCTGTGCCGGTGAAGGGAGCTGGCAGACAGTGCGAGGGCTTGGAGGCGAGGACAGGATCGGCCACCCAGCGTCGCAGGTGTGTGGTTTGGGGAAGGACCTCCCACTGTGTGCGAGTCCAGGTCAAACCTATTACGAAGTTCAGGGAAAATGAATGAGCGGGCGCTTTCCTGTTCGTAAATCTACAACCCTGTTCCAGCACCTGTCAGCTAAGTGATGGGTGAGCTCCCTCACCTCCCGACGTCAGCTTCCTCGTTTGTGAAATGGGAGAATAACTCCTATCTGCAGACAGCCTCCAGCACCAGGGCTGGGCGAGGGCTCAGCGGGGCTGGGCACAGGTGCCCGTGTGTGGCTCTGAGCCGCAGCCGCGTGAGGTCTGTGTCTCCTCTCCCACCTGTGCGGTCTCTCATGGCACACTCTCTACACTTGAGGGGTGTGGACAGGCAAACCGTTTTCTAGACAATGTGCACTTTCAGAGTTTTCTTGGAAGGACTTGTTTTTTTTTCCCAGGTGGTCTTTAGATAAGTGAGAACATTCCAAGTGCCCACGTTGCCTCTGTGGCTGGGGCATTTCTGATACATGTTAGTTTCTGCTCATCGGTGTTGACACATGAGAGAGTCTTCACTTTTCTTTGCACGTGGTCAGCAGTTTGGGACGGGAGCAGAGCAGGACAGGAGCCAAGGTCCGCGGGGGATTATTGACGTGAAATGGCACAGCCTTTATTTTCCTCTCATTTCCAGAAACGACCTTCGTTTCCTTCTCATTTATTTATTTTTAATTAATTTATTCTTGTTACAGATGTTTCTCCTTTTCCCTCTCTACACTCTCCTCCCCAGTCCCACGCCCCCTCACAGCACTGTTGTCTGTGTCCATTGGTTATGCACACATGCATATAAGTTCTTTGGTTTATCTCTTCCCTCCCCCCCGCCCCTCCTCTGAAGTTGGTTAGTCTGATCCCTACTTCTATGTCTCTGGGTCTATTTTTCTACATGGACCACAGTTGGGTTCAAGGACTTTGGAGTCAGGAAGAAATTGACTCACTAGTGGCTACAGACACTGGGCACGTTTCATAACCTCTCTGAGTCTGAGTGTCCCTGTTGATAGATGGGGATGATCGTTCCTGTCTTAGCAGGTGCGGGACCCGAAATGAGACTCCTCTGCAGAGTGTCCAGCCTGGCCCTCAGCTAGCAGGGGAAGGTGTCTTCCTTCTCGGCTCTCCTGTCAAAGGAACGCATGTTCTGGCTCAGACGCTGGTGGCGTTCCATGTCTCAGCTCTGGAACTTCACACTGAAACAAAGTCAAGTGAATTGAGGCTAAAAGAAGCCACGTATCTCGTGATGCTTCTTACGGGGTCCGTGATTGCCTGTGAAATACTGGGGAGACACCCAGACGTACTGTGTGTAGGTTAGTGTCTTTGACATGTTAGGAATAACTAGAATTTTAATTTCTGATGACTAGGATGATCAGCCAGCACCGTTCCCAGCACAAGGGCTTCACTGCCTTGAGTTCTGAGCAACCAAACATTTTTCCAATTAGCCTAATAAATAAGTTACTGGTGAAAGTAGTTGTTGTGAATCAGTATAATGGTTGGTAGAAATGCGCTCTCATTTGTGAAACGAACAGAATTCAAATCATGTGGCTCAGATGAGCTCTATATGGCATCTTTGATCTATGACATGATATATATCATATGGTATTTCAGCCCAACCACATGCTATAGATGTAGTTCCAAACGCTAATAGTGGTTGGCAGTAGGTATATAGGAATCGATTAAACTATTCTCTTCACATTGATATGTATTTTTAAGTTCCCATTAAAAACAATCTAGTGAGGCTGTCAATCCGAGTTCTTGGGAAAGGTGTGACATGGCCCTGGGTCCAGTCTCGGGAGGTTTCTGGGCGCGGATGCTGACTTTAGCCTGACTCATAACATCATCCGGGGTATTTTCCTAGCTGCTGCCAGTAAACCTTCACTTTGCTGGGGGAGGAATCCTACTAGCAAGAGGAGAGCAAGCATCTCTCCACCTCCGCCCAGTGATGACATTGGATCCTCGAAGGAATTCGCAGGCGCGAGCTTCAGAGCGGTGCTTGTGTTTACAAAAATGGCAGGAGCTCAGGTCTCCTTGGGTTGTCAGACTGGAAAGAATATATTATGTGGATCCATTGAACTGGGTCCCCTTAAATCCCTTCTGGCTATTGATCATATTGGTCAATAGAGACTAAGGAGGCCAAGGGGCAAAGATATCACACGGATTCTAGTAAGAACCTGCTCGTGGTTGCTTTTCTTCCACAAACATCCATCAGGGTGGTTAGATAATTTCTGGGGGTGTTCGTTTGTGTTTTTTCTCCCTACAGAGCCCATTCTTTGCAGACCCTTTTTTACTCAATTCTTTTTGCTTCAAGAGAGGTTATGTTACTGAATTAATAGCATACCTTACATGCCACTCTTTTTCCTTGGGGCCTTTCTTTGCCCCTAAGAACTTGTTTTTGAAAAGATTATTCATGACCCAAGGAGATGCTGCTAAGGAAAAAGAAGAAATGCCCCGAGAGAAAAGACACAGGGCTCTGCAGAGCCTGTGGGCAGTGGGGAGCTCTGACTTGCTCCCCGATGTTGCTCTGGGGACACAAGCAAGTCTCCACAGGAAAGGAAATTTGAAATAAGCAAAAAAGAGTGCTAAGTGATTCCAGTGGCAAACTATGTCTATAACTTTCTGGATTAAATGACTCTCCCCTTTTACTGCCTTGGAGCTATTCTGCAACCCAGTAAATTGTAACTAACAGTAATGCAAAATAATTCTTTTCTATATACATGCAAATAAATTCTGTCCAGAGGGGGATCAGTTGGCTTCTCCCTCCACCCCTTGCATCTATTTATAAATTCACTTTAATATTCCTTTACTCCCTATAAATGTATGCTTCTTTGACTTCTTCAGACTTGTAATATATTACCAATTCCCTCATTCATAATAGATTAAATAAGAGCTTTAACATGCCTTCATTTTATATCTGTTTAAAAGGTAGAGTCATGATTCTTCTACCTTTTATGAGATGTTTCATTTAACAACAGCATGGGGGCATTCTAGTGAGTGTGTCTGGGCAGTAGCCGGCGGGGACCCTGTTGCAAGCTACCTAAGCCACTTGATTGTCATTTTCTTTGGTAAATATCTCATTATCCCCCATAATTAAATGCAGGGGGTAGCTAGCCCCTTCCCCCACAACCTGGTGACAGCCAGTCCCAGGGAGAGAGTAGGATGCTCACACAATGTCTGTAAACAGACTCAAGAAGGAACAGCCAGTTTCTGAAGGCTCAGTGACGTACCCACCTGCTCAAGCACTCAGAAGCAGGTGCACTGATAGTCTCCTGGCTGGACCAGCGGGTCTTCTGGTTGGATCCGGTGAAAAGAGTTCTCTGTGAAAGAGGAGGGATCAGGACCAAAGAGGCCATCCTGACCTAGGAGAGTGCCCCCACGTGCAAAGCTGTTGGCTCGCCAAGTCCTCATGCTGTTCACAGAGGGGAAGTCCTGGTTCAGTCTTCCTCCTCACCCACAGTCGGCACTACTCATTTCCCCGAGAAAGGCTCATGCTGTCATCTGTGATGCCACTTCGCTACTAGTTAGACCCTCTGCTGCCAATTTAGATAAAGATATTTGAAATAGTCCGGCCGGTGTGGCTCAGTGGTTGAGCACGGACCCATGCACCAAGAGGTCACTGGTTCAATTCCTGGTCAGGACACATGCCCAGGTTGTGGACCTGATCCCCAGTGGGGGGCATGCAGGAGGCTGCCAATCGATGTTCTCTCTCATCCATGTTTCTATCTCTCTCTCCCTCTCCCTTCCTCTCTCTCTAAAAACCAATCAAGAAAAATAAAATTTAAAATAAGATATTTGAAACACTTTTCATGGCCACCCTTGGAGTGTGACTTTCCCGTTAGGTCTTTCAAAGGATGAGGTCTTAGAGTGTGACACGAAGCTCACCGGGACACACGTGCCTGGCACACGTTTTACTGGAATCTGCGAAGGGATGTTTTAGAGGGACATGTGAACAGAGTGATACGACCATTGTGCGTTAGGACAACGCTTGTGTTACATTTTTGACTATGTGACTCTACTAAGGATTTTGACAAAATATGGAATTGGATCCAACAGTCTCGGGGTGGGGCTGATAATCTGCAATTCTAACCAACTTGCCGGGGATGCTGATGCCAGCAGCTGGTCCCTGGATCACACTTTTTGTGTGCAAAAAACAAGCGTCTGCACATTTTTCGGTAAAGGTCAAAATAGTGAATATTTTCCGTTTTGTAGAAGAAATTTCAACGAAAGCTCATAAATGCTTGGACAAGGGCAGAGGGATGGGGAATCAAACGTAAACGTAGGATTGATGGGACTTGACAGGGACAGAGAATATGCAGAGCTGACATCAGTACTGGCTGGGCTTTGGGGTCCTCAGGTAATGAAATAAATCTTGCCTTTTCCCTGGCACATTTGGGGAGAATTAGTTTTTGGTCTGTTGTTTCTGGGATACGACAGCTTTTGTTACTGACATCTTGCAAGATTTAGACAACTCTCTGCTCTCAGCTCTCTGATGCAAAATTGGAAAAATTTTATATGAGGTTTCAATTTCGGGGGGGTGGGAATCTCATTTCAATTAAGCCCTCTTTCCACAGACATATGAAAAGATTTTTTTTTTACATTAATTTTCATTTTCGAGTTAAAAATTGTATGCCGATTATTCAATAATTGAGTATCTTTTCTTCTCTGTTTGAGGGCCTCTGCGAGGTGATAAGATACGTTCAAGAACAATCAGCAAGTGTTATGTATCTGTGGGAAGTGTTTATGGTTATAAAATGAACAAAAGAGGTGAATCTCAAACTTGAGAAATTTAATGTTTTTGGAGGGAGTATAAAGCAAATAATATAAGGGTTAAATTATATTGCAGTGCAATATTATACCATTTGAGTCCTACAGAATAGTTAAATTCGGGAAACACTGGTAACCTACCTCAGCATTCAGAACAGGGCAAACTGCCCTGTGACCTAATGTCATTATCAAACCCATGAAAGTGAAAAATCTCATTTTACCTTCAAATTTCCCCACTAGTCCCTGTAAAATCTTTTTTTTAAATGTATATATTTTTTTCGCCCTGGCCAGTTTGGCTCAGCGGTTAAAGCGTTGGCCCGCGGACCAGAGAGTCCCGGGTTCAGTTCCCGCTAAGGGCACGTACCTGGGTTGCAGTTTGTCCCCGGCCCCGGTTGGGGTCGTGTGGGTGGCAAGCTGTTGATGTGTCTCTCTCGCATCGATGTTTCTCTCTCTCTCTCTCCTCCTCCCTCTCTCCCTTCCATTCTATCTGAAGATGAATGCAAAAATGTCTTTGGGTGAGGATAAAAAATATATAGATATATATATATTTTTCTTTATTGATGTTTTGAGAGAGAGAGGAAGGTAGAGGGAGAGAGAGATAGAAACATCGATGAGAGAGAACATCGATTGGCCACCTCCAGCATGCCCCCCACTGGGGATCTGGCACACAACCTGGGCATGTGCCCTGACCGGGAATTGAACCGGCGACCTCTTGGTGCATGGGTTGATGCTCAACCACTGAGCCATACTGGCCGGGTGCTTTAAAATCTTTTTATGTTTGTTTTAAAATCAGGATCCGATCAACTTTCACACATTGTACTTGGTAGTTACCTCTTTTAGTCCAGTGTTCGTCAAATCTAGTCCCTTGGACCACCCGCATGAGCATCATCTGGGAACTCCTTTCAAGTGCAAATAATCGAATGCAGCCTGGACCTACTGCATCAGAAACTCCGGGACATGACCGAGCCCCTGTGGAGGTGATTCTCAGTCATGCTCAAGTCGGAAAAGCGCTGCTTGAGCGTCGTCTCGGCTCAGTCTGGCCCGCATAAAGGAATCTGGTGAGGAGACCCAGCATCACGTCTATGCCAGTCCAGTTAAATCAGGACCTCTGGCTGCGGAACTCAGGCATCAGGATTTCTGAAGCTCCTCGGGTATTTCTACTGGGCACCTTGAACTGTCTTCCTTACCCGTTGATTTAATTTTATTTAATTGACTCAATTTTTTTTTTTATAATTTATTTTATTATTAATTTGTTTTTGTTACAGATGTTTTTCCTTTTTTTCCCCCATTGACACCCTCCTCCCCCTCCCCTTCTCCTCGTCCCCATCCCTGTTGTCCATGTCCATTGGTTATGCACCCATGCACATAGGCTCTGTGATTTATCTCTTTCCCCCGCCTCCCCCCCTCCTCTGAGGCCCGTCATCCCGTGTTCCACCCTCCATGTCTCTGGGTCAATTTCGTTGTTCAGTTTGCTCAGTTCTCCTGTGTGTTGCCGGCTTCCTCTGTTGGTGGGGGGGGTCGCCCGGCTCCCCCGCTCCGCCTAGGTTCCCCCTGGGTGGGGGCGTCTCCCGGCTCCCCCGCTCCACCTGGGCTCCCCCGCGGTGGGGGCGTCTCCCGGCTCCCCCGCTCCGCCTGGGTTCCCCTGTGGGGGGGGGGTCTTTCATTGCGGCTGTCCTGTAGGGGGGCCCACAATGTGTGTACTCGTAGGCATACTTTTGTACTTTGTTTCCACCCCTCCCATGTCAAAGAAGTGAAAGTGATACATCTTTTTCTAAAAATATGTTTTCTTTATTGATTTTAGAGAGAGAAGAAGGGAGAGGGAGAGAGAGATGGAAACATCGATGAGAGAGAACATCGATTGGCCACCTCCTGCATGCCCCCCACTGGGGGTCTGGCCCACAACCTGGGCATGTGCCCTGACCGGGAATCGAACCAGCGACCTCTTGGTGCATGGGTCTATGCTCAGCCACTGAGCCACACAAAAGTGATAAATCTTGTGTCTTTTCTAAGACCTCCCTAAAATAGCTTTGGGCTTGAATATTCCTTGTCGATAAAATAGATCCTATGACAACTATCTGCTTGTGTTGTAGTTTTTGTTTGTTTTTCAACCAAGGGCCTCTCCGCTCTGCCGCCCATTTGTTCTGTCGTGCCAGGCCAGATGATCACCACTCTGGCTGTGCGTTCCATTTCTCATTTCCAAGTTGATTTCTTTGTGGGACGAATCTTCAGAATTTTGACCTTCTCTCTCCGGGTTTATTCTGCGGATAGCACAGACTCATCCATTTCACTTACCTCATTCTTCTGTTTCAAGCTGTGTCTTATTAGAGGATTTGTTTTTAGTATCTCATCTGGCCATCTTGTGTGTAGAGTGGAGTCTTTGTTCCCTTGGATTTTCCCCCCAGTCAGTGAGTACAGATCTGCTTAGATCCTGTTCTGAAACCGGTCTCTGTGGCATCTGTCCTGACACACTGACTTGCTTTTAGTGTAGATTTTTTGGACAAATCCTGTTTACAGATCATGTGTTTCTGCATTCTTACAGAAATCTCCAAGTCTGCACACATTGACCCAATTTTTTTCTTAACCTAGGACGCAGCAACTTTGTGATATTATTATTAGTTTTTTTAAATCCTCACCTGAGGATATTTTTCCATTCATCTTCAGATAGAGTGGCAGAGAGAGAGGGACGGAGGGAGAGGGAGAGAGAGAGAGAAAGAGAGAGAGAGAGAGAAACATCAATGTGAGAGAGACACATCAACTGGTTGCCCCCACAGGACCCCAACCATTCCCAGGGACTGAACCGCAACCAATATGTGCCCTTGACCAGAAATGAACCTGTGACTCCTTGGTCTGCAGGTCAACACTCTAACTGCTGAGCCAAACCAGCCAGGGCTCGACTTTGTGATATTACATGCAATGCGTGTCACCTGCATAGAAAAGTAAACAAAGGCATGCATTTGACAGTTTTCATCCACTACAACAAAGGCAGTTGAATGTAATACAAAGGGAGGTGAGGGTCCCGATGAGCCTGGCTGACTGATACACATACAGAATTAGTAAGCCAAAACTTTCTTTGTATTCTTTCACAGTAATAAGTAGTGTTAAAGGATAATTTTATACACAAAACAGTAAAAGCATGACTCATATAGACATAACATGTGCTATAGATTTTACGTAACTCATTATTATTGAGTGAACCAGACAGTTATTGTAACAGGCTCACAGAAATCCAAGGACAGATTTATATGGAGTAGAGGAAGGTTAATGAATGTGCAAATAAATAGCCTTTTTTTTTTTCCTCAATGGAAAAGTGGTGAAGTCAACTGACTATCAAAGAATGTATTCGTCGGTCTACGGGTACGATCTGTTCTGAAACTATCAGTTATTTATCACTTTCAGGACTGTAGTTCAAGGGCAGTGAAGAGCTAGAGGCAGCTGTCTCAGAAGAGTGTGCTCAAAACATTGCAGTTTCCACTGGAGACACTAGCAATTCTTTCTGATATTTCCACCTATCCTTACAGGAATCGCCTTTGTTAGAAAGTTGATGTCTTACAAAACACTTTAAAATATATGCTTTGGAGCATCACCTCGAACTTGTTGGAGAGGCTGGTGGTTTACCTGAGGGAGGTCAGCCATGAAAGCAGCTAGCAGGGTGCCTGGCAGAGTATGTGCTCAAACACGTGCATTTGTTAGGGAAGCAGCATTGGTGGTGGTGAACAGCGAGGACTCTGGAATCAGGTAGGCTGTGCCTCACTTTCCTCATCTATACAATGGGCACAGTGATACCCATCTCACAGAGGAGCTGTGAGGAGTGACCTGGTTTGCATACAGCACTGAGAACAGGGACTGGCTAGGAAGACTCTGTCCGTATTGTCACCGTTGTGTGGTGTGCAGCTGTTGCGGATCCTCTGCCTCTGAAGACACGAGCATCTCCGGCCAAGGATGGTGCATTGTGACGGCTGACATATATTCTCAGATCTGACGATGTTTTTCCTCTTTCCATTTGAAGGATCAAAGGGGTTGGTGGAGTGCAGGTTTCCCATTTGAATCTGAGAACGTCGAGAGAAGTTCTTGAGTGGTTATTCCATTCCGGCTCTTTCATCTCACTAGCCAGAGGAGTACTTACTTGACTGCATTCAGCCGGATCGGAGCCAGGCTAATGCCCAGGCTTCAGCACTTGATGTCTGCTTAGGTGGAATCTGGAAATAAATACTCCTGAGCTTTCAGGCTGATGCATCAGGGGCGTTCGGAGCCTCGCCAAGGTCAGGTGTGGGTGGGAGCCGCAGGGAGTGTGTGTGCTCCCCTCCGCACCTGCCGGAGTGTTAGGTCCGCCTGCAGAGGAGAACGACGTGGCCCAGGGAAGCCAACTGAGCAGAGCGTGGCCGTGAATGCTGGTCTGTCTGACCTGAACATAGGACTCCACGCTTTGTTGTTACCTGCCTGTAGATTCTAGGTAAGTTATCACTGTGGCAAACAAGGACTGAAGAGGAAGATAGGAGTCTGATGACTGAAGCCACTTGGCGATGGGACCCTAACTTTGGTGGAAGAGTAGACTAAGGTGCTGAGTCTTTTAGGTGCTAAACTCCAGCTCCTAAATCCCTCTGGATCAGGAGCCACCGGGGCCTGGCAGGGTGCTGACAGTGTTGGCAGAGCTGTGTGGAGGACCGGGGAGCCCAAAGAGCCAGTCTGGGTTACAGAGACTGGGGTGTGGAGTCTTCCCGACCACACCCAGCCCCAAGGATGGTTGGAGCTCAGGAGACCAATAGGATTCTGGCTCTTAGAGTTCTGTTCCTTGTTTACTAGGAGTTTTTGAACAGGGAAGAGTTCAAAACTCTTCCAATGGAAGACTTTCATTTTCTAAGAAAGTATGTTATCATTGATAGACAACAGCACAAGACATCATGCATTGTGACAGCTGGGGCTCAAACCTGCTGTGTTGGATTCTGAACCTGTGTGTGTCTCTCTACAACATTTTGGCGACACGTGCATTCGTTTCCTAGGCTACAGTAAGAAAATACCACGCTCAGGTGACTCAGAAAAACAGAAATGTGTTGTCTCACAGTAGTGGAGGCTAGAAGTTTGAAACCAAAGTGTTAGCAGGACCATGCTCCCTTTGAGGGCTCGAGGGGAGGACCAGACTTCCGAGAGCCCCAGATGTCGCTTGGCTTGTGGCAGCAATGATTACAGTCTCTGTCTTCACATTGCTGTGTCCCTGTGTTCATGGGGCATCCTCCTGTGTGTGTCTGGTCCAGATTTCCCTCTCCTTATATGGACAACAGTCCTATGGGTTTAGTGACTTCATCTTAACTTGCTCAATTGCAAAGACCTTATTTCCAAATAAGGCCACCTCTACAGGTCCTGGGGGTGGGGCGGGGTTAGGACTGCAGCAAACTCTTTGTGGGAATACAGTTCAACCCATCATACCATCCATTCTTTTCTCAGATTCCCTTTTATTTCTCCAGCTTCAAGTTTTCACATTTGGTAATTATTCTTTCAGCTACTCATCCACCCTTCCAACTGAAAGAACATTTGGCAATGGCCTACCGTGTGGGCAGCGTTGAGCCGGTCATGGTACCTGCCAGCAGACGGGGACTCAGCCCTTAGGCACCATCTAGTTGAAGGAGAGAGAGAAAAAAACAGTCAACAGATGAAAGAAAGAATCTCCAATGGTACTTAGTAAGATTAAGGAGAGAAACGGGGGTTGAGACCGGGCAGGAGGGGCGGAGGTGACACTCCAGGGTAGCCAGGGAAGGTCTCTCTGAAGAGATTACAGCTGAAGTTAGACTTAAAGGGTGAGAAGTGATGTCCATGGGGAGCTAGAAAATAGTGGCCCAGATCAAAGAAACACAAGCACAAAGGCCCTGAGGCAGGGACCGGCATGGCACCTTGGAGGAGCAGACAGGTGACCAGTGAGGCCTGGGAGTGGGGTGATACTGAGCAGAGGCCAGATCTTTCAGGGCCATGGAGAGGAATTTGAATGTTAAGTTATGTTAACAGCTGACCAAGGTGCTGTTATAGGACCAACAACACACTAATAGTAAGAACGGGAGCTTTGCAAGCTGCTCACATAGCATGTCATCTCGTCCTCGCCACAGCCCTGCAAAGGAGCTATCAGAAGAGCTTGGAGCGTAGGCTTGCTTTGATATTTATGGAGCCTGTAGCCTATTGCAGGCCAAATACTAGGTCTTAGGGTGTGTGGAGATCCCTGCCCTCAAGCTGCATCCAGTCTAGAAAAAACATCTGTTAGGAAATGACCACACTGGTAACTCAATGACAGGGCACAGCCTCTCCACCCCTCTGGGCTCGGTTAGCTGCGTGTGTCGGTGGAGAAGTCCTAGTTCTCTCCTTGCAGGATGGTGGTGAAGATTAGAAGCGACAACAGAAGAGAAGTGCCCTGGACAGGGAGATGCTCAGTCTCTGGAAGCTAATACCCAAGCCTGGTTGTGCTGTGAGTGACAGCTGCCCGGAGTGCACACAGCTGGCGAAATAGCAGGGCCCCGGGGAGAGGGGAGGTGCCAAGGCTAAGAAGAGAGGGGTGAGCTGAACCTTGAAAGATAAGTGGGTGTTCCTCGGGCACACAAGGAGGAGAATGACAAAAATTTGATTTCCATGAAGCCTAATGCATTTTAATCCTTGTTATTCAAATTGAGTGTGAGGAACAATTGCATCTGTGGTTTTGATGGGAAGAGGCTGTGCACGGTATTTGGACATCTGAGCTTTGCAGGATGCTTCGTAAGAGGTACATTAGGTACTATGACCAGTCACGCTTCTTCACGTAATTTTAGTAAAAATGAGAATTCTGCAGTAACTACCGGCCCATGCATGGGCGTTCTGTTTCCAAGCATGCAATATTGTCTTTTCTTTTTAAAAAAGGTACATGTCATCTTGCCCTCTAGTGACAATATTTTGTATTTCACTCAGGTTCAGAAAGTGCCGCATGAGGTTTTGTTTGTTGTTGTTTGTGTTTTATAAGACAGAGGCCCACTGTGAGTATAACTCTACTGCAGGCATAGAAAACAGTGACATCTGTGAATTGTGTTTATCGTGGGCGGTGGTCCCTTGCGGCTGATAGAGGGGTTGTCATAGGGATAACAGTCCAGACTCGAGGCAAGTTACTTACACTCAGCATATGGGCTCCTCACCTCTGAAAGCAGCCACCAGGAGGCTGTGCATTTGCTTCTCTGTTACCCCCAGGGGACTGTAGGCTCCATGCGGGCAGGGATTCTGTGTGCTTTGCTGCTGAGCCCAGTGCACAGAACAGTGCCTGGCTTGTCACAGGTGCTTAGTACACGTGGCGGAAGAAGGAATGAACAGTGATGAGTCTGGGGATTGAGAGCCATCAGCTATGGAAGTCCCCGGTGTGTGGAAGTCCCCGGTGTGTGGTCTGACAATCAGCAGGTGCTTGACTGCCTGAGGGCGTCCTTCCTGGTCTGGCTATTGTCACTTGTTTTTTTAAAATTTTGTCTTAGGCTTGTTCCTCTGGGCTGTTCCTTGTGATGCTTTATTTGGCCATTTTGAGCAGAAATCTGGAAGGGCATAGAAAAAAGCGATTCAAGGATTGGTCTGGTTTAGGTCTGAAAGACAGGGAGGCAAGTTGCAGGCCCTTCCCTCTGGTTGATGACATTGTGTATGTAATCCTTGCCTATAAACCACGCGTGTCTTTCTCTGCTCTGTGCGAGGGCTGGGCCATGTGCACGTGGCCCGGGGTAAATCCTGCTCATCTGCCGGGGTCTGTTCCACAGCTTTCCCTGGTCAGTGTCTACCACAGCAACATTCTGGGCTTCCAGGAAGGATAAAACATTTTTTTTCAGTCACCCTATTCATAATTATTTTGTTCTTTTTTTTTTCATCCTCACCAGAGGACATTTTTGCATTTATCCTCAGATAAAGCGGGAGGGAGAGAGGGAGGAAGAGAGAGAGAGAAACATCGATGTGAGAGAGACACATCAACTGGTTGCCACCCACACGACCCCAACGGGGGCCGGGGACAAACTGCAACCGAGGCACGTGCCCTTAGCGGGAACCGAACCCGGGGCTCCCTGGCCCGCGGGCTGACGCTCTAACGGATGAGCCAAACCAGCCAGGGCTTGTTTTACTCTTTTACCAAAGGGCTTATTACTCATCGTGCTTTGAAAGGCAGGACCTGGGAGGCCATGGAGATGAAAGAAATGGGATCATGCTTTTCCCTGGTGGTGGCTGAACACGCTGCTACTTACAGTTGAAAAGCATCCTCGTCTTCAAGGGCCTGTTAGCAGCATTCACGCTGCGGAGTAAGGATGAGCCAGGAGAGGAAGGGGCAGTTCTTTATGTGTTTCTTAAAGTCTTAAGAATCTAAGTCCTTCCTTAACCAGGGACCCCCTTGGAGAAAAGAGAATATATCATTGAAGTTCCTGCCTGACATCTAAACCCCTCAGAGTTCTATCAAGTCAGAGATGATGGCGATAAGATACCCTTTGAGAGGCAAGGGGAAGAGTGGATATTGATTTATCCTTTTAATCCATGATGCTCAGCTTAGAAACAAGTAATACTTTCCATGGGCAGAGGGTGAAGTCCAAACTTCATAACCTTGCGTTTAAAGGCTTCTGGGGCCAAGCACCGATTTATCTTTTGACCTCATCTTCTCGTATCCGCTCCAGTCATACCGTCCTCCCCACTGGCCTCCAGCTGTGCTTCCTGCTGTCAGAATGTAATTGCATGTTTTAGTTGGGGAAGGAGAGAGCTTTGATTGATGGTTAAGAAATCTGACAAGTACGAAACATAAAATAGCATTCCTGGTTCTATGTATTAATAGAATGAATCCTTGTTGGTAATTTCATATTCTGCTTTTTTTGAATACATGTCTGTGTATAATTACTGCGGTTTATATATTTTTTAATTATAAAGGCAATATAGGAAATACATTCTTCAAAAGACAAAAGATATTACAAATAAAAGTTGTGTTTCATTATGCTCGTCAATCCCAATGTCTTCGCCCCTTTCCCAGAAGTAGCCTCCGTTTTGGATTGGTTGCATATTAACGTAATAATACATGGTATTACTCTGTGTTCATGTTAGTTCACATGCATAGCATCATATCAAGCACATCATTTCATCATTCGCTTTTTTTCACTCGACCGTGTTTGTTGATATACAGCCACGTTGTTCTAAGTAGTCCATATTCATCGTCCTTAACTACTGCTCTCCTCTGTCTGCTCTGTTTATCCATTCACCTGCTGGGGGGTATTTGGGGTGTTTTCACATTTTTGCAAAGCTGCAAAGAAAATGTGATTTTTTGGTGCATGCGTGCAGGTGTTTGTCTGGTGTGCTCAGCGTGGTCTGCGGGGTCCTTGTGTCTGCCCACTTTCAGTGTTCGTGGAAGCTGCTACATTTCCTGATCCTTTCGCTACTTTACATGTTCGAATACAGGAGGCAAACAGATACATTTCTCAGACCTCCTTTCTTCCCTCAAACTTCGCAAGCCTAGGATTCTCCTCTTGGGGAAATCTGTTTACCAAGATTCAACTGAAATAGCATCTATTGGGTAGTCTTCTCGTTTGACGTTTTCTCTCGAGTTTGACTCGTTCTGTTTTACTTGTTCATGTGTCTGCCTGAGTGCGTGAACGAGCTCAGAAGACACGCTGCCCACAAGCTCCTCTGCAGTCCGACGTGCCCAGCCTGCTGTCTGGCCCGTGGTCAGTGCCAAGTGTAGCAATGTCTAGTCTGGCTTGAAGTTTATGTTCTAAAGGCAGTTGAAAGGTGAACATCCAGGAGAGTCAAATTTACCCTGGATTTAAAAAAAAAAGTTTCCATAATATGCCATCTATAAATAAGGTATTATTTTCCCTTGCAGTATTACACCTAATCAATACTTCTTTGCTCGGTCAAGAGATAAAGACGAAGGACTCTATGCGTAATAAAAATACAGAGCGATGTTTAACACTTTTCACTTAGCTTGTGGGGTACATGTGTTCCTATTGTAAGAGGCATGCACGAAGGTAACTGACGTGGATAGAGCAGGTACATGGTCTCACCTCATCCTTACATTGAGACACTTAGGCTCACGGATGGGCGCAGAGGCATCACCTGCACCATTTCAAGTGTCTCCTCTTCATCTCGGCCAGACCTCCACACGCACAGTTGTACTTGGTGAGCTCTGTGGTATGATCTCACCGCATATGTTAAATAAAACTTGGATGAGCAGGCGATCAGTGCTATGACAGGGACAAATAAGTTCCTGCCCCTCTCCCTTTGCCCAGCTGAGAGAGACCAGACTGAACCCAGCGAACAGGACAGGAGGGTAGCTTTCCGGTGATCAATCTCCTCGTACTCTCTGGGACCTGACAGAAATAATTAGGTCCCAAACACTCTTCTAAAGGTCATTTTCAGTCTGCTGTTGTGGGGATCATTTTATTGAAAAGCTCCAGGGCGCAGCCTTGGTGGGGTGTCAGTCATGGAGGGGAAAATTGCCCTGAAGGTGGACAGGCATATTCCTCTGTGCCAAGGGCACCCACAGGCACCCATGGGCCTAATTTGTTCTCCCAGCAGAGATTGCTCATTGTTTTAAAATGCAGGTTTTATTTTAATTTAGGTATGGCAAGGCCCATCGATCCGGAGGTGACTGTCATCGAAAGAGTTTGTTACTCGGCGTTCCCAAGAAGAGCGGCCATACCATGCCACAGGGAGGGGCAGGACAGGGCTGGAGGCGGGGATGGGACTGTGTGCAGGAGCCTTCACTGTGGTTCGGGGAGAAGGGGGGCGGGGCAGTAAGCCTGCGTAGGATTGGCTCGTTCGAGTGACTTCAGTGGGCTCTGCAGTGCAGGGGCTGTCCCTAGTGGTCTAGTGCCAGGCCCGAGGTCTTTAGGGCAGGTGGGCAGCAGCCTGGAATGTGAGAGCCTGACAGAGGAAGTGAATGGGCTGGTCGGCTCCCATTGGTTGGTTTGAACGCGAAGGTTAAGTTCACAGGCAGTTGTTTTCTCTCTGGGGAGGGTCTCACCTGGGAAGGGCCGTCCCCGTACTGTCATCAAGTCAAAACATCAGAATACAGAAAATGAAAGGCATAGCTAATTGAATGATGTTCTCTGTGGAGAGATGCCCCTAGAGGTGACTTGGTCTCAGGTGTCCACGTACTGTGTTTGGTACCCTTCTCGGAACGACAGAATGAGCCGTCCACTGAGGGAGTGCTGTGAAATACCACAGACTGGGTGTCCACAGTGGAGATGGAGGGAAGGCCGCTGGGGGCCAGGTGACACCCGGATGCTACAGGTGTCCCGCAGGTTTGCCTTCCCCCTACGATGTCCTCCACACCAACCTAGTATAATGTTCAGCATCACTTGCTCCTTGAAAGAAAACTGGTGATTTAGTCTGCAAATTTGTGTTACTTCTCTCAGATGAGATATTTGCATGTTGCAAAAGCACCTGACCTTTGCCCTCAAATTGACTTTTTCTGCTAAGGTCCAAAGATTTGTGAAATGGTGTCACCATCTCCCCAGAGAGGCAATCCAGTAATTTGGGAAACAGCTTTGAACCCCCTGAGCCCTTTATATGATTTCTCACTAACTGCTGGCTGTTCTTGCTCGGAAACCTTTCTCAGATCCATATGCTGTCTCCATTACCTCTTCGTTGGCTGACTGCAGCTTCAACTTTTCTTTTTCTTTCTTTCTCATATGGGTTGTTACAACTTCTAGACAGTCTGTTCTCTTCTTGGGAAAAAGGAGAGAAAGCACAAATCACCAAAATAGGAATAAAATCGGGATATTACTTTGAACTCTATAGAAATCGAATGTTATGAAAAATTTGATGCTAACACATTACCATTTTAGACAATGTAGATAAATTCCTCGAAAAACACAAAATACCAAATATGTCTCCAGAAAAAAATAGAAAATCTGGATTGACCCATAGCAAATAAAGACATTGCATTAGAAATGGAAAACAAACCGACTTCTCACAAATAAAATTCTAGGTCCAGATGGCTTTCCTGTTGAACAGTATGAAACATTTTTTTTTTTTTTTTCTGTCTTAAGGCAGACTCCTAATCTTGGATAAACTTTTTCAGAAAATAGAGGCAGGAACACTTCTCAAATTATTTTATAATGTCAATATTAGCATGATACCCAAACCAAAGCTTTTATAAGAAAACTACAGACCAGTATATCTTGTGACCATAGATATAAAAATCCTTAACAAAATTAGCAAATCAAATTCAGCTTTATATAAAAAGCACTGTATACCATGACCAAATGGGTTTACCTCAGAAATTCAAGGTTTTTATAACACTTGAAAATCGGTTCATATTATATACCAAATGGATAGAATAAAGGACAAAAACATGTGTGATCATCTCCATACACGCAGGAGAAGCACTTGAAATTGATCCAACAGCCATTCACAATAAGAGAAAAAAAAATTCTCAGCACATTTAGAAGGGAGTTTTTTCACACTGATGAAGGGTATTTGTGAAAAGACCACAGCTACGTGATTTTTAATGATAAACAAGTAAAATCTTCTCCTTAAAATCAGAAACAAACAACATTGTCCTTCCTCACTACCTGTACTGTGCAATGTACTGAAGGATCTAGTCAGTTCAAAAAGGCAAGGAAAAGAAATGAAAGCCATACAGACTGGAAAGAAAGAAATACAACTATCATTCTTTTCGGGTGACATAATCTTGTATGTTAAAAAATCCTAAGGGATCTACTAGATCAATACAATCAATAAGCAAGCTTAACAAGGTAGTAGGATTCAATATGTATAAGCAAAAATCTATTGTATTTCTGTACAGGGTGTGGCAAAAGTAAGTTTACAGTTGTTCGTATGGAAAATAATACAATAATTAATAAATAATAATACAAGAATAAACTCACAACTGTAAACCTACTTTTGTCCCACCCTGTATACTAGCAAAAAAAAAAAATCTAATCTGAAGATGAAATTAACAGTCCAGTTCACAATAGCATCAAAAGGAACAAAATAAATAGGAATAAGTTTAACAAAGTAAGAGCAAGAACTGAACACTGAAAACTAGAAAACACTGAAGAAAGAAATTAAACATCTGAATACTTAGACATACCATTTTTATGGATTGAAATGCTCAAAAATGGCTAGGATGGCAATTCTCAAATTAATCTATAGATTCAAATGCAATCACAATCAAAATACCATCAGGCTATGATTTCTGACTAGGATACGTCATGGAGTTGATTATTCTTAGTTAAATTTAACAGCTAACCTGTAGGCCCTTTCAATGAGAAGATTCAAATCTTCTTATATTTCTGGGAAGATATATTACATTATTGTTTTGAATATTCATTCCATTTCATGGTTTGTTTTCTTGGTTTTTCTTCTTCTGGCTCAATTTAACTACTTTTGTCATATCTTTGTAGGTTTTTCTCAGCACAAACATCATTGAAACTCCTTTCCAAATATGTCTCCTAAATGGAGCTAGCTAGAATGGGTATAGACCACTCCCTGATATCACCTTCATTCATTTGCATATTCTTTCTTACTTGTAAATGGCTACCCTAAAGAAGGGAGCCAGGGCAGCTGGGGATGGTATTTTTAATCTTCATTGAATGTATTAGTCTACTTGGGCAACATAACAAAATACCACAGACCAAGTGGCTGAAACAACAGACATGTATTTTCTTCCAGTTCTGGAGGCTGGAAGTCCAAGATCAAGGGGCCAGCAGGATGCATTTCTCCTGAGGCCTCTCTGCTTGGCTTGCAGATGGCCACCTTTTCGCTGTCCTCACATGGATAGTTCCTCCGCGCACAGTGCAACCCTGGTGTTTCTTCCTTTTCCTTTTTATTGGATTAGGGTCCCACTTTTATGACTCCGTTTAACCTTAGTTACCTCCTTAAAGGCATTATCTTCAAATCCAATCACACTGGGGGTTGAGCTTTAACATATGAATTTGGGAGGAGGGGCGCACAATTCAGTCCATATAACACTGAAGATGCTAGTTTTCTGGTAAAACTGCCATTGTGTTCTCGACTCCTTGCTTCCGTGATCAAAAGATGTCTCGAGTGCTTCTTCTTGCCTTGTTATTTCTCAATAGGGTTTATCAGCTTTCCTCTAAATAGCTAACATTTTGTTATGTGCCTGGCACAATTTTGAGCACTATAAGTGATTATATATATATATATATATATATATATATATATATATAATTTCTTTTTCTTTATTGATTTTTAGAGAGAGAGGAAGGGAGAGGGAGAGAGAAATAGAAACATCAATGAGAGAGAACATTGATTGGCCACCTCCTCCATGGCCCCCACTGGGGGTTTGGCCCACAACCTGGGCATGTGCCCTGACCAGGAATCGAACCGGTGACCTCTTGGTGCATGGGTCGAGGCTCAACCACTGAGCCATACTGGCCGGGCTAGTGATCCAATATATTGAATGATTTTTATTAAGGTGGTTTTGATTGCTAGCATTTCCTTCAGATTCTTTCTTAGTGTTTTCATCTCTATTTCCGCTCCCCATCTGTTCGTGCGTGTTGTCTACTTTTTCTAGTAGAGCTCTTATCAGTTGTTTACATTCTCTGATAATTCCAACAGTTGAGTCTGATTCTGATGCTTGCTTTGTCTCTGAAGACTGGTTTTTCTTGTCCTTTGACATGCCTTATAATTTTTCGTTGAAAGTCAGACACATCGTAGTGAGTACTACAAACAGGGGTAAATCGGCCGTTAGGGTGCTATTTTATGTGAATCTGGCTAGGAGCTGGGCTGTGTCTAAGACTTTTTGCAGCTATAGGTGCCCGAGGACTGAAGTTCCTCTAGTGTCCTTGTTTCGTCCTCTTTCTTACTTTGAGCTTCCCGAGATCCACCACCTTAGAGAGTCCCTACCGCTTGTACCTCTTCCAGCTGTATTCCACTCTTGTTAAATCAGAGCCCTGTTAGTGTGGTGAGAGGTGTGGGGAAAGGAACGTCTGTAGTCTTCTGATTAAATCTCTGAACGTTAGTGGGGCTGTGTCCTTGGCTGTGACTTTCAAAACTATTTAGTTAGTGCTATAGTTGTTTTATCCCTCCTTCCTATTCCCTTCCCTGGCTGCAGAGATCTAAATCTGAGCCCTTTAGTGAGATAGTATGGCTAGAGGGTGCTTGAGTGGGAGAAACACCCTTCTTCCAGTTGGCATAAGGCCCTTACATCTTTTCCCCTGTAGAGGATGCCTTGGTTATACACTCACAACCATCCTTCTTCCCCTCCCTCAGTCAGGGTCACGGGAGAAGCTTTCTTGGACGTTCACCTTGAGAACCTTATAGGTTCCAGGAAATAAAGCCCACATCGTGTGCTCTCCCCTAAGGAATTAAAAAACAAAAAACAAAAAGGCCACACAGATCCTCGCAAATACATGTCTAGGCTCAGATGACTTCACTGGTGAATTCTGTCAAGCACTTAAGGAAGAAATAAATTCCAATCCTATATGAACTCTTCCAGAAAAAAAGAGGAGATGCTCCCCAGCTCTCGTGATGAAGTCAGTGTCACTGTAATATGCCTGGCCTCCAGCAGTCCATCAACATCGCTCACTGAGTGTCTTGAAGAGTTTACAGCCCCCGTGGCTTCTGCTCCAGTGGGCAGCTCTCAGCAGTGACCGTCTGCATGTACCTGACTCTCGATGTCAGGGGCGTGGCTTGCCTCACAACCTCGGTTTTCTGATGGGTCCAAGGAAAGCCATTGATATTTAAGTTTATCTAGGTTTCTCCTGATATAAAGATGGAAGCGGTGACTTCCAAGTTCTTTTTTTTTTTATCCTCACCCGAGAACATCTTTCCATTTTTTGTTCAGATAGAGTGGGAGGGAGAGAGAGGAAGAGAGAGAGAGAAAGAGAAACATCGACGTGAAAGGGACACATTGAGTGGCTGCCTCCCGCACGACCAACCAGGGCCAGGGACAAACTGCAACTGAGGTACGTGCCCTTAGCGGGAACCGAACTCGGGTCTCTCTGGACCGGAGGCCGACGCTCTAACCGCTGAGCCAAACCAGCCAGGGCAAATTCCAAGTTCTTTTCATGTCACTGAAACTAGAAGCCCACCTATATTGAATGAAATGATTTAATCCTCTATCCCAAGAAGCCAGATTATATTATCTTCATTTTACAACTGGGAAACCACATTGTTTTTTTTCCCCATGATGACACAGCCAGTCAGTGGCAGAACCAGATTTTAAATAAATCCAACTAATTTTCCTTTCCTAATTAACCCTCATAAATTCCCTTCCTTCTTTTTTAAAATTTTTTTTCTTTTATTGATTTTAGAGAGAGAGAAAATGAGAGAGAGAGAGAGATAGAAACATCGATGAGAGAGAACATCGATTGGCTGCCTCCTGCATGCCCCCACTGGGGATCAGGCCCACAACCTGGGCATGTGTCCTGACTGGGAATCGAACCAGCGACCTCTTAGTGCATGGGTCGATGCTCAACCACTGAGCCACACCAGCCAGACCCCTTCCTTCTATATAATAATAGACTCACTCTATAAATACCTCCTTTGATCACTGATGCCTATTCAGTGCCCACTATTTTCTAGCTGAGCTTTAAATACAAGAATGTTTATAAATCACTTAAAACAGTGCCTGACACAGAGTAATTGCTCAATAAATAATGGACATGACATCTGTTGCTCTTACTGTATGGTTTATCCCTCACTGTGATTCTACGTGGTAGAGTTTTCCACCTGCCATGTTACACAAGAGTTAGGTGCCACCACACACATTCGGATATAACTGGGCTGAGAGGTAGCTTGGGCGTTGCACTTTTTAAAAGCCTCCGAGGTTATTAAAATATGAAGCCAAGATGAGGGCCCAGCTCTAAAGACAGGTTGGTCAGCATTATCCCATTGCTGTCATGAGGGAGGGAGGGCCCAGCGGTGCCAGGTCTTTTTTCCCCAAAACAGAAGCTGGGAGTTTGAGTTGCAAGGCAACATTTCCTAATTCAGTGTTGTCTCAAAATTTTTAAGCAATACAAGGACTCCAGGGAGCCCATCTCAGACTGATACTTTGTAGCCCATGTGGCTGAGATCAAGTTGGGAAGATCAGTATTGCCCGACTGGCTCCTGATTAGATTAGACCAGAGCTTCTCAAAGGTGGTGGGATGGGCCCGCAGCAGCAGCACCAGGGAACTTGCTAGGAATGCACACTCTCACGCCCTGGCCAACCCGCAGAATCAGACATTCTGGGGCGGGGCCCAGGATCTGGCTTCCAACCAGCCCTCCAAGTTTGAGAGCCACCAGATTAGATTGTTTTCTCATTACCTGCTTCTTTCCACTCCATGGGTGTCCATGGTGCAGAGAGGATCTGTGGAAGAGAACAAACAAAACGGTAATCAGAACATGGAGATTCAACTCGGCTAGCAGTCTGCAGAAATGAGGAGTTACACAAGAGATAGACCCTTCCAATCTGATCTGATGTCCAAATCAGGAACAGCTGAGCTAATGCGGTGGCACATGGATGTGCTCGGGTCCGTCTCTGCTCTGTGCATCTTGAAAGGCCCAATAGATGAGCCAAGTGCAGGATCTGCATGCAGCCCCGTAGCTTTTCAGCTATGGGAACCACACAGGGAAGAGGGAGCATGGCTGTGGGTCATTGGGAAGATCGTTTCTGCTGTGAAGAATGCCAGATTGAAAGGGGGCTTTTAGAACCTGGTAATACAATTTTAAAAGGGGAAGTGGTATGGAACAGGTTCTCCATGTTCCATGGTTTCAGGGAATGAAATGAAGAGTGCTGACAAAATTGAAAGAATAGATGAGAATGTTAGTCGGGAGACCGCTCCGGGGGTGTTACCACTGGCCGTTCAGAGCCTGGGTGTGGCAGCGCCTGGTTGGAGGTCCCTATCAAATCAGATAGCCCAGGATCTGCATCAGGCTTCTTCCCTGAAAAGTAGCTGGGGCTGGGCAGATTTAGCACTAGGGATAATGCTTGTAGGTAACCTGTACAGAGTGTTTATTTTTGTTTTGTTTTGTTTTTGTTTTTTGTTCGGATAGAGTGGGAGGGAGAGAGAGAAACATTGATGTGAAAGGGACACATCGAGTGGCTGCCTCCTGCACGACCCCAACCAGGGCCGGGGACGAATTGTAACCGAGGTACGTGCCCTTGACCAGAGCGACTCATGAGTCCTCAGGTCAAAGCTCCAAGTGCTGAGCCAAACTGGCCAGGGCATACAGAGTGTTTTTAAAAGGTTAGGTTGCTATGGGATTGTATAATGGGGGATGGATAATCGAGTCTGGAAGGGACTTGAACCTGAGCAAATTGAGCATTGGAGCAAGAGGGGGAATTGGGTAAGTCAGCGGTGCTCCACCTTTGGTGAGGGCACTTGTTAGAAATGCAGAGCTGTGGCTACCTCCTGCTCCCCACCCCCAGTCCCTCACCTCTGCCACCCACCAATCTAAAAGGGCAGTAGGTGTTACACTGCGGTGTCACAGCCCATCAACATCGTAACTATGGTGATGGGTACACTAACCTACACCTGGGATAAAATATTGTGGAATGGAATACACACACATACCATACGCACATACACACCATACACAAACACATACACACATATAAACATGAGGACAAGCAAAACGGGGGGATCTGAATAAGGTGGGTGTCGATATCCTGGTGGTGATATTACACTGTAGATCGTGTTACCATCGGAGGAAGCTGAGCAACGTGTACAAAAGATCTCTGTATCATCTTTTACAGCTGCATGTGAGTTACCTACGATTATCTCTGTGCTTTTCTGGCTCTTTGGGTGATTCTAATATTTCCCGCAGTATGGGAGCCAGTGAGCTAGGTGATTGCTGGTGCGGCAGAGTGGAAGCATCCCAGGCAGGAAGAACAGTACTGTGAAGGCCCAAAGAACAGAACTCGGCAGATGTAGGATGTGAAAGAGCCTTCACCACTGAAGATTAGGCTGGAGGAACGGGTCACAGTCAATTTAGGGGCCTGACACCTGGAATACATCTCTGTTGGTCATGGTGTATACTTACTTTGATCTCTTTTTGGATTCAATTTGCTAATATTTGGTTGAGAATTTTTGCATCTATGTTAATGAGAGACATTGGTCTGTAGTTTTCTTGTTTCTGTCTTTATCTGGTTTTGGTATTAGGATAATGCTGGCCTCATGAAATGAGTTAGGAAGTATTTCCTCTGTTTCTAACCTCTGAAAGGGATTGTAGAGAATTGATATAATTTCTTCCTTAAATATTTTGTAGACGCAAGCAGTGAACCCATCTTGGCCTGGTGCTTTCTGTGCTGCATGGTTATTAACTATTCATCCAATTCTTTAATAGTTATCGGCCTATGCAGATTATGTATATGTAAATCAAACCATGAAGCTGCACACCTTAAACTTATACAGTGGTGTATGTTAACTATATCTCAATAAAACTGGGAGGGGAGGAACAAAAACAAGTGGGCTTTGCATAGACAACATATAACTGGGTTGTGGTTTGTACCCACTCTGACAATCTCAGTGTTATAATTGGTGTGGTTCACTGAAGATGAATGTTTCCGTCTACATCATGGCCAAGACCGACTCCTTCTTAACGGTCAATTTCCAACTTCCTCAGCAATTGGCATGTTAGACTTTTAAATGATCATAAAAAAGGTGTGGTTGGTTTTGGCATTAATTTGAGAAAATTCTGTCATTCTTATTTCACATTTCTGTCTCTCTTTTTCTGGCGTTATTCCTGTGTTCTTCATTTTATACTTGTCCCACAGTCCTTGGATATGATCTGCTTTTTCTTTTTTTTTTTTTCAGTTTTCAAGTATTCGATTGCGATATCCCCTAGCTCAGAGATTCTTTCCTCAGCCATGGTGTCTACCAGTGAGCCCATCAGAGGGATTTTCATGTTTGTTACAGTGTCTCTAGCTCTAGCATCTCTTTCTGGTTTTTGTGTTGTTTTTTTTCCTTAGGCTTTCCATTTATCTGCTTACATCGTGCATCTGTTTTTACACGCTGTCTGCTTTACCCATTAGGGAGCCCGTAACAAGTTCATCACAGTTGTTTCTGTGCCTGGTCTGACCGTCCCCTCACCCCGCCATGTCTGCACCTGACGCTGGCCCCGTCCATTCAAATTGTGCTTTTTGCCTTTCCTTGTGACTTGTAGTTTCTTCTTGACAGCTGGGCGTGATGTAGTGGAGGGAAGGAAGTGCTGTGAACAGGCCTGCAGTGAGGTGGGGGTGGGGGAGGGAAGCGCCCCGTCCTGTGATTAGGTCCCGGTCTTTCACAGAGCCGGTGCCTCTGGCTGTGAACTTCACAAGAATGTTTCCTTTTCTTCTCTCCCTCAGGTGGGACAGGATGGCTGGAATGGGAGCCGGAGCTTTCCCTCCCCAGGCAGTCAGGGTCTGGTTAATGAGTTTCCCCTGAGGACAGCCCTTAAGCAGGCCGAGGGCCAGGGCTTCAACAAGGCTGCTGGTCCTCCCACCTGCCAGAAGCTGAGGGTTTCTCGTGTCTACCGTGGGGCCCTGCTCGAGCTCCTGGGGTGCATCTCCCGGTGTCTGGGCTCAAAGGCCTGGGCTCCTGGGGTTTTTGCATCGCAGAGTTGTCGGTCCTGAGCCTCCAGCAATTCCTCAATTACATTTAAGGTTTTCCTTCTTTTGTGTTTTACATTTAAGGTCTCCTGACCCTGGCGTCGGGATTTTTTTTTAAAACCCCAGGTCATCCTAATATTGATGCAGAGATGAGAACTGCAGTAGAAGGACCAGACAAAGCCACGGAGAGTTTTCAACCAGGGACGTGACTCAATCAGGCTTTTGTTTTGCCGTCACTTTGGCTCTAGTGAGACAGGAGGCAGCGACGGTGACTGGGGACAGCGACGGAGCCAGGAGGCCACGGCGGCGCCAGAGGTAAGTTGTCCTGGTGGCGTCTCCGGAAAGGGACATGACGGTGGGGATGAATGTGCAAACGTTGACGCTTTGTACCTGGCAGGACTTTGTCACGGACTGGGATGAGATGGCGAGAGAGGCGTTTTTGAGACCCAGGTCCTGAGGAAGGTGGAGAAATCTGATGGTGAAAATGATTCTAAAGTTGGTGGTGGAGCCTGATTGATCGATGAGGGAGATCCTGACCAGCAAAGTCCAGAATCGGATGAAAGGGACCAGAATGCCACCACTGAGACTCTGGCTCTAGAGCCAGAAGCTGACACGGTGTGTTCAGGGACGTGAACGGTGCTTCCCCCAAATCCACAGACGCGGGCGCAGAGGGCGAGCGTGCTGTTAGGGAGGCTTGTTAAGAGGTAGAGTGCCCAGTGGAACGGAGGGAGGATAATTAGAAAAGGGAACACTGAAAAGGAGGACACCTGTGAGGGCTAATTATAACAGCAAAGGTGTGGCGTCATCGCAGGCCAGCATCAGATGATAGCAGGGGACTGAAGGAAGCGGGTGATTGTAAGTGGACTTTTAAGGGACAAATCAACAGACAAGATGGCTTATTGAAAGTAGAAAGCCATCGAGAAGGAGGCGGCCAAGGGGACGCAGAAGAACGGTAGGACTGGGGCTGGGAACAGGATGCTAAGACGGGAAGTAGGTTTGGCCGAAAGACCAAGAGTTTGGTTTGGGACGTGTTTAGTTGGAGGTGGTGGTGGATGAGAAAAATGTAAGTGTCCATTTGACAGAGGTGGAGAGGAGGGTGGGATGGTGGCAGAAGGATGTCCTGAGGGCAATGCCAAGGCCAGGACGTGCCCTAGTAAAATGCCACACGTCTGCTCTTTGTATTGGTGTTGGTCCAGCCAGCACACCGTGAACCAGAGTAGGGTGACCCGCCAAGATGAGGGCGAGCCTTTGTTATCACACTTCTGAACAGTCGCAGGATGGAAGATATTGTGGCAAATAAAAATAGAGGCTGTTATTTATAAGGCCGTTCTCCAGTGAAGAAATATTAAGGCAAATGCCAAAGAACTCTGGATACTCAGGAAAGATCAAGGCGGGTGCTGGTTTACGGTGCTTTTTCTCACCTGCGATTTTCCTCGTGGTGGCAAAACACAAGGTTTGGTCCCCAGTTCAGGGCTTAGCCGAGTACAGCCAGGAGGCCACATCCAACCCAGCCCTGCCTCGGAAAATTCAGTGTTACTTCAGCACAGCCGTGCTTTCATTTACCTATTAGGTGTGGCTTCTCTTGTGCTATAACAGCAGAGCTGATTAGATGCAATAGAGACTAGATGGACCACAAAACCTACTCTGTTATTTGCTGACCCTGCCTCTGTTTCATCAAAGTCTATACAGTATGTGGCTTGGAAAGTCTTTAACAACTGTATCAGCTACCTTCACCACCCACACCCCGGTAGTCATCTGTTCTTCTTGCTAACATGTTCTTGGCTATAAACAGTCTTATTTAAAGTGCTCTGTAGGTTAAGTCCCCCAACCTGTCTCACGGAGCTGTCCTCCAGCAGTCGCCCATCCGTTGCCAGTTGGAATGGGAATGACCCCAACCCTTTGCCACTGTTTCTAATTTAGAATCAGCTCTTTCCCCCAAAGGTTGAAGATCAGTGTTTGAGAAGAGTAGAGAGACATTCTTTCTCCCCTTGTATATGAACGTGGTAGGTTTTAGCCCAGGAACTAATGAGAGAGCCCAGGCTAAGACGGGAGGAAAGTGGTGAAAGAATGTCTGAGACACTGGGGACATTGAGTCACGGTTTCAGAACTGTGAGAAGCCTCAGATTGACCCGAATCCTGCCCAGCCTCGGGGCTCTATGGTTATGTGAATAAACAACATCCTTCATCCTTTCAGTCAGTGTGGACTGGGAGCGTGGCTACTGGCCACATGGTGAGTCCTAAATGGCTGGTCCTAGCACAGGTGCTTGTCAGTTTCCCCAGGTGATGAGACTTGGAGAGCCACGCCCCCAGCCAGTGGCTTGCAGGGGCTTGTGGCAGCTTCTCCACCTGGAGCCAGCCTTGCAGCGCCTCTCCTGGGCTCCGCTGTCGTACCATTTGCTTTGTCCTCCGTCCCTTCCTACCGATCGGAGGTGCTGCCGGCCTCCCTCCCCCTGCGTCGTGGATGCTGGGGTTTGTTCTGGTCAGTGTTTGGGTGCTCCTCCTGTAGCTTGGGCACGTTGAACAGCTTAGAATCGGCCTGCCTTGTTCAGGCACTTGGTCCTCTTATGCAGTTAAAATGTCTGTTAATTATTCTGTGGTTGTCAGGAGCGGCGACTAACCCTGGCGGTTTATTGTGGAAGGATATAGAGTAGCTCATATGATGGAGGGCAATGTGTAATCATCAGAACTTGGAAATGACAAGATCCTGGCAACTCTTGGGGGCTACTCTTGGGGGAATGAGTGGATGTTCTCTTTGGGGTCCAGCTGCTGAGACAAAAGCCACTCTAATCCTTTCAAAATCCAAATTTCCAGGATACAAGAGACACCCCTTGGCTACCATGGGAACAGGAGACTCTGATGGAAAGACTCTTAAGGGCAATATGCACTGGGGAATAGGTCATCCCAGAAAAGGGAGGAGGGATGACACACAGAACAGCAGTCATCTGCTATCCAGCTCTCCGTGGGTGCTTAGGGGCCATGCTCAGTGGTACTTTTATCACTTGCCTTGCTGGTTCTCAAACCTAAGCATGCATCAGGATCACCTGGACGACGTGTTACACCACAGACTGCTGGGCTCCTCACCTCGCTTCTGATGCATTAGCCCTGGGGCAAGGACCTGAGATTCTGCATTTCTAGCAGATTCCTAAGATATGCTGATGCTGTTGGTCTGAGACCCAGACTTGGACACTCAGCCTTATGTAAACGGTACTTGTTTGTAGATTGTATTTAAATCTTAATTTCCAGCAGTAGTCGTGCATCAACACTTCTGCTCTGAAAAGGCTGAACTCATTCTATTGCTTGTCATAACTCACAGCTGTTAACTCTGCCTTTAAATTGGGAATGATCACTGGTGCGACGGTGGGATGTCTTTTCAATTGTCTTTGAATACACCTTACCTAATCTCCCTAAGGAGGCGCCTATGTCTTTACCCAATTATGAAGCGCGTGTTAAAACCTATGGTGAAAATCAAATGCTGCGGTGTGTTGGAGTCTATTCATTCTGACAACTGGAGGCAGATTCCAGATAACTGCAGGGAACAGAGGCCTTGCTCCTGGAAGTGCTTGGGCGTCTTGCCTCTGATAACTTTCCCTCCACCAGCCAGATTCATTGCCCTTGCTCACAGGAAGAGGGAACCGAGTGATGAGGTGGGAAGTGCTGCAAAGGACAGTGAATTTCTACTGATTGTTTGACTTGCAGAAAATACTGATACCCCAGAGGGAATGCTGACTTTGGTGGTGTCATCCTCCTGAGAGAATGTCCAGAGAGGGGCAGGAGCTTGACCAAAACGCTAGCGTCTGCAGAACAGGGTTCTGTTCCCCTTGGTGCTCAGCTCAGACGGTGACGGTGCTGACAAGAGGAACAGCTTGCCACTGTCACATCGTCCTTGTCATCATGCTGCAGGCCATTTATTGTGCTTACAGTTTGTCTGGAATTATGTTGAGTGCTTAACTAACCTTCTCTAAGTCAGGGGTCAGCAAACAGTGGCCTGGGTCCCATCTTGGTCAATAAAGGTTCATGGGGACAGCTGGACTCATGCGTTTGTGTGTTACCTTTGGCTCTTCTGGGGCTACAATGGCAGAGTTTCAGCAGAAACCTTCTGACCCATAAAGTATAAAATATTTTAGACTTTACCAAAAAAGTTGTTGCTGTTTTGTTTGTTTTTTGTTTTTAAATTTCTTCTCTTAACTATTCCTGGCATGAGCCAGTGGAGTCCGCATTAGGATGCTGTTTTACCGACAGGTTCGGAGAGAAACGTGCCCCAAATCACACAGACCATTGAGATGGGACCCAAGCTGAGGTTTGTCAACCTCCAAAATTTATGTTGCCTGTACTTTGTACTGTTTCAGTTGAATCTGGCTAATTATATGGATCATCTCTTACCGAAGTAATATAGATTATAATGCGGTGACCTTTCTTTTCTTCCTTAAATACAATCAAGTGACATTTTAAAAACTGAAAAATGAGAACTGGTCCCTACAGGATAATCACGTTGCCGTGGTATATTTACTTTTTAAAGTAAATCATGTTTTATGGCAACTGCTAAGCTAATGAAATGGTTATACGACCAGCTAAGTAGATTTTATTATCCCCTGCTTTTCGCGGGACACCCGAGGAAAGAAGGAAAGAATTGGTCGCCCAGCGATGAGCCCAGAGCCTGGCCTCGCCCCGCGCGCACCTGTGCTATTGCACGTGGCGGTGGTTAGCCCGTACCGAAGCAGGTGTTTTCTGCCGCTTTTAACGTTTCCAGTCTGATTTTTCAACTCGGTGGATCTCCATCTTTGCCATGTATCACAGTCATATGGGAGCCCTTAAAAATCAAAGACCTGAGCCCGGAGCCCACCCCACCCCCACTCATGTGATTACTTATTTTTAAAAAGGATTATTTGGGCGTGTAGGCAGTGTTGAGAAAGTCTGTAAAGAATCCTTTTACCAAGAACTTGATACTTGAGGAGATACACGCCTGGGTTTCAGTCTCCCTGGCAGCAGGCGAAGTTGAAATTTTCTTACTTGAACGAGCAACAAGGGAATTGCATATGTTATCTTGAGAATTTTTATTTCTCACTCTGTGCATCCATGTCTATGTTTTCTTATCAGCTGGTCCACATCCCCGTGGTTATCTTTCGGAAAAAGGACCAGTTAGTAGAGATCGGTCATGTAAATTAGACACAGTCCGGCGTTAGTTATCTGAGGATGGAGAAAAGTGGGGACAAGCTGAAACTCAAGAAAAAAAAAGAAAGCTGGTTCTTAATGTATTCGATACAGAACAGCTGCTTCAGAATGACGACGCATCCTTGCTACGTCGCAGATGGCGGGGTCCTACCCTAGTCCTGCTGGACCAGAACTTCTGAGGAAGAGGCCCCGGGACCCATGTTTTTAAATGCTCTGAAGATGGTTTGTACACACGTTAAGTTGTGAGAATGGAGTATACGGAGTCATATTTCTGCTGATGTGTGGATATTCCTATGTGGAAAGAGAGAAGATGGGGGAGAGAGAGGCTCACAGGCATTTTCAGCTGGCAGAATATTCTGTTCATGTTTATCAAATGTTATGTACGTATACACTTACCCATGCTTGTTCACGCACATACACGAGTGTATTCCATGTGGTCATGAACAAGGGCACCCCTACATTTGCACTTGACCCCCCTTTGCCTAGAACAAGCTCTTTGTTTATCTGACTCTCCCATCATTCAAGTCTCAGCTCAATGTCACTCCTCCAGAAAGGCCTATTTTGACTACCGTGGTGATTTATTGCAAACCTGTCCCTAATCTTCATTCCTCCTTGTACCTGTGCCTTTTGCAATGTGACTTTGCAGCTGCTTCCATCAGATGTGGAGTCTCTCCCTTCCCCTTGAAACTCAGCTGGCTGTGTACTTGTACTTTTACTTGGACCAATAGTATGCAGCGAAAGTCCCAGTGCATTAGCTACAGGCTTCATCTGGCCCTGCGTCATCTCTTGATCTCTGGCAACCCTGCCCCCACCATATAAACACGCCCAGGCTAGGCTGCCGGCTGATTAGAGACACATGGTCCAGCCATGTCATCAATCCCACTGACAGCCGACCTCCAGCTGGTGAGTGGGAGCCTTTCTCTAGCAGCCAGCCACAAGCGGATCTCTCGCCCGATTGCAAATTCATGAGGGAGCCCAACCAAGATCAGTTATGCCTGGTGGAGATCAGCAGAACTGCTTAGCTTATGCCTCCATTCATGAGCAGTAATCGTTGCTATTCAAGCCACTGCATTAAGATAAATACTTGCTATTTAAAGTGAGTGTATTTGGGGGTGCTTTGTAACATAGTGACAGGTAACGGATGCAACCATCTTTTCAAAAGGTCTCACCTCATTACAGCACCTTGTTGGCATATAGTCTTCTAGTTCCTTCTCATCTGAAATTATCTTGTGTGTGTTTTTTTGTTTTTGTTTTTTTGGCCTGACTTTTTTGTTTGTTTGTTTGATTCTCACCTGAGGACACTTTTTGTATTCATAGAGCGAGAGGGAGAGAGGGAGGAAGAGAGAGAGAGAAACATCGATATGAGAGAGACACATTGTGACTGGCTGCCACCCACACAACCCCAACCGGGGCCGGGGACAATCCGCAACCGAGGTACGTGCTCTTAGCGGGAACTGAACCTGGGACTCTCCGGACTGCGGGCTGACGCTCTAACCGCTGAGCCAAACCGGCTAGGGCTGGCCTGACTTTCTCCATAACCATGTAAATGTATTGAAATTAGATTCTCTTTTTGTCTTGTTAGCAGATGAATTTCCTGTGCCTAGAGCAGTGCCTGGCTGATAGCAGACACTCAGTAAATGCTTTTTGAACCAATCTGTACATTTCATATAGGCATCCCTTACAAATTCAACTTTCTAATCCCGTTCTCCTAAGGCTTATGCTAAAATTGACTCTCAGGGGTCCAAAACGGGAGCCAGTGGGATGTGGTTTGCCTAGCGTGTGTGAAGGGTTGCTGGGAAACGCAAGCTTGGGAGATTAAATAGGCTACCCTGGGCATACAAAGCCGGTCACAAGAACTGCAATGTATACACATACCTAGTATCACAAATGGGTCATGTCACATTTTGTTTCAGTCTGAAGTCCCTTCTGCTGCACTGGCTGCTGTTAAAACTTGGGAGGTTGGGGAGATATTTTAAATGTATTAACTCTTTCAAACAGGGCTTCGCGTGTTTCCGGGAACTAGTAGTCTGTGATACCCTATCCACAAGTAATGTTTTTGTTTTTTGTGCATTGAGAAGGAAATCCCATGGTACGGCGTGTCCTAGGCAAGAACATTAAATGCTGGGGACTGATCTTGCTCTTTTCGGCTGGCTGAATGTTCCTGACAGTGTGTCCCTTCTCTGGGGTATCTAACTCCTGCCTTCTCTTCCCAAGCTTTCTTCTTCCGAGGAGATGTAGTTTGGTGGTTGAGAATCTTCACTTTGAAAGCTGACTTCCAGACTTGCTGTATAAGCTCCAAGGCTAATCATCTGTGGAACCTGAGGCAAATCACTTAGCATTTATGTGCTTCTGTGGGGTACTGATAGCACCTACCTTGCAGGGCAGGCTATTGTAAGAGTAAGTGATCTAATTTACGTAAATCTATAGTTGGCATTATAAATGTATTAACTGATGCTATGGGCATATAATTTTAGTCAAATAATTTTGGACACAATTGGGAAAGCAGTCTTAGAATCTGAAGTTGATTATACGATTCCTATAGTAGGGTCATTAATAATTATTAATGTTAATAATGATAATACCTACATTTGATGATTGTTTACCTTATAGTAGGCTGGGTGATAAAGCACTTTATTCCTTCCTACTAAATCCTTGTCACAACCCCAAGGAGTAGGCAGATTGCTGTCCTTTAACAGATGAGGTTCTAAGCTCAGAGTGGTTAAGAGTCTTGCTCAAGGTTGCACAGTGCTCAAGGTTGCACAGACAGTAAGCTGGGAGTCAAACCTAGGCAAGCTGACCCAACACCCCACCCAGTTCTACCTCTGGCTATCCATTAGAAACAACCACACAACATTAAATAAGGCAGAAGTCACCTCAAACTAGAGACCACTCTTATGATATCATTTCTGTGGAAGACTGGCCAACTTCTCTTTGTACTGTAATTGGAGGAGTTTGTGAAATCTTTCCACATGTCCATGGTCATTTACTCCAGTCCTCACAACCATTTGGGAGGCAAAGGCTCTTCTCCAATGTGTAGGGAGTTGAAGGTTGGAGAAACTCAGTGACTTATTTTAAATTCTACAGCTATTCAGTGACAGCACTTTGACATAATCCAGAGGCCCCGAGGCCAAGTCCTACACTTTGATGATGTTGTGCTGACGTACTTGCATTGGCTTATTGATTTGAATTTCTCTGATTTTCAATCTGCGAGATTTGGGGCATGTGCTGAAAATAGACTTTAGTAATTTAAAACATAGGCATTCTGCCCGGCCGGTGTGGCTCAGTCATTGAGCATGGACCCATGCACCAAGAGGTCACTGGTTCGATTCCCGGTCAGGGCACATGCCCAGGTTGTGGGCCTGATCCCCAGTGGGGGGCATGCAGGAGGCGGCCCATCAGTGTTCTCTGTCATCGATGTTTCTATCTCTCTTCTTCTCCCTTCCTCTGTCTCTCTCTAACATCATCAATAAAGGAAAAAAGAATTAAAAATAAATAAATAAAACAATAGACATTCTTAAAATGCTTATAAACTTAAAATTGTAACTTAAAATATCATTGTAAAGGGCGGTCGAAGCTACTTAAAAGGACAGAATCTTTTGGGATGCTTTGGAGAATGTATTGCCTATATCCAATTAATATTTTTATAGAAATCCATTTAAAAAACTGTTAACGAAATGGAATCTCTAACTAGGTCCAAGTCTACTTCTTGGCTGCAATCTAATGTCATATGCTGTGGAGCCATGTTTCCTCAGAGACTGGGTGACACGCGTTTCAGGTGGAGAACTGGTCAATATGACTTCGTGAAATGTGGTATCCCACCGATCCCCTCCCTCAGAGCTCCCAGAGCGTCTGCGCTGCTGACGGGTCCCGGGAGGCTCTGCAAAGGAAAGCGCACGTGGCCTCGCATGTTTATTTGACCACAGGACCCCCCGGAGCAGGAGTTGGAAAACGACTGCCCTGGGGCCACATCCAGCCTATGGCCTGTTTCTGTGCACGAAGTCTGTGTAATTATGTTTTTTACATTTTTAATCGGTTGTTCAAAACACACAAAGAGCCCTGGCCGGTTTGGCTCAGCGGTTAGAGCGTCGGCCTGCGGTACATAGAGTTCGGTTCCCGCTAAGGGCACGTACCTCGGTTGCAGTTTGTCCCTGGCCCTGGTTGGTCGTGCGGGTGGCAGCCACTCGATGTGTCCCTTTCACGTCGATGTTTCTCTCTCTCTCTCTTCCTCTCTCTCCCTCCCACTCTATCTGAACAAAAAATGAAAAAATGTCCTCAGGTGAGGATAAAAAAAAAAACACACACACACACAAAGATTATGCGAAAGACTGTGTAGCTAATAAAGCCGGAAAGATGTGCTCTCTGGCCTTTCGTGGGAGGGGTGTGTTGAGCCACATGCTGCCTTCGGACAGCAGATCACAGCTGCCACCACGGCGCTCGTCGTCAGGGTGCCCGGCATCCCCTGACTCTCTCAGACGTGGAGGCAAGTTGCCCATCCAATGGTGGTGTCTCTTCTCCCACTCCTGGAGTCTGGGCTGGCCTGGAAGTTCCTGGAACAACAGACTATGGTGCTAATGCCTTTAGGGCAGTTTGGACCCGACCATTAAGGACCTGTGGGTTTCATTTGGTCTCTCATAATCCTGAGGCATATGGAAACAAATGGAACGACCTTGCTGGAGAGATGACATTGATATGCTATGAGACTCCTTGGAGAGAGTGACCTAGCCGACCCCAGCCTTCCAGCCAGCCCTGTTGAGGTACCAGGTTTGCTATTGAAACCAGCCTTGACCCTATATACCAGCTCAGATGCCAATGGAATATGAGCAAGTAACCCTGTGACATGGAGCAAAGTAACTGGCCACTTGAGCCTTGTATGAATAGACCCACACGATCTAGAGGTATAATAAAATAGTGGATACTCTAAGCTACTGAGCTTGGGGGTCATGTGCTACACAGCAATAGATTATTGCAACGGTCCTCGGGTTCATCCCCATTATTGCCCCATTATCAATTTGCAGATAATCTCTAGATTGGCACCTCATGACACTCACTTTGAGAAGATCTGATATTTTCAATCCTCACCTGAGGATATGTTTTTGTTGATTTTTAGAGGGAGAGGAAGAGGGAGAAACATCGATGTGAGAGAGAAACATCTATCGGTTGCCTCCTGTATGGGTCCTGACCAGGGATTGAACCAGCAACCTTTTGGTGTACAGGATGATACTCCAACCAACTGAGCAACCCAGCCAGGGCGAGAAGATCTGATTTTGAAAACAACTCTATCTTCACAGTTTAGTGCTTTTGTTAATTTGCATGGACCATTCCACAAATGGTGTAAATTAATGAGGTATGACAGTAATATAATTATTTTCCCAGCTATCATCATACACAGAGGACTGAGTCAGGTGTAATACACCTGCAGAGACAAGATGGCAGTTCAGACCTCTGAGCGCCTTAATCTCCTATCTCCAACCATATCTTGCAGCTTGTACTCCTGCATAGGAGTGTAGATTTCAAACAGCTAAACCTCTGCTACCTAGTTGTAGCAAAATCTCTTCAGGGAGTTATAAAATCAGAATATCAGAAGGAAAAAGTATGCATCAAAGCTCAGCACATACTAGATGCTCAGTGATAGTATCTCGTGGATGCTAATTTCAGACTCAGGAGGGCATCATTCCTTCACTCCTAGATGGTTGCTATTTTCTCCCTGTTTTCAACAATTCTGCTACATGAGTCCTGTGTAAGCAACGGGGCAGTCCGGTGGCTGGCCCTCCCTTATGTCTGGCTCTCACTTATCGTAGCCCTGGTTTCAAGTCGCCAGCATCCTCACTGTCTGCAGAGCATCCGTGTCTGCACGCTCTTCCGCAGTTGAGCCGCCGCTCATTTTCCCCTCTGTTGCCTGAAATAGAATGCCATGGGATGTTTCGTTGTTTCTGCAACACACCGTGTCCTCTCAGACTACTGGCTATTCCCTCGTCCCTGGATGCACAGCCCTGATTTTCCACCTAATGCACATCTTCTCACCGTGGTACCTCTGACTCCCGGTGCACCTCCTCTGCGGAGGGAGCCAGCTGACCGTCCAGGCGTATGTACCTCTCTGCAGCACTTCCCACACCGGGTTAGAGTTGATCCTCTGGACATCAGTTCTGCTTCTCTAAGCCCCCGTTTTTATCATCTGATAAAGGGGAATTCTATTGTCTCCCTGCAAGATTGTTGTAAGGATTAAATAGGAGAATATGTACACACACACACACACACACACACACACACTTATATGTGTGTGTATATATGTATGTGTGTATATGTGTGTATATACGTGTGTATATATGTATACGTGTATGTATATATGTACGTGTATGTGTGTGTGTGACCTGCTGAGGAAAAGGCCCTCTGAATACTTGCTGTCTTCCCTTTCTACTTGTTTACGGTAACTGCCTTCCCCTTCCCCTCCTCCACACTCCGGGCTGCTCACACCAGGCAGCATGCGTGTTACATCCTGTTCGCAGTGCCTGGCAAAGACCAGGTGTTTGGTAGGTAAGTGTTGAAGGCATTGTTCTTTCTAATCTTACTTATCCTGACTGGTTACAGTTTTTTGGGTTAAGACAGCTAGCCACCCCTGGAGGGAAATGTTTAAATATAAAGAAAACACAGCTGCAAAGTCTTCCTTTGGTTTTTAGGACATTATAATACAGTCGTCCCTCGCCACTTCGCGCTTCGACTTTCGCGGCTGCACTTTGTCGCGGTTTTTTCCAACACTATATACTGCAGTCAGCCCTCATTTACCGCGGTTAATCAGTTTACAGACTGTACCGCGATCAATGAATTTCTGCGAAGTAGGATTCCTTATTTATACACTACACAGAAAACAACATGCTGGGTGTGGTCATAGGTCCATCCCTATTGATGACAACTGTGCCTAAGGCCATTTCTACTGCGACTTGTTTCCTCGGTGGAGAGCCAAGGACAACTCTGGGCCCAGTCCTAGTTCCCCAAAATGAGTTATTGCCCTCCTTGCCCAGAAGGGAGCAGTGAAAACATAATGAACTCACACTGTTTGCAGGTGTCGAGTGGAAGGACCTTCCCTTTGACTTCCCCTTGCTCGCTGTCTCCCCCCCCTCCACGGTGTATGTTAAAACCACTGACTGGGAAACAGCTTCACTTACATGTTCTTGCCTTCCCTGCTAATTGATGTTGGAGTGCTATGTCCTTTTTTTTTTTTTTTTTTTAATCTTAATGTAATTTATTGTGAACTCAGCTGAGGTTTTATTTATAACAGTTGATTTTCCATTGTCCCGTGAAATGACTTGGAGTGGATACCAGTGAAAGTCATTTGGTGTGGGCTGGATTTGCGGAAGGCTGGTAGTTCACATGGGCTTTCTGGTTCCTCAACATCTTTCAGAGAGGTGTGGTTGGGCCAGATTGCATCTGGGTGCACATCACAGGGCTGTGCAACAGCAGAAGGATCCTGCTCCCTGCCTGTCTCCCCTGTAATGAACCAACCGAATTTCTTGGACTCCAGGCAGCAGGAATTTAGGTGCCAGCTATTTCTGCAAGTTCAAGGAGATACCATCTGCCTGGGCTCTGGAAACCTCGACCAAAACTTCCTGTAGTAGGGAGGTCCATTACAGCAAGATGTCTGCTTGACAGGCCACGGTCTGTGGGAAGCTGAGTTTGGCTGTGGCCCTTCCAGGGAGGAGAACCACATCCCAGATAACCTATTGCCAAGCAACCCAAAGAAAAAATCCGGGTCTTTCACTGGGCACCCGTCCTTGTCACCACGTGCATTTTTGTTGCCACTGACTCCATCATTTCTATCTGTAAAAGTAAGCAAGTCAGTAAAACACCTGATTCTGAAAACGTATCACAAAACTCAGTCCAAATAGGCCTGTATACAGAGGAATAAAATAAGAATTTGAATACTTTATACCTAAAAAGTTACCTACAGGGGTATGTGTAATAAGAATGGATTTGGAGGAAAAATCTCAATCTTTGAAGCCCTCTTTCCCATTTTCTTTTCTTTTTACTGTTCACAACTATTGTATTGCCTTTAATGTGTATGATGCTCGCACAATAGTTCGTCAATATGGATTGTTGACTGTCTATGTTATAAAGCAGGAAGTTATTTCTAGTAGTAGAATATTAATGGTTGAACACATACTTCTGTAAACCAGCTGATGGCAGGGAGGAGTGTTAGCTTTACATGTAGGGCCCTGTAGCAGAAGGAACTGGTACTTCACCCACGTTCTCTGGGCCCTGCCATCGTAGCATACTCTGGCTGACTTCAGCTCTAGCATCTGCTGCTCTGTGGAAGTTTTTCTAGTGGCTGAGTCCACTCTGCTCCTGCATGTGGCAGTCAGAAGTACTAGAAAATAAATGCCTCCAGAGACCAGCCCCCAACCAATGAGTGATGGGGACTCCCTTGCTTCTCTACTGGGATAATTTTGGGGTACAATTCTATATCGATTCTCTGAGTTTCCCAGTGAGATTATGTCTACTTACTCCCAGGGGAGTGATATGTTTTTATTGACTTTAGAGAGAGAGAGAGGAAGAGGTGAGGGGAGAGAGAGAGACATCAATGAGAGAGAAACATTGATTAGCTGTCTCCTGCATGACCCCTGCTGGGGATGGAGCCTGAAACCTGGGCATGTTCCCTGACAGGAATCGAACCTGTGATCTCTCGGTTCAGGGGACATTGCTCAGCCAACTGGGCCACACCAGCCAGAGCCAGAGGTAACTTTTTTGATGACATACCCTCTGCTGTTGGCCTATTCTGTCTTCTGCATCCATGACTGGATTTCCTCCCTATTATTCCTCTTATTATTGTCTTAAGCTCTTCCCCTGGAGGAAACCAAACCAAGACATAGTGGAAAAATGATATCTTAGAGCCCATATGTCTTGGCAGAGATCCCAGAATCTAAATAAATTAAGTGGAGAGGCCCCATGAAAAGCTGGTGTGACTAGGAAACCAACCTCAAAAGGAAATACAGGAACTTTCACTGGTAGTCACAATATACCTCAAAGTATATCTAATTGTGAAACCAGACACTTTGTAGAATCACCCCAATGGCGTTGCTTTGCAGACACCTTCCTTCTCAGGGTCTGGCTCTCAGCTTGCGGAATTGCTTGGCTCTTTCTTGCACTCTGCAGTTGGGGAGCAGGGTACTACCTTTCCAACACTAAGGCTTAGAGCTAGGCTACAGTTTGTACCTCTTTTCCTATCCCTCTTCATCTCTGTTTCTTATCTCCAAGGTACATATGATGGTAGAATGGAGGCACAATAAACATCTCACCAACTATTGAATAAAGTTAAAGAACTTGAACTTGCATTTTGATATTTGAACCTAATGATAGGGATGTGGAATTATAGAAGCTCAGTTTGGGGAGGAACCTTTAGGGTCTTGCAGTCCAAAGACCCATCTCCTACCTACATATCTCTCTGATGTGCTGTTATAGAGGAGGCAATCCATGACTAGTTTCTGGCTATTGGAATTGTGTCCTTCTGTCAAGCTGGAACATAGCTAATAGACAGATGGCGCCCTTCCAGGGCCATCTTCTCCATCCTCATACATCCTGATCAATCTTCCCTTTTGCTCTTCTATGGCTTTGAGTCATCCATCGTACTACTTAAGGCCCTAAAGAAAGAAATTCAGTGCAGACCCTCCCTTCAGCTACACCCTCTTTAATCTTCTGTTTTTCAGGAAATACATCCACTGTTCTTTCAGGTGACCTCATGAATCATGTTTCCAGCGGTTCTCAACCTGTGGGTCGCGACCCCTTTGAGGGTTGAACGACCCTTTTACAGGGGTCGCCTAAGACATAACAGTAGCAAAATTACGGTTATGAAGTAGCAACGAAAATAATTTTATGGTTGGGGGTCACCACAACATGAGGAACTGTATTAAACAGTTGCGGCATTAGGAAGGTTGAGAACCACTAGGCAGACCTCTTTATATTTATTTTCCTTTAGAGTGTGGCTCCAGGTATTGAGTGGAATATACTAACCAATCCAGTGGTTTATAAAATGATATTGAAGCGCCCAGCTGGTGTGGCTCAGTGGACTGAGAGGTCCCGATTCGATTCCTGGTCAGGGCACATGTCCAAGTTGTGGCTCGATCCCCAGTGGGAGGCATGCAGGAGGCAGTTGATTGATGTTTCTCTCTCTCCCCTCCTCTCTCTCCAAAAAAAATCAGTACAAACATATTTTAAAAATTAATAAAACGATATTGAAGTGTGGAAGTCTGCTGAAATCTGGGTGGCGCTGCACCTCTGTTGGCTGTTAGGGCACAAATTATACACTGTCTTTTCCAGCAAGCCTCTAATTATGCCTAACCAATGGGCAATTATGAATCTTATGAGGGTGAATCGGTTATTAAAAGCAACCAAATAATGTTCTGAGTTAATTCTAATTAGTAAGGGGAATGGTAACAGTTTTTGCTGTAAGGGGAATAGTAACACTTTTTCCTGTAAAGATGAGTCTTTACTCAAATAATTGATTGATTTTTGTTTTTTGGCATTCAAAGGGGTCTCTAGTCAAACATTGTCTCCTAACTTCTGTCTTGCTCCTCAGAAATGACTAGGAGCTAAAAATGGCATTTCAGCCAGATGCCACTCAACTAAATTCATTACTTTTAACAAAAGGATATGTATAAATGAAAGTAGGAACAAGGCTTGTGGTGCTCACGACTCTTATTGAGCTCGCTGCGTCTCTTGCCATCCATGCAGAGTCCTCTGAGGTCTGACAGCTGAGTGCACCCTGAGTAGTAAACTTGAGGATTGATGATTGAGGGGACAAATAGATCTTATATTCATGTCCTCCCCCACCAGCTTCTCTGGGTCAGTGTTTCTAGTATCTACAGTAGTGGGTGACTTATTAAAGTGGCTCATGACTTCTCATTTATTCATCAGCCTCTATGCTATGCATTGCTTGCTCTTTCCTTGCTAACATGGAATGAAGGCTTGAAGTTAAAATTAGCTTTTGGTGGGACTTCAAGTGGAAGATGAAGTCTGGACTTGGAGGTGAGGGATGAGGTAGAGGAAGACAACAAGAATGATGCTCGAATCCTAGCTTGTGGACAGTGGAACACCATTTACTGGGGGAGAGAACACTGAAGAAAGACCAAGTCAAGCATGACACTGACAAGTTTGGTTTTGGATATCTTAACTCTGAGAGATCTAAGAACTATGAAATGTATTTGGACATATTAGTTCTGAACTTTAGAAGACAGGTCTCCATTGGAGAGAGAAATTTGTAAATCATTTCCAAGTAGGAGATAAGGATAAAATCATTTAGGGATATAGTGTAAGAGTGAGGAGGGCTGAAGCCCATAGACTAGGCCTTGATGCAATCTTCACATTTATTTTCTGGGAATAGGAAAATTAATTTATAGAAAAAAATCAGCAAATAATAAATAGGAAGGGTAGGAAGAAATCTAGGAATTACTGTATCACAGACACTAAGAGGAAAAAAAAACAAAAAATGAGTATTTTGAAAATAAGGGTTTGGTTGCTATTGATGAATATGGCTGAGAAGTCAAGTCAGAGACTTAAATAATACCCTTTTGCCCTGGCCAGTTTAGCTCAGTGGTTCTCTGGCCCTGGTCCAGGTTGTGTGGCAGGCAACCAGTCGTGTGTCTCTCTCACTTCAATGTCTCTCTCTCTCTCTCTCTCTCTCTCTCTCTCTCTCTCTCTCTCTCCCCCTCCCCCTCCCTCCCTCCCTCCTTCCCACTCTATCTGAAGATAATTAGAAAAAATATATATCCTCAGGTGAGGATTAAAAAACAAAACAAAACAAATACCCTTTGAATTTATTTATAAATTTATCTTTATTGAAATATTACAGATGCCCCCATTTCTCCCCCATTGACCCCCTCCACCTCATTTCCGCCCTCCCCTAGACCTTCACCACACTATTGTCTGTGTCCATGGGTTATGCATATAAGTTCTTTGGTTAATCACTTCCCACCCTCCCTCACCCTTCCCTCTGAGAGTTTTCAGTCTGTTCCATGCTTCCATGTCCCAGGATCTATTTTGTTCATCTGTTTATTTTGTTCATTAGATTCCACATATAAATGAGATCGTATGATACTTGTCTTTCTCTGACTGGCTTATTCTGCTTAGCATAACACTCTCCAGGTCCATCCATGCTGTTGCAAAGGGTAAGAGATCCTTCTTCTTTATAGCTGCATAGTATTCCATTGTGTAAATGTACCACAGCTTTTTTATCCACTCATCTACTGATGGGCACTTGGGCTGTTTCCAGATCTTAGCTATTGTAAATAGTGCTGCTGTGAACATAGGGGTACATATATTCTTTCTGATTGGTGTTTCAGGATTCTTAGGATATATTCCTTTAAGTGGGATCACTGGGTCAAATTGCAGTTCAATTTTTAATTTTTTGAGGAAACACCATGTTGTTTTCCATAGTGGCTGCACCAGTCTGCATTCTCACCAGGAGTGTGCTAGAGTCCCCTTTTCTCCACATCTTCACCAGCATTTGTTTGTTGATTTATTGATGGTGGCCATTCTGGCAGGTGTGAGGTGATACCTCATTGTTGTTTTAATTTGAATCTCTCTGATAATTAGTTACTTTGAGCATTAATATTCAACAAAATATTAGCAAATCAGATCTCAATATATTAAAAAGATTATTCACCATGCCCAAGTGGGATTTATCACAGGGATGCAAGACTGGTACAATATTCACAAATCGATAAATGTGATACATCACATAAACAAATGAAAGATAAAAACCATATGATCATATCAATAGATACAGGAAAAGCATTTGACAAAATCCAGCACCCATTTTTGATAAAAACTCTCAGCAAAGTGGGAATAGAAGGATCACACCTGAAAATAATAAAGCCTATATATGACAAACCTACAACCAACATCATACTCAATAGGCAAAAACTAAAAGCATTTCCCTTAAGAACAGGAACAAGACAGGGATGTCCACTTTTGACACTCTTATTCAACATAGTACTGGAAGTCTTAGTCATAGCAATTGTACCAGAAAACAAAAAAGGCAACCAAATTGAAGAGGAAGTAAAACTGTCATTATTGGCAGATGACATGATTGTACATAGAAAACCCTAAAGACTCCACTAAAATTCTACTGGATTTAATAAAGGAATTCATTAAAGTAGGATGCAAAATTAACATCCAGAAATTGATGGCATTTTTATGCACCAACAATGAACTCTCAGAAAGAGAAACGGAAAAAACAATCCCATTTACCATTGCAACAAAAAAAATTAAGATACCTAGGAATAAACTTAGCCAAGGAGGTAAAAGACCTGTACTCAGAAAACTGCAGGACATTGAAACAATAAATAGGGAAGATACAAACAAGTGGAAGCATATTCTGTGTTCATGGATTGGAAGAAGTAACATCATTCAAATGTCCAATCTATAGATTCAACGCAATTCCTATTAAAATACCAACAGCATACTTCACAGATCTAGAACAAATACTCCAAAAATTATACAGAACCACAAAGACCTCGAATAGTCGCAGCAATCTTGAGAAAGAAGAACAAAGTAGGAGGGATCACAGTTCTACATATCAAATGATACTACAAGGCCATTTGTAAGCAAAACAGTCTGATACTGGCAGAAGAACAGACATATAGGTCAATGGAACAGAACAGAGAACCCAGAAATTGACCCAAGCCATTATGTTCAATATCGGATAGAGACAAGAGCGTACAATGCAGTAAAGATAGTCTCACTCTTCATTACACGGTGCTGGGAAAATGGGACAGATATATTAAAACAATGAAACTAGACCACCAACTTACACCATACACAAGAATAAACTCACAATGAATAAAAGACAAATGTAAGTCGTGAATCCATAAAAATCCCAGAAGAAAACATATGAAGCAAAATCTCATATCTCACGTAGCAGAATTTTCACTGATACATCGCCTAGGGCAAGAGAAACAAAGGTAAAAATAAACAGATGGGATTACATCAAACTAAAAAGCTTCTGCACAGCAAAGGAAACCATCAACAAAATGGAAAGGGAACCGACTGTGTAGGAGAACGTATTTGCCAATGATACATCTGATAAGGGGTTAATTTCCAAAATATATAAAGAGCTCATACAACTAAACAAAAGGAATACAAACAATCCAATTAAAAAATGGGCAAACAACATAAACAGACACTTCTCCAAAGAGGACATACAGATGGTCAAGAGACATATGAAAAAAAAATGCTCAAAGTCACTACCCTGTGTATTTAAACGGAGGCCTTCTATAAACCGAATGAGGTCATGCTGGAGGGGGATGAAAAATCCCAAGCGTTCATGTTTGTGCATGTAAAGTACTGCAGTTCTAAAATCCTCTCTAAAATCAAATCTCAAAGAGAAATCGCCAGGATATTCAGACCATGGCAACCTCATTTGAATCAAAATGCAAATTATGGAGGTGATTATGTTAAAGATAAGAGGGCCTTGGTCATTTAAGAATTCTGGTGAATTTAGGAATTTATTAAGTTTTCACCCACTCTTCCCAAATCATCCTGGCTATCCCTCTGCCCAAAGCCTCTCGAGGCCCCCTTTTGCTTACAGCGTGGCTCCATTTTAGATAGCGCCTACCAAGCTACTGCTCCTCTTTCGTGCCTTCTTCCCAGAAGTTCCCCAAATCCCCACTGCGCACGGAGCCATGCTGTGCTCTCTCCTGACTCCAGGCACTTGTTCTTCTATTCCTTTTGCTAGCATACATCTTAGGTTTTGCATTGCTGTTATAAACAAAGTATGATCAGTTTAGTGGCTTAGAACTACACAAACGTGCTCTCCCAGCACTGTAGGTCGGAAACCTAGATACAGCATACCACAACTGCTTAGGGTCCTACAGGCTGAAATCAAGGTTTTGGAAAGGAGGCGTTCCTTTCCAGAGACTCTGGGAATGAATCATGTCCAGGCTCATTCCAGTCGTTGGCCAAATTCAGGTCTTTGCAGTTGTGGGACTGCCGTCTTCATTTCCTTACTGGCTGTCAGCAGGGGATGAGTCTTTGCTCCTGGAGGCTGCCCACTTTCCTTCTCAGGGACCTGGATGGCCCCCTTCCAGCTGGCAGCTTGAGTCCCCCTTGAACTTTGAATCTGTCCGACTCCCTCTTCTCTGCCATGTCTTGGAGTCTAGCCAGAGAAAAAGTTTCTGCTTTTAAGGGCTGTTGTGATTAGATTGGGCCCACCCTCATAATCCAAGATCATCTCTCTATTTTAAGGTCTGTAGCCTTAACTGAATTTGCCAAGTCCCTTTTCCAATTAAAGTAACATATTCGGAGGTCTGAAGATAGGGCACGGACATCGGGGAGGGGACATTGTTCTGCCTACACAGCACGCCTTTCGTTCTCATTTTCCCTGGGTCTAGTCCTGCTTAACCTTCAAATTCACTTAAAAGTCACATCCTCTCTGCACATCTCACTGCTGGAACCTGCATGAAGAATCGGTTATGTCTCTTCTGCGTTTGCTCAAGCCTTTGATCAGACTTCCAGTTTTCTCACATTGTATCATCACCGCTGGTGCATTTGCCTGCAGCCTGAGGCAACAGCTGTTTGGAGGACAGGAAGGAAGATGCATTCGCCCGTGTCTCCCAGTTGTTAAACTCAAGCCTGGCACGAGCACAGAGTGTTCAGTCCATTTGACAGGACGTGGCTGCCGCCCATATTCTGGACTACCCCATCTCCATGACATCTTTCCACCTTTTCCTATCTTTTTCTTTTCCCTCCTTCCCCCTACCCCCAAATGCCTCAGAGAATGAAAATGCCTTTGTGCACAGAAGAAATGAATCAGTGTTGAGGTCCCGTCTTAGACTTTATTCACCCCAGTGTTTTATACCATCCCAAACTCCCTGTAATTCAAGGGACAGAAAATCGGGACACCTCTGTTGAGTGAGCGGTGCCTGTCTTCTCATTGCAAAGATTTTATTCAGTCCTTCCAACAACCTTAGGTGGTAGGTATGACCTTTCCCCCATTTTACATGAGGGAACTGAATCATGGAGAGAGGAGAGATGACTGAGAGACCCTAAGATGCTCAGTAATTAGGGAAATGGCTGCTCTGGATCTAAGCCCTATCCACATTCCCTCAGTTTCTACCGTTTCGTATGAATCTTCTGCTTCGAAAGAGGCCCCGCCGAGTTAGCTCCTGTTATCTGCGTCACTGCATCAGGCTGGTGTGAAGTTCAAAGACAGTTTCGGGTCTTCCTGCCCCATCACACCTCATGAGTCCTGGATTCATTGACCTGTGTTTCCCCACCGCCTTCCCAGCAGGGACCTTCAGACACGCCTGGATCCTCCCCGTCTCGGCAGCTCCGGGCATCAGATTGGGCTCTGCGTGGTGGATGTGGGGCAGACTTTGCCAGAGGAGAGGCCGCACACATCCAAGCAGAGGTCCACTACTCTCAAAGGAGCCTTGGATCTGACCCGGAGCGCTCTGTGTACAGAAAAGAAGTGTCCGAGAGAGAGAAAAGAACAAAAATAGACAAAGGAGCAAATTTTGCCTTAAGATCTAAGGCAACAGGCTCCCTTTGGGGTCTGGAGGGAGAACTGTGCCTTAGGTCTGTCATCAAAGATTCATTCACATTTAAATTCTAAACCTTCTCCACACAAGGCAACTTTGAAAAGGTTGTTTTTTTTTTCTTTTTTTTTTTAATGGAAGTAAGAAGTTGCCATTTCTTTCCATTTTAGTCAACTGTCCTTGAACTTCTGTGCACACTCAGCCACCATCTACATAGCTTGTTATATTTTCACGGGACTGTGTGTCTGTCCGCACCTACCTTTTCCCCATTTGGGGATGTGCTAGTACGATATTGCTTACTCCCCCCCTCTCTCAGCCTATTGGTACCTTCCATCTCAAAGGATATGGGATCTAACATTTAAAATTGCCTTGGAAACTGCATTAACTGGTGTTTATGGCATAAAGGGGAGAGATTAAATCGTTGTATTTTTTAAAAACCTGTATGCATTGCTTTGTGAGGAGTGGCATGAAAGGGAGGTGCTATTTATGAGCCAACGCTTCTCCCATGTGCACACGAAATCCCATTGACTGAACTGGAATGAAGGAGAGACCAGAGACCAAGAGTCTATACATCGGATGCTTACTGATGCAGTTTCTAAATGGTTTCCTATTTTGTTGCATCTGCTCATTTTTATGTGCGATCCTCTACGAAGAACAGGAGATGCACCGGCGGAAGAGTCAGGGGGCTGATTCTGCGATGTGGTTTGTCACTGGCCACTTGTCTGTGGCCTGGGTTTAGGGACACGCACGTTATCAGTGCGGAGCCAGAATTAGGCTCTGTCTGAGCCACGCTTTTCTTACGTGGAAAAGGCATATGATGCGGCGGTGTTACCAGATAGGGGCCTTGCATATTTATTGCATCGATCTTTTATTTCCCTGGCTTTTGTCTGTCTCTTTGTTTGATCCATTCCTGCTTCAAAATAAATACAGTCCATTCAGAATCTATGCACTGACGTCAGTGAAGCTCAATCATCTAGAAATTGAGTAGGGTTTAAAATCATATCCGACTCTTATCGTGGCCCCGGTGTCACTGTGCTTCTGGCTCGAGAGCAGGACCGCTTTTGTGCGTGCAGCAAAGGTGACCACAACTACGAGCTTTCAGCTGGATTTGCAGCCTCTCTCTGGCCCTGACTCTTGTCAGACTGCCTGGGGCACTGCTGTAGGCAGGGGCCAGATGCACCCAGATGAAAAGGAGCCAGCCTGCTCCACTTCCCAAGGAAAAGAGCAGCTTGTGTGAAGTTGGATCCCTCCAAGGAACCCGGTCTCACTGAAAGGATGAAACATGGTCTTTTGAAAGAAGTGGCAGTGTTAACATGAACTTGGGGCAGTGATCCGGGAGAGCACACGGGGCAGTGTGGGCCAGAGCTGGGAGAACAAAGCTGTGGTCTTAGCCATCCCGATTACCCAATCTGCCCGAGAGAGGTTCCCACACAGACGTCACCCTGTGTCCTGTACTGTGAGTCCATTTCTCCTCCTTCTTCACGTTCAAGATCTTGCCTCTCGCTGTCCAGCTCCTCAGAACACCCCCAGATTCTTGAGCAAACATGATCTGTCTCCTTGTGGCTGTTTCGGAATCTGCCGTGCTCTTTGGAGGCAGGCAGAGCTCACTTGGAACCCCAGCTGTGCCGCTGGGCGTGGTTTTTAAGCCAGCTCTCCATCCATAAGGAGGAGACACGCTGATCACGGGACGATCTCAGAACCACACGCTGGTTACTACAGGCTGGCCTGATGCGAGGATTTGGCGTAGGCAGAACACAGAGATTTCTGCTTGATTCATTTTTAGGAAATCTGGGTGGTACTAGACATCATTATCTGCAGCTTACAGGTGCGGAAACTGGAGGTTTACCAAGCTGGAAGTAATGTGCACGAGGTCACACAAGTAACGGCAAAGGCAGGATCGAACCCCCACTCTGTTGGGTTTCAGAACCTGAGCTCTTGGTTATCGTGTTAGTTTCCTGTGACAAAGAACCACACGCTAAGTGGCTAAAAACAATAGAAAATTATCCTCTCTCAGTTCTGGGGGCAGCAGTTGGAAATCAAGGTGTGGGCAGGGCCATGTTCCCTCTGAGTCCTGTAGGGGACACTCCTCCTTGGCCTCTTCTGGCTTCTGCTGTTTGCCTGCAGTCGCTGGTGACCCTTGGCACGTAGATGCACAGTCCAGCCCCAGACCTGCCACATCTCTCCTCTCCCTGCTTCTACATCGAGCATCTCTTCTTACAAGGACAGCAGTCGTATGGGATTAAGGACCCCCTCCCCAACACCCTCTGACCTCATCTTAGCTAATTACCACTGCGACCACCCTGTTTCCAGTAGGTTCCATTCGCAGGTACTGGGGTTAACACTTCAACCTATCACTTTGGGGAAAAAGTTCAATCTGTAGCAGTTGTTACAGTGTTTAAACACATGTCGGTAGGGTTGCCATAAGGGAGAAATAAAATAATGCATGTAAAGTATCTGGCCCGTGGTAGACCCAGAGAGATTATTTTAGGAAACAGTGCCTTAATCTAAAATACATTTAAGCCCTGGCTGGTTTGGCTCAGCGGTTAGAGAGTCGGCCCTCGGACCAGAGAGTCCTGGGTTCGGTTCCCGCTAAGGGCACGTATCTCGGTTGCAGTTCATCTGGCCCTGGTTGGAGTCGTGTGGGTGCCAACCACTCGATGTGTCTCTCTCACATCAATGTTTGTCTCTCTCACTTCCTCCTTCTCTCCTTCCCACTCTATCTGAAGATAAATGCAAAAAAAAAAAAAAAAAAAGTGTCCTCTGGTGAGGATAAAAAATAAATAAATAAAATACATTTAAAAGGTAGAAATTAGAGGCAAGGTGGCTGGCCATTGAGGGAACGTTCCTGGGCACGGAGCCTTTAGGATCCCTTCACAGCACGATGGCAGGAAGGCAGTGGCCCGTTTGGTCTGCTCTTCCATTTAATTAATTTAAGGCACTGTAACCACTGAACTGCAAGCCTGTCTTCTTCAGCAATTTCCTTGGTAAAATTTTAAAAAGAAAAGCAAAGATTTGAACACTTAAGAACATTTTTTTTATTGATTTTTTTTTTTTTTGAGGGAGAGAAGTGGGAGAGAGAAGCATTGATTTGTGGTTCCACTCATTTATGCATTCACTGGTTGTTTCTTGTGTATGCCCTGATGGAACCCGCAACCTTGGCTTATCGGCACAACGCTCTAACCAGCTGAGCCACCCTGCCAGGGGCTACAGTTTTCTTTTATCACATAAATAAATGAAAATATAGGCATTCCTAAAGGGGGACGCATGCAAGCCAGTTTAGGTCTAATGCCACGTCAAGGAAACATGACCCAAGAAGCAAAAGGTAATTACAAAAGAATTTAAAAGTCATACATTGTCATAAAGGAGGGACATCGTTCATTGCGGTAGCTCTTAGAATTTTCTTTTGTTTTCCGTTTATTTCCCTTATGTCCCAAGCCCCTCTGTCCCTTGGTCTTCCAAACTCCATACTTTCCTTCTGTCCAGGGGCTGGCCTGATGCCTCCTGTTCCCTTCTCCTCACCTTCCCAGGTTTGTCACTTTCTTTTCATTCTTCAGATTCTGCATCACAGACTCTCAAAGATCCAATGACAATGGCAGAGCCCTGAGTAAAAGTTCTGGATTGCACGGAACAAATTGGGCAAGATCCACAAGCCATGTGAATAAGCAGAGGACAGAACGTGTTGGGAATAATCATGCTCATTTTGTCTCCTCCCAGATGCTAGTGAGTGGTCTCGGGGCGGAGATACTAAACTTGATTCATGCGTCAGTCCTGCTAATTCCAGGAGGCTGGAAAACAGTGGCATCTACAGAGCACCGATTTGGTGGTGGTTTGAGTCTTTTCTCCATGCCAGGCACCGTGCTAGTCTCGGGGGAAGTCAGGTACTTTCTACACTGGCTTAGCTGCTGCCGAGGCCTGACGGCTCGGGGGTTTCCAGAGCTGCCCGGTGCTCCAGCCCTCAGACGCAGCTCAGAACAGGCAGAGGAGGAGGCAGGTGTCGGAGTCAGACAGGTGCATCCTTCTATCCAAGAGTCAGTGTTTAACTCGAAGGGACGTTCTTTAGCTCTGTGTCACGGGGTCTTGGGTAAAGTTAGAGGCTTCATGAAGCACAAACGTATGGATGACAGTACAAAGATTAGATACCACAATCAGGTTCTACACAGTTTCAGCTGGCTGGAATGATGAGTCTAATCTCAGAAGATTCAATTTAAGAGGGATGAGTGTAACTTCTTGGGTATAGAGCCATAGAAAACTCTAACGCCCTGTCCAGGGACGGGGTGGAGGGCATCATAGGAAGCGCCCACCGGACAGTGACATGGGGTTTTAATTTGCTGTTGACCCACTAATGTTCATTCATTGGTGTGATGGCCGCACCAGCGTAAATACTATCTGAGACATCCAGATTCTCAGAGCTGATCTGCTGGCTACTTCTGGGATCTTTTATTCAGTTCTCTTTGTTGTGCTTTAAGAGGAAAATTGGAAACACGGAGCGTGTTGACTAGAGAGCCACTGAGTGGCAGAGACAAAACTGCGTCTCTGCTGGGAGGCCAGCGTGGCCTGGAGAAGAGAGGACAGGACCAAGGGTAGATGCTATCAGGTAGATTTTAGCTGAGAGCGTAACTTTAAAATATGACCCCTATGTCAGTGGAAATTTCCTACCAATTCAGGCTGTTGGAAACCTGTTCCCCCACCCATGGCGATGAACGGTCTCCCCAAATTTATATGCTTCCTCTTGTATGGTCCCAGAAAATTCACTTACCAGGTTTTTGTGTTTGGTGCCTAACATTGTGCGGGGCCCTGGGAGGTCCGGTGCCGCTGCCGTCTCAATGGAGGTCATCAGTGAAATGAAGCTGCCATGGGGGTGGGGGGGACAGTCCCACTCTGGGGAAAGAGGGGGAGGGGAGGCTGGTGCAGGGCTCCCCCAGGAAGTTGGAATGTGTGCAGGGGCCGCTGTTCAGCTCGGTGGTGGACTATCAGCTTTTTTTTTTTTTTCTTAATCCTCACTCGAGGACATTTTTGCATTTATCTTCAGATAGAGCGGGAGGGAGAAGATGGGGGGGAAGGGAGAGAGAAACATTGACATGAGAGAGACACATCGAGTGGTTGCCACCCACATGACCCCAACCGAGGCCAGGGACAAACTGCAACTGAGGTACATGCCCCTAGTGGGAACCGAACCCAGGTCTCTCTGGTCCGCGGGCCAACACTCTAACCGCTGAGCCAAACCAGCCATGGCTATCTTTCAGCTTTTCTACCCCTCTATTTAGAAGAAGTGTGGAAGGTAGTTGAGTGAGGAACGCTACAGTGTCCAGCACACACAGTGAGTCAACCACACTGTGACACTTTCCACTTCTCCCTGTCATCATTACACAGCAGGACTCACTCTGTGCTCGCAGGCTTTCCAGAACAGAACATGCAGCGGGGAGGAGATGCGTGAATGGGGAGAAGCCTGGGGATTGAACTTGGCAGTCGATAAACGCGAGCGTCATGATACCTTTGCATGTGTATGCTACTGAGGTAGTTGGCTGAGCGGGCTGAACTGTGGCATGGCTGCACGGCTTCTGTTTTGATTTTGAAAGGCTGTGAGAAAGTCTAGTAATGTAATTCATTAATAAATTGGACTGGAGAAAACAAATCGTTAAAATAAATGTAATCCTTTCGATCATAGGTGACATGTTGAAAGATGGACAAAAGGTATAAGCATCTGATTTGATGGGGAGAGACAGACACTTTCTTTATTGTGTCTTTGGTTAGTTCTGCCTCCATCTGGGATGGCAGCACATCTCCACAATTTGGAATTACGCTTCCTTTTCATTTTGGTGCAAGGCAGATGCAGTGGAAGAAAGCAGGGAGGGGCAGAATGAGATCCATGCTCGGTTCTGTTCCAAGACAGTTTGGCGCAGAAATCGCAGCCTGAATTGGAATGTCTCACTGTGACTGTGCCGGTAACAGAGGCTGAATAGATAATTTTCCCTACAATACGATTCAGAATGAGAGTAAATGTTGGGACCATTGTTGCTACCCAGAGAGCAGACAGGCTGCTGCAATAGCCTAATGGTCTACGAGAAATGGATCCGAGTGGTCCTCGCCAGCGCCGACCGGTTCCCGTGGTGAGCTTTGGTTAAGCGCTCTCAGGATGGTCCCCATTTGTAGGTTTCCAAAGACAGCTCTGTGGGAGAGAGCCTGCCCAGACCCTCTGCTGTGTGGGATTCCCGTTGAGGAGATTTCCCCCAGAATCAGCACAGGTCTATCTTTACCCTCAGCTTGAACATTTCTGGTTTCCAGAATTTGATGTTATTTGGAGAGCTTCTATTTATTGGTGGTAGTGATTTTGTGTTCTAAATAGTTGCCACTATTTAGAAAGAAGTTGCTAGAAGTAGGGAGAGTTTATAGAACATCTTCTGGAACACTATTTTGAGAGAGACTGTCTTCTCTGCCAAGATGCGCTCCCAGTAATCGACTCCTGTATTCTCTACGCTGAAGAGCACGCCTCGCAGAGGAAGCGAGGTGTTGTGTTTGTGGCCAATAAATGAAGAACTCTTGGAGAAGGGGTTCACTTCCCGAACATCAAGATAAAGCCCCAGAAGGAGGTCTGTAGCTTTTTTATTTGTGCTGCTTACAGCATGGGTGTAATGCCTGGAGGCACAGCAGCCGTTTTGTGAATGTGAGGGTGCAGGTCACACTTCAGGGTGGAGTGTGAGCAGGAGAAGAAATCGAACCCAGCTCTTGACACCATCCTTGACCAGCTGGAACAGGCCTCACCCGACTGCCTACAGACCTTGTTTTTCTTTGTTGAGAAAAATAAATCCCTATATGTTGAGATCTCTGTTGCTTTCAGCCAAATGCAACCCTATTTGATATAGTTTGTTAAATACTGAAAACATTTCTCTAGATTCTTCCTTTCTCGTGTGGATACTTCCTCAATAACACCGCCCTTCACCCACTTTCCCACATATCCTGCCTGCACACTGACATGCACAGGGACCACTAACAAACCCATCCCCAACCACCCCAACATTTAAAAATGTTTAAAACATTTTTGTGTGTCAGGCATATAATTTAATTTATGTAATCCCTTAAAATACTGGGGGAAAGCATAATGCATTTAATTAAGGAGTTTTGTGTAATCCCAAATATGACTGAAAATGGGAAGTTAGATTATTAAAAATTTTAGTATGAAATTTTGAAGCATGTACAAATGGAAACATTAAGCAGGAAATGCCCATGCACTACTGCCTAAACTCAACAATTTATATTTTGCTATATTTGCTTTATCACATAAGTCTATCGCCATTTGGAAGCTGAGCTCATCCCCTACCTGGCACTTGGAATAGTTGGGTAGAATCCTGTGTCAGTAAGTGCTAAGAGATTTTTGAGAAATATTTATGAGCATCTCTGCCAATTTCTCTCCAGAGATCCAGACATGCGCTTGTCTAGAGGTGAGACTGCTGAGCCAGGAGGAAGACATTGCTTTTCTGTGTTCCTTCCTGCTTTGGTCCAGGGGCCTCCCAGAGCATTGTTGTCCAGCTGTGGTCCTGAGCAGGGTCAGCAGGGGGAGCTGGCTGGAGGAGCAGTGCTTCCGAATCTGAGATGCTGGCAGTGGACCCCCGCCCACCTTCAAGCAAGTCTTCCACGGGGGTTCTGATGCTCGTCCAAGTTTGAGAACCAGTCTTCTCAAGGAATCAACTGCACAGTGTCGGGTGATGGCGGTTAAGGGCTTGCATTACACATTCCATTTTATAATTCACCTTCTTTGGAATGGAAAACATGCGATTTTTCTTTTCTCTGAAAACACCAGCAGGAGGGAACGTTTGTGACCACGATATGAAAGAAGTGCAATACTGTGGGGGCCCATGGATCTGTTGTAGACCAAGTTCACCTCGCGACTGTCAGGTCTTCTTGGATGTTAATTACCTTCATTAGTGTAATTGATTTGGCTGTCTTCAGAAAATGCAAAGCAACAGACTTGGTAAATTAATATTTAAATTTCTCCCTCTACAATGCTGATGAGCTGGGGACAGGTGTGGCATTTCTCTACTGATGACAGGTTAGGGGAATTCCTGCTTACATATTATTTGTCTTTCCCACTTTTAAGTCTCTGCAAAAAATGAAGAAATGAGCTGTATGTAATTCTAAGATTCAGTAATATTTATATTCCAATTATTCAAATATTGAAAACTTCAGTTTCGAAGCTTTTGTTCAAAACAGCCGTGTGTATCCCAGTGAGTCATACAAGTCACTGTTACTGTGGAATGAGAGTCTTTGGAGAAAATACGTATGGGAGTGTGACTATGAAAAGTATTAAGGAACTTCTGAAAAAGAGTTATTCACAGTTCTGCTAAGTTTTCTCCTGGGAGATAGAAATGGACTTGTCCAGAGGAAACCCCTGAACTTAATTTTGATCTGTATTCTAGAGTACTTCCATTCAAGGCAGGAGGAGCAAAAGGCCAATCATGTCACAGTGAAATGACTGAGGGGGTCAGGATCGGTGGGACCAAGCATCTCAATTAGCCTCAGATTGGAGGATTTACCAGGAGGCTGGACTGTCCGTGCTAAAGCCAGGGAAGTCACCCTTGTCACTGTCAGTTGAGAACCTTGATCTGCATAAAAATGGCTGCTTCCTAAATTTTTTATTTCTTCCTAATGGGTTTTACCATAGATATGAGGTCCCCTCGGCAGTCACGATGTCTGATCTTAACTTTTTAGGTATCACCAGAGAGAATCACAGGATTTTTGGTTCTCAGTGGGACTAGCAGAACACTAGGCTAATGAAACCAAGGTCTGAGGCTTGTAAAGGGGAATAGCTTTCTCTCTTCCGTAGAGAAAACCTGTAGCTTTTATTGTTCATAGATTCTTGATCATGAGAGTAGAAATAACACTAGAGGCAAACGGGATCCAGGTGGTCTGCGTAGTGTTGAGCTGGTTGCTCTGTTTCTCTTTCGTAAGTACATGCAGACTCTTTCCAGCCCCTCCTATAGAGCTTCTGAGGTGCCTTCAGAAGAATACTTTATTTTGACTTGTCAGGTCTAAATTCAAGCTTTGAAAGCTCTATCACTTGCTAGCGGTAAAACTAGCTCAGTTGACTTAATTAACTCCGTTCCTCTCTAGTTTCGTCTTCTGTCAAATGGAAATAGAACCCCCCATCTAACAGAATTGCACACCTAATTAAGAGACAGCAGATATGCTGGAGCTTTGCTACCTCTGAAGTCACTCTGAAGACTGCGGCTCAGCAAATAATCCAAGAAGCATGGTGATCATGTCATTTCAAGGTGGATAGTGGGAAGACTGGCATCTTAGTTGAGATTGTTGTGTACGTATTTCGTGTGTAGCTACAAAGGCACTTAGGTAGTTGTCATCTTTGATACATGAAATATAATTGCTTTATCCCTACCCTTCTTTAATTGTTAATAATCTAATATAGTAATGAACACCTGCTAGCCTACACCCAGCCCAAGAACTCATTACCAGTAGTTCACATCTACCTATGTCCTTCTTCTTTATCATTTTTCTCTTTGTCCCCAGAGATAACCGTGATCCTAAATTATATGGTGTTCTAGGACTTGCTTTTTTTTTTTACCTAATGTTTATCTAAGTAATTTCATTGACCTCACTGCTGCATACTATTGCATTGTGGGAGTGCACTGTGGTTTATTTGTCCATTTTCCCGTCCGTGGTTGTTGGGCTATTTCCAGGTTTTCATAATTGTGAACAGAGCTATTTATCATAAATGTCTTCTACCTGTCTCCTGGAACACCTGTCAAAAAGTGCTTCTTGGGACAACGCAACTGCCGCTGGGTCATAATGAACACAAATATTAAACAGTGTAAAATGGAAAGTGTGTGCCCAAGTGGCGGTACCAGTTGGTACGTACATCAACCTCTGAGATGCTTTTTTGTTGGCATTGCCAGTTGAATGGGGTGGGTGTAAAATGTTCCCTCATTGTGGCCTCCATTTTCTTTTCCCTGGTTACTATTGAAATTGAGCATCTCTTTAATATGTTTATTAGTCTCATAATTTTCTGTGAAATGCCTATTCTTTTCAGCATTGAATTGTTTGCCTTTATCTCACTGATTTATATATATGTATTTATATATAAATATATTTATATATTTATATTTATATAAAAACTATCTATAGGATATATATTTAACTATTTATATTCCATATATATTCTTTTTTAAGGATGTTTTCGTTCTTTCTCTTTAAATATTATTATTGCTTTTCAGAGAGAGAGAGAAAGGGAGAGGGAGAAGGAAAGGGAAACATCGATGTGAGCGGAACACCGAGCGGCTGCCTCCTTCACGCCCATGACCAAGGACTGAGCTGCAGCCAGATGTGCCCTGACCGGGAATGGAACCAGCCACCTTTTGGTACACAGCACAGTCAGTGCCCCACCAACTGAGCCACACCAGCCAGGGCTGTGTATATATTCTTAACATGTGTATTCCATGTGCATATGTAAAGTTATTCCTAATATATATTTTAATATTAATCCTGTGTTGATGTACACATTGCAAATACTGTCTTCAGACTGTGGTTTTACTTCAACTTTCTTTAAAGTAGCTTTACTTATAAATAGTATTCTTAATTCTAATGTAATCAAAATTATTCATGGTTCCTTTTATGGTTAGCCCTCCTTCTGTCATCTTTAAGAAACCATTTGTTGTCCTGGCCGGCGTGGCTCAGTTGGTTGGAGCGTCGACACATTCACTGAAAGGCTGTGAGCTCGGTTCCCAGTCTGGGTGCATATGAGAAGGCAACTGATAGATGTCTCTCTGTCCCTCTCCCTCCCTTCCCTCCCTCTCTCTCTAAAATCACTATGCATGTCCTCAGGTGAGGATTGAAAAATTAATAATTTAAAAAGAAGAAACCATTTCTTACACAAAAGATTAGAAAGATATCCTTTATATTTCTTTTTGACACCCCTTTCCCTCTTTTGACATTTATAGCCTTAGTTCCTTTGGAATCGATTATTTTGTGCACACGTGATACGGACAAGCATTCCAAATGCTTTTCACATGAAGAATGCTTTCCTCATTTCTGTCCATGACGAAGACCCAAGCTTACTCCCTTTCTCACTGTCACTGGCCTGTCATGGGCTTTGGCTTCTCTGTCGGGTGGTGTGGGGGTCAGGTGTGTGCTGAGTGCTATGGTGTGCGGGCAGGTCACCATTCCTGATCCCTCGTGTTCATGCAAGTCCCGATCCCCGCTGTCTGTTTCCCTCAACCCCTCACTGTGGGGAGATTTAAACATATATCAATGTCAGTTCTACCTCCAGACTTTCTGTTCTAATTAGACAGGGTGGAGCCTGGGCATCCGTGTTGTGTTTTTTCCGAAGTCCCCGGAGACTCTAATGTACATGCAGGTCCAGAAGAACTGTTGCAGAATGTGTGCCCAGAGGTAATTGCTAGCAGGGAGCCAGCATCTTCTGTGCTCGTTCAAGGTCTTAGCAGAAACCCTCAAGATGATTTCAGAACTAACCCCCGGTTATAAATATAGTGCACGCTCATTGCAAAGGGAACAAAAAGTACAGAAAAAATTTAGACTGAAAAAATAATTCACACTTGCGTAACTCATTTTGTATATATTTCAAGCTTTATCCTGGCATGTATATGTATATTTATGTAGGTGGACTCACCTTGAAAATAACTGTATGGACATTTTTCTATAACACTTGTTCTTCTGAGTCACTTTTAATGCTGTTTAATAGTCTATCTTATTATAACAATGATTATGTGTTGTTCATACATAATCTTGTTTCAGTCTGGTTAAGAGTTTATTATTTTCATTGTGATTGTAATTGCTGTTTTTGGGTAAACAAAAAAATTGTGGGCATTATAATTTAGAATTTAATAGTATTGTGTTCAGCATCAGTAAGATCTGGGTTCAAATCCCAGCTTTGCAACTTACCAATTGCATGTCATTAAGGAAATTATCCTACTAGTATGTGCTTCCTTTGGTTCCCCTTTAAAATGATAATCCTCCCACATAGAGCTCTTTTCAAAATTAAATGAGATGAATGAACCGCTTCACACAGAGCTGAGCACATAGCGAGTGCCTGGTGCATGTCTCTGCGCCAGCTCTGCGCACAGTGTCTGCAGGGCAGCAGGTCAGCCCTGCCCCAGTTTCTCTGGCAGTAAACACTCCTGGGGAGAATGTCAGTCACCAAGATGGACTCTGCCATTGTCCAGCTCAGTAGCCAGATGCAGGACTTGCCAGAGAGCTCTGTTAATTTAAAGGAGAAGGTATAAAACATGCCAATTTCTCTGACAAGGGATGCTGCTAGCTGGCTGGCTGACTCAAAGTTAGAATAATTGCACCCTAGGACGCCCCTTTCTTGTAGTGAATAGGTCCCCACAGTTGCGAGGCACATGCAGTCTCTCCACTATGGAACCAGGTGTGTACTCAGCTGGGAATCCACCTGTTTGGATCTCCATGTCCTCTTGGAGCCCACAGGGCAGTAAATCATAAAGTAACAGCAAGCAAAATAGAGTCAGCATGTCCACATTTCCTAGGTAGAAGTGAGGGGCAGAGGAGGGAGAGGAGAAACTATACCCACGCTCTAGAATGCAAGCGTCTCGAGGTTGGGGGCTTGGGCTTCTTCCCTAAGTGCTGTGTCCCCAATAATTTAGATGAGTGTCTAGTGTTCATATAGTAGATGCTCTAATCATTTGTTGATTGAATGTTCTTCCACCGCATACTATAACACCCACGGGGCAGGGAAGGGAAAGGAACCTAATTCGGATCAGTTAGGAGGGCCTGGTGGAGAGGAAGCTTAGGGGGAAGCACCAATGTCATCTGAGCGCCTGAGCCAGGGGGTGGCAGGCTGCACATAGCCAGGTGGACAGATGAGGCTTTGGAAAGGGATATGGGAATTTTCTGCTCAATTTTTCTGTGAGCCTAAAGCTACCCTAAAAAAATAATTTTAGAATAAAATTTTAAAAAGTCAAAATATGGTAATGAACCCCAAACCAGAAATAGGAAGATAGCAGACCCAACAGCATGGACAGGTACTGAGAAGTAGAATTCTAAATCTCTGGCCATGATCCCAGGAAAGAAAAATGAAATGATTTAAAGAGACAACTGTGGGTGCATAGCACACTTTCAAGTGAGTTAGGTTTGAACGAATTCATGCAAAAACTGGAAAGGAGGCGAATGCAGACCACTGCAAAGCGGTGACCGAGATAAGAGTAGTGTTTAAGGTTTAAAGTCCAAAATGAGTGGAGGTTTTCAAAATGTGTTCGAGCCAATAAGTGTCTTTTGCTTGTTTTAACTTTGTCATGTGCAAAGGCAGAATATGGAAAGAGCGTTTTGGTTGCTTGGATGTGACCAGTGGTTCAAAAAGGCTGGTCCCTGGTCCAGCGTCAGCATCACCTGGGAAGTTTAGAAATGCAACTTATGAGACCCCACCCTGGACCTACTGAATTAGACTCTGGCTGGAGCTCAGCCGTGTATGCTTTGACAAGCCCTCCAGGAAATTCCGATACTCACTCAAGCTTGGGGACACCAGATTGGAACATTGATTTTCCACCCTATTCATGAAAGTCACCTGGGAAACGTGTGGAGGCAAAACCAAAAATGCTGACGCTTTACCCCGGACCAGTTACAATGGACTCTGGAGTCTGGCCAAGGACATGTGTTAAAGCTCCTTGTGAATCTAATGTACAGGCAGAGTTCAGAACCAAATTCCAGTCCAAGTAGCCGCAGCGTCCTCATCTCCAGGGAGTTTATTAGACATGCAGAATCCGGGCCTACCTGCTGAATCAGAATCTGCGTTTTTAACAAGCTGCTCCAGTGATTCATAGGCACGTAAAGGTTTGAGAAGCACTGATAAAGATGAGTTATAGGAAAGAAATTGGAATTTGCATCTTGTCTCCATTTTCTCTTTATTCATTGATGTACTAACTTTTTTAAAGTTGGTAAACATATGGGACAGTAACAAGCCAGGATAAACATATTGGCCTATGAGACATGAAGTTTGAAGGTTCAGGGTCAAAGAAAAGCAGATGACAGGCAGGTCACATGAATGAGAGAAATGGGTATTATCTATGACTTATATGCTTGAATTGTCCTTACCTCCTTGGACAGTATTCACATTACCCGTTGGCCAAACAAAATAGGTCTAACTCAAGGTCAGCAACCCATGTGTGATCCTTGGCCTTGGTGATGAGTTTGAAAGTGTGAGGACACTTTCCTCCAGGGTTCAAGACATGCCTTGTCCTCCCCACTCTCCCGGTGAGGAGTCCTGGGGATCAGGAGTGTGCTCAGTGTCTTGAGGTGCTGCAACATGACCAGAACATCAACGGGGAAAGACTTGGGGAGAACTTATGGACCTGATTTGATTCCCTGGCAGAATTCCAGGCCAAGGTCTACTTAATACTTGGAGAGAAAAGCCAGTCCCAGAAGCCACTCAGGGTCCATGAATGATGGGATGGTTGGTCAGAGACAACACAGATACAATAAGTGTGTTGATTTCACAAGGCATGGCAGATGCCCTTTGCTTTGGTTTATTTCTTCTTTTTTATTGGGCAAAAGAAAATCACACAAGCTGATTATTTCTGCAGATTTTTTTTTTTTTGGTGGGGAGGGATTCTAACTAGAAAAATGACCACACCTTTGTCTAATGCTGAGCTATGTCATGGATCTCTGGTGGAGGCCTCCAGGGCCTGCTCCAGATCCTGTCATCTCCTGACGGTTCTCACTGCCTTGGCTGAGCACTAGTAAGGCAGACTTCTCACCACCCTGCTGATTGGAAGGGTAGAGACTAGATATAATTATCAGGATCTAAACAGTCAAAAGAGGGCATGATAAAGCAAATTTTATAACAGGATAATTTAATAGAGGAAAAGTATCCAATAAGAAGTAACACATCAGCAATTGGTGCAGGGATTGTGGGACTTTTGGTCCACTGGAGCCTAATTTCATTTATTTGTGTAAAACGGTGGGTAATAGCCCTGCTGGATACCTGAGGCGGAGTTAACGAAGAAGGGGTTATTCTTCCCCCCTTGTACCCCAGCACTCACCTCCAACACTTTTAGATTTTCGTGTTCAGACTTGAACACATTTTGATCGTGAAGTTCACATTCTCTGCAGAACAAGTTTAAAAAAGTGGCCTGATTAATGGAAATACTTGAATCCATGTTCTAGTCCCATTGTAAAGAGGGAGACAGGAGGATCCCAGCGGTGCGTGGACGGGCTGAGATTGCACAGTTCCTGGGTGGTGGAGCTCAGCGCTCCAGCCTAGGTGTCCAGTTCTGAATGCTGCTTTCCTGCTGTGCCCCCTCCCTGTCTCCCTTCCTCCTTCGAAAAGGGTTTCTGAATGAGAGTAGCTAGCTATCTTTATCAAGTTCCCACTTCACTTTCAAAGAAGATGGTTCATCTTTTGATGAAAAGAAACCCCACCTAATAATAGTAGCTCTTTCCTTTACTGCCCAGGCTGAGTGGGAAGTGTTCAGTCTCTTCTCCTCCTCCTGATTACCTGAGTCTTGTCTGTCCTTAAAGACCCAGCTCCAATCCCTCTGGACACCGAGCTTGCTACACCCACCGGCCCTTCCAGCCCTCCTTGCATAGTCTACAGCTCTTTAACTTCACCCATCTATTCTTTCTTTCACTGATTCCTTCACAGGTATTTACAGAATGATTACTTGTCGGGCACTGTTCTAAGTGCTGGGAAATTACAGTGAGCAAAACAGAGAATGTCTTATCTCCTGGATGTTACTGCAGAATGGACTGACAAAATCAAGAAATCAAATCTACAAAGTCAAATAATGATGTGTTATAAAGAAAAATAATACAGGTAGTGAATTCACTCTGGTGTGGCATAGGCAACTGCCCTGTTCAATAGGGTCCAGATGATGGTTAAGAAGAAACTAGAAATAAGTGAGGAAGGGGAATCATGCGGATATTTGGGGGGAAAGGGTGCCAAGCAAGAGAAGAGAGGTGGGAGACGCTGGGTGTATGGAGGAAGAGCAAGGGGACCTGTGTGGCAAACGGGATCAACATTCGTTGTGTTGCCTTCTACCGACGATGCTTCCTACTAGATCTGTCCTGTGGTGACTGGCACACTTGAACTCAGCTGCTGCCCTGGTGATGGGGGTTGTGGAAGCTGTTAGAACTGCATTTTGAAGATTAAGTTGATGTTTATAAAATAGACATGGTAATGCATGTTATATACATGAAGTTTATAATCTATAAAGTATACCATGGATATAAATAACATCTTGTACATAGTGCTATAGAAGCTTTAGCTTTTGTCCCTGTGATGGTCATGGTCACTGTTACCTCAATTCTGCCCTGAGGGTCCAGCTGCAGAGCAAAGGTCTTGGGCAGCCTGCTCTTTCCAATCCTAAATGGAATTGCTTCTGCTATTTCCCCTGTACTCATGGTTAGACACCTGAATACTGGGATAGGCTCTCCCACAGCTTCTTTGTGGGAAAAAAATAGTTTGTATCGCATGGCCAGAAGACAGCCTGGCTTGCCCATGTGCTAGCGTAGAGATTCCCTTTCCAGGTCTGGAATGGGGACGCACTGCACACTTAATTTTGTTTTTAAGACAACATGTAACAACCTTGAATGGGTGCTGATGCTACTGGTAGTGGTGGTGGTGCTGGTCATGTTAGCTAATGCGTATGGTAGGTTAGCCATGTGCCAAGCACTGTCCTAAGCCCTTTGCATGGATTCTCTCTCTCAACCCTCTTAGTCCTGTGAGATAGGTAGTAGTATTAACTCATTTTCCAGTTGAAGAAATCGGGGATTCAGAATATTTATGTAGCATCCCCAAGGACAGCTAGCAGAAGAGGGGGCCAGGTTTGAGAATAGGTTGTTTGTCTCCACAGCTTGAAAATATGAATTATCCAAAGTTCATTTTTGTTTTGATTTGCATTTCTCCCCCATGGTCTATCATCTGAAGGGTGTCTAAGGGATAGGGAAAACTGGGAGACATATTCGTTTTTCTCAGTCTTCTGTAGAAATGAGTTTCCCAGTCTTTGCACGCACATTAGTTGGGCCAAGGGAGATGAGAGACAGCAGGAAGAGGTCAGCGGATGCCAAAGGTGGAATCAGGTGTGGGTTTTATTAGTCACAGTAGAAAATTAGTCACAGTTAGATGCACAATGGTCATTGAAATACATTTGGATTTGGGGGGTCCATCCCTGAGTGCTAAGGACCAATATCACTCTGCAAATAGATACTTTTGTTTGTTTGTTTGTTTCTGACACCCAAGTTACTATGAGTTAACTCATGAGAGTATTTCCTAAGTTTGGGGAACCCCAAGTCTTAGCCTTGCAATCAACAATGTGGCCACCCTACTGTTTGCAAATATAGACACATTCTTTATAGGAGTTATCTTTACCAACTTATGTCCTTTAAGTTTTGCAGAGATGTTTATCTTTTCACTAAATTGTCCCCAGACTGCTGTTTCTCGGAGCTAGTATTTCCTCTTCGCTTTCTCTTTCCTCTGGCACCTTTGCTATTTTTGATAGGTAATTTGCTGAGTAAATGTCTGCGGGTTGTCAGGTTTCTACTTCAATTATGAAAAAACGAAATGCAGGGGCTTTGTGCCAGCTCCTTTCTTTGAGAGACTTTAGATCCCTGGGTTTTTAACATGCGTTTCTGGTATGGCTGTAGTTGTGAGCTCAGGCATGTTCTTTGAACAAGCTTGGGCCCCCTTGTTCCCTAACTTCAGATTTTAGGAAATCAACTGTAACTAAAAGGGGATAAACAACTAAAAATATTTATTGCAGAAAATAAAAAAAAAGTTAACCAAAGTATTTTATTGATACATTCTTGGACAATATCACAGAATCGAGAGAGAATGGAAAGAAGGAACTTTTCAGCAAGGGTGTGTTTCCACTAAATTGGCACATAAGCAGCAAGATGAAGGAAAATACTTATTACAAACAGTAAAAAACATACATGCTTTTGTTTGAAGTCCTTATCACATTGGTCAGTCATAGGGGGGCATGAACAAAACCTCAAGACGTGAAAAATCCATAGTCTTGTCTCCAAAGAGCTTAATCATTATTAAAATTATTGCAAAATATCCATAGATCCTAAATAAAAGAACAGAAGAGAACACAAATACAAATAGTGAACGTATTGTTAACATGTACTGTAAAATACATTACTGGCATGCATTCCAAAGATCAAGACCTCTATTCTGTTCAGCCCATACCTTCCTCTCCTGTGACCGGTCACATACCAACGACAGATAGGCGGGCCCTACTTTGTCAGCACAGTTATTGGTCTTTAAGTATCTTTTTTGTCTTTAAAAAAAATAACACGGTTTGCAGGTACTGTAGTCATATACAGTCGTGTACATATGTGGTTTAAATTTGTTTTTTTAGTCTGCCGAGATCTTTTCAAAATTGTACTTGTGTTAAAATCTCCCCCAATATTTCGCCGTCTGAGAGAATAGGGCTTATGAAAACAGGGCATTCGGAAACAAACAGTGAACCGAGGTACAACATTGGATGGCAAAAGGGCAAAAGTCCTCACAAACTGTACAGAAAATTTCAAAACCTTGCAACCTGGAAGTACATACGTAGAAAGACAGGTCAGCCCCAAAACAGTCGCTGTGGCTCTCAGTGGTTCGTCCTAGAGGGCCTGGGTGGGACTTGAGTCTCAACACTCCCTTTGGTAGGGAAGGTCCAAAATCGCAGCCAAGTTGGCAGTGCTGATGCCAGTGACTTATTAAGCCAAGATAAAGTAGGAGTATTTCATAAAGCAGCTGTGTAGGACACTTGGATCCTCTAACATTGGTCTCCCGGCTGGGATGCTCCTCCAGTGATGGACAGTGGGCAGGACCAAAAGAGTCCTATGCCGGGTTGGGTGACAAAATAACTGAGGGTCTTCCTCCTCTGTGGTTCCATGGAATGGAACAGCTTAGATAACCAGGTTATTATAACTGACATACTTCTTTTTTGCAGCAGGGCCTGAAAGAAAAATGTGAAAAAGTCAGTTGTGGCAATGACTGTATTTGCAAAGGTAGAAGTAGAATTAGATCTGTGATGATCTGGGTGCAAAGTCAAGATGGGCCAATGCACCACTGAGGAGTACGCAAATCACTTTGGACTCTTATGACTATTTCTAAGGTTTTGTCCACTAAAATCTGTAGTGCCCAGTAATTCTTCAACCATCTGGGCTTCTCTCTTCGGAGATGTCTCCAACCTTCCTCTGTATGTTCTACAACATTAGTAAATTCGTGAGTAGATATCATGCTTGCTAATTAGCCAACCTTAAGCTTAAAAGGCCCACTCACGTTGCATTGTATTTTGTTGTGTGATCTTTTCCCAAACCTTCTCATAACAAAAGGCTTTTGCTTGGAAAAGAGCTGTCCTGCATCTCTAGAATGTATGTGGGCTGACCAAAGATTAGGTCAACCAAAGTGCCTTCTCCAGTTCTGATTCACAAAATCAAATGGCTATAGATTGACTTTTATAGTGTTATCATAGTAAGTTGTAAGTGGTAATTTGCAGAACTATTTTCATCAAGGGTTGAAGCTACTTAAATCTTGCAGGTGTCTCAACACAACCTACATTTTTCTTCCCTTAAAGGTAGAATACATTATTTTTCTGTTTGGTACAGTGATTTTGTCTTCACCCACTCACTTACTCATTCAATCATTCATTCTGTAGACACGTGTCGATTGCCTACCATCTGCCAGACACGAGGCTGGGCACTGATGAGCAGCTGATGAGCAAATCAGACCCTTTCCTGTCCTTATGCTGGAAACAGACACCAGGGTCCCAAGGTATGACTGCTTTATGTTCCAGTTCTCAATACCAAGTAATACAGTTGCTGGATGTGATAGGCTCTTTATTCATTAAATCTTAGTAGTTTTGCATCTGTTTCTGTTGGACACAGAGTAACTGTCATGTCGCATTTACGGATGGCTTCTTTCACTTACTGTTCTCAGATTCTAAAAGACACTGTTCATTTAACACCAACAAGTAGCAAGACTTCTTCCAAAACTCTTAAGCAGGGATTTATATGTTAATTTAGAGGAACAGAGAAGTCACAAGAATGTACTGACAGAGGGTTTGTATCTGAATGTTGAGTAATGCAGCCAGTATGTTACATATGCGTGTAACGCATCTACACTATAAAGAAAGACTGATCTTATTTTCCAGACTTAAAATTTGGACACTCCTAGAAAGTTCTAGTTTTTGAAGACTCATTTCTCTAATAAATCATGTTGCATTAATTAGCTAAAATTAAAGGGAACATAGAATTACATGAACTTCAGGGTCCCTCGGAAAATTGATCGTGAGACTGGTCACGCTGCATCCTTACTCAGTAAATGCCTGGCTTCAGTTATCCCTGGGTCATCTAAGAAGGTTTCCTGTGTTTTCACAGGCTTCACTAACTTCAACAACATGCTTGGCTTGAGTATAAAGAGAAAGACTTTCTAAAGATGGGTTTTCCTTTTACTCTAAAGAACATTTACAGTGTCATCGCTAGAAACCCCAACTGACAGTTGCAAGAAATGATCTCAGTGTGCCTTGTCAAATGCCAAGATATTAATCATCCTTAGGACAAAGGCAGGGGGCGGGGGAGGGGGGGAATGGAACAAACCAGCCAAGAAGCTTATACTGACCTAAATCTGAGACCACTTCTCTTGTGTGATTAATCAAAATTGTTTTCTATATAAGCATAACTGTCTAGCAAAAAAAGCAAAACATCTGGAATTCCTCAAACAGGTTACTTTAAAACACCAAACACTCAGGAAGAGTCTTTGCTAAAAGAAAATTGTTAAGTGAGAAAGCTCTGTCCTTGCATTTTAAAGCTGAGCATTGGTTTGCATTAAACTATGGTCAGGATGGGGTTATATTTTAAAAAATTAGAAATGATAATGATCATGGAAATTCAGCTCCGTCATTTACTTGAGGTGTGACCTAGACCAATCCAGTGACACAGAACTTCTCTGAGCCTTTGTAGAATGGGTAGAATAATTGTCACCCTGGGGGCGGTGATTGGCGTGACTGTATGAAATGCCCATTTCTCTCCTGGTAACATAACACGTAAATGTACTTTTAAATGGCTAAGTTCTATACGAATGATTTGCCACAGTGCGTGCTGTCTTCCCAGAATAGCGTAGGAGCATCACGGCACAATGCTGATGGGGTTGTGCAGGTCCTAGGGTGGCAGTTCGCGTCCTATTCAGAGCGATGTCCAATGCGTTACAGTGTTTATTTTTGAACCGTCCTAGCTTTATGAGTAAATAAAATGAATGCCTCTGTGGTGTCCAATAATTCCATTTATTTGAATAGCAATATCGTTTATGGCCTAGGAAAGAAAATTACTTAGCTCAAAATAGTTGTGCAGTAAAACACTTGCTAAGGAAATAAGAGTTTTTATTTATTTATTTTGAAATAGCTAGATTTTTTCTTATAAAGTTTTACGTTTTAAGGAGTAGGTATGGCCCTTATTGAATTTTCATTTTATTTTATTTTATTTATTTATTTATTTATTTATTTATTTATTTAATCCTCACCCGAGGACACTTTTGCACTCATCTTCAGATAGAGGGTGTGGGAGAGAGGGAGGAAGAGAAAGAGAGAAACATTGATGTGAGAGAGACACATCAAGTGGCTGCCACCCACACGACCCCAACCGGGGCCAGGAACAAACTGCAACCGAGGTATGTGCCCTTAGCGGGAACCAAACCCCGGTCTCTCTGGACCCTGGGCCAACGCTCTGACCACTGAGCCAAACCAGCCAGGGCCCTTATCGAATTTTTAAAAGTTATCTACATCAGTAGTTTTCAAAGCAGGGTCTCTGGAAGAGAGGTTTGCAATGGGGCAGGGTGTGGACACTGGCTTTTGAATTACGAATGTGCCCTTGGTACTGCAGAAAGGTCAGACATTCCAACTGATTCTTGGTGTTGGTCAAAAGCAAACTCAATTTGACATTAACTTCAGTGACCTGGTTGTTTTCTCTTTAATTTTTTTCTGAGCCTTTTTGCCTCACAAAGATTTCATTTCTCAAAGTGTGGTCTGTGGAACTGTTGTAACCCAGATTACAAGAAGTAAAGAAAAAAATAGAGAAAGGGAAGAGTCCTGTGGATAAAAGCATTAAATTATGGGAAACACTGAATAGGTAAAATTAAAGAGAGCTTTCCCCCTACTCCATATTTGATTTCTTTATTTTTTAAATAATAAGGAATTATATAGTTCATTGACATTATACCTTGTGTTTTCCTGAGCTCTTTAAGAAAAATTAAATGTGTATATATACATGTGTGCATGTTTAAGTGTATATATGAAGTGATTCAAACAGCTGCAAAAGGTGAAAACAGTAATGTATCACAGCCCAGCATATAACACATGTTGACGTATTGACATCTGTGTTTCGGGTCCCTTCCGTCCATCCAGAGAACATCAGATGTGGTAGGAACCCTTCCCACTTCCCCATCCCCACAGCCAATTCTCCCCTCCTCCTCCACTCACCAAAGCTGTTATTCTGATGGTGGTTTGCATCCTTCCTGAGGAGGTTTCATCCTCCTACTGCATGTGCAGCTGCCCATAAACTAGAGGCAGTATTACTTTGTGCTCTTTCAATTATATAAAAATGGTATAATTCCATGCATATCCACTTGCAATCTGTTTTTTTCTTTTTTTAATTTTTTTTTCTTTATTGATTTTAGAGAGGGAAGAAGGGAGAAAGAGAAAGAGGTAGAAACATCGATGAGAGAGAACATCGATTGGCTGCCTCCTGCATGCCTCCCACTGGGGATTTGGCCCACAACCTGGACATGTGCCCTGACTGGGAATCGAACCAGTGACCTCTTGGTGCATGGGTCAATGCCCAACCACTGAGCCACACCAGCCGGGCTACAGTCTGTTTTTCATATAACATTATGGTTTTAAAATTTATTTCTGTCCATTGGTCATCATAGTTACTATATAGTTTTCTTGTGAAAACATAGCAAAATTTTTTTTCTTACTAATGTACCCTACCTTCTAATTGTTTTCAATAACAAATCATGCTGGAGTAAATGGTATCTAAAAAAACATCATTGATAAAGTTAAATGACAAAGCTATAGAACAGGATAAATTATTTGCAATATATTTAAACTGACAATTGATACCTGAAATATTTTATACTAGTACAAATTAATAAATGAAAGACAAACTAATTTTTAATGGGTTAAAGATATAAAAAGGCAGTTTGTAGATGAGAAAATACAAATACATGAAAAGTACTCAGCCTTATCAGTTAGAGAAATTAGAATTAAAACCATAATAAGATAGTATTTCATGCCCATACCAATACAAAATAGAAGTGTACTGATACCAACTATTGGTGAGAGTGAACGAAGTGGGAATTCTTAGGCCACAGTGGTATGGATGCAAATTGGTGCAGTCATAAGGGAAAGCAACTTGGAAATATCTAGAAAAGCTGATGATACGCACATCATTGATTCAGAAATTTCATTTCTAGATACATACCTGAGACACTTTTCACATGTGCACATGGATATGTGTAGGACTTCTCAGAGTTTTAATATAATGTGCTTTGTTATTCTCTAAGAGGAAATTCTCTATAAGGTCTTGGCACATAATATAAATGAGTGAAGTAGGCCAAGCATAAGATGTTAAGGAAAAGTATGTCTATACTGTAGTTCACCACGGTCTCCTGGTGAATTAGAAAACACCTGCTCATCTAAACAGCATAATCACTGTGGGATGTTGCTTCAATGTAGTCAGATATTTCTTTTTTTGAAGAAGAGTTGTACTTCTGTATTTGTGTAAAAAATTTCATTTGTTTGAAAATTTCATTTCAAAATTAATGTTTCTTTTATCGAGCATATATTACATATATTCTGGGCATTAGGAGTACTTCTCTTTAGTGGACGATTCAAAATCATATTAAAATATTTAGCAAGACAAAGGAAAGAGGCCAGGCAGTCTCTAGGTTGTCAGTTTGCAACATTGTGATAATATTTGTACTGTTCCCCAAATTTATTTGATTCTATAGCTCCCTTTTTTAGTAGTTCTTATACTATACAAGAACATACTTTCTGAAATACATTTGTTAATTTCTTAACTCTTATTTATTTATTTTTTATTGAATTTATTGGGGTGACAGTGGTTAATAAAACCATACGGGTTTAAAGTGTAAAACTCTGTACCACATCATCTGCACACTGCATCATGCACTCACCACCCAAAGTAAACTCTTTCTGCCACCATTTATACCCCCTTTGCCCTCTTCCACGTCCTCAATCCCCCTTTTCCTCTGGCAATCACCAGATTGTGTTTTTTGTTTGTTTGTTTGGTGTTGAGTTGTTTCAGTTCTTTATAAATTTTGGAAATTAACCCCTTATCAGATGTATCATTGGTGATTATGTTCTTCCATTCAGCAGGTTGTCTTTCATGGCTTTTTTTTTTTTTTTTTTTTTTTTTTGCTGTACAAAAGCTCTTTAGTTTGATGTAGTCCCATTTGTTTAATTTTTCTTTTGTTTCCCTTGCCTGAGGATATATATCAGAAAATATATTGCTATAAGAAACTTCTGAGGTTATACTGCCTATGTTTTCTTCTAGGATTTTTATGGTTTTGTGACTTACATTTAAATCTTTAATTCATTTTGAGTTTATTCTTGTGTACGGTGTAAGGAGATGGTCTAGATTCTTTTTTTTTTTTTTTGCATGTCCTATTTTCCCAACATCATTTACTAACTAGACTGTCTTTACACCATTGAATGTTCTTGCCTTGTCAAATGTTAATTGATCTTAAAGTTGTGGGTTTATTTCTGGACTCTGTATTTTGTTCCATTGTTCTATATGCCTGTCCTTATGACAGTACCATGTTGTTCTGATTACTATGACCTTGTCGTATAGTTTGATATCAGGTTGCATGATTCCTCCAACTTTGTTCTTTTTTCTCAAGATTGCTGAGGTTATTGGGGGTCTTTTGTGGTTCCATATAAATATTTGGAATATTTATTCTAGTTCTGTGAAATATGCCATTGGTATTTTAATAGGGATTGTGTTGAATCTACAGATTGCTTTGGGTAGAATGGACATTTTAATAATGTTAATTCTTCCTATCCATGAATACAATATATGCTTCCACTTACTTGTATCTTTCTCAATTTCTTTCTTCAGTATCTTTTAAGTATAGATCATTTACACCTTTGGTTAAATTTATTCCAAACTATTTTATTTATTTTTGGATGGAATTGTAAATGAGATTTTTTTCTTAGTTTCCCTTTCTGATAGTTTAGTATTGGTGTATAAAAATGCAACTGATTTCTGGATATTTATTTTGTGTCTTGCTACTTTACTGAATTCATTTATCAGTTCTAGCAGGTTTTTGGTGGAGTCATTTTAGGGTTCTCTATATACACTATCATGTCATCTGCATATAATGACAGTTTTACTTCTTCCTTTCCAATTTGAATGCATTTGATTCTTTTTCTTTTCTGATTGCTCTGGCTAGAACTTCCAATACGATGTTGAATAAGAGTGGAGAAAGTGGACATCCTTGTCTTGTTCCTGACCTTAAGGGGAACACTTTCCTGTTGAATATAATATTGGCTGTGGGTTTGTCATATGTGGATTTTATTATGTTGAAATATATTCCCTCTATTCCCTCTTGCTGAGAGTTCTTATGATAAATGGATGTTGGATTTCATCAAATACTTTTTCTGCATCTCTTGATATACTTAAATTTTTATCCTTCTTTTTGTTTATGTGGTATATCACATTTATTGACTTGCAATTATTTTCCAAACTTGCATCCCCAGGATAAATCTCACTTGATCATGGTGTATTATCCTTTTAACGTATTGCTTGATCTGGTTTGCTAATATTTTGTAACATCTATGTTCATCAGGGATATTGGCCTATAGTTTTCTTTCTTTGTGGTGGTTTTATCTGGTTTTGGAATTAGGATAATGCTGGCCTCATAAAAAGAGCTTAAGAGTCTTCCTTCTTCTCAAATTTTTTGGAATAGTTTGAGAAGGATAGGTATTATTTCTTCTTTGAATGTTTGGTAAAATTTGCCTGTGAAACCATTCACTCCAGGACTTTTGTTTGTTGAGATTTCCTTGATTACTGCTTCAATTTAATTAGTTGTGATTGGTCTATTCTGATTTTCTGATTCTTCATGATTCAGTTTTAGAGGATAGTATAGTTCTAGGAAATTTTTTTTCACCCAGGTTGTCCAGTTTGTTGGCATATAGTTGTTCTTAATATTTTCTTACAATCCTTTGTATATCTGTGGTGTCAGTTGTTACTTCTCTTCTTTCATTTCTGATTTTATTTACTTGGGTCCTCTCTCTTTTTTTCTTGTGAAGTCTGGTTAAAGGTTTCCCAATCGTGTTTATCTTTTCAAAGAACCAACTCTTGGTTTCATTGATCTTTTGTATTGTTTTTTAGTCTCTATGTCTTTTTATTTCCACTCTAATCTCTATTATTTCCTTCCTTCTACTTATTCTAAGCTTTGTTTTTCTTTTTCTATCTCTTTTAGGTGTAGGGTTAGATTTTTTTACTTTATGTTTTTGTTGGTTTGTTGTTTGTTTGAGTGAGGCCTGTAATGCTATGAATTTTCCTCTTGGGACTGCTTTTGTTGTTTGTCATAGATTTTGGGTTGTTGTGTGTTCATTTTCACTTGTCTCCAGGTAACTTTTTATTTCTTCCTTGATCTCATTGTTAACCCATTTATTATTTAATAACATGTTATTTAGCCTCCATGTGTTTGAGTGTTTTCCAGATTTTCTATTGTAATTGATTTGTAGTTTCACACCATTGTGGTCAGAGAAGATGCTTGATATGATTTCAATCTTCTTCAATTTATTAAGACTTGTTTTGTGTTCTAACATATGGTCTATGCTAGAGAATGTTCCTTGTGCAATTGGAAAGAATGTATACTCTGCTGTTTTGGGGTAAAAAGTTCTGTAAATATCAATTAAATCCATCTGATCCAGTGTGTCAATTTAAGGTTGCTGTTGCCTTGTTGACTTTTTTTGTCTGGAAGACTTATCTATTGATGTCACTGAGGTGTTAAAATACCCTTACTGTGCCTGTACTACTGTTGATCTCTCCCTTTAGTCAACCAAGATTTTCTTTATATATTTAGGTGCTCCCATGTTGGGAGCATATATATGTACAGGGGTTATATCCTCTTGTTGAATTGATCCCTTTAGTATTATGGAATGTCCTTCTTTGTCTCTTGTTATGTTCTTTGTTTTGAAGTCTATTCTGTCTGATATAAGTATTGCTACTCCAGATTTGTCATTTCCATTTGCATGGAATATCTTTTTTCATCCCTTCACTTTCAGTCTGTGTATATCTTTTGTTCTGATGTGGGTCTCTTGTAGACAGCACATATGTGGGTCATGTTTGCTTATCCATTCAGCTACCTGGTGTCTTTAGATTGGAGCATTTAATCAATTTACATTTAAAGTTATAATTGATAGGTACTTATTTACTGCTATTTTTTCTTTAGACCTATGTTCCTCTCTATTCCTTTTTTTTTTCTTTCTTCTTCTTTTTTTTAATCATCACCCAAGGATATGCTTTTGTTTTATTAATTTTAGAGAGAGAGAAAGGGAGAGGGAGAGAAACATCAATTTTTTGCCTTTCATACATGCCTCAACTGGGGATCAAACCTGCAACCTAGGTATGTACTCAGACCTGGAATTGAGCCTGCAACCTTTTTGGTGTATAGGATGACACTTCAACCAACTGAGCCACAGGCCAGGGCTTCTTTCTTTTTCTTAAAGAAGGTCCTTTAACTTTTCTTGAAATACAGGTTTGGTGGTAATGAACTTTTTAAGCTTTTTTATTGTCTGGGAAGCTCTTTATTTTGCATTCAATTTTAAATGATAGCCTGCTAGATAGAGTCATTTTGGTTGTAGGTCCTTGCTTTTCATCACTTTAAATAATTTACACCAATACCTTCTGGCCTAAAGTATTTCTGATGATATGTCCGTTTATGGCATTATGGGCTCTTCCTTGGAGGTAACTAACATGTCTTTCTCTAATGCACTTAAGATTCTCTTTTTATCTTTAACCTTTGCCATTTTAATTATGATGTGTCTTTGTGTGAACCTCTTTGGGTTCATCTTATTTGGGGTTCTCTGTGCTTCCTGGACTTGTATATCTTTTTCCTTCACCAGGTTAGGAAAATTTTCAGCCATTATTTCTTCAAACAAGTTCTCAATCCCTTGCTCGCTCTCTCCTCCTCCTGGTAACCCTATGATGTGAATATTGTTATCCTTGATGTCCCAGAGGTCCCTAAGACTCTCCTCATTTTTAAAAATTCTTTTTTCTTTGTGCTGCTCTGTTTGGGTGTTTTCTGTTATATTGTCCTCTAAATCACTGATTTGATCCTCTGCTTCTTCTAATCTGATGTTGATTCTTTCAAGTGTATTCATCATTTTAGATATTGTGTTCTTCATTTCTGTTTCTTTTTTTATAGTTTCTATACCTTTTTCATACTTACTATCTCTTTGTTTAAGTTCTCATGAGATAATCCATTCTTCCCCTAAGTTCCTTGAGCATCCTTATAACCATTGTTTTGAAATCTGCATCTGGAATCTGGGTTGATTCCATTTCATTTCATTCTTTTTCTGGAGATTTCTCTTGTTCTTTCATTTGGGGCATGTTTCTTTGTCTCCCCATTTTGTCTGCCTTCTTGTGTTTGTCACCATGTATTGTGAAGATCTGCTATGACTCCCAAACTTGTTTTGGTGGTTTTATCTTGGAGTTTTCTTGTGGGGTTTAGTTGTGCACTCTTCCAGATCACCTGACCCAGGTGCTCCCGACGTCTCGTGTGTGTTATGTGTTCCTTCCTGTTGTAGTTGGCCTGTTCATGCATGGGGTTAACCCTCAGGCTGGCTGACTGTGAGGATAGACCTCAGTCACAGTGTATGGGCTGCTGTGTGGAGGCTGTCCCCCTGAGGTGGAGTTGTTTCTAGCAGGGTCTGGTGCTTGCCAGGATCTCCCTTTGGGTGTGCCACTTGTGCAGTTAGTTGGGTCAAGCTCTGGTGGGGTCTGAAGCCTACTACTGGTTGTGTTGGTTCTGGGTCCACTTGGGTGGGGTTCTAGTGCATGTTAATATCAGACAATGCCTGTAACTAGCTTTGGGCTATCTATCTGGAGCTACCACACAATTATCTGCTTATGGCTGCCTCTACTGGGCCAGGGTGTGCATGGGAGGGGCCAAGCTTTGTACAAGGGTCACCTTCCTCCAGCTCTGAATTGGGAGCAGATGAGTAAAAGTTCCAACACACCCTGAGGTCTACTACCTCCTGTTGGCCACACTGCCACTTCCTGAGGTCACCTGGTCTTCCTTGTGAGCCTTCCATAGAGAGACTGTAGAGTGTGCCCAGGCTGGCTGCAACCCATAAGGCATGAGTTTAATGTGGTGGGCGACTGGGAGGAGGATGGAGCTAGTGTGTCTCCTGCTTGGGGGCAGCATGGTCAGGCATCCACTGGGGAGAAAGAAGCCCCTACTCCAGAACCATACCACTCAGGTTCTTCCAGAGTCTCTAACCCTAGCTCCCCCAGAATGTGTGCCCTGAGGGTTCGGGTTGAGTGAAGCCAGCTGGCCCCTCTGCAGAAATAGGCTCAGCAGAGCAGGGCCACCAGGACATAGGAAGACAGATCAAAAGCGTCACCTGCTGGGGGTAGCACCAGCCGATTCTGCAAGTGAGGCAAGAATATCTCCTTCCCCACTTGCCTTAACTGTACAACCCAGCACCTGTCTGAATCCAGACTTGAGCCTCCCAGATAGATGTGCTCCAAAGGTGCCAGCTCTGTACAGCACTCCAATCCTCCGTGGGAATGAGCTCACCAAGGCAGGGCCACCAGTTGTTGGAAGGACCAGTCAAATGAGTCTCCCGCTGGGGGGAATGACATGGGCTGAGTTTGAAGGAGAGATAATAATGGCTCCCATGAAGCTGTAACCACATAGCCCTGTGCCCATCTGAGTCCTGGACAAGAGCCTCCAGGGAGATGCACTCTGAAGGTCCCAGATCTATGATGAACCCAACTGGATGGGGTTACTGGTTGCAGGAAGGACAGGCCAAGTGATTCAACGTGGGTGGGAGGCACTGGCTGTGCATGTGAGGTGGGGAAGAATGGCCCCCACCCCAAAGCTACACAGCTCGATTACTGTCTGACTCTCTGCCAAGAGCTTCTCCACAAAAAGAGCACCCCAATGTCCCTGTTGGGTGTATCCAGCAGACCTTTCTGCAGGACTTGATCTCAGCAGGGTGGTGTTGCCAGAAGTTGGAGGACAGGGTAGTTCACTCCCCAGGCTGGTACTGTAACAGTTTTGCTTGACCCTGGGAAGATGGTGTCTGGGTCTCTAGCAGATGCTCATCTTTCCCAAGCAAACTTGTTGAGTTTTACTGCCAGGTACTATGAGAGTTCCTCTTCCCAGCTCCAGTGCTCTTGGTTGGGGATCTCTGTGTGGGGACTTCGCAAATGTATGGGGTGCGGGGGCCAGCACCCCCTTTCCACATCTCCGCCCTTCTTACCAGTCTCTATGTGGTTTCATCTGTAAATCCTTGGTTATAGCACTTCTGTTCAGCTAGCCTTCAGTTGGTTATTCAGGTTGATTGCTTTATTATTTAGCTGTGAATACCGTTTGGCGCCAGGAGGAGGTGAGTGTAGCTTCTGCCTACTCCACAACCATCTTGGAATCCTCCTATTTCTTAATTCTTGGTCCTTCCTATTACTTTAGTCATTTGTAAAGCTGACAAAACTTTGGAACACTGGTTCATTGCCTGATGAAATTTTGCACAAACTGACCTTCCTGTGAACCTATTCTAAACTGGGTCTGTGCTGCCCTTCCCCCGCCACTGCTTCCCTGTCAACCACAATTCAGAGTTGTTTAGCTGTAAATATTTCAACTGGAAGGGATTCTTCATATTATGGTTTGCAGTTAGTGAAACTAAAGCAAATACTTTTGGTAATTCTTTGATCAATGACCGGTTTCCTGCTGGCTGGTTTCATCAATAAGTTGCCTGCCTTTAGCTCATCACTTACTGGCAAAGAGTAGATGTTACCTTCAACTACTAGTTCTCATTCAGGATTTCAAATAGGTTAGTAAGCTTCCTGTATTTTTTTTAAAGATACTTTATTTTTTAATCTTTTCTCCTAAATCTTTTAAAAATTGACGATCATCTAAGAGTAGTAGCACATTAGTTAGACAAAAAGATGCAAAAGAACAAGAATGGAGAATGTGATTCACAAAAAAATGAGTCACTCACAATTATGTAGGTTTCTGAACCAAAAAAAAAAAAATGTTAACTTTTCTATATCTCCTCAGCTCCACCTCCAACTCTATAACCACAATCTATCAGGAGATGTAAGACCAAGTGTCCTTACGTTAGTTAGACTTCTAGACACAAGAACTTGGCGGGGGTGGGGGTGGGGGATGCAATCAAACGGTGATTCCAAATCACCATTCATTTTAGTCCAGTGGCAAAAACCCCAAACTCTGAATACCTGTTCATCTCTCCAGCCATTCATCTAACAAAAATATTACTTAACACCCATTAAATTCCAGTCACTGTAATGCATGCTCACCTTGCAAACCAGGAAGTCTGCAAGTTATTTGTTCCTCTCTCATTTATTGTATAGTCAGGTTATGTTTAACATTTACAGAGGCTGCCGTGTGCCCTCGGCAAGGGGTTGGCATTTCTTTTGTTTTCTTTTTCCTTCTATGAAGCATGATAAGGACAAGGCATGAAATCACAGGCTAGACTCACATTGAGAGGAAACCCAGAGTAAACTGGTACCCTTCACCAACGTTGAGTGAGGCAGGCTGGTCAACGGATGACGGGCATCAAAGCTGCTGGAACCAGTCTACCATATTTGCAGACAGCAGAATTCCAGTGGCTAGAATAGAGGCAGCAGCCTAGAAAACCCTAGAAAAAATGTCCAAGTGCTTGCCCCATTTTTACCAGGGACAGATAAAGGAGGCAGGTAGGCCCCCGTTGCTTGGAGCTGGTGGTATAGTGGAAGAGATGATTACAGCGCCTGTGATAAGTGCCTAAAGAGTTTTACCAGGGCTCATTCATTTTGTCTTGAATGTCAATGTACTATGCTCGCTCTGGGAAGGCTTCTCAATGAAATGGGCGTTCGGTCTGGATGACGAAGAATGAGAACATGTAGATAGGAGTCAGTCATGTGACAGTGTACTGTGCTTCCAACCATGAGAACATGTAGATAGGAGGCAGTCATGTGACAGTGTACTGTGCTTCCAACCAGGTGCCTGGGGAGGGGAGCCCGAGGGTGCTGGGTCTCAGGCTGGCAGGTAGGAGGGGCCAGGTAATTACTTCAGTAAATATGCATGCTGACGTACTAAAGTCAAGGTCGGAAATAAAGTGATGAAGAGCACAACATTTCCATGGTTATTTAGCTTCCAAATGGAGGCTCCTGTAAAAGGCCTTGAATGCTAAATGAAGGCTGTGATGTGTAAGTCCTCACTTCGTGTCGCCGATAGGTTCTTGGAAGCGGCAACCTTAAGCAAAATGACGTATATAATGAAACCAGCTGTACCTGAGGCTAATTGACATTAATAAGAGTTTAGTTCTCAGGCATAGTTCTGGTCACGAGAACATCACCAGGCTTCTAAATAAAGACCCAAAACACATCTAATATTAAACACTGAAATGCTATACATGCATTTAAGAAAGATGAATAAAAGCATGTAAGAAAATGATTTCCCAGCCCACTTATTCCAGTTCAGGGTTAGGTGGCTGGAGCCTCTCCCTTGCAGCTCAGGGCACAAGGTGGGACCCCAAATGGACAGGACACCTTCCATCCCCAGGGCACTCACCCCAACACTCACTCACCCTGTGACAATTCAGACACACCAGTTCGCCTCTCTTGCAAGTCTTTGGGACGTGGGAGGAAACTGACATCCCTGGAGAAAACCCACGTGGACATGGGGAGGATGTGTGAACCCCACAGACAGTAGCCCTGGCCAGAATCAATATTTTTCTCATCTACATTATACTGAAACGATGTCGAATGACATGATGTGATTGAAGGACTTGCTGCAGTGGAGAGACCACGGAGGGGCCATCGATGGTTTTGAAGCAGACTTTTCACACGTATTGTTCCTTCAATGTCAAGTACCTCTTCCTTAACTGGTTCCCTTCTGCCCCTTGCTCCTTTGAAGTTTCCAAAGTCACTTAAATGCTCCGGGAGCCTTTCTTGACCCCCTCCAGACAAGTTAGGTTTCCGAGCTGCCCTCTCTCACAGACTCTCTACTTTTCTTCTCCTACTTAACACAGCCAGGTGAATCACTGATTTCTCAGGTGTGCGTCCAATGTCCCCACTGTGAGTGTCTGGATGGAAGAGGCCGTTTTCCCCCTAATGACTAGGAAATGGGTAAAACATAGGAAGCGCTTAATAGTTATTGGATTTTTTGCTATAGAGGGGTTTCTGCTCTCTCGCTGCCAGCTCCTGGAGGATCTTAGGTCAGAAACAGACCACACACAAAATGCTTGGGAACTGTGCCTTTTTTCCGCATGTCCCCCTTGGTGCTGGTATGTACAAAGCTAACGATTGCTATCACTCCTCACATTTCATGTATAACGTTTAAACCACAGCATTCTTTTTCCCCTTTTAACATCCAAGGAGGGTCCAAACAGCCTGGATAACACTGGCAAATCAATTTTCAATTCTGCCATGAACGCAGTCAATGAACGTTTCAGTGTTTCTTCTTAAAAAATCTAATTTGTACTTTAAGATATAAAGCATCAAGCAGAGGTTTACAGGTTTCTTAGAAGATGTATTTAAAGCAAATAGACTGCATCTGTTTTGAAACAGATCTAAGCTTGGCCGAGTTAAAATCTGGGCAATTTGATTGAGGCTGTATAGGTTTTGCCTTGGGAAAAAGAAAAAAAGATGCGCTGAATGACTGCATCAAAGATTTCTATTTTTTCTTGTAATGCACTTTGCCTGGACATTGAAAAGCTTTTGTGTATTTTGCAATTTCAATATATTAGGGATGCGAGCATTCCGGAGCATATTACGGATGCAGTTTAATGATGCATCCGAGATTGAAGCCGTGCATCAAAGTCTGTCTTAAGGATAATGTTACAAATAAGGCAATCATGATCGAATAGGAGCAGAGTCGCACTCAGTGTTCCTGGGAGAAAAACTCTAGCTAAAATCCAGGCCTTGCTATTATTCTGGGCTCAGAAATTCACAGTCCATTCATTCATTCCTTTATTCATTTATTCAACCAGTACTCAGAATTTACAATGTGCCAGTTACTTGGTTAAAAACTAGTGGCACAAAGGTAGGGAAAATACTCTATACTTGAGCAGTGAAATTCAACGCATCTATTTACACCTATTACGTTTCAAACTCTGGGATAGGCAGGGGTGATACAGCCATGCAGTGCAGTCCCTGCTTTTATGAACCTTACATTTTTCTGGGGGAAGACAGGTCATTAAAAAAAAGTAAATGGCCCGGCCAGTGTGGCCCATTGGTTGAGCATCGACCCCATGCACCAAGAGGTCGCCAGTTCGATTCCCGGTCAGGGCACATGCCCAGGTTGTGGGCCAAATCCCCAGTGGGGGGCATGCAGGAGGCGGCCAGTCGATATTCTCTCTCATCGATGTTTCTATCTCTGTATCCCTCTCCCTTCCTCTCTCTCTAAAATCAATAAAGAAAAAAAAATTTAAGTTAATACATCCAATATTTGTTATTTATTCATTGTTAAATTCCATAAAAAAAATTGCTACAAACACAGAATGAGTGGATACTGGATGATTATTGCTCCTAGGAGAAATATAGCGTTAGGTTCCTGTGAGCCTCTGGTCACAACATTTTCATCAACCAATCAAGAAATAACCTTGTTTTATGTGTGTGTCTGTGTAAAGACTCCTTGTTTAACATGTAGTGCTCATTCATCCCCACTGGACTCACACAACAGCACTGTAAGTCATGCCTGAACTGAGCTGCTCGAACACATGCGTGTTTTCCGTAAGGCACATTACACCCTTCCTGCACTTGGGGACACTGGACATCACATCAGCTCTACATCTGGGGGCCGCTTTAAACAGCAAAATCACCAACAAATGGCCCCAAAATGCAAAACACAGGTATTCAATAGACTGCAAAAAGCACACTTGTTTACATATGAGAGCTGAGACAAGAAGGCAGAGAGACAACTTGTTCTCCCTCAGCGGGAACCTATGTGTGTGTTGCCCTCTGTGTATGTCCACACATGACTTCAAAAGCACCAGGGGTATTCATGTTAGAGTCATAAAGCAGTTTGAGCCAGTAAGTGAGTTTGCAAATACAGAAGCCTCAAATAACGAGGATCAGCTGTAGGATGATGTCGGGCGATCCCAAACAGCATGAGGCAGAAGTTGCTGTCCAAGGTAGAGTGGTAGATAAGGTCCAGAGAGGAAGACATCTGAGCGGACGCTTGAAGGAGATGAGCGAGAAGCTATGCAAATATTGGATCATCGACTGAACAGCAGGTCCAGAGCCTGAGGCTGGCATCAGAATGCCCAGGATGGCTGGAATCAACAGTGATCAGACGTGGCAGTATTCACGAAGAATCCCAACCCTGGCAGGAGGTGGTATCAAAAACTTATGAACAGAGGAAGGGGTAGAAAATAGTGCCCAGTAAACTCAAGAAATGTTTCAAAGATAAGGAAGTAATGAACTGTCCTGAGCAGTAAATTATAGGCATTTTCCAGGCCAGCCTACGTATTGGGGCATAGGCACTGAAGAACATTCAGATAGAAGGCATCACATTGGCAAAGCCATATTATGTGAAAAATCTTAGGGTTTGGAGAGAACAGCAAAACAATGGAAGAGTTTGGCGAATACAGGGTTCACGCAGAGAAGAAAGAATGCTGGGAGATTAACTTCAGATCGCCAGTGGTGTGTTATGCTGCATCTAGGGTCCTCGATATTAGGATGAATTGTGGAAAGTTCATCAATATTTGAAAGGAGAGAGTGCTCCAACTGTAGCCTGGAGGATGGATTGGAAATGGGGTAGAGGTAGAGAGTAGCAACTGCAGGAAAGCAGATCAGCTAGATGGAGAGATTAGGATTGTGCTTGTGGTCAGTGGAATTCCAGGACAGTGGGGACCTAGATGAGGAAGTGAATCATGGGGCCACCTGGGTCTGAAGGATAATCATTGCCTGCTTCTGTTCCTGTCTCTTCTAACCCAAGTTTTATACATGTGTGCATGTGTGTGCATGCATATATCTGTGTGTGTGTGCGTGTGTGTGTGATGTCTTAGGAATTGACTTATTCAAGGGAATAAGATTGATAAATTGCAGATATGGAATGAAGAAGCAGGGACAGGGTTCTGAGTCAGGCTCCAAGGTCATACAGAGAGTTACTTCTCCATAACACCCATGCCAAAGGTGCACAGAGGGAAGGGACAGGGCGTGTGGAGGCACAGATACCCTCTGATTGTAAGTCACTTGTGCTCCGGAATATTCTTCCCTCAAATATTGCCAAAGGTGAAAATAGCTTCTCCTTCAGGTTTCAATTTAATGTCACCTCTTGGAGAGGCCTTTCTTGACCCAATCTATAAAATAGTACTCACCAACTCCAATTTCCAAGCCCACTGCAGATTTTTATTTTTCATCACCTACCACTATCACTCTTTAAAGTTTTTAAATTTATTTATATTTCAATGTATTTACTTGTCTTCCCTCTAGAATGTAAACTCTACAGACACATCCTGTCTTGGTTACCATTGTATCCATAGGACTTTTGGACAGTGCTGAACATTAACAGAAATAAATAACATAATGAGTGAAAGATGGTCCTTGTTTGGGGATTAGTTGAAGCTAATGACAAGGAAGCAACTCACTGCTCTGTCTGATATCCCACAGACGGGATGTTAAATTATATTAGAGAATTTCTTTGAACTTGTTAGGTATGATAATGATATGGTAGCAATGTTGGACAATGTCTGTACTTTGTGATAAGCTAAAATATTTTGGAGAAAGCATCATGATGTCTGTCATTAACTTTAACATGGTCCAAGACAGCCCTGGCTGGTTTTGCTCAGTGGTTAGAGCATCAGCCCACAGACCGAAGAGTCATGGGTTTGATTCTGGTCAAGGGCACGTACCTCGGTTGTGGTTCAGTCTCCATCCCTGGTCGGGGTCATGTGGGAGGCAACCAGTCGGTGTGTCTTTCTCACATTGATGTTTCCCTCTCTCGCTCTCCCCCTCACACTCTGTCTGAAGATAAATGGAAAAGTATCCTCAGGTGAGGAATTAAAAATAAATAAATAAATAAAATGGCCCAAGACAAAAATGCATAGAAGAAGCAAATATGGCAGCATGGTAACAGTTGCTAAGCTGTGGCAGTGGATTGTGCTATAACTCTTCCCGTATCTCTGAACGTTTGAAGTGTTTCATGATAAAAAGCTCGGAACTCCCCTCATCTTCAAAGCAAAATGTACGCTTCCCAACATTGCTGGGATCTAGCCCTACTTTTGTCTCATGATGTCTGCTACCAAGGAACAGTACCCTCTAGCCAGTCTTGTGTCTTTAAGAGATGAAAATAAAGTGTCATAGTTTCTGTGGCCTGGTGTAGAACTCTGGTGATCCTAATTCAAGAGTGATCACCAAAACAGACACCAGAGTAAAAGGCAGAGCAGAGGGAAAATGTGGGCAGACAGAAACACAAGGAGAGCCACCACTTAGTGGTGTAACCTTGGACAAATTACTTCAACTCTCTGTTCCTCCGTTTTCTCATCTGAAAATTGGACATCATAATAGTACCAATCTCTAGGGTTGTTATGAGGATTGAATGCGTTAATATATGTAAGACACTTAGAATGGGTTTTGATATAATTTTACTCAAGATAGTTTAGCTCCAATTAGCCTTCTTTCTGAATGTATGTGGAGACTCTCTCTCACACACATGAACACCTGACTCATTGTGTATGCATATGCTCTTCCCTTGGAAGAAAGAGGTCCCTCCAAAGCAGAAGGTTAGGCTGCCTATAAAACAAAACCAAATTAGTTGTTTGGGTTGTGAACCTTGGTTGTGAACATTGTGAGGGCGCCAACTTTCCTTGAGGAGGTGTAAGGAGTCATCAGAGCACCTAGTGGATTTCATCTATTCACTGGAAAGGAATCTGTCAGATCACTGTGAACATGTTTCCACTATCATCATCAGTCACTGGTTCATCTGTGCAAAAGTGTGATATTGAAATGCTGTGTTTTGAGAGCTTATATTAGTCAGGTGGAGCCCAAGGGGAAAGCAGAGGGTTGGCAGTTTCTATTAGAGCAAAAATGACAGTTTCTTACTGTGTAGACAGACTTGTACACACAGTCAATGGCTGCTGCAGCTCCTGCGTGCAACCATGCCATCTTTGTGCGGTGTTGAAACCGGCAGTCGTCGATTCTAGGACCCTTCATTGTAGCACTGTTTATGTTATTTGCAAAATCAATTGTTAGAGTTTATAAATATGCATTTATTTATATATTCAGCCATTGTGATTTAATAAGTTGAATATCTACTGATGAGTGCCGTAAGGATGTCAGTTAGGTTAGCTGAAACGAGTTATCCTCTATTTATTCACTAGTCAATTTTGCAGTTAATAATTGAGCTGTGTATGTACTGATTAAGCAGCATGAAGATAGGAGCAACTACCAAGCTGATCTTATCAAAAGGACTGCAACCCAAGCTATCCATGCATGTCTATGACTTATGAGTGTATATGAACATTGGGTCCTTGCATGTCTATGACGTATGAGTGTATATGCACATTGGGTCCTTGCATGTCTATGATGTATGAGTGTATATACACATTGGGTCCATGCATGTCTATGACGTATGAGTGTATATACACATTGGGTCCATGCATGTCTATGACGTATGAGTGTATATACACATTGGGTCCATGCATGTCTATGACGTATGAGTGTATATACACATTGGGTCCATGCATGTCTATGACGTATGAGTGTATATGCACATTGGGCCCTTGCATGTCTATGACGTATGAGTGTATATACACATTGGGTCCATGCATGTCTATGACGTATGAGTGTATATACACATTGGGTCCATGCATGTCTATGACGTATGAGTGTATATGCACATTGGGTCCATGCATGTCTATGACGTATGAGTGTACATGCACATTGGGTTCATGCATGTCTATGATGTATGAGTGTATATGAACATTGGGTCTACATTACCCCGGTGGGTTATTAAAACTTCCATGTTTTCAGGGAAGCCTTCATGTGCCCAACACCCCAAATAATCTGCTATATTGTGAAGGGTAGTCTAATACATGGACTGAAAACTGTGTGGGATGAGTCCTCATGGAAGCAGTCAACATTGCTGAGATAATGGGGCACTAAAAAATTTCTTTCTTGATAGCTCTCGTTTCCTAGAAGTTAAGAAATGTATGGATCCCAGATAAGGCATCAGAGTACAAATACTTGTGCTCTGAATATAGTAGCATGTGTTGAAAACTTAAAACGTTCTTGAAACTCTGCTGAATACTTTATATTCACAAACCCTTTTATGCCTTCCAGAAACCCCTGTGAGGCAGGCACCAATATTATCTCTACCTTATCAAAGGGCATTTGAAATTTAGAGAGATTAAGGAACACATCTAATGTCAAATGAGATATCCCCACCTTTTCCAAACGATGGTTTTCAATAAAGCAAGAGAGGGCTGGGAGAGGTGGGGCTGATGTCAGGGGCCACAGGTATTTCTCATTCCACAAACATTTTCCAAGTGTCAGGCAGGGCTGGACAGCAGGTTCCAAGGAATCAGGACAACACTTCTGTTGCTCGCTTTTTCTCTCTAGCACCTCTCACCCCTTGATTCCTTCCCTGGAATTCCATACCCAATTCCCATGAATGTTCAGCTTGTTGCAGGAGCCAGTGAATCCTGTGAGGTGCTTGGGAAGCCTCGGGGACTGAACCGGCTGTCAGACACTTATATGCCAGGAGGCTGAGAAGCACTCCCGTAGGCAGTGATATGCCCAGCAGAGAAACGTGGCAGGTAGTATGCCGCGGTTCAGCACCACCTTCCTCTCCCAAGTGAGTCTGTGCAGAACACATGCTTTTTAAGGCTTGGAGGGGAGATCTGAAACAGACCTTGTGATCACAGCCCAGTCTTTACATTCACAGAACAGGCTATGGCTGGAAAAAAACAAAACAAACAAAAAAACACTGAAGATTGTCCAGCCTTTGCCGTCCTCCAAAGAAGAGAGATGGCACCGCCTAAGTCAGGGATGCGGGAGGTGACGTGAAGTGGTGGTGGCGGAGAGGCCTCTCATGTCAGCCTTTGGGAGTTCAACTCAGGCTTTTCTCAATGAGCTGTGATCTTGTGAGAGATCCCTAAGCCTCAGTTTCCTTGCCTTTACGTTTTTTACAAAGTCAGGATGATGATGCTGGTGATGTTGGGAGGATCAAATGTGATGATGTGTGTATAACGTGTTTAGCACAGTACTGGGCGCTTGACATATGTTTGTCATCACCATCACCTCCATCTCCTTCTTCACTCGACCATGAGAGTTATCATTATTGACCATGATAGTTATCATTATTGAGAGTTAGTCATCTATACAAGACAGTGGAATTCAGAAGAATAGTCATACCTAAGCTCTGCAGGTGGCCCCCGTTTGATGGGATGAGTTCCTTTTATAGAATGTCATTTAAACATGACATTGATGTGAGACTCGGAATGGCCAGATTTGCTATTATGTACTAGAAGGTTTTCACTCTGAACTCAATCTTCAGTGCAATCCCTTAGGCCCCTGGAGGAGCTTTCCAAGTCTGTTACAGTGCGGAAGGAGCCTATATTTTTGCCAAGAAAACAGCACAGTTAGAAGGTACATTTCTATAGCACTTCAGAAAATAAAAGTGAGTCTCTAGATGATGGAGTTTGGCTGAAGAAATATTTACATTTCTGGGAAATTTCCACTGGTTTTGGTGACAGCCACAGAGAAAATTCTTAAAGGTGTCCTGAAAATCTGGATTATTGTGTTGCTAAGGAGAACAGCCCTGGTTTTTTGTTTGTTTGTTTTCTGACAAGTACTTCTAAACAGCTTCTATTCCCTGAGATAGCGACTGTTCCCTGGGATGTGTCACCTGAACTGTCAGGACAGTCATACCACTCCTGTCACCACACCTACCTGTGTCCCTTGGAGCTGAGGGTCAAGCAGCAATCAGTCAAATATCAACTGAACCCCTAACATGAGGCATCTTCCTCTCCAGGTTCGTAAGGCCTCACCCCAGCCATCCCAGAAGTTCTAAACTGTAGAAAACCGAAACTACCTAACACACCAAGGTCGCCAGCTTTCACCCTTGACTGGGAATTGAACCCGGGACCCTTTGGTCTGACCGCCGAGCCAAACTGGCCAGAGCAGTAATGGTTAACACTTACAGAGTGTTTCCTAGGCCAGACTTGGCATTAAGCTTAAGAGACAGACCACCTCATCCACCCCCTGCGCAGGTGTGTTCCTTCCCCTCAGGTGGGAACAGACAGGCACAGAGAGGTTGAGCATAACGCCCAGTGCTGCACAGCGGACAGCGCCAGGCCAGCTGACGCCGGCACCCAAGTCTGACCTGCTAGAACCTGTCCTCTTAACTGCTCTTGCTCATCCACTTCCTCTCAGCAAATGAAAATCCTGTGCAGCAGGAGAGTGGAGACACCGCGTGAGTGGGGCTTGGTGACACGCAGGTCCTTTCTGCTGGTGCTCTGGTGTACCTCTGATGTCACATGAGAGAGGAATCGTAAAATGCGGAAATAAATTCTGAAAAGCGGAGAGCAGAGATTCATCCATACTAAACTTCGTGGGTAGAGTTTTCTGTCCCGAATGCTCTTCTCTTTCCTCTCCTCCCCTGGAAAAGCTCACACCTGGCAAGAGACTCTCATTTCCGTCCATCACCGATGACTCTCCCTTCCTGCTGCTGATGGGCCATTGTACCGGCGAGCTACAGGTTGCCAATAGATGTCCAGAAACAAGAATATATCAGTTTTCAGTGGGACAAGAATTTGATTTATCCCAGGCTCTTGTGTTTGAATCCAGGCTTCCACTTAGCTTGTTATAATTTCTACACTTGAACACTATATCCATTGCTTCTCTAGAGTCTAAGACAGGTCATGGATCGAAACACCCATACTATGAAGCAGCTTTTGGCTGAATGGCCGACTCTCTTTAGTCTCTGAGAGAGAAAAATGCAAGAGTCATTTCCAGACCTTCTGTAACCACCTGCAGACATTTCCAATCAACCCGATTTCTCCTTTCCAAATCTGCAGTCAGCGAAAGGGTTGTGCTTTGCCTCTGTTCGCTGACAAAGATGTTAGTCTGATTTTAATATGTGTTAAGATCAAAGTTTTGGAAGTATTTTCTAACCATTATTTTAATGATTTCAAAGCAAAAACCCACATTGTCCTGTCTATAATTCATCCATCTGTAGATGGGGAAGAAGAAACAGGTCACCAATCATCATTTTGAAAAGTGGGATGGAAAAAAACGATTCCTTTCCAGGAGATTGGTATGCCCCCAGGGAGATACCCAGTGTTCTAGCCCTCCATACTTGCAATCTTTCTACGGTAGCATCAACGGTCAGAAAAATGAACCCAAGGCCCTTCTGGAATTTCCACCTGAGCAAAAAGATTAAATAATGCTCCGCATGCTTCACCAAGTAAACAGAATGGAGTATGTATTTTTGAAAATGAGAATTTCAGCTGTAAGAAATGAAACAGAGAGGGTATCAGGTAAGTCCAAGTCAACCAGAAAATTCAATCAACTTCAGGCACCCGATTTCCCTTGCTCACTGCTTATGTTGCTGAAATCAGTTTGAATGAATCCACTTACTTTGCAACTGGCTTTTTTGATGTCTTGTAAATGCAGCCCAAATATCAATTTCTGTAACTGAGCCAACTGTAAAAATATAATCAATCAGCAGCATCACTCAACGCACGGGACTGGGATGTCCAAATGGACCGCATTACGCATTCCAGTTGGACTGCGGCCGTCGATTTCATTCTGTGTCTGCGTCCTCTGTGGCACTCTATGAGCGAACTCAGGCAATCACTGCTCTGCCCATATTTTCTTTATCATAAAAGCCTACAGATGCTTTCCACTCCTTAACATACGCCCCAGGCTTTGAGATGTTGACATGTAAAGTACTAAACATTGGTATCACTTTTGCTGGAAATGGTATTGGATAATGGTCAATTTACAGACTCTCCTCCATATTCTGCAAGTGTTATTTACCCTGTAGGCAGAATGAATGGAAATGAAGGCAATCAGTGTATCCCAGGCCTTGGGTAGTTATGGAATGAGTGTGGGGAATTGAGCAGGCGTTTTATGACGGATCATAAGGAGACAGCTTGTAGGCCAGCAGTGGGATGCAAATGGGCATGGCTATGTCTATCCCATGTGTCTCCGAACCAGGCAAACATCCTCCACGGCATGTTAGAAAGTTCTCCATTGGCCAAGGTGCCAGGCCTTTGAACTAGACCTTGGATTTTCTCAGATACTCACGTGCCTAGAACACAGGAAGGGTCCCCTGAAAGGGGAGGGCCTGGTGGTGCAAGGGGGGGATGCCAGTCAGGAATCAGAGGGAGGAACTGATGCTGTGGAGGGGACCTTGGGCTAGGGGAGGGCTGCCGAGCTCCTGCGATCTCCCTGTGAGAGGAGGTGGAAGTGAGCAGAGGAGGAACGAACACACGTGTGACCAGAAGTGAAGGAGGAACGGGAGACAAACAAGTGATTTTTCACAGTGATAGAAGAAGGCCAAATTTGTGACCTTTGAGTTAGATCTTGGTTCAGTCCATATACACAGAATGTGCATGAGTAAAACTTTAATAAATGAGACTGTAGGTGTCTGAATTCCTGTTCTGCACTTCCTGTGTGACCTTGAGCAGGGTAGCTAACCATTCTTTGCTTCAGTTTACTTAACCACTTAATAATAAGAAGAACAGGACCTACTTACTGAGTGGTTCTGAGATTAGGTAAGGACAGTAGGTGGTACTCACTAACACATTTATTATTTTTAAATTTTTTTTTTTCTTTATTGATTTCAAAGAGAGGAAGGGAGAGGAAGAGAGAGATAGAAACATCGATGAGAGAGAACATGGATTGGCCGCCTCCTGCATGCTCCCCACTGGGGACTGGGCCCACAACCTGGGCATGTGCCCTGCCCAGGAATCGAACCAGTGACCTCTCGGTGCATGGGTCAACGCTCAACCACTGAGCCACACTGGCCGGCTCACTGGCACATTTAAAGTGCACTCATTATCACTATTATGTGCGTCCCTGATACACATCTTCACTTGCTGCCTCCTGTCTTCTCTGTTGCTTTCTCTTTGTCAGAGACACATTCTAAGACATGGCATAGAAATGAATTAATTACAAGTGAAGTGCTATCCATTTAACAGGAAATATATGATGCATTCCTTTGTAAACTTATTTTGAGGCCCTAAGGGATTCCAGAGTCCTGGTTTGCTTACCAAGGGGCTGTATCTTCTAGTTCTGGGCGCTCCTCACTTGTATTCCCAAACTCTGGCATGCGTGGTGTTGCCTTTCAAAGGTTAAGCCCCACTGTGGTGCTGGCTGTTCCGGCCTGAGCAGCTAAAGGCCCCTCTTAAGCATTCTCCCTTCAGAAGAAGGTGCTTTGTTAGAGCTACGTGGATTTTATTCAGATTTGTTGAGCTCTCAGTTGTTGGGTTTGACCTCTGTGGATATCTCTCGGCTCCTCTCCCCCACGTCAGTACTCCCCACCTCTGGACTTAGATTGGTTCTGTGTCTGGGTATTGCACAGACCCACAGACCCAGAGTGAAGAAACGTCCAGAGAGGATTAGAAAGATCATCAAGCTCAGGCAGTGTGGCAGTTATGATTTCACTCCTTCCATGAACTCAGAGACGGGAGCTCAGAGCCATCTTCCTCTCTCTCTGGTTTCTCTTCCTCTTCCTCAGTGTGGTCCAGAGAAACTGCCCAAGAGCTGCTGTCCAAGGTAGACTGCGGAGCCATAGTTCTAACACTCTCTCTGCTTCCTTCCCCAGCAGCTTTGGCAAAAGCAGTTTTCCTTGAGTCTTAGCCTCAGTTTTAACATATGGGTTGGTGGTAAAGACCCAGCTAGGAGGAAATGGTCATGTGTGTCTGCTGTGTGATAAGCTGTCCAAATATCTTAGGGACCTAGCAGGGAGTCAGACGATCATCATGTCATCCCCCTTCTCACTAGCCATCACCCCATTTTAATTCAGAGATAAAGAAAATACTCTCTTCATGCAAAGAGGTTTTATGGTATGCCAGTGATCTTGAATCATTCTTATTTAATAATGGTCAAGTAAGTCATTATCCCTACAGAGAAAATGGTTTTTGTTATAGTTCTGTAAACTGAAGAGCACACACTGCCGTCTTTGAGTTCAAGCAATGCTGACATTGACTATATGGCGCATTGGGCTCTGAGACATTGGATGCCTCCTTGGAAATAGATATTGACTATATTTAATGTGCTGCAATCACTCAGCCGATGCAGCTACTAACTACTTTAGTAAATTTTATAACGGCTCCCCATGGGACTCGTGCACCTAAGGAAGTGTTTACTGCCACGGAAACAGCTGGGTCAGGAGGAACGCTTTCAGCTGAAGTGGCTTATTTATATGCAGAATTACTCAGACATTCCTTAAAAGATGTCAAAGGAAGGGTACGCAATAATTTGCTAATTCCCTTAGGTAGACGTGTGTTGTATAGCTCCCCTCCCCAAGTCCACTTTCTTGTAGCACACAAGGAAGATATTTGAAGCAACGATCCCCTTATAAATGTGTTTCGAATTTGCTAACTTTTTTCGAAAACAGTGTATACAGCAGTAACCAAAATACCGACTGGAAACTGTAAGATTGACAACAAGACCAACAGAACCGAGTCAGCGCTTAAAGACACAGTAGTGGACAGGTGTGTGATGCCTCAGGGCTGTTGGGGTTCAATGCTGAGTGCACAGTAGGGGGAGGGGCTACTGGACACCCATTGACTTACTATAAACCAGTTCTGGTTAAAACAATTCGTCTTCTCCATGGAGTGGAGCAGGGGACTTGTCATGTTGGAAATCAGACTGTCCTTAAGTTTTAGGTGCCTGTGTTTCTAGAGATGTGTGTTTAACATTCTAAAGTAGAAGAACAGCTTGGTCAATGGAAAACATGTCCCGTCTCAACAGATTAGATCGGAAGCTCTTTGACCTGTGAACCCACCTCAGATTGGGCTCAGATTTGGCTCAGACATTGGTAGCTAGGGCTGTGAACTTCCCTGTGGGGCCATTCAGTGTGGAAACCTGAACAGCCATGGAAGCAGAAGGCGAGAAAGATGAACTGTTTCTCTGTGAAATCGAAAGGCATGTTTGTGGCCCTGGGAAGAGCCGCGGATGCCATGTTTTTGGCAAGGAGAAGCCTTGGTTCAGCCACTGATTTGCTGGGAAGAGAAACCACCAGCTGGGTGCCCGTTCCTTTGCCATTGGCCTGAGAACAAGGTTGATTTAGCATTTTCCACCTGCACATTTTCATAGGCGGGAACATAGCCAGGCTCCAGTTCCAAATCTCATCACCATCAACCCCAGTGGCTTATATTAGCCGTGGCTTGTGATGGTGTCTCTTGGGACTTGGGAGAAAAGGGATTTAGTTACAGGCTTTCAGGAGCCAACCGTTCTTCAGGAGAGCATATTCTGCACAGAGGGGATGATGTGTTGGTGGCCCTTGGCTGGTACACACAGGCTGCTGAGTAGATACGTACTCACATGTGTCAGCATGAAGCAGGTCGGGAGGGCACACTGATGCCAAAGAGCACTTTTCAAACTAGGATGTGCTTGTGAATCACCCAGAGGTCTTGTTAGACTGTAGCTTCTGTCTCAGTGAAATTGGGATGGAGCCTAAATGTATGCATGTCTAACAAGCCCCAGGTGCTGCTGTTGGCCCACAGACTGAACATCGCCCACAGCGAGGCGTGAGGGACGTTGCTGGAAATTCAGAGCATTGTCAAGTTCTGTTCATCACTCCTGGCCTTGACGCCACACTCAGTTCCAAGGAGACCTGACACTTGCATGAGACGATTCAAGTCATAAAAGTTGAGATAACTGGAATAAACCCAGGTTGGATGTGGTTCTTTGGGTTGCGATACGGAAATGTTTGTCTCAATTTTCCATTATTTGCTGCATATGTTTAAAGAGAGCCTGTGCAAACATGTTCTCCCCGCGTGGAATTTGTTTGCTAAAGCATTCAGGATAACCAAGCTTTCTGGATGGCACAGTCGGTAGAGTGCTTTGTTTTGCATGTCTGGCTTCGTTCACTAGGTAACCTTGGCAATGCATGCTCTTGGACATGGGTTCCAACACACCTGCCTTCCAATTCTGCATCACAAGACTGACAGCAGAGGCTCCCTCTGCTTAATTCCAGGAAACAAGAGATGCTGGGGAGGGTCCTTAGAACACCCTTCTGTTTGTCCCGATCAGCCTCTTTACCGGGAAGCAGGTGGTGGGAGGGGGTGGCTCAGGCAAACCCAAACCACTGCCAAGGAGACGGCAGCCGTGGCCTGTGCTACTCATGCAGCCCGGGGACCAAGTCTTAATCATTGGCATGCCCTTAACATGGGTTATTCTAAGAAGTTTACTTGGCACTAATGCCTGAACTAGTCTATGAGCCTGTTGTTTGACCTATGAGAAAACTACAGTTCAATCTGGCCGGTGTGGCTCAGTGGTTGAGCATCAGCCCATGCACCAAGAGGTCACTGGTTCGATTCCCAGTCAGGACACATACCCGGGTTGTGGGCCCAATCCCTAGTGGGGGCATGCAGGAGGCAGCCAATCAATGTTCTCTCTCATCGATGTATCTCTCTCTCTCTCCCTCTAACTTAATCTCTCTCTGAAATCAATAAAGGGAAAAAAATAAAAAAAACTACAGTTCAGATCTGGTAACTCGTTCAAGGCCACAGCAGAAGTCAGAAGTAGGGCTGGAATTCACACTTGTGTCTGTTCCTGGGTTCTTAACTTTTAATAACCCTTTGTAGTGTCACAGAGGACCAGTTATGGGTTGAATTCCATCCCCGTCACTTATGATATATTGACGTCCTCATTCCAGATACCTGCGAATGTAACCTTATTGGAAATAGGTAATTTGGGAGGGAGGGACAAAGGAAGAAGGATGAGAGAGGGAGGGAGATGCAGGGGAAGAGAGAGACTGTGTTGTCCTAACAAAATAGGCCCTTATGCTGAGTTCAGCCCAGGGGGTCCCCCATTCGGGGCTACAGCACCATGTATCCAATAAATGATATCAAGTCTAAACACTCGGTAAGTACAAGTTCATATAATCCACACACACACACTATGCAAAAGATACCTTTCATTATCTTCATTTTATAGATGTTAAAAATTGAGGCCTGGAGAGGTTAACTTGCCCAAAGCCACCCAGTAGTAAAAGTGGAGCCCAGAGTCCATCTGTCTGATGCTCCCGTCTCCTGTCCCCAGCATGGTGGCCAGCGAGGCTTGTGCCACCTGGGGAGACTGAGGCTGTCCTGGAGAACCCGTGAGTCAGACACAGAGGAGCTGTGGGTATAGTGCCGTCTCCTGGAGCTTGGCCATGGGTCAGCCTGAGAGAAATGCTCACTTTAAGGAAGTCCCTAACTGTCAAAGGCTTGAAAGGGTCTCCTGTACCTGTTGAGTGATTTAGTTACCACGTAGCTCAAGTAGGTGCAGAAAGCACATGGACTGTTTTTGTCCTTGCTGTTGTTACATATGGGAATTGCTAGAATGACTTGTCTTTATGCTTTTCACAGACAGATTCGCTCAGATCACATTGATCCTTGAGAAGCAATGTGATTTCATAGGGCGATGTCAGCCCCGCTATGTAACACACAGGTGACGCAGCAAGAGAACCCAGGAAGGGAGCGGTGGCCCAGTGTCAGTGGTCAGTTATGGATTCGGCAGAATGTTCCTGAATACCTTCTGTGTCTTTGAGGTGCCTGGTCTCCGAGAAATCTCATTCTGAATAGAGAGTCAGAGGTCGTTCAGGTCACATCACACTCTTGATGACACCCTTGGAGAGTGGACTGCCACCGGCTCTGCTCTGACCTTTAGCTCTGACTTCATTCCCTCTCACTCTCCTGCTCCCTCATTATGCTTGCCTTCTTGCCATTCTGATACACACCACCTACCTCAGGACCTTTGCACTTACTATATGCTTGCTGCACACTTGATGCTTTGAATGCCTTCCCAGAGATATTTGCATGGCCTGTGCCTTCTCATCATTCAGTCTCATTCATACGTCACCTTTTCAGGGACATTTTATCTCAGATAGCAACCCCTAGCCACACTCTAGGCCTTAAATGGTTTTCTGCACATGGGTCTTTCTTTCCTTTCTTTTCCATGCAAACATAAGCTCTGTGTGGGTAAGGATGTATCATGGGTACCATTATGCCTGACACTTAGGAGCCACTCACCAAACGTGGGTTGTGTGAGTACATGAGACTGGGAAACCACAGAGAGGTGGTGTGAGAGGGGCAGGTCTGGGCTCTGGGGTGCACAGGAGGGGCATTCCAGGCTTAGGTCGGAGAATTGCTCCGAAAAAGTGACAAGAAGACAGCATAAGGTTGAGGTTGAGATGAGGGAAGAGGGGAGGCAGGTTCTTGGTGGAGAGAGTGGTGTCCATGAGGGGCTATTGTTCAGCATGAGTGGGGTACAGATTATGACATGGGGGGTTGGGAGGGATGAATCTAGGACAAGATCTTTCAAGAACTTGGTCCCCCATGCCGATGAAGCTGGACAAATGTGTCCTATGCAGCGGCACAGAAGCCTGAGCCAGGGAAAGGGAAGAACACAGCATCTTGCTGTGTGACTCTTAACTGGGCGGGACCAATGCCACCTGTCCTCCACCCTGTCATTGCGTAGGCAGCTGCTGCCTGGCCTGGAATATTCAGCTGGGCCTCAGATTCCTGCTCCGGTTCTGGGGCTCCGGTTGACTTCCTGATTTACTCCTTGTGGCACCGTCTGGCAAGGTCCCAGGAACGTGAGTGACAGGGCAAACAGGGCACCCTGAAATTACCCATAATGAAAATGACTGGTAATCTCCCTTGATTACCGTGGCCGTGAGTGACAGGGTTGCACTTTGTACAAAACCTTTTGCTGCAGCAAAAATGGGTCCCGTGGGGTTCTCAAGTTTGAGAGGGGCTGTTTGTGTGCGTGCGTGCGTGCGTGCGTGTGTGTGTGTGTGTGTGTGTTTAATGAAAATAGCTTCTGCATCATGCATTTTTTTGCCCAGATAATGAGGCTGATTATGGATATTTAATGTGCTTTATGAGGAGATATGCTGAACCTTTTTAAACTACAGAAACTCAAGTGAGGATGGGTGCAGTTGCGGAATTCTGCTGCGGCAGTACGGGGGGTCAGCACTGAGATTTCAGGGGTTCCATCCCAGGCAGTAGCTGATGGCATCCCGAGGCTGGAGGGGGCAGTGGGAGCGGGGGCCAGGGCAGCTGGGCGATTCACCTGCACTGACACATCTGCAGTCCCCTGTGGAAGCCAGCTCCCCGTTATGGAGAAAAGGGGTTCAGAGATCCCGAAGCAAACCCCTCCAACCTACAATTCTCCAAACCAAGGCCGGGAGTTGGAGAAACACTGAGCCGCCTGCTGAAAGCAGATTTTTCAGACTTGTTCGGCACCCTAACTCGCATGAGCCCTACTTGGCAACCCCAACAAACAGCACATGGAGAAGCTGCTCTGGTTGACACAGAGGAAGGAGCCCCTCAGCCACCCCAGCCAGTACCCCCGGGCTGCCTCGTGGTGCTCCCATGTCATTAGAACACAGTTTGCAAACGATGCACACACACACATTTAAAAATGAAATATAATTTCCATGTATTTATATATAGTTGTACTTTCATATTTATATATAAAAAGTATATGGATTTCCTGAGACAGAGGTCCAACCTAGTTTACACCTAACCGCACACTGACCCACTTCTCGCCCCCGGTATTTTCTCTGGCTCACTCCAGGCTGCTGAGTGAGCGAGGGGATATTGTCCAACCACAGAGCACCAGGCCTCATGCTATCACAAAGGAATGGCTTCCACCCTGCCTGCTGCCCTCTATTCTCCCTCCAAATCATGCCTGGCCGTCTCCCAGGCAAAGTCCTTTCCCCCGTGAATGGAAGTTTGGGCTAGCTCTCTAAATGCCCTCAATGTCCTGGTCCTGTCTCTATGGACTTAAATGTGCTATTCCTAGCTGCTTTCCCTCTGTCTTACCCAACAAACTGTGCACGCCTGCCCTGTCTACGCCTAGTCAGTGTCTGAGACTCAAACCCCATGTCCTCTCTCCCAGGAAGCCTTCCTGACTTCCCCAGGCAGAACTGGGTCCTTTCTCTTTTCTGTTCTGTGCTTTCCACATCGTCAACCATTCTACCATCTTTTTAATTGTTTGCCATATTTGTTTACCGTGTGTACAATTATTTGTTCACTGCTTTCTGTATACCGACCTTAATTTACTCAAAAACCTAGGGCTTATTCTCGATAACAGTATACATGAAAGTATGTGTTTAAAATTAAACAAACAAAAGAACACCAAAAAGAAAACTAGATGCATGTCATTGTGGTTGAAGGTTAAAAAGGGAAATCAGAGATTTGGTGAGGCAAATAAAAATGCCAGAAGAAATGTGTTGTGTGCTATAAAAGCTCATAATCGTGTGAAATTAACCAAGAGGAGTGCTCCATGAGATTCCCAATGTTCTACTATGAACGCCCCAAACTTCCGTTTTCTGAATTTGGAAGTCAGTAAGAAGCTTGCTTTACAAAGCGTGGAACATAAGACACATGGAAACCTTTACAGCAGTATGTCTTCCCGTGGCGCTCCAGAGACTGTCTACTCTGCAAATAGTCAAGAGGCAAGACAGTGACACCAGGAGTGTGCGGCGCGGAGCCCATAGTCAAAGCCACTCAACAGCGGTTCTGTCCTGGCCAGAGAGCCCGTGAGGAACAGGGGCGATCAAGGGGACTCAGGATTTCTGCAGCAGAGACAGCGAGTGTCAAATGAGCTCCTAGGAATGCTGTAGAGGCATCTGGCCTAAGTGATTTTGGAAATCCCTGGTGACTGTAATGACTCCACCATCTGCTGGGTGGCTTGTGAATAATATGTGCATCATGCTTTCAAATAGATGGCTTCGATAAAGAAAATAGACGGCGTCTCAGCGACCATGCCAACTTAACATGGTGTTCCTGATGATCACAATATCACTTACACATTATGTCAAGTGTCAGTCTCCATGGCAACTGCTTGTTTTTTTTTTGTTTTTGTTTTTTTAATGGCAAAGTATATGCAGTAGTTGTGCTAAACAGGAAAGCATCCTACTCTCAGCTTTCTTGTGGTTTCTCCTCAGATAGATGAAGGGAGGACCATAGAATCTGGCCCATTAACTGACTCCGTAGGCAAGAAAGAACTAGACCAAGAAACTTAGAACTTGGAGAGAGATGAACGTGCTGACCTGGAGACCAGCTTCCTTTTCAGGCACTCTCAGAAGTTCATGTTTCCCCGAAGATGACCACAGGAAGTAGGATTTTTGAGTCCAGCAGGGGAAAAGGGATAGAGAAATTCTCAGAAGCAGCTTTTTAATCTAAAAGGTATAAAAGTAGTTCAGGGCATGGTAGAATCTAACCTTGGTTCATGTAATTTGCTTCTTACAAGAAAAATAGCTTATTTCTATAACCTTACACTCCTATTTCAATGTAATATTGACTTCAACTCCATTTCCACTATCGGTTACATAAATCATCAATTTTTTTATGTCATTGGAGTCCTATGGAGTAAAAATTTTAACCTTGCCCAAAACGATATCTGGCCTTTTGCTCTCGGCTCCTGGGATATAATCACTATTTGCCTGGGTGCCTTGGGTTAGCCAGATAGTAACAATGTGATTTAGGTGGGGGCTTTGAATCAGGGAGTATCAGTTGGTCTGGAGACTTGAGTTCAATCACATGGGCAATCAATCAATTATGCAGATAGAATGGAGCCCCAGTAAAATCTATGAACACTGAGTCCAGGGTGAGCTTCCTTGGTTGACCAAGGTCTATGTGCCTTGTCACTCATGGATGCTGGGAAAGTAACGCATCCTGACTCCATGGGGAGAGGACAATGGAAGCGCCATGTCTGGTCCTGCTCCCAGACTCTGTCCTGAGCACTTCTTCTTTTAGCTGAGTTTAATCCCTGTAATAAACCATCAATGTGAGTATAACAGCTTTCAAGTGGGTCTTTCTAGCAAATGATCAAATCTGAGAGGTTTTTAATAAACGCTCCAAACTTGTGATTAGTAGCAGAACTGGAGACAGTTTTGAGGACTGCTTCCTCCAAACTTTGCAGCTGGCCCAAATTCTTCATACAACTGTAAATTACAATTGAGACTCTGCATAGGGACATGCATATAATATAGAGAGATAGACACAGAGATATCTTTGTAAAGATCTCAAGATGATTGGCTATATGCATTGGAGAACTTGCCCTCTACTTCATAATACAGATAAATGATTTTGAGAGAGAGAGAGAAAAAACACTGATGTGAGAGAGAAACATCGAACGGGTTGTTTCCTGTGCGTGCCCTAACGGGATAGAACCCACAACCTGGGTATGCACCCTGACTGGGAATCGAACCCACATACTTTTGATGTACTGGACGACACTCCCTCCAACCGAGCAACCCAGCCATGACTGAAAGTGTTAGGTTTTGAAGGTTGATACAAATTTCATATTCAATCTCTTCTGTAGAACTTTTGATTTTTTTTTTTTTTGGTATTACCCTAATAAGTAATGTGGGTTTTTTTTACTCCCAGCAATCCTTACACAGTTTCTCCTAAATCCTCTCTAGTTTACTGAGAGTGCCTTACCAATAGTATCATTTTTTTTAACATGAGCTAAGGTATGAAAAAGCACTGATCTCATGGATAGGCAAAATGCATAAACAATCTGTTTATAGTCTTGTGTACTGATCAATAGGACCCAGCAGGGATGATAAAGGGGTAGATACTGGCTTTGAGGAGCAAGCAGTATTTGTTTTAGAGATAAAAGGATATTAAGAGACAGTTTGGTTTTCTAAACGGCAGCTTACAGGTTATCATTTCTGAAAATGAATTCTATATGTGGCCTTAGAGAACTTGGTGTAAATCTTATAAAAAACACATGACCTTGGCAAATTGTGAAACCTTTCTAAGCCACATTTTGTGCAGGGGTCATATGCACATTATAACACTCATCTCAGGAAACATTGTCAAGGACACATGAGTCATTTTCATAAAATACGTAGTACAGAGTCTGTACCTAGTAAATGTCTAAAGATGGAAAAGATTGGGCCATATGGTAGTGAGTTCCTTATCACTAGAGGCATTCAAGCATATTATATATGATCACATTTTGGGGATGGCTCAGTGACACTTAAATCTTTAATGAAATCTTTAAGTTTCCTTCCATTGCTGAGACTCCCAGACTGGGGGTAACGGAGCCAATTCTAGAATTACCGTCACAGCCCAAGTTGTAGGTCATCCAACAGGAACGTCTTCAGAGATCTTTCAATGACCTCTCATAAGAATCTCTGGGTAAGAATTTTGACAAGGTCTCTCGTCCTTCTCAAGAAGGAACTCGTAGTATAGCATGCATCAGACACCTAGTGGGCTTGTTAAATCACAAATTGATAGGCTCCATTCCCAGGGTTTCTGATTCAGTATGTCTAGGAAGAGACCCAAGAATCTGTATTTTTTAGTAAGTTCTCAGGTGATGCTGATGCTGCTGGTTCTGGGACCAGAGTTGAGAATCTCTGTGTTAGAGCCTGGTTCTCAGTCCTGGGTGCTATTAGATGTACCTGGCAATATAGTTAAACTGCAGCTGCCTGGACCCCCCACCCTAATACAACTACATGGACTCCTGGGTGGTGGGGCCCTGGAGTGGGTGTAGACTGAAAGAGCTCCAGGTGACTCCAGAGGGTAGTGTGCCCTGAGCACCACAGAGCAGGTGGTCATCTGGGCCCCTGTTCCTGGATTTCAATGTTGGACTAGTATTTGCATTAGTTTTGCGACTACTGTCTTCCTCTTTTGAACTTCTTTTTTTATTTTTGAAATGTCACAGTGACATATGAAAAACAGAAGCGGTTTTGTACTCCGAGACTGTCAGCGATAAGTCGCAGCCCTTCCTCCCCCTAATTATTTAAGAGCCGACTTACTGCTAGCAGCTAGATGAAAATCTGCACTCTGCAATTAAGATCAGTATATATGACAGTGTAAATGGGGCTTGAATACTTTATTATTTGTCTTTTTATTACTTTAGGTGCCTTAAACCATTGTAGTCACAAGAAAACCTAAAACATCTCATAGGTGAAATTACAACTTGCCATATTTTTATGTTTTTTGCTGAGACAGAAACACCTTCAGATAACAACAGCCATCTGAATTATGCCAAGTTTTCACATTCACTATGTAATTCAATTCTACAATGACTCAGTGAGGTCCGATGAATATGTTTGTGTCGAGTGGACTCATATTTCTTGTAGGAGGTAGGTTTTAAAGTCAGCGTGCCTGGCAAGGTTTGGGCATGGTCAGAATTTTCCTTCATAGTCTATTCAATCCACATTGTCCAGTGTGTTTCAAAGACCAGGACCATGGTCAGCACCCAGCAGCTCCTTAGAAATGCAGGGTCTACGCAACCTAGTGAATCCACACCTGCATTTTAACAAGACCCTTGGGTGATCATGTGGACATTAACATTTGAGAAGCACTGTCTCTCATTATTCATTAATCAGTAAGGCCTGCAAATGTGGAAGCTGGAGTCCAGAGTTACGTGGACGCTCTTTGCATTTTTGCTGAGGCTTCACTTGCCCCTTGGAGTGGAAGCCTGGCTCTAGACTGGTTGAACAGGGGAAGCAAGAAGAGCGATCTTTCTTTCCTTCTCTTCCTCTTCTCATCCCACCCTTTTCTCCTATAGAATCCATGTGTTTGAATTCATGTTAGTTGAGACATGTATCGCAGCTCCTATGGTACTTTATATGTCAGCTCAGAAAGGGAGTGCCATCTCCCACGGGCCAGGGACTGTGCTAGGTGGTGATGATACAGCCACATGGAAGGAAAAACAGCTCCCATCATCAGGGAACTTAGCATCGGACTGTGTCTAATGGGAGATGATAGTTAGCAGGCCTGCATGACGTGAGGAATAAACACTGTGTTATGTTCAATTTAGTGTTCTGTTACCAAACAATTCTAGTGAAGAACACCTTCTGTTGGGAATCCCTGTAAACGGACCCTCCACTTGAGGCTAAGTGGGCATTTTCTGAGTGAATCTCCATAACCAGTGTAACTACATTCCTCCTCCAATTCTCACCGAGTCCAGAAGGGATGGAGGGCAGTCAAGGCAACACACACACCTTCTGTATGTGCCTCCAGACCCAGGTGTCCAGGGGCCAAGGAGAATCAATGGTGCTGAGAATGCAAGCATCTTCTGGGAAAGGTGGGGCAGGGAGCCAGGAAAGGTCCTGTCTGTTGCTCTGCCAAAGCCTCTCACTATTGCACAATCCCAAGTACATCTCGGGCTGCTTCTGGTGCCAACTCAAGCTCGATATCAGGAGTCCCCAAATAGTCTAAACAATGTCATGCTCCTGTTCCCTGGAGGAAAGGGGGTGAGAATGTTTCATTCTGCTGCCCTCTTGGGATTTTATCAATTGCACTTTCTGGCTGCTCGCTCTCTGTTCTGTTAACATCTGTCTTGGAGAAGAACGCTTTTTCACTTCACAAGGGAAGGAAGGAGTCACCTGTGCAATGGGGGCTGATCACCTAATCCTGTGATCTGAACTTCTTCCTGGCATCTTCTTACTACTTACATCCGTGCCAGCTGTTTGCTGTCCTTAAAAGGCCACGAGACATTGCTCAGTGTCCCCTATCCCCCACTAGCAATGCTTGGCAGATGTTTGGGGTTTGATGTCTTTACGTGCCTTTCATCTGTGCAGGAACGGCCCTTCTTGGTGGCTGTTCGCCCCGCACAATGGCCGCCGTGTAATGACTTATCATGTTTAATCAGAATTTGCAGCTTCCTTCCGAATGAAAGGAACAAAGCACATATTACAGGGCATTTATGACTTAATCTATTTACTATTTATGAGGACTCTAAAAGCTTAGCAGTGTTCTTCAAAGACACACTGTAAAGCTTGAAAGAAAACCCCAGCTGTTTCAAATTTCAAGTCATTAGCGGAATGCCTGAACTAGACTTCAGCATTCTGAGTATCTTTTTTCAAACAAAGCTGTTGAAGACAATGTTTGCTATTACGTATTTTTCCCACTAAACATGAGCTGAGGGCCTGTTATTCCTGGGAGAACTGCTGATGTGGAGGGGCTGGGACCCCACCATTGCAGCTCCCAGTCCTCCCAGCTGTCAGAGATTGCAGTGTGAGTTGTGGGGTCAGATTTCTGCCTGGAGTTGAGAGAGGGTTACGAAGTGGCCGGGAGGTGTTCTTGTTGAAGGCAGGTCATTTTCTTATCTGAACACAAGAGTCTCTGAGAGTTGCAAGGTAGGTCTGATCTCCCCAAAGTCCTGAATGATCCTCTTAAACACCAGATGGGAAGGGACACTAACTGCTGACTGTCAGCCATGCATCAGACCACATCCTGGGACCTCAGCTTGTGCCTTCTCACAGCCTCAGAAGAACCTGGCTGATGAGGGACTTCGAATGCCCACCTTGACAGAGGAGGTAGGAAGATGTTTGTGTCAGAGTTATGCCATGTCTGATTCGGATGCCCTTGACTCTGACCCTAGGCTGGCTTTTGGTTATTGTTTGTTTCTTCTGGGATCATAGAAATTTTCATGGCCAATCAAGTTATTCTTAAGAGAGATCCATCTTAAAAACTATGATGTTGGTTAGAAGCAAGGAGCTGCACACAATTCAAAATCATGGCAGTCTTGTAAAGAGGGTGAAGAAAGGCATCCTTTCTCATCCTTCCCAGTGACATTAAAGAATTCACTAGACGCCAAACAGGTAATGGGACAGAAGACAGCTGATGCTTGAGGAATGCATGGAACTGTACAACCAGGTCAGCACTGATTCACCATCTGAGGGTAGAGTTCTGAATTAGGTCATTTGTAAACCACCTTCTGTTTTGTAAAAGTAACATGTTCATTGCAGAATATTTGGAAGGTGCTTAGATCTTTTTCCCTGCCTATAAAAGACCTGCTCTGAACATATACTGCTTGGCTTGAAATGTTGTCCATTATAGGGCCTTGGGGGAAGAATATTTCCATTTTTTCCCATGGTTGCCAAGTGTCCAGGGAATATTTCTGTGCAGGTAGCCTCTGCAAAGCTGACATCCTGTGTTCACACTTTAACAATGACATGAAATCTGACACTGGAGCTTCTTAAGAAAACCAGGTATCCCTTTCTGTCCCCAGGATTCAGAAGCTTTCTTAGCTAAAAGGAAACGTTGAATGTCGAGCTTCCAGATCAAGGGTTGGCCACGTTCCAGCAGCACTGGGGGAAAGGGTTGCCTGAACTTTTGCACTGTTCTTAGGGAGGATCCTTTGCTCTCCTTAGCTTTAGGTTTTGGAACATGCAATGTGTCAAGTCTGAGAACACATCCTGTTTGTAGCTGAGAACTCAGAAGTCCGCTGTCACACACAGTCCCTCCCAATGCTTCTTCGGGTTATCTTTTCTGCTGCTGCTGGTTAAACCCCAGGTGGCACCTTCCTCTCTGCAGGGTCCATTCCGCAGCCTTCAGAGCACAATTCCAGGATATTCACAGTTGAGTTCTAACATATGTTCTGCCTTTCTCTAGCCTCACACACCACACGCTTGCCCTGTGGTTTCCAACTGGGGCGTCTGTGTCCTCGGAGAACATCTGACAAGGTTGAGGGACATTTGTCTGGAGAGATTTTTGATGTGCACAACTGCAGGACGGAGATGCTCCTGGCATGTCGTGGGGGCCAGGGATGCTGCTAAACATCTGCAGTGTACAGGACCAAACATTTTTCTGGCCCCAATATCCCCGGCGCCGTGGTGAGAAGCCCCGGGGGGTAGCTATAGGATCTCCCTCAAGCATTCTGTGTGCTCACCAGCGGAAGGCACTGCGGTGGTCAGAAGCATGGCCTCTGGCCTCAGAAAGCTCAACATTCAGTCTGTGCGACTTTGGGAAAGTGACTTAAAATCTCTGTGCCTCGTGTTCTCCATCTGTAAAATGGGCCTAACGATGCACATCTGACAAGGTTATTATGTGTCAGTGAGCTAATCCGTGTTCAGCAGCTGGAACAGTGGTCTTCAGAAAGGACTCAAGATCTGCTACTGGGCACAGCTGCTAATAAAGTTGCCACCACTCTGTGCCCATGGACTTCATACGGGACGGTCCCTCTGTCTGGAACACCCGCTCTCATGCCCCACGTTGTAAGCTGCAGTTAGAATGTCTCCTTGTCACCCATGAGAGCACATGGCTATTCTCAGGACTCTCTACAGACTTCTGTGCATTTGTGCACCGCGTCGGACGGGAGTCCAGTGTCTGCCTTCTCCTCCGCACTGATCTCCGGAGGAGCCGCAGCCCGTCCGGCCTCGGCTCTGCGCCCGGGCCCTAAGCAGCCCGGCTCCAAGGCCACGTGGGTTGGTTGGTTGGGGGTCAGGTTCCACTTACAGGAAGACTAGTAAACAAAAGAAACAGTAAACTTCGCTCTTTCTTTGCAGGCTGGATTAACCCTCCTTAGTAAGCCTCACAAATCGATTTGCTTAAAAATAGGAAGCCTGGATTTGATTCGGGCATATGCAGTGTGTCTCAGCCACGGCCAGGCTCCAAAGGCCTTGAAAGGCAAAAGCTGAAGGAATGCAGTACAGCCCCGTTTCCGCCCTTCACACGCAACACACTGAGCCCCGGCCTTGGGGACATACAGCGTGTGTTGCTATCTGGTGCTAATAATTCACTTCTTCGTCTACAGCAGTGGTTCTCAACCTTCCTAGTGCCACGACCCTTTAGTACAGTTCCTCAGGTTGTATGTGGGCGTATCTGCATGTGGGCGGACCCGCCTGGAGACGGATAGAGGAGCGGTGTCTCGGTTCCTAAGACCATCGGAAATATGTGTTTTCCAACGGTCATAGGTGACCCCTGTGAAAGGGTCGTTCGATCCCCAAAGGGGTCACGACCCACAGGTTGAGAACCGCTGGTCTACAGCAGCCTGTCTGTCTTCTCCATTCTGGCTTGAGCTCTTCACCTTCCTGTAGGTAAGGTACCTGTGGCTGCTCTTTGCTGGTGAGCATCTATCGGTAGAAGGAAACATGTCTTTTTCTCTCAGATTGCACTATAAATCTAATCTTCTAGGAGGGACCTTTCGCTCCTTAGCCTAAATACGAGCTTGTCATTCTAAAGAGACGGCAGCCTTTTCATGAAGAGATGCTGGGGTATGCGGGGGTCTGAATGGGTTCTGAAGCTACCTGCCACTAAGATCTCGGACAGCGTGCTCAACGCCCTGAGCTGTGGTGTGTGTTTCCATAGAGGAGATCGCCACCCACCTCAGTGTGGTGCCCGGCCATGAACGAGGTGTTGTGTGTGCAAACACGACAAAACAAGCTGTGATGTGCTATGGAGGGGCGAACTGGTTGTAACAGTTAATTGATGATGATGTGATTTTTAAAAATGGTCTAGATTTCTCTTTGTCTTTTTCTGCACTTCTAAAACATGGTCTCATTGATGCTCTTTCATTGACAGTATTTAGTGATCAACATCATCAGTTGTTTTTCCTTAAAAACGTAGAGCTTGAATGAAAGTTCAGAAGTAGAAAGAGACAGTTTCTTTCTCCCTTGTGCAGCTGTGTTCTAGCTCGAGTTCTGGAATGAGCACCGTGTTCTAGCTCGAGTTCTGGAATGAGCACCGTGTTCTAGCTCGAGTTCTGGAATGAGCACCGTGTTCTAGCTCGAGTTCTGGAATGAGCACCGTGTTCTAGCTCGAGTTCTGGAATGAGCATCGTGTTCTAGCTCGAGTTCTGGAATGAGCACCGTGTTCTAGCTCGAGTTCTGGAATGAGCACCGTGTTCTAGCTCGAGTTCTGGAATGAGCACCGTGTTCTAGCTCGAGTTCTGGAATGAGCACCGTATTCTAGCTCGAGTTCTGGAATGAGCACCGTGTTCTAGCTCGAGTTCTGGAATGAGCAGCGTATTCTAGCTCGAGTTCTGGAATGAGCAGCGTGTTCTAGCTCGAGTTCTGGAATGAGCACCGTGTTCTAGCTCGAGTTCTGGAATGAGCACCGTGTTCTAGCTCGAGTTCTGGAATGAGCACCTGAGATGCTGGGAGACCGTTCTCTTCAGGTGCAGGGTACTGAACCGGCGTGACAGAGCTGGTCTGGGATTAAGTGTTGTTCCTAACTTTCCATGCTGGTTTTATTGCAAAAGTTCTCCCCAAATAGAAACTGATAGCAGAGATTCCTCTAGACAGTTCACAACGTTACTGTTCATGATCCACATAAAATGTCTCTTGTTGAAAATGACAGACTTCTCCTTTTTCCTGTATTTCCCCCTGTCCTCAAACATGTATGAGGCACCAGCCAGGCAATGATGCCAGGGGCTAACCAAACACAGGACCAATAAGACCTGCCGATATGACTGAGGAAAAGGACTAAGCATTTTCCAGCTGGCATCAGAATTCCAAAATCGGCCAGTGGCAGGTGGAAAGTGCCTGGGAATGTGCTGCTCGAGATTGTGTGAGGGCCTGGTTCACACCCTTGATCACTGACCTTGGCTTTTCTACTCCTGAGCAGCACGGGTACACAGTGAATAGCTACATGGTTTCCATGTGGGTGGTGATTCAGAGAACCACCTGCTCTCCAGCTGCAGGGTTGCACTCCAAGACACCTGGTGACTACCAAGTTGACACCTTGTCTGCTTTTCAGGAAGTATGTGCAACTTTAGAATCAGTAGCTACAGAGCCTTATGAATAGTGTATCAGCCCTGGCTGGTTTGGCTCAGTGGTTAGAGCGTCGGCCTGTGGACCAGAGAGTCCCGGGTTCGGTTCCCGCTAAGGGCACGTACCTTGGTTGCAATTTGTCCCTGGCCTCAGTTGGGGTCGTTTGGGTGGCAACCACTCGATGTGTCTCTCACATCGATGTTTCTCTCTCTCTCTCCCTCCCGCTTTATCTGAAGACAAATGCAAAAATGTCCTCGGGTGAGGATAAAATAATAATAATAATAATAATAATAATAATAATAATAATAAAATAAATAGTGTATCAAAGGAATGGAGGGAATCTTCCAACTGAGAGAAAACCGTTTCTGGAAAACATTTTTCTGTTTTGTTAGTTCACCGTATCTGTTGCCCACTCCACTTTCTAGATGCTGCAAAAGAAATGCTCCAGAGAAAGGGGCCCCCATGCTCTCAGAGAGACTGTACTCTCGGTCAATGGCGAGTGCTGAGAACAAAAGCTGTCTGTCTCTTCCATAAGGAAGCTCTTATTCTCCTTTGGACTTGCGCTAGCCACAGCTCAGCCGTTCTGTGACGATGGCAATGCCCTGTGTCTTTGCTGTCTGATTTGCTAGTCGCCAGTTGTGTGTCTACTGAGCGCTTGGAATGTGGCCAGTGCAACTGAGGAACGCAAGTTTTACTTTTATTTAATTCCAGTTAATTTACATTTAAACAGCCATGTGTGACTAGTGCCGGCCATATAAACTGAGAAACTATAGCTTACTTGGTAATATTCATAAGAAAAGTAACAGCTAATTATCGAGCATTATATTATATGCCAAGCATTGTGTTATGCATTATATGCCCCGATTTAATCCTAATAGACAAACGTAAGAAATAATTACTAATATTACACCCACTTTACGGATGAGACAACTGATGCACAGAGAGAAAACATTGAGCCCTCAGGACAATCTAGAGCAGGGCAGAGATGGATTTAGCATCTAGGAATAAGGGCTCTAATGCCTTCGGTCTGTGCACTCGCCGGCCTCTCCATAAGACTTTGGCGAATTTATTAATAGAGCAATATTGAAGCAGGGGTTATCTTGACCATTCTCACTACCTGATTGGGCAGAAAGGCATGAACACCATCAAAGCATGACAAACGATTTAAAAATAGTCATCTCTTTGAGGACTTCGGGGCTAGATGGATTCAGAGTTGCCCTGAGTAGCTTGGAATAATTGGACCAGGATGTGTCCATCCACTTTGCCTGCAGAAGGCCATGACCCGTGGCCCAGTGGGAACAGGAGGGAAAAAAAATATTCACCAGCTTTTTGTTTGTTGTCATGGAGATTCCGCCTCACACAAAGATGGTGCTATGTTTTCCGCTCCAGTAATAGAGTTCAGCAATTAGCATCATCTTTATTTAGTCTGCAACACCAGTCTGGAAGATCTCTGGAGAGAAGACCTTGAAATAGCTTCTCACAGGGCTGGCAGACAGACAGAGACGGCTTCCTGGGAACACAGAGAATGCTGCCTGTGTGATAAACCTGAACGTATATATTTTTTAAAAATCTGTCTTTTTAATATCCTGAAAAGTGCTCTGCTGTGTGAGCACTGTCACACGAACACCATATTGTGTGCGCTGATGATCGGGCAGGATTTTCAACAGAACTTCCCAAACCCGGATGTGCATCGGAGTCCCGGTGAAGGGTGTTCAATGCAGGTGGCATTTTGATGAGCACAGTAAGATTTTGGCTTGAGGACCCTGTTGCTCCAAAAATCATCAGTGCTAAACAGGCTGAAGACTAGACAGCCGTACTGATACTTCAATTGAAAAATTCCTGCAGGTTTTTTCAGACAAAAACCCGGAGGCAGATGGATTACTGGACACTGAAACTTTATTGTGGATGGTACAGAAGGAGAATGGGTACAAGAGATCGCAGGGCTGAGGATCAGATTGGAATCTCCAAATTCTTTCCTAGAGGGAACACAAGCAGAAAAACCCAGTTAATTCAGGTGACCCCATGACGACACCGCTGGCTAACATCTGCATACCCACGGTGCCAACTCTGGTCTAAGGGCTTTTTGTAGTCCTCATAACTGCCTTGTTACCCACCTCGTGCCTGAGGCACGAAGGTGTCTAAGGAGTCAGCATTCAGCTGCGTGGCATACAGGAGAGAGTGACACGCGGATCCCCTGTTCTCCTGCACATGGGGTCAGGTAGGACACCCTGTACTGCTCCTGTCCCTGCTGCTTGCCCCAGAACATACTAGGAATTCAGTGCTCAGGAGGAGACTGGCTTTCTCCGGGTTGGATCACAGTAGGGTCGCTCCCCCATTTGGTGGCATTGATGTCATTCTTAAAGCCCCAAGAATAGGTTCTAGTGGGCCAAGGTCTCAAGACCACTTTTAGTGCAATTCTCCCTTATGTTGGAAAGAGGATGCTGCTGGTGTGTGATGAGGACCACGCGTTCTGGAAACTGGACGAGGACTGTTCCTCACGGAACTCCCTGGCGGGCTGGGGGCAAAGCCTCCCCGGCGCACCTAGAGGGATGCGAGAACGACAACTCGCTTGGACAGTCGCCCGACTGGGGGCCAGTGCGGATGGTCGGTTGTGGCTGCACTTTTCACCCGAGTGGGAGCAACACCTCAAGTCTCAGTCTGGGCTTTGGCAAACCACGGGAAATGCAAATGCCAATGAAATGTGCAAACACGACACAAATCAGGGGGAGAGGAATTACGCTCCCAGAACAAACACCGAGCATTTTTCACGCCAGTCCTAGGTGGCCAGCTTAATCAAACTTTCAGTCAGCACAGAGGGTAACGAGCCTCATGGCCAGTTTCTTCATACAGCGTTGCTACGTTGAAAGCAGAGAGAGAAGAGACAGGTGATGCAGCCGGGAGGGGAATTAGCTTTTCACAATCACATGCGAGGAAAATGCCATTTCTATAATGCTACCAAGCCCTCTTCTGAGTTAACGTCCTTTGCGTAGGTTTCCGTGCCAGACTCGGTCACCTTCTGCAGAGGTGGAGTCTGCTTGTCGCCATCAGCGTGACGACTGTGATCCTGGCGGTGAGCAGGCTGCACTCAGCCCACGGCCAGTGCGCCTCGATCATGTTACTCAAAGGATCTCAGTGAATTCTCAAGAGTTAAACGTTCCCAGCTCGAGACGGTCACATTCCTTGAAGCAGGAACTATACTCTTCAATTTTTCAGACCATCAAAAGGATCCAAGAGTAGGTGAAACAGCAACAAGTAGTCTTACCATTTCTGGTATCATTAAGAGAGAGAGAGAGAGAGAGAGACAGAAAGAGAGAAAGAAAGGAAGGAAGGAAGGAAGGAAGGAAGGAAGGAAGGAAGGAAGGAAGGAAGGAAGGAAAGAAAGAAGGAAAGAAAGAAGGAAAGAAAGAAGGAAAGAAAGAAGGAAAGAAAGAAGGAAAGAAAGAAAGAAAGAAAGAAAGAAAGAAAGAAAGAAAGAAAGAAAGAAAGAAAGAAAGAAAGAAAGAAAGAAAGAAAGAAAGAAAGAAAAATAGAGGGTATATCTCTCTTCCAAAATGGCCCTGAAATCAGATTATGATGTTCACCTTGGAGCCCTGGAGGGCCTCACTCATCTTCAGGAATCAACTGATGAGAACAAGAAATGCCGATTAGATAGATTATGTAGACTGACATGTTTTGTCCTGTCTGTCCAATTTCAGAAAGGTTTGTCAGAAAGGACTCTGGCCCGAAGACGTGAGTCCAGACCTCCAGGGTGCCACTCACTGGCCTGTGTCTCTGGCAACTTGCTTCCCCGCTCGAGCCAGTTTCCTCCTGTGTGAAGTGGGGACGATGAGATCTGTCTCAATGGATGGCTGAGCACTGTGTCAGTCTGTAGCGACGGGGATAAGTGGTGCAGTTATCGTCCTCGTACATGGTATTGTTGTTGTTATTATTACATTTCCGTGAAGAACCACGCCAGGCCCTTTGAAGACGGAGATGAATGAGCCCGGCCCTCCACGGAGTTCTCTACTAGAAGTAAGCTTGAAAAATACCAAACTTCAAAGTGTTAACAAAGATCTCTGTGAGGTTTTGTTAATTGATTTTGTTGTAGTATCCTGGTCTCGAAAGGAAACCAAATGTGTTTTCACAAGCAAAGATTAAGGGCCTCTGTTGCACTCAGTCATTATTCTATCACTCAAGACATATCCCCGAGCTGTTATTTGTACTTAAAATGCTCTTCAGCTTGCCAGCCGGCCTGAAGTTACCTGTCGAAGTTAATCACATGGAGTGGTTCATACATCAGGTGGTATGAGCCCGGCTGTCCCACAGCAGCCTGGCTGAGTGACTGATAGTCGCCTCCGTCAATTTCACCAAGACAAAAACTATTAATGAGCCATCACCGGACCACAGCGGACCATTTCAAAAGAGAGCTGGGTGTACAGCCAGAGGAACGGTCTCCTGACTCCGTAGGCAATCTAGATGGCATCCCTTCCCACTCTGATGGCTTATGGTAGACAAAAAATGTAACCACAAAACAAGAGCAAAAGGCAAGCCAATTAAGACAGAGACAAGCAGGGACTAACAGTGGTACCCTGTACACACAGCCCTTTATAAAGGAGGACTTTCAATTATATGTTCCCATGCCACCTGCGTGGTATCCCATCAAAGAAATGTGCTCCCACCTTATCTAGGAGGAAACTGAAGATCAGGGAGAAGATGACTTAGAGGTCCATGAGGTGATTAAGCCTCTGCTACCCAAACTATCAGAGCCAGGACGCTGACCCCATTTTCCTCATTCTTGGCCAGAGAAAAGAAGCAGGACACACAAGGTCATGACCGAGACTTGGACCAACACTTACAGCAGGTGGGATTGCTGGTTCGCGTCACGGTCTTCTAAGTGCTGGGGTCCGCTCAGCAAGGACAGGCTTGGAGACATTTCCTCAGTCCTCTATGCAAGCTGGGGTCCTCTGAGGTTACCCTGAAAGAGGGCAGAGATATAAAGGTAATTCAAAACTCATTTTAAACTTGAAAAGAAAAAAAAAATTATGAGAATATCCATGTAGATCATTAAGAGAAATAGTGATTACCTTTGATTCCTAGAGAAAGGTATTTTAAAATGCATCCAAGTTCCACTGCACAGCCAAAAAAGAGAGAGAGAGAAAGACAAAAATCCGCGAAGCTGAGACATGTCCTTAGGACGCAGAAACAAGAGTCGCCATCACTTGAGTCCAGAGAAGTTGCTCATTCACAGTAATTGGGAAGAAGAGAGATTGTAGAGATTAACTGACCTTGGCTTAGGACACACTATCTCTTTACAAATGCAAATGATGCTTGGGGCCTAAAAGACCAAATGTGCCCTTAGTGCCAGTCTCTAAGCAAATGTACGTAAAAATCAGAAAACCGCCACTTGATTGGTTATGTTTTTATCGAATTAGATGCTATAGCCACTTAAAGCAAGTACTTAGGAGCCATTTCTAATGGTAACCTTGACGTTCAGGTGCCCTTTGGAAGGAACACGGTGTAGATCTCCGTGGTCCATAACAGGAAGGAAAGAGGCATAACACTTAGTTGGTTTTAGACATGAGGTTCGCCCATCCAAGGAGACAGCAGTCACCCAGGGCAGATGCAGCCCTGGCTGGAGTGTCAGAGCCGTGGTCAACACTGAGGCACAGCCACCCAGCCAAGACATCAGGGTCCAGGACTGCCTTCCTCCTCAGGGCAGTGTGTGTGACCCTGGAGGTCTGAGCTGGAAGGATACAATTCACCTGCTGTAGCTGTAGACTTAGTATCTTCTTCTTTTTTTAAAATATGTTTTTATTGAGTTCTTTTTTTTTTAGAGAGAGAGGAAGGGAGAGAGAGAGAGAAACATAGATGTGAGAAACATTGATCAGCTGCCTCCTGCATGCCCCCCACTGGGGATCGAGCCCGAAACCCAGGCATGTGCTTTGACCAGAAATCAAACCGGAACCTCTCAGTCCTTGGGACGACGCTCAATTCACTGAGCCACACCGGCTGGGCTAGTATTTTCTTATTATTAACAAATACTCACTTATTAGATGTTTACTGTGTATGTGCTATGTTCTAGGTAAGGCTAGGAGCCCTTGGTATGTGAGGTAGTGTACTCTCTCTCATGCACATTTTCTGAAAACCTGCTATTTGCCAGGCCCTGCCCTGAAGGCGTGGGGACAAAGGTGACTCGGTCCTGCTGTGCCCCGGCTGCTTCCTGTGTGTCATCCCTGGAACCCATCTGCATTAAAACCTAATGCTTCAGCCTCAGAGAACTGCTTGCCAGTCCTAGGACACCATCTTCTTTTGTTCTCCAAGTTCTTTGTGCAAATGTGTTCTCTGCATTGAATGTCCTTCCTTTATCTTTCATCTTTTAATACCAGCTCAAACAACACCTCCTGGGTGATGCTCTCCAGACACAGCTCAGTGGCACTTGCTACAGACCTCTCCTAAGCGCCCCTGTCTCTCTGAATCACAATCGCTTACCTTGAAGTCTTCGATCAGATCTGGGTTCCCTGAGGGTATTGTCCACCTCTGTCCCTCATTCCTAGTCAGTTCAGGGCTGACCCAGAGACACAGTGCTTGACAAATGTCTCTTTGACCCAAGATAAGAATCCTGGCCGTATGGTGTGGTGACATGCTTACATGTAAGACTTGACACAGTTCTCGTGACTTGGGGGTATGGGTGTGTGTGTGTGTGTGTGTGTGTGTGTGTGTGTTTCTTTTATGCTAAGCACTAGGAGAAAATCCCAGTCACGTGAACTTTCATCCCATTTTTGAAGTTCAACTGAAGTGGCAGAACAGAGATGGCAAATATTAATTGGTTTCTGAGGCTGCTGAGATCTCAAATCCCGATGAGAGAAATGACGGTATTTCACAGAGCTCTTAGGCAGAAAGAAATATGCCGAAAAGATTTATAGCTGCATTTATTTCTAAGATGATTTCACGTCAAAGGTCAGGTAACATATATTCTTTGCTATGCTGTACTTACAGAGTTTCGAAATGGATTTTGAATTGAGGGAGTCTTCAGTTAACTCAGAAACATCACATTGAATGTTAAAGCAGAGGGAGCCCGACATGATACAAAAGGTTGGACTGCACGGTGCCAAAAACTAAAAAATGTGCAATGACCCCATTATAGTAATTATAGAAAAGAAGAGATCATTATTTTTTTATGATACCATTTAATAAATTAATGAAATGTCAACAATATTAAAACCAGTGTACTTGCTTGGAACAACATACCTTGGTTAAAAAAAACTCAGGTCTGTTAAATGTCCATATTTGCTGAATTAAACACGTGAGGTTTTAAGAATCAGAACAGCATCCTGTGGTTTGACAATCTAGCTCCTGACAAAATAATCTGTTTCCTGACCTGGTGATGATGCCAAATTAATTGGGCTTTTTGTTTTGTTTTCTTTCTTTATTTCTTAATTGCATTTTAAAATAAATGTGACTAGATTGATAACACTCTTCGGGGTTTTAAAATGGACAAACATTCAGACAAAAGATGCAGGCGGGTCGATCCTGCGGATGCCGGGCCCATCGTGCTGGTCAAAGGTGCACAGTTTGCGGGGCGCCTTTTCCGACCAGGCTGGGTTCTCTTCTGCACGGCTTCTTTTCGGCCCCAAGAAGCAGGTGTCGGTGCTCTGTACCGCGTGCCCCTGTTGGGGCGTGGGGCTGAAAGCGAAGTCCTGCTAGCACCGCCGTGTGGAGGTGCACTGTTGCACCTCCAGATTTTTCTTTCCTGTTTTGTCTCCCTGAAAACAACCACGTAGAGATGGCTTTGAACACACACCGTGGGACTGCTTTCATTGTGCTCTCGGGCTTTCCCGTCTCACTGGAACCACACGGGGGGTCCAGGCCCTTCTTGGAAGAAATTGAACTTAGATTAACCTCCATTCCCCGCTATTTCTAAGTAGCTACGTTAAATGTTTATCATCCATTGGTCAAGCCACCTTTAAGTGGGCAGAAAAGGAGAGCACCTAATCAAAAGCCTTAAAACGAGACAATCCTGGCACAGAGTTGACTTCTCAATAGCACATCCGTAGCGAAAATAAATTTAAAAAAATACACACAGTATAAAATGTTGCATTTTGGGGGTGAACAATTCACTGGGGTTAAGTACATTACAGTGTTGTGCAAACATCACCACCATCTAGTTCCAGAGCTGTTTGTCACCCTGAGAGGAAACCTCATGTCCACTAAGCAGTCACTCCTGGTTCCTCCGTCACCACAACCCTTATCAACACTGATCTGCTTTGTGTCTCTCTGAACTTGCTATTCTGGATATTTCATACATATAATGTGTGGCTTTTTGTGTCTGGGGAGTGGTAGCTAAGGGATGTGGGGTTTCTTTTTGGTGTGATGGAAATGTTTTAGAATTAGATAGTGGTGATATAGGGTGTGAACTTACTAAAAACCACTGAATTGTACACTTTAAAATGGTTAAATGGTGAATTTCATATTATATACATTTCATCTCAATAAAAAAAATCAGCCCTTGCTTGTCCAAAAAAAAATAAATAAAATAAAATAAAAAAATAAATAGCACATCCTGAAATTATTTTTAAACTGAAAGATTGACTGGGAACCATTTTCATCTTGCACCCTTTAAACCAAAAGGCATCAATTTAGAATGGAGCCAAAGAGAATTTTTAATGGGTCGAGATTAAATCTATCATTTTTACCCAGGGAAAATGCCTCCTCATTTATTCCGCGGCCGTCTCCCGTGAAAGGACCATTAAAGTGACGAGCTGCTGTGTTTTGACAAGCACTTGTACTGCAGAAACTTGAAATCTCACTGGGATACAGTTACATATTCACTGGGAGAAGAGAATGCCCTATTTAGAAACTAGGGCAGGTCATGTTGATACGGAAAAAGGAAATAACTATATGAACGATACATCCCAAATTTAAGACTGAGTTGCTGGCATCCATCTGACATCAACAGAGAATGTGATTACTCTTTGAAAGGACTGTTGTCTTGTCTTACAGTGCTAAATGGATTAAAAGGGCAAGGACTTATTTGTACGTAGACTACCATTACAAAACAAAGATGGAAGAAACAGCGATGATCTGATAGAAATGCCACATTAGCAACATGGGAAAGAGAGACCAGCCCACACTGGGAACCAATGTTTCTCCACTCCCATGGCCTCTCTGCTCTCTCTGGGAATCTGTCTTGGGATAAGTCACTCTATTCTTTTTTATTTTTATTTTTTTCCTTTATTGATTTTAGAGAGAGAGGAAGTGAGAGGGAGAGAGAGAGAGAGAAACATCGATGAGAGAGAACATTGATTGGCCACCTCCTGCATGCCCCCCACTGGGGATCAGGCCCACAACCTGGGCATGTGTTCTGACCGGGAATCGAACTGGTGACCTCTTGGTGCATGAGTCGATGCTCAAACACCGAGCCACACCAGCGGGACTAGGTCTCTCTATTCTATCAGCACAATAGGAGGTTTAGAAGAAATCAAAAGGAAACTTTTTATTGAAAGCCACAGCACGATTATAATAACTTCACGTTTTCTCCCCCAGTTTGGCATAGCCTGCCTCCAGCTGGACAAGGATGCTTGCGAAAGCAAGTGTTGATTTCCACTATGTTATGATATTGCTTAGGCTAAAACAGGGAGGTAATAATACGAACACTGATATTTTTCTATAGAATACATCCTTTAGCGAGAGCCCCAAGTAATGTGTAGGCATCAACGGTGAATCAGTTAGTATCCTTATGGCAGCCCATTCTGAGTCCAATTCACACATCACACCATTAACCGTTTTTTAGGCTATTAGTTTGAATACCATTGGTATTTATTGGTAATTCTTGGGTTTGAATCACATTGAAATTCATTTTTAGACTCTTGTGGTCTTTTATTGAACCTGTCCCAGCTCTGTGAAATGACTGACGTCAGTTCAGTGTTTCTCGAAGGCAGGACTATGAGCCACAAATCACCTTCAATACATTATCCAGCTCAGCCAGCAAAACCTTTTTTTCATTTCTTAGCTGCAAAGAACAAACCAAGACCATTTGGGGTTTAAGATGGTTGGGACATTCATTGGTTTTTGAATGAATACATTTCTAGGAAGGTACACATTTCTTTGAATGTTCTTAATAAAAAAATAAACCAGAATAAACCTTTTTACTAGGCTTGTAAAACATCCCCCCTCTCTCCCTGTAAGTTTTCGAAATTGCCTTCTAAAACTAGACTGTGAAAACATGCATTTAAAAATAATCTCTCACCATTGGTAGTTTTAAAGTAGAGTGTGCATCAGAAGGACCAGAACCCATTCTGCCATTATTGGCTACCTTTTCAGGAAAGGCTGATGCACACACACTCATACATTTGTTTTCCAGAAAATGCACCAAGCCCATGACTTACAGCAGCTCCCTGCAGCACACTCAGCTAACAGATCATCTTTGAAAATACGTTTCTGCATCTAAATAGATTTACAGGTAGTAGTCATGCACAATTTTCATAGAAACATTTCTAATTCTCAGTAAAGACAAGAACACACAAATAAATAAAAATTGGATTTTTCTTACCTTTTGGAAGGCAGGCAAAAGCTATACTGTTGGTGGGATAGTGTACCAAGTAACAGACTTTTGTACACTCTTTCTTACTGGTGGTCTACAGTCTACAGGAAAAGTAAATATATAGGTATGTATAAAATAAATACTCAAACAATATTCCTTTCTATTCTTTTTTTTTTCCTGTTGGAGAAGAGGCTGCAATAGAGACCATAGGTACTGTGCCCACTCTTTCAGTGGGTTCATTAGCCTTTGGTAGACCAGTTCACCACAATTCAGGTACCTCTGAACATGGGAGTACTGGTGTCTCTTGGTTGAAGGCAGTTTGGGGTTTGACTTGCTTGAGGTGGAGCAGTTGAGGGAACCAGCCCCCTAATGATTTATCTATCTGGTCAGAGGTCTTTCCTTCCTATAGCCATCCCTGTCTTTCTCAGCCCACTCTAGGCATGCTGACCAGCCTGCATGGTTAGTCCAGAGGATGAAGCAAAGAACATAATATTGAGAATGCTAGGACTCTAACAAATGAAGAAGCAGCACAAAAACAAAACAAAAACCATAACAAATTTGCACAGCACAGGCACGTGTTCCAGAATTTTCTAGGCATTGTTAGTTATGTAGGCTTTGATGCGCACCTCCATTTTCCGGCAGTTTGTGTGTGTGTGTGTGTGTGTGTGTGTGTGTGTGTGTGTGCATTTTTAAATCAAGTATCTCCTTGTATTGATAGTTCAGCTACTTTGTGTAATAACTGCCTTCTTTGAGAATAGCACAAGTTATTTATATATTTTCCTTACCATACATGCAAACATGGTAGTAAAGAAAAACAGCATCAGAATACAAACTTATATGTAATATATCTTACTTTAAATGTTCTGTCTTAGATGCAAATTCTTCTTCTAAAATGTGCTTCAAAAATACAATAAAATATGCTCCACCCTACCATATGCTCATCGGTTTAAACTAGTCTTTTACGTGGTGTATATGTCCAGCCTCTGTCTCAGGGTCAATTCGTCGTACATGCCCACATCCAAGAAGGGAATGTGTCCCAAGCTGTCCACCTGCCTTACACCTCAAGTTACTATTGACTTTCCAAAGTAAATTAATTCTAAACAGCTCAGGAACTTCAGGAGTTTCTCGGCACTGCCTGGGGATCTTAGCTTAGAAAATGGGTGGTGGTTTAGGACAAAGGTAGTTTAGGGCTGCTTTATCACTACGCACTGACATCCTTTACCGGGAGAGCATCTGACCAGAAGATAAGTCACAGAGCATCTTCTGGCTCTGGCCCATCCAGGTGAGGCAGGCTGCAGGTCTTACCCTCTCCTCTCAGTAAGCTCCTGCTGCCTCTGTCACTGTTACCCATCCCACTAGAAAAGGGTCTTGGTGGCCATCGATAAGTCGAGTCCCAAGCACAATCAAGTCCCCCTGCTTATCTGGTGTCTATTCATTTGCCATGCCCATGCATCTGCGGAGTCAACAATAGAAAGGTTCCTGGCAACATGCCCAATTCAGAATGCAGATGTGTGAACCAGACCTTGAGGTGCCCGTCTGGGACAGGAGTGTTGAGAGGGCATTATGGTAGCCAGGTCTACAGCTATCCAAATGAGGTCGGGCTCTTCTGATCCTCTAGCAGCAAGAATCTTCTTTGTAGCAATACAAATTCAGTCAGTAGCTGAGCTCCCCCTCTGTCCCCCCTGCTGCTCTGCGGTCAGTGCAGAAACCCACACGCATCTGGATATCTAATGTTGGTAGGGAATAGGTACTCTTTGTTTATTCCACACAGAAAGCAGCTTTTCTTTCAAACGATGGCATTCTTCACTGAAGAAGTAACCGCAGAGGCAAATTGAACCTCTTGGGGAAAAAGCACGCTGTGCCAGGGCAGTTTTGATGTCTGCTCAGAGTAAGCCAACACGCAGACTGGTCTGGATGTGGACATGCGGTTGCGGTGTGGAGTCACACGGGTGGAAGCGCGCATGCACGGGGCCAAGCTGCGGTGATGGAGCGGGGCTGTTAGAAATGGAAACACTGAGGTCGGAACACACTGAGACTAGGTGTCTAGAGCAACAATGAGTAAGGGGAGCTTTTCCTTCCATTATTTGCTTTGTAGTTCATGCTAGAAACTGGATTTTTCCATTCCCTCCCTCAGAGAAGAGTGTAAAGAATTTCCCCTTTGGAAAGACACATTCCTTCTCCAAGCTGTGCTTTTGTTGTTGTTGTTGTTTTTTAACCAGACAGCTTAATTTCAGGAAATAATTTCTTTGTCTCTGTTACCAAAGTTCAGAAATTTGAGATAAGTGGAGCTATATTTTCGGCATTAAATAAAATAGAGTCATAATGTGCCCTCACACCAGAATGGTCTAGTTGCCTATTATTGCTAATAATTTTCCCTACTGCTCTTTCCTTTCACGCGTACATGTTTGCATTGCTGAGTTCGGGCTTTCCACGTATAATTGCGCCCTGTGAAATCACTGTTTCCTTATCAGGAGGTCTTTCTAGAGCATTTAAAATAACTGTTTGCATGTTGATCTCAGGTCAAATGTTTAATTTCTTTACGTTAACTTGGCTTCAGCTCAGCATCTCTGCTGAAACTTGGGGAAGTGTTTCCAATATGGGCTCAGACGGAGTGTCCTAGAGTGAAACCTTTGCCTGTTAAGATCGATAGTTGCTAGAGTTGTGCTGTCCCATATGTCGCACAGCCACAGCCGGCTGTTCACGTTTAAACTCGTCCACAGGAAATAAAGTTAAAAGTGTCTTTGCTCAGGAAGTGGCCACATTTCAAGTGCTGAATTGCCACATGCAGCTAGAATGTGTCCACCATTTGTCTGGGTAAGGTCTTTCGATTTCTCTTTGGGACCTTTGAGAGCTGGGCCATCAGAAACCCCAATGTTTGGAGGTACATGAATCTCCTCCTACGGTTCAGCAAACATCTAGTCTACATCTTTATGGTGTTTTGGGAGTGTCCACACAAATCCAAAAGAACTAAATCCATTTATCAAAATCTTCTGGATTGAGTATGAGATCAAGGCTCTATTTGATTTATCTTTGTTGTAGACACCAAAACAACAATAATGACAAAACTTTTTCAAGGGAAAGGCACCCATGAATTCCAAGTGGAATGACGATTGTGACTGATACAGGTAAAAAGATATTTGCATTTTTGAGTTAGTAGGATAAGGCCTCTACCTGGGCAGCCTTTTTTGAGCACAAGTCACCCCTGTCTTTATAGACAACACTGCAAGCAATGATGCATTTCACAGCACATGTAACTAAAGAGTCTGCCACAACACAGCGTTACATTCTTTATAGGCAAGTTGTATTACCAACGGGGAAGCCAGAGGAGTCACTGCTGCGTTGGGATTACGACATGCCACTCACGTTCCAAGAAACAGCAGTAGAGAGAAACAAGCATGGATTTGGGCATCAGACCTGGGTTTCAGTCCCCCCTCTGTTGCTAACGAGATGTGTGACTTTGGTAAGGCCACTTAATCTTGCTAAGCCTCGGCTTCTTCAGTAACGTGAGAAAAATAACCTCCAACCTTCCGTTATTGTGAGGAGTAAGGTGATCCCCAAACAGCATTCCGCATCATGCCCATTTCAAAGGACAGTCATTATTAGTAGTATTAATATGATTACTATTATGAGTATTAGCACTTTAATAACCGTTATCATACCCCAAACAGCTTCAATGGGGATAGAACCTAATTATTAAAAGTTAACCATAGTAAAAATATTGTTTCAAGCTAATTTTTTTTAAGTAGTGTAGTAGTGACTTAATTGTCCATATTAAAAACTTCTAATTTGGTAATTTTTTTCAATACATATAGACTTTTGACCATAGTTTCTGCTTATTGATTTTAGGCATTGCTGTGTGTGTGTGTGTGTGTGTGTGTGTGTGTGTGTGTGCGCGCGCAGATATAAATGTAAACCTGTTGTTGGAATGTCTCCGGGATAAGGATTTTGTGAAATGCAAACCTGACAAGGGGTTCTAAAATAAAACTCTACAGAAATATAAATATGCAGCTATACTTATCAATATAGGCATATATAGACATAGATACATAGGCATGTTCTTGGAAATATTTCTTTTTGTGAATTAGTTCCATCTACTTCCTGGTCCAGTGTGTCTGTAACTGCACCATCATATCTGCGTGATAACACACGCTGACATGTACTTTTAGGCAAAGATTTTTGCCTTTCAGGAATAGAAGGAAATTCACGCTTAATTGATTGGCTATTTTCTAGATGCATGGTATTTTGACACAGTTATGACACAGACATTATTATTTCCATTTTATACATGAAAATGTGGAGCTTTTGAAAAGCTCAGTGATTCTCAAAGTCACACAGCTGGTAAGTGAGTGGCTTGGATTTGAACCCAGGTCCGTCTCAACCCGAAGCCTCTTCTTGCACCACACTGATTACCATGGCAACCTGCCATCCACTTCTCCTCCTCCTCTCAATTGACCATTTGCTCTGAAAACCCAAGGACCGCGCCTGTCCATCCATTCTGCCCATTCTGGTTCTCCCGTCTCTCGGGGTGATGCCTCTCCTTCTTATCCCCTTGTCCCAGAATCTCTTCTATTGAAAAGTCAAAGTGAAGCCCACCATGTTGTTAATGAGCCTTTGTTCCCTTGTCAACGGATTCTCAAAGTGCTGTACAATATTCACTCAACCAACTATTTAGGGATGGAGATGGGCCAGACCACGTATCTCTGCCCAGTATTTGTCAGGATCAAACTCCATTGCCTCTTGGTTTTTAAAGACCTCTCTCTCACTGCAGAGCATAAGGATTATTCAGAGTATTGAGAATAGGAACTCTTTCTGCTCAGCAATAAGCCTGTGGCTACAACAGAATCAGCTCAGAGCTGAAAAATAATGTCTTGAGTGACCTTATGGATAATCTGAATTCCCTCCTCCATTTTAAAGATGGGAATTATCATGAACACTTGTATCTACTTCATTCCATATGAAATTGATCAAAATATTTCCAGAAAAACATATCCCAGAAGTCTCATTTTTAATCTGAAATTGACTCTTACCACCAGTATTAGTAAAATAGCAACGTGGAATTCTATGATTTTAATATCTGGATAATTTTTTTATGCCCGTCTTCTTTGGGGCCACTTGCAGGAGTAAAACCCAGCTACCCAGAGGTTACAGATATGCACGTAGCATATCAAATCTGACATTTCATCCATAATTCCACTCTTCATATTTAGTTTTTCATTGAATGGGACTCTCCCGCAGTGAAGTGGGAGATGTCGTTCCCACATGGGGGTGCCATTACCACGTGGCATCTGGGCCTGTATACTTGGATAAAAGGTTGCTGATGTTTATGTCTAGAAAGCTTGCTTAGTAAAGGATCACAACTTTCTCCACAGTCGTGTTCCCGTGGAAAGAAGTTCTGATCCCAAATTTCTTAAATATTCTAATGTCACTCCTGCTAGAATTCAATCAGGTGTTGACATTCTCCTTAACAGGAAGGTGGTCCCCCAACAGGAAAGGAGCAACAAAGGTGTTTGCTGGGAAGGGTCAGGACCAAAGGCCGAGCAGCAAGGGGAAGGGGCGATCTCGCGCTTCTGAAGCAATGCCTCTGGACGCTTCTCCCCAACAGGGCAAAAAACGAAAGGGGTGGCGAGAACAAGGCAGGGCTCTTAAGAGCTAATGTTAGCAGTCATCAAAGTAACCCAGTCATTAAGACAAGGAGGGTGACGGCATTTCTTCGGAGAAAGGCAAGCACACACCACATCTCCGAGAGCTTCCTGGCGCGGGATGGCAAGAAGAAAGGAAGGAAGAGTTACTTACTGTTTGGGTCTACGTTTTCACAGAGTTCTGTCTTTGCCTCCCCGTTGGGTCTGTCACTAGTCTTGTGTGACAGCCGTGATGACATGGTGGCTGCCGTGACCACTGCCTTGAAGCTTCGCTTCCGTTTCTGGACATTGAGTTCAGGGTGGAAAATGATGATGTACACTTTCGGCATGTATAGCATCCCCAGCGCCACTGACGCACTTAGGTTCATGGAGATTGTAAGCGTGGTGGTTTGTATGTAGAGCTAGGAGACACAACACACGAGACGCTATTACAAATAAAATGACTGCAGAGGGCGTCCGAACACTTCGCCTGACGTCAAGAATGACTATGGCTAGGAGAGAAAGCATAGCAATCTCCAGGGGTGTCTGACAAAAAATAAAAAAGCAAGACGGAAGGACTCTGAACATTAATTGCAGGGTATGCATATTTTTATTGAGTGAATGCCATTGGGAGCATCCATGTCATGCTGTCCCTGGAGAAGTCTCCTACATAGAAGTTCAGAGTGGACCTGGAATCAGATTTGAAGTGCCTTCAATCAGAATGGCAATTAAATATGAAGACATGAAGATCATGGACATTTGTAAAACCTTGAGTAAGGGGCATTTTTTTTATCCCCCATACCTACACAAAATGATTAACACCGCATGACCTCTTGATACAGAGACTCTGGGACCTTATTTGACAAGTCATATGTCAATATATGTCTCTTCTTGTACAGTTTTTCCAAAGGGTTCACCTTGATCACATCTACAAAGCAGGGAGTTGAGTTTCCCTGGAAAATAAGCCCCTTGCTTAATTCTGGTTTAAAAAACACCAATGGCAAGGGACCAAGATCTAGTCCTGTTGTCCAGCATCTATGCATTGACAAATTGCTAATAGGGTCCAAAATCTCCTTCTGACATTGTATCTGTGGTTTGGGTGGTGCCTACTGGATCCTTGTCTCCTTCTGCTCCCTTGAGAAGTCAGCAGAGCAAGCACCTCCCTGTTGAATGTGCTAAAGAAAGCCTTGTCCTGCCTACGTTTGAAAAGATGGAGGTTGAAGGGCGTAGGGAATTGTCAGATCAGTGAGCGGAAAACTACACCAACTTGCCTTGGTCCCTGCTGTGATCTAGAAGCGCCCCTACCCCACTGCAAAACATTTAGGTAGAATTGTGTCTTACAGGACTTGTAAGGGCTGGATGAAATGTGAGGTGATGGATGTTAATTAACTTGATTGAGGTAATTATTTTGCAATGGATCTTAAGTCATCACATTGTATACCTTAAATATCATGTCATATAACTAAATATATACAATTTTTATTTGGCAATCATACCCCAATAAGGCTAGAAATAAACAGGTACATAGGTAGAAGGTAGACGGATAAATTTATATATATACATGTATACGTATATATATGTATATATACGTGTAAAAAGAGTCACTAGCTTTCACAGGTTTCCATTTTAGTGGAAAGCCTAGTTCCTTGAGAACATATTGGCCATGGTTTCCCACAACTTGGCCTTTACATTGTCTGTGGATAAAATCCCCATTTTTAATGGATTCGACAAGGCCCCACGTGGTCTGCTCCTGTCTACTTCTCAGACTAATTTTCCACCTTTTGCCCCCCACCTGCCTCCCCAGGGCACCGTCGGTAGGGGCACTCCTTCCGGCCTTGAAGATGCTGTGTTCTCTCGGCCACAGACCCTTCGTACATGCACACGTGCAGCGTTACTTCAGTCTTCCTTTCGTCTGTCTGGCATGTTCCTCCTACAGCGCTTAGACCATCCACCCCGGCTGCCTCAAGGGTAGGCCAGCTCCTTAACTTACACACCCGCAAAATCCTATTTTCTTTAGGTCATTGGTCCCCACTTTTCACTGGACTCCCACTACCTTGATCGCCTGACCGCCTGTCTCCCTGACTAGGCCGTGGCTTCTGCGAAGGCAGGATCCTGTGTCTGGGGTGCATCTTTGTGTCTGGGGTGCATCTTTGTGTCTGGAGTGCTGGTAAACAGTAGGCGCTCAATGAACCTGTGGGGAATGAGCTCATGTGTTTGTGCGATAGATACCTTTTCCTATCCATGGCCGAGTGGACAAACAGCTTTTCTCAAAATACACTGCAGAATTTCCATCAGACCTGCTGGCTGCCTGGACCTTTCTGATCGTCTTCAAACCAAGGCCCCCGAGAAAAACTGAAAAGAGACTTTGCCATCTCATCTGGAGGAAATATCGTTCTCCAGCCAACATTAACTTGAATTTGTATGTCTGTGAATTGTTTAAAGGAGTCGCCAGCTGCTAACTGTATGATACATAAGAATATAAACTAGAAAGACAAAAACAGTATTGAATTAATGATTCTTTTGGTTGTGCATTAGACTATCGTTTAAAAGCGCATCTTTTCCTATTAGAGTGCCTTTAGACTCACAACTCCATTCTCCCCCGCCCGCCTACACTGCGTGGTCAGGGGCTTTACGAGCCCGGGCAATGTGTTTCCTCCCCTCGTGACCACTGCTGACACCTGCTCACGACAGCTTTGCAAGTGTGGATCAGCCGGTCCCAGAAAGGGGGAAAGCGGACACTTGGGATCTGGGGTATTGTTTCTGTTTCTTGGCTCTTAAACAAAATTTGCACTTGAAGAAATCATTCACAGTTTTTTTTTAAATTTATATATAACTATAGATTATATATGTAGATATGCTTATATGTGTGTGTGTGTGTGTGTGTGTACGTGTGCGTATATATTTCTTAACAAAGACTACTTAGCAATGTAAGACGCAAAAAGCTATGATATTCACTTTATGGAGTGTTTCATTTCATTATTCTCAAACTAGAGCCCACTGAGGCTTTGACATTTTCCTCTGACTAGTTTGCAGTCTCTGGTGACACTTCAGAAGTCTGTGAAAACCAACCTGGAAGTATCAACCGAATTCCTACTCACTCCCCTGAGTCCTCTTTCCGTGGCATCGTGGTTAAACACGAGGAGTTGGAGCTAGTCTGCCCGAGCCCAGGTCCCATTTGCTAGTCCTGTGACCTGGACTGATCACGTCGCCTCTCTGGGCCTCCGTTTCTGAGTCTGTAAGCGGGGATTATAATGTTGGTCCCCCCTCATGATGCTGTCTCGATGATTAAATGCATTACTGTTTGTAAAGTGCTTAAGATAGAACCCAGCAGACAGTCAGCACAGCAAGTCCTCAATGAACGCTGTCAATGGGTTCTGTGACTCAGCAAAACAAAATATCATTACATTTTGTTATATTAACCAATTTTACCATAGGCTCATTGATACAAACAAAAGCTAAATACCTATGGCATCTCATCAACGTTATAACAAAACAACATTGAATGAAACACTATTATTTGAGGACCTACTGTACTATAAAGTATTGTAAAATAAGTATACGAAGGCTCTGGCTACAGGGATCCCAGAGGCACTGGTCCACAGGGCTCCAACCCCACTGAGCCCCAGGAGGGAAACTAAGTCACTGTTTCTTTTCTGTTCAGTGGGAGGCTCGCTGTCAAGCTCTGAGCTGTCATCCCAGCATCTCCTTTAGTACATTCTTTTAACAAATTGCTACATATTTATTCTTAGCTGCTCTGGTGCTTACTGTGAAATGCATAACTCTGTTTCATCTTGGGTATTTCACACCATTTTATTTTATCTTCCTTATAATTTCTTTAGAGATGTAAAAGCATTGGTGATCGTTATTGGACCTTTACATCAGAGCCCAGGAATCTCGCACCCAGTTTTCCTGAGATGAAGCCCCTTCCCAGAGCTGGCCTTCAGCTGTCACCCCCAGTGGAGAAAAGTTCTCCCCACCTTGGTCAATCCTGAGGGCCGAGGCCTGTGGGAGGGGTGCAGACCGCCTTGTAATGTCCCTGTGTTTTGATAATTAAGCCTTAATTTTATCATCAACCCAAATGAATTTCCCGAATTGAGCCTCTGCTGCATGGCAGAATGTGGCTTTTCTAGCATTCATGATGTATAATCCAGCTTATAGAGCTAAAGAGCATTTAGGGACGGGATTCAGAGTCAAGCCAGCCAAGAGCTTTGCATAACATTCTAGAACAGTCGTTTTCTTCAAGTCTGATGCATGGAATTCTTGGCTCTGAATATTTTCTCTTTCAGTTTCCTTATTTATAAAATGCAGATAATAATAGTTCCTCCCTCATATGGTGGTTTTGAAGATGTAACTAGTATCTAAAATGTGCTTGGCAGAATGCCTAGGAAATAAGTACCCATGAAATGTTAGCTGCTAATATTTACTTTGTGCCTAATATTTATTTATTAGGTTGTTGGGGTGTAGATCTCAAGATAAGGCTTCCTCTGTACCTACTTTCATGTATTTTAGACTTTTTACATATGTCTTATTGATTAACTAGGTTGTAGTGTCTAAAACACCACACCTGTTCACATCTTGTCTGACTGAAATGTAGCAGCACGTACATTGTTAGAATAGAGCACACACACAGGTATATGCTTAATTCAGTGCCAGGCAAAGCCCACTGACTCCACTCCAGGCACTTCCTCATCTTGGCCTCAGAGTTCACTGTCAGATAAAATGTGAATTCGTATCATGAGATTGCAGTGTTGCTTTGCAAGTAGGTGTAGCACTTTGGGTTAGTTGAATTCTCCTTATCTAACTTTCGATTTCTAAGATACTAACAAAACTGAAAACTTGTTAGTACTCATGAGCGAACTTTGAAATTTGCCAATTCTGTGTAAGTTTTAGAATCAGTTTAGTTGAAGATTATTTTGAAAGATTTCAAGGCAAGCTGTTAATAGTAATAGTCACAAGTTTTAAACTTTGAAAATCAGAGTATTCTCACTACTATCCAAAGAATAAAGAGAAAAAGAAAGTAAAGAAAAATTCACAAGGTACATAGATAAAATACTAAAACTATCAAGAAAAACCCAATTTTGGATTTTGGGGTTCATTGAAATAGTCCCATCATTACTAATGATGTCTTTAATAAGAAGTATGTCCTATAAAAATGAACCAACAATATATTTACACTAATGAATTACCACCTTTAACTATATAAAAATTCAATTAGAAAAAGCCCTGGGACTAGTTGGTGGTGTCAAACCATTAATATAAGTGATCATTAACCCATGACCACGTGCTCTTGATTCATTGTTAGCTGTATTTTCTGATAGGCTATGGGAGACATACCATACTTTTCCACTATTGTGCATTCATCCACTTATCCATTCACCGTTTTTACTGAGACACTACCAAGGGACTGCACTGGCCCAGGCTCTGGGCACACCATTGTGAATATGGCCGTCATGATTTGCTTTGAAAATGCAAATTCATCCCGACAAGATTGATATATTAGGGAACAATGTGAGTATAACAAAGTTTATGTTTGCAAATGTGTGATTTCTTCCACAAGATACACTAGATGAATGCAGTCAGCTGCACCCAGCTGAACCCAGCTGTGCAGGAATGTATGAAATGCACACGCACGCCCATGCCCCAAACATCTGCCGGCTTCCGCTTCTGCAACTTGACAGTGAATCGCAAGCAGCAATACTGTTGGCACCTGCTTCCATGAGCAAAGTTCAGGCCTTTAAAAAAAATGTTTTTGAAGTAAAGTGGCACTTATTGTGATATTTATACATTGCTTAGCCATTTAACATGTATAAACCATGCCACCATTTTCATTAGATTCCTACCCTTTTTTTAAATGTCACTGATGCTGTTTTTGAGTGTGTGTCCCTAACTTAATGTTTCCCATCATTCCTGTGTTTATTGCACAACAGTGCATAGCATGGTGATTTTTAAAAACACACATGTCACATGATAGCAGAACTGGCTGGATAATAAACACGATGTCTGCCACAAAGTATGTGCTTATTAAAGTCTGGATGAGCAGAAAGTTCTACACCTGAAGCAAGTATTAGGTATGACAAATATCCTTGGCATTCAGTATTGTTTTAAGAAAAGTTCTTAGTCTTTTGCTGCTGTTGTCTTTTGTTGTTGGCTAATATTAGTGCCTCTGTTCCTCATTGTTAGAGTGGGGATCACAGTACCTATAATGTTGTTGTTGGAATCAAAAGGGCTCGCCACTGTAAAATACATGCGCAGGTGCCCAGCATGTAGCAGCCAATCAATCAGGAGTGTTAGTATCACTGATTTATTTATTGGCTGTAACATAAAATGTTTTTTTATGCTGTTTTTTTAATACAATCTTAATACATTTTTAACTGATGATCTTTCTTATGGACTCCACTGAATAACAGCCTGTTTTAGGGAACAACATCTTATTAAGTTTGCTTCTATTTTGTTTGAAAGTATACTCAAACCATTATTTTATCTGTCATTGACTATTTTATGAGAAATAACCAATTTTCTGTTCCCAAGTGACAGCTGAGAATTGGGCTTTCTGTAGTTTTAGGAGGGATGGGAGAAGTTTCATAATTCTCATGACATCCCAAAGTCTGTGAAAGAAAAATAAAACACTGTCTGGTGCAATCACAGTGAAGAGGAAGGGTATCCTATTACTTGAGAACTGTTTGGAACAGTCACATGACTACATTGAAATGAAAGTTCCTGGCAGTTAAATCACTGTTTTCTATCCTTAGCGCCTGCACCTCTTGCTTCCTAATTAGAGGAACCATATTTTTGAGAGATAAATAATGATCTGTGGCTGGGAATGTGACAGGATGTTTGAAACTGGGACTTTCTCAGTCTTCCAGAGGCCAACACACTGAAGGCTTTTACTTAGTTATGAAAGAATATCTGATGATAAAAATATTCATCATAATGATGGGGGAAATCATTTTTTTTCCAATGGAAGGAGATTTGCATCTTCTAGCAGGATGGCGTAATGAAAAGAACAAGATCTTTGATTTTAGAACTGGTTTTAAATGTTGGACTTGGATTGTTTACGGGTGACTTTGGGAAGCTACTTCGAGTGATAGAGTGAAAATCCAAAATCTAGCAATGTGTTACTGGAGTGTTTGATATAAAACCCCACCTCAGCCCTGGCCGGTTTGGCTCATCAGTTAGAGCGTCAGCCCATAGACCGAAGGGTCGTGGGTTCGATTCCGGTCAAGAGCATGTACCTGGGTTGTGGGTTCTACCACCCCCGGCCCCAGTCAGGGTAGTACGGGAGGCGACCAATCAATGTGTCTCTCCCACATTGATGTTTTTCTCTCTGTCTCTCTCTACCTCCCTCCCTCCCTCCGTCCTTCCCTTCTACTCTCTCTAAAAAGTAAAAGTAAAAATAATTCACTGCAAAAATATCCTGGAGTGAGGATTAGCAAAAAGCAAACAAACCCAAAACAAACAAACAAACAAAACCCCACCTAATTCCACCACTACCATGGAGACTTTCTGTTTTGAAAATTAAAGGAAGTCGTGTGTGAAAAGTATTTAGTACAGTGTCTGGCACACGGCAGGTGCTCAGGAAATGCAAGTGTCCTTGTTAGAGTAGATGGTCCCACCGTCTGCAGATACTTTTCATGCTGTTTGGTTTAGTCCTGCTACCTTTGAGTAAGTGATATATAAACCCACAGACAGATGATGTACATAAAGAGATACACACATCAAATATGGGACACATCTGTGGACAGACGTTTGGCATAACGTTATAGATAATGGAGGACACTAGATGATGACTGGACAAGACCTTGTTATACTGTGTTTTGTTTTTCTCAGTATCTCCAGGCAGACACGATATTTAGTCTGCTGACAATTACATTATGTTCTTGGACGGATGTAAGACAAGTGCTCCAGGTGAATGCAGCTCAGTTCTGGGACAGGAGATAAGTGACTGTCATGCTTGAACTCATCTACATCTCAGTTCTCTGCTCTCTGGACCAGCAGCCTGCGGTGGTGTCTATTCCCACACGGCACAATCAGAGGCGCTGTTGTTCCAGTGGACCACATCCTTGGGAAGTTGCGTGTTCACTCCCCATGACACCTACCCTAATGGCCTGCAGGCCATTTTGATAAACAGTTCTTCTAGGCAAGTCACTTCTGATTGTTCCGGGCACATACAAGCCTCGCCTACACACACCAATAATCAGAATTTCTTTCCTCCACCAGCCTTCTGACCCCTCAATTTTGACTCTAAGTTTCCCCTCCTCCAACTGCAAGGTAGGAGTTTTACTCTTTTATAGAACTAATACTAGCACTGTTTGCTCTGTTTGGTTATTTAAAAGTTATTTACTGTTCCTTCTGGTTTGAGAGCCCCACAAGTGTTAGGTCTCTGCCTTTGGTGATTTACATAAAAGGGCAAAGCATTTCCCCCACAGTCAGCCTGGAGAGAGACACCTGCCAGATTCCACTGGCCACCTTGGAAGGCTTGGCCACATCCATCAAGACGGAACCTAACAGTCTTTTCGTAGGAGACAGTGTCAGATTCTGTCTTGTAATGTGAAAATGCTGGCTTGTTCCTCACTGGGGAATAGACCAGGGAATATGCAATGATGTTCTGTATTACTCTGCAAGTAAACCAGTGGATTTAAAAAAAGTCTGAACTTACTCTGTTTCTAAAGTTGTCATTTGAAATATTCCATTTGCATAAGAGCAAAGCTGTTTAAGTTTTGCCAACTTTTGAAGTCATCTTTGTAGTTCTAGTAAATATCCAAAGATAATAATCAAATGAAATTATTGATGTCAAATTAATAGCTAAAAGGAAGAGACAGCCTTTGCATTTCTCAGGCATATACATTGTGTTTTAATTTGGACTTGTGTGGATTGAAACTGAACCCAAGAGTGTCATTGATAGAAAGACAGTGTCAGACACAGAAAGTGTGTTCTTATCTCAGCTTTCAGAGCCTTTGACAATGGCTTTCTGATGAACTTGGACAGGTTTTGATCATCATAATCATCCAGCTTTCTCTGTCTTCTTATTAGCTGAGCTATTGTTTTTCCTGACCTTTTTCTGTTCCATCTGGTCTATATTTTTCCCATCTTGCCAGTGAACAATGGCAACCCCCTTCCTGTCCTTCAGCTTCTTCCTTTCCCCTTGCATGAGCTCATCCTTCCCCCTGCATCCTCTTTGTTCCCCTGCTTTTCTATCAACACTAGCGCGTCCATATGTGTGTGGATGGAGGCAGCCCCCCACCCCTGCCTTGGCTGCATAGGGTGCCGTGGTACCCATTAGTCCGTGTGCTAAGTGGTGGCCCTGGCTGAAGGGCAAACCATGTCAACAGCTGGAAACCAGGCCAGCTGCATCGTCCATCCAGTCAGAACGGTATGTTCTGACTCCTCACCAAGACTCCCAGCTGTGTAATGGTTTGTGCCCAGAAGGAGCAAATAATCGCAGTGAGAGTCCCCAGAAAATTGTAGACAAATGGTCACTCAGCCTATGCCTCTAAATGGGACAACGAGGGCTCTGGGATTGGGCAGGGAAACAACACCCATTGTGCTGCGGGGGAGGGGAGAAGGAGGGGGAGAGGGAGAGGGAGAGAGCCTGGCCAAGGAGTAGGGCTGAGTGACACACGGTTTTGCCTCCATCATAAGATCCATTTTCCTTTTATTTTTGTTTCCAAGGTTTTGGGTCAGGGGCCTACAAAGTACCATTTCCTACCCACTCACTCTCAAGGACCTGCAGTCCAGCTTCCATTTTACCCCCTCTGAGTCTGCCCTTTAACTCTTGCCAGACCTGAGCGGTATTGTCCAGGTGTCGTTTCTCCTTAAAACGCAATGCCGGGGACGACAGCATTGGAGGTTCCAGCTGTCCTGCTGCATTATCGCAACTTCCCACCGCACTTTGAGTGAAGAGAAATGCTTAACATGGCCAAGGGACTCTCCGGGGCCCCCCTTCTGCCTCCCCTCGCCTTCTCTAAGGCTTTCAAATGCACAATGTTCTGCCCATCCTCAAGGCTTCCGCACGTCCGTTCCCTCTGCCCTAGATGCTGTTCCCACGCATATTTACCTGGCTGTGTCCTACCTCTTTCGAGTCTCAGCCTCACTTCCTCGGGGAGGGCTTCCCTGGCCTTCAAGTGTATATTATGCTCGTATTCTCTTACGTGCTCATAGAACAAATTATTTCCCTTCACTCCATTCATCACAGTTTGTGAGTATTCATTCGCGTGCTTATTTACAAGCATCCCTTCACTAGCCTGTCCCCACGAGGGCAGGGGCCGTATCTTTCGCCGTACTGGAGACAGCGCCTGGAACTCGGTAAGCGCTCAGGTCCTGCAGCCGCACAGATGGATGGGCGCCGTCGGGGGGCGGCACTGCGCAGCCAGCAGCAGCTCTGGCGTGTGCCCTGGGACTGCGGGCACTTCTGACTGGGAGGCGGCACTGCGGGTGGCAGGGACAAGGGGCTCAATTGGTACTTTCCAGGAAGGAAGTCTTGGGCACACTGAAATTCCATCTGCAATCTTTCCTCCACCCCTGCCATTATCCCGGAGAACGAAGTCAGAGGTGTGCCTGCCACAGAGGAGAAAGAGTGGGATGTCCCTGTGAATTGACGTTCCCCATAGGAGCACTGCCCCAACTGGGCCAAGGCAGGAACAGACCGTGCTGTCCTGGGGGTTGCCGCCTGCATTCCCTAACTGTCGTCCGTGGGCTCATTAAACATTATTAACTATCAATAATGGTCCTTGAGAGCCGGAAGTAATAATAAAAATCAACAGTCCTGCCCCTTTGGGAAGAAAGGAAGCTTTTCTTTCAAAAACTTTGGGCGAACACCCAGGTTAGCCACTAATTGTCTCCTCAATGGAAAAAAAAAAAATTGAAATGGTTGTCATGACAACTCAGTGAAGAGTTCAGGGTGTTTAAAAAAAATTTTTTTTTGGACTTTGACTTAACTGAAACCATAGATGCATTTGGTTTTGCAATTCTGATCCCTCCAGGAGTTTTTCCAAATCATCTATAAATATGACTTAAAAAATTCACCTTCTTCGGAAAGTGATGGCTCAGACTCGGGTAGTGGCAATGAAGAGAGCAGCAGGGGACAGAGGAGAGGGATGGTAGGAGGTGGAGATGCCACGTGGGTTGACTGGATGGGAAGGAGTCAGGGTAGGAGATCATTCTGTGCATTCTCCCTCCTTTTATGCAAATCCAAGGATATTATCCTAAATCACATCAACACTGTACAAACCCCCGAGTGGGTCTGAACTCTCCTAAAAAAAAAGGTTTCCACCCCATCCCAAGCAAGGGTGGACTGACCAAAAAGCTTTGCAAGCAAAATGATTTGCTATGAGCTTAGCTGCTCCTGGGCCACCTTGTAGAGTGCCAGGCCCAGAGTGCACAGTGGCCCCACCTAATCTAGCTGCAGCCGGGCACAGACAGTTCTTCCCCACCATGGACTTTTATTGCTAAGATTTTCTCTCTTCATGCCTCTCCCCGGCATTTTTTTCCTATTTGGAATTCCTAACCTACGCTTCCTTTAAAAAAAAAAAAATCCACTTTCTTAAAAAGTATGAAAGAAATCCATAAATTGGTTAAGTAATAAGCGTCTGAGTAAATTGCTCTCTCTCCACACCCAGAAAATATTTGGCTCATGGATAGAGTCCTTATAATTTAAGAAAAGCATTCCTAGATAAAAAAAAAAAAAAAAAAGAAAAAAAGTCTATTGTTTTATCTGACTCTTGAAATGAAACCACATCAAACGCTGATATAATTCTAAGAAAAGGGGATGAATGAGTTTTAAAACATAATCTTAAAGGCACAGGCTCCCTTCAGTCTTGCCTTACAGGATCGCCAGACATGTTTTATGGGAACAGATACAACATGAAAGGTCTTTTGTTTGGTGTCCTCAGTGATGTCTGGAGATTTCGGGCCCACACATCAGAGAGCCCTGCAGAAGGAGGTTCTCAGAAGGTTATTCCCATACATGCATGTAGATGTTTATCATCTTTCACACAGGGACCATCATCCTGGCCCCCGCATAGGACCGCTGAGACAGACGGGCCTCTCGCATGGCTTTGGAAATGGAGCTTTCTCTCGCGAACCTGCCTCTCCACTAATTTTCCATTTCTTAGGAGCTGTTACCTCCATCTAGCTGGTTGCACAAAATGGAACACTAAGGGTTATTCTTCGACACTGCAGTTCCTTCATTTTACCCTTCCTAGCCAGTGTGCTCCCCAGTCAGCTAAAACACGTGTCAGATATTTCTGGACTATGTTCCCTTCTCTTCCCACGGCCCACACCCTAGGCTCGAATACATTTAACCAGTTAATACACGTCAGAACAGAGAGCAGTGGGTACCATTTGTAAATTCTCTAGTTTTAGCTATTCTAATTACAACAGTAATTATTAGTCACTTGCACCTTGTTCCTGGGATGCTGTAGTAGCATCCTAACTGCTATATCCGTGTTTGCCTCCCTCTAAGCAATTCGCAGAGCAACCAGAATCATCTTTATGAAAATCCAAATCAGACCATGCGGTCATCTTTCAAAGACTTCCCATGGCTCCACAGTATCTGGCCTGGCTACATTCCCAACTTCCCACAGCCCCTCTTGAATAGGATAGATTACTAGCATTCTGGAGTGTTCTCAGCTCTCGGCCAGCAGAGGGCCTTCGCACACACCATTCTCAGCCCACAATGGTTTTTTGTTTGCTTGCTTGTTTTTGAGTTCTTCACCCAGCTAACCCCTAACTCATCTTCGAGGTTCCACATGCATTTCCTCTGACAGAATCCACTGACGGGATGGCCTCACCAGCCTGAATTTCCCTCCCATAAAGCCCTTGCAGGGCAGCCTGTTCTTTTCAGCCACAGTACGTGTCCCCAGGAGTCGTGCCCAACAGAGCCATGGGTTCGCTTATCTCCACTCCCACTCAGCTACTCGGGTTCGAGCTTTTTGATGGAAGGGGTTCTCCTATCACAAAGCAGGACTTCAAAACAATTTTTTTTTAAATAAAGGAATACGTTTTTTAAAAAATAATTTTAGAGGAAGGTACAAATATAAGCGTCGTGATGTGCGAATTGACTGCTTTTGAGATGTAAATACATTTGGGTTAGATTTTGGCTTTTAGATTGAATGCATTGAGAGACTATTCAGTCAAAATACTGAGTTTCCAGAAAGGGCACATGAGTTGTGCAAGGTCACAGTCATCAGGGACAGAGCTGAGATTTAGGCTGGGATTTTTTGGTCATTCTACTACTGTGCTGATAGGCGCATTCAACTAAAAAGCCTATTTAAAAAAAGACTAGCTCATAGAACTGTTTAATTTTTCATTCTCCGAGGCTTTAATTGCCAATGCTTAAAACAAAACAAAACAGCTCTATGTATAGGGTGTCCCAAAAAAATGTATATGCATAAAAAGTGTAATTATAAAGCCACTGTTTATTAAAATATATTTCATTTCCAAAATGTAATAGAATCTACAGACACCCAGTATACATTTTTGGGGAGGAACTGACAGAAAATGTCCATTCTTTACCACAAATTGTGTGTTTGTGTGTTTTATATTCAAGTCCATATTTCCTACTAAGAATAGTGAGCAAACATCCCGTCTGTGATTCAAACTGTGTCCAGTTTCCTTGCCAAGCCCAGCTTCTTGTCAAGGGGATGCGGTGCCGCTACCCATTCATTCCCCCAGCTGCGCGCACACCTACACCCAGCGGAAGCCCCGACTGAGAAGAGGCATGCTGGAGCAGGCAGAAAAAAAGGATGCAAAATAAGTACTATGCAAATAGAATGTGAATATTATCTGAAGCATGAACAGGTTGCAATGCCCGATGTCTGCTGCCATGTGTTTATGATGACGACTTAGAGGACAGGGTGAAGAGTAGACCAAGGAAACTAGGCACAGAGGAGGAGAGGAGCATGAAGCCACATCAGGAAGGTCAACTGGAATTCTTTGATGTACCAGTGAACATTGAATGCCCTAGTGTCTTTGTGTGCTAGGGCAGGACGCCTCGCCCCTTTTACTTTCTAGCTGTTTAGCTTATATATAAAACGGGGTAAATAAAGGGTGCTTGGCAAGTCCTCTCCAAGCAGAGGCTGTCTGTGCACAATGACGCTTGAAGAGGTATGCTGGAAGGAGACCCAGCCCTGCAGCGGGAGAGGTGTGGCACGATCCTTTATGGGCACATGAAATGGATCTGAAACGTGGACTATCCATATCAGAGATGGGGACCAAGAGCTGGCACTCTGGGAACGTGAGCCACGGCTATGAGGGAGAGGACCAAAGGGGTTATATTCCCTAGTAACCACAACAGAGAGGTGCCTTGGGGGTGGCCTCAAATGGAAATGCCTCCACTTATTAAGGAGTTGAGTTGAAGGGATCAGTTGACTAGGGGACAGGAAACTGCTCGGGTTGGGAAATGTGGCTGTGATCTAAGGAACTGATCATTTCTACCTATGTCTGGACTCTGGGAACCTTGGCTGGCTGATTATAGGATGCTAAATAATTAACTTGCCCCTTTTTCCTTTCACTATGAAGCTGTAGGATGGTGCTTATACCCACTAGTGATGTTTCAGGATGAGCTTCCTTGACCTTGTGGTCAGAAAAGCAGTGGTCTTTGCATGAAGGCTCAGGGCTAACAGAACAGATATACTAATGGTGTAGGGATAGGTCATTGGACTCAGGTGTCAGAAAATCTGAATTCTTCTTTCTGCTCTGCCCTTTAATGATTGTGGCATTTGGACATGGCCATTTGTAAATACATGTGTGACAATGGGCTACTATCTTCACCTTTGAACCCCAGAAATAGATTTATCTCTACTTTCTCAGTTGAGCACCATTTTTTCATAAAACCCAGAGTCTCCATAGTGTGCCATGAATTGAGGAAAGTTAAGCAATAATTTAAAGAAAACTAGAATTTTGAAATAACTGGCATTCTCACAATGTATAATATGGATGAATGGTTATATGCCAATTATTTTATAAGCATTATAAATAAATAGTGATGTGTGACTTGTGCAAAAAGTTTTGACAATGTATAAAAGAACCACGAACCTCCCTTGGGTCTCTATTTCTATGAGGTCTTTTGGTTTTGTTTTGTTTTTAGATTCCACATAACAAGTGAAACCTTAAGGTATTTGTCTTTCTCTACCTGACTTGTTTCACTTAGCATAAGGAGGGGGTAGGTGAAGGGGGGAAGGGGAATATAGTGAAAAATATTGTGATATGTTTATACGGTGACAGATGACTTTCAGAATTAGTGGGGTGATCACACTGTAAGGTATAAAAATGTCAAATCTCTATATTGTGCACCTGAAACTAATATAACCCACATAAGAGTATATTACCAATTATACTTAAGCAAAACATAAATAAATCAATAGAAAGAACCACCAGAAACAGGGCTTCTGGGTGCCATGCTGCATCATTGGAGTCCCCCTTGAGGACTGAGGGGCTTCTTCCCCCTGACACTGGTGACATCAGCAGCCCACAGCTCTCAGCCAGTGGTCCCCTTCGGGAACTGCCTTGGCTGCAGAGTCTCATGCTGCCTGAGGTTCCAGCCCCTTCCCCAGGGCCGTCCCCAGACCATCACTGGGAGATGCTGGGGTAGGAAGTCTCAGCCCTTTGCCTCAGGAGGGGACAGCTATGAAAGGGGGCTTCAGAGCTCCTCAAGGGGCATTGGCTGAGACCCTGAGGACATCACAGCCCAACTTCTGTTTGTCCAATCCTGTTGGTATTGATACCAAGGGTACCCCAAATAAACCTGCACCTGTGCTCCCTGGGAGGCCAACCTGAGACTTGGCCTATCACTTAGAACTCCTATGAGCATCTCAGTCCCAATCCATCAAAATCAAGAATGTTCTCAATACAATTTGATCTGTAACTCCTTTTGCAGCCTCTACCTCAAAGGTTGAGCACCCTACAACTTTCATAAAATATTTTAGGCAAAGTCAGCATGTCTCAGACAATATGTATCCTCTCCCAGAACTCGTTTCTATGAACCAAAAATTTTCCTTCTTTCACTTTTCACATACAACACATACTTTCCCCCCAAAATTTTATTTAATTTTCATTATTATTTTTTATCTTTATTGTTGAAAGTATTACAGATGTTCCCCCCTTTTCTCCCCCATTGACCCCCCCTCCCCTCACCTACCCCCCTCCTGCTTTCCCCAAGCTATTGTCTGTGCCCATTGGTTGTGCATATATGTATATAAGTTCTTTAACTTTCAAATTTTCAGAAATTTTGACCCAGGACAAAGAACATCTGTACCGTCCGGATTGAGATCCACCTCTTGTCAATATCTCACCACATTGTTTTCTCCTCGCTCTTTTGTTAAATGATTTTCAAGTCATGCGCATTACACTATTTCATTCTTTTTTATGTCTGTATATATTACCTAAGGAAATGAATGTTTTACTACATAACTACAAGACTGTTATGACACCTACGGAATTTAACACTAATTTCATAAAATCATTTAATACATGATACAAAGTCAAGTTCATCTATTTTTCCCTAGTCCCATATGATTTTTTCTCCAATCCAAAATTCAATCAAAGTTCATGAATTCGGTTATGTCTCTTTAGAGTCTTATAAACTAGAACAGTCTCCCTGACTTTGGTTTTTAAATAGCTTTATTGATATAAACAAGAAACTGCATGTATTTCAAGAGTAAAATCAGATGTTTTGATACATGTGTATGCCAGTGAAATCATCACTACAGTCAAGACAGTGAACATGTGGCCCTGGCCGGTTTGGCTCAGTGGTTAGAGCGTCGGCCTGCGGTCCAGAGAAACCCGGGTTCGGTTCCCGCTAAGGGCATGTACTTCGGTTGCAGTTTGTCCCCGGCCCTGGTTGGTTGTGCGGGTGGCAGCCACTCGACGTGGCCCTTTCACATCGATGTTTCTCTCTCTCTCTCTTCCTCTCTCTCCCTCCTACCCTATCTGAACAAAAAATGAAAAAGTGTCCTCGGGTGAGGATAAAAAAAAAAAAAGATAATGAACATGTGTATCACCTTCAAAAGTGTCCTCAGGCCCCTTTTTAATCTTTCTCTTCCCTCTTCCCCACCCCCATCCCAAAGCAACCACCGGTCTGCTTTATGTCACTGTAAATCAATTGCATTTTCTATATTTATATGAGTAAGATCATATAATATGCACTCTTTTCTGTTTTTTTCAGCATAATTATTTTGAGTATCACCCATAATGTTGAATGTATCAATAATCCATTTTTTTTTTATTGCTGAGTAGTATTCCATTGCATGGATTTACCATATCTATTTACCATTCATCTGTCAATGGACACTTGCGTTGTTTCCAGTTTGGGCTATTATGAATGTCATATACAAGGCTTTCTATGGACAAATGTTTTATTTTATTTTGGGTAAATACATGGAAGAGAAATGGCTGGACCATATAGTAGGTACATGATTAAAGTTAAGAAATGACCAAAGAATTGTCCCAAATGGGAGTATCACTTTACATTCTTATCAACAGTGTATGAGAGAGTGTTCCAGTTCCTCCAAATCCTCTTCAGCACTTGGTATGGTCAGTCTTTTTCAAGTTATCCATTCTAATATGTGTGCAGTAAAATCTCATTGTCATTTTAATTTGCAATTTCCTAGTAAGTCAAGATACTCGGCATGTTCCATTGTTTTATTTGCCATTTGCTTCTTTGGTGAAATGTCCATTCAAATCTTTTGCCCACTTGTTTTTTTATTGGATTTTCCCCAATTGCTAAGATTTGAGAGTTTGGGATTCTAGATACAGGACTTTATGCTTTGCAAAATTTTTTCTCCTAGTCTGTGGCTTATCTCTTCATTCTCTTAATTCTGTCTTTGAAGAGCAGAGGTTTTTCATTTTGGAGAGGTCCAGTTTTTCAATTTGTTCTTTTATAGATGGTACATTTGTTGTGCTATCTAAGAAGTCTTTGCCTAATTCAAGGCCACGGAAATGTTCTCCTATCTATTCCAGAAGTTTTATGGTTTTAGGTTTAGATCTATAACCCGTTTTGCATTAATTTTTATATATGGCACTAGGTATTGTTCTAAGTTCATTTTTTTGGATATAAATATCATTCTAGCACAATTTGGTAAAAATGTATACTTTATCCACTGTATTACCTTTGAGCTTTTATCAAAAATCAGTTGTTCATACATGTGTTGGTTTATTCACTGACTTTCTGTTCAGTCCCATCGAACTCTTTGTCGTTATACCACTGTCACGCTATAGCTTTGTAAACAATCCGTAACATCAGATGGTGTTACACTTTCAACTTTGTTTTTTTTCCGAGTTGTTTTAGATGTTCTAGGTTCTTTGTATTTCCATATGAATTTTAGGATCCACTTTTCAATTCCTATAAGAAGCCTTTTTGGATTTTGATTGTCATTGGATTGAAATTATAGACTAAATTGGGGAGGACTCACATATGAACAATATTGAGCCTTCTACGCCATCGAAAATATATCTCTCTCCACTTCCTGTCTACTGCAATTTCTCTCAGCAATATTTTGTAGTTTTCCATAAATAGGTCTGTCATATTTTGTTAATTTATTTTTTTGTCTTAAGTTTTTTTAAATTCTATTTTTCAATTACAGGTTCCATTCAATATCATTTTGTACTGGTTTCATGTGTACAGCATCGTGGCTAGACGAGCATATGCTTTACAAAGTGTTCCCCCCACATTTCCGTTGCCCACCTGGCACCATGCAGTTATTACAATATTATTAACTATATTCCCTATGTTGTACTCTACATCCCTGTGACCATTTTGTAACTACCAACTTGTACTTCTTAATCCCTTCACCTTTTTCACCCAGCCCCCCAGGACCCATTCCTTCTGGAAACCATCAGTCTGTTCTTTGGATCTCTGAGTCTGCTTCAATTTTGTTTGTTTATTTTGTTCTTTAGATTCCACATATAAGTGAAATCATATGGTTTTTGTCTTTCCCTGACTTATTTCTCTTAGCATACTACCCTCTAGGTCTACCCATGCTGTTGCAAATGGTAAGATTCATTCTTTTTAATGGCCAAGTAATATTCCATTATATATATGTACCACTACTTTTTTGTCCACTCGTCTATTAATGGACACTTGGGTTGCTTCCATATCTTGGCTATTGTAAATAACGCTGCAATGAGTATATTCTTTCGAAGTAATGTTTTGGGTTTCTTCAGACATAGTCCCAGAACTGGAATTGCTGGGTCAAAGATACTTCCATTTTTAATTTTTGAGGGACCTCCAATGTTTTCCACAGTGGCTGCAACAACTCACATCCCCACCAACAGTGCACAAGGATTCCCTTTCCTACACACCCTCACAGCACTTGTGGTTTGTTGACTTATTGATGATAGCCATCCTGACAGGTGTGAGGTCATATCTCATTGCGGTTTTCATTTGCATTTCTCTGATGATGAATGACGTTGAACATTTTTTCATATATCTATTGGTCATCTGTAAGGACAATGAGTTTTTCAAAGATCTCAAGCCCATGCCAATATTTTATAAAATGCCCCATATTTGGATTGATCTGGTTCCTCGTAATTAAATTCAGGTCGACTGTTCCAGCAGGTGGCACCCGAGTGCACCCTCTCAGGAGGCTACACGGCAGGGTGTCCAGCTGCTGCTGCTGTTTGATCACATGGTTAAGGTGGTGGCCACCAGATCTCATTATGATAATGGCACAGTTTACCTTTGTAACTGACAAATAATCTAGGAGTGATACATTGAGAGAAAAATGTTTTTTGAAAAGTTAATTCATAAGATTGGATTCAATGCTTGTGCTCTGACATGTGATTGTTTTTATCTATTATCTTTCTTGGTGAATAAAATTTCAATTTTCTCTCTAGATTAGAAAGAATATGCTAATTTTTCCCTTGCCCTCATTTTCTGAAATAATACACAGCGAGGAATAATAGGCTACTAGGAAATGTTTCCCTGACAGTGATTGATTAGGGGTGGGGATTAGTCTGAAGGAAACCTGAAATGAGCCCTGCAGACATCAGGATATTGGAAAAAATTATCCTTACTTGTTTTAAAAACACCTTCCAAAGTATTGACAACTCAAGTTTGGTTCCTGTCTCAGGGAGATCTTGTCACTATGGAGCCAGGCAGGCTTTGATCTGTTATTAGGTTTATAAGCTATGAACCAACCTATTCCATAGGCCTTCAATCAGCATTAAACAAAAACAGGTGTCTTGCTTACATAATGGCGTGTACTCTGTGTGAACAGATGGGGCTTCCGATAGGTGATCACTTGACTTCCAGACAGGATGTGTTTTCTATTCTGAGGAGAATTCGTGCCTATTGATGTTCTAGTTTGCATCAGGCTTAGTGCTATGGAACATTACCTATGAGACTGATCCAAGATCGTCACAAACTGCCTAACAGTGGTCACAGAGATGCTTTTAAATGGACACCAGGCTCTCTGCTATAATCCAGTACACCTCTCTGTCTCCCTCCTAGGATCTCGTGTCCCATAGCTGTAAGGTATATTTCTGTAAAACACGATGTCCTTAAACTACATGCTGTGCAGTGCACTCCTCCCTGCAGTGTCCCTCGTCCCTCTGCATCCTGAGAAAAGGTGCTGCAAATTATGAGGAAGCAGCAATATTTATTTTTGCTCATGAGGAACAGTGCCAAGATTCAGCAAGTTCCAGCTGATCACCTCATCTGGCTCGATGCAGAGCAGGTCTTGAAGGGAGACGACGAGACAGAAATGTGAGCAATTCAGACAAAGGAGTATTTAATTACTGGGTTGAGGGAGTGGAATTACTTGAACTATTTAAAAATTTGGGTTTGCAGACATTTTAAAATCTTTACTAAAAATGCAAGTAAGTATTTGATATCAAATGCCCCAACGTTATATTTATTTAAAATGTTGGTGTTAACCTTTTAAAAACTTTCATACCTTATTATCTTTTCATAAATTAAAAAATAGCAAAAGCTGAAATTCATGTAAACAGAAATGGATGGGAAATTGCTGGAAGGATTCAAAGACTCAAAGGAATCTAGGTCACATATTTTATAATAACTATTTGATCATTTCCTTTGGTGTTTGCCATTCTCTGGACTGTATTATAAACAATGGTATGGCTTTTCCTAAGATGCGTTGTAACTATTTCCAGAATCCTCACCCCTCAAAGGTTCCCCTTAAACTGTCTAGGCGGTATTTGTCACAGAGGGCATCCTTCACTTTCTTCACATCAGCTCTCTCTCTACAAATTGACTGTGAGTCACTTTCACTGGATTCCATACATCGCTGCTCTTGGGACCTCTTGCTGTGGCTCACTTTCATTGGATGTCACAGGCTGAATGAGTTGACAAGATAAGATGAAGCATGCCAAAATTATCGCCAACTTCGATCTGGGCAGAAGGCTACCAGTATGTCAATGGAGCCAATCTGCATTTCTCAAAACCACATATTAATAGTTCACGTTTCACACAATCAAATGTGTCCCTCGCCTACTTTTTAGAATATTCTCTATTCAAAAGATGTGTCGTGTGCCTTTATTGGGGGGCTTAATACTCGCTTGTCTAAATTTATTAGGAATTTATTGAACTGGGTTTTTAAAATCTACCACGAGACCCAGCCAGGCTTGACACTCTGAAGGTTAATTTAACTTGAGGGTGTGTTTATACGTGTACATACATACACACTCCTGCATGCAGTCATAAGGAATGCCTTTTGGTGCACGTGAACTTGGGGATTAGAGAGGAACGTACTGTGAAGAGTGTTTTTCATCCTCGACAATTCTGGCTCAGCCATTATTTTATGGTTGAAGTCCTAGCAGGTGTGGAGACACATGCCCGGGGGCAGAATGATTTCTCCGAGCTTCACTTACTTGTTTAGTTGGAGTGATCTCTGGAGAAAGGAGTGATTGCTGTACCTACCAGCCTGGTTGGTATATTGAGACCAGTCCTCCTGCTCTCAGGGGTCAGGGGTGTCCCTCAAGGAGCCGCTAGTGCCATGCGTTCCTGACTTCCCCAGGCAGAGTAAGGCATCGCCTCCATTGTCATCAACGTAAATGATGGTGCGTGTATCTATCACCCCTCCTCTCCCACGCAGTACCACCCGGACTTGGAGGCTTTCTGAAGCAGATGGTACTCCTTCTGGAAGTCCATCCCCTTAATAACCAGCAAACTGATGGACACTCACTAAATGTTGACTCTTCAAGAAAATGGAAGGAATTCCTATCTTTATCTTTTCTCTCTGCCTTGCTATTTCACCGCTCTGCATTTCCTAATAGAAATGACATCAAATGAAACTCTTTCTCCTCTTCCAAAAGTGTGTTGTAGCTGCTCTCACTCTTCATCTCTGTGGATTGGGTAAAGAAATGCCTGCACCCTGGCCAGTTTGGCTCAGCGGTTAAGAGCATCAGCCCGCAGACCAGAGAGGCTGGGTTTGGTTGCAGTGTGTCCCCAGCCCCGGTTGGGGTCCTGCAGGTGGCAACCAGTCGATGTGTCTCTCTCACATCGATGTTTTGCTTTCTCTCTCTTCCTCCCTCTCTCCCTCCAGCTCTATCTGAAGATAAATGCAAAAAAAAAAAAAAAATGTCCTTGGGTGAAGATAAAAAGGAAAAAGAAATGCTTGCATGTCACAGGTAAACCTGCCCACAGGTTTATATCTGATGATAAAGTCATCACTTTCTCTGTTTTTTATCCACGGTGTCCTCACACCATGAAGGCATGACCCAAATAATTGCTATTCCTTGATTACCTGATTTTACTCTGAATTCTGGCTATTTTCTTTCCTACTTTCTTAACATTTTTCTCATTTAAAGAACTGTAGTGATATTAGAAGGGAGAACTCCAGAATAACACTGCCATAACCCTAGAAGTCCAAGGGAATTGTGGACAACACAGTCTGGCCATTATTTCTGTGGATGTAGGAAGCATAGAAAGTATGCAGGAAGCATAGAAAGCAGGCTTTCTTTTCCTGCACAAAAATTTGCCATTTCTTCTGCATTTGTTACCTGGTCAGACACATGAGTCGATATAGAAACACTGTAGATTTTCTCTGTCAATTTAAAAATATCTTTGTTCTTCACCCAAAATAATGAATTATTCAGTTTCCAGTAGGCTAAGTGTTCAAGCAGCATTAGTCAATGTGAATTCACTTACCAGCTCAATTGCTAAGAATTTATCCATTTAAAAATCACCTGTTTTAGGTGACCTAATACTGCAGTTAGTAGAGAGACTTCCTTGGGTAGGTGGTAATTTATAATTTTAAATGGAGGCATCAAGAAGCTTGACTCCAATATGAATGAATGCTGATGTTCCCAGAGATGGGGTTTAACCTGCCTATGACAGAGCACATAAAACACTACCTGCCTTTCTTCTGTCTGCCACCACGCACTTTGTATATGTCATTTTATATGTGCCAGGAAATGCGTGCGCGCGCGCGCACACACACACACACACACACACACACACACACACTTTATGGACAGGGTAAAAGCAAAATCCAAAGGAAAGACACTACCCCTGCACTGGCAGCCCACCAAACAGCCTCCTTCCACGTTGCTACTGTTGCCAAGGGTAGTGCTTTTCACATTAGTATCACTTGAACCATCTGAAATAATGTTATCCTCATACTTGGGATTGTAAGTCAAGGTTCTTTATGTAACATGGATATGGTTGCACAGCCTATAAGTGGTGGGACCCAGATCTGTCTTACGCATGGCTTCTTTATACAGAAACCATGAAAACGGATACAGTTATTTTGGGACTTTTCCTCATGTCCAAGATTTCTGAAGAGGGCAAGGACGAGCTGATTTCTATTCACAGTGAGGAGTTGTTCCTGCCATTGGAACCCAGATGGTGCTTTGGAAAAACAGAAGTTCTTTCTTAGTCTTTTTCCTGTTATGAAATCCTTGTATTTAACAGTCCTGACAATTGGTAAACCTGTACCAAGGTGATAATTCCCCATAATGGGCATTGCCCTTTTTCAATGAGGCATAAAGGTACATTCTCAGACCAAGAAGAAGCCACTCGATAATTGGCCAATGTAGTGCATCCAAGTGTGCGCCAACCCAAACATAGATAGATAGATAGATAGATAGATAGATAGATAGATAGATAGATAGATGGATAGATAGATCATTTGAAACCCGTGAAAGTGACCTTATTGGGAAAAAGGGGTCTTTGCAGATCTTAACATTAAGGATCTCAAGATGAGGATAACTTGGATTAGTCTGGGCCCTGAATCCAATGATGAGTATCCTTATAGGACAAAGGGAGAAAGCACAGAGAAGGCGCTGTGAACACAAAAGCAGAGATTAGAGCGACATGGCCACAGGCCAAGGATTTTGCTGGCAGACAAGAGGTTCTAGGGTAGAGGCATGGAACAGACCCTCCCCAGGGCCTCTAGAAGGAGCCAAACCTACCAACATCTTAATTGAGAATTTCTGGTCTCCAAAACTGAGAGAATACATTCCTGTGGTTTTAAGCCACCAAGCTTGTCATAATTTGGCAGCCCTAGGAAACTAGTACAGCCAGTCTTGGGGCTCATGCAAACCCTAAGGGTCTTCATGAACACGGCACCACTGGGATTGGTTTTCCTTTCCTCCATTTCTTCCTCTCCTCTGTCCCCTCCTCTCCTTGCCAGCTCAGGATATCATAACACAACACCATATATTGGGTAGCTTAAACAACAGGACTGTGTATTTCACAGTTCGGGAGGCTGGGAAGTCCATAATCAAGGTATTGGCATGTAGGTTTCATTCTTAGACCTCTTCTCTTTGCCTGTAGGTCACTATGTCACTGTGTGCTCACATGACCTCATCTGTGTGCAAGGGGAGAGAGAGCAAGCTCTCTGATGTCTTTTTTTATTTTTATTTTATCCTCACCCAAGGACATTTTTGCATTTATCTTCAGATAGAGCGGGAGGGAAGGAGGGAGGAAGAGAGAGAGAAACATCGATGTGAGAGAGACACACCAACTGCAAGCTACACAACCCCAACCGGGGCCGGGGACAAACTGCAACCGAGGTACATGCCCCTAGCAGGAACCGAACCCAGGTCTCTCTGGTCCGCGGGCCGACGCTCTAACCGCTGAGCCAAACCGGCCAGGGCTCCGATGTCTTTTCTTATAGGGCACTAATCCCATCATTCGGGTCCTGCCCTCATGACTTCATCTAACCCTCACTATCTCCCAAAGGTCCCATCTCCAAACACCATTACTTTGGGGTGAGGGTGGGGGTTTAGCACTTCAATGTATGAATTTTGGGAGAGGCACACACATTCAGTCTATAACCCTCCTAACCCTCCCTTCCCTCCTCCACCACCTTTGGCTCAACTTTATTGGGATAGAATTATATACAATACAATTCACCAGTTTTAACTGCACAAATGGATGTTTCTGCAAATATATAGTCATATAACTGCCCCTACAATCATGCTATAGAATACTTCCATCATCCTACACGGCTCCTTCATGCCTCTCTGCAATCAATTCTCTTTCCCTACACCCTGGCAAACAGTGATTTGTTTTTTGTTTTGTTTTGTTTTAATCATCACAACGTTGCCTTTTCTATAATTTCATATAAATGGAATCATACAGTATATTGATTTTGGTGTCCAGCTCCTTTTATTTAGCATAACGCTTTTGAGATTCATCCATGTTCTTGTATGTATCAGTAGACTGTTCCTTTTATTGCAGATTAGCATTTCATTGTATGGATATACTAGCATTCACCTGCTGATAAACATCAGGGTTTACAGTTGTTGGTGATTATACAGAAAGTTCCTATGAACATCTATGTATAACTTCAGGTAGACACATGTTTTCATTCCTCATGAGTAAATGCCTAAGAGAATTACTGGCTCATCTTATTTAATCTTATTTTTTAAAAACTGCCGATATATTGACTGAAGTGGCTGTTCAGTTTTGCATACTTATTACTAAGGCACAGGTGTTCCCCTTGCTCCGTGTTCTTGCCAACATATGGGATTGTCGGTCTTTTAAATTTTAGTCATTCTAGTGGGTGTGTGGTAGTATCTCATTATGGTTTTATAATTTGCATTTGGGGGACAGATTTCATACTTCTTTTTTTTTTTTTTTTTTTTTTTTTTTTTATTTTTTTTTATTTTTGTTACAGATGTTTCTCCTTTTTTCCCCATTGACACCCTCCTCCCCATCCCCCACCCCATCCCCAGCTTTGTTGTCCAGGTCCATCAGTTATGCATACATGCGTATAAGTTCTGTGGTTTATCTCTTCCCTCCCCCCCCACCCCCTCTTCTGAGGGTTGTCAGTCTGTACTCTACTTTCACATCTCTGGGTCTACCCTGTTCCCCAGACTGTTATGTTTATTATATTCCACAAATGAGTGAGATCATGTGATATTTTTCTTTCTCTGCTTGGTTTGTTTCGCTTAGGATAATACTCTCGAGGTCCCTCCATGTCGTCTCAAAGGATAAGAGATCTTTCTTTCTTACAGCTGCATAGTACTCCATTGTGTATATGTACCACAGCTTTTTTATCCATTCATCCACTGATGGGCACTTGGGCTGTTTCCAGATCTTAGCTATTGTGAATAGTGCTGCTATGAACATGGGAGTACATATATTCTTTCTGATTGGTGTTTCAGGTTTCTTAGGGTATATTCCTAGAAGTGGGATCACTGGGTCAAATGGCAGTTCAATTTTTAATTTTTTGAGGTAACACCATAGTGTTTTCCACAGTGGCTGCACCAGTCTGCATTCCCACCAGCAGTGTACTAGAGTCCCCTTTTCTCCACACCCTCGCCAACACTTGTTGTTTGACGATTTGTTGATGGCGGCCATTCTGACAGGTGTGAGGTGATACCTCATTGTTGTTTTAATTTGCATCTCTCTGATGATTAGTGATGTTGAGCATTTCTTCATATGTCTCTTAGCCATTTGTATGTCCTGTTTGGAGAGGTGTCTATTTAGTTCCTCTGCCCATTTTTTAATTGGGTTCTTTGTCTTCCTTTTGTTGAGTTGTATGAGCACTCTATATATTTTGGAGATTAACCCCTTATCTGATGTATCATTGGCAATTATGCTCTCCCATACAGTGGGTTCTCTTTCCGTTTTGATGGTTGTTTCTTTTGCTGTGCAGAAGCTTTTGAGTTTGATGTAGTCCCATGTGTTCATTTTTTCCTTTATTTCTGTTGCCTTAGGTGATGTATCAGTGAAGATTCTGCTGCGTATGATGTCTGAAATTTTGTTGCCTACATTTTCTTCTAGGATTTTTATGGATTCACGAGTCACATTTAAGTCTTTTACCCATTTTGAGTTTATTCTTGTGTATGGTGTAAGTTGATGGTCTAGTTTCATTTTTTTGCATGTAGCTGTCCAATTTTCCCAACACCATTTATTAAAGAGGCTGTCTTTGCTCCACTGTATGCTCTTGCCACCTTTGTCAAATATTAGTTGAGCATAATATCTTGGGTCAATTTCTGGATTCTCTGTTCTGTTCCACTGGTCTATATGCCTGTTCTTATGCCAATACCAGGCTGTTTTGATTATAGTAGCTCTGTAGTATAATCTGATATCTGGTATTGTGATCCCACCTACTTTGTCCTTCTTTTTCAAGATTGCTGTGGCTATTCGGGGTCTTCTTTGGTTCCATATGAACTTTTGAAATATTTGTTCTAGTTCTGTGAAATATGTCGCTGGTATTTTGATTGGGATTGCATTGAATCTATAGATTGCTTTGGGTAATATGGACATTTTAATGATGTTAATTCTTCCAATCCATGAACAAGGTATGTGCTTCCACTTTTTTATATCTTCCTCTATTTCTTTTTTCAATGTCCTGTAGTTTTCTGCAAATAGATCCTTTACTTCTTTGGTTAAATTTATTCCTAGGTATCTTAATTTTTTTGCCGCGATGGTAAATGGGATTGTTTTTTTAGTTTCTCTTTCTGTGAGTTCATCATTGGTGTATAAGAATGCCGTCGATTTCTTGACGTTTATTTTGTATCCTGCTACTTTGCCAAATTCATTTATTAGGTCTAGTAGATTTTTGATGGAGTCTTTAGGGTTTTCTATGTATAATATCATGTCATCTGCGAATAATGACAGTTTCACTTCCTCCTTTCCAATTTGGATACCTTTTATTTTTTCTTCACGTCTGATTGCTGTGGCTAAGACTTCCAGTACTATGTTAAATAAGAGTGGTGAAAGTGGGCATCCCTGTCTTGTTCCTGTTCTTAAGGGAAATGTTTTTAGTTTTTGCCCATTGATTATGATGTTGGCTGTAGGTCTTTCATATATGGCCTTTATAATGTTGAGATATGATCCCTCTATTCCCAAATTGCTGAGTGTTTTTATCAGAAATGGGTGTTGAATTTTGTCGAATGCTTTTTCAGCGTCTATTGATATGATCATGTGGTTTTTATCTTTCATTTTGTTTATGTGGTGTATCACATTTATTGATTTGCGAATATTGAACCAGCCTTGCATCCCTGGGATGAATCCCACTTGGTCATGGTGAATAATTTTTTTGATGTATTGCTGGATCCGATTTGCTAGTATTTTGTTCAGGATTTTGGCATCTATGTTCATCAGGGATATTGGCCTGTAGTTTTCTTTCTTTGTAGTGTCTTTTTCTGGTTTTGGAATTAGAATTATGCTGGCCTCATAAAATGAGTTTGGAAGTCTTCCTTCTTCTTGAATTTTTAGAAACAGTTTGAGAAGAATGGGTGTTAGTTCTTCTTTGAATGTTCGGTAAAACTCCCCTGTAAAGCCGTCTGGGCCTGGACTTTTGTTTGCTGGGAGAGTCTTGATTACATCTTCAATTTCCTTGGTTGCTATTGGTCTGTTCAAGTTTTCTATCTCTTCCCGGTCCAGTTTTGGGAGACTATATGTTTCTAGAAATGTGTCCATTTCGCTTAGATTGTCGAATTTGTTGCCATATAAATGTTCATAGTATTCATTAACGATCCTTTGTATTTCTGTGGTGTCAGTTGTTACTTCTCCTCTTTCGTTTCTGATTTTGTGTATTTGGGTTCTCTCTCTTTGTTTCTTGGTGAGTCTAGCTAAGGGTCCATCAATCTTGTTTATCTTTTCAAAAAACCAGCTCTTTGTTTCATTGATCCTTTGAATTGTTTTTTTGGTCTCCATGTCGTTTATTTCTGCTCTGATCTTTACTATTTCCTTCCTTCTACTTGCTCTGGGGTTTTCCTTTTGTTTGCTTTCTAGTTCTTTAAGTTGTGAGGTTAGATAGTCTATTAGAAATTTTTCTTGTTTCTTGAGGTAGGCCTGTAGTGCTATGAACTTCCCTCTCAGAACTGCTTTCGCTGCATCCCACAGATTTTGTGTTGTTGTGTGTTCATTTTCATTCGTTTCCAGAAAGTTTTTAATTTCTTCCTTGATCTCCTTGGTAACCCATTCATTGTTTAATAACATGCTATTTAGCCTCCATGTATTCAAATGTCTTTGCATGTTCTTGTTGCAATTGATTTCTAGTTTCATGCCATTGTGATCTGAGAAGATGCTTGATATGATTTCAATCTTCTTGAATTTGTAGAGACTTCGTTTGTGTCCTAACATGTGGTCTATCTTTGAGAATGTCCCATGTGCACTTGAGAAGAAAGTGAATTCTGTAGTTTTGGGGTGTAATTCTCTGTAAATATCTATTAAATCCATTTGGTCTAGTGCTTCATTTAGAGTCTGTGTTTCCTTGTTAATTTTTTGTCTAGAGGATCTATCCAGTGATGTCAGCGGGGTGTTGAAGTCCCCTGCTATGATTGTATTGCTGTCGATTTCTCCTTTGAAGTTTTCCAGAAGATTTTTAATGTATTTTGGTCCTCCTGTATTGGGTGCATATATGTTTACCAAGGTTATCTCTTCCTGTTGGATAGATCCTTTCAATATTATGTAGTGGCCTTCTTTGTCTCTAGTTATGGCCTTCATTTTAAAATCTATTTTATCAGATATGAGTATTGCTACCCCAGCTTTTTTTTCCTTTCTGTTTGCTTGGAAGATTTTTTTCCATCCCTTCACTTTCAGCCTATGTGAGTCTTTTGTTGTGAGGTGGGTCTCTTGTAAGCAACATATATATGGGTCATGCTTTCTTATCCAATCCGCTACTCTGTGTCTTTTGATCGGGGCGTTCAGTCCATTTACATTTAAGGTGATTACCGATATGTACTTACTTATTGCCATTTTTGTTTAGTGTGTTTCTATTTTCCTTTCTATTTCTTCTACTAATTACAGCAGTCCTTTTAACATTTCTTGCAGTGCTGGTTTGGTGCTAATGTATTCCCTTAGCCTTTTTTTGTCTGGGAAGCTCTTTATTTGACCTTCTATTTTGAATGATAGCCTTGCTGGGTAGAGTAGTCTTGGGTTCAGATCCTTGTTTTTCATGACCTTGATTATTTCATGCCATTCCCTTCTGGCCTGTAGTGTTTCTATGGAGAAGTCAGCTGATAACCTTATGGGGGATCCTTTGTAGGTAACCTGTTGCTTAGCTCTTGCTGCCTTGAGGATTCTCTCTTTGTCTTTAATTTTTGGCATTTTAATTACTATGTGTCTTGGTGTGGGCCTGTTTGGGTTCTTCTTACTTGGGACTCTCTGTGCTTCTTGAACTTGAAAGCCTTCTTCCTTCACCAAATTAGGGAAATTTTCTGTCACTATTTCTTCAAATATATTCTCTAACCCTTTCTCATTTTCTTCTTCTTCGGCGACTCCTATGATGCGAATATTATTACGTTTCCAGTTGTCCCACAGTTCTCTTAAGCTGTCTTCCTGTTTTTTCATTGTTTTTTCCTTTTGGTTTTCTGATTGGTTGATTTTTTCTACCCTGTCTTCTAATTCACTGATCCGGTCCTCAGCTTCCTCTACTCTGCTGTTTAGTCCTTCCAATGTGTTCTTCATTTCTGCTATGTCATTCTTCATTTCTTCTTGCTGCTGCTTCATTTCTTCTTGCTGCTTCTTCATTTCCAATTGATTTATTTTCAATATTTCTATGTCTTTGCTCATGGTGTTGATGTCCTTACATATGCTGTTGAGCTTCCTCAAGATCATGGCTCTGAATTCTAGCTCTGTTAACTTGCTTAACTCCATTTCATTTATCTCATCTTCATTGGAGGTCTCTTGTTCTTTCGTTTGGTATCTGTTTCGTTGTTTTACCATTTTGGCTAGCTCAGTGGTTTTTGGAGCCTGCCAAATTTTCCCTGTGGATGTTGGTGTTCTGCTGTTTGTGGCTCCCTGTACTGGGTTTGGATGAGCGTGAGAGGACCCACGTTATACGCCACTGTCGAGTCTTACTTTTCTGGGTAGAGTTGCAAGCCCAGAAAAGGTTCAGTTAGCCTCTAGCTTTTTGCCTAGAGGCTATTAGTCCTGGTTACTTAAAGAGCCTTGGGTTCTCAGTTGAATGAAAACCTCCCTCAGGTGTTCAGCGTGAGAGGATTTCCCGAGGGTGGGGCAGATGCTGGTAGTTAATGAGCCTTGATTTGCATTTCAATGGCCCAACTGGGTGTGGCTGAATCTCCGAGGGAGGGGCTGCCGCCTCTCCCCAGAGCCCTGGGATGGAGTAAGTCGACCAGGCCACAGTCCCGCGTGGCTAAAACTCAGCAAAAGCTCTGAGCGCCCTCCAAATCCCGAGTGTCCCCACACAGTTCCAGTCCAGTCCGCCCTCCCTCCGCCGGAGTCCGAGGTGAGTGGCTGTGGCTGTTTTAGCGCTCTGTCCCGGCTCTGTGCTGTGGAGCCGGCTCGGGCTTCAACCCCGAGGGCGGAGCGCTGCTCACGGCTAAGGCCGCTGCTGTCTGTGGGCTCCCAGCCCCCCTCTCGCGCCTCCGCAATCCTACCAGGATCAAGTTAGTGTCCCTGGTTGTATGGTCCTCGCGAGCTGCTTTTCCGTTGCTTTTTCCCGACGATTTGACTTTATTTTAGTTGTATTTCCAGTTTGGTCCTGGGAGATGATCTGTGTAGCTTCCATTCACTCCGCCGCCATTTTGGAATCTCCAGATTTCATACTTCTAATCCTGCACTGATTCTCCTTTCAGTCATTCCAAAGAACAGAACTGCATGCTTCATCTCATTCTTAGGTTAAGAGTCAATAATGTAGAACTTTGAACCCATACAATGCAGGAAAATAGACGTACCAATCATTGTACATAATGTCCATGTTTATTGTTAGCACTTGCCCACACAGTCATCCTGAGAACAGTTCAATCATATTTGTTAGAGTGTGCTTCTGATTCCTATGGACAGGGGACATCTCTCTCCGCACTAGACCTTAGTGTCCCTCTCTGTAACATGAAAGGGTTGGTCCACAATGGTAGTTCTTAAATCTGCAGCATACAAGCTATCCAGGATTGAGTTCGTGGCAATTAAATGAAGGTTCACTTCTAGCCTCCCTGTAGTTCAGTGGGTCTGGAATGAGACCTGGAACTTTGTATTTTTCAACAGTTCCTGTAATGTCTAGACTGGTGGCCCTTGGACTATAATTTGGCAGTAGTGTGCCTAGATGCTCTCAAGTTTCTTCTAACGTTGCTATTCTGTGAAGAGCATGAGATGATGATCTTGACCTATTATCAGTCTTTTCCTTGATTTTATAAAGAAATTACCTTGTAAATAGGAGGTGCTTAATAAGTATAGGGCTGAAAGAAATCATTGATGGGAAATCAACTGAAGTAATTAAATCATTACTTCCCTTGGGCTGGAGCAGCCATCCCTAGGAAACTGTAGCAACGTGTCCACAAGAGAGGACACTGCTTCCCTCCCGTCAGCTCTCCGGTTCCCATGAAGCATGACCCGAGAGCTCCCACCCAGCTCTGTCACAACTGCTGTTGAGCCATGGCCAAGTGACGGAATCTCTCTGAGACAGTTTCCTCATCGTCAGTGGTAACCCTCGGAGGGTTGTTGGTCGTGAAATAACTGAAATAGTTGAAATAATACAGATGAAAGGCTGAATACAGCTCTAGGATTTAGAGAACGGTCAGTACATAATGTTATCGTTATTACTAGGCGGAATGAGAATGCCCCTGTCCCCTTCGCTATGGCAGCTTGCTCCCCCACTTCGCATGCCCCCCTGCAAGCATTACAAACAGAAAAGTGATGACCCCATTTAGTCTGCAGAGGGCCAAGGCATTGGAGCATTAGAAAGGGGAGGAAGCTGAGATGACTAAGGCTTAGCTGGGGATGGCGCAGAGATTTACTCCTCAGAGGCTTTGGGGAACAAACGTTCAGCAGATATGGGGTGATTCACTAGAGAAGCTGAAGGCGTAGGCCTGGGCTTCACATCTCACGGGATTTTGAATAAAATGTTCTGCTCTTCTGCATCAAATTTAACTATATATTTCCTTTAGGTCTTTGCCAATAAGCCAAAGAAAAACTACTGTATTTTTGTATGTATACAAAATTTTAGCATCAATTTACTGTTTTTGTTTTACATTATTTGAAATAACCTACCCTGGATGTCCTTGTGGTTGGAGACTCACAAGCTGAGCTCGTCTGTAGCCGATTGATTTTTGTTTAAATGGGTTATTATTTCAGAGAACTGGGATTCGAGACCATTGAGGCAACTGGTGAAAAGGTCCCTATATTAGCTCACTGACTTCCTATTACACTGTAAGAGGAAAGGAGAAAGATGAAGGTGGGAAAAGAAGGGATGTCAAATAGTAGAGATGAGCACAAATAGCACCTAGATGTGGACAACAATGTGGGATTATTTTCTACTTCAGAATTGGGAGTCAGGTAATGGGCCATGTTTCACAGAAACCATAAATGACAGGTGGCCAGAAGGAGCGTGTACTCCGAGCCCGGCTCTGTGCTCTGTACAATGTGGTTCATACGTTAGCTCATTTCAGAGCCACAATATCTGTCTCAGGCAATTCCCATTTCTTGGGATAAAACCTATGGGCTCAGGAGGTGGGGCCAAGGTCACATAGCTGGTTAATGGAGAAGCTGAGCGTTAAACCCAGGGCTTCCTGGTCCCAAAGCCCAGGTCTCCGCCTCTTCACTGGACCAAAGTCATGACATAGAAGCGCTCTTTACCAAACAGCGCCACCCCAGCAACTACTGCGAGAAAGACAGCTTCCGGTTCTCTGTGGGATGCCTGATTAGTCTAAGACACACAAAAGGAGTTTCCAGGGCAAAAGACAGAGTGCAGTAGAGGTAGCAATTAGAGTTGATGACGTTTTAACTGTAGAGACTGCACAGGGCAAAAGATGTCACCCAACAGGTGTGGGGGTGACAGACGAAGCTAGTTACACCTGCCGTTGTCCTTCTTGTGCTGAGTGGACAGTCTGGAGAGCAGCCCCTGGGGTGTTCTCGGGCTACTGACGACGGATGTGTCCCATGCACTCCACAGAGGTCTTTTCCAAAGATATTTTCAAGAGCCTTATCATAAAACTATCCGAGCTTACAGAAAAAGACCAAAAACAAACAAACAAAAAAAAACAACAACGCCCCAGCAAAATCAAGGAAGGGAGGAGAAGGTCTTAAGAGGAACCTAAGAAGGGACAACTACTAGCTATGAGCGTTAGAGTGTGGTTCTGAGTCTCCTGGCAGAGAATTCGAGAGAAACAGAAGCCCGGTCCTATCGGGGTGACTGAGGAAGGGGTGGGGAGCCGAGTCAGAGCCCGCTGTGTGGAAGCAGCCCTGACCCCATCTATTAGGTGAGTCATTGGTCCTACTTCTTTCTTTATCTCTACGTATTCAGAATAAACCAGCTGTTGCTACCCTGACCTAGATGTCCCCTGCCTCAGGTAAATGCACGGACCTTCAGGGGTTTCTATTCTATTTTTTTCCAAATGTTGGTCAAAGTGTCCTATTAAGATCTCGTCCAATTCCAAAGGGATGAGAGGCAGGAGTAGGGAGACAAGATCTTCCAAATATTGACCAAGGTGGGCAGGAGCCCTTAGGTTGAACCATTTGCCACACCAGCGAGCGTGCTGGGTCGGAGGGCCAGACCTCCTCTCCCCCCTCCACTCCTACACATCCCTTCCTGGTAAGCCTCCTCCTATCTCCGAATTGCTCTCTCCTGTAAAAGTGAACGGCTGGGCTCTGTTATCGCAAAAGCCCACAGCCCAGCATGTTCACAGTGACAGCCACACGGAGTGAGCACCACTGTCCTTGGTTGCAATTTCCTCCGTGGAGCCAAACAGCAATTCTTTGCACAGAGCCAGACTGGGGACCCTTTCCAGAGGAGGAGATCGAATGAGATGTGTGTAAACAGCTCTCCCCTTCCAGCTCTCCAGGTCACCAGCCTCCGCAATTACAGAACAGGAGCTTTGCCAGTTCGCCTTAGAAATTCACCTCTCTGGTCCAGCAAGAGGCATTACGAAGCCTATAAATAATCATCGTCTTCCCACATCTCTGCAACAGCACAGACACTGGGACAGCAAACAAATAAATTGGCAGTTCATAGACAGTGCAAATGAATCCAGAAGGGCGATGCTGGCAGGATGCATTTGGAAGTAAAAGCAGAAGGGTTTTGAGGTGGTTGTTTTTTTTTTTTTTGGAGGACCAAAAAACAACCGTACTTCTTTCTCTCCGTCTGGTTTTAAGCTGAGGCTGTAATTCCTTTCCTAGCACAAGGTCCATGGCTAGGCTTCTCTTTTTCAGATAGTGAGACTAAATTCTAGGAAGGAGAAAGAAACCCTTTGGGTCCCTGAACTGTGGGATTCTGTTATTTATCAGAGCAGATGCAGGCTGTGGAAACACCCTGAGCATTGTAAGTTTCCTGTGTTGACTGTAAATGAAGCTGCCTTCTTCCCTACCTGCCCCCCCCCCCCCCCCGTTTTCTCTAAAACCACAGGAGCCACTGCCAGAATGGGGAGGGATCGGATCAGGAGATACTCTGTATGAATTGTCATTAGCATCCTTGCTACAATGTATTAAGGACTCTCCCACGCTGTTCCTTTTATCTTTTTTGATGAGGATGAGTATTGCTATGGACTTTGAATTTTCTCAGTCTACTTTTAAAAAACGACCTCTGCTTCGTATTCTCTTTAAGACAGAAGACGTGCTACAGTAATTAATCATTTTCCACATCTGAAACCGAATCAGGGCCAGAGCCTCCACAGGTGACAGAAAGAATGCCTTCTGCAAGGTGCAAGAGATGCTGTCTTTACCAGCAGAAACAATTGTTTAGAAATTTCCATATGGCCCGATGTGAAGTGTCACCTTGTTGATACAATAACCGAGCAGCACTGGTCCTGTTGAAAGGACGTGGCTTTGCTCAGCGCCATGTACACAGGCTCAGTCCCTCCACACCGTAGGAGAGGGACAGGGCACCGTTCGTACCACCCGAGGTCGGATGAGCAAGGGTGCTCAGAGAAGGTCCAGAGCATTCAAGGTTATAGGGCTGGGGATGAGGAGCCAGAATCCATACCCGGGAGTCTTCACTCCAGACCTCGTGGGCTTATAGCAAGCAAAGTCTTGAGAAACTCTAATGTTACTTAATGTCAATGGCTTCAAAATATCATTAAATCATTTTTCAAATTACCATATTTTCCTGATGTCGGATAAAAGGTTTGCTTCCTTTACTGAATAAGCTGGAAATGCAGACATAAGCATTCAAATCAAAATAATGGAGGAAAGAACATAAAAACAAATAACTCACCCTATAATTATGTCCTCAGATTTTCCATTTGAAGCCTAGATAATGATGTGCTGTAATCATTATAAAAATAACAATCTATTATCACCACTATGAAATTAACAATTATTACAGAATTCGTACTGGCTTCGGAAATCTCTCCTTGTTAAAGGACCATCCTCCCCATCCCACCCCTTTTTGAACCAATAATAGAAGTAAGTTTGTGTGGGAAATTATATAGGCCATATTATATAATTAGGGATAATTTGGGGAAGGAGGATGGTAAACAGCTGGATTCAGTCAACAGTCATTTTTGATCTAAATGTCAATTCCGCTCATCTCCCCCAAAGAAGGACAGACGGCTGCGAAAGACAGGATGGTGTAAAAATAGTCACTGCTTGTCAATAAGCAAGGTGGGGGTGGGCGTGGAGTGACACTGCTGTGCCCACACACCTCTGGCACCTTGAACCACTTGGCAAAACAAAACACCCACCATCAACTAGAAGACAGAAAATGTGTCTTTTTTCTAAGCTGCACCAAAAAGGTTTGTTTTACCCCCTAGTCAGATGAAGTGCACAGTAACTTGATGAGACTCTGTTTCAATTGAGGCATTTTCCTGTGCAGGGAACTCGGCTCTGCTGGGCACGCACACATTTCCATGTGGTCGTGGTCCAGGTGAAATGAGTAAGAGCCTCCTTCGGTCTGTTCTTTTAACCAAAGACCCAGGCCTCTCTGACTCTGACTTGTGGGGCCTTGGGTGTGGGTCCGGCCTGTGAACGCCGCACTCTGGCTGTCACCCACTCCCATGACACGTATTTTTGTGTAGTGTTACTAAGCCTGTCATCTTGGAAGACAGTATCCTCTGCAGAAAGTTTATCTTAGCTGCACCTGAAAACCTTTTGATACCTTCAGAGGGTGCACGTTCTCTGTCCCGGCTACTGTGGGACACCTACCTCTTCCTAACCCTTCTTGTGTCCCACATCTCTGTCTCTGTTCCCTAACTATGAAGATGTCCCCCCTTTCTACCTAGATAATGATGTGCTGAAGGTTCCAACAACAAAAGAACCATTTCTCCTATTACAAAGAGCAGAAATAAAACTAGGCATAGTTAATAATTTAGAATCGCGGCCACATTAAAAAATAGTTAAAGGATTCTCTCATTTCTTTATTTCTCAGAACGTTCTTTGGGGACTCCAGGAACACTTACACTCAAAGGCTAGAGAAAGATTACATATTGCTTTGGCAATCCTGCCATACAAATAAGCTTGGTCCTGCATGACTTCCAGGTTGGCTACTGAGCGGTTGGAGCATTGTTATAAAACAGCAGTCAGTCACAGAGAACTTCAAAAGCCAAATAACTCCACTCTTGATGAAATTCTCTATATGCAGGGCCAAATAAATATAAAGCAATATGTATACTCTTTTGGCATATTTCCATTTATTTATTTTAAATCGAGATATAATTGACATATCACGTATTCGTTACACGTGTACAACCTAATGATTCACCCTCCCTATACATTGTGAAATAAACACCACAATCATGCTAATGAAAATCCATGACCTTCCATAATTACAAAATTTGTTTTTCTTGTGATGAGAACTTTTAAAATCTGCTCTCTCAGCAGCATTCAAATATGCAACACAGCATCATTAACTGCAGTCACCATGCAAGACATCACATCCCAGGACTTCCTTCTAACCAGAAGTCTGTAGCTTTTGTCCCCTTTCACCCACTTTACCCACACCCCATCTCGAGCAGCCACCAAACTGTGCTATGAGATCTTTTTTTCTTTTTAGATTTCACATATAAGTGCAATCATACCACATTTGTCTTTCTCGGATTTATATTACTTAGTATAATGTCCACTTTACTGAACTAATTTCTTAGTTCTAGCAGTTTTTTGGTGGAGTTTTTGGTGTTTTCTATATATAATATCATGCAATCTGCAAATAGTGATAATACATCTTTCCAAGTTCACTGCCTTTTATTTCTTTTTCTTGCCAAATTGCTGTGGCTAGGACTTCCAATACTTTGATGAATAAAATGGGGGACAGTGAGCATTTTTATGTTCCTGATGTTACTAAACAATTCTTTCGGCTTTTCATCATTGAGTATCATATTAGCTGGTGGCTTGTCCTATATAACCGTTATTATGTTAAAGCATGCCCCCTCTAGACCCACTTTGTTGAGAGTTTTTATCATAAATAGATGTTGAATGTTGTCAATTGCTTTTTTTTGCATCTATCCAGATGATCATATGACTTTTATTTATAAAGAAAAAGCAACACATACAACATTAATAATGGAAATGGGTAAAACCTCACATAGACTTGGGTAGTTTTGATTTGTCCCCACCTCCTTGCTACCTCCTAAACGCATGTTGTCCTTGTTCTACCCTAATTCCTTCAATAGCATGGCCATCCGTTCAAGACTTCGACGGTCTTACCATTCTCCCTTTCCCACCCCATCCTGTAACACGCCTTGTCTTTTGATTCCAAGTCTTCATCTGTCTGCTTAACTCAACTGCCACCACCATTTCTCATCTAGAAAAATCCTAAGTGGTCTCTGTTTTCACTCTTGCTCCCTCTGCAAGGCAGAAAGAGTGATTGTTTTTAAACTTTAAATTAAATTGTGTAACCCCAATCCTTAAAATCCTCCTTTGGCTTTCTATTGTACTTGCAATAAATTCCAGACTCCTCAATACAGTCCGCACTGCGTCTGTGCAATCTGGCCCCCGCCTCTTCCACGGCCATGCCTCTGTTCCCCAGCTGTGTCCCAACACACCAGCCTTTTTATAGTTTCTCCAAGGATTCAGTCTCCTTTCCGGTTGAGTTAGTCGGGCAAGGAGGCTCAAGTGGCTGTGTTGTGTCCCTGTGTTTGTCAACAAGTTTAGCTAAAGTGAAAAAGTAAACTGCTTTCTGACAGATGGGAAGGAAGGAAGGAAAGGGAAGTGTATGCCTCCATTCTTCCCAAGATCAATGACGGAGCTGGTTCAAAGCTGACCAAGTAGTTGGGCCATAATCAGTCAGGGACCTTTTGATGTGGAAATAAGAGGGAAAACATCTGTACTGATTCTTACAGACAGGTGTCCACACCCACCTCATCATACCTACTGGGGCTATTTCCTTCCATCTGTGTAATCATCCATCCATCCATTTAGCCAACTGTCATTGAGCGCCGTGGGCGGAGAGAATAACATGCCAAGGAAATGTTAGGATGAAGAAGGGTGCAGTGGACAGCTTGCCTTTAAAAGTATAGGGCAGTAGAGCAGTGCTGGGACTCAGACCCTTTCTGCCTCAGCCCTTGAAAATGAACTCGAGAATACAGACTTCAGACAACTCCCTGGAGAAAGGCCGCCCTGATTAATGAAACAGATAAGCTGTGGAATCATACTTCTTTAGAGTGAGAAAGTGTCTTTTGGACTGGAAAAGAGTTTTTAATTCGGAACGATTCACTATCATCCGAGGTTCTAAGCTCACCCTCCCTCTTCTGATATAAGCACACATAGCCCCCCCCCCAATCACCCCAAAACAGAGAGAGAGGTGGCTGCTGTCAGGCACTGGAACCAGGCAATGACTGTTGACAAAAACAAGCGTGTCTTTGGCCCCACATGTATTTCGTGACACGGCCTATCGAGAAGTTGGATATTGGATCTGACAGGACTGACTGCCCTGTGAGGGCTTGAAAATAGACCGAGGCCCACCCAAGCACACAGCGGAAGGAGGGAACGCCACGCGAGAGAGATCCTGATAGTTATTTAAATGTGTTTATGAGCTATGAGCGCTAAGCAGAAAGACCCTCTGATGTAAAACAGCCAATCAGATTTCCACAGACACTGACAACATAAAATAGCATATTTATGCAGGTACTGGGTGTGATAAATTCAGTCTCTGTGTGTTCCTAAATAGCAGGAGGCTTTGGACACCAGAAGGAAAACGGGGGTCAGATTGGGGAAGATCACCAGCTGCAGAGGCTAAATGTAAAGGGCGATCGCTCCGGCATAAGTAGGCCCCCAAGTGCTCATCGCCCGTTCTCCTGACAGCGCACACAGCTCAGCTCTGCACTCCAGGGGCCAAGTTAAAATGTCATGTCTTATGGCTGTGCCTTGTGGAGGTTGGCTTGCCAGTTGGGTTTCATGGGTCTAACAGATAGACAGTGTAGACTTTTAAATTTTTATTTCATTTTTCTAAGGGTTGGATGCAGGGAATTGAGTTTTTTTGGAGTCAGCCTCATATAGTCTGTTTGATCCATCTCACTGAGTTAAGGAAAGCCTGAGGGTAGGGAGGTTGTCAGAGGTTCCTGAGGCAAGGTCTGAGTTACTCTCCCTGCCTAATAGTACGGAAGGCTCCTCTGGGGACATGGGCAGGGAGAACCCAAGTTGGAGAGGACTCAGCCTTAGAGATGTGGAACCTCACTCCTTCTTAGCCCCCATTTCCAGGCTAAATTCACATGCTGAACAGGGCTTCTAGAAAGGTGCACCTGGTGAGAATGGGGTGTGAGGGTAGCCACGCAAGTCCGAGTGGACATCCAGGCAAAAGGGTGATGGGTGGGGAACTCGGCAAGGTCCAAACAGGTTTCTACCTTCTGGTCCTCACCCTAAAGGGAGAGTGGAGCCAATGTGAATTCTTCTGGGGAAAAGAGAAACAACTTTTTTTTTTTGTAAACCAACACATTGTATGGACTACTGGTAGACTGGCAGTGTTGGGGACAACTTTCCATATTACATGGATCTAAAAATTTACCTGGATAAATTCAGAGGTTTGAGACCAAAGATCTTTCTATAGTAAGTTATCAGGATGGATGGTTGTCACTCTCATTTTCCCAGCTGGCCTTCCAGCAACTATCCTTTCAAAGACTGTAAAGTAAGATGCCCTTTTACAGTATTCAGCATGATGAAGAATAGAGAGGTATAAAGCCTTGTTCCTCCGTTTCTGTAACTTAAAAAAATTTTTTTTCTTTATTGATATTAGAGAGAGAGGAAGGGAGAGGGAGAGAGAGATAGAAACATCGATGAGAGAGAACGTCGATTGGCCGCCTCCTGCATGCCCCGCACTGGGGATTTGGCCCACAACCTGGGCATGTGTCCTGACCCGGAATCGACCCGGTGACCTCTTGGTGCACGGGGCGACGCTCAATCACAGAGCCACACCAGCTCGGAAGTTTCTGTATCTTTTAATATTCTGGGAATTAGTCCGGAATGCAATTTGATTATGTAGATAACTTGACATAAGGAATAAAGAAAAATCATGTTAATCTCTGATGTAATATATATCAAATGGTGACCAGGAAATAACTGAGGGGTTAGGTCTGTACTATTAAAACTATTTCTGCCCTGGCCCATTTGGCTCAGCAGTTAGAGCATCAGACCACAGACCAAAGGGTCAAGGGTTTGATTCCTAGTCGAGGGCACATACCTCGGTTGCAGGTTTGATCCCTAGTCTCGGTCAGGGTCGTGCAGGAGGCAACCAATCGATGTGTCTCTCTCACATTGATGTTTATCTCTCTTCCCCTCTTCCCCTCTCCCCCTTCCTCCCTTCCACTCTATCTTAAAAAAAAAAAAAAAAAACAATGGAAAAGTATCCTTGGGTGAGGATTAACAGAAAAATAAATAAATAAAAAATACCCAACTATTTCTTCAAATTATTAGATCTGTAGTTATATAAGAATGTTCATGCACATCTATAGTTTCATCTCAAAACTTCTCTTGTGTTCTATTGGTCCTTCAGCGTTACACACCGTTAACTGTGCTTTAGAATCATGACGAGGGTCCTCTCCCTTAGAAGATCGTCCAGTCACTTCTCATATAGGAAGAAGATGATTAGGGAAGAGACATTCTGTATCTACTGTCAGTGGGTTAATGGACTTGAAAAGGAAATAGCCCTCTTTCTCTCCTCCTCACCATGTATAACACTTAGGCGCTGGGGTGCAACCATTATGGTGACGATAGTGATATTAATAAGCTCTTACTTTTATGTTTATGGTTTATAAAGTATTTATACTTACATTATCTCTGACCCCTGCCACACAGCCCTACATGTTTAGTGTCATTAGCCTCATTTTACAGTTAGAGAAGAACAAACACGAGGCTTGAAGACCAGGTCTATAACGTGGGAGCCAACTTCTCAATGAGTTACTAACATTGCAACTAATATAAAGTGCTAGGTTTCCAACTTCTCTTTTAAAATCTCAAGACCTGCTCACTATTTTTGTACAGCTAGGTAGGGATGACCTTCTGTAAGCAGGACACGTGTGCTTTCACCTGTCACAGTCCTGCCAGCTCTCTGTCCAGTCCCTGCGGACACTAGAGTTTGTGAGCAGTTCTCCAGGGGGATTTCAAAGGTTCTCAAGCTCAGCCAGCTAATCCATGGCAGAAGCAGAAACTGAAGCCAGAGCTCTGATACCAAGTGCATCTCTGCTTCTGTCTCTAGGGACTGGCCGTCAAACAGAATGGCCTGATTTGGATGTTGGAGTCCAGGTATGGGATCCAGGAATCTGCATTTTGAATAGTCGCCCATGGTATGGTGTGACTGAAGCAGTAGTTTGTGATCAAATGCCAGGAGCACTTTTAGGGAGTCTGGAGACCTGGGGGTCTCCTTGGTCCTTTGACTAAACGAACCTGTCTCTCTGCCATTGAAGCATCGATGGGCGTACAGAGAGTGCTGTGCTGACTCTGAATGATACAATATTTTGGGACCTTAGCTTTATTCATCATGTGTAAAATGGGTTGATCATATTTGCCTTCTCTATGCCACTTGGGTACTTGAGATTTTCCTCAATCATTCATCCATCAAATAAATAGTGAATGCCTCCCTTGTAATATGCACCATGCATGACTGTGGGGATTCAACATCACATTTAAGAAGGGGTTATTCAGTTGAGCTGTCCCACGGTTGACTCCAGGTGAGACGGAGCTGTGGGCCTAGACTTCCCTAGAAGTACTTTGATATTTAACTTTCACTGAAAGCACAGACTTCTTCAGAGTCCAGAGGAACTCACATGGTCAATATAGTCCTCTAACGCCACACCTTTGATGGTGGCCCTCAAATAGTCAGCTTCACTTGACTGAAGGCCTTCTTTTCCAAAAACAACTTAAAGATTTCCTTTTCTAGACAATTCATTATGAAAATAGGCAAGTACTCACATGTCAGCTTTTAACCCTAAAATTCCATTTGGTTGCATGAGATTGAGAATAGCTGTGATACCTATCCTTGTCCAAGAGAGTAGGGAAATGTTATACCTAAGTTACGTCTTACATCTCTCTGACCAGTGTTTCTGAGATCCTTAGGGAAACAAAATGTATATATTAGCTCTAGCCTTCTCTAAAATTTTGCAAGTTGACTGAGTACTTGCTACTCAAAATGTGGTCCCAGGACCAAATGTATGGGTACTTCCTGGGAGTTTTCTCAGAATGGAGTTTCTTAGGCCCAAATCTACATTTAATGGGATCTCCAACTTACCCCTATGCACATGAAAGTCCCAAAACCTCTGAGTTAGGTTCCTTGTTAACAGTTCCAACTCAATTTATTGGGGTAATAATTTCCCAATAAATACATATATCAGATCATCACATTGTGTATCTTAAACTTACACAATGTTGTTTGTCAATTATATCTCTGTAAAGGTGGGGGAAAAGCCAAGTTCTAATATCTGGCTGTTTTGGTTTGTAGATTTATATTATAAGGACCTTTATGTGCAGAAAAGCTAGGCCCTAGGAAGTAGAGAGTGTTGGGAAGTCTACCCACTGGCCTTCCAGAAAAATGTTAATGTTCTTAATGACATTTCCCCCTTCTTGTTTTCCAGTCAACATGGTGGGGATGTATGGGGCACATAGAAAGGGAGAAAAAAATACAGCGATAAAATATGTTCTTACACATTTATAAAGATTCTGTATGTATTAAGGACATGGACATCTTGTCTTTTATACATGTCATTTTCCATTTTTATTATTTGTTTTTGTTTGTAACATTTATCAGAATCTTCATATTTTTATGTAATCATATCATCAGACAGACTTTTCATTTTTATTATGTTGAAAGCAGTGATTCCCAATTTGGTTACACATTGGAATTACCTGGAGAGCTTTGAAAACTACCATTGCTTGGAGTCCCCTCACCTTTCTGATATCCTGAGTTGACAGGCATCCTACCCATTGGCATCAAGATTTTCTTTCTTCTTCTTTTTTTTTAATCCTTACCCAAGGATATTTTTTCCATTTATCTTCAGATAGAGTGGGAAGGAGGGAGGGAGAGAGAGACAGACAGACAGACATAGACTGGTTGCCTCCCGCACAACCCTGACCAGGGCTGGGGACAAACCACAGTGGAGGTATGTCCCCTTGACTGGAATCGAACCCGTGACTCATTGGTCCCTGGGCCGACGCTCTAACTGCTGAGCCAAAGGGGCCAGGACAGCATTAGGATTTTCAAAAATCACTGAGGTGATTCTATTATGCAGTCAGGGCTGAGAATCATTGCTCTAGAAAGTCCTGCCCTATAGCAAGAGCAGGTGATATTCAACTGTAAGTGCTTCTAATTGTGTCATGTTTTATTCTTTACCTGTTTCTCTCTTTAGTTGATATGATTTTTTTTTAGCACAACCCAGCACATATTTGAATTCTTTGAATAATATTCCAAGTCCTCTTTTCTGTCTATAATTCCTCTTCTATCTTTTCCTTTTAGTTGCAACAGATAATTGCTCTGACAAAGTCCCGATAATTGATTCCTGCAGTGGGAAAGGTTCAGGAAGTAACAAATTCAAGGAAGTTCTATTATAAAAGAGTTTAGGAAGGAGCAGGAAGGGATGGGCTTACTGCTTCATTTGTGAACAGTCACTAGCGGAAACTTAGCTTTCCACTGACTGAATTGGTTAATGATTAGCAGAGTGAACTATTCAGTTAGATAGAGTCCAGCACAGTCTTAATAATCACGAAAGAGACCCATGGAAACATCCTTCCCTGTCATTCCAGCATCTGTAAAACTCTGCTGTTGAACAGTTACTCTGTTATTATTATTCTTCCTCTACAGAGGTGCTTTGTGAACGGACAAAGGGGCTGTCAGAGGCAGCCACGTCTCAGGGTAATTATTGTGATGGCTTCGTAATAGTCAGAGGTCTTGATATTGCATGACATAATCCTGACTTCAGCTTGGAGACAGAGTGAAATGCCCCGTCCCCACAAAAGCAGAGGGCATCACCGCAGAAGGCTTTGCAGCATAATGTCTCCACTTTTCTGTGCCCTAATAGATTGTCACCCAGTCCTAAGCCTTTAGAAGCTTGAAGTACCACATTCTAGCTATGGCTGCAAATACTTCTCAGCCTTTCCTTTAGATTCACTTTATATATAAACTAAAAGGGCAAATGGAACATATTTTCCTTCTAAATATTTGCTTGAATGGCATTCAGACTTCGAGTTCTTTAACTTCATCACATTCCATTATTCAAGTACACAGAGGATTTTTGACATTTCTGTGTTCATAACATCCACAGAATCCAGGGCACGGTGACCTATCCCAAGCATATGCTCACCTCAAAATGCAGAATTTCACTAAACAAGACATTGGATATTTGCTATAAATTCTCTCCATTTAATAATATACCACAGGCATTGTTCTGCCTTCCTCTTTACATCATGCCCGGTAAACCCTTCATCTCTATAAAATACCTGTCCCAGGGGCCCGTGGTTTCTCACAGGACCTGTTATCCTGCTTGCATTTGGTCTTTCTTCCTAAAGTCATCAGGCGACCCAAGAAAGGACTTGCTCTTTCGCTCAATTAGTCCAACAAATATCCATTGTCATCAACAACATGCGAAACCCTGTGTGGGGCATCATGGGAGACAGATAAAGTGGTCACAAATTCTGCACATAAGAGCTTATTAGGGTGGGACAAAAATGATGTAGAAAGGCAAGAATGTCTTAAAAGATGTGGGAACAAAGTGCCCTAGGAGTTCAGAACTATATACACTCCATGACAAAACTGGATTTAAAAAATGTTTAGTAAAAGAATCCAGACACAAAAGAGTACATGCTGTACAATGTTATTTATGTGATGATCCAGACCAAGTAGAACTAATCTATGATAATGGAGTCAGAGAATAGTCATCTGGAGATGAGTACTGACTGGAAATGTACAAAGGGAACTTTCAAAGTGATGGAAATCTATGTCTCAATACAGATGATGGTAATACAAGTATCCACATTTGTCAAAATTTATCCCAAAGACACTGAAGACTTGCCATTTTGTTTTATATAAAAGTATGTATTTGTATGTATATATGCATAGATATGCACATATGTGTGTGTGTGTGTGTGTGTGTATATATATATATATATATATATATATATATATATAATCATTATTATTTAAAAATAGAGTAAAAGCAGTTTGAGGGAAGGAGAGGTGGTCAGGTAAACTTGCAAAGACTTAGAAGGCGTGCCATTGGGACGGCCTTGAAGGATGAACAGCAGTTGTTAAAGAGCGCTGCTAGGGGAAGAAAGAAGACAAACTGTAGGGAGCATTCACCGAAGCGTCAGCAGGGCAGTTGTGAATGTAATACTTGCCATGCAGTGTGACAGAGATTGAGGGGCAGCTTGGGGGCTTACACTGAAATCATCAGGTACATGGGTGGGCACTAAATGTTCGGCAGTCGGGGAGAGATGTGATTGCGGCTATGCTTGGGCAAGAGGAGTCTGGCTACAGTGTGTCCCATGGTGGGAGGAGGGAGGAGAGATTGACAAAATGAGTTAGGAGGCTGCTGGTTTCTAAACAAGCAAAAAGTGGTGCTAGACCCACTGCATGAGAGTAAAAGGAATTGGGGAAGGGGCAAATTTAATAGGCACTGTGTAGAAATTGTCTTTGACTTGTCTGGATATGGGAGGTAAGGTGGACAGAGAGGTCAAAGGTTTTAAGTATTGCTGGCAGCGAGGAAACAGGAAAAGAATAGGTCTGGAAAGGAGTGTTGGACATCCTAAGCTAGAGAAATGCTAGGCTAGTAAGCACATTTTTGGATACACAATGAATAGTCAGGGAAGCTGAGAAGCTCGGACCACAAGGTTTTTAAGAGATTCTGCCAAATCATTAGTTCTCTAGTCCCTTGAGTTCTTTTGACTTCTACTCTTTGAGTGAGCTCTTGGATACAACTGATACAAACAAATGTCACATCTTTTGTTTCAACACTGTCTTTTATTCAGCTGGGCTCCCTCCTGATATTATGAAGACTCGGGTTTCAGATTCATCTAGGCAATACAAACATTCCTTTACAGAGCATCCCCTGAAATGGTCTTCCATCTTGATTATGGAAACAGTCTAAATTCAGTGATAATGGCATGATGATCGCAGAACAATTGAGACATCCAAACACTGGGTACCTCTTTTACTCAGGACAAAAAGGGGGGTTATCTTCCAGGGATATGTATGGAGGTGGGTTGTGTGGGACAGTAAGAATCTGAAGAACCAGTGGGCCTCCCACCTCTATTATCTTCAAGTTGTGATCTTCCTGCTCTGAAAAAAGATAATGATGTCTACCTCAGAGAGTTATTTTGAGTATCAACTATTTTAATTGGTGTCAAAATACATTATAAACTGCAGACCAGTGATTGCATTTCAGAATGGTGAAAACCCTGTATCTGTGGGGCCTCTACTTCTTCCAGCATTGATGTGTTCCCAGGACACTATGAAAGACCATTAACCTTTGCAGAGATTAAGTTGTGATTCTGGAACTTGACCTTACCCTCTGCTTAGAAGATGTGGGCCTATCTAGGTGAGGACGTGTGGAAATGAACAAGGCAGAAGTGGATAAGGGTTGAACTCATAACCGCAGACTCTTTCCGGGGAGTTTTCTTATCCTGTCCCTCAATTCTCTTGGATATACCAGAGAGATGTTATCGAGCTTTGCTCAAGAGGACCGTCCGTATCTGGACACTGTACTGAGCAAATGTGGTTTTGGAATCTGATGAGGTTGATGTCAGATCAGGCTCTTTCACTTCAGCCTGTGACTAAGAGCGTGGCGGGGGCTCCCATGGGAGAGGGTGCTCGGAAACACAGCCTGTCAGTCTGAGTTTCACCACTGATATGACACTCTCTGTTGCTGTCATTTCTGCATCGGGTTCACATGCTGCAGTGACAGGGCAACACCGTTGTTCAGGTTGACCAACCCTGTCACCCCAGCGAGTGGCCCACCATGAGGGCGTCCCTGGTGAGGTGCATTTATATCAAATAAATTCAAGTCATGATTCAAAATGCAGGCGTGCCCCCTTTTGACCCAATATGTGGCATGCTCCTGCAAAGCCACGTTAGAGAGAATGTCTGTAAACCACATTCTATTTTTCCATTGCTCTCCTTTGGATCTTTAGAGACACTTCATGTCAGACTGATTTTTTAATAGGAGTTGATGCCTGACACTTCAGAACTGCTGTTCTCAGGGAAAGCTACTCAGGAAAGGAAAACCATGTATTAATTGGCTAAATGTGATCAATTCTTTTGTAGGAAACATATCCTGATCAAGACTCCTTCTGATACATCTTTTTCTAATTTAAAGCTTCTTGTTTGGGGGGGGGACATGTCTACAAATATCCATCTTCCTAATCGCTCCATCTCCCCTACTCATGCATTTCTGCTACCCACTCTTTTGAAGCCATTTGAAAAAAACAAGGCCAAGAATTTGGGCTGCTTTAATCTATATGGAATATCTTCATGCCTTGACCACTCCATTAAGGGGTGGTTCCATAATCAAGGGGAAAGGCCATTTCAGGGTATGCTCTTGGAGGAAATTATTCTCTCACAGAAACTGTTGGTATTAGTAGATAGAATGCTTAATGTTTTCACGATTTACCAGACACCCTGACAGATCTCCAACCTGAAGTGGGGCTTGGCATTTTGCCATGGTGCAGTGGTGGACTGAGGGCGCTGAGTAGTTTGTACATGATTGAGTAGTTGGTCGGTGCATGTGCTGATTACCTAGCACTTGTATCACCATGACTCTGATGTTCTCTCTGCATCTGCACACACCCCCTGTGTGGGGAGATATTCTATACTAAAGGGGTTTCTGTGATTGGGGGAGTCTCTAAGGCATCCGAACATCTCTTTCTTGAATCCAAGGCTCTATTGCGTACTTTTTAAAGACAAAACAGCTGAAGAATATTTATCACTACCTGAATGATCTGTCTCTCTAGTTGCTGTTCTGACAAAGACAAGCATATATCTGATTAGTACTTTCACTGAGATCTGACCCTTGGAATTGTCCTACAATGTTCCATGGAAATGTTCTCAAATCTTTTAGAGTGAATATGTATTAATTTATCAAACATTTACAGTGTGATTACTATGTCCAGGTACCATTAGACTGCCAGGAAAGAGCACAGATGAATGGGACAGAGTCCCTGTCATTTAGTTGAAGTCCAATGGCAGAGAGAGACAAGGACAGTCTGCATCTCTATTATATTACCCTTGTTGAAGGAATGTCTAGGAAGAGGGGCAAGAAAAGAAGTTATGAAGTAAGTGAAGTCAAGTTGAATCTTGAAAGAAGAGTAGAGGTTAGCCAAGATAATGAAGGGTATTTCAGGCAAAAGTTAATTATGCAGATGAACAACCTATAGTTAAAATTTTGCCATCAACTGATTTTGAAGAAATCCCATTCTCAGATGTGCTGGTTGTGACAATGTGGCCTATTTTCAGAATGATGAATAAGTCAGATGTTCTTCTTGTGGCTGAATGAATTAGCGTATACAGGTTTGCAGCAAGTCTGGCTCTTCAGATCAGGATGGTGTTACACAGAGGACTCTGGACCTCAGGTCATCGTGAACAACTTCCAATAAGGATCAAAGTAATTATCTACTGAAGATGCTATATGCAAAGGCATCAGGGCAGTCTATAGCTTCCCACTGAGAAATAATGAATTTCAACTTAAACACTAGTGACCATATCATCTAGAAAAGTTAATTAAAGATGCCACTTCATTAAAGAGTTAGGCGGGTGTGACAGCCACATGCGTCCAAGTCCTTGATGAAACGCAGTGTTCAACATCCTTCAAGTTCTGCTTGATTTTAGCCAAAGTTCTCTTCAGTCATTGGAGAGATCTATTTCATGTACACTGCTGCATTCTTTTCATGATTTTCTAGTGCCAGCAGTTGTTTTAGGAGTAGTAAATTCCTGGCTTCTTCCTTTCACTTTTATTGCAGAAAACTATTAATACCTCTGCTGATCTATATAGTAGTCACTAGCCAGATGTGTGCTATTTAAATTTAAATTACATTTAATTAAAATGAAGTATTTTATTCCTCAGGTCCATCAATCACATTTCAAGTGCTTAATAGCCCCATGAGTCTGTGGCTACCATATAGGGCAAAGCAAATATAGAACATTTCCATCACAGAAAATTCTACTGGGCAGTGTTAATCAATGAATGCCCAATATTAATCCCTCTTACCCATATTATAAGAGTATTAGGTTATGCTTTTCAAGAGATCTTTTGTATCTTTGACAAAGTATTGATTTCTGTGAATAAAATATTCAAAGTCTGGACAATTTACCAGTAACTTTGAAAGATCTGCAGATTTTCTTGGGGGGGGAAAAAAAAAAGAGCAAAACTGAATCCTAAACATTTCCACCTTTAGTGAAAATTGGACAATGTGTTTAATAGCATATACTTTCAGTCTGAACATTGGAAAAAGACTTGTCAATGTCTGTGTTGCTATTTCTTATCGACCCAGGAAAGAATAAGATGATATGTGACAATTTAGTTGATTATAAGCAGTTATTGGTGGTGGACAGATGAGAAGTTTGGATAAACTGCCTGGTACAGAATAAGATTAGTTCTGAGCTGAAACCCACTGCTACTTTTAGGGGCTTATCAGCCAAGTCATCCAAACGTCACTGACACACAGAGAGTAAAGGGAAGCAGGAGACCGACTTTTGGGTATGATAGCATGTGCTAAGACTAATATGGGAGTTTCCACATACCCAATTTTATTCCACGCGAAATGAGATGTACAATGCTTTGGAACACTCAGTTAATAGCAGCATCTTTGAACAAAAAGCAAGCATAACAAAAATTGGGATATTTTATCTGGCTGCTAGCAATGTCTGTTGTTGTACATACAACCCAAGGTCAAGGAGTAGGACTTTGCTAATTAAGAGCACTATTTATTGGAATTAAATGGATGAGAATGAGCTGCAACAAAAGAAGCAAAAAAAAAAAAAAAAAAGTAATTAAGAAAAGGTCAGCTTAAAATGGCCTTCTTGATAAAGTAAGGGGATGCTTTGCAGAAAAAGAACAGTGATCATTTTGGGAATGTTTGTGAGGATCTTCTAATAGGCTGTTGTGCATCCCACACAAGATGAAAGTAGTTGGTCTGGGTTTAGAAGCTGTCTGTGGTAGAGGATCAGAAGGGGTTTCACAACTGAGGATTACAGAAGTCCACTTGTATTCCTCCTGGTTCACCTGCACCCTTCTGTCCGCCAGCTTCACTGGCCTTCAGTCCTGGTTTGTTCTTCTCTCTGCTCTTCTCATGTGCAGCTGTGTATTTTAATAAGACACAGACTATGAAGCAAATGTGCCTGATTTTAAATCCTGGGTCCCTCACTTGCTAGCTATGTATCTTTGGACAAGTTAGTAAAGCTTTCTGAATCCTCATCTTTAAAATAAGGATAAGAATAATGCCTCCTTGGTCAGGTTGCTAGGAAGATTGAAGGAGTAATGACAAATAGTTCCTGGCATATAGTAAGTGTATGCCATCATTAGCACAATGTCTGTCTTCAATAAAACATCACAGTAATAGTCCACACGTTCACATTTTGGTCATATGATTATGATATAAATGCAAGTCTCTACTACTCTTGCATTGGCTTGGACCATCTAGAGTTTGATGCCCATTGTAACCCAGCACCCATATTGGTGGATGGGCAACTGCTTGATTCTACCTTCTCTGGCTGATCAGTCAGGGCACTGCTCCATTTTGATTGTTTCTATCAAAGTGTAATCCTATTTTCTGTTTGTTTCTGTGAAAGGACTGTTTATCCATTGCAGATTTTTCTTGCTCTACCATTACACTTTTTCCTTTACTAAAATCTCTTTTAAAAGTGTTACATGACTTAGATGTGAATTTTAATTATTAAGTCCAGGTAATAGGTTGTCGACTGATGGTGGTCGAGAATAGAAGAAGTTGATAAATATGTAGACAGTAAAACATGATATTTACATGTAAGAAGTTGTTGAAAACAGGCCCACAATGGAGTTGTTTATGCAAAGCCCCCATTGCCAAACCATGGCTTAACTGGTTTCAGCCCTCCCAGAGATGGAAAATTAAACCAGGCTTCCCTTGTTCAATACTAATGAGTAATCTGCCTGGTAGACCCCTGCCCTCCAGTAACCAAGTACTTCTTTTCCTAGTATAACTTCCTTGTTCCTGCCCCCTTCTGCCTATAAAAGTCTTTATTTTGTACAGATCCTCAGGGCCCCTTTCTCTCTGCTACATTGGATGCTGCACAATTTATGAACTGTTGAATAAAGCCAATAAGATCGTTACAATTTACCCAGTTTTTAACAGTTTGGTGACAGTGATGGGATCCAAAGGAGACTTCTGATGGACAGCAAGAAACACAGGCATTGACACCATGAACTCTTTGAGTTGTCTCTCGAACTTTCCATGGGTAAGTCCCTCTCAGATCAGGAACTAAATGCAAAGAAGCGGAACTCTGATCTAAGTGGCTTTCCAGCCTCAGTTAGTCCAGTCCCCACGTGTCGGGGTCGGCTGGTTCAGTCTGCACCAGCCAAGGCCTTCTCTTGCCCGGTCAGCGGTACCATCTCTTTGGTTGCTGCTGGTGTCCATACTTCTGTTTCCTCAGTTGCTGTTGGTTTCTATTAATGTGCACGTACGGAAAAGAAACCATGTATCTATTGTTAATGGGAATGTCAGAAGCCAAAGCTGCAAAATTGGTGGTCTTAGGTGGGTACTAAAAACACGTTCAGTGCACGTCATCTAACTCTAAGGCTCCCACGTTAGGGTACGTTGGTCACAGAATGGGTTAAATCGACATTGGGCTAGTCGCCAACCTCCAGAACATTTCTGTGCAAGGAGGTACACTGTGAAAGTCCACACAGCGGTACATCCCTCTTACATATGCATTTGACTCCAAGAGACCCAAGGCTTAGCTAAAGAAACAGGCTCAAGTTCCAATGATTGGATTCACCAGCACAACTGCTTATTTCATATCTAAAAAACTCTAGTTCTGGAAGCTGTAGATATCAACGAAATGTCAAAACCTCACTGAGACAGCCTAGAAGTACAATGGCCATTATGGGGGATGTACCAATCAGACGAGACCGTTCATTTAGGAAGTGCACTGGAAAGCAAGGGCTCCCAAATCAAACAGATACAGTGAGCTACCTATTTTAATTGGGATGCAGAAGCCTTCAAGATGCTAAAATAGCTTCATTTAAAGATGCATTGCAAAGGCAAATGAAAAATTAAGACACGGGTACCTAAAACAAAGACTATAAAACTGATAGGATCTTACCTCTCCTCCATCTTCCTTTACCTGAGTACTCACTCTCAACTAATCCTCTTTCCACTCTGAAGAAACTACAAGGCCATGAAGAAAAGCGTGCCTAGTTAGTGGCCTTACAGACACCCCCCTGTATACCCTCAAAGGAGGGCCCCTTCCAGGACTGATAAGACTCTGAGGGATTCCCTGGTAGGCTGCTACCAATCATACCCTCACACAGCTAAGGCGAAACGGGGATTGCAATTAATGGAAAACCTTGCCAAATTCTGGTAGATGCTAAACTCCACTCACACCAGAACCTGCAGATGGAATCAACCCTTTCTGTCCCAGGGACAGCTAATGCACCTTCTCATTTATTGCATTTTGTGTCCGGAGAACTTGGCAACTGTCAGGTGGGGAGGCCCAAAAACAGAAATGTGGGTTGTAGCCCATTTGTAGCTGGCGCCCTGCTGACTATTGCCAGCTCTCAGGGAGCTGAAGTCTGTCTTTCTTTGGGGACGTCTCTTGTGTCCAAAGGGTGGTTCAATACTGCTAAAACTATTTGAAAGAATATAGTAGCTCTCTGGTCAGAAGTTGGCCAAATCCGAACTTGGTGTTAAGTCTTCCCTGCTAAGCTAAATTGAAATTATGTATGAACCCAGAGGGGAAGAAAAACATTCTAATAAAAAACAGCTATACACCTAGAACATAGAAACCTTTTGATTCTTACCGTAGTTGAAGATCTTTCCCTGATAAAAAGAAGCACATTGAAAATAATGCGGTCAGGTGGGTGTTAGCCTCTTGCTGCCACTCATGTTGCCACCCAAGGCTTTGAGGAATTAAAAACAACTGTTCTGTCTAAATCGAGTCTTTATAAGGACAGAAATGCAGGCTTGTCCTTTTTTATCAATCCCAAAGCCTTTCCTATTCATCTCAAAAGGCGTGTAGACATCGTAAAAGACCCAGACTCAGAGGAGGGAAGTCTCTCTCAGTGAAACATATTCTTTCTCTGTCCCTTCTGAGATGGAAGTATGCTGCCTGGTCTTCTCTAGGAACCAAATTTAATTCTTACCAGAAAAGGGGGGAAAAGCTATTTGAAATCTAGGTCTATGAAAAATCTTTGCCTCAAGTGTTAATAAAGAGTTTAAGCCAGCTAAGCAGGTAACCTTAACTTATTCTATCTGCCAGATCCAACTATTCTTTTATAGACTAGTGAGTTTTTCATTGTCATACCATCGCATGGCTAAAAATGAAAGCCATAACATCTCTGTGTCTATGTTTGTCTATATATGTAGGTTACACATGTGTAATAGTTTCTACCTCCAGTTGGGATTGCCAAAATTAATGTGTAAAGCGCTCTATGTAAAGAGGTATGCCTTTAGCGTTATTAGAATTAAATATGGTACTTTTATTCTACCTAGGTTTATTGGAAGTCAAATAAGTCATGTTATCTCTGTTACAGAATCTGTCAGTAAGAAAGATGATGGTTAGCTGTTTAATGTCTCATGAAATTTTCATGAGTAATCAAAATATAATTCTTAATAACAAGTAAAGTTTGTAAATGAACTTACTGGCAATAATTATGGTATATCAAAAAATAGCTTCCAAAATCTTTTTGATAACTTCCAACTTTAAAGTTACACTGATATAATTTAAATAGTGGATATTCATTGAACATGTAGATTGCCTTAGAAGATAAAAATACTGAAATATTAATTGCTGAACATAGGTTTATCCATTTCCTTTTAATGAGGAACTAAAGATATTTGGGTCTATTAGTAAACATGCCACACTAAAATACACTTCTATAAATTACAAAATATAAGGGTTGGGCAAAAGTGGGTTTACAGTTGTTCACATGGAAAATAATAATACAAGAATAAATTCATGTACTCACAAGTGTAAACCTACTTTTGCCCACCCCCATATTTATAAATTTGCCATTCCATAAAATGCTAGCATAACAGATAATCCACAATTGCTTACTTCTTTTCAGTAGGAATGAAGGATTCTAAGGGTAAAGAATTCTAATTAATATGTATGTAATTAAAGCTACTTAGGCCTGGCCGGTGTGGCTCAGTGGTTGAGCATCGACCCACGCCGTGGGGCATGCAGGAGGAGCCCAATCGATGTTTCTCTCTCCAAAATCAATAAAGAAAAAGAAAAAAAGTTTTTAAACTACTTAGCAATAATAAGGATGAAAGGAAACAACTATGTATGTAAAATGACAAAATCTAGATGGAAATGAAAAAGCAGTTCTGCAGAAATGGGGTCTTGGGAAAGGAGTTTTATGTACAGTCCAGCTAGCTAAGATTAGAGTGAATTTATTTAAGGTTAAAAAAAAAGTTTTAATATCGAAAGTATACTGTTGCAAAATAGAATTTTTTTTTTCTCTGTGTTAAAAGGATAAAGTTTTCTTTTGGGCCCCCTGGAAATCTCAAAGGGTTTGTTTCTCTCCTAGTAAGATGTTAAAATAATTAGATTTATTTGATGTCTTAAATTAAATAATGGGAAGCATTATCAAATAGAAGTGATGTTAAGCTTAGATTATATTTGTATGGGTGCATGTTATTATAATAATTGTTCTAGAAACTGTATGAAATTCCTAGAAATCTGATATGAACTAGTATTATCTTATGAGTCATAAGTCCAGTTATCTTAAAATGTTATCTTTCGCAGGAATAACCAAATTCCCTTGTCAAGTCCATTATAATGAACTCTCATCATTTCTTTAACTATGGGTATTTTTAAGTCTTTTGTCTATGATAGACAGTTCTTGTTTTACTCTGATGCTTCTGCAAAAATGAGAGTTTTGGAAAGGACCCTCCCAGGTACTCTTGACACTTCTGACAGGTTACACGGTGTCAAACCTTGGGTGTACGACTGAGGAAGGCAAACGCTGGGAAGAGAAGTAGACTCTCTCCAAGAAGTCAGATCAAGAACAAAGCTTTCCATTCCTCCTTCCCTCTCTAAACATGGCTTTCCTAATTGTTATACTATGAAGGTCTTTTTAAGTCTTTTGTCCACCTTTTGCCTTGGTCTGACCTGGAAAGAGAATGGCCTTGTTCACAGATCTCAGGCCACTGCAAAGTGGGCTCCAACCTGCAAATGGCTGTTGGATTTGTCATAATACAAATCCTGTAGTTTTGCTTGTCACAAACTCAGTCCCCTCTACTTTGTGTCAGACTCCCTAACCCTGGGGTCCACTTCCCTCTCTGGTTAACAATCCCTACCCAGGGAACCTTGGGTCCAGGTTCTACATGGAGAGAGGGACGTAAGGCAAGGGTAGCCAGAATAAAGCTGCCTGTGTGGTCCACAGACTCTCAAATGTATTGGCCTCAGATGGGAAGTATCAGGAAGCATCTGTGATTCAAGATTACTTCCTTTGGCAGATCCCCATCTAGAGGGGGGGATCCCCAATGAAGCTATGATCGAGAACCTCTTCTCAACTCTGGGAGAACTGCTGCTAAAGCAAGAGCCACCCAACAAACACCCCTAGACTCTGAGGCCAAAGTCATTCTTGATGATGGACTAGCCCTCAGTTATATTTCAGCTGAGCAGGGAGGCATTTGTGCCATGGCCTGCTGCACCTGGACTGACCCTTCTACCCTTCTGGGGAAGGTGACTCAGCCCCTTGGCTACAAAAAGTGACTCCTTTCTTTGACTAACTTGATTCTGATTGGTTGGGGGTCGTGGCTCTGAAGGGCACTCCAGGTATTGGGAGCTATCCTGCATATGGCAGTCTCCCTGGGCACTGTATTTTCTCCAAAGCTTTAAACGCATATTCACAGCCACTAACCACCAAGCACACGATCTCCCGAAAACTAGAACATCAGGAAAGGAGTGAAGAGAAGGAGCAACTTAAGGAATGTGAGCCCGACCTGTGGACATACCACACAGAGATTCAGCAACAAAAACCGCGAGAACTACCGAGTGGTAGCAGCACTGAGACTGTAAATTTTGATCACATCTCAGTTAAGTCTGATCAAAGGGAGGGCGTTGTTAAAAGGAAGACAAGAGGCCCCAAATGGAGTCATTTATGCTAAGCCCCGCCTCACCAAACCAAGCCTTGTCTTCTGCAGTGTTGGCTCTCCTAGAAATGGAATCTGGGACCGGTCCGTCAGGAGTCGCCTGATCAGTACAAGTACCTCATCCGCCTGAGGGACCCCTGCCCTCTTCTAGGAAGGTAACCTTGCAGTAGGCAACCCACATTTTTTGCCTAGTATAACTTGTTTGTCCCTGTTCCCTTCTGCCTATAAAAGTCTTTCATTTTATACAATTTCTTGGAGCTCCTTTCTATCTGCTAGATTAGATGCTGCCCGAATCATTAAATAAAGCCAGTAAGATCTTTAAAGTTTTACTGAGTTGAATTCTGTGTGTGTGTGTGTTTTTTTTAACAAAGTTAATGCGATTTCCTTGATAGCAATAATTAAAATAATAATATCCATAACTATCTTTGAGGAATGTATTTCTGTCCTTGGAATCAGGCTGAAGTATTGTATCTCAGTCTTTATTAAAGGCATCCTATTTTGATCCCCGTTTTACACATTGGAAGATTTAGTCCCCAAAGCAATATTCACATGGATCTTATCACTTAACCGTTTTGATTCTGTACCGTCATCATTTCTTCTTCTATTTCGTTATTTAAGATGAGGTTTTGCTGCACATTAACTTCCCTCCATTGATGGGGTTCTTCCACACTACCCTCAGTCTTCTCCTCCCTTACTTTCTCCCCCCTCTAATCACCTAGTGTAAGTCAAACGTGCCAAGAACCTTCACACAACAGAACGAGAACAACAATGCTGACTTACCCTCCCCTCTATTTCATCCCTGCCAAAAGCATCTCTACAGCGTAGGGGGAAATCTATTGCTCTTAAGCCAAGTCATTCTCCCGAGCCTTCCCCTCAGCCTTTCCTGACATGACCTTTGTCTCACCCCTCCACTCACACTGGCCTGTTCTTTCTGGAACTCGCCTGTGGTTAACGTCCTTCAATATCACCTCTTCAAAGAGACTGTCCATAACCATCCAACCTAAATCCATTCTACAAATTTTTCTCTTGGCTAGCGCCACATTTGTTTCCTTTGTGATACTTATTATAACGTCAATATACATGTATATGTAGTTTTCTTATATTTCAGCCTAGCTCAACCAGAGGAAAGTTTGCCCTACCCCACCCCAGCACAAAGTGTCAATAGTGCTGAAGGTGAAAAGCTTTGGTCTGCTACCATTATACTGAAAGCTTCATGAAGACAGTCCCGTCCCTGGCTTGTTGATCACTGTTGTCCCAGAACCTAGAAATATCCTAATGGGTGAATAATAAAGAAGGCAGACAAAAGTCTCTGACATCTGGAGGCTACATAAAGGCAGAGGCCTCAGATGCCAGCAGGAGTCCCATTCTGTTTGGGATGGTTCCAAGGACATCAGGATTCTCTAACAGTCTCCATTGCAGGCTACTTCTACCTGAGGCACCAAGAAGTCCTCTGTTGAAATCCTTGTCTTTATTATACAAAGATCAGTAACAGAAACAGACTTCCCCAAAGGGGAGGACTGCAGGGCACCATGGGCGCTGGCCAGCTGTCTACCCAGTGGTGGTCCAGTGTGACACCCACCTTCTACACTACAGTTTGTCATTGGATGGGCCAATGATATCCCTGCAGCTAGAAGGACAATGGTCTCTGCCCCAGCAGCCAAAGTGTTTGGCAAGTACTCGGCTCTGAAACAGACCACACATCCAGAGAGGACTGGAATGGCAGCCTCACCATAATCTCCCCTTTTACAGCACCCGAGGGTTACAGAGATGATTACATTTGTCATTTCTTGAGAAGTCACATCATCATTAAGCAAAGAATTCCCCCTTTACCTATTGCACTTGGTGGCAACACAGATGATTGAACAGAAATGAGAAACTATGTAACATGCAGCAAATGCCCCTGAACGGCGAGTAACGTCCCATATACAGTTACCCCCTGAGGGTCAACAGTTTTCTACCAAAGTCATGTCTGTGAGACTGGGAAATGTGACATGTGCTTAACTGTTCTTGATCAAGTGTCAGCCTGCCCTATCAAAGGGTTATCCGGCTTCACTGATCATGTCAAATGTTCTCATTGGAAACAGGTCAGCTCACGGAATTGGGGGGTGGGGTAGGATGAGTCCTAAGGGACAAGCTAACCCTGTCTTCCACGTGATTTCTAAAAGCCTTCAGCACAGCTAGCGAGAACGGGTTCTTTGACGGTAGCCCTCTCCTCCTCGCCGTCTTCCCTTTGATCAGGAAGAAGTGCCTCTGGCCACACTGTCAGTGTGGCGAGTGAGCTGGCAGAGATGCAGATCACCGCGGAAACCTGATTTGCAAATTTGCACAGCGCTGCCCAGTACTGAGGCAGTCAGCGGGTTCTATCGTCACGCTTCTTTGTGCCTGATCAAACATCTCAGGGAAGAATCGTAAGCTTGATAGAACAGATAGAAAAGTCCTGTTCCTCCACCCTGTAACCTGTATTCCTCAAGGGGTTTTCTTTCGTGACTCTCCCCCACCTTCGAATGATTCAAACTTGAGTTTGGAAGTCGTCCCTGTCATCTGATGTGTTGGCGCTAAAAGTATGTCGAGTATCAAGCTTAAACATGACTGACTGCACCTCAGGCTACGTTTTAAGTGTCAGATTATCCTAACAATAGGTAACTTGCTTTAAATATCATGTAATTTCTAACTCTGAAGAGCGTCTAATGATTAATTCAAATTAAACTACTCCAAAGCCAAAGTGGTACGTGTTATAAAACATGGAAGTGAGCTGGCTGAAAATTTTTAATTTTCCCTACTTATTAGCTATCTGTTCTGGGAATAAATTAAAGGTGCTCATTTCCTGGGTTTCAAATCTATTTTAAAATGCACTAGGCTGAGAGAGAGAAAAAGGGATGTAGAATCGTTTTCTCATCTTTCAGGCAGATGAAACTCGTTTCCTTTCGGAGGGGTACTGGCTTTTGAGAAGCTATTTTAGAGTTCCTGGCCAGCTCGGGTTACCCGGTCCATATCCTATTTAGCATAAAGCAGTGCTTAAGGCTCTCTATCAACGTGTTACGGACTAAATTGCCACACCCCCATTCATATGTTGAAGCCCTAAACTCCAGTGTAACTTTATTTGCAGATAAGGCTTTCAAGGAGGTAATTAAGATTAAATGAAGTCATAAGAATGAAGCCTGTTCAGATAGAACTGATGTCCTTATCAGAAGAGACTGCAGACAGCTCTCTCTCTCCACGTGGACACGCAGGAAAGACCAGATGGGACACAGCAAGGAGGTGGCATCTGCAAACCAGAAAGAGATCTCACCGGAAACCATCCCAGCCAGCACCTTGACCTTGGCCTTCCCAGCCTCCAGACCTGGGAAAAAGTAAATGTCTGTTGTTTGAGCCACCCAGTCTGTGGTCTTTTGATGTGGCAGCCCAGCTTATACACAATCTACCTAATTCTCTTCTTTTGATAGCACATTGCAGCACATTCTCATTTCCAAGGAGGTGTGTTTCTTGGGCAATTTTATCTACATGGCAAACGCGGTATTACATAATGAAAACAGCTGTCCCAAAGCCCATGCATTTGGAGTAGTGATAGTCACTTCCTTAGCAGAGCTTTTATAAATAATATTAGCTATTAGCCTACTAGAATCCTCCTGTCTTATAGCAAGTTTGATGGGTAGGTGGAGATGCAGAATGTATATCATGCATCCTCTCAACAGGATAGCAGTAAAGGGTAAACAAAAAACCAAGGACCGCCACTACCTAAAGGCCAGTCATCTAAGGTGACCCACGAGTAAGCCGTCACTGCATGGTCTGAATGAGGCCTCTGCGTGTCCCTGGAGGTGAGCAGCCTTGGATTCAAATGCCAACGTGGTGGCTGGGACTGGGGCCACGTTCCGGGGACACACTAGGTTCGCGATCAGTTCTGATCCCTTCACGGCCCTAAATGCCCCTCCACTAATTCTCACTCGGTGATGAATCTCAAATGCTTCCTCTTCCAAGAAAGGCTCTCTGGTTCCCCAAGCCGAGTTAGACATAAAATTATCGAATCGGAAGTACTCTTAGAGATTCGCCCTCCAAGTCACATTGTTTCACAATGGAAGAAACGAAGGCAAGGGAGGAGGTTGGCAATGCCGCCCAGGGCTCCTGGCCCACCCTCTCCTCACCTCAGTGCACTGAAATGCGCATGTCCAAATAGTTTTTAACAGGTAATTAGAAGAAAGAAGGGGACCAGTTTGTAATGAGTGCTGAGTGTCAAGTAATGAGGATACAAACACGAAGGAGCAATGGTTCCAGTTCCCTCTGAAGTTATGGCCTGGGCAAGCTGTGGAACATTCTGGAAGCTATGAGAGCAGAACTTTGAAGATGCTGCTGCAGCCCCTGGGCCGGCACACAGTAGACCCTCAGGAAAAGCATGTTGAAGAAATTAGCTAATATCTATAATGTCACTGAAGTATATACCAACCTGTTTTAGGAGGAAGGAAAAATGACCCTAAATATCTTGATATTTCAAGGGAAAATTGCCTCAATTTTTATAAAAATCTTTGGAGCTGTGCTTTAGGGTCCTAAAGTAAAATGACGGATAAATTCTGCCTATGAGAAGAACATGAATTTGGAGGCGTCAGAGGGCACATTGTGATGGGCTGAACTGGGTTCCACAAAATTCACATGCTGAACTCCCACCCTCAGAAGGTGACTGTATTTGGAAATGAGGTCATTAGGTTGAGCCGTTGTCTAATCTGGCTGCAGGTGTCCTTAGAAGAGGAAATTTGGACACAGATTTGGGCATGCACAGAGGGAAACCATGTGAAGACAAAGGCAGAGATGGCCACCTGCAAGCCGAGGAGAGAGGCCTCCAAAGAAACCACCCAGCACCTTGATCTCAGACTTCCAGCCTCTGCAACCGTGAGACAATACATTTCTGTGATTTAATCCCCCGGTCCCTGGTCCTTTGTTATGGCAGCCTAGCAAACCAATACAGTCGGACCACACACCTGGAGACACAAGTTTTCCAGCGAGCGATAGCAACAAGCTTTCAACTCTGACTAGTGGAGATTCTGTGGTTTTAACACTACACAGGTAACTGTCATGCTGACCTTTCTGCTCCTACAGAGGAAAATTTCTTGTTGTCTTTATGACTGTGAGATTCTGCTCATTCAATAGAGGATAATTATTTCCTAAGATATCAACTGTAATAAGCTAACAAGAACATTGGAAACAGGGGACATGATCTCTGTTCTACATCCACAGAAAGCTTGAGCATTAATTTGGACTCCAGGTAACACTTTTTGAGACTAATTTGCCACCTAAGGCATGTGCTTAATTTCAAACATATGTTGACCGATAACAGAAAAAAAAAAATGACTAGCTTTCTTTTTGGTTTTGTATTTATAAAGTTGAAGTGATAAAAACAACACTGAGTGTACTTTGTAGCGTTTCCAACCTCTTCTTGCATTTTCTTTGATTGGAACCACAATCGTCTGAGTAGGAAGGATGAATTTCCAACCCATAGATGAGAAGCTGAGGCTCGAAGACCTACCGAACAGCCTCCTAATGGTTGTGGAGGGCCTGCGGTCCAATCATCCTGCTCCCTGTGCAAACCCTGACCCTTGTAAGACAGCCAAAGAGAGGGAACATACTTATTATCTCAGAGTTTCCAGGAAGTTAAAGATGAACAGAGGTGTGTGTGTAGGCTTTTGGACCTGGGCTGCGGTGAGACCAAGGTAATAGGATCCTGACAGGACAAAGCACTTGGATTGTGTGGGCTGATGTGTGTCCCGCCCCCTCTGATACACACGGTGAAGTCCTAACTCCCACTGCCTCAGTACGCGGCCTCACTTACAAATAGGGTCCCTGTAGATGTAATTAGTTAAGATCAAGTCACACTGCAGCAGGGTGGGTCCCTAATCCATAACTAGTGTCCTCATAAAAAAAGGTGGACACAGACAGAGGTGATGCCAGGTGCAGACAAAAGCAGAGTTCAGAGTAGTGATACTTCCAGAGGGCAGGCAGAGATGCCAGCGGACGCCCAGAAGCTAGGGCAGAGGCATGGAGCAGGTTCTCCATCGGACTGCAGAAGAAAGCAACCCTAACGACACCTTGATTTTCGACTTCTAGCCTCCAGAACTGTGAAACAAGAAATGTCTCATGTTCAAGCCACCACATCAGTATTCCTTTGCTGGAGCGGCCCTAGCCAACCCGTCCAGTCCTGTTAGCAGAGCTGCCCAGGTGATGATTTCAGAGCCAACAGAACGCAGTGTCTGGCCCGGGCACTGCAGCTGTCTTCTTAATGTCCTCCTGGAGGACGCGATCTGCCCATGAAGCCCACAGAACTTCAGTTTCCTACCAAGTACCCACTACGGAGCCGCACTGTCCAAGCTGGGCCCTGGGAGGAGGGGCCAGGGCTCAGGGTAGGCAGAGCTTCCTGAGAAGCCAGCTCCTGACCCGGGCCCCTTTACCTCCGGTGGTCTAGCCTCTGGGCCCACTACTGTCCTAAAAGAGCTCCCCTTCTCCCTAGAAAACGGCTCTGTGATGCTAACACAGTGCTTCCCGTGTTCTTGAAATGGCCCTGCTCTCCGCAGGGACAGGGTGTAATGTCCTGTCTTCTCCCTTCTTGGGCATCCCTTGTTCCATTAGCTGTGTGTGCCGATACTGTCAGCAAAACGCCTTGATGTACATGCCCTGGGCCTCTCTTTGGAAGTCCTAACACAGGACCTGTCCACGGCACATTCCCCTTTGGATGTGCAGTCATCGCCCCAATCTAACCCGACAGAGGCGTTCTTCCTGCTCTAAGTCTTCATCCCATGGGTTGTGTAATGCCGAGCAGACCGTTTCTGAGCCTCAATGTTCCCGTGTAAGAAAGAAGCAAATGATTCATAAGGGCTCGTTCAGCTGTAAAATTCAGTTATTAAAAAAAACAAAAAACAAAAAAAACCAAACCACCACATCTAGCTTTTTGCTAGAATTCCATTACTTTTTCCTATCCTCCAGACTTTGAACTTTGGGTTCTTCTCATTACTGCTTTCTCCAGCAAATCGTGTTTCTTTCTGGAAAGGCCCTCCGCAAGCATTTGACTCTGCACCTCAACGCAGCGCCCCAGAACTGGCCCTCATCACAGCGTGAGAGCCTCTGTAGGCTTCTAAGGAGTGTCTCTGTCCTGGAGACGTATCTCGGCTGCCCCCTGTCTGCAGTGATGGGCATACACCGGCCTTCCTCAAGCTTGGCCTTCCTCTCGCGCGCAAATCCCCCAAGGCTGCCAGCCAGGGGAGGTTCAAACTTTGAACAAAGACACTGTGGACCAAGCAGAAGGTGATCACTAATCTCATCTACAGTAGGATTTCTTCGATACAGTAATGTTTATTCAGCCTCTAAAACGCTTCAGACCCCGAGTTAGGTAGTTCCCGTGCATCATCTCATCAAATCTTCATAACAATTCAGCAACAGTAGATTAAATCATTTTTAGTACAGACAATTAGGTTCATAGCTAAATCTGTAAAGCCCACAAACTGTTCTAGCACTTTCCATATATTAACACTTCGTAGTGTTTAAGAAACATTATGTAAACAGAACTCAGAGTATAGGTTATGTTAGAAAGTGTTAATAGCAATTCCTCTAGTATCAGATACTCGAGGGCTCATATCCCATCATAACTGCTCAGTGATTCCAAAGTTTTTCAGTTTCTGAGACTGTTACATAGGTACATTTATGGTTTCCTCTGCAGAGACCTACTTCAGATCCTTAATTCCTGAAGTCCACACGGCATCTCTCATGCTAAGGTGACTTTTCAGAGAGGCCTTGCCCATCCACGTACGAAACAGCAACGAGCCCACTCTGATCCTTCAACCTGCTTTACATTTCTGCACAGCAGTCAGCACTTCCTCTCTGCAGCTTCGCATGAATGTAACCTCTAAGACTGCTGCCTTTGGGTCACTGTCATATCTAGTCCTCAAAACAACCCTGACAGACAGACATTATTGCCTCTGTATTGTAAAGGGCTGACGTTCAAAGGGCTTCAGTGATTGTGCCAAGATTCTAACCCTAATCTGATCGACCAGGTCCATGCGGGCCCCCTCCACTGTCCCATAAGGCAGTTTGATAAAGTCAACAGGTTCCGCTCTCTGGAACTCTGGCCAAACCAGGTTCTTGATGGCAGTGTAATCTCCTACCTTGGCAATTTTCTACCTTGCTCTTCCAGGTAATTTGGCTTTGACTTCTTTTGCCTATAGAACAAACGCACACCCACCTTGAGGGGCCCTCTGCCTTCCTCTGGACTTGCGGGTCTGGTGGGTGGCTCAATCTGTTATACATGCCATACTCCAGTGCTGGAAAATCTCACTCGTGCACATCTGATCATGCTGGTAAAATAACAACACCTTGAAGGCTGGGCCCTCATTTCATGCTTAGTGTTCCTCCCAGGCATGGCCTTGGTGCAAGGGATGCTTCAAGACAGATGGTGGGCTTGACTGGTAGTCAGCCGAGAGAGCAGTTTGAGCTCATGGCCAAACTCACCAGCACACAAGTCAAAGCTTATTCCTTCGTTATGTGCATTCAGTGAACCTGAATTTGGGGTCACTCGGCCTAAAGGAGCTTTGATTCCATTTCACCTTGGCCCAGCTTTATGAAAATTCAGCTGAAGGGATTCCAAGAAAGCACTTCATACACCGTTGTATGGTTTTGTAGTAGCAGAAAGTAAGGTGCGCGAAGCAGGGCTCATTCACCCAAATCGTCGAGAAGACACTGGGTTGGTAGAAGAAATCACCTCTGACAGCGAATGGTCCTCTGTCCCCCTTGGATTCTGCACGCTGGTCTCTTTCAGTTCCTCAAGAGCCACATGCCATCCTCCATGCCAAGGCCTTGAATGAGTCATGACCTCTACTTCTCACGTCCTGACTTCATAAGGTGTCAGTTTGTCTGCACTGACACGCAACATTTCCCAGATTTGCCTTCCCTGGATGTTTCCAGTTAAGGTAGATTAGGCCACAAGAGGGGTTCTTGCATGAGATTTGGAAGACAGAAGTGAAGCACCTCCATTTGTGAGTTCATGCCCGTAATTAACTCATCCTCTGAGCCCACAACTGCCCCTACCTTCTTCTGGATCCTCCTTCAGCTTCTTTGATTCCTGGGTGGCAGGCAGGTATGTGTGTGAGTGTGCGTGTGTGTGTGTGTAGCTTCATGACACACCATCGCGGTCAGAGGTACCAAATACCAACACAGGTATCAGTCAGTCCTTAAAGGCTCCAGCTTGTCCCTGTTGTCTTCCATTTTACACTCTCTTCCCTTCCCCACTGCCTGCCCTGTGGCCTTCAAGTTCCAGCATCAAGCACCAAGACAACCATCTTACAGACACCACTTCCCTGGCTCCCACAACTGCCTTGTGGTTCCTCCTCTCTGGCTGAATCTTGGCTCCATGCCTCCTTGAAACTAGGTCAGTCCTACCTGGTTCTATGCCCCATAGATCCACATCCCTCTCCAGAGCACTTATCACCATTGCAACTTTCCATTGATTTGTGGGGTTAGAATAAGAATGGCTGTCTCCCCTACTTGACCACCGCTCTTGAAAGCAAGGGCCATGTCCATTTTACTCATCGTTGTACCCTTCACTCACTGTGCGCATTCAACTGAAGTTTGTGGGATGTACGAGCATGGAGCAGATTTGTCCAAAGCCAAGATGGTCTGCTGCATGTTGAAAGGAAGGGCAATGGGGCACAGGTAGACAGCACTGAAAGGGGAGTTTCACGGCTAGATGTTCTATCCCACGTGCCCACCAGAGGAGATGCTTCATAAATACGTACACGAATGACTGAACAAACTGATGCCCTAGTGTCCATCCCTGAGCTATTCATGAAGCTCTGCTCCACAGTGTTGAGAACAAGGATGGCCCTGGTGCAGCGACTTGGGCTAAACCACTGACGTCTCCAAGCCTCCGTTCTCATCTGAAATGCGGAGATCACCACGCCTTCCTCCCAGAACTGTGAAAATTAACAGAGCTAATGGATGCAGGCATCCACCTGTAAAGTCTGATGGGGGAGAGCATTCCCCAGTCCATAAACAGAATTGAACAACTCCTTCCTTCTTTATCTCAACCCAATCTATCACGTCCTTCCTGCTGCTCTTGGTGACACAACCACCAGGATTCAGTGATGTCCAAACATAGCTGGGCTGCCACAGTTACACCTGTGTCAGCTTTTTCCATCATAATTCCTCTTTCAGAGAGCTCGGTGTGTTGGTGGAGACTCTGTGGTTTCATCATTCTGTAACTGCTCTGAGCCACCACCTCCCTCCCAGTACAGGGGCAAGAAAGACATGTTTGGACTATGCAACCGGTAGCTCAGCCCCCTGTCGCCATCATCGGACAGGACTAATGCCATCCACATTTTACAGGTGCGTTCTGGTAGATGCTAGTTCCATCTATAATTCTTTTGGCAGAGTCCAAGTTTGTGTTTAATTAACTAAATGACTTGAGCCATCCAATTCTTGTTGCTACTAATGTATCACAATTAGAGCAAACGGTCGCCATGGAAACCATTGGCTCCGTCGTAATTCCTGAAACGAGGACGGCTTGCTTTGGAGCCCATCAAATTCGCACCTCTCCACAGCATACATTTACAGTTATTGTCAAATGGGGATTTGGTCACTTTGGAATGTAATGTGCAGCTCCTCATTTCAAATGCATGTCATTATAAGGAGTCTGTCACTTCACTTATGTTTGCCAAGTTCCAATCATCCCCAGATCCCTCATGTTTATGTTCAATTAGGGAGATATTGCAGTCCATAAAAATGGCTACCAATGCACTGTGGGGTGGGGGAATGCATCCCTTTTTCGTTGGCATAAAGCAGAGACGATAAAAATCTGTGTTGTGCTAAAACGGTGATGACCTTGAAATTAATTATTCGCCTCCTCCTCTGAGGTGGGTGGTTCTCCCCACTCCCTTGTGGCAAGGGTATTAGTTTTAGTAATTTTGCCACCAGGGTCTGCTGCACCACTGGAAAGAACACAGAGGTGCCCTGTTGCGATTCTGGGCAAAGATGCTGTAACGTAGCAGGCAAGGAGATGGCGTCGGCTTCTCCTGAATAGAAGTTGCTAAATGGTGGTTTACAAATTGGGTCATTTGAAAGCAATTTCTATACTCCATAACCATATAAAAATAAAGAGAAAAGTAGTCTGCTATATTCCTCCACCAGTACGTAAGTCATTTCAGAAATAAAGCCAATCTATATTTATGTGTACCATATATACAACATCGGGCTGGCCCCAGGGGCCAGTACCCGGCCTTGCAGGCTGTGAGTATATTGAGCTGCTGTTCTACTCACTTCCCACAGCTCTGTTTCTGGAGAGAAACGATGGTTTAAGTCACCATACTTCATTGAGACAAGCACTCAATTATCTAAAATCCTGAAAAATAACCTTCTTTCCCTAAAAGCTGTGGTCCTTAGCTCAGTTGCAGATAAAATAAAGGACACCTAGTTAGATTTAAATTCCAGATAAACAACAGATGCATTTTTAGTAGAGGTCCCAGAGAGTGCATATTTTACACTAAAAATGGCTCATAGTTTATCTAATATTCAAATTTAATTGGGCATTCTGCATTTTTATTTGTTAAACCCGGCAACCCTAGAAGCAACATTTTTGTAATTTCTTCTTTTCAGGCCTGAAATGCTACTAATAATGTTAAAGGTCTCTCTCTTTTTCCACCTTTTCATACTAGTGACGCACACTCAGCTCTGCTCAGAGGCCAGGCAATAAGGGGAGTGGGCAAGGACGCGTGGACCAAGGAGATCTGAAGACCGGTGGGGTCCCTGTGGCCTGTCATCTGTCGGCTGCCATTGCTAGAAGAGGGCAAAGACAGCATTTTAAGAAAAATGGCATTGGGCTGCTGAAATGTTTTTCCAACAACTGCCTCCCTCATCATGCACAACGCAGGCCAGATCTGATGAAAGCTGAGGAGGATGAACTTAGAATAGGGGACGTAAATGTCTACAAAACCCAAGGCTTTGCTCAACATCAGTCTAGGGGGGCCTTGTGTTCTGAGGGGGGACCTTTCTGATAAGAAGCTGCCTTCTAAGCATCTACCTTGAATAAGCCCTCCACACACCAATCCCATCACAAGTAAGCCAAGTAGTCCATGAATAGATTTGCTTCCTTAAAAAGAAACCCCAATATAAAGTATAATATAGGGAATATGGTCAATAATATTGTAATAACTATGCATGGTGCCAGGTGGGTACTGGAATTTTAGGGTGGGAATCACTTCATAAAGTGTCTAACCACTTTGCTGTACACCTGAAACTAATATCAAATACTATGGAATGTGAAAAAAATAAACTGAAAAAAAATTCAATTTAATCAAACAAGTAACATGTTTGCACTTAAAAAAGAAGGGAAATGCCTGGATAACGTCCATGCTCTATTGCTCTTGCTCTGAAGACCGATGAACCACCCAGCAGTGCACCGTGATGCCTGTAGGACTGACCGTTTCACAGAAGCTCTTGAAGTCACCTCTGAAATGCTCACTTTGTTCTTAAAATGAACTGAGTCCACTAAGTCATACTGCTCCGTACACAGGCCCCTGATACTTTGCTTTTGGTCTTCACGGAAGCTCCTGAGACCAGTCAGACCTTTCCACGCCAAGGCTGACGTTTTTCTGCGATCCACCCTTTCTTCCTAACTTGGAAGCGCCCCCAGGCTGACTCCGAGCCACTGCACGGTCCAGTTTCGACTTTTATTGACACCTGCCATTTGAGTAATATCCCAGTTCCTCAATTTCATTAGTTCAGGCCAATTTAGTCTTCACATTATGTTGATAACCTAAAATTGTTAGCAGGAGCTGTGTCATCACCGGAGAGGATAAACTTGTCTTCAAATTACATTTAATTACCTTCATTAAGGACGACAGCATTCCGTGACACGTATTTGCAAAGTGGGCAGATGAAAATAAGCCTCGCGCATCTCATTTCCTGAACGTCCAGGCTCCCTCCCGCCCCTGCCCCCTGCCTCTGCTGCCGTCCTCTCTCGCTGGTGGTCAAAGGGAAAACTGCCCGAATACTCTCCTGCGGAAGACAGGACCGCTTTCCGAAAGTGAATCTTTTTCCTGACCCCTGGACCTCTGATGATGAAGACTTCTATTAAGTCACACCCACTGGAGATTTGCATTCTCCCAAGGAACTGAAAGTGGGTCATTTCTGCTTGCAGATCCCTGCCTGTGGTCCAGAGAACTGGACCTTCAAATGGCTTTCCTGTGTTATTACCGGGAAGCAGCTGTGCACACGTCCAGCCCACCGGAACTGTTACCCTTCAAGGTGTGTCCTCCTACACCAGTGGGTGGATTGAGCAGGTACCCGACAGTTCCCGGGACGGAGACGGGGCTTAGTGTTGACTGCTCATGCCCAGAAACCTAGTTTACAGCCAAAACAGACTCTTTTTCCCAAATTATAGGAGAAAGCTTATCCAGAAAGTCACAGAGTTAATAGAAATGAGCCAGCTGGGCAGAGTAGGCTCAGGGAACAAGTGACAGAAGCAAAGGAAGGGCCCCTGGAGCTCAGGAGAAAGGCCAAGGTGATGCCCTGGGGGGGAGGGAAAGGCACAGGGGTGCTCCTGAGAGGGAGAACCCCAAAATAGACTTTCTAAAACAATGTTCATCCAGACTCCATTCAACAGAGTTGGCCCTTACTCTGTTTGTGATATATGACTGGGTCTGTTCAAGTCACAATTGGCAACAGAAAACAAACCACTTGGGTCAACATTAACCAAACAACACAACAAAAATCATGCCCCTCCCTTCTGCTCTTCCCTGACCACTTAGACAGTGGGCGCATGTCCTAAAGGTTCCCTTTGACCCTGAAGCACACAGCCCGATCGTGCAGATGTTTTGGCTCGCCAGGTGTTTGGGAAGGGACTAGAGTGCAGGAGTCCCAGAGGCCAAGGCGCTTTCTCAACATGAACTCCTGGAAGGAACACACAACCCTACTATGTAGATGCTATGACCTCTCCATTTTACAAACGAAGAAGCTGAGGCCACAAAGGTTATTTACTCAAATTACCCCCGGCGCCTGCATGCAGAAACGGGTTTTGATTCTTAGCTCCACATGCGGGAAAGAATGAAAGGAATAACGCTAGCAGCCAACAGTTCCTATGCACCTGCTGCATGCCCGCCCCTGGAACCGGGCACTACCCACTGTGCCCTTGGACAGCTCTGTGCTCCAAGTGTTCCTCCGCCTCCCCTCCCCCCTTCGCACAGGAGAACGCCAGAGGGCACAGAGGGTGGACTAATCTGCCCAGACCAACAGAGCGGGACCAGCGCTCTGCAAGGCAACACTTGGAACCCCCGCCACTCCTCAGCCCCGTGTCCGAGGTTTGCTACTAAATAGAAATGGTTTTAATTTACTTAAAAACAAATCCTTATTTTTTCTAAAAACAGTCAACGTTCACCCCTGGCCAGTTTGGCTCAACAGTTAGAGCGGGACCCCATGGACCGAAGGGTCATGGGTTCAATTCCTGGTCAAGGGCACGGACCTGGGTTGCAGGTTTGATCCCCGGCCCCAGTCGGGGTCCTGTGGGAGGCAGCCAATCGGTGTGTCTCTCTCACATGGATGCCCCTCCCCCCCACTCTATCTAAAAAGAAATCAATGGAAAAATATCCTCGGGTGAGGATTAACAAAAAAATAAAACAACAGTCAACATTTGGAATTGCTTGTCATGGAGACTCCCCCAAATCTCCTCCACTCTTTATCTCCAGTAGGACATTAAGTGTCTTGCTGCTTTCGCAGTCACTTTGACTGTGTGACTGTTGACCCTGGCCGCTGTCTCAGAGTTGTTGGTTATTTCATGGGTTTCCCTTGCTTTGATTTACTTCGCCTTCCTTGAAAGAATTCTTTATATATTGTTTTCTCTTTGGTTTGCTAACAAGACTTTTGTCCAGTCTGTCAATTTCTTGCGTTATGGTTTCTGGGTTATTGTTTTTCTTAGGAAGTTCTTCCCATTCCAATGCTTTTCGAATTTATATTATATAGAGTTTTTTTTTTCTTTTTCATCTTAGCTGTTTCATCTCTCTCCAGTTTTCCTTTTGAGCAAGATGTGAAGTATGGACTGAAGTATTTTTTTCCCTCTGCAACTGACATCCAGTTCACCCTACGTGATGCATTGAGCAGAACACCTTTAATTCCTGATATAAGACACTATTGTTATAAACCCAATTTTCCCGATACATGAGTCTGTTTCTGTACTCTCTATTGTATTCCACTGAGCTCTTTGACAACATTATAATTATGTTGGCTTTGATACACATCTTGCCATGTAGCATGAGACCTCTTCTATTCTGTTTTTCTTCCAAGAGCCATCTGCTTATTCAGGAAAACCTCATATATAATATATACAGGCTTTGGTTTGGGACCTGAAAGCCTTAAACTAGGCATAAGGACTATTTAGCAACACACCAGCTTTCATAGGGAATAGCTAAGCTTTGCTTAGAAGTAAAAATTCACCTTCCTGGGGAAAATATTATTATCTACTACTTCTAATTATCTACAAATTCTCCTGCACAATATTCAGTAGGTGTGAATTATCAGGTCTTCAAGGTAATGGGATTGAAACAGATAGCAACAAATTCAGAATTAGTGCATAGGCTTAATGGTAGATTAGGGTACAGCTCAAGAGAAAAGAGATGAATTAGAGGAGAAAATTATGGGAAATAAGAGATGCATTAAGACATTCTAAGTTACTTAAACTTAGAGTCTCAGTATAAATTGAAAATGAGAATGGGAAAGGAGTAATATTTAAATAGGCAATGGCTGAGACTTTCTAAAACTGATAAAAGATGATGAAAGAAAAGAACACACAGACTGCAAAAGTGCTAAAAACCCTACAGCAGGATGGACACACACACGCACGCACACACGCACACACACACACACACACACACACGGTTTATGAAAGCAAAAGAGGAAACCTTAGAAATCACAAGATAGGAAAAAAAATTACCACTTTCAAAGGAGAAAAAATATGACTGACTTCTCAACAAAAACCATGTAAGTCTAAAACAATAAAATGCCATCTTTAAACTGGAACTAAATTTCCAGACAAAACTAAACTGCTCACTGACACAGGCAGAAGGAAAACAGTTCTGATCACAGGTCAGAGACTTAAGAAGAAATGAAGGGTCAGAAAGAATAAGTAAGCGGGTAAATATAAATGAATCTTACATTTACTGTACAGTAATACTGACTTTGGGGTATAGAATGCAGGACAACTGTAGCATTTAAATAAGGGAGGGAATGAATAGAATTGCTAGTCTAAGACACCAACCAGCATGATCAAAAGAAACAGGAAGAGCAATAATTCATGTTAGAATTCGTTTCAAGAATGCCTATTGTAACTGTACTGAAGCATGAGGGAAAGGAAGGAAAGTACATATATTTGTTCGATGTCCCTTTCTTGCTTTCCTTTGGGTTAATGAAAAATGACAAACTCAAAGTGAACTAAAAGTAAAAGATTACGCTTGCCTGATTAGATTATAAAATAAATTCCAACTGTACATCTTAAATATAAGGGCACTGAGAGTTGAAAGTAAAAGGATAAAAAATATATATTCCTCCTGAGCTCTTGAAATCCATCTGGGGAGTGGGCCAACCGAGGTCGTGGATTCTAGGTCTGTATCATCAAGAGGGTTCTTCAATGTCTGCCATCACTGCAAACATACTGAGGACTCAGTGACAGGAAGGGGGGACAGAGGGACTTCCGGGGTGCTAGAAATGTTCTGATTATAAATTGGGATGCTGGTCATCAGGACATGTTCATGTTGTGAAAATTAATAGCTCTACCTGTATGATTCAGGGACTCAATTTATTAGCCAGTTAATTTTTTAAATTAAGGTTCTCTACAAGTTAACAGTGGTATTATCAGAAATGTTAAATACAGGGTAGGGCAAAAGTAGGTTTACAGTTGTCCGTATAGAAAATAACACAATCATTAATAAATCATAATACAAGAATAAACTCTGTGTTTCTTGTACCTACAACTGTGAACCTACTTGTGCCCTACCCTGAGTACAAATAAGTTTTTCCAGGCTTTCCAAATACTTAGGTATGGTATGCAGATCAGTCAAAGTATGTAAACATGAGGCCTTGACGTCAGAAGTTGAAACGTACTATGAGTGTCTTCTGAATTCGTTTAGATGATGCTCTCACACAATGTCTGTTTGGAAGAGTCTTAGAGAGGAAACTGAGGCCCAGTTCACCTACTTCCCCAGGCACAGGTCATGCGTTTGGGAGAATGTGGGAAGATGTTCTTCCTTGTTAAAGTAAAACGTAAACATTCTTCAGCTTCGAGGGGAAAACAGCAACTCTGTGTGGACACTGGGATGATGTGGACATGTTCTTCTCCACTTCCCCGCCCTGGGAGAAGTGGTGTCCTTATGTTTATTTTCTGAGTGTCAGGGATGAATAATGCCACATATTTAGAGTGTTCATCAAATGTCCAGTCACCATCTGGACTAATCTAGCTGCCTTTACAAATGTCTTGTCAGCTATAATTGAATTGGGTTGAAATATGCCTGACATATGTCCGTTCTGGTTGGAATGTTTAATGAAAGAGTAAGTCTTGTCTTAGAGGAGAACAATAATGGAGGCATATTTTTCATTGATAAGGTAAACCAAACACTTCTATCTGTACCTTCACTATCTAAGCAACATCTTATTAATCTGGTAGTCACTGATTCCAAATCCACACTCATTTAGGCTAAATGAAATAGGCAGGATTTCACTCAGCAGATGAAAAGTATTTCCTAGGCAAACTGAAAAAGTAAAGACATTGAAAGATTGTTTTTAAGGTCTTTCCATCACATAAATATGTTTTAAAAGACTTAGAAACACCAATTATATATTCATGCTGCTGATAATTATATGTTCATATTATCTGTCCATTAAAGCAGCTCATTAATTTGCTCTGAAAGAGTAATTGGTTCAAGTTTCTATGCATATTTAAAAGAAATGAAACTCTGCTTCCTTAAAGATAAGTAATGGCTCTCACCCTGAATCAAATGGTCCTCTCCACACACTAATTCAAATTCACACCATTTTACTGAAGTTGTCTGTAAGAATTCTTCCTTGGTGCCCAAATAAATTACTTTCTCTCGCCGAAATCTAAGACTTCCCAGATATTAATAAGTCTGAATGTCTGCTTCCCAAATCTTTAGTAGCCATCCGTCCAAGATCCCTTGCAAGTTTTATCTGAATTCTGCTCTTATGTCCCTTCAGCTGTCTTACTTTCTCCAAGTTTAATATATTCCATTTCCTCCCAGAGCCAGAGCTTAGTTTTCCCGTGATCCTCTTGAACTTGGCCACTCACTCTAAATCCAGACCTGCTCTGATCTGAACCGACACGGGGACTTCAATCCTCCTCGGAAGCTGGGGCTTCTCTCTGACTTCTGCACATCTTAGCCCAGGGCTGGGAATACGAAATACATGTCACTCAATGATTGTAAACCCTTTATAAATATTAGATCTATTTAATTCTGAAAGCAAACTAAGGAAGTAGCTGCCATTATTTGTATGCCTATTTTATAGATGAAGAAATGGAGACCCAGAGAGGTTAAACCTACAGGTGGAGCGAGTGTTGGGGCCTGCGAAGTCTGGCTCCGGAGCCAGGCTCTGTACTGCGAAGCTAGTCTCTAACGCCGTGACCACCCTGCGCTGTTATTGACACCACGAACACGGGTTTACAATCCACGACTTTAAACAGAGGGTAAGAAAATCTGGCAAAGCCACACAGATGAAGGAATGAGTCTAAGAGAAGTCAAGGGACTTCAATGTGACAAAATGAGTATTAAAATTCCAGGATTTTGCCATTAGTCCAAAGCTCTTCCTCCAATATTCTTTATGAAAATTGTGCACGTCTTTAAAAACCGTCCACATCTCTTTATTGACTGATCTATGATTCTGTACTATCAGACTATAAATGAACTTTCAAGTCCCACATCTCTAGACATAAGGTATCTTCTCTTTGCAAGACTAGCTGCAGAGCCGTGCTTTTCCACCTTTTTTTTTTTTATAAATGTTCTTTTCTTCATTGATTTTAGAGAGAGAGGAAGGGGGAGGGAAAGAGAGAGAGAAAGAAATGTCAGTGAGAGAGAACACCGATTGGCCGCCTCCTGCATGCCCCCCACTAGGGATCGGGCCCACAACCTGGGCATGTGCCCTAACTGGGAATCGAACCGGCGACCTCTTGGTGCATGGGTCAATGCTCAACCAGTGAGCCACACCAGCCGGGCTGTGCTTTTCTGCCTTCATGGGCACATGCAGATCACCTGGGGATCATGTCAAAATACAAATTCCGATTCAGAAGGTCAGGAGTCAGGCCTGAGATCATTCTGCATTTCTGCAAGCCTCCCAGATATGCCAATATTATTAGTCTAAGCGTCTGGATTTAGGAGCAAGGACACAGCTGTTTCAGTTCTTTGGGCTCCATTTTCCATTTTCTGTCATTGGGAGGCTTGGCCTCAGGAATCCAAATGACCCCCCCAGGCTCTAGTATGTCTATGACAATTTCACTTGTTTTCCCCTGGCCTCTGTCTCCTAATTTCTTTATCTTCTGGGTTGACTTTCCAACGTGTCCTATGGAACTGGCTAAGCAGAACAATGTGATGTACAGTGACCTGGGAGGCAATGACTGAGTAAGAAGGAGAGCCACTCTCCATAGCACAATCATGGAGGGCTTCTCTGAGGAGGTGACTTTTGTGCTCAAAACAGAGGTGTCAGAGGTACTTGAGGGAGTTCTGTACTGATCAGAAAGAAGGCCGTATAGAAGTAAAGTGTAACAGCGACTGAGCATCATGTGTTTCAAGAACAGAAAGCAAGCTGGGGGATGAGGACAACATCCTGGTTGAGCATGGTTAAAAGAGGTAGGGACCATACCCAGTGGGCCTGTGTAGTCTTTAAATTCTAGACTTTACACACACAGCACTGTGTGCAGTGGGAAGTTACTAGAAAGTTATAATTGCATAACAACATAGTAGAAAGTTTTAATTGCATATAAACATAGTCTTTCACATTTAAATAATCACTTTCACTCTTCTGTGGAGAAGAAAGCATGGGAGGAAGGACAGAAGTGGAGAACCCGGGCCAGAGGCAGTCACGGTGGCCAGAAAGGAAAGAGGTGTGAAATCAGGTGGTAGCAGTGACCACCAGAAGAGCAGGGGGCTTACAGATATATTTTGGAGTAAGGACTTGATCAGGGGCCATTTCCTCCTCCCTACAGGGTTTTCTGCACCCCCATGTTTCCTTCCTAAATTCCCTATTTCCCCCTCACCACACATCACACGTCCATCTGTATATCATAGCTCACTCTCCTCACTACCACCCTCTCTCCCAAATTACACGCCCCTTGATAATAATAAGATAATGGTTTTCTATGATGATTATCTGTCACAATTGGTCAGGCACTGTTTCAGGACATGTAAGTGGATAAATTCATTTAATCCTCACCGTAATCCGAGAAGATACATACGAATAGCATCTCTGCTTCCTCAATGAGGAGGCTCAGCAAACGTCATGTGCACAAGGTCTGGGATTCATACACATTTGCGGAATTAAATTAAACACGATCCACGAGGCAATGCTAAGTCCTTTCTACATATTGCTAAGATTGCTTTGCATACAAATGCTATATAAATATTGGAGGGTTGACAGTACTCCATTGGCTCAGCTACATCTGGGGAACAAAACACTACGATTAGACATTCAATATCTTTTTAACGATATTGGTTTTTCAGTTGCTCAGACCAGGAGGGTCCAAGTACAGTCTCGGCTGACCATATCCTGCTGGTTATCACCTTCCATTCCAATGCACTGTGTGATGACTACAGGAGAAAACAAAAAACAAAACCAAAAAGCGTTCCCCTCTAAGGACACGTGGGCCTGGGGATTACCCGGAGGCTGTGAAAGGCGGACGTCTAGAGTGCGACAGGGACGACGGAATAGGCCAGGTGTAATGACCTGAATCGTGATAAGAAACACAATCCCCAGGTGCTTCCTGAGCCTAACCCATTTGGTCACCTTGGCAATAGCTGACTTGCATTTTCCTGTTGCTTCCTTCTGGTAGGCCAATTACCCACTGAAAACTAAAAATCCTCCCCAAATAGATAGGAGGTCATTAAGTTCTGAGTAGTAATTTCATGGCCATAACCATGTATTTTAATAGAAATTAGAACATAAATGAAAATGCCTTATGACATTGCACAGATTTGAAAATGCAATCTGGTTGTTTCATCCGCAGGGTAATTGCTTCATTGGATTAGACTGAAACCAATGTCAGCAGGGCTGCTGGAAATTTCTGGTAATGGACTGTCAAGTCAACTGGCATTAGAGGGGTGTCTAAATTACTTTGTAAAGCATCTCTATTATGACTAACTCTTGATTCAGGAGACAATTCATGAGTGGCTTGGCACATTTTTATAGGAATAATTCCTTGAGGTAACTGCCACCATCAGGATCAAAATGCTACACTGTTCTATGCTTAAAACCAAGGCAACTTCTTAGCCCAAGGCAGTTAGCCAAGAATTCTTCCTAGTGCCTTACATTCAGTAAGAAAAATGCTTAATCAGACTTGTTGAATGACCATCCCCCTTTCCAAAAAGTTAAAACATAAACATCAAGCATAGTGTGGCTATAGTTGAGTCTATTTTATTTAAGTAAAACCAAGAACCAGTGTGAAAGGGCTAGGGATCTATTGGGCAGATATGAATGGGACAGCTGTATTACAAACTCACTTCATTTCTGGCATTACTTATTTCAGTTTTCCTTGTTAAAGGAAGTGGTTCTCCAAGGGGATTTCCCCACATTGGCTGGTTTCACTTTAAATTCACCACTACAGCCCGGCTGGTGTGGCTCTGTGGTTGAGCGCTGACCCATGCACCAAGAGGTCACTGGTTCGATTCCCAGTCAGGGCACATGCCTGGGTTTTGGGCTCAATCCCCAGTAGGGGGCGTGCAGGAGGCAGCCAATGGATGGTTCTCTCACACATCTATGTTTCTCTCTTTCTCTTTCTCCCTTCCTCTCTCTCTAAAAATCAATAACTCTCTTAATAAATAAATAAATGCACCACTACTCACTACAGGTGGGCTCCTGGTGTTACCAACCATCAGACTACACTGCCAGCCCTATGCTTTCTGACTCTCTAGGTGACTGTTTCATACATTGTCCCTTTCTTTAAAACCTCAGCACCTCCATTCCTGACCTTCATTTGATGACTTTGCTTTCTACTTCACAGAACACAAGCCTCAGAAAGAAATGTCCACCAGCTGCCAACCCCACATTTACCTGCTTACCACACCTGTGCCCATGTGCTCTGCTTTCCTCTGGAGAGACTTGAACTGCCCTCCCTCAGTTCAATCACTGCTCCCCTGGTGCACGGAGGCCTCCACTGTCCCCTACTCGAGAACACAGTCGCAGCCATCTCCACTGTCCTGCACATCCCTCTCTCCCTGGTAGGCCAGCCCCATCTACACACGCATGTGCTGGGATTTCTCCCAGCATTACATTTTATTTACTGGCCCCACTTCCCTCAATAGCTGAAATCCACCCCCCTGCTTCTCTAGTAGTTCTGGAAATCTAGGTTGTTTCTAACTGAGATATAATATGTACTCTGACTTATGCATTGGTGTTTCTCACTTAGCAGCTGAATCTCTGAACCAGGTACATGCACGTGTTCACGTTTGCCATTTGGAGAAGTCGTGTCAGGGGCGTGTGGGGCGGGAGAAATTCAATGTGATTATGAGCTCTGCGCGTCTCAAAAGGCTGGGATGACCGGCAGTCCTCAATTGTCCACGCCTCCAGTTTTCTCTGTGAAGACTTTCACTTTGGTTAAAAGTCATAATTACTATAAATGTATGAAATTATACTAAGTACAATAATTTCAGGGAAATAAAACTGTGTATATATATATATATATATACTGCTGTGTTTTTCATGGAAAAGAGTAGTTTGTCCTCAGGCAGTGGGCAATCAGGGTGTTGCTGTTTTCTCTCTTTTACACTCTAAACTTTACATTCTTTACATACCTTACATTCTTACATTCTTTAAATATATTGAGGATTCTAAGAGGGTTTTATTTGTACATTGTAACTATCAATATTTACCATGTCGAAAATTTAAAGGAAGCCATTTGCTTATATAATGATTCATATGAAGCAGGTAAAGATGAAAATATTGCATATTAATAACCGCTTAGTAATAGTCTAAAGTTAGTTTTGACCTCATGAGCCCGAGCTCTGTCATACAATAGTGTCAGTTTGTTTCAGAACATGAAGAACACAATGATGGACACAGCTTGGAGAGTGAAACAGATTTGCCTTAGTTTATAATACCTGAATCTGAAAGCTAGTAATGTGTTCAAGTAGTAGCAAAGCTTACTCAACTTTGACTTATTTTCTTCATTCACTGATTCATGCCTTCAGCGGCAATATGAATAATTAATTTTTTTTCTCAGTGTAATCTGTCTAGATAACAAAGATTTCATTTCATCAGAAAATGTTCTATGTTTCGTGTTGACGTTATTATGTTCTTGATTAAGAAAACAAGCCCAGTTGCCTCACTTTGAAACGAGCTAAATTTCTTAACAATTGTATGGCCTTGTATGCTTATTCTTGTATTACATTGTCACATCTTAATCAAGAATGTAAATCACATCTGATAATTAAGATTTTTTTTGGCTCTCCCCAAATGAGATTCTTAATGTAGGAAAACATGAAAACTTTCAAGATCTCTTACACCTCAAGCTGTCTTGAGAGTTCACAGAGGGCACATGGTATCACAAAGATTTGTTCTTTCACTTTGTAACAAAGGAGGAAGTGGAAGTAACTAGTTCATTTATGATATCGCTTATAGGTTGTACAGAAAAGTCAAGTTAGAAGAGTTGCTGAGCCTTCTCTGGATTAAATTTGTACAGGATACATGTTATTAATATAAACATTCAGAAATTATATATATGCCTTATAGGAAGTTCCTAGAGATTTGTCAGGGTCCTCGCTTCGCCTGTTTCCGTTTCTCAGAGTCCTGGTTCTGCTTTCTCTAAGAACAGTCGGCGACAACAATATAGTGGAGGTGTTGGTCAAGATGGCCCATGGCCTGTTTCTATAAATAAAGTTTTATCGGAACACAGACAGCCCATGTGTTTACATATTGTCTATGGTTGTTTTTGCACTACAATAACAGAGCTGAGTAGTTGTGACAGAGGCCTTATATCCCACCAGCCTAAAGATTTATTCTTTGACCTTCTACAGAAAAACTTGACCAATGCCTGGAATTTTGTTTTATCATACATAATTTCAGTTATTATTTAAAGTGTTTACATGTCCACAACCTCACATCTTTTATCTAAATCTAGTATTTCCTAGGACAATGGATTTAAATTAGGGATACATATCAGCCTTGACTATGGAGTTTTATAAAAATGCAGATATCTGGGCTTACTCCAGACTTACTTAATCTCATTACTTGACATTCTTACCATATTCCTGCTATGTCATTGGTATCCAATGTATATTATGTCTCAGATTGTTATATGCTATCTATCAAGATGCTTTCCTTTGTAAAATTGTTTTCATTTATTTTTTATAAATGATATGTAGCATCTCCTCTCTTCTTTGAAAGTAGCATTAATCATTATTCTTAGGGACATTTGCCTAAGACTTTTTTGGATTGGCTTTGTTATCTTGTTTTGCATGCTACAGAAACAACTAAAATTTTTTGTGAGTTGCATTATTCTCAATATGGACCCTAATCGAATCTTCCACATTCGAAAATGGCCTGTGATAAATGACCATGGCCATTGTCAGTCTTTTTGTTTTCCTCTGACTCTTTCCTAAGGGCTTTGCCATCAGCAACAGATCCTCTCAGAGCCCTGAGAAAAAGGACAGTATCAGACTCGGATGGCATCATTTGGACAATACCAGGATTTCCAGAACTCTTTTTAATCAAACATCAAACAGCTTCATGAGACTGCTACCCAAGAGTACAAATGGAACAAACATTAATTATCTAGGACTGAATGAACTAATAAAGGAAATTGTGTTATTTGCAATATTGTTGATGTTGGCCTAATGTTCTATTATTTGAATAGATAAGGAGTCCCTTTTCTTTCTTCTTAAGCTATCTGTAACTATAACAATGAGGCAGCCTCTGCTTTTGTAAACTGAAATTAAACTTCTGACTGATTTTCCCTTTTTCACTCACTCTCCCAACCCCAATTCAGAGCGTTTATTGAATTTCCTTACTTTACATGACTCTTAGTTGTTTGTATATATTCAATATTAGTCTGCTCCCCCTGTTACCAAAATATAATAAGAAATATTGGTTATGTAATCAAAGCCTTGCCTGGTATATCCTTTTTAAGGATGATGTTCATTTAATCAGGCATGGCAAGCCACTTTTAAAGAAGTGAGACGGACTTTCATGTGGGATATAAAACTGAAAGTAACAAATGAACAAACAAGGAAAACAGACAAAAACTCAGTCACAAGACAACAGCATGGTGGTTACCAGAGGACAGGGTTGGGGGTAGTAAAAGGTAAGGGGGCCCAGACTCTGTGACGGAAGATGATCTGACTCTGGGTGCTGGGCACACCATGCACTACACAGATGCTGTATCGTAGAAATGTACACTTGAAACCTATGTGATCTTGTTCACCAATGTCACCCCAATAATTTAATGTTTTAAAATTGACTCTTACGGAACCCTCACAAGACAACTGATCTGGCACTTGGCATTGCAGGTGGTAAGGAATGTCACTTTCTGGCAGGGCAAAAATAGTTGAATAATTTGAGAAACTTGAGTAGAGAGAAACCCAAATGTATGGATACTGCAGGGAAATCTGGTAGAGTTGTTGGACTTAGCCTTCTGGCCTCAGAATGGCAAATGACAGAGGCTTCAAAAGTTCAATTTGAGATTTCTTATGAAAATTTCCAGCAAAGCCAACTTAAACGGTCTTAGGGAGTAAATTAATACTTGCTGCACCTATGGAAATAACCAAGCCAACCCTCCTGAGACCAATCTTATCTTATAATCAAGAATAATCTCTCTCTCTCTCTCTCTCTCTCTCTCTCTCTCTCTGATATTACTAGTGATAAAAAGCAGGGAAGACTGTAAGAAATTGGGAATAAGAAAAATGATTACTGGTGTTTGCATCAGCAAACTAAGTACATTTTAAAGCAAATCCTCTTGATCTGATCTGGCCTTTCAAAGCCTTCGAACTATTTCACACGCTTTAAAGTTAATTCACTGGAATGAAAAAGAATTCTTGTCTATAGTCAAACAGATACATTGTGTCCATTATGGCCAGGAATCTAATTGCCCACCCCGTGGCAAAAGCCACCTTTGTGTCTACTTGCATATTCATTTCAATGTTTCTTTATTCCACATAGATGTGTGCTTCTTTGATTTAGTCTTTGAGTTGGTTATAAAAACTTTCCTGGTGTCCTCATTAACAGTGTTACAAGTTATATCATAAAATCTTAAATGTGTACATTGACATTTTAAAAATAATTACTTGCAAAGCTGGATTTTTTAATAGTAGCAAATTACCTTGCATCCCAGCTCCCTACTTGATTGAAACCTATGACAGATGCAGGAGTGAGGAGAAAACAAAATCCTACCATCCTAGAACTCACATTCTAAAGAAGGGAGGGCAACAACAGATAAAACAGGTGCACCAGTGCCCAGCCAGTGTGGCTCAGTGGATTGAGCATTGCCCCATGGACTGAGAGGTCCTGGTTTGATTCCCAGTCAGGGCACATGCCCAGATTGCAGGCTTGATCCCCAGTATGGGGTGTGCAGGAAGCAGCCGATCGATGTTTCTATCTCTCTCCTTTCCTCTCTCTCTAAAAAAAAAAAAAAAAAAAAAAAATCAATAAAAACGTATTTTTAAAAACAACAGGTGCATCAGTCATATAGTGCATTTGAGGGTGCAGTGTGATGAGGGACATACAAGACACCATCTCTATGGAAATTAAACTCATTTGCACAGTTTTTCTCTGGGAGGTAACAAAACCTAGAAAGATACCTGTTAGAATTCTAGTGTGATTTATAGCTTACCAGAAGTCTTGACCTCTGTGACATAGATCATAAAACTGTAGAAATTTGGGGGCTGGGGGCACTTAGAAAAACAAACAAACAAAAACAACAATTTCCAGTAAGGGACATACCTCGTCAACCACTGGTAACCTTCCTTTCCCGAGGTTACAAAAGGCAGCTTCAGATGTGTGGATAGGAGTTTTGATTTGACAGATAGATTGATTTTTTTCCCATTAAATAAGTAAAGGTTTGCCCTCGACCAAGTGTAACCCAGATCTTTGGGGAAGAAACCGAGCTCTGTTGTACCAACTGAAAATAGACGAGTTTAATGGAAAGGCACATATCTGGAAATCAGTGCAACATTCAATGGTGGTTCTAATCAGACATAATTTCTTTCTGAATTACAGTCTACATCACAGATTTGTAGGCGATCAGATGGCTCCGATCTCATGTCTGATTTCCCAATACAGTGAGTTCCTCGTTTTGGCAATAAGTGCTTTGCATATCAGAGTAACTTACAACTTTTACAAGCTTGACTTACTAACTCATACCCAAATGCCAGCAAGCCTCTGGAAATAGTGTAGGTGGTTAGATTGCTCATAGATGGTAGGGATGGCAGAAAACCCTGATTTTCCACCAAAAACATCAAAGCATGAAACTTTCAAGCTTCAAAGAACTTCACAGTGACTACCAGCCTACCTTAGAGAATTCTCATTTACAGAAAAGTAATTTCATGTGAAATAACTTTCTTTATTACGAACAGTAGCAGGCAAATTGCATCTTCATAAAGATTTCTATTCCAAGAGCTCAAATCTCAGGAAATCAATGGAAAGCTAATTATGCATGAGTAGTCCCTGATGCTGAAAGCAAGCGGGGACACGAGGGACAGTACTGGAGAGACATGAATTGTTACCTCTGTGAGATAGGATCTCTCCTTCTGGTAGTAGGCATATGAATCTGTCGGTAATTACAGGGAAAAGCATTCTGACATTCAGTTCTTTCTTTCTTATCTCTTCTGTAGATGATAATCAGAGATGGATGCTGAATGAATACGAAGAATAAAATATGACGAAACAGAAAAGAACTGTGTTAAATCTTGGTGCTCATTTTGTCCCCTTTCTTTCGCAGTGTGTACCTCCGGATTCAGTGTGCCAGCTGACTCAGGGGCGAAGAAGGTGGCAATTCAAAGGAGTGGATGGCTGCTCCTTCCCCTGCCCATTCTTGTGTGAAACTCCACTCTCAGAGCATCAAAAACAGGTCTGCTTATAAATATTATCTCCTACAGACTTGCTCGCCCCTTATTTTCTTTTCCAAAGATAACTGTTGAACAAACACAGTGATGTTTTTTCTGCTGATACGTGTCCTCTGATGAGCCTCCCTACAGAGACGCGTGTCCCTGCCCCTGCTGCTTGCCGACCCAACAGTTCTCCCGTCCCATTTCCACAATGGCTTATTGTTTGCTCGTTTTCCAATCTGCCCCACTTGGGCTGCCAAGATGGACACTGTCAGTCTCACCCAGTCAACATGTGGCAGTACCCTGGCCACCACTGCTGGTCCAAGGAATGGCACTGCTTTTAATTTGGCTCAGTGAAATTGAAGGGAAGACTTTTTTTTTTATCCTCACCCGAGGACTTTTTTTTTTTTTTTTTGCATTTATCTTCAGATAGAGTTGGAGGGAGAGAGGGAAGAAGAGAGAGAGAGAGAAACATCGCTGTGAAAGAGACACATCAACTGGTCACCACCCACATGACCCCAACCGGGGCCGGGGACAAACTGCAACCGAGGTACGTGCCCTTAGCGGGAACCGAACCCGGGACTCTCTGGTCTGCAGGCCGATGCTCTAACCGCTGAGCCAAACCGGCCAGGGCAGGAAGACTCTTTTTCCTGTGATTGCGGAAGAGAAACAGAGAAGCAACATGGCCCAGTTGCTACTGGCAGCATCCGGTGGGCGTGACGGCAGACAGTAGACTGGACTCAGAAATCACCTGGGCTCTTGATGACTCAGGGCGACACTGACCACACAGTGCCTGCAGCCTGGCCACTGCTGGACTTCATGAACACACACCTTCTAGGTAGTCAAGCCACCCTGAGTCAGATTTTGCAGTCCAAAACATGTTAATCAAGCATGAGGTTTAATGCACCTCTTCAAGAACTGAACCTCAGCAGGCTCTGTCAAGTTACTAGGTCCCTGAACGGAGCCTTATCATCTCCCACCCTCTATGTTCGCATGTATTTACTCAACATTTAGGTAGCACCTGCAGTCAGCCACTAACTTCGATACACAAAGTCAGACCCAGCCCCTGCTCTCCCTAACTTGTGATCTAATACAGATGTTCTCAAGCTTTTGGTACCGGAGGCCTCTTTGGCAGTCTGGGGAAACCTATGGACCTATTCTCAGAATATTGCTTTTAGTGCCTAGGCAGATATGTTAACATACAGGGATCAAAATGCTTTTAAAAATTGTAACATTGAGTATGTATGATATATATACACACATACACACATACATACATACACACATACATATGCTTCTCTATTAATGCCTTAAGTAACAAATTAAAGTAGTGGGTTCAACAACATAATTTTGAAGTAATGATGAGCATAAATGACATTTTGAGGTAGCTGCAATAAGTATAGTATGATCTGAATATGTCTGTGATTTGTTAAAACATGTAAAAAGACCCTGTGGCAGAACAAAACGTGGAAAGTGTTAGGGACTAAGGCCAGTGCGGCTGGATCACAGGGTGATGGCAAAGAGGGATATGGATGAGGTTGATTCTCTCTCTCTCACTCACACACTCACACACACACACACACACACACACACCCTAAAATGACTGTAATTAGGAAATAGCACATGACATGAATTGGCTAAAATATCACATATAATGGCAATGAAATAACTATAGAAAAGAAATTGCAGAAATAGCTTTTGAAATGAATGGGTGTATTCATCAATTCAGTTAAACAAAATGTGTCCCCAGTGACACTATGATCTATAGCTGATGATCAAAAACCTTGGCTGAGAGGATATGGGCAAATTATAAGACATTTCCTCCGTTAACTGAAGAATCATGGGCTTAGGACCATGATCGATCCATTTTATGGACTGGGAAACTGATGTGCGGAGAGAAGAAATGACTGGTGGAGGCCACCCAGGTGGATGGCGGCAGAGCTACACCCGAGCCCTGGTCCTTTCACTGTAATCACTGTACACGCTGCTCCGGAACACCCAGTTCAACAGGACAGGCATAACTGGGTCATTTGTGTTGCTCACCAAAAGCTTTTATCGACAACTAAGAGCTCTAAGGAGAAATTCAAACAGAATTATCAAAATCTTGTCCGACTGCCAGCCCCATCTCCCCACCTCAGCCCCCGGGATCGAGAATGAGAATTTTATTTGGTGTCTCTCATCTATTCTACATTACTCTGTGATAAAGAAAATCCATTTCCCACTAAATTAAAATTGCTTTTTCATCCTAACAAACACTATACCCCTGGTACACACCAGAATAAAAATAAATTGATTTTTAAGTATCCACTGGAAAAAAAAAAAAAAACAATAAGAAGCATAAAATTCATGGTGCCATTGCGTGCCTTTTGAACAGCTTAGCTATGAAAATGGTTTCCTTTCCTGGAGACAGCAATTGTGTCTCTACGACGGCGACATTTCTGGGCAGTTCAGTCACTTGGTAAAAACTGTAGCCTTCCAGATATTGTGCATAAAAGATGCTAAATGACCTGTGTGCTTGAGATGTTGCTAAGGTGACAGGACAGTTACTAGAACATACGACTCTGTCACTCAAAATAGAGAGGGACTTTTATCAGGTCTCAACAATACTTTTCACCTCACAGAAACCCTCCTCCCGTGCATGTTAGGGTCTGAAAACTCGGCACTCAACAGCAGGCATGTGACAATGTCAGCTAGGGCTAAGGGTTCGGGTTGCCACGAATCCACCGAGATGCTGGGTCAGGTACTCTGACAAGCCCTCCTCCATCACGAGCCCGTCACACACGTCCAGCCCTGCAGAGACGGCTTCCCCACGCAGGCTCTGCGCGGCATCGAGCCGCATCCTTCGGTACTGAAGCCTGGCTGTCCCCTGTCAGCTCTGCGTGTGGAAGCACAGACACGCTCCCACACCACACGTTAACGCAAAGCCTGGACACTCGTGTTCTGAGAAACAAGATTTCTCATCACTCACCAAGACAGATGTTCACAACCTGTCCCCAGGTGGTGCTCTGAGTGCACAAGAACCAGCGTGATGGGAGCAGATGCACTTAGTTTCTTGTTCAAAAAAAAAAAAAGAGAACAGCCCGGCCGGTGTGGCTCGGTGGCTGAGCATTGACCCGTGCACCAAGAGGTCACCAGTTTGATTCCTGGTCAGGGCACATGCCCAGGTTGTGGGCCCGATCCCCAGTGGGGGGCATGCAGGAGGTGGCCAATCGATGTTCTCTCATTGATGTTTCTATCTCTCTCGCCCTCTTCCTTCCTCTCTCTCTAAAATCAATAAAGAAAACAAATTTTTTAAAAAAGAACAAAAGGATATTTAAAATTCCACGTGCTTAATTTTGTAAGGAAAACATTAATTTATAATAAAAAAATTCAAGAAGCATCTCCAAAAATAAAGAAAAAGCCCATATATAAAGATATTGAGCCCTGGCCGATTTGGCTCAGTGGTTAGAGCTCGGCCTGCGGTCCAGAGAGACCCGGGTTCGGTTCCCGCTAAGGGCACGTACCTTGGCTGCAGTTTGTCCCCGGCCCTGGTTGGTCGTGCGGGAGGCAGCTACTCGATGTGTCCCTTTCACATCGATGTTTCTCTCTCTCTCTCTCTTCCTCTCTCTCCCTCCCACTCTATCTGAACAAAAAATGAAAAAATGTCCTCGGGTGAGGATAAAAAAAAAAAAAAAAAAGATACTGAGGTATTCTCAGTGCATTATGGGAACCATAATTTACATGCATCCCATTAAATGAAATCCATGCTGCCGCTGACGCTGGGCCCCTAGGCAGGTCAGGTCAAATCCGGGTCTCTGTTCTCACCTGTAGAATAAGGGGGCTGGACTGGACTATATCCACAGTTCCTTCCAGTTCAAATAGCCCATGGGTGGGCATTCTCTTCCAAGAGGCATATATGAAGATTTAAGAAAAAAAAAAAAAAAAAAGAAGTCCCTGCACCCTTGCCCTTTGTGCTCATTATCTCTAGATGTTGTCATTACATCCAAGCGTGCAGTCCTTCTGGAAAGACAAATTCGTGTTCCAGGTCATCACTGCTCCACTGTTAATCACCAAAGTCACTTCCTGATTGTATCACTCCTGATGGAAATGCTGGCTTTGTTCATCTCGGAAACCCTCTGCCCTGCCAAGAAATGCCTGCATCTACCCCCTTTGAAGTGCACCTCATTAAACCCAGAATGGACAATGGATGTTCAGAAACTTCAGCGAAGGTCACAGCTTTTCAAATGGATTTTACGATCAATCCAAGGATTACAAAGTCCTGTATGATTTAATGTCATATGAAGGATAACTTCAAGACCCTTATACCTGAAATCCATCATCAAGACCTCTTTTATGATAATTGACTTGTTTTAAATATTCTTTTCTTTATTATAAGGGTTGGTGGTATCATGACTTGACTGAGGAGAAGGCTAAACCAGTGGGTGGGGTATGTAAGCTGAATGTGCTTGTGTAGTCAAGGGACAAGTTGTTGGTGACAGCGTTTGCTCTGGCAGAAGTACTGCTATCCCTGGACTCTCCTGTATCTCCCAGATACTCTCTCACTCCTCCCTGCTACTGAGCCCTCAGAAGCCACATGTTCTAGAAAGCATAACTAGAGGATACAGAAGGGCTGCCCAACCTTGATGGAATACGGGGATTTGTCTCACTGTGTCACACCCTAGCCTGTACTGACTAACGCAAGTCTTTATACTGACATCCACCCAGACATTATGTGTCCACTGCGCCTGCCCCCGAAGTCCCCCAGCTTTGTGTTCCTTAGCTGTGACATGTTAGGTAATGATGACTGAAGAACAGAATCCTCAGGTCCAGAGAGGGTTCTGATTTGCACGCAAATGTCACAGCTTAACCAGGCTCCAGCACCTGCGTGCACGGGCGTGTGGTCAGGGGATGTGTCCTCTGGCCTCCCAGAGAATGAGCTCGCTCTCTCACCCCAGAACGTCCCCTTTGCCTCATCGACGACCCGTGTTGCTTTCTGTCCTAGCTTTCCTCCACTCCCGGCATCTGCCAACAGTATCTATTTTGAAAGCTGCAATTCTAACTTCTAAGTCCATCCATGGTTCCAGCAAATAACATACTTTTCCATCTCATTCTCATGGGAAAAAAGCAAACAAACAAAAATAGGGTGAGCCACACGAAGGACAAAGAGATCCTGGATCGGAAGCCTTACTATGTATACCACTTACTGGATGGAGACAGCATACTCTCCACCGACACAAAGGTCCGGGAATTGATGTGCTGAACACAGTATATCCAATTCTAGTCAAGGAAGATAACAGTCCAGTGGACTGCAGGGGTCAGCACACCGAGCCACTGGGCCAAACCTGCCCTGTATTCACTGCTTTTTTATGGCCTGCAAGCTAAGAATGGTCTTTACATTTTTAAAAGATTTTAGAAAACAAATAAGCAAACGACAAGCATGCCACTCCAATGATGATACCTTCACTCTCCTACTTTTTAAGTTTCCTCTTTCCACACATTTAAAGACACCCCTCACCCTGGCTGGTTTAGCTCAGTGGTTAGAGAGTCAGCATGCAGACCAGAGAGTCACGGGCTCGATTCTGGTCAAGGGCATGTATCTTGGTTGCGGTTTGGTCTCCGGCCCTGGTCGGGTCATGCAGGAGGCAACCAATTGATGTGCCTCCCTCACGTCGATGTTTCTCTCTATCTCTCCCTCCTACTCTGTCTGAAAATAAATGGAAAAATATCCTTGGGTGAGGAGCAATTAAAAAAAAAAGACACCCCTCCATCAGCCTAGAACCTCCCCCACCTACAACTTGGGGCATTACAGCGACACTTGAGATCTTTTTAATGGATATGGTAAAATCCCTTGAAAGCCTTTACCATGCTCATTGGTGCAACGTTCCTCTGTTCTCTTTTGCATCTACTTTAATCAAACTTCGCCCAATGGCATTCCACTGAACCTCTTTCCAGTGTCTCCAATGGTGGCCCCATTGTCCAATCCGGTGGTCACATCTTGATTTCTATCTTACTAAATGTCTCAGCATCACTGGACCTTTCCCTCCCCCTCCCAACCCTTTTCTCCCTTGGTCTCTAGGAGATGGGTCTCCTCCTCTCTATGGGGATGCTCTTGTGAAGCTTCTTCCTCTTCCCTAAGTCTAAATACTGAAATATCCCCAAGATTGGTCTTCTGCCTTCTTTGAGCACAGTCATACCTAAAGGATCTCACTGAGTCTCAAGAGTTAATGCATCATTGGTAATATGGTAACTCCCGGCATCTCTTCTAAATTCCTGAATTGCATATCCAACCCCTACCTGACATCCTCACCATCTTTCACAGGCATCTCAACGTCAAAAACAGCCCCCCCCCAAGCCTGCTCCTCCCTGAGAGTCTCCCCTTTCAGTTAATGGCACTGCCATTCACCCGGGCGTTCACACCAACAACCATGGAGGCATCTGCTTGCTCTCTTTTGCTCATACCCTCTTAAAGTCAATCACCAAGATGTCTCCTCCACCTTCTCATCTCCCTACACAGCCCACTTTTATTTATTTATTCATGTTATCAAATCACAAGAGAAGGTTTAATTAGAAAGTCACAGAGGTAGAAGAAGTGACTCAGCGGGGCTGCGAAGGCTCAGGGAACAAGTGACAGGGGAGAAGGGCCCTGGAGCTCAGGAGAGGGACAGGCAAAGCGGATGCCCTGGGGGGAGGCGGAGTGTGGGCATCTCCCTGGAGGGAGAGGCACCTAGACCGACCACTGTTAGATACCCCATCAGCTCTCCCCTGGTCAGGCTACCCTTACCTTTTGCCTACATTACACTAACTGCACCCCAGCTTACCTCCCCGCTTCCACTTTCACCCCTAGAGCCTCTTCTCCTCACAGCAGCCAGCTGGTCTTTGCAAAATATGTCAGATCATTTTGTTTCCTTACTCAAAACCTTCCAATGACTTCTCATAAAATGCAGAATAAAACTGAAATTCCTCCTCACGGCCATACTGCTAAATGACCTAGTCCCTGCCCCCTCGTGAACTTCCTTCTGCTCCACAAGCCTCCACACTCTCGCCAGTCCTGACCCTGCCTCAGCTCCTGTCCTTGTGTTTGCTGTCCCTCTGTCTGGGGCCCTCCACACCCCACCTACAAATATCTTAACAGCTCCCTGCTCAAATGTTGCCCTCCACAGAGGTCCTCTCTGATACCCCCTCTCTCTCTAGCCATCATATCACAGCATTTGAGCAACTGATATTTTATTACATGTTCATTTGCTGATTCATTTAATATCTATTTCCTGAACTAGAATGAAAGTACCCTCAGAAGAGGAAATTTGATTCCTTAACTCTTTTATCCCATAAAGTAGATGCTCAATAAAGCTGACAAGAGAAGGAACAAGAGAAGGGAGAGGGATAGGAAGGCTAGAGAGGAGGGTCTGGCACCTCAGTACAACAGATGTTAGCCCTCTGGATCCTTCTCATCACTACTTCATCTTAAATATCACCTCCTCACGGAAGCCTTCCAGCCACTCTCTATAACCATTTACCTGTTTTAGTTTCTTCAGGACACATATGACTATCTAAAATCATCTGTTGATTATTTTCTCTCACTGGAACATAAGTTTCATGAAAACTCTAACCTTGTCAATTTGGTTCAGTGTTCCCAAGGCCTAGAGAGTGCCATCCACAAAGATGATATTCCCAAATACATATTAAATCAATGAATCAGTGAATCAATCACCAATTGGCTAGATTATTTCTTTGCAATAGAAGGCACCAGAATATATACAATGAGAAAATGAGAACCACATCAGAAGCACACACACACACACATGGAAGGTCAGGAACTGGAAGGCGACTGTACCCACCCCCTCCTTCCACAATGTTGTTGAGCTGACACTTTTAACCCCGTGACAGGTCAGGCAGTCCACCATCTGCTGGTTTTCCCTAGACCACAGATCTCACCTTGCTCGTGGTGTGAGGTATCTGAGCACTGAGGAGAGCCTGCAGAAGTTACCAGCAGAGGCCCAGATGGCACTCCGAGAAGCATCTGGAATCTCAAATCAGCCTCGGCTGCAGCTCACCTCTGCTACCTGCTTTGATCTGCAATGCTTCTGATAGGTTTCCAGAATGAATACTGCCAGAAGCTTTCTGGGAGAAAGGTTTGGAAGTTTTGCTTTTTTAGAAGCATGCCCTGCAGTTAGCCTAGCCACTTCCATTTTTACATGAAAGATGCTGATGGGTCTAGGAACTCATTCAAAAGACAAGGTTACTTGCTACAAGCTCGGTTCTTGGTCAGCTGAAAGTAGTGTACCTCCATCATCTCTATTCCCAGTGCCTAGCAAAGTGGCAGCCCACAGGGTACAGCTGTGCAGCTGAGCACTGCACAGCTCCATGAAGTGGCATTCTAATCCCAGTCTTTGTGAACAGCAGCCCCTGGCATTGTGCAGGATACAATCCTATGCCCTACATTGTGGTCCTGATTCCTGGTATATGGCACATCAAGGTGCTCTGTAAAATGTGCTGAATAAATTAGGGAGAAGGAAAACCTGGGAGGCTCATTTGCTTTCTGGTAACTATCTCAGATGGCCACTGGGCAGGTGAGTGGGGCCTGAAACACCCACATCTTTTCAGAAAGGAGGGAAGAATTGGGATCAGTAGCCCAGGGACATTGCGTATAGGATTTGTCTACTTCAGGGAAGTTGTAGAACCTTGCCTACCTAATTGACCTGATAAAATGGGTTCCCTAAATTTAGGAAAGAGTGATGCTTATGTTGTAAGTCGATTTTTCTTCAGTTTTTTCATTCCACGGATTATGTCAAGGATGTAATTTCAAAAGCTCTATCAAATGTGCTGATGCTTATAAAACTTCTATCTAGTCTCTCTGACCTTCCTTTTACCCTTCTATAGTTTTCTCCTTACAGGAAGTCCAAGTGTTCTTTCAAAAACATAAATCAGGCTCTGAAGCCTCCTATTATTCCTCATCTTGCTCAGAATGAATTTTAAATACATACATGAACATCCTCTGGCCCACTCTATCATTCCATTTTCTACCTCCATTCTCTACACTCCAACTTCTACTTCTCAAGCCAATTACACTCTCCCGAGTCACTTTCCTTCTGCTATGTCATTTTACACAGATTTCAGCTTGAAGAGCACCTGCCCAAGAAGGCCTCCTTGACCAACCTTGTCTAAAACAGAGGCCCCTGTAAGGTCTATTCCAGATCCTCCTTTGTTTCCCCCATTTCTTCTTATTTTGTTCCATTTCTTCTTATATTTTGTCTCATTGTACTACAAGAATGTTAGTCCCATGAGGGCACAGATTTGTCTTGTTCTCTGTTCTGTCCCTCATATCCAAAAAAGTACCTGGTATACAGTAGACTTTCAGTAAATATTTGTGGAATTAATGCATAAATGAATGTTTGAAACTGAAAACTGTCAAAAACAGTAAATTGGATAAACACAGAAAGTCATAGGAAAATAAAGCTATAACACCATTGTTTCACTATCTGCTAGTAACACTTAAAAGAAAATTACAAGCCAATATCTTTGATGAACATAGATGCAAAAATACTGAACAAAATATTAGCAAACTGGATTCAATAATACATTAAAGAATTATACACTATGACAAAGTGCGATTCATCGCAGGGATGCAAGGATGCAAGGATGTTCAACATCCATAAATCAATCAATGTGATCCTTCACATTAACAAAAGCCAAATAATGATCTCAATAGATGAAGAAAAAGCATTTAACAAAATTCAACATTCTTTTGATAAAAACTCTCAATAAAGTAGGTATAGAAGGAAAACATCTCAACATAATAAAGGCCATATATGACAAACCCACAATTAATATCATACTCAGTTGTGAAAAGCTAAGAAAGCCTTTCCGCTAAGCCTTGAAGGCTTAGGGCCATTTGGGTATTTATAACATCATTCATGGGCCACACAAAATTATCAACTTAAAAATTAGCCTGCTATATTTGGCCAGGCTAATTTGGTGAGGCGTGTGATCTTAGCTGGCATTGATTTTGCGGGCCTTAAATGGCCTCCAGGCCAGAACTGCCCCACCCCTGCTAATGGCAGAAACAAGACAAGGATGCTCACCATCACCACTTCTATTCAACAGAGTATTGTAATTCCTAGCCACAGCAATGAGACAAAGCAAAGAAATAAAAGACATCCAAATTGGAAAGGAAGAAGCAAAACTCTCATTATTTGCAGGTGACATAATACCATTATAGAGAAAACCCCAAAGATTCCATCAAAAAACTATTAGAACTACTAAATGATTTCAGTAAAGTTGCAGAATATAGAGTCAATATACAGAAATATGTTGTGTTTCTACATACCAATAGCAAATGATCACAAGAAAAAAAAATTTAACCTCTCATTTACAATTGCATCAAAAAGTATAAAATACCTAGGAGTAAATTTAACCAAAGAGAGGAAAAACCTGCACTCTGAAAATTATAAGACACTGAAGAAAGAAATTGAAGAGGCTACAAGTAAATGAAAGAATATACCTTGCTCACAGATTGGAAAAATTAATATTGTTCAAATGCCTTTGCTACCTAAAGTAAAATACATATTCAAAATATCAATAGCATTCTTCTCAGAATCAGAAAAACTTATCTAAAATTTATATGGAACTGCAAAAGACTCCTAAGATCCAAAGAAACCTTGAGAAAGAACAAGGTGGTAGGTATCAGACTCCCTGATATCAAACTATACAACAAAGCTATAATAATCAAAACAGTATAGTACCTGCATAAAAACAGATATAAAAATCAATGGAATAGAATAAAAGAGCCCAGAAATAAATGCTTGAGTAATGGTTAATTAATCTATAGTAAAGGAGGCAAAAATATATAATAAAATGCAGTCTCTTCAATAAGTGATGTTTGCAAAACTGGACAGATGAATGGAAAAAAAAAAAAAAAAAGGAATTGGATCACTTTTTTACCCCATATGCAAAAAAATGAACTCAAAATGTTATTAAAGACAAAAGGTTAAACTTAAAACAATAACATTCTTAGGAGAAACATAAGTAGTAACTCCTGACATTGCTTTTAACAATATATTTTTGGTATGTCACCTTGAACAAGGGAAATAAAACAAAAAATAAACAATGAGATTATATCAAACTAAAAGGTTTTTTTACAGTGAAAGAAACCATCGACAAAACAAAGAGACACCCTATTGAATGGCAAAAGATATTTACAAATGATACATCCAATAAGGGTTAAATCTCCAAAATATATGAAGAATTTATACAAATTAACACCAAAAAACAAAAACAAACACAAAACCCAAATATTCCAATTAAATAATGGTCAGAGGACCTGAATAGATATTTGTCCCAAGAGGACATACAGATGTATAACAGATATATAAAAAGATTCTCAACATCATTAATCATCTGGGAAAAACCACAATAGTCAGAATGACTACTGCCAATAAATGAGTAAGTTACAAGTGTTGGTGAGGACATGGAGAAAGGGAGTCCGTGTACACTGTTGGAGAGAATATAAATTGATACAGTCATTCGGCTGGTGTGGCTCAGTGGATTGAGCATTGTCCCATGGACTGAGAGGTCCCAGTTGGATTCCTGGCTGGGGCGCATGTCCAGGTTGTGGGCTCGATCCCCAGTAGGGGGTGTGCAGGAGGCAGCCCACAGATGTTTCTCTCTCACATCAATGTTTCTATCTCTCCCTTCCTCTCTAAAAAATCAATAAAAACATATTTTTTAAAAATTGATAAAGCCACTATGGAAAATAGTGTGAACTTTCCTCGAAACAAAACAAAACAAAAATTAAAAATAGAACTACCATATTATCCAGCAATTCCTCTTCTGGAAATATAACTGAAGGAAACAAAATCACTATCTAAAAGAGGTATCTATACCCTCATGTTCATTGCAGCACTTGGAAACAACCTAACTGTTCATCAGTGAGTGAATGAAGAAAGAAAATGTGGTGTATGCATACAATGGAATAATATTCAGCTATAAAAAAAGTAACCCTGCCAATTCTAACAATATGAAATGACCTTGAGGGCATTATGCTAAGTGAAATCAGTCTGATAGAGAAAGAAAAATACCATCTGACCTCACTTATTTGTAGAATCTAAACAAACAACCAAGCAAGCTCATAGAAACAGATAACAGATTGGTGTTTTCCAGAGGTAGGGTATGGGGATTGGGTGAAGGCAGTCACAAGGTACAAACTTCCAGTTATAAGATGAATCATTTATGCGGCTGTAATGTACAGCATTGGGACTATAGTTAGCAATACTGTATTGTATATCTGAAAGTCATTAAGAGACTAGATCTTTGAAGTTCTCATCACAAGAAAAGAAAACATTTGTAACTATTTTAGTTGATCGATGTTAACTAAACTGATTGTGGTAATCATTTCACAATACATGCACATATCGAATAATTATGTGTATACTTTAAACTAATACAATGTCAAACATATCTCAATAAAACTGGGAAAAAATAAGAATTAAGAATTTAAATTTTTTTAAAAATACAGACCCCCCCCCCAAAAAAAAAAGGATTTGATCAGTTTAGACATCCACTTATAGTTCATAAGAATATCCATTTTTCCATGTACGCACTATCATGGGCATTTTTGGATTTTTTTGGTCATGTTTGCTATTTTGAAGACTAAAAATGGGGTATGAGATTGGACATTTTTATAGATTCATTGAAAATCAATGTCAATAAATCACTTGTGTTTGGCCGTTGTGGCTCAGCGGTTAAGTGTGGACCAATGTACCAGGAGGTCGCTGGTTCGATTCCAGGTCAGGGCACATGCCCAGGTTGTGGGCCCGATCCCCAGTGGGGGGCATGCGGAAGGCAGCCAATCGATGTTCTCTCTCATCGATGTTTCTCTCTCTCCCTCTCACTTTCTCTCTCTCTAAAATCAATAAAGGGAAAACATTTTTTTTTTAAATAAATCACTTTCACAATCAATTCATTCAGTTTAGAATGTTTATCCATCTAACAATGCCTGGTCATCCTTGAAGGTGTGTCTGGTCTGTGTAGTCTTAGAGACATACTCTTCCAGCAAGACTGATCTCTTTCATTTCTTGCTATAATCCTACTTTCCTATGGTTTTATATTGCAGCACTTTTCACAAAGATTACCTTACACAGCTATCTGCGCTTTTACTCTATTTATTGATGGCAGGGTATGTATCTTACTTTGAAACAGATTCATTCATTCATTCATCTCACAGAGATTTATTGATATACTTACGAGGGCCCGTCACTGGTTGGGGCCCTAGGGATCCAGATAAGAAGGAGACAGACCAAGTGCCTGCATTCACGATGCTTAGATTTACGAGGAGGAGCAGGCAGGAAGCACATGAGCAAAAACAATAACCGACATCAGCTAGTGATGGAAAGTGATAACCAGCAACAGAATGTAACTGGAGTGGAGATGACTTTAACTTGGATGGAGGAGAGTTAAAGGACTCCTCTGCAAGCTGAGATCTGAATGATGAAAAGAGGCAGTATGAGACATTCTGGGTGACAGAGTCCTAGACAGATGGCTCACCTGTGCAAAGGTCCTGGGAAGGAAATCACAAGACTGAAGTGATGCCCATGAGAATGAAAAGCAAAAGAAATGAGGGTCAGAGAGATAGGAAGGCACTGGCTCATCTAAGGCAGGGACGACCACCTTTGAGGTGAAGACCCAGATTATAAATATTTTTGGCTTGACATGTCCTCTGCCACAACTACTCAAGTCTGCCCTTGTAGCCTGAAAGCCGCCATAGGCAGGATGTTAATGAATGAACACCGCTGTGTTTCAGTAAATATTTATTTACAAAAACCAGCAGCTGGTTGGATCTGGCCAGTGGCCCATAGTTTATGACTCTTGATCTAAGTCTCAGAGGCTCTAAGGAAGAGTTTAAACACTATTTTCATTCCAATGGTGGCAGGGAGGCAATAGCAATGATAATGATAATAATAATAATAATAATAATAATAATAATAATAATACATTCAATGGGAAGCCACTAGAGGATTTCTTTTTATTTTATTTTTTATTTTTATTAATTTTTAATTTTTTTTCTTTATTGATTTTAGAGAGAGGGGAAGGGAGAAGAAGAGAGAGATAGAAACATTGATGAGAGAGAACATCGATTGGCTGCCTCCTGCATGCCCCCCACTGGGGATTGGACCCACAACCTGGGCATGTGCCCTGACCGGGAATTGAATTGGCGACCTCTTGGTGCATGGGTCGATGCTCAGCCACTGAGCCACACCAGCTGGGTGAGGATTTCTTTTTAAAAGGGAGTGATATGCCCAGCCGGTGTGGCTCAGTGGATTGAGCGTCCTCCCATGGACCGAGAAGTAGCAGTTCAATTCCCCGTCAGGGCACATGCCCAGGTTGTGGGCCAAATCCCCAGTAGGGGGCATGCAGGAGGTGGCCAGTTGATGTTTCTATCTCTCCCTTCCCCTCTCTCAAAAATAATAATAAAAACATGAAAGGGAGTGATATGATTTGCAGGTGTTGGATGGGATCCAAGGGCCTGACATGTAACAGGCAAAAAACCAGCTGTTAAATAACAGGGGCCATTGTTTAAAAAGAGAGAGAGAGAGAGGGAGAGAGAGAGAGAGAGAGGGAGAGAGAGAGAGAGAGAGAAATACCTATTTTAAAACTCTCTCTCCTAGAATATCTATCTCAGGGATGGCAGGTCACTGGAGAGACAAAAGTGTCATTATCGGGAACAAAACCCCCAAATTTGCTACATCAGTATATCTGCTAACCTGCTTTCCTAAGCCCCGTGTGGTGGGAGGCACTGGATCAACACACTGACTGCTGACTACAGCCAAGCCATCAGCCAGCGCCTGGGGCTGAAGCGGGTGCATGAGCCATGACAGAGACAAGTCTCCCCTCCCGGACCGAGGACCCGCTCCAGAAACCAGTGGCTCCGTGCAGGGGGATGGGTGGCCAGCACCCCCATGAAGGAGCCATTTCCTCCCAGTTCCTCGTCCCCACAGCTGTCGTGGGAAACTGGATTTCCGGGACAAAACGCCACGATAGGCCTTTCCATTTCACAGAGCGCTTTTTGAGGGTCTCAAGTTTAACGAGCATGCGTACCAATGATTCACACAGCTCTCAACCCTGGAGCCAGACGGGCTCCTTCTCTGACACAGGCATTCCCAGGGTTTCCAGCTCAATCCCTGGGTCAGCAGTTTGCCTCTATTCGTTGTTTATTAACTTTCCATATTGGACGGACTGAAGATCCTGGCCCTCTGCCCCACTGCACTGTAACCAGAAACATCCCAATTAAAAACTAATATAGAAAAGCCAAAGTCATAAAACACCTCTATCCCTGTCCACCCATCCAGCAAGGATTCTGGGAAAGGGATTAAAAACTAAATTAAATTTTACTACACAAATTAGAAACCTCTATGTGGTTCCTCGCCTTTCAGCTCAGTATCTTAAAAAAAAAAAAGACATGTACCAGAAACTTTGAGATTGGAAACACTGAAACAAAGAGGGAATGAAATGATTGCTGGGTTAAAACTTAGTGCTCCATTCATCGGGTGTTTGGTCCGGCACCAGGCAGTGGCCCCGGCCTCATCAACAAGCAATTTGGCCCTGGAGTGTCAAGCTGGTCACTTTGACAGGTCACTGGGAAGATTACCAGACAAACACAATGGAGCTGACGGACTGGAAGGCAGACTGAGCCAGCCTAAACATCCGGTCTTGGACGCTAACACCCAGTCATTACAAACTCATCTGGAGCTCTGGGTCTGTGCGCCAGAATGTCCCAGGTGCGAACAGCTGACTCCTTCCATATAAATCAAGCCTCTTTGGAAACAACATTAGCTTCTTGCAAGTGATAAATCAGAAAAGTACAATCACATCAATGGCCTAAGTGAAGATTAAAGAGCCTGCAATATAGAAAAGAAAATGGGACTCGCCCTGGCTGGTTTGGCTCAGTGGTTAGAGCGTCAGCCCGCGGACCAGAGAGGCCCAGGTTCGGTTCCCACTAAGAGCATGTACCTCAGTTGCAGTTTGTCCCCGGCCCTGTTGGGGTCGTGTGGGTGGCAACTACTCGATGTGTCTCTCTCGAATTGATGTTTCTCTCTCTCTCTCCCTCTCGCCCTCCTGCTCTATCTGAAGATACATGCAAGAATGTCCTGGGGTGAGGATAAAAAAAAAGAAAATGGGACTCTCTGTCAGTCATTCCACCAAGAGATTTTTACTGATGACCCACTGTGCCTGAGGTTTCTCCTTCGGGCATATAAAGACCTTTGAGAACCTCAAGGGATGGCTAACTTAGCAGCATCGACTTGTCTTTTACATTCCTTGCACAACAACTTCTCTGTTGACTGCTTGTATTCCCTTCTCTTCTCTGATACTGTCCTTGGCCTGAGACGTGAATGGAGAATGCAGCTTGTGTTCAATCAGAAATTCCACAGGAGCCCTCCTTGAAGCCTGTAATTGGATTATCATTTATTTAGGCTGTTCGCTCCCTGATGCACTGACTCATCCCTGGCTTTATGGCCAAACCCAGTCGGATCGGGAGAGCCAGATGCGGTGCTCAGCTGGGGTAGGGAGCCACCAAAGGCACAGGTTAACAAGCTGGGCTATTAGGGGGTACATAACTCCTCAGCACATGTCATGCACCCTGCATTTGGACACCCAAGTGCCAATCAGCTGAGAACAGCTGTATTCATTAGGAAATACTTATAGTTCAAAAGCTGGACACCCATTATCCTTGGAAGAAACCAATGCAGCGGCACCACACTGACAATCCCCAAATCAAGGCAGACTGTGTACAAGCAGTATTTCTAGTGTATAGATACTCTTCAAAACCATCGCGAATACCCATAATATATATCACTGTTGCTGTGTCGCAGTCTCAGCCATAGGTCCTTCTCTGTGCTTGGGGAGGGAGGGTATAGATTGAAGGCGGTGTTCCAAAGTCTCCTCCCTACTATGATTTTATGGAGAAATTTACTTCCCAGATCCCCTCTAAGATTCTATGGGATGGGCGGTTTGCTGGCCCCTTTATTGAACAGGTAGAGGAGAGGGACACAGCTGGCTACCAGATCTGATCCAATTTTTTCCTCCAAGAAATTGTTCTCGCTCTTTCTCATAACCTCTGGTTCTATACTGTTGTGGATCTAAAAGTCTGAGCATAGGGAAAGTCCCATTTAAATCATCACTGTCTGACCCTGGCTGGTTTGGCTCAGCGGTTAGAGCATCAGCCCGCAGACCAGAGAGTCCCAGGTTCGGTTCCCGCTAAGGGCACATACCTCAGTTGCAGCTTGTCCCCGGCCCGGATGGGGTTGTGTGGGTGGCAGCCACTCGATGTGTCTCTCTCACATCGAGGTTTCTCTCTTTCTCTCTCTTCCTCCCTCTCTCCCTCCCACTCTATCTGAAGATAAATGCAAAAATGTTCTTGGGTGAGGATAAAAAATAAATAAATCATCACTGTCTGTATTCCCAGAATAGAATTTCACATATTAACTCTTAAAGATTCTGTACCCACTCATGTGGCTCAGTGGATTGAGCATTGTCCCATGGACTGAGAGGTCCCAGTTCGATTCCCAGTCAGGGTACATGCCTGGGTCTGAGGCTCAATCCCCAGTGGGGAGTGTGCAGGAGGCAGCTGATCGATGTTTTTCTCTCACATCAATGTTTCTATCTCTCTCTCTCTTCCTCTCTCTAAAAAAACAATAAAAACATCTAAAAAGAAGATTCTGTACCCAATTCTGATGTGTGGGAGACTTTCCCCACACCCACCACACAATGGTGTCCTGCACTTCAGCTCAGTTCTGACACTATTTGCCCCGAGATGGCATCAGATTCCACAGGTTAAGGGCTCAGTCCCACAAGACTGCTCCCCTACCCAACTTCAGATGCCGACTGCAAGTCTAGATTGTCACTTGTGCTTCTGATCTACCAACTATGGATTGCAGGTTCCAGTGGCCCCTCCTTAGGTTCATTAATCTGCAAGAGCAGCTCACAGAACTCAGAGAAACATTTTACTTACTATATTATCAGTTTTTAAATAAAAGGATGTAATCCAGGAACATCCAGATGGAAGAGATACATGGTGTATAGATATGGGGAAAGGATGCTGAGTCTCTATGCTCTCCTAGCCCGCCACTCTCCCCAGATCTCCAAATGTTCACCAACCCAGAAGCTCTCCAAACCCCATTCTTTGGGTTTTTATGGAGTCTTCATCACAGAGGCATTATTGATTAAATCATAGGCCATTGGCAATGGATCAACTTTCCAGCACCCTTTTCTCCCTGGAGATCTGGGTGGTTGGACTGAAAGTTCCAACTCTATAATATGAATGGTTGTCCTGGCAACCAGCCCCCATTCATAGGTGTGGTCCAAAAGCTATCTCATTAACATAACAAAAGACACATTTATTAGTCTCATCACTTAAGTAATTCCAAGGGTTACATGAGCTCTGTGACAGAAAAGAGTCAAAGACCAAATATATGTTTCATATTATAAATCACAATGTTATAGCTATCATGCAAACCATTACTCATAAGCAATGAATAATCTTTCTAAAGCATGAATCCAACAATGTCACACTTCACTGTCAACACATTGAAGCACACTCCTCCCTTACCTAAAAAAGTCAAGTGTACAGAGTCCTCCAAGATTTCACCTCTACCCACATCTCCAGATTTCGATCTTGTCACCCCCCTAATCCATATTAATATATCTGTACTATGATTTCCCCAAATACATGATTATTTTACCTTCTGCCTTTGCCAGACAGAACTGTTTTGCTAAGGGGAGCCTACTGTGGAAGGATATCATTTTTTACTGAGCATTTACCATGTACCAGAGAGTATCTGAAGCCTTCTTGATATAGTCTCATTCATTTATACAATTCTTTTCTAGTTTCATTACAAATGCAATTTGTAGTTTCAGTACTGTGCCAATAGGTCAACAGGTATATGAACACTTGATGATTAAATTTCAAGAAAATGGAGGAAGAGGAGAGAAAGAAAGGGTTTCTCTGCAAAGCATTTTTTCATGGTTTTATTGATGTAAAATTTGTTTAAAAAAAAAAAGAGAGGGAGACAGAGACAACAGGCCTACAATGGAATCACTTATGCTATGCTCACATCACCAAACTGAGACTCAATACCTAACCTAATTGCAGTTCAACTTCTTAACCAGTCAGTCTAGAATTACCTGGTCAGGTCAGCACTAGTAAGGTAACCCACTTGATAGACCCCTGCTGTCCCCAAAGGAAGGTGACCTTGCCTGAAACAATCTACTCTTTGCTAGTAACTTCCTTGTCCCAACTTCTTCTGCCTACAAGAAGTCTTTCATCTTCTACAGCTCTTCAGAGCTTCTCTCTATTTGCTAGATGGGATGCTGTCCATTTCATGGATCACTGAATAAAGCCAGTAAGATCTTTCCATTGTACTAAGTTTTGTTTGTTGACAAATTGATATATAATCAATTGCACGTATCTAAAGTATGCAATTCGATCCACTTTGATGTATATGTCTGTGAAGCCATCACCACAATCAAGAAAGTGAACACATATGCCACCCTCTAAATTTCCTTGTGTTCCTTTGTAATCCTAAGACCTTCTGCTCCTCCTCCCCAGCCAGTAACTGATCTGCATTCTATCACTATAGACTAACTTAAGATTTAAAAATAATTTTGTATAAGTGAAAACGTACAGCAGATACTCCTTTTTATCCACATTCTTTCACTCATCATAATTATTTAGAGATTTATTCTTGTTGTGGAGAGTATCAATAGTCTATTGTTTTGTTTTTTTCGTTTTTTTTTTTTTAAATTTTTTTCTTTATTGATTTTAGAGAGAGGAAGGGAGAGGGAGAGAGAGATAGAAACATCAATGAGAGAGAACATTGACTGGCCGCCTCCTGCATGCCCCCCACTGGGGATCGGGCCCACAACCTGGGCATGTGTCCTGACCGGGAATCGAACTGGCGACCTCTTGGTGCATGGGTCGATGCTCAACCACTGAGCCACACCAGCCGGACAAGTCTATTGTTTTTTTATTGCAGAGTAGTATTCCATCCTGTGGATAGACTTTAACTTGTTTATCCATTCATCCATTGATAGGCATTTGGATTTTTTCCAGTTTGGGACTATTAAAAAATACAGCTACCAGAAAAAAATTCATGTGCAAGTCTTTGTATGGACATATTTTTTTTTCATTTCTCTTGGGTGAAGACACAGAAGTAAAGCTAGTTAGGTGTGTGCTTTTTTTCAAGAACCTGCTCAGCTGTTTTCCTAAGTCATTGCACCATTGTCTACATGTCCCCCAGCAGCGTAGGAGAGCCCCACTTGTTCCAATGCTCCCAGCACATGACATCACCAGTCTTTTCAAGGTTGTGCTAAGTCACTTAAAGACTAATTATACTCATTATGCAGATGAAAGAACCCAGGTTAAACGGCACATCCAAATGTGTACAGTGTTTAGGTGCAAGCACCAGAGGATGATGGGGCCGGGAGGATAGTCATTAGGCCAGCTTCTAGACAAGAGAAACCGGGACCAGAAAGAAATCAATCCTAGTTGGGCCAGTTTAATGATCTATAGTGTGGGGATCTCAGGACCCCAAAGCAGTGTCCTCACTGCTCATCAGAAGACTATGTTCTGTTATGATTTCTTGCACTTTGAGAAAAGTTCTTTCTGAAAATGATAGGTGGTCTCTGATGTTCTGACAAATGCCACAGAGCAGAGATTTGTTTGATGATCTTGGTATTAGTTATCAAGGTGAGGTCTGGTCTCTAAGGCTGGGTCTTTCAATGGCTGAAGTCTAAAATTAAAAAACACCTAATGGGAAAAGTGTGCTCTAGCGAGCACCCCACTGGGGGCAGATTCAAGGTCTCTTGTTGCATATTCCCTTTTAGCAGAAATTTCTTTTTCTGGAGTAACTCACTCTTCAAATCTTGAAGAGTCAGGGCCTTTGTTTTAATGTCATGAGCTACTTCCTCATTCTAGCTCAGTTCAGTTTTATATGGTCTTGGTGTTTTTTTGTTTGTTTGTTTTTCTTTATTGATTTTTAGAGAGAGGAAGAGAGAGGGAGAGAGAGAGATAAAAACATTGATGAGAGAGAACATCAACTGGCTGCCTCCTACATGCCCCCTACTGGGGATCGGGCCCACAACCTGGGCATGTGCCCTGACCGGGAATCAAACCAGCGACCTCTTGGTACATGGGTCGACGCTTCACCACTAAGCCACACCGGCTGGGCACAAGTCTTGGTTTTTACCTGCGGAACTGGTTATTCTTGCTAAAGGAAGGGACTACGATGGTGAAGGCTCTGATTATCCTCGGTGACTGCCCCTGAAATTAGCTGATGCACCAGAAGATGAGAAAGGAGGGCTGCACCACCAAAAGGCATTGGCTAACACCAGACACACACAGCTGGTCTCAGAGGGCTGTTTGGAGAGAAGTTCAGTTATGAACAAGACCACAGCAGGCAGCAGAATGGAGATGGTTTCACATGCTTCTGATATAAATAGAAACAGCCAAAAGTAGACAACAGAAGCCAGATCTCAACCGCCAGTCTACATGCCCACCAGAGCCCAGGTGTACCAACAGCCTCAGTATAAACTGTGTATTGGAACCTTTCTCTCCACTGTGTTCAGATGCACGGGGAAGGTTCTTACTAAGCAACCCAGAAGGGAAAAGAAGGATTTTTCTTTTAAAGATGTTTGTGTATGTGCGTGAATATGTGCATATTTATAAATGTGGAAGTAGAGACATCAGTTGTTGACAATGACTGTCTCCAGAGGATGGGATAATGGGAGTCCTTTTTCTTTCTTCATTTAGATGCCATTTGAAAAAAGATTTAAATAGTGGGCACAGTGACTTTCAAAAAAAAAAAAATCAATAAGTATATTTCTATTTCAGTAACAAAACAACATAACCCAAAAGGAAAGATAAGGCATAGTCTCTACACATACTCTTTTATGTTCAAAGCTGCTTTCAAAACTGCTCTATCTTTGCCCATCCCTTGGGCTTCTGCAAACCGGTGCCATCTCTCGCCAGTCCACTGCAGCGATTTTCAACCCTTTCCATCTCATGGCTCACCCAAACCAATTACTAATATTCTGCAGCACAGCAAAAAATATATTATATTTTTAAATAAAATATAATATATTTTTTGCAGATCTGACAAAACAAAACAAAAAAGGATAATTTGGATTCATTCATACCGAAAGACTCTTGTGTTGGCTGTTGTCATTTTTTTACTTGACAATCTAAAGGAAAAGAGGTCAGTGCCCCCTGACTAAATAGTCAGGTATTGCATGTTTTAAAAATTCTTGCAGCTCCCCTGTGTGCTACAGTACAATGGTTGAAAATCATTGCTCTATTGTAATAGCTACTTAACCAGTTGTGTTACCTCTACCTCCTTCTCACCTTTGCTCACCGCAAGTACTATCCCTGGAATTCCCATTCAAAAAAAAAAAAAATTCAATGCCCACGTTCCTCCCACATTTATCAAGTTGTGAGAGCTCCAGAGCTTCAAGGAGAACGTCTAAAAACTTCCCAAGTTGGCTCATGTTCACTGCATCATTACTTCTCTGCAGGGCCCAGGCCCGTAGCACCAGGGGGGCTGAGCTTCCGTCAGAGGGAAGACCAAGCAGACTTCAACATGTGCGAACGGAGATGCTTCTTCCTAATAAAGCCCAGCAAGTATCTCCGCTTACAAGCTACAGTATTGAAAATTAACTGGGTCCACCCCTTTGAAAAGATGTGATTCTTGCCCAAAGTTTAATTTGGGAATGAAACATTGGGGATCACCTGGTTTCAAAATGTGCCCACAGAATGAAGTTTCATGACATTTTTTATCACGCTCTCTCCTACTCGCAGAAGAGGAAGTCATATCAATGTAATGTCTTCCCATTCTGTGTGCCATGCGCTGAAAACACCACCCTGCACTCTTTTTTTACATGTGACATAATTTCTTCCTAGATTGTTATATTGCTTTCTCTGTCTATTAACTTCAATCCATGTGTCACATTCTCTGTGAGGTTTCAACGGGGTCCCCTGCTCTGCGTGGCCGTCCTTCATTCTATGTGTGACAATGGCAGCCTCACACTAGTCCAGGTTTGTTTGAGGTCCCAGGTTGACCCTCGCCTCGAGTTCCTGACAGACCTGGACAGTGTCTTCTTTACCTGTGTGTCACAGCCCTTCACAGGCTGCTGGGGGCCTTGCAGGTGTTTCTCATTGGTAGTTCAATTGCTGAAAGACCGTGAGAAAATTTTAACCAAAACAAATAGTGTTGAAGCATAAACTAATATACAACTCCTAAAGAGAACCAGGACTGCTTCTTTCTGCATTCATAAAAAGAGATTTGTAACCATAGGCTAAAGACTAACTAAAGCACACCCCGTTATCTTGACTTCTCTCTACCTGTAAGCAGATTAATTTTAATGAAAGCCTTTCTTTGACTTTCATGTAACGATAACAAATTGTTGGATAGGAAGAGGTATCATATGGTCACTTGTTGGAGGCCAATATTAAATCAGAAACGGCACATGGATTTCAAATTCATTCTAGTTCTGACTTATGGGTGGTGGCTGCCTAAAGGCTGTGCTGATAAGGATTTCAAGACCTCACCCCGGTTCATGGGAAGCAGGCCATGATCGATTAGTGATGTCTGCTTTGGGCATGGATTAGGGAATGTTTACCTACCTGCCAAATATTTCTGATCTCTATATTAGTTCTCGTACTGTTGCTGTGTGTTTAGTTGCTGGAAAGCTATCTACTACACGTGGAAGATCAAAAGGTCTTGGCCTACGGTCTCAATCCCTCAAGAAATACTCCTGGGAAACACTCCTATCTGCCTGAGCTCTTGCAATCACTGGTCCCAAGGGCAGTACCTTGCTCCTGGATTTTGAGGGTTTTGGCCCAAGTCTTGGGGTTGACACTTCATTCAGACCTTCCTATTCTAGACTTTGTCTTTTACTCTAGAAAGTATCTTTCTAATCTCCTGGTTCCCTGATCTCCAGACCTCCCATTTGCTTGGGATGACAACGAACTTATTCCCTAAGGCTCTGAAAGTAGAAATCAAGGAAATATTTGCAGGATGTCTTCTGTGGATTGGAAAGAAAATGCTCAGGCAGTTTTAAGAAGCATGTTTGGTTTCCACTGTTATTTTCCCCACATGCTTGTTAAAAATCTTGAGTTCTATGTCCCATTCTGGCCCTATGAACCAGTGGGAGAGGTCAGACATAGAATATTTTGAAAACAAATTTCTCTAGGGATTATTATAGACCCAAGTTTGAGAACCACTGAGTTAAGGGCTCCAAGCTACCTCAGTATCCCTAATTCTGTTATTCTCGGGAAAAATTCTTCAATTTAAACCAAGTAATCCAATTATTTAAGTGATGTGATTTACCCTGGTTCTGTTCTGATATATGCAGGAGAGAGGGCTGTGGGTACGGTACCTCTGTGGGAGACACGGTCCTTCCTTCAATCCACTCGTCTTCTCTCAGAAATGTTTTCTCTGACCAGCAAATGCCTCAGTCTTGCTCTTTCTTCTCTTCTCACCACCCTCTTATCCAAAAAACAACATGTGTGCACAGAGGAGAAGACCTCCGGACGCTGAGATCACATTCCTTTTGTACCACGGTCCACTCTGCCTATGCAGAGCCCAGTGGAGAAAGCTTGTACATGTGGAAGAGATGATATGCTGGCTCACCTAGAAAGTCCTCCAGGCAACAATTAGCTAAAAAGCTCTGAACAAACATAGCATCTCTCGGGTTTCTCAGGTTTGGGCAGGGCAGCCTGTATCCTCCCTACCTGAAGGGTGCTTCTTATCCAGGTTGCATGCAAAGCTCTCTGTGTAGATATATCCACAAGCCAAGCCTGTGTTTCTCATGGAAAAAAAATCTAGTCCTCCAACAGACAGTGCCACTAAGTACCAATGAGATATTTCCACAGCTCACTAAACCACTAGCCCCTACTGTGCTACTGCTCACCCACTGGCGATGTTTCCCTGACTCATTCCAGTCACTAAACATAAAGCCTCAAACCAGGAATCATTCTCTTACGGCTTAAACTTCCCTCTTCCCTCCCTGGCCATGTTGTGAGATCCCCACTGTAGAACTTACAGGGTTGGCAATGAGAAGACAAGATCGCATCTTCCTTCAAAGAGCGAAAATAAACTTCATGGGGTGTGATGTTTTGCAAGAAATAAGAAACATTCCTTGGGCTTTACTCTGCGCTAAGAAACTCAACTGATGAGAAATTTCACCAAGGTATCCATAGCATAATCAAAATAAATTCAATTTCCTGAAACAGTAAATAGTTATTACTGAATCTGCTGCCTAATTGTTTTGTTCTCCCCCTGTTAACAAGGACATTTTTCCATTCGAAATACTTCCACGGTCAAACCTGAACAAACTGGAAGGGTTATGATTCTGTATGTCGCTATTTGGTGGGAATGTCTTTTGCTCTGACCTCTTTGCTGTGTTTGACAATTTGTCACCTTCCACAATTTCAATTCCATGGTTTTGTGTACATTAAATATTTTGAATTGATCACTCATGCTCCTCTAGTCATATGCCTATTCTTAGGGTGTGTGTGTTTTCATATAACAGTTCACTGTTCCCATTTGGCAATTCAGTACCCTTGTGCCGATCAATCTTGTAAAACAGTGTACAAAGACATCTGTGCCTTCTAAACTCGGATTAAAAGGCACACTGCCTGAAGACAGCTCAATGTTTCCTGCAGTCTAACGCTACCAGCACATCTTCTAGAACAATCAGGATTAGCGAATTCAATTCCTAAAACTTTGTCTCATTCTCAGGTTTTTTAATGAGTAAATTATACCCCTGACCTTCCGGAGAAGATTCATAGTCATGACTGGAAATGGATAGAAATGACAAATGAAATGGTAGAGACATACACTGTCAAATATGTATCACAAGAAGGCTCGTCTATGACACAACCACAGCTATGCCTCCCTCTTACACTCCTCAAGAACACACTGATAAGAAAAGGCTTTTCTGTTTTTTAACCTGTTGCCTGGGAAATTGTGTTTGTTTAAATAAGAAAACACTCGTTACCTCCACAGGCTATGATGACGTACATCATGCCCCATAAAAGGTTCAATGGGTATCGACTTACCAGCGTACATTTGGAGACATTTTTTCCTTCTTCTCTCTATTGCATTTCACTACTCTAACTCACATTTTACTATTTCCTTGGCTCGGGGATAGATAGAGGCAATAAAATGAAATTCAAGCTGGTTTCACAGACAGTAAACATGCATTATGAATTTGAAACATACCATTAGAAACATACTATGCTCATTGAGCATATATTTAGAATTTCCTTCAAGACACTTTATGACTAAAACCATAATCTGGAACCATTCACTATCCTTGGTTTTAGAATTCTGTTTGGTTTCATGAGATAGTCACTATTTTAAAAAAACACAATCTACACGTACAGCTTTTGAATCAAACAATGTAGGTAAAAGATGTTTTTAGTTGGAATATCAGCAAAATGCCATTAATCCTTTATGAGATTAAATGGAGAACAGCAGTAACAATAAAAAATCAGATTCAACTAACAGATTAGTAAATTTGTAGACAATCCTAATTCAATCCTTATTTTCCCTGTTTAGGGAACTAAGTCCCTGAATGTTTAAGAGACTTCTCCAAAGTAACATGGAATCAGGCTACACCCCCAATGTCCTCACTTCTGATCCAACTATAACGATGCTTTCTCCTATGGAGTGTCCCAGTTAGGACTTAGGTCTCAGTTCTGGCTTCGGCTGTACCGACATGTCAGGGCTGCCTTCACCCAGTGAAGGACACCACATCTCATTAAGATCAATGTATGAAGGTTGCTCAGTTTGCATAAACACAAAACTACAGCCAGATGGGGTGGGTAGAGAAGGCAGATGTGTACAAACCACATCGAAATCATCACCTCATATTTCCGTATTTGCATGCATGTCAAACCCACAGCACATACATGAATCACACTAAGAATCAACACTCTACAGATTCATAAAATCTTATAGTTACATGTGGGGATCATGTGCAGTGACCATGCTTAAAACCAACATATTAGGGCTTGATGATACTTGCTCTACTATGCGTGTGTGTGTGCGCGCGCGCGTGTGTGTACACTGTTTCTCCCTCTGTTGGAAAGTTGAGTCTCTGGTACCACTCTGAATCACTTGATGATTAACGTACCTAAAAACACATTTTTTGGAATGTATGCCCACAGTTAAGAGGCACACGACTGTGTGGGTGTGGGTGTGTGTGTGTGTATACATGCAGTTGGGCAACTCTAATATTTTGTATAGCTCATGTACTAGATTCAATCCACAATGACAACCTAAACAGCCACTGAGAAAGAGAGTAATGAGCATCCTTATCCTGGAAGACAAGGAACTGTCCCTCTTCTCCGATCCCTAAGAAGTGTGTGTAAATAGAGAGAGTATACAATTATAGGAAGGTTTAATTTAGATAGATTCGATAATTTCACTCTGGATAATCCTTGCTCCACTGAATAATTCTATAATAAATTAACTCGAAAAGGCCACCTCTGGTTGGTGTCCAGTGGAATAAATGTAGCAAAGTTCACTGCAGGTTGTAGACTTTTATAGCATTGATGCCTATTCATTTTGGATTTCTCTACTCTTGGGAATACCATTTAGCATATAGAAAACCTCTGGCTCTATACAGTTACTTTGGTTTCAATATATACAGAAAGGAACACATTTGAAATGCATGGTGTGGTGTGCATTTTCACTTACCTTTTCCGCTGACTGAGCGGTGCCAAAAAAAATTGGAATGAAGGCAAGCCATACTATACATGTCGTGTACATAGTGAATCCAATGGGCTTGGCTTCATTAAAATTCTCTGGGACACCCCGAGTCTTGATGGCGTACACAGTACATGTGACCATGAGAAGAATGCTATATCCCAACGAGCAAATGATTTGGAGGTCTGTAATGTCACATTTGAGAACGCCCCGGGCCTGCTCAGGGTTCATGGTCTTATGTTCATCATAGTCTACGATGATGTTGGGAGGGTCAACGCCAAACCAAATGAAAACACCTAGAAGCTGAACTGATATCAAGCTGGAAGTGATCGCCAGCTGTGACGTCGGGCTTATGAGTCTGGGAGCTGTCACTGATTTCTTGCCCTGCTCAAATATGCGATAAATCCGATTGGTTTTGGTCAAGAGGGCTGCGTAGCTGATGCACATCCCCAAGCCCAGGAACACTCTCCGGAAAGAACACACGGCCACGTCAGGCTTGGCGATCATCAGGAAAGTGATGATGTAGCAGAGAAAGATGCCCGTCAGCAGAACATAGCTGAGCTCCCGCCCAGACGCCCGGACGATGGGCGTGTCATTGTAGCGGATGAAGGTGGCCATGACAAAGATGGTGGCGATGATCCCCAACATCGCTAAGAAGACAGGGATGACGGCCCAGGGGGAATGCCACTCCAGTTTGATGATGGGGATATCCTGGCAGCCAGTCCGGTTTTCATTGGGCCGCTTGTCATAAGGGCAATGCTGGCATGTCATCTCATCAAACTGGTACTGGTAGCCATCACAGGGCTCGCAGGTCCAGCAGCAAGGGGTTCCCTTCTGTGTCTTCTTCCTCTGGCCGGGTTTGCACGGCAATGTGCACACTGAGTGGGGGATCTCCCGGACTCCTTTACCCCACTGCATGTCCTCGATCTGCAGTGTAAGAAATACGAAGGTGCAACAGACATATTACCCAAGAGAAAAGGGAAAGAACAATAACAACAAACGGTAACAGCAGAACTATCTGATACCTGATGAGGTTATGACACTCAGCCCAGCTAGTAGGAGCTACGACCAAGATTTGACTCCCTACCTTTTCACTGAAACATCCTTACCGTTCATGCCAATACGTGCCAAATGTGCTTGATTCTAAGACTTTTCTGTGGCAACTCTAAAAAATACAAATTCCATGTCCCCACCCTGGATCTCCCAAATAAGAATATCCTGCAAAGGAGCCTTTGGATCTTGGTTTTTAACAAGTGCCCAGAGGATTCTTATCATTAGATAAATTGAGAACTACTGACATGCACCCTATTGCCTTCGCCAGGATAAATGCAAATGTCCCAGACCAAGTTAAAAAACAAAACACACTCTCAAGTAAAAGCTATATTAATTTCCCTTATAAGGTGCTTTAAAAAAAGTTTTAAAATTATTTTGGATAATTTTCAGTGCTGACCACCTTCCCTAAAATTCTGTAGCATCACTGCCATTTTCATTGAGAAATTGTGAAGCAAAGTGAAGCTTTCCTTCTATTTGTCACACAGGAGTGACAAGGGTCACTGCTGAGGGCTTTAATTCTAGTAAGGTATACCCTAAGAGACCAGGAAGCATCTGATAAGAAAAGACTATGGTCTGGAAATCTTTCAAGATTGGCCATGCACCTATTTGAAGATGAAAACAAAACTAAAACACTATCACTTAGAGGGGGATAGAAGAGCATTTGCCTAATTAGAATATTGATTTTCTGGATGGGAATTCATAATCCACAGTGCTCTGAGAAATAATGGCATTAGAAGCAAGACAGGTTACTATGGGGCTGAAATCTCCTTGCAGTGGATACTGCTCGTCTTTGCCAGCACAGCAGCTACTCTTCCCTCTCCTAAAGTCACTTCTCAGGTCTCTTTTCTGTATGGTTCTATGAAGTGGAAATTACACTGGAGTCCGTGGCAGCACGCGTGACTCATGCGTGGCCAGTGAGCATACTGCAATGGTTCTCAAGCCTGAGTGTGCATCAGAACCACTTGGAGGACTCGGTACAACCAGTTGGCTGGCCCTACCCTCTCATTTTTGGATGCAATGGGTCAGGGATGGGATATGAGACTATACATTTCTAACAAAATCTCAGATGATGTTGCTGGGGATTCTCTAGGGACCACACTTCATCAAGCACTGATACATTCTCCTCTTAGCCACAGAGATCGGGTCAGGGATGGGATTGCTTTGTAATGGCATAGGATTTAACTTCATGTTATTTACAAATTGTACAGATTAAACATCTTTGTTTCTGTGGGATTTACAGTCTCCAGCATGTAGGGATGCTTACGGCTACAAGAAGTAGTTCATCAGAAAAAGAAGAGAACACAAAGGGAAGCAACATGGAGAGCTGAAGGCAAAGATTCCTGTTGAGCCTGTTTGAGCTACTAGATACAACTCTGCCTGAAGGAGGCTTTCCCCAGGCAGTGCCACAATGGAAGCCAGTCAATGCTACTACGCTGAAGCCCTTTAAATTGCATTTCTCTCACTTGCAACCAAGAGTCCTGAAAAATAGATGTACTCAATAAGTAATTTCAGGATCTACAAGTTGCAAAAGATACACCTCGCAAATTAATTAAAGAAGAAATTAAATTCCAATGAACAAATTTGGCTGATATTCCCCAAGCCGAGTTAATTGAATTTTTAATACAGTGGAACCAAAAAATTGGTTGGAAAGATACTAGAAAGTCTGAGGCTTTTTTTTTTTTTTTTTTTTTTTTTTTAGAGATAAGAATAATTTTAAGAGATAAGAGGGAAAGAAAATTAGTTCATAGCTCATCGGAATTTCACTGCTGTGTAAAAAGAAGATGTAATTTATAACAGGGTGTGATACTTCATCAAAACTTGAATGAGAACTACATGCAAAATCTAAATCAACAGAGCTAACGCGGAAACAAAACTGGCTCAGGGATTAAAATTCATAAAGTATCATAACCATCCAATGGTTGAATTTAACCTCTAACCAGAGACCTGAGACTCTTCTGACGACTTGTGTGAACTCATCTGCCTGAGTACAAAACCCAATCTAAGTATAATGAACAAAACAAACTGATGAACAAAATAGACCCAGAGACACAGAAGTAAGGTATAGGTTGACAAACCTCAGAAGAGGGGTACGGGGTCAGGGGAGAGAAGAGATAAACCACAGAACTTATAGGCATGTATGCATAACCATGGACATAGACAACAAGGCTGGGGATGGGGTGGGGGGGGGAGATCGGGAGGAGGGTGTCAATGGGGACAAAAGGAGAAACATCTGTAACAAAAATAAATTAATAAAAAAATAAATAATAAATCTAACTAAATATAAAAACATCATCACTTTTTTCTCGACGTCATCATTGTGGTGGAAGTAACTCATGGGCAGCCTTCTCACATTCATAAAATTAAGGAAAGAATTTGTAATAAGAGAGTAAAGACATGTGTTAGCTTTACAAAGGTCAAATTTTAAGAAGCTGGAATCTTAAAAAAATACTATTATTAATACAAATGTTTTCAAATGTCAAATTAAAAGGTCCTGCTCATGGTAAGAGAAATTTAAAAACTTAAATACATTTTATCAGCTAAACTTGAGATTGCCTATTCTAACACAAGTGGAACTAATATGCCATGATTAAACTTGATCCGTGGGAATAGATGTAAGGCTCCTACAAATATAGGCACACATTATCATTGTGTCATATTTTACGGTCGTTTCAAATGTTGCCAGCTCACTATTTTTAGTTCCCCTTGGATTAAAATAAAATGCCAGCAATGCTGAACAACTTTTTTCTCAACTTACCCAAACATATGAGAGTGAGAACTACAAACACTGCATTGACTGATTACTCAATTTGTTGTCAATTTTCATTTCAAGTATATCTCAACTCAATTTAATTGTATATATTAAACCAACAAAGTTGCCTCTTGCTCCAAATGAACAAAAGTCTAATTTAATTGCTTTGTCAATAAAAGTCATTCATGATAATACAGGGTGGGGCAAAAGTAGGTTTGCAGTTGTGAGTATGTGAAACATAGAGCTTGCTCTTGTATTATTTATTAATTACTGTATTATTTTCCATACAAACAACCGTAAACCTTCTTTTGCCCCACCCTGTATAATCTGTGTTCTACAAAAGTACCAAGTAACCTTTACAAGCTCCGGTAAGTGAGAATTTTGTTAAAGCAACGCATATGATTTGTGCGTATCTATACCTACCGCACAAATTCAGTGCCTTGTTTCATAAGAAAAAACAGTCGCCTACAAATGCTGATAGGCATTTAAGGGAGAATAATAATTTAGGGCTATGTAAAATCAGCCATAATGTCACAAGGCTAGTAGGAATGCAAATTTCCAGTTTTTTCCTGAACTCTGCAACAAAACTGTTTCAGTTAGCTGGAACACCTAAGGTAAGGGGCAAAAAGACAAGAAAAAAGCTATGATGTTTAACGTCATTCTCTTTAGAAGATATAGTTCTAAGTTCCCTGATAGGGATGCATTTTTCCCCTGGACACCCAAACTTGATGGTTGTTGGATACTGGGTCTACTTAGTGGCTGGCTTATGAGGAATGACTATAGAGATCCCAGCTCTTGGCAAAAGAATAAAACTTTATAGCTAATACCATCAATCAATACCATGCATGGGACAGAGATTATATGAATATGTAGACTAATGTTTTAGGAAAGAGAAAATTATGCAGTCCTGGCAAATGAAAGCAAAAATAAGCCTGTTGTAAAGTCCTAGTAAAGTGTTCTTCATTCTTAAAAAAGAGACACAAAGAAGGGATACGCTGTCTTCAGCATTTGAACTTTGATGTGTGCAAACATGAAGTGTGGAAATGCAGTCGCCACTTTGTATACATGAAGAGACAAGGCTAAGAAACAAAGCCAATATACTGAGAATAGCAAAAAATAAATGAATGAATAAACAAACAAACAAATAAACAAACAAACAAATAAATAAATAAATAAAAATGTGTTTCTTGATGGCATCATTATGCCACCAACTTAATCAACACTGGTATCACTCTACCACTGAATTTCTAATATGAAATGATCAACTCAATTCTTCATGGTAGTCTACTATTTGCAGTGCAACATCTAATACATTCTTTCCTGCTTATGCATTGACATGTGCAGATCTTCTGAATCTATTAGACAACTGGCCTGTAATGTAGGCTCTTACATAAATAACAGGTAGCTCTGGAAGGAAAATGAAATTCGGAATCACACATAATCAGAAACACTTGTCTCTGTCTCCTGACAATGCTCAGAAAAGAGGGTGGTCAAGTCCTGGACTCAGAAAATCAGCTGTCACTCCATTCTTCTGGGGTGGACAGAAACAACGAAAAAGCACCTGTCAGCTATAGTTCTGTACCACGTGCGTTCAGCCAAGAAAAAATCAGGGTCTGGCTCTAGTAAAGAGCGCGTTACTCCACAGGGGGGTGTGCAGACCTCATAATCACTGGGATTTTAAAATAAAACCAAATTAGTTGCTGTCTGACTGCCAAATGCAAGAATCAAACAGTGACAGAAATTTTATAAACAGAGTTTGGGCATCCATTTTTATCTAGAAGAGATCTGTTCGTTCGCCCACACAGACACTTTCTATCTGAAAGAAAATTTTGTCACTCCAGGTATAAATTCAATCAGCACATTTCCAAAGCTCACTGTGTAGACCAAGCTGGCCGCTGCTTCTTTTGGACAATTCCCTGCAGCAACAGTTTTACTTACTAAAACCTTAATAGAATGAGCTCATTTAAAAAGAGCTTTATTATTAAAATGCCATTTTTCAGTAAAATACATTTGTCTCATCTAATTTATAGAAAAGTATTTTTCTAAGAAATGTTGAATTTTAGAAAAGAGCTTTTTTTTTTTTTTTTTTAACAATATTGATGCCTTTTTAAAAATACCATACACTCACATAGTCAAACAGTTCACAACGCTGACACTGTGAGCTGTCCCGTTCTGAAAGATGCTGTCACTGGAGAAATCATCCCTCCCAGTGTATATGCTACTGCAAATAATCTCTTATTCCTCTTCCTCTGGGGACACGGTTCCCTAAAATATGCTTACCAATCAAAGATTAGGTATTTAATCTTGTTCAACTTATTAAATACATTTGAAAGTCATTTTTTAAACCTTGGGTTAATCAGAATAATTTGGAATGTCAACATATTCACGTGGATACCTCAATTTATACTTATTCAGAAGCTAACACATGACTGGCGAACTATAGCCCGTGGGCCAAATCTTGCCCACCATTTGTTTTTGTAGATAACATTTTATTGGAGCATCACCACCCTTGTGTATACCTCTCGTCCAGGACCGATTTTATGCTGCCACGGCAGAGCGGTGTGGTTGAGAATGCATAGCCCACAAGGCCTCCACTATGTGCTATCAGGCCCTTGACACAAAATATTGGCTGACTCAGATCCAAAGAAAACTGCAGGACAAAGCCCCATGGCAAGGTAGCTTTATGTATCCATAAACCAGAGGTTTGGTCATTTTTGACATCTCCCTTTCTCTTGCCCTCCCCCCCCCCCATATCTACATGACCGACAACTTGTGTAGATTTTATCGCTCGCAAATCACTTAAGTTAATCATTTCATCCAACCAACTATATGAAGTACATTTAGGATGCTAGACCTGTTCTAGTGGCCGGGAACAAAATAGAGAGGCGTGCGGCCTCTCTTCTCATTGTTGCTGCTATCACAACAGGTTAATAGATGGACTCCAGTCAGCCCTAATAACTCATCAGCTGTTTTCCACTGGATGACAACAGAATGAGATCTCAGGTCATAGCCAATGGGAAAGGGAATAACCCCCCTACATCCTGAAAGGGAGTCATGAGACTACATGGCTTCACCAGTCTACAGAGGCTGCACAGACAGAAACATCTTGCCCTAAAGACAACCTTTTGATGTCACAAGGCCCAGATCATCCTGGAACTGCATGTCCACTGCTCCTGGATTTGTACATGTGACCCACGAAGTTATAGGAACTGTCTGTGCCTGCACAATATGACCATTATAGATGTAATCCCAATGAACATGCATAACTGCCCTGCTTTTAACCCTTTAAATCTCACCCCAAAACCTTGATCCAGCAGGAAGATTTGAGTTTTGTCCCATCTCCTTTCTGCTTGACCTTGAAATAAAAGCTTTTTCTCTTCTTGTACCCAGTGCCATAGCATTGACTCCCATGTGCATTGGGAAATGGACTCTCGCTGAGTAATATGACCACACCTCCTCTGCAAAACCTTCCTATGGAATTTTCTCACCTCCCTTTCCTTCTGGACCCTTCCTAATTCAAGGATCCTTTAGCATGCCGATTTGATCAAGTCACCTTTTTGCTTAATCTCGTCAATGACTCTCCTTGCTCTTAAACCTCTAAGATGACTCTGCGTGGTCTGGCAGGGACATTCATCAATTGACCTTACTCTCCTGGCTTTACTTGAGTTTCAAAGTTTCCTGCCTCATATTGGGTTTTGCATTGCAATAAGCTGCTCAACAACTCTTCAATTCATGGAATCTTGCTTAGGAAGTCTTGACCCTCAGTAGATTGGGTCCTCCTTTTATAAATTCTCAAAGAACCCTCTTCAAAGAGATAACACAATTAGTAATTACGTAAATATGTGACTCCATTGAAGTCTGTCTCCCAACTCATATATGTATAATCAGACATGATGAAAGGATTCATAATTACTTATGTGAGTCTCGTCTGTTTTCTGGTCGTTTACTACACGTCTGTCTATAGAGTGCAAGTTTCCAGGTGAAACACCCTTGGCATTTTCATGAGGAAAGAAAGGGAATCAAATACGGAGCACTCAGTTGCTAGGTAGAGGGAAAATGAACACAATTAACACGCAAGGGAGAGGGAGAAAAGCAAGTCCTGAGCAATATGCAGCCAAGGACGGAGCTTGATTCCAGTGGGTCTCTGACTGTTACGTTCTGCATTGGTAAGCTCAGCTACAGTTCAGAACAGAAAGACAGTGCACTGGGGAGATAGAGACTGAGTTCAGAGACTAACTTCTTCATCTCCCGAGAGTAAGCCCAAAGTCATCCTGCAGTGTCCGTGTCCCAGGTTCATTTGTTATGAAGACTTGGTTAGATAACACGTGTGATGCACTAACACAGTGCCTGAGACATCACTGCTGCCTAAATAATTATTCATTTCTATTAGAGCATTTTATGGCTTTCATGATCAACTTAATCCATGCAAAAACTTAATCCATGATCATTGGGGATGATCATCCCCAATCCTCCCCACTCTCTTGAGTTCTGATTTGTCCAACTGAATATCACCAGCAATTAATGTCGCAGAGGCCATTTCAGACTCTATGTATATCTAAAACCAACATATCACCATGCTTCCCTTCCCCGAGATCTTGCCACACACCCTCCAACCTGTCTTGGCATACTGCAGAGATTTACACCATGAGCATTGCACTCAGACAGACATGGGCTCAGATCCTAGCAGAGTGACAGTGACCAAGTCATTTAAGCTGTCTGAACCTTATTTTTTTCGTCTATGAAATAAAGATAGTAATGATTACCCCCTTGACGTACTGAGAAAGTGAATGTCTGTGAAGCACATTGCCTGACAACATAGCAAAAGTTTGATGAGTCGTGTCTACTGAAATTATTATTCCAGACAACTTGTCATCTTTGACACCCTTCTCTACTTTGCTCTCCTCAAAAAATAACAGTTTCAAAGTTTATCTCAGTCTTCTTCCATAACCCCTTTCCTCTTTGTCCCCACTGACATAGATCTATTCAAGTTATTATTATGTCTTCTTACTTGTTCTCTCTGATTTTAGGTTTCCCTTTCGTTTCTTGTTCTGGTGCTCCAGTATTTTTCTCTTCATAGCAGCTACTCTCTGAACTTATACAGCTGGGTGTTTACCTCTGTATTTGTCTCCCTCCCCTTGGAGAAAGCACATCTGTTCATCTGTGCCCAGAGGAGCCGAGAAGAGTGGCTCAGAATGGCCAAGAAGTTGCCAGAGGGCCTGGGAAAGTGGGTGTGGTTCCACTGCAGCCTGCCCACTTGAGACTGTGCAGTCACCTCATTTCAGCATTCACGTCGCTCCAAAGCAGAACTCTGACCCTTCACTCCAGGGTCATCCGCCTCCCCCCACGCCACATACCCATTCATCTTCTAGCAAATCACACTGCTTATGAGTAATTTAATGCCCTTAGATGCCCTGTTTACATCATCTCGTTTACACTTGTCCTCTCAGCTGTCACGCTTTTCCGCGAATTCTTCAACCACCAGCTCAAATGCCCCAAATCTCCCCCGATGCCTTTAAACTAGAAATGCCTCTCCCTTTGTTCAGATCTCTTAGCCTTTCATCTGCACTGTTCTCCTACCCCTTATACTTTGAAAACTGTGGCCACTGTGTAGTTTTTAAAAACCCCTCGGGACTGAAAAGGTGAAATGGAGCATAGGCAGGTTCTATCCCAAAAGAGAATTTCCAAGGTTAGGACAAAAAAGGATAAAACCCTTAGGATGAAAATGCCTTCTTTTAGTGCCCTTGAATGTTCCTTGTTCTTTCGTTTCGTTTGAGCCTCCCAAGGCTGACTTGCTTAAACATGACAAACTATACAAGCAAGAATGAGAGAAATCCTCATATCACTGCTACTAAGTCTTCTTTTCTAACCAGCTCAGCCATTCATCTGAGCTCCTTGCACTCGGGACAACTTGCGAAGTGCTTTGCACCCACTCACCTGGGGCGACTCGTGCTCTCTGCAGGTAGGTGGGGAGGAATGCTGGCCAGTCAGTTTACCACCGAGACCAGGAGGGCTCCTGATTCTCCTTCTGTTTATTTCTCTCCTTTCTATTTTGCTAAGCCTCTGAATCTCTCCCCTTTTTTGAACTAGAGAAGAGAAACCATTTTTATACAGATTATTTAGGACAGCTACTCCACAGTTCATTCTAATGAGTGCTAGCCCTGCAACGTAATCTTCGGAACACAGAAAACACCCTATTCAATACTGCCAGGTCAGGAGGACCCACAGTGCACACTCGTCTACGAAAGGCCCTGAGAAGTTCTGCTGTTAAGGGGAGATTATGCCTTGATGAGCCATGGGTTCTAATTCTTTCAAGTACAGAACAGTCTTTCCCCTCCTGTTACGTCTGTGATCTCAACACCCTGCAGAATCTGAATCCCTCCAATAACACTGGGAAACAGTGGCACTGGGTAACTACTGCCTTGAGATTCCAGCATCATCTTCTAGATCATTTTCCTAGCCTGTGGGGTCAAGGAATGCCAGGGAACACGAACTGGGTTGTCAACGCTCAGAGCACTAGCCGGATCATCTTTCGCTTCCGTGAGGCTTAGTTTCCACACCAGTACAATGGAGCTACTTATAGGAGAATCAGTCAAGATTGTGTAGAGAAGTGTTTTAAAGACAGCAATATTGAATCAAAATAGCTATTTTTATTTCTTTCCTCTACTTTTTTTCATTGTAAGAAGACTAAACTAGTATTGCCTGTGGGTTTCAGCTTTCTCGTGCTCACTGCTTCCAGCCCTCTGTTCACACAGCCCCTGCTGACGGGGACGACCTCGCCCGCACACAGGTCAGCGAGACTGATCCAGATACGTCCTCCTGGCGAACAGTGTGCAGGCCGAACTAAAACGCGGCCCTCCATGTTGCAGGACAAGGGATTGCAGCTCCCTACACATCGAGCATAAGTCAACAAGTACTGATTTTATTTTATTTTTTTATTATTGTTATTTATTTATTTTTAGATTGAGTGGGAGGGAGAGAGAGGAAGAGAGAGAGAGAGAGAGAAACATCGACGTGAAAGGGACACATTGAGTGGCTGCCACCCGCACGACCAACCAGGGCCGGGGACAAACTGCAACCGAGGTACATGCCCTTAGCGGGAACCGAACCCGGGTCTCTCTGTACCGCAGGCTGACGCTCTAACTGCTGAGCCAAACTGGCCAGGGCAACAAGTACTGATTTTAAAGCATGAACTATCCAATGACTAGTTGGAAAACCATCTCTTTAACAGATCCCTCCACATTAATCCAGGAAACAATGCAAACAGTTGGAATTGTAGGCTCAGCTGCCAGCTCAGAGGATGTAGTCATGGCATATTTGGGTAAGAGGCCTTTGGTATCCCTCATACTACATCTAAGTAGCCGCTTACTGCTGCTGAATGCTGTCCTGTGCCCTAATGAGTCTTGCTGAAGGCTGTTGAGATGTATGTGTGCTGATGTCGATGTCCATTTACATATAAATAAAATTGAATAGACTATTTAAGAAATGAAGTCTACTATGTCACAACCTTATAAATCTAGAGAGCTAAAAGAGAAGTGGCCTCTATGGACTGCTTGTGTGTCCTCTAAATTTATGTGTTGAAGTCTAATCCCCACTGTGATGGTATTAGGAGGCAATTATGTCACAAAGGTGGAGCCTTCGTGGATGAGATTAGTGTCCTCATAAGACCCAGAGAGCTCCCTCATCCAGTCCAGTCATGGGAAGGCACAGTGAGAGGACAACAATCTCCTGCAGCCTTGATTTTGGATTTACCAGCCCCCAGAACTGTGAAAAATCAATGAATTTCTGTTGTGTCTAAGCCACCCAGCCCATGATATTTGGTTACACCAACCCCAATGCACTAAGACAGCATATTTGTTTATTTTTGCATTGAGAAACTAGGTCACCTTCAGAAAGTGGGACAAATAAAGAGTTTACTTGATTCAGCTTATCTATCAAGAGCGATGGAAGACGAAAAGGCTATAAAAAGTACTTTTTCATCAAGAAAATGCATTCAGGACTATAGGGACTATGAAGTCCAGGAAGGACCTTTTATGACAAAATTTTGAACACTTAGACATGGGTGATCTTTAAACCATCCTTCTGACACCATCTTGAATTTCTCCTGTCTCATTATTCAAAAACTATTCACTAAGCAGTCCCTACAGCCTATGAACTATATTAAGGAACAACAATACAGATATAGGAAACACCTACTTTCTCTTCTTCGATAGGATCTTGATGTCATACTAGAAAGTTACATGTAAATCCCAATAAAATCCAGTATTATTTAATATATAACTGTGGCCCAAATGGTCCTTAAGCTGCTTTTTCTAAGACATTAAAGCAAATGTCTTAGAGAATGAACATGCATTCTTTAGAGGAACAATAAGGGGAAAATAATTTAGGAAGAGTGAGCAGTTTGAACAAATGCAATAAAGCATGAAGGCACTTTATTCAGGATGGGGATGGGGATGAGGAGCTATAAGTAGTTTAAGTTGAGCTGAAATATAGAGTGCAAGGAAGGAAGAAAGAAGGCAATGTTAGAGACAGACACAGGTAGGCACTAGATCATGGAAAACCAGCTTACTTGTTTTTGATTCAACAGCTATTTATTGGGTACCCAGTATCCTAAGTGATGTTCATTTGCATACAATTGCTGAACGGGTTGAATATGACTCCTAAGCTCAAGAAGTTTAGTGTTGGTGAGACAAAGCACCAACAACACAACAAATCAATAAAGCATATATTGTAACAAGTATTAAGTGGGAAATAAATAACCTGCTAATGCAAGAAAACCAAGGGACAACTCCTATAAATAGTAGATGAAAGAGGCAGAAGAGATATTTAAAGTTGTAGCCTGAAAGGTGAGAGCACTGGAAGTAACAAGGCAAGTGCAAAGGCCCTGAGGCAAGGAAGACCTGGTGTGGTAGGGCAGTGCCTCTCAAACTTGAATGTGCAAATAAATCCTTTGTGAATCTTAGGATTCAGTCAGTCTGGGGTGAATTTGAGATTCTGCATTTTTAACAAGCTCTCAGGAGATGGCACTGGTCTGGGGACTACACTTTACTAACAAGGTGTTAAAGGAACAGAAGTCAAAGAGGGCGTCCAGAGCTTAGGGGTAAGAGTACCAACGCTGGACATGAGAGTGGAGAGAAAGGCAGAGATCCGCTCAGGACTGTTACATGGCCCACTGGGAAGGATATGGTTCAGCAGACCTACAATTCATTCTTATGGGGTGCAGGGAGGAGGAGATGAATGTGGGAGCATCTTCCAGAAAGAGAGAAAAAAGATAGCTTAGTCAAATTCTTTTACTAACAACAGACTGACAAACAAATGGTCTATGATAGCTTGAGATTTCTTATTTGTGGACTGCTTTCAGGAGGATGGACCTAGTCTCTCTGAGATTTCATATGGTAAACAGACCTAGACCCTCTCAATTTACTGGGGATGCTTTCCTGAAAAACATCCTGTAAACTGTGTATCTCTCTACGTTTAAAATAATGATGTTTCAAAACCAAACCAGCTCTTTTTTTTTGTAGGCAGCCACATCAATTGCTTATAAACCTAATTTATTATCCTGAGTCAATTTAATATCCTTGACCTGGAGGCAAGAAAGGATCCGGGCAGCGGTGTTGGCCCTTCCAGACCTCTCCCGACTTTCCCTGTGTCTCACAACTACGTGTAACCCAGGGATCAAAGAGGAAAGCTTGTTGCTGCGTGTTGCGGACTGAACAGCGCCCTCCCCAAATTCACACGTTGAAGCCCTAGTCCCCAATGTGACGGTATTTGGAGATGTGGCCTGAAAGGCGATGGTTAAGGTTCAATGAGGTCATAAGGGGGGAGCCCTAATCCAGTAGGCTTCCTGTACTTATAAGAAGCAAAGATACACCAGGACGTTTGCACACAGAGAAAATGCCACGTGGGGACACTCAGAGGGTGGCCTTCTGCAAGCCCGAAAGAGAGGTCTCACCAGACACTAACCCTGCCAGCACCCAGATCCTAGCCCCCCGAGAGGATAGATTTCTGTTGTCGAAGCCACCCCGCTTGTGGGACTCTGTAATGGCAGCCAGGGCTCACCAACCCACTGGCTAAGGTCACTGATTTGTGCAAGTCGGGTTTGAAACCCTAACCCCACGACTGTCAACCTTTTTCATCTCATGGCACATAAACTAATTAGTAAAATTCTTCAGCACACACACACACACACAAAATAGATATTTCTGCCGATCTGATAAAAATAGGTATAATTTTGATTCATTCACTTTGGGCAGCTATCATTGTTGGCTGTGGTTATTTTTTTATTTGACAACCTCAGGGAAAATAGTGAGGAACTGCGAGTTTTAAAAATTCTTGAGACACACAGGGTGCCGCAGCACACCGGCTGACAATCACTGGCCTAATGCTTCATGTCCACGCACCTTAGCAGGGGAGTGAACGAGTCACCCTGCGGAGTGATCGGAGGCTTTGAGCAGCGGTCCTCTGCCCGGGACACGTTGGGAGCCTTGAAACAGCCATGTCCAGGCCCCACCCAGAGGGGCTCTGGTTTAACTGGTCAGGATGCAGCCTGGACTTCACCGGTATATTTTAAAAGCTCCCCACATAACTCCTCTGTCCAGCCAGAGGCTTGAAAGAGTGGGCTAAATTATGTTTTTAAAAATGTTTCTGGAGACCCGGGAGGAAGGGATGGGGTATAAGATGTCCCTAAATAAACAGGGCACAAACCTGGCTTTTGCCCTTCTGCAGACCTGGTAGGTGATCAGTGCGAATCAGTTTGCCTTCCCTTCAAACGTCCAAGCCCTACTGTCAGAGCATCTGACCTCTCGGAGGAGAAGCCATGCAGTTCTGTAAGGGCCACAGCCACCGGGGCCCTGACCACCTCTCGGCAATTGCCCACTTTTTAAAAGATATTAAAAATTTTAGAGAGAGTGGAAGGGAGAGGGAGAGAGATAAACTATTAGCTGCCTTCTGCACGCCCCCTACTGGGGATCAAGCCCCAAACCCAGGCATGTGTCCTGACTGGGAATCAAGCTGGTGATCTCTCTGTGCCTGGGACGATGCTCAACCAAGTGAGCTATACCGGCCAGGGTAGTAATTGCCCATTTTGATGGAAAAAGTAAGTGTTGCCCGGCCGGTGTGGCTCAGTAGTTGAGGGTCAACCATGCACCAAGAGGTCGCTGGTTCGATTCCCGGTCAGGGCACATGCCCAGGTTGTGAGCCAAATCCCCAGTGGGGGGCATGCAGGAGGCGGCCAATCGATGTTCTCTCTCATCGATGTTTCTATCTCTCTCTCCCTCTCCCTTCCTCTCTCTCTAAAATCAAGAAGGAAAAAAATAACTGTTAATATATACACATTCTTGAAACACATACTCCGATCTTTTTTGCCAACCTGCACACTTCTGCAATAAGACATTTGTTCAGGGCTCAATTATTTTGTGATGTTCGATTAAACAAAATCAGCACCAAAATAATTCTATTAGGGTTAATTGACATCATTTCACAGGAAAATTAACCACGTTGCTGGCCATGCTTTTAGTAACAGGCTTCCCAAACGTCAGTGGCCATATCTGAACACAGTTCTTGAACGCTGCTTCAAAGACTCCATACAACCTTACAGACGGTTGGTATAGAGCAGTTACCACGTCAACAGCTATTCAGCCTTCAAGGAAGCACTGCAATATTCATAAGACTTGGCAGCTAGGATTTAACCAACAAAGCCTTGTAATTAGTTTCTTAATCCAGAGCTTGAAAGTGATAATAGTTTAATGCCCAGACTATGTCAATAACATTTAGGCAATACGATCCACTGAGATAGATGAACCCCTAATTCTATTATTAAATATATGAGATAGAGATGAAATTAGCTTGGTCCTGAGTCAGATAAGTAAGCTTTTTGAGCATAATAATAAGCTTATTATTATTATTATTACTATTATTATTATTATTTTGTTCTCCTCTCTCCCACCAGGATAATTGTGCTGGAATTGGGGGATTCTCCTGCAGCCCAGAAGCACTACAACACTGCTGGCGGGGTTTCCTTCTTTCCTTTTTCCTTTTTTTTTGTTATTCTGAGTCAGTATTTTTCCTTGCAAAACCTCTTCAGACGTAAAACAGCCAGAAATTTTTTATTTAATAAAAGGTAAAAGATTTATGCAGTTGAAGAGAAAACAGAGTCCTATCACAAAGGACTTTTGCTTTTTAATAATAGTTATTATTATTGAACAGCCACTCTAGGCCAGGTATTAAATGCACACCCCTTAATCCTCATTAAACGCCATGCAAGGTCAGAACTATTCCCTGCATTCTGTGAATGAGAAAAGTCAGGCTCAGGTATTGCCTGAGTCCATCTTCTTTCTAAATACATCTTGGCAGCTTTCAGGCCACACAAATCACGGACTTTTTAAAATGTATTTAGTCACACATCTTCTAAAAGTTCACGAGGTACAGAATCATATACTACGTAAAGTTAGTCTCCTCTTCCTTCTTGCACCAACTTCCCTGAGGCACACAGTGACCAGCTTCTTGTGCGTGTGCTAGTGGATGTGTGAGAAATACCTTCACTAATTGCACTACTTGCATTCATTTTTGTTTCTCTCTGTGTGTGTGTGTGTTTCCAGGACCGACAAGAAGGATAAAAAGCAGTGCTCCAAGCGGTTCAATACATCAATCATCAAATACTGAACCTTCTTATTTCTTTTTTTATTTAATTTTTTTCTTTATTGATTTTAGAGAGAGAGGAAGGGAGAGAGAGAGATAGAAACATCGATGAGAGAGAACATCGACTGGCCGCCTCCTGCATGCCCCCCACTGGGGATCTGGCCCACAACCTGGGCATGTGCCCTGACCAGGAATCGAACTGGTGAAGCCTTGGTGCATGGGTCGACGCTCAACCACTGAGCCACACTGGTCGGGCGAACGCGCTTGTTTCTAAGAAGTGTTCCCCTCCTCACCCAACTCTCTGGCCCTCCGAGGGTACGCTCAGACATGAAAAGAGCTGCCTTATTTGGACACAGCTGGCTTAAGGCCACAGAAAGGAACTTTGCATATTCAGGCCCCTGTTCAGAAGTACGTTTCATAATACTAATTATACATTACATAAAGACTGTGAATGAGTTTAAGTCTTTTACTGTTACCATGTGTATCCAAGTTGATACCTGGTTACCGTTTCGTGGGCAAACTTAGGGTTGTGGAGCTAGCAAAGATTGCCAGCAGCTCCAACGTGTCTTCACACACCCTCTGCCTTCTCCCTCTCCCCTTTCTCTGCGCTGTCCTTTCCTGAATCTCTCCACCCCGAGAGGCCCGGCCACACCTGCCCCCTGTGCATCCTTGACCCTGGCTGAAGTGAATCTCTTTTCCTAACCCCGCTCAGAGTCTCTCATGTCCAGAAGGCACAGAGAAATCCCAGACCTCTTCCCTTCTAAACCCAGGGCATCTTGTTTAAACCTCCATTGTGGAATTATAACCATCACCTTCCTAAAATTTACACTGACACCTTCCTATAAATTCCCTGAGGGCTGGAATCCCATGTTGTCCGGTTCAGAACCAACATAAAGAAGGTGCGGAGGAGATATTTTATGGTGGAAAGGTGGCAGTAGGTGGCAGTTTCATACAAATCTGAAACCAAACCCGTATTTTCCTAATCACTATCTGTGTGTTAGAGACCGGTCACTAAATCTTTCAGAACCTTTTCCTGAATTGATCAAGGAGGACAGTGCCTGCCTTAGAAAGTTTCTAGAAAGATGAACCAAAATAAATGAAAAGCACCTAAAACACAGGAGTTGATGAATACATGGTTATTGATTTTCTGTTTTTTATCCCTCCTCCATCTATGTTTTTTGAGTTGACAAATATTGCCATTCTATTTTTAAAATAATATTAATTACAAAATATAACCTCAAACTTAAAGACTAATGTATGATCTCCCCATATCTGACACTATTTCCATGAATGGCATGACCACCCACACAAGTTAGGAAATTGGAACCCTTGGAGTCTCCCTCCACACTCCTTCTCATCCTCCACATCTGGTCCATCACCAAGTCCTGTGGACCTCACCCTCTAAAGTGCCCGTCTCAGCCATCTCCGTGTTCACTCTCTACCTTCATCCCCCAGAGACCGCTCTCTTCATTTCTCATGCAGCCCAGGACTCAGAGGGCCTCCACTGTGATCCTCACATCTGCTCACTTCCACCCCCAGACACAGTGACCTTTCCCAAAGGCAAGTCTCATCATCACTGCAACCCCACTCCTCTCTGCTTAACACCCTTAACTGGGTCTCACTGCTCTTAGTGAAACGCCATTGCTCTTACTCATCTCACATGTCATGGCCCCTTGACTTTCTTCCAAGGCTCACCCACATCTGAGTCTTTCCAGCACCCTCTGCTCCCTCTGACCAGTTGTCTTCCCCTAGCCCAGGCCAGCTCCTGCTCACCCTCCAGCCCTCAGCTCCCAGAGGAAGCCACTTCTACCCTCCCAGTTCGGTGGATGTCCCTCAGAGTGGACTGACAGCACCATTCCTTGTCACAGACGCAGTCTGATATTGCACGTGAGGGCCCTTGATTACCATCTGTCCCTCTGCCAAGTGGTAAGTTCAGCGCAGGCAGAAACAGTGTGTGGGTTCTCAGCTCTGTCTCGTCCGCCAGCACAATACCTGGCATAAACAGACAGCCACCAAGGATCAGTCAAACCCGCATCCAAACTGTTGCCATCTACCGCAGCGGGTAGGAATGACTTCGTGATTACTCGGTGCCAGGCGCTTTGTCTGGTCACACTGGACCTTTGTAACAAGTATTGGCCTCTTCAGCCCTATTTTGTAGAGGTGAGAAGAACTCAAAAATAGCCCTGGCCAGTTTGGCTCAGTGGTTAGAGTGTCGGCCTGCAGACCAAAGAGTCTCGGGTTCGATTCCGGTCAAGGGCACGGACCTCGGTTGCGGTTTGGTCCCTGGCCCTGGTTGGGTTGATGAGGGAGACAGCCAGTTGATGTGACTCTCTCACATTGATGTTTCTCTCTCTCCCCTTCTCTCTCTCTCCCCCCTCCCTCCCACTCTATCTGAAGATAAATGGAAAAGTCTCCTGCCTCGGGTGAAGATTAAAAAAAAAGAATTCAAGCAAAGAATTTAACATATGCTAATCATCTAAAATGCAATTCCCCTTTAAACACTTAAATTAGAAATTAACTTGATTAGATTCAACAGTGTCCTCGCCCTTCATGCAGAGTGTATCTTTCTGGGAGGCAGACAGAGCGGGCTTCCGACAGCACAGTGGAGAGAGGACAGAGTGGGGACCGGCCCGCCGAGCCCAGGAGGGAAAGCGGGGAACCCACGTGAGCTCTTCCGCCGTGGTGAGCAGAGATTCTGCTCCGTAACTGTAACTGTCTGCCTTGAATGTAAGAGCCAGTAAGTACAAATATTTGCCAGTTCAATATTCCTACTGCCCAACACGAGACCTGGAATCCACGCAGTCATCATCCTGTTTTAATTATCCATTTAAAGGGACAACAACTGTTAGGACTAAAGGAAACCTTGGAGGAGAGCCAGCTGAACACATCATTTTACCAGAGAGAAAAGCCACATCAATTTGCAAAATTTCAGTTAAAATGAAACCCACGCATCTGCCCAGTCAGAGTCCTGGCTGGGAGGCGGGTCTGGGCGCCTGACGATGCCAGGTAAGGAAGGGAAGGTGTAGCTACCCCGCACTGTTAGCGAAGGACCAGGTGAACCGTCGCACTGGCTGGGAGCCGGGCACAGGGTAGCAGAAACAATAGTGTTTTCTGCCACTCCGGTTTAAAATTCGAATTCCTTTGAGTCTTGCCTTATCATCACTAATGATAACTGTGATTATTTAACTGCACTGTTGTACTTAGAATAACCCAATCAGACCCTGTGCCAAATGTTATTTACCGAGTATATCAGTGATTTCATTTGATTTCTCACAACCATTCTACGATTGTCATCCCATTTTACAGCTGAAAAGACTGAGGCATAGGGAGGCTGGGTCACTAAACCCAAGGCCCCCAGCTGGCAAGGGGCAGAGCCAAGAGGAGACCCAGGCAGTCTACCTCCAGAACCTGCCTTCCCGACCAAAGTTGTTTCCCGGATGCTGCCATCCCTGCCCACCCTGTTCTCTGCTACTGTTTCCCTCGTGGCAGAAAACAAGGAAAGACTCTCCTGGGCACCGGCTGGACCACGTTTCCAAGCCTCCCCAGCATTTACGCTACAAGCAGAAGTGGTGTGTGCCACTGGCCTGCCTGCCCGCAGACCTTCCTACCAACGCCCTGCCTTTCTGCCGCCCCTGCCAAATACAGAGGAGGAAGGAGACCTGGAGATGACAGCGGGACCACTGGGAGAGTCTGGGCTCCTAGAAGAATGGAGGGAGCCAGGTTCTCCCAGGTCCTCTCATCTCCTCGCCAGCCCCAGTCTCCACTACCTAGCCACACATGAGACAGAAATATTTTATTGTCTTCTTAATGTTTCTCTAAATTAAAAAAAAAAAATCACAAAAAAGAGAAATAGCCCTGGCTGGTTTGCCTCAGCGGTTAGAGCATTGGCCTGCAGACTGAAGAGTTGCAGGTTTAATGCCCAGTCAAGGGCACGTACCTTGGTTGCAGGTTCAATCCCTGGCCCTGGTCAGGGTTGTGTGGGAGGCAACCAATCGATGTGTCTCCCTCACACTGATGTTTCTCTCTCCCTCTCTCCCACTCTGAAAAAAAAAAAAAAAGAAAGAAAGGAAAAATATCCTTAGGTGAGGATTACAAAAAAGGAGAAATAAACTTTCTTCTAAGCTGCTGAGACTTGGGAGTGGGTTCCTAACCCGAGTTAATTCAACAGTGTTGGTTTCCTCCATAGCTGATCACAGTTAGTTTTAGTTTATTTGTATGTCATTGAATAGTGCCTTCTTGCTTCAACTGTATGCCCCCTGGCGGTAGTGAGCAAGTCTGTTTCATTGACGACCATAGCTAGTGCCTAGTGAAAAGCCAGCCTGCAGCAAACAGGTGGTGCTTTGTTACAGAAAGTTGGGCTGATGAGGAGGGATGTGATGAGGGAGGCTGGTCACAGAGTGTTTTCTCCCCCCTGAGATGTGACCCTACTGAATGAAGTTTAGTTCAAGAACCAGGAACACCAGTGTCTACAAGCATATTCTGAAATGAAAGCTTTAGGTTCAAAGATTGTATACATTCTTCCCCAAGAGACGTATTTGTGTGGAATTAGAATGCAACACCAATGTACGTCCCTAGAGGTCCCTGCCCCTGCTCTGTGGGGCCACAGTCCTTTAGCTGAATTCCGGAAAACCGGATGAAAACTTCCTCTACTTTTGAAATGCATCTGTGGCCCCTCCCTGCTATCATAGGCCCCAGGAGATGATACAATGCATGAATAAAAAGAAAGAATTTCCTGCCTGAGAGTTTACCAGGGGCCAGGCACTAGGCTAATACATCACTCACCTTAACCCCACACCAATCCTCCGAGGCAGGTAATAAAATAAGCATAATAACAAGAAAAATATCCGTTCTAGTTTCTACTTATCATGTAACTGTTATGAAGGGGGCAGGGGCACTGTTATGTACGCTTTCTACAGCCTCACATTTAATTATTACAACACATCTATAAAGTAAATGCCAAAAGCACAAAGGTTCTGAGATTGTACCCAACTTTAAAGCTAGCGGGTTAGCCTGCCACATTCTCTGAGGCGCTGGCGGAAGATGTGCAGCCTCTGGGTCAGTGGAAGGACTGGCTGTTACTCACAGTCACAATTCACAGCCAGGGTTAGGTGGTTTGCGCTGGTTTCCGGAGCCCCAGTCCACGGGCGACGTGAAGAGGGCCCACGGAGGCTGTACAGCCAGTGGCCGCATTGCAAGGGCAGAACCCTGCGTTCAGAAACCCCAGGATCTGATAGGACCTGCATGTAAGCTGCCCACGCTTTGACACATAGAAACATCACTTTTATTATCCTGGACGGAAAACAAACCTGTTCTCTGCTCCATAAGGAGAAACTTTTCTCTGTCTTTCACAGTGTTCACTATATAAATATCCTTGGGGGTAAAAAGTCGGGAACAAAAGCGGAATTCATTTATTCACAAAACATGTGGAAATGTGATGGACCCATAGAGACTGGTTTCTCTTTATAAACGTGGTAACAGGTCCAGAGTCCGGTGCTGCGCTCTCTCTCTCTCTCTCTCTCTCTCTCTCTCTCTCTGTGTGTGTGACCCAGCTAACTAACCATCTCCAGGAAGAAGATGAGCGAGGATTCCAACCCTGCTTCCACATTGTCTTGAGCAGAGGACCAGGGCTTCGAGAAGCTGAGCTAAGCCAGTCAAGGCTGAAGGAGGTTGTAAGTGGGGGAGCTGAGGTTCCAGGTCACACCATCCATCCCAGACCGGGCGGTCTCACCCACACCCCAGCCATCAAACAAACGCCAGCACGCGTGAGCTCGCTGCGAGACGTGGGCAAAGCAAAGGACGTGAGGAGAGGCAAAGGACGTGAGGAGAGGGTCGGAAGCAGAGGTTTCTCGGGAAGATGAGGCGGCCCCATTGAGGTGAAAGGAGGAGGAATGGAGGGAGGGAGAGGGGGAGAGAGAGAAGGAGAAGAGAAGAGAGAAGAGCCTGAGACCAGACCTGAGTCTGGAGGTCGGTTGTTACCTTATACCCTCGGGGCTCCGGGAAGCCATCTGATTGAAAGTGAGGCTGTGTGTCTGTGCGATGGACAGACATTTCAGGGATGGGACTTATTCACATTAGCTCACCTGCTTGCACCCCATTACACTGTGATTGCCCCCCGCTACTTGAAAGCTTAGCGTGATGGGATGGCAACAAGAAACAGATAAATAGATCTCACCAGCCATGGGAATACAGACTCCATCCTGGGAAGCTTCTGAGGTGATGTCTGCAGGCTTTAAAATGAAACAAAAAAAAACCCACATAGGAAGAGGAAAGCAGATGAATAGACAGCTCATTAAAAAAATGACAGAAAGAAAAGGGAAGGGTTTCCAAACATATGAAAAGAGCTCGGTGTCACTCAGAACAAGTGAAATACAAATTAAAATCCCATGGAGACACCATTGTTCAGCCGTCAGATCGGCAACATCCGAAACTTTGACCACTCATTCAAGTTTGCTAGGCTTCCGGGAAGCAGGCCCACCTTGCCAATATTAGGAAAAGTTATTCACTGCAGTATTATCAATCACAGAGGGCTGGACACCACCCAGGGGTCCAACATTTCAGTGCCGGTTACGTAAATTAGAGCCCATTCGTATGATGGCACCCTCTTCAGCTATCATCTTACAAAGAACGAAGGAGCTCCCTCTGCACTCCTGTGGGAAGATAGCCACTGCCTATTACGAATGGGAAAAAAGCAAGTGCGTACATTGTGGGACCTTCTGTGTATAGGGGTAGAAACTTATATTTACGTAGATATGCAAAAGAGAAAAAAGGTTCCTATATATAGAAAGAGCAATAGTGATACGGTGGTGTGGGGTATTAACAGGCAGTTGTGTTCACTTGTTAATTTTAATACCTTCTGGGTGCTTGGACCATTTGGATACATTTTATTTAAAATGGAACTTAGAAATGCAAACACTGATGATCCCTTCTGCACGACCTAGGCTCAGGATTGGCGAAGCTGGCCTTGGATTTCTCTTGGCAACTGCATGACCCTTTGGTATCCATGTCCCGTGTGAAAACAGAACGGATGCAGCCTTTAGGAAACAAACACCTGTATTCCACAGCTGGTCGCTGGATTTCCTTTCACAGCGTCCTGCCTTGTTTGAATAAGACACCAGGAGAAGTGTTTTCTCCCCACTTGGTTTTCTAAGCAACTTTTGAAAACGCGAATCGTATCTCCAGTCACTGTGAAGAAGCGGTCACTGCTTTCTCGCTATAGAAACTGCTCTGTGCCCGGCTGGTGTGGCTCAGTGGCTGAGCATCGACCCTGCACCAAGAGGTCGCCAGTTCGATTCCCGGTCAGGGCAAATGCCCAGGCTGTGGGCCCGATCCCCAGTGGGGGGTGTTCAGAAGGCAGCCAATTGATGTTCTCTCTCATCGATGTTTCTATCTCTCTCTCCCTCTCCCTTCCTGTCTCTCTAAAATCAATAAAGAAAAAAAAAAATGAAAGGAAGAAACTGCTCTGTGATGGTATACCTGAGGCTCACTCCATGTTTTGGTTTGGGAGATGGTGAGAGCCAGGTCCAGGTGCCCTGGCCACACCCCAAAACTCCCCTCAAGCTGCAAGCTCTCCTACACCCCACCTATCTAGCCTCAGGTCGGTTAGATAGTGACACTCCCTCACGGCCTGGGCCCCCAGCTCCACACTCAGTGAGAAGTGCTTTCAGTCATGATTTCATTAACTTCACGTTAATGTGACACAGATTCAAATATTGGTTCCGTTACAGACTGAGGCTGGGGAACTTGTAGGTCTCAGAGAGGAGGCACCGAGAACTGCAGCCAGGCCAGACCGGGCCTGTCCTGGAACTCTCACTCGCGGCTTCCAGACACGCCGTGCGCCGCGTGGACTAGTGGGGGGTTGTGCGCAGCGGCCAAGGTTGGGAGGGGAACCGAACGGATTGTCAGACTGACCAGCAGATGGCCTTGCTTGCCACCTCCCTGGAAAACACGTTTTGTCTATTTCTAGAAAGTGGTTTTGGCCCTAGGATTTCTGTGAGTTCTTTTCTCAGTCACGCTCTGGCCGAATCCCCTAGGATCCAAACCGGACACATCTGTACTACATGCTAGTCCCCTGTGCTTGCCACCCCCCCAACCCTCCTCCCATCCCCACCCTCCTGCCTTCTGTGAGGACTTAAGGCGATATAATTCGTAATGGCCGTTTTATAACCGTCCCTGCCCCTGGAGGACTTGTCAGACAGGACAAGCCGCACGCCGGGCATCAAGCCTTAGAAGGAACCAGAACTGCCCGAGGAGCACCCGATGGCGCGCACAGCCACATTCCTGGGGACCAACCCCACTGCCCAAGCCCCCCAGCCCACTGGACCAAAGCTCCCGCCAGTGGCTGTGTGTAAGGACGAAAGCTCCAGCTCCCAGGGGCTGCCATCCTCGACCCAACACCCCCTGGCTCAGAGCTGGGTGCCAGGCAGCCCTTCCCTTTGGATGGCCCCATCCCCCACTCCCTTTTCCAAAACAAATCCGATTTTTCTGTTTTCACCGCTGGGATTGCTGTTCAGCATGCACCGGCTTTCACCTTTCACCTTTCACCTTCCTCGGTGTCCTTTGGGATCTGCAGTCTGACCTTTGTCTTTCCCAGCCTAGCTCTTCGGGAACGAATCTGCAGGTAGCCAATGTCTCACTGACCGCGAGTCAGCTGTATCTTCAAAAGCCAAAGGGATGACACTTCTTACCCATGGATGTGGCTGCTGGGGGGGCGGGGTATGCTTGTATGTGTTTATTTGTTTTCGCTACTTTGTTGGGTTGTTTTTTTCCCTTTGGGTACATGGGTGAGTGGATGGGGTACTGTTTGCCAAACTTTGCTACCTCGGGGATTTGCTAATCCTCTGGGGACTCTTTAAAAACATACTGACGCCAGGGTCTCAGCCCGGAGTACCTCATTTCATTGCTAGAAGATGGGGCGCGGGCACGGGGACTCTGTGGAGTGCCCTTGGTGACTGTGTGTGCAGCAGCCTTCAGCAGACAGTCCAGTGTGAACACTTCCCCCTGTGGGTGGCTGTGTGAAGGACGGCCGCCCCACCCTCCCAGGGGCTCCGTCCTCCGCCTGGTGTGACAGCTCCCTTATTTACTGCCTTTTCATTGAGCCTCCCTCCTTCACTCAGGCCTTGGGGATTCCCCAGGATTCAGACCCCTGAGATTCAGTCTGACTTAGTTTCCCAGGGCCTTCCTGCTTTCAAACAAAATAAAACAAAATAACCTCTCCCCTGACCCGCCCCAAAGAGTCGCTTGCTAAATAGACTGTAACTCAGCAAAGGAGAATGTCGTTCAATGGCCTATTAAGTTACTTTAACAGAGGCATTTATATGTAAATAATTTATGGACCAATTACAAATTATTTGTTTTTGTTCATTAAAGCAGAACCATGATTTATTAAAGCAGGAAGCGTAACAAATGCTCTCATTGTGCGAATGATCCACAGTCCTCATAGAAAAATTAAATCCAGGAATGTCTGTACGAGAAAAATAACTCCGGGCCCCTCAGCATCCCTCCAGTGGAAAATGCGACCAATTCAAGGTCAGTGTTAATTCATGATTCAGGAGCTGTTGGGGGAAAGTTTACATCTTGTGTGCATATACCCTTGACCAAGCCAAGGTCACCCGAAGGCTCTGTTTTTCCCTAGCTTTTGCTGGGACACAGTAGCCTTGGAGCCACTTTGCCTCCACGTCCCACAGCAAGATCTTGTTTATGGGCAGCTCAGAGGTATGACTATGAGACCTGAATTATTCAACAAGAGGCAGCTTCCCTTCAGTCAACTGAGCTGGGACATCTTGCTGGAGCAAGAACTGCTGTTTTCCTTACTAAGTGTCCTCAGCGGTCCCGTCACAGGGCCACAGTCTGTCTCTAACAAAGGGCCTGACATGGTCTGAGTGATGGATAAGTGGGTGGACACACGATAACACAAATCTAGCAAAATGTTGAGCGTGGTACGTCTATGAGCATTCACGGTACCATTCTTTCATTTCTTTCTGTGTGTTTGAAAGTTTTAATAAAGAAATATTGGGAGGGGGAAGTCCTATCTTACCTTGTCTCCATATTTATACCCCATTGCACGTGAAATAACAGTGATGGATACTGTTGGTATGGTCGCAGCAAATCTGGGCTAAATGAGTACTGATTATGAATAAGAATAACTAAGTCATAATAATGACTAGTCAGTGAACCAGACACTGTGCTAAGTGATTTGTATTCTATATATTATTCAATCCTCACAACAAACCTGTGAGGTAGGTACTCTCTACCTCTCTCTGTTTTACAAAGAAAGAAACCAAGGCTCAGAGAAGGAAAGGGATTTGCCTAAGCAGCTGACCCTCAGAAGCCTAAGACCTCACTCTTTGGCTTTGCTAGTCTGTCTTTTAATTGAATTATCATGCACATCCAGAAAAATCCACCAATCATCATAAGTGTGCAGCTATGAATTATCATAGGGTGAGCTCATCCACATCATTAGCACCCAGATCAGGAAACCAAACCTCGCCAGAACCCTCAAAGCTCCTTCATTCTCCCTCCCAGTGATTCCCCTCTGCTCCAAATTATCCCCTCTCCCGACTCCTAAAACCACAGATTCAGTTTGCTTGTTCTCATTCTTATTGTGTGCAAACACAATACTTTTCTGGGGCAAAGTTCTCCTTTTGCAAAGTAATAGCATTCACATCCCACTTTTTTGGTTTAAAAAAGTGAGCTGAGTAAGCTGCTACTCCAACGTGCAAGGTGGCTTTCTCCTCTGCCTACAGAGGGCTTCCAGGTAGCAGAAATAAATCACTTCATTTATCACTAGACTCCTGGAAGTGTTCCAACCAAGGATGAGCTAAGCTTTGCATTTCAGTTACTCCTTTCATGAGTTCATTCGTTAAGCAGTTAACTGACACGGTAGGTGATACAGAGCAGTGGGCAATTGACACGTGTCCTCAATGTGTCAGCTGTAGGGTGAGAAATCAAAACATAATGATAAAGATGTGAAATAATTTTTATCAATGCTACTGGAAGGGTCAGATGAGTTTTCAGAAGTGGGAGCAAATATGTATTTCCTACTTGCGAGGTAGCAGGCATAAGACCAGGCAATTTCCTTACATTGTTCTCAGTTCATCTTCATCCATCAATTGATTCACCTACCAATTACCCAATAGATACCTTGTGTATTTCTTATGCCCTGTGTGCTGAGGATACTACTGTAATATGGCAAATGCTTCTGGCTAACCTACAACTTAGAGTCTGGGGCATGCATTCTCAACAGGGGGTGATACTGTCCCCAATGGAGGAGGGAGGGGAAAAAATGAAATCTCAGTGCTTTATGGCCCCCACACGACCGCAGTGCATACACTGATGTGCAGGATATCTGGGGCATTAAAACGGCATGGGGAGGGGAGAGCCCAATTGGAAAAATAACATAAAAAATACTCCTTCAGGAGCAGTAATGAAAAACAAGGTGAGAACACTGGTCTTGGGGGAAGAACAACAACAGTAATAAATCATGACTGTTGCATTAGGAGAGACGCAGGGACCCGTGAGAACAGGCAGCTGTGAGTCCTTGGAAATGAGAACGGAGACGTGATCTCAGGGTGCCTCCTGAAGGGATTCTCGGAGCAACGATCATCTTTTCAGGTGAGACACGGGGCTGAGGTAGGGAAGGACCTAAGATCTGCAACCTTGTAAGTGAGAGGTGGATCTGATCGCGAGTCCAGGGCCCGTTCCCTCTGATGTAAGCGAATGCTGTCCGGTCTCACAGCGGACCAAACTGGCCGGCTAGGGCAAGCCTTTCTTCTCTGCACACCAGACACCGAACGTGCTCTCCTGGCTGCAATCAACTAAGAACCTTGTGTCTGGGTTTCCTCTGGAGGTAACTGTCGCATTCATACAATTGCTTTTTAATAGTGTCGATCTCTGATTTAAGAAAACTTGAACGTCCTTGACAAAAAGTACACCGAGACTCAGTTCTCACTGGGTCAGCACAAGCCTGGGGATGGATCCAGGCCTCTCATTTAAAGCTAACTCAAGAGCAGCAGCATCCCCAGACCTGTATTTTGTTTTCTGTCCCTTATGGCAAGTGCTCACCACGGGTCACAGATTTGGGGGGTTGATCTATTTCTTCCCAAAGATATAACCATAGACTTTTCTACAGTGAAGTTCTGGCCAATTTTCCCCTCACAGCTTCTCACTAAATTTGCCTCCATAAAATCAGAAGCGTGGATCTTTCCCAGTTCCTGCACTGTAATCTCCTCACCCAAGGATTTGAACTATTTCTGTAATGGGCGGGTTCCTCGGCCTGCAGCCTCCTGGCCGGATCTCTGCCAAAGCAATTAGCAGAATTGCTGGGGAGAGAGGAGCGCACACACAGCGTGGCCTCGGGATAATGCAGTCCTCAGGTTTGTGGAGCAGGCATATGAGCTCAGGGAGCCAGGACGGGTCCTTAGGCAATCTCCTGGCAGATCTCAACTTACATCTTCGCTTTTCAATAAATTCCCAAATTACCCTTCCAGTGCCGCCGCCTCCGCCACCCACGGTGCCCGGCTCTTCCTCCTCGTTTGTTGAGCTGAGCAGATTCGGTGACCAGCCCCCGTTTTCTAGACCACAGAACAGAGATTTGGAGGAGTCAAGTCAAGGTCATACGGTAAGTGGTGGAATTGACATGTCTGTCTTATTGTAACCCCTCTGCTCTGACCCCTGTATGTAAAACGGACTCCCCGAAAGAGATGTGTGGTTTAGAGAAGACCCACCATACTTGCTTCTGGCTCATTTATTCACTCATTTGTTCATTCATGTATTCGTTCAAACAAAACGTAGGATACTTATTGCGTGCCAAGCACTGTGCTCCCACTGAGAACCAAACAGTCTAGATCGTGCCCTTCATAGAGTTTATATTTGGGCAAAGGAGGAGGAGGAACAAAAATACCAATTCAATATTTACCAATTGTTTTTATTTATAACTGAATTGTCACTATCTGCAAATTGCTATGAGGGAAACTATCAGACAATGAACAGAGAGACTAATAAAGAGGGATAAGGGCCTGCTTAAGAGAGGGTGGGATAGCAAACCCTTCTTAGAGGAGGTGTTATTTAAAACCTAAAGTCAGAGGAGGAGCAAGTCATAGGAAGCTTAAGAGAGCGTGTTCCAGGTTGAGGGTAGCACGTGCAAAGACCCTGCAGCAGAAATGAACTTGGATGCTCCCTCCAGGAGCTGGAAGATCAGTGCAGTGGATAGTGGAGACACAGACATTAGGTGATTGAGTGTTGGACAGGCCTTGGAAGACCTCTGTTATGAGTTGAATTGTTAAAGTCCTAACGTCTAGCACCTCAGAATGTGCCCTCATTGGGAAACACGGTCTTTGGAAATGCATGCAACATAGGATGAGGTCATAATGGATCAGAATGGGTCCTGTTCCAATATGATCTGTGTCTTTAAGAAAAGAAAACAGAGACAGAGAGAAACGGATACACAGGGAGAAGACCAGGTGATGACAAAGGTGGAGATTGGAATGATGCCCGGCAAGCCGAGGGATGCTAAAGACTCCCAGCTACCACCAGAAGCCAGGAGGGTGCAAGGAAGGAGTCTACCCAGAGTCTCAGCGGGAGCACAGCCCTGTCGACTGCTTGATTTAGAACTTCTCATCTCCAGAACTGGGAGCAAATACATTCCTGTTGCTTTCAGCCCCCAGTAGGTAGTACTTTGTTTTGGCAGCCCTGGGAAACTAATACAACCTTGTACATGGCAATAAAGAATCCAGATTCCATTCTCAGTGATTGAAGGAGGTCAAAGGAGAGGTTGGGGGAACACTGGAGATTTGCAGTAGTCAAGAGAAAAAATGACAGTGGCCTGGATTAAGGTTGTCACAGTGAAAACGGAGAGAAAGGGCTAGCTAAGGTTTTTATAGTACAGCCCATAATTCTACTAGCATTCCTTAAGTCATCTTGGGTGAGTTCTTACAAGTAACCAGATATTCTCTGTAAAATATGAGTCAGAGATTTGCTGTGAAGCCTTCCAGTGTCTGACACGGAATAAACATCTACTAAGAGTTAGCTACTCTTGCTAATATCAATGTTACCATTGTTTACATTTTTCTTCTCATCTGAACCTAAGTGAGCCTGGTACAAAATCTGGCACCAAAAAGTGTGTACTGAGTTAAATTTAGTGTGAGGAAGTTTGAATCCAAATCCCATTATTCTATTTACCTTTTTAAAAGACTTGAGTAACATGAAAATGCTGATATTTGATTATTTTGACCAGGAAATAATTACAATTTCATGTTTCAACCAAAGATCACATAAGATTTGCATGCAGAAGAATATGTATAATATACAGCGACACATAATAAATGCTTGCCACTTAAATTTAAGAACAAGAATATTGCCAGACTCTTGTCCTCTCCTGACCCCATATCACTGTAATGACTAACCTTGGCTGTGTTTTAAATACACATTTATTTAAAAAAATATTTATTTGTTTTCAAGCTTTATAAACATATTGAATAATTTCTAAGCATTTTTCTTCAACTTGCTTTGTATTTTACTGAATATTCTATTTCTTAGATTCATCCACGTTCTTCTCTGTAGCTAGTCATTTCTGCTTCACTGCTGTAAACTGCCACTGTGTGATTATGCTGAACATTTTTATAAATCCTCACCCGAGGAAGTATATGTATTGTTTTGAGAGAGAGAGGGAGGGAGAGGGAGCGAGAGCGAGAAACATTGATGTGAGAGACAGACATCGATTGGTTGCCTCCTGTACGTGCCCTGACCAGGGGTCCAATCCGCAGCCTAGGTATGTGCCCTGACCAGGAATCGAATCCGCTACCCTTTGGTGTATGGGCCGACACGCCCAGCGACTGAGCCACCCAGTCAGGACTATACTGCACATAAATAATCCGTTCTTCCAGTGGGCGTCCCTTGCAGGATAGATTCGATCGTTTCTGAGAACAGTTCTAGACGGCAGTGTAGGAAGACCTTCAGCTCGCCTCCTCCCGGGGAGACGGCGTCCACAGCTGCACGTGGAAATTTCTTTTAAAAGAACTAAAGGCTGGCTGAGTGATGACTACGCACTGGGCAAATGAGAAGAAAACCATATCACAGCTGGGGGGGGGACACAATCTCACCATGAGACTTCTCACCCCACCCTCGGGAGGGGGCTGAAAACCCGGAGCTTCTCCACGAGGGGCAAAGGGTTGGTAAACCCTAATTTTCAAACCTGCACGTGAGAGACGAGCTCCTAAAACATCTAATTTTGAAAACCAGTGGGGTTCATGTCCCAGTGAGACAGGCCAGTAAGCCCAGACAGGAGGAACAGGGAAACGGAGGCAGAGAGCTGAACAAAATGACAGAGCAATTTACAGCGGATAACGAAGGTCTCTCCCTAGAGATCACATCTAGGCCTCCGCTGTGTTTCAGCTCCAGACCCCGAAAAGCAGCACAACCAGGTGAGTGACACCAGGACCAGCTGCGATGACTAAAGACCCCTGCCCTGACCCTGAAGGAGCACACCTAGAAAGCTGATGAATATTCTATTGAAATTCTCCCCTAGGAACTCCCCTAAGCGCCCAGCCTTTAAAACCCCTCAAAACAAAGGTCCCAGGGTACGCTCTCCTTCCCAGAATCACACCTGTGCCCCCACCTCCTTCTTCCTCCACAGACATGCATCTCCTAAACTCTGAGGGACCCCCTGAGGCTTGCAACCAGGGCAGCAATGGGCCATGGCAGTTCATCCCAGACAAACCCCGTGAACCTGTCCCCAAGACCCCCTTTCTCTGACCTCTTAGTGAGCCAGCAGCCCAGCCTAGGCTCATTTCCCAGCCCTTTCTTGTTTCACTGTCCCCAGCTTTAATAAACGTCCTCTAAAATTCACCTGGACTCGTGTTTTGAAACTTTTCCTGCACAAAGTCAAGAATCCAGCTGGCCCTTGGCAGACCCTCTCAAGGCCAGGTCCCCTGTCCAGTAACACCAGGACCCACAAGACTAGCAATCCGAGAAAGGGTTCTTAAAGGGCTAGAAAATGCTCAGATCCACTTGCCCCAAGCCCCTCTCAGAGGCAGCCGACCTTGCTCAGACTTTAAGTGAAGAAGGCGCAGCAGCTTATATGAAAGCATTGTCTGAGGGGCGGGCACCTCATTTAACACACACACCTAGGAAGCGGCTTGAACACACTCTTCGGGGACAGAAATGACGGGCCATTTGCACTCTCCCTGTCTGCACTCCAGAACACCAGTACTCCCAGAAGAGAGCCCCAATTTTTGCTGCTGCTGCCAGGGGACAACTCTACATTGCAGGGTCTGGTGGCCAGTTGGGGTTTATGCTCCTGGGTCCCACAGAACTGTGAGCAATGGAGAAAGGCTGCACGCCCAGGGCACAGCAAGACAACAGACCAGGAGTTCTGTCTTTCTGCGCTAGACGCCGGTCAGCTCAGCATCAGGACTACACACGCACTGTGCTCTTAGCTCCTTTGTTGTAAATTAATTGACAATATATGTGTGGCTTTATTTCTGGGTTCCCTATTCTGTCCCATCCATCTCTATATATACAGGGTGGGCAAAAGTAGCTTTACAGTTGTTCCTACGGAAAACACAATAATTAATAAATAATACAAGAATAAACTCTGTTTTGCATACTCACAACCGTAAACCTACTTTTGCCCAACCCTGTATTTTTATGCCAATATTATACCACTTCAATTACTATAGCTTTGTAATGGATTTGGAAACCAGGGAGCATGATACTTCTAGCTTTGCTCTTCTTTCTCAAGATTGCTCTGGCTATGTGGGGACTTCTGTGGTTCCATACAAATTTTAGAATTGTCTGTTCTATTTCTGTGAGAAAAGCCATTGGAATTTTAATTGCATTCAATCTGTAGACTGCTTTGGGTAGTATGGAAATTTAAACAATACTAATTTTCCCAATTCAATCATCAGAAAATAAAAGGCAAACCACCACATGGGAGAAAATATTTGGAATTTATATATCTAACGGGTAATATCCAAAATATAGAAAAGAACGTATTCAACTCAATAGCCAAAGAACAAACAATCTGATTAAAAATGGGCAGATCTGAACAGACATTTTTCCAAAGCAGATAAACAGATTGCCAACAGGTATGTGAAAAGATGTTCAACATCATTAATAGTCAGGGAAATGCAATTCAAGACCACAATGAGATATCACCTCACCCCTGTCAGAATGGCTATTACCAAAAAAGAAAAGAAATAACAAGTGCTGGTGAGGATGTGGAGAAAAGGGAACCCACGCGCACTGTTGGTGAGAATGTAAATATGTAAATCGGTGCAGCCACTATGGAAAACAGTATGGAGGTTCCTTACAAAATTATTGATCCAGCAAATCTACTTCTGACTATCCAAAGAAAACAAATACGAACTAGAAAAGATACATACACCCTCATGTTCATTGCAGCAGTATTTACAATAGTCATGATAGGGAAATAACCTAAGTATCCATCAATAGATAAATGGTTAAAAAATGTGCTCTCTCGCTCTCTCTCTCTCTCTCTCTCTCTCTCTCTCTCTCTCTCTATATATATATATATATATATATATATATATATATATATATATATATATCTCACACAAAATGGAATATTATTCAGCCATATAAAAGAAGGAAATCCTACCATTTGCAACAACATGCATGGATCTCTAGGGCATTATGCTAAGTGAAATCAGTTAGCAGGGAAAGACAAATACCATATAATCTCTTCTATATATGAAATTTTTAAAAAGCCAAGTTCATAGATACAGAAGAGAGACTGGTGGTTGCCTAAGGCATGGAATTGGGGGGTGGTGAGAGAAATGAATTCAAGGAGTCAAAAAAAAGTAGCCAACAAGCAAAATGGTCAAAGAAATTAATTTTAAGTGATTCTATTTTCTCATATATTTTTGGTAATATAGATATAATTTGCATATCAGAAAATTCACTATTTTCCAATATACAATTAGGATTCTTTTAATATATTCACAAACTTGTATATATCATAATCACTAATGAATTCTAAAACATTTTCATCACCCCAAAGGAAATCCCATACTCCTTAGCAATAATTCCTCATTTCCCCTCCCCACCCCATCCCTAGCGATCACTATTGTATTTTCTATGTCTATGGATTTGCCTATTCCGGACATTTCATATGAATGGAATCATGCCATATGTGTTTCTGCATGTGGTACTAACTTCTTTCACTTAGCATAATGTTTTCAAGCTTCATTACTATTGTAGCATGCATCTGTATTTTATTCCTCTTATACTGTCAAATAATATTCCATTGAATGGATATACCACCATTTATTTATCTACTCAACAGCTGACGACAACTAGGTTGTTTCCACTTTTTGGCTGTTATGAACAATGCAACTATAAAAATTCATGTATACGTTTCTGTGTGGACATATATTTTCAATTCTCTGTGTATATACTTAGGAGGGGAGTTGCTGGGTCATCTGGCAACCATGTTTTTAACCTTTTAAGAAATCGCAAAACTGTTTTCCAAAGCAGCTGCTCCAATTGACATTCCCACCAGCAGTGTATATGGGTTCCAATTTCTCCACATCCTTGCCAACACCTGTTGTGTCTCTCTTTTTTGATTACAGATAGTTCATTTTTTAAATAGGAATATAATAAGAAAATCCATTTTGCACAGTTATTAAGAGGAGCAAATGTGATAATAGATTTGAGAATGCTTTCTAAAGCAATTTTCTAAATTGCTAGTTGTCCTTCCTACACTGATAAAAGCAAGGAATGGAAAGAACGTGCAGAGAATATTTCTTCAGTGTGCCTCAGAGACACACAAGATATTTTAAAGACTAAATAAGACAAGCCATCTTTGAAATTCAATTCAGTGCCAGTGTCATTTACAATTCTAATGAACTCTTAAAGCCCAAGGAACCCTAGCAATTGAAGCATTCAGCCTCTCCTGCATTCCACTGGCCTGTCTTTACCAGGTTGTCAGTGACTGATGAGGGGTTGGCTTTAAAGAAAGCAAGGAGAATTTCAGCAAGACACCTAAAAGAACTTCCTGGTTCGAAAGCAAAAAGTGACATTTTCTTTTTCACAGAATTAAGCACATGATCAGTTCTAGGGCCATTTAAAAAAAAAAAAAAAAAACTTGCATAAAGCCCTGCGGTGGTCAGGTAGTAAATGTCAGGTGCTGGTGATGCTCAGTGGAGAGTGGTGTGGTCTCCCCAGCTATTCTGCCCCCTAGTTCTCTGCTGATCTGGGCACAATGAATCACCTCCACAGACATGTTGTACGGCCTCTGAGTTCTTAGAATCCCAGATCTCATCTATAAGAATCAACCATCTGAAAGTTAATTTTATAGGTCCATGAAGAGGAACCACATTTTGCATCATTTGGCAAAGGGACAGTTAATTTGGGGGCGGGGGGAGCTGCTGTGAGTTCCTCTCTGAAACACAAAGGCGCAGTGCAGCAAAAATTCATTTTTTCTTTTCCTAGCTGCAGTCAAGCATGAAATCACATCCCATCAGCCAAGTCCCTGTTCTGATAACCTGCTTAGCAACCCAGGTTTATCTAGGATTTATTCACTTGATTTTGTTAGAAAACAAAAACAAGATCCATGATAAGGAATGCTCCTGAAACAGCTCATACTCCTGAATCCTCCCAAACCTATGAAGCTGTGACTAATTGTATGTTACTTTTATCATGATTTTGTTGTTGCTGTGGAATCACATCAGCCTTGAATTTTACAAGCAGCTGGCACTCACAATATTGACCAATTTAGATATGATTATATTAATACTTTAAAAACTGCCAAGCTGTTTATAGGCCTTCACCAACTAACAGAGCTGATTAAATTAAGCCTTGATATTTTGCAGCCCTGTGGAAAGAGAGCATTGGCGGATATAATTGCTCCAGCCCAGCATGGCTACTCCTAGCCCAGAGGCAGTAACAGCCAAAGTGGGCCATAGAAAAAAACTCGTGTATCAAAATGCACTAATAGCATAGGTAGAAACTCTCATTTTAGCCATGGAACCAGCAGAAACAATAGATGATAAGCTTAAACCCAGTTAAAACTTTGGACACTCCTACTGGGCACATTCCGTCCAAATTCGTCTGTAAACAAACTCAGCTGAAGCTCTATTTTCTGCCATGTTGATCCATACTGCAGACCATACCGACCTACATCGGTGACTCTTTTGGGGGCTTCTAAGGTCAAAAGAAATAGACTTTCTCTCCTAAAGATGAACACCTGCATGCTTACTGAAGCATTTACACCAAAACCATCAGTCACTGAGCCACCAACCCATTTGCCTTCTCATTTACTTACTTTTATTTTTTGAAGAGTTCCTCCTGTTTCCTCCCCCGCTCCCTTGAATCTGCTATGGTGGACCTTGCTGTTTGCTTCAAGCCATAGAACCAGACACTTCAATTCCGAAAACAGTTTCATGTTAGAGCCAAAGAATTGGTGTCAGTCTGTGTAAGTATCCCTTCAGGGCCAACCTGAGCTGAGAGTCAAGGACCCTAGTTTTGGTCAAGCAGGTACATGATCTCAAAATTAACTCATCAAGAAATAAATAAGGGAAGGGAAGGAGAGGAGAGATAAATAAGAAAATGGAGAAGAGGAGTGGGCAAAAAGGAGAGGAAACTGAAGCTTGCACATGTGAATGGTCACGCTCAAGTTTGCACAGCTGGCCTGCCCTTCCACCTCCTGCAGAGGTCGCCTGCAGCTCTGATGAACAGCTGCAGTGTATGCTACGAACTTCCTTTCTCGGCTACCTGTTCCCCTCTTCCTGATGACTTTTTCTGGCCATAGAAGCTTGCCTGGCCCATTCAAGAAACAGTCTAAAAGTGTTGGGAAGTCAATACCACAATGAGTTATCTATTGTATCATAACAGAGTACTCGACACTTAGCAATCTAAAACAACAAATATTATCTCACATGTCCTGAGGGTCAGCAATCTGGAAGAACCTTCGTGGGATGGTCTCAGGTTCTTTCATGAGATCGCATCAAGGCGTTGGCCAGGGCTATGGTCATCTGGAGTTTTGACTGGGGCTGGAGGACCCACTACCAAGATCACTGACTCACATGGCTGCACGCAGGAAGCCAACTGGAGACATATGAGTCTGCACTTGGCTTCCTGAGTGGCATCTGGCTTCCCCCAAGTGAGTGGTGCAAGAGAGAAAACAAGGCAGAAGCCACAATGTCTTTAATAACCTAGCCTTGAAAGTGACATCTTATCACCCTGCCATATTCTACTGGGCACACAGACCAATCCTGATACACTGTGGGAAGGGATTGTACACGGACACAGACATCAGGAGGTGGGGATGATTGGGGTTATCTTGTTCGCTAGCTACCACACATCCCAGGATCAACCGTCATCTAATGAAAAATGAGTCATTGCATTAAATACCTCAGTCTTTGTTCCTTGATGAGACAATTCTAAGTTGTGTCCTACAAAGTCTTTCAGAGAATCCCTGGTGGAATGAAGCCCCAGTTGCCCAAAGCGATCAAGTTATTGGATTTCCTCTGTTCCCTGCTAACTCACTATGCTTCCTGGGATTATCTACCAAAAAGCTACCTGCTCTCAAATCCTTGACTCAGAAGCAAAAACTAAGAGAGTAACAAAGAAGATGGGAAAGTAAGCCCAGGCATTCGGCTTCCTCAGCCAATGCGCTTAGCCACCATGACCTTTTGGTACTAGGTTCTGGGATGCAGAGAAGAATGATAAGCACATGCTACCCAGAAGCCTCACCAGAGAAGCACCTGTTCCTCCCCTTGAGCGCCTCGAGGAGCAGGGATGCTGCCAACCCACATAGTGCCCGGTGCAGATTTTTAAAAGGTATTGCCCACCCTGTGTGGATGCAGATCCCAGACTTGTATCTTGGCAAGGACATGCTATCCTTGTGAGATGATGTCTTCCTCAGGGTGACAGAGGCATCAGCCAAGATGCACAGCTTGGTGAGTGATACATGGGCTGGATTTAACCTCCCCTTGATTCCCTATAGTTTGTATAAGCTTATACAGTATTTTTATTGAGAAAAATGCCCCAATGAATGTCTCCTGTCCTAATGGAAGCTTAAAGAAATATTTATTCTCAGTATCCTTGGGCATGGAGAGTGGAGAGTTAAAAATTTCAGCGCCTGACAGAGAATCTTACTATGCAGGCAAAGGAATGAGTACATGGAGGTTACGTGGTTTGACCAAGATCACACAGGCATAAAACAGGAGAGCTGTCATTTGAACTGTTCTGAAAGGTGACCCCAGGTGAGTCCCAAAAGTCCAGGTGACCCCAAGTAAGTCCCAAAAGAGGTAGAAGTGCTTTTGTCTCTATGGCCTTAAGCTTCCCTTGGGCCTTCTATGACTTCTAAGCTATTCCCACACTCAACAGTGATCATCTCAGCCAGCTCCAAGAACTACTTTGTGACTGTCTCAGATTTCTTACTAAAGCAATACTCTGTTACTTCCAAGTGCTCTTTCAACTTTCCTTACCTTTCTTCAAATGAAATCCTGATTTTTTTTTTTAAGATATTCATCCTCTTCCACTTGCCTCAACCCCATCCCATGGGTCCTCTAATTCAGTATGGTTGGCCCATCTCCCGAGCTATTAATATGCAATTCTAGCTAAAGACATCCTAAGACATGTGGGGAACCTCTGGGAAATGTTTCTCACTCTTAAAAAAGAGACACATAGAGATGGTATGTCCTGTGGGTCATGGACATTTCTCAATGAAACACCTGATATTCATTCCTACAAGTACCGTGTAACAGTGATGGAGGTTAGCTTGACGACAAATGACAAAACAAAGGTGGGAGAGTGGAAAAAGGCAAAGAACCTGCATCTGGTCCTTATAATACTGAGATGCTGAATGAACACCCTGCCCATGGTCGTCACAATATATGGGGAAATGCATTTCCTATGGTTAAGTCAATCTCCTATGGATTTCTGTTGCTGAAAGCCAAAGGTGGCTTAATTGATTCACCACCTGAGCCCTGTCTAGAGTCCCACATGCTATCTTTTGTTTCTATTTGTTATAGCATCACCAACTAGACCATACATTTTGTAAGGATGAAGACTGTATCTCCGAATTTATATTCCCTGAAGGACTTACAGTGCCTTATTCATTGTAGCTCTTTCATAAATGGGACAATTGAAATTTAACTTGTACTTCAAAGGAACTTCTGAAGGTGAAGTGAAGCACGGGGATCCTTTCCTTAGCTGTGTGTGGCTGCATTTCTGAGCCTCAGTTTCCTCATCTGTGAAATGGGAGGTGATAAAGACCAGTGGGTAAACACCCTAGATATGGAATGACCTGAGTTCAAATTCTGGCTCTACAGAATTCTAACAGAGCAAGTTTCTTCACTTCTCTGTGCCTTAGTTTCCTGATCTGTAGAATCAGACAGTCATGCATCTCAGAGTGTGGTAGTAAGGCCTAAATTAGATAGCATCTTTAAAGCATTTAGCATTTTATATGCCAAATATCTAACACTCAGTTAATAAAGCACTTGTTGGAGTTATCGTGTGGATGTAAAAATGCCCTCACAATGCCCGACACATAGTAGGGACACAGGAAGTCACTATGGGAGAAATTGCAGGTGTCTTGACTGTGAAGCTGAGATGGCCCAGCTCTTATTACCCTTTGGAACTGGGGGAAGTTGGCAGTTGAGTGTAGGCCATGCAAGTATCTCTTACCCACGGGAATTAAATATTGATTTCATTTTCACTTCATTAAGTCTCCTATTGATTTCAACCAGGCAGAGTGGAAGGTGGCAGTCAATCACTAAACAGACGTTCGATAAACATCAGGAGAGTGTGCTCTTCCTTCAGGACTGGGGCTTCCTCCGGACTATGACAGCCCTTTTGTGAGGCCGCATGGCTGGCTCCTGACCGGGGACAGAGAGATCACTCAACCATCACAGTCGCCCTTAAAGACCTAATGTCTTGTGGTCTCCTGACTTTAAAAAGCAGCCTATTTATTCCCTTTTGAGAATGTCCATAATTTTTTGAAAGCTTTTGAGAATGTCCATAATTTTTTGTGTGTGTGATGCCAGAATCGTTGTGTCCTCAGGACAGGGCTGGGCAGAAACACCAGGATCAAGAGTCAGATTAGACAAGGAAGATGGGCAGCAAGAGCAACGGGTCAAACAAGCAGGTCAACCCTGAGCAACAGGCAGAGTCTTCAAAGGTTCAGGGCACCACATCAAGAGTGGACAAGGAACCAAGGGGTGGGGAACTCAAGGAAAGTCTACGAAAAAATCATGCAGCAAGAAAACTGGGCAATATGTATACATTAAGAGTCTCTATAATTTTAATGACCCTGATCCAATGATTCCACTGTTGAGACTCTGTCCTAAGAAATAGTGCTTAGGTTTATTGGGTTGGGTAGGGCCAAATCATTCCTGTAGGGAGCTGTCAATCACAGCCTTCCTCCACCCCAGGAGGTGGTTGGTCATGACACATGCCAAACCAGTCACAGTAACCCATTCCCTGGCAGCAGCAAATGGACATGTGACTCACACCAGGATAGAGATCTCCCTCTGCCTCCCACTCTACCCTCTTGCCCTGCCCCAATCTAGAACCACATAGATAAGGACTTCTTCCCTGACTTTTCATGAGTTTATAAGGATGTCAGCCTGTAGCTGCTAGGGACCAGGTCTCCAGACTCAGAAAAGCTGGTCTAGCAAATGAGAAAAGAGATGAGAATTGGAGAAAAAAGGACACAAAATGATGGAGTCCCAGAATGCAAAAATGTTGAAGACAGTCTACCTCTACCTGTCCCACACTTTCATTACACAAATCAATAAATATGCCTTTTTGTTCGAGGTAGTTTGAGTTAGGTTTCTCTTATTGGAAGTGCATAATAAAACATAAAAACAAGCCCAGCCAGTGTGGCTCAGTGGACTGAGTGTCGTCCCATGGACTGAGAGGTCCCAGTTCAATTCCCAGTCAGGGCACATGCCCAAGTTACACGTCAATCCCCAGTGGGGGCATGAAGGAGGCAGCCAATCGATGTTTCTCGCATTGATGTTTCTATCTCTCCCTCCCTCTCCTTTCCCCTCTCTCTAAAAGAACAACAACAATAAAAATATATAAAAATACATAAAAACTCCTAAGAAAAGTTTTAAACACAAATATGTACTTTGCTGCAGAGGTTTAACTAGAGGTTGGGTTTTGTCATATCTTAAACTCGAACGCAGCTATTATTATTAAAAGTCTTTGTTTTTCTTTCTAAGAACATTAATGAGCACTACTCATGTGCCAGGCACTACTGACAGGCTCCGTCTAGGGGCCACGTTGGAACCTCACGCCACCGGGGGCAGTGCTCGCTTCAGCCTTATTTTGCAGGAAGGGAGGTGACACTAGAGGGGACAGAGAAGGATGCCAGGGTTATACAGGTGGCAGCGGCAGTGCATGCGCCAACCTAGGTTCTCCTGACTCCCAGTCTGTGCGCTAAACCTCTGCGATACTACCTACCAAAAACACGCAATCGCAGATGATCATGTCAAGTTAAGCAGAATGGAATGGCAGAACATGAAACCACACATACGGAATGACAAACACCCTACGGGATACGTACAGCAAGCAGACTAGGTAAAGGACGCCAAAATGTACACTGAAGTGGAATCAAGGGTTATTTTAAAGCATCTTTCTTTCTCTCTCCTTCCCGTCCCATTCAGAATCCCCAGAATAAGCGTGGATCACAGTGACAACGGGGAAAGCTACTGGAAAAGAATCTGCCGTGCTTTTCAGCTCCAAGCTCCAGAAACACAGCCTCTTTGTGAGTCCCACTCGTGTGGTTCTGTTCCACCCAAGGCTCAGCACAGGGAGCACGAGTTAAAGCAGGCGCCCACAACAGCCAAGACTGTATTTGCCCTCGCTGCTGCCACTGTCTCGCCCCACTCTCTTGCGCCTGTTAAACGTGACTCTGTGCTGTAGCACAGGGGAGACCTTTGGGGAGCTGGGTGAGGGCGCAGTCAGATGAGCTTTCACAGAAGAGAGAAGGTCTCCTGTAGGACCTACTGCCACTGCTCATTCTTCCTCATCCACCGTCCTGCCATGAATATTCTGGGGGACGATAGCATCGGACCCATTTTCTGACCTTGACGTCACTCCAACCCAGCACTGCTTCCAGCAGCTCCAGCATTCCCTCCCACCCCAACCCCAAGGCAGGTGCAAACTTATACACACACGCTGAAGGATGCACCGAGGGTTCCGGCCATCCAGGCGTGGGCAGGCAGGGTCCTAGTGAATGTCTAGTTTCCACGTCATTCCTCCGCCCCTTCTGCCTTGCACCCCTATTCTAATAACTTAGATCCTCATTCTCCACTGACAATTGATACTTCTGACTCCCCTTCTGGTGCCTCGCTTCCATGACAAATTCCCAAACGTGGATGGGTGTGTGAACGGACAGCTAGCCAGTTAACTGGATACACGGATTCTTTCATTCAGAAATACCTCTACGAACAAGAAGACATCTTAAACATCCATTCAAGGAACACTAACGGAACACTACTCTGTGTCAGGAACTAGGCTAAACACTGGACCTCTGTCAATTCATTGCAATAATTATTTTGTGACTACTAGGAGCCAGGTGCTGACTAGACAATGGAATTCCCAGGAGAAAGGGCTCTCAAACTTTACTACGTAAAATTCGTTTCCAAGACTCTTCTTCACAATTCAGTTTCTCAGAGCCCATTCCCAAAGGTTCTGATTCAGTTCATTTTGACCGTGACCAGTAAGCTGCATTTTGAATAATATCACCAGAGGATTGGGACACACATGGCCCATGGTCTGCCTTTGAGAAATAGTGACCAGTGGCTCAGGGCATCATCTGAATTCACTTAGGGCCAACCTAAACTGGATCCAGCCCAGTGGGAGTCTTGACAACCTCTAGGGAGCAAGATGGAAGAAGAGGTGCCTTTCCAGAGACACCTGGATGGTATCACCTTGGAAAGGCATCACTAAAACATAGCTCCCTCCACCACACACACACACTGAAATACGACTCAGAGTTACCCTTTATTTTTCTTAAAGTCAGGATATATTTCTCCTCTCCATCGCTGCTTTTCCCCGACTAGGTCTTTATCCCCCAGTATCTCCACGACACACCCACCTGCTGATGTGACAGCACCTGTGCCCATCATAAAGGCACAGTCAGATGCCTGCCTTTCTCATCCAGGTCCTTTTTCAGATCCTAGAGAATTCCTCCCCTTCCAAAGTCTTTTCCTGATCACACCACTGTCAGGAAAGCGCTCCCCGTATCATTTTCCCAGATTTGCTTATTTCCTTCAAATTTCAATGATGCGAACTGTCACATGGGACATTGCTGTTGGAGCACTGTCTGCTTCTGGTCTCTCTCACACACAATGTAATGCGCAGGAGTGCCCGCTGCCAACTCAGAGAGGCTCCGCTCACCACGCTACCCAGTCCTGCCAAACAACACTTCAGCAGCCTCCGAGGCTCCCTCTGTTACAGGAAAACAGGGAAGTTGCTTAGGTGAGGTTTCAAGGTTTAATTGAAGATATGAGAGAACTGGACCGTTTCGCATTGGAAAAGACTCCTTCTATGTGTCATCGACTCCTTCCCTCTGCCCTGACCTACCTCTTTGCTCAAAGGCGCTACAGGAAACAGTTAATGACAAATACCTTGTTGCAGAGTCATGGAGAATGTGGGAAGAAAATGTGATACATAGAAAAGGAATAAAAGGAAACACAGTAACATGGGTGTATTATCTAGTTCAGGCTGTAATAACAAAATATCATAGACTGTTAAACAGCAGAAATGTATTTATCACAATTACGGAGGCTGAGAAGTTCAAAATCAAGGTGCCAGCCCCTCAGCCTCCTGGTGGGAGCTCCCCTGCCTTGCAAACGTGCCCCTCTTACTGTTGCCACACTGCAGAAAGCCAGCTCTGGTGTCTCTTCCTTTTCTAATAGGGACACGAATCCCATCACGGGCCCAACTCCATAACCTCATCTAACCCTAAGTACTTCCCAAAGGCCCCATATCCAAATGCCATCATATTGGGGGTTAGAACGTTAGCATATTAATTTGGGGGGACACAATTCAGTCCATGCAATGGGATTCAGAGATGTACAAACTTGTGACATTGTTGTGTTATTTACACTGAATTTTCTGGCTACCAGGTATGTGTGTGGGGTGGGCAGGTGGGGATGGTGGTCTGGGTGGCAGTAAACTGATCTTTGGGAGGTGGGAGAAGGGCAGATTTTATAGCACTAAAGGCCAGCGGCTATGGGTCTCCGGATGGAGACAGTTGTCAGGTCAGATGTGCTTGTGGGAACACAAGGCCAGGGACTTTTCAGGACCTGGGGGAATTGGCAAAGGGGAGAAAGAAGTAACTGTTTTCTTCGTCTGTTTCTATGTTTCCATATTCCAGTCTGTTTTTTCCCCCCTCCAGTTGATTGCATCTGTACTGAAGGGAAAGATGAAACCGCAGGATGTAAGAGAAAAAACTTGGGTTTCAAAAGCCAAGGTCTAGTCATATTACAACAGATTTGATCATAAAGAGCCAGGTCCTTTCTGCCCTCTTCTCCTTTTTGCCAGACTTGAAGAAGATTCTAGAAGCTATGGTCCAAGCCAAACCTGAACAGGTCTATGGATCTCCAAAGTGGGCTGGGGAGGAAGGGCAGCTGTAACCCTGTGTGAGCTGCTTCCCTGAGGAAAGCCCAAGGGAGAGTGAGGCCTGGACCCACACTCAGCACAGGAAAGGAAGGAGAACGGAAACGTCTGTGTGGCATATGGAAGCAGGTGGCGCCCAGGCGGCTTCACCCTGCCCCACCGACCCTCTGAGCAGCAGGAGCCGTAAAGATTTTCCACACAGGAAAGTGTGGTCAATGACCATCGAATTCCTACGTGTCCAAAGTGGCTCAGGAGGGCCACTCAGTGTTTCTTTTATCCCAAAGGAGCATAGCAGTATCTGAGAACGGCCAGGCCTGAGAATATCCCATCACGAGGCTCATGGGACATGAACCCACAGACAGGAAGATGATTCTCTGTGGAGGGATCTAGAACTGAGACCACACCCAACCAGCCACCAATGCTGTGAGGTCAGTGTCCCTGTGGCCCCGGGGAATCTAGGAAATGATAGGAAGTGGGGAGACTCTGGCCTGCTGAACATCAGTTTCCACCACCCAGTGGAACAGGAGCTCAGACTACAAGTAGATATGTTTATTCATGCAAATAGAATTCTTTGCACACCCGAGTTTTTGGCCTGACAAGTCCATCCAATACAGCTGGACAAACACCCTCTTATCAAGTTGACTCCCCACCCTCGACTCTGCTCATTACAAACAATGAAACCTGGGTCAGAACCCACCTGCCACTCAGAATTTGAGGTGTGTCGGTGTCAAAGGCAAATAAAAACCTGGGATATGTTTGGAAAGAAAATCCCCAAGTTTTAATTATATTGCGGGGACATGCAGCAAATCTGTAAACACTGGAGTTGCCTTCATAATTACGTGTGGTACCAGGAGCTGACAGGAGCATTTCAGATGTCCCCCTCGGGAAAGTAGGCCATTTGGATGATTTCCCCCAGGGAATGGAATCTATTTTAAATGGGACTCTGAATGCTACAATTACAGCTCAATTGTCTATGTAATGGCATTATGAGACGCAAACAAGGGCAGGCGATGGATGGGGCCCCAGGAAATGTGCTCTCCACACCCTGATCGATCTGCCTTGAGAAATGAAAGGGAAATAATCCATAGCATGGGAGTTTGCCCTGGTATCAGACTCAGTTGATTTGGGGCTTTAGATGCCTTTTATCTTAATGGGGAGATGTTAAGGGTCACACGGTGGTGTTTTATCACAACCAGAGTGCCATTAGATTTTGGGAAATAAAGGAGACAGAACTTAAGGGAGCTAAGGGATTCAAAGACCAGAAGTCAGAGGACTAATAAAGGAAAGATGGGACCCATGTGCCTAAACCAGACACATACTTGGCTGACCGCAAAAGAGGCTCTAAAACCTTTTAATTCAACAGGAACTCGCCTGCCTCCTCTTTGTGTTCTTGCCTTTCCTTCAGGGTTCTAGTAACCATGGATAACCAGATACCAAACTCTGAGGGGAAGATAATGGAATCCAGACATGGCCCATCTTGCATCTCTTATGATATAATTGATGTCTTCTCCCTCAAGATGTGAGAAGTATGGTCCCTCTTTTGGATCTGGGTGGGGGCCTGATCGCGCCAGTCAACAGAGCATGATGGAAATGATGCTGTGCTTCTTTCCAAGGCTGGGTCTTTGGGCTCAGCTTCTACCTGTTTCCCTTGTCATTCTTAGTGCTTGCCTTTAGCAACCCACAGCCACACTGTGAAGAAGTACAACCTAGCCCACAGATAAACTACATGGATAGACCCATGTGGAGTAGAACTGAGACCCCCCTGGCCAGACGCCAGAATCAGTCACCAGCCAAGTGAGTGAGGGAGGCTTCAGATGATTCTAGTGCCTGCCTCTGAGCTGCCCTACCTGGTGGAAAGTAGAACAGAGATGAGATAATCTCCACTCATGTCCGCCCAAATTATAGATTCATGACCAAAACAAATTTGTTTTGTTTTGAGCCAGCCAGTGTCAGGGTAATTTTTATAGTGCTAGATAACTGTTACAGATTATCAATACTGGTAAACAATTTTGTGTCCCCATCCCTAAAAAAATTGATATGTTCAACTCCAATCCCCAATGTGACTGTATTAGAGGTGGGGCCTCTTGGAGATAATTGGAGTTAGATAAGGTCAAAATTGCCCTTATGATGGTATGGTGCTCTTACAAGAAGAGGGAGACAGACCAGAGTTCTCTCTCTGTCATGTGAAGACACAATGCAAAGGCAGCTGTCTGCAAGCCAAGAAGAGACAACAGAAAGTGAATGGGCCAGCACCTTGAACTTGGACTTACCAGCCTCCAGAACTGTGCAAAACACATTTTTGTTTTTAAAATCACTCATTAACCAAATGATGCTTGGAGTTTTGTTATGGCAGCCTAAGTGCACAAGTACAGGTGTATAATGTTACTCAGGCACAAAATGGCAAATTAACTCTTGCGTCATCAAGAAGTGACCCTAATTTTGTTTCATGGGTAACTTGGAGATATCTCTGACCTCTGTTTCTTCTGCCCCAATTAATAGGGAATAAATGAATGCTATTATCTCAGTCTGATACTAAAGTTAACACTACAAGTCCCATATAACAACAAGGTTCTAGACACAGCCTATGTTATAATTATACAGATTTTCAGAAAGAAGGGAAATATACCGGTTCTATTGTACAAGTTAACACTTTTAAGCTCACTGAGAAGCAGCTTGGTTTCATGAAGAGTAGTAAAATTATGTTGAGGAAAAACTGGGTTGCAATTTTCACACTCATTTTTCAGCTGTGCAAGTCATTTAATTCCTTTAGACCTCAGTTTCCTTAAATGTAAAATAGGATTGAGAATAATGACTATTAGCAAGGTTCCTCTGAAGATTTAATTAAATGGATTAATAGACAAAAATGGGCTCAAGATTATTACATGAATGAGAGTTATGAATGAGAGTTTTTTCAATGAATTTTTTAAAAAGTACTAACGTTGAACATAGCCAGTTAAATCTTAACATTATTCAGAGGTCTATCTTTCACTGAGGAAAAATGAAGGCCTTATTTCATTAACCTATGTTCAGAGGTATTACATGAAACTTATTTTCCAAAAACAAGACCCATATATATGCTGTCTATAAGAGACACATCTCAGAATGAAAGGTACAGATGGAAAGTAAAGGGATGGAAAAAGATATTACATTCAAATGGAAATGAAAAAAAGCTAGAGTAGTGATACTTATATCAGATAAAATATATTTTAAAACAAAAGCTATAAAAAGAGACAGAGAAGGACATTACATAATGATAAAGGGATCAATCCAACAAGAGAAGATAACCCTTGTAGACACTTATGGACCAAACTTAGGCATACATAAATATATAAAAAAAAATCTTGGTGGACATAAAGGGGGAGATCAACAGTAATACAGTCATTGCAGGGGATTTTAACATTTTCCAGGCAGAAGATCAACAAGGAAACAGCACCCTTAAATGACACTCTAGACCAGATGGATTTAATTGTTATTTTCAGAGCATTTCACACCAAAGCAGCAGAATATACATTCTTTTTAAGTGCACATAGAACATTTAATAGCATAGACCACATGTTAGGCCACAAAACAAGTCTCAATAAAGTTCAAAAGCTTAAAAGTATATCAAGAATCTTCTCCAACCACGATAGTATGAAACTAGAAATCAATTACAAGAAAAACACACAAGCACATGGAAGCTAAATAACATGTCATTAAACAATGAATGAGTTAAGAATGGTGACAAAGAAGAAATCAAAAGTTATCTTGAGACACAAGGACAAACAACAACCCAAAATCTATGGGACACAGTGAAAGCACTCCAAAGAGGGAAATTCATAGCAATACAGATCTACCTCAAGAAGCAAGAAAAATCTCAAATAAATAATCTAACCTTAACTAAAGGAACTGTAAAAAGAACAACATATAAAGACCAAAGTGAGTAGAAGAAAGTAAATAATAAAGATCAGAGTGGAAATAAATGAAATAGAGACTAAAAGAAAAATACAAAAGATCAAGGATACCTAGAGCTGATTCTTTGAAAATATAAAAAAGGTTGATAAAGCTATAACCAATCTCTGAAAAAAGTGGACCCCAAAAAATCAAATGAAAGAAGAGAAATAACTTATACCACAGAAAGAAAAAGGATTATAAGAAAATATTATGAACTAAATGCCAACAAATTGAACAATCTGGAAAAAAATGGACATATTCCTAGACACATATAATATTCCAAAATGAATCAACAAGAATCAGAAAATATGAACAGACCAATTATAAATAATGAAATTGAAGAAGTAATAAAAACATTCCCAGCAAACAAAAGTCCTGGACTGAACAGCTTCATAGGTGAATTTTACCAAACATTTAAAGACCTAACACCTATCCTTCTCAAACTGTTCCAAACAATTCAAGAGGAAAGAAGACTCTCAAGCTCATTTTATAAGGTCAGCATTATCTTAAATCCAAAACCAGATGAAAATTATAGGTCAATATACCTGATGAACATGGTTGCAAAAATCCTCAACAAAATGTTAGCAAACCGGATCCAGAAATACATTGAGAAGATCATATGCCATGATCAAGTGGGATTTATTCCTGAGATGCAAGGTTGGTACAATATCCGCAGATCAATTAATATGCTACACCACATAAATAAAATAAAGGTTTAAAAAGTCACATGATCTTATCAGTAGATGCAGAAAAACATTTGACAAAATCCAGCACCCAATAATGATAAACACTCTCAACAAAGCGAATACAAAGGGATCATATCTCAACATAATAAAAGCCACATAAGACAAACCCACAGCCAATATCATACTCGATGGGGAAAACCTAAAAGTGTTTCCATTAAGATTGGGAACAAGACAGGAATGTCTTCTTTCACCACTTTTATTCACTTTAGTACTGTAAGCCCTAGACATAGCAATCAGACAAGAAGAAGAAATAAAAGGCATCCAAATTGGAAAAGAAATGAAACTGTCACATTTGCAGATGGCATGATACTGTATAAAAAGAAGCTTAAAGACTCCACCAGAAAAGTATTAGAACTGGTAAATGAATTCAGTAAAATAGCAGGATACAAAGTTAATATTCAGAAATCAGTTGCATTTTTATACACCAATAATGAACTATCAGGAAACTAACAAAACAATTGCATATACAATTACATTAAAACAAAGCTAGGAATAAATTTAAGCAAGGAGGTTAAATACCTGTGCTTGAAAAATTATAAGATTCTGTAAAAAGAAATTGAGAAAAGTCACAAATAAGTAGAAGCATATACTATGTCCATGGATAGGAAGAACTAACATCCTTTAATGTCTATACCACCCAAAGCAATCTATAGATTCAACACAATTCCTATCAAAATACCAATGGTGTATTTCACAGTACTAAAAGAAATAACCCAAAAATTTATATGGAACCACAAAAGACCCTGAATAGCAGCAGCAATCCTGAGAAAGAAGAACAAAGTTGGAGGTATTACGCTACCTGATATCACTGTACTACAAAACAACATGGTACTTTGGGAAAAGCCCTGGGAATGTATTTAAGCCCTCAATCCTCATTAGCATGGGTGACTAACTAAAATAATAATAATAACCCAGCATGGTACCTGCATAAAAACAGACATGCAGATCAATGGAACAAAACAGAGAGCCCAGAAATATGTGGTCAAATAATATTTGACAAAGGAGGCAAGAACACACAATGGGGTAAAGACAAGTCTATTCAATTAATGGTGTTGGGTAAACCACTGGGTTCTCCAAAGAAGATATACGGATGGCCAATAGACCTATGAAAAGATGGTTAATGTCACTAACTGTCAGATAAATGCAAACTAAAACCACAGTGAGATATCACCTCACACCTATCAGAATGGCTATCATCAATAAATCTACAAATGACAAGTGTTGCCAAGGATGTGGAGAAAAGGGAACCATCGTGCACTCTTGGTGGGAATGCAGATTGGTGCAGCCACTATGGAAAGCAGTATGGAGTTTCCTCAACAAATTAAAAAAGGATCTGCCTTATGACCCAGTGATTCCACTTGAGGGGATTTATCTGAAGAAACTGAAAACACTAATTCGAAAAAATATACGCACTCCTGTGTTCATTGCAGCGGTGTTTACAATTAGCAAGATATGGAAGCAACACCAGTGCCCATCAGCAGACGAGTGGATGACAAGTGGTGGGACATATATACAATGGACTATTCATAGGCCATGAAAAAGAATGAAATGTTACCATTTGCAACAGCATAATACACCTAGAGGGCATTATGCTCAGTGAAATAAGTCAGTCAGAGAAAGACAAATGCCATATTATTTTACTTATATGTAGAATCCAATGAACAAAACAAACAAAAAACAGAAACGGACTCATAGACACAGAGAGCAGACTGGTGGTTGCCAGAGGGGAGGGGACTTGGGGGACTAGGAGAAAGAGGTGAAGGGATTAATAAGTACAAATTCAGCCCTGGCCCATGTAACCCGGGGGTTAGGACATCAGCCCACTCACCAAAGGGTCTCGGGTTTGATTCCCGTCAAGGGCACACGCTTGGGTTGCACGTTTGATCCCTGCCCTGGTGGGGGGCAAGTTCAGGAGGGAACCAATCGATGTGCCTCTCACATTCATGTCTCTCTCTCTCTCTCTCTCTCTCTCTCTCTCTCTCTCTCTCTGCCCATCCTTCCCTCCCTTCCACTCTCTCTAAAAATCCATGGAAAAATATCCTCCAGTGAGGATCAACAACAACAAAAAAGAAGTACAATTTGCAGTTACAAAACAGTCACAGGGATGTAAGGTAAAGCCTAGGAACACAGTCAATAATATTGCGGTTACTATGTATGGTGCCGTTGGATACTGGAGAGATGGAGGGAAACACTGTAAAGTATATGACTGTCTAACCACTATGCTGTACACCTCAAACCAATACAAAATAATACTGAAAGTAAGCTATGATTGAAAAAAAAAAAAGGAAAATAAAAACGTATTTTCTATTTACTGATAACCATCTTACTAATTTCTATTTGGATGGCTATGATTTTAAACGTACCTGTCTTCTCAGAGTTGGATCACCTGGTGTGAGGCTTTTAGCGGAAACAGAAGCTACAGAAAACCAGAGCTGGCAGCTGTGGTATTACGATTTTGAGGTCTGAAAAATTCAGCCAGTTCAGAGGTATTTTTTTTTTAGCATTTTATTTATTTATTTATTTATTTTTAAAGAACAGTCCACTGACCTTTAGCGAGAGAGGAAGAAACCCTGATGTGAGAGTGCCACATGGACAGGCTGCCCCTCGCATGCCCCCCACTGGGGATCGAGTCCCAACCCGTGGCATGTGCCCTGACCAGGAATGGAACCAGCAACCCCCTGAGGCACAGGACGATGCCCAGCCAACCGAGCCACACCGGCCAGGGCTCTCCTAGCATTTTGATATCAACGAGTTAATTAATGGCTTAGTGACAGGAACAAGGTAAAGTCAGGAAGAAAAACCTTAACACTGTGGCTGGCACTTCTTTATACTCTCGTGTCAAGCCTATCATGCCTGAATCCCGCAGGTGACCAGGGGCACTGTTCAGGCCAGGCCGAATGAGGAAGATTTCCTGGGATGCTTTCAGATGCACGTCACACAGAAGCCATTCAACGGCATTCACGTGGAGCTACCTGCACCCGGGTTTGACTTGGCAGAACTTCCACTGGCTCTGTCGGAACTCCCTGACCCCTTCCAAATGCCGCGAAGGCCTTCCTGGAAGAAGACACTGAGGTCTTGCTGAAGAAAGAATCACACCACAGTCCTTTCTTGGGACTTAGCTGTGTGGGTCGTGAACCACCGTAAATCTGCTCTTTGGGCAGACCCCTCCTCTGTCACATGTCAGCTGGGTACGTTGTGGGATTAAGTGCTTAATTTAAAATCTGGGGACAAAAGAAGTTCTAAATTAGTGAACCATTATGAAGATGATTTAGGATAATTCATGCAACGTGTTAATGCCTGGCCCATACAAGCCCTAAAAATAATCACCACCGGGTATCAAGAAATTCTAAATACTGTTGGAACAATAATATCAAGCATTCTTTTTATTGTACACATAACATTTATTCTTATTCCATAGATGTACATTAATGTTTACTAACGATGTCTAAAGCAAGAACAGAGCAACTTCTGTGAAATTACAACAAAATCAAACAAACAACAAAACACTTTGGAGCTTCTGCTTCTATTTTACCAAAGAGAAAAGAAGCAGGACAGCTGGGGGGGAGGGGGTCAGTGTGATTTATGTAGCCCTAACTTGTCGCTGTCTCCTGTCTTGTCATGTCCCGTGACCATGATATCAAAAGAGTCAAAGAGTGAGAAAAATGCCATAGCCCCACTGTGAAAGACATTTTGGACAGGATCAGTGTACCCTAGGGAGGCTGGCAACGGAGAGACTGATATTCTAGGTGGCTGGGGATAGATGGGGGCCGAAGGGAGGTGTCTCCATAACCTGCAATTAAGGTTCTGCTATAACAACACCAGTTAGATTCCTACAGAGATTCACAAAGTCATCTTAATGCAAATAGCAAAGATCTAAGTCTAACAGGACCGGATTAAATGTGAGTTTCAAAATGCTGAAATGCTATGTCACTAAGGAGAAGTCTTTATCAGCAATGGAAACAAAAAAGAAGCAGAATGCTGAGGCAAATGTTGGCCATACCTGTCAAAGACCTCACAAGTGCCTCACTGGCACACGTCCCTTTCAGCTTTGGGGGCTAGATGCCATCTGGCCCTCAGTACCTCACCGGATGCCTCTTGTTCTCATTGCATGCTCACCGGGTAACCTTGGTAATCTGGCTTCCCCTGCAATTGTAGGAATCATCTGGGCTGGTCATACCAACTTGAATAAAGGGTCTTTGACAATTCCATTTCTCTTGATGAAGGAATAAACTAACCATCCAATTTTTACATCAGTCTCATGCAAAAGTCATTGACCCCTAGTGTATGCAACAAGAAGCATCCAGCCTTGTTCAGTAAGATTCGGAATATGAGCAAGTCTGAGGTTACGGTCTTTCAAGGCTGAGAATCTAACCCTCTGCTGTGGTAAAGTCATAGATCACTTGGGAGTCTGCCTGGTGACAGGCCAGCCTTCCTTTGCTGCACCTACAGCACTGTGAAACTCGCCCTGCACAGGGCTGGGGAATTTTCTCAAAGATAACCATCACAGCTGGGTAATGCTTCAGTTTCCCTCTTGAGGAGATTTGTTAAAATATTGGCAAGTTTTTCCCAGCCGGTGTGGCTCAGTGGTTGAGTGTTGACCTATGCACCAAGAGGTCACCGGTTCGATTCCCGGTCAGGGCACATGCCCAGGTTGTGGGCCCAATCCCTGGTGGGGGACATGCAGGAGGCAGCCAGTCGATGTTCTCTCTCATAGATGTTTCTATCTCTCTCTCCTCCCTTCCTCTCTCTCTAAAATCAATAAAGAAAAAACATTTTTAAAAAATATTGGCAAGATTTTATTTCTTAGTTTTATTTTATCATCTAATGCCTTAAAATTATAGCCAAAGACCTAGGGCAGTGGTTCTCAATGGGATAATTTTTGACATCCCAGGGAACATTTGACAATGTCTGGAGATGTTTTTGTTTTCACAACTGGGGCACAGGATACTACTGGCACCTAGTGGGTAGAGGCCAAGGGTGCTGCTAAGCCTCCCACAACACACAGGACAACCCCCATCTCCCCCCACTTCCCAAACACACACACACACACACACACACACACACACACACACACACACACACACAGAATAATCTGTCTCAAAATGGCAATAGTCCTGAAACTGAGAAACCCTTAGTTCAGAGAAAATGTATTTCTTTTTTTCTTTCTCTAATACTGCACTTGTGTTTCAAAGGACAGAGACTAACTTCTCTTGAGCCCTTTGCAAGTGTAGTAAGTGCTTTCATGTGTATTCTCAATCCTCACAACACCCTTTGAGGTCCTTGAATGATGTTGAGATGCCATAGGAACCGAACTCTTGTTAACCTCAATTGGCCTCTAGTAAAATTGGTTCCCTTATGCGAGGTTTTGCTTAAAGTCACTGAACCCTATGGATGATATTCAGTGAGGACTTACTGTATTTATCAGTATTCCCATTTTACACATGGGAAGACTGAGGGATAAAGGCATTGAATAACTCACCTAAGGTCACACAGAAACAAAATTCAACCCAAGTCTTGTTTGATACACTAGATATCTTCTGTGAACAAAGATTCCTAATGTGAATTCAGGGGGGAAAAAAGAAAAAGAAAAACCCACCTAACTCCCAGATACCAACCGAGTTTTCAAGATATTAAAATTGGAGAAAAGTTTCAGTGGAAAGGACTCTGGAGAATAAAATCAAGTGCCAGTGTTTCGTGGAAACAATTCTGCTGAGCTGCACAGCGGGAAGGGTCAGGGCGGCTCTGCCGATCACGGTATATATACTTAGGCCAACATCAGGCTCACGCTGGACAGAGAGGACGCCATGCGATGACTTATGTTAATTATTAAATTATGCAAATGACGTGGCCCTAGAGCTCTTCCAGGGGAGTCCTGGGAGCAATGCCCAGGAGCTTCAGGAGACTGTCTGAGAAATCCGTTATCTGCACCGCAGCGGACAGAAAGAAGAGAGGGATGCTGGCTGGCTACCGCCACCCCAACCAAGCCCCTTTGACAAGAAAATGAATGAACCACCACACATTGGCCTATGAGAGCGTATATCTGGGCATCATCGCTTAGTAAATCAGGGGCTGAGTGTTTTCTTTTGACCCAAATTCTCAAAGGTTAGCTTTCATCAGAATCACCCACGAAGCTTATTAAAGACACGATTTGGGTTTGAGCCCTGGGATTCCCACAATTTGGGTTTGTCCCTGGGATTCCCATGCAACAGGAGTGTGCAGTATTAACAAGCACTGCAGGCGGGTCTGCTGCAAAGGGTCCTTCCAAGTTCTGCCTGAAGCCAACCTGCACCGCGGCCACTTAGAGCGAGCCTCCGTCCCCGAATGCTGATTTCTGTCCTTCCCGGGGATTTTTCAATAGGGGAACTATAAGATTTTTGTACGTGATAGGCTCCGATTATTTCTTTAAAGAAACGTGACAAGATTATAATAAAAATAGTATTAGCAGTTGCCATCTTTGAGTTCCAACTACACATCAGAACTTTTGCTCGAAGCTTCGTTTGAAGTAGCTCATTGGTGCTCACACCACCCTCATCACCCATCTCACAGCCCAGGAGATGGATTGAGTCGGTCACTCAAGGTGCACAGTTCCTAGTCGAGAGCTGAGTTTAGCTCATTACTAAAATGAAGCTGAGCTCTTCACTAACATGCCCTCGAGGAACTCTAGGCTAGGTGAAAGACACGATAGACGTGAAAATAGCTATAATTAGGAAGGATGAAGTGCAGTGGCAGAAAGACCCGCTTTGCCTCGGACTTTGAGATATGCATGCCTTGGGGGCTGCGTGTGACCCTCACAGGCTCGGGAAGGGAAGGAAGCGCTAACAATGTGTGATTCTAGGTCCAGGGTGTATGAACATCCATTTCATATTCTTCAGGAAGGCACAGCTCAGGAATAGAAAAAAGTTGGCTCAGAGGTGAAAAAGCAACTTCAACCTGGTGGTGGTTGGAGGAGGCTCTGGTGGTGGTAACAACCGTTCCGATGCTCATTCCTCCTTTGGCCACACCAGGAGGGAAGCGAGAACATGGAAATTGACACTGCTGACCACATCGTCCTAATGGAAATCATCATTTTGCAGACTTTAGAGGCAACTTGTTTTCTGTGCAACAACCTCCTTAGGCTGAATTCTCTAATGCCTTCCCTGCAACGCTCCTAGGAATTAAAAGCAATTCCCTACTCCCTGGACTCATTTATTTTCTCCAGGTACTGCCTGGCAGCCATCTGTAACTGTAAACAATAGTTCCATTTGGGACAATTAAAATTGATTTTCTATTATGCTAAAAACACTTAATTAGTATTCCTGCCTTCACCACAGTGATGAATTCGTTCAACAAGGCAACTGCATCTATTGTCTGGGAGTGGGAAGGACATCCTCAGAGTCCAGACTGACCAGTCCCACGCCACGCCTTCCTGCCTCTTCTCCACCCTCCCAATGATGACCATCTTAGCTTCTCCTCCTCAATGCAGCAGCTGCTAGGACCTCACCCAAGTGTGCTCCAGGTCGTGTTAAAATGTTTTCTTCAGCATCAACTGAGGATTTTTAAGAGACATCGACTTCATTCCATATTCTTGACTTGGAGGAAGAATACCCACCAGCATGCCTGCACCAATCCTTCAGTATCCCATAAGACTCTCCTCAGCTCAAAAGTAACCCAAACTAACACAAAAAGATAAACCATCCCTCCCCCACCACAGAGCCATTTTCTTCCAAAAAAGATACTCAAAGTCTCTCTCTTCCTGGAACCCAGATTTAAGAAAAATAAAGGTTGAGTCAAAGCACACTCACATCAAGGCCGTTTCTGCCAAATACTTTACATCATTACATATAACACACACGCGCGTACACACACACAGACACACACACACACACACACACACACGCTCAATCTCTGCAATGACTGCACACGGGCTCAACAGAAGTTGCATTTATTTCAGAGAAACTTTGATCCTCACACTGAAAAGTAATTGACCAACCTCTTATCTAGCACAGTTAACTTTTATCATAAAACTGAATTTCATATTTGAAAAGTACCTATATCTCCTTATTCTTGTTTACATTAGCTTCCCTCAAGAACAACATCATGGTTTTTGCACTGAACACTGTTGCTCACAGGCCTTTCCATGACAGGTGTCTTATAGTTTCGTGGCCGTAGCTCCTGAGGGAGGAGGCTGGACACCCTCTGAAAACTGCGGCCATGAAGTCCCATTCTTGATGATCCTACTTTCTCTTACCTCCTTAGAGACACACTAATTCCTTTGGCGTCTCAATAAGACATCTCCAGTTTAGCTTCATTAAAAGGCGATTTACAACAGTTCTGAAACTAAATTGAGAAAATGAAAAAAAAATTTTTTTAAAGTCCCTTCTTCCTCTGGTGCTCAGCCACTTGGGCATGAGATGGTGCATCACTGGGTATGATCATCTGGGGTGAAATGGAGCTGAAGAGATGAAAGCTGACGTTTCTGATGAATGAGAACACACTCTGTGTTGAGGAGTCTACTCAATCTCAATGACAAGAGGTCACAGTGTCAGGTGTATACCCACCACTGCTCAGCAGCCTCTGACTGTGACCAGGTAGATCACAGCTTCTGTTTTTTTGGGGGGAGGAGAAGGGAACAGGCTTAGCTATGATTCTTCTTGGCCTCCCGGGTCCAGTACTAGAGTACACATCTGCTCTTTTTGCTAAGTTTCTATATAACGGGGACATTAATTAAGGGTCCCCCCATCGCCATCCCTCCAGTAAGGGGGGGGCATGTCACCTAAGCCAGGCTATTCTAGCTCAATTTTTTCTGGAATGTGAAAGTCAGCTGAATGAAATAAGAATGGGGGTGAACAGGTTTACTCTGATGGTGGCGCCCTAAACGACAGCCTTTTCCTTTCTGCTACCTGGGTTCTCAAGGGTCCCCTGGTTTCTGAATTCCCGCAGTTTTGCCCAGCTGGGGCTCCATGAGCTAACCTGGGGATTGGCACACTTTCTCTGTAACAGGCCAGGTGGTAAATGCTTCAGGCTTTGCTACGTATGGTCTCAGTCACAACTACGTCACCCTGTCACCGCAGCATCAACGCAGACACAGGAAACACACAAACATGTGTGCATGCCTGTGTTGCAATAACATTTTATTTAGAGACACTGAGATCTGAATTTCATATCATTTTCACATGTCATGAAACACTGTTCGTGTTTCGACTTTTTCAACTATTTGTCAGGTCAAATGATTCTTAGCTCATGGGCTGTACAAAAACAGGCAGCAGGAGCGATCTGACCTGTCCCCTCTCTGTCCCTGAGCTAACCATCTCTTTCCCATAGTTCCTTTACTTTCCTTCCTCTAACTGGTCCGTTGCGGTTGCCTGCGAGAGATGCAGTCTGACGGCAGCATGTACTTGGTGCATTTATGTCTACAGGACATTGGCTACAAGGTTCCGGGGGCTTGTAGTTCCCAATGTGTTCATTCATGCATTCAGTCTGTGTCGAGCACCTTTCATGCTCCAAGGACTGTACCTGGCACTGAGAACACGGTGTAATTTAGGTCGACACTGTCTTTCCTTCCTGAGGGGGCATTCTGGGTCACAGTCATGACAGTCCTGACGGGAAATAAAGGCAGGGGGTAAAGAATCGCCTGTGGTGTCACAGGACACTCTCTGGGGAGCTTGGATACTCTGAAGTCAAGTTCAGATTGGAAAAGAAAATGACAAAGTCCAAGATGCTAAGAGTGAGCCAGGACAACGGAGTTCCTAAATGATCCTTTTAGGGGGGTAGAAGATAAGGAGTACAAGACGGAGCATTTAAAGCTCTAGCTTAGAGCAGGGAGAGGAATAGCAATCAGAACCTCAAAAATCAATGCAAACAAGATGTGTTTCGTTTAAGACATTGCTATTGGCTAAAAAAAGAAACATGAATAGTAGGGATGACACAGCTTACTTTCACCGTCTGCCAAGTATGGATCGAGTCTAGCTCTCTTCTTCCAAGATGACACGGGATTAAACAAGCAGCAGGGTCTGGCTTTTCCAGTCCTCACTGGTGACTCCATACCCTTCCTCTCTTTTGTTCTTTTTCTTTTAATCTCCTGATACTTAGGTATGGGAGGTCCTTCTCAATATTAAAGAAAAGCTCTCCAATGAAAAATGTAAGCCTGCCCTGGCCAGTGTGGCTCAGTGGTTGAGCGTCAACCGATGCACCAAGAGGTTGCCAGTTCGATTTCCGGTCAGGACACATGCCCAGGTTGTGGGCACGATTCCCAGTGGGGAGCATGCAGGAGGCAGCCAATCAATGTTCTCGCTCATCGATGTTTCTGTCTCTCTCTCCCTCTACCTTCCTCTCTCTCTAAAATCAATAAAGAAAAAAAAAAGAAGAAGAAGAAAAAGTAAGCCTGGCCCCAATTGTCATGTACTCAGAGGAAATAAATTGTGGTCACCTTCTCTAACAAGCCTTTCTGAAGTGCCACTAAAGAAAGACTGCTCCTCGACTGACCTTAGGACTGTCGTTGTCTAAGCTTAATTAACTTGGGTGAATCCACTCCTCCCCAGCGACATTATAGTCCGAGTCCATCATGAACGGCTTAGCAGAGCAGCTTGGTCTCCGTCCTGTGGGTGAGCGGCCCGCAGGACTGCCCCTTTCTGTCTGGTCAGTGCAGACACGCGTGAAGCGGAGATGAGCTGGCGCGTGGCAGGAACTCGGCACATGAGTGGCAAATCAGTGAGGGGCGTCCGGGCCGACTCAAGCAGGACATGATGCTGCCTTCCCAAGGTTTTTGTGAATTCTGAACTTCCTGTTCCATTTCCCTCTCTGTTAGTTCTCTCGGGGAAAATGCCACCTAAACCACTTCTTCAAAAACAACTTTCAACTCCCAGAATGAAGACTGGCCCAAGGCAGAGGGCTAAGAATACCCTCAGAATACATTCCAGCCTCACCACGATATTGCTCATTAGCAAAAGTAAAATCCTGGAAGAAAATCATGTGTGAGTATGTAGTGTACCATGTCACCAATGAACCATTTTACATAATTATGTATACAATGCTATATGTCATCTATAGTATAAACATGCATATATATATAATTATATATAATATAGGTATTATAAAAATATGCATACATACTTATGTGTTCATATATGCATATGTACATGCATATAAAATATACACTAATACTCTTTAGTGGATAAATACTTAGTGCGTGGATATTTGTTGAACACAAATTCAACACACTTAAGTATAAGGATAAAACACCCCTTGAAGTAACATTTATAGAAATATAATGTCATGGTCCAGATCAATCAGTGCCTTCTCTCCAATGTTGCAACTGTAATTTATTGCTCCTTAGTTTACTCCTTCCGTTCTCTATATTTTTCCCACAGGGCTAATTACAAATGTGATTTCCACTTTGATGTTATTTTAGTACTCAAAGGCTGGGCCACATATTCTTGTGTTCAGTGTCTCACTACAGCTATAGCCCTCACCCCCTCTATTCACTGGGTTGACCAGGATTCGTTACGTGACAAGTGTCTGAAAAGAAAAAGAAAAAAACAAACAAACAAAAAAGCCCAACAACCCAGACTAGAGGTTTCAGTCCCAAGATATTAAAAATATTGCTTTATTTTTGAATCCTCGAGGTAGGAAAATAATGCACAGGGTCCTTCTGCAGCTCTCACACCACAAATGCATTCTTGGAAGGAGGCTTTGGGAATAGGAGTGACTGTGCAAAGAAAAACACCCAGGTGCTATCTCCGGAAGGATGGAAATAAGTCTTGAGCAAGAAATACTAACCAGGAATTGTATGTCCTTTCAGACAAAATTGAGACAGAAACGTAGTAGGAATTCCACCTTGTTTAAAATAAAATAAACATCTATGTTACACACTGGGAATTCTTTCAAAGAGAAATAAAATACACTGAAGACTGAAAATGGGCACTATTCTAAAGAATCCAAACAACTAGAACCACCTAGTGCTTTCTCAATGGTAACGAACTAGCAAATAATAAATAACGCACGTTTACGCCCTCTCTCCTGAGTGGCTCAAGTAAGTGGAACCACGCCAGTGCTCAACTGGACCAGGCATTAAGACAGCTCTTGGCTTCACTTTTATCCGCTGATAGGTTAATTCGCTTTAATTAGCTTGCACACCTTATCAGAACCAGGATGGTCCCTTCAATCTGACAAATCTCTAGAGTACAGCAAGTGTTTTCCTGGAAGCAGCTTTCCCAATAAGACAGACACACCATGTGGTGGCTGCTCTCTCTCAGGACTTAGTTTTATTCCCATCTGCTCATGTTTCTCTACATGGAAATAAAACTTCTGTAAGTGTCCAAAGACAAAAGATGTGGTTGGTGGTTCTCACTGATCCCACCAGCTGTGCCCTGGCCAGAGGGTCCCTGCGATGAGCACCCTCCCGTCATTCCGGCCTCCACGTCCTCTAGACTGGACGGTTTCCTGCCTGTTTCTAAGTCCGGTTCTCCAACCTCACAAGAGAACACTCTACGTAATTCCCCTTTGTTTAAATGAATCAGAGTCCATCTCTGCTGCTTACAATAAAATATGCTCGTGTGACAAATCACTTAGTTAACGCGTGTTTTTTAAATGCCCACCATCTGTCAGGCACGGCGCGTCAGCGATGGACAGACAGCAGGTCTCTGCTCCCAGGGGCTCACCTCCTGGAAGAGGTGGTTATAAAAGGGGTGAGGATTAGCTGATAAGGCAGGGGTGTCGGGGAGGCGGTGTTTTCCTCTGGATTAGGTGCTAGATGAATCTCCAGGATAATACAGAGTCCACATCTCACTAAAGAGAAGGAGGCAGCACTCTGGAGAGGTGGGGGCAGGAACATTCCACACAGAGAGAAGAAGGAGTACAAAGAGAGAAAGAACAAAAAGTTTGGCAATTCCAAGGTGAGGGGTAAAATAACGGATCCATTGAGTGGGCCCTGCTCTCTCCTTATCTCCCTGCCCGTCACTGGTGGCTTTAAAATCCCAGGGATGATGCCCTGGCCGGTTTGGCTCAGTGGTAGAGCATCGGCCTGCAGACCAATAAAATCCCAGGGAGGCAGCCCTACTCCAAAAATGACATCTATTTTCTCTAAAATTATTTTACCGTAAGATTTTCATTTATTCCCTGCTTGTTTCATATACCTGAGGGGTGCTTCTGAATCAGATTAGAAGCCCTTACAGAGTTGGGGACATGTCAGGCACTTTGTTTCTATTCCCATATATTATGCACATAGTAGATGTCCCATAAAAGTGCAGTAATTGATACTGCAAGTGCCCATCAAGAGCAGATTATTGTTACTCAGTTACCATGTGTGGCAATAATGCCATAAAGATGCTGTAGCATTTCTCTCTATGGGTTGCCTTATCTCTGCAGCCATTAATTAAAGCAATTAGGATGGAGATACTTTATATATCCAGTCTAGCCTGCAAAAGCTGACAGTTCAATTGGATTCATCAGCTAAGTCCCTAAAGTTACAAGCTCTTATAATTAGCAGTTGACTTCAGAGGATTTAACAAATAATGACAAACATGCCAACATTTCCAATCCCTTCGAACACACAGAAATCATCATCTTTAATACATTGTATTAACACCATATGCAGAGGGTGTATGCAATACACTACCTAGTTCAGGATCTGCTCTGTAGTGGGTGGTTAAAACAATGTTTCCAGCACAAATGATATTTATATTTTTTTAAAAGAATAATCACCAGAGATGTGCCAAATGGTGGGTAAGCAATTTGCCGAGAATGATTCTGGAAGTCAAAAGAACCGAAATAGGTTGCACCTGATGTAATATTCAGGGATGTCTCAGGCAAATCCCGAGAAATATTTTCCCCACTCTGGGTGGGGAGGCCACTGTCATCTGAGAAAGAGCTATGCCTTCTCTTTCCTCCCATGGCACTAGAAGCAAGGTAGGGGGAGACAGAGGAAAATAAGAGAGATGAACTTTTATCTGGTCTCTGTCCTTTCTTGGGAATTCTTCATTTGTTAATAAATTGCAGAATTCTTTAGGCTGTTTGATTTTGTCAAAAATACTGATATGGAGGGTTTACTTGTCCTTGGGGAAGCAATCTTATCATCCTACATGGTTTTCTCCTGTCCTACTTTCTAGACACTCCCTCTGATGCCAATTAGACACAGCATTGTGACAGGAATAGTAATAGCCCAGAGAACAAATTAGATATATCAGTTATTATTAAGTCTATTGCATGGGCAAAGAAGTGGGGCAGGAATTTAAACTGAGAATCACATAATTTACTGTAACACTGAATGGAATTGCCTAGTAATGATGACTCAGAGTTTCTTCATCTGCAAAACAGGAGTTATCACACTTCAGAGGTAGCCTTACAATTAAAATGGATGTTGATTAATATTTAAACAACTACCACTGCAACAAACCAAAAGGTCTTGTGTTTTGTTTTTGATTTATTACAACCAATATCCTCACTACTTGGGTAGTAGTAGCCATTTACTGACCAGCAGAGAAGCATTTTTCTGGCTAAATACCAATATACTATACATTTCCTCTGGGCCTTTCAAAACAGAACATTCCATGGGACAGAGATAACAGTAAACCTATTAAATAGGGTCAATTGGGAGCATTCAGCCATAGAGATTATACAGGATGGGGTAAAAGTTTATGGTTGATCATATGGAAAATAATACAATAATTAATCAATAATAATGCAAGAGCAAACTCTGTGTTTCATGTACTCACAACTGTAAACCTACTTTTGCCCCACCTGTATATTAAAAAACCAACAACAAACAAAAACCCCATGAGAATTAACATTTACTCAGATTATTCATCATTGAATAATACACTTGTTTTGTTAGTTGGTTTTGTTTTGTTTTATATCGACAAGGAACCAAACGTTGATCTAATCCAAATGTCCCTCTCTCTTTTTTTTTAATCCTCACCCTGGGAGAATTTTTCCATTGATTTTGTTTTTTTTTAAAATATGTTTTTATTGATTTTTTTAGAAACACAGGAAGGGAGAGATAGAAACGTCGATGTGAGAGAGAAACATCAACCAGCTGCCTCCTGCACACCCCCTACTGGGGATGGAGCCCACAACCTGGGCATGTAACCTGGCTGGGAATCAAACCAGGACCTCTCAGCCCATGGGGATGACGCTCAATCCACTGAGCCACACTGGCTGGGCTCCACTGATTTTTAAGAGGGAATGGAAGGGAGGGAGGGGGAGAGACAGACAGACAGACATCAATTGGTTGCCTCCCATACATACCCTGACCAGGGCCAAGGATCAAACTCACAACCCATGTACGTGCCTCGGGCCAATGCTCCAATAACTTGGCTACACCAGCCACGGTCCAAATGTCTCCTTTTAATGTCAAGAAACTGAGGCCCAAGGAGAGGAATAGAGTTGATTAATAAGTTTTCTGTACACCCAATTAGTGTTGACAGTCAACAAGAAGGTATTCAATTCTGTAGTATTTTTAAGAGTAATGTCTTCAAATGAGAATCTATTCAAATGAGAATGAGCAAGATGATGAGAAGACTAAGTATAATTCCTTATATAATGATAGTGATTGCTACTATATGATTTATGGACTGTTTCTTGGGATAAGTCATTGAGCTAAGAGCTTTAATACATTTTCACTCTTGCGTCTCCCTACAATGATTTGCGGTCAGCTGTACACTTAAGATTGTATGGATAAAGATATCTAGGTTTAGCAAAGTGACATAGCTTGGCCAAGCTCTTATGTAGCAAGCAGCAGAGCCAGAATTTATGTCCAATTTCATTTGACCCTGAAGTTAAGTGCTCTTCACCACTATGCCGTGCTGCGTTGTCCATCAAATGAAGCGACAAGGTCCACAGGACAGAACACTCAGTGGAAGTTGCACACGAAGCCCCTTCTACCCTCATGCTCTGTGGTCATATGGCAACAGAATCTAGATTTTCTGATACCCAGAGCCGTCCCATTATTCACTTCCATTGTATTGCACAGTGCCTGGTGCATAGTATATTCTCAATAAATATTTAAGAAAGAATTGCCAAAATTGTTAAAACCATTCAAATATGAAATAGAATTTCTCTACAAAGAAAATGGTTGTGAACCAGGGCATCAATCATGTAGCAAAGACATTGGCACTCCAATAGGCACCTTAGAGTAGTAGATAAGACATCAGGGACTGTGTTTGAATTTCACTTCAGTCACCTACAAGCTATGTGACTGTAAGTACATTCCTTAATCTCTCTGTATGTCAACTGTTCACATAGGGAAATACATCCAGTGGCAACCTCAGATGGCTGCTGTGCAATAACGGGTATGATCAAGCATAGAGTCCGGCACAAGTAGTCCATAAACAGCAGCCCTGGTCACCACTCTGCCCTGCTGTGCCTAGGGTAGTGGTTCCCAGCACGGCTTTGCAAAGATCTGTTCTTTACAAAGCCAAAGTTGTCAGTGTTCCCCAAGGATTTCAGAAACACCTGCTTTTTTTATCTTAATAAAGATTTCCAAAACCCACTTTGGTGCCTTGTTCAAGAGGGTAAGTTTTGATGAACTGTTCTAATAATTTTCATCAAAAGCAAAGTCTCTAAGACTAAAATAAAGATAATGTTATCTTCTTTATAGGCGTGTTTTAGAATTAAAAGAGTTAATGCACAAAATATGTTCAGACAGTGTCTGATACCACCTTTTAGGTACTTAAAAATAATTTTAAAATAGACAACACTATTATGATTTGACACCAATTCCAACATAATGGGTATTTTTCCCCCACACTACCACCAATTCTCTGACATCAGCTAAGTGTCCTATAATTCAAACTCAACCATGACACTCTCTACCTGAAGACAGTATTACATCCCACAGGTTAAAGGCTCAATCCCACAAAGCTTCCCTCCCCCACCTTCAGAGGTCAATCACAAGCGCAGATAGTCACCTGTGTTTCTGATCAAGTTACAAACCAGAGAGGTTCCTACTACCTTCTCCCCTCACTTAATTTGCTAGAGCAGCTCACAGAACTCAGAGAAATATTTTATTTATTGCATTACCTTTTTTAAAAAATAAAGAACACAACCCAGGAACAGCAAAATAGAAGAGATGCATAGAGCGAGGTATGGGAAGGGGCTGGGAGCTTCCAAGCCCTCTCTGCAGGAGAGGACTTCCAACACCTCCACATGTTGGCCAACCCAGCCTGGAAGTTCTCCACACACTGTAGTTAGGGTTTCTATGGAGACTTCATTACATACTCATAAAGGATTAAATCACTGGTCATTGAGACTGAACTTAATTTCCAACCCCTGTCACCTCCCTGGAGGTTGGGGGTAGACTGAAAGTTCCAACTCTCTAATCACTGGTTGACTCCAATGGCAACCACACCCCATCCTTAGGTGGGATCCAAAAGTCAGCTCATTAACACAACAAAAGACAATGTATTGCTTTCCCCACTTAAAAAATTACAAGAGTTTTAGGAGCTCTGTGCCAGAAAGGAATGAAGACCAAATAGGTACTGCTTATTAAAAATCACAATATCACAATTATGTAGTCAATAAATGTCAGTTAGTAATATTTTGCTTTATTAATGCTGTGAAACAAAAGCCTAAAACCCTCAGTGTCTTGCAAGGACAAATGTCTCTCACTCTCACAGATCTGGAGGCTGACTGATGTGGCTCAGGTAGGTTGGGCTCAGGTGGGCAACTCCATGAAGGGGAATGGCTGGACTTGGCTGCAGGTTGAGTCTGAGGCTGATCCACATTTTTCTCAGCCCTCTTATACCAGTGAGTCCCCAAGGCATGTTTTTTTCTCATTACGAATGTCAGGAGTCTAGGCGTATACCAAACCATGCCTCTGTTCCAGTCCTGCTTGTTAACAGTCCATTAACCAAAGCAAGTCACATGGCCCATCCCAAGCCAGTGAAGAAGGGAAATATAACGGACCAAAATGTGGAGGAACAGAAAAGAAGATCTGATAACTAATCAAATCCATCACAGTTGGATTCTAAGTATTCATGAATTAGACTGACCAATCTAATCAACATCGTCCATTATCAAATCAACCCTCCTGGCCTCTGGACAGCCAAACTCTTAGGATGTGGGTGATTGAATCAGAGCAGGCTCAACTCTCCCTCAAGATCTCTTCCCGAAGACCAAGTTGAAGAACACGGGTCCTCTGGCAGCAAGGCTGCCTTTGGAATTCCAAATAAGGAAAGCTCGAGCTTAGGGCACTGCAGAGTGAAGCCAAGGCCAAGTGCAAACTCATCGCCATCAAGGGGATGGCACCTTCAATCGATCTCAAAACGAAAACAATTTCCTTCCAAACCAGATGACAGCTGGTCTGTGAATATCGTGCATTTGATGCCATAAGATATTTAACACACAGTGCACAAAAGGAAGCTTAAACCCAAAAAGACAAGAGCTCGTGTGAGCTTCATAGTGAATTTAAGGGGACACCTTACCCTAGTGTGTCAAAACAGGTTTGCAAAAACAGCTCATGAGGCACAATGTGAGAGTTAGAATTGAAAGACTGAGTGGTATAGAGAAGTGAGAAAGTATGTCGGGGCCCAGCTCTTCAATTACACTGTCTGCTTTCGGCTGAATCTCTGCCTCAGCAGTTTTATTTTGCAAGTGGTCAAAAGCTGAGCTTTAATTCCTAACTCTGCCTGAGCTACCCGTGTTAATCTCAGGCAGTCTCACTCTCTGACTTAGTTTCCTCATTTGAAAAGATCCACCTACTCTCACAGGCTGTCGATCGATCAGGTGTTTAAAGTACCACCTACTAGAGAGAGATCGCTCATTAAATATTAGCTTCGTGGATGTCAGCAGCATTATCATCATTACATTCATAATGAATCTAGAAAGGGATGTACTCCTCAGGGATCTTTAAAACAGGATCTGTAGATTACCGGGTGTGGTGGTTATAACAGGTCTGCAAATTCACTGACCATCAAGAGGCAGCCTCTGTGCCATCTGCCAAAACTGGGCACGTCTTTTTCTCTTGGAAGAACAGAACATTGTGGAAACTCCGGGTGACACCTGAGGCTAGGTTAGACCAGGCCTGCAGCTTCTGCTAATTCCTGGTGAGACTCTCTCTGGGGGCCTTGGGGTGCTATGTAAGAACCCCAGTGATTCTGAGGCTGTCATGTGGAAAGACCACACCCTAAGACCTCATGGAGACAGAGATGCCCGAAGTGGCCCAGCTCTTCTAGACCAGATCCAGACATAGAACAAAGAAGCCTTCAGAATCTCCCAGCTCATCCACCACGTGACTGCAAATCCAGGACCGAATCTGAGTAAGAACTGACTCACAAGGCCTCGTCAGCCTCAGATTCAGGCGCAAAATCAGTGACGGCTACTGTCTTCAGCCACTGCCATGGTTTGTCATGCAGCAGAGGATACCCAGGTCCTAGGGATCCTGCAGCCACCCCAGTGGAAGGAGAGAGCCAAGGTGGCCAGAGAGCGTGGGTCTTACCCTTTTTTGTCAATCCTAACGGCTTTCTTGCATTGGGATTCTGCACACTACTTTATTATTTTTTAACTTGGAAGGAAAAAAAAGGGCTTCTACTGCTAAAAGGAAAACTTTGAAGACTATTGAATTTGATAATATCTCAAAAATGCCTTCTAGGTCCACAGTGTTATAAATGGATTTCACATAAAATAATGACACTTGAATATGCACGACCAGCCACACACATACTGTCCAAGTGCTTTATGTACATGAAATCATTAAACGCACATTATGACCACCAGCTCCAAATCAACCAACTGTGAAACAGCAAGCAGGATAGAAAGCAGGCATTCTGATCTCAGAGCCCACACTTCTAACAAGAACACAAGAGCTAAAGTGAGCTACTTTGCTTAACAAAGAAGAGTGCTCACACTTCTTCATGACAGTTGTAAACAAGAATCGCGTCTACCTGTAAGGTGAGTGTTAGTTACATGGCCCAGTTATCTTCTAAAATACTGTTCAACCAAAATCACTGTCCCAACTCCACACTCTCTCGGGTGAAGACATTGCCACTTGGAAAAGGTAATTCATTAAGTCATTCTCACACAATAATTTTTCTAGAGAACAAGCAATTACCTATGGGGACCCAAATAATAAAAGAAGAGAGATAAGATTTACTGGTGGGAAATGCCAGTGGAGATATTTTCTCCAAGCAAGGTACAGAACCCCAAAAGACTGTTTTGTGTGCATTGGGAGAGAGGGTGAGGGGTCCAGATGATGACCAGCATGGGGAAATCTGGGACGTATGGAATCAGAAGAAGTACTTAAACAAAGATCTGTATTTCCTTATTGATTCTTTCCAAAGGATCATGAAGAATAATCAATAATACCAACATTACTGATTATTAATGCTATTTATTGAGTCCCCAGCATATACAGCAATCTTAATATACGTTATCTTTAGTCCTTACAATCACCCAAGGATGTGGGCATTAGTATTTGCATTGTGCACATGAGAAAACTGAGGCTCAGACAGGTCAAATACTTGTCCAGACCAGAGAGCTAGTAAACAGGAGAGACAGAATTTAAATCCAGGATTCAATGACTGGTTTCAAATCTAGGCTTTTTCCTTAGAGACACAAGAGACATCACTTACGGGTGAGATGATCTCCCTTTAATTGTACACAGAAGGCTCATAAATATACCAACCCCTGAGTCTTCTATCTCTTCTTTAAAAGGACACAAAAGAAAATCACATGAGGTGGAACATGTGGACCTGCTCTGAAAACTGGAAGTGCTACCATGTAATCTGCTAAAAACGTGACTTGAGAGAAAAAGATAAATTTAGCCAAGTCTGAAACCTGTAATGTTGGTAGAGACCGGCAGCATGACAAAAAATTTAGGATCAAAATCAACTGGGAAGAAGGAGGGATTCATGAGGCATAACAGAACCTAACAGGTGGGTTTGCACGTCATAAGAGACCTATACCCGGACTCCAATACCCGGTGAGAAATCTTGCCGTATTTTTTACTTATGTCCTCATGTGCCTAAACACCTCCGAGGCACCTCACCGTTCATCTACTGTGGTGACATAAATTCCACACGTGTCTGAAAGTAGCTCACACCATACTGTCAAACTTACAGAACAGATGGAAGAATAATCTGGAAAACTTCATACACTATTTAACCACTTTCTAACATTTTGCCATGTTTTAACCACATCCTCTCAGTGTGTGTGTGTGCGTGCATGTGTGTGTGCGTGTGCACGTGCGCGTGTGCGTGTGTGTGTCCCTTTATACTTCAGTGTATATTTCTTAGGCATGAGGACATCCTCTTACATAACCACAGCAAAGTGAGCAAATTGGGAAATTTCACGGTGATGTGTTTCATGACTCATTTTTGAATAATATGGGCCAGTTTGTTTTTTAAATAAATGTCCCTCATTTTGAGAGTTTCTGAGGTTTCCTCATGATATGATTCTGGTTAAGCATTCCTGACCAGAATACTACTCAGATGATGATATTTCCCTTCTTATCATATCATGTCAAGAGACTCATGGTGCTCACCTGTACTTGTTGATGATATTAACGATCAGTCAAGATGTTGTTGAGTTCCTTCACTGCAAAGATGCAGTTTCTTCTCTTGTAATTAATAAGTGATCTATGGGAAATACTTTCTTAGTTCTAACCTTTGATTGCATGGTTAAACATCCCACCTCCAGCTGCCTGTAAGTTTGTGCCCAAAAAGCTTCCACATTTTCCCACTGAAAAGAAAGATGCAAGATGAGCTTTATAATAAACACTTAGGTATTACCTGATATAATAAAATGTGGTGATAAAAATGCATTTATACTTCCTCTCTAGATAAGCTCACACAGACCCAGTTTTTCTTGCCTTTTCCCACTAAGCACAACTATCAATTCGGGAACTTGCATAAGAGACAATGAAGGGAGAACTCTGAAAGATAGTAAAAAGGTGGTGATCTAGTTTGAGAACTCAGGGCTGGAGGAACAGCACAGTGGCAGAGCATCTTGCATCCCCTATCCAAGAGAAGGGCATCTTGCATCCCCTATCCAATAGAAGGGCATCTTGTATCCCCTGTCCAATAGAAGGGCATCTTGTATCCCCTGCCCAATAGAAGGGCATCTTGCATCCCCTATCCAATAGAAGGGCATCTTGTATCCCCTGTCCAATAGAAGGGCATCTTGCATCCCCTATCCAATAGAAGGGCATCTTGCATCCCCTATTCAACAAAAGGTGGCTCAAACCCAGTGTTTTCTGACTCATGATCTAGGAATAGAACACAGTTCAAGTAGGCTTATTCCTCCGCCAGAGAAAACAGGAGTGCCTCTGGCAACATCAGGTGAATCTGATACCACTAGCAATGGAGGTCTTTTAGTTAGGAGTCCCACCAGAAATAAGGAGCCAGGGAACCACTCTCAGAGATACTGATAGGGGAAGGGAAGTCCAAACTAGCAAGACTTAGCTGTAGCAAGGGTTTGATTGAGGTAGTGTCTCTGTCCCTAGGGGCCTGAGACTATTTTCCCCCATCCAGAGACTCTGGGATGGGCAGGGGAGGGACCCGTCCATAGAAATCAGCCTGGTTCAAGGAGCTTCTTTGTCCTTGCAGACCCTCCCTCCTTTCTTCCTTACCAAGACAAACCAGGAGAAGGAGGGAGCAATAGGAGAATCTTACCAAAGCCCTCTTCCACCAAGACACCTGACAGCCTGGCCTGGGTAAACCTCCACTGGTCACTCAGGACCAGTGGGAACCCAAATAGACCTGATAAACCAAATGGACCAAAATAACTCCACAAAGACTACAAAAATTTAACTGCCATTGGAACCACAGTTCATAGAATTAGGCCAAAACCTACATACTTAACCTTCATGCAGTAACTCCTTGCCTGACAAAATAAAAGATTCAGGTAAAACCCAGGCTCTAAACAATAAACAAAATGTCCAGGATACAAGTAAAAATCACCTGTCATGTCAAGCAGAAAATCACAACCTGAATTAGAAAAGATAATCAACCGATGCCAACATTGAGATGACCTAGGTACTGGAATTATAAGGTTAAGAGTAATCCCAGCCCTGCTGGTGTGGCTTAATGGTTGAGCATCATCCCATGCACCAAGAGGTCGCTGGTTTGATTCCTGGTCAGGGCACATGCCAGGGTTATGGGCTTGATCCCCAGTAGGGGGCATGAAGGAGGCAGCAGATCAATATTGATGTTTCTCTCTCATTGATGTTTCTATCTATCTCTCCCTTTTCTTTCCTATCTCTCAAAAATCAATGAAAACATATTTTTAAAAAAGAGTAATCCCAAAGAAACGTATGCTAAGACACATCATAATTAAATTTCTTATCACTAAATACAAAGAAGTTTTGAAAGCTGCTTACTTATAGGAGAATACCAATTTGAATGACAGTAGATTTCTCATGGAAATTATGAAGGCCAGAACAACAATATGTTTCAACTACTAGAAGAGGAAAACTGTCAACTGTAAATTCTATATACAGTGAAATAACCCTTAGGAATGAAGGAGAAATAGAAATTTTCTCAGAGAAAGAAAAACAAAAATAATTTGTTGCGCCTGGCCGGTGTGGCTCAGTGGTTGAGCATTGACCCATGCACCAAGAGGTCGCCGGTTTGATACCTGGTCAGGGCACATACTCAGGTTGTGGGCCAAATCCCCAGTTGGGGGTATGCAGCAGGTGGCCAATTGATGTTCTCTCTCACTGATGTTTCTGTCTCTCTCTCCCTCTCCCTTCCTCTCTCTCTAAAATCAATAAGGAAAAAAAAAATTTTAATAATAATGTGTTGCTAGGAGATATACTCTAAAAGGAAGTTCTTCAAACAGAAAGGAAATGTTAAAAGAAGAATTCTGATAGCAACAGGAAAGAAGTAATAACAGAGTAGAAATATAGGTGAATACAATAGTCTATAATTTTCTTCATAAGTTTCATAAGTCATATTTAAGAACTGAAATAAAAAGTAGAACACTGCCTGTTACCCAAGACAATGATATTTAAAAGTGGGGAAGGTAAAGAGACCTAAATGGTAGTGAGTTTTGTAAACTTCACTCCAAGTGTTAAATTGTTGAATCCAGTAGACTGTCACAAGTCATCAAGTCATATATATATATATCATAATATCCTGAACAACCACTATGAAAATATATAAAAGAGATACACTCAAATTGCTATAACTAAATTGAGTTGGAATCCTCCAAAATGTTTAAGTGACCCAGAGGAAGACAAGAAAGATTAACAGAAGAACAAGAACCAGAGAAAACACATAGAAAACAAATAATAAATGACAGAGGAAAGCTCTATATATCAACAGCTTCCCTAAATGGAAATGGTCTAAATATGCCAATCAAAAGACAGAGATCGGCAGAATGGATAAAAAATATGACCAAACTACATGCTGCTCAAAAGAAGCTCACTTCAAATTCAACAACATAGGTAGGTTGAAAGTAGAATGATGGGGAAATTTATAACAGGCAAACATTAACTTAATAAAAAAAAAAAGCAGTAAGGGCTATATTAATATCTGATACCATAGACATCAAAGCAAAGACAGTTACTAGAGACAAAGAAAAATGTTACAGTAATGATAAAAGGATCAATTCACCAGGAAGACATAATGATCTTAAATATGTACTCGCTAATAAACAGAGACTCAAATTACATGAAACAAAACTGACAGAGCTTAAAAGTGTTACAGCCAAATCCACAATCATAGCTGGGACTTCAAAAATTCTGTCCCAGCAAGTGGTTAGACACTGGACAGAAAATAAACAAGGATATTAAAGATATGAACAACATAGTCAATTCACAAGATCTAACTGACATAAATAGAACATTCCACCCAACAAGAGAAAAACATTTTTTTTTCAAGTGCCACCAGAACATTCACCAAGATTGATCATATCTTGGGCCATAAACCTCAAAAAATTTAAAAGAATTGAAATAATACATTGTGATCTAGAACATCAATAAAATCAAATTAGAAATCAGTAGCAGAAAGCCAAAAAGAAAATCACTAAATATGTAAAATTAAATGATACACTTCTAAATAATTAATGGGTTAAAGAGAAGATCTCAAAGACAATCTTAAAATATCATACAAGTGAACAGACATAAACATGACATATCAAACTTTTTAAAATACAAAGTACTTCCAAGAGGGAAATTTATAACACTAAAAGTTTGCTTTAGAAATGGGGAATGTTCTCACATTAATAACCTAAGTTCCTACCTCAAGAAACTAGAAAAAGAACAAAATAAACCCTAAGTGAGCAGAAGGAAGGAAAGAGCAGAAATTATTAAAATAATAGATAGGAAATATATAGAAAAAAAATCAATAAAACAAGAAGCTGACTCTTCAAAAAAAAATAAATAGAATTTATAAACTTCTAGTAAAAGTGATAGAAATAAAGAGAATATACAAGTCACCAACTTCGGGGATTAAATAAGATACATCACTACAGATCCTGTAGTCATTAAAAAGATAAATGAATACAACCAACAACTTTATATTCCTAAATTCATTTGCTTAAAAGAAATAGATCAGCCCTGGCAGGTATGGCTCAGTTGGTTGGGCATTGTCCTGTGCATCAAAATATTGCAGGTTCAATTCTCAGTCAGGGCACATGCCCAGGTTGCAGGCTTGATCTCAGGCAGGGGTGCACAGGAGGCAGTTGATTGACGTTCTGCTCCAGCACTGATGTTTCTCTATCTCCTTTTCCCTTCCTCTCTCTCTAGAAAATCAATTTTAAAAAGAAAAGAAAAGAAATAGACCAATTCCTTGAAAACTATAAACTACCTAAACTCAATTAAGATGAAATCAGAATAGTTCTATAACCATCAAATAAATCAAATCTGCAATCTAAAATCTCCTGGAAAAGAAAGCCAGGCCTCGATGACTTCACTGAAGAATATTATGAAACATATAAATAAGAATTAACATCGATTTTATCTAATCTCTTGTATAAAACAAAAGTGAAGGAACTATTTCCCAAATCATTTTATGAAGCCACAGTTGCTCTGATATTCAAATCCTGCACAGACAGTGCATGAAAAGAAAACCAGAATAATATCTCTCATTTGATGCAAATGCTTAACAAAATATTGGCAAACAAAATATAACAATGTATAAAAATAATTATATATCATAGCTATGTGGGATTTATTCCAGGTATGCAAGGATGGTTCGACATTAGAAAACCAATTCATGTCATCAACCATGTTAACAAGCTAAAGAAGAAAGATCTGTGTTCCCTATTGTCACTGTCTTAGTGTTAGGGTCCTGGCCAGGTGGAGCAGGGCAACTCAAGAGGTTTTCTGGAAAAGGAGCATATTTTTTTTAAATACTAGTTTAAAGGGCTGCTTGTCATTTAGGTATTTACTGAATACCTACCAAGTGCTAAACAGTATATCTGGTATTTCCATGCTTTCTCTTACTTAATTCTTATTGTCTACTTTTCAAATAAGGAAACTCATTCAAAAAGGTGAAAATGCTTTGCCCAAGGTCCTACAGCTATTGGAGGAGCTGGTGTCCAAGTCCAACTCCCATGTCCACTGTACGTCCTGCAGGTAACTGGAAGTAGGCTATCACATCATCTACTCATTTTAAAAACTGGATGGAAATGGAGGGTTGGAGGTTCAACTCCCTCAGTTCCTCAGTGAAAGACAGAGGGACAGTCCCATGGCTTCATTCCTGGGAGCCCAAGGGAAGGCCATACAGAGAATGAACAAATCTTTTATGTAAATTACAAACTAGAGAAACTCTAATTTTTAAAGGCCAAAGGCTTATTAGTGTTGCTATAGATTGTATATTCTATCTAAATAATTTAATTTTTGCACAAGCACAACTGTAAGAGTAAAACAAATCAAAACATGTACAATAACTCACCCATCCAGAGTTCCAACACCCTAACAAATCCCTAACAAATCAGCTATTTTCATTTTTGCATATTTCTTTCCAGTCCTTGTTTACCTGAATGTGGTATTTTTCAAAGTATTCACTTAGTCATTTGATGTATTTTAATTGGACACCTAATATAAGCTACGGAATTTGCTAAACTTTGGAGATATAATGAGCTGGTCGGGGTCATGCGGGAGGCAACCAACTGAAGTGTCTCTCTCATCAATGTTTATCTCTCTCTCCCTCCCTCCCATTCTATCTGAAAAAAATAAAAATATCCTCAGGTGAGGATTAAGGGAAAAAAATATATATATATGTATGTATGTGTGTGTGTGTGTGTGTGTGTGTGTGTGTGTAAATAGAAATAGACAGGATCTATCCTCATGAGCTTAGACAGTGATGAGTCTATTTTTATTATTATATCAGAGTAATCTTCTCACAGATCCACATAATTATATATTTGAACCATCAAAACACATTACATGCAGGTAAAACATAATTTGCTTACTTATTTTTAATGTAGAATGTCTTGTTTTCAGATTTTCACCATTTTAGATAATAATACAGTGTGCGCATATGTGTGTATAGATGTGTTTTTGTTTTGACCTTGGACTTTGAGGAGTAGAGCTGTGGGCTGATAAGGGTACGAGTATCTCTACAGTGTTCAAACTTTCTGCCAAATTTATTTCTGAGTGGCTGTCCATACTTTACCCAGCTGCCGGGAGATACATTGAGACGTACTATATGTGTAGCAACTTTGGCTATTGTGATCTTTAAAAACATTTTTAATGAGACTTTTTTTTTTTTCTATCCTCACCCTAGGACATTTTTGCATGTATCTTCAGATAGAGCGGGAGGGAGAGAGGGAGGAGGAGAGAGAGAGAAGCATCAAGGTGAGAGAGACACATTGAGTGGTTGCCACCCACACAACCCCAACCAGGGCCGGGGACAAACTGCAACCGAGGTACGTGCCCTTAGTGGGAACTGAACCCGGGACTCTCTGGTCCGCAGGCCAACGCTCTAACCGCTGAGCCAAACCAGCCAGGGCTTAATGAGACTTTTCAAACATAAACCAAAATAGTCAAATGGACTCCCACGTATAAAACACTCAATTTCCACAATTATTAATACCACTTTTGAACTAGTTGTTTTATTGGAGTGGGGTTTGGAGAAGGTTTTTTTCCACCCAGAGTCCACTAAATGAATATGCTACAAGTGTCATTTAAACATGATAGCTTCAGGCTGAGACAAATTCACCCATTTCATGCATAAGTCAGTGTCAAGCCAGAGAATTTACACGAAGACGATTTGAATCTCATGACACACTTGTTTGAACCCGAAATACAACTTGGCTTATGTATGCCAAGGGGGAGGTTTAAAGGGGGAGAATCTTCTGACTCCCCACTTCATCTTCTTCACTACGTCCATCTATTTCAGAGCTCTGTCATAGCCTGTATTTTGCTCTAAATCATATAATTTCTAAGCCAGAAGTTATTATTCATTTTTTTGTTAATCCTCACCTGACGATATTTTCCACTGATTTTTAGATAGAGTGGAAGGGAGGGAGAGAGGGGGAAAGAAGGAGGGAGGGAGAGAGAAAGAGAAACATCAATTTGAGAGACACACATTGATTGGTTGCCTCTTGTATGACCCCAACCTGGGATGAGGCTCGAACCTGCAACCCAGGTACATGTCCTTGACCAGGAATCGAACCCGCAACCCTTTGGTCTGCAGGCTGACGCTCTAACCACTGAGCAAAACCAACCAGGACTAGAATGTTATTTTTAATGAAGTTTAAGTGAAAGATAATTATGTGACGCCAAGGTAAAAACAATGGGAAAGACAATGTTCAGAAAAAATAAAAAGAATGAATACAATGAATTTACATTATATTTTCATTATATTTATAACCTCCATATATTGAATTTCAGATGACTGTTTATTAGTTATATAAACCATTTTTTATTGTTCAATTGATATCTTTTTTGGTTATAATCATTTGGGAATCTTGGTTGGGATGGATTTTAGCATATTTTTAATTTTTTCCCATTAATAGTATAAGGGATATAGATGTATTTGTGTAGTTATGTATATAAAATATAGTTCATACATTATTATAGGAAATACTATATATTATCATATATCAAATTAATAAAAATGTACATACATGTTCAGACAGTTCTGTTGCTACCATGCATTCTACCTCAAGAATCTGGCAAAATCTGCCCTGGCTGGTAGGGCTCAGTTGGTTGGACATCAGCGCGTGCACCAAAAGGTTGCTGGTTTGATTCCTGGTCAGGGCACATGCCGGGGTTCCGGGCTCGTTCCCCAGTAGGGGGCGTGCAGGAGGCAGCCGACGGATGCTCTGCTCGCACATCCATGTTTCTCTCTCTCTCGCTAAAAAAGTCAATAACTATATAAAGAATCTGGCTTAAGTACAGGAACAATGCACGGCAGGCTACCCAGTACCCGAAGAGTCAGCCGTATAGGCAGAGGTGGCGTTGGCCCTGGCTTCATAGTGGGGAATGGGGAGGGCTAGTGTTTTGAAACTGACGTATCTGGTTCAAATCCTTGACTCTGCCTCCTGGTAGCTGTACTGGTGTGAGACGTACTTCTCTGAGATACATTTCTAAAATGAGGATAACATGTACATTAAAAGGCTGTTGTGGGGTGGAAGCTGGGTGGAGGGGAGCAAAGAGAGTGAAATGGGGAAAATAAAAAGAGGATAAACATTTTTAAAAGGTTGTGGATATTAGATTACATTATGTACGGTGAAATAAATTATATAAAAATATTCAATAGATGGTGGATAGTGGAGAAGAAAGAGAAGGAAGGGGATATTATTTATTAATTCACAATCAATATCTTTTGAAAAGTGAAATAGAATAGAAAAGACTTTTCTTTTGTGTGTGTGGGTGTATTTGGGTTGGGATGTAAACTGTGTTTTTACTATGGACCCCAGCCAAATAAGTTTGAACTCATATGTCTGTGGAGACACTTTAATACTGCGTAGATGTTATTAGCATCTCCCTCATAGGGATGCTGTTAAATGAGTTTACGCAGTTAAAGTACCTGGAGCAACACCTGCGGAAGGTAAACAATTAGTAAAGGTTAATAATGATGACTAGATGTTTCAGTGATTGTTGCAAGCGTGTGTATAATTTAAAATATTCTATCAGCCCAGCCGGTGTGGCTCAGTGGTTGAGCATCAACCCATGCACCAAGAGGTTGCTGGTTCGATTCCCAGTCAGGACACATGTCCAGGTTGTGGGCTCAATCCCCAGTGGGGGGCATGCAGGAGGTGGCCAGTCGATGTTCTCTCTCATCAATGTTTCTATCTCTCTCTCTCCCTCTCCCTTCCTCTGTCTCTAAAATCAATAAAGAAAAAAAAAATTTTTTTAATTATATCACAGGAAAACACACACACACTTCTGATGCTGTTGTGCGTTCTACCCCCAGAACTGGGCTACATCACAGGCACGACGCACATGGGTATCAGTGACATGGTCTCTCCGTCCCCACCTCTGCCAGGAGTGTTATTGGATAGCATTCTAACTCCACTTGTCTACACGTAGTGCCTTCTTCTACAACAAAAAAATATAAACCTTTCTAGATCCGTGATCTCCAGAATGTGAAACAAGCAGCAGCAGTGGGAGGAGGAGTCGGAACCAAGATGACCACCTCTGTATTTCGCTAAGAACAACCACCACCAGATAAGCTTCCTACTTCTCCTCACCACCATCATTGCCACGACCATCATCATTGTCATCACCGCTATTAAAAAAGCAGAAACCCTTAAATACAAATAAGACAAAAATCCCAGAATAAAGGTTATCAGATAAATTTAAACTTATGAAAAATCTTATGAGATTTTATTTTCACTTCCTTAGAGCACAAGGAAAGATATTCTTAGATCGGAGTCAGTTCAAGAAACAGCATTTAAGATGACATTCTTGCCTGGTCCTTGGACTCTTTTAACAACTTTAAAGCATATGTTCAACTTCTGTGAGATTCAGTGCCTATTTCTGGAGGATTTGATCACGTTACTGGATCTGTGTATATATGTGCACTTTCTTCTACATTCACTTAATGTCTTCACATGTTACAGCTTCTACTAATACCTACCTGTGAATTGCTGGAGAAAAACAAATATTTCAGTACTTCCAGGTCTCAGCCTCACTCTTACATGTGGGCAGAGTTTGAGAACCAGGGTGAATAACCTGTGCCATTAACTTTCTATATAGTGACACCCAAATTTCTCTTAGTATTGTGCCAAGAGATGGTGCTATGAAATGACTACTAAATAATATATTTTCTGCCCGGCCGGTGTGGCACAGTGGTTGAGCGTCGACCCATGCACCAAGAGGTCGCTGGTTCGATTCCTGGCCATGGCACGTGCCCAAAGTTGTGGGCCAAATCCCCAGTGCGGGGCATGCAGGAGGCAGCCAATCGATGTTCTCTCTCATCGATGTTTCTATCTCTCCCTCTCCCTTCCTCTCTCTCTCTAAAATCAATAAAGAAAATAATAATAATAATGATGACATATTTTCTGTAATCTCTGAAAAAGCAAAAATTAAGATAGCCAAAAGCCTCTCTGGGAAAACAGAGGGCTGCTATCACATTTATTAGAAGAATCAGAAATTCCTGAACTCCCTTAAATAATGCCTGATACTCTGGGATGATCTGATGCTTATCCTGGCTTCAAGTTCAAATGTAAAATGCTGTGTGTTTATATTTCGGGAAATTATGCTTCCCAACTTATTCGAGCAGGAAATGGCATGCACAAGCTAAAAGACACGTCACACTGCCATGAACAGATTTCTCTCCCAGAAGCGTAAGGACTGATGATCTCAGACCTGTGCTACAGCACACATCCCCAACTGGCCACATGGAACCAGTGCGCCCGGGGCTCCCTCAGTAGCTAAGCTCATTAAGGAACATTCCATTGATAAGTTCTTACTCACTTGAGAGTGTGTACATTTTTTAAAAAATGCTGAACTCAAGGAAAAAGAGGCCTATTCGTTATCTACTGCTGTGTCACAAATTACCCCAACACTGACTGACTTAAAACAACAAACATTTATCTTCTTACATATCCTGTGGGTTAGAAGTCAGGACACAGCTTAATTGGGTCCCCTGGTTCAGCGTCTCTTTCATTGCTATAGCCAAGGTGTCCACTGGGACTGAGTCTGATCTCAAGGCTCCAACAAGGGATGGTCCACGTTCAAGCCCACCACGTGACTGTTGGCAGGGTCAAGTGTGCCATGGCTGTTGGCCGAGGGGCCACAGTTCTCTCCTGGCTGTCCGTGGGAGGCCTCAGTTCCGTGCCATGTGGACCTGTCCAGAGTGCAATGCACAATCTCAGCTAACTTCTCTCAGAGGAAGCAATGGAGAGGGTGAGGGACAGTACCCAAGACAGATGCCACAGTCTTTACATAACTTCACCTCAGAGGTGAACAGCCCGATGCCTTTGTCCGTTTTATCTGTTAGAAGTGTCACGAGCTTCCGCTGACACACCGGGAAGGGGGACACAAGAGGACGGATCCAGGAGGTAAAAAGCACTTGGGGCCATTGGAGAGGCCCCATCACGAGGTTAGACGGCTCTATCTAATCCTAAATTTCCCAACATTAGAAATCAGAAAAGTAGAGTGATTAGGAAATGGTACAAACACATTACTACTGGGAATACTATATTTTTGTTTCATTCTTACTGCATCCCAGTTCTGAGAACAGTGCCTGGCGCATGACTGGGGGGAGGAACACAGGGGGATGTAATGCCACGCCCCCTCCATTCACCTCCACAGCCAGAGCTCTGAGCATGTCACCTCCGTTCCATTCTCCCAGCTCTGGGCACCGGAGGAGACTTATCTGCACACATAAACTGATGTCAGAGCCAGATCTTTGAATCTGTGTGTCACAAGGAGTTAAAGCAAATATTTGTTTTGTTTAAAAAAATAATGAAGTCTATTCAATTATATACTCTCACTAAAATATTAATAGAGCTTTTCATAGTAAGATTTTAGTGAGAGCAATATTTTATTTTTAATGCAGTAAGTTATTTAAAATTCATCTTTCCTCCTTAGGAATGTCTATTTTGTGTGTTTCATAATATTCCTAAATAACAGCTAGGTAGTCCATATATAATTTCTAGATAATACATGTTACATACACACATAAAAATACATATATGCATAGATATAAGCATACACTTATATATCTACATCTATCAACATTTCACATATATATGCAGAGAGGGAGAGAGCAAACTCTTTGGGATTTCCAGTTGAAAGACTTTATAAACCTATCCCTCACCTGGAATAATAAAATACGGACTTCCCCACTACTCTGCCCCTACAACTCAATCTCAGCCCTCAAACCACAGATCCAACTCAGATCATGTCATTTCCCTAGTTAAAATTTCTAAATGGCTTCCAGAAATCCCGAACTCTTCCCAAGAGCAAGATTCAGTGGCCCTTGCCTACCACTCACCTGTCACCTGTCTGTCTAACCCCGTTCACCTTCTCCCATCCCAGTGTCTGCTTTCTGTTTCCAGGACACACCAGGGTCCTCTCTCCTTGAAGGCTCTGCTTTCTGTCCCTTCTCCCAAGTCCATTCTGCTCCAGATCAGTAGGCCTGGCTTCTTGTCACTCCCATGTCAACTCCATTGTCACCTTCTCAAAGAGACTTTGCCTTCCAATCCAAGTTGTCCCTCAGTGTCACCCTAGCTCATTTTCCTTAGAGCACCTGTGGCTCTCTCTATTTTCGTACCAGCTTCCCGCTGTCCCCTGCACCTGAGGTTATGCTCCATCTGAGCAGAAACCTGCTTCCTCCAGTTCAAGGCGGAACCCTCAGTAGTTAGAACGCTGCTCGGCCCTCGAGACATTCAATGCTTATCTACTGGACGAATGAATGAATTCATGAAGATGCTGGGAAGAAAGTCACGTTATTCATTTTCTTGGGGCTCATTTCCTTATTTACAGTGCGAATTAAAAAATAGATGCTTAAGTTTCTTGGAAGACATTGAATGAGACGATATAAGTGAATTTCAATGGAAGGCTGACATAGTTGGCACTAAATAAATGTTAGTTCTTCCCCTTCCCTCCCCAAGGAATGTGCAATCCACTTAATGTCACTTATTTTTTTTTCCCCTTTATTGATTTTAGAGAGAGAGGAAGGGACTGGGAGAGATAGAAATATCGATGAGAGAGAACATCGATTGGCTGCCTCCTGCATGCCCCCCACTGGGGATCCAGCCCACAACCTGGGCATGTGCCCTGACCGGGAATTGAACTGGTGACCTCTTGGTGGATGGGTCGACGCTCAACCACTGAGCCACACCGGCCGGACAATGTCACTTATTTTAAAAAATCATCATATGACACAAGAGGAACCCTCAGAATCAGAGGAGCCACATCCTTAATCTTTGCCCAGAAACTTCTGAGAGCTCCTTGCTTAACCTCTCACTAGTAAAGGCTGCTCATTCTCCCACTTCCCCCACTGAAAATTCCTCTGCAAAACCTCTCTTCCTAGGTCAGCTTTCTCCCAGAAAAAGATGCAGTTGGCCTAATTTGGCTTAGAGGGTTTTTCACAACTGGACACCAGATTTGGCCTATGCATAGCATTATCTCAGTAACTGCCTTTCTCCTAAATCAGGGTGCGCTTCTGGACTGTCTGATGAAGGACACGTTGGCCCCTCTTGGCATGGTCTCCCTTCAGGACCGAACTCACAGGCTGACTTGTCATTGACCTTCGCAGTTCTTCCAGGCAGAGTCAAGTTGCTGACATCTGAACGGGACCTGATTACCTATATACCAGTTTCCCCTCCGATCTGTGCTTAAACAAGGCGGCTACTTCTCCTCTGGTCACCTGAGTTTACCTGGAAGCAGCCAAGTAACCGGTCCTTTGTCTAGAGCAGCGTGTATGGTATCGAGACACATTCTTTCAAACTCACTAGGTTCACAGGACCTGACTTGCCTGCTATGGTGAGAAACACTAATTTCTAATTAGCAAAATGCTTTGACCTCCGAAGTGCATTCACACCTTCACTGCTTTCTGCAGCTCGCAGCAGGCAGTGTGCACAGCTGTGGCCAGATGCTCAGCCCAGCTACAGAGGATATGTTCTCCAGAATCTCTAAGAACCTTGAACAGGCATGGTGTATATTCAACACGCACATTATAGACACGAGTCCTTTTCCCTCCCCGAGGCAGGTTTCCTCTACCAAATAATTACAAGATGTATTCAGGATTTAGTCGCACATAGGGATAAAAATTATCATTCGTCCTTGAAACAACCCTGCTAGCTGGGTAGTATCCCCCCTTTCCCAACTAAGGAAACTGAGGCCCAGAGAGGCCCAATGAGTTGCTCAAGGCCTGAGGGCCATTGTTTGACAGGTGTGGGACTCAACTCCAAGTCTATCTTACTAGCTGCCCACCATTCACATCGAATTAAAGAATGAATTTGAACTTGCTTTAAAAGTATGTCCTGGCCGGTTTGGCTCAGCGGTTAGAGCATCTGCCCACAGAATGGAGGGTCGCAGGTTCGATTCTTGGTCAAGGGCACATACCTGGGTTGCAGGTTTGATCCCCGGATCCTCGGCCCTGGTCGGGGTCATGCCATGAGGGAGGCAACCAATCGATGTTACTCCCTCCTTCTCTCCCTTCCACTCTAACTAGAAATCAATGGGGGGGGGGGTATCCTCAGGTGAGGATTAACAACAACAAAAAGTATAAAGACTGATGCACCCTATAGCCTGATGCCCTCACTCATGCCCAATCCCTCATCCACATGCTATTAAGCACTCCCATCTAGGTAAGCATTCTGGATTCTAATACACTTCCATTTCTAAATCAGTATGTCTACTGTGTGCAGCTCCATCTTGGATCCAGTGTCAAATAGGAACTGTGGGCCAGGTGTTCCAAGCGTGGTCTGTAACTGATCTACGTCAGAATCACCTCGAGCAGCAAACAAGCTTGTTTCGGCAGAATCAGAATTTCAAAGGTGGCGGTGGCTTCTGGCAATAACCATTTCACCATCGGTGCCAGCGATCCGAATGCACGGCAAGTCTCACGCTCACAGCTCCGAGCGGTGTACACTTCACACCCCTTATCCCCCGCTAGCAATGCACCTGCAACACTCCCCGTGAATTGCTCCTCCCACGTGCAAGCAAGGAAAGAAAGATAACATTTCTGGACCATCATTTTGCTCCTTTGCTTTTTAGTTAACCTTGTAACACACTGGTGAGGTGCATGTTATGGGGCCAATTTCACACTTTGAAGTTCAGTCTCTGAGTGGCTCAGTCATTGTTAAACGCAGCTCTAAGCCCGAATCCCAATGCGATTCCAGTTGCTTTGAGGTGTGTTTATTCATAACCCACTTTCCCTGCCCTACGTGGGGAGGTGGGTCCTTTCCATTTTCCACACAACACTCCCCCTGGGACTTATTTTTCTCATTATTTTCCGCTAAATCTTCATTTGCACCAGCTGGAACCTGGAAAAGACACTGTAGGGGAGGAAGGAAAAACCCAGCTCCGCTACCTGAAGGGGACTGGCTGACTTTTGCATGCCCAGGGTTCACTTATGCACGTAGGTGGGGAATTCTGGGCATCTGCACTACCCGGTTAGACTCGGTGATGGATGAGACTGTCCCCCCACTTCCTCCGTGACTCCCAACAGCTCTGAGAACAAAGCTCTGTGCACAGGAAACCTGCAATAAATGCTCCTGACTAATGATGGCATCTGTGTCTGACAAGCACAGCACCCTCTGTGACTGCAAATAAATGGGCCGGGTCTAAATTAGGAAGAGTGTCAAGTCCTGCATCCCACAGTCCTGCTCCTGGGGTCAGATAAATTGCCTGAGTGCCAAGTAAAGATAAGGGTTAGAGTTAGTTAAGATTGATGTGACTCTAAAGATCTTTTCAGCCAATTTTTGTTTTCCTTTTATTCATAGAGAGGCATTATACACAGTGATGATGGGTGTGGACTATGGAGCTGGACTGCCTAGGTTTATTTATCACTCCCACTTATTACCTGTGTAACCCTGACCAGTAATGCCAGGCACCTTGGGTTCCTCCTCTGTAAAGGGGGAATAAAAACAGTCCCTACCTAATAAGTTAGTTGTGAGGGTTCAGGGAGCTTGCATGTAGCCTAGTGACTTGAATGCAGTCTCTCTATGATCAAAATGTTACCTATCTTAATTATTAATCAAGTATCTATAGAGTAGCCCCTGGGCATCCATTATCACACTCTGTGAAGGTCTTTATAGGAAATGTCTGGGCTCCATTCATACCTCCTTGGTCCAATTCAGAGGTCCCCTGGGGTCTGGTCCATGCCGATTACTCCCCAGGGTGCTGGCAGCCTTCTGTGCCACCCTGCCCGAGGGGGTTTTCTGGCCACTGTCAGGTTGAAGTGCAGGGGAGACGAAACCCCACGAGCAGCCCTCAGACTGCGAGGCGTGGTCCTCATAAGCAAGTCCCCGGCTTCCTTGTCACAGTTCAGAGGCCATTCCAGACACTCACTCAGTGTCTCCAGTGGGATTTAGCTCCAGGCACCCACAGTGATAACCTGTCAACACACTCTGCACTGCCCCTTCCCTTTCGTGCCTCATTCGCCTCCCCCCTTACATGTTTGTGGGGATCATCTCCCAAGTGCTTGCAACCACATCCTCATCTCATCATCTGCTTTGTGGAAAATAGACTAGAATAGCACAGGCGTCTCCACGTCACCGATGAGACACAGGGAGGCTGGGTGCACCCAGAGGTCATGCTCCTTTCTCTTCCATGACATACCACCTCTGGTCCTTAGCATATGCCTTTTTTTTTGTTATTTGTTAATCCTCACTGGAGGATATTTTTTCCATTGATTTTTAGAGATAGTAGGAGGAAGGGAAAAAGGAGGGGAGGGAAGGAGAGATGGGGAAAGAGAAAGAGAGAGAGAGAAACATCAATAGGAAAGAGAGACATTGATTGCCTGCCTCCTAGAGGATCCAGATTGGGGCCAGGGATTGAACCTGCAACCCAGGTACATGTCCTTGACCGGGAATCGAACCTACAGGCTGACGCTCTACTGCTGAGCCAAATTGGCCAGGGCTAGGTCATGACTTTAAGTATCATAAAGTCATGGTTACAACAACTGGGAATTAGGAAAGGTCTGCAGAAAAAGTGACCTTTGATCTGTTCCTGCAAAGATGTGCAGGAAATTACCTACCTGGGGGGTTGGGGTGGGCAGAGTTTGGACGAATCCGCAGTCCTACGCACTGGAATGACCTTGGGAGGTGTTAAAATACTAAAACGCTCTCACTAATTTGGTGAGTAGGACCGGCTCCCTCCCTCCAGTGCTCCCCACTGCTCTGCATCCCAACCTTCGTGTGTGTCGGAAGCTCTGGGTCTGCCTCCAATCCAGCCACTTCTGGGTTAACACAGTGGGACGCTTTCAGGACTCCCCTCCAGCAAGAGCTGGTGACTGTACTGAGCGGCTGGTCCCTGGACCTTACTGGTTACTAAATATTTGTCATAAACCCTCTTGGCAAAAGGAAAAGCACAAAGATATTTACTGATGAAATCCCATGTCCTTCTTCTCCCCTTCCTTTTCAAATGCCCCATTCCTCTTACAGCTGAAAAATAAATGTCTACTTGATACATTATCCAACATAAATTTTTAATGCCATGAGCAATTTCCCCATCAGTGCCTTCCCTGTAGCAGGAGAGCTGAGGAAACAGAGCCCAGTGCTTAGCTGTGAAGACTTCCACCTAAGACGGCAGAAACATATGGTCTTTCAACAGTCCAGCAATTCCCCAGATTTCCTTCCAGTTGGCCGGGGAAAGACGAAGCCTGCAGATTCATAGTTACAGCAACGCGCCGTCAGTGTGAGGTTCGGCGAGCCGAGCAAAGGAAAGTGACGGCTAGGCAAGGACAGCGCACGGGATCAGCAAGGACTGCCCAGCTCGCCGTTCAAGGTGGAGGGCTGTCTTTTTCACATTCATGAAGTCATCTGTTGTGACAGTGTGAACTTGTTCTTTTGGGGGGAAGGAACAAGGGATCAGGATTTTGGACAGAGAGTTTACAACCAAACAACTGGACATCAGAACTCCCTTTATCCCAGGCTTTAGATCAGAAACTGATATGTGCCATGGTATTCTGAATATATGTGTGTGTGGTTGTGCTTTTTCATTGGAAGGCTGGGCAGGGAGAGAGGGAAATCAGCAACCCCGTGAGAAATGGCTGCAAGAAGGGATTCAACAATATTCTAACTCAATTTCAAAGGGCATATTTAAAAGGAACATATATTGATTTTTGTGTGTGTTGATCAGAGTGAAGGGTGAAAAAAAGTAATAAAGATACATATCTCAGAAAAAAAAACAATAAAAATGAGAGGCAGGCTAATAACAGCCCCCAAGCCATGTTCTCTGTAGGGTGTTCATTCTTAAAGAAGTTACCTAACAGCTAAATCTGTTACCTCTCTCTGGCCACATACCCGTGGATGTCTTTTTTCAAGCAACCATCTTTGATAGTAATTGATTTCCACCTATCTATTCTGGAAGCCAGCTGGGATCAGGGCATTAAAAAGGTAGATGTCTGGAGTATGCAGCAGAGTGGGGGAGGGTGGGAAAGAGGTGGGTAAGGCTTCCCTGGTCTCTGTCTGCAGAAGACTTCCTGTCCCCTCGGAGTCCTCTCTAGGGGCGAGGCTGGGCTCTGGGGCGGCACTGCTCCGGGTAGCTGGGCATTTGTCCTGTGGAGCACTTTATGAACTGGGCCAGAGCGGCTTCTGCCAGCTCCAGTAAAGACCCTTCTCTCTACACCGCAACCACAGAGCTCTCTGGAATAAAGGAAGCTGGTTCCGTAGAAGATCCACGCTTTGAATATATTTACAGTTTCACCTTCAGCATCAGTTCGGTGCCTAACATTGTGCGGGGGCCCTGGGAGGTCCAGTGCCACTGCCATCTCCGTGGAGGTCATCAGAGAAATGAAGCTGCCGTGGGGGAGGGACAGTCCCACTCTGGGGAAAGAGGGGGAGGGGAGGCCGGTGCAGGGCTCCCCCAGGAAGTCCGAATGTGTGCAGGGGCCGCTGTTCAGCTCGGTGGTGGACTAGAACATTTCAAGTGGAAGGACAATATATAATAGAAATGTCATGGGGAATGTGACAGGCGCTTCAGGGAGACCTGTGTAACAGGAGTGAGGGCAGAACGAAGGTTACCTGAGGAGGAGGAGGCGGGAGCTGGGAGGGGTATCCACCCTGATCCCCCAGGAAGGGGAAAGGGGTGGGAAGGTTTGACACAGAGGACTGACAAGGTCAATTCTGGTTTTACGAAAAGCAGCAGCGACAATAACAGTAGTCCCAGCAAATATGTATTGTATCTGCCACCGTCCTAAGTGCTTTTAAGTAGCTAATCCTCACAACAGTCCTCTGGGGTACATACCATTATTAGCCCCATTTTACAGATAGGGTGAGTGAGGCCAATTATGTGAGGTGAAGGAGATGGTAACAGCAGTAAGTGGGAAGCTCAGCATTGACACCAGGCCACCTGCCTCCAAGGCCCACGCTGTTTAACATGATGTCACACTGCCTCTTCGTCAGTGACCCATGCCCACGTGTACCTGTTAACACTGACCAACTCATTCCTCTCTACTTTTCAAAGGAAAAATGAAGGCAGAGAAAGCAGATTTGACTCAGGGGAGGTCACCCAGGAATCAGTCGAGTATTCTGTTTAAAAAGAATCCTATCAGCCGTTTTAGTTCCAGGTGTCTTTAGAAACACATTTAAATATAGAGCAGAGACCAGTAAAAGAAGGCACTTCAACAAGAGTCCGTAAATCTGAAATACTCCATTATAAAAATGTTCACAGTACTGCACATGCGTAACAAGGTGCCTCCCAGTGAAATGTGCAAGGCATCCAGGAAACCTTCAATAGTTTCGCCACAATGTTGCAAGCTAATGACTATCAAGCCAATCAGTTAGTCTTTCTGCTCAAACCTCCTTTCATTCTAGGCAGTCCCCTCAAGTGGTGATGACACTCATTTGTGTAACAATAACAGCGATGAGAAAGAAAAACTATTCATCCCTCCCCTCTCGCCAGACTGCTGACATTCTAATCTGGCACTCTTGATTGAATCCTATAAACTGACATTTATAGCCAAGGTGATCTATACCTTCAATGGAAAAAAAATTAACCATCAGGAAATATGTGCACAAATCATGTAACTGACTATTTACCAACTTCAATGCAGCTCCTTACTGAAGCATAAACGATTTCAGGGCAATTTCTAAGAGCCACTTACCTTCCCTAGGCACATCCATCATTGTGTTCAAGCAGCTTCCAGAGTGGGATTTCCAATGGCAGGCGTCATGTTCCTGCTAAGATAAAGGCCCTCCTCGGATCCTACTCAGTCACTGTGAAGGCTCTGTTACAGTATCGCCACACAATACATCAAGAATGCATTTGTTATTTATCTCATCTTTTCTGTCCTCCGTGTTCTGAGCTTGTTACTTCTCTCTCACTGTCATGTTTGGGAGGACTGTTAAGTAGAGCAATCGCAATCGAAAACACCCCCTACATCTGAACAGTGGCGTGTTTGTTGAGAAGGTTGTAAGTAATGAATACCTATTGGCCAGAGGGCTGGGTTTGAATGACAGGTGAGGTTACTCCAAGACGGAAGACCAAGTGCGTAGCTGGAACACCAGTGCTTCGAGACTCCTCACCCCACTTTTCAAGGACAGAGATTTCTCATGGGGCTCCACAATCAGTGAAATGAGGGAGGGTAAGCTTTGGGGTCAACACTCACTGACACCACTTTTATCCTTCACATCAGAAAATTAGCCATGCAGCTGGGAAATGCCGAGCCAGAAGCTGACCCCAGGCCTGGGAAACATCAAGGAACATGCACCGCTGAGGGATGGAGGGGAGTTGGCTCATTTAGATGTTTTGGGGAGGAGGGTTTGCTGCTCTCATACATAGGTTTTTCATGTAGACACGACGCTACATAAAAGGCCAGAAATAGCCCGGCCCGTGTGGCTTAGTGGTTGAGCGTCGACCCATGCACCAAAAGGTCTCGGGTTCTATTCCTGGTCAGGGCACATGCCCAGGTTGTGGGCCCGATCCCCAGTGGGGGGCATGCAGGAGGCTGCCAATCGATGTTCTCTCTCATCGTTGTTTCTATCTCTCTCTCCCTCTCACTTCCTCTGTCTGTAAAATCAATAAAGGGAAAAAAAAAAGTTAAAATGCTGTTCAGACTTTAACAGCATCATTCCAAGGTTGGCTTGCTTAAGCAACTGAGTTGGTTGGGGTAACACACGGCTCGGTGGTTGTGCTGTTTTGGCTCTGAAGGTTGGGGGAGATTTGCATTTTCACCATGGCCCATGACATCTGAGCAAGAATTACCTCTGAACGCAGCTAGAAGTAAGTGACACCACCAAACAGCGCCTTTCTCGGTGTCACACACTCCTCTGAGGATAACTGCACACAGCTGGTTTACTGCAGACCCAACATCCTACCTTGGTCCACCTCCTCGGAACTACTTGCCTGCAAACACCCAGGTTCGCAGTGTCAAGAAAACGAAAACTTTCTATGCTAACAATGATTTTATAATTGGAGAAATTCTCACCCCAGAAGATAAAGTGACAAATATGTTTACGGTTTATTTCAGGAACTTCCTAAAAATCTATCTACTTGAACGAAAGATCACCCCATTCTCAGCAAAATAAATTGCCATATGGGTGAGTAGTAATTCTTCAGGATCGCATATCACTCAACTGGCCCAAGCCCTCCAATCAAATGACTGTTTACCTACAAAGGCTTGCTTCAAAACCCTCCTCGCCGGGTCCGCCAACAAAACACTGTACTATCACATTCTTGACCCAATTCTGATCAGGCTTCCCCCTTTGAAAGAAATGCCTAATCCAGACCCCCAATTGTAATATATCTGCCCTTGACTTCCCTCTCCTGAAAAGTTACTAAGACTCTTTCAAGGTGGTAGTCTCCCTTATTGCAGTAAATGATCAACATGTCTGCTGTATCAACAGGCTCTGTGGGTAGCTTTGCCAGGGGGTTGTCAGTCAACACCCCAAATTCCAAGCTATTAACTACTATACACATGCACACATATGTATATATGTGTATACATATATACATATTTAAATCTTTTTTGTGTTTTTTTTAATTGATTTCTTAGAGAGAGAGGAAGGGAGAGAGAGATAGAAACATCAGTCGGCTGCCTCCTGCACACCCCCAATTGGGGATCGAGCCCACAACTCGGGCATGTGCCCTGAACAGGAATTGAACCGGGACCTCTCAGTCCATGGGACGACTCTCAATCCACTGAGCACACCTGCTGGGCTAACTACTATATTTTAATCTTCACAGCCTTCCACAGAGCAGAGAATGTCAGAGTTAGGAATATACCTAGGAGTAGAATTGCTCGTTCACCTGACAACTTCATGCCTAGTTCTCGGAGGAACTTCCAATCTATTCCCTTTCTCTGCATTTCAGCCTTGTCATTTAAAGAGAACTAATGCAATGAAATAAAAATACTCAGGAATTTAGGGCTAAAATGAGAATAAAAGATCAAAGGAATTAATCTGTTAGATTAAGACTAAGAAGTATTAGAAATGAAATGATTAATTGGGGGTAGGATGCTTGGGAAACATAAGTTAGTATGATCAAAATATCACCCCACTATAAATGGCAAGGAAAAATGGGCTAATAGAAGGTGTGGCCTCATCTCTAGCTACCCTCCCTGCCTTGGAAGTTCCTTTCCATTTCAGCAGATTGAGCCATGTTCTCCGTGGGAACCTGCAAAACCGATGTCAGCAGAACTCTCTCCCGGAGCTCATCTAAGCCTCCCACGGTGTTGGCACCCCTCCTCCTCCCTGTTACTCTTCAATCCTGCCTTGGCACTCCAGGGGGATTCTGATGCTGTCTGCTTATCGTTAATTCAGGGTTCTGAATTCTGGGTTCTTCCCCAGACTTTTCCAGGAATGTCATTAGAACATTTACCAAACAAACAGATCAGCTCAATTAAATACTAAAGGTACTTAAGTATACAGAATTACATTAAACTCATATCTGTTTAAGCAACTATATTAACTCTCTAAAAATAATGGGAATTCCATACAGATGTTATAGAATGAATAGAAAGCCAAATAGTAAAGAACTGTGGTAGGCAAAACAATCTGCCCCTTCTTTACTCTCCTCTGCCCCCTAAAATTTCTACATCCTAATTTCTTTTTTGATAATACTCGCCCAAGGATATTTTTTCATTGATTTTTTTTTTTCCAGAGAAAGTGGAAAGGAGGGAGGGGGAGAGAGACACACCGATATTGGTTGCCTCCCACAGGACCCCAATCTGGGTAAAGGCCCTTGACTGGAAATCAAACCTGAAACCATTCGGTCTGCGGGCTGAGCCAAACCCGCCAGGGCTACGTCCTAATTTCTTGAACCTGAGAATACTGCATGGAAAAGGGACTCTGCAGATGGGATAAGGTTACAGATCTTAAAATAGGGAGAACATCCTGGGTTATGCAGGAGGGACCAGTGTCATGCCATCGGCCCTTCGAGGTGGAGGAAGCAGCAGAGTCGGTGAGAGAGTTGTGAGTATGGAACAAGAGACTGGAAGCGGGAGGGACTGGACCCGCGCCTGCCGGCTTTGAGGATGGAGGAAAGCGGCCACCAGCCGATGCAGCAAGGAGGCCTCTGGAAGCTGGGACCAACCCCACAAGGGGCAGTTAGCAAAGAAACAGAGACCTCCGTCCCACAACCACGAGGAACCGAATGCTGTCAACAACCTGCCTGGGCAGGAAAGAGGTTCTCCCCGAGAGCCTCCGGAAGAAGCACTGCCCTGCTGACACCTCGATTTTAGCCCCACAAGACCCGTGTTGGACTTCTGACCTACAGAACTGTAGGCTAAGAAATCTGTGCTGTTTAAAGCCACAATTTCTGGTATTTACTCTAGCAAAAGAAAACGAATACAAGAAACATGACCACATTATCTCATCTGCGTTCTTATATCAGAGGAATGATCGCAATTCCTTCTCCAGTGTCTTTATGAGGTAGCTATTTGCTCGGCCTGGCCTTGTTTTAAATACATATGGGAACTGTCGCTCAGGTGGCAAAGGCAGGACTCAACTTGGGCTTTCTGACACTGGCCCCCTTTACAAGACTATCTCCCAGTTGTTTAAAAAACATTTCAAATCAAATTCTTATATTTTAACTTTAACAGAAGCCATTCCAGAATTTCTGGCTTCCCAGGGCAAAGGGGACATCAGTCATCTCTTTCCTTCTGCAGTTTTGGATTGGCAACTGGTGAGAGCCGCTGTTCCAACGGCTAAGCTCTCCGGTCATCCTCTGATTGCCTCTTCTTTCAAATGCATGTTTTCCTGAGCCCAAAATGCAGACAGTAAGGACACACAACAATTCCCCCCCCACCAGAAAGCCATTGTATATTCATAAACATCAAGTGGTTTGCTTGAATGCCTATAATGCAAACATAAAATTATAGGGATTTGGGCTCCTCTGATGTCCATGCTATAGAGCCATACTGATCATCATAAATACTATTCATCTTCCAGACATTCACAGACAGTTATACTCCACTGATTACTAGAAGAAACGCTGACAACACAAGTGTGATCTCCTTCTCTTTCATTTTCACCAGGTTTCAGAATATGCGCAAATACGTATTTCCAAACAAAAGCATTGTCTTTACCAAGGCAGCCCTTTCTTGCAGGCTGCTTTTATTGACCCTCTCAGTATCATTACATACTTATGGGTGCTTGGGGTTATTAATACTGTTGATAGGTTATTGTTGATTTTTAAAAACCAATTTCTAGAGACCGTAAATTCAAGCATGTGCTCAAACCAAGTCAAGTCTAGATTAGAGTGTCCCAAAATGCCTATGGGAGGAAGAGAGACACTGGGTATGAGGCAGTAAGGAACGGCGGGGTCTGCGGTAACCTGAGAACTCACACCCTGTCTGAAGTGGGAAGTCCCTACTTAGACCCAGCTAGCTGTATTGCATGGGAAAAGGCACCTCAGTGCCAGATCTTCTGTTTTTAAAGAGAAGCAAAATGTAATTATGGCATTTCTTGATTCTTAAAATATTGGCAAGTAATTAGCTTTTTAAACCTAACTGCTGTCTGTTTTCAGTTTGGGATTTCTCATCTCAAGTCAGCTGACAATTGGGAAGCAGAACTGACTCTCTGAATTTGTAAACATCCTTTGTATAATATCACGGTTTCAAAGATGACGACAAATGGAAATAACTTGTCGCTCTGGTTACAAGTTAAAAAGCCATTTTTTCTGAGAGGCCTTTCTTGTCCTGGTTCACAGATCTGGCAACTGGACTGTGCCCTGATTATAATCCAGACTCATTTGATCCTAAATCCTTTGCTGTTTTGACTCTACCTTTAAAAAAATAATTTATGATAGAATCCAACTGTTTGTCTGTTCATCTCATCTACTTAGTACAGAGCAAGCCATTTTTATATGCTCAACATTATGCTAGGTGCTGGGGTATAAAGAAAAATAATCTAGCGAAGCACTAGGAACTGACATTTTGAGGGGTATGAATGATGTAATAAGATAAAGATAGTAAATTATTATTACTGTCGTGGCTAACATCGACTGATATTTACTAGGTACTAGACACTGTTTTAAGTACATTATATATATTGCTACATTTAATTCTAACAATAACCATATGCAGTCGGCGCTGCTGTAATCCTGCTGAACAGTTAGTAAGGGTGGAGCTGAGACTCCGGTCAGCTTCGAGCCTGTTCTCCTAATCACTAACAACAAAGCTGTAAATGATCAGATAAGTGCCATTCATTATGATGAACAATAAGGTGAGTCAATAAAGCCTCAAACTGAAGCTGAAAAAGTCCTCGATTTTGACAACTTAGAGCTTTCTCTCTCCATCAGCACTGCGTTAAGGCTATCCATTTCCCCATAGCTCACGCAATGCACTGTAAATTATGAGTGTGATTAGATTAAAATATTTTTACTGTTGCAATTATGAAACAATAGAGTGATTAGTAATGCTATTGGTAGAGATAAGTATTGATTTCGAGATACATAATTTGATTAAAGGGTGATGTTGGCAATCAACCATACTTTTTATGTCTTTAAGTGCCGGTGAGAGCCACAATTCTAACCAGTGTGAGAGATACAATATTTAATAAAAATAACTTCTGAAATTAATTTTTAATCACCTCAGTTTAATAAAATCTGGGGGGTAGGATCTACTTATTGAGGGTAGGCTGGCATTCTTTCTTTTCCTACCGGATATATTAGAGCAAAAACAAATTTCATTTTTTTCATTTTTGATTGTTACTGGGAATGAGATTATAAGTAAAGAGCATGTAACCTAAATTGCCTTAATTTATTGATAATGAAACAATCCAGAAAGCATTCAAAATGGCCTTTTTCCTGGACCCCACTGTGGGCTCCAAACACCCCATGTGGCTCCTGGGGACACCCCAAATTCCAACAAGGGCACAGTGTTGTCCGGGATTGGCCAGCAGACATCCAATGGTTCATCCTGATTGGACAGACTTAGTTTGAGGGCCAGGCCCTTCACTATGGCCATGGTGATTGGCTTAGGTTGCCCTGGACCTGGGAACCATTTAGGGCAAACCTCCCGTCTAAAAGGAAACTTGGGTGCTCTTCCCAGAAGAAGGAACAGTGGCTGTTGCTGGAGGTAATATACATCATTAAAAATAATTCATGTTGTCCAGCCGGTGTGGCTCAGTGGTTGAGCGTTGACCCATGCACCAAGAGATCGTGGGTTCGATTCCCGGTCAGGGTACATACCCAGGTTGTGGGCCTGATCCCCAGAGGAGGGCATACAGGAGGTGGCCAGTCGATGTTCTCTCTCATCGATGTTTCTATCTCTCTCTCCCTCTCACTTCCTCTCTCTCTAAAATCAATAAAGGAAAAAAATTTTTTTAAAAATTATTCATGTTAATTTTATATTAAAAAAAAACACCCACTGAGTGCTAGGCACTGTCAATAGGTATATAAAACATGGATTCTACCTTCCAGGAGCTTTCACTCTCTAGGTGGAAAGAAAGCTCAATAGAGAATAAACCACAGAAAAAGCTAACAGCCCGACATACCCCAAAAGCTCCCAGGTTGGCCTCGCCTATACAGAATGGCAGATAATTAAGTTTCCAGGAAAGGTTAAGTAATATTCATTCAGGGTCTTCTATTTAAGAGGGTGAAATTCACTGTAGGAAGCTGCTCATTAAGAATAGCTTTTTTAAAAAAAACAAAAACTTTAATTAGCATTTTGGTATTTTCGAGAATTTTAGTTATTTGAAATATTAACATTTGGGGCATATCTAAATTACCTACTAATGGCAAATAAATAAAAACTGACAAAAATAACCTTTGTTTCTAATGCACATAATATATAGAGTTTCTTTCACATCATAAATTTACAATTTTTTAAAGAATCCACATTTCACTTCTTGCATTTTTTTCCCAATATATTTCACTACCACTATTTTTATATAGTACTGCACTGTTCTTTCAAATAATTTTTTTCCCTCTTCTTCATCTTGGGAACTACTACTTATTTTTCAAAGCCCAGTCTAAATATAACTTTTGGTAGATTTCCCTAAATTACTGCCTATATGAGCCCTTTAAAAAAACACTGTATCTGCCCAGGTTGTGGGCTCATCCCCAGTGGGGGGCATGCAGGAGGTGGCCAATCCATGTTTTCTCTCATTGATGTCTCTCTCTCCCTCTCCCTTCCTCTTTTAAAATCAATAAAGAAAAAAAAATTTAAATAAATAAAAACACTGTATCTAGTACAGAATCCTTACCCTAGTCTGTGAACCTGCCTCTTGTTTATCCCAGCATCTCCATTGGCTGCCCCTCATTTAACCCAGCATCTCCATTGGCTGCCCCTCGTTTATCCCAGCATCTCCATTGGCTGCCCCTCGTTTCTCCCAGCATCTCCATTGGCTGCCCCTCGTTTCTCCCAGCATCTCCATTGGCTATCATCCTGTCCCACACACTGCCGAGAACCAATGTCTGTTCTTTGTGTTATCCCTTCTCCTGCTTCTCCAGGAATAATGGTTTATGGAATCTCTGCTTTGTAGAATAGAAACCTGAGAAAATAAATCAGGGCGATTTCTGCAGGGGATGCAACTGAGAGAGTAAATGATTTTGCTCGTTGTGATTTCCTTCCCATGAATTCTTGTTTGTGAAGAAATACCCTAGTCGCAAACCATGTGGTCATCTCTTGTCCCACAGAGGCAACAGCCCAGAGCTCCTCTGGCGGTGAGTGTTTGAGGGCACCGCGTAAGGGACACCCAAATTCCGCAGAACACGAGCTGTCTGGTCTCCAGCACTGGGATTCTGAGACTCAGACTCTGATCTCTGGGCTGGGAAACTCATTTGCAATTAGTGACCACAGAGAAAGTTCTGAAATTTTCATTTGCTAGCGATGACATAACCGGGGATTGAAAGTGCACCCTCAAGTCTTTGTAAATGAGAGGTGCCCTCGTTGCTTAATGGCTTTGTTTTGTTCTGTGGATGAGAAGAAAGCAAACGTATAAAACTCAGTTTGCCCAAATTCCACTCTCACAGACCTCTGAACCAAAGCAGAATAGTTAGAGCCAAAGGAACATCATGGGCAGGTGATGTTGGGGAGGATGCCAACCACTGGATAACCGACCTGAGCTGTGGTCCTGGCTCTCCGGCTGAGGGTGTGCCGTGTCCTCTGAGTACTGTATTTACCTCCTCTTCCATCTTTTCTTTTTGATTCAACTTCAATTTACTAATATCCTAAAGGGCCCGTAAAAGACATCAGCAGGGTGACCTTCTACAAGGCCTGTTATCTCAGTGGCTACTGTGGTCGAATGATCCCAGCCTCTCAGAGGTCCAAACGTGGCCCTGTGTATGGCTCAGCCGTTCATGCCCTTAGGCTCCACGCAATGCCAAGTTCAAACCACTGGATCCGCCTGAGGATTCGGGGGTCCTGTCTGCTCTTCCTAACACACGCTTCTCAGCATGACAAAATAGAACCAAAAATGTTCCCTCGGAAGGCCAAGTCGAGCTTATATCCCGGATCTAGCTTCCATCAGCAACACAAAATCCAAAGTATAAGGTCAGCTTACCTTTCCAGACATCTTAAACAGAATATTTTAAATTGAGTGGTATTTATAGTAGTGGGAATGAAACTATCGTTTTCTATGAGGTGTTCAAAGCCTCGGGTTCTTTGCTATTCTCTCTTCTTTCTAATAGTTAAAGGCTTTCTAGTTTAACAATTTCATTAAAATAACAACAACAAAAAAACACTGTAGCCCAAAATTCTTTTCTGAGCTACACACTTATATCCATGTCATCTTGTCTCTCATATATTTAAGACAACTAAATTGGTGTGGCTCAGTGGTTGAGCATTGACCCATGCACCAAGAGGTTACTGGTTCGATTCCTGGTCAGGGCACATGCTCAGGTTGTGGGCCCGATCCCCAGTGGGGGGCATGCAGGAGGCGGCCAATCAGTGTTCTCTCTCATAGATGTTTCTATCTCTCTCTCCCTCTCCCTTCCTTTCTCTCTAAAATCAATAAAGAATAATAATAATAATAATAAATATGTTTTTAAAAAAGAAAACTAAATTGGGATTCCTAATTTTACCCTTCCCATTCGCAGCCAAAGTACCACAGCATTACCCAGGGACTCCTTAGAAAGGCAAACATTTGGGCCTTTCCCCCTCCCAGACCTTCTGAATCAGAAGCCCTGGGGGTGGGGCCAGCAGTCTGCTTCTCCGAGCTCCCCGGATGATGGGGCCACGCTGCAGTTTGGGAACCCCTTCACTCAGCCACCCTACCTTAGCTCCATGACTGCAGTAGACTCTCATTTGGTCTTCCTACTGCCCCTCTCGCCCCCCTTCCAGTTCATTCCCTTCCCAGCAGACAGAGTAATGTGTATTCCTAAATCCCATCCAGTCGCTCCCTTGCTTAATTATCCTAACGACTTTTAAAGGCACTCAGAATAGAACTTTAAAATACGGATCATGGCCTACAAGGGCCCAGTGCTCGGGCTGTTACCTGTGGCTCCAATTCTTCCTGCCATCCCCGGGAAGGCCATTACCCCCAGGCAGCCTTCAGCCCTGCCGGGGGATCCCCCTCCTCACACTGCCTGCTCTCACCCCGCAGGTCCCCCCACGGCCACTGTGCTCTCTCCCACAAGGCTCATGGCACTTGGGAATTTCCACACACATCTGTTACCTTGTTTACCTCCTAACTCCATCCCAGATCAGCGAGGAATATTTGAGAGCAGGGACCACCATTTGTATTGCTCTCCCTTGCGTACGTACCCACTGCCTCTCACAATGCTTATCAACTGAGAGGTATTTTTAACAAAAAAACAAATAGAAAATGCATTGAATGGCTAATCAAATCCAATTCTTGTGCAGGCTAAAACACAACACAAACACTCCAAAAATAAAATCAGTGTGGATGTTGGTTCTTAAAAATAGTTTGCTTTGGAAGTCCCAGGTAATGTCTGCAGCTGGGGGAGGTTGGTTGGGAATTCTTGTGCACATACACACGTTACACATGCCAGAAATGTGCCACTGGTGCAGGGCTTGGGCTAGAAAGGGTGGATGTATTATTTAACCTCCTGGGTCTATAATACCCTGAGCACGCCCACTTCTCACCACAGACCTGGGTCTCTGGAGCACTCAGACAGCATACCGTGAGACCGCACTCCGGGGCGCAGACAGGCCGTGCTGCTCTGACTGTGCTTTGGATCACTACCCCCTTGGCTTTACCTGTTAGGATCTGGTTGGTGATTTATTGATTTGCTTCGCTTTTATTGCTATTTTTCTTTTTGCTTGGAAAAAGTGCCTTGAGCCCGGATGCTTTCAGCTGCTTGTTTGGTTTTGGCCTTTAGCATTTGTCTCAGCCACGGTGGGCACTTGCTGTCCGGCTCCATCCACTCTTGGGTGCCGGGTCAGGTCACCATCCTCTGGATCTAACCTGTGTGTCAGCTCGCCTGGATGATGGGCCTCAGAAGAGGAACCACTGGGCAGGTACAAGCAGAGCCAGGCAGGGCAACGTGCAGACAAAGTGACTAGTTGGCGGTGATGTCACCAACGCCCTGCCCCCTTATGCACAATCCTCTCTTCTTAGAGACTATGACCCAAATGCCATTGCCCCAAGACATCAATTCCGCGTTCCACTCCCCAGAAGCCTTGCTCTCAGAAATGTCCATAGCATATAGTAAGGTGTAGACTGATAAAAGCTTCTGATAAAGACATATTTCCAGCTTTGGGAGAAACATTAGAAGGAATGATCTGGGATAGGGCCCGTGACAGTTCATTATGTACATCAGCTTGACTGGGCAACGGGGTGCCCAGATAGTTGGTTAAGCATAAGTCTGGGTATGTCTGGATGAGATGAACACTGTAACGGGCAAACTGAATCAAGTAGATTGCTTTCCCTGTGTGGGTAGGCCTCAACTGAAGACCTGAATAGAACACACAGGCTGAGAAAGAGAGAATCCTGTCTTTCCCTGTCTATTTTTGACCTTGAACTCAGTCTTCTCCTGCCTTTGGACTCAGACTGGAACTTACTCCTTCGGCTCCCTTGGGCCTCCAGCTTGCCGACGGCACATCTCAGGAACTCTCAGCCTTCATAACAGTGTAAGCCAATATCTATCTATCTATCTATCTATCTATCTATCTATCTATCTATCTATCTAACTATCTATCTATCTATCTATCTATTCTATTCTATTTCTCTGGAGAACCCAGAGTAATGTAGGGCCCTGCTGGGCAAAATAATATTGTGTGTTTCCATATACTATGATTTTAAAGTATATCAATGGGCCTGGGCAGCCCTATCCAATGTACCCAGCCACAACATCCCTGGTGAGCATCGTCCCCAAGCTCACTGCCACAGGGAGGGATCAGACCTGTTGAAGTGCAACCCTGTCCAGTGCACCTTAGCAGAAGAGGCCCTGTAGCACACCTGCTCCTCCAACTTCTGTCCCCACCCCCGGCCCCCGGCCCCCGGCCCCCGGCTACCAGTCTGCAGCCTGGCCTATTTAACCCTCCTCCTGGGAGGAGAGGAAACGTAGGGGAAGCATGGTGTGCTGAACTCCAGGTGTGCTGGGCCCATCCAGGGCGGAGGTGCCCCAGCCCGTGTTCTTCATTCCCTGGCAAAGTTGGTATATTTATTTAAAACGAACAATAATCCCAAGTAGGGCATTGCAAGTATTATTAGAAGCGCACTGTTGAATGTTCAACTTAAAATATGAAGGAAAGAAAATGGCCCCACAGTTGTCAGCTAACAGCTAGGCAGGAATATTCAACCAGAGCGTAAACAGTCTCAGCAAAATACCAGTGACAATCAGACAAGGCCACTCCAGGACTCCGGTAGAACAAGGCCCTTCTGCCATCACGTCTGAAATGAGACAGGCAAGAATACTCTGCAACCACAGAAATAACTGAAATGTCCCTTTTTCGGTTCACATAAGTGCTTACTGTTTCTTTGTTAAGGACAACCCACACTATTCCGCCATCCTTCCATTTCCTAGATAAAAATCACCGAGACATACCATCAGCAAATTATTCCTACTTCTTAAGAGAATCCAAACCACAATGGGCCCCCACTTCCCTAAACCTGCTTAAATCACTCAGCTGAGCCCAAAGCCTACAGTAAATCCCGTTCCAGCTCCTTCACCCTGAAGGCTCCAGAACTGTGCAGGCAGAAGCGTGTCCTTGATTCAGCAAGTTAAGTGAACCTAACAGTGTTTGACTTCAGATGAGCTCCCGGTGGTCTCTGCCAGGTGCACTTGGACATAACCTTGCACAAAGGAGTGACTGCTTACTCGAGGTGACATTCTGCAGAAAGAGGGAGGAGAGGTTATGGGACTGGCCAAGGCTGCGCTTACTCTGAGACTCTCAATGGAAAACAAAGTGACTCGCTAAAATGCATTAAAAGAAAAAAAAATACACCACCAAGTAGGAAGGAAGGAGGAAAGGAAGGAAGAAAGGACAGAAGGAGGGAAGGAGGGAAGGAGGGAAGGAAGTTAGTTCTGACCAAGAGAAGAATCTTGTAGAAGTATTCAAGTATTAGCTAGTAACTTGATTATTAAGCAAGCCAAGCCTCAGATTAAGTGAGATCATTCACATAGGTGCTGGTATAATGTCGGTATAAACTCAACACATGATTCCTATCATCATCTTTATCATCACGGACATCATTGTTGTGGGCCCCAAGGCTAAGGCAACTAGATTCCATTTTATGTGGGCCCCTTGGTTAGGGCGACTGAAGGACTTCATTTTGTCACCAGTGGACATTCCTCGATATTCTTCCCATAATGGGTTGGTTGCCCCTAGACGGGAAGGAATTTCTGCCTAAGGTTATAGTTGCCCCACGTGTTGGGGGCATTTGTGGTTCCCTGAGTATAGGTATTTGCAAGTACTTAATGCTAATTTTGACCTCTGTGATCTCTGTCACTCCCACTATTGTACTGGTTCCCTGAGGGGAGGGAGGCCTATTCTGTTTGTTTGACAAACAGGAGACCCCCGGGCAACTGTTAGATATGGATTTTGACAAATGTTAATCAACTGCTAACCGCTGATATCTGCTTCTGTGAATGCTGCTTGCTTGCTATAAAAGGCTGCCATTTTAGAGGCTCGGGGCTGCAGTTCTCCTCTGAGTAGGTTGGCTGCAGTCCCTGCACAGGTTGCAGGTTAATAAAGCTCCTAAAACTTATAATTTTGGTGTCCGAGTGAGGTTGATCTACTGGGTTACAACAATCATCACTATCACTGTTATATTATTATCAGTCCCTGCTGACGCCTATTAACACGTTGCGTGCTCACGCATGTATGCACAAGCGAACAGAACCATTTGCCTAGTGAGCAAATCAAACGCCCATTCACTCATCACACAGCAGAGGAAGAGGATAAAGCAGAACTCACGTTGAGCTGAAGTTCATCGGTCCACTGTCCAATCAGACGGTAACCAGGGTTCGTGGTGTTTGTCGTCTGGTACTGAAAGATGTCATACCGTCCCGGGGCATCTCCGTTCTTGTTGAACATTACCGGGGTACCAGCACTACCTGCGGGAGACAGGATAATGACAGATTTTAGAGTTCAGCGAGATCCCTTCTATCCCTTGTGCCATGGGCGATGGTCTAGAGACCTGCTCATGAACGAGGTAGTTGGTACAACAACCCCACTGCTTAACAGGTTCCCCCAAATGGTCTCAAACTCATGGGCCAGTCATCACTTGGCTGACAGATGCTTTTCCCAGGAGGTGGGAAGAAAATCTGCCTCCTTGTTTGAATAGTTCTGCTTCTCAATATGTCTTAATACTTTATCCTAATCTTTTTATTGTGAGGAATAGAAAGAAATGAATTATTTTCTAGACTGCCTTAAGCTTATTATTATTATGTTTTAGCTTCCACTCACCTAAATTGTGGTCAGTAAAGGACCATTTATAAAATAACAAATCAACAAATACATAAACTTGAAAAAGGGCATGTCAGAGAATTAAAAAAAAATAAGCAAAAAAAGTTTACTTAGAAGGTAAAAAGGTACTTGGAGACTGATTACATTTATAAATATTTTGGGCTGATTATTTCTAAAGTACTTTATATGATAAACAGTCTAAAATGCTCAGCAGAGTGCCTGGAATGTGTTGAATAAATACCAGTTTCTGTCTCAATCTCCCCTTAGGATCACACGTCTTTAAAATGTTCATTTTCCGAGGAAACCGCTTAGGTGGGCAGAATTTGACACTGACGTCGATTTAAAAAGGCTAATAAAAGCATTGAGAGTATGTTAGAAAGCTAGAGAAAGAGAAATAAACAAAAGGATACATATCTTTGAAGATTGGATATGAATGGAAAGTCCCTCCATATTAATAACAAATCCTATACAGAGAATGAAACTACTGAGGTTTGGCTAGTTTCAGCAACAGTTACAAAGCAATCGCCAAAAGATTGGTAACTGAGCACAACTTCTCTCCCCAGGACCCTTGGAAACAGGACAGATATCAGTGGTCCCTGGGTGAGTGGCTGATCTCTGCTCTGCCTTTGGTTAACATGGGATCAATATTCCTTGTAAAAAAAACAATGCTCTGTTTCCTGTCTTTTGCAAGGAAGCGTATAGACAGTTTACAAACCGAAAAAGAATCACTGGGAACAGAAGTTCATTTTTGCTATTTTGGGAAAGGAGGAGGAAGCACTATTTTGAATTCTGATCGCCAATTAAAGTCTGGTGGTGGCTGAGCTCTGCATCTGGTGAACGGTCATTAGCCTCTGCAGAACTGGGGCCAATGTGGCATTTACATTAATGATCTGGATGAAAGAAAAAACAAAAGCATGTTAACTAGAGGGAGAGAGTTTAATTAAAACAGTAGAAAACGGAAGGATCACTGGTTCGATTCCCAGTCAAGGGCATGTACCTGGGTTGCAGGTTCAATCCCTGGCCTTTTTTTTTTGTTATTGTTAATCCTCACCTGAGGATATTTTTCCATTGATCCCTAGAGAGAGTGGAAGGAAGGGAGGGAGAGAGGGGGAGGGAGGGAGGGAAAGACATAAGTTGGTTACCTCCCCCTGACCCCGACCAGGGCATGTGCCCTTGACTGGGAATTGAACCCACTACCCTTCAGTCTGAGGGCCGACACCAACCGCTGAGCCAAACTGGTGATGGCCCGGCCCTGGTCCAGGCACATGTGGGAGGCACACAATCAATGTGTCTCTCTCACATTGATGATTCTGTCTCTCTCTCCCCCCCCCCCCCCCCACTCCCTCCCTTCCACTCTCTCTAAAACTCAATGGGAAACATATCCTCGGGTGAAGATTAACAACAAAAATACAGCAGGAAAAGATGCCAAGGCTCAGGAAGCAGGCACAGTGGTGAAAGTGGGCCCACACGAGAGATCACTCCGCACAGGAAGGCAGTCCGAAGCAGGGTCCAATGAGAGGCACACGACGCTGTGATCTTATGCTAAAAGTGACACCTGCTGGGCGGGGGGTGTCCGACATTATTGGCAGAATACAGGGGCATCTATACACTGAATACAGGGACAGAACACAGTGAATAATGGCTCCCCAAATGCGCCCATGTCCTAATCTCCAGGACCTAGGCACGTTACCATCCAGGGCAAAAGGGAATTGGCAGTGATTAAATCAGGGGTCATGAGGTGGGGGAGATTGTCCTGGATAATCCAGGCGGGTCCAGTATAATCATAATGGTCCTCAGAAGTGAGAGGCACGGGAGTCGAAGGAGGAAGGAGGTGTGAGGATGAAAACAGGAGGTGGGAGTGACCCAGGCAGGGGTCATGACCAGAGCGCAGTGACCTCCAGAAGCCGGCAAAGGCACTGACTTCTCCCCGAAGCGCCGGAGGGACCAGCCCCGCCTTCACCCTAAGTAAAGCTCAGTGAGATGTGTGTCCAACTTTCTTCCAAACTACAGAGCTATCGTAAACGTGTGCTGTTCAAGCCATCACACTCATGGCTCTTGTTTAGGGTGGCCACAGGGAACTCCTGCGGAGCCCAGGACACAGAACATGGAGCGTCCTAACTTTACAGGGAAGTGCTTAGGTGCCCAGAGGGGAAGTCAGCTGCCCCAGGGCCACTCAGCTAATTAAACTGGAGTAGTGTTTAGTGACTGGCTTTGGGATCCCCTAGAAGTGGGAACTACGTTATTCAATCTCCCTATACCTCTGATTGTCACTGATATTTTCCTCCTAGCGTTGGTAAGGATCAAACGTAATAATATATACAAAGTGCATAGTTCCACGCCTTTTACAAAGTAAGTGCTCCATAAAGGGTAGTGGTATTTCATAGTTTTTCTTTTCATCATTGTTTTATTTGCTGATCTCTCAGGACCAGAACGCATCCCTCAGATATCCAGACTTTGCACTGCACCAGAGCCGACTCTAACAGACATCTAATCTCAGTTTCTCCTTCTCTGCACACGTTTTGCCCTCCAAGCAGCAGGCGAGAGCCCACTGTGGCAGTGGGCACTGATCCAGGAGCAATGTACGTTTGGTCTCTCCAGCTCGAGTCAGTGGCTGAATCTGTGTGCAGTTCCGTCTGCGTTCTGCCTGGACACTGTCCCCATAGCCCACAAAGGCACCGCTGTCTCCCAGTGGGACCTCTGAAGCCCTCTCTCTATAGGAATCAACAGAAGCCTGTCCAGTACAGAGAGACAGAAAGAGTACAATTAACAAAAAGAAGTTTTTAACACTGGCTTTCTACTTTCAGCGAGCCTCCCAAGTCTATAAGAAGAACAAACAAAATCCACATTTTACATGTTATCAGCAAGAAAATAATCCTATCATTGTACAGGAAGACATTAAGATTCAGATACTCACCTTCCTTTCCTTTCATATTGGGTACTAGGATTTATGGTGTGCTGTGCTGTAATTGTTCGGCTTCCAGTCATTAAATAATATGACTTGAGCTTGTCATCGTCTTTGAGAGGAGAGAAGAATATTGGGGGTCTGGGGCTCCAGGGGATCTCAGGCTCACCAGCTGAATATTAATCAGGATGGGACACACCAGCTAATCGTTCTCCCTCCTACAATCTCCGTGAAGCAGAATGGCTCTTGTCATGCCCTTTCCATTCTCATTAAAGTTCATGCGTTTAAAAAATTAAGACAGAAGAGCTGAATACTTTATCTAAGTGATGACTTGTAATAGCATATGTGGCTTTGACCTTTCTGATGGATTCTATAAAGCAAGTAGATTATTATTTCCAGGTTTTTTTTTTTCCTCTCCCCACAACATCTTTGTAACAGCATCCCTGGATTTCTTGAGAGAGAACAAAGGGGGCTATGTTCAATGAAGTCCATACAGGGGTGAGCAAAAGCAGGTTTACATAATACAAATAAATAATGCAATAATTAGCTCTGGCTGAGTATTTCATTTGCTGACAGGGTTGTCCCCATTTGCCAAAACTGAGGGTTCAATCTATGTTCAGGGCACATACAAGAAGCAACCGATGAATGCATGAATAGGAGGAAAACAAATCAATCTCTCTCTCTCTCAATCAATAAAATAGTTTTTTAAAAAGTACAATTAATAAATAATACAACAATAGGCTCTGTTTTCACATACTCACAACTGAAACCTACTTTTGCCCACCATATTATTAAAAAAATAATCAAAGCAGCCCAGAGAAGAGAAAGAAGTTATCAAAGGAGACACGCTCAGACATTTCTGCCTGTACCAGGGCTGGGATGCAGGTGCTCAGATGTCAAGGAAACAGGGCCACTTGACAAGACGGGATGCTGAGAGGATGAATGTACTCAAGTCTGAAATCTCCTCGACTGGGTCAGAGTATCTGAAGGAAGTCCTTTCTTCCTGGGTAGAGAAGGATCTAGATTGTTCAGATGATGACCAAACAGCCCTCCACATCAGTGTATTTACAAATTTCCTCTTCTCATGTGACCACCCCATGTGCAAATTGCAGAAACATCGCGCTGATTTGTATTCTACTCAGGGTAGCTGCTCAGCAAGCTACCCTGAAACTCACGCTCCAAACAATGACAACCTGTATTTTGCAATTTGGGCAGGGCTTGGGGACAGCACCTCTCTGGTCCACTCATGTCAGCCGGGCAGCTGAAGTCCACATGCCTCACAGTTGATGCCAGCTGTCAGCTGGGACCTTAGCAGGGACTGTGGTCAGAACACCCACATGTGGCCTGCCTGTTTGGCCTCTTGGCTTCCTCCCAACATAGTAGCTGTGTCTGCAATACAAATGTCCCGAGAGAGTGAGGCATGAGCCCTATTAACCTGTGTGCCTTAGAAGTCACATGGTGTCAATCCTGCATTAGTCACAGGTTCACTCGGCTTCAAGGGGAGGGAACATGAGCTCACCTCTCGATGCAGGAAAGCTAACGTCATGTTTCAAAAATAACACATATGTGTATGTGTTATCTTTATTTTCAATCCTCACCTGAGGATATGTTTTGTTGTTGTTGTTGTTTTATTTGAGAGAGAGAGAGAGCGCGAGAGAGAAACATCGATGTGGGAGAGAAATATCTACCAGTTGCCTCCCGTATGCGCCTTGACTCGAGATGGAACCCACAACTTAGGCATGTGCCCGGACTGGGAATCAAACCTGCAACCTTTCGGTGTACAGGACGATACTCCAACCAACTGACCCACCTTGCCAGGGCCATATATGCAATCTTTACAAAATATACTGCAACCCAATTTGCCTTCTGGAAACCAGTGAATCTAGGTACAGATACATCTCAGATCAAACACATTGTTATACAGCAATTCTCTAAGATTTTGTATCCCAGGCAACGAATTTGTTAAATTTACATCTACAGGTATTGACATCTGGTTAGATGGGCCAATGCGGATATAACTAAATCAATGGAGGCTCAGGTCACTGCATTCATTTGGGATGCAGAGAAAAACATGGCTAGAAGTGAGGAAGATAAAATTAGTCATCTTCCTCTGGGTGCACCGTAAGAAGAGGTTAAGTACTTGGTGAAGCTGTAGCAATGCTTTCAGGACATTCTATTACTGTTTCCTAAATTGATGCTTTGGTAAATGTGAGGGTCAGAGTTATTAAACTGCGCTCTATTGATCTGGAACAAAACTCCTAGGAGTACAGCAAATTTTGTATTAAAGTAACAGAAGAGAACAATTAGGCTTATCGAGACCAAAAAACATCAAAATCCCACTAAAACATGCTGAAGGAAGGCTAAATTTTTCACAACAGACTAGAATGAGACTTGGTTTCTAGATCTCTCTCTGTCATTGGCTTAGCTGTGAAGTCTTGGACAAATATGTTCTCCTCTCTAGTATTTGATTTCTTTCTATAAAAATCAGGAAACCGAATGAATGAAAAATGTCAAGTTTCTTTTCACTAATAGTTGCTCACTTAAAGTAACGCGAAATCCAGTAATTAAATCGAGCACAGACTAAAATAGAACCAGAGGCGTGGAAACATGAACAGACTGAGGAGTCGCAGAGGGAAGCGGAGAGGGAGGGAGGGAAGAGATTAACCAAAGAACCGACAAGCATATATGCATTGCCCACGGACACAGACAATAGCGTGGTGAATGCCTGGGACAGGGTGGGAACCAGGTGGAGGGGAGCAATGGGGGGAAAAAGGGGGGACATCTGTAACACTCTCAACAATAAAGATTTTTTTTAAAAAAACAAACAGAGTAAAGGAAATCTCGCACAGTTTCTGTGTTTTACAAAACTGTTGAGCCCCTCCATAAATAAATGTCACAGTGCCCCAGGACCCAGAGGTCTCCTGGCTGTCCATACATCAGGAAAAAAAATCCTCAGAGAACTGGCGGTTATGTTGCCCACAGGTCAGGACTGCAACGACAGCAGAGAGAGAAAAGCCGCCTGTGTCCTCTCATGGAGCACCACACTGAGACCAAACAGCAGGAAGCAGTCAGCCCTTCTTCTCAGACACCACCCCTGTGGAGTTAGGTGCCCGAGGCACCAGGTAGCACCATCACTACCTAGACGTGTGGGTCTGACATCGTGATTTTTAATTCTCTGTGACGTCACCTTATCTTTTTTAAAAGGTCAATAATAGTGTCTACACCATGTTAGTGTTTTCTTTTTTTTTAATTAAATTTTTTTTTCTTTATTGATTTAAAGAGAGAGGAAGGGAGAAGGAGAGAGAGATAGAAACATTGATGAGAGAGAACATTGATTGGCCGCCTCCTGCATGCCCTGCACTGGGGATTTGGCCCACAACCTGGGCATGTGCCCTGACTGGGAATCGAACCGGTGACCTCTTGGTGCATGGGTCGATGCTCAACCACTGAGCCACACCGGCGGGGCCATGCTGGTGTTTTAAGTATTTGATAAGCCAACACAGGTTCATAGCAGTTTCTGGCACACAGTTGTCATTTGATAAACACAGGCTCTGTGTCTCATCGGAAACTTGGCATCTCTGGCTCATTGTAAACAAAGGTCATTTTGACAAAATGAATCTCTAAGCCCTGTCTGCAAGAATGAGGGAAGGAGCACTAAGAACATTCTCAAAAAGATCATTCTGGTCGCTCATGTCAGAATGGTGATGCATCTCTATGAACCAGAATACAAAGCCCAGAAACTGGCCCCAGCTTACGTCATTTAGTGTTTGATAAATAGTGAAATTTACCTGTGTTTGGTTCTGGGAAAATTAGTTGTATATTTTAGGAGATTCTGTAAAATCAGGAAGAAACTCCAAAAAGAAGATCATTTAGAGTTAACTACTTTCTGATTTTAAACATAGTCATTTTGTCTCCATCTAAACTAGAAAACTGTTGATCTCCAAATTGGGTGTGGTGGTTCCTCTTCCTCCGAATACTAGATACCTCCTGGAAGACTGATATAATATTGTGGGTTTAAATGGACTGTTATTTATAAGCAGAGTAGCAAGGTTTCCTTTAACCATAATATAAGTATCTAAACCAGGAAATTAATATTGATAGAATACCATTTAAAACTCATCTGCAAATTTTATTAAAATCTCTCCATTGTCTCACTAGTGTCCTTTTTCTGGTGTAGGATCAATTAATTTTCCCACATTGCATTTAATAGTAATGCCTCCTTAGTACCTTCCAGTCTGGAACAATTCCTCTATCTGTCTTTCTCATGACATGAATACTTCTGCAGCGTACTAGCCAGTTACTTTGTCAAGTGTCCGTCAGTTTGAATTTGTCTTGTTTCCTTGTAATTAGATTGAGGCTATATATTTCTGGCAATAAGACCTCAAAAGTGATGTTGTAACCTTCCCCCATGTCAAGGTGATCCCTTAAGTCCCCATCTGTGTCTGAGGCCTGAGAAGGGGTAGCACCCAGGTCTGAGGGCAGGAGGAGAAGATGTCTCGGCTCAAGCAGAAGGAGAGTGAATTTGCCCTTCTTCTGCCTTCTGGGTCTATGCAGGCCCTGGAGAGACTGGGTGATGCCCACCACCTTGGGGAAAGCCCTCTGCTTGACTCAGTTCACCCCGTCGAAGGCTAATCTCTTCTAGAAACACCCTCGTAGACACACCCAGAAATACTGTTTTACCAGCTACCCGAGCATCACTTTGCCTAGTTAACTCATAAACTTCACCATCACATGGTATCAAACAAAATTCAATACAGTAATAAAAAAACCTGACTATATGACAAATTAAAAACAGAACCACACTGCAGAGGGTGAAAAAAAAAATGAATGCAAGTAATTTTGGAAGTCAGTATTTGAGTCAATACTATAAGACTGAAGATAAAAACAACTCTATAGATAGTGTACAATAAGTAATAAATCTGTGTGTTTTTTCACAGTTCTGAACTTATACTCACTGAGGAAGAATTTGACTTAATATGAAAACCTATTTGAAGGAAAGGAGGTCAAATCATAACCCCTAAATATTCCTTCATTCATTCACGCATTCACTCACTACTCACTCATTCACTCACTACTCACTCATTCACATATTGATTCAATTTGAAATTATGCAATCAACCAGGTTTTGACACATGCTGGAGTAAACAATCATTCAATATGTAACTTATGAAGCCGAGTGCCAACACAGGCCTCCTAAGAGCATGGACGGCTGGAGACTCACCGTTGAAATTAACATTGCGGATGTACTTCAGCAACTTCTTGCCCCCCGCTTGCTCCATCTCCGGACAGACACCCCGGTAGTCGGCACACAGGTCCCTGTTCATGTGATGCAGGGCATGGGCCATCGCGTAGACGGCGTCGATCACGAACTGAACCTTCCCCTCCTGCTCGTAGCTGGAATCTTTCCCGATTCTCTCCTGTCCTGCACATGAAAACAAGAAACACACGCGCACGTGGGTGTTGGGTGTAATGTCTGAATTTGTATTTACTTTCGACTACGCTTGAAGCAAACGATGTCTTGAGGAATACGACAGTGCAAGCCACGTAGCCACGTGGGACTCCCACGCCAGGCAGTTTGCAGTAGCTGACTTTGGAGCGTATCACACTAACCTTTTCGATTAGTGCTACGAACTTTAGAAGCAGCCAATACGCTATTCAACATATGACGGCCGCAGAGAATGGAGGGATCACTGGGATTAGAAGCTGGGCTGCCACATTCAAATCGTCAAAGCTCATTTACTCTAGAAAGGTGAGAGGCCAGAAGGAGAATGATGGGAAACCAACTAAATTCCACACCGAATCGTGACCTTCTGCTAGGTACCTATCCCACCTCATGTGTTGCCTGTTTCAACTGTTGGTAACACTAGCAACTCCGATACTTGGGCTAGAAAACCTGGTGTCGTTTTCCACTGTTTCCTGTCCCTCACTCCCCACGCCCACGTACGTGTAGCTCATGAATAGCCCAGTTCCATCAAGTCCACCTCTGAAACACCGAACAGTTTCGGCACACCGCCAGTACCCCATATTTGCGCTTCTCGTTGCCCATCAGGATGCCATGCCGCCCGCCCCCCTTCACCTATTCATTCTCTGTGTCCATCTGTCCTACCACAGAGCTCATCACCTCACCCCCACGCTCCAGATTCCTCAATGGCTCTCCATTGCCTACAGAACAAAATCCAAACCCTCTCCCCTGACCACTGAGGATGTTCAGTCCCATCTGCCTAGTAACAGTAAGAACTGACATGAAGTACCCCCCACCCCACGGTGTTGGAAGCTTGGCATATGTTATTTGTATTTCACCCTCACTTTGTGAGCCAAATATTATTTATCCTCATTATCCTGCTGGGAAAGCTGAGCCTTATAGAGATTAAAGCATCTTTCCATGGTCATTTACAGGTAGATCAATGATGACCACTCAGGCTTGTCAGACCCCAAAGCCCACATTCTTCTCACTATACTGGCCCTACCCCATGCTTTCCCTACTTTATTTTTTTTTTGTATTGTTGTTCCAGATAGGTACGGCAATTATTCCAAATACATCATGATCGCTAACGTTAAACAGTCTTTGCTCATGCTCTTTACTTTGCCAGAAATGTCCTTCCCCTTGCTTTTGCCCATCACAATTTAATTCTCTCTCCACGGCACCATCCAGGGGTGGCCTACACTTAGCCTCTCAATCACAATGAAAGGTTTTATAAGACGCTTCAAATCTTTATTATAAAATTAATAACAGCACTATATTTTAATGCTCTACCATTTATCTCCCACACTTTCCCCTCTTATATTCCCAACACAGAACACAGCATTTAGTATCTAGCAGATTCTAAACAACAGTTGTATTAAATTATGCTCTCATTCAGTACAAGGTACCAGCAACTCTCTCCAGACCTCTTGCACCTCTGCGACAGACAGTTATCCCCAGACTGCATCCCACTTTCCCAGCACCAATCCCTGAATTGTTTCCTGGGGCCCATTTGTGTGGTGAAGACACACCTGGAATTCTGCAACTCCAATCTCTCCCCCTGCGATACAAAGGCTTCCTGGCAGTTAAATAAGTTTAGACTTCTTTGCCAGAGTTTTTCTGAGCATTTAATATTATAAAAAAAAGTATGATCTTCAAGAACATTCATAATTTCCCAAATGTACTTGAGTTTGCATTTTTCCTTCTCAGAGCACACACCACTATCTTATATGGCAGACGCTTCTGGGTTTAGGTGTATTTCACTTAAATACCAATCAACCTATGCTCACCGCTTGTTATTTGACTTAGGCCTTTTAGCATGTTTAGAGAAGGATTTTTTTAAAGATAAAATTCCCCATAAATTCCTACGGCTACTTCCAATTCCAATCCAGGACTACAGGGTGTTTTCTAACCTCGACACTCCACATTCTTACAGCTCCACGTCCCTTCTTTCGTGAGAAAATCCCTCGTTCTTAATGACACCATTATGATCATTCATACTTTATTCCATAGTATGCAGGTGACATTTTTAGAATAACAATCATGCCTAAGAAACAATCTAAACAGTGCAATGTAATGAACAGCTTTATGAGAATATGTGCTTTTCATTTTTTGTCTGAATATTTCGGTGATAGATTCTGAGAAGTGGGGTTGCTTTGTTGAAGAGTAAATTCATATGTATTTGTGCTATTCGTTGGCAAATTCCTCTTTAATGGGTTTGTCCCATCTTGCTTTCCTACAAGCAAAAGATGAGTGTTAATTTCCCCACCAACTCACCACCCAAGTGTATGGTCAAATGTGGATTTTCATCAATCAGATGTGTGAATAATGCTACCAGTGTATTTTCATTTTTTTAAATTTTATTTTAGGGGAAGCTGAGCATCTCCCCTAAAAAAGGCCATTGCATTTCTTTTCCTGCAAACAGTCTATAGTCCAGCCAATTGTTGTAAAAAGTTGTTGGTCATTTCCTCCTCTATTTAAAAAAAATTTTTTTTCCTTTATTGATTTTAGAGAGAGAGGAATGGAGAAGGGGAGAGAGATAGAAACGTCGATGAGAGAGAACATCGATTGGCCGCCTCCTGCATGCCCCCCACTGGGGATCGGACCCACAACCTGGGCATGTGCCCTGACCGGGAATTGAACCAGTGACCTCTGGGTGCATGGGTCGACCCTCAACCGCTGAGCTACACTGGCCGGACTCCTCTTCTATTTTTAAAAGTTTTTTTTTTATTAATTAAACATATTTCCTTGAGATTAAGCTGCAACAATTTTTCCCAGTTTGTAATTTCTCTAACTTTAGGTATTCCTAGTTAATTAATTAATTAATTTATTTATTTATTTTTGGTTAATCCTCACTCCAGGATATTTTTCCATTGATTTTTAGATAGAGTGGAAGGCAGAGAGGGAGGTGGGGGTAGGAGGGAGGGAGAGAGAGACAGAAACATCGATGTCAGAGAGACACATGGATTGGCTACCTCCCACACAACCAGTCAGGGATCAAACCCAGTATGAGCCCTTGACTGGAATCCAACCCATAACCTTCTGGTCCACAGGCTGACGCTATAATCGCTGAGCCAAACCAGCCAGGGCAGGTATTTCTTTTTTAAATTGTATTAGATGAAAAAAAAATTTTTTTTAAATTTATCAGTTTCTTTTTTCCTTATTGCTTCTGAATTTTCAATCATGGTTGGACAAAAGAGTCCCCACACGCAGAATATAGAAGATCCATGTTTTCTTCTGGAACTTGTATTTTCAAATGTGATATCTTTGACCCATTTAAAATGTATTCTGGTGTTCAGTATGAGAAATAAATTAAAAAATTTTTATTTTTCCATATAATTATTCAGTTATAACATAAAATAATCTATCTTTTCTTACTGGTTTGAAATGCTACCTTTATTTTTTTATTTATTTATTTTTTATCCTCACCCGAGGACATTTTTTCATTTTTTGTTCAGACAGAGTGGGAGGGAGAGAGAGGAAGAGAGAGAGAGAGAGAAACATCGAAATGAAAGGGACACATCGAGTGGCTGCCACCCGCACGACCGACCAGGGCTGGGGACAAACTGCAACCGAGGTACATGCCCTTAGCGGGAACCGAACCCGGGTCTCTCTGGACCGCAGGCCGGCGCTCCAACTGCTGAGCCAAACCGGTCAGGGTGAAATGCTACCTTTATTAAATACAAAATGTCCATATATAATTAGGTCTATTTCAGGATTTTAAAGATGTTTCATTATTTGGTTTGCCTATTCATGTACCAATACTACGGTTTCACTTACAAAGGTTTTTATAACATATTTTAATAACTGGTCGATTAAGCTTCTCTTCCTCCGTAACTATTCACCCACCATAATTTTTCATTTTTTCCCAAAATTTCCTGGTTATTTTTATTTATTTACTCAAATAAACTTTATCAACCATTTATCTAGCAAGAGAAAGAAAAAAAACTAATGGTAAGTTAGTTGAGGTTATGTTGTCTTTATTTATTTACTTATTTATTTATTTATTTTTTTATCCTCACCCGAAGACATTTTCTTATTTTTTGTTCAGATAGAGTGGGAGGGAGAGAGAGGAAGAGACAGAGAGAGAGAAACATCGATGTGAAAGGGACACATCAAGTGGCTGCCTCCCGCACGACCCAACCAGGGCCGGGGACAAACTGCAACCGAAGTACGTGCCCTTAGCGGGAACCAAACCCGGGTCTCTCTGGACCGCAGGCCGACCCTCTAACCGTTGAGCCAAACTGGCCAGGACGGGGTTATGTTGTCTTTATAAATAAACTTAGCTAGAACAGAAATTGTCATGCAGGTGAGTCTTCCTACCTGTGTCCTGCCATTTGCTCAAGCCTAGCCTTGCTTCCTTCAATAGTGTTTTCAAGTTATTCCCACATAGGTTGGGAGTGTTTCTCGGGAAGTTAGCCTAGGTATGACATTGATTTTTCCTAATATAAACACGGTATTTTTGCTATGTATCTTGTCACTGGTTTTTTGCTCATACACAGAAGAGCTATTGTTTGTTTCGTTGTGGTTGTTTCATTATTTTTCAACAGTCATGAACAATTTTAAACACAGTGCAAGGTTGAAAGAGCTTTACAGTGAACCCACCACCCAGACTCTTCCATTAAAATTTTACTGCACTTATTTTATAAGGCAATTCATTTTTCAATATTCATTTTAAAACCTGCTACTTTACAAATTTCTCTTATGATTTATAGTACTTAAAAGAGGCAATCTTGCAGGCATGATGACCACCATAAAATATAGACTATGAAATGGCTTCAGACTAATAATTCAGGAGAGCAGTTTCTAAACCGCACTCGTAAAGACATTCATCCCAGAAAGAATGCCGTGAAAAATAACGGCAGTGTTTTAAATAATGAACTATTCTATTATTTGTGAAACACTGCAGGCTTGATCCCTCTCTTGGAGAGTCACAGGTGCCTCAGCATAGTAAAGGCTGTAAGACTTGAGGGATACGTTTGTCTCTGGGGCTACCAGGACTAGAAAATGTACCCTTCTATCAGAAGTGGCCAGTTCATTTTTTTTTTTAAGTTTAACTTGCTGTGGCTGGTTTGGTTCAGCGGTTAGAGCGTCGGCCCGTGGACTGAAGAGTCATGGGTTCGATTCCCAGTCAAGGGACTGCACCTCCATTGCAGGTTTGATCCCTGGCTCTGGTTGGCGTCATGCGGGAGGCAGCCAATCAATGTGTCTCTCTCACATCGATGTTTCTCTCTCTCCCTCCCTCCCTCCCTTTCACTCTATCTAAAAATCAATGGGAAAATATCCTTGGGTGAGGATTAAAATAAATAAATTAATTAATAAAAACTTCAAAAGTTTAACTTGACTTCCCCTACTGTGGCAGACACAACTCTTGGCCCCTCAGAGTTTCTGGTTGCTCATTTACCACTGGCCCCTCCCCCCAACAGAACTCAGCTTCTCTAGACACTGGCAGCCTACTGTGGGAGTGAGAGGATCTGGACCGCCCCTGAGCCTCACTGAGTCAGTTCTGACTCGTTTAAGCCAATCCAATCTCCTCCCAAGGGCTATTCAGGAACAGGCGCGGCGCACAATTCTAGCCAATGAAAAGGAAGAAAGGAGTTTACTGGGAAACTCCTGGAAAAGTTTCTTTGCTCTTAAAAAGAGAGGGACTCGATTGCATGAAAAGCAACACACACACCCCCTGCAGTTACTCTAGTCATTCTGTGGTCCTGCGGAAATCACACCTCTTAAAAATGACAGCAGAATAAAAATGTGTTAGAGGTATGAAAAGACAATTGAGCTGTGAGTTGCAAATTATTTTCCAAGTTTATGAAACACTACACTTCTTATCCATGCACCACTTTACCGCATGACATTAAGCATGCCCCACCCCCAGCCCCCAACCAAAAGGAAAAAGTGAAATGCAGTTTTAGAGGTTCTTTTATTTATTTTTTTATTCCTCATCCAAGGATATTTTCCAAGGATATTTTCTTATTATTATCAGATAAAGTGGGAGGGAGGGAGAGAGAGAGACAGAGAGAAACATCGATGTGTTAGAGCCACATCGACTGGTTGCCTCCCACACGACCCGGTGCCCTTGACTGGAATCGAACCTGCAACTCATTGGTCCTCCGGCCAACGCTCTAACTGCTGAGCCAGACTGGCCAGGGCTGAAATGCAGTTTTAAAGTGTGGTGATTTGGGTGGGAGGCGGGTGGTGAGAGAGCTGGAAGAGGGTATGGGGGGATAAATAGTGATGGATAAAAATTAAATTAAAATTAATATACACACACACATACACAACATAGATTGAAGTAGGAAGGAAGGAATTTTCCTTTAATTTAACTTCTCAGTTAATAGCTCTTTCAATAGTTCTGATTAACTGAGATGTCATTACATTCTTTCCCTGGATGAAGGTCATTCTTTCCATTGCATTCCTCAGGAAGGAGTCCGAGGTTTGGATAAAATGAGGTGAACTCAGAAGCATTATCTTTTACTTCAGCATGCAAAGAAGCTTCCCTTTGAAGCCTCCTGATTTTTTGCTCTATTGTTCTTTTTGCCCAAAGAGTCCACTCTTTTAACCTCTGTTGAATACACTGTCAGCTGCACTATGTAAGAATAACCCATCGACTTTCTAGTGAAAGTGTTCATTCGGCTGGTGAGGATTTTCCTCGAAAGACCTGCTAACTTGCCCATTATAATATACTGCTTTCTCAGAATATATGCCTGAGTAAATATACATAAGGCAGCTATTGGGGGTGGGAGGATGGAAGGCATAGAAAATGCAAGGAAATGTGGATTTCAAATGATTAATATCCAGATTTCAATGGGGAAACCCAAAGAAAGAGATAGGGTGGGAGGCGGGCAGGAAACACATCGAAGAGGTTTGCCAATTCAGACTTGAAAACACACCAGAATGTTTCAGCTGATGTAAACTGGCCCAGTGCTTACCATGTGTTGCCAAGGAGGGAAAATTGGTGACTTTTATTGGGATTTCATATATTAATTGAAGCTATGTGCTTTGGGAAGACCTCTCTGAAATTATGCATGCTTGTGCTGACTGTGCTTTTAAACCTTGCATTCAAGAAATTTCATTTTATTGGATATAAAGCCGCATTCTTAAATATTTCTTGAGGCGGAAGTCCTGAGTGTTACTGTATATAACTAAGATACTAATGCTTGGCTCTATTGCCAATGATAAATACCCCTAATAAACAGGAGAAGACTATGCCACAGGGGATTTGAAGATAAGGTCAGGGCATATTTGGGTTGTGACAAAACTGCTAGATTCTGGGTAGAGAGGACGCAAGGCCAGCAGGGTGGCCATCCAGAGCGCTAGGGGATGTGGCAGGGTTATTAAAGAAGGCCATGGTCCCTGGAGAAGCCTTATGAAGATGCTACTGCTGTCCTCCCATACTTTAAAATAAATAAGTCAGGCCCAGCTGGTGTGGCTCCATGGTTGAGCATTGTCCCATGCACCAGGAGGTTGCTGGTTCGATTCCCAGTTGGGGCATGTGCCTGGGTTGTGGGCTTGATTTCCAGTAAGGGGGCATGCAGGAGGCAGCCAGTCGATGTTTTCTCTCATTGATTTTCTCTCTCCCTCTCCCTTCCTCCCTAAAAATCAATAAAAACATATTTAAAAATAAAATAAATAACTCAGTTTCCTAGATAACTTTTTCCCCCCTCCTGGGTATACATTTATCTTTATCAGATGAATGTTAATAGCAAAATGAGATTTTGTGCTTACAGAAATTTGCTTTGTTGTCATCTTTTCCAGGGACCACATTCACAGAACCTCAGAGTCAAACCCATGGCCCGAAGCAGCTAGAAGGAAAGTCAGAAGACCTGGGCTGAGTCAGAGGCCCACCGTGGAGCGTGCCTCTTTGCAGGCGAGGCCTGGTGGGAGGTCAGCTCACGAGCAGCTCCCGGAAAGCAGGACGGGGTCACAGCCACAGGGTGAGCCTGTGTTCATGCACATTTTCTGTGCACCGGGCTCTGTGCTAAGCACTTGTCACAGTTTAGTTTTTAAGCTTCGCAACACTCCTGGGCAGGCACCACTGCGTTTCCGTGGCCATCCATTCCCTGCCTCTCTGTTACTGCACGATGCATCACGGACTCTCAGGTAAACGCTTCCTTCCAGGTCAGCACACGGAAAGCGAGAACTGGGAATCTTTTCCTCTTCAATTCTTTTCACTTTCAACGTAAGTTTAGATGCAAAAATAACCTCAACATTCACGTTAGGCATGATTTTTACATCCTCTTATCCCCACTGCAAGGAGGCAATGGATGGTTTCTTCCCTCACTGCTCCTCCAGTGGAAACCTTAACACCCAGAACGATCAGCAGGAGGCTGGCCGAAGAACAAAGAAAACAGCAAAAACGCCAGGCGGCTTACCAACAGATCCTCTGCCTCAGCGCTTTTCCACCTTTCTCATCTCGTGCCACACATAAACTACGGAAATTCTGCGGCACACCGAAAAATGTATATTTTTTGCAGATCTGACAAAGAAATAGGTATAATTTTGATTCATTCACACTGGACGGCTGTTGTTGTGTTGGCTGTTGTCATTCTCTTTTAATTGACAAGCTAAGGGAAAAGAGGTCAGTGCTCCTGACTAACTAGTCAGGTATTGCATGTTTTAAAAATTCTGACAGTCTGGCCGGTGTGGCTCAGTGGTTGAGTGTTGACCCATGGACCAAGAAGTCGCCAGTTTGATTCCCAGTCAGGGCACATGCCCAGGTTGTGGGCCAAATCCCCAGTGAGGGGCATGCAGGAGGTGGCCAGTCGATGTTCTCTCTCATCAATGTTTCTCTCTCCCCCCCCTTCCTTTCTCAATAAAGAAAAATAACTAACTAAATAAAAAATTCTTACAGCACACCGCTTGAAAATCACTGCTCTACCTCGATGACCAAAATTTAGTGGCAATTTGACCCTTAACATCCTAATGTTCTGCAGTGAATGCACATTGAATTCTCTGATATAAATTCAAAAACAGTTCTACCAAGGGAGAAAAGCAACATCGAGCCACAAACCCTCATTTCTAGCCATTTTCTATGCAAGATGCTTCCTGGAGAGCCACTTAATTGTTACTTACAACTGAGTTTTCTTCTGTTAGTCCATGTTCAGTTTCCAGGTTAAGTACAGTGAAGATACATGCAGACGGTAAGCATGGCTGCGGAGGGGCAGGTCAGGGTGCGGGAGGCTTCATACCATGTACAAAGGGCCCAGGATCAAGGGCAGGAAGGTCTCAGCGCCCCGCCCAAAAGCGTGGAAGGAGTTCCGGGGACTCGACCAAGACCCGCAGCAGTCTGATGTGGCCAGTGCCAGCCAGCTGAACACAGGTAAGGACGAGGCTTCGGAACCCACCAGAGAGTGTGCTACGACCCACAGGAAAAGATGTGTTTTCTTACAGAAGTGCACACATTGATTCAGTTTCCATTTCTCACAGATTTTTCTCTCCTCTGCTCTCTTCAGCTAAATTTCTACTTACACAGTTTTGGTTGCTTCTTCTATGCAAACTGTAAAATCATCGGTGAAGCATTCTTTCCAGAATTGACTTATTAAATAAAAATTTAATCAAAATTGAATACAAATAATACTTCTAAAGATGCCTATCCTCTTAACCCATTCTCCAGCCAAAACCCCATTAAAAGGGGATTCTGTGCCCTTGCCAGTATGGCTCAGTTGGTTGGGTGTCATCCACACACCAAAAGGTTGTGGATTTGATTCTAGGTCAGGGCACATGCCCAGGTTTCAGGCTCAATCCCCAGTGGGGGACATGCAGGAGGAACGATCAATGTTTCTCTCAATCTCCCTCTCCCTTCCTCTCTCTCTCAAAACAAAAAATCAATAAAAATATTTTAAAAAATAAAATGGGGCCTGGCCTCTGAAATTCTGTTCATGCCATTCCAGAAGTTGTATTCAGCTGGAACTTTCAGAGTGTTAATGAGACCATTTGTTTAAAAGGCACTGAGACACCAGCTGTAGGGATGGACCAGGCCATCGTCAGCAACAGCTGCTCCAACCATGAGTGAAAGGCTGGTGGGCATTTTGTAGTGACCAGGCCATGGCAACAGCACTGGAACCATTGCCCCTCCTTTTGCTTTAGACACTAGCAATTAACTTAATTTAGAAAATGGTATGATGTAAGAGTGTGTGTGCGTGTGTGCGAGAGAGAGAGAGAGAGAGAGAGAGAGAGAGAGAGAGAGAGAGGGAGAGAGAGAAAGGGAGAGAGACCTGAACCTGATCAAGCTTTTGGATCTATAGACTAATTTACTGGAAATACAGAAAATAGAAAAACATGTAAATCAACATTTCAGAGATGCAAAGTGCAAAATCCAAATGTGGGAAATTCTATGGAAACAGTAATAAGCTCTTTTAACAAATAATTGGCAAAAGTAAAAAAAAGAACATTTTTTGATTAAAAAAGACTTAGATGTAGCAAAAAATGTTGTGAATGAACTTTGTTTAGATCTACATGTGAACAAACCAATAGTATAAACATATTCATGAGAAAAGCGAGAGAATATTTGATGATAAGCAACTGTTGGTTTCGTTTGTGTGTGTGTCTGTGTGTGTTTGTGCTATAGATTTTTAAGCGCTCTTATCTCTTAGAGATGCATACTTAAGTATTTAAAAAAATAACCATTGAGGTTTACTTTAAATTGGTCAGTAGTGAGGGAAAAACATGTGGGCTATATGTGAAAAGAAATCGGCCACAGAGGGAATACTGTGTGGTTCACGATGGGTAACTTGATCCATCACACTTTTCTCCCAGCTTTTGTGTTTGTTTGAAGGATCCCATGATGCTAATGAAAATAAAAGAGGAGAGAGAAAAAAAAGAGGATGAAGACAAGGGGAAAGTAGGAAGCAAACAGGAACAGAAAGAACACTGGGATTAAGAACAAGGGGACAGGCAGGAAGGCAGTAGAGGAGGTGCAGTTATCTGCATGTAAGTGAACCCACGGTGCGCCCGACACCTGAATAGAGAGAAGTCACAGCTACAAACACGCACCCTTCCACGCCCCCCTCCCCCCCCGCGTCACAGCTCCACTCACGTTGCTGTGGAAACGCAGAGTTTCCCTCCCTCATCGCGGGTCTCACAGAACGATTCTGCTTCCCGGGCGTTCACGGAGCGACACAGAATGCAGATGCTGTGGCCTATGGGCGGGGTCTCCTGACGCCCAGGATCTAATGTCCCTTCCAGGACGCAAGGTGGGCATGTCGTGGGGTTGGACTGATTTCATCTCACTGGCACCATGACCCGTTGCCCCCTGAGACGCAGAGACTAGGACTAAGGGAATTCATCCCACAGGAGGGTTTGAAAGGACTTCTCAGAACCATCAGTCCAATGAAAGCCCATAGAAAAAGAAAAAGCCATTATTTAGCTCCATTTGCACTGTGTATCTAATCCTAGTGACTGGAAATAAAGGGGGGATATGCCTTACATATATGCTGAACTCCCCAGAGGCAAGTCGCGGCCTTAAACATGGCTATATGGGCTCAGGACCCAAAACTGGGCCCGACCTGTAATGGACATCCAGTAAATGAGTGTTTCATGAAGGATGAAAGAATGAATGAATATCCTGGAAAGGAAAAGAAAATAACAAGCAAGCAGCTTCCGTAAGAGAGTAGAAAAGAAAGGTTACAATCCTTCACCCCGGATAGCTGACGGCTGAGATGGAGAGTTTAATTCAGGTGACCAGATGATTGTAGGCTGAGATTAAGAGAAAATAGCAACATGCCAAACCCTGATATATGGGATCATTTTCTTCAACTGAGTTCTTATGTGGCTGAAGACTCTACTTATCGTTGCTTCCACAGGTTTCCACTAAGTTATTCAAGTAAAGCTTTATTTAAAAGTCAAGATTCATTTCACACTAAAACATACAGATGTATGCATACCTCTTCACCTATCCTTCTGACCATTTAGTCATGATCACTCAAAAAAAAAGATAGGTTCCTTCCTATTGAGCCCTGAAAATATTCATAATGATGAGAAATGTAGTTGATGTGATTCTCAGATAAGAGTTTCTGAAGGCTTTGCACTTTTTAGGAATGTCACATTCCACCCGAGTTAAGAAAAATAGAACAGCTATCCTGACAAGGGAAAAATCTTCACCACTCCTAGCCAGAAGGTTGAATCTGGCAGGTCAGCAGTCAGAACACACTGGCTAATTCGCCTGCAGAGTAACTAGCCACATCCTGCTACCTGTGGAAGAAAAGTAATTAAGTGATATTGGAGTGGAAACCTCCCTAGAACAGGACCGAAGAAGGTTCTTGATGCAAGATCTCCAAATCCAGACTTAGTTTAAAACATGTTCCCAATATGATTTAATTGGGGAAACGTCCTTCAAACCCTCAACATTTTGAAGCCAAAGTGTGATGGCATTGCCATGTCTCCTGTAATCAGCCCAACCACTGCGCAAGAACAAGAGTCTGGAGCACGGAGGCTCATAGCAGGCAGACCTGGGTTGAGATTCTGCCTCTGCGTGCATTATGCTTGTGACTCAAGGGAAGTTATATAACTTCCCTAAGCTTGTTTCTTCATCTATAAAAAAGTAGTCATTATGAAAGAGGAACATAATTATTTCCCGTGTGGCTAGAAATTGTATCACTGGCAATGCCTCCAAGCACACAGTCAGAAACAGACTAGCAAAGCCAAGTTCAATATTTACCTTACCACTACCGGGGTTGACCATTTAGCCCCTAGGCTTCATTTCCAAAGCTCACCTGAATCTTCATAAGCTCAAGTGATCACCCTCCTGCAGAACATTCTCAGAAGCAAGCCTTCATGACACTGCCCACTGGATGAGCCTCTCGGATCATCCTTTACTTGCCAAGCTCTCACCCCTACATGGTAACTTCTCCCTTGCTCAACCACCAACTCCTTGTATGTTCACAAGTCCCTTGTGCTCTCTGGAACTCCTAATCCACATTGATCATTCCTCAATCTAACCTTATCCCAGTGTTCAAATACCTCCTTTACTGAACTGAAACATTGATGTGTCCTGAGAACAGTTCTTAACTCTGCAGCTCTATTAAGTGGAGATAGTTTGTTTCCTTGCTTAACCCATGTATCTCAGTGCCCCTTACTCCCCAGTACAATTTGCATCCTATAAGTTATTTTTTCCCTTGCTCCATTGAGTCTTACCCCCTGTAGGTCTTGACTCATTTGTCAAAAACTGTGAAATGTCTGAGGTTTTACCATACCTGCAAGCCTACCAGTTATCCTGACACAGGTTTGTGGATGTTGGCAGGAGATAAGAGACTCATGGGTCAGAGACAAGGGCTTTATGTCTCCCAGAAATAGTAGTTAGAGCATCAGCATTTTCAGGCTCTGGTCCCCTGACTCCCAACTCACACAGGGTGACAGAAAGAGGACCACATGACATAACGGGCCACACTACAGGAGAGGAACCTGGAGCTTAGGGAACTTGGTCTTTCATACCCGCAGTAAGCATGCCAAAATGCTCTGAAGAGAGACACTGCCTCTATTGTCCCAGGTGGTCTGCCATGCAAGCATCCTTGAAAAGATAGTGGTGTCTCTGCTCACATAACATGCCGAAACATGAGAGAGCCAAGGAGAGTTTCCTTCCGACAGTATTCACTCTTCTCATTACAGTATCAGTCTCTGGGTTTCAGGCCCATATTTCCTTACTCCTCATGCTCACTCTTTCCTGGGCAATCCTATTCATTCAAATGATGTGACCATCTACCAACAAGTCTACATTTTGTACCTCCACTCCAGACTTCTGAGTTGGAGACATATACACTGAATTGCCTTAACTTTTCTAGCCAGATGCCCATGTCTAAAACGAAATAGACTCTTGCCCTTCCCACTTTCCAGATCTTGCCTGTCTAAATGCATGAGGACTCCAGCACTGGACAGACGGCCACCCCAGATCCACTCATCGCCTTTCTCTATGCTCCGAGCAGCTCAGTTTGATAGACAGAATCGAAGAACTCTCTTGCCTTTTGATAGCCAGTTGGTTTGGCCAATAGGAGTCACAGGCAGGAGGATGGTTTGGTTTTTCATTGGGCTAGCCCTTTCCTCATCAGGTAGCCTCTCTCTGCAGATATTCTGCCAAGACTTTGGTGCCCCTCTCTCCCGCCCTGCGTGCACTTTCAGCGTGGAGTGGTCACGGGTCTGTCGCTAGCAGGGGCTCTGCGCCATCCTGGGCTGCCTTAAGTAACTCCTCTGACACCTTTGCAGACTGTCTCTTTATGAAACACTCTATAAATGTTCCCGTTTGAATGAGCCATGCTTTCCTGCGTGCACTCTGACTGACACATCCAGCTTTGTGAACCAGAAATAGTGGGGTAATCGTGACCAAATTAGAGATTCTGACTCCCAAATACAGCTTATATGTTTAAATCATATTTTCCTAAGGGCCTAAATTCGTTATAGGAAAAAGTTAGGCTTTATTTACTTTTTGATAAATATGAGGGTAACCCTTCCTTAGCAGGAGGTGCCACTTTGGTGAATCATTGTGCACAAGCGTAAAACAAACTGCTTTGTGGTTCAAATCCCAGCTCCGCTAGGCACTAGCCTAGTGACTCTGGGCAAGCCACTTAACAGATGTCTAAGAAGTTTGCTTTTATCTTTCTCTTCAGTAGACTGTAAGGATTACCAGCTCTGCTGAGTTGTAGGGATGATCAGATGACACGGGGCATAGTAAAACAATGTAAAGACTCTAAAGTGCATCTCGTAACAAAGATCAATCAGTATACAACCATATGGACACCATTATTCAATCTTGCCAGTTCTCCAAGACACGCAACTCCAATCAGAGGTAACATTTCAGCAGGATTGCCATGGCTGAATTAATGAGTACAGTCCTTTCAGAAAACGATTCGACAACACACTTCAGTTGTCCAAAAGAACCTACACTGTGAGTCTGTAACGACAAAAACAGGCAATGCTTCCAATGTGTCAGGCGATGGCGTAAGCATTTTACACGTATTAACTCATTGTAGTGCTTCTCCTCAAAACATAAAACAAAACTCCATCGGGCGATCATCATCTATATTTTTCCAAACTAGGACACAGGGCACAGAGATGCAATGACATTTATGCTAGGCTTTATAGCTGGTATGGGACAGGGACCACAATCGATTTCAGGAGATTTTTGTTCTTTCCTACTCCTTCTAACGACTTCTAGAAATTCATCTCTTAAGAAAGTAATCCAAAAGAAGGAAAAAGCAAGCGGTCTTAAGATATTTCCTAACGTGTTTTATATATACTTGCGAAGTTTGGGAGAAATATAAGTAAAGGAATTACTTTATCAAAGATGCTCAAAATAAAAACTTAAGTGTAAAAATCTCAAAAACTAAAATTTCTGTTCCTTTAGATTTGCATTCACCTACTTGTTTTCAGGAAGAAGCATTGTCACTTAAGAAAGTACCTAATAAGCATAGATTGCTTTATTATTGTTATTATTATGGTTTCAGCCTGCATCTAATTTCTTCCTCATAGCATATAAAACACAGCAATTCTTCAGTTATGAGAATAACAGTAATCAATACAGTGAAGGGTCTAGTCAAAGCTGGGAGGCTGATATGTTCCCTAATCCTCCGTTCTTATGAATTTGTCTTCTTTAAAAGGAAGCAATGGCTAATATATTACAGTTCATTGAATTTTGGGATTTCCACATTTTTACTCAAAAATGGAACACTTGTCAACTCAAGTAAGTGCAGAACTTGTTATTTTCTTTCTATGTCTTATAAAAATCAACATACTGGGCTTAGGAAACATTTAACACGTGCAGCCCAATAAATCCTACAAAGCCCCTGACTCAGCCCATTGGCTGGGTTTCCGAATGAGAGGCTCTGCCTCAGCGCTCAGCAAGCCGGGCACCGTCAGGGAAACACAGGCACACCCCACTGCCCTCCTTTCCCAATTGCATCAACTGCAAGGAATGTCTCATTCAAAGCAGGTTTTTGCTTTAAGCATGGAGAGTAGAATTAGTTTCTCAACAGCTACTTGTGAGCTCCTGCTCAGTGCCAGACTTGACTAGGGCTGGGCAGGTGAAGAAAGGCATTCGCAGGGCACTGAGCACCTGGGTGCACTGAGCGCCTGGGTGCACTGAGCTTGCAGCTGAGTGCAGGAGAGAGACACGCCCCACGTCCGCACACTGTGAGGACAGCAGCACCACGGAGGCCAGTGCAGCAGAAGGAAAGGGAGGTGGGAGACCAGACAGCAAAGCACCTGACCCAGATCGTGGTGGGATGTCAGTAGAGGCTTTCCGAAAGAGGTGCCACTGAGATGTGAAGGGTGAGTGACTGTTAGTCCAAGGGTGTAACGAGGAAAGGGAATTCCAGGCAGCGGAAACAGCACAAGCCAGGTCCTGTGGAAGGGAGAACCCAGGGGCCTTTATAGAAAGAACTAAACGATGATGAGAGCCCCCAGAGAAAGACCCCTGCCACAGGGGACCCTAGAGACCACGCTGACCATTCTAGTCTTCCTTCAAACAGATATGACCATTAGAATGTCTTAAATATAGAAGGTAACACGATCAGTTGTGTGTGTGCTAAAAATAGCACCGATTTTGGTTTCAAAAAGTTCTTGAAATTCAATAACACTTCCACAATCTCACAACGTGTCCAAGGAAAGAGAGAATCTATTGAAATATGCAGTCTGTGCTGGAGGCACGATTCATGTCGTCCCGTTCACAGCCCGGCTGGCACACACTACAAGTCCAATGATTATTTATCCGAATGACTTTGGTACACTTGTGTTCACATCAAGGGAACTGCTTCAGCCTGGCTCTTAGGGCAGTTTTCTTTTTATAGTTGTGTGTTTCTGTTTTCAGGCTGAATTCTAAAGTGTGACCTTTTGTTACAAACTTCTCTGAAATTTACTTGTGACGCTTGCATTTTTCTCCAATGGAAAAGCAATAGCATCTTGCAATTCAACACTTCTTCTCCACTGTGAATTGCTCACTCCTGCCAGGACTTTGGGCCGCGATGGTAGCTCAGTCTATAACCCCTCCTCCAACATCGGTGAGCTCTCTTCCTCAGAGGTATGATTTCGCACTGCCTGGGTTTCTCAACACTTCAGTCCCTGCTACTGGCCTTGATAAGGCTGCAGGCATGTTCTTTTGCCCCGTCCTAAAAGGACAGAGTCCCAGGGGATGAAAAACAGTCAGAATTTTTTATAGTTGTGGCTGTAATTCCCTGTAGTATAATTATGCTGCCTGAGAGATGAAACATTTGAATCCTGTGTCTTTTCTCTTTGTACAAGCTACCAGCTTTCTATCGAAGTAGCGAAGTTTGAGAATACACTGAAAAACATTGCTATTGAGTTTAGAAGAGGAGAAATCAGGTCGCTTCTTCACTGCAGCTGTTGATAAGTGAGGACCAAAGAATCAATGTGGGATCATTATCAATCATGTACCGAAGAGCCCTTAGGTGGTCGAGCGTCACATCGTGAGGGGATGGCCACATAAATGAAACCATGAAGTGTCCCCCAAACGAGAGAGGGCCCATTCGCATTCCACTTACCCAGGGTCTCAGAGGGCAACCAAGCATCGGAGGAGGAAGGGCTGGGGGAGAAATAGCAGCACTTATTTTCTGGTTCATTCATCTGAGCCACGATATCCTCCTCTGAACAGTGGGGACGATAACCCTTCGCAGACCGATGGGGCTGTTGTGATGACCTCTGCCGACTATTTCCTGAGAATCATTCTCTGCTGTTGCTTCCTAGTTCAGCCTCTTATCTCCCTCACAGCACTAATCACACTTTGTAATTACTTTCTTTCTCCTCCTATGGCTTCTGTCTGCCTCCCGTCCTGGAAGGGAAGTCCCTGAAAGCAGAAACCTTGGCTGCGTTCCCACTGGCCCAGCTGTTCAGCCCACGGGCGTTACGTGCAGTGAGGGAGCGAAGCGTGAGAAAATGAAGGCGTGCCATTGGTCGATGGGCTTCTATTTCCTCATCACCAGCCACATTCGCATGTAAGTCACAGACTTTCTCCAAAGTTCAGTGTGTCTTCCTTGAATCTGTAAAGGGGGGGTGATACCTGCCTTCTCTTTTTCACAGCATTGATAGAGGCACCAAATTGGGTGATCTGAACTCATAAAAGCACATTGATATCTGTATACCACTATCCAAGCAAAGAACTTTGAAAGTGAAGAAGGACACGATCGGATATACAAATAAAGGAAGGCCGGGGAGGGGCTCTCTTCTTAGTTTTCATTTGTACAAAGGCCAAAGGTAATAACAGTTCCACCACCAACAGCCACAGTGATGGCCCCTGAGCCCACTGGGCACTGTTCTATTTCATCTTCGCAAAGGACCCTATGTGGCAGGGACTATCGTTATCCCATTCTACAGACGGGTAAATAAAGGACTAAGCCTGTTTCAGTGACTTGCCCCAGTGACACACAAAGTGAAAAACCTAGGCAAGATGACTCCTCACGTCTGAACGGCTCTCACGAGTCAACCAGGGCACCTTCAGCAGGCAGCCTGAGTACCGTGTTTCTCCATAAGCAAAGCTGCGCTCTAAGTCCCCACAGAGCGACCTTCTCCCAGGAAGGTAAATACTAAACACTATTGGAGGATGAGGACGTGGGAAGCCTTCCCATGGGTTCACCCACATACTTGATCTACTGCTATTGGAAAGAGTGAGACAACGTTAGAAGGAGCCCTAGAAAGTTCTTACCGGGGTTTATATATGGTCGATATTTATCTTGTGAGCACATTTTCATTCTCTAGAGAAATGAATACAATGCTGCACACACTGTAAACACCTAGAATGCTTTTAGTATCCCTATTTCTCTTTGCAGGAGGGAAAGGAACACAAAAAAAGAAAGAAAACTTGCATTACTAGAAACTATTACTGAGGAAAGCCACATTCCATTCTAGCTGGCTTGATGGCACTTGATAATCATTCAACAGCCCTTTCTTACACCTACTAAACGCACTAAGTGTCCCATTTATAATACATCGCTTACGAGAGGCACTCTGTTTGCAAGGACTGCTGTTGAGAAGACACATGTGCATTAATTCCCCTACTTCAGGAATTCCTTCTCATTAACTGCCCAGCCTGATAGACTTTGCGATAACGGGAGGGCCATAACTCCCATTTCTAAAGCCATTGCCTGTTGGAGTTAATGAGAAAGAAATGACACACAGCGCAGATAATTATGGCTTCTAGCGTTTACGGAACAGTTTTGCCCGGACACCCCTGGGCTTTCAACTTGGGGTTCCACTGCCTGGAGTGACTGTGCAGAGAGTTAAGCGCAGCTCCTGTAGATGTCTCGGCGTGCTGTGTGGCGAGAGGCATTTGAGGAAACACGGCCTGATGAAAATGTGTGTGCTGGAAACCACTTCTTAAACTTTGCAGGGTTGGTGGCAGGGAAAGAATTCACTTACTGCAGGGTCCATCTATCAACGTTGAGTTAATAAGGCTGAAGACAGCCAGCCCCTACCTTGCGCATATGGTCAAGATTTGAACAAACAAGGTTTAGCGCTGTTTGTACCATTTGGCAAGGACTGGGACCTGGCCTGCCATCCCCAACACTTTTACTTTGGTTGTGCTAATAGAGTACTGAATGGTAATGTTCTTATATATGAATATGTCATCTTAATGACACAATCTTACATATTCTCATATATGTATATGTAAATAACCTTGTGGCTCTATCCTGAAGCCTGGTTCAGGTAATTAGGGAAGAAGGTTATGACAGAACACAGAACAAAAAAATAAATAAGAACACGATTAACTTTTGAGTTTTATGTGGTCAGTGTTACTCTCTGAGCTTTGGAAACTGAGTGCTGAAAGATTCAGGACGTGCAATGTACTCCATGTACGAAAGACTTGGAAGAATGTGATTGATCTAAGTTAGGCTCCTCCCCCAGCCTCTAATAGACATTCAGGAAAGGAAGATGAACGAGAGGGGAACTTGAAAGTGAAACGTTGGTGTGTGCCCCTGAAAACGGTCCTAGACTCTGCAACCTCCCCACCGTGGTTGAGGAGGGCTGCGAAAGGAATCAAAATCAGAGCTGAACCTGGAGAGTAGTCACCTTGCTCTCACTGCCCAGGAGAGGCACAGACAAGGTCATCCTGGAGATGGACAGCAGGGAGTCATGAATACACGCCAAAGGCCCGGAGCAAACGGACCCCACAAATACCTCCCACGTCCTGGCCTTCAATAAGTCCTCTGTAACTAAGCTTCAACCCCACTGCTCAGGTGAATAAGGGTTTCTCAAAAGACTGATTCAATGTCTACAAACTGTTGGAATGGAGCCTTGAAAAACAAAGAGAAGCTATAGGAAATGATCAGGTTTGTGGATGTGTGGCCGGAGAGTCGCCCACTGCAGTAGATAACCATAGAAAAGGCCGCAGAAGTCTCGCTCTTTGAAGAAGCACTATCATCATCATCCTTATCTCCTCTCAGACTCATCCAGTACAGTAACTGACAACGCTGGTGACAGGGGCCACCTTCTTGTTCTTCAATGTCTTTATAAGAGAACTTCATTGGTTTTAAAATAATACAAGAAGATGAACTTTCATACCTAAGTGAATTGAAAGCAAAGCCACAGAATTAGCATGCCAATTAATATGATTTAATGTTACACTAAAACCTCTTTTTTTTTTTTTACTATTACAAGTGGGAACCCAAGGTCTAGGAATAGTTTTTTTTTTTTTTTTTTTTTTTTTTTTTGACATAGGATTTTTATTTAATACTCTTGTTCCAAAAAGAATTTAAGGATTTCCAAGAACAATGAGGACTTCAGATATGACAGTCAGATAATTTTCACATGGAGAATACTATATTAATTAGCATTTTATCTATCTAAATTGTATTAGTAAATTCACCCAAATATTTACTACAAAATGCTATATTAAATTGACGATTCTGAGGTTAATACTAACACTCATTTTTAAATGAATAGATAATTTTTTTTAATAATTTGGCACCTACAATTGTAGTTCCCACACAGATGGAAGCCAGCCAACTAGGAGGGAGGCTGGGGAAGATTTAAGGGTGATCATAACAAGAGAAACGTCAACAGAGACTGAGGTTCAGAGATGACTCGGAGAATAAACATTTTAACAAAGAATCAGATTAACATACAATCCCATAACAAAAACTCCCAACAGATTAAGTCATAAATAATCAGTGTCAAACCTCGCCTTAAGAAAGCACAAAGGTGTAAAATGCATTTTAAATGGTTTCTCATCAAAATAGCTTCAGAAAATCTTAAAGCACCATTGGCCATCACTTATCCATAGCTTTTGATCAGGACCCTTCAATCATGCTGACTCAGGTGTTATAATACAACATCGATATAACAATGAAAGGTCAGTTTAGAATAGAATAATAAAACAACAGGGAAAACTGATTAGCATGGTCACAAATTCTTTCTGTACATCTTTTCTCAAAACACTCGACTGCTTTGATCATCCTGTTAAAAATTTATATGGGCTTTGATGGGCCTGGGTTCTGGGTAAGAATAACAGACTTGAGAAATGTACGGTGTATTCACTAACAGCATTTCTTACCAGGCTTTTACTTTATTTTATTATTTTATTTTTTGCTCCACCAACAAAGTGACCTTTACTTCAACTATTAGCTTTGAGAAGTGAGGTATAAAGAAAACCACAGCTTAAGAATCTGACCTCTCAAAATGTGGACATTTATCAGAGTATGCTCTTTAGCCTCTGACACTTTCCACAGTAAATGTTGGTCGATTAGGGACTTAAATCAAAGCTGAATTTGCTTATTGTGTGACTTGAAAGAACTAGCAATGGAATACAATGGCCTTTACCTAAAAAAAAAAATAATAATAGAAGTCGCCAATTTATTCATCCTCTGTCATCTCAAAGGGAAAACAAATCTCAGAAAGGCAAAGCATCCCTTCATGGGATGATGGATTTCTTTCTAAATCCCGAGTTCCTTCTTTTCAGCAAAGAGGTAACTCTGATGAATCAGTCTTCACCAAGCAGCACTTGACAGAGTAGTAACGTTAGTTAGACAAATGTTCTCGGTAAGCTACACGATATGACAGTGATAATTTTACGGGCTGCCGTAGGCAAGCACATCCAGATTCTCAAAACTTCCCTCTCATTTTAAAGAATGAGCTTGGGAGCAAAGACCTTGGAGATGATACTAACTACACAAAGATTCAACATCTCAGGGATAAATTGGTACAACATTTGGGACATGAGGTGTCGGGCAAGTCCAAGACCCAACGGTGTTTGGACACAACTGCACAATGGCATTGAAATTCCTTAAGCCTTGAGCATCAGATTCCTTTCACAGCATAAGGCTGTATGCTACCCGTCTACCCACTTCCTGAGACCTCAGGACATCGCTATTCAATGTGTGCCCCATGGAAGAACCCCTGTCCATATTATGTGCTTATTCAAATCCCTGGCTCCATTTTTGTGTTAGAATTTGACATGTGTCCTGATTTTCCTTGGGACTGTTGTAAAACAATAGGGTCGTCATGAAACCCTCATAGGCAACTGCATTCAGCCCAGAACAGAAGAGAGTTGTTAGCTTTAATGAGCTATTGCTATGTGCCAGTTTGATTTTAGATTCTTTACTTGAATTCTCTAATTTAATCCAAACACCGACATTGGGTGTCAAGTTTTACCACCCCCACTTCAAAGTTGAGGAAAGGCTTGTAGAGGTTAAATAATGTCCGAACTCACAGGGTACTCAGGAGTAACTGTAGAACACAAACCCAGGTCTCTTTCAGTCCCAAACCCATGGATTCTTAAACACTCTTTGTCCTTAATGTCTTTTTCAGAGACCACTTCATCTCTGTAGTTTTCCTTCTTTTCTTGACCTTGGTATCTTCACAAAAATGTAATATTCTTGCCAAAGAGATACACTCTAAACTGGCCTTTGTGTCAGGGATACACCTGCAAGTTTTCCAGTGGAACACACACGCAAGTGGTGTGGGGGCGTCAGAACATAAACACTGCTTGAAGAACAATCACATCCGATCTTTCTGCCCACAGAAGACAAATACTCTGTGCTGAACCATCTAAAGAGCTTCCTTCATTGTGTGTGTAGCTAGCACAGTCTGTGACAAAATGCAGCTCTACCATAAAGCAGCATGGACGGCATTAGTACCTATCAAATGTAGTTTGTGCTTCCTGTGAACACGATGAAACCATCAATCAACGTGCTCACCTGCATGATCCTTTGTGGAATGGCAGCCCAGATAGCCCATGAGCAGGATGGGTCACTGCCAAGGTTTAATCTACACCGATGGCAATGAGGCCACCACAAGGGAAGGTAGGAGGAAAACTGTAGCTCTCAGGGTTGGGAGATCTTGGGACTGGGTATCAAGAAAAGTTGTGATATTGTTAAAATACTGAAGAATGGGGTAGCTTTCTTGGTCGAAGGAGACTTTAAATGCATGTGGATAGTTTATAGGAATAAAGATTACATTGTTATCCAGGTCATTTTTTAAAATAAGAATCCATGCACGTCTAGCCCCAGATTAAATTATGAAGTATACATAGTGGATTTTTAATAAAATGTTCAACAATTATTCTCTCTTTCATTACTTTATACCCTCTGACGTTTTTGGAACTCATTCTTCTCAGACCCCAGAAGTTTGCTCTCTCCAAGTAGTATAGGTCCCCTACCTCATCTTCAAAACTTGTCTTGCCAGATGACTGATTCAATGAGAGTCTACTGAGAGCTAATATATAACTGCTCATTATGGCTAAAAAGGCTATCCAGCCCAGAAAAAAAAAAAGTTTACATTTTAATTTGTGCCCGAATCTGAGGAATCAATATTTGAAGACTCTCTTACTCATTAGCAGAGCCCAGGCAGACAGTGAGGTGTGAAGGGGATGCTTTCCTCGGCCCTCACGTCAGGGCAGCCCGGTCTCCAGGCAGCTGATATCCAACGCCATTCTGTTCCGCTAGCCCTGCCTCCGGTAGCTTCTTCCCAAGGTGCTCATTCTCTTAATGTTTCAAAATCTGGTTGCCAAAGCAGCTTTCCCTTATATCATCACGCGTCCGTCTCCCCTCCATTCTTTTCCCTCATTGAAACTTCATTTCTTACACAGTGTCAAGAACTCTCATTCTACAATGCCTTCTGCCACTCTCTCCATCCCTTCTTCTTTTCCGCTCGTCTAGCAAAACTCAGCACGCCTTTCCTGCCATTTCCCCACTTCTACGTTGAGATGTTGAGGTCTTTAAAATAGTATTATGGTAACATCTCCAAAGAAAAATACAAGTTCAGTTGAATTTGGGAAAAGAAAGCATAAGAAAGAAAAACACACAACCGCTCCTGTTTTCCTATCCAGTGATGGAGCACGAGCCACAGTGAAAGGGACAGTCTTTCCTGCCACTGGAGGTGCGGTGCCTTATCGCAATGGACGTGGTCAGAAAGGACAGGTGCTAGAGGAGGTAATCGGGAGGATATGCCTGCCAGGTGGTCCACGAGCTGGACCCAACTAGTCAAACTCCTCACACCGTCCCCTGTCCTTGAAATGTACACCCTGCCCACCATTTCCACAGTGGGAGCTGTTCCAAAGACACAGCCTTGAGAATCTTGTGGAGACCAACTGCACTGAACCCTGTTAAGGCCTCTATATAAACTCTGAAGGTTCTGGTGGGCAGGTGCAGAGACCTACTTGTCTTGCTGCACCCAAGACAAGCCTGGTAAGTCAGTCCCCTTGCTTATTAAACCCGCCACCTACCGATCTGGAGTGGTCTGCTCCTTTCTTTTTGGTCTCCACCAGCCCTGTGTGAGGACAGGAGCCAGGTCAAGAAGAAACAAAAGGGGAAGGAGAGAATATTCAAATAATTTAGGATCATAGCCAATTTAGTAAGTAGTTTAATAAATGTGATCACAGATTTTTCACATGGAAGGAACATCATATGAAAACACAACTACTTCTATTCCCATTAAAAAAAAATTGTTTCTTTATTGATTTTAGAGAGAGAGGAAGGGAGAGGGAGAGAGAGATAGAAACATCGATGAGAGAGAACATCAACTGGCCACCTCCTGCATTCCCCCCACTGGGGATCGGGCCCACAACCTGGGCATGTGCCCTGACCGGGAAGGAGACCTCTTGGTGCATGGTTGACTGACGCTCAACTGCTGAGCCACGCCGGCCAGGCTCTATTCCAATTTTAAAAGGTGGTTTGGCTAATGAACTTGTTTTTATAAATCCAAATTCTTGATGATCAGCACTAAACTGTGACTACAGATAAAACAGCTTGTGTTAAAGCACGCATATACACACACACACACACACACACACACACACACACACGCAACAGGATAGACCTCGGGGGGACAATCCTAGTGGCCACAAGACAATCCATTCCACCTTCCCAACATTCAAAAGAGTATTCCACGTCAGAAAGAACCAAAAACCTGTCATCAATCATGTGGCTACTTCGAGTATACTTGGATGTTCCTCGTCATATAGACAAATTATCTAGACATCCAACTAATTTTTTCAGTTTCCACGTGAAAGCTTTGTGTCAGCCAGGTCTAGTCAACATTGAATTAATTTTTTCCTTTCCCCCAACATTATAAGGATATTTCTGAAAACACTGATGGAATACGCCATGGCACAGAGAATGTGGTTCATATGACATTCTAGTTAACTGAGTCATACATTCAATCACACAGATTTATTTTATGTCATTGTTTTACTCACATCTCTGTTCGTATCTTCTCTCTCCTTTTGTACAGAAACTTAAGCATCTTCACACTATCGATGGTATTTGCAGTATCATGCTTTACATACATTATTCCTAATAGGTGTTTTTGGAATGGGTGTTCAAAGAGCAGTATCACAAAAATAAACTGAACACAGGAAGTGTGTCCACCCTGAGTGTGACTTTCCTGAGCATAGAGGATGCATTTCAGAGTATGGTCGGACTTTAAGGTCATCATTACAAACAGTGAAGGTCACTGAAGTATGGAATTGGGGAATGCTGTTTCATAAAGGGCTAGGTGATAAGCTAGCAGAACATGGCACACCCTGGCATGGTGTCTAGTACTCAGGATAAAGACCAAATTCCACATACATCCCAACGTGACTGTTCCTTGTCCCGATCGCTGCACCTGCAACCTCGGCTCACACATCCACTCTACTCTGTTCTTTGATCACGTTTTTCTGTGTTTCACATCCCATAATTCCACAATCTGTTTTGCAGATGCCACAAGTCCTCCTGCCACAGGCCTGTACCATGTCACTCCACCTCAGGTATTTTCCGATCTGCCCTGCCCCTGCTTTCTCGGATAAGCCAACGACTTCTCATCCTCCAGGAGGCCTTTTGAGACAGCCTCTGCCTTCAGGGAGTGAAATGCCTTGGTTGTATGCCTTTATAGCCGTCAGACACACATTGAAGATTGTAATTATGTAGTTATAGAGAGATCACTGGAATAACATGGATTTCCCCCACTATTCTCTAAGTGGCATGAAAGCCAGGTCCTTACCAGGTTTGCTCACCATCAGATCACCCGTGCCCAGCACAGTGCTTCGCAGAACGGAGCTGCTCAGTAAACATTTGTGAATGAATCAATGAATGAATGTGTAACTTTGCCTTCTGACTAACACACACACACACACACACACACACACTGCATACACACATGCATTTTTAATTTGGAATAATTATGCAAGGATACATAGGAGGCTGGTGACTATTTTTAAACACATTTTAAATAGCAGGTGAGTCATTCATTAACTTGGATGTTATGAAAATCAGCTGCAACTCTCATGACTCTAGACCCAAGGACTTCTTTCCTTCATCAAATATACTGTCCATGGCTAACAGTTAAATCCAGTGCTGACGCGCAATTTGCCAGAGATTTTTGTCTATGTGAAAATGACTTCATACTCCTGGCTACCACATGAACTAATATTTCCCATCCAGAGCATTCAAAGCAACATGACCTCTTTTGAATCGAAAGAATCAATGAAAATGTCAATTACGGCTAGATGGATAGGCAGAAAAGAAGAATCTGGTCTGTACTTCTCTTGTCCTGCAAGACTGATGCTCCTGTTCCATTTTCTGAACACTCCAGTAAAATTCAATTTACTTTTTCAATTTGTCTCCAGCCAGGCTCCCTTCTGCCACTGAGGCGGACCTCTCCGCGCTGGCCTTGCGGGGTAACAGGACAATAGAATGAAATTACCTGTGCATTTGCGATCTGTGTCTTCTTTCTTTGACCCACTAATCGTCAACTTGCAGTTGAAGTTTTCTTCCCAGTATTCAGCAAACCAGACGTTTCTTCTGTTGTTTTCCAGGGTGCGGGATGTAAAATAGGCATCAAACCCTAAAGAGAGTTCAATGAAAAGGTCATTGCTCGCGGGGCACTGCTGGGACATTTGGAAATAAAAATCAGTGGTGGTTTTTCTTTGTTTTAGCAGGCTGAAGGCTCTTTTGTGTCAATCAAAAGGAAAAAAAAATCACTAGAAGAAATAAATATTCTAACGCTAACCTATATCTATATCTCTAGATCTGTCTGTCAGGCACATGTGTGGCCTATAAATGACATTTTCAAAATAAAATCTGCATTAGAGACCTTAGGGATGACACAGTCCTTCCAACATGCCTCACATGTCTGGTGAACGAGACCAGGGACAAAGCGTTTCTGTCACCATCATTAGCATCAGCAGAACAACTGATCATTTTAGTGCTTACTATGCACCAGACTCTGTACTTCACATGGACTCTTTTATCCATCGCAAACAATCTATGCGGTAGTTACTATCACTCCCATTTTGCTGATGGAAAACGAGGTTTAGTGGAATAATGATGCGCCCAGGGTCAACAATGTCACCATAGTCTGCATCTCTCATCATGTGAGCTACTGACTGTGTATATCATTTTGAGAATCCGATTTTCCTTAGGAATGTCCCATTATGCCACTGACTTTCCAGTCAAAGCAGAATTACATTTTTGAAGAAGCCACTGGTCAGTTGAGGCCAATATCAGCTCAACTGACTATTCACAAAGAGTTTGAGATGAGTCGGGACCCAGAAGGCCAGGTCCCCAGGAAACTGCTAGCTACCTCACTAGGACAGCACAACTTTAAATATGCCAGTGAAGTCCTACGGTCTCATGAGAATCAGATTGGATTCAGTATCTCAAGGCCTGGGCTTGAATCCCAGCTCACTAATCTCACTGAGTCATGGAAACATGAGCAAGTGCATCCTTTACCTTCTGGATCTACCTTGCATCTCTCTGTAAACATAAAGATGACCTCCCCTCCTTCCTCAGTTTCTTGTTCGTAACGCTGGGAACAGTAGGAACTTACAGAGTTTAGGGTCAAGACCGTGGGAGAAGATGAACTTACTGTCACATTATTTAAATGATTCCATTTCCCCCTCATTTCAGGGCCATTAAAAAAATAGCTCCAGACTCTAAACTCTGAGAGAGGAGATGTCAGGGTAATTTAATTCACCACGACATTCCCAGCTCTGAATTCGCGGCCTGACATACAGTAAGCCTACTATAAACAGAAAGCTTGAAATAAGTAAACAAGACAGTTAAAAAAAATTTTAAAAAAAGGAAAAACCCCTATAAAGCAAAGGAGATTATATAGCATTGTAAGGAAAATAAAAAATGAATATTTTATATCTCTTAGGTCATTTTCCAGGCTACTGTCAGGACATGGGAAAACATAATGATGTGTCGACCAGGTATCCAGCCAACTATCCTTTTATAGCCACCTCGTTAACTGATTGAAGAATAACCCGGCTGTCGCAGCTGATCTCATCCTGATGTCAATGCTGATTGACTAATCCATCTGCCTGGAAGCCCTCCTCCCACCTCAGTTTTCCCACAACCCTGCCTCCAGACGATATTCAGTAGAACAACATACAACTCTTAAATAAAGGGAAATCTTTAGGGGAAATGTGAGTTCTCTGTTTCCAAGATCACTACATGTATGCACTTGGCCATGGACATACATACACACACTTACACATGACGAGTGACCAGCCTGCATTTCTTCCCTCCATCTGTGCCATGGGCGGGGTGGGAACGAGGGGGTGGGGAGCCAGCGTGGTGGACTGTGACATACGTGGCCCGATGGCCCCTGCTTCCTGGGCTTCACACCGTGGTGTAGCCCCCTCCCTGCTCTGCGCTCTTATCCACGGGACCCTGGAAGGGGTGAAGCAAGGGGAGGCTACAAGCCCTGTGCCCCCGTGGCTTGTCCTGTCCGAATTCTACTTGGAATCCGGTTGCTGGGATCTGAGAGGCCTGACTGGGAGACGTGAGGTCATGGGACAGAGGAGTCCAGCCAGACCCCAGCCCTCCAGCAAAGCCTTTGTGCCATTCCACCCTTCCAGCCCCCACCCCCACCCGCTGACTACAATGGAAGAAACACACTTGGCTGACCAGCCCCGGTGGCAGACCTGGGACCATCTGTCTTCTAAGCCACACCATTTGAGGCGTTTGTCATGCAGCCATAGACAGCGGGACACTCCATCACCGCACCCAGACCTCTCTGGGCAGCACCAACACCAGCACACCCTTAAGGAGGAAGCGACCCAACAGAACACAAAGGGGCTTTAGAGACAAACCTTCGGCCGCGTGCCGCCCATCGGGGCCACAAGCAAACTCAGAACAGGAGCGACTGAAGCGACTCAAACAGTAGCCTGGATACATACGTGGTCCAGCCCAGAGGAAAACATCTTTAGAGGAAACCTCATCATTTAAAAAGCCTGTCTCTTCAAAGCGCCTCCCTTCAGCCTGTGTCTGCTGGACGTGCAGAAGGATATTGAAGGGAGGGCTGGTTTGCGGGCAGCATGCAGGTCGGTGACGGTGACTGGGGACATTTACAAGAGAAAAGGAAAGGGGAGGCAGCAGTCGCTTCCGCTCCCCCCTGTCCTAAGTGGGAACCAACAGATTTCTGGAAAGAAAGTAAGCACCGCAGAGTCCGGCTGCATGGCTAAACGCCGACCAAGGGCAGGCTCTCTTCGCCAAAACCTTTGTCCTTTTCACTCACGTGTCTAAGGGGCTCAGCTTCCTCCTCCTCCTCCTCCTCCTGCTGCTGCTCCTGGCCACCCTCAGGTAGGCTGAGTACTGCGCCTGCTTCCCAAATGCACTTACATATGGATCTCCTGGGCTCTCATAGATGCAGACTTTAATTCAGGACACCTGGGGTGCACCAAGGAGGCTGCGTTTGTGACAAGCCCCAGGTGATGCTCATGCTGCCCGTACTTTGAGAGCAGGGCTCCAGAGCGAATCTGGGACTTCAGCAGGTGGGATGTGAGCGCTTCCAGCCCAGCTGGTTAGATAGCACAATTACCACCCTCTCAGCCTCAAGTCTGTCTTGGTTCAGATGGGAGGGTCTTCGCTCTGTTTTCATAGTTCAGACTTTTGCTTAGTACCCTGCTCAGTATGGGAGAAGCCCTACCTCCCCATCCTCTAGCCTGTAGATGACCTGTTGATGCCTTTTTCTGGGGCTCTCGCTCTACATCCCCCCAAGCATGGCTGCCATGGCCCCTTCGCAGCCTCAAAGGCTGCCTCCCTCACCTGTTTCCTGTAATCGCTGTGGGCTCTCCACCCTGGAATTGTGATCTTTGTGCTGTGTCTTAGCGTTTCTAGGAAGGTAACCTGGAATAGCTCTGCCTCCTCGGAAGGTCTGCGGGCCTTGAGGGATAACTCAGAGCCCTCAGCCAGGTACCGACACAGTATACAGGCAGACCTTGTTCTATTGTCCTTACCTTTATTGAGACTCATAGACATTGCATTTTTTACAAATCGAAGGCAACAACCTCCACCAACAACCAGATTACAACTTGCTCTGTTATGATAATTTATCATGGTGGTCTGGAACCGAATCTGACATGTCTCCGAGCTATGCCTGTACATTTGCTTTGGGGCATTTTGCTAGAGCTTTTTTGTTTTTCCTTTTATTGATTTTAGAGAGAGAGGAAGGGAGAGGGAGAGGGAGATAGAAACATTGATGAACAAGAACATTGATTGGCCGCCTCCTGCATGCCCTCCACTGGGGACCGGGCCCACAACCTGGGCATGTGCCCTGACCGGGAATCGAACTGGTGACCTCTTGGTGCATGGGTCAACGCTCAGCCACTGGGCCACACCAGCCGGACTGCTAGAGCTTGAAGTGCTGACGTGCATGGGAGCTGTCCTTCCTGTGGTTAGGGAAGTGACATCGTGTGGTGGTGAACACAGACAGGGTCACGAAACATGGGTTTGAACCCAGCTTTGCCACTTTCTACCCGTATGGCCCGAGGCAGATTCCTCAGCTATTGTGTGTCTCAGTCTCCTCATCTGTGAAATAGTGTTAGTAGTAATACCTGCCTCATAGGGTTTTTATTAGGATTAAATGAGTCACTATGTGTTAAGTACTCAGCATTGGGCCTGATGAAGAGTAACATTAACAGGTGGTTGTTCAATAAGCACATCCACCCATTAAATACTGACCGAGCACATACTCTGTGATGGGCACTATTCTCTGCTCTTACCTATTCTGGGATTAAAACATACTTGGCCCCTGCTGGGATTTATAGCCAGTTTGGTGGAGAAGATAGACGTTTAAAAATCATATTTGATTTATCTCTTCCCTCCCCCCCGACCCCCTCTTCTGAGGGGTGTCAGTTTATACTCTACTTCCACATCTCTGGGTCTACCCTGTTCCTCAGACTGTTATGTTCATTATATTCCACAAATAAGTGAGATCATGTGATATTTGTCTTTCTCTGCTTGGCTTGTTTCGCTTAGGATAATACTCTCGAGGTCCCTCCACGTCGTCTCAAAGGATAAGAGATCTTTCTTTCTTACAGCTGCATAGTACTCCATTGTGTATATGTACCACAGCTTTTTTATCCATTCATCCACTGATGGACACTTGGGCTGTTTCCAGATCTTAGCTATTGTAAATAGTGCTGCTATGAACATGGGGGTACATGTATTTTTTCAGATTGGTGTTTCAGGCTTCTTAGGGTATATTCCACAGAACTTATGCACATGTATGCATAAGTGATGGACATGGACAACAAAGCTGGGGACAGGGTGGGGGATGGGGAGGAGGGTGTCAATGGGGAAAAAAGGAGAAACATCTGTAACAAAAATAAATTAATAAAAAAATAATAAAAATAAATAAATAAAAATAATATTTGAGTAAATATAAAATAATAGCTCTGATGACTTCCATAAGGAAGGGTACACGCTATTTTGGGAGCTCACACAGAGAAAGGTAACTGTTTTAGGAGGTTAGAAAGTGCTTCCTGGAGGGACTGGATACATAGATAAGGAAAGGTAGAAATGGGTTTTACTGAGGGAAGGGGATGGGCAGAGACTGGACATTTATTCAGATGGAAGAACTGTGCTATGCCTCAGGAATATTGAAGTCACTCTACCATTACAAAATGTCCCAGGACAACTAGGCCTCAAAACCAACAAATAGGTATATGAAATCTATTATTGCTACTAACATTTTAATAAACCAATGGCATAAACCCTTATCCAATGAATGAATGAATATATAAGAAGTTTGTCTTCCAAATAGTTGTCAAAAATTCTGATGTTGGCCAAATTTTGATTTGATTGTATATAAAAAAAAAAAAAAAACGGCACCAGTATTTATAATTACAAAAGGAATAAGCATTTGATATACATTTTCTCAGTGTCACGTAAATCCTAAGGAGTAGGCACGAATCTTACCCACACTTTAGAGGTAGAAACTTAGGATCAGAGAGGATTTGAACCCAAGTCTGCCCAATTCTAGACCCTGGCTTTTTACTTCCATACTACGGAGCAGTGATTGACACATTTTGGTGGGTATCACGATCATCTAGAGAGCTGATAAAGAACGTGGGGACCAGGTTCATCGAGGTAGCAGCCCTGGGTTCCCCCCCCCCCGCTAAGTTCCCCAGGAGAGTCTGATATCCAACGAAGGCTGAGAACCAAGGCTGTGGAGCATTCCTGCAGCCCACTGACCATGCCCCCGCCTCATCACCAACCTACCGCATCAGCCATAAATTCCACTGGGCAACTGGGTGGTTCAACAAGCGGAAGAGCAAAACATTTACGTACACCCCATTTTATCGCATTTCACTTTTCTGAGCTTCACACGTGTTGCGTTTTGGCGTTGCAGGACCCTATACCAGCAAAAGGATTACGACTTGCTTTGTGCTAACAGTGTGTTGCGCGGTCTGGAACTGAACCCGCGGTATCTCCAAGGTATGCCCGTACCTGGTAGGTACTGGAGTGGGCGAGTCCGTCGTGATGGTAAAACTGGCTACACGGGTCGAGGGCTGCAGCCAAAGCCAGTTTCAGAAAACTGAGCTCTGAGATCATTCAAAGCAGCGGAAGCAGAGGTCAAATAGAGGTGACTGGATTTAGGGCATCCGCGCTGACCTGCCTCAGCTGAGTCACGTTTCCTGCAGGGCCTAGCAATGGGTTTACTGCTTTTTAGCAAGGCTATGGCCAAAGGTAAATTAATTCTTAGTGGTTTCTTCTATTCAGTTTCATTCAAAAAGAATCAAATTGTCCATGGGATATTTAAGTCTTCATAGGAGGCTTTGCTGTAGCCTTGCACGCCCAGTGCCTTGGAATATGCTTGCCAGCTCTGTGGGTTCAGGCACATGCCACACCTTGATCAGCAGATAGCGAGCTTCTGATACGGATGCTCCAAAGCTTTCCCTCTGACTCTGACTCTAGGCCTATCCTTGGCCGTTTCTGTGGCCTAATGATTTTACCGATCTTTCCTTAGGAACAGGTGGTTTAATACAAGGTATGCAGTCACCAAGTTGCCACAGAGATAGAAGCAAACATCAGAATAACTCTAATAGTCTAAACTAATGTGTGTGTGTGTATCACAGTGAATTGAGACTTTTTCTCATTCCTACTAGAGCTCAGAAGAAAAGTGATCTGGATACACAATAAAGGTGTTATTAATTAAATTATCAGAGATTTTCAGTGTAACCCAAGGCATCAAGACTAGGATTTCAGTCCACAGGAAACAGAATCAGATTTATGTTAAAGGAGAAAGACCGTTCTTTTATATGGGACAGGTGAAATGGTTATAATGAAATTGTTCCTGTGTGTGTGTGTGTGTGTGTGTGTGTGTGTAGGGTGTAGGGGGGGTGTATTTTAACTTCAGAAATTAATCTCCAGGTGGTTCTGAAGCAAATGTCCCACTGGGTACATGGTATACAACATTCCTATAATTTTGGAAGTAATCTTCGAACAGCACAGAAATAACAATCAGGGTTGCAACAGACATTATGACTATATCTACCTGGTCCTTTCCTCTTGTAACCGGAGTGCTGCCCTTAAACACCCCTGAAACTTGTGGTTGAGACGAGAGTGTGCAAATGCACAGACTGTGTCCTGGGCAGTGCGTTTGGCAGGCGACCTTTGCAGCTGAGAAGGAGCACGGCTCTCACACGTCTGTGGGACGAACGGAGGCTATCAGAGGGTCGAGGGGGGTCAGCTGCCTGGACGGCCAGGGTGAAGGGAGACTGACAGATACTAATGTGGCTTCACACGGCATCAGAAAGTGACCAGTGGCCCTGAGCTCAGGTTAATCCACACAAGCCATGCACTGCGGGGCAGGACGTCCCTGCAAGGCTTGCTTCTCACCGGCCTGTAAGGAGAAGCTCTTAGCTCTTGCTGGTCTGTTTCTGACTCAGGAAGGATGCATTCCTGTTTCAGAAACACACAGCTGCTGGCACATCACAGGAATGGAATACTAACAGAATAGAGGAATACATCAAAGCGCAAAAAGAAGAGGAGAAAAGACAGATAGGAGAGAGGGAGGGAAGGAGAGAGGGAGAGGGAGAGAAAGCGAGAATGGAGAAGGAGCAAGGGGGAGGCGGAGCGGGAGAAGAGGAGGGAGGGGAAAGGAAGGGAAGACAGGGACACGGATGAGGTGAGGAAGCAGGGGACGCACATTCCCTGCTACTAAGAGGATGTATCAGAACAGCAATTTTTAACTACAGGTCTGTCTTTGTTTTATGCCCTTTTCTATTTCTGTGACATACGTCATTTGCAGTGTGTTGAACTGTGGCCCTCAAAAAGATATGATCGTGTCTTAACCCCCTGACCTTGTGAGTGTGACCTTATTTGGAAACCATTTGAATACTGTATGACAACAAATTACATTGCACATGTAATTAAGTTCAGGATCTCGAAATGAGATGATCCTGGATCCTCTGTGAGGGCCCTAACCCCAGTGAAAACTATCTTTATAAGACACACACAGAGACACGGGGAGAGGGACCATGGAGAAGGTCAGATGAGTGTGGAGGCGGAGACTGGAGTGATGCAGCCATAAGCCAAGGAAACCTGGAGCCACAGAAGAGGCCAGGAGGGGTCCTCCCTGCACCCTTCAGAGGAAGCACGGCCCGGCTCACATCGATTTTGGACTTCCGGCCTCTAGAACTGTAAGGTAATGATGTCTGTTGTTTTCAGCCACCAAATTGGTGGGCATTTGCTATGGTAACCCCAGGAAGAGAATACACCCATGATAACTAAAATAAATCCTGTGGTAGTATCACATGCTACAGCTTCTGCCTGGTCTGAATGACAACATTTGTTTCTCAGACCTTGCAAACTGATGGCTTTGGGGACATGTTTAACCTATGGACTTGTCCTTTCTATTCTGTCCCAGAGGATTTTTTAAACTAATTTAAAAACCAGGAGACTTCACTTGTAAGTCCAGATTTCTGGCTTTACATACTTGTGACGTTGGAAGACCTGGTGGCAGGTACCCTATTTGCACGTGGCAGCTGTCAGAAAATGCTGAAGGAAGGCTCTTTCCTCCAGGTAGTATTTCCGCCCACAGTATTCCCCACCACCTCTGATGGTCTCATCTGTAAGATGGGTGTGGTTGTCATGGCAGACGGTGATCTTTCCCACATTCAAGAAATGCCTCTCTCTGACTTTAATTCACCTTTGCTGAGACTCCACTGAAATGAGAAATGCTATCTCAGGCCCCTAAGACTATATTCTTGAAAAAGCTACTAAAAACATAGCAAAGTTGGGAAAGCAGTAGGGAATAACATGGACACAGATAAAGCATCTACCTTCATATACACAAATAAAATCATGTAAAAAGGTAATGAAAAAGATCACAAGTGAAAAAACTACCAAGAAGTACTTATCCAGGAACAAGTATCTTTCCACCAAGTCAGATGGACTTCTGTCTTTGAGTAGAGTTTTCAAGTTTCCCTTATGTCCATTCCCTTGAAGCTAATTTGTAAATGTTATGTCATTTTAATAAAAATACTAATTTATTTTCCCTAGAGCTAGACATGTTGCTTTTAAAGTTCATATAAAAAATTGAGAACCGGTAGAACTCTGAAAAAGAACAGCAAGTATGCATGAGTGTTTGGGCTGTTGAGGAAGGGCAGTGAGGAAGAGGAGGGCACATCCTACCAGGTGTGGCATTGCAACAAGTGTGATATTACAACAACAGATGGCACATTCTCTAGAATTAGAAAAGAAGAGTCCTGACACGAGAATCAGGATATCAATGGACCAATGGAATAGAACAGAAAGTCCAGAAGTAAACCCAATTGCACATTAGAATTTCATATCACAGGGAATAAAGGTAGCATTTCAAATCACTAGGAATATGCTTCCCTTGTAATAATAATCTAATAAACAGCAACCAGTTGAATAGTTTGTCAGTTCACAAACTCGAGTGCTCCCCAGATGAAATCTGAAACTGGTCCTGGTACACGGAGGGCAAAGAGAGACCCAAGAAAGAGTCAGATTGGTAGGTGGCAGATTTAAGAAGTAAGGGAGCTTACTTACCAGGCTTGTCTTGGGTGCAGCAAGACAAGCAGATCTCTGCACATGCCCACCAGAACCTTCAGAGTTTATATAGAGGCCTTACCTGGGTTCAGTCATGTACTAGGTCCAGAGGGTCTCAACAACACCTTACTCTCTCAAGGCTACTTCATTGAAAATGGCTCCCACTGTGGGGATGGTGGGCAGAGCCCACATTCCAGGGACAAGGAAGCAGGTGAGGAGCCTCTGATTGCCTGAGCCCAGCTTGAAGGTCAACTGGAGATCACATCTTAGTGATGATCTCCTCCAACACAATTGAATAATGATCAAATTGGATCCCAGTTAGAAATTTAACCTTGTAATAGTCCACAAGGAAATATGGGAATCATTACATGGACTTAAACCTAGTAAGTGAATTTGGGGTCTCCAGTCTCTGCGATGGATGAATTTTGCACATTTGTGAGAACTAAGGATCCTTCACCCTTGGGGCCACCTGCTGCAGGATGTCTGCAGTGGGTTTGGTGCCACGTGGCATTTCCCCTGATACCCTTTGCACGGGGCCCCTTTATACAGTTGGTTCCTTGTCTGCCTCCCTCAGGAAACTTTATGTTCCTGGAGGACAGGGACTGTGCCCTACTCCTCTTTACCTTCCCAATTCAAGTTCCTGCCAACATTTATTGAAGTTGAAGACGCATAAATCAGTTTGGCAAGAAGATCACTACTGACCTAGTGGGACCATTCTAGGCTCTCAGATGCACCCACAGATCGGCTGGCCGTGTGTACAGTGCATCGATGAGAGTGGTGGAAACCAGCCATTATTTCTGAGAAAACAAATAAGAATTACTGCAAAGGAAATTATTCCACACAGAACAGAGATCCCATGGGAAGTGCTGATGGATGAGGTAGAGGGAATAGTGTTTGCAATAGTATTCAACCAAATTCCTCCAAAGGGATGTTGCATATTATATAATGCTAGAATGCATGCCATTTTCCCATTCCTTTCGACTGCCTGGGAAACAGAAGGGCATTTTATGTAATCTGAGTATACTTATATGGAAACGAATATGGTTTCAAACAGTATATATCACCATTGATAGTTTAATAGTTAAATGGTTAAAGCAAATTCTGAAACTAGAATTCTAGGGTCCAATTTCTAGCTTTGCTACTAGTTAGCTAGATGACCTTGAGCAAATGACCTAACCAGTGTAAGTTTCTCAATCTATAAGGTGGGGATGATAATAATATCTCCTCCTTCCATGGGAGAACATAGGTAGTGTTTAGAACAATGCATGGCACATAGTAAGAGTGTAAATATTAACTAAATTATGCCCGGCCAGTGTGGCTCAGCGGTTAAGCATTGACCCATGCACCAAGAGGTTGCCAGTTCGATTCCCAGTCAGGGCATATACCCAGGTTATGGGCCCAATCCCTGATTGGGGGCATGCAGGAGGCGGCCAATCGATGTTCTCTCTCATTGATGTTTCTGTCTCTCTCTCCTTCCCCCCCTCTCTCTAATATCAATAAAGAAAAAAAAATTTTAATTAACTAAATTAAAAGAAAATTAACACAGACACACATGGCGGGTGAGAAAAAGAGAGAAAGAGAGAACAAGAAGGGAACATTTAGGAAACTTTGAACACTAGGGACCATATATGAAATGTTCAGCTATCAAGATCCTGCCTTTGGAATCAGATGGTCCTGAGTGTGAATCCTGACTCTGTCAACTACTAGCTATTGTATTTAACTTATACTAGGGTGATCCCTTAGGTTTCCATTGTTTATGTTTTGTTGTTGAACTGTATATTTGTTTGCTTACCCACTTTTTCATTCATTCATTTGTCCATTCACTTTTTCCATCTATAAAATGAGGATAGTAGTACCTACCTTACAGATAGATGTAAAGATTTAAGGTATTAAGGCTAAACCAACTAACATCTTAAAATTGCTGAATACATACAGGTTCCTCTCATCTTGTTAATGTAAGTAGTTTAGTGTCATTTCCAGACACTACAGAGCGACAGCCTTTCACCCTCAAAAGCCCCTCAGCGATTTCCTTGGCCGTGTGCAGCCAGGTAAGCTTAGTAGCCTGAGTCTGTGCCACTCTGGGCAGCTCAGAGGCACAGTCCGGACAGATGAAGTATAAAATGCCAGCCTTCTAGCGGATGCTTTAGAGCTGAGACTTAGAGTCCACCTCCCTGGAGGCCCCAGGCTGCTTCCGCAGAGTGCGGAACAGGTGAAGGATCGGGGGTGGTGGAGGCTCTGCTCTCCTCCTTCCTCCCTGCCCTCAGAACGATGCTCAGCCTGCACACCTGACTTAGCTGGCAAAGTGCTCTGTACGGAACCCTGGTAAAGAGCCTGACTCAGTGGCACCAATCAGTCGTACAGGCCACAGCATTCTCTCGGGCTTGGGTTTCTACTGTCATTGCTATAATTTCCTGCCTTCCATTTCTCCTGCCTTCTTTGCCTTCCCCTTCGTCTATCCATACTACGTTATTTTCAAGACATTACAAATTTCCACATAGTTCTTCCCTCACCCCGGTAACAATGACTATAAGAACTGTGGTGTCAAATTTGTTCACTCTTGACTGCATCAATCTTGATTGTGATAAATATTAGCATGGTGTATCAAAAAGTCCAAACTCTTTGATCTAGTCATTTTACTTTAAGGTACAAATGAAATGACTATATGCATTTTTAAGAAAAGATATATAAAATACTAAATGATTAATGTTATCCGATAAGATAATAGCATGGTGATTGTGTAAATAATATGTTATTATCAGTTAGAAATACTTTCTGAAATATTTCAGGTGAGAAGATAAAATGTGTGGGATTTTAGCTGAAATGTCCCTTCACAATAAAAGTTCAAAGGGGCCTAGCTGGTGTGGCTCAGTTGGTTGACCTTTGTCCCATGCACCAGGAGGTTGCCGCTTCGATTCCCAGTCAGGGCACATGCCTGGGTTGCAGGCTTGATCCCTAGCAGGGGGTGTGCAGGGGGCAGCACGTCAATGTTTCTCGGTCTCATCGATGTTTCTCTCTCTCTCTTCCTCTTCCTTCCTTTCTCTCTAAAATCAATAAAAACATATTTTAAAAACACTAAAAAGCCCTGGCCAGTTTGGCTCAGCGGTTAGAGCATTGGGCCCACGGACCAGAGTCCCGGGTTTGGTTCCCGCTAAGGGCACATAACTCGGTTGCAGTTTGTCCCCGGCCCCTGTTGGGGTCGTGTGGGTGGCGACCACTCGATGTGTCTCTCTCACGTCGTTGTTTCTCTCTCTCTCTCTTCCTCCCTCTCTCCCTCCTGCTCTATCTGAAGATAAATGCAAAAATGTCCTCAGGTGAGGATAAAAAAAAACATTTTTTTTAAATAAAAAATAAAAAAAAAACACTAAAAAAAAGTTCAAAGGAAAATAGCTAAAACATGATTAGCAAAATATTGTTGGCATTTGATGCTAGGTTATTGGTTCATGGGAGGTCACTGTCCAATTCTCTCCACTTTTATGTATGTTTATAATTTCTATAATATAATATTTTAAAATGGTTATGAAGGTCATGATTACAGCACATTTTATAACAAGAAAAATGTAGAACCATCACTAATTTCCAAACACACATGATTAAATAATATTTATATGCTGCAGTAGTATGCAGTCATCAGAATTTGACAGACAGGAAATTATAGTTTTTAAGAGCACACCCCAGGAACTGGGAATTCATATTAGTATGTCACATTAAAAAAGTCAAAAATACATTTATAGTATGACTATTTTATACATATATATATTATGTATAAATACATAATGCTATATCTTTATTATATATAATTATGTATATAATTTATTAAACATATAGATACACACATACTTTGCTCATAAAACATCAATAGTGGGTTATTACTAAAGGGTGGGTGATATTTATTTTACTTTTAGCTTATCTGTATTTTCTGATTCTTTATGTATAGTTATATATAACATAAATATAAAGCAAAGCTCAAACACAATTATGTATAAAACAAAAACATATATGCAATACATATATATATATAAAATATAGATCACCAAAATATATGTTCACTCTATATAATATTCAGTCCCTTGGATGAGTAAAACATCACAGAAGTGAAGTATCCTCCAAGATAAGTTAATTCCTACTTCTATGCATAGCTAATTTTCACAAATGTAATATACAAATCACTCATTCATGACTCTCTAAAATAGGTATAATAAGTACATGCATGTCGCCGCTCCCTCCATCTACAACCACGGCAGACATCACCAATCAATCATGATAATAAGTCCTATCGTCTCTAGCTCCTGTACAGCTTAGAGCTTTAGGAAGCTAATGTTGGTCTGGCATTTTTTAAGATAAAAGTTACATGCTGTCCTTGATATGATTGTATATTTTTAAGAAATTATTCCTGGAAATTTATTACATATCACATACTAGTCTCAGATATGGAAAGCTAATTAATGGTAATACAATCTAATAGTTAATGGGTGACTAATATGCCTGAAGCTTTGGCCTAAATGCTTTGCATGAATTTTGTATATGGGACATATACAAAAGCTATTCTCTGCTCTCAAAGGACTCTCAGTTCTAAAACATCTCTGGGAAGATACGAAGGACAAACATATGGTGCTTTTGCTTAACATAAACTGCTCAGTATTTTCATGAAAGAAATGTGATAGATGGTAGGGACTGTCTGTATGGGAGACGAGGAATAGAAGAGTCCATTGCAAACATTGTTTTTTCATTGAACAATGTCTTTGATTTGAGCTTGTGGTTTGTTTGCATTTGAAGCTTTTTTTTTCTGTAGAACTTAAAAGTTTAGGAATTTTTTTTATCATTTCCTACTTGGCTACCAAGGGGTTTCCTATAGAAGAAAAGAACAAAGTTAAAAGGAAGCATACCCTGGATTCTATGGTACATACACGCGCGCCGCGCGCACACATACACACACACACACACACACACACACGTCATGGTACTGCACCCCTACTGCCCTCAGGGTTAAAGCCTACCTTATGTAGATTCTAGTTATGTAGAAAGCCTACCTTAGTAGATTCCAGGACAGTCCCTTCACTTTTTTTTTTTTTTTTTAAAGCAGGCCTTCAAGAATCAGTCACCTACCAGAGTTTCTCTCCTCTGTCTCCTGAACCCTCAGACCCCATCTAAGAACCTGTTTGTCCACATCCAGGAGGAAGCACAGCAGTGAGGTCCCAGGTAGGCTGTGGGCCCCATACCCTAGCTGGAGAAGATCATGTGAAATCAAAAACATCACCGAGGATCTGGCAGGGAATTGCCCGACCGAGACCTGCCTTTCATAAAAGACAGCCTTCAGATAAAAAGAGGAGTACTTGCCAGGGGCTTAGGCCTGCAGAGGCAGCTCCCTGGGACTGTACACAACAACCCGCACCTATGTGTGAGTTCCCTTTCTAAGAAACTCTTCCTCGGTTCTAAATGAAGGATTTTCAGAACACCTATGTCTGGAACAGTAGTTAATACCCATGGCTACCCAATGGCATTATGTATAAATCTTTAAAAAATGTATAGTTATACCTAGACTCCAAGCCAGACTGATGGACCTAGGTATCACCTGTGTCTGCTGATGGGCCTAGGCATCTGTATTTTTAACTTTCCAGGTGATTCTGATGCAGTCTGGGTTGACAACATCCGCTCTAGAATATTATGCACGTTAATTACTGATGTTCATTTTGCACAGAGGCCCAGATGAGTTGTCCAAGGGATACTAAAAAACACAGAAGACAAGGTCCCTGAACTTGCACATTTCTATTCTTGGTGTATATATCATGATTACTCAGACAATATCACATACTTAAATGTCTTCTGATACATAAAGATTGAAATATGTTGCCATAATCGATTGCAACTCAGTGCTATTCTTGGAAAATTGTCATTCATTATATAAAAGCTTTCCAAACTTTTAATTAATAATACTCTGCTATAGAGTATAACATATGTTTATTGAAGCTTGCTATCCTAATGAATGTAGAATCAGATTTATGTTTCCATAGTAAATTTTGTAAACATTTGCCATATGTAATTTTTTTGTGCAAAAATGTTTAAAAACTTTTTGAATTGTATTAAATTATCATGATTACATTCGTGTGTGTATATAATTTTCCAACAATTATAATCTTACAAAATAATGATTTTAACCCACTGAAAGTATTGAACAGTTCAACAAATGGGACCTACCTATTTTTCCAGACAGTGGCAGAAAAAGCCAGACAAACTTGTCAGAGAATTATTCTGCATTGCGAAAGCTTCGCGTTTTATTTTTAATAACTGTGCAAGAACCACGTTGCCTGGTTACCATCTTCATTTTGTACTCTGATCTAAAAACGTCTCAGCATCTCAGCCGCCAGAAGTTGCCAGTGTGCTCAAAACCTAACTTACATAATCAAACATCTATAACAATTTGGAAGAAATTTTACCAAAAATTGTATTTCTTTTTTTTTTTCTAATCACAGAATCAGCCACTGCTTAAAAATTAGGTCAAAAACAACAACAAATGCCTAACATTTTGATGAAAGGACTATTCTTATGCAGATCTAAGAGAAAAAAAGAAAAGACTAAAAAAAGAGGAAAGAAAGCATTGTAAAACAATAATATCAGTGTCTCACGTGTGTAATCATTTACTATTTGAATTTCCATAGAAATATTAATATAAACAAAGAAGAAAAGGTTTGATGGGGACTGAGAAAAGTTTAAATTGATATTTAAAATATCATCTAATAGTTTCATGACACAGGTCACTTTATTTTGTGGTATTTTCAGATTTTCGTAAAACTGTCCCAACATCTTGATTTTTTTAATCCTTATTCCAGCAAACACTAATGCAATACTATTTTGATGTATGTTATATCTCTGGGTAGTATTTGGCATATTTAATGAAGACATCATATTTTCAGAAATGTAAAAACAGCTGAAAATAGGTGTCTCCTGTAAATAAACGTCTTTTGCCCAGCAAGTGTAGCTCAGTGGTTGAGCATCGACCCATGCACCAAGAGGTTACTGGTTCGATTCCTGTTCAGGGCACATGCCCAGGCTGTGGACTTGATCCCCAGTGGGGGGCATGCAGGAGGCAGCCAATCAATGTTCTCTCTCATCGATGTTTCTATTTCTCTCCCTCTCCCTTCCTCTCTCTCTCTAAAATCAATAAAGAAAATAAATAAACAAACAAACATCTTTCGAAGATCAAGTTCAGGAAGCAAATTCAGATCACTTAAGTCTTTCATCACCCAAGTTACAAAGATATTTCTGAAGTAAAGACATTGCATTAGGTACTATAAGAGGAAAGGTTATTTTTTCTGAATTCTTCTCTCTTCTACTTTTGGGCACTAGGAATGCACTTACACATTCATATGGTTGTACTAGGTGTCGAGCGACTGAGTTAGAGGTGAGCACCCAACCCAACCTGGGCCAATCAATTCACTTCCTTGGTAACCTTAAATTGGATATAATACAATTCCAGTCTCAACTCAAACTGCTCACTTTAATAGCAAAGATGTAAACTCAGGGGTTGCTGATAGCAGCCGCGCAGGCTAGGACGGAGAAAAAGTCGCTTTGCATTGAGAGAGAAGAATGAGTCAATCAGCAGGCCAAGAGAGAAAAGACATGGAGGGGAAAAAAGTATCTTGCATTTTCTATAGGCCTCATGTACCCAATTCCAATCTGTCTCTGGAATGTGAACATATTCCTTGCCCTTGGGCTCTATAAGACTTCTCTTTATCTTTATAATAAATCATCCCTCTTCCTATGTGCTTAGGCAAATCCCAATGGACATCTGCCATCGATTGGCAACTATAAGGGTTGTAACTAACACTGATGTGAGATAAATCAGATATAGATCTTGTTCTCAAGAAAATTGCCAAGAAGTGGATACATGCAGATAACTTTAACAAAAGGGAGAGAGTGTCAGAAATTATAGAGATGAGCTGATAGACAATTTCAGAGGAGGAAGCAAATATTCCTGGCTCTAGAGAAAGTGGATCAGACGTTTTTCAGAGCAATGATATCCAGTCAATGTATTTGAAAATGTCTAGAATGATGACCAACTCTTTATTGTTTTTTCTTTCAATATTTATCTAGGTAATGAGTATTCAAGGAGTACACATGCAATTCTCTGCCATTCGTGGCAGGCACAGAATCCTTAATGTGCAACACTGTTGGTGGAAGAGCTTCACGCTCTGTATTTTGACATGAACAACGGATGGACTTGGTATTCAAACCGTACAGCAACAGAATAAATATGGTCTTGCCTTGGACATATGTTTTCAACAACAAAACATGGTCAACATCGTTTGCACCATAGCCCTACTGATAGCTGTCTCTTTCTCCAAGGAGCGGGCAGCACACTGGGTACCACAGGTGCGTTCTGTGAAGGTTACTGGCAGAGCCTGGGCTTATTACCTAGGTCAGTGACATTACTCAAAGGAATACGGTTCTATTTTAGTCGCCAGGGATTGCTTCTTTATCATTGAAATGTCAAGTGTTTTGAATGAAGTCATAAAAAGGCATTACAGAGCAGAAATTAATTAAAGCAAGAGGCTCATGGTAGGGAGACTATGAAAACATATAATACACAATCCCTACCCCCAACGTACTTTCAATCTTTGGGGATAGATAAGAAAATACAAATAACAACAATATGGACTGTTTGTTGGACAAAAAACAAATAAACTAGGTTAAGAACGTTAAATGTGTTATTTCAATCCTCACAAACATCCTACAAAATAGCCATCACTATTTTCCCCGATTGGTGAATGAATAAACAAACTTATATAGTGTAAATAACTTGCCCCAAAGCTCAAAGCTAATGAATAAAACCCAAACATAATCTGCCTGATTACAGAGGGTAAGCTCCCAAACTCAATGAAACAAAAATGAGAGAAAAAAGTCATATAAAAATTTCAAAGGTACTTGATAAATGTTACAGGAATTCAGGGGATAAAAGGAGATGCCAGGCTGGAGTTATGTGCATGTCTACCATGGCAGAGTTAGGATCTGAGTTCAGTCTTGAAAATGCAGCATTCATATAGACAAGAAGAGCTAAAGATAGTGGAAGATAATAGCAAGAATAAGGGGGTGAGGTGGTTGCACCATATGTGTCTCTGGATGATGGACAGATGGATTTGATCACAATGGGTGCTTTCTGCAGAGGACAAGCTTGTGTAAGGGTATGATGGAACCAGAATGTGGACTGTCTAAAGTATAAAGAGTTGGGATTTCATCTTGTGGGCATTGTAAAGTCACTGGTGTAAGTCACTTATGTAAGTTCTTACAAATGGATACCATGACAACAGAAGTACTTGAGGAAGAATACACTAACAGGACTGGGAGGGGTTTACATTTAGTGAGTGACATTGTGATAGAAGCACTCATCTCAATGTGGTCTACTATAATTCTTGTAAGACACTGAAAGGTAGAAACGACCCTGTCTACCCTTGGATGTAAGGGAAGATGCCTCTTTCAAGGTCACAAGATGGACAAAGTAAACACAATATTTTAGTCCTAGTCTGTTTACTTGACAATTCAATATGAAAAACACTAAGCAAAAAGACATTGCAAAGCTATAATAATAGCAATTAATATTATTGAGCATTTACTATTTCTAGGTTCTAAGTGATTTACATGAAATAACCCATTAAAAACTTCCAGCAGCCCTGAGACAGATACTGCATTAGACCCATTTTTCAGATGAGAAAAGTGAGGCACAGATAACATGGGTCATTTGCCCATGGATGGGGGCAAAGCATTCTGTCATATCTGGAGGAGTTGAGATCTCACCAAGATTCTCAGGCTCTGGAGCCTGTGATCATGGTTCTGCTGTGAGCCTCTCAATTACAGCAACCGTTGACTAAGAAATAACACATGTGATAACTAGAGAGGGATGTTTTACAAGGACAGACAGAAAAGAAGGGACCTCGAGGCACGAACAAGGGAGACTTAATGGTTGAATCTAATGGGGGAAAGGTTGAGGTTGGATTCAAGAGTGGGCTGAGGGAATTATTTTTTATTTTGCTTCTTTTTTCTTTTTCAACAGAAAAATGGTGTGATTTCCAAATCACTGAGCTTTAGGTGATGGCTGAACCATGAAGAAAGGTGCTATGAAGTGTAAAGCTATGGATTCAGCAGTCAAACAAACACACGAGATGCTTAGAACTGAGTGAAAAAATAAATTAAAAAAAGAAAAGCATTGTATAAAGAAAGGAAGATGGAAAAGGAAGAGAAGAGTTATGAGAAATGCCACAATTAAGGATGTCAAAGAGAAATAAAGGAGCCATCAATGGGAATAGAGGGGAAATTGTCAGAGAAATAAAGAGGCCATAGGACACTTGTAGCATCCCACAGCTCAGTAAGACCCAAGGTTGGCATCATGCTCGTGTAACCCAGACTCACACAAGAATCCAAGTTTAGATTGGTCCCACACCTTGGTTTAATGCTCTCATGTCACCACCTTAAAATTCATAATAGTTTTTGAGCAATGAGCTTTTTATTTTGCTCTGGTCGTCCCCACAAAAAATATAACCAGGTCTAGAAAGATCTCAGGAGTCACCATTTCCAATTCTCCATTCAGTGATAAAAGTTCCTTTAAACTTTTCCCAACCATAGACTATCAAATGCCTCTATAAACATATCCAGTCACAAAGAACGCAACATGTCTTGGGGGTAGCCCACTGCATTCTTAGACATATACATTTTGAGAAGCTCTTTCTATAGTAAGCTAAAATCTATTTGTAACTTGTATATACTTGTCTTGGTTCTACTCTTTTTTAAAACTATGTTTTCATTGATTTTTTAGAGAGAGAGGAAGGAGAGAGAGATAAAAACATCAATGTGAGAGAGAAACATTGACCAGCTGCCTCCTGCACGCCCCCTGCTGGGGATCGAGCCCACAACCCAGGCATGTGCCCTGACTGGAAATCAAACCGGGACCCCTCAGTCCATGCAGTCATGCTCAATCCACTGAGCCACACGGGCCGGGCTTTGGTCCAGTCTTGAAGAAATCAAAGTATAAGTATAATTGTGCTTCCATGTTATCACTCACTTTCAAGATTTACTTGATCTCAAACACTTTGTCCCATTAACCGTTCACTGCCAATCGCCAAGAATGTGGTTAGCACATAGTGAGCATTCGATAAGTACTAATGAGTTGAAGTGATTCTGAACCGTACATCCTAGGTGGTTTCTCACTTTCAGAAAAGATTTCAAAGTGTACTTATGGGCCGAGCTACCCAACTTTAGATTTCTGAATCTTAACTTTTAAGTTCTGAAACATTTGAAATTTAAATGAATCCCCACGTGGTAAGCCTGAACAATTTTAGAAGGCAATGATCATATTTACATGGAATCTTCTCATTTTCTTCAGCTCTCCCTAATTCTGGGGAATTTTCTCCTCATCACCTGGGTCAGTTGTAACCTGGGTATGTTCCAGATGTCTGGCTCCCTTTAAAGCAGGGTTTCTCAGCCTCGGCACTATTGACACCGTGTCTGCTGTGGGGCTGTCCTACGCAATGTAAGATTTTAGCAGCATCCCTGGTTTCTGTCCACTGGGTGCTAGTAGTCTCCTCTCCACCCCAAAGTGTGACAAAGCAAGGTCTCCAGGCATTGCTAAATGTCAACTGAGGGATGAAGTCACCCTTGGGTTAGAACCACTGATTTAAAGTGAAAAAAAAAACCCCGCTACATGATGGCCTTAAGCGAATGGATGGTATTTGCTTCACTGAATTATAGGGTTTTCTTATCATCACATCGACGTATGAGTGTGAAATTGGCATGCACTTTATGACACAGTGTTCTTTAAGTCAAGAATGAACATCATGACGCTTGGAAGGGAGGTAATCAACATTTCAATGTAGTGAACTTCCCTGGGGGACGAGCTTTGTTTCTTCCTTTGTACCTCTTTTTTTGTTTGTTTAGCTATATCCTCACACGTTCCATACTCTCTAAATTGTTAACAATTACAGTGAGCACTTTTTATAATTAGAGAGAAACAATGATGTTTTCATTTTGAAATCAAATAATGATAATGTGGGTGGGAAGGAAATGGAGCCCGTGTGTATAAACACATTCCGGGAAGATGCGCAAGATAGGCTCCTGGGGCACCACGTTTTTCCTCTTTGCTTTCCCAGAACCCATACCCTATAGTTTATAGAAAATGTGAATAATATTAGAGTCCATGAAATTCTTCTACTTTATGATCCACAACTATTTTGTATACACACAGGGAAAACACGCTGATGCAATAAGCCAGGGCTAGTGCTTTAGAAGGAAGATGTGCACCATGCCAAGGCACAGCGGCTCCCAAGGGAGAGGGGGATGGTGCCACTGGCATCGGATGCCATGCACAAAGGGGGCTGGGGCCATTCTTGTGAAATAGGCCACCGGACTGAGTTCCTTTTATGCATGTGCCGACTCATCCATTCAAAACATGTTTCTTAAACAGCTACTAATTCTTGATGATGCCCCAAATAAACAAATTAAGCAGGAGGCACTACTCTTGCAACTCCCAAAGCTTCATGTGGGCATTTATACTAAAACAGAGCAATACTTAGAATAAAATATAGATCAATCAGAAAGTCTCCAACATGGTAATTCACATGCAAAAGATGAGAATTTATTAAATGTTAAGGTAGGTTAACTGAGGAAGATTTAACAGGCATCTTTTTCCATTTGAATTTTTTTTTTAAATTAAAGCTAAATAGCAAGTAAAGAAATAGTTTTTTCCCCCACTACATCAGACATCTTTCATGTGATTCATCTTTCTAGTTTGTGTGGTTTCACTTTCATTCCATTACAGCTTTAAAAATATAGGTTACATTAAACCCAATATATAGTTATAAGTATTTTTTAAAAGTTATTACTTGGAAATTCTTCATTTTATCCAAAAATGCCTCATAAGCGTACTTGGGTTTCATTGATGACTTTTACATAATTTTGACCAACATGGGCCCTCTCAGAATTGAGATTCATAGATAAAAAGAAGCTATGATATTTTGGGTTTAATTTCTTTTCATTGAGTGGGAAATAGGGGAGAAGAGATGCTACCTGAAGTCAAACTCCATACCAGACTTGGAAGAGAAAGAGAGACAGCAAGAATATTTATTCTCCACTTATGAAGAGAACTAATGTGTACCCTCGTCAGTGACTATGATGTATCTGAAATGAGTGATAGAAAAGTAAACAAGGTTGTTCAAGGTCTATTTTGACTTTATATTTTTATTCAAAGAAAATTATACTTGAAGTGGAAGAAGAAAAAATTTTATACAATGGGAACTAAATCTCCAACCAGTTGAAGATAGAGCAAGAGGGCATCTGGTCATTTTTAATGAATTCAAATCCAGGTTCAAACAAATTATACTATGAATAGGCTCTAGGACTAAAGACAATCAGAAATGGATGAAAATGACAGGAATTAGAGTGGGGACATAAGATCTCAGTCAGAAAGTTGTTTCCTCAATTTTCAAAAAGGAGGGCAAAGGAAGATGAATCATGGAAAACCTTGATGCCATTTTCTGGAAATTTTCTATGTATTTACTTACATAACAAATGGTAGGTGAACACAATAAAAGAATTTAATGACCATCAAGAGAGAGCTACTATGTCCTGACCTAAACAAGGTGATATCAGATTACCCTTTCCATGACCAGCCTCGATTAGCAGACAATAATTCCACTACACTCTACATACCCTCACTGGACATGTTGATTTTATTACCATCTTTTTCAGATCTTAAGACCAAACAAAAGAAAGGCTTTGTGACTCTCCCATTTGGAGACATGTGCGTAGGTGGATTACAGCTGACGGAACTAAAGATTGCTGTTGAATAACGGTTCAAAACAGAGGAGAGAGCAAAACAATAGGGAGGAAGGAGTGCAGTTCTTGGAACCAGACCAATCTGGGTTTACGTTCAGGTTCTATTCCCTTATAACTGTGTTACCTTGGTCATGTTGTTTAAATTTTCTAAGCCTGGGTTAGTTTGTCTCTAAGACGGTGATAATCATAATGTCTTAGGGTTTAAAATACTAATGCATTGTAACAATATATAAAATAATATATGTAAAATATATGCAGAGTGCCTAAGCTGAGGAAATTTTACCATGTGATTATTGTTCTAATTACCGTTATTAATACTAATATTACCATCACCACTACAATCTAATGGGAGGCATGTAAATGGTATGCTACAGGGACCTCTCCCTGGTCCTGACCTTTTCATGCTTTAAATCAACAGCTTGTTGAATAAAGACTTAGGAGATACATATTTCTACCAAATTCCTATGTAACTTGAAATATAGAAGAAGTTTAATAGTGTGATCAAGGAGACACAGTCTGAAATAGATGAAAGTGAGTGGAGCAAATATGCATGCACACAGAACATTTTTAATTGTGTATTGCGCATGAAGAAAATTATATAAAACTTAGTTGCATGCTGGAATGAACGTGTATAAAGCAAGCATCCACGTCATCAACAAGCTGGTCCAGAGAAAGAACACTGCTGGCCTCCAGAAGCTATTCCTCTACCATCACACCCCCTGCCCCTCACTGATAATCATTATCCTGGGTTTTCATGATAATCACTTCCACATTTCTTTATAGCTTTAGTACATTGTACACAAAGCTAAGCTAAACAGTATAGTACAATATTTTGAGCTTAATACAAATGAAATCATACTGTATGCACTTTGGTACTTTGTATCTTTCGGTCAACATGGTATTTCGACGTGAATAGTCACTCCTATGGTTGCATTCCATTATAATGCATTCATTTTCATTGCTGTATCGTTTTCAGGAAATGAATATATCATAGTGTCTTTATCCTATGGAAGACACTATGGATAATTAAATAATTAAATTGGATGGATAATTAAATTGCTTGTAATGTTTGGCTTTTGGCAACAAGGATGCTATAATATTTTTCTCATGATTTGTAATGCATTTGTGTGCACATGGAAGAGTATTCATGAAAACTATATTAAAGTTACTATTTAAATTATTTTTCTATTTTCCATTGCCAAGAACATATAATTTAATTCATACCAGTTAAACCTACTTTTTGACACTTCTGTACGTAAAAATATATGTAGAAATAAAATTTAAGAAACTTTAATGGTAATAACTGAATATATTTTGTATAAATTGAGTTTCAGCAACTTATTTTAGCTACAAATAAGTGCTTTTTTTAATCAATGTCTAACACATTCGTTTCAACAACATACAAATTACATTAAAATGAATAAAAGTCACATTCTATATGGTCAAATGGAACATGATTTAATTTCCTAGAAATGCGTTTTCCTTTATGTTGATGAGAAAGGTTTTTAAGATACTGTTTGCATTTTTATTTTTATTATTATTTAAATCCTCACCCAAGGATATTTTTCCATTTATTTTCAGACAGAGTTGGGGGGAAAGACAGAGAGAGAGAGAGAGAGAGAGAGAGAAACATTGATGTGAGAGAGACATATCATTTGGTTGCCTCCCACACGACCCCAACCAGAGCCAGGGACTGGACTGCAACCGAGGTACGTGCCCTTGACCAGAATCGAACCCATGACTCTTTGGTCCGTGGGCCAACACTCTAACAGCTGAGCCAAACTGGCCAGGGCATTGTTTGCATTTTTAAAAGGGACGTTTTAATTTCCTTCTTTAGTCCTAAGGGGAAATATGAGCTCTGAGTATTATTTGAGGTTTTACAGATGAAATGTTTTCCATTTTAAGGCAAATGGAAGGTGAACTGTCTTTTTTATTATTAGTCACACATATAGTTTGAAATCTATTCACAAGAAATGTGATCTGCATAGTGCTTTTGTTAACTTTCTTACACTTATTGGAGGAAAGAGAGAGGGAAAGAGAAGGGCAATTGAAAGTTCCGATCAGGCAACTCCATGGTACCCTGCGGGGCAGTTCGGTTTCAGCTGTTCTATGACGGCATACACCTGCCATGTCCCACGTGGTAGACGCCAGCCCAGTGTGGCTCCTGAACAATTAAAATGGCGATGGCCACTGAGACGCTCTCTAAATGGACAATACATCCAAGATTTTGAAGACTTAGTACAAAGAAAAAAAAGAATCTAAAATATCTCATTCATAATTTTTACATGATTTTATGTTGAGATGATACTATTTTGGACACACTGGATTAAATAAAATGTAGTATTAAAATCAATTTCACCTTTTTCTTTTTCTTAATGCAAGCAAATATAAAATTACATGTACGTGTGAATCATATTTCTATTGGACAGCATTGGTACCAATCCCTAATAAAATAAATTATTCTAAAAGTTCATGGATTTTTTTTCAGATTCACATATTAATTTCATGATGCTCTTCAAATGGATATAAATTTGTTATTATTTTTTGGGCCTATAATGTCATAAAAAGTTCATTTTTACACTTAGAGTAAAATCTAGGTGGCTAATTCATTCCTAGTGAGAATTATTAATATATATTAGATATAAAAACTAAACTCCACAAAGCTAAAGAGAGACAAAGGAAATTATAGTTCTACTTAAAAAGGTAAACATTAATGTTAATTAAAAGAAATCTTGAGATAAACTTCATCTATTCCCACTGTGGTATGGGTATACTTATGTATATTTCATTGGGTTAATATTTGGATGACTTTAATGCAGATGTGTTTCTGTTTATAAATCTCTGCTTTCTAATACAGTAGAGAAAGTCCAAAGGTTAGCTTCGGTAGTCTCAGGGGGAATCTATGACATTTCACGTTTAACTGTTTCCTGATGTTGTGCCTCAAATTATCTAACAGCGTGTTTGCCTTTAGAGCATCTTATTTGATAGGTAAATACTACTCTGCAATAATTCAGTAGCAGATATGTATATAAGCAGTGACTGAATTTGTGTCCTTTTCTTGTATGGTTATGTGTACAAGGCACTATTTCCTAAAAGTATGGGAATGATCTAAAAGTTCATTTTCTTTTTCAAAAATTTCTTTTCTTTATTGATTTTAGAGAGAGAGGAAGGGAGAGGGAGAGAGAGAGAGAAACATCGATGAGAGAGAACATCGATTGGCTGCCTCCTGCATGTCCCCCACGGGGGATTTGGCCCACAACCTGGGCATGTGCCCTGACCAGGAATTGAACTGGTGACCTCCTGGTGCATGCGTTGATGCTCAACCACTGAGCCACACCGGCCAGGCTAAAAGTTCATTTTCCTTTTTATCTATTTGGATAACAAAAGTTTACTGTTTCCACTCCTCTATAAACCATCTTCATGCCCATCTCTATTTCAGCATGTCCTCTCAGCTACCACAGTTCTACAAAATAACCAACGAGCCATAAGGAAGATGAAACACAGCCGACAGGTGTCAGCATCCAACAGTCTAATGTCCAAATGAAACACCTGGACCATTTCCATGGAAACTCATGAAGGAAAAGAGAATTTGGTCTTTTCTCCAGGATCAATGCTTCGGTAACCAATAGTTTCCCTCTGAAATGTGGGTGGGGAGGCCTTGACATTGGAATTGGGTTGTGCTGATGCTCAAGACCACTCATGAAGAGCATCAGAAAGATCGAGGCAAACACATGGCTGACTTGACATGGTTACATATCCCGGTCCGGTTATTGTCCTTGGAGTCACAGTGCGTGGGGTGGTAAGGGCAGGGCATCCGGTGAGTGGTGGTGGAATATGTGTGAAGTAAAGGATAAAAGACCTGCTCCAAAGTCCCTGAGTGAATTTGGATTGTGAATTGTAGTTTGAACACTCAGACTTATAAAATCCCACCATCTTCAAGATCTGCTTCCTTAATGCAACCTCGAGGGTAGTCTGCCCAAATTTCATCAAATGTCATTTTATGTCACCCACTTCTAAACTAATTAAGAGCTATGAACAAACACCCTCAGACTAAGTTATTCTTTGGTACCAACCTCTGTTCTTGCTTTTTGTTTCCCCTTTTCATTCAACAAACTGTTATTGTCTTCGATGTACAAGTTATTATTCAGAACTCAAATATCAGTGAACAAAACAGATGGAAAAATATTCTCCTTAAAGGGACAGAAATGGGTTTTGTTTTCTGCAATAGTAAAATTCTTTTTATTATTATTATTTTTATTTTTATTCCTCACCCAAGGATATTTTTCTACTTATTATCAGATAGAGTGGGAGGAGGGGGGAGAGGGAGAGAGAGAGAGAGAGAGAGAGAGAGAGAGAGAGAGAGAGAGAGAGAAACATGGATGTGATAGAGCCACATCGATTTGTCGCCTCCCGCATGACCCCAACAGGGCCGGGGACGAACCGCAAGCGAGGTACGTGCCCTTGACTGGAATCAAACCCAAGACTCGTTGGTCTGTGGGCCGACGCTCTAACCGCTGAGCCAAACTGGCCAGGGCTGCAATAGTAAAATTCTTGTGACTGAAGGAGGTTCCCAGTGAAGCCAGGAGTAAGGCAGATACACACCGTCACTGCCCTCCTCTGTACCACAATGGAGAACTTCTCAACCACAACAAAAGAAGAAAAAGAAAGAAGAGACATGGATTTGGAAAGAAGAGACAACATCATCCTCTTCTGCATCCAACATACTCATATGCATAGAAGGTTCACGGCGATCTAGAGGCAATAGAGTTCGTGAGAATACTTGGTAAATATCAACAACTTGGCACAGAAATAACAATGTTCACTCATAACGGTAAGAACACTATAGATATCCCAATAAAGATCCAATTTACAACAGCAAACGAAGCCATAAGGTAACCAGGGAGGTAAATATTTAGAAAGAGAAAGAGAAATGAAGGTTTGTTATGAAGAAACTCATAAAACAACACTGAAGAATGGTTCTTGGTTTTCTTATCTGTTTGGTGAAGGATCTAATGATCAGTGATTCTTAACTTATTTTGAATTAGACTCAAAAACAAAGATTTGATATAACCTATGACTCATCATTCTAGAAATAAACACATGTACATAAAACACTATGGTGTTTGTCCACTTATTTTAAAAAATGGATAACCTCAAATGTTCCTCCAAGTCTAAAATGATTCTGTTTGTGCCCTGGCTGGTTGGCTCAGCAGTAGCATATTGGCCCGTGGACCAATGAGTCGTGGGTTCAATCCTGGCCAGGGGCACGTACCTCAGTTGCAGTTCGTCCCCCGCCCTGGTTGGGGTCGTGCAGGAGGCAGCCTGTTGATGTGTCTCTCTCACATCGACGTTTCTCTCTCTCCCTTTCTCTCCCTCCCACTCTATCTGAAGATAGAAAAATATCCTCGGGTGAGGATTAAAAAATTAAAATAAAGTAAAGATTCTGTTTGTCTAATTATTATTATCTTAATATTAATAAATTATAATAAAAATCACAATAGTAGTCAATACTTAAATTAATTAAATTCTACTCTTTTCCTGGCACTAGGCCCTTTATCTCTAATGGCACCTTGAAGCCTCACAACACTCTTATGTTGTAGTCACTGTTATTATTTTCACTTTATGGATGAGGAAATGGGGGTCAAAGAGATCAGTAGCTACTTTAATGTGGTCAGGCTCTTTGGCTATATCTTCTCACAAAATCAACTGACTTACCATTTGCTTTTCCTTTTTCTAGAGAACGTATCTAGGTTTACACTTACATACCCCAGTATATGATTATTTGATTAATGCTTCCCACAATGAACCATAAACTTAAGAATAGAGACCTTAAATCAGTTTTGTTCACCACTGTAACCTTATAGTTAGTTATCACTCAATAACTATGGGCAGAAGAAATTAATGAGTGGCTAAAAGAAAGAATAAATTAAGAACGAACTCATCCAAACTGGAATAGCTTTTGAGCAGGAAAGCCTCGATTCTTATGATCTGTATGATCCCAGAGCCCCACATACTATAAATGAAGTGATAAAACATATAACACATGGAAAATATAATATTTTAAGAGTAGCAAAGTCCAGTATAAAAAGGAATATACTAAATAATCGAAAGAAGCAATAAAAGTAGCTCGATGAAACCCAGAAATATATGTGGGGAGAGTGAAATTGGCTCTGAGCCTTCCACTGGCTGCAGCTAAGAGAGGAAAATGACGAATTACTTCTGCTTCCAAATGGAAGCTCTCCATCACCTATGCCTTCTGTATTATAAGATGCCATTTGTGCAGACCTTGTCTTATGACCTCAAAGCACACAGCCTTCCTTTCATATTTTTCATCTTCACACAAAATGTCAGAGATGTTAGATATTCGACTGGAAAGAACACCTGTTTCCTAAAGGATGTTTATTGAAAAGAATAACATGGTCAGAAAGAGCAGAAAGGGATCCTGCTAGCATTTCCATGGGACCTAGTGAGATCGTGGCCCCCGACGCTGAGTTTCATGAGCTGGAATGGTGCAGAGGACACATTCCTTTAGCTGTCTTCAACTTGGCTATCTTCAGGCAAGTCAGTACGTTCAAGGTGGAGCAGGCCTTGAAAAACTGAATTTCACTACTTAGACAGGCTAGAAGGGGCCTGAGGTCTTCAACCACCTCCCTTTTGCTCCCCTTGGTGCAACATCTCAGGGCTAAGCTGTAATAACTCATTGTTTTACAAAGCCGTGTTTAGACTGTCAATGTGTTCTGCATTCCAAGCTGGAGAAAAAGGAACTGAGAACTCGAGAGAGAAGAAATGTGCACAGAGTCCCCCTGATAATGCGCAGACTCTTCTCCATCAGGACATTTATGCACCAATATTTCAACTCTGGTCAGTACCTATATAACACAAGGTATCTGTGTTCTGAACAGAGCATAATGTGTTCTGAACAGAGTTTAATGTGCAGGGTACAAATTCTCTTTTTTCCTCTTGTTCCAAACTATCCTCATAGCCTCAACAGCACCGATCTTCCACAGGGGAATGTTAAAACTTCTTCAGGCTGTGTCCAAAGTAGGTCATTCAGACCATTGCCTGTATCCTTGTGGGACACATCCAGGACTTCTCTGAACAAGTCTTTACTTCTCTGGAAATGTTACCAACGTTCATTTATTATTTTGTTATACAAGTGAATATGGACTCCCGCATTGCAAGTCAGGCCAGCCCTTCCTGCTAGTTTATCAAGTGGCTTTGCAAGATGTTTGCAATATCTTGCAGAGCTGGAGTGGAAGAAAAATGTTGTGCAGAGGGCCGATTGTTAGTGGGGAAGAAACAAGGGCAAGAGGAAGGTTTGGGGAGCTAGAGACCTGGTGACAGAAGGGAAGGCAGCAAGGCTTGAGGGTGCAGTTAGGAAGCAGGTAAATAAAATCTGCTTCAGCATCTATGGAAACACTGCACTCTGTGCAATTAAAGAGACAGAGAGCGAGAAGGGGCCGCTGGGGGATGCTGAGCAAGGATCTAGGGCGACCTCATCGTCCTAAGTACAGAAGAAACATGTGCAAATACATCCCCCGAAATGCTTTACATTTTAAACCTCTACTGTGGGTACATTTCCTCCTGAAAATGAACATACTTGCATTTTTTTTTACAGATTTAGAAAACATTTGGTCAATTTCACACCAAAAAGAGAAGTAAAAAAAAAAAAAAATCTAAGAGAAACAGATGAATACTACATTTTTGTAATTTTTAAAAAAAGAAAAAAGAATTACTGGTCAAGTTTTAGGAAAATAAACGAGGCTGTATTATTAGCTGTTTAGGGCTTAGGATATTGAATTTGACTGTTCTTAGGTAAGTCATTGAACATCTCTAAGCTTTAGAGGTTATGACAACACGGGCAAAATACCCAGAAGATGCCTGACACACAATATGAGTTCAGTAAGGGATTAACCAAAGAACATATATGCACAACCCATGGACACAGACTACAATGTGGTGATGGCCAGAGGGAAGGGGGTTGGGGACTGGGTGGAAGGGGGGCAAAGGGGAGGAAAACGGGGACATCTGTAATAGTGTCAACAATAAAAATAAAGAAAAAATAAATATGCTTTATTTAAGAGTTATATTACAAAGATATTTTTTAGCCCATTTGGGAAATTTGATAATGAACTGAGTAGGTGTGAGAATAGCATTATAATTATGTAAGAGAAGATTTCTAATTCTTAGAGAAGCATACTGAAACTTTTAAGGGAGAAAAGGTGTGATATCTCAGATTTTCTCTGAAATGTTTAAGTGAGGATTAAAAAGATAGATGAATCAAATGTGGCAAAATCCTAATAATTGTTGAGAGCAGGTGATTTATATATGGGGATTTATTCTCTCCACTTTTGACTTAGTATAACTTTTTCGTAATCAAAATAAAAGTTTACTCATTATTAGTTAATATATTACATTGTGTTAAATTGCGATATATGATAGTGTGATTTATAATAAGAAATACATATTTGGTCTTCATCTCTGTTCCAGATTCAGAGCTCCTAACCCTTGGAATATTCTAAGTGCTGGGTGTCATAAAGGTGTTTTGTTATGTTAATGAGGCTTGGGGGCTGTTTGCCAGAAGAACCAACCTTGTGACTCAAGGGTTGCAACTTTCAGGCCCCACCCCTATCTCCCAGGACTGGAGAATGGCAGGAAGTTGAATGGATTGACAGTGGCCAATGATTTAATCAATCATGCCCATGTAATGAAAAAACAAAAAGGACAGTTCAGAGGGTTTCCAGGTTGGTGACCATGTGTAGATTGAGGGCGGTGAGGGCATGAAAGACCCATGCTCTTTCCCCATACCTTCCCCTAGGCATCCCTTCTCTGGCTGTTTCTGAGTTACACCCTTTTATAATAAACTGGTGATCTAGCAAGTGCACTGTTTCTCTCGGTTCTGTGAGCTGCTCTAGCAAATTAATGGAACCCAAGGAAGGGGTCCCGACTATAGCAGGTAGTTGGGTGACAACCTGGACTTGCAACTGGCCTCTGAGGCTGAGGTGAGTGGGCAGACTTGTGAGACAGCCCCTAACCTGTGGGATCTGATGCTATCTCCAGATAGATAGTTTCAGCATTGAACTGAATTGTAGGATATCCTGTAGAGGTCTGAGAATCCTCTGGTGGTGGTGGCAAAAACCCACACAGTGGAATGGGTGCTCAGAATCGGTACAGTACATTATATTTTATTATGTTACTGTTCGGTTAATATTAGCTAATACAATATTATTTAAATATACAACTGGCTTTTAAATGCCTCTAAAAACTGTCCTGGTCACAATGGCATTCTAAAATAGGATGGATGATAACATGACGTTGTAAAGAGTCCAGGTGGCAGGAGCTCTTCCTAGCAGTTGATCCATCTGGGTGGCAGAGGACCCCTTAACTCCAGCGTCTGATAGGACCCTTGTGAACTCTTTTTTACAAGGGGTAGCCTGTTCTGACTTAAACAAATAGAAAAATTTTACTTCATTGAAGTTTACACATCCAGGTGTCCAGTGACTTCCAGGTTTGGTAGATTCAGGGCACAAAATATCATAAAGGATCCATTTCTCTCTATTTTTATCTCAGTCTTCTGCTCTGGAGTTTCAGAGTCACACTTCACATGGTAGCATGACGGTGGTGGCTACCCTAACTTCTGCAACTGCTCAGGCTTTGGGATGAGAAGAGACAAGGGAAAGTCTCTTTCTCTAGGAATCCATGAGTCTGTTGACTTGGGTTGTGCAATCACTGGGCCCCAGTCACCAGGAAACTGTGAAATGCTTAGTCTTGCCATTCTGTGCCCTTGCCTAGAACTGAGATTAGAGTCAGCTCCACTAAAACAAATGCATTTGGATGGAGGTGGGGGCCTTCTCAGACTCAGTTCTGGGAAATGAGAGCAACAGTCTTTCCGTATAACTGAGAACCGCCATTTTATCGTCCACAGATATACTGAAAATGAAAGATTTGTGTGGGGAAAAAAAGGTTGGCACTGTTCATTTAACAAAGCAGTGACTTCTGATGTCTTTGAGACTCTCTAAATATAAGATTTTTGTGTTCTTATTAACACAACTAGTATTCAGTATTTTTAACTCTTCTTATATAATTTCTTGTTATGTAAGTATCACTATTTGGCTTTTAGAGTAGCTGCTTGAAGAATTAGACCATGTCTTTCTCAAAAGACCTAGTTCACATCTCCTAGGGGATGCACGCATTGTCTTCAAACACACAGGCATAGCAGGGATTCCAACATCTGAGGTCCCTTTAATGTTTTTTCAACCCTAACACCTTATGGTTTTAATATTTTATCACTCCAGGTGGTGCTTAGTACATACCAGTTTTTTCCTTCTTCCATCCTCCTCCTCCTCCTTCTCCTCCTCCTCCTTCAACCCCTGTGCCTCTTCCTTTTCCTCCTTCTTTCCTGCATCCACCACCACTAATCTCATCATTGCTATTCCTTGAACGCTCACTAGGTGTTAGACAACGTCCTAAGTGCTTCATATGAATCTGATGTTATTTAATTCTAACAACATTTTACAAAGAAGGAGCTTCAGGCTCAGAGAAACACATTACTTTGCCTTAATTTATAGAGCTTGTATGTTGACAATGTTCAAATTTAAACTCAGTTCTTCCAGCCCTGGCCAGTGTGGCTCAGTGGTTAGAACGTTAGCCCTTACACCAAAGGGCCACAGGTTCGATTCCCAGTCAAGGGCACGTACCTGGGCTGCAGATTTGATCCTTGGCCCCAGTTGGGGCGGCATGCAGGAGGCAACCTATTGATGTGTCTCTCTTACACCAATGTTCCTCTCTCTCTCAATGGGAAAAATATCCTCGGGTGAGGATCAACAACAAAAATAAATAAATAAACTCAGTTCTCTCAGATGCCACAGGCTGTGTTCGATACGCTGTGGTCATGCTGCCAGTCCATACCCACGACATGACTTGAACTTCTGGTTGAAGGATAATAATGGGAGCTGGTCTAGAAAATTCTCAATATTTCCCCCTGCTGGCCACACAGGTAGAACAGCACTGTCCTCGAGTTGGTGACATGTGTGTGAGTTTGCCCAAGGAAAGGAAGTGGGTGGTCCACGTGACCTCGTCACATTTGTTACCAGCTGATTAGCTCTTGCTTTCTTCTACAATGCACTTGGGTCTATTTTGTCTAGAGTGGTCCTTCTCAGCTAGGACTCATTTTGTTCCCCAGGGGACATGTGGCAAAGACTAGGAAAATTTGTGGTTGTTACAAATGGAGGAGGGGTACCACTAGTATCTAGTGGGTAGAGGCAAGGGGTGCTGCTGAATATCACACGTTGTACAGCCCCCCCCACACACACACACATCAAAGAATTATTAGTCCCCTAATGGCAATAGTTCTGAAGTTGAGAAATCTTGCTTTAGAACAGAAGTTAGAATTTGTGTGTGTGTAAAGAACAGCAGAGTAAATATTTTTGACCTTGCAAGGTCTCTAGTGTAACTACCAACTCTGCTGCTGTAGTGCGAAAGCAACCACAGATAACCCATAAGCAGATGGCCATGGCTGTGTTCCAATAAAACTTTATTTACATAGACGGGCATGCAAGGCAGCGGGTCAGATTTTTCCTGAGAGCCGTGCATCGCCAACCCCAGGTCTAATGTGTGCCGAAGCTGCCAGACCTTAGCCCAGAGGTGGCTGAAAGCTCTATTTTAAGTATTCTCAGGAGGACTCTATTTTCAGGCAAGGAAGCATCCCATCTCGGGCTATCAGGAAATCCTGGCTCCTTTGAATCTTCCATATATTTTCCTTTAGGAACCTAAAACCATTTTGCAGAGGAGGGGGGAAATATATACGGAACAGTTATTGAGCTCTTCTTTATTTTTCACACTCAATTTCTCCTTGTTTTAAGGTGCAACTCTTGTAGCCACAAATAGGTGGCTACAAGAGGCTGGATGTCCGCTATCCCGCGCTGCCCCCCCGCGCTGCCCCCCGCGCTGCCCCGCGCTGCCCCTCCAGAAGCCCTCCTGCTGACGTGACCACTCTCCAGAACAACCTGGCCCGAGGATTGCAGCATTTCTGAGAGTGGATGTCAGCAGCGTGCTTGCAGCAACATGCCTAGCAAGTGAGAATCAGGGGGCAAAGAAACATCCTATTTGAAATAGAGTTGTCTGGCCCGCATGGTGAGAAACGTCCAGAAACATGGGGTGTGAGCTCTCCGTTTGTCACAAAGTGGCCAGCAGGACACAGATCCCAGGTCAGCAGGACAGTGTCATTCCAGCAGTATCACCTTGTCCCTCTGGAGAGCATTGCCATCTTGGAAATGCTTTCACCTACATTGTTTCACGGGGTCCCTGGGATAATCTCCTCTCCCAGCAAGCCTTTCTGCGCTGTAACTAACAGGTGTTTGGGGTACAAAGGTAGGGAGTCATGCACTTTCCTTTCAGGGGAGACAGACAGAGGCACAGAACACGCCGTGTTCAGTTGTTCCGTGAAAAAGTTTTCATCTGGAAGAGAATGCTAACACAGCCTGGTTTGGGGGTGAGGCTAAGAAAAGAGGTGGCCAGGCAGGTGTGCCTAGGTCGCCTTGCTTCTAAGTGCTTAAATAAAGAGAAGTCGATCTAGAAATAGAGGTGGCAAGACAAGTGAAGAGAGAGGGGCTACCTGAAGACTTAGTCAATCCAGTGAAGGGCTGGGAGGGAGCAGGAGGGAAAGGAAACAGTTTGGACAGGGGAGAGCAAAGCCATGGAGCTGAGAAATTGCAGGGCACGTGGCGGGTGACGGGGAGTGACAAGACGTCTAGGGAAGCCTGGGATTCACTCTGAAGATGGAAACAGAAGGAAAGAATGGATGTGTAAGTGAGAGCCAGGTCATGGTTCGTCTCTGAACGCCATTCGGAGGGGTACAGACTTGATTCTTCAGGGGATGGAGAATATCGAGGTCGAGTTTCAAAGCTCAACTCATGACACAAAGTCCGCATTTGAGGAGAGTGGAGGTGAGGAGGCCTGGTAGGAGGCTGCGGTGTATCCCACACAAGAGATGAGGCCGTGGTCACAGGAAGGAGGAAAAGAAACTGAAACTGACTCAAGAAACAGGAAGCAATCGTTTCCGAACTTGGAAATCCCCTCCGAAAGGCAGGGCAGGAATTATCATCTGATTTTATCAATGTGATAACAAACTCATATATATGTGTGTGTGTATATATATACACACACACATATGTATATATCATTATGGAACTGAATTATTTTAATTTTTAAATTTTTATTTTTAAATTAAATTTATTGGGGTGACATTGGTTAATAAGATGATATAGGTTTCAAGTGTTTTGGTTTTTTTTTTTAATCCTCACCCGAGGATATTTTTCCATTGATTTTCAGATAGAGTAGGCGAAAGGGAGGGGGAGAGACAGAGAGAGAGAGAAACATCAATGTGAAAGACACACATTGATTGGTTGTCTCCCGCATGACACCAACCAGGACCAGGAATGAACCGCATCCAAGGTACATGCACTGAAATCGAACCTGCGACTCTTTGATCTGCAGGCCGATGCTCTAACCACTGAGCAAAACTGGCCAGGGCTCAAGTATACCTTTTTATGATACATGATCTGTACATTGCATTGTGTGCCCACCACCCAAAATCAGATCACCTTCCATCAACGTATATTTGGCCCCCTTTACCCTTTACTACCACCCCCTTTCCTCTGGCAACCACCATCCTGTTGCCTGTGTCTACGAGTTTGTTTTATATATATATTTTTTTTTATCCTCACCGAGGACATTTTTTCATTTTTTGTTCAGATAGAGTGGGAGGGAGAGAGAGGAAGAGAGAGAGAGAGAAACATCGACATGAAAGGGACACATCGAGTGGCTGCCACCCGCACGACCAACCAGGGCCGGGGACAAACTGCAACCGAGGTACATGCCCTTAGCGGGAACCGAACCCGGGTCTCTCTGGACCGCAGGCTGATGCTCTAACCGCTGAGCCAAACCGGCCAGGGCTGTTTTATATATTTTTTTAATGAATATTTACAGGGTATCTATGTGCGCTGGACCTTGAGAAAGCCTGTTTCCACCGTGTTATGTCTTACTAACATCTCACTCAAGGAAGCATCTTTATTTGGCCTTTTCCTAGTGGGGAAACAGGTTCAGAGACATATGCACCATGTAGCAGGCCTAGGAACCCAGGAGAACAATGAAAGAGGCTGGATTTCTGCTACACCACGCTACCTCTCCAAAGCCCACGCTGCTGGCCCAACCACTGCTCAGGACGGCGCATCCTTCACACGGCAGCTACTAGTCCCATGTGGCTATCGCTGTTCAAATTACTGAAAATAAACACAATAGCATTTCAGGTGTTCCGGAGCCACGCATGGTTAGTGGCTACTGGACTGCCCAGCACAGAAGGAGACCGTTTCATCGGGGCAGAGAGGTCTAACGGTGGGGCTGCTTCAGAATGTGAACTCCCAAGGATGTGTGCCACACTCCATAACTGCTAAAGCAGAACACCTGGAGCAGACCCTTCACGTCCCGAGCCCCGAGACGGGGGAGACCAGCTGCCCTTTCCTTTGTTCCTCTTGATTCCTCAGCAGCAAAAACCTATTTGTGGATACAAGAGATGCACCTTAAAACAAGGAGAAAGTGAGTGTGAATAAAAAAGAAGAGCTTAAGCACAGATGCTCTGAGCTTCCCTCGGAAGGGACTGGCTTCTTGGTGCTGTTTAATGGAAACGGGGGTCAACTGAAGAAAACTGATAAAGAAGGTCTACCTACCAGGCATTATAGGGGATTAAAGCTGAGTCTAAGCATCCCCATAATCTGATTTTCTTCTCTGCCCGTGTGTACAGAAACAAAATAAAATTGACCAAACACAAATCACTTGGGATACTATCACACAGAAACTCGGACTAAGCAAATTAGGCATTTCTGAAAAATTAATGATCCAACTTCTGGGCATCAAGCATACAAGCAACTTGTGATTCTGAAATTAAAACCTGGCAATCAGGATTGAGAAAGCAGGGTATCAGTGGTAACCAAGATAAGGTTCTACAAATAATTAAGGTATTAAGCAGATAACAGCAGCTTTCCTTTGAACTCGGACACTTTCTGCGCAGTGACCTTGAGCGAGAAGAAGACAGTTTGAGTACCTTCAGATCTCTTCAATGGCTGGATCACAATATTCCAAACTCCAGAAAGATTTCAAGTATTCTGCGGTAATTATGCTTTCTAAATGGCAGTTTGGGTTGTGTTGGCTTAGTGGTACATTACGTAAGACTTTTCCTTTTTCAAGAAAAATATATTAACTAAAAGGAAAAAAAAATCTCATCAGTGTCCCCCACTGCCAAGGATACGTTTCCTTAAAAATTTAAAAAGGGCCCGGCGAGTGTGGCTCAGTGGTTGAGCGTCGACCCATGCACCAAGAGGTCACCGGTTCGATTCCCAGTCAGGGCACATGCCCAGGTTGTGGGCCCGATCCCCAGTGGGGTGCATGCAGGAGGTAGCCAATCGATGTTCTCTCTCATCAATGTTTCTCTCTCTCTCTCCCTCTCCCTTTCTCTCTCTCTAAAAAAAACCAATAAAGGAAAGAAAAAATTTTAAAAAATAAAAATAAATAAATAAAAGAAAATTTAAAAAGGAACATCTTTTTGCTGTTTTCAATCTTCCCTTATTCCAACCCCCACCCCCGTCACCCTTAATACACTCCTTTCACACACACTATACATAAAATTTGAAGTGGTAAGAGATAATTGCTGTGGTAAGAGATAATATGGCCTAAAATAAAATCATGGAGACTTCCTTGTCCTTGACGAAGATTACAAGTAGCCAGAGTTACCTGTTTTGTACCAAAGTGCAGCATTCGAAAACACCTGCTACCTCTTGGGAGCTTTTATTCTGAGTCTTCTGCCACATGGGAGAAGAAGAATAATTAGTTGTTGAAATATTACAGTCTACCCTGTGATCAAAATGACTGGCACGCAAGTAGGGGTTACTGTACGCTTGTAGCCACAGGCTAAACCGAGCTAATGCTATGCAGTCAGACCACCTTCTCGAATTCTGGTCCTTAGGACTGATTAAGCTTCAAGATAAGACTTGACTTCTAACTGCACACCTGAATTCCCCTGTTTGGCAAACGTCATTAGCTTGTATACAACTTGAGGACACAAGATGCATATTGACAGCACCCAGGGGTATCTGACAAGTGCTAGGAGCTTCAGCCAACACGCATCTATCTCCATGTGATTGCCTTGCTGGACTGTATTGCTGGATTCGGTTTGCTGATATTATGTTGAGGATTTTAGCATCTATGTTCCTCAGGGATATGGACCTATACTTTTCTTTCTTTGTAGTTTCTTTATCTGGTTTTGGAATTAGGATAATGCTGTCCTTGTAAAATGAGCTTGGGAGTCTTTCCTCCTCTTGAATTTTTTGGAATAGTTTGAGAAGGATAGGTGTTAGTTCTCTTAATATTTGGTAAAATTCACCTGTGAAGCCATCCGGTCCAGAGCTTTTGCTTGTTGGGAGTTTTTTGATTACTGCTTCAATTTCACTAGTTGTGATCTGTTTATTCAGATTCTCTTCACTGTCCTATTTCCGAATAATAGGAAACTGGAGGTTGGAATGAAGAGACCTGGCTGATATTACACAAGTAGCAAGCAGTGGAATTGACATCTGAAATGACACATCTTTCGACTACTCTTCAAATAAACCTGGGAGTATAACTTTAGGGCTATTTTGTACATTACCCACAAAGAACTTTCTAATCAAATAGTCATTAATTACTCTTTTCAATGAGTTTGACAACTAAAGAGCAATAGTGATAGCTGAGGAGTGGTGGCTATCATTGTGTCAATTAATTAGACCAGAGGCATAAGCTAGCATATGATAGATAGACCATGTAGGAAGTAGCCTGAATTCAAAATAATTGGCTGTGAAAAAAGAGAAATATTTTCCAGTGTTTCCTAAAAATTTTACATCTCACATCAATATCACTTTCGAATTCTGCTGTGATAATGACCAAAGAACAATTATTTTCAAGCATGGTCATTTTGTCCCATTTAGTTTTTTGACAGAAATTACAAATATGTTTAAACTCCTTAATATCTGACAATAGATTTTGAAAACTGGAATATATCTTTAATGATGGGAACCTGCTATGCTGTGGTTAAAAGGTGTCCAAAATAATTATCAAAGGTTCCTCACTTCCTACTGGAGTGTTAATAATATTGTTTCAACTTTCAGTCATCTGTGTCCCTGTGCACTTTGATCATGCTGTTACAAATGTCTCAAGAACTATTATTTTTAAAAAGGTATTTCAGCCCAGCTGGTGTGGCTTAGTGGTTGAGCATCATCCCATGCACCAAGAGGTCACCAGTTGGATTCCCTATCAGGGCACATGCCCAGGTTGTGGGCTCAATCCTCAGTAGGGGGCATGCAGGGGGCAGTTGATCAATGTTAATGTTTATCTCTCATTGATGTTTCTATCTCTCTCTCCCTCTCCCTTCCTCTCTCTCTGAAATCAATAAAGAAAAATATTTTTATGTTTCTATCTCTCTCTCTCTCCCCCTTCTGCTCTCTAAAATCAATAAAGAAAACAAATTAAGAAATAAAAATAAAAAAGGTATTTCAAATACAATGGCATGATATAACTCTGCATTTCTAGTTTTACTGTTTCATCTCTCAGGTCACTATGATGTACGCAAGTGTTGTAAGATACACCACCATCAAAGCTGAGACTTAAGACTTGAAGAAACTACTTGTCAAGCACTGGTCTGACACGAGCCTGATATGTGAACATTGGTCAGAATCTCCTTAAACCCTTAGAATCAGTAGAAATCCTCCCTAGAGGTCCTCCAATTCTATAGTTTCCAATCTTGAATTAATTCTGTACACCAAGGCTCTATATAAGTATTTTCTGTCCAAATCTTTCTTCCATCCTTGAACAGAAGTTTTTGAGAACCCATTTGGGGCCAGGTATCTACCAGCAGCCCAGATAAAATATCTCTTAGTACCTAGATCTCATGAGCTGTCTGTCTTTCTGTCCTTTCGGAGTTTTTCTCCCCAAATCAGTGAACCACATACTTCCAATATAATTTTTTTCTGAAATTAGAATGCACTGGTTTCTGAACCCTGAATGACGCAGAAGTGCCTGAGAGGTTTCCCAGATTCCAGATACAGGATGAGGTAGCCCACAGCGGGTGACTGCAGCCACAGTAACACAGATACGTGGATCTTAGCCAGAGAGATTTCGGAAACTAGAAAACCAAATAGCGACTCCAAGTACAAACAACAGAAATGAAATCAAGCATAGCTAGACAAGAGGGGTCAAGAAGAAACTGGCCTGCCATAGAATGTGGTTGGGGGGAAAAAAATAGCAAGAATGGCTCTGAGTGATTTTAGATCCAGACTTGGAATTTTTAGTTGGTTGGAGTTCAGAATTCAGGATCACATAAATATATAGGGTAGAGGTGGCTACTGGTGAAATTCTAAAAGCTATTTTCAAATTTTTTAAAAAATAGCCTAGTTAAAAACATGCACTTATTATTTATAAGTCTAAATTGGTTACTTAGAATGCCAAATCTCTATTTGGGCCAGAGAATAGAAAATAAATAAATAAAATAAAATAAGTGCATAAGCATACAAACAAATAAGGAACCAGTTACACTGGTTAATTTCCTGGCACTTGCAAGTTTTAATTGGTCACTGAAATCATTAAGGGAACATTTGAGATCTTGCTCCCTACCATATGTCATCAGCTTGGTTCAAATAAACTCTTATAAAAATAAAAAAAATCATTAAAAAGTATTGTTTTGGGATATAATTTTGGGGTTAGGCATCACGATAAGAACCACAGGTTAGATAGAGTTTCAGGATTCCTCAAAAAGCATGACCAGAATTGAACTGTCTTTAAACATGAATGCAGAGAATGAATAATATTGCAAAAAAGGGGGAGAGGGCTCATGCAGTAAAGGAAAATTTAAAAAGGAAAAAAAAAAGAAAAAATATTTAAGGACTAGTGATTTAGCTTAACCCAATATGCTATGCATAAATTTTATCACATTTTGACAATTATTTACCCATAATTAGCTTACATACTTCTAGTCATAAAAGGCATCATGACATCACATAACATGTTATCCAACCAATGGGAACTCTGTGAATATCACTTAAGTTTCAGCATCCTCATGACAAACAGAAAGATAAATGCCCATCTCACAGGGTTGATACAAGAATAAATGAGGTCATGTGTTTTCAGTGATGAGAATTTAGATGGATGTCCTACAGACCTCAGAGATTACCCCTCAAATTTTATCATTTGAATATGTGTGTGTGTGTGCGTGTGTATTTTTACTTTTTATGTCTTATACCAGAGGGAGTTTGCTTATAATGGAATCCATATAAAATTGTTCATATCACTGGGCATCCTCCAGTTTCCTATGTTGAAAATATCAGAACATAACCAGGAAAGACTACCCTATAACAATCTCAACTGATACTAGTTTGTGGTATTACCAAGTTAAATTAAAAGAAGAAAAGAAGTCATCCAAAGAAATGTAACACATAGTTATGGACTACTGCTGGTGATATTAGCTGAAAGTGTTAAGTATTAGTTAGAAACCTTTAATTTTTTTCTTTTTCTTTATTGCTTTTAGAGAGATAGGAAGGAAGAGGGACAGAGAGATAGAAACATCAATGAGAGAGAACATCAATTGGCCACCTCCTGCATGCCCCCCACTGAGGATTGGGCCCACAACCTGGGCATGTGCCCTGACTGGGAATGGAACTGGTGACCTCTTGGTGCATGGGTCGATGCTCAACCACTGAGCCACACCAGCTGGGCTAGTTAGAAACCTTTAAAAAAAACTTACTCTAAGTCATTTCAGAAAGCAATACAGTACATGGTCATGCTGCAGAGGAAGAGTGTGAACACTTAAAAGATGAACTAAACTTTAAAGAACACAAAACAACATAGTCTTTATGTTTTGTGACTGGGTACCTGTACTGGGACCAACAACTCCAAGATGGCCTCATCATAGATTCGATCAGTACTGTATTTCCAACAATGCAAGTAACATGGACGTCAAGACAATATGCTCTGAAAATCTACAAGATGATTCAAAAAGTAGCTCTGGAGATGACAAATAAACTGGACTTGATGCTTATGAGACATCTGAATATTACTTTATGAAAAGAAAAGACGTCTAATGTCATTCTTTATATTAAAAACGTATGCCGAGTAAAATCAGTCCATTAAAACATATAAATAGATATTTGACTATTTCATCTACACACTTTATAGTTACATATATACAACTGACCCAAAATAAACTTTTTTGAATTGTGCTATCTGGAAAATGGGAGGTGGCTTTATATTGGGGAATAAATAATAAATAGAGAAATCTGATTCCATAATGCTTTGGTCGTGCCCTACACTATGGAATGTTCCCCAGGGGCGGGGTCCAGTCACAGTAATGAACTTGCCTTATTGAGTTGCACGGAGCGAGGGCTCACAGGGAAGTTGCATTTCATCTACTTTGATACCACAGTTTAAAAAACATCCCTCCTGTCCAGGAACACCTTCAGGACCTGAATGTCAATGAATCGCAGTGCAGAATGCATGTAGAGAAGGCAAGTTCAGAATTAGAAATGTTCATGCTGTGTTTGGGGAACAGCTAGCCATTCTGTCCTGAGTCCTGTATGACAAGCCCATCAGCGGGGCCATTTTCTGCTAATAGAAATTAAGCTGACATGTTACAGCAACCTGCAACTGCAAGTGTGCAATGGCCAGCCTCGTAATGAACAGAGAACAAAATTTATGTCAAGCAGTAAGCAAATACATGATGAAGAAAATCAAACTACACGAAGAGGAAAAAGGAATAAAAATGTTCACTGTGAGCAAGTAGGCTGACAGAGGCATTGAAATAAACTTTAAGAACCTGTCAGATTGCATTCTAAAGCGTAATCTATGAAAATCAGGTTTAGGAAGACAGTTTCTTTAAAGGGCCATGCTCACATTTACTACCTATATTTTGATGAGGACTACATTTCAGATTCCTTTGCATTAGGGATGGCCATTTAATCAGCACTCATCAGTGAGATATGAACAGAAGTGACATGTAGCCCTTCTGGGGCAATGTTTTAAGAAGCCTATGGATCTTTTCTACATCCTCTGAACTTCCACAGATTGATCGTAGATGACTCTGAGGCCGTGGAGTGGTAAGTTTCTGGCTTAGGTGTACATCAGGATCACCTGCAGGGTTTGTGCAAACAGAGTTTTAACCCCACAGTTTCTGATTCAGTACATCTGGGATGAAGCCTTACAATATGCATGTCTAATAGGTTCCCAGGAGATGCTGATGTTGCTCGTCGAGAAGGACCACTCTGAGGGAGGGAGGAGCCATGTGATAAGAGGAGCCTGGGTCCCAGAATCCCTGGGTGGATGAAGTCATCGGTTAACTATGGATATATTCTTCTATTCTATTTACAAGTTTATGCATTTGGGGGTCTATTTGCTTGAGCAGCTATCATTACCATAACTAATAGAGAGACCAGATGAATAAGGAATGTTTCAAGATAACATGAGCATTTAACTGAGACTTGAAGGGAGTACAGAAGATAGTTCAGCTAATGTGGAGGAACAAATATAAGCAAGGGATTCGCTGTAGGACCAACAAGGAGCGAATTACAGATAAGAGTGGAGATCCTGGTGCGATTGGGATATGTCAATAAAGAGACTGACCTCACTGCAGGAAAGAATTCAGAGAGCCATGTAGAAGCCCATTTCCATCACTCAGAATCACACAGATTATTTATTGGGGTGATATTATGGCAAGGTCATTTGATCAATCAGATCTTCAATTTCCTTTTCTGTAAAATAAGAATAATGGCCTTCCAAGTTGTTTTTTGTTTTGTTTTGTTTTGTTTTTTGTACGGATGAAATGCAAGTGTGTATGAAAAGCAGCCAGCACAAAGCTTTGCTACAAACCCACAACAGTTATTCACTATCAGGCCAGAACTGAGATGGAAGAAATGAAGAGGAAAGAATAAAACCAAGAAGCAATATCAAAGAAGCGCTTTGAGGACTTTGTCACCAATAACACGTGTTAGAGAAGGAATAAATAGGCCTCAGATTAAGATGTCTCACCTATGATGCCTGAAAAGAATGTAGTAAGAGCTAGAATGGTGAGGACAGGAAGATACAAAACAAAGAAGGATTGTGTTTTTTGTTCTTTTCCTTCCATGCTTGGTTCAAATTTGGCCAAAGGTAGATCTGTGGGAGCCCTTGAACAGAATGGGCAGTGAGACGTTTGGACAGTGCCGCTCTCCAAACAACGAAGGCAGAAACTGGCCATGGTTGGCATACTTACTTGAGAAAACTCATTGCATGGCAAGGTGGATTGGCCTACAATAGGAAGATTTATCCCAAATTAAACTGGGGCACTGGGGAGAATAGTTTCCAAGTTAAAATGACTCATTCCTGAGCAAATCTCACTGGCATATCTACCAGTGTTGCAGGTGGACTCAGGAAGGGTCCAGAAAGTGGGGGATCCCTGTTTGGATTCGTCTAGTGCTGTACACTAAGCACCAAACAGCCACTTACACAAGGAAACGGAAGCAATGACAGACATCTGGCATACTGTCTTAAACGTACCGTAAGAAGTGGCCTTGGAATACCTTTAACATGCTGTGATAGCATTGGAGCAGCGACAAGCCATTTACATTTCAGTGCCATCCTTCTCACTAAATGTACTTGAAGGCTTCATTGGAACTGCGATGACATTTTATCGATTTCACTAAGTGACCTGGATGGACTGAAAACTCGCGGAAAGCTTAAAACACTAAAATTTCCTCCGGGGTGTTTTTCCCTGGTGTTTGTTCTGTTTATTTTTAATACGGTGTTTTCTTTCCCCGACCCACATGCCTGACCATTCTGTCTGGCTGGCTTCTTTCAGAGTCTCGGGATAGCACGCGACCTCACTAGATCTGCTGAAATCAAAAGCCCCAAAGTAGGTGTTAGGGGCTGTCATACAGGTTTGAGATTTCTTGTTTTAGACTTATGGTCTTTCTTGGAACCAGAGCTCACCTAGAAAAACCATCTTACTAGAAAGCATCAGAGTAGGTAAAATAGGTACAACACAAATGATAAGGTCACAAAGAATAGAGAAAGATATTTTTAAAAAGGAAATATACGTTGTGCCCTGAGCTTATCAGCGATGCATTTACTAGTGGGTGCTTTTATTTCTTACTTAATAATAGAACAAAGAGAAGGAGACCAAGGTAAAGATGAACCTTATAATTACCCATTTCCAGAGGAGAAATCAATGAAAACACAGTCTCTCTTTTTCTCGTACACCATTGCAGTTGTAGCTAGACATTCCTGGGAGTAACTATTCTCTCAGCATCCCCAAAGAATGTGGTCTTTCTGACAAGAAAATGATTCACTGGAGAAATCAAACAAGCCATCCCAATGAAATACATGGGATTTTTTTCTTTTTAGTATTTCAATGTCTGGCTTAGTTCTAAAGAAGGAAATCATGCCGTCTACTTGCTACAATGCAGACTGAAAACATGAAGACCTTCTACGGCTCTTGGAATTCACAAAATCCATCATCTATAAAAATGAAGTGAGTTATTAAAATTGCTGGAACACATCTGAGTTGATATGGTATAGACCATTTGCAGACAAAGATGTTGTCAAAATCTGAAATCAGTGCTTCTGTAGTATTGAAATCACCTAGGCATACAAACAATGGATGATAAAAACCATAATATAAGCCTGTTCTCACTCAACTATGGTCATTGCTGTCTGATTTAATCTGCTAGGTACCTAAATGGCTAGAGTAGGGGCTAATTATTAATTTATAGCTTTTGCAATTTATGGTCAATATATTTGGGTGAGAAAAGTATAATTTGATTCAGTCTATCATTCTTTGTAATGATATTGCTAATCATTATAACATCAGTACTCTGCTTGAAGCTGCAATTCTACCTTACCTTGAAACAACACCATTTTAAGATTTAATAACAATTTTTTTCCAAATTGAACTTGATTTATTTATTTTTTAATATGTTTTTATTGATTTTAGAGAGGGAGGAAGAGAGAGGGAGAGAGAGAAACATTGATTGGCTGCCCCCTACACACCTCCTACTGGGGATAAAGCCTGCAGCCCGGGAATGTGCCCTGCTCAGGAATTAAACAGGCGACCTCTCGGTGCATGGGACAATGCTCAACCAACAGAGCCACTCTGGCCAGGGTGAACTTGATTTATTTTTGAGACTGCACATGAACACACCTTACCTTAGCCTCCTACGGGTCTCAGCTTCATCCAATAGCTACAGGAATGAAAAATGGGTAGCAGCGGGAAGCAGAGTTGATCTTCACCCATTATATGGGCTATCTAACTATAAACTCTAAACAAATAGCTGACATTTAGCATAATACTCTCCAGGTCCATCCAAGCTGCTGCAAAATAAGATTTCCTTCCTTTTTTTTTTTTTTTTTTTTTTTTAAGGCCACGTAATAGTCCCCTGTGTAAATGTACCATGGCTTTTTTATGCGTTCATCTACTGATGGGCACTCGGGCTGCTTCCAAATCTTGGCTATTGTAAATAATGCTGCAATGAATGCAGGGGTGCATATAGTCTTTCAAATCAGTGTTTCGGGTTTCCTCGGGTATATTCCTAGAAGTGAAATTGATGGGTCATAAGGCAATCCCATTTTTAATTTTTTTGAGGTAACTCCATACTGCTTTCCATAGTGGCTGCACCAATCTGCAATCCCATCAAGAGTGCACATGGGTTCCCAGTCAGAGACAAGACAAATACTATATGATTTCACATATGTGAAATCTAATGAACAAAAAAGAACTAACACCCCTGGCTGGTGTGGCTCAGTTGGTTGGAGCATGGTCCCATACACCAAAGGTCGAGAATTTGATTCCCAGTCAGGGCACATGCCTGGGTTGTGGGTTCAGTCTCCTGCTGGGGCGTGTACAAGAGGCAACTAATTGATGTTTCTCTCACATCAATGTTTCTCTCTCTCTCTCTCCCTCTTCCTTGCTTTCCAAAATGAGTAAAAATAAATAAACAAACAAACAAAATAGGAACAGACTCACAGATACAGAGAAGACTGACAGCTGTCAGAAGGAAGGGGACTGGGGGGAGCTGGGTGAGAAAGGTGAAGGGATTAAGCAAAACATTCGAACAAGTGAAAAAACCCTCATAGACACAGACAACAGCACGGTGATTACCAGAGGGAAAGAGGGGGTGGGGGAGGTAGAAGAGGGTAAAGGCGGATAAATGGTGATGGGAGGAGACTGGACTTGGGGTGGTGAACACACAATACAATATACAGATGATGTATTATAGAATTCTATACCTGAAACCTATATAATTTTATTAACCAATGTCACCCCAACAAATTCAATAAAACTAGCTGACATGTATTCAAGTACTTATTATATGCTGGACATTGTATCTGAAATAGGCTGTGGCCTGAGACATACTCCACAATCGTGAGTGGAGGTCATTACCATTATTTCATAGGCAACCTCATATAATGAGTTCAGATCAAGTTCAGACTTGGATATTTATAATGGAATGCCACTTCTATAGTAGATCAATTTCTCTCTATAACAATCACACTTTCTAGATTTTCCATCAATCTCCATTTTACACATATTTCTTATTTTTCAATAGATATGATTTGGCAATACACAACCAAGAGTATTTTTTTTAATTATTATTTCTTTATCCTCACTTGAGGACATTTTCTTTGCATTTATCTTCAGATAGAGCAGGAGGGAGAGAGGGGGGAAGAGAGAGAGAGAAACATTGATGTGAGAGAGACACATCAAGCGGTTGCCACCCACACGACCCCACCCGGGGCCGGGGACAAGCTGCAACCGAAATACGTGCCCTTAGTGGGAACTGAACCTGGGACTCTCTGGTCCGCAGGCCAACGCTCTAACCGCTAAGCCAAACGGGCCAGGGCAACCAAGAGTATTTTTACATGAATAACCTCACACATAAGAAGGGGGAAAAAGCCTTTGCTGATTTGAGTGTCCTGATTTTAGATGAAAACAAACAGTCACCCCTTGACCCGTACTCTCTACATCAGGACACCAAATTCCTGCATCTCTCCTTCCCACTTGCTCTATGCAGCCTGCAGCTGAGGGGCTCAGAAGGAATACCAAGGCAACCGCACACCTGTGGGCACATGGACGGATGATGAAAAGAGCGAAGTAATTCCGATGACAGATTTCGGTCATCATCATGAGAGATGCAGTTATAAAGCCGAGCCACGGTCTGGTGACAACACAATTATTTCAGAACTTGCCCAGTGCTTCTGAAAATAAGACCCTGCTGTACCTCCAACAAGAGGCAAAGCTGAAGAAGTTCCAGCACTTTGGTTTTTCTTCCCTATGACAGGTGTTTGCTTTTTTTCTGACCATCAATAACTGTGCAAAGGTCTGTCTGTTTGTGTATCTATCTGATCATCAACCACTCAAGCGATTGGTAACATAGAGTCTGTCAATAATTGCTTCAACTGAAAATGGTCTCCTAAAAGAGCTGTAACTGATGTAGCCTCTTACATCCTAGCGCCTCCTGCTGCTTAAAGAGGTCACATGTCAGAACATTATCATGCATATTAATTCCAATAAACTGAGCGTTTGGGTACCTGCCTTGTACAATAACCACAATGAATAAATAATATTAGCCAACATATCTTAATAAACTTACTAAGTTCCAGTCCTCTTTCAAGCATGTATTTGAACTCCATTAATCCCTACAATAACCCCACAGGGGATGTTACTATTACCACACTTTACTTATGAGGTGTTGCAGGCACCCAGTTTAATAAGTTGTCCAAAGCCACAGACCTCAGAAGTGGCGGGGCTGACATGTCAGCAGGCGATCTGGCTCTGGAGCCCATGCTCTCCACCACGATATTACTGATGAAACAGCAGTAGTCCTCAAAGGGCGGTCCCTGGTCCAGCAGCATCAGCATCACCTGGGTAACTGTTAGAGATTCTTTGGCCCCAGCCCAGACATACTGAGTTTGGTGGGCACTCTGGGATGGAGCCAGAAATCTGCACGTCATTTTGAGACAGAATAAAGGTTGAGAATCACTATTATAGAGAGGACAGACGGAACAGCACACATTCTGCATTCAGTAGACTTTTGAGGTAGAGAAAACACTAAGCCTCTTGGGCCAATTGTAAGAGCTGTGTTGGTCTCGACCATGGACTTGGATGTGTGGGATGGATGAGCGGTGTGCAGAGGGCATGCCCCTCACCCGGAAACACTCGAGATGCTAGGACTTAGACATGTTTGACTTTGTGGGCAGGTTTACAGGTCTGCACTGAGGACACACCTAAGAAAAGCAACTGAAAGCAGAGTGACTAAAACTTATACAGGGAACAGAGTTTATTCTTGTATTATTACTTATGAATCATTGTATTGTTTTCCATATGAACAACTGTGAACCTTCTTTTGCCCCACCCTGAAAATTGCCTTGAAAATCATCATACCAGGGAGTTGGGGAAAAGATCATCTCTGGGTCCCTCAGTCATTGCAATGTCACTTAGATCAAATAATGGATTCCATTGCCTCTCAGGGAGGTAGGACATAGACCCTACGAGGAGTAAATTTGGGGGCTCTGACTTCCAGACAATGGGGTACAGTAAAATAATGCTGTTCCTCCTATATCTTATACTCACATATATTTATTGTTAAGGAAATTCCAGTGCCTAGTATTGCCTACCATTCCTAAATGGTCTTCCTGTCCGTATGATCTATTATTCGTAATTTGCATTCTGTGCCCATAACCCTGTCTCCTCAATGACAGGGGCAATCGATTCATGGTTCATAGTTGTGATTCTCAACTCAGACAGCCTGAGTTCAAATCCCAACCTTCTTTTAACTTGCCATGCAAACTCAAGCCAGTTCTAAGTCTTCTCCTAAGTTTCAGTTCCTTCAGTACAAGGTCCTAACCAAAAGGTTTAGGCAAGAATTTAACACATGCAAAATACATAATAAACAATAAATATTAGCCCTCTAAATTGAACAATGAGTTCATTGTTGGGACAGACACACCTTTTGTACCATGCCAAGTGTTCTTCGAATGGATTAGATTCAAAGAGACAAAAACTTTTGGCTAAGGTAGTTTGGCTGATCTAATTAATATGCACAGTACGCTGCTGACTAAAGTTTACCTAGCTAGTAGATTGTAAGCTCCTATAAGAGACAATATTTTATGAGCGTTTGCAATGGCCTAAAGCATAGTACGTGATGAATAAATGTTTGTTCAACAAGGAAGACATGACCTGAATTTTACCATTACTTTTGATTTATCTCTATAACCCCTGCTCAGACTACAATCTCCTTTAAATGATATTCCCCTATTGTTGTGTAATGTTAGATCTATTGAAGTGCTAACGTAATCTCTAGAAGTGCTCTCAAATCTGCAGAAACATTCTTTTCCGTAGCAGCAGTTGACTATGGCCTTGGCCTTTCATTCAGAGATACTGTATATCTCTTACAGTAAATGATTCTTCTCTAAAGCTCTTGTTCCCAAGTCAGAAGTTGTTCCAGCATTAATGATGATCAAGAACAAAGAGAAGCATCATCTGTGTGATCTTCATTTCCAGCACTTGGTGGTGTCTGTGCTGAGAAAGCTGTGGGGGCTTCAGGTGGCCTCTGCTGGCGCCAGGTGCACACAGGGGAGCAGCAAATGTGGGCCCTCAGCATCGCGCGAGGCTTCAGCAGACACACGAGTCCCCCCCGAACTCCCGAGCTGGGTGCAATCGTCTTCCATGACAATCTGTGATTTCACCTAAAGCTCTCTGGGTCAGAGACTGGCAGTTATTACATTCTCTTGTTCATCATGGATTTTTTTTTTCTTTCTTTAGTAAAAAAAAAAGAAGCATAAATGATTAACCCAAAGCTGAGAGAATATGGTCTAAGGCAAGGGCTTGCACGTCTGCAGATGTCTTCCTTCTAACCAGGGAGAAATACAAAGGCACAATGATGGGCGTTTATAGAAAAAGTATATGCTCACGGAGGTCCTGACTCTGGACACTGTAAGGCGTCTAAAAGCGATGAATAAGATGTCATTTTGCTCCTATTTCATAGGAGAAAGGTCAAACACCATTCTAGTTACAGTGAGACCACTTATTCAACATATAAGGTGCTTTGCATGTTTGTACTAGAAGAAATATAATCACATTACCTTATCCCTGAATATTCAGAATTATCTTTAGGAAAGTTATTTCTCGGTTTCACAAGGATCCAGACTTTTGGATAATGATCTTTAGAATAAAAAATGTATTAAATTCTCTGGCTTATATTTCCCCTCTTCTGCTGTCCAAATGGACACAACTATCAGCAATCACCGAAGTCATTTTATACTTGGTAGAATGTGTTCTTCGAGCTGAGCAATGGCTGCCCGTTTTTTTTTTAGAAGAAACAGACCCACTCTCGTTTCTTTGAACACCCAGGGGGCACTCAGCAAAGCTCTTCAATTCACCTCCCCCCCGCCCACACACACGCCCTTACTGAGGTATGACTGACTTCACTCCTTGCTATGAAGTAGCCCTTTTGTCTTTTAAGTCAGTTCCTTTGGAACACGGAGCCTGCACACCAGGCTGGCTAATCTCTAGGTGCTATCTGCTTAACTCTTCTTCCAGCTGACTCTAAATCCCCAAGGGGGCTGGAGCTCAGAGGATGGAAACTAACATTCTCCCAACTCATCAGGGGGCGATAATCTTAGATTCCATCAGAGACCAGTACATCTAAGACGCTATGTTTACATGAGACACCCTTCTCAGCTGAAAACGTAAACTCTGTGGCCAGTTATACTATGTACTTGCTGAAAAGATGCATCCCCTATATGACTAGAGCCTGCTTGAAAAAGCAAAAAGGGGCCTAGAAATGGAGCATAAGAGCTGGTGCCTACTAACTGCCTTGATCTTTGTTCTTTTGATTACTTTCCACACTGTTATAGGGCTCCCTGCTACCCAAGTGGCCTCTGAGCTGTCACTGTGACTTTAGCAATTCATAAAATGGGAAATGGATTTCTCCGCAGCTTTTCTGTAGAGAGATTCCAAATACTCCAACCGTATCCATTCAGAGTCCATGTTTGCAATAGACCTCTTAAGACCCAATTTGTATTATCAAATTACTGTCAAAAAATGTATTGCCAAGTACAACTTTCTGTGTCTTGAAGTTTTTGGTTTTTAAAATGTTATTCCAAAGAACGTATATGCATATATACACAAGCAATCTACATGGACACTAGGCTGGGGAAGGCAGGAGAGGGGTGGGAGCGGAAAGGACGGGGTCAATGGGGAAAAAGAGGGAGCATCTGTAATACTTTTGACAATAAAAAATAAAATATTATTTTATAAAGTTTGATTTTTTTTAAACAGATGTAAAAAGATAATATTAGGAGACGATGATGCCATTAAGAAGTTTTTCCTGACCTGGGCATTTAGGCCAAACTTTATTTCTAACAATCCTGAAATCAGAGAGAATTTGCTGAGTTTAATACTCAATTTTATAGGTTTGTCCAGGAGCCAATGACCAACCATTATTTCTACAATCATATCTCAAATAAAGAGAGTTTTCTAGTTTTAAGACCCATGGATCAATGATCCCCAAAGTACAGCTATTTTCATAAAGCATCCATGATAGTGCAATTCTAAAGGCAAATTGTCTCCATGTAGCCATGGGATGCTCTTTGAATTACCTAAGTACCCCTGGTAGCTGCTTACCGCATCTGAAGATTCACGCGAGGAAAATGTGTTTTTAATTGAAGGAAAAGATGTTTCAAGACTATGTTGTTATGGCTTATGTTATAGATTTATACATGACCCAGAGGGGAATTAGGCAAAGACAAGAAGCCACGATTCCAAAGCTTACTTATGCTACTTGGAAAGACTATTTGACAGTGAAAACAGTTTATTGCTGGGCTCAAGACGGATTGTTTTTGTCCACGGCTTAGTTCCTTCCGTCCCAAGAGACCATAGGGAAATAGGAGGCTGCAATACGCGTCTGACCCTTACTATTAACTACATGTGAGCTTAGTTCTATTTCTTTCCCTATAAATTAGCTGAACTATAAACCCCTCCTCTTGTCCCCACACAAAATTGTTGGCAGGAGCACATTACATAATGAGTGGAAGGAGCTAAGTAAGCTACACGTTTGCCCAAACCCAGAGCAGCAGTAAGAGTAACTCACGGGTCACTGGGGTGACCCCCACTTTCAACGTGTCATAGTGTCACTGTTATTTTACTCAGTGCTACAAGGACTTGAAGTCCACTTTCAACGAAAGGAAAATCCCTACTGGATACACCTGCAAAATGTATCTAAACTGACCTCTTTACCATCACCTCTGCTGCCACCTAGTATGAGTCACCATCATCTTTTTTTTTTTAGTTGTTGAAAGTATGACAGATGTCCCCTCTATGTGCTTTACGTTTTAATATCCTTTTCCAAACACACCCAACGGGATTGCTTTGGGTTGGATTACTTGTCAGTGTTGTACTGCATGGAAACGCTGACAAAATATTCCCAACATTGAGTTCCTTGATGCTTCCCTAATTCTCGAATGCCAGAGCTAGTGGAGACCTTAGGGAGCTACCTCTGTGCTTTGTAACGTATGGGAAGCTGACGCTCAGTGCGATGAGAGACCCCTCTTATGCCATGCAACAATTATGAGGCATAAGACAGGCACGAGGAGCCTTGTTCTGTGACCCAGCAAAGGCCCTGGGTGTGGGATATGGAGCTGATACCTCTATGACTGAAACCTTAGGGCTCCTGGGACTTCCGGCTGTATGGACAATCCATGCTGCTGTCTCACAGATTGGTTGGATGTCTGCAGTAGGAGAAAATGTACCATTCTTTCTGAGTGTGACATTTTGTCTCTTAACACATTGACCTAAATGGTGGTGTGTCCATTGGAGTCCCTGCTTCTGCACCATTTTCAGAATCTTCCCAAATTTGTCTCATTCTTTCACCTAGAGGAGATCATATGATCCTCCTTTCCAAGAAAATTTCCCATTCTTCTACTTCTACCTATCGAAATTCAGGCAAATTCCTTCTCCATCATCAAATTCCTCCCAATGGCCTCATCAGACATGCTTACTCAACTACATAATTTTTTTATTATTATTGTGTAGTTTGGGCATGAAACATCATGTCTGCTTTGCATTCATTCATTTTAAAATATGTATTCAGTACTTAACGTCTACCAGACCTTATTTTTTTTTTTAATTGAGTTCAGAGGGGAGATAGTCTTAGAAAAGAGAGACATATGTGGTCCTTGATCTTGTCAAGTTTTTGTTCTACTGGAAGAGATAACTAATAAGAAAGTGCATATACAGTTTTCTAATAATGGTAAGTGCTGTGAAGAAAATCAACCACATAAGTAAGTTAAAGAGTATGCTTTTACAGGGACTCAGAGTAGGAGATTCTTTGGATGGGGTATTCAGAAAAGCCTTCTCTGAAGAGGTGACAATTTTGGTAAGAGCTGAAAGAACAGGAGAAATCAGCCCTATGGAATTAGGGAAAGAAGATTCCAGGTAGAAGAAACCTCTTGTCTCCAGGTCCTAAAGTGGGAACAAACAGGGAGCTCTGAAAGCAAAGGCACCAGCGTGCACAGAGGGGCACGTTCAGAAGGCTATGGGTGGGGATGGAGGGCAGCTGGCAGCCCTTGTAAACGAGCACAGCAACTTGGTGTTTCCTTCAAGTGGGACACAAGTCACGACGTGTGTCATGTGAGGCTCTTCCTGATGTCGTTACAGAATCCTTGAAAACATCAAGTGCACATTAGGCATTGTTGTGCCTCTCACAGGACTAAGATGATGCCTTACAAATAGTAGGAACTCGACATGTATTTGACAAACAGTGAAGTGCAATTTATGAGAACAGTGGAGTTCATTTGGGAAGGATTCCATCTATCTGAAGTGGACACTCCATGTGTTAGCCTTTGTGTTTGGATAAATGTTACACAATCACCTTTCTTCCTCCCAGTGGTTTTCTTGGAGTTGAGTCATTGGAACTATCCACTGTTTCCCCAACACTAGTCATTCATGCCCCACCTTTAACAATTTTACTAAATCCATGTACCATCTGTACCATTGACAAATTGATACATTTCTCTAAAAAAACGCTTCTAGCTTAAATAAGCATATTATAAAGGGAAATGTGTGTACATGTTTGTATACACACAAGGATACATATACATACATATAAACACATGTTAAAAGAAAACAAACACACACACACGCATATACAATACTACTGAGTATCCATGAATATCCAATCAATCAGATGTGATATGCTAGAATATGTTTTTAAACTATAATAAAATACATGATTATTAAAAGTTTTAAATGCTCACTTGTGTATGCCTAAAATCACTTCACTGATGGTATACATCAGTCTTTCAGAAACTACAGTCTAACTGAGTCACCTGGCTTTATTATGAAAGTCCTGTCTGAACTCCTCAGAGCAGGGGAAGGAGAAGAGTAGGCAGTTTGGCTGCACACACCCAGTCGGAAAGAAGAATCAGCCTGCTGCTTCCACATTCTGGTGACACAGTCTTGCCCATCGCGGGTCAAGCAGCTTCTCCAAGGTCCAGTGTGAGTGGTGGCAGGGTAAAGTCACTTATGATGAAGCATGGTTGAAGAGACCCGCTTGTTGAATGACAGATGGAGCAGTTTTCAGTCTCTCTGTTCCACTTAGAATGAGCACCTTGGGAACCTTGGGAAGTGGTAGCCAAATAACAAAGTCTAGGAGAGAATTTGTCATCAGAATGTTCCTCCAGTGACTTGTGGCCTTGGTTCAGATACTCTGATGATGTCTTTTGTGGCAGGAGGCAGGTTATGATTAATACTAATGTCTCAGAACAAACATCCTTAACACAGGTTGTAAATATAACGGGGGCTGGTTCTGGTTTTATTTGAGGTTCTTTATCAAAGCTAGCTCTCAGAGAACTTTAATTTATGTTCAGAAGGAAGAACATCTGCAAAGAGACTAACAAGCCCAGTATAATAGAAGGTAGACATACTAAAACATCAAAGCAGACACCATACACATTCATCCCCACAAAAACTTCCTGGTGTTTCTACCACAAAAACTCAGTTCTGGGAACCACAGGAATAAATCATAAACCTGTCCTGCAGAGGATGTACTACACAGCGTTCTATATCTATCAAAGGTCATGTCAGAGAGGAATGCATTCAGCAAAGTAATACAATTAGTGACTAACAGGACCATAAACAGACAGGGTGTATTTTTATTTTCTAACAAGCAGTCTGAAAGCTGAAGTCTAGGGCTCAACAACGTCATCAGAGGTCTGGGCTTATTTTAAATTTCCACTCTGCTGTCCTCACTATGTTGGCTTATTGACTCCCAGGTGAAAGGTGGCAGCTCCAGACGCCACATCTGCACGTGCAGTATGGGGCTGGGTCAAGGGCAAAGGGTCGTGTCCTTGTTCATATCTCATTGACCCAGACCCAGCCACCTCTAAGCAGAAGGGAAGCTAAAATACCGAGATGTGGCCTAGCAGTGAGGGCCGGGATAAGGTCTGGAGGCATACAAAGCAATGATTTCTGTTACATCAAATCTTTCTTTAGATACTTCTGAGCTAGGACACATAATCTGAGCATACACTGGGCCAACAACATTTTTATCAACTAGCACAGGACACAAAAATCATGACAGTCAACAAATTGTTCCTAATCTGTTATCCTCAGTAAGTCATACAATATAGACATAAAATATAAGTATTTTCATAGGCAGTCTTTGTTAACCCTAGAGTTTAGGGAAGCCACAAGTATTGCATTTTGGTAGGTAGCTCTGCATTAGAGGGTTTCAGCATTGGAGAGCTCTGGGTTCAAATCCTGTTTTTGACCCTTAGGAGCTAATAGCCCTGACCAAAACCACAGCTCTCAAAGCCTTACTTTCTCCAGCTACAAAATATCACTTATCTTTTCATAGGTTTCTTGTAGGACTTCTGAGGGTCTTATATATTATTTAGAATTGTGTCTGCCTCAAAGCAAGATGCTCTGGAATTGGATGTGAGTTTAATGTCATGAAGAGTTACATATCAGGGTCCCCTGAGGGACTTGTTAAAAATGCAACTATGATGACATCCTTTTAGACCCAGCAAGTCAGAAACTCAGGTGACAGGGCTCTTCATTTCTTAATAATCTTCATTAGAAATTCAAGCACCCAACTTGTTGGACAAATCAAGAGGTCCAACTGACTTTCCATTGAAGGGATAGTTTCTACAAAGGAATAGCAAGATGATTTTTGAGCATAAATGTAGAAAGAGAATTTTGCGCTTATATAATACTAAAGGTAATTTTTTAAAATATATAAATAAATATAAATGTGAATATTGTAGTTTATAATCAGTTTTTTCTTGTAAACCCAAATCAAATTTTGCATTATGAAATTATATTGAAATTGAGGGAGACAAAGATTCTCTTTCTCTCTCTCTTTCGTTCTTCCTTTTAGCAGAGGGGAGTTTCTAGTATTTTTGATTGGTAAAATAATAACAAGGAAATATAAGCCTGAAATCTGGAAATAAAGGAAGAAATTCATGCATATTAACTCTGAGCCTACCTTTAAAATATTCAATATAAGAATTTTTTTTTTCTTCAATGAGTTTATCCTTATGTGATCAAATGTAATTTGAGCACTTAATAATTGTATTCACAGGCATGTTCAGGATTAGTTTTAGGTCCAGAGATATTGAATGGTGCAGAACATCATTCTAATTAATTAACCAATTGATCTCTTTAAAAGTTTCTTAAGAACCTGTAAGTTCAGGACACAATGCTAAACGTGAACAGAAGAGATACAGTATGTGTTCTCAGGAAGATTAAATTCTAGGGACACAGACAGACATTCAACAAATACTTATGCAAACATGTATTTAAATACAACTATAGCAATCATGGTGAAGAAAAAATATAGGTTCCTTTAAGAAATAACAAGGTGGGGGCGAGCAAACTGTTGGGAGGAACACTGCAGTCCAAGGAAACATCGTGAGCCAGGGCTATCATAATTGAAAGTGTAAATATGAAGACTTGCTATCTTGGAACCAGGAAGAAGTTGCAAACTACAGGGAAGGCTAGTGCATCTGGACCTCTGTAATCCAGAGAGAGGGCCTATCTTTGGGCCAGAGAAGAGGCAGGTCAAATCATGTAGGGCTCTTTTGGCCTCAGGTGAGAAGGAGTGAAAAATCTGACACCTCTCTTCTCAGTGACTTTCAGGTCCCAAATCAAATGTCATACAAATTATAGAGAGGAAGAAAAAATATCTCCCCTTGCCAAAAGCAAAAGACATGACAAAGATTTCACAATATTGAAATGGCAAAGATTTCACAATATTGAATGTGTGAAGTATATTTGTGGAAGGATGCATGCTAGACAACCAGAGAGACAGAGATGAGAAATACAAAGGAAGGATATTTAGAGAGATGTGCAAATATGCGGGGACACGAAGGATGACTTCAAGGGTGGATGGATGCATGGGTGTGTAGGTAAGTGGTTGCAGAGATAAAACGGTAGTAATAACTATGATGGTGGTGATAACTACAACAATAAAAATAACGTTTGATTACTCTCTATGTGCTAGACACTGTCCTAAGCAGTTCACATGAATGAAATATATGCATATTAAACTAAAATAATGCATTAAGCAGGTTTTTACTATAGGTAGGTTAAAAAACAAAACAAAAAAAAAAACCTACTAAACTAATAGTTCCGAAGTCTCCTCCCTCCCTCAAACAGACTTGATGACAGTATTGTATCTGCAAAGCAGCTGCCTGGAGGAACCCATCTCTTTGCCTAAGTGGAGACCAGGCCCCTCCTGAATCAACAACAACAACATTGTCATTCCTGAAGACCGCTTGGAAGCAGCAGGACCAAGCTAACATGAGAGGGTAGGTTCACATGATCTCAGTCTCCCCAAGCAAGTTTTACGCTAACCATGAAGGTCTGGATTCGGCACGTAAAGATAAAGTAAATATTATTCTTCTCTGACTCTAGCCACTTGCCTTTGCTGATTCTGCTGCCCTGTAACTGGGTGTATAACGTATATTCACCTAGAAAAATTTCTTCTTCTTTCAAAGCACACCCACGCACACCACCTTGAGCGCAGTCCTGGAGCTTGTCTTTGCTCTTGCCATCTGTCTGTGTCTATGTATCTTTCTTTTCTGTCTGTTTTTTTCTTTCTCTCTCCATGCATCTCTCCTTCTTTCTTTCTCTTTCTCAGTATCTCTCTGCACCTGCTCCACTGCCACACTCCTAGCTCCTCATCTTGCTCTCTCAGCCCCCCTCAGTCACCCTGTCTCCCTGACTTCAGTCCTAATCTCTCCCTCTGAATGTCCTTACTTCTCCTCAATGTCTCTTCCTTTCTCCCTGAATACCAGAATGCTTAATTAAACCTCATTATCTAATGATATGGCCACTAACTAACACAAATATTGCCTGGAAACATGCTTTAACATTGAGCTGTTTAAAGGAAAAAGGCTGGAGTCACTTATTATGATGTCCCATCATCTGCAGTTAAAAAATATATGTCACAGTAACTCACCTACAGTTGTATCCAATAAGTTTTCAAGATGAAATTAAACCAACACCATCAAAAAGGAGACTCCTATCTAATAATTACCAGTTGAATTTTTAAGTAGGCCTCCTCATGTGAAACCACATGGTTAGGCTGTTGGTTTCCCCTAAAAAAAAAAAAAGTGATATTTTTTGCCTACTGTTGTTCAGCAGATGTTGGCACCCTTTATGACTATGGTTGTCACTCAAATCTAATTTCAAAGCTCTTTTCACTTTACTGAGAATCAGGAGGCAGCCTTGCTTCTGGGAAATCAGAAGGGGTGCCTTGTTTTCCTTAGGTAAGTCAGATTTCATCTTCCTATATAGGTCCCCTTAATCAATGACTCATTAGGACGGAACACACTGTGCTGTTTCTTACTCATGAACTGGTTTAGGCTAATATTTCTTCAGCGAAGCAGGGGGTGGGGGGAGGATGAGGAGGGGAGGGAGGGAGGGAGAGGGAGAGCATTATAAACTAATTAAGTTGGGAGAAAGGCCAGAAACTTCCAAAGTTTTAATTGTTTACATAATTTTAAAGAATAAAAACATTCACATTAATTTTTTAACACTACAAATGTTTCTTCAATGAGATGATATGTAGAGACTCTTGTAGAAATGCTGTTCTGAAATAAATCTCATTTGATCAGAGTGGTTATTTCAACACTGTTGAGAGTCAAGTAGCACCAGCTGTCCAGCTGTACTGGGTGACCTGGTGTCCCCTCAGAATCCCTTTACCAGGCAGTTGATCTCTCTGTCAGTTGTGTGTGGGCTGCGAGCAGCTCAGAGCTGGCCCTTTGCCCTTTCTCTAGAGCAGTGCTTCTCAAAGTATGGTCCCTGGACCAGCTGTATCAGCATCACCTGGGAAATTAAAATGCAAAACCTTGGACACCACCCCCGACCTGGCAAATCAGAAACTTTGGGGTTGAGACCCAGCCATCTATGTTTTAACAAGCCCTTCAGATGAGTCTGATAAACACTTCCATTTTGAGAAATGCTGCTCCAGAGAATTCCCTTTAGGTAAAAACAGAAGCCAACTAAAGAAGTTACCGCCTTTTTCCTCCCACCAGTGGAACTTGGCACGGTGCTATCTTAGGAGGTACACTTGAGAACCTTCAATATCCAGATCCCCCTAAATCTTCTGGCCCACTCCTTTTAAGAAAACAGTGGGAGACTACTGCTGGAAGATTCTGAAAGAGCACAGACCGAGGCAGGTGGCAAGACCAAGACAATGCCTGTGGTCTCCTCAGGATCCGCCTCCCCTCCCTTTCTGGTCACTGGGAAAATAACCAGGACTATGTCTCAGGTTGGCCTACCTGGGAAAGTGCTAAGGGAGGAGAAGAACTGTGTGTTGGAAAAGCTGCAGGACCCAGCTAAAATATACTGCTAGGAACTAGAATAGGACATCAGAAAGTAGACCCTTAGGGCGCTGGCTCAAGGGAAAAGAGGATGTGTTGGCATGGAGCACTCTGCTATGACTCCAGATTTGTTGCCTTGACAAGGATTCCAAGGGTTCCATCCTTACTGCATTGCAATGGCTCTTGGAAGTAGAGATGCTGAAATACCACAGCAGAAAGTGGAATGTGGTGCATGGCTATTCATCTGACCAATGAGGTTTTTGTGTTTGTTTTTTTCAATCTTCACCTGAGGATATTCTTTCCATTTACCTTTAGATAGAGTGGGAGGAAGGGAGAGAGAGAGAGCATCGATGTGAGAGAGACACATCAACTGGTTGCCTCCTGCACAACCCCGACCAGGGCTGGGGATGAACCGCAACCAAGGTACATGACCTTGGCTGGAATCAAACCCGTGATTCTTTGGTCTCCAGGCCCACCCTCTAACTGTTGCACCAAACCAGCCAGGGTTGACCAATGAGCTTTCATTTCCTCTAATTCCCAAAAGGGAAAGAATATTATGAGCAGTTCGCTTTCATTTGGGAGGGACAACAGTACACATTAACACTGCCCAAAGCTTACGACAATTTTCCTGCTCTCTGCCACAATACAGGCTGGGGCAAAAGTATGTTTACAGTTGTTCATATGGAAAAGAATACAATAATTAATAAGTAGTAACACAAGAATAAATTTTCTGTTTCACATATTCATGACTGTAAACCTACTTTTCCCTCACCCTGGATCTTTCAACATTGTGGACATTCTGTACAAAGCAAAATGGGGTCACTATACTAATGATACCATGTTCATCAGACATGTTGCACAATAAGTGGCAAGTTCTCCATATGTCTTACTAAGACAGGTGTGCACCAGATGGTGGGAAAGACAAATTACGAAGATATCGGCTCCTGCTATGTAGGTGAAGTGTTTGGGGGATCAGTAGCTTTGGACATGTCAAGACTAATTTCTCAAAGTAAAACAGAAGTTTGCACCTTGCCCTATCTTACTCCTAGAAATGATTCGCAATTCATTCCTGATGCTACAGACTGACTGTTTGTGCCCCTCCACCCCCACCCCCAAATTTCTTATGTTAAATCCTAATCCCCAAAGTACTGGTATTTGGAGGGGGGACCTTGGAGAGGTGATTAGGTCATGAGGGCAGAGCCCTTATGAATAGGATTAGTGCCTTTGTCAAAGAGACCCCATAGAGCGTCCTCTCCCTTTCCTTCATGTAAGGACACCATGAGAAAAATGGCCACCAACCAGGAAGTGAGCTCTCATCAGTTGCCGAATCTTCCAGCTTCTTGATCTTGAATTTTTCAACCTCTAGAACCATAAGAAATACATTTCTGTTCTTTACAAGACACCCAGTCTGTGATATTTGTTTATTTTTTTGGTACGTGCCCCTAGCGGGAACCGAACCTGGGACTCTCTGGTCCGCAGGCCGACGCTCCAACCGCTGAGCCAAACCAGCCAGGTGTGATATTTGTTTTAGCAGCACAGGTGGACTGACACGTGATGAGCACCTCATGGTTCCCAGCTTACTCCCTTCTGCTTCGGCTAAACAGGAGCTGACTGAGAAGTTATTCACACCCCACCCTTAGGGGCTGCCTGCAACTAATAAATAAGTGACTCAAACATACGAATGTCCATATGTTGCCTTGCAGTGGGACCACATCTTTGGATCTTTGGATCAATTCATGCTCGAGATCTCCATGGGATCGGGCTGAAACTCTACTCTAGCAGCCGTCGTGTCCTTACTCAGTGCCTTTCCCTTCTCCACCCGGCTTTCCTCACTCTCTTTCTCCCATGAGAGTTCTCCCCATAAAACATATGCGTCCCAATCCCTGACCAAGCTCCGACTCTAAGGACCTCAATCTAAGACACTGATGCTATTAAAATGGGCACAGTCCTAACATCCAAATGACCCTTTTAATGCTTTCCCATTTTTAATAAAATGATAAATTTTACACACCAGCTGGTAAGTCTTCACTTTGCTAAATAGAGTATAACATAGTACTGTAGTTAAGAAAAAAAAATGTTAGGAATCTGATAGCTTTTGTGGTAAAATCACAGTTTCAGCAGATATTATCTTCTGTAACTTTGGGCAAGTTATCTTATCCAAACGTCCATTTTTTTCATGTATAAGAAGTGGATAAAAAGAGTTATTTCCAACATTGTCCTGCATAGCACTTGGCCTATTATAAGTCTTTAACAGGTGTTCACTACTAATGTCATTCCTGTTGTCATCATCATCATCATCATTTTCATCGTTATGATAAATAGCTCCCTATGATTATCTGATCCCCCTATCCCTGAAGGAAAAGGAGGAAAAAAACCCCTCCACAGACTCATTTAAAAAAGTGTTTTCCCAGCTAATTCAAAGGAATCCTGTTTTTATTTCACTATTGACTATGGTTTAAATGTTCTTGGTTTTTTTTTTGGAATCAAACACCAACTTGCTAGAGGCCACTCACACGGATGCTGACATAGGGTGGCCAGATAGCACCCATCCACAGCACAAGTCGCCAACATCTGCATGAATGAGTTGATAGTTAAAATAGTTAATTCAAGGCAAGGACATTTTTCAGGAGCCCATGGTACTCAAAAGTATTGGATGAGTGCCGACACGCTGTGCTTCACTTGGCTGATGTGTAAGACGTTCCACAAACCTCTCTAAAAACATCAGACAGGAAATTTTAATGCTCAATTTATTCCTAAAAAGCAAATTCCCTGAGGTTAGAATAAATTAGTGCTCCAAATGCCAGTGTCAGAGTGATTGGCTTTTGGCGAGCGGGTATTTGATTTCAAAACATCAACTACCGTGAACCTGAGATTGTTCAACTGTGTACCAAAACAGGAAAAGAGAAATTTCGTTCCACTCCGATTTGCTGTGTAAGGATAGAAAAGAAATATATGGCAGGGAGATCATAAGTAGGTGGAATTCCTAAGGAAGAAAACGATGGGATTAATCACTTTTTGGGAACGGTCAGGGTTGGTTTCTAGATTCATTAAATTCACCAAGTAATTTGAACTCCCTACATAACACACATTGCTATGTACACACATGGGTCATGAGGCAACTGAGTTCATAGGTAGAAATACAAATAAAAATCTTATCCAAATTTAAAACTTTTTAGAGCCATTATTAATCTCAGAACCTCATGAATTCTGTAATATTTGTGTGACAACTCAGGCTTAAGTCACACATAATCCTAATAGTGCCTGCGTTATACAGCCATAATTCTCTGCATTCTCTGACTCTCCCTTCCACCCACATATATCGTTTTTCTTTGTGGCTTTATGGCTGCATCAAAAGCTCATCAAGGGGGTTCAATCACAGTGAGACATAAGACAATGGAAAAAAACACTAGGATATTTTGTTAAAATGGTACATAAGCTGAAAAATGTGCAAGGATGCAAGTTTACCCAGTAAGACATATTCTTCAAAAAGTAATAAAAGGTAACAGAAATAGTTGTCTTAATACACTCTTTGAGCTTGAAATCAGAAGTATCAGAAATTACACTGGCAGAGCACCATAGAATACATGTTTATGATGTATCAATGAATAAACACATTGTGATGTATTTATTTGTACAAGGGAATATTACATAGCAATAAAAATTACTGTTATACATTGCCTAAGGCAAGAGAAACAAAGGAAAAAATTAATACATGGGACTACATCAAACTAAAAAACTTCTGCACAGCAAAAGAAACAACCATCAAAATGGGAAGGGAACCCACTGTATGGGAGAGCATAATTGTCAATGATACATCAGATAAAGTTAATTTCCAAAATATATAGAGTACTCATACAACTCAACAAAAGGAAGACAAAGAACCCAATTAAAAAATGGGCAGAGGAGCTAAATAGACACCTCTCCAAAAAGGACATACAAACGGCCAAGAGACATATGACAAAATGCTCAATGTCACTAATCATCAGAGAGATGCAAATTTAAACGACTATGAGGTATCACTTCACATCTGTCAGAATGGCTGCCATCAACAAATCATCAAACAACAAGTGTTGGCGAGGGTGTGGAGAAAAGGGGACTCTAGTACACTGCTGGTGGGAATGCAGACTGGTGCAGCCACTATGGAAAACAATATGGTGTGTCCTCAAAAAATTAAAAATTGAACTGCCTTTTGACCCAGTGATCCCACTTCTAGGAATATATCCTAAGAAGCCTGAAACACCAATCAGAAAGAATATATGTACCCCTATGTTCATAGCAGCACTATTTACAATTGCTAAGATCTGGAAACAGCCCAAGTGTCCATCAGTAGATGAGTGGATAAAAAAGCTGTGGTACATATACACAATGGAATACTATGCAGCTGTAAGAACGAAAGATCTCTTACCCTTTGAAACGACATGGAGGGACCTGGAGAGTATTATGCTAAGAGAAATCAGAGAAAGATAAATATAATATGATCTCACCTATTTGTGGAATATAATAAACAAAATAAGCTGATGAATAAAATAGACCCAGAGACATAGAAAGGAGTACAGTTCAGACTGACAAACCTCAGAGGAGGAGGTCAGGGGGGAGCGATAAGATAAACCAGAGAACTTATATGCATGTATGCATAACCAATGGACATAGAGTACAATGCTTGGGGGGGATGGGGGGGAATTGGGAGGAGGATATCTTATCTTGGGGGAAAACGGAGGAACATCTGTAAGAAAAATGAGTTAATTAATAAAAAAAATTACTGTTACATGCGACAGTAAGGATCAAATCCCAAAACAAGAATCAAGAAATCAGATACACACCCACATATACACACATACAAATACACACAGTATGATTCCGTGCATACATACATAATTCTATAAAGTTCAAACATAAGCAAAATTGATCTACTGTGCGATATGCAGTGAAAAGCAAGACAACATTAATCTCTTTGAGGCTGGGAGGATTAGTGACAAAGAATGGAACCAATTGAATTTATCTGGTATGAGGAAAATATTCTGTCTTGATTTGTGTAGTGGTTACCTCCATGTATACATATATAAAAAGTCATTGAGGCCTGGCTGGTGTGGCTCAGTGGTTGAGCATTGACCCATGCACTAAGAGGTTGCCGGTTCGATTCCTGGTCAGGGCACATGCCCAGGTTGTGGGCCCGATCCCCTCTGGGGGGCATGCAGGAGGTGGCCAATCGATGTTCTCTCTCATTGATGTTTCTGTCTCTCCCTCTCTCTTTCTCTCCCTCTAAAATCAATAAGGAAAAAAAAATTTTTTTTTTTTTATCCTCACCCGAGGACATTTTTTTTCCCACTTTTTGTTCAGATAGAGTGGGAGGGAGAGAGAGGAAGAGAGAGAAACATCGATGTGAAAGGGACACATCGAATGGCTGCCTCCCGCACGACCCACCAGGGGCCGGGGACCAACCGAGGTACGCGCCCCTAGCGGGAACCGAACCCAGATCTCTCTGGACCGCAGGCCGACGCTCCAACCGCTGAGCCAAACCGGCCAGGGCAAGGAAAAAAAAATTTTTTTTTAAGTCATTGAGCAGTACATTTAAGATCTACATATTAAAAACCAGGGCAATAGGATACAAAAATAAAAGAGGTTTTAAAATCAAGAAATGCATCTAAAGAACAGTAAGAAAACAAGAATGATGTATTGTAGGTCAGTGTTTTCTTTAGTTATGACATGTTAAGGAATCTTGGCATTTGTGTAAAATGTACTATTAAGCTTCATGTAGGTTGGACCTAAATACTTTTAGATAGCAAGTTAGTCCTGGATCTGTTGCTCCACCAGAGGCATTCTGGTTCTCTCAGGGTAAATTCTGGCGTCCATAAGATATCTAAGAAAGATCAGTCTCAGCTGTCCATTGATATCAAATCCTAGAACCCATATTCCAAAGATAAAGATTGGTCCATTTTGCTATAGGTTCTCAAGAAGGCAGCCCAGGGCGCTGTTTTTGATTTGGTTCTTGCCAGTCTCTCCACCACTCATCCAAACTCCTTCACACTCTTTCCGTTCTAACATGTTGACTTACTGTTTGCTAGAGTTTGCCCTTTTCAAATGCTGTCTGACTAAATGCTGCCCCCTGCCCCTTATTTAGTAGTCAACTGCTATTTGTTACCTAAGGGATTACTCTCATGCCACTTGTTTTTGTCAGTTAATGCCCTCTGTCCATTGGCATTCAGGCAACCCCTAGAACTTAACTCTATGATCATAATTCATCCTCTGATATTATGAAGCTCTGATATTTTGTATCTGATTGCCCCAATACACTGTGCATTCCTTTAATACAGGGATGGTATCTTATCTCTTATTCCTAGAACCTATCAGAATCTCTGGACTGCACTCAACTCAAGTTTGTTGAAGATATGTTGAATAAGGGACTTCAAAACCTCAAAACAGGTAAAGAATGCCCTATAACTTGTGGCAATACGTCCTAAAATCCAAAATGGCTAACTAGTATTTCTGCCCCAGTGGTGAATTGTAAGAAAAAGCAGTGGGCCCTTTCAGCAGTACTAAGAAGGATAGAGCACCGAGAGGTTAGGGAAGTGATTTTCTAAGTCAAATTGCAAATAGCACAGTAGACTTAGTTCTCAGGGAACAGTATGCAAAACATCCTCATTTGCAATTGACAAAGGAAAACAAATGTTTCTATTTAAAGTTAGAAGAAGGTCATTTTAACTTTAAAATTCCAATTAACCTAATAGCACACATCTAATACCACGAATATACTGAGCATGAAAAACCCATCTCTGATTTGGAGGGCTTTCCCTACTCCCTCCTTATTCAAATACAAAAAGATTACCAAGCATCTAATTTTTGTTAAAGAACATTAAAGAAGCCCTTCCAACCTCTCAATTTTTCTAAATGATTTTTCTTCCAGCCATCCATTTGGCTAACTTAATGGCCCTTTAAATTCTTTCTACTACTTTGCTTTCATAGTCAGTCCTGAATTTAATGGTGTCAAGTGTTCTGTGTTATTGTTCTTACCCAATCCAAAATAATGACAGTTTTTAACTACTCCAGGTGCAGCTCTTCACAGCCCACAGGTGAGTCTGTGGGCTCCTGGGATGGCCCAGTGCTGGCAAAGAATGGAGGCCTTAGTCTCAGTCTTGATTTAACTGCCTTCCTCCAGGCGAGGGAGCAAGTCAACATTCTCAAATGGCGAAAACAGATGCAAGCTGTTTCCTTTCCCTGTGATAAGGCAAGAAGTAGCTAATGTTCTGAAAAGAGTGGAAAAGCAGGTTATGGACAGGTCATTTTCTCAATGGCAGTCTTGAAAGCCTGAAGACGTCAGCCTGCATTTGTAGGGTTCTGGGGAGAGAGCCCAGCAGACGTTATTAGAAAGTATTGTTTCTTTATCTTAACCTTTTAGGGGGTTACTGAAGGATTAAAACAACACAGTTGTCCCTCTTTTGCCTAAATTATAACTCATTCAGAGTGAAAAAAAAGTAAGAATTGTTCATAAACATTGTAAATTGAATGAAAAAAATGCAGTCACCTTGAACCAGAGATTATAATAGAAAAATACAATAGACAGCCTAAGCCTGGGAAATGAATCTGAAAAGAGAATTTCTTCAGAAAGTTAGGCTATTCTAAAGTACCTGGGATACTGGGGAATGTGGAAAGCCACACACAGATCCAGGGCAGGATGGATGCTTAGAAACGACCTGAGGAGACCTTACGCTCTTATCTTTGGCTAATCTCCAGGCTCAGCCAAAGCAGGCGAAGGCAAAGGCAGCATTGTACGCAGAGTGGTTAAGATCGAAGGAGCACCCCAGAATGGAGCCAGTCCACAGAGACTGAGAGTTAGGTGCTGAACTGAGTCCCCATCAAAATGTATATGTTGAGGTCCTAATCCCCAGTACCTCAAATGTGACCTTATTTGGAAATAGTGCCATGATAGATATAATAACCTAAACTGAAGCATTTAGAGTAGACCCCAATCCAATGTGACTGGTATACTCATAAAAAGGGAAAATTGGGACAGAGAGACAGACAGGAAGAACATCATGTAAAGATAAAGGCAAGCCAAGGAATAATAAAGATTTTCAGAAAATTGTCAGAAGGTATACAAGAAGCATGGGACAGATTTTTTTCTCATAACCCTCAGAAGGGATAACCTTGGCAACAACTTGATCTTGGACATCTAGCCTCCAGATCTGTGAAACAATAAATTTCTTTGGTTTAAGTCACCTAGTTTATGTAGCCCTAACAAACTAATTTGTCATGATAGGTATTCTTTGTTTTGTTTTGTTTAGCTCCTAGTGTTCAAAGAAATCTGTCAAAACACTAGCTGGATACAGGTCAACAGAGCAGGAGCAGGCACTTCAGTGACCACACATAATAAGAAAGATAGTCTTTTCAAGTTTGGAGAAATTACAAAACAAACCAACAACCATAGTCTTCAATAATCAAGAACATCAAATTCTGGGAAGGGAGGAGAAGCTGATTTCCAGAGTTACCACATTATAATATCTAAATTTCCAATTAAAAAAATCACAAAGCATACAAAGAAATAAGAAATTATAATGCATTCAAACAACAACAACAAAAAGACAAACCATCACTTAGGAACCCCAGACATGGGACTTCCTAGGTAAAGACTGTAAATCAACTGCCTTCAATATGTTCAAAGAGATAACAGAAATCACGGACAAAAAACTAAAGAAAATTGTATAATAATGAATAAGCAAAATGAGAATATCAATGAAGAGATATAATTTATACCACTTACCATCTGCTATCATTCTATATTATTTGCTTATTTATTGTGCCTATTGATTATTATCTGTTTCCCTCTGCTAGAACATAATCTCTGTGAGGGCAAGGATATTTGTTTCTTAGTTATCAGCACATAATCAGTGCCTGAAAGATAGTAGATTGTCCACATTTGTTAAATGGCTGAAAATAAATGGTCTCTTCTAAAGTCAACAACCTATTGCCTATAAGTCTTTGATATAAACATTAAAGATGATGTGATGACAGTGAATACATTTGGAGTGGGTAAAAGAATGGGAGAGGCATATTTATAAAGTGGAAGTTCCTGAATCTGATGACTCAGGGAGAAAAGTTGCTGGAGACATAGTTGGACGAACAGTCTGTAAGTCTGAGCATATATTACCCAATCAGTTCTCAGTTGGGCAAAGATTACATAAATGTCATGATTTATATTAGGGAAGGAATCTATACAGTGTAGGGTGTGCTAATTCAGTGGAATTCCCACATGATATTAGTGGTGACATATTTCCTAGGCCTGAAAAATGTTTTAAGACACTTTGGCATTCTGCTTTTTCAATCAAAATTAAAATTAGGTTATAAATATTTATACATTTCAAACTTCAACATGTTAGGGTATTTGTTTAAAATATTAAATATCTCCCTCTCTCTCTCTGTCTCTCTTTTTTACAATTTTTGTCAACCAATGAACCACAAATTATACTGACTTCACTGTGAGAGCATTCCCTAGCTTGTATTTTTCCTTTAAAGACAATCTTTGCATGCATATTTTAATATAATTTATAATTACTATAAAATGATTATGAAATATCTTCACTTTTGATTAAAATTTAACAAAATATTATTTATGGTGATGAATATAGTTATATAGAGTGAAGTTAAAAATCTTTCTTGAAGGTAAATGAATTTTTATTCTATGGTAATATGACTTACTTTATAGTCTACATTTGGTTTTTTTTTTTAAAAAGCATATATCTACAAAATATCTACAGCTAACATTATACTGAAAGGTAAGAAATTCCAAGCTTTCCCTTAGGATGTCTCCTCTCACCCTTCCTTTTCAGCATCAAAGTGGAAGTTCTTGCTAATGCAGGAAGGCAAAAAAAGGAAGTAAAAGGTATATCGGTTGGGGAGGGAAACACAACTGTCCTTGTTCTCAGATGGCATGATTATCTATGTAGAAAGTCCAAAAGAGTGAACCAAGAAGTAAAACAAAACAAAATTCAGAAATTCCTGTAATAAGCAATCATAACAAGGTTGCAGGATACAACCTTAGTATCCAGAAGTCAATTGCTTTCCTATATAACAACAATGAACAAGTGGAATTTGAAATTGAAAACACAATAACATGTATTATCACCCCCAAAATAAAATACTTAGGTATGCATCTAACAAAATATGTATATCTATATAAAGGAAACTACAAAATGTTGATGAATGAAATCAAAGAACTAAGTAAATGGAGAGATAGCCAGTGTTCATGAATAGGAAGATTCAATATTGTGAAGATGTCAGTTCTCTCCAACTTGATCTAAAGATACAATGTAATCTGAAACAAAATCCCCACAAGTTATTTTATAGATATTAACAAACTGATTCTAAGGTTTATATGGAGAGGTAAAAGACCCAGAGTAGTCAATACAATATTGAAGGAGAAAAACAAATTGGAGGATGGATTCTACCCAACTTCAAGAATTACTATAAAACTCCACACTGCTTTCCACAATTAAAAATGGAACTGCCTTATGACTCAGTGATTCCATTTCTGGGAATTTATCTGAAGAAACCCAAAATACTAATTTGAATAAAGAATATATACACCCTTATGTTTATTGCAACATTATTTATAATAGCCAAGATTTGGAAGTAGCCCAAGTGCCTATCAGTAGATGAATAGATATAAAAGTTGTGGTACATGTACACAGTGGAATATTACTTGGCCATAAAAAAGAAGGAAATCTTATCCTTTGTGACAGCATGGATGGACCTGGAGAGCATTATGCTAAGTGAAATAAGGCCGGTTAGAGAAAGACAAGTACCACAGGATTTCACTCATATGTGGAATCTAATGAACATAATGAACTAACAAGCAAGATAGAGACAGATTTATAGAGAACAGGCTGACAGTTGTCAAGGGTCTTGGGGGGCTCGTGGGGAGTGTGGAGGGATTGAGCAAAAAATAAAACAGCTATGACCACACACCAAAAGAAAAGAATTACTATAAAACTACAATAATCAAGACAATGTAGTACCAGAGAAGTAATAGACAAATGAATCAATGAAGCAGAATAGAGGGCCCAGAAACAGACTCCAATAAATATAGGCAGAACACAGAGGATTTTTAGGGCAGTGAATATACTCTCTATGATCTTTTTAAAAATACATTTTTATTGACTTTTATTTATTTATTTTTATTAATTTATTTTTGTTACAGATGTTTCTCCTTTTCCCCCCATTGACATCCTCCTCCCGATCCTGCCCCCTCTCCCCCACAGCATTATTGTCTATGTCCATTGGTTAGAGAGAGGAAGGGAGAGGGAGAGAGAAACATCAATAAGAGAGGAATATCTATTGGCTGCCTCCTGCACACCCCCTACTGGGGATCGAGCCCACAACCTGGGCATGTGCCCTGACTGGGAATTGAACTGGTGACCTCTTGGTGCATGGGTCAATGCTCAACAACTACGCCACACCAGCTGGGATGATGTTTTAATGAAAAATATATGCCATTATATGTTTATCTAAACCCATAGCATGTACAATACCAAGAGTGAACCCTAAGGTAAACTATGAACTTTGGGCATCTAATATGTGTCAATGTAGGTTTATATTTGTTATATACACATACACACACACACACACACACACACACACACACACGCACACACACACTGATAATGGGGGAGGCTGTGTGTATGTGTGTGTGTGTGTGTGTGTGTGTGTGTGTGTACAGGAAGCATGTGAGAAATCTCCATTCCTCCTTCTCAATTTTATTGTAAACCTAAAACTATTCTAAAAAATAAAGTCTTAAAAAGAACACTGTTTTGTAAAATCCATTTATTCAACAAATATTTTTGGAGAGTCTATTATTTTACAGGCATTATTCACGTGCTGGGTACACAGAAGTGACCAAGGCAGGTGTACCAATAAGGACATCTTAGGTGGCATGTAACAAAATATCTAACTTAACAGTGGCTTTAAGATAAGGAGCAGTTCTTCTCACCTACGAAGAGATCCTGAGGTAGATGATTCAAGGATCGGTTCAACAATTTAAGCCAGCCATTATGGGTCCTGACTCCTTCCACCTGTCTTCTCAGCTCTCCTCTGCCGGCATTCCCTCCCTCATCAAGATGACCGCAACATCTCCAAGTATCCTGTCCTCACAAGATAGCATGACAAAAATACGAAAGGAAGGCAGGGGTTTTCCTCCTGGTGGCAAGGATAACCACATACCCTGGTTTGCCTGGGAAAATCACAGTGTATGCCCTCTTTTACTTCTACATTGTCCTGGGTTGGACAAAAGGTTATATCATTGCTCCAGTAATATTCTCCTTTTTTAAGGGAGAAAAATACTTCCAAGAAACTCCTTCAGGAAATGTCCTGATGGGTCCAGTGGTCAGGATTAAGTCACCTGCTCGGGCTCTAACTGCAGGAAGTTTGGCTAAGTGAGCGTTTGGCATTTAAAGCCTTTGTAGCAGGTGGAGGCTTCTGCTGGCCAAAAAGAAGTGGCAGAGAATGGCTGTTGGGTGAACAGTCAAGAGTGTCGGTCACAAGTGACCAGGCTACATTCTCACAGAAGTAACTGGGTTTTCACCAAGCTTCATAGCTTGCAGGAATAAAGATGTCCTGCCCAGCCCCACAGACACTGTCCATGTGGCTCATTCAGAATGTCCCCTGAAGGGTGTCACACACTTGTCCTGAGCAAGCCTATTGAATAGCTTCCTATTTTCTAGGTATTGCTATATTCCTCTGGGCATTTTCTGGGCACAGTGGCATGGCCAGGGCTCTGCCAAACACCATGTTTTCTACGGACACTGGTTTGCACTGTTGCCAAGGCTCTGCTCACGGTTTCAAAGCTGTTCAGAGGTCTGGGGCAAAGCAGGGGAGAATGCCACTCTCTTCATATGTTGAGCTGTTAGCAAGTCCTAAGGGCTGACCAACAAGTGATTAGTCAACTGGAGTTTGAGGGACACGCACTGGGTTCAGCAGTCTTCAGCTCTCCTTCATTTCCAGGCACAAATGCCCTCAAAGAGGCATCTTGCTTTGATTAGCCTTGGCCAGTGAAGTGAGAGTGGAAATAACGGGCATCCCTTCCAGATAAAAGCATTTAAGAATTGTGTGTGAACTGCCACTCTTTCCTTTTGGCGACATTGCACAGATGTACCGATACCGAGGTGATGTAACAGAAATAGCCTAGAAGGCTGAGAAATACCTGGAGGCCAACGGCTCATGGAGCCACAGCAGGCTTTGCACGGGGCAGTGATGTGTGTCTGCTGAGAGCTTGTTTGCTAGCATAGTACAACAGTCTGTTCCCACTGAGATCCATGCCTACGAACAGTCTGCCTGTCCGCTGTGGAAGTCATGGGTGGATCCAAGGGGTGTTGGCCTGGGAAGAAGGAAGTTTGTGTCTTCCTTCTCACAACAAAGGCTTTCTTCCTGGGCCAGGCCCATTTTGTCGTTCTTTCTTTAGAAATTCTCTCTCAAGGGTCTGCTCAATTCTCAAACAATTAGCTTTATGGAGGGTGATGGGACCATTCATTAGCATTTCCCAAGTACATTTACATTCAAACCATAGAGTCGAGTTAGTGTCCCCGAATGGAGAAGTAGAAGACGTGAGGATACATGAAGATGCTTCATGAGCAGAACGAACACGGCATGCTGAGAGGGTGGGATGAGGAGCAAGGCTGGGGTGATGAGGACAGAATGCCCCACGGGGCAGATGAGATGGATGGCGGGGTTTGGAGAATGTCCAGTGTTCATGAGAGAGGCATGAAGAAAGGAGAGCACGGAAGAAAGGAACACCTTTGTGAGGTAACCAGCACTTGGAAAGGATGTACCTCGGAAAGGCTAGAGGAAGAACAGGATGCTTAGAAGGCTGTCCTAACAATCAACCATGTCTGTTAAGTCAGTAGAGATGACTTAATGCTACCCATCTGAAGGGTCATCAACCAATGACAGGAGTCCGTTAGTTTATAATGATGAAGAGCCCAGACCCACACCTAAGGTTCAGGGGGGTTCAGGAATGTCAGTGATGCCCTTGGATTTGGTGCCTTTCTCTCCAGCATTCAGGACTCTCATGTTTCCACACAGGCGCTCTCTCTCTAAAGGAGTTAATACCTTTCCAAAACAGTAACTGAGAGAGAGACAGAGAGAGAGAGAGAGAGAGAGAGAGACAGAGAGAGAGACAAAGAGAGAGAGAGACAGAGAGAGAGACAAAGAGAGAGAGAGAGAGAGAGAGAGAGAGAGAGAGAGAGAGAGATCACATCCTTTTCTTGAAAGTTTTAGCAAAACTTTTAGGGATTAGATAACATACCCACGGTCCACCATGGGCCATATGCTAACTCCAACACAATCTTCATGGTGGCCAGGCGTGTGATCTGAGATAGGCCAGGAGTGTGATCTGAGATGGGCCAGGGGTGTGATCTGAGATGGGCCAGGGGTGTGATCTGAAATGGGCCAGGGGTGTGATCTGAGATGGGCCAGGGGTGTGATCTGAGATGGGCCAGGGGTGTGATCTGAGATGGGCTCCCAGAGCCATGGATTTGGATCAGTCCCATCTGAACCACCTGGGCTGACAGCAGGGTGTGGTTCCCCAGGGGACCATGTGGGGCTGTAGGAGAAGAGGACATGGATGCTGGGTAGGCAGAAAAAATAAGCAGCCTTAGAATGTTCCTCCTAGGAGGGACCTTCGGGGTAATCTAGTTGAAATCTTTCCTCTACAGGTGAGAAAATTAAGTCCTGGGAAAGGAAAGCTCAAATGAAAGTACATTGGAAACTTTATAATTAAAAAATTAGTCAGTTAATTAAAATGTTCTATCTTAGCAATGAATCATTAAAAATACATAACTACATTAAATGTTTTAATTCAAAATACAAACACACATTCGGTCTCTCGTCAATCTTCTGATACGGGGTCAAGGTATTTTTTGTGACTAATGCATCACCCGATTGTCCTCCCTGTCATAATATTGGGGGGGGGGAATCAACTATAATATAATTCACTTTTGTGGTATTTAAAGTGAAATGAAAGCTTAGAGGTAGTTGCTCAGTAATCTAACTGCAGTATTTTTATAGTGTTTTTGATTTACCCCCAATTTACTGCTGTGTTGCCCACAACTAATAGTGACTTTTTTTTTTTAATCCTCACCTGAGGACATTTTTGCATTTATCTTCAGATAGAGTGGGAAGGATAGAGGGGGGAAGAGAGAGAGAGAAACATCGACGTGAGAGAGACACATTGATTGGTTTCCACCCACACGACCCCAACCAGGGCCCGGGACAAGCTGCAACCGAGGTATGTGCCCTTAGCGGGAACCAAACCCGGGACTCTCTGGTCCACGGGCAGACGCTCTAACCGCTGAGCCAAACCGGCTAGGGCCTAATAGTGACTTTTACTACATATTTCTGAAGCATTCAGATTTATTTTTAGTTTTTGAAATAGCATCTCTCTCTTTCTCTCTCCACTCATTTCATCGGTTTATATAAATTTTTATTGCATTAAATAATGGCAGTAATACCTGCATGTTGCTGGAATAAACAGATTAGCGTTGAAAGTAGCTAGCTCCTGGTATCCAAAAATTCAAGTGGGTGGGACACACGCGAGATTGGGCTATTAGCTGTGAGAGTTCAGTGTACTAGAGCATCAGAAAGTGTATCTTGCCAAGAGAACAGACATTTTCTGGTTGGTTTACATCTTTGCTGGTTAGGAAATGACTGGTGGCCAGTTCAGTGAAATCAGTTCAGACGGTATCTGCCCTAGGAGATAAGCGGCAGCGTGGCTCGGCCTGGGACTGTGTACACACAAAGAACTCAAGTTAACTGTTCTCAGGCCTCCTTAGATACCTAGGTTGCAGATTTCTCTGTTTACACTTCTTACCACTCGTTCAGAGTCAATATTTTCAAGTTTAAATATCACAAGATTAAAAAGAAGATGCTCTAATTCTTCACCCAGATAGTCCCACCCTTCGGATCCGCTAGCCCTCCCTCCCTCAGTCCATTCTGTCCATACGGTCTGCAGGGTCTGGAAAGAAAGTTCCCCGTGGAATGTCTGAGACCAGCAGAGGCGCTGTCTCCGCACTTTCTACTTCCCGGGAGGCAGAGCTGAGGCCTTCTCTGTGTGTTTGTAACGTGTCAACAAGTCACCTAGTTGAGACATTGTGCCAGGCCTGAAAAGGAAGTTCCTCCAAAACTGCAAAGCAAGTCAAGATGAACAAAGACTGCAAGAGGTACCGCAAAGGGAAGCAAAAGTAAAAGAGTACAAACTCACACCTGAAATTTCCGGCGAGACCCCGCATTGGAGGGTTAAGTGCCTCTTTCTTAGGACAAAAAACCAAAGAGACAACCATTTCGGATGAATATTTCTCTCTCCTGAGAAAACTTCCAATTCATACAAACATGCAGGCCTTGGCACATTCAGGTATTCTAGATACATTCAGATATAATAGAAAAGATAAATTTAGCTTTTCAAAAACTTCCTATGTGCTAGGTCCTCTCGGGGGAAGGAAGATGGAAAATCACTGGGAACCCACGGGCGGTCGGCACTGCCCTCGAGGTTCAGAATGCAGCTGTGAGGGCCGCGTGTGAACACGAGGATGATCAGCGTTCGCTGTCAAGGGGGCACGTGGCACCTTTTGGACTGAGGGAGCAATGAGCTCGGTTTAGCAGAATAAACTAACTCAGGGAAAGGTAGAAAGTCTTTCGAAAAGATTAATGATTTGCTATATCTTGAAGAAAAATTTTATTTTCCAGATCAATAAGAAATAGGAAAATGGGAATCCTTGGTAGACTTTAGGCAGTGAAGGGCTCTGATGGGAGTATGTGCCCTGAATCCAGACCGGGCAGCAGAGGCCTGAGCCAGTGGCCTGCAGGTGTGTCCTCCCGGTCTGTACTTGACCTGCTTGAGATCCTGCCTCAGATCCTGGCTGCCTGGCCTCTCAGCCTCCTGTGCATTTCCACAGTTCACAAGCTGGTCTTCAAGGGGGCGCACTCTAGAGTCATTATCGTAATATGCTATTTTCCTATTTGTATTCTTTCTTATCACCTGCCACCTCCACACTAAGACGGCGGCTTCATGACAGCAGGAACCTGGTCTAGATCGTCCCCTGCTAGACTCAGTGTTTAAGTGTGTGCCTAATGCCCTGCTAGAGCTTATACACATTTATGAAAGACTCAGTGAAAGACACTGTCATGGCGCTGAACACGCAGCCTTCTAGCAGCCGTCTCATTAAACGAGGCTAGAGGTCTAAAGGCACATGCCCTGCTTAGGACTGGTTCAAGGCAACATCTTCTGTATTGGCGTTTTTCTCCCACTCACCTAACAAAACCTTGTGACGTGGAACATTCCAGGTGTGACGTGGAACATTCCAGGTGTGACGTGGAACATTCCAGGTGTGACGTGGAACATTCCAGGCAATCCAGGAAGGCTAAAGTAGGACATAGCTAACCTGGAGCCAGAAATGTGTGGGCTCAGCTCTTCAGGGCGTGGACTTTGCTGGTTTTAGGAAAAATAAAGAGAGCGTGCATGTCCATCTTGAGTCAAAAAGCATGAAATAACCAACCTTTGCATGAAATAACCAACCTTTGCATGAAATAACCAACCTTTGCATGAAATAACCAACCTTTGCATGAAATAACCAACCTTTGCATGCCAGACCCAGACACACTGTGTTTCCCACATACATCACAGACCTCGTTCAAGCTGTCCCGCAGACCCATTTGAAAATCATCGCTGATCCACGACAGAGCCCTTAGTTCGTTTTGGAAATTCGCCCTGCATTACACGAGCCCCCTCATGTCAGTGATGATGGCACAGGTAAAAAGATGCTGACCGATCCTCGCTGGCTATAATTAGAGGAGGCCTAGGACACCGACTCTCAGAGAACCGAGCACTTTGGAAGACAAAGAGTTAAAGGCGCCCTGGGCATTTTTTGCTGTGCATTTGTTGGGGGCGGGAGAGGATAACTGAGAGTCCTAGTTAATGGGGCAACAGAAGGGAGAAAGATGCCAGCAATCTCTTGGCTCATCAGACAATGCAGAGGCACTAAAAATTTCAGAATTGTTTTGGCTTAGGAGCCGGAGGAGTGCTGCCAAGTTCGGGAGACATTCTGAGCTCTCCCGTGAGCGCCGGGCAGCCAGCGGGGCCACAGCTGACCTTTCTGGGCACAGTTCCTGTCCTCATTAAACGAAAGGGGAATAAACAACACCCTCGGCTAGCAAACACAAAGGCCCCTTTTCTATAAATGAAGAATAAATACAGATAGGAGAGAAAAGAAGATGAACACTGCTCTCACAGAGGCAATACAGTTGCTAGCACTTTGGCCTAAGGCAGTTTACTGTTAATTATTCACGCAGATACAGAAAAGACTAAACATCCAGATGTTTGCAGAACCTGTTCAAAATATGGATCTAAAGAGAGAAAAAAAGTTGATTATCGATTGGCTTTTTCCTATTTATATTCGAAGGCATAACATTATGCAACACAAAGATAAAGGGATGTAGCAATATCATGAGTATTTGGGTGATGTTCCACCCCATTAGAATGCAATAGGAAACATCTACAAAAAAGGGAAAAAAATAAGGGGAAAAACAGACAGGAGAGAAAGCTTACTTGCCCATATACCTTATGCTCCACCTGGAGATTCGTTTGAGATAGTTCATAGCTTTGTTCAGAAATCGTGGTGCAACCGAATGCATTTATGTTGCCACCTCCTTAGGAGTGTGACACTGGAAATGCACAGCCACCATCTAGATGTTCCATCTTCTACGTCAGTGAGCAGATCTTGGCTGCACTTTGCAGCAGTACAGAAGGACACAGGGCTCAGTGGGCGACACAGCGTGTCCACGCAGCCCAGTGGAAACCCATCATTAGTTTAGCTGGGCAGGCGTGGAAAGTAGTGCGTGAAGACTTGCTGCTTCCATATATTCCAACAATGTTTTTATTGATAATAACATTTCTCTCCCATTTCAGTGTTTGGGACCACTTGTCTGTGTGTGTGTGTGTGGCATATTCAGGATATGGTTTTGTATCTGATTGAATAACTTTGTGTATCCTTAAATACACATGGAAAATGTATTGGTTTCAAGAATTTATAAAACTGGTGAGATGCAAATGTCCTAAACTATCTGGAAACTGGGGCCAGTGATCATGGAGCGTGGGCATTCACGTCTGTGTGGCGTCAATAGGTTAGGAACAAAGGACCTCAGTACAGACACTTCATTTTATTTTAATTTTTTTTTCTATGTTGACTTTTTAGAGATAGAGGAAGGGAGAGGGAGAGAGAGAGATAGAAACATCGATGAGAGAGAACATCGATTAGCCACCTCTGACATGCCCCCCACTGGGGATCGGGCCCACAACCTGGGCATGTGCCCTGACCGGGAACCGAACTGGCAACTTCTTGGTGCATGGGTCGATGCTCAACCACTGAGCCACACTGGCCGGGCAGGAAAGAGACACATTAATCTGTTGCTCTGCTTAGATTCTCACCCAACACTGATGTTATTCCTCCACAGATTCACCCTAGTGAGCCTTCTAACCCCTCTGATCACACCCACTTACACCCACAGGTGCAGTTCAGACTCTCAGAATAAAATACAAATTTCACACTGTACTTGCCAAGACCCTTCACAATCCAACTCTGGCCCACTCCTCAGCCATGTTTGTGCCAGATTCTTATGTGGTCTGTGATTCCTCCATCCACCCAGGCATCCAACCATATCCAGGCCATGATCTAGGGGCCGAGGGTACCATGGTACATACAGATACATTTCCAGAGAGAGATGGTACAGAGGCACTAGGGGACATGTGAGATGCTGTAGGACTTGGCTGCATGGCATGGTCACAGATGGCTCGCAAGGAGAATTAATGTCTAAGCTGACACCCAAAGGATAGAAAGGAGTCAGTCACCCAAAGAGCACAGTACCTGGTACTTGAGGGGAGGGAAGAGTTTCCCAACGCCCTGTAAGAGGGAAAATTTTTAAAGAACTGGAAGAATTGTAGGACGACTATCATTGTAGGACTACACAGCGGAATGAACTATTTGCAATTACCCCAATACCTTCTGCTTCTTCACTCCTCTGTTCTTATCTCCTGGGCTTCTTCTCATTATCTTCCTGGTGAGTTCTAAGTCATCCCTTTACACTTCACCTCCTCTGGGGAGTCCTCCCTAACCACAACATCACCACCCTCGAAAGACGTCCACACCATCTCCTGTGCCCTGGGACACCTGTTTCATATTGCACTAGGATGTTTCACGTGTTACAGTCACTGACTATTTTCTGACACCTTTGTTCAGGTCTGTAAGCTTTGAGGATAAGGATTTTGTCCTCATCTTGTGTTACCAGCTTAGCAAAGAACAAGGCACACCATTGATACTCCAATTTTTTAAGTGAAAAGGAGTGGAGATAGTTAAAACGCCTTGTATTCTTGGGCCCATCTGCAAATGCACTGGTCTGGGATGTAAGCTAGGCAGTCTTCTCCAGACATGTAGGGGGAATGAAATTAGTTCAAAGCTTCCCAGTGAACATGTGGGGGGACTCGTGGGATCATTATCTCCCCAGATAACACAGAAAGGCAACAGCGACAGAACCACAACCCAGCTTGTTTTAAAAGGCCTACACAGACCAGGCAGCCTTTTGGGGAGAATAATTAATTAGATTGGAGTGAAGACAAAGTAGAAAGAAATGCAAATATTTGATTTCTTTTTGAGTGAGAGGAGAGAGCTCTTTTTAATGTGCACAGCGTGTCTCGGGGAATCTTTGGAGACCTGGCCCATCAGAAAAGGAACACAAAGCAAGATACCAGCGGAGGAGTTCCTTTTCTTTGCACTGTCTTCTTTTAGAAATCATTTTTCTTTTCAAGTGAAAGGAGAACATAAATTGTAAAAATGCCAAACTCTCAAAGAGACGCAGGCTTTAAACACTGCGTAGATCCAACCCCATTCTGAGCGTGTCATAAGCTGACAAACCCCTACCTTCCACGGTGGCTCGCTTGGGCTGGATGGTGATGGCTCCCTCCGCGATGTCTTCGTGCTGGTACAGTGGGTTTATTTTGGATCCCCAGCTGTCCGAGCCCACCCAAAGGAAATGGCCCACCTGGTCAGCTCTTTTGGCTGCTGCAAGGATCTGCCTGCAGAAAGGAACGGGAAAAGGTAGATTAGGATACAGAGCAGCTGCTGAAAGTATGCAAATTAGGGATCAAGCAGAAGGAAAGCAAGCTACTGTTTCTCAAGGACTAAATAATGAATGACCAAAAATATAAGCCAAAGGATTTAGATCTTTAATATATAAAGAGATTTTGTAAACCAATAAGGAAAATCATCAAAGCAACTTGAGGAAAGTAGACCAAGAATATGAAAAGTCAACTGATAAAAGGAGAACTACAAATGACCAATAAGCTGGTCATTCACATACACTGGAAAGGAGGAACATATGAATGAGAACAAGATACCAAATTCATTTCTTGTGTTGGTCAAAATGTTTGTTTTGTTTAATTTTGTGTTGTGAGTTTGGCATGGGGCTGGAAAAATGAGCACTTGCATTCTCTGTTGGTGGTAAGGTACTATCTGGAAAGCAACATGCCAGTGCCAACGAAAGGTCTGAAATTATTGATTAAAACATATAGAACTCCAGGTTAAGCTTGAACAATGCACAACCAATGTTTATAAGTGTGTGTGTGTGTGTGTGTATGCAACAAGGTATTTGAATACTAATCATAATTTATATCATTTACTTATAGAATTTAACTTTCATACAAACATATTTTGTCCTTGTTACTTATGATACATAGGTATGCTTGTCATTGTAAAAGAGCTAGTTTAATTAAATATAAAATAAAGAAAAGAAAAAAGGGAAACCAGTTATTCATGGAAAAGTTGTTACAACCATATTTTTGGAAGAACAGAGGATAGATAAGAGGTAACTACATCTCCAGAACAGAGAAGCCTACAACTGAATGATGCAGGTGGGTACACCAAAGGAGAAGAGGCTGGTATGTCTCTCAGGACTCGGAGCTATCAAGCACCACAGAGGAATGCAGTACATTCAGTAGGATTAGTTGAAACATTGTGCATAGAATGGTCAAAAAACCCAGGTTTTCTCCTTCTCCCATGCAGGATATGGAATGGTAATTTTCTAATAAAAATGTAAGAAGCAGATTCTGCTACTGTGAACACCCAAACAGCAGAAGGTTGTGGGTGAGCCACAATGAGTTGAACATGAGGGTGGTGAGGGTGGGGGAGAGGTTAAGGTTGCCATTAAGTATTAAAATGATAAGGTCCTCTATTAAATTTACAGAATTCTGGAAACTAAGGGTGTGTTATCCCTGGCAGAAAATAGCTTTTCCAGAAAAATCTGAACCACCCCAAGGAAAAGATCTTAGATATTGACACAGAGAAATCTTCCAAGGGAGCTTGACCAGACTACTGAGAGGCCTATCAACTGACATGTGCATAGAACTTTTAATTATCTTACTCAGGTGGGATCTGCTAGAAATCACCCATAATTGTGGAAAATCTCCAAGAAAACAAAAACATTTAACAAAGGGAAAACAAACAAACCCAGTGTGCGGTGGAGCAGAGAAGATCTATGAAAAGGAAAAAAAGAAAGCCAAGTACATTTAAATGAGAATTATCACATCTGTAATCAAGAACAAGATAGAAATTGACAAGAAATAGGTTAGTTATTAAAAATATAAAATTAGCCCTGGCCAGTTAGGCTCAGCAGTTATAGAGTGTTAGCCTGTAGACACTGGCTGGGTCATGGGTTCGATCCCTGGTCAAGGGCATGGACCTGGGTTGTAGGTTCGATCCCCAGCCCTGGTTGGGATCGTGCTGGAGGCAACCAATCGAGAAACATCTCTCTCACATTGATGTTTCTCTCTCTCTCCATCTGTACCTTCCACTCTCTCTAAAAATCAATGGAAAAATGTCTTTGAGTGAGTATTAGCAACAACAACAAATATGTCTATGAAATTAAAGTTATGCTGGAAGATAAAAAGAGGAGAGTTCTGAAGAAAATTCTGCAGGAAGCAAAACCACAACAAAAGGTTAGAACATAAACAGAAAAGATTTAAAGAATGAATCCAGGAAGACGTACCTCCAACTAATAACATTTCCAGAACAATGTGCATAGAAAATAAAGTGAAATGTTTTAATAATGAAGATGATCCAAGAAACCGAAAGTAAAACTTTCCATACTAAAAAGGCTCACCCAGCATAATATTAAGGAAAAATCAAGCATGTCATAAAATTTAAGATTTCTGAAAATAATGAGAGTATCCTAAAAGCTTCAGGAGAAAAATCAGGACACATGCAGAAAAATAAGAAGCAGAGAAAAAAAAAATGATGGAGCAATGTCTCCAATTCTGAGGAAATTTATTTTATAATTTAGAATTCTAATATGCAACACATAAGGAATTCTAATACAAATAGAATGAGCATAATCAGTGGGTATTACAGATCCTCCCTTCCAAAATTAGAACCTTAAGCTCCCTGGAAGTTACTACTCCTGTAACTCATTAGTCACATAGCTATTTGCTGTAAGAATTTCTGTGCCCGGTATGATGTATTTAAAAATAAATATAAATCCAGACCTTACATTCCCAACTACTAGTTAAGTGTGGAGGCAGGATAAGAACTTTTTTTTTTTTTGGTTATCTTTTTTTTATCCTCACCCGAGGATATTTTTGCATTTATCTTCAGATAGGGCAGGAGGGAGAGAAGGAGGAAGAGAGAGAGAGAAACATCAATGTAAGAGAGATACTTTGAGTGGCTGCCATCCACATGACCCCAACCAGGGCCAAGGACAAACTGCAACTGAGGTATGTGCCCTTAGCGGGAACCGAACCCCGGGGCTCTCTGGTCCGCAGGCCCACGCTTCAAACTGGCCAGGGCGGAACATTTTTAGGCATAAAAGGCAAGCATGTTTTTCTTTAATTTCCTCTTTATTAGAAAGTTATTGGAGGATAGCTCCAGCAAAATGAGGAAATAAACTATGAATAAGAATAAAAAAAGAGAAAGAGAGAGAGAGAGAAAGAAAGATGGAGATTTCAGGAGGGAAGTAGCCAAGAAAAGCAATGAAACTCACAGGTTATCTTCTACACGGACAATACTGTACATTGATTTATATTAAATGAAAATCTGATACATTGATGTTGGGAAGGTAAGGAAGAACTAATTGAGCCACATTCTACCTAACATAAAATAAATTAATAGATACTATCTTAAAATAATAATTCAAAAATTGCAGTATAAGCACATTATGCAGATAAGACCTGAAGAAACAGCTTCAAGAATCAAAACTGTTGCTCAGAGAAAACAGATGCAGAGTTTAAAGGAATGGGACAGGAAACCAATGTTTTGCACCAAAATTGTTTCAGTCATACTTTTCAAAATATATGCATTAATTATTTTAATAAAAAGAAAACACATCAATTGTTTATACTTGATCTAGAAGTACCACTTCTACTGATCTACCCAAAGGAAATCAGATATGCTGTCAAGTCGTACGTGCATTACTGGAGACGCCCCAAGTGCAGAGCCGCGGGGACCTGGAGACATGATGACAGTGCATCCGAAGGACGGATGGAGAGCGTGTATAGCAGACTTAGTGCGCTTTCCACCAGGTACTGTTAAAGACGACAAGTCAAATAAAAGAAGCTGCAAAAGATCGTTCAATTCTTATATAATGAAAGCTGGCCCAAAATGGCCAGTATCTGTGTATGTATGCAGTTAAAAGTATAGGGTCACATGAGAGCCCAGAAATAGATGGATGCCAGAGACAGAAGATGGGGGGTGGAAGGAATGGTGACAGTTTTTAGCTGAAATAAATGGAAACATATATACATCTGATAAATATGATAACTCCAATCTGTACAGCCATCCATTGAGGAGGTGCTGATGAATTCTGAAGAGGATGGAAGGTGTGGGGAAACCAAGTGAACAAGGAAAGGGAGATGAAACTGACATAAATACAAAAGCAGACATTCGCCCCAACATCTTTATGTGAAAGAGTCGGGGTACTTATTAAGATAAATACCATTAAACCATTTAAAAATACGTACGGTATAAAAAGTGAAGTGTGAATTGCAAAAAGTAAAATATAAAATTCAATGTGATCGAGTGTGTTTGGGAAAACTTATGTATGTTTAAGAAAAAAAGTACATTAATCTAGAATTTTGTCACTGGTTATCTCTGAGTGTTGTAATTGCAAGTTTTATAGGGATTACAGAAAGTCATAGTTTTAGTGATTCTCCCTCACCTTCAATTTTTCGAGATAATCAAGATAATAGCCATGTATTATTTTATAATCAGAATAAATTGTTCCAGAACAAGAATCCACTCTTGTCTAAAATCCAAACTATTAGTACCCATGACTGACTTAGCACCTATCTTAGGTTCAAAATCTAGACGTTAATGTCTTCTCACCACTCTTCTCTGACAAAATATTTAAAGTTAATGTTCTAAGAAATCTCAAAATTTCCCATCTACAGTGTAAATTTCTTGAAAACAGAAATAACACAACATTGTAGGTCTTCAATACTCTTCAGACATCAGCGTGTTTAAGATCATGTTTTCAAGGAAACTTACATATGCACTGAATTCAACTACTGTGCTCAAGAGCTATTATTGCTATCACTACTGCAAATCACAGTATGAAATAATAAACACACAAACAAGCCCCAAGGCAAAAAGAATGAGCATAGTTATTAAGAGGATTATATACATTTTTATATCCCAAATTAAAACATCATGCTACCTGAAAATCAAGAGCATTAAAACCTACTTATCACCATTGCTATTTGTAGTAAAACTTTTATGTGCTGTGTACCATGCATTTAAAAATAAACACAGCCGCCTGGCCGGTGTGGCTCAGTGGTTGAGCATCAACCTATGCACCAAGAGATTACTGGTTCGATTTCCGGTCAGGGCACATGCCCAGCTTATGGGCCTGATCCCCAGTGGGAGGCACACAGGAGGCAGCCAATCGATTTTCTCTCTCATAGGTGTTTCTATCTTTCTCGCCCTCTACTTCCTCTCTCTCTAAAATCAATAAAGAATAAACAAACAAACAAACAAGCAAACACAGCCCTGGCCAGTGGGGCTCAGTTGGATGGAGCGTCGTCCTGTGCACCAAAGGGTTGTGGGTTTGATTCCCGGTCAGGGCACTTACTTGGGTTAGGGGTTCAATCCCCGGTTGGGGTGAATACAGGAGGCAACCCACTGATGTTTCTTTCTCACATTAATGTTTCTCTGTCTCTCTCTCTCCCCCTTCCTCTCTCTCTAAAATCAATTAAAAAAACAAATCTGCGGGTAAGGATTCAAATAAAAATAAACACAAAGTCACATCTTATCAATGTATTTTATACATATTCTAAAAATGTATAAAATAGGTATGAAAATGATTTAGGAGATGACTAAGAAAGATGTCAGTAGAGTTGAAAAAACCTGGAGCAAGGAGACAGGGTAATATTATGAAATCAAAATTCTCTTAAATAACTAAATCACAGAGTGTGGGAGAAAATGCCCTAACAGCAAAAGAATCAGCATTTTATAAGGAAAGAAATAATACATTTAAGCGGTGATCAGAAACAGTTTCCATGGAGAACAGCCTGTCTGAAATCAACCCTGCAGAACAGACACACTTTGGACAGGCAGAGAAGGAGAGAAGGAACACCTCGAACAAAGGTCGTGATGCAGGAGTGATCAGGACATGTTGAAGGACCAGAGCCATGCATTTTGGATGGAGAACAGGGGGAGTGGAGAGGAGGTATACACATGGACATAGAACCATATTTTAGGCATCATGAAATTCTGAAAGGCAAATCTGAATTATCAAATAGTGGGCATTAGACTAGGCATTTTATTCATCCATTGAATGTTATTTATTGAGCATAGCCTAGGTACTAAGCACTGTGATAGGGGCTGAGGATACAAAAAGAAGTCAAAAGAGGCACCATTATTGACTCTTTTCCCTATGCTGTACTTTACATCCCTTTGACTACTTTGTAACTATCAATTATTGCTTCTCGATCGATCCCTTCACCTTTTCCACCCGGCCCTCCAACCCCCTCCCCTCTGGCAACCATCAGTCTGCTCTTTGTATCTATGAGTCCGTTTCTATTTCGTTTGTTCATTTTTTGTTGTTGTTTTTCTTCAGATTCCACATGTACGTGAAATCACATGGTAGTTGTCTTTCTCTGTCTGACTATTTCACTTAGCATAATTCCCTCTAGGTCCATCCATGCTGTCACAAATGGTAAAATTTTATTCTTTTTTATGGATGAGTAATAGTTCCCTGATAATATAGGTATTGTAACCTTTTTTATCTACTCTAAACTAATACAAAATAATATTGAATGTAAACTATAATTTAAAAATAAAATAAAAATAATTTTGGCAGCAAAGATCACACATTCAAGTGATTCTAGAAGACAATGCAGCACAGCCTGGAGTAGAAAGAAAAAGAGGCGCCATCTCTGCCCTAACGACGCTCACAGACCAGTGGAGAACACACACACTAGATACAGTCCCGTGATGGGAAATGCCATCCCTGACATGACCTAGGAAGCGTCCCGAAGCCGTGGTTGGGGAAACTGATGGCTGGGAAAGCGGAGTGGAGCCTGCGGAGACCGGGCGGGGACAGCGCCCCAGGCGGCGGAAGACAGCCACAGAGCCTGGGAAGAGGACACGCACGGGCGTGCCTGCCGGGTACCACGTGTGAGGGGCTGTGGGGTGAAAGTAGAGGCGTGTGGACAAGGCAGGGTCACCACAAACACAGCTCAACGGGCTGTTCCTTGTGCTGATGGGAGACCCAGGCCTTGAGAAGCTGGGAAGCGAACGGGGCTCTTCCCCAAGGTGAGACAGTGCTCGTCTAAGTAGCTTAAAACCTCCAGGTACCCCAGCTTCAGGTCTAATACTCTGCCTGCTGAAAGGTCCTGCCACCCGTGACCAGAGCCTGACACTGGCCGGCGGAGGGCCGCAGAGGTGTCGGACACACGTGGAGGGCAGAGACACGGGAAGGGGAGCTTGGCCACGATGATCACGCACTGGGCCAAGCAGGATGGAATAAAGGGCTGGGCCCCTAGACTTGACCCTTGATAAAAGATACTAACCTTCAAAGTCGATAAATATCATTTTAAACTATAAGACAAAGATTTAATAAAACTGACACAACTCTTTCACAGAAGCAGAAGTATAACCTGTACAACCTCTTTATACGACAATATTCACATGTTTTTTTAAGAAGGGACATAGCTTTGTCCTGGAAACTTCTTTTCTAGGAATTTATAAATACTTATAATATAAACAACATAAAATAATATATTTGTGTATAATAATATATATTTGTATCATATTGATATCATATACTCACACATATATATTACATTAACATATGTGTGTATTTACATTTGTGCTCACAGATTTGTGTAAAAGGAAGTTTATTGCAGCATTATTTATCATTATAAAAGTCTATAATCAAACTTAAATATCAATCAATAAGGGAGCAATTAGATAAATTACCATACAGATATAAAATAAAATTGTGCACAGCTACTAAAAGGACTGAAATCGATTTACAGGTGCTGACATTCAGGAACCTGCACGACAGAATGGTACGTGAAGGCTGGCAGGGAGCGCATGGAGATGTACACACCGTGTGCAGCGGTGTGTGTGAAACAGAATGCTTCTAGAAGACTATGGAAGGAACTGGTAATTAGACATTTCATCTGGAAAGGAGAACGTGTCAGCTAGGGAATAGGATGGAGGGAATTTTACTTTTACCTAGATCTTTTTTATAGTTTTTGAGTTTTTAATCTGGTATAATTGCTGTTTGTTCTAAACCAGATAAATAAGGATTCTGGACCAGGACGGCAGTGGTCAGTAAAGAAAGCAGGGGGTGTTTGTGCTCTAGAAACTTTTTAGAGGTTAGTTCTACAAGGCTTGGTCAAGAATGCAACCAGTGAGGGGAAAAGGAAACAAGATTACAATCCGATGTTTCACTCTGAGGAGGAGCAAGATAAGGAAAGAGAGAAGAAAAAGCAGGTGGAGAATGGAGAGGTATGGCAAGTGCGGTTCTGAACATATTGAGTCTAAAGCTGTAGTGATACAGCCAAGAATTAGGATATTTTTCTTTTACATTCTTTGGAGAAAAGTCCGTTACATTTGGATATATTTTTAATAAAAGAAACTTGAGCTTGGCTGGTGTGGCTCAGTGGTTGAGGGTCAACCCATGCACCATGAGGTCACCGACTTGATTCCTGGTCAGGGCACATGCCCAGGTTGTGGGCCCAATCCTCAGTGGGGGGCATGCAGGAGGCAGCCAATTGATGTTCTCTTTCATCAATGTCTCTATCTCTCTCCCTCTCACTTCCTCTCTCTCTAAAATCAATATAGAAAAATTATTTTAAAAAAAAAGAAACTTGAAAAGGTCTAGTGGTTTTCTCTTTTTATAAGTAATTGAAATCACTGTTTTGCTAATAGGTGGGAAACACAGGACCGGATGCAACATGCTGCAGCTCCCACAGTTCCCTGTAATAACGTGCGTGGGGTAGAAGGCACTACGCACTTTGCCACTGTGTGATTACAAAGGTGATTCTTTGCTCTCTCTTCCCCTTTCTCTGCCAGTATCCTGATCTTTCTGTTTCCTAAAGTTGGAACATGCATATGAACAAATTTCACACAGTCATCCTTACTTTATATCCTCATCGTTGGCAAAAATCACGACGGCCCTGGAGTTGGGGGTGTCCAGGAGCTGTTTGATAATTCTATCAAAGTCAATGGTCCTGTCTTTGCGCTCTTGGGGGATTCTCACGGACTGGGCAATGCAGAGCCCACCTGTTTAAGAGAAGAAAGCAGACTGTCAATAAAGTTCTTGCAAAGATACTAAAGAAACCAGAGAAAGTAACTGGGGAGGAAGAGATTTTGAATTCTGAGTGCACAGCACTTTCTTGGTGATGTTGCTGAATGAAAAAGGCTTAAGACATTATGCGGAGTCCTGAGTTATTGTTCATACTTGGTGCACCTTCCATGGTATAGCCCAGCCTCATTCTCTTTGTAATGCACTTGTACATGGTGAATTATGCCCAGGGATGCCAATCATTGATTCTGGGGAGGTAGGTTTAGGTTGAGAAAGTGGGTGGGAGGTCTTTAAAATGAATGCAATATACTACAATAAATAAACTATAATAAAAATAAGAAGAAGAATAGGTACATCTTATGTTTATCTCTGTGACTTTTCTAGAGTTTGCATTGCAGGATTTTTTTTTTTTCCTTCAGATCCATCCCAACTTTTGAAACTCAGAATCAATGAAATAAATCTAAAAATAAAACAATGACAAAAACACCACCACCAACTATTATAAATCATAGTAACACATTTTTATTTACCACGTTCTATTTGCCCAAGCCACAATTGTTTTATATATGTTATCTCATCTTTAAACTCTTATAAGATAATATGACCCAGTCTATGCTAGAAGACAAGGGAACTAAGTAAATTAGTTTACTCCAGACTTCTCAGAGTTGTTATGATATTAATTGACATCATGAATTTCAAGGCAGAGAAAAATGTCATTTACTAAGCAACTGATATACTCCCCACAGCTCCTCCTCTTGCTTATTAGTAGCTCCTGGGTCTAGCATTCTAAATCATCCACGGGTCAAGAGGAAGTGTCAAGGAAAATTAAGAAAATATTTCTAACTAAATGAAAATGTAAGTGTAACATATTAAAATACATAGATTATAGCTAAAGTGGTGTTTAGAGGGAAATACACATTATTAAATACTTATATTACAAAAGAAGAAATCCAAAATAAGCAACCAAAGCTTCTAGTTCAAGAAATAAGTGAAAGAATACTATATACAACTTTATGCTAATAAATTCAGCAACTCAAATGAATGGACCAATTCCTTCAAAGACACAAACTACCCAAACTGACCTTGAAGAATAGAAAATCTAAATAATCTTATATATATTAAAATACCAAATTCACAGTTAAAAATTATTTTCATAAATGAAACATGCAGGCTCAGATATTTTCACTGATTAATTCTACCAAACAGTTAATAAATAAATAAAATATAATCTGCACAATCTCTTCCAGAAACTAGAAGAGGAGAAAAAAATCTGTCATTTCATAAGATCAGTATTACCCTAATACCCAAATCAGATAAAGATATTACAAAAAAAAAGACATATCATTCATGACCATACAAACACATTACCAAAACAAACACAACAATACATGAAAAAGAGTAATACATCCTAAACAAGTGGATTTCATCCAAGGAATACAAGGCTGATTCATTGTTCAAAAATAAATCATAATTTGCATTTTATCAGAATAAATTTTTTAAAAAATCACAGGATCACCTTAGGATAGGCAGAAAAAGGACTTAACAAAATTCAGTATACACTTATGACAAAACTGTAAAGTTGGATTAGAGAAGAAATTTCTTAGTCTAATAATAGGCACCTGAAAAAAGCCAACATACAACAAGTACCAAACTTAACAGTAAGAAACCACATGGCAAGACCGCCCTCCTTTATCACCCCTATTTATCCTTGTCAGAGGAACGAGGAAAGAAAAAGAAACAAAAGCATGCAGATTGCAAAAGGAAAAATAAAAGTGTCTGTACTTGCAGATGACAGGATTGTCTATGTAGAAATCAAATCCCTCCAAAGAAACTGCCCCAAATCTCTTAGAACTAAAAAGTGAGTTAAGCAAGGTTGCAGTGTATAAATTCAAAATACAAAAGTCAAGCATATACCTATATATATCATCAATGAACAAATGAAAATTTAAACTAAAACCAATGTCATTAATAAAGTCACCCACAATGCGATGCTTATGTGTAAGTCTAACAAAATATGTCTAGGACCCAGACGTCAAAAACTATAAAATATGGTTAAACAAAATAAAAAAAATAATTTAAATAAATTCTCCCCAATTTTATCTATAGATTCAATGCAAGTGCAATCAAAATCTCAAGCTTTTTAGCACTGGCTGGGTGGCTCAGTTGGTTGGCGTGTCGTCCCCTACACCAAAAGGTTGTGGGTTTGATTCCTGGTCAGGGCACATACTTAGGTTGTATGTAGACCCCTGGTTGGGGCATGTGTGGGAGGCAATAGATCAATGTTTCTCTCTCACATCAATGTTTCTTTTTCTCTCTCTCCCTCTCCCTTTGTTTCTCAAAGAAAAAAAATCAATGATTCAATGAACATATTCTTGGGTGTGGATTAAAACAAAATAAAACTCGAAGCTTTTTCAAACTACAGCAGCTGCTAATTCTAACATTTATACAGAAAGGCAAAGGAACAGAATAGTCAAAACAACTCTGAAAATAACAAAATTGGAGAACTCAACCCAAGTACAAGATTTACTATCAAGTTACCATAATTAGGACAGTATGGGACCGGTAACATGATGGGTACTGATAGATCAATGGAACAGAAAAGAGGTCCAGAAATAGACCAACATAAATGACATCAACTGATTGCTGGCAGGGTGCAAAGGAAATCAATGGAGAAAGGATAGTCCTTTCCACAAATAATGCTGAAACAACTGGATATCCATATGCAGAAATAATGAATCTTGACATGACATACACCTCACACCGAATCCACAGATTAACTCCAAATGGATGATAGACCTAAGTGTAAAGTCTGAAACAAGAAAACTTTTAGAAGAAAATGGAAAATATGTATAACTTTAGATTTGGCATTGAGTTTTTGGATATGACAACAAAAGCACAATCCATAAATAAAAAAAATTGATTAATAAAATTTTATAAAAATGTAAAACTTCTGTTCTATGAAAAACAGTATTAAGAAAATGAAAACATAAGCCAGAGACCGGGGTTGGTGGAATTATGTATCTAATGAAGGACTTGTATCATTTGTATAAAAAGAACTCTTAAACTCAACAATAAAAAAAACAAACAACTCAAAATGGGCAGGACATCTGAATAGACACTTATAAGAAAAGATATAAAGATGGCAAATAAGCACACGAAAAGATGCCTAACATCTGTCATTAGGAAAATACTAATTAAAACACAATAATATAACATTACATACCTATTAAAATAGTATTTTTTTTAAGCTAACAATACCAAATGCTGGCGAAGCTGCAGAGCAATGGGAACGCTTGTTCGTTGCTGACGGGCATGCACAATGGTACAGCTGCCTTGGAAAACCCTTTGGCATCCCCAAAATGTTAAGTACAGAATTAACATTCCAAGCAGAAGTTTGAGTCCTAGGTATTTATCCAAGCGTGTTGAAAACTTATGTTCACACAAATGCATCCACAAATGTTTACAGAAACTTTATTCGTAATCACTAAAACTGGAAACAGCTAAGACATCTGTCAACAAGTGATGGATAGACAAACTGTGGTATGTCCACACAACAGAATACTCCTCAGCAACAAAAAAAGAACTCCTGATTTGTGGAAGAACATGAGTAAATGTTATTTTGCCAAATGAAAGAAATCAATTAAAAAAGACTGCATAATGTTGTATTCTCTTCATATGACAGTTTAGAAAGTGAAAACAAAACCATAGGGGTGGAAAGTGGATCAGTGGATGCCAGGGTTGGAAGAGAAGGAGGGGTGATGAAAAGGGACCATACAGGGATTTGGGGGTATGGACATCTCCGTATGGTATTGTGGTGGTAGACACAACACTCTGTACACTTGTCCACATCTTAAGAACACACCACAATACTTCAACTTTACTGTTTGAAATTTTTTTAAAAAGTCATGCTATCAAAGGGTCCCAGAATGGAATGCAGACTGCGACAAATAAAATCTAAGTGTATTCAAAATGTATGAGGAACTTTCACTGAAGGAGACGAGTGAGAAAGAGTTGACCTAGATAACTTGAAAAAGGAATGTTTGACTGGCAATTCTAAGACTCCAGGACGAAAGACAAAAAGAAGCGCACTTAAAATGGTTCTCTGATTTTTAGTGTTTCACAGGCATATGAGTTAGCAATTTTGGATCTACCTTCCATACTTGAGTTGGAAAAAAAAACAGTAAATAAGTGATAGATAACGAGTGAAAAAATTTATATATAAGCAAAAGAATAAGGGTAGGATGAACCATGTGGTGCTAGAGTCAGAAATATCAGTGTAAACTCAAGTTAGAGAGAGAGAGAGAGAGAGGCTTGCATGCACGGGTTAGTATACACACATATATATCCTAGCCCTGAGACAGACTAGAAGTAATGACACCCCAGAGCCACCAGCAACCAGCGCCCACATGTTGGTTTTGAAATACCTTCTTTCAACCAAAAGAGCTGAGTCTCTTTAGAGAAAGGGCTATTCTAAGGCAGCAGTGTCAGGAAGCAGGAAGTACACGAGGGAAAAGAGAGGAGGGGCACGCCCAAAGAACACAGGATCCACCTGGAAGCATCCAGCGAAAAAACCTCGGACAATATGAACAACAAATGAAATAACTAAGGTATTGAATGATTATCCAAAGAATACAACACAGACCTATGAACCCATCCTGATACAAATAAATGACTAAAGAAAGAAGAGAGAAGGAATGAATGTTACGAAACAATCCCAAATAACAAATGTAGAATGAAGGAGGGAAATGGACATCACCGTTAGAACATTATGCTAATCATTGCTGCACATAAGATCCACTGGCAAATGCTAAAGTGAATGTGGGAAACTGTAAGGAAACACGGAAGACTTATCTCCGCCCAAATATTTACTACTTGCTCTGGAGGTTTTAATATATGCCTGCAACTTCTTTGATAATTGCCCTTGGAAGAGATAGAGATTAATTCCCCAACCCTACCCTTGAGTGTAGGCTGGACTTAGTGACTTGCTTCTAAAGAATATGTTTAAAAAAAAAAAAAAAAGAGTAACTTAACAGTGGAGAAGTCTGGCAGATACTACTTAAACTGAATCACGAAGTTAACATCACCATTGACAAGTCATGTTGATTTCATGAGCCCCCTCATATGATGTGATAAGGGCACCCCAAATCCATCACCCTTGTTGAATCATGAGAAAATACCAGGAAAATCCAAATTGAGGGACATTCTATAACATACCTGACTTGTGATCCTCAAAACTGTCAAGATCAGGAAATAAAAGCTGGGGAACTACACACTGAATTGGATCCTGGGACAGAATAAAGGACATTTGTGTAAAAGCTAGTAAAATCTGAATGAATTCTGTAGTTGAGTTAATAGTGTTTTTCCATTGCTAATTTCTCAGTTTTGGTAAATGTACACTGCTTATTTGCATGTGTGGTAACTGGGAGAGGGGTACATGGGAATTCTATTTGTGTAACTCTTCTGTAAATCTAAAATCATTTCAAAATGAAAATTTACACTTATGAATTCATATATGTATAATTCTATCTATCTATCTATCTATCTATCTATCTATCTATCTATCTATCTATCTATCTATCTAATTATATATCTATCTGCCTACCTACCTACCTGGGTAGGTCTTATTGATAATACATTCTTATTTAGTAAGTAGTAGAGCAAGCCCAGGAGTCTGAATTTTAACAAGAGATTTAGGTCAGTTCTTATCATGCATTAGTTCACCATGCATGAACGCACTCATCTGTGGTCCCACCTCAAGAGATTCTCATCATTGGGTTTGGCTTCTGAATTTGCATTTCTAACAAACTCCCAGGTGATGCTGATGCTGTTGGTCTGGGGACACATCTGGGACCACTGCGGTAGGTTATACTGCTGCAGTGGCCAGGGGTTTTGAGAAACATTCACTTAGTCTCTCCAAATTGGTTGTAGCCAGCTCAGGTAAAAGAAGGATTCATGCATGCATATTCTAGCCAAACTTGTTTAGGGACTTCTTAGGATGGATGTCATGCTTTGTTAGAAGGTTTACAATGATGCAGAGAGAGAGAGAGAGAGCACTCCAGGGTAATGGTGACCACAGTCTCAATGCCATGATTTCTCCCAGTCTGGAAAACATCACAGAGCAGGGAGGGGCGGAACCATCTGCAGACTGGCCTGGGCCTGCTGAGAGAAGAAACAGCTACATTACCACCTTTTGGGCAGAAGAAGGGGGTAATTCTGGATAGAAATCCAACTTCCTATCAGGACGCAATTGCAGCTGAGTGATTAAACAAATTAGAACAAACTCCATTTGGCGATGTGATTAGTGGAAGAACGGACCGCACTCGTGGATTTAGGGTGCACCCAGTGTGCACAGGGGGAAGCCTTGCTTAGAGTTCTGTGATTGCAGAATTGAGAGGCTCACCCCCTCCTACAGACAACTGCCCATAGGTGAGTGAAATCAAACAACTCAACAGAAGAAAGAAATTGGCTATTAACATGGTAATTCAGATGAACATGTTCATAAAGTTAACGTAAGAAAGAAAGAAGATTGGAAAACAGAGGATGAGAGAAACATGCTGTTTTGATCTTCTCCTCTTGGAGGGTTTGCGTGCTACCTACTGGAAAGAAAGTCACTTCATTTGCCTCAGATCCGTAAGAGCATACAATAGGTTTAAACACTTACGGATATTGTACATAGGTGACTTCCACTCAAGCGTTCAGTTCAAACCAAGCATGTAATGACGGAGTGAGTCATTGTAAGAAAATAATGCAGGTCTTGTTTGTCTTCCAGCAAGAAAAGAGGTGGTCCACACACAACCCCTGGTGTTTGGATATCCGCTAATCTCTTTCTCAGTAATGGTGACAACTCAGCACACTACGTTCTCCTCTGACATGCAACCCTATTTTCATCCCAAGATGCTGCCCCATTGAAGCAGACTTTCTCTTTATTGTTTGTGTTCTAGCTTAGTCCCCTGCAGTGGATTCAGCTTGCCTGCTGTTAGATCTCTGATGTTACCTGGTCACCACAGTGCATGCAATGACTATACTGAGATGATATCAGTTCTACATCAAGAGCTTAAGAATATGACTTTTCTTTCTCTGACTGGCTTATTTCATTTAGTGCAATACTCTCCAGGTCTATCCATGCTGTTGCAAAAGGTAAGATGTCCTTCTTTTTTATAGCTGAGTAGTATTCCATTATGTAAATGTACCACAGCTTTTTTATCCACTCATCTACTGATGGGCACTTGGGCTGCTTCTAAATCTTATCTATTGTAAATAACACTGCAGTGAACATAGGGGTGCATATATTCTTTTGAATTAGTGTTTCGGGCTTCTTTGGACATATTCCCAGAAATGGAATCACTGGGCCATAATGCAGTTCCATTTTTAAGGTTTTGAGGTATCTCCATATTGCTTTGCACAGTGGCTGCACCAGTTTGCATTCCCACCAGCAGTGCAGAGAAGGATGAAGGGATTAACCAAAGGAAAAAGAAAAAGAAAGACTCGGGGACTCAGACAACAGTATGGTGATTGCCAGAGGGAAAAGGGGGTGGGAAAAGGTAGAAAAAGGTAAAAGGGAGATAAATAATGATGAAAGGAGACATGACTTGTGTGATAAACACACAATACAATATACAGATGATGTATGGTAGAACTGTATACCTGAAACCTGTGTAATTTTATTAGCCAATGCCACCCCAATAAAGTCAATAAAAAAAGAATATAAGTTTTGAGGGACATTTCATTTGCATGTGAACACGAAATGGAGTTGGACAGTGCCAGTTGGCATTGTAATTGCCAAATTAATTCACACTTCTGTGGGGAGCAAACATGTAGGAAAAATTGGACAGTATCTTCATAAATGTTGCAAATGAAGAAGCATGTCCCAGACAGGACAACTCCATTCATGACATGTCATCTTTGACTGAGAAAGCCGGCTGTCAGTCGCTCGAGCAGATACAAACCACTGAGGTAAAGGAAGGAATTTCTGAGTCCCAGAAATCAATTTTCTCCTCAATCTGGAGCTGCAAACTGGTCAGTTTTCCGATGGCCTGTGGTAGCTAGCAAATCTGTAACAGCAAGAAGAACCTCAGGAGTCAGGCCACAGATGGTTTCCTTGAAAAATTCTTTTCTCTTCAAATGGTTATGGATTCTTTTCCATCTAATAAGCAGAAGCACTAGGAAACCATTTAAAGTTTGCAACTCAATTCTGTCCGAGCTTATATACAATACAGTTCTACTGATCATTTGGTCTATCATTTAGACAAGCCAATTCAATTTTGCAAATATTTATTGAGACTCTATTATGTGAAATTCTAGGATTTTTTTTTAAAGAATAGTATAAGAGCCCTGGCCGGTTTGGCTCAGCAGTTAGAGTGTTGGCCCGCGGACCAGAGAGTCCCGGGTTCAGTTCCCGCTAAGGGCATGTACCTCGGTAGCAGTTTGTCCCCGGCCCCGGTTGGGGTCGTGTGGGTGGCAGCCAGTCGATGTGTCTCTCTCACGTCGATGTTTCTCTCTCTCTCTTCCTCCCTCTCTCCCTCCTGCTCTATCTGAAGATAAATGCAAAAAATGTCCTTGGGTGAGGATAAAAAAAAAAAAAAAAAGAATAGTATAAGAAAAGAGTAGAAGGGAGCCTTAGAAATAACCTCGTTCAATTTCCCATTACAAATGGGGAAACTGAGGCCCAGAGAGCTTAACAGGGATACTATTAATCACAGAAGAAGGACGGCAGTCACTGAGGTCTGTCTCTGTGTCACATACCATCCTGAGTGCTTTATATCACTCACATGACCAGTGGTCATACAACCCTATGACTTTGGGACCCAGGCTGCAAACATCCCCATTTGGACAGGAGGAAATGGAAGTGTCTGGAATTAAATAATGCATCCCAAGTCACAAATTGAATGGCAGAGTGCTGGGATTTTCATCTTCCTGTTCTTCATGCTAAATGGTAACACAGCACTCCTGTCTTCATATACTTTACAAGTAGAGGGGAAAGCAGGTTGTTCTACAAGCAAAAATCGATGGATTTTTGCCCATTTTTTAATCAAATTGTGGGTCTTCCTTTTGTTGAGTTGTATGAGTACTTTATATATTTTAGAAATTAACCCCTTGTTGGATGTATCATTAGCAAATATGTTCTCCCATACAGTAGGTTCCCTTTTCATTTTGATGCTGGTTTCTTTTGCTGTGCAGAAGCTTTTTAGTTTGACATAGTCCCATGTGTTTATGTTTTCCTTTGATTCTCTTAGATCCTAGAGCAGCGGTTCTCAGCCTGTGGTTGCGACCCCTTTGGGGGCGAATAACCCTTTCACAGGGCTCGCCTAAGACCTAACAGTAGCAAAATTGCAGTTATGAAGTGGCAACGAAAATAATTTTATGGTTGGGGGTCACCACAACATGAGGAACTGTATTAAAGGGTCGCGGCATTAGGAAGGTTGAGAACCACTGCTGTAGGGGATGTAGCGCTGAAAATTCTACTACGTAAGATGTCTGAGATCTTGCTGCCTATGTTTTCTTCTAAGATTTTTATGGTTTCATGAGTTACATTTAAGAATTTTATGGTTTCATGAGTTACAAAATGGAGAAAAAACTCCAACTTACACCATTCTTCTGTATGGTGTAAGTTGGTGGTCTAGTTTTATTTATTTATTTATTTATTTTGCATGTGCCTGTCCAATTTTCCCAACATCCTTTATTGAAGAGACTGTCTCTATCCCATTGTATACTGTTGCCTCCTTTGTCAAATATTAATTGAGTGTAATGGCTTGGGTCAAGTTCTCGGTTCTCTGTTCTATTCCATTGATTTATATGTCTGTTCATGTGCCAGTATCAGGCTGTTTTATACAAATGGCCAAGAGACATGAAAAAATGTTCAACATCACTAATCATCAGAGAGATGCAAATTAAAACAACTATGAGGTATCACCTCACACCTGCCAGAATGGCAGCCATCAACAAATCATCAAACGACAAGTGCTGGTGAGGGTGTGGAGAAAAGGGGACTCTAGTACACTGCTGGTGGGAATGCAGACTGGTGCAGCCACTATGGAAAACACTATGGTGTTACCTCAAAAATTTAAAAATGAAACTGCCATTTGATCCAGTGATCCCACCTCTAGGAATAAATCCTAAGAATCCTGAAACACCAATCAGAAAGAGTATATGCACCCCTATATTCATAGCAGCACTATTTACAATAGCTAAGATCTGGAAAATAGCCCAAGTGTCCATCAGTAGATGAGTGGATAAAAAAGCTGTGGTACATCTATACAATGGAATACTATGCAGCTGTAAGAAAGAGAGATCTCTTATCCTTTGAGATGACATGGAGGGACCCTGAGAGTATTGTGCTAAGCGAAATAAGCCAGTCAGAGAAAGACAAGTATCACGTGATCTCATTTATATGTGGAAACTGATGAACAAAATAAAATGATGAACAGAATAGATCCAGAGACATGGATGCAGGGAACACACTGACTAACGTCAGAGGAAGTGGGGAGGGGGCAAGGGAAGAGATAAACCAAAGAATTTATATGCATAACAATGGACACAGACAATAGTGTGATGGAGGGGGGCGTGGTGCAGGAGTGGGGAGGAGGGGATTAATGGGGGGCAGAGAAAGGGGATATCTGTAATACTTTCAACAATAAAGATAAAATTTTTAAAAAATTGATGGACTTAACCCATCTTGTTAGAGCAATCACCAAAGGCTTTATGGGTCATTTCCCATTTGTGGAGGGTGCTAGTGCAAGGATATTAAATGGAGAGATGAGACAGGTCAAACTGGAAGATCATTTTGGATAAGGTTGTCCAACCTTCCAGCCCCACTTCTTTCTTTGGGAATAGATTCCTGGTTCAGCTAAGGTTCGGCTAAGGGTGGTGAGGTTTCTAGTCCCAAACAATAGCCTGTCTAGAATCACAGTCAAAGGGATCAACAGCCTATACGGATCTCCCAGCCTCTTTTCAAAGTAGGAGTGACCTTGTTACCTGTGAAACAAGCAGAGATTTTTCTGGAGACAGTTATGGAAAAAAACTAGTCCTTTTAGGGAGAGAGACAAACTGACCCCATTCTTCCTCCAGCCTTGCGGATGTTATGTCTGGAGCTCTTATTGTCCTCTTGACACCACTGGGCCACAAGCAAAGTGATAAAAACCACCACATTAAAGTGGTAAAACAGAGACAGCAAGAACCAGAGTCCCTGAGGCCACGCAACACTGAGCAGAACAAATAGCTCCAGCAACCACTTCCTGATATTCCGAAAACAAACTACCTCTTTATTTACACGACAGGCAGTCAGTTTTCTGTTATTTGAAACTGAACACATTCCTACTTTATCCTTGCCTTCAAAGAATTCCAAGCGCAGTACAGAAGGTGAAGACAATTCCTGAGAGTGAAAGAATTTCAAGGAAAGCAAAGAAAGACCAGGAATTACCCCTGCAGTAGGGATGATGGGGAAAGAGTCTCATGGGCCCCTGCGTGGATTTGTGGACAAGGATCTGCTGGGAGAAGGAGACAGCATGGAAGAGAGTATGGAGTCATGTGGACATTGGAAATAGGTGGAGGAAAGTGGGAAACAATTTTGGTGATAGAAATATATTCTGTTGGTTGGCCCAGCCAAGGTGGGTCAGTGGTTGAGTGTCAACCCATGCACCAGGAGGTCGCCAGTTCGATTCCCAGTCAGGGCACATGCCCAGGTTGTGGGCCCAATCCCCAGTGGAGGGCATGCAGGAGGTGGCCAATCGATGTTCTCTCTCATCAATGTTTCCATTTCTCTCGCCCTCTCCCTTCCTCTCTCTCTAAAATCAATAAAGAGAAAAAAAAAAAAAAAAGAAATATATTTTGTTGGAAGCCTGAGAGTTAGGAGTTCGGGGCTCTTGACTTTTCTTAGTCAATAACTCTGCATGATTATTGACATATCCTTTCTGGATTGACAAGGGAGAGGAAGAAAAGGAGGAAAGCAGGAAGCAAGGATGGATGAACAGCTTAAGAAAATACTCAGTAACCAGCATATAAATATCACTTTGGGGAGCATGGGGAGATGAGCTTGCCTACAAAAAAATATAATAAAATGTAGTAGTTAGACTGGTGGGGTTTTGGGTTGGATTGCACAAGACTTTGTAAGACAAACTCAAGAAACTCTAGGCTTGGGCAAGAAGCCTTCTGCCTGTGCTCCGCCAGCGGGACCAGGTCTCTCACTGAGAGCAGAACTCATGCATTCTCCGCCCATGCCAATCAGAGGTCAATCCATTATATCTTCCAGGCAAGAAACCTAGGGCAGCAAGTCTAAGTGAAACATGTTCAGAAATTTCAGTGGCATCATTGTGCCCAAGAATTTGCATCATACTTTGGGAAACATCGAGGCTTAAAGCAACCTTGAACAGATCCATGTATATTCTAGCTGACTGGATTGTAGAACCTAAACACTGAGATAGCACTTAGTACAACCCTCCCATTTTAAGGATGGTGAAAACCATCTGGAAAGGAGAAGAGACTGACCAATGTAGCATCAGAGCCGATGCTCTGAAATTAAGCTTTTTTGATTCCTAATTGGATCATCTTTCAGCTGGTGATGTTACACGTGATTTACTTTTTTTGCCATTTTACATCCACGCATCCATTCAAAAACATATTTGCTAAGCATCTGCCATGCCTCAGGCACTCTTTTAGTTGCTAAGGATATAGAAATCAACACAAGAGATGAAGGTCCCACTCTTCCACATGGGAATATATACTTATAAAGCTGGTTTCCTTCCAAATTATCATTCAAAACCGTGATGGCCTCCGCAGTTGCTCTGAATTTAGCTTACTACTTAAAGCCCAACCTGGAACGTCAAGTTCTTCTCAACAGCTGATATCTTGGCAGGTCATGAATGGGTTAATCAAGGACGTTCTCTGATTCAGGAAACCTTTGGAAGGCAAGCTGCTCCTTTCCCTGAACAACGGCTAAGACATTGGCTGATTTTTTGCAGTCACTGTATTCCCTGTGGCTTGTGCAGCCTCAGCCGTCAGAATCAATTGTCACTTGTCTCCAAGCAGCAGCTCTGTACGGATGTCCCCCTAGGATCCCTGGACAATAAAAAGGGGGTCAGCTCAGGAGTCTAAAATGGGGCTGATATTTCCAAACTACTGTTTGCATTTGGCCAGTTTTCCCTTGGATGTTTTGGGGGAAATGGAGTAGGCCTAGTTTTTGATTCATTTTAAATCTTGAAAATTAGGGGATAATAGGATACCCCGTCTGTGTGGGAATCCGCCCAGAGAATTCAAATTCAGTGGGAGCTGAGGGTAGGCACATATATATGAAGAAATACTATTCCATTGTATTTCTAGGGCTGTGTTTCTAAAGATGTGCTCTTACTTTTGTGAATTCTCTAATAACCTGTGTGCCCATGTCCCACAGTAATTTTAACAATCATTTCCATACTATTATTTTCCCTGAATAAATTAATATGTGATTTATGTTATTTTTATTGGTTCTTTTACTAAAGCAATATCTTTCCCCCATAATGACTCTTTGTATTGGTCCCCAAATTTTTTAATTTCTCCTATCTTATTTGAATACTACCAAGTACTATAAGAGGTGGGGAGAGGTGGGGATATCATCCATTTTATAGATGAGGGGATAGGAGCTTGGGAATTTAGTTGAATGAGCCAACACTCTATAGCTAAAGTCAGTACCAGGATAAAAACTGAGAATTCTGATCCTCAGTCCAGAGCTAGTTCCCTGCCAGCTCTTAGGAACTCTGCTGAGATCCCCCCCACCCCTTACTCTCGTCTCCATCACAGTCCTCTCAATGAATCAATAAAACAGAATAAGTGGGATGCTTATAACTCCTGGACTATCTAGGTTATCAAACTCTTCTGAATAGTGCACATTTTCGTTAAGTCTTTTACAATAGTACCTTTTCATTTCATGAATCAGAGCCAGCTATGTTAACTCAGCCTCTCTAAACAAATATATCTCTCTTTGCATACCTTTAGAGGAGAAAAATAGAGACTTCATCCTGTCACTAGAAAAGGGAAAACGTGTACTCAGATCGCAGGCTTGTTCTCCATGGTTGATGGAATGTTAACAGAGAATTCAACTTTGTAAAGCAAAAAAGAGAAAGCATTCCTTTCATACGATTAATGCTATCAATTTGGATAGCAATTTGCCATACTGGATATCAAAGTTAGAATGAGATGACTAGCTATCATTGGAAGAGGGACCTCTGCATGCTAGAAGATAAATTGAACTTGAAGAAGTTGCTATTTTCATCGTCTTTTCCTGCAGCTCTCTTCCTCTTCCCCTTCTTGTCTCTGCTAAGATATATTAGTCCTGCAGCAAACTACTGTTCTCTTAAGACTAGAAAAAGTACACATCAATAAAAGCCATTTAAAAGAATTTGAGTGTTTATCATTGTTTTTAAAAACCTTGCTATTCATCAGTATGTATGTCCCAAAGCAAAGAGGTAGAAACAAATAAATCCCGCATTGAATGGTTTTAGAAACATGTCACCCTCCTTATTTTCACAAGCTCAGAGAACACGCTTCCCCTTCCTCAGTGTGGCAGTCAAGGCTTTATGCCAGCTGATGCTTCTTTACACACAACAGGTAAAGGACGCGGTGGTTAACATCATGTCTTCATCTATGTGACTACAGCAGGTGGCTTTGTGTAATTGCTCCCCAAGATCCAAGAGATTGATTAAACTGTTAACAGGAAGGAGGAAAGAGTTCATTGAGTTTTCCAAGGGTCTTGGACAGAACAAGACACTTGAAATAGATTCCCTCATCTTCCGGTTTACTGGTCTGCCATTGGAGAAGTCTCGCTCAATCTCTTTGTTTTCTACAGAATTCCCACAAGAAGTCAAGCCACAAATTTAGCTACTTTCTGAGTTCTTAAGTCACTTAAGAGTTTTAAGAACTTACTGCAATAAATTTCTCCAGACAGGCCAGTGTATCATTCATAAATGAGAGAAGGACATATTAATAGGATTATTCTCAAAATCAACTGATTCACCTCATTCCACAACATGAACCTTGTTGGTTTAAAGGGAGTACAACAGATTTTTCTACAACTATCTTCCAAGTGATCTACCCAAAGCTGCACCTGATAAAGGTGAAATCCTAGTGTTAGCTGTTAGTATTAAACCAAAATGACCTTTTTATCTCAGCATATTTTAAAACATACTTGTCTTTTGTGATATATTCTTACGATTTGATGATAGAAATAAACATTTTCATTCTCAAGCACAGGGTATTATTTTAAAAATAAATAAAATCACACTTTTGATGACCTCAATATAAACTGAATCAACCATTTTCAAGTCTTGAAAGAAGAGAGGAAATTAATGGGAAGACTATGTTTTATGCATGAAAATAAAACCAATGCTTTTGAAGCAGCTGGACTTACAAACCAATTGCTTCTGATAAACTGAGTTCCAGGCTAGTATCAGAGCAACACCCACAAGGAAAAATGTGATAGAACAAACATTTGTAGACATCACATGATTTCTATCCAGAGTATAATAAGTCAGCAATGAAATGAACCTCAGGTTTACCAACTTGCCCCAAAACTGCCAAATTACAACTTGAAATATGATTACACAAATTACAGTCCAATCAACAGGATGTTACATGTTTAATGCAAACTATTAAGAAAACATACATAATCTTGTAACAATGAATATGGGTTCTAATTTAGGTTGAGCCAAGCAATCACCTTTGTGATTATGTGAGCTCTGAGCACTAAGCTAGCTCTGGTAAGTGTCCTTCCCTAGAGGAAAAGGCACATCTTTTGTCTCATTCAAATACCTTGATTAGAAATTAGGATCAGGTCTGGGTTGCTACCTTGTGGACAAGATTGTGAGTTAAAGGAACCAAAGGTATGCACACAACCATCCATGTTCACACATGGTGTGGATTTACCCCACGTTCCTGCTAAGCATGCTATATGGGCTTAGGTTCCAAAAGTTGTATCCACACTAAAATAACCCTTAGACTTCAGAAATTACTCTAAGAGATAAGTGGGAAGAAGACAAGTGCGTAAGGAAAGATGGTAACTAAAACGGTGGTCATGCATAGAGAATCAAACACCCTCTTTTCCTCTCAGACAACAGTTAGAGCTGTCCTATCAACAGGAGATTGACATCACACTTTGCATTGCAATCAAAAATGCAAAGTACTATCCCGACAGTAAAAGGATCCAAATTTCAAGCAGGCCCTAGAATATACAGAGTTCAGCCTGGCTCTCTGGAGTTCATATAGCTGTTGTGAGTACAGACACATTGTGCCATCCAACATTTTACCCCCAGTTCTTCTGCTACCTGCACATTGTTCAACCACCTTCCCTTACAATTTATGGTTTTGTATTCTTGCAGGAAAAGCACACTTAAAATCATGGGAGGTCTACTGTGCATTGGATCTTATTTGGTACTCGTGTATTAGCTTCATTCAATAAAATCACATAACAAATCTGCAAGTTGATTCAGAGGCAAACTGAGATGGGGTTGGCAGGAATCATCTGGCAATAAGAGGCGTGCTGTCTGTAAGAAATTTTTAGAAGAAACAACAGAAAGTCATCTGCTTTTCATCACAACCATATGATAACAATTCTAAACAATACAGGTAAAAAACACTCTTCTCCCAATAATTTTTGTTGATCTAAGTCAGAAGTTGGCAAATTTTCTCTGCAAAAGGTCAGATAATAAATATTTCAGATTTTGTAAGCCATGCGATCTCCGCCGAAGCTGCCCGGCTCTCTTGCAGCATCAAAGCATCCAACTTCCCTCAATAATATGTAAAAAATGGTCATTTCAAAAAACAAAACAAAAACAGTTTATAAAAATAGGAAGCTGGAGACATTTGGCCTGAAGGTCAAAGTTTACTGACCTCTGGTCTAAGTTTTAAACTATTGTTGCAATTACTGTTGAGTTTTAGTAATATATGTATAAACTTTAAATTGAGATTACTATTTTTAACCCTTATCCTTTAACTAATGCATTCTACATGGAAATGAACTCAGAGAACCTCAAATAATGCAGTCGGCCTCTGACACATGCAGATTCACTTACACGTTCATTTCAAGTGTACATTCATGACAGGAATCATTCAAGCTCATGTCAAGCATACTTCCTGCAGCCGACTCCTGTAGTCTTACCTAGCCTTCCATTTAAACAGTACATTTGCAATAATGAAAGGTGTTGCAAGTTATAGTATATAATAGACATTTAAAATAAATTTTTCAACAAAGATATTTTAGAGAAAATTTTTCAAATATAAGATATTAGAAAAATCAATCCCAAAGACATAGAGACATGTGTGTCATGGCAATTTCTGAAAGTTAGGATGAAATAGGAATATCATAAATTTGAGTCAAACTTATGCTCATCTTTAAGAGTTTCTTATTAGCATATCTATTGCTTATTGAGAAAAAAATCTTTTTGAAATAAAATTAATTATAAGTGTTCTTTGATCAACTTTGAACAAATATAGATCAACAAATCTAAGTTGTCTACTGAACATGAATAGGCAAAGAACACCAATTTTTACAAAACAGTTGACAGATTCATAGATGCTAAAGCCTTCAAACAGAAACTGGGATATCATTATTTGTTACTGCAACAGGCCAACCAATGCAGAGGTATAAACTTTTCCCCCCTTTAAAAAAATGTATTGTATTTAAAGAATCTCTCTTACTGTATTCCTATTTTATACTGTAATTTTAATTTGTATATTTATTTATAATTGTTATTAAAGGCATGAACAATACGAATTTTACAACTTGCTCCTTTCCCCATCATCACTATTATTCCCCATCAACACCACACACACCGCAGATACACCACACTCCTATGACACACACCACACATGCCATGCACTTACACATCGCACACACACCACACACCACACACCATGCACTCCTCGTTCCTGAAGCCAAAAACTCTGGTACTCTGGTAATCAGCATTTTGTAACTAGGTATATCTGTGATTATGAGTATTGTGATTTCTACTTAGCTAATTAAACCTGGGGAAATTAGTGTGTTTCTCTCAATTTCTTTCAAAGCTCATTTTTCTATCACAACTTAATTGAGTTATTAGGCTGCAATAGAAACAAATTAAGATTCCCAATTATGCTTTCCTCTCTCAGAAAGATATTGATACTGTAGTTTCAGTTATATTTGAATTGCTGCTTTACTGAGGTTTAGACAGCGCTTTTAATTAAAAGACCTAATATTTTGAGTTGGTTTGATTAATATGTTGTTGGAATCAGCTTTCATATACAATTGATTTAACTGGAATTTTAAAATAAGATATCAGGTCAAGAACCCCATTTATTTAAAAGAAATTCCTGAAGTATTTTTGGGTGTCAATAATTCTTTGTGAACTTTTTCACTGCCACTAAAAATCCATGTGTACAACTTTGAAAAATTTTTCAGTGATTTGGCTAAAGTTGGCTACATTTCCGTAGATATTCATCTGAAATACTACTCTTGATAAAAGTATTTCTACCATATAATAACTCAAAGCCTTTAAATGCAACTCTTACTTATCCAACAAAATTCCTCTCCAAACTCTTCTTCCTGATTTGCATTTAACAGTAAATATTACCTTACAATTCCTTCAATTTTTTAGTCAAAAAACTCATATTCATTAAGTCAACCTTCCCATGAAAAACAAGACTTATCCTTATAGTATTTATTTGTTTACATAGGACTTTAGTGTTTATGCTTATTTTTTAATAAAATAATACATAATAACTGAAAATAAAACTTTTATGAGTTCTTCATGTGTGCCAGGCTTTTCATCAAGTATTTCATGTGTATTATCTAATTTAAGTTCACAGTTTTATGAGGTTGACACTACTATTGCCTTCATTTAGCAGATGTGCAAACTGCAGCACAAAGAGGTTAATACCCTCTTCTGGGTCACACACTGCAGCATTAGCACTCTCTGTGGGCTGTCTGACAGGACCCAGGTTCTTAACGTTTCCCACAACTCAGAATTCGGAATTAGAGAGATAAAATGAAGGCCACATAAAGAGCAAACGGTAGGTCTGAGATGTGAACATAGGTTTCCCAATAAACCAATAAGAATCAAAACAGCCGAGTAAAGCAACTCTGCCCACAATTAAAGTATTTAATAATGGGTCCCCTAACGAAAACCTAATTCTAAATCTCTAAGCTCAGGGCTCCATGGTACGTTGGTTAATCCTTGGGTAGATGGAAAGGAAAAATGTGTATTCCTTCTAATCCACATTTCCCAAACAAAGTCCCCTCTTTGGGGAGATGTTCATGAAAGAGTACTGCAGCCAAACACATTTGAGGATTGTTGCACATTGTATCTCCCCATCAGTGTTTCGGCATTTTGAGAAGTCTTGCAGAAAAGACACCTTCTGACTTGTGTTTAATCAATGTTACCCATGTTTACTGGGTCACAGATTCTATTTGTGAAGGCAGAATAACAACACCTCTAAAATGCCCAATCCTTAATCCTCAGAAAGGTTGATTATGGTATGTTTTATGGCAAGGGACAATTAAGATTGCAGATGAAATTAAGGTGGTTAATCAGCTGACCCCGAGGTGGGGAAATTATCCTAGATGATCCAGTGGGCCAATCATAATCAAAAGTATTATTATAACAAAAATAGGAAAGCATAAGAGTCAGAGTCAGAGCGAAATAAGAAGATGTGACCCTACCGGCTTTAAAGATGGAAGGTGGCCAAGAATGGGGTCAGCTTCTAGAATCTAGAAAATGCAAGAACTGAATTTCTGAGTCTCCAGAAGGAATACAGACTTGCAGACACCTTGATTTTAGACCACTGAGACCCATTTTGGACTTTGGACCTCCAGTACTATAAGAGCGTGCATCTTGTTTTGCAAAGTCTTAGGGCACTCATTTTAAGGTCATAGAAGTTGCTGTTATAGCAGCAAATAGGAAACTAATACACCATTTGTCTGTAACACCTATTTCAAAGTTAATTTTGGAAATACTGATCTAGTCCATCACCCTGGCTTGAAGAGACACACCTAGAAAACTCAGGGAAGATGGAATTCTGATGTTTTAATGTAGCACTTCTTGAATTTCAATGTGCAAAAGGAATTGTATGGGTACATTTCAAAAATCCAGATTCAGATTCAGTATGTCCGGGGTGGGGCCCAACCTTTTTCTGCATTCCTAACAACCTCCCAGGTGATGCTGATGCTGCTGGTCAGATGTTCACGTGTAGAGTAGCAAAGTTTAATAAGAACATCTGGAAAAAAAAAATCTCCAGCCTTCTTAGGAAAACTTTAGTAAAGGAAAACCATTAGGTTCCAAAAAGAAAATGTTCGGCTACAGATAAATGTTCATGAAAATAGATTTGTAAGTATTACCTCATCCATCAGTATTTATGACACAAACATTTTTCTAAAGAAAGGGGATAGAGGAGAAAAGTCACAATTCATTGAAATCTCCAATCGCTAACAATTTAAGAAAAATCTGACTCACTAATAAAACAGAGGCGGTATGAAGCACAAAACGAGGCTTTATGAAAAATTCTCGATTTGATCACAAAGTCATATAAAATACCTGTTTCAGTCCTGCAAACAGAATTTGATTTACATAGAATAAAACAATAAATTAGAAAAAATAAATCTGGGGATCTCTGCCTTGTCGTCTTTTAAAAATTACATTTTAAAACACATTTTCTTTCTAATGCTTCCTACTTGCTTTAGAAATACCCAAATGCATGGGACCAGAAAGCCTCGTCAATGATCTTACCGTGTACCTGCCTTGGAGGAGAAAGAGCTTAAGTAAATTTGAGGGTACCAAAGAGCACCATTTTCTACTACCTCTACCAGCACAAAAAGAACAGATGCTTTTTTCTCTTTTCTTTTCAGAAAAACATTAGTGTCTGTGAAAGGTGCCAAGTTAAATCCCTAGAAACGAATGCATTCTCCTTACCTGCAAGTCTGGCAAAGGTGATAAAAGCTTTTCATTTACCTGCTCAGTCCCACAAGGGAGCTCATTTCTAGACTATTTCTACTTAACTGGTCCTTTTATAAGGAGATGAAATTACAGACTAAGCCATTAGCAAGCTGTCAATTGTAGATACTTTCAAGATTAACTCAAAATACATCATTTTGTGCCACAAGGAACCTTTGTTTCAATAGCACCACATGTATACAGTGCTGTCGACTTTTCAAAGCACTTATATAATATAAGCACACATTGGAAATAGTTTTCTGAGTTCTTACTATGTGTCTGGCACTACCAGCCTTTGATTTGGTGCTTCATGCAGTTTGTCACATTGACTTCTCAGGACAGCCTATAAATAGGTACCATTGTTATTTCAATTTTGCAGATACATGAGCTGAAGCATAAAGTCATCACATATATCACATCTGTTGCCAGCGGTCACAAAGCTAATTAGTAGAGGAGCCAGGATTTGAATCCAGGAGACTGGTTCCAGAGCTCACTCATTTAACAATTATGTGACATAATTGTTGTCACAATTCCAAGAAGTAGAAAATTGCACTTACCAAATGATGAAACCAACACCCAGGGAGCATGATATGCCAAATGTCACAAGAAGTCACATTTAAATATCGCTTACTGGATCAACATGCTACCTTTCACTGAGTTTTGCTGGTGTAGATAAATCCCACTTTACCCACAAGAATAGAGGATGGGTAAGCCCTTTTGTGGCTAAGGGAGATATAAAATGCTAGCTATTTCTGGCTTTCTAATTAAACAATAACTTAGCTTTTATTTTAACAAAGCGAGCACGCCCACGACGGATGAGAATATGGTCCAGGCCTTGGAAGGCATGCGTACTGGCAAGGCTCCTTCGTGATCACCAGTCTCCTTTCCTGACTCCCAGCCCATGGTGAGGTTTTATAGGGAAGGGCATGGGCCACTGTTTTTAGAACCAGGAGAAACAGTCCAAATGTGACCATCTGCTTGGTAAAGCTGGCTCCCAGCAGGAAAAAAAAAATCATAACCACAACTCTCCTGGCATTTCAGAACAGCAGTTCTTTTGGTTTTAATGAAGATAAGCCAACTCAAGCTCTCTTTCTCTCTCGCATTCACAGACACAGCTCAGTAGGAATGGGCGCACACATCAGAGAGGGAGGAAGGCCTCCAGAAGCAGGCACACCATGGACACCGTGTTCAGCTGGGTCCTTCAGAAGTGAAGCTGGAAAGGCATGACGTTCTCAGGCAGCTACTCCTCACCTCCTCTTTCTTCCACTTTTCATCTCTTACCGTCTTACTTGCATTCAGAGAACTGCCTCTGCTCCCTTGTGGTGGCTGAGGTGCCAACTCTCTGCGCCCAAACCAGGGCTCACTTACTGCATGTCTCAGTATGGTTGGGTCAGATGTTCACTCCTCGGGCCATCAGTTGTGCAGACATAAAAAGGAGGACCATCCTTTACAACAGATATTTTATCCAGTGAGGTGATGGCTGAAGTCCGGGAGAGGCTGTGTGGTCATGCTAAAAGCTGCCTAGTCCCACGAGATCAAAATTGATCCACGTATGCCCATACTTTCATTATTTGGAATAAATGGAGAGATGCTTAGGATTTAAGGCTTTCAGGTAATATGAATTTATACCCTTACTTGACAAATAACTCCAATATTGGATGAAACTCAACACATCCCTTATATCAACTCAGTTGTGAGTGAACCTGTAATATAATATTTTCTTATCTATGTTGAAAAACTAAAGCATTTATTATATAATATTTAATGTTTGCACCAAAGTGGGTACTAGAATCATAAATTTTCAGGGTTAAAAAGGAACTACAGAAATAATCTGTATTGGATCTGACATAATTCTCCCCCAAGACCAAAGCAATGAGGTTTTGATAATATTGAAATTTCTAATCTTAGGCCTACCAAAGAGATAAATGATAATTGTGTTTGATGTTTTTTTATTTGCTCTGAAATCATTCAGTTTGTACCTAAGCTATTCAGCAAAGACCTGAGAATTCTTTGTGTTCCAATTCTCTCAATGCTTTTGCAAATTGAATCCTATACTTTATCATGGCTCCTATCATACTTTTTTTTTTTTGGTTAATCTTCACCTGAGGATATTTTTTTCATGGATATATATATTTTTTTTTTTTTAATTTATTATTTTTTAGAGAGAGTGGAAGGGAGGGGAGAGGCAGAGAGAGAGAGAGAAACACTGATGTGAGAGAGGCACATCAATTGGTTGCCTCCTGCATGCCCTTGACCAGGGCCAGCAATCAAACCTGCAATCCAGGTATGTGCCCTGAGCAACAATATATGATTTAGAATTCTTAATATCTTGAAAAATCATCTTTACATAGTCTCAAGTGGCCTAAGTAAGAAATTGATTCAAAAGTTAACAAATAGGTGCCACAAATATCTTTCTTAGCTAATACCTACAAATAAAATGTAAAACATGCCAATAGTACACCTTTGTTTCTTTTTCTGTTGTCTTCATCTTATTCTCCATCACCTGCTTTCTTTTCAATGTACCTTATTAAAAGAAAAGTGTAAGAATGCAGTCAATGCAATAAAAATATTTAAAACATACAGAAACAGCCATTTCTTCTTAATTATACATGGAGGTCCAGACATCTAAATTTGTGCTCTATGAACCTCTACCCCAGACCACCACTGATTGGCTCAGAATGACCATCTTGATCAACTTTTGCCAATAAGAGACACTCATCTCTTATAAAATAATGCAGATAGTAGCTGGAAATATATTTTGTTTTAAAGGGTCTTACGGAGGAAAATAAAACGGTGGCAATCTTATGGTTGCCCACACATTTTAGTTTTCCTAGAAAATTGTGTGGTCCATGAACTCTAACATTCTAGATATCACTTATCCAGCGTAGTGTGGAGGGACAAGTCTTTATGAGAGAAAATAAGAGGATAAAACTAAACTCTAGGGTTGTGACAATTACTTTTATGTGTCAATTTGACTAGGCCCTGGGTGCCCAGATTAAACATTTCTGGGTGTGTCTATGAGAGTGTCCCTGGATGAGATTACTATTTGAATCAGTGGACAGAGAAAAGCAGATTGGCCTCCCCAGTGCGCCCAAGGTAGGTGGGCCTCATCTAATCCAGTAAGGGCCTGAACAGAACAAGAAGGCAGAGGAAGGGAGAATTCATGCTCTCAGCCTTACTAGCTAAGTTGGGACATTTTTCTTCTCCTGCCTTTAAACTCAGACTGGGACTTACACCATCAGCTCCCCTGGTCTCAAGCCCTTGGACTTTGAACCTATACCATCAGCTTTTCTGAGACTCCAGCTTGCAGATGGTAGATCATGGGACTTCTCTGCCTCCATAATCACACGAACCAATTCCTTAAAATAAACTTCATAGATAGATTAGATATAAATTTGTGTGTGTGTATATATGTGTATATATGTGTACATATATATATATGTATATATATACACACACATATAAAGATAGATATATACAAAGATTTATATACATATAAATATATATAAATTCTCCAAATCCAATTGGCTCTGTTTCTCTGTAGACTCTGAAGTATCTCAAGGCTAAAATAGATATATGATCAGTGATGATCATATCAGTGAAGTGATTGATGAATTAAGCATCTTTTCTTTGACTTAACAACCAATTATAACACTGATTTTAATTGTTTCAAGTTCAAAATACTCAACCCTTGTGACAAAACTTCACTGTAAGCTGGAAAGGAGTTGAACTTTCACACACCAAAAATTGTCGTTGAGTATAATGACAACAATAACTAATATGTCATATTACTATATGTACAAAGCATTTTTCTATACATGATATTGTGCATGTGGTACAACAGGCAAAAGACACCCCCCCCCCAAAAAAAGGCAAGGAAACTTAAGCAATACTAATCCCAACAGCTAGAGCTGCATTTCACTAGGTCACAAAGATGAGTTACTGATCATTTGGCAGGACCCTTGCTTTGACATTGTCTGAAAAATAGCCCATAAAGGTAAAGAACCTCACAATTATAATTCTAAGAGTGTATTATAGTCCTCTATGTCAGTCATGGATCATGCAATAACTTTCATCTAAGATAATGATGAAGTGTACACTAACACTAAATACTAGCCTATAGAGTATGCGCCACCCTGCCTGGGGGGCTCAGTTGGTTGGAGCATCCTCCAGTGTGCCAAAAGGTTGTGGGTTTGATGCCTGGAGGCAACCAATGGACGTTTCTCTCTCTTTTCCTCTCTGTCTCAAAATCAATCTAAAAAACATATATCATCAAGTGAGGATTAAAAGAAAAAGAATAAGTCCCGGGCTACACATCAAAGGCCTCCCATCTAGGGGAGGCTGCTACATTGCCTCTGTGAGTGGCCTCTGTTTTCTTGGCAGGGCATCAGGGGAGAAATGAAATGAATTGACCTTTTGCAATTAAATGGGTCAGAGACGGAAGTCGTGATTTTGGAAGGGATATACTAAACTTTAGAGGTTGTTCATTTTGTCTTAGATTAAAGCAATGATTTTACAATAAAGGGATAGATAATCATATACATAGCTTTCACTAAGGAAGTAGTGGTTAAAATGAGAAACATATTACACATGGTGTGGTGGTGTGTAACCTGCAATCACCCAAAACATGCACTCCTACACAGTCCTATCTCATGAGGACACGTGCTCAGCAGCAACTCATAGGGAGGTTAGGGCGAACCCTTCATTTATAGAGGGAAGGTCATAGACTGCGCATCAGAAGCCTGCATTATTCTAACCTCAGCTACTCATGTGGGAAATGAGCATCCATGAGCCTTGGCCTGCATCATATAGAAGCTGAGACTCCAAATAAGATGATTTACATTATAAAGTAAAGGTGTACAAACAAAAATGTTGTCTAAGAATACGAGAGGAGGAGGGGAAAGGGTCATGAAGGAGAGGGAGGAAAGAGAAGGGGAAGAAGACCCAAAAGGATGATGACTGAGAAATAAGATGAAGATGGACTGTGAGAAGAAATGATTGTATCCTAACTACAGAGAGTGAAATTTGTCCTACAAAATGTGCGTATGATTTAAAGCTCCCTGATAAGTCTTTCTCCTCCATAAATCTGTCACAATGTTTAAACTTCTGTTTCTTTGGTTCTTTTAGATTGAGCTTTGTGAAGACCCTGTTAAAACAGAAACAGGAATCTGTGAGAAAGCATACACGGAGCAGTTATCAGCAGCCAAGAGTGCAGCACAAACGTGTTGATGAGATTTGATAGGCGCGGCTGAGAAGGCCTTCAGAAAACACAGCAGCTATCACAAGTAGCATCTTTTTTTTTTTTAATTCAAAGGTGGGATAGACTGAGGATGCATTTAGGCCAACAGAAGGAAGAGCGTCTCTTAAACCTTAAAATGCAGAGGAATCAACTGGGGGACCTTATTAAAATGCAATTCTGATTCAGTGAGTCCTAGGTCAGGCCTGAGGTTCTGCATTTCTAACAAGCTCAAGGTGATGCTGAAGCTTCTGGTGCTCAAACCATATTTCGAGGATCAAGAAGATGCAACTTGGAGAGGGATCCGTTCTAAGCCAAGCTGAGGCATCACAGAGAAGATCCCTGGATGGCGAGAAGGTATAATAATACATGGAGAATTAAGAAAAAATAACTCAAAGAAAATGGGGAGGTGCTGCGAACAATTTACATTTTAAATTAAATGCTTAACAAGAAAAATTTTATCCACCATTTGAGATTTATTTGCCCATCATTCCAAACAAATGCTGTCGATACTATGGTGCACAAAAGACCATCTGTGTCCTCAATGAGGTGCAGTCTATCGAGACCCTAGTGGAGAGCCAATTAAAACAGTCAAAGCAGAGATGACAACAAGCTAGGATTTAGAGCAATGATCTCAGCGTGTGGTCCCAGATGAGCAACATCAGCACCACAGAAAAACGTGTTAGAAATGCAAGTTCTCTGGCCTTACCCCACATCCACTAGATTCGAAAGTCTGGGCGTGGGACCCAGGAGTAGGTGCATTAACAGACCTCCATGTGATTCTGATTCATGCTCAAGTTTGCGAAATATTCATTTACAAGAAGTTAGGACTTAACATGCAAAAGATTGGGGATGGGGTGGAAAGAGTCAAGGAGGTGTTTCTGGCGAAAGAGACAGAGAGAAGTCTTGGACATTGAAATGGCAGCCTAGAGACTGAATTTGCTTACAGCCCTATCTTCCTTAGCCAGAAAAAAAATCAACTTTAATTAGAATGAGTAGGAGGAGTAGGATCTTCATGCCTTTACATCATCAGCTTGCCCCCAAAGGCCTTTGGTATTGCAACCTTGGCTAAGTCATCTGGAGAAGTGGTTGAGAAGTTGTACCCAGCTATTTATGTCACTCGTTCTCAGCATGGCCACACAGAACTACCTACGGAGCTCTAAAAATGCAAGGTGTAGGAAGTGAACCCAGAACAATTAAACTGGATCTCTGGGGTTGGGTCCAGGTATCAGAATTTTTTTCAAGTTCACCTAGCAGTTCCAGTGGGCAATAAGGATTGTCTGAGCACTGCTCAGTTTGAAAAGTAAGTCAGCCAAGTGCGGTTCCGGTAGAATTTCTCTGACAATGCTTCTGGCAAGAAAGAACATGGGAGTGTCTACTTTGGCTTATTAGTTCAAATCCCTATGTTCATATTGGAAAGGTTTTCTATTAAAGTGTTGATTCATTTTCATGAGCAGAATGGATTTATGCCAACATAAAACGACATTGCAAACTATTTGCTGCTGTGGAAAACGACGCCTTATTTAGAGAACATACTTCCCAAGTCTGATTCTATGGGGCTCTCATTCCATTGCTTTTGAGCTACTGTACAGCTCTAAGAGTTGTAGATAACTAATGGCGCTGGGAAATAATTCTCGTCTAAAGACAGGCAAATATATTCTGTCTGGTGGAGGTTCAATTAACTACCCTTCCCCTAAGCCAATCCTGCTTCCATTTTCAAGTACGTTTTCTATATTCCTGATCTTTCACTGTCTGTGGGTTTTCCTCTGCACTGGTTATAACATCTCCCCTGTTCCTTCATTAATAATTAGTTAAATAAAAATTTTAATGGGTTCATTTTATATCTGTATGAGAGTCATTATTTTACTTTTCTTGAAAAATTAAATTTTAATACCACCTTGACTCTAAATTAGTGCTGAAGACATTTGAGAGATGTGGGGGCATGCTAGGGTCTCCCTACTGGGGCTTGTGAAAAGCAGCTGGGGTGTTTGTCACAGTAACTGACTGAGTGTCCACTTCTCTATCTCCCTGGGTCTGCGAACTAAGCTATCCCTAAAGTACAACTCTAACCCTCTGCCTCCCCACTCCTGATCACAATACCAACCGATGCAATTTTCTCATTAACCCATTGTAGGAAATCAATCTTTCACGAAGGTCTTGTGGTAACAGCACGGGTTCATTAGGGAGATTTTCTCTCACTGGAGTTTTTGAGAGAGAGAGAAAAAGCTTTTTCTCCTTGCCAATCAAAGATAGCGAGATGAGACTAGTCAGTAATTTCCAAAATATGTAACACCTTCAACTTGGGGCTTTTAAGGTCCCATCATGAGTATCAATTAGTGCATTTCAATTTCAATTTTCCACAAATAAGCAGTTTCTACCTTTTTTTTTTTTCACTAAAAGAAAAGACAGCCACAAATTCCAAATGCACAGTAACAGTTATGATGGATTTCCCTGAAAAATCAGACAAAAGCGCCAGAGAACAGTATCAGCAAATATTCCCACTCTGTATAGAAAACTAAGAGCCGCTATTATAAATCAAATAAATGGTCTCCTGGACACCAGAGAGGCCACCTGGCAATCCCAAAGGCAAAGGGCCTGATTGGGGGGTGAAAAATAACTTAAAGTTACATTTAAATATAGGACAGAATTTATTTTAGATTACTTGGTTAATTACCTCTGTTAAAAAAAAAAAATTACCCAAGTTTAGATGGCAAATGTAATTTTACAACTGGAGGTTCAAGTACACGTAGCAACTTGAAATGTGATAAATTGCCCAGTTTCTGTTTAGATTGTCATAAAATAAATATATTTTTCTGGGTTATATTCCATTTATACCCAAAATCCCGAGCTAAATGTGTTTTGCTGAGTTAAAAAAATAAAATAGAAATCATTTTGCTTGGTAAAAAAAATAATAAATACATATGTAGGCACATTGTTTTCCCCAGATGAGGTTTTCAAGGGTGAGCAATAACGGGATTCAAGCGTTGCTAATTCACAGAGATTTGTTTGTTGCCTGTAATTTCTGGGTACCACTCTGGTCGCACACAAACAATCCTTCCTGATGTCACTCGGGCTGTCTCGCAGAAAACAATTTCCAGCAACCCCTACTTACCCTGAGAGACTTCGTGTTCCACGACATGATTTTATTTTTCAGGACCCGTTCTTATAATTTGATGCAGTAATTTGGGTGATTGTCAAGCATGGTGTCGTCAACCTAAATGCCTTCTTTGGAAAAGTAACACTTTGCCCTACTGAATCCTTCAATTTCTAGCCAGAGAAAGTGAGTTTCAATAGCACTGGCTTTAACATGTACTTTGGATTTTTTTTTTTTTTTTTACTTGAACAACGGACTAATATTTTTTTCTTCTAGTATATTATTATAGCTATCACACATTCATTTGGTCATCTCATCACGGTGAGGAATACCACAGGTTTTTTTCTCGTTTTTTAAAAGCATTTTTTGACTTCATTGTTGTGGAGACAGAGGCGCTCGGGGACACAGAAGATCACAGGGCTCCTCTGGGGTCAGAATGAAGAGCCCTCCCCGTTCCCAGCACTGTCTCCCTGAGTGGTCCCAAAGAAGCATCAGATGGCCTGATCCTCTTCTTGACAACACCACAGCCCCACCCGCCTGGCCTCCCAGAGTGTTTAGGAGGATTAAGGAGATAATGCCATCAAAAGACTTGCACCTTCTCAGCAGGACCATCTTTAGAAAATGAAAAAGGAGGCAGTTCAGGTAGCTTAGAGAAAAAGAAAGAGAGGTAGTCTTCTTTGTGCTGAGGCAGAGAGACAGCCAAGTGCCACTCCGCCAGGACCAGGACAGGAAACCAGAGGGCAGTCTCCCCACACCCTCCGGCAGCTCTGCCTCCCTCCCCACGTCCAGAAAACATTTCGCACAGTTCCAGGCTTGGTGGCATCTGTGCTTGAAATGTCCTCTCTCTGCGGTGCCTATATTCGCAACTCCCGGATGAACTCGAGCGTTGCCCCTCTCTCTCTGGACCCAATGCCTCTAGATGCGGGAATCTGGACCTCACCTACAATTGTCCTCAGGGTCATGGAATTGCTTTCCTCCATGACAGACAACATGACTTAAACCTTTCTTTGCAGCTGATGCTAATGGGTAAAATGTGACTAATAATACTATCCAACTCATAGGATTGTTGTATGTTATGATCTATAAAGCTCTTAGAAAAAGGGCCCAGTAATGGTCAGCATGGTACCTGTTCTTTATATAAGTAAATTACATGAATAGGTGTTTTCTTCAAAGTTTTGCCCTTAAAGTCAAATCCTATCAAAAGTCTGGACTATAAAGTTTTCCATTCAAAGTATGTCCAGCCCTGGCCGGTTTGGCTCAGCGGTTAGAGCGCCGGCCTGCAGTCCAGAGAGACACGGGTTTGGTTCCCGCTAAGGGCACGTACCTCGGTTGCAGTTTGTCCCCGGCCCTGGTTGGGTCATGCGGAGGCAGCCACTTGATGTGTCCCTTTCACGTCGATGTTTTTTTCTCTCTCTCTCTTCCTCTCTCTCCCTTCCACTCTATCTGGACAAAAAATGGAGAAATGTCCTCGGTGAGGATAAAAAAAAAAAAAAGAAAGAAAAGTATGTCCAGAGATAGTTAGCATAGAGAAGAGCTGGGCTGTATCATTTCTGACCCCCTTTCTAGCATAAGATAAATCTGATGTGGCCCTCGTCCTTGGGAAAGAATTCACAAACATCCACCTGTCTACTTGCCCGGAAAAGGAAAAAGTGCCTGCTAAGAAGTGTAGCAGGGATTTCAAAGTTAAATTTGAATATCTGCCTCTCTACCAACCACTAAACACATGTCCTCGTTGAGAAAGATTCAGGCAGATGCCATGAAATAAACAAACTTAGTAAGTTAACTAATAATTAGACATTCATTGACTATCAGCCCAGTGGCAGGTTTAATGCAAGCTGCTTTTAATACCTTTGCTCATTACAACCACTTTTATTTCATGGTAGACAAAACTGAGCCCAAAGGATTGGGCTTAATATGTTTTTGACATACACCTGATGTTAAGTACTTTTCATTTATTCACACACTAGGTCTTCATAGCAATCCGTAGCTTCTAGAACAGTGTACCCTTAACTTTAAGAAGTCACTTACCTAGTAACTGGCAGAGTCTGAGTTTTAGCCTGCAAGACTCCAATGCCTAAGGTATGTATGACCGCAGCACACACCTGACCACCGCCCTGGGAATGCAGACACCCAGATTCAGCCTTTCTCGTGGCAACTCCGTTCATCTCTTTGAGTCTCAGCTCTTCATCAGCAGAACGAGAAGAACATACACAGCATCTCAAGGGGCCTCTGTGGGACTAACATTCTGTGACTGTTGGAAATCAGAAGAACTCACCAGAACCTTCCCCACATAAAGCCGCGATACATAAGGAAGGCTGTGACCACACACCAGACGGACCCCTCATGGCTTCAGCTCTGGCCGCTCCGTCTGGCTGCACCGCTGGAGCCGTGCTGGTGGGCTCGTTTGGGACACGCTGCAGGAAGCACACATTCTCATGCACACCGCACGTGGGTCTTGTAGCTTCACAAAACCACTGGGGGTTTCACACTGCCCTTGGATCACCACCTTTCAGTGTCCTTTCCTTTCCACTCCGTCAGCCCTGTACGTCCGTGCACCATCCCCACCTCCCCCCAGCCGGCCTTTCCCATCTTCTTTTCCTTCCGATTCTCCCCACGCTATTTGAGCGGCAGCAATGCACTCAGAATTCACAATGCAAATTTTTCTTGAAATTAATCAGAAAGAGAGGATGGACTGTGGCCAACATCCCCAGGCTTACAGTTTAAACTAGTGGCCTGAAGGCATCTTTGGTTGACACTTTATTTCAGAAGGTTTAAATTCGTCACCACCATTTTAAAAAATTGGAACTTTCCTCCTTAGAATCTCGATTTCTGGCTTTCCTTGGAGAACCAGAGGGTTTAGCCACAAGGGACCCACTTGTCCAGGTCTGACTAGCAGCCTACTTTTTAACATGAATGTGTGTTATTCAGTTGCCCCCTACGACTTTTATATCCTGTCTGCTTTATTTATTTAAAATTTTTTTTCTTTATTGATTTTAGAGAGAGAGGAAGGGAGAGGGAGAGAGAGAGAAAAACATCCATGAGGGAGAACATTGATCGGCCGTCTCCTGCATGCCCCCCCACTGGGGATTTGGCCCACAACCTGGGCGTGTGCCCTGACCAGGAATCGAATCGGCGACCTCTTGGTGCATGGGTCAACATTCAACCGCTGAGCCACACCAGCTGGGCTATCCTGTCTGCATTTTTTTGGTACTATTACTTACTTAGATCCTAGGTCTTCGGGTTTTTAAATTTTGGCATGAAGCCTACATTGTCAACCTGATCACCCATTCCACAGTCCCCACACTCTAGGTTCAAGCATGCTTCTGTTTAGCCTCCAACTGACCCTAGAAGACATGATGCAATGAGTGAGCAGAAAGGGCGCTAGTTCTGAAACAGAGCAGTGAAAGGACAGAGAAAGGTGGATACGGTGTAACCTCAGAGCAGGAAGCTGGTGAGGAAACACTACCCCGTAGTGGTTAAACGATGGAATTTGGAATTGGGTTACTATGTCACTCTCTGGATGTGATTTGTGAACTACTGTATTTCTCTGGGCCTCAACTGGAAAAAGTATGATGCAGATACCACCCACCTTGTAGGGTTGGAGGGTAAGGACTGATTAAAATGCTCAGCACAGCACCCAATGTATGGATGCTCAATCACGGGAAACTCATTAAGTGTGACAGAGGAAAAAGAAAGTGACGTAAAAACACCCGCCGCAATTTCTTATGGGAATTAGAAAAACAAGGGGTAACAGAGAATGAACCCTTTCACCGACATCACTCTTTCAGTACGGGAACCTTCTAGAGCCGAGGAATGAAACTAAAGAGCAAGATCACAAAATCGAGGTGGGATTTATGAAGGAGGATCTTGGCGGACCTGTGGGGACCTGAACGCTGGATCTATACTAACAGGAACTATCTTGCAAAAGCAATCGTTACCTTAGTTAATTACGAGCTAGGAATAAATGTGCTTGCTATCTGCTTGCTATGTCTACCAAGACTGGGTGAATGGAAGAATAAATTCATATAATAGATGGGAGCAAACTAGATTCCTATGTCAATTCTTATGATGCGGTTGTGGGAGAAGGAGAAAGGAGCAAAAGCTGAAGTAGAGCAAAGGAGTTTGACTCTCTTGACGCCTCCTCCTCGTGAGGTGTTGAGCTTCCTACGTTTGGCCTGGGGTAAGCAGATTTCAATGGCCATTCAGAGGAGTCGCTCTGCTACCCAAAATAAGTTGCTCTTGATCAAAAAGACTCTTTGCTGTCGAGTGATCAAGATATCCCCAGAGAATGCCTTCACAGGTGGGTGTGGGGATATAATAGCCCACTTGCAGACAATCATTTTCCTAAAAAGGAGGGGTGGGATACGGCCTTTCAGGAACACATCCTTGCGGTAAGAGAGGCTCCCATAGAAGACCTTATGAGACCCTCACCTAACTTCCCCCTATGTAAAAAATCTCCCTCCTATGGGGCCTCCAAAAAAGAGACAATCTGAGGACTCACTGAGGGGCAACCTGCCTTTCTCAGAATCGGAGAGAGAATTCCACGTACACCTCACTCTCAATGGCTGAGCCTCTGCTGAGCAGGTGTCTCTCTCTGAGATGGCACCCTCCTCTTTCCTGCCTGGCAAATTCTATTCACCACTGGAGACTTCGCTATCTAGTCAAGGCTTCTTAAATACCCTCGAGAAACTTAATCACTCTGCCTTTGGTCCTCTCAGCGATGTTGAAGCATCTCCACTAGGAAACTCATCAAATTACAACTTATTTATTGATCTTTATCCTCTACTAAGTGATAAATTCCTCAAGAATAAGTGCCAGGTTTGTTCATCTTTGCATTTTCAGGACCTAGAATATGGCTTGGGACATACTAGGTACTCAGTTAGCACTTTCCTTTAGGGACGTGTGTGTGTGTGTGTGTGTGTGTGTGTGTGTGTGTGTGTGTGTGTGTGACTGGGAAGTCTCCAGTCTCACACATAAAACAGCCGTCACACTACCTCGAGGGAGTCACCCCAGTGTAAACATGCTGTGAGTTTCTGACCAGAGCAAACCAGTAGAAAGCCACAGGGGCACTCCAGTCACCACCCAGAACTGTCTCTGATACTGAAATCATACAATAGTGAGCAGACAAATTGCTCTTCTTAATTAAATACCATCTTTCAGACAAACTACAAACAGAAATCATCCCTATGCATCTATTTATTTAGTCACTCAATAAATAGCTTTATTGAATACCTAACACGGTGTTCTAGGCACTGGAATGTCCTGCTTCATAGGGATTTCCTCGTAGCAGGGGAAACCATAAACTAATGAATAAAATAGAGAATTTCCTAGGGCAGTAAGTGACCCCTGATGTTTGAGCGGATCCCTGAGAAGTAACAAGGACAGAAGCATGTGTAGATGGAGGAAATCGCGGGGCCAAGGCTCTGGGTGAGGATAAGCACGGTGCTGGAGGAACAGAGGGGAAGCCAGCACCGGGAGTGAGGGACGGGGTCTCAGGCAGCAATGTCTGTGTCAGCACAATGACCTGGTGAGAGATGTGCATTTTATGGAGCACTTAGCAGGGGAATGGCATGGTTTAATTTCTAGTTTTATATGATTTGTGCAGTTCCACGGAGAAATACAGTGCCAGGGACCAGGGTGGAAATGCAGAAACAGGAGGCTACTGCAGTAATCCAGTTGAGGGTGACATTTTATTGCCGGTTGGTGTGCTTTGTGGAATCCAGAGAGAACCTGTGTTCATTGTGAGACTATTACACAGTTCTCATCAGCATTGTCTTCAAGGGAGAAAGCAAGCTAATTTTTCCCAACCAATTTCTCTCTAGCATCCTTTATGTAAACAGGGCATATGATCTGCCCTGGCCGGTTTGGCTCAGCAGTTAGAGCGTCGGCCCGCAGACCAATGAGACACGGGTTCGATTCTGACCAAGGGCACATACCTCAGTTGTGGTTCATCCCGGCTCCGGTCACGGTTGTGCGAGAGGCAGCAAACAATGTGTCCCTCTCACGTTGATGTTTCTCTCTCTCTCCCTCTCTCTCTTTCTCCTACTCTATCTAAAGAATAATAGAAAAATATCCTCAGGTGAGGACTAAAAAAAAAGGCATATGATTTAAACACCTTGAATGTATAGAACAATTGTTTATAGACCATTTTTGTTTTTGTTATTATCTGAAAACATTGAAGCAAAGAAACCGTGTTGCCAAAGCATATAATTAAAATGAGAACATTTCTGAGCAGCCTTTTTTTTTTTCTTTTAATAAACACATCAGTTTTATTCAAAGTCATGTTTGGATTGTCAAGGCAATGAGTTGATTCCTGTTTTTATGCATAAAGAATTATCATCTGAGCAGGAAGTGGGCAGACCATTTACTCTGGCTGCTGGAGAGGCAGTGACCCCTCTGAGACTCTATGAACATCACGAGCTAGAGACTAGTGGAGGCGGGATTTAAACCAAATGCAGCTCCAGAGTGTAAGCGCTTAACATGTACGTCATGGAACATCTCTGGTTTAAAAAGGGCCTTGGGCCTGGCTGGTGGCTCAGTAGGTTGAAGTGTCGTCCTATGCACAAAAAAGTTGTGGGTTCAATTCCCTGTCAGGGCACATACTAGGTTGTGGGTTCAATCCCTGATCGGGGTGTGCTTGGGAAGCAGCCAACTGATGTTTCTCATGTCAATGTTCCCCTCCCCCACTCCCTCTCTCTCCCTTCCTCTCTCTCTAAAATCAATAAACATATCCTCACCCAGCTGGTGTGGCTCAGTGGATTGAGCATTGTCCCAAGGACTGAGAGGTCCCAGTTCGATTCCTGGTCAGGGCACATGCCCAGGTTGCAGGCTCGATCCCCAGTAGGGGGCATGCAGGAGGCAGCCGATAGATGTTTCTCTCTCACATCGATGTTTCTATCTCTCTCTCCCTTCCTCTCTCTCTAAAAAATCAATAAAAACATATTTTAAAATATATATATCCTTGGGTGAGGATAACTAACTAAATAAATAAATAAGAGCCTTGGATATTATTCTAATGCAATCCCTTCATTTTACAGATGAGAAACTGAAGTTTAAAGATGCTAGGTCCCTTGAACAGAATAAACTGGGCCTCTGCCTCCTGGCTGACTAGTTCCAGTGAACAGGAATCCTTCATGAAGACCAAAAGCATTACTTCCTTGCTGTGAAGATTTGCAAAGGAAGGTGGAGAAAGGTTGTTTACTCAGGATATTTAGCAGAATATTTGCTCTTCTCTTAAGGCTGATGCAGCAAAGGCCTTGATGCAATTGTTTCGTATGTCTTTACCACCGGCAGCATGCACAGACTCTGAAAGTCAAGCAGTTCACAGTAACGATCGCAAGAGTAATACCTACAGCAGTTCAAGGAGTGACCATGTGTCGAGCTCTGCTAAGTGTCTTTTGTTCATGGTCTCATTGAATTCTCACAACCACCCATGAGGAGAGTACGTCTATTATCCCTGTTTTACAGAAAAATAAACCGAAGCTCAGGGAGGTTATGCAACTTGCCCAAAGCCACAGAGTAAAGGGGGTAGTCAGGGTTTCAATCTGAACCTTTGACTCTAGAGCGAGGGTCAGCACACTACAGCCTATTGGCCCAATCCAGCCCACTGCCTCTCCATGTAGGTGAAGTACAGGAACACAGCCATGCTCACTCCATCTTCCATTGACATGGCTGCTTCCACGCTACAAAAAAAAAAAAAAGTCGGGTGATCTACAGCCTATACTCCTTACATTCTTCAAGAGATATTTACTGAGTGCTTAGAGTCGGGGGGCGGGTGGCACAGGCACTGTTCTGGGTGTTGTGAGATCCAGTAAACAGAACAGATACAGCTCCTTGCCTTTGTGAAGTTCCACCCTGAGATATGCTGCCCTTTGATCAGGACTGCCTGCATAATTTGTGGGCCCCGTGCAAAATAAAAATGGGCGTCCTTTGTTAAAATAGTTTCCAGATGGCAAAAGCAAAGGGCCTTTTCTTAGCATCGGGCCACATGGGTGGTATCCATTGTGTGTCCATGAAGCTGACCCTGCTCCTCCTTCTATAGCCTTGCTGACAGAGGCTGCGAAACAACTGCGCCCAGGAGAGCTGGACATGGTGATCTTGCACTTCCAGACCTAGGCGACCTCCTGGGACGGGGAGAAGGCCGTGTATCCATCCACATGGATTGCATCCCACAGGGGTTCCCAGAATGCAAAGCTGTGTGCCCTGGGCTCGGCAGCACTCACTCACTGTGCTTCATGCCTTTAAGCAATACTTATGCAGCCAACATTTGCTGGATCACAGAAATGGCAAAGAATTTCAGTTTTCATGCTCATATTTCATCAATCATCACACAATAGGATAATGAATCAACTGAATTTTTAATTTTCATGTGTATCTATTTCCTGATGAAGTGAGCATTTCCAAAAAACTCCCTGAGATCTTTGTGGGGTCCCTTGAAGAGGTGAGGTTCATCAATATAGAATGAAATGGTGGGCAAAGTCCATGGATACATGCTTGAGAGGCCATTCAGGATAGCGTAAAGTCACACCTCTGGAGGTGACATGCCTGTACCCGAATCCTTATTCCACTACGTCCTAGCACTGTGACCCTGGGCAAGTGTCTTAACTTCTCTGTGACTCAGTTTCATCAGTTACAGAGTGGGAATAGAAATAGTACTTATTCATAGGGGTGCCATGAGGATTAAATGAAGATAAATGTGTAAAATGCTTTGAACAACATCTGGCAAATGCTTAATACTATATAAGTTTGAATATCAATCATCATTGTTATTATTTCCTGTGGATGGAGCTATAAGCAAGAGATGGTGCACTAAAATATCTACCTAGGCCTGCATAAGTTAACAAGGGATCCATGTATGTGAATAAAGTTGGTGTTTTACAACAGCGAGTGGTGAGCGGCATCTGAAATCAGGGATGCATGCCTACAGAAGTCTATCACTCAGCCACTTAGCCAGTTGCTGCCATGTCCAGAACTATTCCGGTGGGACCAACTCTCTTTTTTCAAGGAAAACCAGAAATCTGAATATTTGCAGGAAACCTTCCCCAAGTTTCTATGTTGACAATAAATTCAATTTCATTTCAATATCCTGGGTAGGTTCAACAACATCTAACCTCATCCTCTAACCAAACACTTTGCAAGCTTTGTTCTATCGCTTCCACTAGATTCTCAAGAGTGTGCGCCCCCAAAGGGGATAAGAACACATGCCCTAGAGCATCAGTGGAAGGAACATCGGCAAATCTCAACCGGGAGCAGAGCATTCAATTTTGGAAGGTCTTCTGAGAAACTGGAGCTCTGTGTCCAAAAGGACTCAAGGTCAACTGGAAGAGGTATGGCAAGGGGAGCAGGGAAACAAAATGTGTCCTCTTCAAGGCCGTCAGTTCTAGTCCTGGCAACCACGTCAAACTCACCTGAGGACACGGGAGCTTGGAGTTAATGCTCTTGCCTTTCTATGACAAAACATATTCCATCGGGTGCCTGTGTGGAGTCCTCTCTTGCCTCTTTCACTCTCAAAAGCCAACCCGGGAAAGTTATAATGAATGTGAATATAAGTCAGCTATCTTCCATATCCCATGATTGTTTTGGGGGGTTTGGGGGAGGGTTAGGTAGGGAGTACATTCCCAGTGTCCTCACTCCCAGTTTACATATATTACCTCCAATAATTGAGAAAAAAAAAGAAGGCTTTGTCCTCTGAACAATGAAGTTCATTCATTCATTTTGGGCCTCTCACTTCCAGCAGTAAAAAGAGAATAGTACTCTTATCCTTTGAGATGACATGGAGGGACCTGGAGAGTATTATGCTAAGCGAAACAAGCCAAGCAGAGAAAGACAAATATCACATGATCTCACTTATTTGTGGAATATAATGAACTAAACAAACTGATGAACAAAATTGACCTAGAGACATAGAGGTGGGGTACAGACTGACAAACCTCAGAAGAGGGGGTATTAGGGGGGAAGAGATAAACCACAGAACTTAAATGCATGTATGCATCACCAATGGACATAGACAACAAAGCTGGGGATGGGGCAGGGCGGGGGATGGGGAGGAGGGTGTCAATGGGGGAAAAAGGAGAAACATCTGTAACAAAAACAAATTAATAAAAATAATTTTTAAAAAAGAGAGAGAATAGTAATAACTAATCCATATAATTTGCTCTCCATATGAATTCAACGCACACACAAGGGAACTTAAAAGCCTTCAATCGTAGTTGCCAGGGGCTATGTTGAGGGAGTCACTGTACTTGGAGGGTCTTTTACAGGACGAGTACCCAGACTGAGTCACTGAAAGGACTGAATGTCATGGAACTGAACCACAAGGAGGCCAGTTGCTTTGGATAGTTTTGCACTGCCTGAACCAAGCAGTGACCTGTAATGACTCTTTGTCTCACAAGTATCACAATTAAAATATAAGGACCATTACCGCCCAACACAGTACTTTAGAGTAATTATCTACTATTTGCTCTATTATAATGATATCATAGCACTGATTCAGATTATTCAAGTATTTGGGATTTGAATACCATTTAATTTTTTTTTTCATGTATTTTCATTATATTCCTATGCTGTCTCTGTGAAAAAGATAACAATACCCTTACAGTGACACTGAAGCCCTAAAAAATAAATGATTCAAGGTCAGGCATTTGGGAGAATAACTTAATTGTCTTGACTCCTAGCCCAGCACACCTTTCTTAGTAAATAAACCATTACTCTGTTTTTCCTGCTTTGAAAGCATTAAAATTCTTCCTGGTTATTCACACTTTTAATAGCCCTTTGTTGAACTGCATCAACTCTGGCTACATTCTTCAGTATATCATTAGTGAAGAATCAGTAACATAACATCCACCTAATGACTCCCTACTGCTCTCAGCCTAGCCCAAGGCAGCCCTCCACCACCCTGATCTTCCACCCTTTACTCGGTGCTTTCCTTTCAGTCATGTTGGTCTTCTCGCCATCCTTCTTTGTTTTCTCTCGGTCATGATCAAGTGAATTCTCTAATGCACTCGTAAATGAACTAGACTAACTTCCAACTTCCCAAGTGCCCACCATACAAGGGTTTTAAAGTTTTTTTCCCCAGTCTGCCAATTACTTTTATTTATTTTTTTATATTGGTGAATGTTTAGTTTTCACATGAATGCTTACTTATTAACATAATTTATTTCTACAGTAAAAGAATATCATAAAATAAATCCATTCTTTTAACTACTCCTAAGTGTTTTCTGCCAAAGTAGAAAAAAACACTTTTATCCACTGGCTCCCAGTAAAAGTCATTACCAAGTATATGGAATCATATAATTCTTGGAAAGAATTTACATAAAGATAAAGGAATCTTCTGAGTTCTTTTTTGTTTTCTCTTTGTAGCTTTGATCCTTCAGGGATTTTTAGTTTCAAATATGTTGTTCCATCAATACCTACTCTCCCTTTTCTGCAGAATAATTAGCTAAGCCCTTGGCCAAAAAGAAAAATGTAACTAACTTCTGGGCAAGAGATATAAGCACAAGAATGGCTACAACCTCTGGTGATGCCCCTGAAGAGACTGTTCTCTTTCCTGGTTGGAATGCAGACATGGTGGTGTACCATCTTGATTCTTGCTGGTGAGTGCAATGCCCTTGGCATGGTAGAGAAAAGAGAATTCGTTTGGGACCCTGATGACTTGTAGACAGAGCCACTCAGACTTAGGTACACCTCTCTCTTGTGCTTATTATGCTATTTCTGGTCTCTCATACAGCAATATATATATGTTTTTATTGATTTTTTAGAGAGAGATAGAAACATCTATGTGAGAGAGAAATATTGATTGGCTGCCTCCTGCACGCCCCCTAGTGGGGGTTGAGCCTGCAACCCAGGCATGTGCCCTGACCAGGAATCGAACCAGAACCTCTCAGTTCATGGGACAATGCTCAACCTACTGAGCCACACCGGCTGGGCAGCAATATATATATATTATAACAATTACAGAAACAGCAATATATATATATATATATATTACATATATATATATTGTATATATATTATATATATTATAACAAATACAGAATCCACAGATTCTTCATGGCAAATTCAGGAAGCAACCCCATTCTAATGTGGTGATTTGTCTATGTCAATACTTTTCATTTTGGTGATTAAAAGCGATTTGTTTAGTCATGCTCCTTTTTACCTCTAAATCTAATTTCATTTCCCTTGTCAGAATCATTTTTTATGTTATTAACCCATATTTAATTTTTAAAATCACACGACACTATGGTTTTGAAAATAAGCTTTCAAAATGCTTTCTACCCACATTGCCTAATTGTCTCTAAGTATATGGCTGGTAACACATAGAATTGTTCTGTCCAAGCTAAACAAAGCCCAAGACAAAAATGCTAAGACATCTATAGATGGCAAACTAACATTTACAAGTATGTTCTAGAGTCCTTTAACTTTTACTTTCAAAAGCTGGTTAACTGCTTGGAGTCAAAGAATGTCATGAAAGACAATTCCATGAGTAGATATCATTAATCTTTTGAGGGGAGGATCACATATTTTTGTTTTTTTTAGAATCTCAAAAAAACCTATGAAAGTTCTAGCCCAAACAACATACATAGAAATAGAGATGTACATTTAACATATAATTCAGTGAAATCAATTCAGCAACTTCTAGAGGATCATATGTGAATTCAGAGTAAACACCTAGACTTGAGTTGATATAAATATCTACGTCTATGTCTATGTTTGTCTATGTTTGTCTATGTCTGTCTATGCCTATGTCTATGTCTGTCTATGTCTATGTCTATGTCTGTCTATATTTATGTCTATGTCTGTCTACATCTATGTCTATATCTATGTCTATGCCTATGTCTGTCTATATCTATGTCTATGTCTGTCTATGTCTGTCTGTCTATGTCTATGTCTATGTCTGTGTCTATGTCTGTGTCTCTGTCTGTCTCTGTCTATATCTATGTCTATGTCTATGTCTATGTCTATGTCTAGTCTCTGTCTATGTCTAGTCTCTGTCTATATCTATGTCGATGTCTGTCTCTGTCTATGTCTATGTCTATGTCTCTGTCTTTGTCTATGTCTGTCTCTGTCTGTGTCTATGTCTGTGTCTATCTATCTATTTATCTATCTATAATTTATTTATCTATCACCTGTTTTTCTTCTGGATTTTTAATATGTTTAGTGTTTAATAAACTATTGAGTTGTCTATCTGATCTCTACTTATAAATGATGACAGAAGTGGAAATTAAAAAAACTACCTTATTGACGACCTCCTATGCCTAAGGTACAATACACTCTTTGTTTCATTTAATCTTCCAAATCAGTGTAATATATAGATGATTTACATTGGCTTATCTGAAGCATGACGAGTTTGTAACATTGATCAAAGCCACCCCCCCCCCCCAAAGTGACAGATCTATTATTTGAAGCTACAATTGTTTAATTTGGAGCCAGACCTCAAAATCACATTATTTTGGATAAAAATTAACCTATACAGTTAATTTCATTTCCAATAGACATTTTTTTAAATTGGGGAATAATTTACAATATACAGATTTTTAAGTTTCAGGTTCAATGTGCTTTGACAAATGTATAATCAATCAATATTTCAAGACAGTGAGCATTTCTATCACCCCCAAAAATTCATTTTTCAGTTAACCCACCTCCTCCAAAGGCAAGCTCTGTCCTGATTTTCATTACCATGTATTAGCTTTGACTGTTCAAGGATGTCAGAGAAATGAAATTACTCAGTATACTTTCTTTTGTGTCTGGCTTCCTTACCTGACAGGTTTTAAGATCCATCCATACTTCAGTGAGAATTGATAGTTCCTTCCTTTCTATTGCTGAATAGTATTCCCTTGCATGAACATAGCACAATTTGTATTATCCTTTTTGCTATTAATTAATTTTTGAGTCACTTTTAGGTTTAGCTATTATGAATAAAGCAGTTGTGAGCATCTATCTAGTAGTCTTAAGTGGATACATGTTTTCATAAATAACTGAAAGTGAACTTGCTAGGTTACAGTCCAGGTATACATTTATAAAAAACTACCAAACATGTTTCTAAAATGACTCTACCATTTTATACTCCCACCAGTTATGAGTTCTACCATGTGGACAACATGGATAGTGTCGGCTTTTTTTTTTTAGTTTTAGTTTTAGTGGATATAAGATGGCATCTCATAGCAGTTTTATTTGGCATTTCTGATGATAGTGGCATTGAGAAATATTTCAAATGCTTATTTTCTGTTTGCATATTTTCTGTTGTGACATTTTCACCAAGTCTTTATCTTTTCTCACTGGGTTATATTTTATTATTGATTTGTAGGCATGTAGGCATTCTTTATATTTAAAACACCACTTACATAAAGTGATATACACATTATTCTTCTTCGTGGCTTATCTTTCAGATGAACAGAACTTTAAGTTATGATGAAGTTGACTTTACAAATTTTGTCTTACATAATTAGTATTTTTAATGCCCTATAAAATATTTGTTTACCCTAAAGTTATACATGTATATTCTTAAGTATTCTTTTTTCTAAAAGCTTAATAGTTTTAATGTTTACCATTATATTTATGATTCTGATTAATTTTTATGTATGTTGAGAGTTTAGGGTTGAAGTTTATATATATATATATATATGTAAACATATATATATATGATGTGTGTGTGTATGTGTATGTGTATATATATATATATATATATATATATATATATATATATATATAGTTATTCAAGCAATGTAGGTTGAAAAGACTTTCCTAACCCTATTGAATTATCTTAGTTTATTTGTAGAAAATCAACTGACATGTGTAGATTTATTTCTGGACTTTCTATTATATTGCATTGACATATTTTCTATTCTTAGGTCGATGTGATATTGTCTTGGTTACTGTAGCTTTATAATAGTTCTTGAAAACTGGTATTCTAAATCCTCCAACCATGTTCTCTTTCATCAAGATTGTTTGGGCTGTTGGCTGTTCTACACCACTTGTATTACCATATAAATTCTAGAATTAGCTATACAATCTCAACACACACAAAAATCCTACCGGGAGTTTGACTGGGATTGCACTAAATCTATAGATCAGTTGGAGAACTGACATGGCGATGTCTACCCTGAGGCCTTCTTCGGTCCACTCATGTCTTGTTCAGACTCACAAGCCCTGAATAGGCGATACCTGACACCAGTCTACTCGGAAGATTTAGATCAGGCATGAACTTGACAGCAGGGTAGAGTCTAGCATTCTTCCTCAATGTAGTCCTTATATCTGTCTAAATGGCCATCCAGGAATTACTGTCTTTGATCTACCAAGTGCCAATAGCTGAGGTGAAAGGAGACATGATCCCCACTGTGGATGTGAGGTCCACCTTTCTGAGAAGCCCAGTGCATAGAGGAGCCAATACCTCCCATTACAACTTCATAGATACAGTTTCCAGGGCTCCTGCAAGAGCTAGATCAATGTATAGGATTCATCTCACTAAAGGAAACACAAAGCTAAGGCTTCCCACCAGGAATTTATACCACTCCCCAAGCAGATACAGTGTGCTAATCTGGGGTCACATTTACCATATAGCTGACGTTGCTTTGATCTTTTTCACACTTCTAGGGGAGTGGAGCTGACAACTTTGTAGAAATCTAATAATTTTTTATTTCAAATAAATGTCACTGTAGTCAGATACCATAGTAGTCTCTATTTTGAGACTACTTTCATGCAAAAGAGAAAAGCTCTTGTTAAAGATGCACTTAAAGACAAACTAATAATATTAAGTCTTTCTAGTTATAAAAAGCTTTATTTCTGTTATTTGCATTTTCTTTAATTTCTCTTAGCAATGTCTTAAAATGTTCAGGATAGAACACATACACCTATTTTGTTCAATTTATTACTATGTGTTTTATTTTTTATGATATTTCAAAAGGCACTTTCAATTTAAGAAATGTACAAGTAAATAATTCCACTTACTCTCACTATAATTTTTATTCCTCGTGTGTTATAAGCCCCAAAATATATTGCTATTATTTTTGTTTTGACTAGTCTATTGTCATTTAAAGACTTTAAGAAGAGAAAACAAACAGTGATTCCTATCCACCCACATATTTACATTTCTACTCCTCTGTACTCCTTTTCAAAGATCCAAATTTTCATTAGATATCACTGTCCTTATACTTATAGAATATCCTTGTTATTTTCTCTAGTGCTTGTTTGTTGAGGTTAATTCTCTCAACTTTTATATTTGAGAATGTTTTTAATCCATCTTTATTTTTGAAGGATACTGTATTAGTCAGTAGTCAGGGTTCTCCTGAGAAACAGAAGATGATAGATAGATAGATAGATAGATAGATAGATAGATAGATAGATAGATAGATAGACAGACAGACAGACAGACAGACAGACAGACAGACAGACAGATAGATAGATAGATAGATAGATAGATAGATAGATAGATAGGAGGTATGAGGGATTGGCGCATGTGATTATAGACGCTGAGAAGTCTCATGATCTGCCATCTGTCATCTGTAAACTGAATACCCAAAAAAGCCCATGGTTTAATTCTAGTCCAAACCTCAAGGCCTGAGAACTAGGGGAGCCAATGTTGTAAGTTCTAGTTCAAGACCAAAGACCTAAGAATCAGAAGCACCAATCTTTGAGGGCAGGAGAAGATGGATATTTCAGTTCAAGAAGAGAGTCAATTCTCTTTCACTCCACCTTTTTGTTCTATTCAGGCCCTTATCAGATTGTATAATTCCAACTCATGTTGGTGAGGGCAATCTTTTTCTCAGTTCACGGATTCAAATGCTAATGTCTTCTAGAAACAACCTCACAGACATATCCAGAAATACTACTACCAGCTTTCTGGGCATACCACAGCCCCAGTCAAGTTGACACATAAAATCAACAATCTCAGATATTTTCCCTGGATGTACAACTCTAGATTTATGGGTTTTCTTATCTCTCTCTCTCTCTCTCTTTTTTTTCCCCCCAATTCAGCATTATAAGGATATTTCACTGTTTCCCAAAAGAGGTCAGACACTGCTTATCATTTTTTTCTTTTTAAATTTTTTAATTATTTTTTTTCCTCTCAGTCTACATCAGATAAGTCTCATTTTCTTGGGTTTCTAGGAATGTGATCATGATAAACCTAGACATGGGCTGCTTTGTATCATCCTGCCTGAGGTTCAACAAGCTTCTTTGATCTAGAAGTTACTGTTTTCATCATTTTCAGATGTTTTTGCCATTATTTATTATAATATATTTTATGTCTCTCTCTCTTTTTTTATCTCTCCTCCCCTTTTGGGACTCCAAATTGACATATGTTATGCGACTTAATGTTATCCCACGGGTTATTGAGGTTTGGTTCAGTTTTTTTCAATCAATCTGGGCTTCAGTTAGATGATTGCCATTTACCTTTCCTCAAGCTCATCAAAGAATATGTTGTGTCCAACATGCTGTTAATCTCATCTAATAATTTATAATTTAAATATTGCATTTTCAGTGAGATTTCCACTTAGCCATTTTAAATTGTTTTTTAAATCTCTCCTAAATATAATAAAAAAAATCACAGTGATATAAACATCAGAAAAGCTAGGTTTTAGAATATAGAGGACATCTGTTATTTTTACCAGCCATCCATTCTCCCCCCTTTTTTTGATAATTGATTGTAGTTTTACTTTGAGAAGTTGCCTTTTCCTGATTTCCTTTAGGTTCACACTGACCCAAAAGTAAATTTCATGACCTTAGGTTAAGGCAATCAGTGAATTACATTCTCCTGAGCCCACTGATCGGTTTGGGGATGGGTTTATGTTCTATTCAGAACCAATGAGATATCTGAAGAATTTCTATAGGAATCCTGAATAGGAGCTTCTCATTGTTACAGGATTTTAACCTAGGAGTCTGAAGAACCTGGAACTGCTGAAACCATTTTGCCATCATGAGATTATCAACCTCCTGACAATGGAGCCAACATACAGTGAAATGAGAGCCAGTTTGAGCTAAGGAATGAGGATATTTCACATGAAGTTTGATCCACTACATCAAGCCTCAGCCTTCTCTATATTGTGTGAGGCAATAAATACCATTTGACCTTAAGCCAATACAGACTGGGCTCTGATAGCAGTTGAGTTTAGCCTAGAGCTCTGCAAATGGTGTATTAGGGAATGTGTCATAAATGAGTGAGAAAGATGCTTAGATCTTAATTATTCAGCCTTTAGGAAGGCCAGAAAAAATCCACAGTTGCTGGAGTCCCTGGACTGGTCAGCTATACACACTGACAACCTCAAAATGTCCCTGGACTGGTCAGCTATAAACACTGACAACCTCAAAATGTTACACTAGCTTGTCATAAGCATATCATTATCTTCCATCTGTGCATTGCTATGAAACTGTTTGCAAAGCATTGCCTTAAGCAAACCATGTTCTCTTTCTGAACTTCATTTTTATCATTTGAAAAATTAGAAAGCTGCAATAGGGTATCTTTAAGGGATTTTTATTCTATGCCATTTTATGACTCCACATTGTCAATTTTGGCTGCAAAATTCCAGTATCAAAGTTCAAAACCATATTGTACACCCATGAGGGGAAATGGGTTATGTCAACACTAAAAGAAAAAAAAAAAAAAGGAAAGGCATAATTAACAAATGGAGAGACACTTAACCCACAACCCTGGAACAGACAGGGCACCAGAGATGAGTTTTGCATAAAAACAATTCTAAAATGGATCCGTTGCCTTCATCTGAAACCTAGATGGTTTGTGTTAATGCCCAGTTTTAAGAAAATATGATATCCCAAACTCCAAACATGCCAAAATAGATATAGATATTGATTCTATAGGCCCTACCAACATTACAGTTTCTATCATTTTACTCATACCCACCAACTTTCAATATTGCATTCACATGTGCAACACAGTTGCAAAAAAAGAAGCAATGGCATTATTCAATTACATAAGGCAAGGCGTAGTTTGAATGTGGGCATGTGATAGTGGCATTACACTGGAAGAGCTCTCACTCGTTCTCTGGTCCAACCCCATCCTTTTAAGGGTAGGGAAGACCATTCTAAATCTGATCATTTTCCGATGAACCAAATAGGCTCTTCTGCCACACTGCACTCAACCACGGTCGTTGAGTTGCACACCCTGCAAGAGATCTCATTTATGAACCCATGGGTTCCCTGGGAAGTAAACAGCATGTGCTGTTGCCCTGGACCATTTAGCTCTGGCCAATCAGAGCGTCATTATTTAAGTTGACATCTTTGTTTAATCTTCTCCTGATGCTAAGATATATCCTGCAGGGAATCAGATAAAAAGATTGAGCACAAAAAGGCTTTAGAAGCTAACGGCTCAGCTGGTGGTACCAGTACATGTTCACTTTTCTCGGAGATAAAGACGTTTCTCTCCAACTTTATTGAAGCTATAAAAAAGTTCCATAGGTAAACAACAAAAATTTCAGCAGGAAACACAGGCAAAACAGGTGTAGCTATTGTCACTGTTTGCCAGCCTTGTTGAGAAACTTGCTCCGGGGGAATGATGACAGAGCTGAGAGCCGGGAAAGCTGGCAGGTCTCTGAAATGTTCTAACAACCAACACACATCTGTGCATGAGGGGAAATCTGGAGACGAGCCCTAGAAAGCTGGGTAGAGGGACCATGTGACCTACTCAGCTGGCAAACCTGAAGTACTGCCAGCTCCCTAAACCTCCCCTTTTTCACACCAGCAGGGGACTGGAATGGTTTCGGAAATTTAGGATTGGCCCCTCATCCATTCACCTCCTTTACTCACTAGCTCACCGGCGTGTGTAGCCGGGTGTTTAGCCAAGCATCTGGCTCACAGTGGGTAACCAACAGCATCTTCACTGAATGTATTTAATGGGAGAGTAAACAAGTAAACAGTCTTTCCTTTAAGCTTTCCTTTTCCTTGCTTGACCTCAAGTTTATGGGATGGTCTTACTCATTTTACGAGGTTTAAAAGTTCCTAATTTAAACTTTAAAAAGTAAGTTTCTCTAAAAATAGCAAAGAATGGCAATTATGAGTATTAAATGAATTGATATGTTTAAAGCACTCAAATAGTGCATAGCACATACATAAGCAACAACTATTGTTATTATTGTTGTTGTTATTATTATGACTACTAGTACTATTGGTCAGATATTTGTAATCCACACAGACACCTTTATTCACAATTCACATAGAAATCGAAATCAAACATTTTTAAAAAAAAATATGTTTTTATTGCCCGGCCAGTGTGGCTCACTGAGCATTGACCCACGCTCCAAGAGGTCACCAGATCAATTCCCGGTCAGGGCACATGCCCAGGTTGTGGGCCAAATCCCCAGTGGGGAGCATGCAGGAGGCGGCCAATCGATGTTCTCTCTCATTGATGTTTCTATCTCTTTCTCCTTCTCTCTCTAAAATCAATAAAGAAAAAAATGTTTTTATTGATTCTTTAGAGAGAAGAAAGGAGAGAGAGAGACATCAATGTGAGAGAGAAACATGAATAGGCTGCCTCCTGCACACCCCTAATGGGGATCAAGCCCACAACCAGGGCATGTGCCCTGACCAGGAATCGAACCGGGACCTCTCAGTCCATGGGACAACCCTCAATCCACTGAGCCGCACTGGCCGGGCTGAAATCAAACATTTTTTATTAAATGAAGCCATGGTATGCTGTTCACTGATTAAGGCCCTCTCAAATTTGAGATCAAGCAAGAAAGGTCAAATTTAAAGTGAACTTTGGCTAAATTACATTTTACTTAATTAATGCGAAGCTATGTATTGTTTGCTTATGTATGTGCCAGTAACTGTGCAAAGAACCATGTGAGAAAGAATGACTGAAGGAATAAGCAGCGGGTAAGACTGGAATTTTCCTGAAAAGCAGAAAACAAACAGACCCTTTCATCCTGTATCAGTGTTACAAGTGGGAGGCTTAGGTTGCTGACATGCATGTCAAGTTGGAGGGCTGAATGAGATACATGGTTCTCCCAAGTTAGGTCTCAGTATACGCCAGCATTGAACCACACAGAGCAGGTACATAATTCCCTCATTCATATTTCAAACTATGGTGAATGTCTTTCTGCAAACATAAAAACAGTTGTAGAGATCACAAACTGTAAGTCAGTGGTCTGAGTTTACTCTCAACAGACACATTTATTTGATGCATATTACACTGGGAACGTTCAGGTTTAAAAAAATATCATCTGTCCAGATGCTTTAACAAATTGCAAGATGTATACGATCTCACTTATTTGTGGAATGTAAGGAACAAAATAAGCGGATGAACAAAATTTACTCAGAGACATAGAAGTAGGGTTCAGACTGACAAACCTCAGAGGAGGTGGGGGAAGAGGGAAGAGATAAACCAAAGAACTTATATCTTATATGCATATGTGCATAATTAAAGGACACAGACAACAATGCTGTGGGGGGGGGATCGGGAGGAGGGTGTCAATGGGGGAAAAAGAAGAAACATCTGTAACAAAAATAAATTAATTAATAAAAAATAAAATTGCAAGATGTGGCATGTGGGGCCTGTCATTGCTGCATGTTCGCCATCAGCTGGAGAGGACTCCCGTTGCCTTCTTCAGAAAAGGTTTGTCCTCGCGGGGTGCCAGGGTCACACCATCTAGGTGCATATACTTGGCTCACTTCACATCCCCACAATACTTGTGAGACACTGGGGTGTGGCCTCTGCCCTGCATCCATGGATTTCTAATGCACCCCTAGCTGACTATGATGCACTGCATATTTCACGAAGCTTTAGTCTAGGGCTCCTCGGTAGCATAATTCCTTGCAAGGCCCCGTACCCAATTATATTTATATAAATATAAATAAATATATATATATATATATATATATATATATATATATATATACACACACATTCTTTTAGAGGCCTCCCACCACCACATTGAATACATTTCGGTCCCATACCACCTAGATCCGCCTCCGCTCTCTCTGAAACATCGCCAAACCAGGGTGAAATCAAACCACGAGATAAACAAAAACAAAACCAAGAACATCCTTGCTAAAAGACTGCTGGCAGTCCTGCCTCATGGATGTCTGGTGGAAATCCACAGGGGAGAGGAGCTATCTACTACTGTTGGACATTATCTCCAGTCGGGTATGGAGAATTAATTGATAAAAGTGAAAGAGTGCCTTTATTCTTAGGACGCTTGTTAAAATCTGGAGACTGCTTGCAGCCCAGAGTAATTGAAAATGTGATCGGAAGTTATAGCCTGAGTACAGCATGGGATGCTCTGATTTCGGAAGCGGGGCAGAACTAACTTGTGGATTAAAGCCCGAGAGAAAGCCCTGGTGCCGAAAGCAGCAGGGAAGCCTTAACCCCTATGCTTCTTGCTCCCAGACCTCTGCTTTCAGAAAAACAGTTAAATGAGCAGTGTCTTTTGAGAGTTTTCAGAAAAATTTCCGGACCTAATGTCTCTCTCTGCCCCTAGTACCCAGCCCCTGAAAGTGTGTTCTTAAGAGGCTGTGATGCTGAGTTAGGGACAGTTAGGAGGGTCTCTGCAGGAACTGCAAGTGGTAGGGATCTCAGAAAAGCTCAGCCCCAGTTGAGCTCCACAAAATTTGGAAATCGAGTCAAAGCTGTAAGAAGCCAGAATAGACAGAACTGATGTAAGACGGTTAGTAACATAGACTCTAGATCAGGGGTTCAGCAAACTATGCCCCACAGGCTGTCTGCCTGTCTTTGGAAATGAATTTTATTGGAACAGCCCCATCCACCCATTTAGGTAAAACTTGGCTATTTTTTTGCACTACAACCACAGAAGTTGTTGTAACAGAAGTTGTACGGTCCTTTGGGAAAATGTTTGCTCACACAGAGCCCTGCTCAGACCATTGTTTGACTTGAATTTGGACAGGGAGGAGAAGGGACAGAGACAGGAGAAAACTTATTTTAATTTAATTTATTTTTTCTCTTTACTGGTTTAGAAAGAGAGGAAGGGAGAGGGAGAGAGAGAGAGAAACATCGATGAGAGAGAGCATCGATTGGCCACCTCCTCATGCCCCCCACTGGGGATTGGGCCCACAACCTGGGCATGTGCCCTGACTGGGAATCGAACCAGCGACCTCTTGGTGCATGGGTCGATGCTCAAGCAGTGAGCCACACCAGCCAAGCAAAAACTTATTTTATTGAGAGCCTGTTATATGTTGAGTATTGTGCTATATGCCTGATGTGAGTTACTCATTTCATATTCACAGCTGCTTCGTAAGGTAGGGGGGACTCATCATATTTTATAGCTCAACACACCATGGCATCAAGAATAGCACCTTTTCACAACCTGCTGGAGAGTAGCCAGTAGGTCAGGTCTCTCTTTCCCCAAAGCAGAAGGCGTTTTTGCTGCATCTCATTGTGACTCTGAGTTAGCAAGGTGTCGTAGAAGGTCTAGAAGAAGGGAAAACGACCAACGTTGGGTAAATTCCTACCTGCCACCGAATAAGTCAAAATGCTTTAGGCAATTCCTTCAACAAATGTCTCCTGACGCTCTTCGGTGTGCCAAGCCTGAGTGGGAGCAGTGAACCAAGCAGGTACTACCCCTGCCCCAATGGGGCTCACAAGTGGCAGAAGACAAAAGAATACGTAAATAAAGAAGTTCACTAAATCATGTCAGATAGTGAGCACTGATCTGAAATAAAATAATGGAAAGTGGTGGAGAGAGTTTGGAGGGTCGGTTTTGAACAAGAAAGGCTTCGCTCAGAAGGTGCATTCGCTCTGGGGCTGAGTGCGGAGAAGCACGGGCCTCCCCAGGATCTGGGCTGACTCCCACGGAGAGCGTGGACTAGCAAATGTGATGGACCCAACGCAGAACAAGGGAGGACCGGCAGGGAGTGAGCGCGGCCAGGGCCTGCCGCACAGGGGGGGAGAGTGGACGCGAAGTCGGGGAGGAAGGTACAGGGGTTTGGATGAGATGGGAGCTGCCATGAGAAGGGTCTCTGGAATGTTGACCACATAACTTGAAGAGTGACGTTGCCAACATCATTTCGGTCGAATCCTATGGTGCTTGAAATAAATCTCTTCCATCTGTGGGGTTTGATTTTGAAGGAAGAAATTGGGGTTTTGTGTGTTTCTACCACCGGGCATGGGCCCAAGGGCAAAGGATAGAAAAAGGAGTCCGTGTGTACTAAAATACTCTGTGTATCTCACTGTAAGGACCGTTCAAGTGCAGGGCTTCCTAAGACAACTGCTGAACATCAACCTCAGAAGAGGACGGGCGGGGGGTTAGGGTTAGGGGGCGCTCAAGGGGCAGAGCACGGCTCCAGGCCTGCGCTCCGATCCCGGCCTGCTCTGAACGCCCGGTGACCGGCTGCAGCACCTCTCCGAGCTCCAGCTTCCGCACCTGCGGGTGGAGATAAGCTAGTTCCTCTGAAATTTGTTGAGAACCAAACGAGTTAACTGTGGTCCTCACAGGATAGTCCATCAAAAGCATTTAATGATTTCTTTTCATTTTGAAATGAACTGCACCAGTGCGCTGGGTGGGTGGAAGAGAGCCTCCTACGCTGGTTGCTATTGCTGTCTAGCAAACCAGCCCAGGGCACAGAGGTCTGAAGCCGTACCACGCGTCGTTGCGCGGTAATCCACCCGGTCCTGCCGCTCTGGGGTCTGGGCCAGGCATGGCTGATGTTTTAGGGCTGCATCACGGGTGTGCAGTCAGCTGGGTCAGAGGCGGGGACTGGGTGTTCTAGGGAAGTTATCACTCACATGCCTGGCTGGCTGTTGGCTGTGGCAAGGGTAAACACTAGAACCTGGGTCTCTCATCACCCACCAGGCTAGCCTGGACTCGACGCTATGGCACCTGGGCAGGGTTCAGAGACAGAGAGTAAAAGTGGCCAAGGTCTCTGGAGCTAGATTGGAAACTGGCATATTGTCTATTTCCACCACATGCTGGTGGTCAAAGCAGGTGACAAGGACAGCTCATCGCCAAGCCGTAGAGGAACACTAGCCACGTTGTATGGGCACAGATCTAGAAAGGCATGAAAAATTAAGACCACAATCCATCTACCACATCTCTGTCTTTCAAAAAGGGGAAAGCAAAATTTAATCATGTTTGTTTCCAACCTAAGATGACACAAAGTATTGAAAAGGTCTAGAACACTGTCACAACCTAGGCACCCAGTAAATGTTGGTGCCTTCACTGTATCCATCTAACTTACGTATTATAACTCAGTCCAATCCTTTCGGGCCTCAGTGGTTCCGCTTTGGGTCCGTCACCTCCGCGATTCCATATTCCACATGGAAATAAAGATTTCAAAGAAAAACTGAACTCCAGATAGACTTAATTCTGGATGAAGAATAAATTGTATGTATGTTATGTGCTTCAAATCCAGTTTAGAAATAATGAATGCTCTCTGTGTAGGCATCTCAAAAATGTGTTTCCACCGTGAGTTGAATGCATTTGCATATTTTATGCAACATGTTGAAGAGAGAAGCAAGCTATAAATGCACGATGAGGGTTCTGCGGCCACTCACTGTGAAGGAGTGGCTTAGGGCAAGTGTCTGGAGAGGTAAGTGGACTGTGCCATCTCAGTCCTAGAGGGCTGGAGACAAGTCCATCTTTGAGCACTATGAGAAGCCCAGGAGTGCTCATCAGCACCGCAGAATCAACATAGGCGGTGGCCAAGTTACCTGGATAAACATCTCTTTTGTTAAGTTTAAGAAGCAGAAGACTCTGTACCCATCCATGCACAGAAGATGCCATACCAAAGGCAGTGAGTGACCACCTGTGTACCGAGAGCTGACACGTGCTATTTACAGGAGCAGACAGTGGCCGGGCGCAGTGCATGAAGGACTGCGGACAGATACTCTGGATATCCACATGCAAATAGAAGGGAAAGGACTGGCTGTCCCTACTGGTTAGTAACTGGTTGGTTGGTGATAACTAGCAAGATAACGTAAGTTTCAGGCAAAAAACTCTAAAACCTGTTTTTCTAACGTCAAGGCTGGGAACTTGATTCTGATGATAATTTATTTAGATGATAATTAGGTTCAGAATGGCTCTGCAGAGGGGTGGCATAAATAAGTCTCGAGTTCAGTCTGGTTACAGGCAACATCACACAGCAGAAGCCTGTCCTAAAATGGGTGAAAGAAAAAACGCTAATGAGTGTATAGGGAGGGAAGCTGTGAATTGGCATCTTTCAAGAATATTAGGCAGTAAAGCAAAATATCACCTCAATGGTGGGTATATTCTGGAAAAAATGACATACATCTTTTCCTTATCTTGACTGTTATGTTAACAAATGATCTCAAAACCAGTATTTTGCCACTAAATAGGGTTTTGTAAACTGAGGATCATTCTCCCCAAAACATAAACTATTTTCTTTGGATCTTGCCAGAAAAATATGTGGGAAAATGCAACTTTTCAAAACATTTTCTGAGTAAGGATTGATCACAGTGTCATCTAGAGAATCACTCCTTGGGTGAGATACTGATACAGTCATCAATGGGCTTTATTGAATAAAGGTTTTCTTGAGTGTGTTTTTATGGACCCGACCCACTGCTGAGCACTTTATAAACATTGCTACGTACTTTATGAGCATGCAACAATCCTATGATGTGGGTACTATTATTACTGGTTATGAAACTGAGATCCAGACAGGGGAGTAACTCGCCCAAAGCGTAGCTGCTAGTAAGTGGTTGAGATAGGAACCCAAATCCTACAGTTGGAGTCCACTGTGACCACCATCCTTCTTTCCCCAGTTGGAGGTAATAATTAATAATAAAAAGGCAAGTACCCTGGCCTGTTTAGCTCAGTGGTTAGAGCATCGGCCCGCAGATCAAAGAGTCCTGGGTTTGATTCTGGCCAACAGCATGTACCTCGATTGCGGGAGACAACCAATTGATGTGAGAGAAACAATCAATGTTTCTCTCTCTCTTCCTCCCTCCCTCCCTCCCTCACATTCTATCCAAAGATAAATGGAAAAATATCCTCAGGTAAAGATTAAAAGAAAAAAAGCAGGTACATATTTTCTAATGAACCTCAGAATCCAAGTTAAAAGGTCAAATCTGGTTTTTATTTATGAAAGTTATCTTATTTTTCAATATTTTATTGAAGCATTGTTTCTGGATAAATATAGCATATAATTTCTTTTTTTGTTTGTTTGTTTGTTTGTTTGTTTGTTTTTATTAATCCTCACCTGAGGATATTTTTCCATTGATTTATCTTTTTAGATAGAGTGGAAGGGAGGGGGGAGAGAGAGGGTGAGAGAGAGAGAGAGAGAGAGAGGGGGAGAGAGAGAGAGAGAGAGACATCAATGTGAGAGACACACATCAATTGGTTGCCTCCAACACGACCCCAATTGGGGCCGGAGACCAAACCAGCAACCCAGGTACTAATTTCATTTTTTAAAATCCCATTATAAGTTGCTTAAGAATTTCTTCTTTTGGCTATGACAAAGGTTTACATTTTCAACATCTAAAACTGTGTTAAGGGCCTTAAAGTATGGGGCAACTGAAATTAGAACCCACCAGTGGGAGTGACAGGAAGAAAACTTTTAGTGTTCCAAACGGTTTGAAAATGCTGTGAGCTGCTCTAGGACATGAGAAGCTATTCGTGGTGAGCAGGATCCCAGGAAAGACCAGGTGGCCTCTCAGAAGGAATGCTGCAGACCAGAGGCGTTAAACCACAGACGGAGTGGGCGGGTCAGAGGGCCTCCCTTCCAGCCCAGGGAGTCCATGGGGGCCAGCCGCTGGGTCTACTCACTGCCCTTGGGAATCACTGTCTAAAAGAAAAGCTCTTACCAGTTCAAAAGTCCTGGTCTATGTGAAAATGAAGTAGAGCGGTTCTAGTTTCCTGACACTTTTCTCTAGCTCAGGGTCTCCCACGTCGTGGGTATTTAATACCGCGATATTTCTCAAAGTTGGTATAATTACAAAAAAACCATATAGTCTTTCAAAATAGCTATTACAGACTTTACTTATTCTCTGTGCCCAGATTATGTACTCCACAAGGCTTTAGGAGACCTCAGTTACAATAGCTGGCACAATCTGATACCATCATCATATCTTTATATTGTTCTCTGCATCCTTATTCTTGCATTTTCCAACAATTCAGCAGTGGTTTAATTCCAACTATGTTAGAGGATTAGTCACTGATGTTTAATCACTGCAAGGATCATAATTAATCAAAGTTCCTAGTTAGAAGGACTTGCCAGTGGTCAGAAGAATTTCAGTCTCCTGATAAATTCTATCATGGAAAGCTGCAATGGCAGATTAAATACACTGGGCTTTCTCGACTCAAAATGTAATGTCATAACTTCAATGACAAGTTTTCCTGAATTCTAAATGAGGACACATATATTCTATTCTCTATTTCAAGAACACATAATCAGTGTTTGAAGCCAAAATATAAATCCTTTGAAGGAAAAAAGAATCCAAACCAAATCTTGGTAACAGTTTTAAGTTCATTCAACATGAATTATTTTAACATCACTCTCCCATGCAAATAAAATAACCGTGCAAATAAAAAGAATCTGTATGCAGCCTCTTGGTTTACAGAGCATTCCCTCATGGTACTCATATGTGTCCATAAGTATCCATATTCACTACTGTGTGAGATTCCCTGAAGGAAGTCACCTCCAAGGGGTCATGAAAAGGATGGCCATGCCAATGTCCGGCGGCCTGAAAGTACACCCTAGGCCACCTGAACTTGAGTCTGTCAGATCTGAGTGAGAGTCTTCGCTCTACTTCTTAGAGTTGTGTAAACTTCATCTGCAAAATGTTGCTAATAAAAGTAGCTACTGCACTCTGGTTGAGTGGATACATTATATTCAAGCTTGCAAAGACCTGGCACAGTGCCTGGCACAAGGAGTATACCCGCAGATTTTAAATACTCTTTCATTACATATGGCAAGTGACTTTTTCCTGTCTCTCAAGAATAACAAGAAGTTCAAGAAGATGTTGACTGACATACATCCCTGCCACACAAGCAGACCCCGAGCAAACGTTTCCCCGTTTGCGGTTTTCCACCTGACATCTGACTGGGGTCCATTTCTCCAACTTCCATCTAGGTTTTTCTCACCTGGCCTACACCAGGAGGGAGTCTGTGGTGGGCATTAGGGACGATAAGTGCTCAGAGTCTATCTACCTGCTTTTGATCATATCTCTGTCCCAACTCAGTCTGTGATGATGGACACATGTCACTATACATTTGTCCAAACACAGAGAATGACAACACCCAGAGCGAAGGCAAACTGTGGGCTCTGGGTGATAACGATGTGTCACTGTAGGTTCATCAGTTGTAACAAATGTACCATGCTGGTGGGGGGATGTTCGTAATGGGGTAAGCCACGCATGTGTGGAGGCACAAGGTATATGGGAAATCTGTACCCTCCTCGCAATCTCTGCTCTAAAAAAGGAGTCTTTAAAAAATAAAGCATTAATAAAATAATGAAAAAGGAAAGCCAGGGGAGGGGGTGAGGGGGAGGTAGAGGAGGGAATGGGGGGATAAACAGTGGTGGATGGATATTTGACGGGGGGTGGTGAACACAGTGCAGTGTACAGACGATGTGTTATAGAATCGTGCACCTGAAACCTGTATGATTTTGTTAACCAGTGTCATCCCAATAAATGCAATAGAAAGAAAAAAAAGGAAAGCTCAGTCTGACTTTGAAAAGTTGACCTATATTTTAGGGGAAATTGGTCCACATTTTGAGTCAATCCAGAGCCAACACTGTGTATTGAGAGTGAGAGAAGATGTTGGCAGAGAGTGCCCCAAAGAGAGGAGGGCGGTTTCACGCCCTGTGCTGTGCACACGTGCTATTTCTCTCTCCTCTGTCCTGTCACAGCCCTTCGCATCGTTTGCCTGTGCGTCAAAAGGCATCTCAGGCCCTGGCTGGTTTGGCTCAGCAGTTAGAGCGCTGGCCCACGGACCAAAGAGTCATGGGTTCGAATCCAGTCAAGGGCACGTACCTCGGTCATGGTTCATCCCTGGCCCTAGTCAGGGTCGTGCAGGAGGCAATCAGTTGATGTGTCTCTCTCACGTCGATGTTTCTCTCTCCCCCTCTCTGTTCCTCCCACTCTGTCAGAAGATAAATGGGAAAGTATCCTTGGGTGAGGATTTAAAAGAAAAAAAAAAGGCATCTCAGATGTTGCTGCATCTGTAGAATCTTTCCTTTTCTGCTACTTCACAGGAGTGCATCACTTATGTCTCTGTCCTACTTGACTACCTGTGACACACGTCAGTTCAGTGCACTGTGTGGTCATCTGTTCCCGTCCCCCTGCCCCAGCAGTTCCCACGGGCTGCGACTCCACTGTATCATTGCATCCAGACAGTGCTCACCATAACCTGGATCTTACTAAATGAGGAACTGGAGGGAGGGAGTTAGGGGCTGATTTACATCTGGACTGCTCCATTCAATCCAGATGTGTCTCTTCCTAAATGGGGTCCTTGAGGCAATCACTCAACCACTAAATGCCTTCGTTTCTTCATGTGTAAATAGAGAATCATATCTACCTCATAGAGCTGATGTAAGAATTAAATAACTCTGTGCATGGCAAGTGCCCAGATCAGTGCCTTCCACATAACCAGTGTTCAGTAACAACGGTGTTAGGATGGCTGTTATCACTGTTGCAGTGAATTGTCTTTATAGATTTGTCATGTCACCACCCAGGAAAATCCCCCCAAAAATGATTTTATTACTGAGGCATGGAACTTAACCAATATAGAAAGTGTTCTGGAGGAAAAAAAATACCACACACACACACACACACACACACACACACACACTCCCAATTAAAATAAAATTCAGAGAAAAATATTTTAGAATGCCATCTGTTCAGATGTTGGAGGTGGTCAATTTGATAAAAGTCTAAAGAAACATAGCCAAGTGCTAACATCATACTCTCAGACACCTTTAGATGGGGTGTTGCGTTTATTAAAATAATCTGTGCAGAGCGCATGTTCTTCGGATGCGTGATGTATGCAACACGAACACTGACTGGAGTCTGGAATTCACCACCTCACGCGCAAGATGCCGAATTCAGTGCCAGAGCTCACTTCCAGAACCTTCCATGGATGAGTGACAAGTGGACCAAGCAGAGCTGCCAAACAGAGCCCTCCTCTCTTCCTCTAGCTGTCCACCTCTCACCCCTCCCCACAACACACTCACACGCACACACACGCACACACACACGCATACACACTCTCTTACACACACACACGCACACACGCGCGCACACACACTCACACATACACTCACTCACTCTCTCACACTCACACATACACTCACACACACACACACACACTCACACACACTCACACACACTCACACATACACTCACACACACACACTCACACATACACTCACACACACACACACACACACACACACACACACACAGGGTTCATAGCAGCTCCAAGTTTAGGACTTTAAGCCTCTTGGGTGCAGATTTCAGGGCTCCTGTGAATGTGAGTGGATGGGCAGGTGTGCGTGCTGCTCCTTGCGGTTCGGCGGAGGTGCTAATGGCCTGCGACACTGTTCCCCCACTGCGGCATTCATAAATACACCCAAAGGGTCTTACGCAATAGCTGCTCCCCAGAATGCCTCTGCATCCACAGCCCCGCTTCGCTCCATTCTGGCTTTCCTGGGGCATGCTGAATGCCGTTTGCAAAGCTGTCGTAACACACCCGATCTTAAGCCTTTCCAGATTGCTGTCAATTCACAAATACTGTTCAGAAGAAAATGTGTTCCTGCACAAACACAATCTCTTGGAAAGCTTCTTCATGTCACTGACCCACAGCCTACTTCCAATTTATAAACGTCCCAGTCTCCCCTTACATTTCGCACTGTTCTCAGTGAGTCCACAGGCACCCCGGACACTTCCAAAGGAAGAATCAGTTACAGCAAATGCCTCTCACTGAAAAACTGAGCCTTCGCTCGGAGTGGAACACTAAGGTACAGTTGCTGTGCATTCTTAGTTAGATGACCAGATTCAAGGAACTCCCACAACATAGCAACCTGGTGCCTCTGGCAGGCGGTGTGAAAACCCAGCACTACATAAGGCTCTTACTTACTCTTAAGATGCGTATTTCTTCAAAGTGATAAGCATCCTCAGGGTGCCGTCTCTATTTTCACTTTTCATTCCTTCCAAGGGTTTGGTATACAATTATGTTTGTTTCTATTCTAAAACATATGTGAACATGTATTTATTTCTCAATTAATTCAATCAGTCTGAGTAGGTAATTTCTTTCCTACATAAGGGTTCAAGTAGAAGATGGGAAATTGCTGATCCATAAAGTCTATAAAAATAAGGAAACATTAAACATCTGTCAACCAGGAAAAATGCGTCTAGGGTGAGCTGAGTTGGAGAAGAGAAAGAGCTAATTTGTTTTCTGTCTCTCCCGCTGTCATTTTTCGTCTCCAGAGAGTATTTCCCATTAAAGCTCATCTACTCTTCTTCTTCTTGTCCTTTTTTTTTTGCACAATATTCAAACGGTCTCAACATTGTTCTAACTTCCAAGGAGTGTGCTAAACAGGAGAGTGCATAAGTGGGTATTATCTTCATATATAGATGAGAGGCATTTTAACAAAATTCTCTTGTAGTGCATGGGTTTAAATCTTACCCCTATCACTTTTAGATATAAATGTTGAACAAGTTTCTCAACTCTGTGCCTTGGTTTCCTCAGATCTAACAAGGAAATAATAAAATAGCCCACCTGAAAGTGTCTTTGTGAGAATTAGAGTAATTAATACATGGAGGTGCTTAAATCAATGCCTGTTACATAGTAAATGCTCAGAAAGTCATCTAGTGATAAGAAGATTCCTGTAGAGTAACTGTTTCTCTCTCTCTCTCTCTCTCTCTCGTCTATTTTATTGTCGTGAATGTAAACACTGAAAGGTAGTCATACAGTCGATCACAATGGACATGAGGAAAATGATTCAAATCTACTTATTCTCTTTCCATAATCCTTTCCACTGCATGATGCCGTGAGGTCTTAAAAGAAAAAGAAAAAAAAAATCCTGATTTTTTAGTTTTGTGTAAAAGTACACTTTTACTATGCCAACATTTGTCCATTTGTCAAATTATTAATAGAACTAGTAACACCTCACCCAATCAACTAGCGGCTGATCATATCTTCATCAAATAATCATCAAAGCTACTGCCCTTTCTCATGCTGGACACCTAAAACGTAGATACCAATACTATCCACAATGAGGGAGCCAAGGATTGGAAATGTTAACTAACATGGTTAATATCACATCTGGGTAGTAGAGCCATGGTTAAAACCCAGAACACTTGATTCCAAATGTTATGAACCTCTTTGGAAGGGGCTCTACGTGAGGACGGAGACAGTGGCCGCAGATCCCTTTTCTCCTTTTGCCTCTCAAACATCCATTTCCACTTATCTTTGTAACAGCTCCTCGGGTTTTGATTTGGGAAGTGACCCCTCTCCCACTGGACACACTCTTAGCAGGACTGCTGTACAAGGGACCCTCACAATTCCCCCCACGCCTGTGGAAAGGACGGAGGCATGAACCAAGCTAGGCACCCCGTGCACACTTTCCCTACAGTCTGATTCTTCCTTCAAACATTTTTTTTTTAAAAAAAGTGATAAATTCCCAGAGGTTCTTTAAACAAAAGACCATGATCGCATCCCTGAAGATGTGTCCTAAAATTCCTGAATTCTGTTTCCCCGCCTGTTTTCTTGAATTTGATGACCAATCCTCTATCCTTCTAATAAATTTGTTTTTATTTTGTTTTGTTTTTAGTGTTAGCCAAAATCAATATCTGCTTCTTGCTACCCCAGAAGTGTAACATACATAAATGAGCATTTGCCTTAAATATAGCTGTACTGAACATCTGCAGCTTTATTTCTTGATGTAATACCTTGATCCTTCCTCCCTTATGATATCAGCCCTTTCCCTCACCCATTCTCAGTCTGTGGGCCCCCATTTGGACTAGCCTCACCCACAAGTCCTGGGGCAGAGCAATCCTAGCTAAACGCCCCTCCTCATAGTTCTAGGCTCAGTTATAGGCTCAGTACATGACATAAGCTGGTGACATCAGCGCTCACCACAGATATTTCATGGAAACAAACTGGGAAGGAATACCTTTCTGGCCACCTTGAGAGAGGCGGTGACTGAATGGAGATCATTCATATTAAAGGAGACACAAGACCGTGAAAGAGACCTACCTCTGACAAAGTGTTTGTGCCCAGGAATCCAACTATCCCCAAAGCTAGGAACCTGATTTTTTGAGTCACCTAAGCCATTATGTCACCTCTCTCTCTCTCTTACAAGTTGTATTTCTTTCATTTGCAACGAAAAGTCTTATCCAGTGTGACAGCCTGTGAACATTTCCGTCACAAGTTGGTTCTGATGCCAACCAGCACAGGGCAGCATCACTGCCCTTTTATGCCTTTCAGGAACACAGTAGAACCCTTTATTCAAGGGTGCCCCGTTCCAAGACCCCCAGGGGATGCCCGGAACTGCTGACGATATTGAATGCTGTACAAACCATGTTTTTCCTGTGCATACATATCTACAATAAAGTGTAATTCATAAATTAGACAGTAAGAGATCAACAACAATAACTAATGATAAACTAAAACGCTACAACAATAAAATACAGTTACTTGAACACAAGCACTGCAACACCGTAACAGTCAGTCTGCTAACCGAGTTGGCTACTGCGTGACTCAGGGCAGGTAGAGGACACAGCATGGACACATTAGACAGAGCGATGCTTCCCTTTCTGGGGGGAACTTAGTGGGACAGCATGAGATTTCATGGTGCTACACAGAATGGCGCGCAATTTAAAACTCATAAACTGTTTATTTCTGGAATTTTCCGTTTAATATTTTCAGACTGCAATTGACCATAGATAACTGAAACTACAGATAAGGGGTCTACAATGACTGCAATTTAAGAAATAACTCCCATTTGTTGACTCCTTGCTATGTGCTCTTCTGTGGTGGTGAGCATTTTATGTTTCCCATTTCATTCAAGGGTAGTAACAGCCACACAAGGCAGTAGTATTAGTCCCCTCTCGAAGACGAGAATTTCAAAGAGGAAAACGGTGAAGTAGGTTTTCCGAAGTTGTACTGAAAGAGGTGAGCATAGGACATAATCCCAGGTCTCTGTGAACTCCATGCTTCTACCTTCTGCGGGAGAACGTGGTGAATCAATTGAAAAGAATAAGTCCGATACAGTAGGGTAGGCACTCCAAGGCTACAGTTTCTCCATTATCTGCTAGAGCTCTAATAACCATCTGATATTGCCCAATTATTCTAAAAAAAAAATAATTGCCCTTTATTTTCCAAATGCCTGAATGATGAACACTTATTCAATATGAATTGAATCCTTATAATTCCCCATGGATTCATATAAATGGTAAAATTACAAATGGCAAAGGCAATCCAAAAATAAATGTGATCTAGTATAGAAAATGATTAATATATAACTAATTGAGACTTGTACGCTTAAACAGTTGAATATTGCAAGAGACGCCTTAATCAATATTAAAATAATTTAAATAAAATTATAACCAGATATTCTGGTGGAAATATATATTTTCCCCAATTTCTAAGTAGTTCTTTAACCTCTAGCAAGTCTAGGTTAAATCAGAATGCCCTTTGAATATGCTTAATGGCAAGTAAATTTTATTTATGGGAGCAAATTAGAGCAATGCCACTCTTAGGCTTTGTATGGTTTGATCCTGAAACATATGTTTGCGATGAAATTAAAAAAGAAAACCTTAAAATAGAGTTTTATTATCATGCAAATTCCCGAGGAGCAGACTATGGAGTGTAACACAGCTCAAGGACTTTCACAATGACAAAACAGAAGAGAGAATCAAACATCGTAAAGGACGGGGCAGGGAGCTTGCTTCACACAGTTTGAAATAGGTAACTCAGACCTTTCTGATTACCTTCTGTGGTAGACACACCTTAAGGTGACTGAAGGATCCATGCCCTTATTTAATTCTTTCCCCTTGAGTGCAAGTAAACCCTGTGACTTGCTTCTAACTGAGAGACTATGGCAAAGTTAACAGAATGTCACTTCAATTTATAGTATAGTATAGTATAGTATAGTATAGTATAGTACAGTATAGTATAGTATACTCCATCCTAGTTGACTGGAGTTAGACTCTACTGCTGGCCTTGAAGAAGCAGCAACCACAGTGAGGGCAAGATGGCAGGGAACTGTGGGAAGCCTCCAGGGCCTAGAGTGGCCTCTAGCCCATAGTTAGTAGGAAGCCAGGCACACAGTCATACGGCCACAAGGAAATGAATTGAGTTCTGCCAACAACTTGAATGAGCTTGGAAGTGGATTCTCCCTCAGTCAAGACTTAGATGAGACACCAGCCCAGGGGGACACCCTGATTGCAGCTTTGCCCTGACTTCTGACTTATAATAAGGATGAAATAATAAATGAGTGTTGTTTTGAAGTTGCTAAACGTAGGATGATGTGTGACATCGCTATATAAAAATAATACATTTTTCTGTTGTGAAATGTTCTTCTACATGTTTGATGAGTCTCAGGACCTGTCATATAATAAGCACCCAAGAAATAGTTATTGACTAAATAAGTGAAATTCATTTTGTTTGATGACAGAATTGAGAATACTACCTTAACCAATGGAAGGTATTAATACTCTTTATTTCAAAAAAGTCCATGAAGATCTGTGGACAGGATATAAACCTCCTAAACTGCTCACAACTGACTTTGTTACTCTTAGAGAGACCCAGATAAATACTCGCTACAAGTGGATCACCAGATGAGCTTTTATATTCCAGGTACCATTTGCAAACTAGGTTTAAGTTTCAGAAATTCCCCTAAAATAGTTTATAGGATATTACTATCTTGCAAATGGGATAAGTAAATATATGTATTAATTCTTCAAATTCATTCTACATCTTTTTTTTAAATCATTTTTCTTTTATTGATTTTAGAGAGAGATAAAGGAAGAGGGAGAGAGGGAGAGAAACATTGATGAGAGAGAACATCGACTGGCCACCTCCTGCATGCCCTCCACTGGGGATTTGGCCCACAACCTGGGCATGTGCCCTGACCAGGAATAGAACCGGTGACCTCTTGGTGCCATGGGTCGACGCTCAACCACTGAGCTGCACCAGTTGGACCATTCTGTATCTTCTTAATTTACAAGAAGACTGATAATATGCTAAGAAATTAATCACCTTGGCAAGTTGGATATGTCATGTCTAGTTAATTAATTCATTTAAAATATAAAAGAAATTATACCCAGTGTTACCAAGTTTGAGTAGAATCTAATAGCCCACATTGCTGGGAATGTTGTAAACTGGTATAAATATTTAGGAAAGCAATTTTAAAAGGATGAGTGAAAAATTTAAAGGTAAAATCCATACCCTGTAATACTTTAATTCTACTCTTTCTAGAAATATGTGTAAATAAAAATGTCAAAAGAAATATTAAAATGATATATTCATTCTAATATTTTCTATAACAGCAAAGAGAATAAACAGTCAAAATGTCAGTCAGCAAGGAAGTACTCTGGTATATTTTGGTGCACAAGCTAATTGAATATTAGATCAAATAACTATAAAATTATAATTATCAAAACTAAAGAAAAACATTACCGTTGTTTAAAAAAAATTTTGTCTTTATTGATTTTAAAGAGAGAGGAAGGGAGAGAGAGATAGAAACATCGATGAGAGAGAACATCGATTGGCTGTCTCTTGCATGCCCCCCACCGGGGATCAGGCCCACAACCTGGGCATGTACCCTGACAGGGAATTGAACCGGTGACCTCTTGGTGCATGGGTCAGCACTCAACCACTGAGCCACACCAGCCAGGCAACATTACCATTGTTTAGCACACAATTTGAATTATACAAAGCACAACAAAAGGGCACATAGAGAATGAGCAAAACTACTGAATATAGGATTTATAAAATGTTTGATATCTGGGAATGAATGGTGACTTAGAGATATGTGTCCAACCTGTGTATGACCTGTCCCCCTAACACCATCAAATATACATCTACCATTCTGTCAAAACCTTATAAACATGATCAAGGAACTATAAAATCAGCAAAGGCACTCCATAATTGTTGGCAATAAAAATATGTGTCATGTCTATCCCCAGACTTTAAGATATTTTGCTAAGAGTTGTGGTTTGGAGAACAAATTTGAATAAATAGAATTTGCTCAGTGAACAACCTCCACTATGATCTCCCCTTCTCTTATACTTCACTGAACATAAGGGTTAGCTGTGGGGTCTCCAAGGACCACTATCGTACAAGTATGTTTTCTATTATAGAATAAGAGCATGGGATATAGTTTCTCCAGGATGATCAAGGGAAAGAAAGACATCAAAGAGATAGCCAATAAATATTTGGGATAATCCCTGAGTCAAAAGATAAAAGCAACAGAAAAGACATCATAAAGAACCATACTGTATCAAAGAAATGGTGACTAGGTAAAAGAGAAAATTAGATGATAGAGCAGTCATATATATATATATAAAGACACATAAAGAAAGCAAGTTTTTTCACTCAGAGGCCTGTGGCTATCGCTTCTTCTTCACGGTTCCATCTGGAACATTTCCAGAATGGTCATATATATTTCTATTATTTATCTCTCCAGATTAAGGTCAAGCAAAAGAATTCTGTGCATCCTTGTGGACAATAATATGGACAAAGGAAATTTTCTTGCTATGTATATAGTAACGATTAGGCTTCCCCATGTACATATTAATAAACAGAAAATATCCAAAGCCAATCATAAAACGTTTCCATTAAAAAGGAGAAAGAGAACATATTACTCAAGAGGGAGAAGAAGGGTTTATTTTGAAACAGAAAAATCCTTAGGGGGGTAAAAAAGTATGTTGCAATATTCCTCGTAATTACAATAAAATTAAATACAAGACAGAATATGAAATAAGAGGTGAGCTAGAAGACACAATCTACTGAGGCCACTGCAGAATTCCAAGTACTCCCCAAAACAGAGAAAGAAAGAAACTATATTTAAGAAGTCTTCCAGGGCTCAGAGGGAAAAAAAGACAAAGACCAATAAAATAAGAATTATGAAACTGTACTATGGATAATAGAATAAAACAAAAACTGAGATAATTATTGATCCTCAAAGACCAGAATGGAAGGAAGCCAAATAATGCTTAAAGTCTAATATATAAAACTTTCTGAGTACAGAAACAAAGTTCTTATCAATTAATTGGCAAGATTAATAGTGAAAGAAGTCACGAATATACAAGTTAGTCAAGATACAAATTTCAAGAACAAATATTTAAATAGAAATATAGCACAGGCAAAAGGAAAAAAAATGTGTTTTTTCTCTTCAACATTAATTTAGTAATGTGAATAAACTTACAAAAACAAGTGTGATTCCCAAATTCACTACACAGATACGCTCTCACTTGTGTTGATGGCAAGAAATAAATATTCTTACATATTCAAGTGCTAAGAAAACAAACTGGATACAAATTCTAAAAGACTGGCATTGAACATAGAAATAATTTAAAGACAAAATTAATTCTATGTATCTCTTGTGAAATGTAATGCAAACCTCAAGATCATACCAACATATTTAGGATGAGACAGTGTGTAAAGAAAAACTAAGACTGAGTTCATTTCATTGCCTGCTGTATTCATGTTCTATTGCCATGACAACAAACTATCACAAAGTCAGTGGCTTGAAACAATATGTGTGTATTATCTCACAGTTCTATGTGTATCATCTCACAGTTCCATAGGTCCGAAGGTGGGTGGGCTGATGGTTTCTCTGCTTTGAGTCCCACAAGGCTGAAATCAAGGTGTTGGCAGGGCTGTATTCCTCTCTGGGCTCTCCGGAGAGAAATGTGCCTCAGGTTCATTCAAGCTATCGGCAGAATTCAGACCTACATCCTTGCAGGAGAGAGGTATTGTTTCTTTGCTCATGGCAGCTGGAGAGTCATTCTCAGCTTCTGGAACCACCTGCATTTCTTAGCTCATGGACCCCCTCTTCCACCTTGACAGTCAGATATGGCAGATTGATTCCTGCCCACTTGTCAAATCTCTCTAACCTCCTCTTGGGCATTGCCTCTCCTTGCCTTCTTCTTCCAAATGCATCCTTCTCACTAACTCTTCCTCTTCCACTTTCAAGGGCTCCTGTGATTATAAAAAACCTACTCAAGTAATCCAGGATAATCTCCCTATTTTAATATCACCTCGTAACATCTGAAAAATCTCCTCACAGAACTACCTTCATTATTGTTTGATTTAATAACCAGGACAGTAGGTTTGGGGGAACAGCCTGAAATTTTGCCAACCATACTTGGCAAAGGATACAGTCAGACATACTGGCATTTTGTTGATGACAATTCATAAATATAACTTCAAGAAAGATTTTTTTTTAAAACTTGAAGGTAATTATTAAGAAATTTTAAAATAGTTTGAATACTCTAAAATTATTCAAGAGAAAAGAAAACTCTACGTATATAGAAAGATATATAAAGCAAAGGATAACAGAAGAAAGTGGACATGTGAAACAGGAAAGAAAACAGAGAAATAAAATAATTATATAATTAAAAATAATAAGTAAAAGTGAGTACAAAGAAACTGTAAAAGTGTTAGATGGAAATGTGGAAGATTATTTATTTTATTTTTTTTTCTTTATTGATTTTAGAGAGAGGAAGGGAGAGGAAGAGAGAGATAGAAACATCAATGAGAGAGAACATTGATTGGTCGCCTCCTGTATGCCCCTCACTGGGGATTTTATCCACAACCTGGGCATGTGCCCTGACTGGGAATCGAACTGGTGACCTCTTGGTGCATGAGTCAACACTCAACCACTGAGCCACACCGGCCGGGCTGGAAGATTGTTCAAATAACCTCAGAGTGGGAAGCCTTTATGTTATAAAATAAAATAAAATAAAATAATCCATAGGAGAGATTGACTAAGCCCACTAAATAAAAAGAAAATATTTCTACATATCAAGAAATAGCATCATCAAAAGACAGACTGCAAAACTTAGCTGTGTGGCTCCTACAAATCAAGGAAAAGCACAACTAGAAATTCCATAGTGACTCCGAGTCAACATGGCAGAGTAGGTGAACTCTGTGCTCATCTCCTTCAATGATGACATCAAAATTACAACTAAATTATGGAAAAACAAACCATAATGGAGAACCATCTGAAGATTAGCTGAACAGAATTTCTATAACTGAGGATATAAAGAAGCCATGTAAAGATTGGTAGGAGAGGTGGAGATGAGGAATGAGCAGGTCCCCCACCAATAATGTGGTGATTAATAATCAAGAGGAATATCTTGGCTGTCCAAGATATCTTGGAGCTCCCCCTGAGGACTGAGAGGTTCTACAATGGGCTCCCCAACCTACAGCATGTCACATGAAGAGGAGTGCCCACAGTATCTGTCTGTGAAAACCAGTGGGGATTTGTCTGCCCTGGCCTGTTTGGCTCAGTGGTTAGAGTGTTGGCCCTCAGACCAATGAGTCACGGGTTTGATTCCGGTCAAGGGCACGTACCTCGGTTGCGGTTTGTCCCCTGGTCAGGGTCTTATGGGAAGCAACCAGTCAATGTGTCTCTCTCACATCTCTCTCTCTCTCTTTCTCTCCCCCCCTCTTGCTCCCTCCCACTCTATCTGAAGATAAACAGAAAAATACCCTCTGGTGAGAATTTAAAAAAACACAAAACAGTGGGGATTTGTCCCAGAGAGACCAAGGGCTGAGGGAGACTAAGGTACTGCAGGTCGTAAAGGAATCATGCACAGATTCACCCACAAACTCACTCACTCTAAGTCCCAGCACAGAGGCAGCACTGTTGAAAACCCCCAGAGACACAGAGAGAAGAACTAAATGTGTAACTTCAGGGTGAGGGCTAGAGGGGAAAGGATCAGAGCAACTCTCTCTGAGACAGAATGACTGCCAGATGCCATTGCCCCTTTGTTGAAAAATCCTCTCATGTGGCCAGTTCATCTCAGGTGGGCACCAAATTCATCCTCTCCATTAAACTGGCTAACACCATTATCCTTGCCCTGGTGATTCTCTGAGACTCTACCCCACCCAACTTGCCTGACCAACCTAAGCCTCTTCCTGCCATGTCGCCACACAGGGGTCCTGCTCGGTTCATGCTGTTTACTTTCCCATAATCTTTCAAAGGTCCACAGATCCCAAACAGTGGGCAGCCTCAGCATGTCTTGTAGCTCTCACCAAGCAGCCCCAAGTCCAGTGCAAGTGGCAACCTGTATCAACTTGCATTGTAAATCCCATCGGGTGGCCCCAAGCCTGGCAAAAGTGGCAGCCCGTCTTGACCTGAAATGTAGTTTCAACTAAGTGGCCACAAGACCAGCAAAAGGCAGCCAGTCTCAGCTCACACTGCAGTGCCCATTAACAGGTCCCAAGCCCTACACAAGAGGCAACCAGCCTCAGTTCAAAGTGTAGCCTTTCTCAGAAACCACCAAGCCCAGCAAAAGCAGCAATGAACTGCACATTACCATATACCTCCTACCAGGAGACCCAAAGCCCAGCACAAGTGGTGGCTAAACTTGGCCTACACCAGAACCCCTCCCAAGAGGCCAGCTCCAGACCACACATGAGCACCACCCAATCAGATCCACAAATGACACACCTGAAGGGTGAACTTGGTGGGTATCAGAGCTCCACAAAAGAGATTCCTATTCTGTGGGGTAAGCACAATAGCTCAACCTCTGGAATCATGGAAATTCCTCACAACCAGTCATCCTGGGCATCAACCACACCTACTGATGTGCCAACAGAAATAAAGACCCAACTAAGGGAAGGGCATACACAAAACACACAGGTACACCCCTGAAGCACCAGACTCAGGTAATCAGGGAGATTGTGCCACTAGGCCACACAGAACACATTCTACTTAAGACCACTCTGACACAACCAGGCCATAAGAGATCTTCCTAATAAACAGAAACAAACACAGGGAGTCTTCAAATGAGGAGACAAAGAAACATATTCCAAATAAAAGAATGGGAATAAAAACTCCAGGAAAATAAATAACTAAACAAAATGGAGATAAGCAATCACAAGATACAGAGTTCAGAAAACAAATTAAAGGATGTTCAATAAACTTAAAAGAAAATTTGATAAACTTAGTGGAACTTCAACAAAAAAATTAAAAATATTTAAAAAGGAAATAGAAACCATAAGAAAGAACTAGTCAGAAATGAAGACTACATTAGAGGAAATCAAGAGCAGATTAGATGAAGCAGAGGGTCAAATCAGCAATCTGGAATACAAGGTAGAAGAAAACACCCAGTTGAAACAGCAAAAAGAAAAATAATTTTAAAATAGAGATACTTTAAGGAATCCTTGGGACAACATCATGTTCCAACATTCACATCAGAGGGGTACCAGAAAGAAAAGAGAGAGATGAAGGGATTGAAAATCTATTTGAAGAAATAGTGACTGAATATATCCTTAACCTGGTGAAGGAAATAGACATACAAGTCCAGGAAGAAGAGAGAGATGACCTCAAAGAGGTCCATACCAAGACACATCATAATTAAAATGCCAAAGGTTAAAGACAAAGAGAGAATCTTCAAAGTAGCAAAGGAAAAGCAGTTAGTTATGTACAATGGCACGCCCATAAAATTATCAGCTAATTTATAAATAGAAACTTTGCAGGCCCAAAGGGATTGGCGGAAATAGTCAAAGAGATAAAAGGCAAAGATCTACAACCAAGATTGCTCTACTCAGTAAGGTTATCATTTAGAATCAAAGACGAGATAGTTTCCCAGACAAGAAAAAGCTAAAGGAGTTCAGCACCACTAAACCAGTATTATAAGAAATATTAAAGAAGCTTCTTTAAGTATATATATTTAAGAAAGGAGATTAAAAACAGGAACCAAAATATATAGGAAAAAAATATCACTGACCAAGGCAAACAATAAAAGCAGTGGATCAACCAACTATAAAGCTAGTAAAAAGTTAAAAGACAAGAAGTAGGACAATCAGGTATAATTACAACAATAAATTAAGGGGGGCACAAAAACATAGACACAAACAAAAAGTCAACAAAACAAAATGTGGAGGGGTTAATTAAAAACTGTAGTGATTCAAAATATGATTGAACTTAAGTAACCATCAATTTAAAATAGAATCCTACAAACATAGCTTGGTATATATGAAACACATGGTAACCACAAAGAAATATATTAGAAATAGAGAGAAAGGAATATAAACATAACACTATAGAAAACCATCAACATAACAAGAGAAGAGAACAAAAGAATTTTTAAAAAATAGAATGACAAAAGCAATCCAAAAACATTAATAAAATGGTAGTAGCAACATACCTATCAATAATTACTTTAAATATAAATGGATTAAATGATCCAATCAAAAGACACAGGGTAGCTAAATGGATAAGAAAATAGAACCCATACATATGCTGCCTATAAGAGATTCACTTCAGATATAAAGACAGACTAAAAGTCAATGGATGGAAAAAGATATTTCATGCAAATGGAAACACAAAAATGCTAAAGAAATTAAGAAAAGAGTCCCATTTACAATTGAATAAAAAAAAATAATAAAACACCTAGGAATACATTTAACCAAGGAAGGAAAAGACATGTACTTAGAAAACTATAAGGCATTGAAGAAACACTTTGAAGAAGATACAAAAAATGGAAGGCTATACTGTGGTCATTGATAGAATTAACATTGTTAAAATGTCCATACTATCCAAAGCAGTTTACAGATTCAATGCAATCTCTATAAAAAAAATACCGATGTTATTTTTCACATAATAAGAACAAATAACTCTAAAATGTATTTGGAACTGCAGAAGACCCTGAATAGACACAGCAATCCTCAGAAAGAAAAACAAAATTGGAGGTATCATGCTACCTCATATCAAACTATACTACAAGACTATAATAATCAAAATAGCATGGTACTGGCATAAAAACAGACACATTATATCAATGAAACCGAATATAGAGTCCAGAATTAAACCCACTCCTAAAAGGTCAACTAATCTATGACAAAGGGGCCAAGAATATACAATGGGGTAAAGACAGGCTCTTCAAAAATGTTGGGTAAACTACACAAATACATTTAAAAATGAAAACTAGACCATTTTCTTATACCATGTATGAAAATAAACTCAAAATGGATTAAATACTTAAATGTATGACCTGAAACTATAAAACTCCTAGAAAAAAACAAAGACAGTAAATTATTTAATATTGTTCTTAGCAGTATTCTTTTTTATGGTGTTTACACATAGTTTTTTTCTTAGCAATATTATTTTGAATATGTCTCCCCAGGCAAGGGAAAGAAAAGAAAAAAATAAATGAGACTACATCAAATTAAAAATTTTTTTCACAGTGACGGGAACAACAAAATGAAAATACAACCTACTGAATGGAAGAAAATATTGGCCAGTAATACATCTGATAAGGTATTAATATCCAAAAATATATAAGGAACTCTTAAAACTTAACACAAAACAAAACAAAAAGTATCCACACAGGACCTGAAGAGACATTGCTCCAAAGAGAATATACAGATGGCCAATAGACATATGAAAACATGCTACTGAAACCTGTATGATTTTATTAACCAATATCACCCCAATAAATTTAATTTTTTAAAAAAAGATGCTTAACATCACTAATCATTAGGCAAATGCAAATCAAAACCACAATGAGATTATCACCTCACACCTGTCAAGATGTCTAATATCAATAAATCAACAAATAAGTGTTGGCAAGAATGTGGAAAAAATGAAACCCTTGCATACTGTTGGTGGAAATGTGAATTGGTGCAGCCACTATACAAAACATTATGGAGGTTCCTCAAAAAATTAAAAATAGAGCTACCGTGTCCCAGTAATTCCACTTCTGGGTAATTATCCAATGAAATCCAAAACACTAGTTCCGTAAGATATATGCACCCCTATGTTTACTGCAGCATTATTTACAATAGCTAAGATATGGAAGCAACATAAGTATCCATTGGTAGATGAATGGATAAAAAAGAGGTGGTACATATATACAATGGAATATTATTCAGCCATGAAAAAAATAAATCTTACCACTTATGACAACATGGGCAGGCATACAAGGTATAATGTTAAGTAAAATCAGTCAGAGAGAGAAAGACCAATACCAAATGATTTTGCTGTTATGTAGATCTAAAAAACAAAATTAAAAATAAACAAAACAGCAACAATCAAAAAAAGGAGAGAAAAGAACCACCCAATGGAAAAATAAGCAAAAGATATAGATTCAGAACAGACAGAAAAACAAATATTTGTTTAAAACATCTGAACAAGCTGCTCAAGAAAAATTAAAATTACATTAAGATTTTATATTTAACCTATCAGAGTAGCAAAACACAGAATATCTGTTAAATATTTTATAAAGAAAACATTTCTTACACTGCTGGTGGGTAACTTTAATGGAGGGTGATTGGGCAATGTCATTTTTTTTTTTAAAAGAAACTTTAGTTTAGAATTGTTTTGGATTTGCATAAAACTATTTAAGAGACCTCATACCCAGTTTCCCCTATACTTACATCTAACATTAGTATGATACTTTTGTCACAGTTAATGAACCAATATTGGTAAATTATTGTTAACTAAAGTCTGTATGTTAAAAATTCCTTTTTTGTCCAGCTGGTGTGGCTCAGTGGTTGAACACTGACCCATGCACCAAGAGGTTGCCGGTTCTATTCCTGGTCAGGACACATGTCCAGGTTGTGGGCCCGATCCCCAGTGCGGGGCATGCAGGAGGCGGCCAATCAATGTTCTCTCCCATTGGTGTTTCTATCTCTCTCTCCCTCTTACTTCCTCTCTCTCTAAAATCAATAAAGGAAAAAAATGTTTTTTAATTCCTTTTTTAGCCTAATGCCCTTTATCTGTTCCCAGGTGAATCCAGGTTACAAGTATATGGTTAGTCCTCATGCCTACTTAGGCTCCTGTGGACTATGACTTTTTCTCAGACTTTCCTTGCTTTTTTTTTAGTCTGGCAGTTTTGAAGAGGACTGTTAGGGGGTTTGTAGAATGTCACTCAACTGGTATTTGCCTGACATTTTTCTCATGATTAGTCTGGGTATGTGTTTGGGGGCAGGAGTGCCAGGCTCATCACATCATGTCACGGGTATGGACTATCTACAGGAATGATCACTGCTGAGGTTCACTTAGCTCTCCTCGCTGAGGTGGCAATGGTCAGGTTTCTCCACTGCAAAGTTATGTTCTTCCCCCTTCACATCCTAGAGGTCACTATGTGCACCTCACACTTACGAAATGGACAGTGACGCCTGTTGTTGCTGGGTGTTTTTGTGTGTGTGTTTTAAAATACTTCTTTACTTTCTGAAATGATCAGATCTTTGAGACTCCTTTTATACATGTCCTACTCCTTGAGGTAGGGTATCTGCAGAAATCTTTTGGAATTCTTCTGAAAGGAAAATATGTCTATATTCTCCCAGCTATGTATGTATTGACATTTATTTATATTGTATAGATCCATGGATGTTAATTTTATAATTTAATTTATTTATTTTATTGCTCAAATATTTCCAGCTTTGGACATTGAGAACTCTTTCAATTGGCTCTTATATCCCTTTGACATACACTCAGAGTTGTGACTTTTTTTAGCACTTCTTTACTTTCTAGAATGATAACATGTTCAAGATTCATTTTGTATATGTCCTGCACCAATTAAAAATCAGCTACTTTCCCAAGAAACTGTGATACCATTTCTTGGGGAACAGTATAGAAATCAAGACCTGGGTGCTAGGTGTGCAATTGCTACTGAGGTGTAGTTGCCTGTAGATCCTCTCAGCTAAAACAGAGCAAGAAAAATATCTATGTTCACTAATCCATGTATATACAAATATCTATAAATATTTCCATATGTAACCATCTGTAGCTATATTAAACTAAATGTGAATGCATTCAGATGCCTCCAACTCTATTCCATTACCACATGGATCACTGTGGCCTCCCAACATTGCTAACTGTAACTTCATACTCCAGCAGTGCACACAGTGTATTTTAAGTAAATATGGACATCCAACAATTTCAATAATGTAGGTCAATTCATATATGTGGAAAGACAATCAATGTACCACTGTTTCAAAGTCAAGATATAAATACCACCATCAAATGGTAAACAAATAAATAAATGTATTTAATATGAAGATATTATATCAGCTCTATATATTCTGATTGGAAAAGATCCCCAAGTTATAGTGTTCAATCAACTAATGAATAAATGCATGAGTGAATGAAAGATGAGTAAGAGAAATCAATAAATAAGTCACAGGATGTTACATGAATAACTAAGGAAGGAAATTTAAGAGCTGGAAACAAAGTTCTTCCTCAATCTGTATGTAATAGCTTCAGAATCAAAGACATTAAATAGGAACATAAAACCCTGTGTAACCATATATCTATGTTTAATCATCAAAATACAACATAATTCCTGTCACTGATAGTAAAAACATCATATAATCAATAGTATAAATACAATTAACTACTTTAATGACAAAAGTAGCAAATATAATGTCAATAGATGTACAACTACAATGTCAATAGATAGTTTTGAAAAATAATATTTGTAATGCAAATGCCACATCAATATCTATAATATTAAAAGAAAGTTTACAGTCCGGTCAGTGTGGCTCACTGGTTGAGCGTCAACCCATGTACCAATAGGTCACTGGTTTGATTCCTGGTAAGGGCATGTGCCCAGGTTGTGGGCCAAATCCGCAGTGTGGGGCATGCAGGAGGTGGCCACTCATTCTCTCTCACTGATGTTTCTCTCTCTCTCTCTCTCTCTCTCCTTCTCACTCTAAAATCAATAAAGGAAAAACAATTTTTAAAAAACATTTAAAAAAAGAAAGTTTACAACTTGACCTGAAAAGACAAACAACACAATAGAAATGTATACAGAGTGAATAGGCAATTAACAGAACATTCAAATGACTAAAAAAATCCAAAAATATGCTCAACCTTCCCAAGTATCAGGAAAATGCATTAAAAAATAGATGTCACTACATACCAATGATGGAGAGAAACTGAAATATTGCTACACTTACCATTTTTATCTTAAACTTTTATATATTATTTTATCCTCCCCTACAATGAATATGTATTATTTACATAATCAGACAAGCTAAGTTATTTTTATTTTTGAAAATTAGAAATAAAAATAAAATGTGGGCATAGGTAATTCACAAAGGGAAAAATGCAGATTGAAAATGAACATATGAAACATTTTAAGCTTCTCTAGAAATCAAAATAATGTTAATTAAGGTAATACTTTATATCATCTAAAAATTTTTCAGTGCTGAAAAATATTGATAATACTTAGCAAACAGATGTGACCTGTTTAGACTGTGAGTCGGTAAGAGCTCTCTGTAGGAATTTAAAAATATATATAAAATATTTAAACACATACATACTTAATAAACAACTGAAATTCTAGGAAGTTTTGCTAAGAAAAGTATCTGGGTTTTTTTAGAGGTTTAACTATAAGTTTGATTGCTCCCATGTTAGTCACAGCCCAGTTGCTATGTGCTCACGGTAAGAAATAACCTTGGCTAAAATGTCCATACTACCCAAAGTAATCTATGGATTCAATGCAATCCCCATCAAAATACCAACGACATATTTCACAGAACTAGAGCAAACACTCCAAAAGTTTATGTGGAACCAAAAAAGTCCCCAAATGGCCACAGCAATCTTGAAAAGGAAGAATAAAGTAGGAGGGATCACATTACCAGATAACAGGTTATACTACAAAGCCACTGTAATCAAAACAGCCTGGTACTGCTACAAGAACAGGCAGATAGATCAATGGAACAGAACAGAGAACCCAGAAATTGAACCAAGGCAATATGCTCAATTAATATTTGACAAAGGTGGCAAGAGCATACAGTGGAGTCAAGACAGTCTCTTCAATAAATGGTGTTGGGAAAATTAGACAGTTACTTGCAAAAAAATGAAGCTAGACCACCAACTTACACCATACACAAGAATAAACTCAAAATGGATAAAAGACTTAAATGTAACTTGTGAATCCATCAAAATCCTAGAAGAAAATGTAGGCAACAAAATTTCAGACATCATACGCAGCAGAATTTTCACTGATACAACACCTAAGGCAAGAGAAACAAAGGAAAAAATGAACACATGGGACTACATCAAACTAAAAAGCTTCTGCACAGCAAAAGAAACAATCATCAAAATGGAAAGGGAATCCACTATATGGGAGACCATAATTGTCAATGATACATCAAATAAGGGGTTAATTTCCAAAATATATAGAGTACTCATACAACTCAACAAAAGGAACACAAAGAACCCAATTAAAAAATGGGCAGAGGACCTAAATAGACACCTCTCCAAACAGGACATACAAATGGCCAAGAGACATATGAAAAATGCTCAACGTCACTATCATCAGAGAGATGCAAATTAAAACAACTATGAGGTATCACCTCACACCTGTCAGAATGGCCGCCATCAACAAGTCATCAAACAACAAGTGCTGGCGAGGGTGTGAAGAAAAGAGGACTCTTGTACACTGCTGGTGGGAATGCAGACTGGTGCAGCCACTATGGAAAACAGTATGGTGTTACTTCAAAAAGTTATAAACTGAACTGCCATTTGACCCAGTGATCCCACTTCTAGGAATATACCCTAAGAAGCCTGAAACACCAGTCAGAAAGAATATTTGTACCCCTATGTTCATAGCAGCATTGTTTATAATAGCTAAGATCTGGAAACAACCCAAGTGTCCATCAGTAGATGAATGGATAAAAAAGCTGTGGTACATGTACACAATGGAATACTATGCAGCTATAAGAAAGAAAGATTTCTTATCCTTTGAGATGACATGATGGGACCTGGAGAGTATTATGCTAAGCGAAACAAGCCAAGCAGAGAAGGACAAATATCACATGATCTCACTTATTTGTGGAATATAATGAACTAAACAACTGATGAACAAAATTGACCCAGAGACATAGAGGTAGGATACAGACTGACAAACCTCAGAAGAGGGGGTATTGGAGGGGGGAGAGATAAACCACAGAATTTATATGCATGTATGCATAACCAATGGACATAGACAACAAAGCTAGGGATGGGGTGGGGGGGATGGGGAGGAGGGTGTCAATGGGGGAAAAAGGAGAAACATCAGTAACAAAAACAAATTAATAAAAATAATTTTTAAAAAAGATGTGAATTTTATTATAACTTTATATGGCTAAAATTTTGGATAATAATTTTTAGCAAAATATTTAAGGAAAGAGAAAATAAAATGATATAAATAATGTGTATATCATGTTTTCCTATGTAGAATTAAAGAATTATATATTTGTATTAATAAAGAAATATTTACCAGAATATTTAAAAAAAAGATATAACCTTCGCTAAATGTATTTTGATAAAAAATATTCAATAAATATAATACTATAGTATACTAAAATCACACTCTTAAAAGAAATAAAAATACTGAATAATAAAGATGTGGGAGATGACCACACCATTATAAGTGATAAAAAGAAAATCACAAAATTATAAAATATAGGGCTTATTTTTTTAAGATTTAGAAACACAGATTGTAGGTTTGGATCATCATTTCCACGTAAGAAGGTGTAGTAAGACTCAGTTGCAGGTAATGAAGCTGCAGGGATGGCCAGGAGGCCCGAGGGTCACAGCAGCTCTGCCGAAGGCCGAGTGGGGCGAGGTCAGTCAGCACCACTCCAGTCAATACACCATGGAGTGAAATTAGCATTGCCCGACGCCCATCCGCAGGCTCACCGGTTGGCCATCGTAGTTCTGGGGGCCTCATCACTTCCTTTCTCAGCCTGGGCGTCAGAATCCCTCCTTCTTTCAAATGAGCTCCTCTCTGTTAAGAATGATGTTCTGTATTTTTGTTTATTTTTTTCCCTTTCTTTCCATTTCAGCAACATTGAGCAGACAAATGACGCTAATAGTACACCAGCTCACCTACAGAAAGGAAACTATTTCCTCAGGAAGTGAAAACTAAATGATGTGATTAGATGAATTACTAGAAAACTTTCCATTTAGCTGACTACAGGGATGCCTGAACCACACACCGAAGACAGAGGCCTGTGCTGCCAGAGACACCCCACAGCGCTCCGATGCTGCAGAGCTGACCACTGGCTCTCCAACACCACCTAGGGCTGTGAGCTGGCTCGCCTGTGCTTCTAACAAAACACCAGCCAGCAGGGAGGACAACACACACACACACACACACACACACTCACACACACTCACACTCATACACTCACACACTCACACCCATACACACTCACACTCTCATATTCACACACACTCACACACACTCACTCACACACACTCACACACACACACTCTCACACACTCACACACACACACTCACACACACATACATACTCACACACACTCACACTCACACACACACATACACACACACACACTCTCAATTAGAAAAACCCTACCCATTTCTCGGATGTACACTTTCAGTTTGAGCAACAGAAACAGTTGCTAACGAACGTCTGCAATCGGAGAACACAGTTTATTTTGGGTATTTTTAGGGAGAGCGAGGGCAGCAGTGTTAGTAACCCGGGTATGTAAGGGCAGGAACACAAAAGGTGAAATTTTCCGTTTGTGAACACACCTCCAAAGTCATCGCAAATCCTCGTGCATTATGGAGAACAGGGACCATCTCCTCTGCCCACAGTGTTAGCAAAGATGGCATTACCATATTCTGTCATCAGCTCAGGTGCCACTTTCATTATTCTGAGCAAATAAAAATGACAAAATATATAAAAAATTCCCCACTCAAAGCCTATCTCACACCCCCACACCCCCCACACAGACATATATTTATTTTCTATCAATTAACTGAGAGTGCTATCATTGTTTACGTTATTATGCTTACCTATGATAATAAAGCAAAATTATGTTTTCTATGGAAAATGCATACCCTTTGCTTTCCCAAGCTTCTGAATTACAAAAATACAGACACAAAGCCACTTGTTCCATCAGGTATGTTCCTAGGAAGTGAAAGGATTAGAAGAAAAAAGTAGGTTTCCAGGGCATTTCTAAAGCCCTTTGGAACTAAAAACAGTAATGTTTCAAAATAATGAAACATTTATTTCATTATTTTTAAAAGATCAGAAAAGTCAAAAATGCAACTTTTTGGTGTACAGTATGATGCTCCAACCAACTGAGCCACCCAGCCAGGGCTAGTGCACACTTACTTTTAAAATACATGTTAACCACCCTCTAAGACTAGAAAGAAAATTGGTTTTTAATATCACTTCAAACATGTGAGGAAACTGAGGCACAGATAAGCTAAAGGGTTTGCCCAGAGTCATGAAGTGAGCATCAGAATCAGGACACAGATTTCACTTTGTCTCCCAAACCTGTTTCTTTCCAACATATTAAATAAGTTCAATGCTCAGAAATGCTAGATAACAAGGTGTTAGCCTGAATTTTCTAATCAGAATTTTTGGGGATACATCTTAGGGAAATATATTTTTTTAGCAAATTTCCAAGTGATGCCTATATGATACTAAGTATGTTAGCACCTTTTAAAATTATTTGCCTATTTTTGTGGAGGTTACTTTTTGAAAAACATAATAAATACATAGTTTCTTGAAATATAAAAAATAAATTTTCTCATTTTGAAAGAAGTCTCAATGGGGGCATATAATTATTTGCAAATAAGGCTTCCAGATCTTTCTGAACACTAATCTTAGAAAATTCCTGGAGCGTATAGAGAATCCAAATGTTACAAACTCTACAACCTTGTTAGGAAAAGTCTACAGCTGTCTGAATAACTTTGCCAAGTGAATGAGAACAAAACATAAAACCAAGATTATTTTCCCCAGTGACTAGCAAATCAAATTGTTTTCTTTTGTATGTATTATTCAAACCCAGAAGAGTTTCCTTTCCTTCTAGTCCACCTCAGAAAGATTGATGAGATCTCTGAAATCTGACCCAATATGGATTCTTTGTTGGGCAATTAAATATTTAGAGGTGTGAAGTTTGACGTTCAGGTACTTGTCTATATGCGTAGAAGTGTCTGCTACTTGTTTCATTCAACAAACATTTGTATATGCCAGGCAAGAGGCAAATCAATACATATATAAAGAAAAATGGAACATAGCTCTATCCTCCAGAAATCTATAATATAGGGGGAAGGACTGAGAAAACACAATAGGATGACCTGTGAGAAGTACGATTATAAGGGCATGTCTCTATTTTGTTTACTACTAAATCTTAAGCACTTAGAATATCACCTGAGATGGACAGAGGCTCAATAAATATTTGTTGAATTACAATTTTGAGAAACATTTTTAATCTAATCATCACCTGCTACTAGAAATGATTAATTGCTTTCTCCCTTTCCTATAAATATATATTTGTGACCTTTACATTCATTGTATTGCCTTGTAAGTGACCTTCAAAAACTTGGTTTAAATAGTATTTGAAGTTTTTAATTGTGGGGTCCTACCCCCCAATAATCATTATTGGATTAAGTGTCTTTTCCTCCTCTTTGCTGATTAGTTCAAATGACCCCTATAAGCATCTAAAACTAACATTGAATGAGGTCTGTGAGGCAAATGTATATTCTTCAATTAGTATATTTTATATAATAAAGGAACTGAGTCACCACCTAGACATGTAGTAAGGGTTCAAACGTAAACCTCTTTGATCCTCATTTCTGGAAGATACTTTTTAATGAAATTACCCTCATCCTATGTGGTGGACACTGCAGTGAGCTCCCTAGCTACCCCTCAGGACCAAGGCCCTCATGCCCCCAGCTGCTGGGAGTGTTGGCAGCTGAGGGCTCTCCTAGAACTGCCCTTGTCCAAGGTCATGCCCCTCCCCAGGGGCAGCCTACATTCAGTGACTTGTCCATGTGCCTCAAAGCAGGACAACTCTGAAGGGCGAGCCCAGCCCAGAGTCCACCATGGGAACTGTTGAGGCCTTTGTTGTGACTACATGGAAGTTTGACCTCTTCCTCTGCCCTCCTAATCCCTCTATTCCATCACAGGAGTTCCCGAGAGTTCTCCCCAATAAATCTGCACACACATGACTGTTTCATAACCTATATCCCAGAGAACCCAAAGCTAGACACCTTATATTAAGGCATAGACGGTATCTGCATAACTATGATCAAGTCACTCAATACCCCTGGGCTTCATTTGTCTTCTATTTGTAGCATTCAGAGATGAAAGTGGGTGATGTCCAAGGGCCTTCCTACCTCTAAAGTTGAATGATTCCACGACTCAGTGTTATTATGAGATAAATGAGTGGTAAATTCCATGGATGTTTGAAAGAAAGAAAAGCACGAGTATTATCAGTCTTGGAGGGGAGCATTATTATACTGTTCAAAACCGATTTTCATATCAGGGTGACACAACAATACCTTTCTTCTTTGTTTTCTGGAAGAGACTCCTCTAAGAATTTTGTTTCTGACTTCTCGAGCTGGTGTCTAAAGAAATCTTTGTGGCCTCCCAGGGACTGACAGAATGAGCTCGGAACTCTCTCACTGGGAGCTCAGGGACAGCACAGGGAAGTGAACATAAAAATGGAGCAGAGTTAGGATGGTGAGAATCTGAAAAGGCGTCCAAGTCGTTAGAAGTTTTAAACCAAGTCTTGTAACGTGACAGTAGTCATTGCTGCTATAACGTAACAGCCTTCTGACCCCTAATGCATATTTCCCCCAAATCCGTTAGTTTCTTGGCCTCTTCCTGTGGGTTAAGATGGCTAGTCTCGCATCTCCCATGGGTGTCCTGATGTCTTTCTGACTCATCATATGTGAAGATTTTTCTCCATGTGGAACCAATGACATCATCCCTCATGAACCTTTCCATCATAACGCTAGGATATAACTGTTTTGCAACATGTCATTCTTTGCAGTGATGTGCTGGCTTCTGTTTTACTCTTCAAGTCTGAACGGGGATGTCCAAGGCCTTTCTTCTTCTTTTCTTGTTCCCACTCAGCTTTAGCCAGGTAAGTCCTCTCTGTCTTTCAGCTGGAAAGTATCTTTCTCAGGAATATCCTCCGTCATCCCTTCCTGGTCTTCAACGAGATCAGGTTCCCCAGTTAGGGATTTTGCAGTATTTTGGATATTTCTTTCTCAGTGCTCAGCACAATTTGCAATTATGTATTTGCATGATTCTTTCACCAATTTTTACTCTTTAAAGTTCCTACAAGCTAGACTCATTCTTTTTTTGTTTTGTGTGTTTTTCATTACATCTCTGAAAATTAGCAGAATACTTGACCCATGACTTGCATTTAACAACTATTTATTGTATAGGTTGATGGGTAAAACAATGGATGGATAAATATAAAGTGAACGATGGAGAGAGAGACAGAAAGGAGAGGAAGACAGAGAGGGAGGGAGAAAATGAATATCAGGGAAAACAGATAGACATTTCAGTTCTCCTACCATTTGGTGAAGATGAAAGAATAGAAGAGGATGTAAACCTTAGTGCAAAGAAAAGAAAAACAAAATAAAACAAAAACAAAGAAAACTGAAAGAAACGACAGAAGCTAAAGAGAGTTTGGAAACTATGCTTCATTTAGAAGGGGTGGGCTAATCCCACTGTTTGACATATAAACAGAGTGTTTCCACTGGAAATTGTGCAGAGTTTTGGGCTTGATGAAGTCAAGACTGGGGAGGTAGTTTAGGAGGAGATGTGCAGTCCTGTAATAGTTGATCCTATTTTTTTTTCCTTTGTTGATTTTAGAGAGAGGAAGGGAGAAGGAGAGAGAGAAACATCAATCGACTGGCCGCCTCCTGCATGCCCCCCACTGGGGATCGGGCCCACAACCTGGGCATGTGTCCTGACCAGGAATTGAACCAGTGACCTCTTGGTGCATGGGTCGATGCTCAACCACTGAGCCACACCAGCCAGCCATAGTTGATCCTATTTAAAGAAGGAGGTGAGCCTCAGGGAATGACATTGGTAGTTGTGGAAAAAGAAGTGCCAAAAAAAAAAATAAAAAAAATAAAAACACCCAAGAGGAAGCCGCCCAAATAATGGTCACAGGACCAGGGAGACTGAAAGACACTGCACCTGAGACATCAAGGTGGTTTGAATGAAGGCCCTATGATTAGTGATGCCAAATGCAGCTGGGGGTCAGGAAAAAGAGCTGGCTCCCTTACTTTCCTCATTCATAATTTGTGCTACGATCCAATGTGAGATCTGAAATGCGAATGAATCCTATCCAGGATCATGTTGAACGTTTATCATCTCTGCTCTTACACACGGATCCCCGAGTGCTGCTAGAAAAAGACACATTGCAGAGCAATCTGGGATGATGCCACAATTTGTTTCAACAAAATAAAATAATTTTGTTTTATAGAACTATGACCAGTGTAACATTGTAACAGTAATCATCCTTGATGTCCTGAATCCCCCACAGAACCCCACACAGCCCAGTGACAATGCACAATGACAGCTAGCGTTTATTGCAGTGGGTGCTGGGTGAAGATCCGGCCTGTGAGCAAGGCTCCCTCCTGGACCTCCATCCCCAACACCATGCCTCACGCTCAGAAAGTGCTAATGCAGCTTTGGTAACTAAATCGGTATCTCCCAGATGAGTACCCTGAGGATAAGAGAAACTGCCACCACCACACACTAGCAGGCACAAGCTGTGAGTGCCCACCTGAGAACGGTCGCTCTGCACCACTCGGGCCTCCGGCTGACTGCACTGGGCTCACACTCTTTGCGTCACCTCGTCGGTGATCACGGCTGAGATGTTAAACCCAGTGAGGGCCAGGGCCATGTCTGTTGTGCTCTCTCTTCCCGCATCCCTGTCTTTGAAAAATGATTGAGTCAATAAATGAGTGTGTGAGTGAGTGAATGAGTGAGTGAGGGAACACATGGATTTTTGGAGAGAGATCAAATGTGGGTATATGTGTGAAATGATTATCCGCTCTGATTCTGAGGCGTAATTGTGGCTGAATATGCTGTTGCCAAAAGGACGTGAGCCTCTTTCTAAGAGTCTTCTCGGGCCCAGCCGGTGTGGCTCAGTGGTTGAGCATCGACCCATGCACCAATAGGTCGCTGGTTCAATTCCCGGTCAAGGCACATGTCCAGGTTGTGGGCCAAATCCCCAGTGGGGGGCATAAAGGAGGCGGCCAATCGATGTTCTCTCTCATCGATGTTTCTCTCTCTCTCTCCCTCTCCCTTCCTCTCTCTCTAAAATCAATAAAGAAAAAAAAATTTTTAAAACAAAACAAAGTCTTCGTGGTCTACTTGCCTGCCACATCTGACTTTAAGGCAGGGGTGCTACATGCAGGAGGCCCAGCATCACCAAGTGACCTATGTCATAGTATTTCTCCTTGGTGCTTCAGACCTTTCCTTATAAAAGAAACAGGGTTGAGTGAAGAAATCCCATTTTTATGGTTATAACTGCAGAGGCAACTGAAAGATGAAATGTGTCATTTTCATCATGTTTTTTTGAACAGATAGAGCCAAGTTAGTACGATTTGGAAAGATAGCAACATATTCTGAAATTTATGCTGAGGGTGTCTTAAAAAGGTTAACTCTGTCCTATAATTCTACTGTTCCCATTACAGAGTTTCACGTGCTACACATTTAGCGTCCAAAGCTGAAGCCGAGGAGGAAGGATCCTCAGTCTGACATAGAAACCTTAATTTATGGAGATGCTGTTATAAAGAATGTCCTTCTTCAACTTGGGAGGTAGGATATTTCATCAGCTCATTCAGATCTCCGTTGTGGCTGAGATGATGTATGTGGAGGGGACAGGGAGATGGGCAGGACATACAAAGGGAGCCTGCAGATGCCATGAGAGAAGATGGCATTAAATGACATCTTCTTGTTCCAGAGCAGTAGCTGGCAAGCTTGGTGGTCTATTAGAATCATCTGAGCCACTTTCAAAACTCCTGATGCACAAGCCTTGTCCTGGACGGAGGAATTCAGAATCTCTAGGAGTGGGATCCAGGCATCAGCATGTTTCAAACTCCCCAGGTAATTCCAAAGTTCAGCCAAACTGTGAACCGCTGTTCCCCTGTCTCTAATGCAGACAGATGTTGGAAGGCAGGGGACCCAGGCGCTCATTTGACCTGTGCTAAGTATGTTCCTCCATCCTCTGCACGCTCCCAAGCAAACCTTTGCTCCCTTTTATTTCCTTCTATTTCTCTTCCAGTTACATTTAATTTCTCATGCTAGCTTGCTTCACTGCTGTCCCCTTCTGCCCATCCAAACAGTCCATGTGCAAATTATTAACTAAAACCCCCACTTCACTTTACATATAGAGCTTGGTCATATTTTCAACCCAAAGCCTTGGCTGGTACTCCCTCCAGTCAGGCAGTTGCAGCACCTGGGGGTTCTGCTTCTATTACAAAGCCAGCTATTGGGAAGCAAGCGTCCATCCATTAGAGCATATCAAATGACGAGAGAAGTCTGACTCGCCTGCAGATTTCCTTTACAACGCTTTGTTCTTCAAACCAATTACAGTCACACTATCACAAGCTGGTCCCTAAAAGCCATCAACACCTCTGAATTTTCTCAGATGCTCTCTCTCCTTTTGCTTTGCTTGCAAAGGTTTAGCAGGTATATAGATAGGCTGTCCCGTCTTGCACCTCAGAAACAACAGGGTTATTTTTTCCTTGTCCACGATGATTCAATGTAGCCATTATTAGCACTGTTATACATCTGGGATAATAAAGGAAGTTGGCTTTGTGAGGTCGTGGACCTTGCTTTATTAAATTTGAGTTTTATTAAATATATACTTGATTTCTTTCCAGCAAATTTTTTTAAACCACGGGCAAACACAAAAGCACATTCAATGTAATTTAGTTGTGCAATAAATGGGTTGGCTTAATTTAATGATCAATTATTAATGAATTAGTAAAAGATAAATAAATTCCATAGATTATCCCTAAGCTTCCTTTGAGTTAATAACGATAGCATATTTTCCCACTGAACATGTAATAGGAGCTGCTAACAAGTTGCAAAATTAGCAGATTCAAGTTCCATTACCTTTTGATTTCCCTATCTGCCTTCTAATGAGAGATCTAATGAGCAGAGAAGTGGCCGGGAGGAGATGGGAAAAAGACAACATAGAAGCAAAAAGACTAAAACACATAGACCCGCGTGCATTTCTGTCACCACTCGCCACATCACGTCAATAACCACGGTGTCAGAGGCTCCTCTGTTCATTAGAAGCCTTTAGTGCACAACTGAGTTAGAACAAGAGCAGTGATACAGTATGATGAGCAAAGGTGAACAAGCCTAATACGTTGAAGTACCTGGGGGAAATTTAAGAACTATTTAAAGACACATAGCATAATTATATTCATTCCTATTTTAACCAGGGTGTTTCAATAGACATAAAAATTTAGGCCTTTCTTTGATGTGGTTAAAATGAGCAGATTATCAATATACATTCTTTTTTTTTCTTTAATCTTCATGTCCAGTTGATGAGCAGCATGTGAAAATTATGACTATTACTCTAACTCATATGTTGGTTTTGCCTTTCCTTCATGAGTCACCCTACTAACATAATTAACTGCACACTACACTGCCTGGATCTGCTGCCTTTTTAATTATTAAATCCACCCTCCAATGAAGATTTACCATCTCAGAGAATATTAATGTCAATGAGTCTTGATACTGGAAAGCAATTTCAAAAGGAAACATGATGTAAGGCTATTAAGTAAAAGTAACATAGCTGAACGATCCCATTGTGTGCATGGTTCTGGACAAATTATGTGCCTCTGTACTAACGATGGCCCTTAAAGGCAGTTTCCACCCCCTGCTGCCAGCAGAGTATATGCGACTTGGCTGACCTAGTTATGGAGATGAAGTGAACAATTTCATGGTCCTATCTAAAGATCTCCAAAATTTTTTTAAAGATTTTTAAATAGATTTTTAAAGAGAAGGGAAGGGAGAGGGAGAGAGAGAAAAAAACATTGACATGAGTGCAAAACATCCCCCCCTACCACAGAGATCAAGTCTTCAACCGGGGCACGCGGCTGACCAGGAAGAGAACCAGCAACCCCCAGGTACACAGGACAATGCCCAACCAACTGAGTCACACTGGCCAGGGCCCTTTCCAAATTATTAATTCAAAGTTACAAAGTGCCCAAGAAATGGTGACACTAAGTCCAGCGCAGCACCATACAAACCCGAGTCCCCGGATCGTCAGCCTCTTTGACATTATTATTATTTGTAACATGGTTCTGAAAACCAAGACTCTCCCAGTTGAAATGAACATTGATGTGAACTTAAGAACATGACATTGTTGGGAGTCTAAAACCCTGATCTTCACATTCCCATGATTCTCCCTGAGTGTACAGATAACAGTCACTCTTCCATACTGCTGTCTTCTTTCTATGCCTGTTTTTACAAATAATACTTAAATAAATCACCCAGGAAGCAAACTGATTATTAAGTATTTACTTCTCTGGAGCCAAATTTTTCGGTTTTTACAAAATGACATATTTACAAATGAAAAACAGCACAGAAATCTCCACCATATTGACCTAGAACATAAATTTTACATCTTTTTCCTCTTACAAAGCTATTTTTAATATGAGCAATTATTAATGCATTGACTTATAAGTGGAGGGGGTGGGGAGAACAACACCAACACGCTCTGTAATAAATGCAGTCCTGGGCTCGGTGTTTTTCTATTTCTGTTAAAAGCAATGGACTGTCTATCATTCTCAGTGGAGAAGTCAGAATGTGATGTTGGATGCAGTCAAGAACACTTCTATCACTTGGCCAAGTCCTTCTTCCTATCTCTAGAGTTATTAGCCTTCCCAGCACCAATTTCTCCAGTGTTTTCATGTATGTGTCCATCCTTCCTTATGAGGTAGTCTGTGGGCTTCAGGGAGAGCTTACCTACCCTCCAGACCTGATTAGGCTAAGGAGATCCTTTTTCCCTTTCTCCCTTTCCCAGCCATGGACTCGCAAAATCAGTCTAAGACCCAATATCTAAACTTACAGCGAGTGGTAAGAACATAAACACACGTGAACATCTATTTCCTGTGCGTCTGAGGACAAAATATTTTGTCTTTTATATAATGCTTAATATATCAGAGGGCGCAAAATATATTATTTTTAAAAGTCTAGACCCAAAATGCAAACACATTTTTTTTAATCCTCACCTGAGGATATTTTTTATTGTTATTTAGGGACAGAGAGAGACAGAAACATCGATGTGAGAGAGAAATATCGATCATTTGTCCCCACCGAGGCTCAAACCCACAACCTTTTGATGTATGGGTTGATGCTCCAACCATCTGAGCATCCAGCCAGGGCCACAAACACATTTTGAAAGTAGATTTCAATAAGAATCAGTTTCTAAAATGTCAATAGCCTTCTAAACAATTGTAGCTCAAAGTCAAGATTGTGGAAATGAAGGTTAATGTAGAAGCTTAAATTTCCATAAATGTTAAAAACAGTTTTCTAAACCTCTTCCCTGGAGATTTTTGACTTATATGGTCTAGGATGTGTTTAATTTGGATGATTTTATTTTTAATATAGTTGAGCATCAACAGTGATCATTTTAATGCAGCAAAAGAAATTTTGTATGTGTGCATAGTTTTAAATATTTTGTGTATTTGACTTGGGAGTAGGAAATTGAGGAGTAGCAATAGCAAAAGTCTGCTTGAAACTTGACCTGAATACAGGTATTTAATGAAATAAGATAACAGACGACAGGGAAAACATGTATCTCCTACAGATATCATATTGAAGAAGAAGATAGCCCTGAAAATGACATTTGATTTGAGACCACTGTAAACTTTAACTAACCATGCTAAAAGCCAAAACAAACAAAACCCACTACTAGAGAATATATTGCTCGAAAAGTTTCAGATACTAATAGAACAGTAAGAAGAATATATTAAAGTTCTCATAATGTTAAAAAATACCTGGTAAAGTAATTAATAGTAAATCTTATTCCATAATACATCCTTTACTCATTATATAAAAAGGTCATTTCATTTGAACTATTGCTTTACATAAGAATTATTCTATTTTTTTTTAATCGGTGGGAGCGGGAAGGAGGGGGTCATCGGAGAAAATAGGGACATCTGTAATACTTTCAATAATAAAAAAATAAAATAAAATCATATTTAGATCCAGATGCCCATATCTTATCTCTTACCCATCTATCTGTTAGCCATCAGACAAGGTGAAAACTCTGGGTTTGATATTAACTAGCTACATAATCTTGGTCAAGTATCTTAAACGTGGTGTGCATTAATTTCCCCATTTGTGCATTGGGGATAATAGGACCTGCTTCTTAAGGTGTTATCTAGTGTATTACATTACAGAGCATCTGCAAAGTATTTACATAATGCCTGGACCACAGCAAAAATTCAACAAAGTTTAACCATAGTCATTATTATCAATGTCTTGTCTTAAATTGGCAGCAGCATCCAACTTGTAGCTGCTACAGAGAGTAAAAATGTATGAGCTCACAAAGAACTGAGTGACTGACTCAGGGAGGAAATACCCTTTTCTGAAACAGTCCTTCTGGTTCTTGTGTAGAACCCAGGGCCACCTTTAATAGGCATAAAAATCTCCTCTGTTCTTTTCATGTTATTTGACATTTCAGAATAGATTCAGATTAAACCAATTATAAAATTGAATGTGTTTTTCCAAACTACCCATGCCCCTCCCTCAAACTCTAGCAGTTCTAATAGGATCCCCTGGGCAGTGCTTCATAGAGTGTGGTCCTAGGCCACTCATATTGGAATGACCTCAGGTGAGGCAGTTTATTAAAATGCAAATTACTTGGTTCCCAATGCAGACTGACCGAAGAAACATGGTGAGGGGTGGGGAGAGGTCTGAGAACCTTCCGTTTTGCTGTCACCCGAGGTAAATTTTTATGGGCACTTAGATATGTAAACTATTCATCTAGGGCACTGGTTCTTCAAGTGCGATTACCAGACTAGCAACATTATCATCACTTAGAAACTTGTCAGAAATACAGATTCTCAGGCCACACCCCTGCAGAGTCAAACTCTGGGGCTGGGTCCAGCCAGTCTGTGTCTCCTGGAGATTCTGACAGCCACTAAGGTTGGAGACTGCTCTAGAGTCGTGCTGCACAACGTGTGGTCCAAGGAGCGATGCTTGGGCATCACCGGGAGCTTGCTAGAAATCAGACCTTTGGGCTTCACCCCAGTCACAGTGAATTAGATCCTACAATTTAACAAGACACCCAGATTCTTTCTAGGCACATTGAAATCTGAGAAGCGCTAGCCTAGGACGATATTTTTCAACTTCCGCTAAAGTAAATATATAACTTCCCAAGTCCCTTCCCTGGAAATTCTGGTTCTGAAGTGCTGGGATAATTTTGAGACTATATATATAATAAATCCCATGTCATTAATATTACTAGTAAAGTTTAGAAAATTTGGCTTTGGAGAAAAATTCCTGTGCACCCACCTAAGTTATAAATCATTGCTCTATATCAGGGTCTCATGAACATTTGTGGCCGGATCATTCTTTGTTGTTGGGACCGGTCTGTGCAATGTAGGATGTTCAGCAATGTCTCTGGCCTCTCCCCACTAGATGTCAGCAGCAGTCTCTCTAGTCATGACAACTAAAAATGTCTCCAGACACTGACAAATGTCTCCTGGGGGAACACAATGCCCCTCTCCTCTGCTGAGAGCAATTGCTCTAGAACACAATTGTTGCAGTGATCTACTACCGTGTCATACACTGCTCTAAAGTTTGGGAACAATTCAGGGTAGGGCCGGCTGAGTGGTTCTTTTGCTCCATGCGGCAGCAGCCATGACACTCCCTCAGTTGTCTTCTGTTAGTGGCTGAACCTGAAAATCTATGAATATTTCACTCACACATCTGGTCACTGAGAGCTCTCTGTCCAAGTGATGTCTCAACATTTGGTAGTACAACCCAAACTTCTTTACAACGTGATGGATGAATTCCCAAGAGAGAAATACAAGTTTCCAGGCATCCTAATGGCTAGGCCTGGAATTGCCACAGTGTCCTTTCCTTCAAATTTTATGGATCAAAGCACATTGTAAGGGCAGCCCAGATTCAAGGGGAGACACGCAGATGTTACCCACTTACATGATGGGAGGGGTTGATGGCAGTCACCTTTAGAAACTATTTACCACAATGAACCTTGCAGATACAGTCCACTTTAGTAACAGCAATGGCCATACTCTGTTTATACATCCTATTAGACTTATGTTTTGTTTGTTTTCTGAAAGATGCATGTGGATAGGATTTTTTCTGGCTTTCCAATGTCATTGCCTCTGTCCTAACCCCAACTGCCTTTGGGGAGTAAACTTTTTGAGTTAGAACATATATACTATAAAGTATACACAACTAAGCTGTAGAGCTCGATGACTTTTTACATCCTGGATTAGGATAAAGAAGGTTATAATACCCCAGAAGCCTCCCAGTCATTACCTCCCTCCAACAGTAACCACTGAATTCTATTACCATAAATTCATTCTTTCCTACTTTTCAAATTCTTATAAGTGGAATTTTAGAATATCACCACTTTGTGTTTGCTTTCTTTTGCTCAGTATCACGTCTGAAGATTCACCTCTGTTGTTGCACAGAGCTTGACCCTTTTGACCTCTCCTCAGCAGTATACCTGTCCTCCATCTCTTTTCTTCCATTTCATCCTTTATTCCTTAGCTACATTAATCTTCTTTAAAAGCTAATTCTATAGCTCTTCTGATGAAAACTTACCATCAGCTCTTGGATCTACACAACTCCCAAAATAAAATCTAGATGTTCGGCTTCCACAACCTATTATCAATCTATTTTTCAAACCTATGTTATTCAACAACCAGAATACCCAACTGGGTTCCACTTAATCTTTTACTTCCATCACATTTTCTTTCAGCCTTAATGGGATCCTGGAATTGAGGACTAGACCTCCTCCCAAGGTCCTATACTTTTTTTCTTTCTCACTTGAGTTGGTTGGGAATTATATTTTTAAACACTAATAACTATATTCTCAGTCAACTGGTTAATAAGAGATCTCATAACACAACAAAGTTGAAGTTATTTCTGGCTAAACAGGTTTTAAAACGTAGGAAAACTTTGAAGTAGAAAGTATTTACTCCTTGAGATGTTATCTCAATTAGAAGCAAGAATTCTCAAAATATAAAACTTGATTGAGATCTCAAACACACAAACTGATTAGCAACAAATGAAATGGAAAAAGTTCAGAGAAACAGTTGAACACAGGTCTGCATTAATGGAGATATCTTATCTTGAAGAATCAATCATCCTTCTGTGCTAGGAATATGTCAGGATAAAGAGCATTGCTTGAGTCTAATAATCGCAGATTTGGAGTTACCATATATTAAAGAACTAAAGGCATCAGAGAAGACTGAGAGTCCAAAGGGGAGTAATTATTGAAAAAATTGTAAATCTTTATTTTGAACATGAAGGAATAGTGGAGATTAAAAATGTCTTTATTTGAAAGAATGTTAAATCTGTCCCCATTTAGTCAAGAACTGAATCAAATTGTAAATCTTTATTTTGAACATGAAGGAATAGTGGAGATGAAAAATGCCTTTATTTGAAAGAATGATATGTCTGTCTCCATTCAGTCAAGAATTGTATCTAGTCTGGGGGTGTCAAGGTGACATAAGTAACACGAGAAGACAATGAGCTTCCATCACCAGAGGTGGGAGTCCTGACTTAGGTTAAAGCTTGGTCTAACATAGGTAGTTCCCAGCTGCTGGTTTATTAATCAGAAGCATCAGAGTCCCTGGGACACCTTTTACAAAACAAAATCCTCTAGTCCCACTCCCTAACCTACTGAATTACACGGGATATTAGTGGCTAAGAATATGCGTTACTAAGCGAATGCCTACTCAAACTCTGAGTGCTTTTAATTCAAGAAATATCTGCCTGCGATAGCAAAAGGTGTACTAACGTGTTTCAAAGTGTTCCTGAATCAAAGGATGTTTTAGATTTCTAAGATTAGCATGGAAAACATTTTTTTGTAATTATCTGGAGTTCTACCCATTTGTTTGTTTATTCAATATTGCCTAGGTGGCTGTCATATGTACTGACATAAAGTGAACACAATGAGTCAGGTTTATGAACTCATGGAGTATCCAAATTAGAAGGGAAAACGGGTATTAAACTAACCAACACAGAAAATATTTCTAATTAAAATTTGTGATAAGTATAATGAAAGAAATTACCTGGCATGATGCGGAAGTTCTAACAAGGAGGCCTGATCAGAAACTAGAGATCAGAAACATCCCCACTAGGAAAATGCCTTCTAAGGGGAGGCTGAAAGATAGGAAGGACATTCCCAGGCCATGAGTGGGTGAAGGGCTTTCCAGGCAGAGGAAACAGTATCTATGAAGGCCCCAACATGGGGAGAAGAAATATGGTTAATTTAATGTTTCAACTTGTCTGGGCCCCGGTTCCCAGATTTATGGTCAACCATTATTCTGGGGGCTTCTGAAAGGGTCTTTCTGGATGAGAGTCACATTGAAGTAGGTGGACTTTGAGTAAAGCAGATTGCCCCCACCCCCCATGTGGATGGGCCTCATCCAATCTGCTGAGGCCTGAACAGAGAGCCAAAGGCTGACTTCCTCTGAACAAGAGGGGATTCTGCTTTCAGATCTGAACTGCAACGTTGGCCTTTCCCTGGGTCTCCGATCTACTGACTGACCACACAGATTTTGCGATTGTCCGACTATTACATATGCACACATATTCTACGGGTTCATTTTCTCTGGAGAACCCTAAAACAATACACCTTGGAAAACGTATACATTTTATTTTGCGCACGATTAGAATGGAAAGCCACTGCAGAGAAGTGTCATTAGCAGATATTAGTCACCACAAAATGAGGTCTAGCAGATACTTTTTATTCTAGTATCTCAGTCTAGACTTCTAGACTGGGCTGCCAGGTTCACTGTCGCCCCCTAGCTCCTTTAGCCCTTTAATATTCTCTGCTCTGCGTCTCACACCTTTCCTTTTTCCTGTTTAATCGAGGCCACTCTCAGTTTCTGCAGCTCCCTGCTGGAAAGAAGTTACTGGGGAAATCATTCAAATAAAGCAGCTTGGAAGCCAGTTTAACTCCACGGCCCCTCGCATACCAACTACAGACAGTTCCCCAATCCCAGTTTCCTTTCTTAGAACTTGCACACACAGTTAGTGGAATGACAAGAAAACTTCAACTCAGATCCCCAAGTTAGAACACACATCAATTTATTCTCCTTTGTAGAAATATATCTGTGAAGAACTTTCATTGCATTGGGGTGCTTAGTGTGGGGTGGGGGGGCTCCTGTCATTTGTTTTCATGGCACCCTTCCAAGGGCAGCCACCAAACTAAATCAAGTGAGACAGAGGCAGTCTCTCTGGCACTAAAGCATGGAGGGAATTCAGAATTCTTTTCAAAAAATGGACACAATTCAGAGAGCAATGATAGCTCTCAATTTCTCACTATGCAATGCCTACATGACTTCAGGTGTGTTTGTTTTTTTAAGTCATGCACAATACTTGGTATGTACCATTACAATTACATTTTAATGACCAACTACGCATAATAGTATGAACAATACTTCTAGCAACAATACTATGAGCTAGGCCAGGTATTAGACATTGAATGATTTGATTGTACACATTGCTCACTTATTCATTCAACAAAAATGTGACAAATACTAGGCCATGTTGGTGCTCTGAGGATACGGCAGTGAATGAGACCATGGAAAGCATGGATCCTTTCTTCTTCTGTTGGATCCTCTTTTATTCTGGAGGTGAGACAGACTACAGCATCATAATCCAGCAAGATAATTTCAGAAAACAAGTGCTGTGACTATGATCACACACAATACATTTAACACATAATTTGTGCCAGAAATTGTACTAAGCATTTTACTCATATTAATGCATTTTCCCTCACAACAACCCTATAAGACAGGTACCATTCCTACCTGTTTAACAGCTTAGAACACTGAGTCAGCAGGAGGTGAAGTACCGTGGCTGAAACTCAGTACAGCCGGGACCTGCCTCCAGACCAAACACATGCCTGTGTCTCACTGCCATGCCAGGTTGGGAGCTGTGGGAGAAGGGCACTGGGGGTCCACTTTAGGTGGGACAGTTAGAAAATGCCCCCCTGAGGACCGCTGTTAGCTCTGAGGCATGACTAACGAGGGAGATCCAGGGAGCAAAATGTTCTAGAACTCAAATGACTTAAAATGTAAGTAGACATAAGACATCTAAAACAACATCATCTAACATTTTTGGAGCACTTCTTATATGCCAAGCATGGTGGTAAGCACACTAACTATATGCTTTATTTCATTTAGTTCCCACAACATTCCTATGAGGTAGTGAGAAAAAGTGTAAGTTTTTAATAAGTAAAGACAGCTCAGCCAAATACAGTCAGATGATGACAGGCGGTGTCCGGAGGACTGGGTCTCCAGGAGGTCACTGGCAGGGTTACCTGTGACATTTCAGTACAAGGTTGAAGATGAAAAACTGATTCCTGTGGGTTGAAAAGCGAAAGAACAGACACCGAGTAGAAACTGTAAGTGGAGATTATCTGCTTGGGGAGTTTGGCTGTAAATAGAAAGGGTGAGTAAGAAAAGGGTTGTCCAAGTCAGAGGAGAGTTGACAGTATAAGAAGGAGGTGCCCTGAGTGCATTCACAGGCTGTGTGGACGGAGCCATTGCAGAAGGGAAAGTCGGAAATGCGGGACACAGAAAGCAGAGGATCGAGAGCACAGAGGCAAAGGTCAGCTCTGAAGGTAAGACACACCTCTTCCTCCAGCACGGGAAAGAAGAGAATGAAATCAGAGGCAGCTTCACATTTTTTATGTATAAGAACAGGAAACTGAAGGAAAGCACATCTAAAAATGTTGTTTTTCTAGGTGACAAAGGCAAGGAGTGAGGTGGAGAATGTTGAGGCTGTGCAGGGATGAAATGCCTATGCTGGAGAGTGGACAAGGAGGATACCCAAGGACTTTTAGAGTTGGGTGGACACAAAGGAGCCAGCTGAATTTGACGTTAATTTAATAGCACTGAGCTACACTGGCATTTCTCAAGGTCTGTCCCATGGACCGCCTGGATCAGATTCTTCTAGGATCCTTGAGAATGATGCCAACTTGTGAACTCCACTCCTGACCTGGGTAGGTCTTCTGAATGGATTCTGGTGCTCACTCAAGTTTGGAACCCCTGAGCTAAAGCATTTTCTCCAACTTTTTCTGTCCCCAGGATCACTTGGGCTCTTGCTACACAACAGATTCTTAGCTTTTGAGCAGATCTACTGAATTCCTCCTCCACAGAGAGTTCTGGGGTGTTGTGCTGTCAATGAGAGGCGTGGCTGTTTCTGATCACCAGTCAAGTTCAAGAACACTGATCTAAAGTCTAGATCTGATGGAAACCGGAAAGGAGTGTTAACAGGGGCATATGAGAGGGGACTTTTACATTTTTATTCTTATAATTGCTAGAGTAACATGGACATTTTTGGTGTTCGTTTGTATGAATTTTAGCACATGTATAAATTCGTGTAATCCCCACTGAAATCAGAATACTTCCATCACCCAAAAAAACTCTCTTGTGTTTTAGTTGAATTCTCCCCCAGCCATTACCATCTGGCAACAACTGAGCCATTTTCCATCACTACATTCTTGTCCTTTCAAGAATGTCACATAAATGGCATCATACAGTGTGTAACCTTTTAAGACTGACTGGTTTTATTCAGCATAATGTCTTTGAGATTCATCCAAATTCTTGCTTTTACCAATACTTTGTTTCTTTTTATTGCTGAATAGTATTCCAATACATTGATGTACCACAATTTGTTTATATATTTACCCTTTGAAGGACATTTTGGTTGATTCCAGTTTTTAAGATTACAAAAAATGTTGCAACGAACATATGTGTGTAGATTTTGTGTTAACATAAGCCTTCAGTTCTTTAATGCAAACAGCCAGGAGTGGGGTTTCTATAAAGATGATTGATTAACTTTTTTTTTTTTATCCTCACCCAAGGATATTTTTCCATTTATCTTCAGATAGAGTGGGAGGGAGGGAGAGAGAGAAACATTGATATGAGAGAGACACATCGACTGGCTGCCTTCTGCATGACCCCAACCAGGGCCGCGGATGAACCGCAACTGAGGTACGTGCCTTTGACCAGAATTGAACCCACAACTCATTAGTCTGTGGGCCGATACTCCAACTGTTGAGCCAAACTGGCCAGGGCTGTTTTATTGACTTCTTAACAAATAGTTATCAATCCATCATTGTGTATAACATAAAGTTTTGATTGTCTAGGTGTAGAAGAATTATCACAAAGTTGAATGAGATGCCGAATGACCTTCTATATGAAGTAGAGGAGATGGACATACACACAGTTATTACAAAGGAGTGAAGGATGGGGTGAGGGGAAGGAGCTCACTGGGGAAGTGCTGGCCATGGGCTGAATATCAACATACTCACTTCAGTGTTGCTATGATCACATTGCAGGACCAGTCTCTCCTCTCATTGCCATGGTTATTGTTACAGAATGCTGTGGGTGCGCCAAGGCAATAACCAACCTCAGTAAACTAAATAAAAAGGCTTCAATAAAAATTATTCTTTACCACTATATAAAAAAATAGCAGGGAGTATACAGTCGGTCAGTGCTTGATAAAGAATAGAGGAGCCATGTGTATGTATGTATGTTGGCGGCCAGAGGGCATGATTATTTCAGAGGAGGGGGGTGGGTAGTAGTGTGAGGTGTTAGTGCCGTGGGAAATAAGGTCAGATGCATTTAAATCATGTTTTATGTCGCAGAATCCTGGTTTGGGGATAACGAGAAATAGAGTTCCCATATGCTGGTGTAGCTTTTGTGGGATGTCTGCCTTACCTCTAGCCGGGGTGAGCCAGGGGCTGCACTTGTCCTTCCAGTCCAATAGGAGACTCAACTCAATGTGTTAATTGAGGATTCAGCTATGCCAATGTGCTCTGCTTGGGGAAGTGGGGATCTCACAGTGAAAAACAAACTAGTGAACTGCTTACAGGAGAGGCAGCCACCAAATGGTAATAAGCTTGGAAAATAATGATCTCTCGAGCCGTGCTCCAATCCAGAAATCAGAAGAACTGGCAGAAAGCAACGGACCGTATTGGTGTGAGTCACACTGTCTGTGAACAGCCTCACAAGTGAAGTGAAGCTGTTCAGGGGTACGTGGGAATGGACCGAGGGCTGTCAAGTCTCAGTTCCAAATTGGAGCAAGCAGACTTTAGAATCTCCCTGGGCTTTAAAAATAGGCCCAGCAAGTCCACATGTCTAAAAGCGACACACATCTGTTTTGAAATCTGCTTCTGAGTCGTTATTTTTGACGAAGACAACATCCACTTGGGAGCATTTCCAGAGGAGACACTGTACACAGAGAATAACTAATGGGTCCCTTACGTTGGTGGAGGAATAACCAGTCTTACTAATGTGAAGTGAACACAAAATGCCTGTTCCTCTGATCAACATGCTTCTGAAACTGCATATGCTAAGCAAGAATGGTAAGGAAGCACAGCCTAGCCAGTGTGGCTCAGTGGCTGAGTGTTGACCCATGCACCAAGAGGTTGCCGGTTCAATTCCCAGTCAGGGCACATGCCCAGGTTGTGGACCTGATCCCCAGTGGGGGGCGTGCAGGAGGCGGCCAATCGATGTTCTCCCTCACTGATGTTTCTAGCTCTCTCTTCCTCTCCTTTCCTCTCTCTCTAAATTCAATTTTTTTTTAAATTGAAAGAAAAAGAAAGCACAGAAAGAGGATATTAACAAGTAGCACCAATGGATGTGTTACTTGCCTAGAATATAATCACAATCATGACCATGGCTCCCAGCTTAGCACAGGAGACAGAACCAATACAGACGTGAGGTTTCTATCATTGTCAAACAACCTCTCAGAAATAAACAATTTACTCACCATGAACGTTGCTTGTGTGTTGTGGATTGTGTGCGTGTGTGAGTGTGTGGTGTGTGTATTAATAGTCTCAGCAAAAGGGGTGGTGTTTAGTCATTCTAATATAGTGCTGGAGGAATCACTATTTATTCCTTATTCTGCAGTGTTACATTTCTATGATGTTTATGTTTGATTTGTGACCATTAAATTACCTAGTCTCTGTGAAGAATACGGGTGACAAGAATTATTTTTATTACTGTTTTTGCCTTGCTGGTGGGTACATATTTTCAATTCAACCTGCAAGCCAGCTCTTCTCATCTTCCCTGGGTTCTTTATTTCACAATATAAGACAAAGGGTTGAGGTCATTGTGCTTTGAGTCTCTTCCCATCTATTCATAGTCAGCTGCTGCTCAGCCCTGTAAACATTTCTTGGAATATCTTTTATATTACTCTTAGATATAACAACACTAATAATGAAAGCAACGACCATCACAGTCAACTTTTATTGAGCATTCACTATATGCCAGGCAATAACCTAAAAACTTTTCGTCATTAATCCTCACTACAAAGCCAAGAGCCAGAGAGTCCCCATTTGACTGATGAGAAAATAAAAGCATTTTAGAAATGATAGCATCTCACTCAATATCACAACTGGGACGTAGAAGAGTTGTAGTATAGAGAAACCCAGAAAATAGAAAGTAGGAGAGATCCAGGCTCTTAGTCTCCAAACCCCTTGATTCATTGCCTCCTCACATAAATGTGTGTGTATGTATACATGTTCATAGGTATATATGTACATATATGCATATATGCATACATATGTATGTTCCTATATAGTATCTTTAAATATATCTCTTCATATATGTGTGTGTGTGTGTATGTATAGGGTGGGGCAAAAGTAGGTTTACAGTTGTTCATATGGGCAATAATACAATAATTAATAAATAATAATACAAGAATAAGCTGTTTCACATACTCACAACTGTAAACCTACTTTTGCCCCACCTGTTTATCTTTACTCATTAATCTCCAGGGACATGCAGGAACCAGGAAAGTTTTTCTGTAAGTGGCTAGATAGTAAACATTTTAGACTTTGAGGCCATAAAAGGTCACCGTTACATATTCTATTTTATTTTTCTTTAATAACTCTCTTAAGGTGTTTTGGAAATTCTTCACTTGAGGGCCATATAAAAACATGCTGGGAGCTGGATTTGGCCAGCAGGCCATAGTCAGTCAACTATGACCTAGGGTACTGTTGTCAGACGGAAATATTCATCACAAATTATATTATATCACAAACACACTCACAGTGCATTTTGGATCCATTCTTCCTATTTTATGAGCTACAAAGTCTTCTCCTAGCTTTGCGGCTCTTCCTCAGGCTGGATGCGGACCTCCCATCTTACTACCAGCTACAAGTCCATTTCCTCATTCCCCCTTCTACACACACACCTTGTCCCAGGGTGGACATCCTGTACAGCACATCTCTGTGCCCCTGGGCAAGTTTAGTGTCAAGTACAAGACCAGTCTGCCAATACCCACTTCATGTCTTTCCTCCTCTATACATTTTAGCCAGGAGACTCGGATCCTTCTAGGTTTGACTTTCTTCTGAGCTCCTGAAAGGGAAATTCGGCATCACACTACATGGCACTTAATTGTATTCCTGGGAAACAACTCTGTATCAGTTATTCTACTAGGCATTGAGACTGTAACAATGCATATGTCATATGTCTAGCCCTTGCTCTCGGGAATTTGTGGAAGACCAAAAAAACAAGAAGGCATTGACAATATGAGGTTATAAATGCTAACAATGGGAACCAGAGAGCCACATGGGAAGAACACAGGGATAGTTTATCTCATGCCATTTTAATTTTGTTTCAAAGGTACATCTTGTTGCTCTCTACAGCAAAGGAGAAAACCATGTGTATGTGTGTCCCCTTCTGCTGAGTGATGATCATACTTCAGAAGTGCCTTCAGCTGATGGAGGCACAATAATCCAGGTCAAATCAATTGTTAATTTTGACATGCTTATATGAAGTACACTCTCTTAGATACTCAGGTATATTGGTAGAAAATAAAAGATTATTTATAATTACACTATTTCCAGGAAAAGTTTGAAATCACTAACAATAGAAGACTAATTAATATCAGGATCATTAAAATAAAAGTGGAAAAGTTATATAGTACAAAGGAGACTGCAGTTATATCAGAAAGTTGGGCTTAAGATGGTTATTACTAAAGCTTATTAAATATGTCTGTGAGTTACATAGTAGACAAAACACATGCAATAGAGATGGATAGATAGATGATAGATAAACAGATGATAGATAGATAGATAGATAGATAGATAGATAGATAGATAGATAGATAGATAGATAGATAATATTGCCTGAAAAAAGAAAGGGAATCAGTCAACCAGCACAGTTGAATTATCCAGTGATATATTTAGTTTTAAAAATAACTATGCTCTGGTCTTACTGATTGTAATATCCCACTAAAGTGTTGTAATGAACAACTGGATTGACAACAAGGTAATCAGTACAACTTTTTCCTAGAGGTGAACATTAAACAAAATTTATTGCCTGGATTGCTACACAATGAAAAAAAAATGTCATTTTTTAAATTCAACTTTAGAAAAAAAAGTGTAACTCTAAAGTACAGATTTGTATTTGACATTCTTAAGGAAACAAGCCAACTACACACATGTGCCAAGCACTCACGTTTATTAATTCAAATCGATAGTGGGTTACAGCAAAGAGACAGGAACAAAACAAAATTAGAAATATGGATAATTATTTAGTCCATTACAAGGCTCCTCTTGAATCTCAATGGATATAGGAAGGATTCTGGCAGGTGCTGAGTAGCAGTTACTAGACTTAGTGTGATGATCACATCGTAAGGTATCTAAATGTCGAATCACTCTGCTGTACACCTGACACTAATATAATATTGTATGCCAACTGTACTTTAATAACATTTCCAAAAAAAAGTCAACACTTTAAAAATAAATCTATTACCTTACAAAGAAAAGGGCCAACTCATTGAGGAAATGGCTGGAACAGGCTTTGTCTCCTGATGACAGAAGAATAGCCAGACGTGTCCATGGCAAATAGGACATTTTATTGGGAAAATTAATGTCTTGACTCATATTTTTGGTTACAAAGAAGGCCATATCATTGCCGCCTAACGACAGATAAGAATGGGAAGGCCAAAACTGACCTCACAAACACAATTTGCTCAATTTCCTGGTGAAGTATTTGGATCTGGCCCCAAGGAGGTAAGCATTTGTATGATTTGAAATCTTTGAAGGGTAGGTGTTCCCAGTTGGCTATATAAACCAGAATGCATTGATCTCACATGTTGGCATGTATCAGAATCCCCTAGAGAGTTTGTTAAAACAGATTGCTCAGTCCCCTCCCCAGAGCTTGAGTTAGTAGGTAAATTGTGAATCTCAACAATTTTCATTTTTCATAGGACATCAGGTGATGGTGATTCTCTGGGGACCACACCTTGAGAACTACTTGAATCAGAAAACACTAGGATGCCTAGACACCATCTCCTGTTGACTAGCACTGCTTTCTCGTGGGATCACCTTCAATGGGTAGCTGCAAAACAGAAATCGAATCAATAGCCCAAACTGAGTTATATACTAGGATCCACCTGAAAATTGAACAAACCTGGCCAAAATGATTATTTTCTTTTGGGCACAGATTGTCTCGAGTTCTTCTTTGTGGCTTTTAATGAGTTAGCAGCAAAAGATGAACTTTTAGACATAAAAATAAATAGACAAGCAAGGCCAAAAATATATATCATTTCCTAATTTCCAACGTGCAGTGGCACTGTGGCATCCAACCAGTTCCAAATTCCTTCTGAAGGCGCTGAGAACTAATTTGGGAAGAGATGAATATCAGAGGATAAAAGTACAAGCTATTTTCTTTTCCCTCATTATAACATGACCTAGTAATTAAGGCAATGGGGCTTGCATTCACAAAGACTGGGGTTTAAAATACTGGTTTCAGCACTTACTAAATGTATCACCTTGGGCAAGCCTTGGTTTCCTTACTGTGAACTACTAGTAATGCTACTTAGTATATATCACCTTTGGGGGAATGACATTACATAATGTCTTCAAAAGAATAAGAAGACAAGGCACAGACTCAGAGAAAATATTTGCAAAAGATGCATCTGATAGAGGACTGTTATTCAAAATATACAAAGAACTCTTAAAACTCAACAATAAGAAAACAAATGATATGATTAAAAATGGGCCAAAAACTCTAACACAAACATCCCCAAATAAGATATTTAGAGGGCAAGTAAACATATGAAAAGATACTCCTCATCATATGTCATCAGGGAAATGCAAATTAAAACAACAAGACACCACTTCACACTTATTAGGATGGCCAAAATCCAGAACACCAACACCACCAAGTTCTGACAAGGATGCAGAGCAACAGAAACTCGCATTCATTGCTGGTGGAAATGCAAAATGGTACAGTCACTTCGGAAGATAGTTTGGCAGTTCCTTACACACCTCAAAAAATTCTTACAATCTTTTCCAGCAACTGCAATCCTTGGTATTTACCCAAACGAGTTAAAAACTTATGCTCACACAAAGTCCTGCACACAGATGTTTATAGCAGCATTATACATAACAGCCCAAACTTGGAAACAACCCAGATGCCGTTCACTAGGTAAGTGGATACATAAACTGTGGTACATCCAGACTGTGAAATAGTATTCAAGGCTAAAACAAAAGAAGCTAGCAGGCAACACAAAGACATGGTAGAAACTTACATTCATATTACTTGGTGAAAAAAGGCAATCTGAAAAAATCTAATACAGTACATTTTCAACTATATAACATTCTAGAAAAAGCAAAACGATAAGAAGACTGCAAAAAATCAGTGGTTGCCAGGAGTTGGGGTTGGGGGTAGGGATGAACAGGTGAAGCACAGAGGATTTTTAGGACAGTAAAAATACTCTGTATGATGCCATAATGACGGATACATGTCATTATATTTTTGTCTAAACCCATAGGATGTGCAACATCAAGAATGAACATTAAAAAAGAAAGAAACAAAAAGTAAAGAAGAGTGAACATTAATATAAACTATGGACTTTGAATGATTATGATGTTCCAATGTAAATCCATCACTTGTAAGGAAGGTACCACTCTGATGGGGGATGTTGATAATAGGGTAGGCTGCGTATATGTGGGGGAAGGGGTATATAGGAAATCTCTATACCTTTCCCACAATTTTTCTGTAAACCTAAAATTACTTTAAATTTTATCTTAATTTCTTTTTAAATTTTATTTTTTAAATTTAAGTTATTGGGGTAACATTGGTTAATGAAATTATATAAATTTCACAGAACAGCTGAGCTGGAGTGGCTCAGTGGTTGAGCATCGACACAGTCACTGGTTCGATTCCTGGTCAGGGCACATGCCCAGATTGCGGGTCAAATCCCCATGCAGGAGGCAGCCAATCAATGTTCTCTCTCATTGATGTTTCTCTCTCTCTCTCTCCTTCTCCCTTTCTCTCTTTCTAAAATCAATAAAGGGAAAAAAATTAATAAATTTCACAGAACATATAAAAACATGCAGTAGAGTGACTGACACAGTAAATGCTCAATATTCATATTTTTCTTCTAATTATTACTATTATTGAATATTAAGTGAGCATAAAACATCAATCATTAGAAACACAAGAGTGAAATGAAAATGGGCCAGCCACAGAGATATTAATGCAGCATGGGGCTGCCAAATGAATAATGTAAGGGGTCTCCATCACAACTTGGTTATGAAAGCAAAGTGATTTGAATCTATAAATATTTATGGAGAGCAGATTGCTTAAATAGAGTTCATGTGACAGAATACCATACAGTCATTACAAATAATGGTGCAGTTCTAATTTATTTATGTGGAAAGTTACCATGATGCATTAAAACACAGAGGAAGAAGAGAGACTACACAACTTTAGATCAGACGGATCTATATACCACCATGTTATAAAAATAAGTATATAAATGTATATGTGTATCTGTCAGAAATATATTTTACAATTGAATGTGCAGTTTTTTTCATTTAGAAAAAGCATTAAAGCTAGTTTTATTTTAGCAATTGATACATAAAATTGATTAATACAGTTAATACAAGGAGCTCTATAAGAAGACAGAGGTCACAATAGGGGCAGTCCTCTAGGACAGGATATATGGAGACTGTACTCACCAGTGTTTTATGTTTTCAAAGAAGGGAATGGATTGTTTCCCATATAAACCAGCATGTTCTGCTATAAAAGTGTACTACATAGTACATTATGCACCTAAATGACTGTGTCTTTCTGTCTCTAGTTTCTCATTCTCTGCCCCCACCCAATCATCATACCTACTGTCTTAAGATTAGCCATTCTAAACACAGATTTGATGACACTTATTTGTCATATATGTTTGTCAGTTTTATTCCTTTGTATGTATGTGAAATTAATATTTTATTGAAATATATTTGACATGTAATATTGCATAAATATAAGATGTTGATTTGATACATTTATAAATTGTGATATGATTGCTATTACAATAGCTAGCACCTCTATCACATCACATAATTATCTTCTCTATGTTGTGGTGGAAATAATTAAGATGTAGTCCCTTAGCAAGTCTGATGATTATAATACAACACCGTTGTCTGCATCACCATACTGTATGCATTAGACCTCCAGGACGTATTTATCCACTAGCTAAAAGTCTGTACCCTCAAACAGTATCTCTCCTACTCCCACAGTCCCTAGCCGCTGGTAACCAGCACTGTCCTTACTGTTTTACAGGTTTTGCTTTTTTTTTTTTTTTTTTGCATTTATCTTGAGATAGAGCAGGAGGGAGAGAGGAAGGAAGAGAGAGAGAGAAACATCGACGCGAGAGAGACACATCGAGTGGTTGCCACTCACATGACCCCAACCGGGGCCGGGGACAAACTGCAACCAAGGTACGTGCCCTTAGCGGGAACCGAACCCAGGTCTCTCTGGTCCGCGGGCCAATACTCTAACCACTGAGACAAACTGGCCAGGGCCAGGTTTTGCTTTTTCATATTCCACATATTATACCATACGGTATGGTCTTTCTTGTTCCACTTATCTTACTCGGCATAATGTCCCCAAGGTCCACCCACACTGTCACAAATGGCAGAATTTCCTTCTTTCTCGTGTCTGAATAAGATTTCATTACACACACACACACACACACACACACACACACACACACACATATATAAAATCTTTTTTATTCGTTTACTCATTGACAGATGTCACTTTCTTTACATGACATCTTTCATTAGGGCCATGTTTCTGAACATGACATTCAGGACTAAACAGACTTTGCTTTCAAAGTATTCTTTGTCTCTCTGTTCAACTCAAGGCAATGTCTTAAATTCAAACTTAAACTTTTCTTTCTCTCTAAAGAATTTCTCAATTTCTCTACCCTGACTCATTTTTCTGAATTTTTACAATGTTCTATGTGATTGTGTGTGTGTGGGTGTGTGCGCGTACGCGCGCATATACAGTGTAGTATTTATGATAGTGTGTTTTTTGTTTGTTAATCCTCACCTGAGGATATTTTTCCAAATATATATATATATTTTTTTTAGAGAGAGTGAAATGGAGGGAGAGAGAGACATTGATGTGGTTGCCTCCCACATGACCCTGACCAGGGCAGGGGATCAAACCTGCAACCCAGGTACGTGCCCTTGACTGGGAATTGAACCTGTGACCCTTTGGGCTTGGGCCGACGCTCTACCCACTGAGCCAAACTGGCCAGGGCATGACAGTGTGCTTTGTTAATGGCACCAACAGTACAAACAGAAGTGAACGTTTAGAGACACTTGGTGCCAGACCACTGACAGAAGCTTCCAGGAATCACCCCTTCTCCCATCCCCATTCAAACAAAAAGCACCAGGTGTTAAAGGTGTAAAGTATGTTTCTCCATGAACACCACTAGAAAATATAAGAGATAGGACTTAATTATGAGTTCTCTCATCTGGAGTCCTTGATATTAATGACACTGAGAGTTATCCTTGAATGCTTATTGAATTTATGTGTGGAACTTTCAAAAATGCAAATGTTCAGGCCCAACTGAGAATTAAAGAACCAAAATCTCTTAGAGCAAGGCCAGGGCGAGAGTAGAAATAGAAACACAAACACAAACATAAACATACATATGAAGTTACTGAAACATTTTAATAGCCTTTTTCACTGATTAGAATTTACCAAGAGTCAGATAATTCATATTATCCATGATTTCCACTTTGAGCCAAGCCTATCATTGTTATTCATACTTTTTAAAAAAATTAAGCCTTTACTTTTTCAGAACAGTTGGGGGTTCATAGAAAATCAAGGGGAAGATACGGAGATTTTCCATATATACCCAGGCCCCTTCCCCGTTAGCAACATCCCCCACCAAGGCGGCATATTTGTTATCATTGATGAATCTACACTGACAAGTCACCATCATTCAAAGTCCACAGTTCATATATGGGTTCACTCCCGTTACTGTACCTCCTATGGGTTTGGACAAACATATAATGACACGCACTCATCATTATGGTTCATACAGAGTGTTTGCACTGCCCTAAAAATCCCTCGTACTCCATGTATTCATTCTTCCTCTCCACCAAGAGTGTTTGTAAAGGTTTATAATTCCCTTTGACCCGGTTGTGCGAAAGGCACCCCACCGTCGTACTCTGCTTACCCACCAAGGGGTGATGGGTTGCATTATTTTCTGTTTGAAACCACTAAGTATTCAAGGCCATTGTCTTTTTCATGTTTTTAACATGTCCCTCTTCACCCCGTACCTAATACCCAACACATAGTAGGTCACCACAAACCCACTGCATAAAATCACATACAGATGCGTAAAATTGTCCATTTCCCTGCGGACTTCAATAACGAAGGACATGGTCAGTGGAAATTTGTCATCAACTTCAAGGATCATTCTTTGACCTTGGACATGGCTTCTTCTTATCGGTGAGATGAGGGAAGTGTTTCTTCAGAAGAAATGCTTGTGATCATAAAGGGAACCTTTTCTATGTAAGGATTTGGGGGATGACGTAAAACATAAAAAGCCACTTTGAAGCAGTTCTAAGGGCCGAACATAAACTGATAGAGTCATTGTGTTGTAATTTCATCTCCCACCCTGAGGTTTTGATTCCTTTATTATTGGGGAACAAAAGATAATAAATAAATAAGTAAGTAAATAAATAAATAAATAAATAAAACACAAAACAAAAGCAGATCTTTCCAAAAGATTTCTATTGAAGCTACAGTGTTCAAAGGGTATCAGAAAAGATACAAAGGGAATGAAGAAAAATCTGCAAAGTACACAAAATAGCTAATCATAGGACAGCTAATTTTATACAATGCTTGGATAATGGCACATTAAAGGTTGAAACGCTTGAGGCTATCTAAAGGTTAAAAGGTATCGAATGCTCTTTTATGTAGTTATTTTTTTGCATTAGCAATAAATTCTGAGGAAAGCGGGTTTTGTTTTTTGTTTTTGATTCTCTGAACTTGCATGTTGAAGGCATTCAGGAACAAGAACAATGGAGCAAGAAAATGATGTCAAAGTTGAAAACAGTTATAAGCAGGACAAGATCACTCCATTTGGAGCCTGAGCTAGTCTTTTAAATATGTTTTTATGTATTTTTTAGAGAGAGAGGAAGGAAGAAGGAACAGAAACATCGATGTGAGAGAGAAACATCGATCGGCTGCCTCCTGCACACCCCCTATTTGGGATCAAGCCCACAACTGGGGCATATGCCTTGACCGGGAATTGAACCAGGACCTCTCAGTCCATGGGATTGGTCAATTCACTGAGCCGCACTGGAGGGTAACCTGTGCTATTCTTTAGCCTTGAAATATATCAGAGCCACTGCTAATTAATTGGATTTATATACACAAATATGCATTAGACTAAACCCCTACCTCTTAAGATTCATGTAACTTAATATTATTTTAAAGGCTGGGGCAAAATATATTTCCCCTTTAAGAAATGGCAGAACACAGTTTACAAAATAGGGTTTTGCTTTTATTGCTACTTTTTTTTTTCAATCCTCACCAAGGGATATTTTTCTGTTGATTTTTTCAGATGGAAGGGAGGGAGGGAGGGAAGGAGAGAGAGAGAAACATGGATGTGAGAGAGACACTGATTGGTTGCCTCCTGCATGACCCGAATCAGGCCAGGGATAAACCCAAAACCAAGGTACGTGCCCTTGACTGGGAATCGAACCCATGACTCTTTGGTCCTCGGCCAATGCTCTAACTACTAAGCCAAACTGGCCAGGGCTTGTTGCTACTTTTATTACTTAAAACACACACACACACACACACACACACACACACACACAAGAATAGAGGAAATTAACCATGATCTGGGCATTTAGGGTCAAAAAATGAAATCTGGACTTGTAAACTGTAGCTAAGGCTCCAAAATGATGAGTTCCCAGGCAAGGAAAGAAAGCATTACGACTGGGAAGAATGAATCTGCGCTGAAGAAAGACAAATCCAACTGAAGGCTCTAAATTAACCCTGAAGAAAAGAGTGGGGGAACACAGCATGATAAAGGCATGGACGTTGCATGGCAATCATTATGGACACAACCAGGTATGGAAAGGAAAGAGGGTACCAGTGTAAGAGCTTTGTCCCTCTTCTGGACATTCACCTCCAAAATGTGAAAACATTTATTCACAAAGATATATGCACCCCTATGTTCATTTCAGCATTATGCATGGCAGTCAAGACATGGAAGCAACCGAAGTGTCGCTCAGTAGATAACTGGATAAAGAAGATGTGGTACATACTCACAATGGACTACTACTCAGCCATAAGAAAAGGTGAAATACTATCATTTGTGACAACATGGATGGATCTTTAGAATATCATGCTAAGAGAAATGTCAGACAGAAAAAGTTAAGAACCACATGGCTTTAGTCATATGTGGGATATAAAACTGAAAGCAACAAATGAACAAACAAGAAAAACAAACAAACAAAAAGTCATAAACACAGACAACAGAATGGTGATTACCAGAGGGAAGGGGGTTGGGGGTAGTAAAGGGAAAAGGGGGTCAATTATATGGTGACAGAAGAAGATCTGACTTTGGGTGGTGGGCACACAATGCGGTATACAGATGCTGTATCATAGGATTGTACACATGAAACCTATATAATCTTATTAATCATTGTCACCCTAATAAATATTATTTAAAAATAAAAAAGAACTTTATGGTAATTTATAATGGAAAATTGGAAATAAATGAAACAACATTTAAGATTATCTATGATTATATATCTATGCTCAAAACATAGGTGATAAGTTGGAATGAGTAGCAGAAGGGAAAATATTCTCAGCAATCATCAAGACTTTGCTGAATGGAACTCAGTTGTTAAAAAATGATCATGGGAAGTTTTTCCCAGTTAAAAACAAAATGATTGCCCGGTCCGTGTGGCTCAGTCATTGAGCATCAACCCATGCACCAAGAGGTTGCTCATTTGATTCCTGGTCAGGGCCTATCAATGTTTCTATCACCTTCTCCCTTTCTCTCTAAAAATGAATAAAAATATATTTTAAAAAATAAAAACAAAGTGACTTTTTAGAAATAGAGGTTAAGTAGTGGATGCATGAAGGATAAAATAGACTGGCTTAAATTTTTTTCAAAATCTCAAGGTAACAAACATGAGAGAAAATGATAGGAGCAGAAAAGTGATACACGCAGACTCCCAGTCAGATGGACTATTTCTTTCTCTATGACAGGCCTGGAAGATAGACTTCAGAGTAATGGAAGGTGCAAGTTTGTCAACCATCTGTTAAAAGTCTTTCTTTGCTAAAAAGAAGTATCTGTGAATTCTTGGCTTGACTTGGGTTATATTAGAAAAAAGAATATAAACTTTGAAGTCAGAATTTTGGGCTCTGGATGTGAACTCCAGCTCTTCAAGTTAAAAAGTAGGATGTGAGTAAAATATCTACCAGAGGTGGCTGTGGCATGTGTCTGAGCTGCGTTTCAATTGCTGGGAGACATTAAAAACAGATCCCCCTGAGTGCCACCCTAGCCTGTACTCAAATGTAGCCAGCCTAGTGCAGGGCCACAGAATGCTGTTTGGAACTCACTAGTCCAGTGGTTCTCAACCTTCCTAATGCCGCGACCCTTTAATACAGTTCCTCATGTTGTCTGTGGGCGTATCTGCATGTGGGCGGACCCTCCTGGAGATGGATAGAGGAGCGGTGTCTCGGTTCCTAAGACCATCGGAAATATGTGTTTTCCAATGGTCTTAGGCAACCCCTGTGAAAGGGTCGTTCGACTTCCAAAGGGGTCGCGACCCACAGGTTGAGAACCTCTGCACTAGTCTATTGTGAGAAGTAAAAGACATAAGAAGCATAAGCTTCCTGCACATAATAAGAACACAATTCCATCTCTTTTAGGGGGCAGGGGAGGCAAGAGTGATAAAGAAGCTGTTTAATGTCAATCCTGGCCAAGATTCTATTACAAATCAACAAATATATGATGTGTAAACTTTTCTAAAGAAAAAGATGGTAGTACTCATATTCCAGTCTGGCTTACTACTAGCAAGTGTTTGCAAATAAATTTCAATGATAATTTGTTTTAAAATCAATTGCTCATCACCTGAATGGTGTTGGAAAGAGTGGATATCCACATGCAAGAGAGTGAAGTTAGATCTTTAACTTAGAACATATGCAAAATGAACTCAAAATGTAACAAAGACCTAAACAGAAAACCTCAAACTATAAAACTCTTAGAAGAAAACCTAGGATAAAACTCAGTGGCATTGGATATGGCAATGACTTCCTAGATGTGATACCAAAGCACAGGCAACAAAAGTAATAGTAGACAAATTAGATTAGGCCAAAATTAAAAACATTTGTGCATAAAAGAGCACAATCAAGAGTATAAAGACACATTTCAGAATGGAAGAAAATATTTGCAAATATGTATCTGCTGATAGGTTAATACCCAGCATAAAGAAGTCCTAAAATTCAACAAAAACTGTAAAACAACCCTATTAAGAAAAATGTGCAAAGAACTTGAATAGACATTTCTCCAAAGATGATCTATAAATGACCAAGATCCACATGAAGAGATGTTCAATATCACTAACCGTTAGGGAAGTGCAAATCAAAACCACAGTAATATACCCTTCACACCCATTAGGATAGCTACAATAAACAGAAGAGGGGGAAGGAGAAGGAGAAGAAGTGTTGGCATGGATGTGGAAATTTGGAACACTTGTGCACTGTTGGTAGGAATGTAAAATGGTAAAGTCACTACAGAAAACAGTATGAGGACTCTTCAAAAAATTAAAAATATAATTATCACACGATCCAGCAATTCCACTTCTGGGTTTATACCCAAAAGAACTGAAAGCAGAATCATGAAAAGGTATTTGCACACCAATGTTTGTAACACATTATTCAAAATAACCAAGAGATGGGTGTAACCCAAGTGTCCACCAGAGATGAATGAATGAACAAAATGTGGCCTAACCATACAATGGAATAATTCAGCCTTAAAAAGAAGGAAATTCTGAAACAGACTACCATACGGATAAACCTTGAGAACATTAAGACAAATGAAATAAGTCAGTCACAAAAAGACAAATACTGTATGATTCTAGTTTAATGAGATACCTAGAGTATTCAAAGGCACAGAAACAGAGTAGAATTGTGGCTGCCACTGGACAGGGGAAAGGGGGAAGGGGGAAGGGGAAAGGGGAATGTTGTTTCATGGGTATAGGGTTTCAACTTTGCAAGATGAAAAAGTTCAGGGGTGTTTGCACAACAGTGTAAATACACTTAGCAATACTGAAGTATACATTTAAAAATGGACTAAGATGGCAAATTTTATGTTCTGTATTAGTAGTTACAAAATAATCATGGGCAGGAAGTAAAGCACAGGGAGTATAGTTGATAGTGTTGCGATAACTATGTGTGACGCCAGGTGGGGTGCTGGAAATATCCAGGGGAATACTTTGTAAAGTATGTGATTGCCTAACCACTAAGCTGTACACTCAAAACCAATACATAATAAAAAAATTTTAATATTAATTTTTTTTGTGCTATTACTTGGTTATTTCTGCACGAAGAGAACCTAATTCCTAGCTAGACCTGTTCTCCCTTAAATATCACACAGCCAGCGGCATGTATAAAGTTTCAGATGAGCCTACATTCCTTATTTATCACTAGATATGTTATAACCCCCAAGTCACCAACCTGGACCAGGTGGCAGGTAAATTACATGATGACTAAAGGAAGAACAATTCAACAAACTCTTATTAGTTCAAACAAGTCACTTCAGATTAACATGTAAATAGTTAAATTAGCCACCTTTTTTGAGGCCCATGAGGCTTCTTCAACTAAAGTGGCTATTTAGAGGCCAAAATATAGACTAGAAAAGTGAGTAGAAAAGTTGATCTGTATGATCTAAAAGAGGCAGTCTCGGAGAAAGCCAACACATAGGCAAGCTGTGACCATCCGGATAGAAAACCTGGATCTAGTCTGTACTTTTCAGATATAGATTTGCTTGCATAAATTAAAGGTGTGTTTTTTTGAAACCAACAAAACTGATTGAGGGAGGGGAAATTAAATATTGCAGGTGCTTCCACTTGTCCGTGCCCTGTGGTGAATGTTTTGTGAGAGCGTTGATAGGGGCTGGGGATAAAAGAGGCATGAATCTGATATCCCCTCCACAGAATTCACATACCAGGCTTCTCTGCACAGAGTGAACTGGACTGCTAGATTCTAGAGTCTATATCCTTATATAACATCCCTGCAACAAATCCAACACATTTATTTACCATGCAACTGAAGAAATGGACATCTATTCCAACATTAAGGGAAACCCCACCATGCTAGGCCAATTGAAAGATATGTCCATCTGCAACTTTGTCATTTTGCACAGGCTTCTCAAGGATAATTTAGGCAATATGCAAGGGCTGCCTTATGGGCCGACTCTTAAATCTAACCATTACACTAGGCTTGTATGTCTGTGTATACCTGAAGACTTAGGAGAGAGTACAAAACAGGGGCAAGGTGTGCTAAGCACTGAGCTATTCTCCTTACACAGCTTACATTCCACATGAAGGTGAAGTATCTAACAGAAGAGCAAGATCATTGGGCCATTTACATTTCAAAATGCAGAAAAGAAGGCAAAATCTGATAATGTAGTGTAAGACAAATATAGCATTATCAGTCAGAAAGAGAATGGTAGAAATAAGGCATTGAAGAAGACTAAAAATAAGATTTCTAAATCAATTTTTATCTTGATCTTTGCCCAGTACATTAGAGGTGCTATCTTCAGAGTAATTTCAATTAACTAGTAAATGTTCTTAGTCTGTCTAGACCAGTGGTTCTCAACCTTCCTAATGCTGCGACCCTTTAAGACAGTTCCTCATGTTGTATGTGGGTGTATCTGCATGTGGACGGACCCGCCTGGAGATGGATAGAGGAGCGGTGTCTCAGTTCCTAAGACCATCGGAAATATGTGTTTTCCCATGATCTTAGGTGACCTCTGTGAAAGGGTCATTCGACCCCCAAAGGGGTCGTGACCCACAGGTTGAGAACAGCTGGGCTAGACTTTCTGATGTCATGATACAACTTTGGTTTCAATGAAACACAGAGAAATTATCTCTAAGAAGCCTTGCTTTCACATTAGCTCAAAGATATTCTTCACCAAAATGTTAAATGTATTAAAGAATCATCTACTTAATCAGCAAACCTGAGCAAAAGCAAGAAAGAAATTAAGAAGAAAGCAAACTAGTTTAACATTTAACACATGACTATATTTTGAACAAGATGTAAAAGGAATTATTTCTGGGAGGCAAAGAACATTACTGCTGAAATGAAAAATTCTATTGTAAAAGTATTTTCATTTGTGATACAAATTAAATGAAGTTGAGGCCTTATTAAGTAATAGCGAATTATAGGTAATGATAAGAAAGTCTCACTCTTGGATCCTAAGAGCATACATTAAGACAAGTGGTTTGATAAGTAGCAGTATTAAAAACACATTAAATGTCCACATTGTGTTTAAACACAAAAATAACATTACTTCCTCCCTCCTTCCCTCCCTCCCTCCCTTCCTTTAACTCATTTTGACTGATAAAAACAAGAAATAAACTGGATACCTAGATGAATCAGACACTGGTTTTTCTGTATTTGAATGTGGGAACAAAGTAGATAATAAGATGAGTTCAACATAATTTCTATATCCTCAAGCATCTCATGTTCATGTACTAGAAATCAAACCAATGCATAAGGTTAGCAGAAAGTGGTACCTGTCATTCTAGAAAAACAGAAAAAGCGCCATGGTTGTTCAGAGAAAAGAGATGCTGTTATCACCTTGATATTTCAATCTCTGCGAGCCCCAAAAGCTATGTGTTTGAGGGCCTTTTTTAACAGTGAGAAAGCCAAGGCTCCCGAAGTTCAAATAGCCCGCTCAATGCTCCGCTACAAACCAACCAACAAATACAGAACCTGAGTTGGATCAGAATTTTGAGAATCTAGCTTAAGAATTCATCCTCTGCCCTGGCCGGTTTGGCTCAGCGGTTAGAGCGTCGGCCTGCGGTCCAGAGAGACCAGGGTTTGGTTCCCGCTAGGGCATGTACCTCGGTTGCAGTTTGTCCCTGGCCCTGGTTGGTCGTGCGGGTGGCAGCCACTCGATGTGTCACTTTCACGTCGATGTTTCTCTCTCTCTCTCTCTTCCTCTCTCTCCCTCCCACTCTATCTGAACAAAAAAAAAAAAAAAAAAGAATTCATCCTCTTTATCCAATATTGACACTCCAGTACTTGAAGAATTGGTTGGAGAATTGGTTGGATTCTGACTTGGACGGATCAGGCGTTGTGGAGGAAGAGAACAGAATAAGCAAAGACGGGTTCGAGAAAAGTTGGGCTTGAACTTTGATTTCACTGAACAGCCCTAGTTGAAAAGTTGGGGACAAGAGTGAAGCTTGCTGACAAGTTTGGCTTTGTTCTTCTACAGGTAACAGTGAGTCATAGAACGTGCAGGTGGTATGAATAACGATGATTTAAGTCACAGCTATAAAAGAAAGACTGCTTGGGTTAACTGGCTACTATCATAGTGGAGGTGAGGACACGAATAAGATCGTGTGAAAACAGAAGAATCAGGTGTGACCAGATATAATTAACTCAGAGCCTTGGCCAATAAAATGGTTCAAAGAACCGAGGAAGAGACTTGAGTAGAAAAATAACTCTAAGGTTTCCAGTTTGAGTACCTGGCAGCAAGGGTGGGGGGCTCATTTTTAAGTATTTATCTTATATTTCTAGGAGTCATTAAAAGTTATCTAATATTTAGTACTCTTTAAAAGAAGAGTATATTATTCAGTGTTTGTAGGTAAATAGGTTAATTGCATTTGGTTTCTTTTCTGAAAGGGTAAAGGTAGAAGGATGAGCTTGCAAATCGTAATATGAAGTATTACATGTATTTGATTTTTTTTTACCTAATCTACAAATGCAAATCCATCTCTCTTTAAGTTTTCCATGTCACATGGTATCAACTTAGTCAAGCCAAAGTCAAAATCAGAAATTACATAGAAAAGGCTGTACCTAATAATGCAAGCATAATCTCTTTCAAATATATGTATATGGAAGAATAGATAACAGATATAGATAGATGATAGATGATAGATAGATAGATAGATACAGATATTAATCAATAATGAAGATATCATTTCCACTTTTTTTTTTAAATCCTCACCCAAGGATATTTTTTACATTGATTTTTTTTTTTAGAGAGAGTGGAGGGAGAAAGAGAGGGAAAAAATAGAGAGAGAAACATTGATGTGAGAGAGACACATCTATTGGTTGCCTCCTGAATGTACCCCTACCAGGGCCTGGGATCAAACCTGCAACCCAGGTATGTGCCCTTGACTGGGAATCAAACCCACAATCCTTTGGTCCACAGGCCAACACTCTAACCACTGATCCACACTGGCCAGGACATCACTCCCACTTTTAATGGTTAAAGGCTGACTTCTCTGGTAGTATTTTTGTTTTCCCTTTGATGATGTTTACTGGTACAATGTAGAATTTCAAGTTGTTATCCATCATTACATTGTTTTCATATTTGTTCTGTACACTGTGTTAAGCACTAAGTAAGAAGTGACATAGCAATGTCTTCCGAACTATAAGCAAAGTCCAATACTGTTTGTTTGTTTCATCAAGACACTACAGTAATGTCAGCCAATCGTAAAAAATAAATAACTCAGAAAGTAAAATTGCTAAAGATGATAAAACCATGCAATCTTTGAATACTTCGCTGTGCTAACTTGGAAGATCTAGGACAGCTGCTGGCTGACTACTGGGAAGTTATCATTTTCATTCACGTTCTCATGCGTTTAAATACACGTTTCAAGAGCAAAACTGAAAACATCAATTTGGAACCAAGTTTAACACACGCTTTTCTTAGTTTCCTTCTATTCCTTGCCTTTTCTACAGTCCTCAGGGCAGCTTAGTCCCTGATCTCTCTCCTAATCCAAAGGAGTGGAACTTATGCTCTTGACACTCTGCTGGAACATTTCATACACTATTCCTCCTCATACGTGTATCTATATATTTGCTTTAATTGTCATCCTCGTTATGCTGAAAAGGAAACTGTGGTTTAGCGTATGGAGCAAAATTGGAGGATTATCTACCAAAATCTCAGATTCCTCTTTTAATAGTGTAAAAGTATCCTAAAAGGAAGTTACCCAGCCGACAATTACTTTTCTTAGCACCCTCTGCACCCAGACATGGCTATGCAACCACAGAAGGTGGAGAAAGAGACTTTAAGAAGCAAGAAGACCTTCTCCCCTAACTCATTCCCTATTTTCCAGCTGAACACAGAAAACTCAGAGAATCTAGGGGGACTGTAGAACCACAAGCTATGGGGAACAAAGACTGAGGACTACTGACCATGGGCTCCCCTGCTGGACAACAGCTAGAAATACACTTTATTGCACTGATCCAGAGAAACATGGGGATTTGTTTGCTAGAGAAAACATTTCCCTGACTGCTATAGAGCTTAAGTATAATTTCCAAGGCCAAACAACAAGTTAGATGAAAGCTGAGTTGGAAACCTAATATGTCTGATTTTAAAATACTACATTTTAAGTACGTTCCTGTCCAATAATTCTTCCTAAATCACTATGTTATCACTCCCATCAATAATATTTTAGTGGTTTCTCATTATTTAAGGAACACATATATGACTCCTTCCTCTCCAATTTTGCCTTAGCCTAATTTTTCTAAATTATCCTCTCATACTCCCTATCGCTCATCCTGTATTTGATTATCTGTGCAATTCGCCAGCAATAAACGCTGCGTTTTCCCGTCACGAAGGTTCTCATGTGATTTTTGCTACCTGGAAAGGTTTCTCGCTCACTCCCGGCCCTTGTCTTATTCAGATCCTAGGCACCCTTCAAAATGAAGGTTAAATGCCACATAGAGAAGTAGTGTGGTTTCCCTGCTGCCTCGATAGAAATATTTCTTTTTCTCTGGTCATTCAACAGAAATTCGGCAATTCAACCATGTAAAATTTCATACTGGGCACAGTGGTTCCAACAGGAAATAAAAGAGGGAAAAAAAATCTCATGTTCATAAGTTTACACTTTAGAGCAGCGGTTCTCAACCTGTGGGTCGTGACCCCTTTGGGGGTTCGAACGACCCTTTCACAGGGGTCGCCTAAGACCATGGGAAAACACCTATTTCCGATGGTCTTAGGAACTGAGACACTGCTCCTCCACCCGTCTCCAGGCAGGTCACCCACATGCAGATACGCCCACATACAACATGAGGAACTGTATTAAAGGGTCGCGGCATTAGGAAGGTTGAGAACCACTGCTCTAGAGGAAAGAGTCAAAGACATAAATAATAATCGAATAGCGACTGGTATAAACACTAACAGAAACTAACAGGTTTCTCAGTCAGCTGATTACTGGGAGACCTGTGCCAATCTGTGGCAAGAAGTCAGATTTCCACGGAACAGTGAATTTGAGCCAAGGTATGAAGGGTGGTAGAAATGTCCTTGGCAAATGCATGGGCCACGGTGCTAGGGGCAGCTGGGGAGAGTGATCTCGGCAGAGGAAATAAGATGTGTTTGCACTGCAAGTCTGGAGCATCACCGCATGTCTGAGGAACAGCAAGGGCAAGGCAGAGCGGGCACTTGATGCCCCTGAAACAGGCAGGAGCCAGATCGAGAGCCCTGTAAACATGTTGAGGATTTTGGGCCTCATCCAATGGGAAATGGTGCACTGCTGGACAGTTTAGGAAAGAATGATGTATGCAATGCACTAAGATCATTACGGGCACCATAGAGGATGGATTGGTGGGGCAGAGGCGGTGGAGAAAGCTGCTGGCAAGCTGTTGCTGTGGTCCACTGGAATGAGCCAATATAATTCAAGACATTCCATGATCTGGACCGGGGTAGTGGCAGCAGAAATGGAGAGAAGTGGTTGAACACAAGAAAATTGTGAGTAATAAGGGCAAGATAACTTGAAGATTCATCTGACTGTAGCTGGCTATATTCCTGGGGGCTTAGCCACATCTTTGGAGGCATAGTGACTAAGACAGAAGCTAGGAAGACAGACTAACTCTCAGTGTTCAAATACGGGCTCTGTCACTTCCTAGCTCTGTGACCCTATGTAAGTTACTTTGCCTCAATAGCTTCATCTGGAAGATGGAGAAATTAATAGTACCTACCACACAAAACTGTCCTGAGCGGAACATTATATACACATGTATGTGTGTGTTATTATTACTATGACAGCATAGATATGTATATAGCTATCCTCCCCTGGTAAACAATTATTTTCCTATGGAAGGGACTGACCTAGAGCATATTAGCTGCATCTAATATTAGACAATCAATATGCCTATTAAAAATCCATAGTTACAACATACATCATATTTTAAAAATTCAGTCTAGTGGTACCACTGAGTGTAACCTTCAAATTTAGTGTCTGTTTTCAAGTACAACTCCAAATGCCTATTATCATCAAATACTCAGAACTTGTTCTTTCCCCAAATATAATACCAAAAATTATGTTTACAGCCATTGACACCATGCCCAATGATGCAATTTGGGGATAAATGTGTAACGTGATCTATCTTAATGTGTGATCGGAGGCTATGTGTTGACTTTCACGATACCCTGGGGATTGTCAGCTGCCAGTGGGGTGAGCATTGTCTTCAGTGGTAGAGATCTACCATTTTAAACCCCAAAGCACATCTCATATATTCCTTTGCCAAGTCCTCTGGTTGTTTAACAATTTACGTTTTACTGACATCGTATTATTTCGAAAATCCTCCACTAAAAGAATGTACGTGGAAAAGGAACACACTGACAATTTCAAATACCAGCACTGAAGCCCTTTTCCCCCATAAGTGCTGAAAGACACATATATTTCTAGTGAGAATGTTTTCTAAACCTGCTTCTGCAGCCAGGAAATAAGTGCACTGGGAACACGGCATGCTGTTTGCCCTTCGTTGCTGATGTACTGTGCTCCTAGGGGAAGCTGTAGAGAGACTGATTTAAACTGTGAAACTTCCCAACTGCACATCACCCTTGCCCAGGAACATGTGATGCACTTGGCATTCACGCGGCGCTGGGATAAGGGAGGAGGTGGTGTTCCCTTTTTCCAAATCAGAGTTCTCAACAAGTCATGCTTCTCTCTCTCATGGCCCACATGACAGAGGCCAAACAATGGAGACTGGCACGCGGGGCTCTGACCTTTCTGTTTGTTTAACACACACACACTGGCACCTCTGAGGTGCTGACTTTGCCCCCTTAGGGCACATGATCTAGTGGCCTGATCTAGACAATCATATCACTGCATAAATAACAGTAATGCTATTTTAGAATAGTTCAGTTTATTCCAAAATTGGAAATCCATGGTGCTATGAAACCTATTGCTATGGGTTGAAGAATATCCCTCCAAATAGGTATGCTGTAGACCTAACCCCCTAGTCCCTCAGAATGTGGCAGTATTTGGAGATATGATCTTTACAGAGGTAATCCAAGTTAAAACAAGGTCACTCGGGTGGGCTAATACAATAAGACAAGAGTTCTTAGAGAAAGAAGAAATCTGGACACAGAGACAGACACACACAGGGAAGACGCGATGAAGAGACACAGGGAGAAGATACCCGTCTAGAAGCCATGGAGAGAGGCCTGGGACAGCCCTTCCCTCAGAGCCCCGAGGAAGAACCAGCCTTGCCCACACGTTGACCCGGACTCCCGGCCTCCAGAAGTGGGAGACAATTCACCTCTGTTGTGTAAGACACCTAGGCTGCGGTCCTTTGTTACGGCAGTGAGGGAGGTCCGGGGGTCATAGGAGGAGGGGACAGTTGAGCTGAGAGCCGAGCATTAACCAGGCAGAGATAAGGAGGAGAACCGCTGCAGGCACAGGGGACAGCTTGGCACCAGACATGATTCAGCCCATGTGAGACTGAAGGGCAGCCGACACATCTGGGGTTGAATGACCAGGAAGGAAGGAAAGGCAAGATGAGGCTGGAACAGATGTTGAAGCCGGATCATAAAGCCCCACTGAGGATTTCTTCGTAGCTCTATCTCTTTCTCACATCTTCTCCCAGTTTCTACCACAGACCACCCTTATCCTTTCCTCTGCGTGGAAGCAGCCAAAGAGCCGAACACTCCCCTGCAGTGGCCACGTTTCCTGCCGCTCAGTCCCTCTCGAATAACCTTGCCATGTGTGCAGATGTGTCAAGGCTCGTCAGTGCAGCTTTCTCAGTTCCCTTCCCATCTAACGTGTAAGTGTGTGACAAGAATCCGCTGATGATATTCAACTCTGACAACCTGCTTCAAAATTAAACAAGTGGAGGGAGAAGGCTCCGCCCAGCAAACTGGGAAGACAATCTCGCCCTCAGGGATGGTTACAGTTTTAGAAGGTGGTGTGGACACTGGCCACAGCTCAGCTGCAGCAAAATGACGTTCCTGGCAGTTCTGACACCGTCGCGAGTCCCCCTTGCTCAGGCCTTGCTGCCCACGGAGTCATCGGGCCACCTGCGTGGTGTGTTGGGTCATTGCTCCTGGAAAATTGGCCTCCAGGGTGACTCCTGATGAACTACCCAATATCCACTTAATAGACTCTTTCTACTTCAATAGTTAAAATCTGTTTTGTTTAATAATTAGGAACCCTAATAACTGATTTACTCCCCTAATCACCCCTAAGCAGTCCTTTATCATGCCTTCACAGACGCCTGGTTCCCAGAGCTTGGTCCTCAGACAAGCAACACCAGGGACAAGTTAGAAATACAAATGCTCGGGCTCCACCCCAAACCTACTGACTTAGAATCTCTAGGGATGGGCCCAGCAATGTGTTTTAGCAAGTTCTTTAGGCAATTCTGATGTAGACTAAAGGTTGAAAACCAGGGCCCTGTGGATACCTCTATTTATAATATTTTAACAGGTGTTAAAAATGTCTTCCATCCAGACTCGGAGCTCTTTGGGGAAATTACTACATCTTATTCATATTTAGATCCTCAGTGTTTAGATTCGATTGGCATAGTAGTTTCATGATTAGCAAAGAAATGTCTCTATTCTTCTATTCTCTTTGTCCAAACGGGCTAATCACTGCCCAAGAACCCCTTCTACCATGCCTATGTCATAAGGGAATGAATGACAATAGACCCTCTTCCCAAGGCCAATTGGCACATAACAACAGTACAGGAATGAAAATGTTACATAAGATGAAAGTAACATAGCTTTACCTGGGATTCTACCTACGTTCATTGCTATCTTCGGCTGCTCTATTTAATTTTCAAAGCTCAGATAATATTATTCTACACATCTCTCGGTAATATAATTTTCACAGTGCTTCACACTATCCCACATCCAACTTTACGTCTTGTTTCATTTTTCATTGGTCTGGAAGTCCAAGGATTCAAGTGAATAACAATGAAAGCCACTAAGCAATCCCATGACAAAAGCACTGAGTTAAAGCTGGGAGTTCCAATGGCTACCTCAGCTCTTCCTAACACTAGGGAATTAGGTGGGCAAAGAGGTGGAGTCATAGTGACTGGAATGAGTCACAGACATCAACAGAGACAATATGTACAAATGGATGCCCTGAGGTATATGACAGCAGCCGGAGGAAAACCTCTGATACTCCTGTACTTCCATCCCCAGACAGAAAGTCTTCCAAGGAAAAAATCCCACACCTATATAGACAAGACTTTCTAAAAGAGAGCTTTGATTGAGTTAAACTTCTGGCAAAAAAAAAAAGGAACCAGTTGAAATGTCAAAGGCAAAGTTAAAGTATAATGGGTCCTAGCAGGGGTTTGGTGGGGGTGGAGTCTTGAATACAAGGTATGTCTTCATGAGCAGTTTACAAAGCCTCTGGATGGATGGAAGGATGGATGGATGGATGGATGGATAGATAGATAGATAGATAGATAGATAGATAGATAGATAGATAGATAGATAGATAGATAGATAGAAAGAAAGAAAGACAGATATAGATAGATAGATTGTCTAAATGACATATATAGATATCTATATAGATATATATCATCTAGACAATAAATGTATGTGTGCATATGTGTACACATATAAGAATTCAGATACTTTTTCTTTTCTGTACTCATTTTTTATTCCTTTATTTTACATAGGTAATGTAGAGGTGATTAGATTGGAGATTTGTCCACTCTATGCTGATATCAGGTCAGGGTGAAATCCTGCCAGAAGAGGCTAACCATGACGCCTAGGTAGTTATTCTATAAAGTCACTTCCAAGTACAGTCTCTGGGTATAGCTCTGTATTTTCTCACATTGGAAAATGCAAACAAGTGTTCATTTGGATCATGTTAATAGGAATGTATTTGAATGCAATAATCACAGCAATAAAAATTATGTAACAATTAGCAAAATAATAATGGAAACCCAATTGCACATTTACAAAGTACCAGACACTATGCTAAGTCTTTTATATGAAAAGTAGGTGCTTATATATGTTGAGAAATTAAAGGGATGGATTACAAGAGGCATTCTTGGGTTGAATACTTAGCTCACAATGATCTCCCCCCTCTCTCGGAACTGCCACCATGATCCTGATCTGAGAGTATCAGACTTTAATTGGGAAGATTCTCTAAGGAATTTGAACTTTTTAAAAATAAGACAGACTCTTGGAGTCATTGGACTTGACATGGCAGGATTCTAGAAAGAAGACTCACGAGGACCCACCACTAAAGGGCACGATCTGTCTCGATGTTATCTTTTCAGAGGCTGCTTATTCTAGTCAGCCTTGAATGCCATGACACAAACAAATATCTTTCCAATAAAGTCAACATTTCCCTTAAGCTAGTAAAAATTAATCAATGTTATTTGCAACCCAAGGACTCTTAATTGACTACAAAATGGCACTATGCAAAGGCACATGTCAGGATGTGTGAAAAACTGTTGATCTTCACTCTAAATAGGGCTATGAAGCTATCATCACAGTACACTAATCAGAAATAGTGTCCCAGGCTACATAAGAAAGAAACTAACAAGTTTCTAAATTAAATGCTTACTCTGTCTGGCTAATGCAAATCTCACCTATTAGGGTTGGTGTTTCTTATTTGGGCAAAATAAAAAAAGAGAAGCCGCTATAGTATTTTTGCTTAGAGTGCTGACGAGGAAATCATTTGATTAAGAACAAAATCGTTTTCTCAAGGTTCCATTACCAATAGAATAGTGAATAATAAAATACAAAGAGCCATGTTGTCTGTGTTATTAAAATCCTCTTCTATCTGTTATCACTTCATTTGAGGTATAATGAGCTTCTATCGCATTCAGCTGGGCAAAGCTTACCATATCTCATAATAACTGAAATATAATAAAATGCAAAGGTTGTCATGATTTACAAGACATTTCATTTGAACACAAATAGTCAAATTTTTTACTCACTTCCTAAAGCTAGATAAATGCCAATGCAACATGGGCATTTATTATGAACAGCACAGTAAGCAGGAATCCTGGGACAATGCTTACAGTGGTGACTTTGGCACAGCCCGGGGACTGATTCAAGCAGAATCATTTTCTCTGATGGATGTTGGTGCCATCGAGTGACATCTGTTTGTTAATAAGCAGCTGCCCTGGAAGTGGCTTGGAAAATGCAGGGATTTGGTGTGCATGGTCTAGTGGTTAGGACAGCAGGCTGAGTCCCCATTTCTGGGCTGAGTCCCAGGTCTGTTACTGTCACTTCAGGCTGCCTTGGAAGGAAGCTCAGTCTACAGGACACTAAAATAGTCTCCTAATTTGGGTGGAGGCAGTGGCTGGCGAGGGACGAGGGAAGGTTCACACCAATCTGGCAAACCTAGAGAAAACATCTCCTGTTAATTATTGGATTATTCATTCATCAACTAATGTGGGGGGCAATTCTAACACTGAAATACATCCATGGTTATTATCCAAAATGCTTGTGTAGGCTATTGGCTAAATTAGGTACGTAATTTCTCCCTCTGGAGAAATATTCGTGTCACAGGCATAAGAATACGCAAAGGAATTCACTTATGCCACTCACTGTTAGATATTCAAGAAAAATACTTCTCCATGTAAACCCAGGGATAGCTTCTTTTCTTAAAGGAAAACAGTTCATAGATTAAATACGCACTCCAATACTTTGCCTTCAGTGTAGAGAGAGCACTAAGTATAAAATTACGCAAGATCTCTCTGCCCGCTTCTTTCATTCTAAAATGGGTGATGATGACCCTGAGCCAAATCAATGAGTTTTCCAGGTAACAAATTATAAATAATAGTAATATAAAGAAAAGTTAACATTCACATAGGCGAAAGTTACGTTCTCCTCTTTAACATTGAAGTGAAAATATATTTTCAAATCTTGAGAATTTAAACTACTCTAAAAGCAAAGTTGAGTTTGCAATTACTGAGGAAATTCACTGAGAATAAAAGATTAATTGACAAATAAATAATACAATTGTTGGTCTCAGAATGTACATTTGGAAAACTAGAGGACTCAACTGACATTTTAAACATTTAGATAGAGCTTTAAATGAGTTTACCATTAACATGTGTTTTTAATAAGTATTTTTAAGTAAAATTTCCTAAAGAAACTTGTGGAAACCAATACTTTTTTCCCTTAATATCATGATCACAAGAATTTAAGTTCTTGTATTTTGACAATCTATATAGATAACTGAATTTACTAAGTATACTATTTTGAAATAACTCAGTTATAATGCTATTCCTAAAATACTTTATATTAGTGAAAGATTTTCTTCTCTGGTGGTCCATTATTACAGAAAATAATGTGAAATTTTGAACCAAAAATACAAACCAAGTATGGTCCAACTGAAAATATACACTGAAACATATTTACATACTCAAACAGTAAAGTGAGTGGACCATAGAAAATAACATTTGATTCGAAATTACTCTGATAGTTTATTTTTTTTTCTTTCTGATTGTTTCTTCCCTATCACACATAGTAGCCAGAAACTGGTTGACTATGAGCAAATCTAGGTTATGATTGCTCTGCATAGTACACTTAATTCTGGACTCAGCTGCTGCTGCCTAAGCAAGAAATGTTGGGATGGGCCGTGGGTGGTTCGTCAGATGGCAGAGTCAGGGATAATGGGGAAAGTAGGAAGAATGGAAACTTAGCAACCTGGAAATGCTACCTCGGTATCTCAAGTGCAGGATTCATTCTGCATCTCCAATTCAGCTGGTATGTCTATGACAAGATGGGTAGTGTTGGGGCAATCAATACAGATGTCACCTCCCCACTGTGGGAATAACTCGACTCCTAGAGACTCCTTTTTCTTTCTTTCTTTTTCTTTCAGCTTATTCTCTCTGTACTGCTATCACCTGGTGATGGGAAAGGGCTCCAGTAGGCCCAACTGGAACCTCTCCAAAAATTTTCCACGGAGTCAAGTATTACAAGGACTGAAGATATGTTTGAATTTATTCATTCCGATAATAGGGCCAGTAAGAAGTGGGTGACTCTTGACTAAAACTTTCAGGTGCTTATCAGCTACTTCATTCCTGTTGACCTCAATACATTTTTTTTATATTTAAATTAGTAATCATTTAACTTTGTTGCTTGCAACCAGAGAATTCTGTCTCATTCCTAGAACAACATCAGTGGAAGAGGATACGGTCTAGCAATTAATGGCACTTGAAAGGGAGAGGTGAAATGTGACACTGTTAGCGGTGATGGTGGAGACAGAATTGGGGATGCCAGGTAAGGCCGATGGCTTGGGGCATGACTGATAACTGAGTACAGAAATGCAGCTTTGAGAAGAAAATTGGCATTCTTTGTTTCTTCACCTCCATAGTGTCCAGAGGAACAAGGAGATTCATTGTGAGCCTAGGCTGAGATGTTTTCTGATAAACAATGAAGTGGGATGATCTGAGAGGCAGCCAGTTGAATGTTTACCACTCGGGCAATGAGGAAGCCTTCTGATGGGGAAGCTGTCAAAATGACAAGGGAGATTATACTAGTGTCCCAGGAATTAGCCTCTTGTTTAAAAAATTCTATAAACATCTTAAAAAGGGATCAAAGGAACTTTTTAAAGAACAACATAGCCATGATCTCAATTAAATCACTCACATAACGAGATCCTTGGAAGGTATTAAGACATTCCTGCTTCAAGCTTTTTAACATTGCTGTTCCCTCTTCCTAGAGTAATTTCTCCCAAATAACCACACGGCCCGGTCCCTCACTTCATCCATCCGTCAGACGTCTCCTCCTCAGAGAAGCTTTCCAATCCATCTTACGTAAAGTAACATCCAACACACACCCCTTTCACACTTTCCCCTTAATTGTCTTTATTTGCTCATTGATGGTGAGCAAATTATTTGCCCACTTACTAGTATAAACGCCGTGTGGACAGCAACTATTCGCCACTGATTAATAAAAAACTCTAACAGGGATGAGCACAGAGTAGACAGTCACTGAACACTTGGTGAGTGAATAAATGAAAAGACAATCTCTCTCTCTTTTGTGTTCTGTACTTGTTTTCTTCAAGAAAAAGAACGAGCTGCTGGTTACATTCCCTGAGCAAGATTCTTTTACGTGTCCATTAAGTCGGATCAGGAAGCAAGCATTGCTCAATACGGGGACACACACCCTGGCTGCAATGTTTGGGGACCTGTCTGGCCACCCTGCAGACACCTCCACGAGCCTGTCCTAGAGCGGTATATCTTGGCATACTATGCCTGTGGTCTGGACCTACATAATAAGCTCTTTGAGAGACAGGCCTGGGTGGTTTCATATTTGCATCCTTAGCCCAATATAGTCCAGAGCAGCCGAAGTTTGGAGAAGAAAGATGAGAACAAAAGAGGAAGAGTAGGAATAAAAGAAGGGGGGGGGGTTAGAAAAGTAGGAAGAAGAAACATGGGAGTAACAGGATGGGAGGTGGACATAAAAAAATAAAATCTCCAAAAATGCCTTCCAAGACCCCTCACAGCTGTGACAGATGTTTCTCTTATCTCTATTCTCCCACTCCCCTATTCAGTGTTCTGCTCACTTTGCCCGATTTCTCTCCTCCTGTTCTTTCTTGAACTTAACTCTATTCAAGTTTTGACTTCACCATTCCATCAAATGTCTCTTTCAAAGCCATTAATGGCCTTTATGTTGCTCAATCTAATGATCAATCCTTAGTCTTCCTCTTACTTAATTTTCAGTTCATAATCCCTACTTCTTGAAACACTTTTTAAAACTTGGTCTCTGGGACACATCACTCCCTAATTCATCAGGCACTTCTTAATTCATCTTGCTGGGTCCATCTCCAAGTCTAGACTCATACATATTCTGTGGGCTCAGTCCTCCAGCGTTTTCTCTACTAAAGTGATTATATCCCATCTCATAGCATTACACACCATCCGTATACTCATGAGTCCCCAAAGTCAGATCTCCATCATGGACCTTTCCACTTACTTCTAGATAAGTGCATCCAAATGTCCACTCAGTTCTTGCACATACGTATATCATAGGCACTTCAAGCGTCACAAGAACAAACTAGGGTTCTTAATTTCCACTCCACACCCCAAACCTACTCCTCACACTTCAGTAAAACTCATCACCCTCCAATTCGTTGTTCTCAACAAAAATACCTGAGTCATATTGAAAGACCCTCCAACAGTATCACCAAGTAATTAGAAAGTCCTACTGGTTTCACCTTGAAACTATGACCAAGCATTTGTCACCATCTCACCCCCATTCACCCTGTTTTAAGCCATCTAGGTCACCACCATAATGAAATCATCAAAAATTAAAGGACATTCATAAAATTAATTGTTGTATCAAATAACTCTCATAATTTCAAAGTCGTGATGGCCATGTTGAATGATATTTTAATAGGCAACTGCTGCACTGTGACATGAAACTATCTATCAGTGAATTTTATTGGTTACAAAGTCACCAGAATGGCTCTTAGTACTATGGTTAATTGTCCACATTTGTAATCAAATGAAATCCTGAAGTTAGAGGTTCATGAAAATAAAGATGCATGAGAAAAAAAAAAAGAAAGGACTTTGTCTTTGTTTTTCACTAATAATCTCCGACACTATATGGCTATTTGTTTACCAAATGCTTATCTCTCCAGAATGTACAAGAAAGGTATAGATCTATCTTGTTCATTCCTGGCATCCAGAATCATGCTTGACAACCAGTAGACATTCAATAAATATTTGTTAAACAAATTAAAATTAGAAGTAATGAAAAAGAAAGAATATTATCCTTTTTAATCATTAGTATTACTATCAGGGTAATAATTGTTATAGCAGCTAATGTTTATCAAGTATTTATGATGGGTACCAGGCTAAGCACTTTTATGTGTTGGATTATCTCATTTTCTTTCACACAAAGGCCTTTTAAGGAATAAACTAGTAGTATTTCTGTTTCACAAACCAGGAAATGGGGTCTTTTTGAGGATAAGTGACTCACACATTTCTCTAACGAGCAGAGCTGGGTTTTAAACCTAGGTACATCTGACTTTCAATCATGCTGTTAGCCATTATGAAATAGAAATACCCAGGTGTACTGTGGATTTGGGGGAAGGGGATGAAAAAGGGAAACAAGTACGGAAGAGAGGGAAGGCAAGAAGAATGGGTGCCAGATATTGAATTGAATACTTGCCCATCTCCTGGTGACAATCTCTGTCCTCTTCCAAAAAAACTAGAATGAAGATGATCTTTCTCCCAGACTTATCTAATTCACTTGGGAGGAAAATCAGAAGCAGGGAGTTGTTATTACCCTGTTTACTCCTCTGATGAATCTATTCAACACTGAATGATGCAAAAACAAAAGCAAGTTGATCTGGAACAGGTAGTAGTCCTGCCCTGCGGAAATGCATTTCACCTGAAACTCAGTGGTTTATTGTTTCTCATGTTGACATGGCTCTTACTAACTTAGAAAAAAATATTCATTTCTGATCTCCCAACCCAACAGAACCAACTTGTCTTTAATTTCTAGTTCTAACCACGTATCAATGATCTCTCATTTTAGTCTTAAACTTTTTCACAAATAAAAATATCTATGAAATATATTTAATGTATTAAATGCATAAAACAAACCCTTTAATCTATGGCCAGAATTAGTTTAAGCTTCCATTTAAAAACATAATCAGATTGGGTCTTGCTTTAACAAACTCAACAATAATGGGAAAAAAAATCACTAATTTTACAATCTTAAACCTAGTGTAATCATTGTCTAAATTTTCTAACCCATCATAAACTTGCAACAAAACCAGCCTTAAGGAATTAGGGAATACATGTTTCTCCATCACATTGCCACGGAGGTTTGTCCCTAGCATAACAAAGAGTGAGATGAAAGCCCCTCTGCAGAGGAGAAATTTATAGAACAATTTAAATGTAAAGGACAAGCAGATTTATGGATTTTAGAGACCAGAATTTCACTCGATAAACAAACGTTTATTTAGTGTTTAATATTCTAGGGGACTGTGTTACAAGCTCTGGCCAGCACCTGGATTGGGGGAAATACACCAAAATTTTCAGTTCCCGTTCACTATTTTTGATATCTGTAGTTGCCCTTCAAGAGATTCTTATCTTTTATGTCATAACAGTGACAAAATAAAATAAGTATTGCCAGAGATATATGTTTAAGTGCTAGCAACCATGCACTGGAGTGACAATGAAGAGAAAAGAACATGTTGGAGAAATTTCACTAAAACAGGGGTTTGCCAGGCAACTGGGCTTGGGAGGGAATATTCCAGGCAGAGAAACTTGAGTAAAAGCCTAAGGGGAAGCAATGTTGGGTGTTTGGAGACTGGCTTGTCCCCAGAAAATAGAGGACAAAGAAAACTCACCAAGTAGTCAAACAGAAGCTGAGAGAAAGGAAAATAGTTCTAAAGCACAATGAAGGGTCTTGAATCCCCTCTCTCGGAGTTAGCCTACTGGGTCATAACAGAAAAATCCAAATCTAAGCATCCGCATTTCAGTTCTATACTTTACAACATGCTTATAACTATTCGCATCTTAGAAAAGTGAATATGTGGGTTAAATACTACTCTTTCACGAAGTTAACATTTTCTGGTTTTACTAGAAACTTTTCTGTCTGCAGTGGTCTCCCATGCAGTTTTTAAAAATATTTTATTAGGCTCCATGGCAAACACAGCCAGAAGCTTCTCATCCCTTTCCCAGCATGCAATGGCTCTCCATCATTTTCTTTCTCAGGGAGTCTCCTTTCTCCTGGGTTTAAATACAGAATGTTATTAAGTTCATGCCCCTGCAGGAAAGAACTCAGGAACAAGGCTTGCCTACTGACACTTCCACATTGCAAAGAAAATTTGTTTACTCTCATTATCAAAAACTCACTATTGTAGAGGTTGGTTTAAAGGAATTCTGAAGTTGTAAAAGAATGAAAGAGTATTTTTTTTTTTACAAACTGCTCAGCACAAATGAACAAAAGCCATTCTTATATAAAAAGTGTCCATCTGATCCTTTATCATTAGAATGAGTGCTCAGACACTGTGGAATTTTCCAGTAGTGGTGATAACCTCACCCCCACCCCCCATTCCCATTCCTTATATCTCAATCATGGGGTAAGGTAGAGCTAATTGGATCACCTGATGATTGAAATACGGTTCTTAATGCATCCTGTCACAGATGTAAAGATTGGAAAATTACATTCCCTATCTCTTTAGAAAGCCAGTGGTTTGAGGAATTTTCTACAAGTATTTAAAGTTGTAATAGTTTCTTTGATGATCTGTCTAAAGGAAAAGGAGAAAGTGCTTTTATTTCAGAAATATAACAGAATGGCTTCAACTAGACTATTTTGCATTGCTATTAATTCTTCCTTTTCTCCAAATGTGCATGGAAAGACATTACAAAATAAAGAAGAAAATCTACTGCATCACATGTATATAATACACATTTGTCACCAGCACCAGCTACTCATACTAGTTAATTTGGGGATATTAAGATCTGATATTTATCTTAGAGGTCTACAACAGTTACAAAAAACAGGTAGAACTGTCAGTCAACTTCCAAGGGATGAGCACATGATCCATGGAGGGCACTGGGTGCTTCAGAACTAAAGGCCTACATGGAGTTGGAGCTGCGTCCTCCCCTGGTGGTGTCCTGAAGAGTCAGTTCTTCATCTGCTTCCTGGATCAGGAGAATACTGGAGTCGCCTTTTTGTTTTTGTGTTTTCCAAACTTAGATCCTTGGTCTGGCCTCTCATTCCTCAAGTTGCCTCATAACATTACGAAGAAGTTTCTTTTTTCTTAAGCACCTATAGTTGGTTTATGTTGCTTAAACTCTTTTTGTTTTTATTCTTTTTGGCAATTCTTAAATTTTTTGACCCAATGATTTAAATATCTAATAATGACTAAACAAATAAAAATAACAACAAAACCACAATGATTAAAAACGACTACCAGAGTAAACAGAAATTCTCTTATCATAACTCATGGTACCAGTTCTGTTTTTCTAGGGCATAAGACCAAGCCATGATATAAAAATTGTGTACTCATAATTTTACTCTGAACTAATACGTGCATTTTATACTTTGGAGGCTGACTTCAAGGCTGAAGTTGTTTTATGTACATACTCAACTCTAACAAGTTTTTATGTTTTCATGTACTAGATATAAGAATGAATTCCCTCTTTAAAAGGAGTGGACACAAGTCAGGTAGCAAATAATAATTATCAGCCAAAAGCCATTCAAACTGGGAATCAGACAGCTCATTAGAAGGGCCTTATGTTATTGATCCAGATTGCCACCCAAAGCCATTACTCTGGTATGAAAGCAGTAATCTAAGGCTGAGTTAATTTTTTCAGAGAATATAAGCTATAGTTGAAGCTTAGCTCCCACTGTCTAAGGAAATGAAAACTTTACTTTGTTCAATAACATTAAGGAAACACCCTGGAAAATATTGTAATCCAAAGAAAACTTGTAAAGAAGTTTATAATGAGAGACTCTCATCTCTTGATTATTCTCTGCCCCATGGCCTTCCACCTCCTTCTTAGTATCCTATGATCTTCACTCTTTTCTAGTGATTTCCAGTAATTCTCCAACCAACACCTTCTGTCTGTTCTTCTGTCTTCTCAACAAGATATTTTATTCATAAGTCTAGAAATGTTTGGGATACAGTATTACCATTTGGTTGAGTGCCTTATACTGATTTAGCAAAACATACAGAACAACAGTAAGATGTCCTGCAGCTGATCCAGCCTGAGTCTTCAAACAGGCAATTACTTGGTTAACATATATATTTTTATTACAAAATATGCTTGTTCTATTTCTTCCCATTTAGATTTATTTAGTATGCTCACATAAAATACATATTCTATTCTTTAAAAATACAGTGGGAGGTGTGATGTCAGCAACATGGCTGAAGAAGACATCTCTTGTCATATCCCCCCCTCAATAACAACATTTTGGTATCCATCCACAGAAAAAAGTACCGTTGTGGGAGCTGTGATGTCCAGCATCATTCACCAAAAGTCACAGGAGGAGTCTTGCCCACCCATGTATCCAGTAATAGGCATGGACCCTGCAGCGGCCTGGGAGCCTGATATAACCCCTCTTAGCCATGGCTCTTGAGCCAGAGAAGAACACTGTCTTAGATAATCACCCATGAACAGACAGCCCTTGTGGAAGCCCAATATTCGATTGGAGAAGTGTAAGTACATCATTAGAGCAATATATTTGGGAGAGGGTAAGAAGAACAATTAGACCTTACTTGCATCACCTCCACCTCTTTGGCCTGTGATTTCTCCCCGGGAGGAAAAGAGAGAGCTCGTGGGTGAGTGCCAGGTTTCCCCACCAGTGTGGGACATTGCCTAATAGCTCTGTCTCATTCCATTCAAAGTTCTGAGTCATAAGATGTATGACTGGGGGTGAGAAGAATCTGGCACAGAGGCATATAGGACTCTCAGAAGGCATTAAAGGAATGCAGATTCTACTGTACATCACAGACTCCATCAAGAAGCCCACCTATAGGAGACACCTTGCCCACAGACCCCCTCAACTGGCTCATGGGTACCCCCAGTACTTCGTGCACCTCACCCACACACAACCCCAGCCTGTGACTGGTTCTCCATGCACGTTTGGTGGCAAGCATGAGCTTTGGCAGATATCTAACAAACATGTGCAGAAAGCCCACATGAATCTATGGGCCAGGGAGAGATCATAAATTTGAGCTTCAGCTCCATCCCTGGGAAAGTGAAAGGATGGAAAGGAGACTTCCAGCATCTGGCATGGTACATTAAAGGATGAAAAAGAAGCTTAAGAATTCTGAGACAGAGGGAGCAAGAAGCATGGAGCTGGCATATTCATAGAAGGACTGAGAAAGCCTCAGACTCCCTATCAGGAATGATGGAAGATATTTCTTTCTAAAAGTAATTTAGTAATGACTAGAGGGGTTGACTGTTGTTGCAAATGCAAAGACAGCAATACGAGCCCTCAAGGAACATAAAAAGTCAGGGAAACAAGACACTACCAGAGTGCCACAATAATCTTCATTTTATTCTTTAGCTTCAGAATTCTTATTCTTTATTCTAAAGAATAAAAGGATAACATGAAAGATTCCATAGAGAGCATCAATAGCAGAATGGATTGAGCAAAAGAAATACACCTGTAGATTAGAAGACAGGAACTGTGAAATTATTCAGTCAGAGGAAAACAAAGAGAAAGAATAATAAAGAGTAAAGAAAGTCTACATGATCTTAACAGATACCATCAAAAGAAGTAATCTGTCAATTATTGGAGTATCAGAAAGAGAAGAGATGTAGAGGGGACAGAAAGCTTATTTAAAGACAGAATGGCTGAGAATTTCCCAAATCTGAGGAGAGATTCAGATATCTAAGTTCATGAAAGTCATCAAACAAACTCAAAGAGATTTTCTTCAAGACACATTACAATAACACTGTCAAAAATCAATGACAAATCTTAAAGGCAGTGAGAGTAAAAACAAACAAACAAACAAAAACCTTGCAACTTACAAGGGAACACCTATAAGGCTATCAGATTTATCAGCAGAAATCTTACAGGCCAGGAGAGAGTGAAATGATACATTTAAAGTGAGAAGAGAAAAAAATGCCAACCAAGAGTATTTTACGTGGCAAAGTTGTTCTTCAGAAATTAAAGCCTTTCCCAGATAATCAAAAGTTTAGGGAGTGCATCACCCACCATAGGTACTGCCTTACAAGAAATGCTGAAATGAGTTCTTCATCTTGAAATGAAAGGAAGCTAATTAGTAACATGGTTGTATGAAAATATACAACACACTGATAAGGATAAATATGGAGTCAGATTCAGAATACTCTACTACAGTGATACAGTAGTGTGTTAATCACTTAACTCTTGTATAAAAGTTAAAAAAAAATATTAAAAAAACTATAGCTACAATAATAGGTTAATGAATATACAATGTAAAAAGAGGTAAATTTTGACATCCAAAACGTAAAAGGGTGAGGGAGGAAAAGGGTAGTTTTTGTATGCAATTTAAGTTAAAGTATCAGCCTAAAATGGACTGTTTTTACATAAGCCTCATGGTAACTGCAAAACAATAAAAACCTACAGTAGATAAAGGAAAGGGAATCAAAGCATACCACCACAAAAAAGTTATCAGCTCACAAAGGAAGGCATCGAGAGAGGAGAGCAGAAAGCAGCTAGAGAGGGAGAAAGAAACAAGGGAAATACAGAACAGCCAGAAAACACTAAAACATCGGTGGTCTTTACCTATCAATACTTAACACTTAATGTACATAGATTAAATTATCTTATCAAAAGGCATAGAGTGGCTAGAGTGGCATTAAAAAAAAAAGCAAAAAACACAAACAAAACAGGACCCAACTGTATGCTGCCTACAAGAGCCTCACTTGAGCTGTAATGACACATAGGCTCAAGGTGAAGAGGTGGCAGGAGATATTCTATGCAAGGCAAAACCAAAAGAGAACAGGGATTACAATATTTCTATCTGACATCATAGATTTTGAGCCAAAAACTATAATACTATGCCTCAAAGGCTATCTACTGTTAAAACAAGGCACTTATTCTGAAGAAATGAGATCCTGAAAGTTGGAATGGGGATATGTAGGAAGACCATGATAGAGCTAAAGATATTGAGTCCCTAAATTCAGATATGTATTATTCTACCAGTAGAAGCAACCTTTTCCCTCCTATCTGAGGGGATTAAGCCTGCATCGAAAAAGAAAAACTAAACAAGAGACAAAGAAGGCCATACGATAATAAGAGTCAATTCACCAAGAGGCAATAAAAACTATATATATGCACACATAAACACATGCACACATCCAACATCAGATTACCTAAATATATTAAGCAAATATTAACAGACCTGATGGGAGAAACAAACAACATTGCAATGAGATCAAGGGACTTCAACACCCCACTTTCAATAATGGATAAATAATCCCAAAAGAAAATCAGTAAGAAAACACTGGACTTGAACTATAAACTAAATGATCCTAACAGATATATACAGAACATTCCTCCCAACAGTAGCAGAATATGCATTTTTTCCAGAGCACATGAAACATTCTCCAGGATAGACTATATGATGTCATTAAAGCAGACTTAGCAAATTGAAGTAGATTGAAATCATACCAAGTGTCTTTTCCAACCACAATGGCATAAAGCTAGAAATCAATAACAGGAAGAAAACTGTTAGTTTCACAGTATATGGAAACTAAAAAACACACTCCTGAACAACCAATAGGTCAAAGAAGAAATCAAAAGGCAAAATTAAAAACAACAACAACAACAAAAAAAAACTGAAACAAATGAGAATGGAAGCACAACACACCAAAACATATGACATGCAGTAAAAGCAGTTCCCAAAGAAAATTCTATAGAACTAAATGTCCACATTAAAAAAACAAAAACAAAACAAAAAAAACCACCTCATATAAATAACATAATTTAACACTTCAAGGATCTAGAAAAAGAGGAATGAACTAAGCCCCAAGTAAACAGAAGGAAGGAAACAAAGATTAGAGCAGAAATAAAATAGAGACCAGAAAATTACAGAAAAGGTCAATAAAATTAAGAGCTAGTTCTTGAAAAGATGAATAAAATTGACAACATTTTATCTAGATAACTAAAAAAAAAAAGAGAGAGAAAAATCAATTGAATAAGATCAGACATAAAACAGACGTTACAACTGATACCATATAATTAATAAAAGATAGAGACTACTGTGAATAATAAAAGCACCAACAAATTGGATAAGCTAGAAGAAATGGATACATTTCTAAAAACATACCACCTATCAAGACTGAATCACATAGAAACAGAAAATGTGAACAGACCAATAACGGGGAGGGAGATTGAATAAAAAATATCCCAACAAAGAAAAGCCCAGCACCAAATGGTTGCGATGGTGAACTCTACCAAATATTTATTGAAGAATTAATGCTAATCCTTTGAAATTCTAAAAAATTGAAGAGGAGGAACACTCCCAAACTCATTTTAAGAGCCCAGCATTACCCTGATATCAAAGCAAGATGACAATACTACAAAAAAAAAAAAAAGAAAGAAAACTACAAGCCAATATCCCTGGTGAATATAGAATAAAAAATCTCAACAAAATATTAGTGAGCTGAATTTAATAGCATATTAAAAAGATCAGCTAACTTAATTGGATTTTCCCCTGGGACGCAAGAATGGCTCAACATGCACACACCAGTAAATGTGATATATACTACATTAATAGAATGAAAGATTTAAAAAAAAATCATATGATCACCTCAATAGATGCAGAAAAAGCATCTGGGAAAATACCACAAGATTTCATGATAAAAACTCTCAACAAATTGAGTATAGAAGGCATGTACCTCAACATAACGAAGGCCATATATGACAAGTCCACAGCTAACGTACTTAACAGGAAAAGGTTGAAAGCATTTCCTCTACAATCAGGAACAAGACAAGGGTGCCCACTTTTACCACTTCTATTCAACATAGTACCGGAGATCCTAGGCAGAGCAATCAGGCAAGAAAAAGAAACAAAAGAAATCCAAATCAGAACAGAAGAAAACATGTGTTTGTTTACACATGGCATGATCTTATATAAGGAAAATACTGAAGACTCCACCAAAAAACTGATAGAACTAGTAAGTTCAGTAAAGTTAAAGGATATAAAAATAATATATGAAAATCAGTTGTATTTCTGCACACAACAAAATATCTGAAAAACAATAAGGAAAATGATTCAATTCAAAATAACATCAAAAAATGAAATACATAGGAATAAATTAAACAAAGGAGGTGGGAGTTCCATACACTGAAAACTATTAAACTTTGATGAAAAACATTGAAAAAAGACATAGAGAAAATACTCCCTATGTTCATGGATCAAAATAATTAATGTTGTTAAAATATCCATACTATCCAAACCCATGTTTACATTGAATACAATCCCCATGAAAATTTTAGTGGCATTTTACACAGAACTAGAAAAAAAACAATCATAAAATTTGTATGGAAACACAAAGACTCTGAATAACCTAAGCAATCCTGAGAAAGAAGAACAAAGCTGGAGGTATCACACTTCCTGATTTCAAACTGTATTACAAAGTTATAGTAACCAAAATAGTATGGTACAGGCACAAGAATAGACACATAAACCAATGACACAGAATCAAGAGTTCAGGAAAATAAACTTTGCCTGTACAGTCAATATTTGACAAGGGAGCCAAAAATACTCAATGAGGAAAGGATTATCTCTTCAATAAATCATTTTGGGAAATTGAATAATCTTGCAGAAGAATAAAACTGGAATTCATCGTATACAATGACAGAATTTAACTTCAAGTAGATTAAATATTTAAACAGAAGACGTGAAACTGTAAAATTCTCAGAAGAAAACATAGGAAAAATGTTCCTTGATATTGGACTTGGCAACAGTATTTTGAATATGACATCAGAAAGTAGCAACAACAAAACAAAAGTAAATAGGTGGGACTACATAAACAAATACTTTCTGCACAGCAAAAGAAATAATCAACAAGGTGAAAAGGCAGCCTACAGAATAGGAGAAAATATCTGCAAATCATATTTCTGACAAGGGATTAATATCCAAAATATATATCCAAAAGAACTCATAACTCAATAACAAAAATAATTATTTTTAAATGTCATAGGGACATTTTTCCAAAGAAGACATACAAATGTCCAACAGGCACATGAAAAGATGCTCAACATCACCAATCATTAGGGAAATGCAAATCAAAACCACAATTACCACCTCACACATGTTAGAATGGCTATTATTAAAAAGACGAGATAATGAGTACTGGCAGGATGTAATGAAGAGAGAACTCCTGTACACTGTTTGTGGAATGTAAATTGGTACAGCCACTATTGAAAACATTATAGAGGTTCCTCAAAAAATTAAAAATAGAACTATCATATGATCCAGCAATTACACAACTGGGTATATATATCCAAAGGAAATAAAATCAGGATCGCAAAGAGATATCTGCATTTCCATGTTAATTGCAGCATTATTCAAAATAGTCAACCTATGTGTTCATCGATGAGTGAATGGACACAGAAAATGTGGTTTTTATATATACAATACAGCCATTAGAAAGGGGGAAGCCCTGCTATTTGCAACAACAGGGATAGATCTTGGGGTATTATGTTAAGTGAAGTAAGTCACACAGAGAAAGACAAACCCTGTACAACATCACTTATATGTGGAATCTAAAAATGCTGAATTTAAAGAAACAGAGAGTAGAATGGTCACTGACAGGGGCTGGTGGGTGTGGGTAATTAGATATCAGTCAAATGGTACAAACTTTTAGGTTATGACTACGTTCTGGAGATCTAAGGTACACCATGTTGAATATAGTTAATAGTTCTGTATTATATACTTGAAAGTTGCTAAGACAGCAAATCAAATGTTTTCACCACAAAAAGAAATAGTAATCGTGAGGTGATAAATGTTTACTAACCCTACTGTCAATGATTTCACAATATGTCCATGTACACCTTAAACTTCTACGTCGTCATATGTCAATTTTATCTTAAGCTGGGGAAAAATATAATGGAAGCCCAACAGATAAATGATGCAAACCCTAGAGCAGAGTGCAATCTGTGAGTTTGATGCAAGTCATTCCAATTTCTACTTCCTATTTTAACTACTCAGTAATGTTGAGCAAAGAATCCATGAGAAAAGATTTATAACATAATTTATGTTAATGAAAAGTGTGGAGAACAGAATGTGTAAATGCATCACCATATATTAGGTTTTTAGAAAATAACACTCATGATCCTGATGTGAAACTAAATTTTAACCAAATATATTTGAGCAGAAGTCTATCATTTTTGCACCTTCTAGCATTGAGACTTTGAAAATAACATACTTCTTTCTATATAGTCACTGTTCATAATTTCTGTAATTATAATTCTAACAATTTTATCTTTTCCAAGGGAATCTATATACTTTGATTAAAAATATACCAGATATATGTTTATCTTGTTGATTTTTAAAACTTAAATGTTCAAATCCAAAAGATCACTAACACCCTAGCAAAAATAAACCTTTTTTTTTGTACATGGACATTTTTAGTAAGCATTCTTTTATTTTTAAGCTTTTCTAATATAAGACCTCACATTTTTTTCTTAAGGCCTTTATCATTATTACAATAACTTCATTTTTAATGTTTCCCCTTGTACATAAAAGTGTATGTTGCAACCCTATTAGTTTCTCAGAGGGTTATCCAATACTATGGATTGTAAAGTGTAATGACAGCCCAGTAATACCTATCTAAACAGGAACTCGCTGGACAGTTCATGTCAACTCTAAAATATTAACACAATGGAATAATATTGGCTAGTGATTATTGGTAATGTATTTTAAGTTTCCTACTTAAGACATCCAGCCAAAACAGAAACAAGCAATGTGAAGAATTGGGAACAGGCAAACCTGGAGGTAAACAAGGTCAAAGTATCTCAAAGTCAGTCCGTGTAGTGTGTTTGGACGGCTACCATTGTTGCCAGACATCTCGATCATCTGCGTCCTTCCGTTTGCCTGCGAACGCTAATGCAATTGATGTGGGGCTTTGTAGAATTTCCTATAATATCTTGAAAGATTTAACAGCAGGGATCCATTTGCCAAATTAAAGGAAAACAGAGCCCTCTGTGCAGGTCTCAAAGAGGTTACATTTACACATATCAAGTTATTCAAAACATAATATAATTAGGAAGGAGCTCGAGTCCAGTAAATAGATATTTTGTAAGCAACTGATTACTGTATTATGGTTTCTGGGACTGGAGTATCTGCCCGTTTTTCAGAACTACCCATTTCACTAATTCCATTGCTCACCTCCTCACCTCTGTGTCCATTCAACGCTGCATTTTTCTGTATGGGCACAGTTCAAACGCCCTCCCCACTTTTACTTTCCGATTCCAATGGTGTGAAACCCTGGGAAGGCTCTGGAAAAGGCAACCAAACAGATTGCATTTTTTTTTATCCTTACCCGAGGACATTTTTGCATTTATCTTCAGACAGAGCGGGAGGGAGCGAGGGGGAAGAGAGAGAGAGAAACATGGATATGAGAGAGACACATCAAGTGGTTGCCACCCACACGGCCCTAACTGGGGCCGGGGACAAACTGCAACCGAGGTACGTGCCCTTAGCGGGAACCGAACCCAGGACTCTCTGGTCCGCGGGCTGACGCTCTAACCACTGAGCCAAACCGGCCAGGGCTAAATAGCATTTTTAAAAAGACTGTGACCATCTCAACTTTTGGTTAAAGCACTGAAATTACATTGGGAAATACCTCTTCCCTACCTTGTGGGGCCTCAGTAGAACTCAAAATCAAGGTGTCCTACTTTCCCACAACCAAAACACAGGCCTGCCCCAGAAGTGCTTGAACGTGGTTCTATATGTTAAATACTTCCTTCCAGTTCTGTAGGCTAACTAATGCTCCTCCTTTTATTTTTCTACTGAAATTTATCTTTCTTGCTGACATCCATCAAAACCTATGAGATCCAAAACTGGAGGTCTCTTTCAACGGCTGTCTTTGTGAAGCACGGTGAAGGAGAGCGTCACTTGAAGGGCCATGCAGTGTCACCAAACAGGGAGAATGAATCCGACCTTCTACTTCTCAATTTCAGTGGGTGTAATGATATTATTACAAAGGCCTGGTTCCTTTCCAAAGTAAGATACCCCTGCTACAGGACAATGAAAAGCTAGGAAAATTCTGGGACAAGTGGAATAGGGAAACTGAGGCAAGAAAATTAAAGAAAGCCAAAAAGCTTTGCAGGTCACTTGTGACAGGGTCTTATCTGGAGAACAAAGGGTTAAAACCTCTCCTCACAAAAGAATACAAGGGAGGTGGGAGAAGGAAAGGGGGCATGGAGGAGGGGGAATCTGGGACTACTTGGTGCAAACCATTCCTGAGCTGTCACAACAGCCGGGAGTTGGGGTCAGACCTAGAAGTCCTTGGTCCCCAAACCAACGCATGTCCTGCAATAGTTCTCCTGTTGCATGGAAGAGCACGTGACATCACAGAAAGTCAAGCGCCATAAACGTTTTCAAAGGAATTCTCTCTTATACCATTTGAAAATTCAAATAACATTGAACAATTTTATTTTTATTTTGTAACATGATGCTCTCCTCAGCTTTGTCTGCTAACTCCTGTCTACCTTTGAGGCTTGGCCAAGCATCGCCCTAGTCTCCCCCGCAGCACACCCCAAGGAGTAGTATTCTTCACTACGTGTTTCCACTCTTAGAAAGCGGAGATTATTTTTTGTCTTGTTGTTACTTCTATAATTATTATTTATCGTTATCGCCCTGGAACAGTACCTGATACAGAGAAAGCACTGAGGTTTTCATTGTGTGCGTATAAGGCCGATCACCAGTTTATTACAGCAGGTTCATCATGACTGTAGAAAATCAAAAATGGAAAAACTTCCAACAGTCTCACTGCACTAACTACAACCTTGGAGTCTTTGCCTCCTACATTATTAATAGACTATTTTTAAATTCAGTGTACATTTGCCCAGCCAGTGTGGCTCAGTGGTTGAACGTCGACCCATGCGCCAAGAGGTCACCGGTTCGATTCCCGGTCAGGGCACATGCCCAGGTTGTGGGCCCGATCCCCAGTGGGGGGCATGCAGGAGGCAGCCAATCGATGTTCTCTCTCATCGATGTTTCTATCTCTCTCTCACTCTCCCTCTCTCTAAAAATCAATTTAAAAAAAATTAAATTCAGTGTATGTTTATTGAGCCTAAAATATATTGGATATTATCCTGGGTACAGTGTTGGAAGTTAAACACAACGTCGTAATACCTGTCCTCAATAAACATACATTATAATGGGAGAGGATAATTAGACAGATTACAATGCTTACAACAATATGTACAAACATTCTATGACAGTTTTGCACAAGGTGTGATGATCTCAAAGAAAGGACACTCAATTATAACAGTGAAGGTAAAAGGCAAACAACTGAAGTTCTGTCTGTGTAGATTAAGTGGAAAAATAATGTATTGAAATTATGCTGGATAATTCACAGAATCACTGTGGAGGCCAGAGAACCAGTCGGAAAATGAGCTGACACAAAGGATGTCGAGGCGTTCATAACCAAAGCCCCCCAAAGTGCCCCGGAACCAGGTCAGCTGGAGCAGGGCTGCTGCTACTCCCGGAATGGGCAGTGGGGGGTGGTACCGCTGCCGCCATCCCCCCTGAAGCTTGGGTGTCGCTGCTGCTGCTTTGAACAACCGCGGTTGCCCATTGTTCCTGCTTCTTCGTGTCCCTGGCTCTTGATTCATCTGTGGTAGCTATTCTTGTGAGCCACGGCTGGGTTACGTGGCTGTGCCCTAGCTTCAGGGGAGGCTGAGGACATGGACAGCTGACCCTTTCTGCTCTACAGTGATATGCAGGCCTGTGCCCTTATCAAGACTTGTGAAATTGATCATTCTCCATGAATTTATTCATAGAAATGGACTAAAAATGTGCTGTTAAAAAAAAAGGCAAACGTACCCACCACAATCCAAATTCAGACCATGAAGGAAGACTAAGTCAGGGATAGCCTTTTCCAAGGTGTCGTTTAGAAAAAAATAAATGGGAGTCAGCTAGCAGTCCAAGCAGAAAGAAAAACCTGTGCAAAGGCCCAGGATATCCTGATACCCACAGAAGGCTGACTGCGGTGGGGTAGACAGTGCATGTAGGGGGGCCTGAGGGGGAATTAAAGAGGACAGGGATAGTATGGGAGTGAGGCTGGTGATTACAGCAGACCCTGGGTCAGAAAGACCTATATTCCACACTAGACATCTTCTACTTGAGCCTCTGGGGAAAAGGAAAGGAAGAACAGATGATAAAATGGCTTTATTTGTATTTTGGAAAGATTAGCATCATGGCTGAATGGATCCTACATTGGAGGGACTAATCTGGAGACATGGAGACCTGTACCTATAAATCAAGGTGAATAAAATGAGTCCCAGAACTAAAGTAACTGCAGTTGTGATGGGGATACAGGCCATACTCAAGATGTGCTAACAAATTGAGTATAGGTTAAAATCTAAACTATAGGCTGTCCCCCCAAAAATGTATATACACTTTGAAAATTCCAGGGGGTTAAACTGAAAAGAAACATCAATGAAGCTATCAGCTGTTAAAGTGTGCATACATTTTGGGGGGGGGGGACCCTGTATTGTGCTAACCACTGAGGGTCAAACAAATAAAATAAAATATAATGCCTTTTCTTGAGGAACTTCGCATTCAGTTTTAAGCACAATTAAAGATAAATGATATGAGAATTCTTGTGATTTTGTATTTTGAAATTAAGTCCTTGAATGTTTAATACATCTGTATAAATTGGGACCACTGAATATGTCATTAAAGAAACACTCCGCCCTGGCTGGTTTGGCTCAGCAGTTAGAGCGTCGGCCTGCGATCCAGAGAGACCCGGGTTCGGTTCCTGCTAGGGGTACGTACCTCGGTTGCAATTTGTCCCCGGCCCTGGTTGGTCGTGCAGGAGGCAGCCACTCGATGTGTCCCTTTCACGTCGATGTTTCTCTCTCTCTCTTCCTCTCTCTCCCTCCCACTCTATCTGAACAAAAAATGGAAAAATGTCCTCGGGTGAGGATAAAAAAAAAATTTTTTTAATTTAAAAAAAAAGAAACACTGCAACTAGATATTAAATTGCCTAATAGTTTTCTATATTCACCATGACATAGACAGAGACAAAAAATAATAATAATAAAGGAAAACTCCTCAAATTCAACATAGATGGAGGCGTTGGGAATTACACCTTGTTGCATCATATTGGGTTAAGTTTTGTGTGGGCATAACAAGAGGAAAGGATGGAATGGATTCAGAGTGAGGGCAACTATAATAAACCACAGCAAACAGATATAGGATATATATTTTTTGACCTACAAGTCACAAAATAATATATCATAAAAATCATATAAGGTCCGGCCAGTGTGGCTCAGTGGTTGAGCATCGACCCATGCACCAGAAGGTCGATGGTTCGATTCCCAGTCAGGGCACATGCCCAGGTTGTGAGCCCGATCCCCAGTGGGGGGCATGCAGGAGGCAGCCAATCAATGTTCTCTCTCATCGATGTTTCTATCTCTCTCTCCCTCTCCCTCTCTCTCCAAAATCAATTCCAGGGGGGCGGGGATCATATATAAATACTTCCTCTGAACATGCTTTTTTCCTAAAAGGTGAAGGGAAAAGTACAATTCTTCCTTCTGTCCTTCCCTTAACAAATATTTATCAAATGCTTTTTATATGCCAAAAATTAGGATACATGACAGTCACAAGGCAAAGTCCTTGACCTCATAGAGGTTACAGCAAGGCAAGGGAGATGGACATTTAGCACAACGAAAGAGAACACTGCATCTGTGAAGGTCACAGAAGCAAAGAATTTTTAAAAGAGAACAGAATCCTGTAATGAGCAAATCCAACTAGTTCCTGAGGCTGAAAAATAGTTACCAGTAGTCAATTAAGCCTTCACCTAAGGAAAGAGTATTCTAGGTCAAGATAAAGTGCTAAATAAAAAGAAATTCTAGAGTTTGAATCATAATAAAATTTACTTTTTAAGACCAATTGAAAGAAGTCTATTAAGTGCTTAGCATGAAATACCAAAAGGATCATTTAAATGTTCTTGCAGGCTTTGAAAAGGTGACATGTGTCATGATATCATGGAAGTAACAAACTGTTACTATTTGTGAAGCAATATTCACAGAATTCTTCTGAAAATCGTCTGGCAAACTGTAAGAGTCGTATGTAATTTCCTTACTATTATAATCCTTGAACCAAATTTGGTTAAAAATATCTGGAATACATTAGCACCATATGCTATCATAAGCATTTGCTTTGACCCTCACTCAGAAAAAGGAGTCTTTATGTCTAATTTAGACCATTTAGGTTATTACGTTGACCTGAATGTAAAGCACATTGGGAATGAATATTCTCTCATTCTCTGCAATATCAAGCAACAGATTGCTTTGGGTAACACTGCATGTGCGTCTGTTCAAATAAACAGGGCCATTTATGCAAATATAACTGTTCTACAAAAAAATCTCATCATCCGAGAAAATCACGTCTCAGTCTTCTCTGAAAGTTCAACAAGGAGCAGCGTTCATGCAGGTTGAAGTCTCCCGTGACTTTACAGGAGAGAATTCCTGATGTTCCCTTTGAGAGTTCAGAGAAATGGTACACAGGCCTCCCTGTTCCAAACAATCAGATAGCCCAGTGGAAGGGTGCCTGCTTTTCTCTGACCTCGTTACCTTGATTTGCCTGTGGGAGTGAGATAGAGAGCTCACCGCACCGTCTGTAGCTAAGTGCACGGTGGAGATACTTCAGGCCCTGGTCTCACCCTCAGCCGTTGCTTCAGAACTTGTCTAAAGTCAAATTTGGAACTAAAGTATTTTTAAATAATTCAGTATTTCAGAGATGTAGAAAGCAGAAGAATCACAGTCTTCAAAGTCAAGCTGTTCAAAAAGAATGGAAGTAACTCCTTAAACCCTCCCAACAGTACATGGGAACACCATCCTTGAGTTTATGCTCTTTCTCTGTCTCTGTCTCTCTGTCTCTGTCTCTGTCTCTCTCTGTCTCTGTCTCTCTGTCTGTCTGTCTCTCTCTGTCTCTGTCTCTGTCTCTCTGTCTCTGTCTCTGTCTCTCTCTGTCTCTGTCTGTCTGTCTGTCTGTCTCTGTCTCTGTCTCTCTGTCTCTGTCTCTCTCTCTCTCTCTCTCTCTCTCCCCCTCTCTGTCTGTCTCTCTCACACACACACCCCTCATACATAGGACAATGTCAATAGTTCACTTTTCTTTTCTTCTTATGCTTCTTGTATGATGAAAGCATATTAGTAAGAAGAACAACTCAGACAGTATATATTATATATTTTTTGTAATCGTATATATTTATATATAAATAACCTTGTAGTTATAACTAAAAACTAATGTCATTTACCTCTCAAATTATTCTCAAGCTCTTCAAACTCAAACACTAGCTCTACTGATCTATAGGGCACTGGCGCGACGCACTAACAGTCAGGTAGTACTGGGGGTTGAGTGTGTCTGTACAGGATCTTACCTGTTTCACTAACACACTGAAGAAGGCATCGTTATTCTCATTCTCTACATGAGAAACCTGAGGCTGGAAAAGTTACATCACAGCCCTGGCCGGTTTGGCTCAGCAGTTAGAGTGTCCGCCCGAGGACTGGAGAGTCCCGGGTTCGGTTCCCGCTAAGGGCACGTACCTGGGTTGTGGTTTGTCCCTGACCCCGGTTGGAGTCGTGTGGGTGGCAGCCACTCGATGTGTCTCTCTCACATTGATGTTTCTCTCTCTCTCTCTCTCTCTCTCCCTCCCTCCCACTTTACCTGAAGATAAATAGAAAAATATCCTCTGGTGAGGATTAAAAAATAAATAAATAAAATTATCCTTGAAAATTCTAAGCATGTATACTTCCCAGAAAGTCCAGTAAATTTTTTTTTTATTCTGAATTAGACTACATTGCTGTTTCTTTGACTGAATATCAGAGGAAGTAATTGGATATTTTTTTTAATCCTCAGCCAAGGATATGTTTACTGACTTTAGAGAGAGAGTAAGGGGGGGAGTGGGAGAGAGAGAGACATCAATGTGAGAGAGAAACTTTGATCGGTTGTCTCCCGTACACGCCCCAACTGGGAATTGAACCTGCAACCAAGGTACGTGCCTGACCAAGAATCGAACCTGCAACATTTTGGTGTATGGGACGACGCTCCAACCAACAGAGCCACCCAGCCAGGGCTGTAGTTGGATCTTCTCAGAAGCCATGTAATATGGATATGGATCTCTACATACTGGAATCACCTTTGGGGTAGCAAGATGCTCACGTTACAAGAGGCCCACAGAAGTAAAACCGACTAAGGAAACAACGGATCGTGTTTCCCACCTCACATTTTCTCCAAGTAACACACACTGAGTGACACCATTTAAATTGCAATTTTCCCTTCTTCTCTGCATTTCCTCTTGGGGAAAGGGGGGCACAGGGTGAATTCATTTAAACGGATTGCGCATATGATACGGTTCCGATACATTTATTATAAATGCACGCCAAGTGTCATAATACTCACAGGAGAAGAGGAGCTCATCTGCTCGACACTCCCTGACCCCTCGTGCTCCCTGCAACCCTGCAGCTGGCCTTAGTCACTCTGATCCTCAAGGAGACAGGCTCTCAGACTACGGGCCTATCTCCAAAACGGCTGCCGAAGACACAGCCTTTATTTATTTACTTAATTTTACTTTTATGTATTTATTTTTTTAATCCTTACCAGAGGATTTTTTTCCCCACTGATTTGCAGAGAGAGTGGAAGGGAGGGAGGGAAGGGGGGAGAGAGAGAGAGAGAGAGAGAGAGAGAGAGAGAGAGAGAGAGAGAGAGAGAGAGAGAGAGAAACATCAATGTGAGAGAGAGACATCGATCGGTTGCCTCCCACACCACCCTGACTGGGGCCAGAGATCGAACCTGCAACCCATGTATGTGCCCTTGACTGGGAATTGAACCCATGACCCTTCCATCCATAGTCCAACGCTCCACCACTGAGCCAAACCAGCCAGGGCACAACCTTTATTTTTGAGCTGCATCATTTCAATGACAGATCAGTTAAACATATGAGCTGGGGACCACGGTACAAGGACTGTGTCCTTTTCTGCAGAGTCATTATGGAGCATACTCTGATTTTACATCTCAAGTTTTCACCAAGTGACACTAGGAAGAACAACCATATAAAACTCACGGCGAACCTGTCTGTAGACAGGTCTGTATCAGTCCTTCATAAAAGACACAGAGCAAACATTTATCTTGATTCTGTGCTTTACTGAAACATTAACATAATTCCGATCTTATGAACACTGTCAGTCTTATAACAAAATGGTCAGTGCTCTTTGCTTTGTCCAGTACAAAGTTCAGCACTGAACTGGAGAGCCATCCACAGCAACAGAGCCAGAAGGTGTCTGAACTTTACCTCTGAGCTATAGATTATTATTTTCTCTTTGTCATGCCTTAGCTACTGGCCTTCATGTTCATATTTACATTCATATTCCTAAGTCTACCTTGAGCCTCATTTTGGTCAAAGTAGGATTCAAGGAAACAAGAACAAATAAATGAATCCATTATCAAAAACGATTCGGCACCTCTTTGGTGCTTCAGGAAGGCACTTGTTAATGAGTCGTACAGATCTCAGCATCACCCTAGGCCAGAGTTAAGATTTCTTTGCCAATCAGAAAGTTTCTAACTGGATTACACTAAAAGCATTTCCCTTGGAGACACAGCAGTTGGGGTGACAGCAGTAAATGGGACAGACAAGGTCTCCTCTAGGGTCTAGCGGACAAGACAGAAAACAAGAAGAGCGTGTGAGACTACCACGGACCAAGGTCTGTGGGAGAAGACACTGGAAACACAAGGCCATGCCCATGGAACCGAGGAATCGGCGTGTGCTTGTGCGAACCTAGAAATGACTTTTAGGATGAGACCTGCTTGTAATTAGGGCCCCACCTAGTCAAAGGCGTTAAGAGTGGGAGTATTTCAGTCAGAAGGAAGAACATAAGAATGACCCAGCTCTCCGGTGAATTTTTGAAATCGGAGCTAAGGATGAGGCCCTGAGTGAAGATCATGGGACTTTCAAACAAGTCCTGACCCTTCCTGCAGTAGCCATGTGCAAATATGCTGTCTATCTCCTGAACCATTACATGCGTGAGCATGTCTGCAGTCTGCCAGCCCATCACAGCCCTGCCTTCGGAACTCATGACATCGTCTCCTCACTCTGAGGACCTGTTTCTATCGCCCTTCTTGTCTTCACTGTATGTTAACTATTCTGATCAATAACACTTTGCAATAGACAAAATTCTTACAAACAAAACAAAAGACTTGACTTTAGCGTAAGAACTGTAGAGGAATATCAAGCACACATTTTATAATATATATTTTTTTACTATATCCAATATTTCCAAGCGAGGAAACCTGGATGTTTATTGTCAGGATTCCTAAGTGTGAAGATTTTTGTCTCATTTTCAAAAACCTGCCCCATGGAAGACTGCTGGCCAAACATGTGAGCCCATTACTTCCAATTTGAGCTAAATAAGCAAACATAAGAGTCTTCTCCAAGTGCTACTTAATGGAGCTGTCTCAAAATAATCTAATGTTTCAAAGACTGTTTGTCTAAATACATTCTACTGCCTAAATAACATATTTAATTTTGTTTTGGGCAAGTCAGCCAGAGCCATTGCTGTTCTTCATCTCCAAAACAAAGTGCCACTGTGATTGGGTTCTCATAATTCTAAACAAGTCTCCCAATACTGAAGGGGAGCAGAGAAAGAGAGGGTGCATTGGGAGGCAGATTTAGCCACATTTTCTCAGGTTCCCCAATATAAGAATCCACTCTATTATCCATTACACAGAAGATATAGATTTTGGAACGTATTTTCTTCTCTGCATTTCTTCCACTAATACTTTAAGGGACTTGAGTTTCACACTTTTGAAAATATTCTCTTCAAAAACAACAATAAACAGACTTTATAGATCTACTTCACAGGCAGTGGGAGATGTGAGAGTAGGTACATGGTGATTATCTATAGTGTTTGTTTAATCAAGTCTGAAAAGAACCCTGTAAGTCACAGACATTTGAAGAGGGTCATCTTGATCATTGCAATCTCTTCCTACCTGTCTCTTTGGAAATCTGCGTGAAGGATTCCACACCTTTCTCTCCATAATTTCCTTCAGATGCAAGAGTAGACACATAATTCCAGCCTAGGGCCTTCACAATGTCTACCATGGCCTGCGCTTGGAAGGAATCAGGTGGGACCACACGGGAGAAGAAGTCATAGCGCCGGTCGTCACTTAACTCGGGTGCCGTTGATGCATAACTAATCTGGGGGATCTGAAAAGACAAGAAAGTACCATATGAGAGCAAACCACCAGGATGTGAGAGGCTCATTTGTACTGACAATTTACTCCAAATACAGAACTTGAGTTCCAAGAGGATGCGTGTATGTCGCCAACACTATATGTAACTGTAGACCACCTACAAAAACTGCAACAAACAACTTCTTAAAAGCACAAAGCATCTACTTTTGTGCCTTGGCCTTTTGTTCTCTCCTCTTGGGAAGAAGGAATGAGGATTGCATTGGAATTACATGGGTCATGGTGGTTAGGAGAAGATAATGTATAATTATTCGGGCTACCATTTTGAATCGTGCTTTACTTCTCATAAACTAACAGAAACAAACAAACAAAAATACAACAAACTGGAGTGTGTACAGATATTGGTTTAGTTGACACAGCTAACGAATATTGGTGGATGTCATCAGCCATCTAACGTTGACTGAGTGTTGATCACCTATGAGGAAATATCTAAGCAAGCTACATGCATTTTTAAATTTAAATTTATTCTTCACAAGAACATTATGAAGTAGCCCAGTAACATCCTTAGATCCAGGCAAGGGGGGGGTGTGTTCCTGCCCCAAGCCCTTCATCTCAGTGGTCCCAGCACATTAGAGAAACTTACTTAAAATTTTCTAAGTTCCCCTTTAGGTGCTGGGAAAGGGCTGACAGTCCTGTCTGGAGGAGCCATATGGGTCACTGATTCCCATTTTCTTTCCCTTGAGAGGACTCTCTGACACACGAGATTAACCAGATGTTCCGAGGAGTTCTAGAACTTGTGCCTGTGGGAATTATCCTAGGGCGCAATAGCAGAACCCTGGTTTCATGAGGGCAGTCTAACGAGCATTTACTCCCTTTGGCTGGCATAATATTTATTTCTTAGAATTATGTGAGATTAGATGATCTGAGTAATCTCGACATGCTGGTTTTAGCAAAATCAAATTATGTATAAAGAAAATGGCCCTGAAATTTTTTTCTCTTTTTTTTTTTTTTTTTTTTTTGGCCTGGGATCCCAAATACCCTAGCAGAAGCCCTAAAGTAGCCATGGATGAGGACTCTGGCTGAGGGCCTAACTTTTACAATACACTGCCCCCTCGTTCTTTCTCTTAACACAAGCATGCAGTAGACTATAATTGGTACAATTAATCTACCTGTAACAATGGCCAACTCTTACAAAATTCTGCTTGCAAACTCTCCCAGGACTTACCCCTGCTTTATCATAAGTGTTTCGGAGGTATCAAAAAGTCAGTTTTGATCTTTGGTCAGACAAAGCCCAACAGTCCAATTCTTTGCCCCAAAGAAGTCAAAGCTACATTCACACTGAGTCTTTCAGCCCTGAAAATTCTACTCAATATTAACCTATTTTTCTCCCTCCAGAGCACTATGCCTAAAGTTTACCCATTTGCCATTGTTTAAGGCTAGTTACCCCTTTTGTAAAACTCATTTCTCCACCAACCTGGTCAGCATTCCAGTCAGGTCCCTGCAGCCCATCCCTGGTGCAGTTCTGCGCTATGACCAACAGGGGCAGGCCAGAGTGAGAAAAGCTCAGTCACCTACCTGATGGGTCTTTACCTGAGTAACTCCTGTTAGAGAGGTAGTCGGGTGGAGGGGAAGTAAAATGGGATTTGCTGTTGACAAGACCTGGAGTCAAAGCTTGATGTTTTTGTTCACTAGTGTTTACTGTGGTGATGTTATTTCGCCTCAATGAGTTAGCGGCATCATTGGTATAAGACTGTTTTGAGGGGCAAGAATATGAATGTGCATTGCTTAGCATGATGCCTGTGGCAGGGTGGGTACTTAATACATGGGGGTAATGATAATCAAAATAGAGAACAGTATGCATTTCCTTACTAAGTTCACCAATTCCCCACAACTGACTTCCCAAATTCTCTGTGACACATTATCACAAACATTCCCCTCAATATTCTAAGAACATATGTTTACAGATTCTGTCGTTATTGCTTTAGAAATAATATTTAATTCAACTCTTTATTATGTGCCAATCATATATAAAGTTTTATATATATTACCTTACCTAACCAACAGTAAATATTCTTTATTCTACTAGACTGTTTTATACTCTACTCTACTCTTATTAACTCATTTTACAAAAGTGGAAATGAGACTTGACAGTAGACTATGACCTTGTCTCGGGGTCATAATGCTGTAGGTCAGAGAGCAGTACTCAAACCTGAAACTGCCCAAAGCAATTTCTGAATTCTTAACTATGATACTTCAATAAATTGTTGCCAAACATTTTAATAATAAGCATAAAACAAGGAAGGACCACAGATTACTGGAGTCCAGGCCAATTTCTGTCCTCAGCCCTGACTACTGACACACTAAAAGTTATTTTACAGGTCACTCCTAGCGGTTGTTCAAACATTTTATTTAAATGCCTTATTAAAGCTTATACAAATATATTCATAGAATGAGTTCCCTATGTTTCATTTCTAGTTCTGAGGTTATAAATTTTCGGTAAAGAAAATAGCAACTGAATAAAGGCATTGGGCCGAAAAATAAAAGGAAGGATGGAGGGAGGGAGGCAGAGTGGGGAGAGAGAGACAGAGAGAGATCTTTTCTTACAAGAAATAAAAAGGAAAGAAGCCAAGCATGTCAACACATTTACATCCATTTCAACCTGTGGAAATGGAAAAGCTTCATACAATTGCACAGCTGTCTTCTCTGCCAAAATCCCTTCCTACCCTTGAAGGAGTGCTAATAAAGATGCACCCAGCTCTCCACTTGAATTTGCACTAATGTCGCTGCTATAAAATATCAGAATTGTGAAGCACCCCAATGCAAATGCATTTTCGAAACTGTGCCCCAAATTTCCGTAACAAAAATCCTAGGGAAGCAGATTTCTTTTCTTACCGCCATGCAGCCTCTGAAAATGGCTGCTATCTGTGGTCTATCCCTTCCACTATAAACAAGAAGTATCTCCTGGTTTAAGACTCATGTCCCTTTAGGATCATATACACATCCTACATCCAGCGACACTTACTTCTACACTGTGCATAAATGATGCTCGAATAAAGAATGAAAGACCAAATGGATTTCATTTCCGACATAAAAATGCACATAGCTGTAATAAGAATATCCCTCCAGACTTGGAGAGTATTATGCTAAACGAAATAAGCCAATCAGAGAAAGACAAATACCACATGATCTCACTTATTTGTGAACAGAAAAAGCTGATGAACAAAATAGACCCAGAGACATAGAAAGGAGTCTGGTTCAGACTGACAAACCTCAGAGGAGGAGGGTGAGGGGGAGGGTTGAGATAAAGCAAAGAACTTATATGCATGTATGTGTAACCAATGGACATAGACGACAATGCTTGGGGGGGGGTAGGGAGGAGGGTGTCTGGGGGGAAAAAGGAGAAACATCTGTTGCAAAAATAAATTAATTAATAAAAACTGGAAAAAAAGAAAAAGAAAAAAGAATATCCCTCCTAGCAATAGAGATGAAGAACTGGAAGAATGCATGTACCCTATGAAATATATTGCTGTGTACTTATTTAGCTATTATGTTGCATAATTAGTTACTTGTTTTCAAACTAATGTTTAAGCCTACAGAGTAACTGTTTTGAAGTGTGTGTTATACCTGTTACCTACAACTGACTAAATTATTATTAGTCGTCTTTACTGATTAACTTCCACACTCTCCTTGATCTCCAGCTGTACTTGCTATTTCTGCTACTGAAACCCTCCCTTCTTGCCAGTCTCCTATGGAAATGCGGGATTGATCTTCTGGTGAAGATAATTTAGTATAACACTTCAGCTATAGAAAAATACATGTTCCATCTCTGAGTCTTCCTTTCTCCAATTTAAAAAGACTAAAACAGCTTTAATCTTTACAAGACTAAATTTTCATCTTATTTTATTTTATTATTCTTTATTCTTACTTCATTAAAATTTTCCTATCACACAAAAATGGTGTTATGATGAGTATCAAATAGAATTTAAAACATCTATAACTCATCGTATTTGTTTAGAGTGAATTTGTTCTTTTCTTTAGAAAAATAATAATATATTATTTATTTTAAAAAATAGAGAAACAAAACAAGAAAATATCTTTAATACCTTCATCTCTGTTAACATTTGCTATATCTCTCTGTCCTTTTTGTGGGCATGTGGATATTCACATAAATATTACTAATTATAAAAACATGAGTCTTATCTCTTCTTCGCTCCTACCCCCTTCATTTCTCTTTCTCTCTCTTCCTGGTTGCATAATATTCTACTAGGCTAAGCCTACGATAAACCTAACCTTCACTGTTAAATGTTTAAACATTTTTCAAGTTTTCATTATCACTATAAGCTAAAAAAATATCCTGACAGTTGATTCAAGACCTTGTAGACGTAAATGAGTATTTTCTTAGACTACTGGTGAAGGCTCTTCCTCACCAAAGTGACAGAAATATTTCAGGTTTACATCTAAAAATTTCCCTATATGAAAATTACTTGAGATTGTACTATAAACCAAACATCTCTATGTTTTTCTTTCACATGGTTAACTCCTTACCCCAGAACCATATATTAAATACATATTATTTACTGATAGGAAAAGTCACCTTTTGTGACATACTAAATCCTTTAACTACCCTTGAGTCTTTAGGGTGTATTCTCCACTATTCCACTTTTCTGTCATCCAAGTCTTGGGCCAGTATTTTACCATTTTCTTTTCTATAAACTTAGAGTTTTTAGGACTATATTAATTGGAACATATTCTCTCTTCATAACTGTTCTTTTAAAAAGAACTATGGGTAATCACACATGTTTAATTTTTCAGCTGGACTTTAGCACACATTTTTCAATTTAGCACAATAAAGTTCCATTAAGATTATGAAAAGAACTATATTACATTTATATTTATAAATTAATTTGGAAAGAATTGATATATTTACAATATTTTATCTTCATCCATTCCATTATTTATTCTTTTCTCAGTAAAATTTTATCATTGCCTCCATGTAGGTAACTTTATTTCTAGATAATTGTTATTTTTATTACATTATGAATGATATCAAATTTTCATTTTATTTTCTATTTGTTGCTGGTATATAGAAATCTATTAATTTTGTATATTTAGTTTATGACTTACACCCTTGTTAAAATTCATATTTGTTCTAATAGCTTTCAGTTTATTTTCTTGGGATTTCTAGTTAAGTAAGCCACATTATAAGAATTAATTTAGTTTTTTTTTTTTCTGACTACATTAGCTAGAATTTCCAGGAGAACAAGAATGACAGTGATAGAAATAGTTTGCCTTTTCCTATTTCTCCACAATGCATATTCAAAATCTACTAACATTTATTCTAATTTCTTATCTTAAAAATGTACAGTCAAATGAAGAACTAAGATTATTAGAAAAAAATTTGTTTTGCCAAAATACAATCTTAATTAGAACTTAGAGTACTGAACGTCTTCAAATAATTGAAAAAGAACCCTCCTTCAACAATTGCCTCTCCCACATTTGCCCTAGAAAGCATAAGTTCATAGGAAAGTCAGTTGATACGTTCTTCTGGGACACTGAAGTTTTCTTTGGTAACAAGTGTCACAACTGTCATTAAACAAGTATCTGTAAAATTATCTATTTATTGTTGCTTCCAATTACTTCTCCTAAGACTTGAATCAGGTGATCCCGATGGCAGGATGGGAAATCAGTTTCAAGGAATCAAGTTTTGGAAACATAGTAGTTCGCACTTCTCAATCATCATTTAACATTTTTAAAATACAATAAAATAGAATAAAATGTATATAGCAGTCAACTTTCCTGACTCTTTTTAAACATTGAAAAACAAATGGAACGAAGACAGCAAAACCATCACTCTTCCCATCATCAGCCGCCACATTTCCCAACCCTGTATCTTACTCTTAAAATAGGGGGGAGCCCAATTCACTCTGTTTCTAATTAACCTTTCAAACATTTATGCATACTTCAGGCCCTAAGAATTCCTGTAAATCTAAGAGAAAGCACACTAGGGGAAAATCAATTTCAAGAATAATTAAAATGGACACTTAAATAACGTATATCCTCTCTTATCTTATAGAAACTTTCAAGTCACCAATGTTCACATCTCACCAATACAGGTGGTTGTGGTGACTGAATTCGTTAGGTGGACTAAAAAAACAATCCCAAGTAAAAGCCTATCTAATTAGTGGCACGCACCAGTCACTAGGAGGAGCTCAAGGCTCTCTCCTAACCTCTCCCACATTTGCCCTGGAAAGTCTAAGTTTACAGGAAAGTCAGTTGATACGTTCTTCCGGAACACTGAAGTTTTCTTTGGTAACAAGTGTCACAACTGTCATCAAACAAGTATCTGTAAAATTATCTATGTATTGTTGTTTCCTTTCTGGGAGAATACTCACCCCTAGGGAGGGCAAGGACCTTGTTCACCATTGTATCACCACTGGATAGCACTGTACCCAGGACAGAATAGGAACCTGATCAGTGTTTGTTGAATGAAGAAATGAACTCCATGAGTGAATGGAGTAATCCTGAGAGAACAGAATCCCTCATCCATGTCACTGGTGTGGCTTCCACGGCACTTGGAAGTGGCAGGCCAGTGGCAGGCTAGCAAACACTTTCTCTCGCCCTTTCTCCACCTTGTCCTACTTTCCCCTGGGATTTCCTTCCTCATCCCTGAAACGTAGGACAAGTTGACAGTGGATGAGGCTTCAAAGGTAAAGGGACCTAGGGAATCATTTAGACTTCTCACTCTGTTGGTTCTCTCATGCCTGAGACCTGACAACTCCAACGTAAACCACAGCGCCCGGAGCTCAGTCTAACTCAAGACCTGCTTGGTTTACCATTTCACACAGGGTGGGTCTGCCTGCTGTCTCCTTAGCTTACTCCCTCTGCAGCCAGGCTTGGCTACAAGATGCTAGACAAAATTAAGTGTTCTTGGTCCCAGTTAAATGCCTTTACTTTATGTTAACATTGCTATTACCAAATCAAAATAGAAAAAAGAAAAGAGAGACAAAGTAAAGTGAATCTAGAGAAGATAATGATATGTTATTTCTAATACATACAAAATCAAATGAGTATGCGATGCATTTTCACTTTCCAAGTGTTGACAAGATTGAACGCTTCTAAATTTAATTTTATCTTATAATCACTACCGTCAAACACTAGGCTCAGGGATCTCATGAGCTTGGAGACACAGCCCTTTAGTCATTGGCTTTGTGTCAAAATAACTGGAGACCCAAGTCCAGAAGTGGACTCGATGAATTAATATAAATATTTTTTAAATCCTAATTGCCCCCACTACTCCTCACAAACTTGATTTTCATCAAAATAACTTTCTAAATATTTATAAATATTTACAAATATTTAGAAATAAATGAAAGATCTGAAACTGGTTTCATGCATTTTGAGTTTCTTCCTCTTACTATTACAAGGGCGGTACCTATGACAAGGTCAGTCACCTGGGAACTTCTTATTTCTGGAAAGGTGAAGGAGGGCTCTGGTCCCACGTTCCTGGGGAATTTGCACAGCTAGGAAAGGAAATGCAAAAAGTACCGATGCTTCTTCCAGAGGGCAGTTTCCATAAAACTTGTAAAAGGCAATTTAGGGAAGTATCATGTGCAATTAAGGTAATGCTTCAGTGTACCTGTTGAGATATTAATGAACTCCCAGTGGGGCCTTATTAAGTTCACAGTTAGCAGTGATTTCACTCTTAGTTCTTATTCAGCTTTATTGATATGGATCCCTAAAAAGGGAAAACAGTTGAATAATCCTTTCAGGCTCATTCTTGGAAACACCATTCTCTTCAATTTGTACTGCTCTGTTTCCTAGATAACACGTCTGCTCATAGGAGGATGGCTGGACCTGAACTATTTTAATTTTTGGTAGTATTTATTGCAAAGTACTGAGCAATGATTTTCAAGGAGTTTAAAATCTGGAGTTTCACTCCACTTAAAATTACTCATGACAGAGATGCCACCAAGTGCTGCGACTCTTTTTCCTTTGCCTTTTTATTGGTGTGTGTAGTATAGTATAGGCACTCCGGGGTCTCTGCAGATAGAAGAAACCGCCGTTCGTATCAACACAGCATTCAACAGCAAAGTACAATGGAGACCACAGAAATCATTAGTATCTACTTTTCTAAAGGAATGGAGAGATGAAAAGAAGGATAATTATTTTTATGACCTTTCAGCGTCCTTCCTAATTCTACATGTCTATGAATTATCTCTGGCCAGTATCCCTGTAAACCACCATATATCAAGTAACAAAAAGTAATCAAAGTAAGTACTTCTTTTTTAATATTTTTTCTTTATTGATTTTTTTTTTTTTTGAGAGAGAGAGAGAAGCATCGATGAGAGAGAACATCGACTGGCTGCCTCCTGCATTCCCCCCACCGGGGATCTGGCCCACACCCTGGGCATGTGCCCTGACCGGGAATCGAACCGGTGACCTCTTGGTGCGTGGGTCGACGCTCAACTGTTGAGCCACACCGGCTGGGCAAGTATTTCTTTAAATATTTCTGATATCTGTTAAATATGATCCTAGATCTCTCTTGGGCCCCAGGGCCTGAGTGTCATGCCTTGAGGTTTCCTTTACCAAACACTAAGGACTGACTTCTGAAGTATTCCACTAACAATAAAAATGTGAAATCCCTGTGGAGCAGGGTCTCTCTACCTCAATGCCACTGACATCGTTGTTGTGCTGGGAGAGGACCCTCCCGTGCAGTGGAGGAAGGTCCGCAGCATCCCTAACTTCTGTCACTAGATGCCAGCAGCACATCCTGCAGCTGTCACAATCGGAACGGCTGCCAACAGTGCAAAGTATCCATGGGGGCGCGGGTGCAAAACTGCCATAGTTGAGAATCACTGGGCAGGAGGTATCTGTGCAAAAGGACAATCATAGTCCTAACGCCGTGATCACCAAGTGACAGTGAAAACAGGAGGTGTTTTTAATGTCTCATACACTATACTTTCCGTATTGTCCTTTCCACTTGCCAGTCTTTCCCAACCATCAAAGCTCCGTGTGTCTCCCAGGCCCCTGGTCTCTCCGTAGAATGCCCAGTGGCTATGCGGCCGGAGCGCTCAGTCCTTCACCTGGACACAGCCAGGAGCTTCTCAATGCGAAGGAAGGCTTTTTCCAGGAGAAAATGAAATTAAATCCAAACTTATTTTCTCTCTGAGAACTGCTGCCACCTTTTTAAGTGTTACAGTGCAAAAAATCTTGATTATTTTGGGACAGTCGAAAATGGAGAGTTCTGGTTCATTGAACATTGCGGTAAACCATGCGCTGTGCTCTCTGTGAATTCCAGTTTGCAGAAAGCTGGGGCACAATGCAGTGCACTTAGCAGAAATGCTACCGAACGCGATGTGAGCTTCACTTAATGACCCCAAACCGCTCCCAGGGTCTGGCAGGGCTGCCGCACATCCGTCTCATCGGAGGAGCTGTCGATGGAGATGTTCCAATGGTAAGGTTAAATCTGTCCTGATCCTTTGATTCCCTGAAAGAGGCTTACTTGGCAAAAAAAACTCTTTATTTACTTCTTTGCCCTTATAAAGAGGAGGGGAAGCAAGGCTGTTTACTGTAGCTTTTATATGACTCACATTTCGAGTAAATAAGCAGTTAGTGACTATTTGTTAAAACAAAAGCGATGATTCATAAGATTTCTGCACCATAAATAATTCTCTATGATTTAATTCAGATAATACAATATTACACGGGTAGTGTATCACCAGCTTTTTTGTGTGTGTTTTTTTAATCTGTAAAATTTAGTGCAGCCGGTGAGGCTCAGTGGATTGAGCATCGTCCCATGGACTGAGAGGTCCTGGTTCGATTCCCAGTCAGGGCACACAGCCAGGTTTGGGGCTCGATCCCCAGTAGGGGGCGTGCAGGAGGCAGCCAATTGATGTCTCTCTCTCACATGGATGTATCTCTCTCTAAAAAATAAATAAAAAAATATTTAAATCTGTAAAATTTAGAAACTGCAGATATAATAATTGATGAGAAACCAGCTTCAGAGGATATGACAATCTTATACATACACAAACACACACACACAAAGATAGATGATAGATAGATAGATAGATAGATAGATAGATAGACACACCAAACATTCAAGTTATTCCAAAATATATCTGTAACTTATCAGACCAGCCTTAATTCTGTAGGACAAACTTCTTTACTTCCCTGTGGCCTTTTCGTGCTTTGTGTGGGCCTGAAATACCTACTTCATATCTTTGCCTATTGAAATTCTAATAGTATTTCTTCAATATCCAGATTGATCATATGCAAACTTCTCTGGGGAATTTGCCCCGATTCTCTCCAGCTAAGCAAAGGGCCCCCTCTTCCTGCTACTCATCACTCTTTGCTGTTAGTTACTCGGCTTTCTTCTCATTCTTGTATCACCATGTGTGTGTGCTCCAGAGTCCTTGAGGAAAGAAACGGGGTCTAAATTTTCTTCCATCATTTTCTTTTAATTTTTTTTCCTTTATTGATTTTAGAGAGAGAGGAAGTGATAGGGAGAGAGAGATAGAAACATCGATGAGAGAGAACATCGATTGGCCGCCTCCTGCATGCCCCCGACTGAGGATCAGGCCCACAACCTGGGCATGTGTCCTGATCAGGAATTGAACCAGCGACCTCTTGGTGCGTGGGTCGACGCTCAGCCACTGAGCCACACCGGCCGGACCATGTACCCCATCATTGTAGGCCTATACAAACGTTGGCGGTGTATTGGCATTTGAGAATCATGAGTAAGAATGCTTTGGTCTATAGGTAACATATTAATTAATAATGACTTAGATAAAATCACTAAATAAATCTGGATATAGCTGGTTTCCAGATTGGTTTAGTGACTGGACAATGTCAGGGTACTGGGTTTGTGTCTCTGATGTTCTCTTAGCTCTCATCTCAGACTCCAAGGTGGTTCTAAGTGCTTTGTGCATCACGCCTCACGTGACATCACTAAAAAGGTAAGGCAGGCGGAGGGGGGAGGGGCTTTGGTAAACAAAGGCTTTCTCTTCTTATCTAGTTGGCTTTTGATCAATAAGGATTTTTTTTTTTCCCTGAAATGTTCTACTCCTCACCATATTTCCCTGGCTGGAACTGGGTCACATGATCTTCCTTCTCCAAACACTGGCAAAAAGAAAGAAGACTGCCATGATTGGCTTGTGATTCAACTTCTGAGGGTGCATTCCCCGACGCCAGGAAAAAACAATTCTGGCCCTGGCCGGTTTGGCTCAGCCGTTAGAGCATCAGCCCACGGACCAGAGAGTCCCGGGTTCGGGTCCCGCTAAGGGCACGTACCTCGGTTGCAGTTTGTCCCCACCCTGATTGGGGTTGTGTGGGTGGCAACCGGTCAATGTGTCTCTCTCACATTGATGTTTCTCTCTCTCTCTTCCTCGCTCTCTCCCTCCTGCTCTATCTGAAGATAAATGCAAAAAAAAAAAAAAAAAATTCTGGGTTCTGGGAGGGAATGGGACAGGTAAGTAAATGACCATTTGGCAGACAAGTAACCGTCTGTGCCACGGCAACTGTGCAGTCACCATTCTGAATGCATGAGTTTGGCATAGTGCAGGCATCTAAGAATTATTTAAAGAACGTATAAATAACTCCATGAGTGCACCCATGCATTGTCACAAACGAATGGGAGACACATATGGCTTTTACAGTGTATATTTGGTCATAACCCCTTTCCCCCAGAATCTTTATTGTAGTCTTATATATTTACTGTTCCCCAGAAACCACTTTGGTGGGGCGAACTGCTCTCAATAAATTACTGAGAGGTCACTGAGGAGAAAACAGCCATATAAAACCAGAAGTTTGGAGGTCCGACCACGAGTGGTTTAAGCTAGAGGACAGGGGGCAGCGATCCCATGGCAAGGAGCCAAGGAAAGCCTTCCCTGGGGTAGACAACGGTGGAGACAAGTGCACAGAGTGACCAAGACGTGGGGTTTTGCTGAAGGAAGTAGAGAAACGTAGAGGCTCGAGGGCAGCATCCATAATCCCACTTGATTTACAGCTAGAGAAAAGGATAGGGCAAGATGACAAAATAACATTAATATCTCTCTAAATTAATTGTGTTTCTTCTGCCAGTATAATAACTACTCCTGCAGAATAATAAAACACACACAATCTTTCTAGCATCCATTACACACTCTTGGAAGGGTAGTGAGGTGATACACAAACACAAATCCTAAGAGCGACGAAATCCCCAATATCTCCTGAGTAATGACAAATGAAGAGGCTCCTTCACTCTGATACTAGCATCACTCGACAACGATTCAATTAGATCAAGTGCCGCTGGTTCCTCAACACGGTCTCTGCGACAAAAGGTTTTCATGGATTCAGCTTGGACCTGAAGCACGCTACTCCCCGCTGTTAGGGGGTGTAAGGAACTGCTCACTTGGTCACTAAGGATCTGCAGAGCACCCAGACTGGTGGAGAAGGAAAACTGAGCATCCGTCTAGTTATCTCTCTCAATCTTTCTCCCTACTTCCTAGATGGGAATGGAATAGGAAAGAGAAAGCAAATGGTAAAGCTTTTGAAAAGGTCAAGTCTGAGCCAGAGGTTCAAACTGTTACTGAAATTTATCCAGGATGAATAGATCTTGAAATAACTGCAAAATATTTAAATTTACATTAAACAGCCCAGCCAGTGTGGCTCAGTGGTTGAGCGTTGACCCATGCACCAAGAGGTCGCTGGTTGGATTCCTGGTCAGGGCACATGCCCAGGTTGTGGGCCCAATCTCAAGTGGGGGGCATGCAGGAGGTGGCCAGTCGATGTTCTCTCTCATCGATGTTTCTATCTCTCTCCCGTCCTCTCTCTCTAAAATCAATAAAGAAAAAAAATTTACATTAAACAGAACTGGAGACTTAAGCCAGTCGAGTTTGTATTGGCTTCTGCACTTAGGCTTTTCATTAGCCCAGACACCCCCCTTCTAGAAAGTAAGTGTTTTTTTTACCCATCTCTATTTTAGCTGCAGCTTTTGTGACCTAGAATCTGGAGACTGCTCCTTGGTTAAGTATGTGTATAAAAAGAATACCTCCTGTAAAATTGCCAAGGTATTTTTCAGGCTGAAGTAGCCTGGTGGGTTCTCTTCATTGCACATTGTTGAAAATAATGATTTGTTCTAGAATTTGCCATTTTTAATAGTCTTTCCCTACATCCTGCAACTTCTGCTATCACATCCCCTGACACCATATCATCTTCCAATTACCATGACTGCATCGTTTTTTACGTGTAATTGCATTTTTGGTTGACTGCTTCCCGTGGAGATTGAGGAGGAGAGAAAATGTCAATGGCAGCACCACAAGCTGTATTTTTAACAAGGTTGCTTCAGGGAAGATTTGGAGATGGAGCTTCTAATCCCCTTCATAATGCATGGATTTCTACTAGAGGCAAGTCTTGGCTGGACTTGGACAATTTTTCCCCTTTCTGATCTTCTCCTTCAGAGGCCAGGTTGCAAGGACGAGGTGTCTCGAATGGTCAAGGATGAGATGCTAGTGCAACGGGGGTCGGAGCTCTACTTCAGAGGGAAAATAATTTACCAAAAGTCACACTGCCAGGATGTCACTGAGAAACAACTAGAATCGCATCTTTTGACTAGGTTCTTCAGTGATGCTTCCTCAAATCCATACTGCCCTAAGTGTTCAGTTCCTCTGCGTGTTACCTTTCAAAATTAGTCACATTTTTATTTTTGAGCAATTATCAATTATAAACTGGTTAGGCTGCAAAAATAGAAAACTCTAAAAGAAATACTTGCTCAAAAATAGGTTAATTACTGTCACATAAAATAAGTAGATACACTGTCCGGAGCTCGCACGGCAGTCCCATCGTCCGTCGCCAGGCTCATTGCATGTCTCTGCTCTACCATACTAGCACACCCGCTCCATTCTCAATGTCACTTAGTATCCCAGATGCTGCCAGAGCCCAAGCAGTTATGGACTCGTTCCAGGCAACAGCATGGGAGCTGTGGAAAAGGAGGAAGAGACACATTTTCCAGTTGGCTGAAGTCCTTCCAAGGCACCTCCTCAGCTTTGCCAACAACACACCCACCGACATATTGTTATCCTAAACAGTCTCGTGGTCACACCTCACTGCAAGAAAAGAATTTTGAAAATCGTGTTCTTTGCCTGGCCAGTGTGGCTCAGTGGATTGAGCATCATCCCATGGACTGTGAGGTCCCGGTTCAATTCCCCGTCAGGGCACATGCCTGGGTTGTGGGCTCGATCCCCAGTAGGAGGCATGCAAGAGGCAGCCAATTGATGTTTCTATCTCTCTCTCCCTTCCTCTCTCTCTAAAAACAATCAATAAAAACATATTTTTTTAAAAAAAGAAAAATGTGTTCTTTTAGCCATGTACATTGTCACCCTCCCCCAATAAAACTTAGGTCTACTACTAAAGAAGAGAAAGAAATAGAAACAGAATAATCATCAGTCTTGAAGGGTGGAAGAGCTGGCCATGTGCATCTCTAGGCCAGGGAATGGGTGAGTAGGTACAGTTGAAAATTTACATCTGATTTATTCAGTCTTTGAAACAATTGTATACAAGGCAGACACAGTCAGTGGTCAATATTTCCCTAATGGGATATCAAGTGCATGTAGACCATAAAGGATAAATTAAGTTGGGAGTATAGTTTCATTAGGATTATCCCATAATTATTCCCAAACAGTATTCCTATTTACATGAAAATACTCCAGGCACTAAATTGGTGTGCTTCTAATGACACAGCCTTTAAACTTCCCATTTCTTCTGCTATGAACACCCATAAAAGTTCACCCAACAATTCTCACCCACAAGACTCTTTTTAATGTGGGCAAGTTTAATATTCTTTTTTTTTTTTTAATTATTCTCAATTTCAGCTTACAGGCAACTTTGTGATAGTTTATTCAGGCTCCTAGGTTTTGCTCTGCCATAATATTCTTTGATGGATTGCAAAGATAGCGCCCTTAACCTACTCCACCTTGAGCAATTAAGAAGTTAACAATTCTTGATTTCTCTGCTACCAAGGGCAGGGAAACACCCGTATCTATAAACTATCATCCCAAGAAAGAACCTGGGAGATTCAAATGTCAAGATGATCAGCCCATGCATCTGGGAGCAATGTGCTGTGGGTATTAGGTGTCTGGTTTCCAGCAGTCAGACTTTAGTCATGTTTATTTATATTCATGCACAGAAAATGAAATAGAATGAAAAAATAATTTCCCAGCTAAAATGTCAAGCAAAGTGATGAAGATGCATTTTATTTCTTACAGTGAATGAATATATTCTGAAAAATAAGTCACAATCTCATTGGACTCAAGGAGATCAATACTTTAAGTAATTTTTCTTAAACATACTATGCCAAGTAAAGAATTTCCTCTAACTTCTACCCAACAGTTGTCATTTTATTTTACATCTGCCAGAATTTTTAAGCGAAGGGCCCCATACAAATATTTAATTTTGAACTCTTCTCATCTCCCCTCAGCCATCTTTCACCTTTATCTCTCTAAAATCATATTGTATGTGCTTCCTACTTAAAAGAATCCTATTGACTCAGGCTGGCACTATTATACCTCAGAGAAAAGGGTCCACTTTTCATTCTGATCTCAATTTATTGTCACAGTAAAATCAATAAGCAGATTAAGGCGCTCTGACTTCTCCACTAGAGAAGTCACCTAAAATGCTCCAAATTTGAAATTGATCATTTGGGTTAGGCAAACAATATTGAAAGTAACAAAAATGTCAGGAAATTCCAAAGTAGTTTCTTCTGTGTTTTGAAATAAAATTGTTACTTTTCTGATGTGCATATATAGTATATTAACTACATTATTTACTATTTTACTATTATTTACTACTATTTTAAACTGTACTATTTTTATACTGTTTACTATTACTATACTATATATATAATAAAAATACTACATATACTATGCGAAGTTTAAAGGATACATGTTCCTCGCTAGTATTAAGAAAAATAAACCTAAAAACCTGTATACATCCTAAGGAATATTCTAACTAGAAGCTTTTCTGAAGATCGCCAACACTGCAGTAGAAGGCAGCCACCTTGAACTGAAGTTATCGGTGATGGGAAATGGATGCTGAAACAGTAACTCTAATTTGTGTGAGAAGATACAGCACTGTCCTTAGTTAGAGTTAGATGCTCGGTCCATTTTCTTGGTAGTGGTGGCGCTTTCTCCACACTGACGGGTCTGGTCCTCTCTCTGATCCCTTTGTGCCCTGAACATGTCAGTGGAGCCATCCTACAGAAGACGGTGGGAACACAGAGAAGGGATCTCTTTTCAGGCATTTCGGAGAGAGGGAACTGTGAGCTTGTACACGTATGGTAAAGGTGCCGCTGTCTAGAATTGCAAAGAAGAATTTCTCTCCAAATATCTCCTTCCACCTGCCCACTACAACGCCAGCGTGTTGGAAAATTTCACGAGAAACACCACTTTTTACTGATGTGATGAACTCAAGACAGGCGTCGTGCCAGTTGTGAGCAGTTTTTGGCTTCTGACCATTGCCTGCCTTTACATAACTTCTCTGAAGTAGGATATTTAGGTAACTGAGGTTTACCCAGGCCTGTGTGCATCTTGCCCCCAATATCTCAAAGAGATGGTGTCAAAATGCATTTTTTAAAACATCCTACAAGTTCCAGGGCCATGGAAAAAAAAATAGAGGAAAGTCGCAGAGGTGAGAGAGAAATATACTGACAGAAAAGGGAGAAAGAGAGAGACAGGTACCCCAAATAGTTTCTTTTTTTTAAAAAAAAGACAATACTTTTTATCTTGGGATGTCTGTTTGTGAATTAAGGATATTTTTACTTTTCCCATGATGTAAATAGCAGTGAACTCAGCTCACCTCCAAACCCCACATAATCTGGAAGCAGGGAAAGGATGCACACGAAACAGAACGCCGACAAGCAAGACGCCCGGGCCTTCCCAAGCCCGGTCCTTCCACACCGAGCCAGACCCTATCAAAGCTGGTAAACCATCAGTTTCCTGCGTGTCCTCTGGTTTCCACGCCATTGAGAATGAACGGCGCTGTCCAGAGCAGCACTGAGAGCACCGGGATGGTGTCCAGGGCATGGCTGTGTGTGGCTGCTGCACCCTTGACCTCCACCCACTAATTAAAACTGGGGGTCTGAGTGCAGAGTTACCGTGAGAGACTGAACTTTCAGAAAGGTGATTTCAAATGTGACCAAGTACCAGAGCACCGTCCTATTTTGGGATAGAAATCGTCAGTCAAGTTCACTTAAGGTTAGAGGCCATCTGCACCCCCCAGCAACCTCCCAACGAGAACACCTTCACAGCCGGCCAGCACTTTGAGCTATTTGCAGTCTGACTCTCTCCGGCTCCCAGACTGTCCTGATCCTGGTGGCTTTGCCAGTAAAAGGGATCCTGTTTTTCTGTTCCTCTAGCTCCTGACACTGCACAGAACAAATTATAATTAGCAAACCACCTGAGGGGAAGGTGACAATTCAGCTGTCAATTTTCATGGATGAATCCTATTTCTCTCAGCACCGGCTGGGCAAGCCTCTCGCCCTCCGAATGCATGCTCGGGGCACACAGCCGTTAGCTGGTTCACTGCCCCGAGAAGGAAGCAATCACGAAGACGACAGCAACGCAGAATGCGAACGCCGGCCAAGAGCCCTCTCGCTGTAAATGTGTGCGCTGCCAACAGGTCTCTTGCATGGTATGGAGTCCTAGGAAACAGCCATTTTGCAAAAGACCCCTGATAAGGCCAGCCGAGCGCTGTGATGTCTGCATGTTGAACGCCGCTCAATGGGGCCCTCAGACACACACGAGTGCCAGTGTTCAGAGGGCAGAAAATAAGCCAACGTGTAGCTTGCGGTGGCACTATTTATACGGCCCAGCCTGGGTGTGAGACCTTAGCTCAGAATGGATTAAGGAGAGGTTATAACTTTCTTATCTTTAGTCATTTGGAGGCAAGCTCTAAAAATCTGTTAGGCAAAGATTTTTTTTATTGTTAAATCTCAGATTAATTTTTCCCACAACGAGGAATCTTTTTTTTTTCTTTATTGATTTGAGAGAGAGAGGAAGGGAGAAGGAGAGAGAGAAATATCGATGAGAGAGAACATCGATTGGCCTCCTCCTGTATGTCCCCCACTGGGGATCGGGCCCACAACCTGGGCATGTGCCCTGACTGGGAACCGAACCGGCGACCTTTTGGTGCATGGGTCGATGCTCAACCACTGAACCACACCGGCGGGGCCCACAATGAGCAATCTTTGTTCTACACATGCCCTATGAAAAGCTCAGAGAGTGAAACACATATATATATGGGGTGGGTTGCAACCAAAAAGAAAGGAAATATTCTAAGTAAAAAAAAAATGTTAAGCTTAGGCTAGCATGACATGTTTTAGATACAAAAGCGATCATTAGATTCGTCTGTGGGACTGGAACATGGATATATTAAATTATTATCTTAAAATATTATGTTTCTCTTTGATCTATCCTCTTTCTCTTCACAAAGCGTGTTCATTTCGAGGGGAAAGAGCCCTGAATAAAAGTGAGTCTCTCAGTAAAGACTGAATCACTTCCCTGTTATTAAGAAAAAGTACAATTGGTGTGATCTGAGAAATTGAAAAAGAGCTAAATTTTGCTTGTACCTACCGTGAAAAAGTAATACTATTTTATTAGTTATTAGTTCATTTTAATCCAAGTTATTCTCAATTAACCAGATTCTAAATCTTGTTTCCAGCCTCCCCACGTCTTGATTTTTCCATAGAATTTCAGATTTGCTACAGCTATCCTCTTGAGAGGTAAAAGACATTACCACATTTCTTTGGATCCAAACACTCTAGACTTCACATTTTAACTTTCCTGACACTGGGATGATTCTTCAATCACGATGTTGTCAGAAACTGCGAGTACTGTTATTGGCCGGAGTTTATATCTTCTGATTTAATAACATCTTTTGTTTCAACTACACCCTTAACAGACCATAAAAACAATCATATCCATGTCAGCTCCATCACAAGTGATTATGTAATGCACCAGGGAATAAGCAGCAGCAGATTAGGGGTGTGGAGAAAGGAGAGAAACAGACACGAAATTGCTAGATTGGAACAGACAATAGGTCATGATAAGGTAAAGGCAGCAGGAAATAGAATTGGGCCCAGGACATAATCCAATTTGAATGGATCAGGAAAATACTCGATACAGAACTGGGTGAACTGGAAACGCCCCAAAGTCAGGCGCAATGGGGCTGGATGGCAAATTGACCTGCACGAATTGATGACCAGACCAAAGGACTTGAAGACAAGATTTAAGTGGCCAAGAAAGATTTTTATCAATGAGGCAAAGTGAGGCCCCAGTCCAAAGGCAATTTATATTGTTCTTTTAAAGGAACAGGCAGATCCAGGAAGCACTGATTCCCAAGGCGGATGACTGAATTATTGAGAACACCCCACTGAAGTGGGCAATGAATGAGTCAGAAAGAGAATCCCTAATGGAGTGTATTCCAGAACAACGAGGTATGCACTTTCTTAAGAAAAACACGTGACTGCCATTCAGGCTGTGTAATCGACAGGCATGCCACCCCTTAAACATGCCAACTTCTCTACATCATCTGTAATCCTCATCTAAGCAGCTTAAAGACAAAAACAGAAGAATGTGTGTAAAGATTCCTGGCAAACATTACTGTGATGACAAATAGAAGTAACTTTTAATAGAGGAGAAAGAAGAGATGAAAAGAATACAGGATGGGCAGATCACTTGGGCAAACTGCGCATACTCACCACTGATATACCCACAGGTAAATTGCTCTGGTTACAGTGATTTTGATTTACCAATTTCACATTGAGCAAAGGTGCTCAATTTCCATATGTGTCTCATCAGGGAAAATGGAACTTCTTCAAAAATTCCCAGGGATGCTATTGTATAGCTACCAGGTTGTTTGTACTGCTGATATTCAAGGTTAAACAGATGCCTCCCCCACAATAAAATCTTTACTAAGAGCTTATCAGTTACTTTCACTATTTGAATTATCTTAGACTTAACAACTATTACTTTTGAAGAGTAATTTGTACCTAATGGCAGGTATCTACCTCAACAGATGTTTCCTAAATTACATGTACTAGATGCAGAAAATGTTCTTTTATTATATTCAACCATTTAAAATGTTAGCACTGAAATTTCTCTTGCCCAAAAGTATTTTCAAAGCAGAATAAAGTTAGATAATTCTTGGTAAGTCAGTCGTGGATTTTTAAATCATTTTACCACCATTTTCAGTAAAAGTCATCCTGGTGAAATATGTAGTTTTACAAAATTAGTTTATACAATTTGAAGAGTTAACACTATTAAAACATAGATCAAAATGTTTTGATTAATTCTTAATATGTGCCTTAACAGTCCTTTTATCTTTCAGAATCAGGGTTTCCTTTTTTTAAATCTGTTTTTAGACAATTTATAAATGTATTAGATACAGAACTCAGCACACTTTAAGCCATTAGTTTTTACAGTTTATGTGTTTTGTTCTTTATGTCTTTTTATTCCGTTAGTCGAGATAAAGGACTGCATGTTTTGGGGAAAATGTAAACATGGAATCAGTGCAGAAATGCCTGCCCGGCTGTCTGCAGATGGGCCGCTACACCTCGCCTTCCCAGCCTCGTGCCCCACAGCTGCGCACGCCACACGCCTCACCAGTAAGTGTACTGGTATTGGTATTGTTTCAGCATTACCCATGAATTCCACCTCTGCTCCCTCACTGATCTTTGGACGCCAGTAGCTCCAGGTGCCCCTCTGTCCACGAACGTTCTGTGCGTGTTCAGTTCCTCTCTGGGATGAATTAGCCTTTCACTGGGAGTGAGTGGGAGACAGGAAAGACTCAGAGGCAGATGGAATAATGGATCATGTTGGAGTGTTTATTGTAAAAGTATCTAGGGACTTAAATCCACACGTGAATACTTCCTATAGAATGAATGTTTGTGTCCTCCACCAAAAGTCACATATTAAGTCCTACCCCCAATATGATGGTGTGAAGTGTTTGGGCTGCTGGGAGGTGACTAGGTCATGAAGGCAGAACCCTCACAAATGGGATCAGCACACTTATTATAGAGACCCTGGAGCGCTCCCTTGCCCCTTCCACCGTGTGGTGACATGGCCAGAAGACAGCCCTCTATGAAGCAGGAAGCAAGTGGACCCTCGCCACCCACCGAATCTACCAGCACTTTGATCTTGGACTTCTCAGCCCCTGAAACTGCTAAAAATAAATGTTGTTATTTGTAAGCCATGTAGTCTGTGGTGTTCTGTTATTGCAGCCCGACCAAACCAAGACAGTACTTAATACTCGAGACTAGGGCATAGGTTTAAGAAAGAGTAAATCATAATGACTTCAAGAAGGTAGTCACACATTCATTAACAAAATCCACTATGTGACAGGCAAATTACCATGAGCATAATTTTTTTGAATGGATAGATGGATGGATGAAAAAAATCAGAGTCTAAAACTATAGCAAAGGTCAAATGGTTCTGCTTTCTATATATCTGGTCATTTCGTCACTTCCTTTGAATGAAATCTACCACACGGTACATTGAGATCTTGGGCCAAGACCAAATGAACGTCACTGGCAGTAGCTAAAGAACCTTACAACAATACTCTTTCACCTATAATTCCACTCCATAAATATCCGTTGAAGCGTGCATGTGTTAGAAATCCTGCTGGGGCTTGGAGCAGATGATGTCTAAGGTGCTGAATGTGTGGATTCGGAAAGAGAAACAAAAGGCACACTAATAAAACAGGATGCACACTGTGATGGAGTAAGTACAGGAGGTTAATGGGGACGACTCAAGATTCCCCTCTACTTGAGTTTTATGATCCAATTCTCCTAACAAACGAAAGCTCTGTTCTAGAAAGTTATAAAGGTAACCTTATGTTTTCAGAGTTTTGATGGTATGGATCAAATAAATACTTTTGATCCAAGAAGTTTACGAGTTTGAGATTTGTGTTGGTTTTAGAAATGGAGAATAGCCTTTGGTCCACATGTTGTTGAAAGTGTTTGGGTAGTTAGTTTGAAATATAATTATCCTGCGATACATTTAAATACATGTAGTAAAACCCTGATATAATCTTGTATAATTTGCTCACGAAGTTGATTGTTGCTCAGATCTTACCATGTTCCCAAAAAACTATAAAAGCTTGATATAAAATGTTTAGTACCTGAGCATATCAGTCACTTCTATAGCAAGTGAAGTATAGTATGCCATCAAAACCAATATTAACTATAATTACGATAGAGAGTACTAAATCTTTCCAGCTTCTCACTCCCGAAACATATTATGTAAACTAAGGTGGAGTGTGACAACTATATGCCATGTAAGTGTGAATTCAGGCGCTTGTGATCTTAGATACATAGAACTCCAGTCTCCAACACAAAAATCTCGATTTCTTCACGCTTAACTAGGAGGTTTTTGTTTTCACTATAGGCTTTCTGGTACATAAATATTTCAGTCACTGATTTTCCTCCTGAGTCAAATATCTCAAAGGTCTTCAGTGTTTTTAAATGTTATCAGAGACTTTTTTGCTCATTTGTTTTACCTCTCAGTCTCCTGGGATTTATTTGCAGGACTATGAAAAACGAAGTCATCATTTGCTACCTTAATGCAAGACTGTCCTCTCCAAACAAATCATAAAAGAAAAAAACATAATTAATCAAAGCAAGACAAATGTCATGTAAACACATTTTACAATGGCAGGAAATGAGCTATGAAAACCGGAAGCATCCATAATTTTGAAATGTGAGCTGACATCATTTTCTAAGATACTGACCAGATTCTACTCAGAATAAATCTAATCTGAATTCATCTACACAATGATGAAACTGAAGAAAAGCTCAGAGAAACAATTAGGGTAACCCTTTAATATACAGGATTTGAAATATTAATACTATGATTGACTACAAGGAAATGTCCAGTCCTAGATTATAGATGTTAGAACATATTTCAACAGATCCACCCTAAATTTCACTTTGTAGCCCAAACATCAAATGGTAAAAACTATAAGGATATATTTGAGAGTTCAGTTTTCCTTTTGGTCAAGCATTTGTGAGGTTTCTAAAGTACACATATCACCAAGTCCAATCACGCCTGTGAAATCCCAGGAAGGCACCAAGGACTGCTATTTGTAGGCAAGAACTTATTCATACCTGGCAGGTGTACAGCTTAAAGTAGAATATGTTCAGTAAAATTATCATGCAATGTTTTTCAAGGGACCCATTTTGAAAGGTTCTAGGAAGGTAAAAAGAAATTACAGACAACATCCTTTCCTAAAAATGTGAATGTATCATATGGGAAAATGATACTGGATTTTTTAAAAGAAAATGTGAGAGGATATTATGCAAAAGCATATACAGGATTGAAATGCAAGAATAATACGATGATCTGATTGGTTAAACACACACATAGAGTTTCTAATACAGGATACAAAGGGACAAATATCAAAGAAGAACTGGGAAATTTTAACTGATTTTTTAAATGAGAATTCTGCAAGCAAGTTGTTGCTAGGTTTTAAAGCCAAAAAACTGGGATGCTCCCAGTTATTTAAAAAAGAAGAGAATAGAGATAAGTGTTGTTTTAAGGCAAGCCAAGATATGATTATAAATGTTACACTTGCAAGATCCACATGTAACCTCCTAGGTGGGATGCAATGTAGGCAGATGTACAAAGACTTGGGGAAGAGGCATGTTGATGTTCTTGGGATTGAAAAAAAAAATTTACTTTTTTTTATTTTATTTTCAATTATACTTTACTTTCTTATCACGAAGTATTTGTTGTTGCTTTCAAGTGATTTGAATATAACCCCTTAATCCCAAGCCCTCCCTTTCACATATTTATTGTTGAAAGTATTACAGATGTCCTTCCTTTTTTCCCCACTGACACCCTCCTCCCCACTCACCACATTGTTGTCTGTGTCTATTGGTTATGTCTCTATGCATATACGTTCTTCATCTCTTCCCATCCTCCCACTCCCCCATCCCTCTGAGGTTTGTCAGTCTCTTCTCTACTTCCATGTCTCAGGATCTATTGAACACAATACATTGTCGAACAAAACATTTACTTCTACATTCTATATTTTATGGTCTAAACAGCTAAAAGCTATCTCTAGGAAGTTTCCAAAGGCAGTGTCTTACTGTCTTCAGGTAGGGCACCACAAACCCACATGGAAAGATGGGGTTGTTATCCCATTAGAAAGGAAGAATCAGTTATTTTTTTCATTTTCTTTTTTTTTTTTTTTTTAATAGGAATTGAAAGGATTCAACTGGCCCAACACCCAAATTAACCACATATAATGCCTTTCAATGCTACATGAAGCAAACGATTGTTTTCTGTCATTTGTCCTTTGTGAGAGAGGGCCAATGGAGAGACTAAATTGTTCTTTATCTCAAAGAGGTATTATATCATGGCCAACTTTTCTATGGATTTTTAGAGACAATTATTCATAAGAAAAATATTTCCCCCTTGACAAAATATTTCTTCTATTTCTGTAACACATGGTGAATTTACTCTCCTGTACTTTTTGGTTCTATGAGTCTCAGGAGCCCCTGGGACCTGATTGAAAATGAATCAAAATGGTCCCACAGGTTTGTAGATGGTGAGAAACTGGGGTTTTTACTTTGGGGGTGGGGAGGAAAGGACTTACTTCTGGGTTACTTCTTTAAGCCTGGCATTTTGAGAGAGAAATCTCATAAGGGGTTCACCAATGCCCGAGTTTACAATGATGTCACCGAGGCCTGGAGTGACTAAGGATTTACCCACCTTCACATGAGGTAAGGGTGGAATTTGGGATTCTCAACAAGGATTTTGTTTTTATCTGATCTGTTATGTTATTTCCTCTTTGTGCTCTGAGATGACTGAAGAACTGACTGGGAAACATGAGGACAGTTTGTGGTAGGGGTTAGACTCCATCTCAATTCTTCTGACAACTGTGAAGACTGTAGGTCTAATGGTATAGGTTAGACCACCCGGAGGAAAGAATCAAATATCAAATATCACCTTCGACCTAGAGCAAGTTCTGTAAGGAAATGTCTTACTGAGTGGTCCACGGCTTCATGGATACAAGTGGGTTATTATGTGGTTCCAAAGAAAAGAGCAGAAGGTCAAAGTCTTGGTTTAGAATTCTATTGAGTCCAAGGGCCTCTTGGGACAAGAACTGTGCTATTATTTCCCTTTTCTAGATACAGTTAGAAAAGAGAGGGAAAGAAAAATGATCAGGCCTTTTGATTTGGACTTGTTCCTTCCACATCTGAGTCAAGTGATGACGGAGATCCCAGTGGAAATGCTCCACAGAGCATCAAACTGAACACTATAATTCTTTTCCTTGCAAAGCTGCTATTATGGTGTCCTTCTGCCTCTTCAAATGGACTGAGAGCTCTTTCAGGACAGGGATGCATTTATCTCTGTATCCCCAGAGCTGACCAGGCTGCCTGGCATGTGATGAAAGCAATGGTGACGCCCAGTGCTGTCCCATCTACTCCTAATTCCTTCTTACAGCTTCACCTTTCCTGCACAAGGTCAAACTTCCTGAGCCAAAGCTTTATTCTCCAAATTGGGTTCAAGCCCTACACTTATATGATAAGTAGTCAAATCTTGCTGAGGAAGGCAGCTCATCCATTTCCACAATCACACACAATTGAAATTTCAAACTCTTAGGGGGAACCCATTTATTGCCCAATTCTTTTTCAAAAGGTACCCAAAGTATGCTTTTTATGCTGTGTTGATGAAGTTTCTTTACAGCAAAATAAACCTTTATGCTTTTTTAGAGGAAGGGAGAAGAATGTTTAGATTCTGCTCCCAATGACCGATGTCTGCAAAATATAATAACCATAGAATTATTTTTCTTGGCACCATTCCAAGTTATTCCCTCTCCATTTGCTCCAGAAGGTATTGTGTACTTGTAACAGCAAAGTAACCATATCATTTCTCTACAAATACAATGGCGGTCGGCTTTTTAAATAAGAGTATAAATACAGGTAGAGAATAGGAGACAGTGACGCGGGATTTAAGTTCCAGAGCCAGACCACCTGGACGCAAATCTGTGGTTTTTCTACTTAGCAGCTGCATCTCTCTATGCCTCCGTTTTCTCATCTGCATCAGGGCATGATGACAAGTTGGTGCATGTATTCAATGAGCGAATACAAGTCAAGTGTCCGGAATGGTGCCTGGTACATAATAAGCAATAAGCATCCGTGTTAGTTGCGCCTCACTTGTGATTCGGGATTTTTAGTTTATGGCGAAACTGGCAGCCCTGAGACACCATTGTTGTGTGCTGATCATCAAGAGAACAGCTACCAGTTCTAAAAGAGGGGGACTTACTTTTGCCACCATCACCACACTGGGTTAGTACAATCTTTGGGTATCCCCGTCAAACACAGCAAGCATGTATCCTTGGAATATGCTGATAACAAGTCTAGGAGAACAAACCTCATGACTTATCTTTAAATCCTTATCTGTAAAGTCCACAGTTTTATTGCCAGGAGCCTTGCATAACAGTCCTCCGAAGAATCTAAGTATTCAGAGCAGCCATGATGAGACACTTAAAAGACAATGTATATATAAACATGACAATTTCCTGGTCCCTGTTTTGTACCCAAAAGAAGAAACGCTAGGGTGTTAATTTATAAAAGCTAAATAGTTCTAGGAGTCTGAAAGATTCATTTCAACCCTGTGACACACATTTATTTATTCCAGTTCTCCCTTCCAACCCTTCCATTTGTTCAGGATAATCAGGGATAGATCTAAAATGGGATGGATGAATTACATGTCCTTCTGGTCTCTCTCCCTAGGTTGTCAGGGCAGGCACCGGTTAACTGGATGATCTGAATGACACCGCTATAGCGACCTGTCCTGAATGACTTCACAAAGCAGTCTTTAGGAAAGACGACCATTTGTAACAGATTAGTCCTTTCCTGTGGCTGGAAAACAAATATGAGGTTACTGCCCATCGGCCTTTCATAGACCCTAACAAGATCAAAAGGCTCTTAGAAATATTCTTCAGCATCCATCTATATGCTCGCTGTAGGCATGAGGAGCGAAAAGCCTTAGCTCTAAAGAAGGTAAGTTTCTGCTGGGAACCATACCTGAAGAGGGGGCTTGGGAGAGAAGCTGACATGCCTTCAGAACTTAGGGTGTTCGGGTTCTGGTTCAGCTGTGTGCTATATGTTGTTTTGAACATCCCTAACCAAACTCCAGCAAGTCTGTTATTGCTAGTTTTGCGGACATGGAACTTACAGCACAAAACAGCTGAGCAACTTGCATAAGGAAACAGAGTAAGAAGCTGAAGCAGACTGTAAACCAAAACTGCCTTATTCCACACTTTAAAAAATACAACATAGTGGTGTACATCACATGCTTGGAAACCTGAAAGGACAGGTTCAAGTCACCCACCATGTGACCTTGGATCAATGACACAGCGTCTGTGACTTAGAATCCACATCTGTGGACTGGAGTGGTGAGACAAAATCACAGAATAACAAAGGCAGTGCACACAAATCACCTGCCTTCAGTGCCTGGCACACAGCGAGTGATCACCAAGTGGTGGTTTTCATTACGTCCTCCAGGTTCCTGCTCCAGAACAGCCAGTTACAGAGCAGCAAGGGGAGACAGCCTGCAGCCACCAGGAGAGGGCAAAACATGGGCTGAGGGCAGTGATGATCTCCAGCTGGGACGAGCTGAGCGATGAAAAGAAATCACCCTGAGATGGTTGTTAAAACGGATCAAACTTGGTCCAAGCCTGATTCTGACTTTTCCCCCAGACCTTCAGTCTTGTATTCCAAACTGATTTGAATTAGCGATACACTCTGAGCTTCCCGAAAGTGCAGAGTTCAGACCTTCCTGAGGACACAAGTTCTGTGGTGATTCCAACAGAACCAAGTAAATTGGGGGAGGGGGCAGTTTTACCAAAACGACAGATTATCTTGAATGATCCTTTTTCTGGCCTTAGTGGAGGAAAGAAGAGAAATTTTTCTTCTTTGCGGAAAGAGACTGCATTTTCTGTGTGTGCACATGTTTATTTCTAGAGAAAAGAATTTATGTAAATAAAAATAAATTATGTATTTTATTTACACTCAAGTGTGTTTATATAAAAACTTCAGTCTGCCCTGGCCGGTTTGGCTCAGCGGTTGGAGCGTCAGCCTGTGGACCAGAGTCCCGGGTTCGGTTCCCGCTAGGGGCACATACCAAAATAAATAAATAAATAAATAAAAACTTCAATCTGTTAGGTTTTAGAACAAAGCTCCTAAGTTTATCAGGGGGCCACCAGATGTAAATGTATAAACAACGTTAAATGTATTAACAACGTTGGCTTTGAAGTGAGGTGTGTAAGACACTGGACCTTCTCTGAAGGGGCTGCATTTGTGTGATGACCTCATTGCTCATTCAACCCTTAAAATGCTCACTAGTCAGACGGTGAGTTCGTCCCATTTCTATTGAGTATGTGCCAGTGTTCACATCTGAGCTAGAGCAACCCAAGCATCATAGAAAAAAACCTCTGAATGTTTGCTTTTTCCCTTCGTTTTAAGCTTTTCTTTCCATTGTGTTGGACACTGAACTTTGCTATGACACGGCTGAATAGAAAGGATTCTGCTATCTGGTGGCCGAGAGGTACACACCTAGTAGCGACATTCAGGACATTGGGAATACACAGATGTGATTTCAAACTCCATTTCTGACACGGAAGAGCTGTCGAATCTTTGACAAAATACTTCATCTATAAAATGAGAATACTTAGATCATTTAATTTGTGGAGATGTTAGCATTTACAAATAACACATGGAAGTCACTTATCAGACTAGGAGATAGTAAGTCCTCAGAGGTCAATTACTGGTTTTCCTTTGGCCATCATGGACTAACACGCTGGGGAGGACTCCCACAGGATTCTGGCGATGGCTCATGAGTAGGGGGTGTGGAGATAGACTGTACATCCTTACATCTGACACCATCAACGGTACGACGCACCATTATTTAATATACCACCAAAAACAACAGCAACAAAACAACATAGAATACCGCAATTAAATTATGGCACAATGTGTTCTCATCCCTTGGAACTGTTTTGAATCGGTTATATATAAGAATTGTTTTCCGCTTACAGAAACAAACATTTTAATTACATAATAATGTGGGGGTTTTTTTATGTGTGCTCTATAGTGTTAAAAAAAAAATTAAGTCATTCAGGTATGCCTAAAACTTCATCACAGTCAGGCTGCAACCCCTCTCAGTCACGTCCCCCCCGGGAACCATCCCTGTCCGCGCTCCATTATTTTCTACAGAACGTGCATCCAAGCTCACTTTGCAATCTGGATGCCAGCCCTGTCTTGCCAGATCACACACAGTTTCTCCTCTTCCTCTCCTGAGCCATGGAGCCACGGGCCACTGGACGGGAAGGAGCTTCTGTTCAAAGTCAGCAGGAAGCGACGTCCCATTGCTTGAGGTGTTGCCAGCGGTCCTGCTGAATCAGTCACATCAGTTCTGGTGGCTGACATTTCTCTCTCCTCCTGTGAGGAATGGGACAACTGCTCCTGCCTTTGGTGGCGTTGCTTAGCATGGGGCACCAACATGGGCAGCCAGCCATGCACATCACTCAACGGAGGTGACGCTGGCCCTAGTGCAGACCACGTGCAAGCGCGTCCGGTCAAAGAAGTCAGAGCGGCCATGCACCAGGCTGCCCGGGGCTGTGACTCAGCTTCCTTTCTACTATACGCCTCCATGTCAGAGAGAGAATAATGGGAAAGAAATGCGTTTCTAAAATGATAAAATTATGAAATCTCAACTGGCAAACTATTAAGGAGTAACATATCCCTTCCGTAAAAGGGGCTCCCTGGGTCCCTTCTGTTATCAAATCATGAATTAACTGCATAACCCTCGCTTTCCTGGAGATCCGTTCTGTACCGTGTGCGTTATGAACAGTGTCGATAAATCTCTCGCCTTTTGCACTCCTGCCAACTTACATTTCAAGTTCATCAATTTCCGCCCCTTGCCAAAAGTGCTGGGTAGCTGGAGAAATAGCACTTTTACGGAGAGTTGATCTCAGGTTTAACGTTAAAGCCCTTCAGTGGGGCTTTCTGAGGAGGTGGCTAGAAATACATTTTTCTTCTTAATCCAAGGTGTTCTTTCCACTGGTGTGTTCACTTTGGGAAAAACGAAGCTGTGCATAAATGGCAAGTTTACGGCTCAGTGACTTTTTTGCAAAGTGAAAACAACTGTGTAGCTACAATGTGTACACTTCTCGGCATGCACATTATCATTTCATTGGAAGCTACAGATAAAAACAGAAATAAACAAAAAGGCCTTGACCTATTCTAAGGAAAATATACGTAAAAATACGTGGCAATCATCCATGAACAAGTCTATCTTATTATACTATATGTTAATTATATAAATTCATGTTTAAACTGAATCTCTGCTCCTCCAAGTCTATCATTCAGAGGGAAAGCAATCCCTTAGCCACTTAGGTTAGAAATGGGTTCCTAATACCTTCTTTCATTTTCCCTCTCCTCCCTATCTTGAATCAAATAAAATAAATAAAAATAAAATAATAAAAAGTTTGCTGATTTCACTCCATAAATGTATCTTGACGTGGTCCCCCTACATTCAGTCCTAGTATCTGGCCCTCGTAACTTGCTTCCTGGACCCCTACAATTTAATAACATTTAGAGCAACTCTGGCCTCTAGTTTTTGCCTACTTTCAAATCCATGTTATCACCATGTACCCTGAAGCGACCAATTTAAATGTGTGTCAGGCTCTGTGTCTTCCCTGATTAAGACTCTAGTGACCCGTGCCTGGGGCAGGCTCAGCACCTGGGCATAAAGGACACGTCCCTCTGTGGGGTGGCTAGGACCAACGACACAGCCAGTCTTAACATCACCTGCTGCCTTGCATTTACTCTCTGACACGCGTGGCTCCCCCACACCTGGCCATCTCTCCACCCTGTGCCTCACTCAAACTGGTGCACGGACTCGAAACACAGTTCTGTTCCTCACCCCAAACTGTCTCCTCCCTTCTCCCCACACACCCACCCCTTCTTCTTCGGATTCACTACTTGTACTTCGACGTGTATCTCAGAGTCTTTCCAGGTTTCCCTCCATGCACACCGGGCTGAATGTCCCTCACCTGTGCTCACTTTCACAGTGTACACACTTCCCCTGTAGGTCTTGTCAGCCCTGCTGTTCCCTGTGTACACACCTTCTCCCCTCCAGTCTAGTCAACAAACACTTTTACGCCTCTTCCTCACCCTGGCACTCTCCCCCCAGCATCTGGCACTTAGTAGGTGATCTGTTAATGTTTTATGAGCTAAAATGAACACCAAATGACTCACTGAAACGGGAGGGTGCCTCTAGCAAAAATCTAATTGCAGTAATTAACCTGAGGCTAAGTAAGCTAATATAATTAACTCCATGCATTTGTAAAAGTTTTGGCATGTTTCTTATTCATTTCTATAAATCAGTGTTATGGGTTCCCATAAGGAATAATACATAATCAATACTCATATAATATGAATTGCTTGAGCATCTGGCTGTGAAGTCTTTAAAAAGTTTTCACCATAATTAAAACATATTGGAGATTTAGGTACCGTGTTCAATTACTTGGGCACTAAATGATTTTCCATAGTCAATGGATTGAAGTTTTATAGCTTCAGTGTTTTCAAATAAATAATGAGACTTAGTCTCCAAGGTGGAAAAACCTCATGTCCCATATAATTTCCTTAAAAATATATTTACAGTCAAAGAAGCATTGAAGTACACTTGTGATGAGAACAGTTTGGCTTTGATTTTTGTTCATCTAATTTAAGGGAAGCTAAACAGATTTAATTTAAAAGTGGGAGATAAAAACATAAAAAAAGAAAAATCAATTCTAGATGAGAAGATTGCATCTGTAATGGAATCACAGACTCGCTCTTCCCAGCGGGGGGTAGAAGGGGGTTATTGTAATAATTGCTTTTCTCTGAATCGGTCTTACCTGCATACGACTTCCAAAAAAGAGAAATATACAGATGGAAGTTTCCTTTTACTGGCAAGTGAATTGATTCATCTGCACGTCAGCCTTTATTTTTAGCATGTAAAATTGGATGGAGATGAAATGGAGAAGAGTCCAGCCTCCTCCATGCTGAACTGGAGAAGCAGATGCAAATGTTAGCGGACCCTCCAGCTTGCGGGCCTCTGTTTGCCGTTTCTGAATAGCAGGTTTACTGGCAATCAGGATTTTTCCTTTAGATGATCACAAAATAGCTAGACATGACAACTTGTAAGACTTCATCACACCCAGTTCAGAGGAGTGAAGGGAGGGGCCCAAAACATTCCTCAGAGACGGCACAAAATGTGGTAAAATCAGTAGCCTTTTAGCAACAGGAACATGACATCAACTGTGCAAAGTTGAAACAAAGAATAATCTTTAGCTTCTACTTTATATTTATTTCTCTTCGTAACTTTTCTTGCTTCGAATTTCCAAGGCACCACTTGGTTGAATTCAATGTTTCTGCTGAGTTCTGGTTCAAAGTAGATGGTCAGCCAGAAGTGAACACAGCTGCGGCTCAGCAAGAGCGAACGGTGAGAAGGCAGGCAGGAGGTAGCTCGCTGCTCATCCCACATCAGCCTCTCCTGTTCGATGCTCAGCCAGAGACATTTGCCTGAGGAATCTGTCTACTCAGACCTTCATCACGTAGTCCCTGAGAGAATTTTCTAAATTAAGAAAACTGAACATGCCTCTTGGGACAAGAAGACATTACAAAACCTCCAGTCACATGCTACCTCTGAGACAAGGCTGCTTATGAATTCTGCTACTATGTTGGATCGTATCACACTGTAGAAACTTGGGGAACTTTATCTGCATGGAAGCACCTGACATGATCGCAACCTCTTTCTGCGAAAAGCAACCCTGGATGTTCCTTCCACAGAAGGGCCCGTTTTTATGTGGCATGTGATTCTATTATTTTGGCCATATTGGGTTGGACCAGGAAGCTTCTCCCTTGCTCAAAGTGGCTACCAGGCCCAGTGGTCTCTACACTGGCCTGGCATAAAAAAATCAAATGAGGATCACCTGCCATGGTGGAGCGACCGACTGCACCAATTTTCCCTCTTGCATTATCTTGAATGTAAGCTACCGAGAAAAGGCGGAGAATAGAGAAGCAGAGATCTCAAAGGGACATGAAACTAAGAAAAATGCAGAAACTAAGAATGACTGAATCCAAGTTGCAGCAAAGTCAGAGTAGAAGCGAAAACTGCTTCTAATGGAACACAAGATCCCTAGGTCCTCAGAGCCACATCAGTGGGTCTATATTCAATAACAAATCAGTCACATCCCATACAAGCAGAACCTGGCCATACAAGCCCAGACTCCTCCATCCCCCCATCACCTACGGCCACCTGACCTTGTCACTCCTTCCTGTGATCAGGCAGAGCCCAGTGCAGTTCCCTTACGTGGCTGCTGACAGTCCATCTGTACGCTGAGATGCACTGTCAAAGACTGTATGCTCTGCGGAACCCTAAATCAAGCAGCACTTATTAAAAAGTTAAACCAGCTCCAATCATATCACAAACACAATTTCTGCTAAAAATGGCACTACCCGGGCAAACAACCCCACTGCTTGTCACAGCGAATAACCACTGGAAAATGAGTGTCCCCTAAAGGCTTGCCCACGTGCCTTCTCCACCTGCGCTCTAATTGTAGCTCTCTCTGCCCACCTTGCTCTCACAATATTCACAAGCATCTTAGGAATACTCAAATACCCACCCCTTCTCCTTCTTTGTCTTTTATTCCAGTTCTCTGAAACTGAGTGTTTGGCAATATCTTGTCACTTAAACTGCTGCAGTAAAGGGCCAGGTAACTCCTAATTCGCCAAATCTAGTTTTCAGCTCTTTAGTTCCCATCTTGCCTGACCTTTCTGCAGCATGGTAAAAATGACTACCCTTTCGCCCGGCCGGTGTGGCTCAGTGGTTGAGTGTCGACCCATGCACCAAGAGATCACTGGTTCGATTCCCGGTCAGGGCACATGCCCAGGTTGTGGGCCAAATCCCCAGTGGGGGGCATGCAGGAGGCGGCCAATCAATATTCTCTCTCATCGATGTTTCGGTCTCTCTCTCCCTCTCCCTTCCTCTCTAAAATCAATTTTAAAAAAGTATTAAAAAAATAAAAATGACTACCCTTTCTTCTTTGAAACTCTCCAAAGAACTGTTAACGTCTTCCGTGCATGATGAACTGAACTTCACTGACATCTGATTTTACTGGTGTCTTTTGTTAAAAGATAAAACCTCAGAACCACTGGCTCTGCTGGAACTTTGAGCCCAGCACCTGTTCCGTAATAATTATGTGTGATCAGTGCTATTCCACAGGATGTTTCTCCAGGGCTGGACTCTGCTGTGGCAAATGTCCTGTCTGGTGCACCTTGTTGCTGCACCACCCATGACAGCACGTGGTAATTGTCATGTCTGTGATCCTAGAGAAGATCACCTTTCAAGAATGTTCATCTGGCCCTGGCCGGCTTGGCTCAGTGGTTAGAGCGTTGGTCCCTGTGGATCAAAGGGTCACGGGTTCAATTCCCGGTCAAGGGTGCACACTTGGGTGGCAGGTTTGATCCCTGGCTCCTGTTGGGGTTGTGTAGGAGGCAGCCAATCAATGTGTCTCTCTCACAAGGATGTTTCTCTCTCTTTCTCCCCCTCCCTCCCTTCCACTCTATCTAGAAATCAATAGAAAAATATCGTCAGGTGAGAATTTTTTTTAAAAAAAAGGAATGTTCATCTGCCCTGGCCAGTGTTGCTCAGTTGGTTGGAGCATCATCCTGGGCACCGAAGGGTCACAAGTTCAATTCCCGGTCAGGGCACATACCCAGGTTGCAGGTTCAATCCCCAGTTGGGTGCATGCAGTAGGAAACCGATTGATGTTTCTCTCTCTCTCCCTCTCTCCTTTCCTCTCTCTCTAAAATCAATTTTTTTAAAAAAAGAAATGTGAACAAAGAATGTTCTTCCATATCATAGATTTATGGGACAGGACCACTTGAGAAAAATGGCATAAACTTTGCTATAGAATTCATTACAAGCATATTCACTCAGCAGACATATACCAATCTCCTACTGGGCACCAGTCAGCTATCCCACAGGAGAGAACTAGATGGTGTATTCCAGGAGTGAATGGGAACCACGCATCTCTTTTGCTCTCTGCTATTTGCTCATCTGGCCTGACCTTGGCTCAGTGCCTGGGAGAGTATCTCTATTCTAATGGGTGCTCAGTAATAGTTTGTTATATGAAACAAAATAAATGGTGCATGATCTGAGCCTGTCCTATCCCACCAGTCTCAACTCAGGCTCTCCTGTTCCTCACTCTGTATGTCATAGCCCCATGGGTCTTATGCAGGTTTAAAAGGATGGTTCTTTTCTAGCTCTGTGCCTCAACAATGGTTTGCTTTGGTTATCACTATGTTCCTAGCATACCACCCAACACTGCACGAGACACTCAGTCATCTTAATGGAGTGATCTTCTTGTCATTTGCTGAAGGTTGTCTAGGGAAGGCAATACTGGGCAGGACTTCCTCACCTGTGAGACGTATACAACCTGTCTCCCTGGAGCCATTCAGTGAAGGCATAAATAGAAAACGTGCCATGTGTTTGCTCTCGTCCAGATCAGCGTTCCCACTCCATCCCACAAAGAGTTGGTAAAGTGTCTGGAAGCAGCCGTGACACATGCAGGTGGAACTGGGTCACCAGCAAAATCACACGTGGTCCAAATGCCAGAACTAAAGTGGACCTAGTGCCAAACGAATCCAATTGTAGCTTTTGCTTCAGCTGGATCAGCCCCTGTTTTTTCCAACTCAGCTGTTGCCATTATTCGTTTGTAGATTGCTGCCCCGTTCTTGGAAACCCACAGGCATCCCATTCATTTGGAGCTTTGTTTTCTTGGAAATTATCATCCACATTTGCATTTTTTGGTAGCTTCCTAACATAGCAATGTTCAAGAAGTTTGAAAACTTGGCGTTTGGTTAAAAAAGAGTAAAACCATGAGTGGGGGTCAGTAAAGAAGCAGAATGGTTCCCCAAAAAAACAACAAAAATAAGAAATAATTCTTAACTACTTTGTTCAAGTTGTTACTGACCTTCTCCAATACCTCTTCTAATTTAATTTTCTTGGAAATTTGAATTTTGAAGAAAATACCTAATATTTTTATTTTATATCTAAATCACCATTTTCAGTTTAAAAGCATGTCACTTGGTAACATTAGTTGAGCAAATGAATAAATGAACAGAAGCAAATAATTGAATTAAGTAGGAATCAGTTGCATAGGCAACATAAAGCCTATGTACATTTTCCAAATAGAGTTTTTGAGAAGTTAATGATTTTCCAAGCAGGATTATACTATACAATTTGAATTGTGACAGAAGGTGCCAATAAATACCACTATAAAGTCCAAACAGGTCACTGGGAAGCCAATTCAAGTTATTCCAATATTATCACTGAGTATAAAAATATTTGTAATTATATTTTTGCATATTGTTGTGCATTTTTAATAACAACCAAAATCCTCTATTTAAAATAAATCTCAAATACTACATATAGAGAAAACCATTTAAGTTTACTTCCCTACTCCATCCTAATTTTTCGTCCTAACTTTATAATTCCACCTGTCTCACAAAGTATTTGAAAACATTCAAAGCAAACAAAGACAAGAAGGTAAAGTAGATGTGATAGCTGATGGAGTGAATGAGAATCATCAGCATTTCCAACATTAAAAAAAAAGAAATTAAACAAGGAAGAGAGTAGTTTCTACAATAGAAATCTCTGAAAATTTTAAGAGAGAGGTTGTTGGTCCCCACCACTGTAGATATCTGTTTAATTAAGTCTATTGAAGTAGGCAGAAAAGTAAAACACTGAAAACCATAATGAAAGATATAACACTTAACAAAATATCTCCTATGGAAGGGAGTTGGAAAATTTGCTAAAATATGACTTGGGTCGTGGTGCAATTAAGTGTGCTGCAAGATGAAGAGGGTTAAGAGCCAGTGATAGCCCAGCCGGTGTGGCTCAGTGGTTGAGCGTTGAGCCATGCACCAAGAGGTCACCTGTTTGATTCCCAGTCAGGGCACATGCCCAGGTTGTGGGCCAAATCCCCAGTGGGGGGCATGCAGGAGGCGGCCAATTGATGTTCTCTCTCATCAATGTTTCTCTCTCTCTCTCTAGAATCAATAAAGAAAAAAATTTTTTAAAAAGAGCCAGTAGATAGACCTCAAAGTAGGTAAAACTGCTACCAGGTCTCTTAACTTTGTAGCTGGATGCCTGGATAGATGGTTACAAATGTAGGATGTCAGTGATTCTTACTCATTTTGGAAAACCAAAGCCCTGGAACAAATTCGCCAACTTATTCTAGGCCAACAGCTCAATTCTTGACCATTCCAAATAAGGAAAAGTCTTCACTCTGTATACATGTTAAGCATATTCGTGTTTTCATTATTACACCATGATGAAAAATCTTAAGATGAATCAAATAATATGTAAAGATATGAAGTCTGAATATTTCTAAAGTATGGGCCTAAGTAAAATGAAATATATAAGTATTTATTGGGAATCTCTTATATCTACTAGTCAGGGAAAATAAAATAATGTCTTCGTGCTCAGGGAACCAATTATGAAACAATACATTATTAAATAAAAATATGTTAAGCACTTATAACAGTGTCTGGAACATAAGAAATATTATTATATTATATTATATTATATTATATTATATTATAATTTATATCGATTAAAGTTCTGGACTCTGGGCCAGACAGATATAGCTTTGAATGTTAGATATGCCACATTTTACTTTATTTAACTTTGCAAAAGTAGCTTCATTTCGTGAGCCTGAGAGGCTCCATCTGTAACACAGGGAAAACACCAGTTTCTGCCTCATAGGGTTGTTGTAAAGATTAAATGAATTTTAATGATTTCATAGGGCCTGATGACTGATAATGAACATGTTGATGCTCGTAGCAGCTAACAATATGGGGTGCTTGCTAAATGCCCAGCATGATATAAAACGAACATTCAAACCTGTTTAGCCAAAAAATAGTCTAGCAATTATTATTGTTATAATAAAACAGAGAATATTTAGCTAACAGTAAGTAACCACATGCCAGCAAGTGTTAAATGAGGCAATAGAATGATTGATGACGCTTTGCAGAGTTACTGCTGGAGCTGAAGTCTTTGCAGTGTGTCTGTGTATGTCCCTGTTAATATGTTTTACATTATCGAGGAGGTAATGCTGACATAATCAATCATCAAAAAAACTTAGCAATTCCTTGGTAATTGTCAGCTAACCCTCTGAGAACTCAAAGGATGGGAAAATAGTTTGTCTTGACTCTTCCCTTCCAGAAGCCTTTCAATCCAATTTACATAAACTGGATGGGAAAGAAATAAACCACGTAGCACTGTGATGTAAGTCACCAATATTTGGGCGTTGTTTCTGCAGCACTGATCAATAGAAACAGGTCGACAGAGCAACATTTTATAAACAGAAAAAATAAATAAATAAATAAGCCACCAGATTATGGGAGTAGAGTGTATTAGTTAGCATAGGCTGCTGTATCAAAATACCACAACTGGGTTGTTTAAGCAACAGAGCTTTATTTTGCACAGTTCTGGACACTAGAAATCTCAGATCTGGTGCCAACACATTTGGGTTTTAATGAGAGCTCTCTTCTTGGCTTGCAGACAGCCACCTTCTCACGTGGCAGAAAGGGAGAATAAACTCTCTGGTGTCTCTTCTTATAATGGCACTTACTCCACCATGAAATTCCCACCCTCTTGACCTCATCTAAACCTAATCATCTCCCAAAGACCCCATCTCCAAATACCCTGTTTGGTTAAGGCCTCAACTTATGATCTGTGGGGTGACACAAGTCAGTCCATAGCATAAAGATAGGAGAAACTGTGACGTCAGACAAAGGTAAGAATCCAGTGTTGAAATCCACACACTTGTAGCAACAAATCACAATTGTGTAATGACCGCGTATATTGTAAACGTCAGCCTCAAACAATCTTAATTCGGGAGACTCTGAGTTCCCAGAGCTAATTACAAAGCATTCTGTGAAGAAGCTATGCAATTAAATGTTAGTATATATTTGACTAAGGAGGTATGGAATTGAAAGGTGGAAGACAGAAAAACTAACCTGATTTATCCCTATTCCCTTCAGAAATGGTTCATTATAGGCCTGTTGATCGTAAGCTCAAGATGGGTAGGTGACTGGTGCTCAGACCCCCGAATGCTTACAGGCTAAGGTGGGTTTGCCTCTATTTAAAACTTTGCCTCTTTCCAGTGTTTTTGTTTTGTTTCTTAATTTCCTTAACTGGTTCTTGATCTCACTTTGATTTATTAATATCTTTTATCCCTGGCTGAAGGTCTTTTCATTCTCAACAAATAGTTTGATTTTCTTCCAAAGGATAAGTAAACATGGGATTATTTTACTTGTTAAAGTGCAAAGCTGGATGAAGCTAGATCTGCCAGGCATCAAGTATAGGAGGACCGTGCACTGAGTTTAACCACTTCCCCCACAAGAGCACTTTAAGAATGTTAAGAAAACAGAGATATGAACTAACAGGCTAATTGCATGGCACATGTTAGTAATGAGATTAGTCAGAAACTAATCACTAGAAGAACTAAGTTAGAATGACCTTCATAAGGCTGGTTCAGTTGCAGCTGTATGCCCAAGAATTCATTCCTTCATTCAAAGAGATATCTGTATAATGTTTGAAACATCCATGATAATGGCAAGGACTTGAAGGAAGAAAAAAGCCCCAGGAGATGGCAAAAAGCTGGAATCAGAGTGAAGTTAATTAGGGAAATATTACACATTGAAAAGTTCAGTCTCTAGGTTAACAAGTCACCTCAGGAGAGACCTGCATACCATTGATGGCAATAAAATTATATGATTTAATCCTTGGCAGTTGTTGAGGATTTCTCAGATGACAGAGCTAAGGCTTAGAGATTTTAATTTTTCAAAAGTAGTACTGCAGTCGTAGCAGAGTAGTTTGTGTTGGACTAACCTCTCCACAGATAACAGTTAAATATCTAGACAAAATATGAAGAAACAACTATTTGATGATACAAGAAAGTGACCAAAACCAAATGTGAACTGCAGAGGGTTACGCTACTGAAAGAAGAGAACTACCCTGGTTGAGACCCCTTGGTGATATGGTTTATCACCTGAGGACACTATACTACTCCGTTTGTATTGAAGAACAGCTAGAGGTGTCAAAAAATGGAAGTCAAGGCTGCTAGATGCCTGGAAAATGAGGGGGGAGGGCGGTAATGTCAGGAAATAAGATGATAAATAGCAATCAAGGAAGTCCCCAGTCTGCACAGTTTTACAAGCATAAGGGGAAAGAATCCAAATTATGAAAAATAGAGATAAGAAAATATAAGAACTCAGACAAAGATAAGAGCACAATGTTGGGACTCAAAAGCCTGTAGCAATCAGATCAGAAGCGCACAATGTCCAGGTGTACTGGAAACATTAGCCACAACAACCTTATTATGGAAGTTAAAATCCGTGCTGACCCGTGAGCTAAATTTTTGTGGCATAGACTCCAAAGATCCAAAGTGAAAGCAACAGCAGGGAATTTGAAAAAGGTGAGCAGTGACGTGAGCTTCTACACCTTATAGAGCAGGCAGAATTCAGAGTTTAGGTTCTACCAAATACAAGAGGTTTCTTAAACACTTTACGATCACACCTCAGGGACAAAGGCTAAGGGCTCACCCCAGGACTAAAGGATACAATTGAAACAAGCCCCCATAAGTTCATGTTAATTGGCCAAGATTTTTAACAGCATGCTAGAATAAAAGTTATTAGTCTTAAAAGAAGGATAATAGAATCCAGAGTTCCTACAACATAGTTATTCTTAATTTGCACTATATTTTTTTAATTAGAAATACAAAGACATGAAAATTTGATCCATTGTCTAGAGAAGAAATAATCAATAGAAACAGGACCCACATGATCCATTTGTTGGAATTAACAAGGAAAGTTTTTAGAGAAACTATTATAAATCTATTTCAGACTTAAAGAAAAAGGTGATCAAATGAGGGAAGAGATGAGGAATCTTGGCAGAGGAAAGAAAACTATATAAACCAACCAAATAAATATTCTAGAACTAAAACAAACAAACAAACAAACAAAAAACAGTATGTGAAATAAAACTTTACTGGACTGGCTTAGAATAACACTGCAGCCGGGCCGTTGTGGGTCAGCGGTTTGCGTGTCATCCCATGGACTGAGAGGTTCCAGTTCAATTCCCAGTCAGGGCACATGCCTGGGTTGCTGGCTCAATCCCCAGTAGGCAGCGTGCAGGAGGCAGCCAATCAATGTTTCTCTCTCTCATCGATGTTTCTATCTATCTCTCCCTTCCTCTCTCTCTAAAAAATCAATTAAATATTTTTTTAAAAAAGAACACTGCAGACATCCAAAGAGATTAATTGAACTGGAAGACACACACAGTTGGCCCTCTGCATCCTCAGGTTTCACGTCTGCAGAGTCAATCAATTGTGCATACAAAATATTCGGAAAAACAATCCTAGAAAGTTCCAAAAGCACTATGCTAAATCCACACGAATAAAGTGATGTGTAATCATACACTGCTGTAGCCTCAATGCAGATACTACACCATTTTACCTAAGGGGTGAGCATCTCTGGATTTTGGTATCTGAGGGGGGTTGGCCCGGGATACCAAGGACAACTATAAATAGACTTTATCCAATGTAAAGAATGAAGAGACCAAAATATTGGGAGGAAAGATAAGCAGAGCCTTAGTGATTCAATGGGATGATCTAAAAAAGTCAAATGTGTGTAATTAGAGACTCAGAAAGAAAGCAGAGAGAGAACAACATGTAAAAACATATTTGAAAAATTACTGGCAGAATATTCCCCAATTTAATGAAAACACCTTAACTTACAGATCCAGGAAGGTCAACAAATTCCACATAGGAGGAATAAAAAAGAAAAACTACACCTAGACATATCATAGTTAAAAATTCTGAAAACCAAAGATAAAAAAATCTTGAAAGCAGCCAGAGAAAAATAGCACATTGTATACAAATGAACACTGACTTGTCTTCAAAAAACAATGGCTGCCAGAGTACAATGGAACAATATAATCAAGTGCTGAAAAAATAAACTTTTAACTAAAATTCCACATTCTGAAAACAAATCCATATAAAGGCAAAACAAATACACAAACAAAACAACCAAAATAAAACATTATCAGACTAATGAAGGCTAAGACAGTTGGCAGCATAAACTGCATTAACAAAAAAGTTAAAACAAGTTTTTTCATGCTGAAAGCAATAGGGATAAACAGAACAGAAATGGTAAATGTGTGAGTTACTAAAGACCAGTTTTATAGAGTTGCTACAAAAGATAACTTAATATTGAATTAAAACAACTATACATTGTAGTATGGAATATGTAATATATGTAGATGAAAAGAACTGACAAAAATATCACAAAGGATAGAGCAAATTACCTGAATTTATAATTTTACAAGTCTCTTACGTTTTATGTAAAGTTGTACAATACTATCTCTAAATGGACTGTGATAAATTAAGGCTGCAGATTGCTTTTCATAGAAAAATCGCTGAAAAACAAACAAAAGTTATAACCAAAACCCATGAAATCAATTTAGTCAAGTGGAATGAAAAGAAGCTAATAAATATTTAATTGATTGACCTAAAAGAAGGTATGACAGGAGGAAAGTATATATACTAATAAGAAGATGATAGACTCAGCCTTATCAATGATTATATTACATGTAACTGTACTTAACACTCAAATGAACTGTGTACAAAATAAAGACAATTATACGCTGTCTACAAGATCTGTACTTTAAATATAAAGACAGTAAAAAAAAAGAAAAATCATGCAAATAGTAAGCATAAGAAAACTGCTAGACTGTATTGCTATCTGACAAGCCTTCAAATAGAGAAATGCAAATTACAACTAAATGAGATACAAATATACACCCATCAGAAAAACTAAAATTTACAAGATTGGCGATGTCAAAAGTAGAAGAAGCTATGAAGCAACTAGAACTTTTATGCATTGTTTGTTGGAATGAAAAATAGTGTAACTACTTTGAATAACAGTTTGGGAATTTTTTAATAAAGTTAAACAAAAAGTTTACCCTATGGCCTAGAAATTCCACTCCCAAGTGCTTACCCAAAAGAAATGAAAAACATTGTTAACAGAAAGATTTGTACAAGAACATTCACAATGTTGTTTTTCACAATACAGTTGCCCCTTGAACAACGTGGGATTTAGGGGTACCAATCCCCCAGTGCAGTTGAAAATCCTCATTGCTCCAAAACTTAGCTACTAATAGCCTACTGTTGACCTGAAGCCTTACTGAAAATTTAAACAATTGATTAACACATATTTTCTATGTTATATGTATTATATATGTATTCTTACAATAAAATAAGCTGAAGAAAAAAAATGTTATTACAAAAATCATAAGGAAGAGAAAACACACTTACGGTATTTATTTTAATAAATCTGCATATAAGTGGATCTGTGCAGTTCAAACCTGTGGTGTTCAAGTGATAATAATAATAATAATAATAATAATAATAATAATAAAACTAGAAACAACATGAATGTCCAATAAATGACGAATGGATAAACAAATTCTGGCTGCACCTGTCTGCATTCCCACCAGCAGTGTACTAGAGTCCCCTTTTCTCCACACCCTCACCAGCACGTGTTTGATGATTTGTTGATGGCAGCCATTCTGGCAGGTGTGGGGTGATACCTCATAGTCATTTTAATTTGCATCTTTCTGATGATTCGTGATGTTGAGCATTTTTTCATATGTCTCTTGGCCATTTGTATGTCCTGTTTGGAAAGGTGTCTATTTAGGTCCACTGCCCATTTTTTTATTGGATTGTCTTCCTTTTGTTGAGTTGTATGAGTACTCTATATATTTTGGAAATTAACTCCTTATCTGATATATCATTGGCAGTTATGCTCTCCCATATAGTGGATTCCCTTTTCATTTTGATGCTTGTTTCTTTTGCTGTGCAGAAGCTTTTTAGTTTGATGTAGTCCCATTTATTGATATTTTTCCTTTGTTTCTCTTGCCCTAGTCGATGTATCAGTGAAAAGTCTGCTACTTGTGATGTCTGAGATTTTGCTGCCTACATTTTCTTCTAGAATTTGTATGGTTTCAAGGGTTACATTTAAGTCTTTTATCCATTCAGACTTTATTCTTGTGTATGGAGTAAGTTGGTGGTCTAGTTTCTTTTTCTTTTTTTTTTTTTTTACATGTACTTGTCCAATTTCCCTAACTCCATTTATTGAAGAGAGTGTCTTTACTCCATTGTATGTTCTTGCCTCTTTTGATAAATATTGAGTATAATGTCTTGGGTCAATTTCTGGGTTTTCTGCTCTGTTCCATTGATCTATATGCCTGTTCTTGTGCCAGTACCAGGCTGTTTTGATTATAATGCCTTTATAGTATATCCTGAAATACAATATTGTGATCCTTCCCACTTTGTTCTTCTTTTTCAAGACTGCTGTGGCTATTTGGGGTCTTTTTTTGGTTCCATATAAACTTTTGGAGTATTTGTTCTATATCTGTAAAGGATGCCATTGGTATTTTAATAGGGATTGCATTGAATCTATAGATTGCTGAATATGGTGTTTCCTCAAAAAATTAAAAATTCAACTGCCATTTGACCCAGTGATTCCACTTTTAGCAATATATCCTAAGAAGTAGCAATCAGAAAGAATATATGCACCCCTATGTTCATAGCAGCACTATTTACAATAGCTAAGATCTGGAAACAGCCCAAGTGTCCTTCAGTAGATAAGTGGATAAAAAAGCTGTGGTACATATACACAATGGAATACTATGCAGCTGTAAGAAAGAAAGCTCTCTTACCCTTTGAGACAACATGGAGGGACCTGGAGAGTATTATGTTAAGCAAAATAAGCCAGTCAAAGACAAGTACCACATGATCTCATTTATTTGTGGAATATAATGAACAAAATAAGCTGACGAACAAAATAGATGCAGAAACATGGAAGTAGGAACAGACTAACAAATTTCAGAGGGAAAGGGCAAGGGGGCATGGGAGGAGATAAACCAAAGCACTTATATGTATATATGCACAACCAATGCACAGAGATAACAGAGTGGTGAAGGCGGGGGCTGGTGGGGTGGTGGGCAGAAGTGGGGAGGAGGGAGTCAATGACGGGAAAAAAGGAGGGACATCTGTAATACTTTCAACAATAAAGATAATTTTTTTAAGTTAGAAAAATATGAGTTACAATAAAAAGATTATTTACATTTTTAAAAATCTGGTGTATTTGTAAGATGAAATATGACTCAGCAAGGGAAAGGAACAAACTACTAATAGATACAACAATATAGATGAATCTCAGAAACATATGTTAAGCAAAATAAGCCAGATGCAAAGAGTACATAGTGTATTATCACCATATATAATTTCAAGAACAGGCAAAGCAAAGCTATTCTGATAAAAATCAGAACATTAATCTGCCTCTAGCGTGGGGATTGATCAGAAGAGGACACAAAGAAGCTTTTGTGTTTGATGGAGATTTCTATATTCATAGTAGTACTGACTGGTTCTCTATCCAAATAAGAGAAATGTTTATGTGGGTGTATACATGTATCAGAACTCATATAATTGTACTCTTAAGATCTGAGCATATCACTGGCTGTACATTTTTTTTCAATGAGAAAAATCACATTTCCCAAGAAGGACAGAGCTGGAATTTTGAAGCTCATCTAAATTCAAGTTTCATGTTTTTGTGGGTGTTTTTTTTCCCCACTATTCCCCACTGTTCTCATTCACATTAAACTGCTAAACTGTCAGGGATTTTAGACTATGATTTAGCAACATCTTCCCTTTATACAAGTTTCTTTCTGTGGGAGAAAAAAGTGACCCATTCCAAAGCTGCATCAAGCCCTCTAACACTGCAGGGGTGCCAATTAACACGGTTTCAGGAAGTGCCTGAACTTAAATCCTGGACAGACATTCCCATATTACCAAGCACACAGTCAATGACGCACCGTGTTGCCTTCTAAACTGATATATCAACAATCACCTAAAGGAAATGAGAAGTACACAAAAATATAAGAGTTCACAAGGTCAGCATGTTGTAAAAGTTTAGGTTCTTGAACTCTGTCCCACTTTTCAATTACAGTTTTAAAATCTACATTGAAGATTTAAATCAGCGCCTACGACCTTCTGTGAAAAAAGTAAAGATATTTCTTTTTCCTTTGCAACGAAACCCGTGAACTTTTCTGGGCCCAATGTCTTTCTCCATTCCTTGTGCATGCATTCAGTCATTCGTTCCATCATCACAGTTACCAAACTATTACGATAAAAGAAGATTAGGCTGGAAACAAGGTCTAGCACCTATAAGATACAGGTCCTGGCCTGAAGAGACACATAGTCTAATAGCTGTTAAGGATAATTAAAAAGATAATGCTAAAATGCATAAGTTCTAGAATGAAGAAAGGCTCATGAGCATCCAGGAGCACATTTCACACCAATTTAAGCATGCTCAGGTTTGGATGCCGCGTCTCAGTGGAAGACATAAAGCAATGCTCCTCTGACAGGTACACACACCAAGCTCACCTTTCCCTTCAGTGGAAAGCGAATCATAGGCAGAGCCCATCGCCCCGAGGAGCCTACAGAGACTGTGACACCTTCTTGCAGTATAAACAAATGAAGTCCATTATATAGTTAGATGTTTTGTTTTTTTAATGGCACCTAAAAATATTTCCTAACAGTTTTCTTTACCAAAGCTATAATGATCGTCTTGCTAAAGAATAAATCCAAAAATTAAGGTCATATATTTTCACATTCTTCTTTAGCTGATTTCTTCCTTGCTGTTCAGAAGACTACATAAATATGTGGAACGTATAACATGTGAAATTCATTCACAGATGTGAAAAATACCTTGTATCTGATTCTAAATTTTAGGTTTGGTGGACATTTCTTAATATCTTATTCATTTGACGGTGCAAAAGGGATTCTAGAAACCACTAGTTGACCCATGGAATTGTGTTGTATAGCGTGAATGATGAAAATGATCAAACAAATAACTATCCACTAGATTTGAAATTGTTAATTCACTTACCCAGTCATCGGTTATTACTGGGAAAATAAGGGAACTCTGTAAAGAATTTTTTTTAAAAATCATTCTGGTAATGTTTCTAGATTGGAAATTAGCAGCTGTTTTGAGAACACAGAATTCATACGTTGCCGGCTTTATTTTGCTTTTGTCCCTTTGCCGTGTTAATGCTGGCCATCAGGTTCTAACAGCTGAGAATACACAATCTATTGGGCTGTCATCAACTATCAACCTCTTCAAAGAGATTCAGTGTCTCCCTAATGACTTCCACAAGTCATAGGTATGGCAAATTCAAACAACGCTGGGTAATAATTAAGAGAGGAAAAGTTCCAATAAGGAGAGGGTGGGTGCAAACGTTCAACGGGGCAGAGGAGTCCGGGATTTTGACATGTGAGACCAGGCCATGGAATCTGCCAACTGAAACGTTCTGGAGACCTCTCAGTTTTTAGTAGTGTCGAGAGTATGGAGCCTAAACTGGCAAATGTAGTGAAGCAAGGGAAGCAGCGAGGAGCATTCTGTTTGTTCATAGCATTCCGTAATGTGAATAGGAAAGTCTTCATCCCACCACTCATTAGCAATCCCAATTCTTTTGTATTTCATGCCACTCTACTGACACGTAATTATCAGTGGATGCTTTCGAGCTGTCCTCAAGCTTTCATTGAACGGAGGACACCTGGACACCACTCCACAGGAGAAAGAAATGTGTTAGGGACAGTTTATAGTTCCCCACATGACTGTCTTTTCAGGTCAAGGCTGTAGGAGCAGTGAATCTGATTGGACAAAGAGATTAGCATCTGAAGATTCATTTTTGTCACCTCTGTGGATTGTTACTTCATTGAAAAACACAGCAGTAACCATTTCTGGTTGTTTCACATCCGGTCAGACAGGTCTATGTGTAGGCACAAAGTTCACCTGGATTGTCCATCTAAGTAGCGAGGGGGACAGGGCTCCCAACCAACGTCTGGGGTAGGTCTATCTACCCTTCTCCTTTACCTGTTACTGGGTAAGTGATCACGCTGGCTTTGCCCTGTGTGCGTGGATGGCTTCGATGTAAGAGGGAAGATGTGTTCACACTCATTTAGGACCCAGATTCACCTTGTATCTTCATTTGTTCCACACTTAAGCCTTTTGTGTTTCTTATTAACCAGTTACAATTCAGATGGGAGGAGGGGTAACAGAAGGATGCTCGACAAGTCCGCGATTAATGTTCACTCGTGTTTGCCTTCGTTTCCCAACTACATGATGATTTTTTAATAAAAAATGAACCTTGTCTTTCACCTTGGTTCCTAGGAAGAGCTTTAAAATCCTTTCCCATTTCCTGAATGATGGGAGTATATTTGTTATGCTAATGAGTTGACTCAAGATAGGCCCCTAGAGAGTTTCAGATTGGTGGTGGGTCCGCAGAAAGACCAACAACTTGAAAGAATTGGAACTTTGCACCATCCCAACCTCCTGAGAAGGGGATGGCAGCTGGAGATTGAGTTCCATCATGTGGCAAATGATTTATTCAGTCAGGCCAACGCAATGAAACTCCCATAGAAGCTCTGAACATCAAGGCTCAGTGGAGCTTCCTGGTGGGTGAACACACTGAGGTACCTGGAGGGTGATGCGATCTGACTCCACGAGAACAGAGCACAGCAGCTCTGCGCCCCCTCCCAGACCTCACCCCAAGTGTATCTTTTATAATAAAACTGTGATCTTATGTATAGCAATGAATTGAGTTCTGTGAGTCGTCCTAGCGAATTACAGAACCTGATGGGGTGATGGGAACCCTCAAATTCATAGCCAGGATGTCAGAAGTGTGAGTGACCTGGAGACACTCCATGTGCTCTTGGCATCTGAAATAAGAGCAGCCTTGCAGAAGGCAGAGCCTTAACTCGGAGAGTACACTAACCAGGTGTTAGCAACACAGTTGTACTGCTACACATCCAGCTGATGCTGGCCAGTGGTGTTGGTACCGAATAGAGCCTTAAGGAGCCAGCTGGCCGGAGGTACCTTTAGGATAAGGGAAACCAGAATATTTCTGTAGGTATAATAGAAGTTTATACAGTAAGTACTTGAAAGAGATCCATGACAACAATTGATTCACATAACTATAAAGTTAATATTTTATATATTATTTAAATAGTCTTAATTTCTTTTTCTTTTTTTTTTTATCCTCACCCGAGGACATTTTTTTCATTTTTTGTTCAGATAGAGTGGGAGGGAGAGAGAGAAACATCAACGTGAAAGGGACACATCGAGTGGCTGCCACCCGCATGACCAACCAGGGCCGGGGACAAACTGCAACTGAGGTACGTGCCCTTAGCGGGAACCGAACCTGGGTCTCTCTGGACCGCAGGCCGACGCTCCAACTGCTGAGCCAAACCGGCCAGGGCTAAATAGTCTTAATTTCAAGCAATAGAAACAATAAAGTACAGTGTGGAGGTGGAATTATATACAAAAAGGTGTTTTGTATATACAAAGTATACATAGTATATGTGTATTTTACTACATATATTACATATGTATACATGTGTGTAAATACATACACATATACACTCACACATCCCTACATGTATATGCTCACAACTACATATATGCACACCCATACATACCCCCCTACATATACATATATAGGACATCTATATATTCACACATACATATTCTCAAATGTTATAAAATATTGACTACGTTTCAGGAATAGCACGAAAGCCAGAGAGCAGGGTTTAGAAAACACACCATCAAAATTATGTCAAAATGGGGATAGATCTATCCCATAAGAAATGCTACCAGCACCTGCAAATAGTATCTTTTGCTAGCCTCACCACCAGCACAGAACATAGGCGCCTATTACCATGATCACAACTGACTTTGGAAACTGGATGTTGCTGTTAAAAATGAGGTCTCAACACTGTTTGTGATTCACGAGCTTGCAATTCAGCGCCTGGTATTGGATGAATCTGACGGGCTGAGCCTGGTACGCGTGTGCAAACACTGCAGGGTCTTCACCCAAACTGCAAGGGATCTCTCTTGGCTTCTTTTTAAACTTTTTTAATTTAATGAATTGAGAGAAGAGAGAGAGAGAGATTTTCCCATTTATTTCTGCATTCATTGGTTGATTCTTGCATGGGCCCTGAACGGGATCTAACCCACAATCTTGCATGTCAGGATGATGCTCTAACCAACTGGATGACCTAGCCAGGGTTCTTTTGGCTCCTTTCACGGAAATCAGGCTTTGCTTTCCAGCGAGACTCATGTGCTTTAGAGTTTCCTAAACATAAATGAGTATTTATTTGCCAAGCAGCCCCAAATTACAAATCTCCATTTTATTTGTCAAGCAATTTTTAAGTTCAATAAACAGTTGGGATCAATTGCTTCTGAATCCAAACTTCTCTTGAAATTCAACCCATGGTTAGTACCTGATTCCCTAACTTATTCCACACACTCTCAACATTTCATTAGGGTAATTTTCAAACATATTGCAAAGTTTAAAAAATATTACAGTGAACACCCATATGTCCATTATTCAGTTTCTACTATTAGCATTTTATTATATTGCTTATATCCTTTCACCCATCCATCAATCTAAGTTCTTTTTCATGCATTTCAGAGTACCTTGTAAACTTCAGTACACCTTCCTCTAAGTACTTCAAAATACATATTATTAACTAGTGTTTAATATATATTTTTTAAATATGTTTTTATTGATTTGTTAGAGAGAGAGATAGAAACATCAATGTGAGAGAGAAACATCGATTGGCTGCCTCCTGCACGCCCCCTACTTGGGATCAAGCCCCCAACCCAGGCATGTGCCCCCACTGGGAATTGAACCAGGACCTCTCAGTCCATAGGACGATGCTCAATCCACTGCACCACACTGGCTGGGCTATTTTCTAAAATAAATGTAAGGTTCATATACACTGGAAAGCACAAATCTTGAGCAGCACATCTAAAGGGAGATCCCGGCAGGCACCAGACCCTGCTTGGGCCAATTCCACTCCTGGGGGTCAGCCCCTGAATAGCAGCTTGTACACTGTGGTCAGGGTCAGTTCTTATAATCAGTCAGCCTGAAGGTCAACCCCATTCACAGGTGGGTCAACAGCAATCAAGTCTCAACTACAACAGGAGGGCTCAATAACCCATACAAGGGACATTCCTGGAGCACCTACCTCAGGTGATCAGGGAGATTGCACGACTGAGCCCCAAAAGACACTTACTACATCAGGCCACCAAACTGAGACTGGAAGACATAGCAGATCTACCGAATACTAGTATACAGAAACAAATACAAAGAGGCAGCCAACATGGGGAGACATTTGTTGAGTTTTTTTGTTTTGTTTTTTATCCTGACCCAAGGACATTTTTGCATTTATCCTCAGATACAGCGGGAAGGAGAGAGGGGGGAAGAGAGAGAGAGAGAAACACACATGCGAGAGAGACACATCGACTGGCTGCCACCCGCACAACCCCAACCGGGGCCAGGGACGAACCGCAACCGAGGTACGTGCCCTTAGTGGGAACCGATCCCGGGACTCTCTAGTCCACGGGCTGATGCCCTAACCGCCAAGCCAAACCGGCCAGGGCCATTTGTTGAGTTTTGACAAACGCATACACCTATATAATCCAAGAGATCTATAACATTACCATAATACCAACATTATAATCCTCTCCCCAAAGCCCCAGAAGCAACAATCATTCTGTATTTCCAGCATACATCAATTTTGCATATTTGAGTGTTTTACATAAAAAGGATTACACACGATTCACCCCCTGTTTAAGGTAAGGCTTCTTTTACTAGTAATTTGGGTTTTTATTTAGACTGCTACTTTTCCTTGAGAAAATGTGCATTTTAGAAGGTCAAAAGAGAAGTTGGTAAAAAATAATTTTTTCGAGCAGCCAAAAAGAAGGATGGCTATGTGGACACAATAGAGACAATTTCCTCTGAAACTAACATGCTGACCCCCTTCTTCACAACAACTGCATTTTGATCTCATCTCTGTATTCCATGAAGATAATACAGAATATATCTCATATGAAATATAAAAAATGTCCATCCCAGATACAGTAGACAACACCGACTCATTGTCAAGCAATCAGTGGGAGAGGCTGTTTTGCATCTCCCAAAGTCCGCAGCTGCTCAGAATGTGTGCTCTCCGTGTGAATGAGTTCTTGTACAAAAGCGATACTCCAACCAACAGGAGAGAAAGCAAAACGACTGACATTAAACTTGATCATTTCTTAAAGGAAGGGCATCAATTTGGTGATGAGCTCCTCACTGAGGAATGCTTTGAAAAAGAACATACAAAGTATTCAATTAATGGGTTTACAGATGAAGTCAAGCGACTCAGTAATCTGAATAAAAGAACCGAATCTGGAGACTTGGGCTTCCTTTTGCCCATCTGTTCGATAACTAAAGTTATTTACTTTCTTCTCAGAGGTGTAGGGACAATTAATCACCTCTTGAAGGATGCTTACGGTGAAAACTCCTTTTACTTTCAGCAAGTCTTTTGCTTACATGTACCAGGTTGGGCATTAAGCAACACTAGAGACCAAGAGATGCTACCACGGCAACCCAAGAACATGTCATGGGGCATGGACAAGAAACTAAAGCAAGATGAGCCGGACTCCCAGATTTTTTTTAAAGTATTTTGGTCTTCACTGAAGTACTACTTTTCTATCTTCATCAAACATTAACAAATGTTGCCCATGTGCTGAATACTAAAATGAATGTATTAATTAGGGGTCCTTGATTAAAGATCTACTAAATTTTTAACATTATTCTATACGAGGTTACGTGCAAAGTGACTTACATGCACAAACTCATTTAATTTCCAAAATGTATAGCGTATCTAATACATTTTGTTATTCCCAATTTACAAATTATGAAATGGAAGCTCAGCGAGTTTAATTATTTTGCCCCAACCTACATAGCTAAGAGGGAACGGAGCCAACATATAAAGTCTGTAGCCTGGAGTTTTAATTACATTGCCTATAAAAGCTACTGAAAACTTTTCATGTGAACATTAAGTTTAGGCAAAAGTATAGCGCAGAGGGAGTCCGTCTGATGCAGGGGAAAGAGTATCGTACCTGAGAGACAGGTGACATACTGTGGGCCAGTTTTGCCATCACCTGCCTCTTTGGTCTTGATAAAGTTTACTCCTGGTTTTCTATCTGTCAACTAAGAAGACCTGCCTGAAAGTACTTCTAAGTTTCTACTTGTTCTGGGTTAATTCTTTTAGAGAGGCAAACGTTATTTCCCACGTGAAATGATATGATGCCATAACCAGGCACAGTTCTGGTATGCCTGAAGTTTCTACCAGCCAGTTAGGTAGGCTGAATGTAGGGAATTGAACAAGATCATCTGCCATACTTGTTCTGTTGTAAGGAATTGTGCTTTTCTTAGCTGTTTTATCTGCCTACAGAGTCCTCGCCACTGCCTGACATCAAATCAGTTACCTATTAGCTTCCTGGCCACCTCTTCTACTGGGATGAAAGCTCTCTGAGGGTGACAAAGTTGTTTATACCATTTCCTGCTGCATCTCCGGCATCTGGAATAGTGCCCAATAGATTCAATAAAAGGTTGTTGGATAAATAAATGAATGAAAGATAATCACTAAAGAATTCAATAACAAGATGGTGAGATAGAAATCAAATGAGTATATAGCAAGAAAAAGATACGTGTACAATTTCATCCCATAGATATAGTTTTGAACTCCTATGTTGGAGCTAACTGCTTATTCTCTGGTTGTTGGTCTCTAACTATGTTACCTTAAATGGGAAAACACAGACGCCAATGTATACGACAGTTCCTGGCACACGGCTCGTACTCACAGGGGCCCATGAAGCTTAATATGAAACCCTCTACCTGCAAAGATGATGCATTGTAGAAATGTACCCCGGAAACCCATATAATTTTATCAACCAATGTCACCCCAATAAATGTTAATAAAAAAACTCTACCTGGTTCTTAAAGTTTAAAATGCAAAGAGTATAAGGATTCCCTCTTTCACCCAACAGACAGACTCACAAGTGCTCACTCACATGCCCATACCATCAACACACTAATATTTACCTTCTCTATCATTGTCTGTCCTCATGACTTTGGAAAGTCAATTAACCAAACTGGGCCTTAATTGCCTCTCTAGAAAATTAAAAATATTTTCATTGCTTGACATCTTCAAGCAAAGGAGCATAACTGGCAATGTTCTATGCCCCTCCTAAATCAGAGTTTAAAAATTCAGTAATATCATGAAAACTTAATATTGGGAGACAATAGAAAAGGGCCCAGCTTTCTGGTCAACCCAAAATATTCCAGGGCCTTTTGTAAACATGACTGTCACTTTCTTTTTTTTTTTAAACTCTGGATGACTGTCACTTTCTTACAGGCCTTAACAGTTCCTCTGACTTGGGCAGAGTACTTCTCAGAGCCCCCGAAGCTACCTCAGGATCCCAAGTGATTTATGAATGAACTGGAGGCCCACATTGAAGGATTATTGCAACTGAAAACATTAACACACAAAATAAGCAATAGAACCTAGCATATGAATGCTCACTAAATATCAGTCAGCATTCAATCATTTAACATACATTATCTTATTTAAACCTCTCAATAAGCCATTTTCTAGACAAACAGAGGTACAAAATGATTATCAATGATCAAAGAACACAGAACTAGAAAGTAGTGGATCCCAGATTAAACCAAGATGCTGTAACTAAAACCTCTGCTCTCAACGTTATGGACAGAACAACAAAGGCTTCTAATTTAAGATCAAATAAGAAACCATATATATTAAAGTCTGTCCTGGTGGTAGATAATCAGCCATGAAAAAAGTTCATTTAGGGACTTGTAACTAGCTTCTTATCTGATGTATCATCGTATCATCGATTCTTCAATTTTATGGCTTAAAAGAAATCTTTATTCATTTTATTCAATGTTTTCTTCCAGGTTACAAATGAGAAAACTGAAGTTCCAAGTAGCAAAGTGACACCACCTGTCTGCTTTGAATTTAATAATTGCAAATTGGCCAGGAAAGAGTTTTCCTACAGTGTACTAGTGCAAAAACTTTACATAAATTATAAAGTAACCTGAAGCAGCTACTGTATCATTCAGAGCTTCCAAAGGTGTTGTAAGATTTTAAACTCAGTCTGTACCATATTGTCAAAGACACTCCATCCTGACATTAAATGCCTGACTTTAAGTTATTTATATAGGTTTTACTCCTAATGTATCTTTGTCAAAAAGGTAGAACATATCAAAAACAGATTGTGAGAACTTGCCATTAACCGCTGCACTTCCCCTCCTGCACATAAATGATTTAATGAGCTAATGGGACTCCGGATGAGAGCACAAATCCAAAACGGAGCAGACGCTGCCAAAATGGTCATTTCTGGATGCCTGTAGCAAAGGGAAATGTGCAAAATGGACTAGCGTGAACGCACCAGGAGGCACGTCACAATGTGCTCTGCAGCCATTTATACAGTATGTGATGGGTTGTGTTTGATGAAAATAATAAACATCTTATATCAAATGGTAGAAATGATGTCTTGTGGTTCCGCTACCTGTGGGGGTATCTCTTTAGGTTACTGGAGAAACCTAGAGGATGTTTAGCTATCAACGTTTAACAAATTCACGGGTTGCTCTACTACAGGTCCTTTTGGCAGCTCGCTACCTATTAACCTGTAAAGTTCCTCTACCCTTATGCAGAGCCGAAGAATTCACATCAATTCATTTGTACATAATGTACATTCCGAAGAATGCTTCAAAACAGGAAACATACAATATCAGTATCTTGAGACAAATCAATCATTGCAGACACATTTAATACATGAATCACTTAGAGTCAAATTTAATCATTTAGAGTCAATTTTGTTGTTGAGAGTATTACAGATGTCCCCTAGACCCCCTCTTTGTACTGCTCCACCCAGCCACCGCCCCACCCCACACTATTGTCTGTGTCCATGGGCTACGCATATATGCATCCATGTTCTTTGGTTAAAGTTTATCTTAGTGTGTCTTCACTATTCAAATATATTTATTAACCTCCATGTAATTTTCTTAAAGAGCTCTTTGAAAAAGCTAAGTAATGGGATTCCAAAATAGTTTAAGATTTCTTTTAAGGAGCTACGTTATTTCTTAAGCACTTCAAAGATGCCTTGCTGACCTTGAGCTAGCAGCCCGTGTGCGACACAGGACACTTCTGCGATCTTACAGTTTCTTCTTTCAGTTTGTTTTTTTTTTTTTTTACTTTGTCGCCTACCACTGTTTCTCAGTCTGAGTTCCTTAAAGACATGAAATGGCAAAAATAAGACTTCTCTGCATATGAGCTAATGGAATCTATTTTTTTTAATCTTGTGCCTGAAATACTGTCAATTCTCTGTGGTCATTATAAAAAGTTTTAATTGCCTATCGACATTATAAGAATAATTAAGCAAGATCAATTAATTAGGCAGTTACCAGAGCTGAGAGGCAGCTGGTCAAAGTCTTCAATTTAGGAAGAGGAGGTGAGCCCTGGCTGGTTTGGCTCCGTGGTTAGAGCGTCGGCCCGCAGACCAGAGTCATGGGTTCGATTCCGGTCAAGGGCATGTGTCTTGGTTGCGGTTCGTCCCCGGCCCTGGCTGGGGTCCTGTAGGAGGCAGCCAGCGATGTGTCCCTCTCACATGGATGTCTCCCTCTCTCCCTCCCTCGCACTCTATCTGAAGACAAATGGGAAAAACACCCTCAGGTGAGGATTTTAAAAAAAGAAGAGGGTGTTAAAGACCTCTAGCAGTATCATTGTTGGGAATACGTTTGCATTTTTAAAGAATTCCATGTCCTTGAAACTTGTCCTTGGTTCATATATCTCTCCCAGTCCCATTTCTAATGCCAGTTCACTGGAGCCAAGATGCCACTCCTACAGCTTCCTAACCCAGCGACCTCTCCAGACAGCTCTTCCCTCGTCCACAAGTTAACTTTTCAGACTACACTTTCTCAGTGGCTGTTCACACATACACAACAGCACAGCTTCGCACTGTAACAATGCCACTCTCAGATTGTACTTACCACCTGTCTTTATAAAACAGCAAAATTCCGCATCCCTAAGATCCATCTCTTTTTAACTCAGTATTAATTTCAGCAATCAGCTTTATCTTTCATCATTACTCTGCTCAGGCCTGTCTCTCAGCATCCCTTGACATGTAATTATTTTCCTACTTCCATCCATCTTCTTTTGGGGGCTCGGGGGCCCAGGTCTTCCTCTGTCTCTGATGACTCCAACACGAGGTCTTCAAGGATGCGGCTTAGGCTCCGAATCCTTGAACAAAATTTACAAGTCAATCCGCACTGACACCTCCCTTCCTGGATGTCTGTATTATCCACTGCTCTGTCAACCACCCTCGTCTGCCCTTACTGCCTTCTTTTTCATTTTCCCTGTGCTTAACTCTGATTAAGAACAGAGATAATAAATACATTATTCTGCTTCTCCCACAGCTCATCGTCAGCATTTTGGCTGGGTGACTATTAATAAGAGAATGAATATATGTTTGGAGAATTATGGAAGCCACACACACAGCTTTAAAAAGAACTCGTTAAAAAACACCCCATTATATGAAACCCACAGCAGGTGCAAGGAAATTGTAAAATATCAGAACTCTATACTTTTAGACACTTTCTCATTGATGTTATGACTTGACATTTGATTTTGAACATTTCTTTATCCCACTTTCTCTCCTATAGATTGTCTGCGCTCCCTTTCGCTAATGAATTTTGTGACGCACTGAGAGAATATTTTAAAACAAAGTAACTCTAGCAAAAGAAGTTGGAATTACTTAAAAGATACTCTGTACCCAAACCAGTAAAAACTGGGAAGCTAAACCAAAAGTGATGAAAAGTGCATGCATACTTTTTATAAGTGACTTTTGCTGTTGGTTGGGGGATAGCGAGCCTTTTCCTTCTGAGCTAAAGCAGTAACAAACTGACAACTGTACAGGTTGGTGCTTTTAAGAAAATAGCTATATGTGCACATTGAACTACATCTTCTCAGCATGTCATCTCCAAAATAGTAAGTTTAGACCATTTAGGAAAGCCTAAATTAAGTTCTTAAAAAAAAAAAATGCTGTTCCCTGCTCTACACATTGTGCAAAGAGGTAATTTCCAATCCTCAGTCTTTACATCAAGCACACAGGGCAACGGAAGGGGTGTCACGTGAACCAGCTGGCCTTGGCACGCTCCCTGGCACCATGGGTGCTCCAGTGGAAAGGGAGATGTCAGTAAACTAGCTGGATCCACCAGAGCTTTGAGTGACTTTTAGAGGTGGAAAGATACACAAAGAGATTCATTCAATAACCCACAGTTAGTTCATAAATGTAAAACTAACTGTGAGATTTCCAAGACCACACTTCGGAGGATCACGGCCCCCTATCATCACTGGCACACATGTAGCCATTACAGAACCAAACAGAACACCTCCTTCTGGGTAAACAACCATTTATGATCAATGTGCCACTTAGCCATTTTTACATTTCATCTAAATCTCAAATTCTTGACTTCATAATCCATTTTCGTTTCCTACTTCCTAGATGTTTTGACTTGAAGATTCTCTCGGCTTCTCCTTCAAGGTATCAACGTGAATGTCCCTCTTGGCGACCAGTTTCACAAGCGCCCCAGATTTTGGCAACGATTGAGAAAGGAAGGACTGGTGTTTCCCTCCAGCATGAATGCCTTCTGCAGGGCAGTCCAAGCCTATGGCCCAGGAGTGGGCACAGGGCGCTAAACCCTTGGCGACTGGACTGCGTCATGGCAATGACAGTTATCTGCTATGAATCACCACCAGTATATTGCTAGATACTCCACATCAATCTCCCCAGTATGACTGTGAACTAGAGATTGTCATTATTCTTTTAATAGCTATGGACAGTGAGGGTCAGAGATGTTGACTACTTTGCTCAAGGACACACAGTTATTAAGCACTGTTGAACGCAGGCTGGTCTGGCTGCAGAGCGTATCATTCGTTCCACTCTTCTGCCCTCTAACCATGTTGTCTTCCGGAAGTATTAGCCAATGCTGCCCCACTAGCAGACTGCTTTCATATCGATGCTAATAAAGTAGTTTTACATGCATATAATAACTTAATTCCCACAACCTTTGAAACAGGTAGGCAATGACGGATCATTTGTATGTTACAGATAAAGAAATTAATTCCATAAACCCTAATGCTAGAGGACTTGTACTACATCTATAAAACATCTTCCCTGGAAAGCTCTCAGCTCTAGATCGTTCATGCACTCGCTCCATTTCTTTCATCTCTGTCCTCGGGGCTTTAAAACAGAGTATCCACTTGTAATAGTGTTTAAAATGTTGGTTCTGTGGATCAACTGAGCAGGAAATAAACACCTTGAAAAGCCCATGCCTTTCTTTGACCTCCGTTCTCTCTCTCTCAAGTCCCGAGGTCCTGAAAGTTTTCTTCTCTCCGCTGTAAATAAGCCTGCCTTCATCCCAGCTACCAACTGGAAAAGGTCATGCTAGCTATGGATACATTTTTAGTTAGGGTGAAAAAATTGAGTGTGTTCCAGCACAGAAGGTACACAGTCACTCGCTGGGTACACAGCACCACTGCCTCGTCCAGGAACGTGCCTGTTTCGTGCCCTCATTTACAGCTGGAAGGAAGCACCAGAATGGCAGCCACACAGACTGAAATCTTGATTAGTCTCCAAAACAGCAGCAGAGGCTCCGATCTGACCAGCCACCAGCCAGACAGGGACCTCGACGTGAAGCAGTTTCCACTCTGAGTTCTCGAGCGTGGGATATTTCCTCTTCCTGCTTTACCTTTTCCTTGCACAGGGTAACAAGAAGGGGCAACAAGGAGACAACCTTTATTTCCTTCAGTTCAGTGACACAAGGCCTTGTGGCTTTCTGTCCTTCTCACTGGCTACATTCCTTGGGAGCTTCTCTTTCGGAAAAACAAACAAAGTGTCCAACAGGAGAAGACTCTCCAGTTGCCAACCCCAAGACCTCATACTAAGTTATCTGCACTGAAGTCACCAGGTTACTGGGCTACTATCACAAAGTATTTGAAATATTTCTTTGGAGATATTTTCCTGTTTGTATATATCCCTTGCCTTTACCTTCCAGAACGAGGTTCTATTCCTTCACATTAACAAAAACCTCCCGATCACTCAAATCCAACCTAGCTTGACTGACCCGTGGTTAAAAAGAATACTGCTAACTTGTGCTCTCACAGGGCTTTTTAATATTCTAAGATATACATGTATATAGATTTATATACAAACACACAGCCTCGCGTGCATATTTATTTATCCTGATAAAGTGCCACTTGGGATGGTCATTCTAGGTCAACACAAAACCCAAGCAGGTGTAAGCTGTAGGACATTTATTCTGGAGAGCAGTCCGGCTCTGTGAGCTGACCCAGGGCCAGTCAGCTGACGTGGAGAAGAAGGCTGCATCGCTCAGGGTAGAGGGCGGCCTCATACATAGGGTGCTAGGAGGTAGGTGCCCTTCCTCGGAAACGCTAAGGAAGAGTCCCTGCCAACTACTTATCAGGAAAGTTGAAGAAAGGGTGTGAAAAGGATTGGCCGAGATGGTCTGGTAGGCTTCCTTACCTTCCTAAGGCCCTACGATTGTGTCTCTGTTTGGATTTTCCCAATAAATGAGGTGATCAGAGAAAGCTTCAGTTTTAATTTGCATTTAGCATTCAAAGAGTTTAATGGCAATGGTGACAAACCCAAACTCTATAGTGGCCAAGCTAACACTCAGTTCCGATTTCGTATGTTTCTCCAAAAATATCATGTATCCCCTTACTACGTTGCCCAGCAAAACAAATATATGCACTGTTCAACTGAATGTTGAAAAGAAAACACATTGCTTGTGAGAATAGCCTATTCTGTTTGTTCTCTCGAGGGACACGTGTATCTTTTAAAAGGGATAGAGCAGTGTAAACTACACATACTGAGAGAGAAGATGTGGAGAGCAGCCCAGCGGGAGCGGCTCAGCTTGTTGAGTGTCATCCTGTGCACCAAAAGGTTGCTGGTTCGATGCTGGTCAGGGCACACACCTGGGCCGTGGGTTCAGTCCCTGGTCGGGGCTCATATGGAAAGCAATGAATCCTTCTCTCTCACATCTGTTTCTCTCTCTCTCTCTGCCTCCTCCCCCTCTCCCTCTCTCTCTCCTTTCTTCCCTCCCTCTCTCTAGGAATGTCCTCAGGTGAGGATTAAAAAAAAAAAAAAAAAAAAGGAGAACAGTAGGGAAACACCATCTGTGCCAAAAAAAAAAATCACCCAAATTTAAACTGAACTTCTTTTCCTTATGAGCTCTAATTTAATAAAACACAATATGTTTAACCACTTCAACTATATACACTACACAGGCAGGCAGGCACACACACACACACACACACACACACACACACACACAAATACACGTGTTTATATGAAATGGTCAGATTCTTGTTTATAATTCTTTAGCTAGGTTGTATATTCAAAATATATATCATACAAATATATATATATCATATATATTCTTATAATGTGTCTTATATAGATTTATTTATAAATGTATTACTTTCCTGTCCAAGATTCATGAAACAACTTTATTTTACTTTAAAATTTATTTGTGCCAGCCTGGCCGGTGTGGCGCACTGGTTGAGCATCGACCCATGCACCAAGAGGCCACCAGTTCGATTCCTGGTCAGGACACATGCCCAGGTTGTGGGCCCAATCCCCAGTGGGGGGCATGCAGGAGGCAGCCAATCAATGTTCTCTCTCATTGATATTTCTCTCTCTCTCTCCCTCTTCCTTCCTCTCTTTCTAAAATCAATAAACATAAAAACATTTTAAATAATAATAATAAAATTTAGTTGTGCCTTCAACATTAGCCTCTTTGTCTTCACTGGAACTTGTGTTATAATACATTTTTCTGAAGTAAATTATATTTCTTCCATGTTATTGAGATATGATTTTTATTCAATTTGAGTATAATACTATTCCTGAAAATTTTATCCCCAGCTGAAACATGGAATTTCATGACATTAAAATACATCATTTCTTATTCGCTCTATAGGTATAGAATCATGATCGCTGCAAGGTAACAGACTCTTTGAAAAGTGAACTTGCAGACATGCTTAGAATGACAGCAAATGCCTCTGATTGTGAGGTAGTATTTTCATGGGTATATATCAAATCTATCTTAATTTTTCCTTCTAACATTTCTTTGTTCTTGTTATATACCCTCCATAAGCATTCGAAATGAGCCTTGCTTCAGGTGACTTCAGGCTACAGTGTATTCTCTAACGTGTACTTTGTTCCTCTCAATAAATAAATGAACAGAGAGAGCCTTACCTTGTGAGAGAGTTTGAAAGAAATCCAATATGAGATACCATCTTCTGTTTTTAAAGATTTGTTAGTAGTAGCATCACTATTTTTTGAAAACTTCACCTGACAGTTGGGTTATATTTCGGAAACAGCAGAAATTTCCACAGCCCGTGTCTGTGCTAGACCACACCTTCCAGCCCAAACACCAGGGTGAACATCCTGACATCTCACTTCTAAAACAAAACACTCCTGCCACAAAGCTGCTCCTATTTTGAACTAAGCTTGAAACGGCGCCTTTTCGTGTCAGAGAAGTGGAGAAGGCCATTGGAAAGTATGCAAAACCTATGCATCGCCTGAAGCATTTTCTCCAACACCACTTCGGAGTCTCACTGCACAGTGAGTGACAGTCACGAGTCAGCGCTTCCACGTCGGGTGGAAGCTGTGGCTAAGCTGTACGTGAGTGGAGATGTCCCAGGGCACAGTACGACACAGCTGAAGAACACAGGAGGATGACTATGAACAGGACGCCTATGAACACTCATAAGCACACACCACTAACAAGTGTTAGACATGTGAGGATCGAGGGATCTTTCTTCCAAGAAACAACTGTAGCACATGTTGACCCAGGAAGAAACGTTAGCCTTGCCCACTCAAAGCCACGTCATTAGGGTTCTGCCGTAACGATTTTTATCACATGCTTCATTTCATTAACATTATTTTATTTAGATATTTTAAATATTTTTAAATCATTTCATGGATGATATTTTTATTTAATTGTTAAATAGCAGACATTATTTTTATGGCTGATTCATAAATTTGCATCTTTAAAGTACGGTGACATTTCTATTGAGTTTGAATAACCTTTAATGATTTTACACAACTGAACAAGATCCATGTTTCAGGTGACTGGGGACTTTGCAATTTAGATGAGAAGGTAGATATCTTGGCCAGCTCTATGTCTCCCCAATTAGAGGGTTAAAGGAGCCACCGGAGCCCCCGTAAGGAACTTTAACTCTATAGTTACCTCTTATTGTGCCAACGACTCAACTCCTACTTCAGTACTGAATACATCTTTGTTTAATTTCCAAGACACCTAGGATAACTAGCTCTAAAGTTCATTCTAGTTTCCAACACTTTCTTCTAAGTTTGCCACTACTGAAATTCTGGAGCATCAAAATATATTAAAACCATAAATCAGGACAGAATTATGCAACTACTCTTCTTTACAATTAGAGAATAATGCCATTCCTTTATATTATTAATTCCGTAACACATCTAAATAAAACTCATTATCCATTATAAATTCAGGCATAGTGTGACTTGAAAAATGACCAACATTGATTCTTTAAATAGAAAGAAAATATATTTCAACCAATGGAGAAATTGAATAACATGACACACAATGTATCTGAAATTTATAAAACAAGATATTATATAACAGCAGCCAATATAACTGGGAGCCTGGGCTGTTCAAAGCTAAATTGATTGGTGCAAATCAGGACTAGCAGATTCTGAAAAGATCTAGTATAAAACAGATTTCACAGACTATTAGGATCCTTGATAGTATCTCCATAAAAGTGCCACTCTGAACTTTTAAAGCAGTCCAGCCCCTCAGCAAGCTATTAAATCAGATCCAGAGTACTATCTGAGGATATGAAATGCTCATGACACCTTTGTCTTTCAAAGTAATAATGAAATGACTTTAATTTCTGGGCTCATTAAAATATACTTAGTCATTTAAGAGATTCTATTAGGTGATTTACAGCATATGACAAGTTGAAGGAAGAGTCTTGGGAAAAATTTAAAGATTCACTTTTCTTTTTGAGTTAATTTTAAAACCACTGTCCCAGAGAGTGCTTCTAGTTTTATTTCTTGAATACAAAAATTCAGGATAGCAATATATCAGTCACCATGTAACAACTTAAATAGATTTATTAAAGAGAAACAGAAGAGCCCGGCCGGCGTGGCTCAGCGGTTGAGCGTCGGCCCATGCACCAAGAGGTCGCCGGTTCGATTCTTGGTCACAGCACATGCCCAGGTTCTGGGTCAAATCCCCAGTGGGGGGCATGCAGGAGGCGGCCAATCGATGTTCTCTGTCATTGGTGTTTCTCTCTCCTTTCCTTTCTCTCTAAAATCAATAAAGAAAAAGAACTAATATATTTTTAAAAAGAGAAACAGAAGAACTGCAGACTTAAAGATACAACTGTCTACACAACAGCCTGGCCTCGATTCCTAACAGACTCATGAGATGAATACGCCCAGAGCTAAAGGGATCCCCATGTCAACTGCTCCTCCCAGGATCAGTGCTAACTTGACCCCCAGTTTCTTGGTTCAAAAACCTCACTAGTATTGTTTTCTCACAATTACCGCATGTAAAATCATCAGTAAATCAATTATCTCTAGCTTCAGTATCTATCGGGAATCTGACCACCTCTTACTGCTTTCAGAACTATTAGTGTCCAAGAGCGTTCATTCTCAAAGGCCGGTGAGCATCAGTATTTCCTGGAAGTTACATCTACCTCTAGAGTCTCTAATTCAGATAGGTGTGCGGGGGCAGGTGATCGATACTGATGTTTCCCGAGAACCACCCTTGAGAACCATCGTCCCACACTCAGTCTCCCTTACATCTTGCGGAGACTGTTTCATAAGCTCCTCTCTGGTTTCCCTTTTCAGGCCCTGTTCCCCTGGGGTTTTCCTGCAGAAAGTAGCCCCAATGGTCTGTTTTAAATCTAAGTCAAGCCCTCGCCGGTTTGGCTCAGCAGTTAGAGCGTCGGCCCACGGAAAAATGAGTCACAGGTTGGATTCCAGCCAAGGGTATGTACCTTGGTTGCAATTTGTCCCTGGCCCTGGTTGGGGTTGTACGGGAGGCAGCCACTTGATGTGTCCCTCTCACGGTGATGTTTCTCTCTCTCTCTCTCTCTCTCTCTCTCTCTCTCTCTCTCTCTTCCTCTCTTTCTCCCTCCCACTCTATCTGAACAAAAATGGAAAAATGTCCTCGGGTGAGGATTAAAAAAAAATCTAAGTCAAGCCCTGGCTGGTTTGGCTCGGTGGTGAGAGCATTGGCCCACGGACCAATGACTCACGGGTTCCATTGCGGTCTAGGGCGCGTACATCAGTTGCGGTTCATCCCTGGTTCGGCCGGCCCTGGTTGGGGTCATGTGGGAGGCAACCAGTCAATGTGTCTCTCTCACATTGATGTTTCTCTCTCTCTCCCACTCTCCCACTCTATCTGAAGATAAATAGAAAAATATCCTCGGGTGAGGATTAAAAAAAAAATCTAAGTCAAATGATGCTACTCCTCTGCTTAAAATGCACCCGTAGTCTCATCACACACAGAAAGGAATGTCTAGAGTCTCTGTAATGATCTGAAAGACCTTATAGCATTGCTGTGCCCTCCCACCTCGCTAAAGTCACTAACTCTTCTCCAGCTGTCCTGGAGGGTACCCCACGAACACCCAAACACGTGCCCACCTCCACGCAGCTGGGCTTGCTGGTGGTTCCGCCTGCAACTGACCCCTCCATGTTCTGGCATGACACAGTCCTTCAGCATGCTCAGATGGCCCCACTCAGAACAGCCTTTGTTTTTCCTCTTAGCACGCACAGAGAACAGAGTTGAAATGTAGTATATTTACCGTCTCCCCCTATGGAAGCATAACTAATCCCAGAGTGGAGACATAGCCCATTTTGCTCACAGTTGGATTCTCAACACCTGGGATGGTATCTTGTATAAAGTGGCTGTGTATACATTATTGGATCAATCGGTGAAAAAATAAATGAGTCCAGCCAGTGTGACTCAGTGATGGAGCGTTGACCCATGCACCGAGAGGTGGCCAGTTCGATTCCCAATCGGGGCACATGCCCGGGTGGTGGGCTCAATCCCCAATAGGGGGCATGCAGGAGACACCTGATTGATGTTTCTCTCTTTTTTTTTTTTCATTTTTGTTCAGATAGAGTGGGAGAGAGAGAGAGGAAGAGAGACAGAGAGAGAAACATCGATGTGAAAGGGACACATCGAGTGGCTGCCACCCGCACGACCAACCAGGGCTGGGGACAAACTGCAACCGAAGTACATGCCCTTAGCGGGAACCGAACCCGGGTCTCTCCGGACCGCAGGCCAACGCTCTAACCGCTGAGCCAAACCGGCCAGGGCTGATGTTTCTCTCTTATCAATGTTTCTCTCTCTCTCTCTCTCTCTAAAAAAAAAAAAAATCAATAAAAACATATTTTAAAAAAGAAAAACTTAAATGAATATAGTCCTAGGAAAGAAGTGATGAATTAGCATAAGATCAATTATTATGCTTCCAAATCAGTGTGGCAGACACCTAATATATGGTATTGTTTATATCCTTACAAGGACTCTACTGTGGCTGATTTTGTAAACAGGACTAAGATGACAAGAGGGGCACTCAGAGAAGATACATAATTACCTAAAATAACACAGGTATGAGTAGATGCCTAGGCATCCAAGTCAATTCTTTGTGATTCTGTAGCTTAGTCTATGCCAGTTTCATGGAAGCAGATTAATTCATTTGCTAAACACTTTGAGTGCCAGTTATGTCAGTGTTTATATAGGTACAGAGTACATAAGGACAATTAAAAATATGAGGAAAAAAGTCTCCATTTACAGTTTGGTAGAAGGGAAAGACAACATATTTTAAGGTCTAATTACAAGATGAGATAAAGCTAAAATGGAATATTATAATCCTCGGAGAGCACAGTGTATAATGAAGAATATTGTACTATAGTCAGGAATTTAGATGGGACTTGTTACATCTAAGTTGCTTATAAAACAGCTAAAAAAAGATGCCAAGCCCTGGCCGGTTTGGCTCAGCGATTAGAGTGTCGGCCTGTGATCCAGAGAGACCCGGGTTCGGTTTCCGCTAAGGGCATGTACTTCGGTTGCAGTTTGTCCCCGGCCCTGGTTGGTCGTGCGGGTGGCAGCCACTCAATGTGTCACTTTCACATTGATGTTTCTCTCTCTCTTCCTCTCTCTCCCTCCCACTCTATCTGAACAAAAAATGAAAAAAATGTCCTCGGGTGAGGATAAAAAATAAAAAATAAATAAAAAATAAAAAAAGATGCCAAGTAAGCAGTTCTGCCCATCAGTGTGACGCTGAGAATGGAAATCTGGCTGAGAGGTCTACATTTTGGACTTGTCAGAGATAGTCGGTCAATAACTTCATGACTACGAATGACATTTCTAAAGCAAAGAGTACACAGTGAGGCACAGTAAGGAGACAGAGGACCCAATGTGACAAAGGGAGACTCTTGTATTTCACAGTCAAAGGAAAAGTGTTTTGTGAAGAGAAAAAGATTTAACAGCATCAAAAAAGCTGAGTGACTTAATACAATTAGGCTTCCAAAAGAATGTCTTTTGACCTTGAAAACACCAAAGTGATGGATGTTACTTTTGTTACTGTGTGTGTGTGTGTGTGTGTGTGTGTGTGTGTGTGTGTGTGTGTGTTTCAGCTTTGTGGAGAAAAAGGCAGTTTGGAGAAGTGTGCGGAGTGAGTGGGAGGGGAAGAAACAGACACACTACAACATACGATAAAGGGCCAGCTTAGGGATGTTGCTGAGCGATTGTTTCAGCACCGTGCCTGTGATGAGTACACAGAATTTGGGTAGCTGTGTTAAGGAAACCCATAACTCTTTGTTTCACATAAATGCCGTTCATTAAATGAACTCTGGCATCAGCTTCCCAGCTATAAGAACAATCGAATGAACACCCTGCTCCATACCGGGAATTATGCAAGGTTCTCCCGTGCCTATGACCAGCTGGGATTCTCCCAGCACTCCAACACGGCACAGTTAGCAAAGCCATCAAATCACATCATTGTGATTACTTTTTTTGTCAATTACTTTCCAGAGCCTCTATTCAACATGTATCTCCAAACACCTGTTCTATCAACCCCTCAAAACTGCCCTACAATCCCAGAGTGACAGTCTAAACCCAGATCTCCATGCTAGTCAAATCTCCTGCCATTCACAGCTCTCTCCTTGGTACTTTCACTCAAACATCGACTCGGAGCCTGTTAGGTGTGATGTTGAACCACCCCGTCCCGAGTCAACTTGGATCCATTTTTTTTTTTACAGAAAAATGGTGAGCTGTGTCGAACTCACCAGTCATTTAAAGAATTCTCCATTTTTGCTGCCTGCTTAAAAAGTCGAAATAAAATACTTCTATTTTAATGCTGTGTTGGGTTTATACAGTGCCATTCCTTCAAAGAACACAGTGACCTTTATCATCTGTCCTCACACTATCTGCAGAAGAACAGGCATTATTCTCCTTTAACACCTGACCAGAGACACAGAAGGCGAGGTGAATGCCAGACTAGTTCCCCTGTACCCTCGCTGAGCAGCACCTCTCAGTGTAACAGTCTGTATAGAATGTGTTCCTCTCAGAGGAAAAAGAGGGATGCAAGCTATGGTCTGGCCATGACTTTTATCTCAAACCAGAAGGTTAAGTTAATGTCAAAACCTTAATTTATGTTATTACTATACTTCATATAACAACTATTCAAAGAATGCAGCATTCATGTTGACCTAAATCCTGATTAACTAAGAACCATGTTTTTGGTTTAAGTCTTTAAAAAAAAAAAAAAAACATTTCTCAAACATGGTATCTCTATACCTTTTTCATGTCAAAGATAGAAGTTACCCCATTCTGATAATATCTATTCATTCTAATTCCACAGCCAAGCAATAATAAAAAATAAAAAAAGGTCATAATTCTAAAAGGACTAATAACATGCCAACAGAAAGTAAGCCTATATTTCTCCCACTACTTGATTTCATGAAAACACTGACTCATTCATTATTGAGAGCACAATGACTTACCGGTGAAACTGTCTGCAGTGACCCTAGTGTAGTGGATGACTAAACCCCACTCATCATTCAAGGGCAATGTCACCCACGAGACTCTGAACTCTCTGAGAAGTCCTAACACAGGTATTGGTGAGCAAAAAGTTGAGAGAATGACTGTTTTGGTCCTAACATTGTGGTAAGTACTCTAATAATATCATCTCGATTAACCACACACTGAACAACCCCTAGGCGGTGGACACTATCACCACCACCATTACTTACCACGGTGCTTCTCCAACTACACTGTGCAAAGTAAAATACCCCCAGGAGCCTGTCAAAGTGCAGATTCCAAACCTACAGACCTGGGGCAGGGCCTGAGCTTCTGCATTTCTAAGCAGTTCCTAGGTGATGCCCACTGGGATCTCACTGAGCAAACCAAGGTGCAGAGAGTTTATGTAACTGGCACAGACCCGGTACTGACACCAGAATTCATCAGCAGGTAAGATGCTCAAGGCTGCACCTTAACCTTACCCAGGGTTCGGCAAGCTCCGCCCAGTTGTGTCAGGGTGCCGGTCTCTCTGCTGCTGGCGGACGGGAGTCGCTGTGACTAAGAGCACAGCCTGCAAAGCCAAACATCACTCACGATCGGGCCGTTTTTAGAAAGAGTCTGCTGACCTCTGCTCTTAATCATCACGAGACAGTGTCCTATAAATTGGTTTGTTTTTCATTTCCAGAGCTGGATGTATAGACTCTCGTGAAACAAATGCTTAGAATCCACTCCGTTTAAAATAGAGCTCCCATGGCCCTGGCTGGGTGGTCCAGTGGGTTGGAGCACCATCCTGTACACCAAAAGGTTGCGGGTTTGATTCCCAGTCAGCGCACATACCTAGGCTGTGGGTTCAATCCCTGGTCTGGGAGCATACGGGAAGCAGCTGATCAATGTCTGTCTGTCTGTCTCTCTCTCTCTCTCTCTCTCTCTCTCTCTCTCTTTCTCCCGCTCCCTTCCTCTCTCTCTAAAAATCAACAAAAAAAGACCATATCCTCAGGTAAGGATTAAAATAATAATACTAGCTCCCATCAATCATTCCATATCATTTCATCTGCAACTTTTATGAACCATAATGTTTTACTTTGTGATGTATTTACCTAATACCTGTATGGCCTCACCTTCGAACAGGGGTCTTTATGGCAGGGTTCACTGTCTAAGAATATCCAAGAGGCCCATCGGGGTGCAAGAAGAAAACAATAGAGCTTCTTATTCGTACTTACTGTGTCTTATTCTGTTTGCAGTGTACATTCACATATGCTTGAGGGCTATTTCTAGCGTGTAGTCCAGGGACCTTCTCAGTAAATCCTGAGTGAGGAAAGGACTCGTACTTCCCTCTCCCTGTGCCTTGTTCACAGAGCAGGCACACCGCTCGTCTTTACAAAACATTCACTGAGCCTTTTCTTTTTTTCTTTTTTCTACTTTAAAATCCTAGGTGTGATTACTTTCATTAGGGTTTCAGAATTCAGGATGGAGGGATGTGGCCAGAAAAAGTCATTCTGAAGCACAGAAGGGGAGAGGCTATCTTCCAGGCGTGTGGCACAGAGGAAATAGATGGCAGTGGCCAGAATATTCTATGAAAGACTCTTTCTAGAGTAGTCTCTGAAAGACATGTGGAAAGTCAGGTCTTAGAAGCAGGAAGTTTTGCAGAGGAAGAGATCGAGAGGAAACTAAGGAGGGCAGAGAAGGGGCATCAAAGGCACAGATGATGCAGAGAAGAGAGCCTCAAAGACCGACCTGCACATCAGGTTGAAATCCCCGAAGGCAGCAGAGAACGCAGCCTCCTGGCAGCTCAGAATCCTCCCTGGCTGCCTCTGGTGGGCAGTGACCACCACCTCCTGGCAGCTCAGAATCCTCCCTGCCTGCCTCTGGTGGGCAGTGACCACCACCTCCTGGAAGCTCAGAATCCTCCCTGACTGCCTCTGGTGGGCAGCGAACACCACCTCCTGGCATCTCAGAATCCTCCCTGGCTGCCTCTGGTGGGCAGTGAGCACCATCACCTCCTGGCAGCTCAGAATCCTCCCTGGCTGCCTCTGGTGGGCAGTGAGCACCACCACCTCCTGGCAGCTCAGAATCCTCCCTGACTGCCTCTGGTGGGCAGTGACCACCACCTCCTGGCAGCTCAGAATCCTCCCTGCCTGCCTCTGGTGGGCAGTGAGTACCACCACCTCCTTGCAGCTAAGAATCCTCCCTGGCTGCCTCTGGTGGGCAGTGAGTACCACCACCTCCTTGCAGCTCAGAATCCTCCCTGGCTGCCTCTGGTGGGCAGTGAGTACCACCACCTCCTTGCAGCTCAGAATCCTCCCTGGCTGCCTCTGGTGGGCAGTGAGTACCACCACCTCCTGGCAGCTCAGAATCCTCCCTGGCTGCCTCTGGTGGGCAGTGAGTACCACCACCTCCTTGCAGCTCAGAATCCTCCCTGGCTGCCTCTGGTGGGCAGTGAGTACCACCACCTCCTGGCAGCTCAGAATCCTCCCTGACTGCCTCTGGTGGGAAGTTCTGGGTAGTGAGCACCAGGGCTGTTCCATGAGCAGTTGTAACTCTCTGAGTGCCTCCGTCATCATATTTTTTTTCCCTTTATTGATTTTAGAGAAAGAGGAAGGGAGAGGGAGACACAGATAGAAACATCGATGAGAGAGAACATCGACTGGCTGCCTCCTGCATGTCCCCCACTGGGGATTTGACCCACAACCTGGGCATGTGCCCTGACCGGGAATTGAACTGATGACCTCTTGGTGCATGGGTTGATGCTCAACCACTGAGCCACACCGGCTGGGCACCCACATTATCATTTTAACAGCAACAATTTTCACTGTAAACCACTGTAGAAGACTGATCCAAATCCATCCAGACTCCAATTTGCACATTTTTTGTGCATAAATCCCTGACATGGACCTTTATAAATCTTATTTGCCTCTCTCCCTGAGCATCAAAATATAAAAACAGACAGGCTGAAGGAGGCGCTTCTGCTTCAGGACTCTTCCCTGGACCAAAATGTTCATTGGAGGGAGATGCAATAAAAACGTTGTTAACCACTCCTGACGTTTATTCTTCCGGTACCCTATTTTCCTGGGTTTGATTGGAAATCTACCATGTGCGAGACACAGTGCTCGATGCTGGTTAGTAGGCTCCTGCTTTTAAACCTGGCAACAATCTTACTAGGTAGATGTTAAACCCACTGAAAGAGTAATAGAAATGAATAGAAACCAGGATGGTCTGGATTCTACATTGGTGATTCTCAAACGATACACACAAAAATGCCAGTTCTTTTAATGTCCCAATCTGTTATGACTTCTAGACCACACTAAAAATGAATTCCTAGAAATACGTCATTTAAATAGTGCAAAATACAAGCCTAATTTTTTTTTTTATTAGATTCCACAGGCATACAATTACGGTGGCATTGTCGTGAGCATTTTGAAGTGCTGACTCTTCAGCTCTGTATCTATGTTGCCGCAAGACAGCGACCAACGCAACGGGGGGACACACTGTGAGTAGCGCTCTCCACACGGCAGACCCAAGTGGTATCTGAGTGGTGTCTTACAGGGCGCCGCCCCAGAGAGTGTCCCCTCTGCCTCCTCTTCGAAACCTCTCCCAGGCTTACGATTCGGGCCAAATGAATGTAGCTGCATGCTGACGCCTGCGGGATTTACTGGATCTGAATGTGAGCTGTCATTCACCACTCATACAAACGCAGGCAAGAGTTTCAACCTCTAAGCCCCATTTTCCTTTGGCTACAGAATGGGAAGTGACTCCCTAGTGCTGAGGACTGAATGAGTCAACGCATGTAAAATGCTTAGAATACGTTTTAGTACACCAGAAATACTTGGATATGTGTTGCTACTCTTTTTTTATATATACAGTTTTTTTTTAATTTAATTAATTTATTTTTGTTACAGATTTTTTTCCTTTTTCTCTCATTGACACCCTCCTCCTGCCCCCCCCCCAAGCATTGTTGTCTATGTCCATTGGTTATGCTTATATGCATAAGTTCTTTGGTTTATCTCTTCCCTCCCTCCTGTCCCCTCCTCTGAAGTTTGTCAGTCTGAACCCTACTCTATGTCTCTGGGTCTATTTTGTTCATCACTTTATTTTGTTCATTATATTCCACAAATAAGTGAGATCATGTGATACTTATCTTTCTCTGACGGGCTTATTTCACTTAGCATAATACTCTCCAGGTCCCTCCATGTCATCTCAAAAGATAAGAGATCTCTTAATAATAAATATAACAACAAAAATGTATTTATCCTCACCCTTCTCCTCTCGCTATCTGGATTGCCTGAAAGGGTTACAGCACTGTTCCACATGTCAACACTATCTAGTGATCTTCCTCTTTAATGCCCAATTTGTATTCTTATTTATATACCTTTGTGATTTAAAAAAAATCCAACAATCAAAGAACATTTATGGAATGTTTAATCTCAACAGCATCTCCTTTCTGGCTCCCTCGGGGCACTGAGGCAGGTCTGGTCCAAAGCAGGAGGCATTATCTATGCCTCCAGTTCTCAGATGAAGGCAAGGAAGCCAGGACGACGTTGTCTCTGCCTTAATCACAAGTACCTAATACATCCTAAACCTAGTTAGAACTCAATAAATACACATTGAAGTGAAGTCCCAATAACCAGTCAAACCTGGAAAACCTTAGCATAGCATCCAATGGGCTAACGTGTAAGTCTGACAGAACTCAAAACAGCAGAAAGTGTTTTTATGTTCGATGAACATAACCTTGTTTCTTTTTCTCCAACCAAATGTTTCTTGGAATTTGCCCTGATAATCAACCATCAGGGGAGGATTGCAGTCGCTTTGTCCTTCACATGGAAAAGACACAGCGCTGCCTGGAAATGAGGATGTTAATCAGGCGCTCTTTATGAATTCCTTCTAGCTCAAGGATTTAATAAAGTTTGTGGACAACTACTTCCCAACTGTGTGACCATTAGCAAATCAGAGTCCATTTTGATAAGGCAACAGGTGTGGCAAAAAGTGGAATTACTTTGAGGTATAAGAGATAAAGGATTTAAAGTGCTTTCTTTACATCCTGGATTCATTCAACTATTTTATCATCATATCCATCTGACAGGATCTGTACCACATCGGTCATTCATTTTGTGTTTTTGTCATTAAAATAAAAAGCAGTAGCACTTGACCACTTGTTACATGGAAACTAAGAAACATAGAAAATGTAAAGATTTTCTGTAGTCCTCACTATTGTATGAAAATATAGCCGATTCTCATTAACTACCTTCAAGAATGTAATTAATGAAAGGGCCATTCATTTCCATTTTTTGAACCCTTACATCCTTCTTTCAGCCCCCCACAAAAGTGACAAGACAGCATGCACACTGAAGACAGTTTAATAACGTGATCTAAACTTAGTCAGACTTAAGCGCGAATGACATGATTCAGTAAAAAGCAGTCAGTCCTTCAAACAAAGAAACATACGTTGAAGCCCCCAGAGCATCAGGACTCTTTCCCAGAGTTCCTAAACACAGAGTTGGGGGACATTTTACAACGTCAGTAAACTGAGGGCAGGACTACATAAGCTGGCAGATAAATGGACATACAGACAATAACTTACCAAAAGCGTTTAAGGGTTCACGAACTCACAGAGCCACATCTATGACAGATGTCCCTTCCGGCACCCCTGTGAGAGTATGTGACAGCTAATGGAGCCTGAGCGCAGGGGCTCCACACCTACACCACAGCCACCCACAAGAGATGCAGCAGGTTACTGCTCGGCAGGAACTGAGCCTCTCACTGTCACCTGGCGTGATCCAGGATGAGCAGGGGCACAGATCCTGAGACATAATGTGAATTTACCCATGGAAGGGGAAGACAGACTTCCTTTCTTTGTCGTTGTCATGGTAGCAGGAGGACTGAATTTAACATTTTACTCAAGCATTTTTTGTTCATTCGTTTTTTGGTAGATATATTGAGATTAAGAAATACTGAGTAAATGTTAAATGGTATTATACGTCAGTAGTAATGCTGCTACAAGTTAATGTGAGCGAATGGAATTCATTGCCACAGGACTTTGACACTAACTTCACAAATCAGCTTTTCATAGAGGAATATTATTTGGCCACAGATTGACACCAAAATGATAAATAATTTTCAAGAAAGTAAATTTGGTATGACTTTGATTCAATAAATATTTTACATACTTATTGCAAAAAGACCTGGCTTCACTAAAATATTCATTCCTATTTTACAGTTCCTTTTTTTTTTAATTGATTTTTTAGAGAGAGGAAGGGAGGGAGGAAAGGAGGAGGAAAGAGTGAGGGAGAGAGAGAGAGAGAGATCGATGTGAAAGAGAAACAACAATCAGTTACCTCTTGCACATGCCCCGACCAGGGACTGGACCTGCAACCTGGGTATGTGCCCTGACCAGGAATCAAACCCACTGCCTTTTGGTGTATGGGATGACACTCCAACCAACTGAGCCACAACATCCTGGCTACAGTTTTTGTTTTTGTTTTTTTGTGACACATCTTTCTATACTCAGTGTAGGTAATGATCGTTGTTAATTTATTTACTGGACATTGATTACTCTAATGCAAAAATACTAAGTCATTAGAGTATCTCAATAATTGAGAGGCAAACACAAAGAAAGCTGAGTAAGAATGTTTAAAAATAGAGGAAAGTGTTTCCTCACCTCTGGAATGACTAGAATGTGTTCTTAAAAAAAAAAAAAAACTGAATGAATTTAATGTGTAACATTTTATAAGTTTAAGGTGAACAACATGTTACTCTGATACATTTATATACTGTAATACAATTGCCAATGAACCGACATTTTCACATTACATACTTATGTGCATTAGGTCTCTATGGCTTATTTACCACTAGTTACAAGTTTGTACCCTTAAATATCATCACTCATATTCCTCCCTCCCTCTTTCTTAGATAAATATAAGAAACAATTCCAATAGTCAAAGCAATCCCAAAAAGAACAAAGCCAGAGGCATCGTATTTCCAGAGTTCAAACTATACTGCAAAGTCATAGTAATACAAATAGTATTGTACTGGCGCAAAAATAGACACATCAACCAATGGAACAGCAGAGAGAGCCTGGAATTAAACCCCAGCATAGATGGTCAACTAATATATGGCCAGGGAGCCAAGAATACCCAATAGGAAAGGAAAGTCTCTTCGAAAAATGGTGCTGGAAGTAGCAGGATACAAAATTAACATCAAGAAACTGACGGCATTCTTATACACCAATGATGAACTCACAGAAAGAGAAATTAAGCAAAAAAATTAAGATACCTAGGAATAAACTTAACCAAAGAAGTAAAGGACCTCTTCACAGAAAACTACAGGTCACTGAAAAAAGAAATAGAGGAAGATATAAAAAAGTGGAAGCACATACCTTGTTCACGGATTGGAAGAATTAACATCATTAAAATGTTCATACTACCCAAAGCAATCTATAGATTCAATGCAATCCCCATCAAAATACCAACGACACATATCACAGAACCAGAACAATCAAAATACCAACGACACATATCACAGAACTAGAACAAATGTTCCAAAAGTTTATATGGAACCAAAAAAGACTCCGAATAGCCACAGTAATCTTGAAAAAAAAAAAAAAGAACAGAGTAGGAGGGATCACATTACCAGATTTCAGGTTACACTACAAAGCCACTGTAATCAAAACAGCCTACCTAGTACTGGCACAAGAACAGGCAGATAGATCAATGGAACAGAACAGAGAACCCAGAAGTTGAACCAAGACAATATGCTCAATTAATATTTGACAAAGGTGGCAAGAGCATACAGTGGAGTCAAAAGAGTCTCTTCAATAAATGGTGTTGGTAAAATTGGACAGCTACTTGCAAAAAAATAAAGCTAGACCACCAACTTACACCATACACAAGAATAAACTCAAAATAGGTAAAAGACTTAAATGTAACTCGTGATTCCATAAAAATTCTAGAAGAAAATGTAGGCAACAAAATTTCAGACATCATACGCAGCAGAATTTTCACTGATACAACACCTAAGGCAAGAGAAACAAAGGAAAAAATGAACACATGGGACTATATCAAACTAAAAAGCTTCTGCACAGCAAAAGAAACAACCATCAAAATGGAAAGGGAATCCACTATATGGGGGACCATAATTGCCAATGATACATCAGATAAGGGGTTAATTTCCAAAATATATAGAGTACTCACACAACTCAACAAAAGGAAGACAAAGAACCCAATTAAAAAATGGGCAGAGGACCTAAATAGACACCTCTCCAAACAGTACATACAAATGGCCAAGAGACCTACAAAAAAATGCTCAACATCACAAATCATCAGAGAGATGCAAATTAAAATAACTATGAGGTATCACTTCACACCTGTCAGAATAGCCGCCATCAACAAATCATCAAACAATAAGTGTTGGCGAGGGTGCGGAGAAAAGGGGACTCTAGTACACTGCTGGTGGGAATGCAGACTAGTGCAGCCACTATGGAAAACACTATGGTGTTACCTCAAAAAGTTAAAAATTGAACAACCATTTGACCCAGTGATCCCATTTCTAGGAATATACCCTAAGAAAGCTGAAACACCAATCAGAAAGAATATATGTACCCCTATGTTCATAGCAGCACTATTTACAACAGCTAAGATCTGGAAACAACCCAAGTGTCCATCAGTAGATGAGTGGATAAAAAAGCTGTGGTACATGTACACAATGGAATACTATGCAGCTGTAAGAAAGAAAGATCTCTTATCCTCTGAGATGACATGGAGGGACCTGGAGAGTATTATGCTAAGCAAAACAAGCCAAGCAGAGAAAGACAAATATCACATGATCTCACTTATTTGTGGAATATAATGAAGTAAACAAACTGATGAACAAAATTGACCCAGAGACATAGAGGTAGGGTACAGACTGACAAACCTCAGAAGAGGGGGTGTTAGGGGGGAAGAGATAAACCACAGAACTTATATGCATGTATGCATAACCAATGGACATAGACAACAAAGCTGGGGCTGGGGGGGAGCTGGGGAGGAAGGTGTCAATGGGGGGAAAAGGAGAAACATCTGTAACAAAAACAAATTAATAAAAGTAATTTTTTTAAAATGGTGCTGGGAAAACTGGAGAAACACAGGCAAAACAATAAAATTATACCCCTATCTCACACCACTCAGAAAAATTAACTTGAAATGGATCAAAGATTTAAACATAATACCTGAAATCATAAAACTCCTAGAAGAAAACACAGGGAAGAAGTTCATCAATATTGGCCTTGGTAATAATATTTTTGAGCATGATGACAAAAGTATAAACAGCAAAAGAAACAATTAACAAATAAAAAGACAACCTACAGAATGAGAGCGAATTTACAGGAACCATATATAAAATAAGAGGATAATATCCAAAATATATAAAGAACTCAGTCAACACAATAACTAAAAACAAACAATTTGATTTCAAAATGGGCAGAAAGCCTGGCTGGTGTGGCTCAGTGGTTGAGTGTTGGCCCATGCATCAAGAGGTCACCGGTTCAATTCCTGGTCAGGGCACATGCCCGGGTTCTGGGCCCAATCCTCAGTAGGGGGCATGCAGGAGGCAGCCAATCGATGTTCTCTTTCATCAATGTTTCTATCTCTCTCTCCCTCTCACTTCCTCTCTCTCTAAAACCAATAAAGAAAAAAAATTTTTAATAAAAAATAAATGAAAATAGGCAGAAGAACTAAAAACAGACATTTCTCCAAAGAAGACATCAAAATGGCCAACAGACACATGAAAAGATTCTCAGCATCACTAATTGTCAGGGAAATGCAAGTCAAAACCCCAATGAGGTATCACCTCACACCTGGTCGAATAGTTATTATCAAGAAGACAAGAAACAACCAATACTGGTGAGGAGTATGTTCTTTCTCAATAACAGAGACAGAACCTGGAAGTTTTTTCTCAGATGAAACTAGTTAGATCTCTCAGTCTTGGATGTTCCTTTGAGAGGGGTTAAAAGTTATTCTAAGAGTGCCTAAAAATGCCACCTATTTCATTCCCGTCAAATCTTTTCAGGTGCTTACTAAGACTGAAATGCTCTAATCCAAAGTGGAAAGTATCTTAAAAAACAAATACCCAGACAGAGATAAATTGCTCTAGGTAAGAACAAACAGAAGAAAGCCACCATCCTCTGCTAACGCTGAACTCCAGAGGGTCCCACTAAACGAGTCTCTTCCCAGCACAATGGGAGGGTGAGTTCTTTTGAAAAGAACACATTGTGACTGTTTTCTTTTATGAAAAATGAACATTCTGTCTCACCAAAGGATCTAAAATGGAAACCCCTCAGCACTCCTGAAACAGTAAGTCTTGGACAACAATTTAAAATAGCAAATTAAAGGGGAAAAATGGACAATCGTTTTAGAGAAGTTGAACCAGTTGACCATTCATGAGACAGGTGTTCTAGGCTTCTATCTGATGTACCAAATTTTCATTAGCCATGCCTGTATTTCTCAGTTCTCCCCACCCCCTACCCCCCCACCCCCGATCATTTCAACTTGTGTTCTCATAATACTAAAAAGAAATTATGAACAACTGACTGTACTGACATTCAAAAGCTCTCTCAAGGTACAAATTACTGTGAAGAAAGAGAAGGGACAGGGAGAGAAATCAGCTAGATGTCCATTTTATTCACATTTTAAAAGAAATTTTATGATGTGACTATTTCCATCAAACCAAAGGAACAGATCCTACATGAAAACAGTTGAAGTAATTACACTAGAATAGTATTTACAAACCACTGCATTTCTTCTGTACCATGAACTATTAAATTAAAATAAGTTTATTAATGACAAATTATTTCCATTTTTAGTATTCATTTGGAATTAATACATACTCCATTCAATAAGGAGAAAAGTCTTAAGCATTTAGAGCTTGGATTTAGATACTACACAGTCTAAAGCAGATTATTTCTCTTTTTTCCTCAGCTACCTGGGGAACTGTCAACACTGTTTGGAAACTGTATTTCTGATCATTAACCATTTCATAAAACATTTATCGAGCAGCTATCTTTTTCCAGATGTTGGGTTACACTTTGAGGCTATAAAACTTTTTGAGGTGTGAGGAGGTATTATCTTCCTCCACGTACTATACGTTTCCTTAAAGGAGACTTAGCTCATCTTCCCAAAGGAAAATACTACAGTGAATGCTGTTCCACCCTCAGTATGTATTCCTCCTCCTTCTCTGTGGAAAAGTGAAGCATTTGATTGATGTGAGTGCAAAAGATTTGGAATCTGCTGGACTGCCACCTGTAGGGAAAATCCAGGTCTCAAAACCACACAAGGGTCCACCATTTTGCCCTCACACTTTTTTAGCTTCTTGGATCCAGAAAAGTGTTTTATTTGAAAACTCCTCCCCCTTCTCTGATCTGTTGGCCAGACTGTTAACCATGTTCTCCAAACACTCTTACTGACACACAACCACAGCACCAAGTTTCCCTGGCCACCATGTGTGGACACATGGTCCAAGTAGGGTCCAATGAGGACTTTCCCTAAAAATCACATATAGCTGCTGGAAGAAAAACAATATTTTTATTCAAGTGGCTAACTACGACATGCTGGATATTCTCTATTTTCCCTTTAATACCTAATTCCCAACTCCTCTGTAGCCTTGGAAGGTGAACTTGGTGGCCTTCATCAACTTAATTCCTTTATACTCCATTGGGTTTGGCTCATGGGATGCACTAGCAGATTAGAGAATGAAGGAAGGGAGATTGGAGTATCTGTTCTCCTAGTTCTCTCCCTCTGGTTGCAGTTTGGCAGGGGCTGTGTCTTTCTACTGAAGGCCACAAATCCAGTATGGTGGGTCTCTTACAACTGCAGTGTTCACTGGTTCTGGTGACCTGTCCTTTCATTTACTCCTTCATCCTTCAAGGTCATTCTTCTCCATGGGAGTCCAGTGTTCCTCATCATCCCTCCCAGCTGTCTCTTAACCGACCTGAAATTTGCAAATAGCTTCCTTATTTAAGTCTCTTTAATCATCTCTTTTGACTGTGCCATTTGTTTATTGCAAATTACTCCACACTGATATATATCATGACAACACAAGAACAAGCCTTAGTCTGAAAATGCCCATTAATTTGCCTTACAGAGAAAGCCTGAATTCAAACTTAAGTCCATTGAAAAAAATCAAGCTAAGAAATGAAGAAAAAGAGATAGATACCTAAAAACCATTTCTGTTTTTGTTTTCACTCATGGCTACATAAAGCCAACAAAAGCCTTGATCATTCCAGTTGTATGATTGAATACATTTCCATTTTCTTTGAGGCAGTTTGGACTGGATTTTTGACACTAGCAACTGAAAAAATAGGTATGTGTTCTGTAATGAAACTATGTAGTGCTGAGAACTTCCCATTCTGCAACATTCATAAAAATAATAGGGTTTATGAGGAAAAAAGGGATGAGGGCAGAGCATTCAAAACCTATACAATCACAGACCTATATTTCACTCACTAACAAAATAGTCTCAATGAAATTACTATCTCAGCTTTCTAAAAAAAGACACTACATTTCCAATATAAATAAAACCACAGTCAGCACTGTTGCACAAAGCACTGTCGAGAGAGTATATGGTCAAAACTGGTCCTTATAGATCATTTAGTGCACAGCTATCTTGGATAGTAGACTATTGCTCTATGGTGTGCTGCAATCAGCTATGTTAGTGTTCTTTGTGTTTAACTCTTGTTATTTGATAGGAAACAACTTAATGGCCTGGAAAAAAATGCATATAAATCAGTGTGACTTCTATATTATACAGACATCACTACCCTATTTACAAGTAACATATAAGTTAATTCACATTGTAGAAGCATGCCTTGTATCAGAATAGACTGTATTCCTACACAGCTATCATTGTTTTCTTTGGTCCACTGGTGACCTAGAAAGACGTACATGTTGCATTTATGTTGTCAGTAATTACCTCTATGTACTTTAAAAACACAAATGTATCTGTATTTCATTTTCATGCTATCTCCTAGTCTCACTCTGTCATAAAGTCTTCTTTTTTTCATCATCATAGATGCGGTATCTTTATATACCATGAATTAAAAAATATCTATGAGGAAGAAATAAAAAGATACCTTGAAACAAATGAAAATGAGAACACAACCCCAAATCTATGGGACACAGCAAAAGCAGTCCTGAGAGGGAAATTCATAGCATTTTCCCAGCCTACCTCAAGAAATAAGAAAAATCTCAAATAAAAAATCTAACTTTACACTTAAAGGAACGAGAGAAAAAAACAAAACAGTAAACAAAGCCCAAAGTGAGTAGAAGAAAAAAAAAAATAATCAGAGCAGAAATAAATAAAATATTAAAAAACAGTATAAAAGATCAATGAAACCAAGAACTGGTTTTTTGAAAAGATAAACAAGATTGACAAACCTTTAACCAGACTCATCAAGAAAAAAAAGAGATGCCCTGGCCGATTTGGCTCAGCGGTTAGAGCGTCGACCTGTGGTCCAGAGAGACCTGGGTTCGGTTCCCGATAAGGGCATGTACTTCAGTTGCAGTTTGTCCCCGGCCCTAGTTGGTCATGCGGGTGGCGGCCACTCGATGTGTCCCTTTCACGTCGATGTTTCTCTCTCTCTCTCTTCCTCTCTCTCCGTCCCACTCTATCTGAACAAAAAAATGAAAAAATGTCCTCAGGTGAGGATAAAAAAAAATAATAATAAAGAGACTACCGAAATAAATAAAATCATAAAATAAAGAAGAGAAGTAACAAATAACTCCACAGAAATATAAGGGATGGTAAGAAAACATTACCAACAAATTGGACAATCTGAACAAAATGGATAAAGTCCTAGAAACACACAATCTTCCAAAACGGAATCACGAAGACTCAGAACATCTAAATAGACTAATTACAGCTAATGAAATTGAAGCAGTAATAAAAAATAAAAATAAAAACTCCTAACAAACAGAAGTCCCGGACTGGATGGCTTCACAGGTGAATTTTACCGAACATTCAAAGATCTAACATCAGTCCTTCCCAAACTATTATAAAAAAATTCAAGAGGAGGGAAGACTTTCAAGCTCATTTTATGAGGCCAGTATTATCCTAATTCCAAAACCAGATAAGAACACTACAAAAAAGAAAACTATAGGCTAATATCCCTGATGAACATAGATGCTAAAATCCTCAACAAAATATTAGCAAACTGAATCTGGAAATACACTTTAAAAAATCGTACACCATGATCAAGTGGGCTTTATTCCAGGGATGCAAAGTTCGTACAATAACTGCAAATCAATAAATGTGATACATCACATAAACAAAATGAAAGATAAAATTTCATGATCATATATCAATAGATGCAGAAAAAGAATTTGATAAAATCGAGCACCCATTTATGATAAAAACTCTCAGTAGAGTGGGAACAGAGGGAAGATACCTCAACGTAATAAAAGTCATATATGACAAACGCACAGCGAACATCATACTCAATGGGCAAAAGCTACAAGCATGTCCCTTAAGATCAGGAACAATACAGGGATATCCGTTTTTACCACTCATATTCAACACAGTACTGGATGTCCAAGCCACAGGAATCAGAGAAGAAAACCATAAATGTTATCCAAATTGGAAAGGAAGAAGTAAAACTGTCATTATTGGCAGATGACATGATACTATATATAGAGAACCCTACAGATTCTACCAACAAACTACTGGAAAAGATAAGTGAATTCAGTAAGAGTAGGATGCAAAATAAATATACAGAAATCAGTTTCATTTTTATACACCAGTAATGAACTATCAGAAAGGGAAATTAAGAAAACAATCCCATTTATAGTTGCATTAAAAAACAACAAGAAGAAGCCTGGCCAGTGTGGCTCAGTAGTTGAATGTCGACCCATGCACCAAGAGGTCGCTGGTTCGATTCCCGGTCAGGGCACATGCCCAGGTTGTGGACCCAATCCCCGGTGGGGGGCATGCAGGAGGCAGCCGATCAATGTTCTCTGTCATCAATGTTTCTATCTCTCTCTCCCTCTCCCTTCCTCTCTCTCTCTAATATCAATAAAGAAAAAAATATTTAAAAACCAACCAAACAAACAACAACAACAACAACAAAAAACTAGTAATAAATTTAATCAAGGAGGTAAAAGACCTGTACTTGGAAAATTATAAGACACTAGAGAAAGAAATTAAAGAAGGTACAAATAAGTGACAATATATACCGTGCTCATTAATAGGAAGAAATAACATCATTAAAATGTCCATACTACTTAAAGTAATCTATAGATTCAGTGCGATTCCTATCAAGACACCAATGGCATATTTCATAGAACTAGAGCAAATATTCCAAAAATTTATATGGAACCACAAAAGACCCTGAATAGCCACAGCAATCTTGAGAAAGAAGAACAAAGTTGGAGGAATCATGCTACCTATATCAAATATACTATAAGTCAATAGTAATCAAAACAGCATGGCACTAGCATAAAAACAGACATAGATCAATGGAACAGAATAGAGAGTCCAGAAATAAACCAATACCTTTATGGTTGATTACTATGCAACAAAGGAGGCAAGAACATACAATGGGTTAAAGATAGTCTATTCAATAAACGGTGTTGGGAAAATTGGACAGATACACACACAAAAATGAAACTAGATCACTTTCTTACATCATACACAAGAATAAATGCAAAATGAATCAAAGACTTAAATGTAAGACTCAAAACCATAACAATCCTAGAAGAAATCATAGGCAGTAAAATCTCAGACATTTCTCGTAGCAATATTTTTTCTGATATATCTCCTTGGGCAAGAGAAACAAAAGAAAAATAAATAAATAAACAAATGGGACTACATCAAACTAAAAGGTTTTGTACAGCAAAGAAAATCATCAACAAAATGAAAAGACAACCCACTGAAAGGGAGAACATATTCTCCAATGATACACATGAAAAGGGGTTAATATTCAAAATTTAAAAAGAACTTACACAACTCAACAACAACAAAAACAAACAATCTAATTAAAAATTGAACGAAGGATCTGAATAGACTCTTCTCCAAAGAGGACATACAGATGGCCAACAGACATATGAAAAGATGCTCAGTGTCACTAATCATTAGAGAAATACAAATTAAAACCACAGTGAGATATCTCTTCACACCATCAATAAATCAACAAACAAGGGTTGGTGAAGATGTTGAGATCAGGGAACCCTTGGGCATTGTTGGTGAGAATGCAGATTGGTGCAGCCACTGTGGAAAGCAGTATGGAGTTTTCTCCAAAATTTAAAAATGGAACTGCCTTAAGACCCAGCAATTCCACTTCTAGGAAACTATCAGAAGAAACCTGAAACACTGATTTGAAAGGATATATGCACCTATGTTCATAGCAGCATTATTTACAATAGCCAAGATTTGGAAGCAGCCCAAGTGCCCATCAGTAGATGAGTGGATAAAAAAGCTGTGGTACATTTACACAATGGAATACTATTCAGCCATAAAAAAGAAGGAACTCTTACCTTTTGCAATAGTATGCATGGACCTGGAAAGTATTATGCAAAGTGAAATAAGCCAGTCAGAGAAAAACAAATAGCATATGATTTCACTTACATGTGGAATCTAATGAACGAAATAAACACACAAACAAAATAGAAACAGACTCATAGATTCAGAAAACAGACTGACAGCTCTCAGAGCTGAAAAAGGTAAAGGGATTAAGCAGAAAAAAAATATCATAGACTTAGAGACAATAGCATGGTGATTACCAGAGGAAAGGGGGGTGGGGAGAGGTAGAAGAGGAGAAAAGGGGGATAAATAATGAAGGAAAAAGACTTGACTTGGGGTGGTGAACACACAACACAATATACAGATGATGTATTATAGAATTTACACCTGAAACCTATATGATTTTATTAACGAATGCCACCCCAATAAATTCAATAAAAATCAAAAATAAATAAATATCTCAAGTGTTCTCCTATTTCTTGTAATTAACAGCATCAGAGGGTGTTCTCAATAGGCTGGGATGTGGGTTAAGTTGTTCCTTTATTTTAATTGAAAGATAATATTTTCATAACATATTTACACAATCAGTATTACATTTCAGTTTAACAGAGGAGGTATTTTAAGGTAGTCTAATACTTGAAGTTGAGATCTAAAGGCAAAAACTAGCTGGTTGTTCACCAAAATTTGTTTTCCTCTCCTCATAGGCACACAGCTATACCACATTTCCCCAGCCTTACAATCAGTATGACCTCATGACTAAATGCTGGCCATCTGACTTTAACCATAGTAATATATGACCTTTCCAGACTGATCCATGGAAGCTTCTTTCTAGTCTCCTACTTCTCTCTCCTCCTCATCTCTTGGCTTTCGGCCCAAGGTCAGCACATTCTTGGGAGTTAGCATTTAAAATGGCAGATGCTCTGTCAGCTGAGATCCCTGAATGACTGGTGCGCCACAGGCTGCCACCCTACACACCCACCACTTTTTACTCTACGTGAATTAGAAACGAACTGCCATTGTGTTAAGTCATAGAGACTTCCAGATTCATCGATTCTAGCATCTGGGGCTGTCTTCACTAATATATAGAGCTTCTGTTGAACATTATGTAGGTTCTTATTCAAAAATGGCAGACCCAGATGGAGGGAAAATAAGATAATTTTTATTTCATCGTATGTTACTTTGCAAGTAACCCAGCACTTCAGTAAATAGGGAACAATCCAAGTGCTGCCCCAGCAGGGAGTTTCACCTAGCCAACGAGTTTTTTCAGTTGATGTGTTTTATCCAAGACACTTTTGGTTACAAGGATCCTAAACCTATCCAAATTATTTCACATAAAATTGAATTCTTTTACGACATACTGAGTTTTACTGAATTCATGGAGAACAAACTTTGTGCAAAGAAATTGGGATCTGTCAGGAACTGAAGACTCTACTGCCTCTGAGGTGTAGCTAGTGCTTTGTTTCTGCTCTTCCTGCATGTCCAGCCCATTCTTCCTTTCACCACCAGCTTCCCCGGCTGACTCATTAGGCTCATGGTCCAACAGGGCCACCAACTCAATATTCACCAACATGGAACAACAGTCTCTGAGTTAAAATTCTTGACAGAAGGAAAAATAATCCATATGAATGGATCTGATAAATTAAGATGGTCTCTGATTCAGTGAGCCTTGTATATCAAGTCTGAATTAGGTCTTAATTGCCCTTGGATTAGTGATGTCTTACTCTCCAGACCAATTAATTCTGACTGGAGAGGGCTGGGCTGCAAGACCTAGACTCCTGCACTAGGGACTGTGACACAGTGGGCAGAATGACAGTCAGCTGAGCTAACTCTTTGTTTGTGCTACTTTGTGAAGAAGGGCAGGAAAACAATGCTTCTAAGTGCACTTTTCTCAGTGTGGCTGTCTGGCCTCTATCAGGGCGCCCCAAATACCAGTAGGAATCAGATGGTCCCTTGGACCATCATTACGTCTTTCAGTGATAAGTTTCCATATAGTTCTTCTAGGGACATTGCTGTGTATAAGCTATTCCTCTCAAGAAGCTATTCCTCTAGGAAAAGACACATAAAATTTGTACGTTTGTTGATAACAGTCATCTAATATATATATATATATATATATATATAAATGATTGTCTCAGTTTTTGCATAGATTAGTAATTTCACTAAGTTTAGATGTGAGAAGACAGTATTAGACAAGTATGCCAAAAATCAACTTCTTTCTTGGAAGTCTCTATTGCTCATCATCGTGGTCTGGGTCACATTTCTTCAAAATGCAAACACTCTGGGGTGATTGGCACAATGAAAGGTACCAAATTACAGAGACCACATCTTATAGTTCTTTGTATTTATTCTAAAACTTAGCTTAACGTTGCATGTGTAGTAGGTATTATATTCCTTAGTTAATTTATTTTGATTCTCTCTTCTTAAAATGAAACGTGCCCTTTTTTCTTGACTCTCCATTTCTTTCTTCACTTGTAGATGGGTGCTCTAAAAGTCGATTCTCACCCTACTCTGCCTAAAATGGCACTGTATCTCCTCAAGTTCATTGAACAGATGCAAACTTCTCAACATAATGCTTTCTCCTATCCATTAACTACCCATCTCCTAATTCCCTTGCCTTTCCTCCCTCAGCTCCTAAGGCCCTTGTATTCTGAACAATTCAAGATGCTTGATTCTTACCACGTTAATTTCTGTAAATGTTCCCATACCATTCTCCCTCCTGGAAGAAACGTTTAGCACGCTGAATAGATAATAATGGGGGAAGTCTGCTATTTTGTCTTTAAAAGACCAAGTTCAAATTGCAGCACTTAACTTACTCTTAGTTTGCCAAGAAAGTTACTTAATGTCCCTGAGCTGGGGCTGCCTTGCTTTGAAACTTCGTGGTAAACACTGTATTGCTGGGTGTTTTTGTTTGGAGGAGAGGAGTCCGAAATGAGGATATTTACGCAAAGCACTCAACATGGTAGCTCCTGTCGCTCTCTTTGTCTGGCAGGCCCTGCTTGCACCATCTAGCACCCAGATCAACTGTCACTCTTTCTTAGTCAATCTATGCTTTATCGGTATCTTTATGGCAGTATCTATTTCATGTGTATGTCCAGTCTTTCCAATAAAGGAAAAGCAAAATATAAAACTTATATTCTTTCCTATCACAATCCTTGGTCTTAATTGGGAGGGATTATTTTGCAGCAGCTACAATGATCAGCTCCAAGTTTCAATACCGATTTACTACCTATGGAACCTTAGGCAAGTCACTTAATGTCTTTGCCCCTTTTTCACTCAGGTGTAAATGAGGGTAATGTTAGTAACTTACATCATACATCTTCCATGAGGATTAAATGAGTTAATATCATGTTATGAACTTCAACAGTATCTAATATAGCAATGGCTCAAAAACAAAGTGCTGGCAACATTTGTTACTGTCAGTAATATTATTATAGCCATGTTTTATAACCAACAGTCTTGCTGCAAGGACCTAAGAAGAATTCAACCAAGAATGCATCCATATTATGTTGAATTTTCATGCACAGCCTTAGGAGAGGCATCTCATACACCTAACATGAGGGATGTGGTTTTCAACAGTCTGCTGCACACATACATCTTAATATTTTTATGAAAGCACATCACAGGATGCTTGTATGAACACAACAGTGAGTTCTAAATAGATTGGAAAGGGCACTATACGACATTCAATGTGTTCTGTGAATCAGTCACCCAGTGTGACAGTAGGCCCTATGGAAGAGGATGATACAGCTCATGTGAAATGGCAAAACTGCTTGAGAGCAAAACAATGGTATGCCTTACGAACATAAGATTCAAAGACACCCCGTTTATCATTCCCCATAACATGTTTTTCTTTCCTATTTTTCACAAAAAAATTAGGCTATTTCTTCATTTATAGACATGAGGAAACACATCTAGGCAGTAAAATAAATAAGCATCTTCTTTTTATTTGACATGATTAATCCAACAGGCCATTTGAGTCCCTGTAATATCAGTGGCTGTATCAAATAAACACCAAACCCGGAGTGGCTTAGCATGCAAAGGCTTATTTGTCATTCTTGCAACAGTTCATTAGGGATGTGCCTGATTCATGGGCAGCTCTCTTCTCCAAAATAATCTCTCTGCTACATAGATTGGTGACTCCTGTGGCCAGATTCCTCTGTGCAAAGAGAGAAAGGGGAGGTAGAGAAGGCCGTCTGGTTCTCTACCATCTTGTCCCTACAATGATATATCCTTTCCACTTACTCTGTTGACAGGGACTAGTCCTGTGGCCTCACCCAAAAGCAAGCATACGGTGCTGGTATTGGCAGCAGTGGTCAAGTTAGTGCCCAGCTAGACATTTCCAGTGGCTTTCTCCCAAACCACAGCAGGGGAGCCTGACTCTTGGTAGATGCTAGTCTCTTCCTGCCATGGTTTTATCAGCCAGATACAGGAGGAGATTCTTGTAATGATAAACCCAAGGGCTTTGCCAATTATTTAAAGACATTAACTCTTTAACTTTTTAAAGACAGACATACAGTTCAATTGGAAAGGAACCCCTGAGAAACTTTGATCCATCTGCTCAGACGCTTCCCTTTCTTCTCCCCCTTCTCCGTCTCTCAGATCATGATAGGATACAGGGAGGAAACTGAGGCTGAATTTCTCCAAACATATGTCTACTCTACTCCCTCTAAGAATAAAAATGAATCTGTTTTAGGAAGATTTAAATGACCTTTCCAGAACTCGAGCACTCTTCTGGGGAAGATTTAGTACCAGTAATGATCAGCAGAACTAATATGGACAAATCTCTTAATCGTTGGGGATGCCCTTTTTCTTATCTCATAGAAAAGATTAAACTGAAATTCTCCCAAAGACCTTTCCAGTTATAATCACCTGTGAATTAAACAGTGGTGGGGAACAAAAACGAAGAAAGAATTGTGTAAAACATGGTAGCATACACTGGCTCTTTAGATTGGGTTCATTGATATGAAAACTTTTGCGTTGAAACATTAAAAAAATAAACCTTAGTGTCTAAGTCCTGTAAGGATTCATCTTGTCTTACTTAAAATACGTATTACCAAAACATCAATAAATAAAGATAAACTCTAACCAAATAATGACAACATCGCCAACAATCCAAACTTCAGCCCCTAGAAGCATAAAGACATGAAAAACAAAAACAAAGTTAGTGGAACAAAACTGAGCCAACACTTTCCAAACCTAAACATTCAATATTAATCAATGTGATAGTCTAAAGGAACCAATTAACATAGAAGAAGCAGCTTTAATATGTTTGTATTGAACACGTCCAATTGTAAAACGCATAGAACATAAACCTATAAATACAAAATTTAGCCTAAAGAAAGAAAATTTGAGCCTGGCCAATGTGGCTCAGTGGTTGGGTGTTGTTCCATGCAACAGGAGGTCCCCGGTTCATTTCCAGGCAGGGCACATGCCCAGGTTTCGGGCTCGATCCCCAGTGGGGGGTGTGCAGGAGGTGGCCGATCGATGTTCTCACTGATGTTTCTCTCTCTCTCTCCCTCTCCTGTCCTCTCTCTCTAAAAACAATAAAAAAAAATAAAAAATAAATAAAAAGACATGATCCCACTTCTAGGAATATACCCTAAGAAGCCTGAAACACCAACCAGAAAGCATATATGTACCACTATATTCATAGCAGCACTATTTACAATAGCTAAGATCTGGAAACAACCTAAGTATCCATCAGTAGATGAGTGGATAAAAAAGCTGTGGTACATGTACACAATGGAATACTATGCAGCTGTAAGAAAGAAAGATCTCTTATCCTTTGAGATGGCATGGAAGGACCTGGAGAGTATTATGCTAAGCGAAACAGGCCAAGCAGAGAAAGACAAATATCACTTATTTGTGGAATATAATGAACTAAACAAACTGATGAACAAAACTGACCCAGAGACACAGAGGTGGGATACAGACTGACAAGCCTCAGAGGAGGGGGGGGTTGGGGGAAGAGATAAACCACAGAATTTATATGCATGCATGCATGACCAATGGACATAGACAACAAAGCTGGGGATGGGGTGGTGGGGGGGATGGGAGGAGGGTGTCAATGAGGGGAAAAGGAGAAACATCTCTAACAAAAACAAATTAATAGAAAACAATTTTTTTTAAAAGACAGAAATTTGAGATGATCAGTTATCTCCCAAGAGCCAAAAAGCTCAGCTTCTAGATTTCAGTAAAAGACCTTCTGAATTTACAAAATGTAGAATGCCTCATGTATTTACATTTGTAGAAACTGAGATCTGAGTGATTCACTCTAATTCAAATGAAGCTATCAACAACATCCCCAGGAAATGTAATTAGTGCACAGAGGGAGAACTGACCAAATACTAATGGAATGTTTAGGAACTGAAAGTCACATATTATACAAAACATATCCTATCCAGATACCTGATGAATCGATGGCCTATACTATGCATCATTCATTCACCTGAGCAAGTCAACTGACTAAATAGGAAATAAACAAGAGAGACAGAGTGTGCAGTGGGGTTGGAGGTCATCCTAACATATGTCCAGGTGTTAAATAATGCCATTGTGAAGTATTAAACTACAAACTATTCTGCCCATCCTAAAATCTTGTCGAGCCTCAATTCCTCGAGCCAGAAAATTCAAATCGGAAAATATTTTAGAGATCAGTTCATATAACTCAAACATTCTCATATTCTAAAGCAAATAAGCCGTAGGTCATATATTCTCTACAAATATCACAATATTTTCCTTTGCAAAATGCAATGATATGCTAATATTCGATTATGAAAAAATGTTTTGCTTTGTTAAGAAAGGAAGCTCTTGGGCATTTTTATCTGCAATGTGGATGAGAATTAATTGTTTAAGGAAAGGTTGTTAAATGTAGAAAAAAATAGTAAAATAACATCTAAAGAAGAAAATTTAAATCACCTATATCTCTATCACCTACAGACAACCCCTGCATTACAAATTTAGAATAGGTGACTTTAAATGACGGCTCATCTATAAAATAAAAGATATGTATAAATACAGGAGGAAACAGATTTGAGGTAATACTCACAACTACTGTAATTAAATTAACTTTTTAAACATTCCCTAAAGCACTTGAGAAACCTTTATTTGCATAGAAACAACCCATATGTTAATTGAAAATCATTCCAATCTCCCAATTCAAACAAGTTTCCTAGGGATCTATCACAGACAACACTCACTTCATCAGACTAGTTTTCACACCAAATGGTCTTAAATGTAATTGAATTTCCCTTAATATTTTCATTAATTCACACTGCATTTATACAGACATCCCCTACAAAGTCCAAATTAATGTTTAATTGTACTGCAGAATAATTTAGAAAATTAAATCAAGAGAAAACAAAACTGACATTTTCAAAACCTTACAACTAATAAAGAGATCTATGAGGTCTACAGTAACACCAAGGACTAAATTATAATATTAATGTAACATAACAACTCAAATTTGAGTTAATGATGTGATGAAATATCATACTCATTTTAGGAGGAACATAAGAATTTTTGTCTCTTTGCTATCTCACCATTTGAAAACGGGTGCAAGATTTTGAGCAAAGTTGGATGGGATACTTAATAAATACAGGGAATGTGAGGCACAGAGTTTTCTTGGGAGACCCCATAATGATTGGGTTAGGGTGGTAAGTAGACTTCAGAGAAATAAGCAGTCACCTCCCAGAGAAGCTTCAAAAGCTGGTCTACTCCTGAGTTGCCTCCCACTTGACAAAATGAAAGTATTTATTCCAAGATGAGAGTAGGGAAACTTCATCTAACAACATCTGTTGATTCTCCTGATTGCCAATGGGATGCAGACTTTAGATAGATAGATAGATAGATAGATGATAGATAGATAGATAGATGATAGATAGATAGATAGATAGATAGATAGATAGATAGATAGATAGATAGATAGATAGATGATAGATAGATATAGATATAACAAAACCAATACATATATATTTTTTAAGCTCCTAATTTTAATGCATAAAACAGATGACCATTAGCATAAATTCAACAAAATGGCCCTCCACCTATAAAAGAGATTTAAATAAAGATGCAGCCAGTTTGTTGGGCAACCTAAGGGTAGTTATTGGTATTACAAACAGTTTTGAGAAGTAGCTAATGTCATGCAACAATCCTCCCCACCTAAAAGAAAGAAAAAAGAAAAAGAAAATGCCCATGTATTGTTTGATATATTAACTAGAACTTTAGAGAATTAGTTAAAACATCACTCAAAGGCTATACAAGATTTGCATTTGGCCCAAGCCAAAAACAACACACAAACAAAAAACAGAAAAAGGCAAAACAAAACAAAAAAGATTGATAACAAAACCAATAAATGAACTTCTACTTTGGGGTCATGAGGACATAACATAGACCAGAGTTATACTTTATATACCTACCTTAAACAACAGAAAAACTAAAGTATATAATTTATATCAACCATTTGAATATATACAAACATGAATATATATGAATATATACATGTATGTATGTAATACATATGTATCGTGTGTGTGTGTGTGTGTGTGTGTGTTTTAATATTGAACATCAGGCAGGAAGAGGACAGTATCCCAGAGAGATGGAAAACAAATGAAAGGAGCACTACAACCACCCAGCTCTCTGCCTAAAGAGGGATTCTAGGGTACAGCATGGAGAGAGAAACTGAAACAGAGCTTTCTGGGTTGAAGAGGCAGAGTCTGGGCTTCAGGGAGTCCAAGATGGCTAGAAATTAAAGACAGAGAAGAGAGCAGTTGGCACGAAAAGGAAGATGCGCAGAGAGAAGTGGACACTACAAAGGCGTTCCTTGCGTCTTTGGCCAAATACTGATCTGTGTACGTGCGTGTGGAAACTAGCCAGGCTACGTAACGCACCACAAGGAGGACGCAGTGGGAAATATTCCAAGCTTAGAACAGGACTGGGGATAATTTGTGTTCCCATTTGCACCGGGCATCTGGTTGCATCCACAGAAAAGACTCGCTGTATTTGAGTGGCTAAATTAGCCCTGGACGTAAAGCTACTCAGCACCTGACCTAATAAAGCTTAAAAGCAAACCTCAGAAGAATCAGTCTGCTCCCAAGTGACTTAACTGTACACCAGAACAAAGCCTGCACTGAAAAGGAATACAGCAAACCCAGTGACCAGCAATGTAATGCAGCGCCCAGCATACAAACAAAATTGAAAAAAAAAAATTGTTTTCATTAAAAACAAGGAAAGTTGGCCCAAAATTAAAAGGAAAATAATCAACAGAAACAAATTCAGAAACAATGGATCTAGCAGACAGGGAGGGAGCTGTTATAAAGACACAGAAATACCTTTTCTAGTCTCCACATATTCAAAAAGCTACAAGAAAGCATGCCCATGAGATTTTTAAAAAAAATGGAATAAAGTAAAATACATTCAGATAGAACTTCTATAGATGAAAAAATACAATATTTGAAATGGAAAGTACACTGTATGGAATTAAAGCATATGAAGAAATTACTAAAAATGGACACATAGTAATAGATACTATCCAAAATTAAATAGTGAGCGAAAAAAGGGTTTGAAAAAAGTGAACAGACTACCATTGAGCAGTGGGAAACATCTAACATGTTCTTTTTTTTTTTTAATCCTCACCCAAGGACATTTTTGCATTTATCTTCAGATAGAGTGGAAGGGACAGAGGGAGGAAGAGAGAGAAACATCGATGTGAGAGAGACACATCAACTGGTTGCCACCCACACAACCCCAACCAGGGCCGGGGACGAACCAAAACCGAGGTACATGCCCTTAGTGGGAACCGAACCTGGGACTCTCTGGTTCCCAGGCCGACGCTCTAACCGCTGAGCCAAACCGGCCAGGGCATATAATGTGTTTTCAATCACAGTCTCATAAGTAGAGACTAGAGGAGGTGGCCAGAAAAAAAGAAAAGAAAAGAAAAACAAAGATCAAATAGCCCTGGCTGGGTGGCTCAGCTGGTTAGAGCATTATCTCAATATGTCAAGATTTTGGCTTCAGTACTGCATCAGGGCACATGTAAGATCTCTCTCTCTCCCTAAAATAGATAAATGATTTAAAAAATTTTTTTCTTCTTTAGTTTTTTAGAGAGAGAGGAAGGGAGAGGGAGAGATAGAAACATCGATGAGACAGAACATCGAATGGCTGTCTCCTGCATGCCCCCCACTGGGGATTGGGCCCACAACCTGAGCCTAGGCCCTGACTGGGAATCGAACCAGCGACCTCTTGGTGCATGGGTCGACGCTCAACCGCTGAGCCAAATTGGCTGGGCGATAAATAATTTTTAAATGATTAAATAACTTTTTAAGTTTTATATAAACTATAAATTAGAGAACCAAGCCCAGCTGGTGTGGCTCAGTGGATTGAGTCATCCCATGAACTGAGAGGTCCCGGTTTGATTCCCAGTCAGGGCACATGCCCGGGTTGTGGGCTCAATCCCCAGCAGGGGGCGTGCAGGAGGCAGCCCATTTATGTATCTCTCTCTAAAAAATCAATAAAAACATAAAAAATAATAATAATAAAATAGAGAACCAAGACACTCAATGAATGCAAGCAGAATAAACAAACAAAAAAAGGCATATCATTAGCAAATTCCTAAAGACTACTGATAAAGAGAAAAAATTTTAAAGTAGCAACAGGAAAACAAAAATAAGAATGACAGTAGACTTCTCTGCAGAAACATTGCAAACCAGACAGTTACTGGAGTGAAATCTTTAAAATACATCAATAGCGGAAGGAGAGATTTTACACCTAGCAAAAATGTTTTTTAAAACTAATGGTGTAACAAAGACAGTAAATTGGAGAGATTTCATTGGCCAGGCCTGAACTTCAGCAACTGTTCAAGTCAGGCCTCCAGACAGAAGGAAATGATGCCAAACAGGAATGAGGAAGAGAGAGCACTGCAAATGGTAAATGCGCGAGGAAATGCAAAGACTTATTTTCATTATTTAAACTTTCAAAAGGTAATTGGGTGTTTAATGCAAAATGACATTTCATCATATTTGGAAAGATTGAAGTCATACAAAGTATGTACTCTGAATATATATATAAGAATGAAATTAGAACAACAACAAACAATGAGATAACTGTAAAATACCCAAGTATTTGGAAATTAAACAGCACACTTCTATTTTTTTTTTAATCCTCACCTGAGGATATTTTTCTATTTATCTTCAGATAGAGTGGGAGGGAGAGAGAGAGAAACATCGATGTGAGAAGGACACATCGACTGGTTGCCTCCTGCACGACCCTGACCAGGGCCAGGAGGAACCGCAACCGAGGTACGTGCCCTTGACCAGAATCGAACCGGAGACTCTTTAGTCCGCAGGCCGAAGCTCTGCCGCTGAGCCAAACTGGCCGCAGCTAAACAGCACACTTCTAAAAAGAGACTGAGGCCCACTAAGATATCACGAGGGCAATTTTAAAATTCTTTAAACTAAATGAAAGTGAAAACACAGCCCTTATGAGTTTGTAGCCTGCATGCAAATAAATTCAAGCTTAGAGGGAAATTTTATAGCATTACACATCTATATTGGAAAAGAGGAAACATATCAATTTCAGTATCTAAGTTTCCACTTGAAGAAACTAGGAAAAAAAATTAACCCTTCCCTCTCAAAAAAACAGAGGAGGGCAAAAATAAAATAAGAGCAGAAATCGATGAATCTAAATGGAGAAAACTAATGAAGCTAAATGCTTGTTCCTTGAGAAGGTCAATAAAATTGATAAACCCTTAGCCAGACTAAACAGGGAAAAAAGAGAGAAGACAGAATTACCAATATTAGGAATAAAACAGATGTCAGTACAGATTTAACAGACATTCAGAGAGTAATGAAACATACAAAAAAAAAAACCCACTGAATTATAAACTTTATAAGAGTGAATTTTATGTTTTTTTAATATATCAATAAAATAACTGTAAGAAAGAACGATGAACCACTTTATGCCAATGGCTCAGGAAACTTTGATGAAATGGACAAATTTCTTAAAGAATCCAAACTACCAAAACGCACTAAGAAAGAAATAGACAACTAGAATATCCTACAACTACAAAGGAAAATAAACCTGCCCTCAGCCAGGTTCTGGTTCCCCCAGGTAGGGAACTTGGAAGTCATCACTCCGTCGTAATAAGTACAAATCTGAACAGGCTGGAAAATCTCCACTCCTTCCTGGATCCTAAGAGAGGGGAGGACACAGGCAAACCCACTGCCCCCAAGAGTGCAGAGACAGACAGGAAAACACGGGGAGTCCTTACTCACCAGAGCAGAGACTCACAGAAGGAGACCCCCACGGGCTCTACTGCCAGGCAGGAAAACCAGACCTGAGATCGATGAATTGCGGAGGATCGTTGTAAATACCTCCGAGAGTTAAAAACTCCAGGAACCCAGCGATGGGGGTGAGGACTAGCCCATAATATTGTGAGATTTATCTCCCGGGGCTTCACCAGGTTTCCACAGTAAATATCAGAGAAAAATCCCTTAGTAATTCTGGTAGGAAGAGGGGGAAAGGAACTATTTTGAAATACATCAGAGCACTCTGTTCTTAACAAGGCCTACACGCAGGGGGAACTAATTAACCAGATCCTAACCTACTGAGTTATTATCAGAACCCAACTCACCTGGGGGAAGAGAAATAACCAAACCCAGCCCACTCTACCCATCCTGTCCCGCTTAAAGGGGAAGAAAACCCCTGAGAAATTCTTGAGAAGTGTATAGCCTAGAAGCATGAGCGCTCAAAGAGAATGAGATCTAATCACAGGGCTGTGGACACTTTCCCTCTCCCGACACCTCGCCACCACACCAGCTCATGTCCACCGAAAGTTCACAAGGGTTCCCTTTCCCCTGTATCCTTAACAACACCTATTTCTTGTCTTTTTGATGACAGCATTCTAACAGGTGTGAGGTGATCACTCTCTGTGGTGTTAATTTGTATTCTCCTGCTGAGGAGTGATGTTGAGCACCTATTCATATAATTGTTGGCCATTTGGATGTCTTCTTTGGAAAAATGTCTAATCTGCCCAGTTTTTAATTTGGATTGTTTGTTTTTTGGTGGGAACGTAAATCGATGCAGCAACCACAGAAAATGATATAGAGGCTCCTGGTAAAATTAAAAATAAAACTACCATATGATCCAGCAATCCCAGTTCTGGAAATATATCCAAAGGGAATGAGGACAAGATATTGAAGAGATGTCTGCACCCCCATGCTCACTGCAGCATCATTCACAAAAACCAAGATATGGAAACAACCTAAATGCCCACCAGTGGATGAATGGATAAAGAAGATGTGAAATAGACACACACACACACACACACACACACAGGAATATTATTTATCCATGAGAAAGAAGTAAATCCTGCCATTTGCTCCAAGATAGATAGACCTTGAGAGCATTGTACTAAGAGAAATAAGCTAAACAGAGAAAGACAAACACTGGGTGGTATCATTCACGGTATCACTTAGATGTTGAATCTAAAAGAAAGTCAAACTCATGGAAACAAGAAGGGGGAAACTGGTTGGCACTGGCTGGGGTGGAGAAAATAGGGGGAGTTTGGTAAAAGCGTAAAGACTTTCAGCTATAAGATGAATAAGGTCTGAGGATCTTATGTATAACGTGGTGGCTACAGATAATAACAGTTTATTTTTTGTAATTGAAATTTGCTAAGAGTAAAACTTAAATGTTCTCAACAACAACAAAAAAGATTAACATATAGATATGAGTGATGATGGATATGTTAATTAATTAGATGGGATGGGGGAATCCTTTCACAATGTATACATATATCATATCACTACGATGTACACTTTAAATATCTTAGAATTTCATTTGCCAATTATACCTAAGTAAAACTGAAATTGAAAGAAAAAGAAAATGAATCGATTGAAAAAATGGACCACAGATCTGAAGATACCCCCACCGAAGAAGGTATGTAGATGGCAAATAAGCATGTGAAAATATGTTCGATATCATATGTCATCAGGGAAATGCACATTGACACAATAATGTGATATCACTACACACCTATTAGTGTGTGACCAAAATCTGCCGCACTGACAACATCGAATGCTGGAGAGGTTGTGGAGCAACAGGAACTCTCACCCATTGCTGCTGGGAATGCAAACCGCAGGGGTACTTTGGAAGGCAGCTTGGCGGGTCCTTAGCAGACTAAACATAATCTTACACAGGGTACAACAATTGCATTCCTTGGGATTTACCCAAAGTGGTTGAAAATGTAAGTTCACAAAAAAACCTGCACAAGGATGTTTATAGCAGCCTTATTTACAATTGCCAAAATTGAAAACCACCAAGATTTCCTTCAGTAGCTGGATAAATACATTTTGTTACATCCAGACAACAGAATATTATTCAAGGTTAAAAATAAATGAGCTCTCGGGCCATGATAAAACATGGAGGTAACTTAAATGCATATTGCTAAGTGAAAGAAGCCAAACTGAGAAGACCGCATACTGTATAATTCAAAGTGTAGGACGCTCTGGAAAAAGTAAATACGGAGACAGTCAAAAGGTATCTGAATGGCAAATAGGCACATGAAAAGATTCTTAACATCATCAAACTTCAGGAAAATTAAAATTAAAACCACAATGAAATACCACTACACACCAATTAGTATGACTAAAATTAAGCAGAAAAAGCAAGTATCATCTGGCTGGTGTGGCTCAGTGGTTGAGCGTTGACCCATGCACCAAGAGGTCGCCAGTTCGATTCCCGGTCAGGGCACATGCCAAGGTTGTGGGTGCGATCCCCAGTGGGGGCCATGTTCTCTCTCATCGATGTTTCTATCTCTCTCTCCCTTTCCCTTCCTCTCTATCTAACATCAATAAAGGAAAAAAAAAATTTTTTTTTCAAAAAGCAAGTATCATTGAGGATATGGAGCAATTGGCATTCTTATATAATAATGCTGGTTCAAATACAAATTATACAGCCACTCTGGAAAACAGTTTAGCAGTTTCTCATGAAGTTAAACATACACTAACCATAAAATCCAGCAATACCATGCTAGGTATTTACTCAAGAGAAATTAAGACATGTGTCCACTGAAATACTTGTTGAAAAGTGTTTATAACAGCTTTATTCGTAATAGCCCCACACTAGAAGAAAGCCAAATACACACCAACTAGGGAATACACAAACTGGTGTATTGAAAAATGTAATAATTTTCAACAATACAAAGAAACAATTCTTCTGATACTTGTAATAAATGGCTGAATATCCAAAGCATTCAACTAAATGAAAAAAGCCAGACGCAAAGATTACATACTGTTCGATTTCATTTAAGGAAAGGGCAAAACCGGAGGAAGAGAAAGCAGACCAGTGGTTGCTAGGGTCTGGACAGGAGCCAGGAGACTGAATTCAAAGGAAGTACATAACAAAGAAATTTGCAGGATGATGGGAAAGTTGTGGTGGTGATTTGGATTTTCAAAACTTACGTAAGTTGGTGAATTTTGTATGTAAATTATATTTCAACTCAACTAATAAAAATAGGAATAAAAAAAATCAATGTCTACAAGTTAATTGCTCTTGAATGCTTAGATTTGGATAATTCTCAGAGTCTAATGAATAGATTATTTTATGAAACCTGTTTTGGTACCACTGTGGAACAGAACGTGATAGATTAGTTTTGGCCAATATAATATCACTTAGGTAATGAAGTTTCCAGATTAAAAATCAAGCAACCAAACTCACAGGCAAGCAAGCATTCATTCATATATACATTTTTGGTCCAAATATTGTGTTACTTCTTGGTAATTTGTAATCTCCAAAATTAGACACCTGGAGCAAAGTATTGGAAAATAAAAAGAAATCTCTGGCTGGATGGCTGAGATGGTTGGAGCATCATCTGGTACACCAAAAGGTTGCAGGTTCGATTCCCGGTTGGGGCATGTACAGGAGGCAAATGACCAATGTGTCTCTCTTACATCAATGTCTCTCTCTCTCTCTCTCTCTCTCCCCCCCCTCAAATCAGTAAAAGTATATTCTCTAGTGAGGATTAAGAAAATTAATTTTTAAAATGCCATGGATAGGATCAGAGGAAATAGATATACTTTACTCCTCATAAACATTTCAAAGCTTTGAATAAAATAGGAAATAACCAGTTTCCATATTCACAAGAGCCACTTGGCTACGAAGGACAAATTAGCAACAAGACCTCCAATCCATAGTGGAACAGAGTCTAGTGTATCCAGAAATTCTGAGTTTTTTCTCAGCTACTCTGCCAGAATATTACAAGAACGACATTTCCCCTAAACTGAATTTCTACTTCATATGGATTGAGACTTCCTTGGTGGAAATGATGTGTCTTTGGCTTTCTCCAGTCATGGCACATCCAATATTACCCAGGTACATGCACCTGCTCCAGTCCCAACTCTGCAAGAACATGAGGCCACTAGAAGTGATCAGCATATGAACTGCTCTCATCCCTTGAAAGGGAATAAACTGTCACAAATGCTCAGCATGGGAAGGTGACTCTTTATTTCAGTGCACTTCATTAGAGAAATAAAGACATAAATGGAATTTCTTAATCCATAGAACACCTGTCACAAAATATAAAAAAAAAATAAAAACACTTTCTCATTTAGGACTGAGACAATTTTCTGCTTGTCTTCTGCCTTCCTGTATGGTTAGGATCGTAAGTATGATGCCACAGTACAGCAGGTATTTGGAAAATTTGGAAGTCTTGGTTTTTCTTCACAACTTCTTCTTTCTTCAAAGGAGCCATACAAATCTCACAATCACAGGCTTATAAGAAACCCAGCAAGTTTAGCTGGGCTTATGAAGCCATTTTTCTTTTTTTTAATTTGTTTTCCTTTATTGATTTTAGAGAGAGAGGAAGGGAGAGCGAGAGAGAGAGAGAAACATTGATGAGAGAGAACATTGATTGCCCCCTGTATGCCCCCCACTGGGGATCAGGCCCACAACCTGGGCATGTGCCCCAACTGGGAATCAAACCAGTGACCTCTTGGTGCATGGGTTGATGCTCAACCACTGAGCCACACCGGCTGGGCTATGAAGCCATTTTTCTGATATTTGAACTATGAGAGAGGGAAAAAAAAAAAAATATATATATATATATACACACACACACACACACACACACACACACACACACACACACAGAGTTTCTAATTCAGTGTGTCTGGGATGGATCCTGAAATACTGAATTTCTAATTCCTAAGGGATGCCGTCGCACCTTCTAGGGACCCTATTTTGAAAACCGCTGGCATAAATGTTAAGAACACGGGTGTTGGCATAAAGCAAAAAAGGTGTGGGTCTCAACTAACCACCTTATGATGGGTCTACAACGCCCATGAATAAGTTTTTTAAATTCCCTAGGCCTCAGCTTCCTTATCAATACAATAATAATAATTGTGTCTTGTCTTTTTACTGATGAGAGAATTACACAGAGTAATGTGTTTATAACAATTTTATGATTGCATGGCAGACTCTAGATATAAATAATCATTACCAAGTCATCGTCACTAATAGTAGTTCATCTCATCATCTGGGCAGGTGGCATTTTGGGAAGGGTATCCTAGGTCTTGTAACCAAGTGAGTCTTTTCCTAGCTCCTCACTCAATAAAAGCTCCTCACTTCCTAACCGTGAGCTCTGACTCTCAAAGCCAAGGATTGTCTTAGCAGCTAAATCAATGAGCTTTGCTTTTGCTTTCTCTTGGTCTGTTGATAGAATCTGAGTTCAGTGCCAAAAGAAAGGGAAAGGAGAGTTAAGCAAATCTGTCAATAGTTTACAGGGCAGCAAGGATCTGGAGGTGGAGAGGAGATCCAGATTCGGATGATGGGCCCATAAGGCTGGTGCTGATACGTACACTGGGGCCTCCCTTGTTGCCTGGATATTGGGTGGAAGCTGGTCAAGCAAGGGTCTTTCCTAAATATGATCCAAGAGAGTTTTAGATGTAAATGAATAAATAAATATCCTCAACATGTTGTAGGGGCACTGCACAGAGCAGTGGATCAACCCATCTTTAGTGAAATCCTCACCCAAGGATATTTTTTTTCCATTGATTTTAGATAGAGTGAAAGGGAAGGGGGGAGAAAGAAGAGAAGAGACAAGATGGGAAGGGAAGGGAAGGGAAGGGAAGGGAAGGGAAGGGAAGGGAAGGGAAGGGAAGGGAAGGGAAGGGAAGGGAAGAGGGAAGGGAGAGGAAGGGGGAAGGGAAGGGAAGGGAAGGGAAGGGAAGGGAAGGGAAGGGAAGGGAAGGGAAGGGGGAAGGGAAGGGAAGGGAAGGGAAGGGAAGGGAAGGGAAGGGAAGGGAAGGGAAGGGAAGGGAAGGGAAGGGAAGGGAAGAGAAGAGAAGAGAAGAGAAGAGAAGAGAAGAGAAGAGAAGAGAAGAGAAGAGAAGAGAAGAGAAGAGAAGAGAAGAGAAGAGAAGAGAAGAGAAACATCGACTGGTTACCTCCCACATGACCCCGACCAGGGCAGGGGATCAAACCTGCAACCCAGGTATCCACCTTGACCAGAATCAAACCCATGACCCTTCGATTCATGAGCCGATGCTCTAACCATGGATCCAAACCAGCCAGGACCAGGGGGACTTCTAAATGTGAAAAGAAAACTTTTATTAGTTTCATAAGTTCTTATTGACTGAAATGATACCATTTATTATAATTCATCGGAGGATAAAAGAGGAGCAGCTTGAAAAAAATAGTGGCTATCTTTACTATTGCAGCAATTAGACTTCAGTTAAATTAGTAGAGTAGGGCTGGAGTACTTTATGTTTAGAATACATTTGCATGTTTATTAGGACTTGGTTTATTATTTAATAACTAGAGACTTGAAAATCTACTTAGAGTATAATTTCCCCTTTGTGGTTTCTATGACGACTCTCCTCTTTATTTTATGAACTCGTCCTAGTCAGATGTGTGTCTGCTGCTGTGGTAACTGGTTCGTTCTTGAGGAAATTAAAATATTTGTACCAAATATATTTTTCCTGTTCCTACAGGCATTTAGCACAATATTGAATACATGGCATGCTTGTTGGTTCCTTTGTTCAATCAGATGTAGTATATTCAAAGTTCTTTTTAGATCTTCAGGAAAAATATTTTATGTCTCTGTAGAAAGGCATCTCAGTTCCATTTAAGGTGAGAAAAGTAATAGCTAGTGATGATCTAATACTTCCTGCCAGGCATTTTTCTAAACCTGTTATGTATTTTATTTATTTTATTTTACTGTTTTTTTGTACTACCAAGTAAATTACAGTTTCATTTTTTTTTAATTCCTGAGGATATGTTTTTATTGATTTTAGAGAGAGAGGAAGAGGAAGAGAGAGAGAGAGACATCGACTGGTTGCCTCCCATGTGCCCCCAACCAGGAGTCAACCCCATAGCCTAGTATGTGCCCAGACAGGGAATAGAACCTGCAGCCTTTGGTGGACAGGACAACACTACAATCCACTGGGGCACCCGTCCAGGACAACCCTTTCTGTACTCTAAACTTACTTAATCTCTAAAACAAGCCCAGGACATAGTATCATTGTTCCTATTTTTAAGACGAGAAAACAGATACAAACAGGTTAAAACATTTTCCCAATATTTTTTTTAATTTGCTAGTAAGTGACAAAACCAGGTTCTAACCCTGTGCAGTCTGGTACCCTGATTCCTTCATAACTTTGTTGTGTATAGAGAGAGTATGTTTCTTCCACCCTGAGAAACATAACTGGGTTCTAACGGAAGGTGATGGAAAGTCCATTAGCAGCCATGGATTGAGTCAGCTAGTGAGCTACAATGTAAAACAATGATGTCTTTCTTTCTGGTTTGGGACAAACACACACAGATAATTTAAATATTTCTAGGAATTCACCCAAGGACAGAGGTTTTCCTAGGTACTTGGCGAATCATCATTTGAAACATGAGTAAATGTTCCAACACTCTCAGACATTCATCTACTGATTACCCGTGCTGGCATGACGTGTTTATTTCAGAAATTCAGGGGGCGTGGTGCTTAGACTATTTCACAGATGGAGAAATCTAAGACTCAAGACAGACCCTCTCTGTTTCTTAGATTTCAGGAACTACAGTGGTCAGACCTATTTTGTAGATGGAGCAATTTAAGACACCAACAGTCCATGATTTGCCTAAATTTTATTCAAAACCTGTGACTGAGTTTATAACTGCTCTTCAGTGTGTTAAAAAGCAATAAAGATGTTCCAAAGTCTTTAGAAGAACAGTGATTTAAACTGCAAAAGAAAATGAAGTTTGATCGAATGTCCTTAATAGGGACATTATTTAATAAATAAGGAACCATTTCTAGTCATTCAGTGAAATTAAAGTATATAAGATTTTATAGAAAAGAAAATCACTCCAATAAAATATCTATTTTATAGTTCAGCTAGCTCTTCATTGAAAACTAATTGGATTATATTCCACCTTCTCACCTCTCCCAGATGATATTTTTTAATAAATTAGATATTATTTAGAGATTATATAATTTTCTCTAATCTTGGTTGTCTGGATGCTATTCTAAAGATTATGACCTCCAGAGCTCTTCTTGCTTTCCAAATTTTCATTTAGACCATGATCAAACAACATGAAGCACATTCTCACCCCACGAAGCAAGTAAATAAATTCACTCCCATAAATAAAATTAGCCTCTGAAATTACATTTTAAGGCCATCATGCGGTGGTCTGTTTCTTACTCTTTCCTTTTCTTCTCAACCCTCCTCCCAGTCAATGGCCACAACTCAGTTTTCAGCTTCTTCTTTATCTCCCCTTCTCAGGGATATTTACTCTACAGCCTATAAACTATAATACAGTAGCCTCAGTAGCATGAGCCAGATGAACAATTGATGTGGAGTTGGACAGACCTAGATGTATACCCCAGTTGTCCTTCTCTGGCTCCCTGACCTTGGACAAGTGAATTCATCTCTCTCTGTCTCAGTCTCCTCATCTGTAAAATGGAGTAATAACAACACTATCATGTGTTGTCAAGAACACACAAAATGATGCAAATTAAAGGGTAGCAGAACACGCCACCCAAAGTATGACTGGAGGAGTTCAGGCACACTACCCTAAGATAGGGCACTCTGGCATATTGAATATTTTGAGCTGCAGTCACTTGAAAAACAGCAAATGCAGGGAAAGGCTTTCTTTGAATTCCCCTTGTCTGCCTAAAGATAAACCCTCTGAAAGGAACTCAGTTGTCATACATCTCCCCCCAGGAGTTCCATCATCGCAGGAGAGGAGACTAGAAGTAGACACCACAACCAGACAACCTTTGCACCAACTATCATACCTCCCATCTGTTCTTCTAATGGCCCATCACCTTCTCTGCAAATGATTTACTGTCCCTTGAGAGGCCAACATCCATCGCCCTTTCCCTAGTAAGATGGCATTTCATCCTGAATTATGAAGTCACCGCTTTGTGAGTGACTCACTCTCCCTGGGTTTTCCCCACGCGTGCATGAGGTAAGCATGTGAACAAACTTCGGCTTGCTTTTTATTTTTCCTCCTTGATCTATCTTTTATTACAGGGATCTCAGCTGAAAACTCAGAAGGAGAGAGGGAAACATTACTTTTCATCCTCTACAAAATCATAACTTTCGTAACAGAACCAGGCACATAGTAAATGCTCAATAAACGTCTGGCGACCAAAATAGATCCAGAGTCATGGAAGTAGGGAACAGACTAACAACCCTCAGAGGGATGGGGGCTGGGAGGGTGGGAAGAGACAAACCAAAGAACTTATATGCATATATGCACAACCACTGGACACAGACATTAGGTTGGGGAAAGCAGGAGGGGTATGGGAGTGGGGAGGAGAGGGTCAACGGGGAAAATAAAGAGACATCTGTAATACTTTCAACAATTGAAAAAAAAAAGTTTGGTGAACAGAAAAAGACTGATGTGAGCTTAAGTCTTTTTGTTTCTTAGGTGAGCTAAGAACACCTGAACATCCCCAAGGCAAGAGGACAAAGAATGTCGCCATGGGACTTGTCTCTGAAAAGTCGCACATCCTTGACACTCCCTCACTGTCACATATCTACAGGCTCATGAAAAGGCAGGTCACTGCTTTAGTCTAACATCTCCTTTTAAATTACATCTAAAATAAAAAGATGTCCTTCGGCCTGTCCCTTGCAGGTAGCAGCCTCCTACGCAGCTCTTTGCACAGGCCTTGAAATGGTCCTTTCTGTTCTATATGTTTCTCTGTGCTGTTTATACCTTCCCTACCCTTAATGTAACTACACTTTATTCCAATAGGAATTCTTTCTGAGTTGCTAAGTACCTGAAATGCCCTCTCTCCTAGCTGAGCAGCAAGAAACCCTAACTTGGCTTTTCTGCTTCCATTTTTTTCTGCATTTCCATTTCAGGCATCTCAGGTCCTGCAGGTCTCTGATACCGAAGAGAAATCTTGTAGCCACAGTTAGCCCTCCCCTTCCTACCTCAGGTGAAACCCACGCCCCTCAGAGGCAGTCAGTGCTAAGACTCATTCTTCCGCCTGTTTTTCTAGTCCTGGCCAACCCCATATCACAGGCGGCACCGAGAACCGGCAAAGACCAACTGCCCCATGAAGCCATGTTCTCCCGACTCATCCAGCCTGTATCCTCTGCCTCCATTTCTCTTCTCCAGGGTCAGATTCTTTCTGAAAGTTGAGATCTCCCTCCGTACTGCCACACTGTCCTCATCACAATCCCCGCCCTGAGCTTGGAGAGGGTAAAGAACTAACATACCCTTCAACTGTGTCCATCTGAAGTGGACTCGGCCAGTCACCTCCTAGTGCTTTGGGTTCTGGTTACTGTCCACAGATCATTTGACCTTTCATTGCTCTTGATCACAACATCTATTCCTGGCTCCTGAGTTCATACTTGCTGAAGCTCAGAAAAAGAGCATCATTTGTGATGGACTTACAGTTCTCAAATTACGTGACCACAGAAGTCTGGAAGCAAGTCATAATGTTCAAGTTTGATTGTTATTTGTATGCTTTATCCTGGAGTATCTGTAATCAAGTAGGGCTGCTTCTATTGGTGAGTTATTTGCCCAGTCAATACTTTGGGGATGGTTCTTTTTTGATCCTTCAATTGTAAGCCAAATATTTCAGTGGTTTAATTGTTCTTCCTAAATGGGGTTGATTATCAGAATCACCTGGGGTAGCTTTTCATAGACACAGATTTCTGATCCCCACCAGAGATCTATTAAACTCTCGGAGGTGAGGTCAGAATTTTTTTCCCAAAATGTTCCCCAAGTGATATGGGTAATGAGCCCAATGTAAAAACAAATGAGCAATGATGGAATGAGATTACTCAAGAAACCTGATATACTCTTACCCAGAGGAAAATCTTCCCCTTAGCCTACCCTTGGCCAGTTCCTATATCTTGTCATAGGGTTCTTCATCTTAGTGGGGAGCAACGTGTATCTAATCAAATCGAACATGACTATTAGATGAAAGATTCCAATCACACATCTTATAAATGGTGCCTAGGCATGGCCACAATATATTTCTGGCTGACTTTCTCCTAAGCATGACAGTCATAATAATAATTAACATTTATTGAGCATTTATTAGGTTCTTGCTCTCTTCAGTGTTTTGTATCTATCATCTCCTGTAGTCCTCATACCTTGTGAAATTGAAGTGAAATATTACAGAGTTGCCAACCTTTACTATTCACATCAATCCAAATAACTCATAGGATAAATTCCACATAAGCACAATTTGGGCTGAAAGCTACATTTCCCCACAGCTACTTAGTCAGTCATGCATTTGGGGATGAGGTATTGAGTCTACATTTCTCCCCAGCAGAAGGCCTACATACATTTCAGACAGCAAAATCATCATTTAAAGTATAAGAACATATTGTCCCACAAGCTGGCTTACCAAAGTAAATCCCATAGTGCTGACATCTATGTAAGATGTCTTTTACATGTTTTAGAAGATCAGATGCTTTAAATATAATAGTCATCTGCAAATCCTTTCCTTCGACATAGAAGTACTGATTACCGTTTCCCTCAATGCCTGATCAATGTTCGAGGCTAGATAGTTTAAGGAGCGGGCACAGGTCAAAGGAATGTGTTAGTAGTCTTAAGATGAGTTTCCTTGGCCAAGTCACTTCTCTTTGTCTTCATTTGATTGATTTTCAACATATTTACTAGATGCCTGTGTTCGCTAGGTATTGTGCTACATATTAGGGATACATTTGTGAACAAAATGGAAATAAAGCATATGGTCTACTGGGGAGGCAAAAATTAAACAAAGACGTATAGTAATATGTTAATGTTAACACATCAATGCATAATTAACACAAATATTAGCAGTGTATACAGGAAAAGTATTTTTTAAAGTAACATTCTAGAAGAGGGTGCCGATTTCAATGGAATTTAAGGGAAGTCATTCTGAGGACATGAAAGTGACATCCAAACTAAGTCAAGGGAACAGCATCCTAGGAATATTGGGTGCGAAGGAACCTAGCATTTTTTAGGAAGTCAGAGAAGGCAAACATGACAAAGTATAAAAAATAAGGAAAGAAGTCCTGGATGAAGTAATTGACTTTTTTAAACGTAAGTTTAATCGGCAAGTATTGAACATTTTTAATCTATAAAAAGAGGACATTGGTGTATATTTCACAGTTGTTTTCTTCTACTTACAGAATAACATGATTGTTTTATGGCTACGCCTTATATTACTGTCATAAAAAAATAAGGTAGTTTTTACTACAAGCATTTTTTTCCCCAATAAACACAACATAGAGTCTCTTCTTTATTCTGTTTCAAGAAGTGTCCAAAGAGCAGAGAGGGAGAAGGATGTTTTCACATTACACTCCAGAAAGAGAGAGTTTTTGGTAAACCTGATTCTGAATCATTTGCTTCTAAATAATAGATGCTAGACAGTTTTATGACAGACATATTAATTATTCACTTGGATAATTTAAATTGATTTCAAATTATACTATATCATTTTCTATTAAGTTTCAATAGGGCTGCAAGGAATCCATTAAATTCTAAATCATTATCATTAATTTTCATTAAGATGCATGGACACTAAATACATTCCATCTCTTAAAGTCAATGATTTCAAGGATCCATTTGATCAAATTACTATGGCTATGAGTCAGGTCTTAGCTTGTGCCCTTCATAAATAACAATGGCTTTTGGATCGAAAGGCTAGTCTACATGTACAGATACCACTGAATTTCTATTGTGTTTGACTTACTATTTAACACCCTTTATTTCAATGTGATTGATATACAACAAACCACATATATTTAGTGTTCACTTTGATTAGTTTTGACATTAGCAGAAAATCACCACAAGATAATGAGCTATCCATCATCTCCAAAAGTTTCCTCGTGGCTCTTTGGAACCCCTCCACCCAGCTTGTCTTGCTGTCACCCCACTTCCCCCACCCCACCCACACAAATCTGTAGGCCATCGTTGATCTGCTTTTTGTCATACAGATTAGATTGCATTTTCTAAAAGTTTCATAACTATTTTAATATTCATCCATGTTGACATGTGTCTTAATAGTTCATTCATTTTTATTGCCAAGCAATAAAAATATATCACAGTTTCTTTATTTCTTTGCCTACTGATAAATATTTGGACTGTCCCAGTATTTGTCTATGACAAGTAAGACTGCCATTTACATGTATGTACAAGTCTTTGTATAATTGGATGCTTTTTTTCTCTTGGGTAAAATCCTAGGAGTGGAGTGGCTAGATCATATTGTAAGTAAATGTCTGACTTCCTTGTGGTAAAATATACGTAACATAAAATAGACCATTTACCCATTTCTAAGTGTACACAGTTCAGTGGCATTAAATACCCTCTTACTTTGCAACTATCACCATCATCTATATCCAGAACTTTTTTTTTTAATTATTTTTTTCCTTCATTGATTTTTTAGAGAGAGAGATAGAAACATTGATGAGAGAGGACATTGATTGGTCTCCTGCATGCCCCCCACTGGGGATTTGGCCCACAACCTGGGCATGTGCCCTGACCGGGAATTGAACTGGTGACCTCTTGATGCATGGGTCGATGACCAACCACTGAGCCACACCATTCTCAAAATAAAACTCTGTGTCCATTAAAAAGACCTCCTATTCCTCCTCCCACCAGCCTCTGGCAACTACCCTTCTAACTCTTTCTCTAGGAATTTGTCTATTCTCAGTACATCATAGAAATAGAATCACACAATAAATTTATACAAGGTGTCTGTAGACTCTATTACATTTTGAAAATGAAATGTATTTTAATAACACTGGGTTTATAATTATACATTTTTGTGTATACAATTTTTAGGGACACACTATATTTGCCCCTTTTTTGTCTGGTTTATTTCACTTAAAATAATGCTTCAAGGTTTATCCACATTGCAGCATGTGTCAGAATTTCATATACTACATTTTATTTATCCATTCATCTGTTGATGGACTTTTGGGTTGTTTCACTTTTGGCTATTGTGAAGAGTAATGCTGTCAACATTGATGGACAAAGGTCTGTTTGAGTCCAGGCTTTCAATACTTGGGGTATACACCCAGAAGTAGAATTGATCAATCATGTGGTAACTATGTTAATTTTGGGGCGGGGGGACATCATATTGCTTTCCACAGAGGCTGTACCAGCAATATACAAGAATCCCAATTTCTTCTGAATATCTAACTTTTAAAAAATCTGCCAAATTGTTCTTTTTTAAAAATTGAATTTATTGGGGTATCATTGGTTAATAAAATCATATAGGTTTCAGGGGTATGATTCTATCATACATCATCTGTATATTGTCTTGTGTGTTCACCGCCCCAAGTCAAGTCTCCTTCTGGTTCTATTATTATACATTTCAGTTAGTACTCCTTGTTTCTCTGCATCAATGCCAACACTTGGTATGATCAATATTTTCCATTTAAATAACTCTAATAGGTGTGTAGTGGTATTTCATAGTTGTTTAAATTTGCGTTTGCCTGATGACTAACTGCGCATATTTTCATGCATTTATTTGTGCAGTAAGCTGACATACAGTCATGCCTTGTTTCCCATCTGTCAGGAATCTCTGTCCTTAGTTGCCTGATTTTCAGTGACTTAAAAATAATAATTATTATTTTTTTTGGTTTGTTTTTTCTTTAATTTTTTTTTTTTTTTTTTTTTTTTTTTTTAAGAAAGAGCATGAGCCTGGTACCTGTTAATACATCTTGGCCAGAATTGGAAGCCTGGATGTACTATTCATGAGCTAAGGTTGTTATTATCTGAAAGCTTTAACACCAATATAATTAACATACTTTCTCATGCTAGCCTTTTAAATCCACTCTTGAATCAATCTATACACATATTGTCAAATGTCTATTACATGTCTATAAAGAGCTAATTGCTTTGTACTTTTTGTATCTTCAAAAAATCAGTAGACAGCCCTGGCTGGTTTGGCTCAGCGGTTAGAGCGTCGGCCTGTGGTCCAGAGAGACCTGGGTTCGGTTCCCGCTAAGGGCATATAATTCGGTTGCAGTTTGTCCCCGGCCCTGGTTGGTCGTGCGGGTGGCAGCCACTCGATGTGTCCCTTTCATGTCGATGTTTCTCTCTCTCTCTCTTCCTCTCTCTCCCTCCCACTCTATCTGGACAAAAAATGAAAAAATGTCCTCAGGTGAGGATAAAACAAAACAAAACAAAAAATCAGTAGACAGGTTTTCACTTCCAAGATCCTTATAAATTCACTGGACAGAAAAAGTAAACATATCTATAATATGACATTGTAAGCCAGGAATGAGATAGGCACACATATTTAGTAAGCTGACTTTGTAACTGTCCTCCACCTACATTGGCTTTGCTCTGTGCTAGGCACTGGGAAAACAGCTGTGAAAAAGACAGATGAGGTTTTTGCCCTCTTGGAGCTTACAGTTTAGTAGGAGAAAATAGGGAAATAAGTATGCAGATACATTAATAGGATCATGTTAGATAAGCAAATAGTAAAGCATAAGGTAAGAAGAAAATAACAGAGGATAATGGGGCAAGTACAATTTGAGAGGAAGCATGAGGGTAGTCAGGTCAGTCCTAAGACCTAAAGGATGAGGGAAACCAGCTATGGGAAGATGGAGAAGAAAAGACACAACATCACTCATCATTGAGCAATGCAAATAAAAACCATAATGAGCTATCACCTCATGCCTGTTAGAATGGCTATCAGCAAAAAGACAAGAGATAACAAATGTGATAGAGGTTGTGGACAAAGGGACCCTTATGCACTGTCTGTGGGAATGTAAATTGGTGCAGCCACTATGGAAATAAGTATGGAGGTTCTTCAAACATTTACAAATAGAGCAACCATATGATACAGCAATTCCACTTCTGGACATTTATCCAAAGGAAGTGAAAACACTGTTCAGAGAGATACTGCACCCCATCTTCACTGCAGCTTTGTTTACAATGGCCAAGTCACAGAAACACCCCAAGTGTTCATCAAGAGGCGAATGAATAAACAACATGTGGGGATACACACACACACACACACACACACACACACACACACACACACACACACACACACACTGGTGTACTATTTAGCCATAAAAAAGGAAATCCTGCCATTTGCAACATCATGCATGGGCCTTGAGGGCATTACGTTAAGTGAAAAAAGAATCTAAAACCAAACAAACAAAACTATCATAGAAAAAGAGATCAGATGCCTGGTTACCAGAACAGAGGCAGAGGGCAGGGAAGGGGAATTGGAGGAAGGTGATCAAAAGGTACAAACTTGCAGTCATGAGATAAATAAGTACTAGGGATACAATATGATCAATATATTGAACACTGCTGTATAGTATATTTAAAAGTTACTAAGAGAGTAGATGCTAAAAGCATTCATCACAAGAAAAAAAAATTTTTTTATTATATATGGAATCATGGATGTTAAATAAAATTATTGTGGTGATAGTTTCACAGTATATGTAAGTCAATACATTATTCTGTAGTCCTTAAACTTATACAGTGCTTATGTAAATTATATCTCAATTAAAACGGAAAGAAAAAGATTCGGAAGAATGGCAATTGGAAGAAGTGAACAACTTGGCGTGTTCGAGGGGGAAGAGGAACAATGTGATTGACACATAGTGAGCCACTGAAAGGAGGGTCTCAGGTGAGGGAGGCTGTCACAGGAGCATGTATGTTCTCTAAATTCAGTAAAAAAAAATCACTGGGGGGTTAACTATTAGAGTGATAACAACCACTTATTTTTGTTGTTCTTATCCCCCCCCCCATTTTAAAGATTATCCCAGCTTCTATGTGGAGAGTGAACAGTAGGAAGCCAAAATAATTTTAGAAGGAGATGAAGAGGAAGAGGAAGAGGGAGGAGGAGGAGAACAAGAAGAAGAAGAAGGAGGAGAAAAAGAGGGGGAGGGGAGGGGGAGAGGAGCCAGTTTGTGGGCTGTAGCATAATCCTTGAAGAGAGAATAACGAAAGAACAAACATGAGTAAAGCTTGCTGAAGATCATTAAGGAAATGATGTGGTCTTTAGCAAACTAAAGAATCTATTTCTATGAACAGAGGATGGCTGCCACTTAGTTCTAGCCAATTGTTGCCACTTTCAATATAGGCCCAACGTTGCCAGCTGTTATAATTTTTCAAGGGTCCAGACACCTAGATTTTTAAGTTATCCTAATTCTAAACACTGAACAGATGTCTCAAACTGTCTGTGGTAAAGGTTAATACCGTGGACCAACAGTTTGTAGTCCCAGATATTCACAGGGTTTGGGTGGGTACCTGGGAAAAGAGAGACTGAATGTTCAGTGTGATTTTGGCTGAGTAAGAGCTCACAGGAGACAGATGATGGAGTCAGGAATGGCTTCATGGAAGAGGTGAGATTCGTGCTGGTTTTGAAGGCTGTGTGTTCTAAGGGGAACAAACACAGTGAGGACGGCGTTTTAAAGAGAAGCGTGATACGAGCCAACACAGTAAGTTTTGAAATCTCAAGAGGTGTTGGGAGAAGATGAGTCAACTTGCCAGCACCGGGAGTTCGATAACGGAGCTGAAGTAAATCAAGCTGGAAAGGTAGACTGAGGTCAAATACATTAATTTGGGCAGCTTTGGAATCCAATCCAGAAATGCTGCAATCAAATCCCATATTTTCTGGTAAGATATAGTCAGGAAGTTGTGACAACTATTTTGCTTTATTGGAAACCAGTGTACTAGGTGTCTAACTTAGCTGAAAGAAGAGCAAGAGAGAAGTCCTTGGAGGAAAACCGACTTATCATCAGAGATTATTCTTAATGGGCATAATTTCTGGCCATCCATTTTCATAAATGAACATTTTTCTCTCCTCTCCTGAGTACGTTTCTCTCTCTCTCTCTTTTTTTTTTTTAATCCTCACCCAAGGACATTTTTGCATTTATCTTCAGATAGAGTGGGAGGGAAAGAGGGAGGAAGAGAGAGAGAGAAACATCGATGTGAGAGAGACACATCAAGTGGTTGTCACCCACACAACCCCAACTGGGGCCGGGTACAAACTGCAACTGAGGTATGTGCCCTTAGCGGGAACCAAACCCGGGCCTCTCTGGTCCTCAGGCCAACACTCTAACCACTGAGCCAAACTGGCCAGAGCCGTTTCTCTTTTATGTGGGCGCCATGGTAATCAATTTTCCAAAGTGCTTTATTAGAGGCAATTTTAATCCCCTTTACAAAAACATAGCAGAGAAAACTCCCAGGGTTAGAAAAGCCCTTGACCTCTCAATGCCATGAATCCTCTTGTCCCAGTAGCATTTATAAACAGGAGTAAGTGATAGGGACCTAAAATACACGTCATTCAGGATTCAGTTACTCTCTTTGACCGTGAAGACTAAAGCTATTCATGTCATAGGATTTTTTTTCTAAAGAGTGAAGATTTGCCAAGCACTGAATCATCACCTCTTGTCCTACAGGCCACAAGGTACCTGGCACATTGGAGATGGCTGTAATAGGTAACAACCTCAGCTACTGTCTACAGTGCAACCCAGCTTGTCTTAGACAGTGAGGCTGCATGAGTCATGTTCCCCAGATCAATGGGTTATGTCAGGTCTCATATGCCCTCTGACATGACTGATGGGATGCTGCCACAATCCATTCCCTCTGCCTCCACCTCCTTTGCTTGAGGTATAAGGTAGGTGATCAGCACTGAGAAGCTGCTATTTAGTCATTGTCAGGGGGTGAGAAGATGACAAATAGTCACAGGTAGTCATCTAGCTGCACGCTCTTAGCCATGTAAGGCTTTATAAGGTAGGTGTCATGAAATATAAGGGATATAAATACATTGATACATTAATTCTGATGCTGGATACACCTACTACTTGTATCTAAATTGTAGCTTTCTGTGCAGAGTGGGATTTGCCTTTTAAATGAAGATGCTGAAAATGACATTCTCTCAGTCATGGTCACTTGTTAATCCCCTCTAGCTAGATCTTTGGGTAATGAGGCTCCTAAAAGATTGCAGGGGGCCGATGTTAGAATGAGGTGTAGGTAGAGTGAAGCAATGTGCTCGCTGTCTCCCCCACTCCTCTCTCTTTCTGAAGCATGCCTGGGCCTTTTCCCTCCCCCTTCTTTCCGCAGTTTCTGCTCTTTCTGAAGCACAATGGAGCCTTTCCCCCTCTCTTTTCCTCAGGCACGTATATCCTTGCTTTCTTTCTCCTAAGTTCCAAGGATGCTTCCTTTGCCTCTGTAACTCGTTTCCCGAGCCCATGCAGCCCAGCTGGCTCATTTCTTCCATGACTCACTTATTCTACCCCTGTGACTTTCTAAATAAACTTTTGCTTGTAATTGACTCATGGCTCTGAATACTTCCTTAGCCAGAAGTCAAGTACCCAAGTTAAAAAAACAAAAATATATAGGCAGAGCAAAACAGGCATGTAAAAAGGCCATAAACAGAAAAACCAGGGATTACAGAAGAGGGAGAGAGGGCAGGGGAGTGTACAAATAATTCTGTTCTTAAAACCTATGCTTTTGTCCATGGATGTGGCTCAGAGTTGGTGTCCCAGCCTTTACAGAGATGACTGAGAGGAGTTCTGGGGATGCTGGAACATCATATTTTAAGCCAAGTCTCAAGATCTGCCCCAGCTCTGTATTAACAAGAAATTCTACAGTCATCCATCTCTGCTATACACTAAATCCTAAAATGAACTAGGCTTTAACTTTTTCACACAGCAGAATTGTGTTGCTAGCCTAAAGTCTCTATTTTACTATCTCCTTGTGGTAGGAAAAATAATGTCCCTCCCCCAAAGGTGTCCACACCCTAAACCTTGGAAGTCATGGATATGTCTATTGCATGGAGAGAGAATTGAGATTGTAGGTGAAATTAAGGTTGCTAATCAGCTAACCTTGAGATGGGGAGATTATTTTGTATGATCTGGGTGAACCAGATGTCATCAATAAGGACCCTCTGAAGTGGAAAAGGGAGGCAGAAGAGAGAGTGTTAAAGTGCTACAATGTGAGGAAGTCTGGACCAGTCATTGCTGGCTTTGAAGATAAAGTGGGGAAGGGGGGCATGGTCCAAGGAATGGGGCAGCCTGTACAAGTTGGAAAAGGCAAGAAAACAATTCTTCTCTAGAGCCTCCAGGAAGAAACACAGCTCTGCCAACGTCTTGATTTAGCCCAGTAGGACTCACTGAACTTCTGAGATCCAGACCATAAGATAATAAGTCCATTTGTTCTACTAAGTCAGGAACTTTGTGGAAGTTAGTAACACCACCATGGAAAACTACCACATCCCTACTTCTACCCATGGGCATCCACATTAGAATGTCGTTTTGTGTGGTGAGTTTCCTGGGGCAATGGTACTTCTAAGGAGAGAGTTTCAATAAATTCTCATGTAGAGTTAGTATTGTCCTGTGGCCACATTGGACTGTTATTTTGTGAACACGTCATGCGTTGTCACATTCTGGGTCTCTGCTCACACGGTCCTCTGCCTGAAATGTCCTCCCACCCACTTGTTCCAACAGCTACCTCTCTGTGCCCAGCAATCTTCCATTTGTCCTTAAAGGTCCACACCAAACACCACCTCCTCCTGCATTGGGATAAAGATTAATGTATTGATATTATATGTTTAAATATTTTCCTTAACCTAAAAGTTTAGTTCTTTTTCTTCTGATTTTAAAAGAAATTAAAACATTTTCTGCCCTGGCCGGTTTTGCTCAGTGGTTAGAGCGTCGGCCTATGGACCAGAGAGGCCAGGGTTTGGTTCCCGCTAAGGGCACGTACCTTGGTTGCAGTTTGTCCCCGGCCCTGGTTGGGGTCGTGTGGGTGGCAACCAGTCACTGTGTCTCTCTCTCTCTTCCTCCCTTTCTCCCTCCCACTCTATCTGAAGATAAATGCAAAAATGTCCTTGGGTGAGGATGAAAAAAAACAAAAAACATTTTCTTGGGCTCCTAAAAGTATGTGCACTTGGAGCATGGCACCTATACCTAGTGAATAAGTCAGTTCTGGCTGCTGCGGAACTCAGTAAAACTAAAGTTCTAGGGGCTGGGACAATGGTCAGTGACATCTCCATACAGCACATGGTTGTACATGTACATGTGTGTGTGTGTGTGTGTATATATATATATATATATATATATATATATTTTTTTTTTTTTTTTAGTTTTCTTATAGATTGTATTATTATACATTTGGTTAACTGTAGAGTTAGCATTGTGTACAATTTATTTCTATAAGAAAGCTCCTTAGTGTTATAATGCATTGGGCAATGCTGAGGTCACACCAAGTGCCAAGTAGTGCTAAACACTACAGAAAAAATATATCACAAATTGTGGACATTCCACAGATATTTGTCCACCATGTTAACAAGCGAAAAGGAAGAAAGCTTAAGAAATTGAATCATACGTTGTCTTAAAACCTTTTAAAGCAAGTTTTGCTCCAAGATTTCCTCGATAGGGTTCATTTCTTTAACTCATCCATCAGGAATGTTCTTCCTCCCCGGAGACCTGTGTGGAACTTAGACTTGATAATGATGCCTCACAGTGTGTCTAGCTGTCCACCTTTTCACTCTCCAGCAATTACCACCGAAGTGACCTTTACTTGGTAAGGAAGGCACTTCAATCACTCAATGTCTAGGATAACTTAAAGTTTCTTTTTTTTTCTTTCCCCATGGGTCTTTTACATCTGACATAAAGGTGGACCTAAGGATAACAGGTTAGAGTTTCTTTTTGATGTACTAGGTGGGCAATTCTGAGCAAACTATATCTATCCCCACCCCAAGGGGGGAAAATCAGGTCAAATCAATGGCTTCTCCTCCATCAAGATGAAATTCCTCTACAGCATATTATAGAAACATTCCTGGGGTCAGCTGGAAAATGTGGGCATTTATATACATTGCCTAAATGACACTGAGAACATACAATGAAAATAGAGAATTCCTTGACTTAAGGACCATATGTTTGGGAAGGGAGAGAAAATACATATATTTAATAGCTTGAAAACAATGATTTGGTCATTATTTTCATATTTATATTATCAATGAAACATTTAAAATATTGTGTAGGAAACACAATCTGGCAGAGTTTATTAAAGGTGATCTGATCTAGCCACTCGTAGTTGTCATTTTAAACACAGATCTGAGCCCATGCACCAAGAGGTCGCCGATTCGATTTCCAGTCAGGGCACATGCCCAGGTTGTGGGCCGGATCCACAGTGGGGGGCGTGCAGGAGGCGGCCAATCGATGTTCTCTCTCATTGATGTTTCTCTCTCTCTGTCCCTTTCCTTTCCTTTCTCTCTAAAATCAATAAAGAAAAATAAATAAATAAAACAACAACAGCAACAACAACAAAAAAAAACCCACAGATCTGGTCTCCTTCCTTCCTAAAAGGTCCCATCCACAGTCATAGCTGGGATGTTCTCTCCTTGGCTCACAGAACCTATTTCACGTGATGTAACTTGACTCTCATCAAGCTGAATGATGATCCATGTTCTGTCATCCAGACGAAGTATTTTTAGACAGGAGACAGTATCTCATTTTATCATAAATTTCCAGCTCTAAGTAGAGTCTTGCATATAATAGACACTCAGAAAAGATTAGATAAATAAATGCATAAATGAAGCATTAATAAATTAAAATTCCGTATTTACATACAAGCTCACCAGAACGATGTGTATAGTGTTGTATTCAGTCTATGAAAGGAGGCTTTACATAACAGATTTCACAGTTGCATCCCTTTGAATTGTGGTTCTCAAACGTCAGTGGGTTTACTAATCGTGTTGGTAGCTTATTTAGAATCCAGGCTCCTGAATATCCTCAGAAATTACTATTTTGGTAGGTATGGGGCGGGGCCCCAGGAATCTGTACCTGAACAACTAAGTCCAATGTCTGAGAAATAATTTGAGAAACACTTCCATACAGTGGGGTCTCTCATGGTGCATTTGATTGAACATCCAGGTTATGATTCACTTTTTAGAAACAAACCTATTTCTACAGTGAAATAATGATCACAAGAGAGTCTTGAACAATTTAAGGGAGTTAAATCATGGTGCACCGCAGTGCTTTGGAAACTCTGGTGCACTTATGAATCTCTGGGGATCTTGTTAAAAACCAGATCCTCAGTCAGCGAGTCCGAGGTGGGCCCGGGATCCCACATTCGGAAAGGCTGCCAGGCATGGCTCTCAACTTGATGAGTCTCCATCCCCCACGTATGTCCCCAGTGGCATTTGTACAGGAATGCGTGCTGGGGAGTCTGGTCCATAGAACACACTTTGAGTAGCAAAGATGTACAGCAACTTTCTGTGAAATGTGATACCTGATACCTGACACACTCATCTTACAAGACACACCTCCCCAACAGTGTTCCTTGGCCAAATAAACATCTTCAGTGCAGCATGCCGTGGCTCGCTCTTGAAAGTACCATAGAACACGGCAGTATATATTAGAAGTTGTGACAAGCCATGTAACACATTGCCACCATTTAAAATTCACAAACGTTCATTTTTAAGCAGCACTATTCACTTCCCAGGGGATTGGCAGTACTTTGTGTCTCCCAGAGCCTCTGAGTCTCACCCCTACTCCAACCACTGCCGCAGCGACTGCTTCCTCTTGGCTCTGTCTTCCCTCGGATGCTCCCTGATGGCACTACGTTGGGCCTGCACCATATCCCAGCTCACTTCCTGCCCAGGGGGTGTGGTGCAGACCCAAGACGTTGCTGCAAGAGACCCCACTTGGGACCTGCTTGGCCCAGAGGCATGGGTCACCCAGAAGAGCAGAGCAGTTAGGGTGGGGGGGCCACCCTTGTCCAAAGAGGGGTGGATAAAACGTTCTCCTTTCATCCCCAGGGGAACAGATAGGATGCATTTACTAAGACTCCTCAGAAGGTTCAGTGGGGTCAAACACCAGACACCTGTAGGGGTGGCCAACTTAGTAACCCCACATCTTTGTCCCCTTCTCTGTGATTCCACCCTTACCCTTATTCCAACTCTTTGGAGTCACTTCCCAAGTAAACTGGCAGGAAATGTGCCTAGTCTGAATTTAGTTGTGCTGTAAATATAAAATATACACCTAATTTCAAAGACTTTGTATGAAAAAAGAATTAAAATCTTCTTAATTTATTATATGGATTACATGTTGAAATACTAGTTTTAATATATTGGGTTGCGATATTGTAACTTACAATAAGAAAACACGTATTTGGTGTTCATTCCCATTCCTGGCAAAGAACTCCTAAAACCCTTGGAGTTTCCTAAGTGATAAGAATGATAAAGGTGAAAGGTGTGTCTTTTGTTATTCATAACAAGCCCCTTTCCACTACACCTGGGTTTATGCTAATGAGGTGACCCTGGATAGCCTTCAAAGGGGGTTCCCAGGTGAATCAGCCACTAATCAACCTCCTGGGAGGAGAGAGGGGCTGGAGATTGACTTCAATCACGAGTGGCTAATGATTTAATAAATCATGGCTAGGTAATGAAGCCTCCATGAGAATCCCTGGACTTTAGGGTTTGGAGAGCTTCTGGGTTGCTGAACACAAGATGGTGCTGGGAAGGTGATGTCCCAAGAGCTCCACGCTCTTTCCCCCACACCTTGCCCTGTGCATCGCTTCCAGCTGGCTGTTCCTGAGCTGTAGTATTTTATAATAAACTGATATTCTAGTACGTGAACTGTTTTCCTGAGTTCTGTGAGACACTGTAGCAACTTACCACACTTAAGGAGCTTTACAGCTGGCCTGTCAGAAAAGCACAGGTGACAATATGGACATCCAGTTGGTGTTTTAGTGCATGGGTGGGGGGCAGCCTTGTGGGACTGAGCCCTTCACCTGGGTGGTCTGTGCTAACTCTGGGTAGTCAATGTGCTGCAGAACTGCTTGATGTGGGGGAAAACCTAGTGGATTATGGAAGAGTTGTTTTTTTTCCTTCCATCAGTTAAATAAAAAATATTATTAATATCAAACTCTTACCTGTTTGTTTTTACTTCTTTTTAGCATAGCTACTAGAAATGTAAGATTATGTATGTGGATTGCATTTATGTGGGCACTGCCATCAACTTCCTGAACTAGCCAGATCCTCTCAGAATGCTGCTCCCTCCCTTTTAACTTGTGATTAGAACACTTGGAATCAAAGGTCTGAACTGGTATATCTAATAGGATAGCAGGTAAGAGGTGATTATGTAACCTTTCACTGTATCTCCACTTGCGCCCATTCAATTAGCTGACCAGGGAAAAATTCTGAGATGTCCTAAATTAAATTACAAAAGGCTAGAAGGCCTGAAGGAGAGACAAGAGAGGTTAATCAGTTAGCAAAGCCCCTAGGCAAAAACCAAGGAAAGACTGCTTACATTCCTGAATGTCTGTTAAAACTCTGAATTAACTTTCAGGTGGCTATTTCTGAGATTGTCTAGAGAGAATAGCATACCACCAGAAGCTACCACATCTTGCTTACACATGCATTTTCCAGATTGTTGCCCACAACCAATCCCAAAGCAGCAAATATTTCTTCCGTATGGAACATAAACCTACCCCAGAGCTAATCCCACTTCACTGAGAAGGCTTGCAGACAACCCCTTAGCAGTGCAGAGACCCAGCTGCTGGCTTTTGTAATCCCCTTGTATCCACCAACCGCCTAAACTACAGGAAAACTAGAAAACCCCCAAATACCTGGCAGCTTATTATGTCTAAAAGGCAGCTGGAACCCGGGCTGGGGCTCAGCCTTTGGAGGTGACTCCGCTGGGCCAGCATCATTGCGCATTAAACAGTCACTTTCTAATCCTCCGAGTGCGTGCAGTCTGTCTCTTCCCGCCGACCGAATTCCTGCCACATCACCTTCTCCGGCTCCTTTTATCTGTACCAAATGTAAATTCTTTCCATGCAAATTGCATCTTTCCCCCCAAAATCATTGTATGAAAGACCTCCATTAACCCTAAGACATTGAAAAGGTTTGTCTTCTCCATCTAGCCCTGCTGCTGGTGGGTTAGACTGTATGCCCCAAGACCTGGTCCTTTCTCTGGCTAGCATATGGCTCAATAAACCCTTTCTTTCAGGAAAGCTGGCCTGGAAGTTTTTGTTGAACATAGCATTCACTGAGTAATCAAGAAGTACAAATAGTGTAGGACAATGAAAAGCTGGGAAATTCTGGCACATGTGGAATAGGGAAACTGAGGCAGAAAAGTTAAACAAAGCCAAAAAGCTTTGCAGGCCACTTGTAGCAAAGCCTTATGTTGAGAACAAAGGCTTAAAACCCCTCCTTCTCACAGAAGAATGGAGGACAGCAGGGGGAAGGGAAGGGGAAAGGAGGAGGAGGAATCTCAGACTACTTAGTGCAAATCATCCTGAAGTTGTTACAACAGCAGGGAGGAGGAGAAAAGAGTATAAACACAAAAAGCCAGGTACTTCCCATAAATTGTAGAAAGTCATAACAAAGAAAAGAGGAGACTTTTAGAGTTAATCTGTACCAGGATATCCAGCAGAGGAATTTTAAAAAAATTTATAGACAGGAGGGTATATAAGGCAGAAATCCCCCACCCCACCCGCTCTTCAGATTAGTTGCGAGCCCGTCTGTGCTTCATAAGCCAGATGTATAGGTCTGCTTGCTTTGCTTCATTAATAAATATGCATGCTTTAATTTTTTTATTAATTCATTTGCATTAATGTTTTCATAAATTCACTAAACAATGCAATTAGTATCTAGAGCCTCTCATTTAAATTCATTTATATGAGAAGACAAAGATTGAGGTTGGGGATAGCCCACTCCCTCTGACTCAGGGGGCTGTCCGATAACACCTCTCTGGTGTCTGTGAGAGGTGCCTGTCACAGCAAGTCAAACCATAGCTCACAGTCATTCTCTAGGTCAACGGTTCTCAACTATGTGTACAGGTTTTTAAAAAGTTCTGATAACAAAGACTTACAGAAGTCCAAGTCAGTCAGAATTTCTGGGAGATAGGCTCAGGCATCATAATTTTTTAGAAACTTCCCAGGTGATTATCATATGTAGCATGTGGAGAATCAGGAGATACATGACTATTGATGACAGACTGCAGGGGTATCATTATCTTCCACGTAGTTCCTTGTGAGCACCTAAGACTCTGGCATTTTGCTCAGTTCCTGTATGATTCTGTTCAATATTGGTTATGGAACTTGACTTGTTGCTCCTAGGTGTTGATATTCAGCGAACTTGAACAATGAATGTCATTCTCTCCTGGGGGTGGAGGGAAATTTTCCAAACCCCTGTCTTAGTTATTTATTATTAGATTTATTAAAAGTACAATATCAAACTGGTTCCTCTTTATAAAGTTTGAATGGTTCTTGATTTTGTTGAAAATTGTCTGGAAATGAGAGCTGCTAGAACACCAACAATCTCACTATAGTAATAAGTCAAAGGTTTCATTTTCTTTTATGTACATATCTTTCACATGGTTATTAGATGTACAGAATCTAGAATTATTATTATTATTATTATTATTATTATTATTATTATTATTTTTAATCCTCACCTGAGGACACTTTTGCACTTATCTTCAGATAGAGCAGGAGGGAGAGAGGGAGGAAGAGAGAGAAACATTGATGTGAGAGAGACACACTGAGTAGCTGCCACCCACACAACCCCAACCAGGATTGGAGACAAACTGCAACCGAGGTACGTGCCCTTAGCGGGAACTGAACCCCTCTCTGGTCCGCGGGCCAACGCTTTAACCGCTGAGCCAAACTGGCCAGGGCTAGAATTATTTTTATGATGAGGAGAGTCTCAAGTTTTAATGTGCATGTGAGCCAGCTGGCGGGGGTGGGGGGCGGGCTTGTGAAAATGCATGTTCTGTTTCCCTAGGTCTGGCATGGAGATTCTACTTTCCCAACAAGTCCCCTGGTGATGCTGATGCTACAAAGCCACAATCAGCAAACTGAGGAGCCAGGTTGAAAGCCCAGTGTATACATTGAAAGTAAAGCTGCCAGAATCTGCATTCTGTCTGTACCAGTGAATGACCTGGGACAACTCCCTCAACCTCCCCATTCTTCATCTCTAAAACAAAACAGTAGAGTATTGACAGGAACTTTATGTATTGCATTTAGCAATGTTGGTGCTACAGTGTATACCTGATAAAAGTTCCTTGTTTGTTTGATTTGTTTAAAATTTCTATTTGTGGACTATTTTTTTATTACTATATTTTATTATTATCATTATAGTCTGATTATTAATTATCAATTATTATCCCACATTTTCAACTGTCAAAAGTGTGACCCAGAAGAGGAAAATAATTGGCCTAAAGTCACATGTTTAGCTTGTAACAGAGCTAGCCTGGATTTAAACCCGGATTTCCAAACCCTAGTTCACTGCTTATTCCTCTACAGCGGCATTCCATTTGCTTCTAGATCACTTTGGACATCTCTCTACGACAGCCTTTGTTGTACTTTATGTTTATCATTAATTGTGGTGGTTTCAAATATGTCCAAAAATCCTTTGACATTTTCTTCAAAAGGTGTAGTCTAATGGTTGAGAGTGAGCTAGAATTAGCGACTCATTTCTAATGAACAGACTGATGCAGAAGTGACAGTGAGTAACATCTGAGACTAAGTCATACAAAGCACCGTGGCTTCCTTCTCCCTCTGTCCTCCACCACGCACTCTGGGAGAAGTCAGCTGCCATGTTTGGAGGACACCCAAGCAGCTTTATGGAGATGTCCACATGTCAAGGAACCGAGGCCTCCTCCCAACAGCTGGCTGGGACACGAGGCTTCCTGCCAACAGCTACCTGAGGGACCCCCATCGGAACTGTAGATATAAACTTGTATTTGAGGAAAACATATTAATTGCCACCTCCTGAGAGCTTCTCTGCTGGAACCAGCCACTTAAGTGTATCCTGAATTCCTTACCCACAGAAGCTGTGAGATAATAAATTTGTATTGTTTTAAGCTGCTAAATTATTGTGTTAATTTGTTGTGCAACAAGCGATAGCTAACACATTATTTACTTACCTGTGCTCTCTAATAGACTAAAAGCATAGAGTAGACAAAAAAGGGGCTTCTATGGAAAGTAACCTCACGGGTGATCAGATCATAAACTCCTAACTGGGCAGGTCTCTGTGGGTAGTCCTGCCCCAGGCATGTAACTTCTTCAGTGAAAGGTTTATCTTTGCCTTAAGCAAGCCCTGTCCATGTATCTGCGTCTAGTTAACACAGCTTTGAAATAAGCCATAATCACCCTCAAGAAAGCTCATAATCTTGTTACCTTTCCTGCAATTTAATCCCCGCCTTGCTTTTTCTCACCTCCATGTCATGTTCCTTATGTCCCCTCCCTAATCCCAAACGCATAAAAGAAGCTGCAAGACTGTTATTCTCTGGAGCATTTGAGATCTTACTCCCAGGCATATGTCCTCAGTTTGGCTCAAACTTAACAAATTCTCTATAGGTTTAGGTATTTCTTCCCTCAACAATAGTATTAGGGGGACCGGAAAGTAATGTTGTTAAAGTAATGACATGTTAAGGGCGGAAGTGGAAGCAAATTCGTGTCAGACAATCAAGGAACTGTCAAACACTCTTAACCAACCTTGGTCGACCATCCAAGAACATTTGCAGCAGATTGGTACAGTAAGCAGAGCAGGTGTTTGGGTCCCGCATAATCTGCCCAAACAAAACAAAGCTAACCGGTCCACCACATGCAACTTATTGCTTCAGCGGCACAATACAGAAGCGTTTTTTGATCGCTTGATCACTGGAGATGAAAAATGGGTCCTCTATGATAATCCAAAATGCAAAAGGCAGTGGCTCTCTCCAAATGAATCGCCACGAAGTACAGCTAAGCCAGGTTTACACCCCAAAAAGGCACTTTTGTGTGGTTGGTGGAGTATTCGCGGGGTCGTTCACTTTGAAGTGCTGAAACCTGGACAAACTGAATGCAGACCTTTACTGTGAACAATTGGATCGAGTAAATCAATCTTTAATTGAAAAGTGCCCAGCGATTGTCACCAGAAAAGGCGTTATTCTGCAACACGATAATGCAAGACCACACTGCGCAAGACGAACCCTGGAAAAAATTAATGAATTGGGGTGGGAGGTATTGCCTCACCCACCATACTTGCCCGATATTGCGCCATCAGATTTCCATTTATTCTGATCGCTACAACATTTTCTAAGCGGCAAAAAACTTGAAAATTTGGATGATGTCCAAAATGCCATCTCCAGATATTTTGCTCAAAAACCAATTGATTTTTATCAATCTGGCATTGAAAATTTGCACACTAGATGGCAAAAGGTTGTTGATAACGAGGGTGATTACATCACTGATTAAAAATAAAAACTTGTCAAAAACTTATGTTTGAATTTAATGTAAAAAAAACGACATTACTTTCCGGTCCCCCTAATACTTGGGATAGCATGTATTAGTTCATTTATTCATTAAATCTCTTGTTTACTCTCACATCCATCCATCCATCTACCCATCAAATATTTATCAAGAACATACAATGTGTCTGTCCCTTCTAGATGCTGGGGATGCAAGGGTTCACTGTGATCCCATCCCTGTCAAGGAGCTTATAGTCAACGCAAGCAAGTCTTAAGAGGGATAAATATTCAATTAATATCTGGTACACAAATCAAGGCAGAACATAGTAAATAAAGTAAAATATTAGCTTATATTAAATGCTTTAATTCTATCCTGCTTTAATCACACTGAGCCAAACTACGCCTACTCCCCTCCCCAGCGCAAGGCAAACAAGACAGTCTAAGGCACAGTCAAGCTAGTAATGGTGGTTTCCAAAGTTTTTGTTTGTTTGTGCCTTTAATCCTCCATTAAATTAATAGATTTAAGTAATGATTATCAAAGGAGGTAATATTACTAAAAGACAGGCATCCAAAATCACAATGGTTATACACAGATTCTTGCAAAAGAAACAAAACAAACAAACTACCAGAATTTGATTAAAACTTTATAGGTACTTATCAATATACTGAAAAGTCAAGGGGAGGGGGCTGATGAATATTGTATTGAGATCCTCCCCTAAGACCTCCCCTAAACACCCAGCCTTTAAAACCCTCAATATGAAGGACACCGCATGCTCTCCCTCTCTGGAGCACCCCTGTCTTTCCCTTCTCCCCACTTCTTCCCCCCAGGGCATTACCTTTGCTTTCTCTCTCCTGAGCTCCAGGGGCCCTTCCTTTGCTTCTGTCACTTGTTCCCTGAGCCTACTCAGCCCAGCTGGCTCACTTCTGCCTCTGTGACTTTCTAAACAAACTTCTTATAATTTTAGTTCCTGGCTCTGAATTTTTTCTTTGCCATACTCAAGAACTGAGGACTAACTTTGCTGTCAACACCTCCGGTAACAAAACACCACAAAGACCAAAATCTAAATTATGGGGAAAGACACAAGAAAAAAACAAGCCAGTTTCCTCCACAGATAAATAAATAAATAAATAAGTAAGTAAGTAAGTAAATAAATAAATAATAAAGGAAGAGAATAGATTGAAAAATAAAAGACTTTCAAGACATAGCAACCAATTGCAAAATACTGCTTTTATTCTGCTCTCAATTGAAACAAACTCTTAAAGGAGAGGAAAAAATAGATATGTATTTAAAGCACTAGGAAAATATTAGGAAAATTTGAACACTGACTATATATTTGATCATGATTAGAGATGATGATGCTTGATTATTTTCTTTTTTTTTTTTTAGAGTGACAGGGAAATCTAAAATTTTTACAGGTGAAATAATACATCTGGAGTTTGCTTCAAAATAAGGCAGAGGCAGGAGAGAGATAAAAAAAAAAAAGAGCATGACTATTAATCAAGTGTGAACTGAGTGATGGGTATACGGGTTTCACTAAATACTATGTTCCGTTGTTATATGTAATTGCAATAATAGTGAAGTTTTTTTAAATTGGGAGATTTCACATAAAACTCCAGGTTTGAAATCTAAGCATCAGGCAACAAGGAATTGGCGCTGAGGGCTGAGACCTCTCCATTAGACAGGCCACCCTACCTCAATATGGTCATGGCCGTAACTGCTTTCTATTCTCTTGGCTTGACACTCTCACTCATGTACTTTATTTTCCTGGGCACTCAATGCACTGACCTGTAGGAAAACTATCTTTTTCTGCAGCACCAACTGGAAAACCGAGAGTGTGCTACAGTACTCTAGTGGCTGGGAAAGAAATTGCAGCTCAAGAAACAACTCTGAGGCAGCATTAATCTGATACAGCAGTTTAACCTCTTTCTGAGGTTAATACAAGAGCTTTGTTTTAGAGGAAAATGTGTTCTTGGAAGCTTCATTTGCAATACAAAAGACAGAAAAAAAATTCACACATATCCAAATGGCTGATTTGCTATTTCCTAAGGCTTTTATAGAAGCTCAAATATAAAATAATACCTTTCCCACTGTTTCTATTACAAATTCACTTAACATTTTAATATCTCTTTTTAATCCTTCAAGACTGAAGAAAAGAGATTCCCATTATCATACACGTGGCTTTCAGTATAGGTAACTGTCTTTTTCTGTTTCTAGGTTTGCTTTCAATTGTTAGTCATTTATTGGAATACGTTCTTGGTGTTATTAAATGGATTTCATTTTGGATAAAACAGAGTTTGCACTGCTAAAACCACTGCCATTGAGTGATAGCTATGTAAATGAAGCTAGGAGATAAATACTCTGATTCTGTTCTCTGCCTTAAATTAACCTGGGGGAAAATTCCTGCAGAGACTGAAAATGGCCAAAAAAAGCATATCATGCTGATCACATGCCTCCAAAAAATATAAAAATTAAGATACTTAATGGAACAACTTATAAGTGCTTTCAAAAAGAAAACTTATCCTCGCTGGTTTGGCTCAGTGGTTAGAGCACCAGCCTGCAGACCAAAGAGTCGCGGGTTCGATTCAGGTCAAGGGCACATACCTCGGTTGAGGTTCTGTCCCGGGTCCTGGTTGGGGTCGTGTAGAGGGCAACCAATTGATGTGTCTCTCTCATGTCAATGTTTCTCTCTCTCTCTCTCTACCCTTCCCTCCCACTGTGTATAAAAATAAATGGAAATGTTCTTGAGTGAGGATTAAAAAAAAAGAAAAAAGAAAACTTGGCTCTAAGAACATTAAACTAGAGATGTATCAATTAACCAATTATAATAAAGGTTATTTTCTTATATTTATGGGTAGTTCTTTTATATGTGGGGTTTCAATTATGTCCACATTAATAATATTAATTATTATTATTATTATGGATAACATTATATATATGCCAGATACCATTGTAGGCATGTATATCAATCATCTCATGTAATTCACATAACAATTCTAGAAATCAGCTATGGTTATTACCCCCTCTCCCCAAACATTTTTGTCAGGTAGGACAGCCAAAGCTATGAGAAGTTAACCTCCATAAACTGTAGAGTTAACCAGGAGGGTAGATATAATCATTCTAACTCTAGTCTTTGCCTGTATTTACTGGATTGTTTCTCTTAAACTAGGTATCAACCAGGTGATTAGGGACCTGGAAGACCTTTCTCCCCCTGCTTCTCAATGTCACAAGAGGGAAAAAAATATTATTTTTTGTTTGTTAGTTTTTGCATTTTCTGGCATTTCTATTGTCCCAAGATACCCATACTCTTGACCAATAAGTTCCCTGCAAAGAAAGGGACTTAGAAAATGAGTCTTGAGCCCTGGCTAGTGTGGCTCAGTTGGGTGGGCATCGTCCCATGCACCAAATGGTTGCTGGTTTGATTCCTGGTCAGGGCACATGCCTGGGTTGCAGGCTCCATCCCTGGTAGTGGGTGTGCAGGAGGCAGCCCAACAATGTTCCACGCTCATATTGATGTTTCTCTTTCTCACTCTCCCTTCCTTCTTCTCTCTCTAAAAAGCCAATGAAAATATTTTCTACTCTTCCATTGTTCACCCCATGCTGCAAATCTGGGTTTACAGGTATAACTGGAAAGACAACTGTTTTTAATGCTGAGTCTAGGGAAGGAGCTCCATTTGACGAAGATCAAAACTGAGAAGTGCAATTTAGAGTATCTTTTTGAGTCCTAGCATTTTAGAGTCTGATGTAAGAATCAGTAAACTACTCACTACTACATGTTGCATTAAATTCCAGTGATTTCCTCCATTCCCAAAGCCCATCAGAAGACTACTCCATATTCATTGTCCTAAAGATGACAACCATTTCTAACACCTGAAGGCGGGCAGGGTTCACTGCAACAGGCAAACAGAACTAGGTACAGACTCTGCTCTGCCACTTACCAGCGGTGTGACCTCGGACAAGTTCTACCAATTCCAATTCCCTCACTTGTAAATGGGTTTATTATTAGTTCTTGTGCCATCATTGTTAGACAAATTAATTATATTATGTAGTTTAATGCTGAACAGAAAGTAAATACTGAACACGTTATAAAGATGGCGGATATATGGCGATACAGATTTATTATCACCATGGCTTGACAAACTTTAATAAAACTGAGGAAAAGAGGAGAAGTTCAGGCACCAGTCATTTTATTGCTGAGGACAGAATGGTAGGAAACTGGCTTAACTGGATTAAGGAGAATCTATCTGCCTTGGGATAAACAAAGGCTTTCATGACCGCAAAAATGAATGAATATTGAAATGATTTCTTTAAGGAAGTCACTAGATCCTAGTAATAAAGACTCAAAATTTTGGAGAAGGTCCTTTCATATTCATTATTTCATCTAATTCTCACATAAATTTTATGAGCTTGTCATTATTATCACCTGCACTTTTATTTAAATTCATGCTATTAATATGTTGCACAGACAGACATTCATTGGTTCATTTAGTGTTTTCTCCCTGAAGAAAGGAACAACCTATGGATGAAGGAAGGAAGGAAGGAAGGAAGGAAGGAAGGAAGGAAGGAAGGAAGGAAGGAAGGAAGGAAGGAAGGAAGGAAGGAAGGAAGGAAGGAAAGACGGATGAACTAGGACCCTAGAGAAGATCAGAAGGTAAGTCTACTCAAGCTCTGAAGGCCTCTACTGGCCCTAAAATAAAGTCAAAACAACTGAGTACTTCATTTTAAATTGTAGATATAAACTTGGATTTGAGAGAAACACAAAATCATCATCCAGATTTGTTTTCTTTCTTTGGAAACCAATTTCCTTTAACAAGATGGTATTTTAATTTTGCTTCCTTTTTTTTCCCCCTGTTGGAGGGATGTAAATTTCTAAACAATTGAATTTCTCATTCAGCAACTTTCTCCTGGTTGAAGAGAGTTCTCTTAATTAAATGTAAACACAGTTGGCAAATCAGTGTAGTGAGTGTCTGAAGGATTCCCAGGATGATGTGTGTAGTCATCTCGGTCCCCATCAGTTATGAGTGTTTGCTTTGAATACCAAGTGATTTCCTTAAGGACCAGGCCCAAAAGAAAGGATGAGCTTGAACTCTCAGCAAGATAAGTAGGCCATTCTTGATAAAGACAATAGACAATTGGAAAGACAACTTCCATAGATGCTTCAGAGCCAATCAGCTCCATAGCAACTTCTGGATTGGAGAGGTACAATGTCACAAGCAGGCATCATCCAAATGAACACTGTACCATCCTGCTACATGTAGCAAGTCTTCACCATCTTTCATTTCCTTGTTAGATGTTAGACATTTTTGCTTTGAAAAGATTATGTTTTAGCTTAATTTCAATGCAGGACAGAAAGAGGGAGTGTTCTGAACATTTTTTCTATTCCTAGTTCTGCAGAGAGTTGGGCCAAGGACCAAACAAACATCCTTGGTGTCAACAGTCATTAATGGGTGAACAGCCTATTTTCTAATACTGAAATCTGTCAAACCCATGTGAAATTTCAGTGGCTTTAATTTGAAGTTATTTCTAACTACTGTATGCCACACATTTACTGTTTTCTCCCTGAAGAAAGGAACAACCTATGGATGAACTTGAACTTTTTGTGGGGCATCAGATAATTTGAAACTCTTTCACTAATATCACAATTCCTAATAAGAGGAAGCTGTAAGCCCAATGATCCAGAACCGAGAAGACTCAAACAGAAGTTGGTAATTCATAACTTTTTATTTTAGGCCATAAGTCTACTTCCAGGCACAGGTACAGTGGCTAGGCATTGAGAAAGTAAAGAGAGCATGAGATCATTTGTGCCTAGAGACCTTGAACTATGCCAAATACTGAGAGATATTTGCTAATAGGCTTGTCTACATCTGTGAGTTAGCAAGATTAACAGCTATTATCTCTATTTGGGGGATGTACTTCCTGCTACAGAAGAGTTAACAGGACACAGAAAACCTCTAAGGCCGATGACAACATCAGTAACTAATATGTGTATTGATGCTTCCTCTGTTTTACATAAACTGCACCACTTAATCTTTGCAAGCACCCTATAGGTTAGGTGCCACCATTCCCATTTGATTGATGGGGAAACAGAAGCACAGAGGGCAAAGAAACCTGATGAGAGACACATAGCAGCTGCTAAAAGGCAGGGCCATAGTCAAAGAAGCTCTCCTGCCCCAGTTCTGAGCTTTCTCTTCCTTGGCCACAGTCACGATCATTTGAGAAATTCAGTTTAAACTGGAGACCCAGTAGACATATCTCTGATCAGTATATTTACTCTATCCAGAGCTAAGTTAGCTCTAAGGTTTATTGTTATTTTTAATGGACAGACTCTCTTATATCCCTTGAGATATTCTCTATTGTTTGGAATTATTTACATATACCTTAATTATCAGTATTGTTTGTCAACCCTTTCAAAGGAGAATCACCTCTTTATTATCCTTATATTTCCTTCAGATTCTGACACATAATAGGTACTCAATTAAGTATTTGTTTAGTTTAATTCATTAGAAATACTTCAAGTTTGTAAACTAAAAATCAATGTCCTTTTTGTTTATATACACAGGTATATATATATATATATATATATATATATATATATATATATTCACACACACACATGGCTATATGTAATGTTACATTTTCATAAAATATTTTTAATTATGAAAATTAATTTAATAAAATTTTTAAAATGTCTTTTTCCAATGTGATTTAGTGAGGCTCACATTATTATTGTAAAATTAGGCACTGAATAACAAAGTCATGAGGAAGGGAAGAAAGATACAATAGCCACAAAGACTACTATTATTACTATGGCAATAATAATAATAATAGAAATAATAACTTTTCTTTGAGCTTCCTTGTATCCAGAGTAAAAAGGCAAAGGTAATTAGACAAGCAATTTCTACGATCTGATGAAAAGCAGCACATCACTCATCAAGAAATGATCTCAACAGGAATTTCCCCTGTGGGCATTCATACTAAGTGACACTATGGATTTCTTAGACTGGAGTTCATGGCAAATACAGACATGTTCTTCACACACTTTCTGGTGATCTAATTGGTGTGACTTTGAAGCTCAGGATACCTACTGAGTTTCAGTAAGAATTAATGACCCAATTAATTTTCTATCTGTTATCCTATCTATGATAAAGGTTATGATATATAGTAGACCAGTGGTTCCTAAATTCGTGGGGAACTCTCTCAAAATAAAGATCCAGAGCTCTACTCCTTTGAAATTCAGGTTAGCAGATAGGATGGATTTAGAAGTGAGAGAATGGGAGGGTTGCCAAGCATCTATTTTCCCTTCTGATTACAGCATCTCGTTTTTCCTCTGAGGAATCATGCCTCTCCTCTGTCTCAGCAATGTTGTTTGAATGGAATTGGCTGTAATAGCCTCCATTACATGAGTAGGCACGGGATTGAGTTCTGGCCAGTCAAGCATCCCTCCCCACTGACCACACTGCATGGCTCACAACAGAGAAATGACTCAGTGCTGAGACTTTTGTTGAGTTGTGAGAAGAGTGGCACCCTCTCTATGGTAAGCACAGTGTGCAGATAGGAAGTGAGCCTGCTGTTGCCTATAAATAGAATCAGCAGAGAGACATTCAGAGTGCCCGCAGATAGCCTGGTGTCATTTTTGGTGTCCTGGATTTTCCTCTATCTGAAGTAATCCTGGATTTTTAAAATGTAAGTTGAATTATTTATACTTGCTATTGCAAGAGTTATAACTAACAACGCTTAACCACCAGTATCTTTAAATCATAACAAACAAATTTTCCCAGATGAGTTTCACAATCAGCTGAGTTAGGAAACTACTGCATAAAATGTTCTCATGAAGCACATTTTAATGTATCTCCAGAAACCCAAATTAGCATATATCACTACTAAATATAAGTTTATTCATAAAATGTAATGTATTATTGAAAAGTTTGAGGCATTTTCTGAACTTTGAAGATGGCAAGTTTGGATTATAGGATGAAACTCATGTAACAGACTCTTAAAACATCTTATGTGTTATGAACTAGTTATAAGTTTGGCAAGAGAGACTTCCGATCAGGATGGCGGGTAGGTAAATGCGGTGTCACCTCCTCCCACAACCACATCAAAATTACAACTACAACACAGCCATCATTCAGAACCGCCTGAAATCGAGCTGAATGGAAGTCCTACAACTACGAAATTAAAGAAACAGACACATGGAGACTGGTAGGAGGGGTGGAGGTGGACAGGCTGGTCCCTTACCCACGCGTGGCAGATAAAAATCAGGAGGACACCTCGGCTGGGAAGGTCCTCCCTGAGGACTGAGGGGTCCCCGTCCCACACCAGGCGCCCAGCTCAGGGTTCCAGTGCCAGGAAGAGAATCCCCATTACTTCTGGCTGGAAAACCAGCGGGAACTGAGGCTGAGGCGGCTGGAGCCCCCGGCAGCTCCTCTTAAAGGGCCCGCGCATGGACTTACTCGGACTCCTATCCTCCAGGCTCCAGCGTGTGGGAGGCAGCTTGAGAGGCATCAGAGACATACAGTCGTCCCTCACCACTTCGCGCTTCAACTTTCACGGCTTCACTCTATCGCGGTTTTCTCAAATATATTCATTAAAAAGTTGATCGAGACAGTGAAAATGATACAGCACACGCTCGGTTGTCTGAGTCAATTATACACCCTGTATTACAATTAAAATTGAAATTACTGTATGTATGGACTGTAGGCCTATGCATTCGAGCACCCCAGGAATCCTTCATCGCCAAGTGCAACCGCTAGAGTCTGGAATGGATTAACCGCGATAAACGAGGGACGACTGTACAGGGAACTGAGCTGTTTGGCCTCGGGATAAGGGCTGGAGAGGCAACTTTCTCCTGGACAGATGTGCTGGCAGAAGCTGATGTTCCTTTGGTGAGCCCTTCCCTGGGCTGGCAGACAGCTGCCACATTTGGGACTCCAGCAACCTGGCTCACACTGTTTGCCCCGCCCTGGTGATTCCCTGAGGCCCCGCCCCACCCAACTTCCAGGCCCACCCAAGCTGTTGCCAGTGGCTTTACCATAGAATTGGCCTGTCTTGGATCCTGCTCCAGAGTTTCCTAAAATCTCTCAAACAAGCAGCATCTGGTCTCAGTGAGCCCCATACCTCTCATTAAGTGGCCCCAGACCTGGCACTAGAAGCAGCCAGCCTTGGTTCACAACTTGGCTTTTCCTGGGCATTTCCAAGCCCAGCAGAAGAAGCAGCCATCAGCAGATCGCTTTGTAGTTTATGCTGGGTGGCCCTGGATAGAACACAGACAGTGGCTGACCTTGCCCCAGAGCAAGCACACCCAGTGGACAGCTTCAGACCACATCAAAACACCACCACCCAACCACCTCCGCAAGTGACACACTCAATGAGCAGATTCAGTGGGTACCAGAGCCTGAATGAAATAAGTCTTGCTCTGTGGGGTGAGCCCCTACACCGCTGATCCTCCAAGGGAGTCAGAGGTCGGTGGTCAGTGGACACAGCCAGTCCTTGCAGCTGATCAGCCTGAGTAAAACCCTCCCACTGACGTGCCAACAGCAATCAAGACTCAATTACAACAGAAGGGTGTACAGTCCACACTAGAGGTGCACCGCGAGGGCCCAGCTGGGGTGATCAGGGAGGCTGTGCCACTGGATCCTACAGGACACCTACAACAATAGGCCACCCTACAAAGCCTAGGAAACTCTACCTAATATATAGAAACAATCACAGGGAAGCAGCCAAAATGAGGAGACAAAGAAACATGTCCCAAATGAAAGAAAAGAACAAAACCCTAGGAAAAGAATTAAACAAAATGGAGATAAACAATCAACCAGATGCAGAGTTCAAAACACTGGTTATAAGGTTGCTCAAGGAACTTGGTGAGACATTCAAGGAACTGAGTGAGACCTTCAAGGAACTTAAGGAGACCTCTGAGGAACTTAGTGAGAACATCAACAACATAAAAAAGGACCAGTCAGAAATGAAGGATGCACTAACTGAAATAAAGAATAATTTACAGGGAATCAATAGTAGAGTAGGTAAAGCCAAGAAGCAAACCATTGATTTGGAATATAAGGAAGCAAAAAACACCCAATCAGAACAGCAAAAGGAAAAAAGAATCCAAAAAATGAGGATAGTGGAAGGAGCCCCTGGGACAACTTCATGCGTGCCAACATTCACATCATAGGGGTGCCAGAAGGAGAAGAGAGAGAACAAGAAATTGAAAATCTATTTGAAACAATAATGACAGAAAACTTCCCTAACTTGGTGAAGGAAACAGACACACAAGTCCAGGAAGCACAGAGAGTCCCAAAAAAGATGAACCCAAAGAGGTCCACACCAAGACACATCATCATCAGAATGCCAAAGGTTAAAGACAAAGAATACATATATATCTTTATCCTCACCCAAGGACATTTTTGCATTTATCTTCAGATAGAGCGGGAGGGAGAGAGGGAGGAAGAGAGAGAGAGAAACATTGATGTGAGAGAGAGACACATCCATCAAGTGTTTGCCACCCACACGACCCCAACCAGGGCCAGGAACAAACTGCAACTGAGGTATGTGCCCTTAGCAGGAACCGAACCCAGGACTCTCTGGTCCGTGGGCCAACCTTCTAAACACTGCGTCAAACCGGCCAGGGCAAGCTGTTATAATCTTTAAACATAATTTGATAAAATTTAAATGGGTATAAAATGATTTTAATTCTTTATTATCTACTTATGTGAAAGTTTCTTGTTAAAGATGCTTACCAAGAATATGAAGAGATCCTCATAAAAAAGTATTGCTCATAAATTTCATGTAACCATTTCAAGCATAAAAGTAGTTTTTAAAAATAGTTTTGCCCTCAAAGAAATGTTCGTTTCTAATAAATAACAAGCAAATTTTCTTTAAAAGTTTTACCCAATTTAATATTTCTATCTGTCATACTATTTTTACAATTCTAACCAATGTTATATAATATTAAAAAATTAATATTTTCACCAAACCTCATTTGTATACTTTCAGATCCTTTCTATTGATCTCAGTGCACTATACACATATAATTCTTATTTTTACTTTTACTATTCTAGCCAGCTGTAAGATGGACCCCAATTATTCTCTCCTCCTGTATTCATTTTCCTATTTAGTCAGCTTCTTCATTACATGTGGCTGACCTATACAACTAGGAGGTATTGCATAAATAATGGAGTGTGACTTCTAAGGTTAGGTCATAAAATTCTCTTGGCTTCTGCATTGAGCCCTTTGGGATCACTTATTCTGGGGGAAGCCAGACGCCATGATGTGAAGACACCCAAGCTTCCCTACAGCACGGTCCACAAAGCAAGTAACTGCAACCTCTTCCTACAACCAGAGCAAACCTGGTAGGCAGGTGGACGCTCTAGAGAGTGGTTCTCACCTTTCCAGTTGAGCCTTAAGTCCTAGTTGGCACCTTGACTAAAACTTCATCAGAAAACCTGAGACAGTTAAGCAGCACTAAATATTCCTGACTCACAGAAACTGTATGAAATACTGAAAAGAACAATAGTAATAAATGTTTATTGTTGCTTTAAGCTGCTACATTTAAGGGGAAAATTGTTACATGCACTATTGCATGATATCACCATTATAGTACTACATCGCATTAATTACTACTGTAGCTAATTACTACTTTTCTAACATTGCAAAATGAAACAAAATTGAAACATGTACTTGACATAGACTGAGACTCATTCACATAGCTCAGTGACTCATTTCTACGTATCAGTCTTACCGTGAGCAAAATTCATTACTCAGTAGTTCCCCAGCAATATCTCAGAGTTTTGTATAGTATGATTCTCTGAGGACCACCCTAAAATGTTAAACCATGGTACTGCAATGGTCTTTCTTAATGCCTCTCCCATTAGACTAGGAACCATTCCTGTTTGTGCGCATCTCTCTATATCCCTAGTGGCTAGCAAAGTGCTCAGAATAAAGTAGGTATTCAATATTCATTTATGCATTCAAAACATATTTAAGCATATCATGTGTATATTAGTAATTCTTTGTCAGTAATCTGCCTGTTTAAATAATATGTAATCTGTTAAATGGTGCATACTATAAAAGCTATGCTATTTGCTAGCCACATTAGTTCTAATTTAATTATCAGAGCAACCCTCTCATTATCCTATTTTTCAGATGAGGGGCCTGAGTCTAATAATGACAATGCAAACGTCTTCAAACACAAATCTGAAAAGTTGTGGAAATTAAGAAATTTGAGTGTTTGCCACCCACACGACCCCAACAGGTCTGTCGGGTCCAGGGCCCATGCTCCTAGCCACTATACCCTCAAGAGAATAGTTTCTCTTCATGATTCCTAATCTTCAAATAGAATTATTTGCCTTTACATACTTCTGAGTCAAAAATAAAGAAAGAAAACAATCGATATGTGAGGAAGTCTCTCAAATTGCCTGGAATATTTTTCATTAATTAAAATAAAATATTGAGGCTATAACTTAGGATTATTTCCACCATGAATCAAAATTATATAATTAAAGATTAAAGTAAATTAAACATCTCAGATAAGTCACTGGTTTGGAGGACTTCATGCATACGGCACGGAGTCCATGCAGCGTGAGTCACTGTGCAGATGGGTTCCACCTGCATGTGGTGTATAATTCATGTTTATTGCAGAGAGAAGTTTGATGCAGAGCCATAAATGTGAAAAATCCAGTTTTAAAATAACCGTTTTTCATTCAAAAGAGTCTGTCTGAAACCAAATTAATAAACAAAACTTCCATTGAGCACCTTTTGTTCAAAAATAAATTAATTTCAAAGCCCTTAATTCAGTTTTAAAAAGCGAAGCCACTCTAGTAACTCAATTTATCTGTAACTTACTCTTTTATCAACTCAATTTAAAAGTTAACCTTATTATATTTTTAAACTCTGAAACAAGCTGTTCTTTATATGTGGGAAGAGCCTATTTTTCAGTTTACACATAGATACGTTTTTCATTTGATCTTTGACCTACAAACAAGTTCATGATCGACTAGTTCATCTATAAATTACATATACATAGAGTTGACATGTATGCCCCCCCACCAAATATACCATTTTCACATGCACACAAAAACAGCCTCTATAATGCTTTGCATGGATATAAATCCTCCCATAGTTATCATCATCATCATCATCATCATCATCGTCATCATCACTATTATTTTACTTTATTTTGGATTATGTTGGAAGGCTAGTTTATCAGTTACCAACTTCTCTGACTTTAGGACTTTCTAAAAAACAGACCATTACTCCACTGAAAGTCTCCCAAGTGGTAATACCACTGAGGCATATTACATTATTTCCAATTACTATTTCCACTTTTCCTCTCCCCTGACACGTTGAAGTTCATCTTGAAGGACTCCTGTCAGTGTACGCATCCCTGCACATGTGACCTGCTCTGGCCAATGAAATGTGAGCAGGACTCCCACAGACCATGTGAGAGCAGACATTCGGCTTTGTCTCTTGCTTTTCTCACTTTCTGAGAATAGGTTCCAAATGGCTATCCCCACTAGTAGCCAACCCTTGAGCTCAAGTCTCAGAAGGAAATGCATCTGACAGTCCACAGCAGCTGATATAGTTGGCATATGCCTGTGGTCGAAGTCCAGTGAGCCTTGAGGATTGTTCGTGAAAGCAGTTGATTGAAACAGTCATCTTCCAACAGGACTGCTGTGCTCTTTGAAGACAAGAGACACGGACATTTATGGACGGCCTACGAGCCCATGTAATTCAGACAATGCTATGGGAGGTAGGAACCTGTATTCATTATACAGATAAAGAAGCTGACAGGTTCATAGAAATTAAGTTGCTCCAAATCACAGAGCACACAAGTGGAAGATACGGAAATTAGACTTAGTTCTCACAGATTCAACTTCTAGTCCATGCTTTTCCTGTTACACCTGGAAATCTCAGAACATGCTTTTTTTTTTTTTTAATTTATTTATTTTTGTTACAGATGTTTCTCCTTTTTTCCCCATTGACACCCTCCTCCCCATCCCCCACCCTGTCCCCAGCTTTGTTGTCCATGTCCATCAGTTATGCATACATGCGTATAAGTTCCATGGTTTATCTCTTCCCTCCTCCCCCCACCCCCTCTTGTGAGGGTTGTCAGTCTGTACCCTACTTCCACGCTTTGTAAAATGTCAACCCCTATGTCATTGCTGCAGCTACATTTATGTTGATGGAAAAATTGTTATAAAAAGTTTTAACATAAGGGAGAACAAATTTGAAAACTATTATGTAAGCCAACCTACTATATCCATATACTATACAATGAATTCAGTGCAGTTTATTATTAAAAGTACATGTTATGTCTGAAGTTTAATTTGAAAACAAAATTAATACATTTTTTATTTCAGAGAAAGTAATCATATTCACTTAAGCTAGTAAGATATTAAGCCAAATTTTCTATTAAAATAATAAAATAAATTATCTCTCTAGAAAGCAACCTCAGTCATGGCACCTGACCAAGAAAATAGTAATTATCCAATATAGCGAATAAAACCAGCTTTAATTTTAAAATGAAAACACACACACACACAGAAAACAAAAGAGATATGGAATAATGAATTAAATATATTCATACTCAGCTTTTATTCTCACATACAGTGAGCAAAAAAATAATTAAAAACAGGATTCTAAAATTATTAACATATCTGGTTTTGCTTTTCAATCCTAATTTCTCCCTATGTTGAAGGGACATGATCGTTTTCCCTTCTGAAGCCTTTCATCTGGATTCAGACTGTCCGTAGGTCGGGCATGGGGCGGAGAGTATTCCTTCCAGGCTGCCTGAGCTCTCCTCTTCCCCAGATTTGTTTGCCAGGGATTTGAGCCTGGTGAATGAGACCCTCTCACCTTTCATGCTCAGAAAGCATCCCGGGCTCTGGCTTCTGTTTGCACTAGGCAGGAAATCAGCCACATGAACGACAGACAGGGGATAAGAAATAAAGGCGGAAGAGAAGGAAGATACCCTCTGTCTTTGTGACAGAAAACATGAACTGTAACACATCTGGCTGAGATACGCTCACTGCTAACAGGAGGAAAAGATTTGGTGCATTTTCTCACCACAGAGATACCCGACAGTTGTGAGGTTTACCAAGAGAAGCATTTTTTTTTTTTTAAAGAAAATAAGGGAGCTCAGGAGCCAACTCACAAATACAGCATTGCTCAGAGAGCTATTGACTGTTTTATAGAAAGCTGAAGTTGACTGACCTGACAATCACACTTTCCAATCACCCTCGAAACCGGGGTGTGTGTTTATTATGTAACACTTTACAAATGATTTTCCTCACTTTAGCTCTTGGAATAATTAGTTTTTAAAACTGTGGATTGAAGTATAATATACGTGTGAGAAAGGAGGCACGCGGCAGATTGACAGGTGGATGCGTTTCTACAAAACAGGCACATCTGTGCCACTGGCCCAGGTCTGAAAATCAGAAAAGTACTCGTATCCCAGAAGCCTCCTTTTGCTCTTCCCAAACTCGGCAATTATCATTCAAACTCAATTTTCATTCACATTGGGGTTTAAGTGATATGGGAGAAGTCAGAAGACTTCTGTGGACCCTTGTCTACACATAACTTCCCTGGGTGTTATTTCTCTGGCCATCACTATAGCCTCTCAACGAGGCTTTCTTTTGTTTGTTTTGTTTTTTTCTCCTGTGTTTTCAATTTTGAGGAACATTTCTGAATGTATGACCCACTTTTTATTAAACAGTTGTCCTAAGTAGATTTTATGTCCTTATTTATTTGATTCCTGACATGACTCGTCAGAGTAAATAAAGATGTGAACTCGAGTTGATTTTACATGGTCCAGTTTTAACAAACATTCCCCCTGAGAAGCACAGGCTGTCACTGCATGCCTTCAGCTCGCAAAGTCCCTTTGCCAGTGCAGCAGTAGTTACAGGAGACAGTATAGGGTTGGTTATGCTGCCATAACAACCGCAGCAGCTCAGTGGCGTAAAGCAGGTGTCAATAAAGCATGGCCCATGGGCTGAATCTGGCTGCCTCTTGCTTTCATAAATAAAATTTTGTTGGACCACAGCCGTGCTCATTTATTTACTTACTGTCCACGACTGCTTTTGCACTACAGTGGCGGAGCCGAGTAGTCGTGATAGAAGCCGTGTGTCCAGCAAAGCCTAAAATATTTATTATCCTGTCCTTTGCAGAAAAAGTTTAGTGATCGTTGCTCATAGCAACAGATTTTATTTCCACTCATATCTCATGAAGAACATAGGTTGGCCGAGAGCTGTGCTCATTGGAGTCATGCAGGAGTCCAGCATGAAGGAATCTTTCCCTTCTTACCAGGCCGACATGGATTCACCAAAGGAGGAAAGGAGGATGGAGAACTGTACACAACTCTTTTCTTACCCTCACCTGAGGATATGCTTTTTATTGATTTCGGAGACAGAGAGAAATATCGCCCTGGCTGGTCTGGCTCAGCAATTGGAGTGTCGGCCCACAGACCAAAGAGTCCTGGGTTTGATTTTGGTCAAGGGCACATACCTTAGCTGTGGTTTGTCCCTGGTCCTGGTCAGGGTTGTACGGGAGGCAACCAGTTAATGTGTCTCTCTCACATCAATGTTTCTCTCTCTCTCTCTCTCTTTCCCTCCTTCCCTCCTGCTCTATCTGAAGATAAATGGAAAAAAATATCCTCAGATGAGGATTAAAAAAAAAAAAAAAGAAAGAGAAACATTGATGTGAGAGAGAAATGTTGATCAGTTGCCTCCCATACATGCCCTGACTGGGGCTTGAACCTGCAATGTAGGTATGTGCCCTGACCGGGATTCGAACCCACAACCCTTTGGTGTATGGAGTGACCCTCCAACCAACTGAGACACCTGGCCAGGTGTACACTAACTCTTAAATGCATCACTTCAACTTACTTTTTATTAGCCAAAGCAAGTCATGGGACTCTGAGTAATATCATGATGGTGGGGGATGGTAACCTATGTGCTCTTGGGGGTGGGGCGAGAGAACCAGAAATAGCAGCCGCACTTCCTCAAACATAATCTCATTCTAAACACAGAACTACAAAACCCAACTTGCTCCAGCCATCTGAACACACAGTCTCCCCATGGAAGACTTCAGAAAAATATTCAAAATTAGTCGTAAGCACCTACCATAGGATCAGGAAATATGAACATTAAAAAAAGATAGCAGGAATGCTATGTTACTATCACTAGTGAAGGTCCACAAAAGTAAAATTCATACTAGCAAGTAGTAAGTTGTCTTTAAACACGAAAAGGAAAACTTAAAAAAAAAAAAAAAAGAATCAACCTGTCCCAGATAAATGTTCTACCAGTGTTCTTTAACATGTTCCTGTTAAAACTGTCCACAAACATCTGTAACCAAAATAAATTAATAAAAATTGGAAAAACAAACAACAAAACTGTCCACAGAGACAAAAAAGAGCTTCCTCTTTCTGCTTTAAGTACTGGGACACTATGGCAATGTCAAAACTCATCGGGTCACGTCAGAAAGCTACCCTGTGCACACTCACCATATTATTCCTCATCTTTTTAAGGACAACAAATAGTGTTTCATTTATACAAAACCAGTCAGAAAATAGGAAAACAAGGGGATGAGCTGCAGGCTCCCTGCAAACATGCTCAGGTGTTCTCTCCCAGAGAAAGAGACCCCCTCCCGCCTGCCCCCTCCCCGCACGAGTTCTCCAGCGGGCTGCTCCCTGGCCATGGTGTCTCTAGAAGAGTAATCTCCGTCATTCCCGACCCAATAGTTCTTTTCTCCGTCCTGATTCTCTGTTGAAACATTTTACCTTAAAAATGCCTCTTTTCATGGACTCTAATGGCCCAGTGTTCCCTCACCCCACCTCGAAATATCCCTTTCTACATCTTGTATTAAACTGTATAATCACATTTATACTAAAATGTTATTTGCCAAATTTCCACTAATAAACGTATTAGTATTTTCTCTTTCTGGCAACCCTCTTCACTCTTAGGCGGCTGTCGTCTCCATGTAGTTGACTCCGAAATCTACAAATGCAGCCCGTAATCCGTTCCCAGATCCTTCCCCCAGCACAAGTAACTGAAAAGGAACTGATCGCTTCCTCCCTCGGTTCTGCCTCCTGCCCATCTCCTCCGCTGTGCTGTGGGGTAACACAGGTCACCCAGGTCCAGAGCCTTTATGTCGCACCTCCTTCCGTAGCTATCCATCGCCGAACCGGGTAGCCTCTGGAACACACGTCCTGCTCCCACCCCGCTGCCAGCATCCTTTCCACACCATGAAGATTCCTTACCTTGAACACAACATTGCCCCCACTGGTTTACCTGCATAGAGTCCCTCCCTCCTCCTCGCTTTCGTTTACGACACTACATTCATTGTTCCAACATGTTATTCTTTTTAAAGCAAAACCATTCCGCCACAGACCACGGCACAGACCACCAGCTCAGGCTTCCCTCCGCCCTCCGCCTAGGGCCACTTCCCCGCACAATCCACAGCTCAGCCAAGCTCAGTTAGCACCTTGATTTTCCACTCCTTGTTTCTTCTGAATCTTTCCAACCCCCTGGGAATGCCCTCCCCCGATATTAACCGTGTCCTTTATGGACAGGGGCCTGTGTCACCTGTGACCAGCTCTCTTTTGTACTTTCAACAAGGGGTTTCTATTTGCTTCCTCGTCCCCAGATCTCTCTTCTGTCTTTCCCTGCCCTGATCCGTTTACAGGAGGCCGACCCCGCTGGCTGTATTATCCAGTCCCATATCAGTTCACTTCGAGTTTGGCTTGGCCGATGGGGTGCATCAGCGAGAGAGAAGAGGATGGGAAGAGGGAAGGTGGTAAGTATTTCTTCCTCAGTCTCCCCTTGCTGGGCTCCCTTGTTGGGCAGGGTGCGTTTCTCGATGGCTACAGCCCTGCGGACAGCTCCACTCTGTGCCTCCACCTCCCACTGGGCTTCAGGAACGACTTCCTCTCCTGGCCCCTTTAGGGCTAATGGGGGTAACAGCTTCCTGCGACCCTTAGCCTCTGCAACCTCAGCATCCTTACTGCTTACCTGGAACCATCCACACCCTGTAAACAGTTCCTTCATGAAAGTTTTTTGAACAATCTGAATTGGATTCCGCTCCCTATGGCAGCCTTACCGATGGGGGTGAGCCCGGAAGGCAGTGTGTTCCTGGCTTTGTAACTCACGTCCAGTTCTGCACGGCATTTCAGTTATTTGTATGTGCTTTGCGTTTCTTCCACCGACTATAAGTGGTTTCTGGTCAAATATTTATCTTTGCAGACTCCAGATAATCAATGCATGGTCTGGCATACATAGAGAGCCGTACAGACTTGGTGAATTAAGTTCATTGACTCGTAGTAAATCATGTCAAAGAGCGCACAGCACAATACACAGGGCAGGGGAGGGATAGTAAGAGCAATTTTCTTTGAGAAATGCCCATATTCAAAATTATTACACCCCTCCGACCGAGGCTGCACCCCTAGCCTTCCTCTGCTTCTGCCTTTCCACTCTTTCTGTGACTGTACCTCCTTCTCTACCTTGCTGTTTCCTCATCTCTTAAAGCTCTTCCAGTTTCCCCTTAGGTGACAAAATCATAAAAATCAAACATTTATTGACATTTCTATGTCCCCTGCTAGTAACTTTGAAAACAGGGATAATAATAGTAATTTTTAAAGGCCTTGGGAGACTGATGTCTCACTAAGGAAGGAAAATAAACAAAAAAAAATGTTTCTTTTTACTTATATGTAATTCCTACTTATAGTCTCCCAGTCCAGATTTAATAGGCCTTCAGAAGTAAAACGATACCTGTACATTTTGAACTCACCGAGAGAGTCAATGAATTAGTACCATTAGATTTTTTTGTTTGCTTGCTTTAAAAGTTTTTATTTTCTTCTCATGGAAATTTTAAAAAGCAAGGAAGCAATAGATTAAAATATATGTCCAGAGGACTAACATCTCTCAGAGATTTGGGGAAAATAACTATCAGATTCAGAACCCGATTACCTGCTCTCTGCTTTTACAGATTTGAGATAAAACGGGAAGTTGGGAACTACTGTCTATCCATAACAGGAAGCCCACGGGACGCCCTGATTGGCATAAAAATAAGCAGCTTTGCCCTGGTCAGGTGGCTCAGTTAGTTGGAGCATTGTCCTGTACACCAAAAGGTTGCAGGTTCGATTCCTGGTCAGGGCACATACCTAGGTTGTGGGCTCCTTCCCAGGTCGGGCTGCAAATGGGAGGCAACCAGTTAATGTTTCGCTCACACTGATGTTTCTCTCTCTCTCAAATCAATAAAAACATCCTCAGGTGAGGATGAAAGTGGCTTTGTTAGACAGTCTTTTAGGAATGGATGAGCACAGGTAATTCAGAAAGGCAATGGGGAGGCAGCTGGCATGGTGTGCTCTTAGAAGTTACAGCATCAGAGCACCTTGGGGAGGGGAGCCCTGAAGATACCTGGAAGAAACCGCTCTCCACATTTCTGAGTGTTCAGACAATGGTCCAAAGACATTAACATGTGAGTCTTCCTCTTTTATTCCAGAAACTATATTTCTGTTCACAGATCCCAAGATAACCTTAGCTCTTCTCACAGCTATGTTACACTGATAATTCATAGTGAGTGAATGATCAGTTAAGACCACTGCCCCCTTCTAATCAACAATACCGCTTAAGTCATACGAGCTGTCGACTTCTGAACCCAAAGGCTGGAAATTTTCTTTAACACAGTCACTTTGGCTTCTTGGGTTTGGTCAGTTTCTCTTATAACACCCATGCTGGATGCAGATGTCTCATGTATTTGTCACCATGGCTGCTCACAGCTGTATGACCCAGGGTGAGAATTTGAAACAAGGGAGAGCAGTTGTAGGAGGATGAAGGACATCTGAGATAAGAGTGGGGTTTTCTAGTCATATCTGGTAGCCACGAACATAGCATTGAAAATATAGAATGAGAAATAGAATTCTGGATCTCTCCCCTAACTATCTGTGTTATATTAGGGCAATTCACCTAGCCCGAATGGCTCTGAGTTTTCTCATTTAGATGCTGAGAGTAGTCTTTAAAAAGTTCCAGATTCCATGGATTTACTTGTCAATGTTGATCTATGCAGTGCTAATAGCATTTGCTGATGTGATAAAGTATATGAAGTATGCAAAAAACATAAGAGCATATCATTTCTTTTGGACCAAATAATTACTTTCCAAACTGCTATTGGAACACAGAAATACATTCAAACGATCTCTCTTGATGTGTACTCCACAGACCACTTCTTCCAGAAGCCTTGCGTAAAAGGGGTCTCTTGTCAATTCGCTTTAAGAAATGTGGTACAATCTACCCACCCCTGCCCACTTAGAGAGACTCAAAGCACATCTGCACTTTCAAGGATTTAAGAAATCCCATGCTAAAAAAAAAAAAAAAAACGGATTTTGTTTAACTTACCATTAAAAAAAATTATAGGAAATGAGAAAATTTTCCGGCAATAATCCCTATTAATGTCTCAAGAATCGATGTGAACCTTTGGAAAACATTGCCTTAGGAGCACTTATTTACATAGCCTAAGGATAATCCTACCTTCGGTGTGCAGTTAGTGAAGAAAGAGCCAACTTTCACCATGGTTTGCAATTCAAAAACAGAAAATAGAAATGATTTGGAACTTATAGTCCCAATGAAAACTTTGGCACAGTATAAGTGCCTGCTGTTCGGAGGGTCTGCAAATGCAAATGGAATTTTAAGACCTCACTCTCTAGTGCTTCCATGTGAAATGGGAAATAATGATGTAAAATATCATGAAATTCTGGTATGAAGAAAAAGAGAGTAAAAAAAGTAAGTATATTTCATGGTGTATATCTGAGCTAGAGTTGCAAAGTATTGATTCTCCGAGCTTTCATATTTAATAATACAAGGGTAACATTAAGACCTGCCATTGTGAGACTTAGGAGGAAAAGAAATACAGTGCTTTAAGAAAGACAATTCCCGCCCGGCCATTGGGGCTTGGTAATTGAGTGTTGACCCATGCACCAGGAGGTCGCCGGTTCAATTCCTGGTCAGGGCACATGCCCAGGTTGTGGGCCAAATCCCCAGTGGGGGGCATGCAGGAGGCGGCCAATCGATGTTCTCTCTCTTCGATGTTTCCAGCTCTCTCTCCCTCTCCCTTCCCCTCTCTCTAAAATCAATAAAGAAAAAATATTTTTTTAAAAAAGAAAAGAAAGATAATTCCCTCCCTGGCTGTGCATCGTCCCCTGCACTGCAAGGTTGCCGGTTTGATTCCTGGTCAGGGCACATGCCCAGGTTACCAGTTCGGTACCCGGTCAACCAATCAATGTTTCTCACTCAGATGGATGTCTCTCTCTCTCTCTCTAAAATCAATAAAAACATATTTTAAAAAGTGTTTAAGAAAGATAATTCCTTTAGTGAATGAATAGCACTCTTAGCGGGCCCATCTGGTGCCTGCCAGAAGTCCTAATGGCCACCCACAAGGTCCCGCCGTTAATTCCTGGAAGAGTGTCCATGATGACCTGGGAGAGCTGGAGCTGCGGCAGCTTCCCTGAGCACCAGACCGAGTCTCAGGGACAATTCATACCGGAGAGTCCAGCTCTGAGCACCTGGGTTTCTCCTTGAAGGACACATTGCTCTCCTGGACTGAGTGCAGCACTCTCAAAGAGATGACCTCCACCTCCCTCACCACCAACCGGGCCTGACCAGTCAGGTCTCCCCACACCATGTCCACAGCCACCTCTGGTCTCCCCGCTTCCAGAAATCCCCCAGCATTAGGTCCCAGTACTCCATCTGTCATATAGCAGCCACTGTGGTCTTTAAATAGGGGAATGTGGTCATGCCACTTCCCTGTCAAAATCTCTCCACTGGCTTCCCATTGCATTGAGAAAACAGTGGTCTCTGGGCAACTGATCTAGTCTGGAAGACGCCTCAACTTCACCTCAATGTACTTCTGCTCACCTGCTTTCTGCTCCTTGAACACCTCAAGCTTCCTTCTGACTCAGAGCTTATTGAACTTTCCTGCTCCAGGCAGCACTGTCATTTCAGCACTCCAGTCTCAGCTCGGCTGGCTCCTTCGCACAGAAGTCTCCCCTGACCACCTGCTTAAAGGAGTGCCGGCTACTGTTCGTACATTGACCACACTTTCTGTTGTTTGTTTTTTTGTAGCACGGACAAGTTCTAAAACGATCTTTGTTTACTGCTTGTCTGCTGGCTCTCTCCCACCACGAGAATGTTAGTGCCCAAATGCAGGGAAATTGTCTGACTTTCTCACCGTTTTGCTCTTGGAACTCGTATCTGTCCCGTCACAAGTGTTCAAGAAACACTTGTCAATACGGCAAAATGGAAGGCGAGACGAAAGGAAGGAGGAAAGGCAAAGAGGGAGGAAGAGAAGGAGGAGTGGAACTGAAAGGTAAGAAAGAAAGAAAGAAAGAAAGAAAGAAAGAAAGAAAGAAAGAAAGAAAGAAAGAAAGAAAGAAAGAAAGAAAGAAAGAGAGGGGAAATACATGAGAAAATGAAAAAGTTTGAGAGAAGGGTAGTGGACAACTGTTGAATGGGTTAAGAATGAACTGACTTCCCTGGCCATGGCTCAGTGGTTAGAGCCTCGGCCCCCAGACCAAAGAGTCACAGGTTTGATTTCCTGTCAAAGGCATGTACCTCTGTTGCAAGTTTGATCCCGGGCCCGGTTGGGGTCATGTGGGAGGCGACCAATCAATGTGTCTCTCTCACATCGATGTTTCACTCTCTCTCTCCCTCCCCCCTTCCCTTCCACTCTATCTAAAAAACAAAAACAAAAAACAAATCAATGGAAAGATATCGAGTGAGAATTAAAAAAAAAAAAAAAGGAATGAGTTATAAATACAAACACCAATTTGGATGAATCTCAAAGGCATGTGAGTAAAAAGTGCCAGTTTCATACTCTATGGTTCCATTTATTAACATTCTCAAAGGACAAGACTCCAGAGGTGGACAGAGCACGGGGTGCGGAGGTTAGCCGAGTCTGACTATGACCGGTGGAATGAGGGAGGGCACTGGGGCGGAGGAAGCATCATGGGACTGTTCTGTGTTCTGATGGTGGTGATGTTTCCAGGGATCTATGCATGTAATATTCACAGAACTGTACAACAGAGACAGATTTATTGTGTGATACTTTAAAAAGTAAAATGAGATTAAGAGGTCCTAGGTCTCCTAGAGGTGGTTTTTATATTCTATATTTGGTTTTCTCTCCACTGACTCCCCTGCACCATCCATTCTGACAAATCAAAGTGTGATTTCAAGAGAAACTGAGACATCTTTTCCTGCAAGCTGGAAAACCCCAAATCAGAGGTTATCGATACAAGGGTGATCGAGTGGCCAGAGAATCACCTATGAAGGAGATGACGTCCCCTGGTTAAGGGGAACAATGGAACACTGGATAATTATCCTGCATTGCTATTTTTATACCCAAGATGGACGGGCCTGAGCCAACACCAGCCTCTAGATATGGACAATTATTTATAAAAAGAACTAAAGACATTTTGGAGCCTCATTTAAATAATTTTGAGCACATATGGGAAGACTCCATTGCCTTCTTCCAAGTCCCTTGTTCACCTTTAACTACCGGAGAAAAACACCCCCAGCAAAGAAAGCCCAGAAGTTGTGGAGAATTTCATATATGCCTAAATTTAGACCATGCATGTAACTATGTTAGAGTTCTAAAAGCCGAGATCTTCTCCCCTTAAGTGAACACATCTGAATTATAAATGAATCAAACATTCATAATTTAGAAATAAAACAATATGTAATCCAGAAGTCAATGGGGCCCCAACAGCCTTCAGAATGTTGGTAAACCTGGAACCAGATTCTATTCCACGGCCCCCAGAATTTCCGTGTAGCTTCACCAGGACGCCCTGTTTCCACCCTGTACCCCATCTCTAACTTAGTTCGGCCCCAAGGCAGGTGAAGGTAAAGGTAGGATCCTCAAGGTTGTGCCTCAGAGAAAAATTCCCTCTTCAGTTTACATTTGGTAACTTCATCGTTTTTCCAGTTCACATCAGATGAAGCATGGAAAGGGGCAAGTTTCATTTGCTTTTCCTTCCCAAGGCTCCTTCTTCATCAAAATTCCAACAAACAAACATATCATCACGTTGAAGTTAGCAAAATATCTTCCTTTTCATTTGGCCTTACAGAGCACTGCTTCGAAAACACTGCAAGCCGGACGGTAAATGAAAGAAGCCTCGCTGAGATTTAGGGCTGTTCGCCAAGAATTGATGGTCGTATGTCTCATTCCTCTATGACATGGAACATGCTACCCCTCACAGAGCCACACGCATGTCACTCTATATAATTGGCCAGACCGCTAATCACACATCACCTGGCAAATAGATTCTGGTACTGATTCCAATGTGGGGACGGGGGTTCCCTAACCTAACGAGCAATTCTCAGGGCACCAGCTGGGTACCTAAACTTGAACTAGATTCAGACACTCTCCACCCGGAGATAACATCAGATTGGGCAGGCTGAGGACTCAGTCCTCATTTCAGACAGCAGTCACAGGTCCGGGCTGTTGCTGCCTGTACTTCGGACTGACTGGTTGTACATCAGAGGCTCCCAGGACACCGTCCTCAGGTTTGATTGTACTAGAGTGGTTCCCAAACTCAGAGAAAAGCTTTGTTCACTAGATTACTGATTTATTATCAAAGGAACAGCTCAGGAACAGCCAGAAGGAGGAGCTGCGGAGGGCGGGGTACAGGGAAGGGCCCCGAGCTTCCCCGTGATCCCCGCAGCCCCGCGGGCTCAGCGCCTCTCTGCGTGCACCAGCTGGGAAGCTCTGGGAACACTGTCCTTTTGGGGCTTTATGGAGGCTTCACTGAGTAACAGTCACTGATCACATCGCTGCATGAGCGACTGGTTTGAACTCCAGCCTCTCCTTCCTCCTGGAGGCTGGTGGGGGAACGGACATGTCCAGCATTCTAATCACATGGGTGGGTTCACACAGCAATCGGGCCAATATTTCAACAAGTATAGATCTTTGTCATTAAAAAAAATGGGTCGGTTATTCTGTGATCTCAACAGGCACTTCAATTAATTTCTATATCACGATGTTAAGTTGTTTGACTTTTCAGCCATTTGAAAAGGTTTTTAAAAATGATAGTTGACATGCAATAGGCTATTAGTTTCGGGTATGCAACACAGCGATTAGACATTTATATACCTTAGGAAGTGATCACCATGACGTCTCGTACCCATTTGGCACCATACCTGTTATTGAAATATTACCGACTATGACTTTTCAGCTATTAATAGATATCACTGAGCTGAGCATCCTCTTAGACACATCCGCATGTATCACCGTGATTACCATTAGCCCTGGGAATGTAGTTGTTGAATCGGAAAGTGTGCAAAGCATATGGTCATGGATATGTTTGCCTCTGAGTTTCTGAGGCTCATGGTGAACACGGGATACCAAATGTGCTCCTCTATCCACAGGCAGGAACACCTCGGCTCTCAGGCAGTCCAGGCAGTTCTTCTTCCCCCGGATGTCTTATTAAACAATGTGACTTGAGATCATGACCACTGGCATGTCCAGCTGCCCTGCTAATGTTTAGATAAATTTCCTTATTATTAGATGAATAGGAAACGAGAAATTTCCCATCAGAAAATCTTAAGCGAAATGGTGGGTCTTTTTGGTCGATTTTACTGGGAGATACTTTAGTGCTGATACATGCTAATCAATTCGGTGCTTTTCAAGAATGCAGTAGGTATATTGAAACAATCTGTTCTATCTCTTCATTCACAGAGAGGCTACTCTGAAACATGTATACACTCTCCCAGCATCTTCTAACCATAGGAACTTGGATAGAGTGAAAAACAGTTGTATGAACTCTATTCTCTTAGTCCTCTTTATTTTAAGCCACCAACAAGGATGGATGCTTATTCTGGAAGTGTTTGGAAGTCTGCCTTTCCAACTTAAAAGAACAATGCTAAACAAATGATAACAGACTCATGAACTCTGGGTTAATAAGTTTCCACTTGTTAACAAAGTGTTTCCCATTATTTTTAAGAAGAAAAAGGGTTCTCAGAGGTCTTTCCGTCTTCTGCTATGCTACTTTGTTCTCGTCTAGTGGAAATAATGTATCCTCTCCCCCACACACCCCCACCAAGGAAAGCAGCAAATACAACATTTTGATTCTGCAGCTTTACCTAATCCAGCATCCATCTGACTAAATGACATCTCTGCTCTGCTCGTAGAAAATTATTCTGGAAAACAATGACGCTCAGTGTCCAAGAGCAATTTAACTGTTGGATCAAATAGGGGAGAAAGTACTAAAACAATAATTCCGCATTGCCCTTGCTGTATTCGTTTCCAAATGTAGCAGCTATTCAAATGAAAAACAACAACAAAACAAAACAAACAAACAAACAAACAAACAAACAAACGTAAAACTCAGTAGCTTAAGACAATAGAAGTGCACTCAGTCATAGTTCTGAAGGCTGGAAGTCCAAAACTAAGGTGTCAACAGGGCCATACTCTGTCCAGAGCCTCTAGGGGAGAGTCTTTCCTCCACTCTTCCCATTTCTGCTGCTTCCAGGAGTTCTTGGGCTGGTGGTGGCATCACTGCCTCTTGGCATCTGTCTTTGCCTGGCCTTCCCTTCCCTTCCCTCCCCTTCCCTGTGTGTTTCCTCTGCTGTTTGGGTCAAACCACCCTCTGCCCTTCTGTTATGTTTTTCTCTCATCTCTGGATTTGGGGCCCACCCAGATAATCTAGGATGATTTCATTTTGAGATCCTTAATTATATCTGTAAAGATTCTTCTTCCAAATAAGCACACACTCATAGGTTCTGGGGGTAAGGACATTAATATAGCCTTCTGAGAGCCACCATCCAAGCCACCACTCTTGCTCACCTGGGGCATTTAAAATAAAATGTATTAAGTTTATTAATATAGAATGAAAGAGAACTGTATTTTCCCAGTTTATTTTTACAGAAAAGTATTTTATCTTCCTGGAGTCACTCAATCATTAGCAAAAACACTACCATGTAGGACTACTTTAAAAGACTTTTCCAAGAATCTAGAACTCTGACTCACCGTAGTTTTGTTTGAGCCCAGCCTTTGGCAATGTCCATATATTTCAGTCCAGGTGATATTGCCTCTGCCAGTCTATACCTTGGCTCATTCCAGTAAAATCTACCAAGGTATTCATCCACAATATAAAGAATAAACATTAGGTTGTTTTTAAAATCACTTTTGTGTTTGGTTTGTTAGTTCTCTTGTTTGTTTGTGGGTTGGGTTGGTTCCGTCCACTGAGTGGTGGATTGGTACTGTTGAACCTAAATTCAGATGCCTCATCTTTCTGCAATGCCTGACATTAAGGAGAAGAAAAGATTAGAAGCTTATAGTGATGCATAACAGAATAGAGTGATCTTAAAGACCGATTTTAATCATTCATCCTATATAAAACAATACACACACACACACACTCACACACACACACACACACCACCAGCTTAGTCGCTCCATTGTAGTTATGGGAGAAGTATCCCAGCACACAATAAAGAATAAGGATAAATCACAGACTAAAAGCTGTGATTACCACTGTGTTTAGTCAAGGTAACTTCTAATCTCTGTTGCTTTGTTGTGATGCTAAAAAGCAGCAAATGGCAGCAACTAACTCCCGACCTTCCCTGTAGCCTCCAGCCTCCCATTCAGCCAGCAGTTGGTTTCGCGACTCCTGCCTGGCTCGCCAACATTGGATAGAAGATGAATGAACAAATGGCCAGGAGTCATTCCAAGTAGTAAATGCCCACTTAGTGACTATAAATTCACTCACAGTCACTTCATATCACAGCTCTAGCCTCTGCATGGCAATCTAGGGGTCGAATTATCTCTCAGCTACATTCTAGCCAGGATTTTCTGCTTTTGAAAGAGACAAAGAAGGAAGAGGTAAGAGGACTGATCTCTGAGAGCCTGAGGTGATCTCCTGCAGGGCTTTATTCCTGCTATTATCACTGTCCTTTTAAATAGTGTTATGATTTATCTCTCCCCTGTACACGGTGCTCGGGATAGGTTTTGTTTGAGCACACTTGTAAAAGGAAAAATAAACTCAGGGGTATGAGGATGAGAATGCTGGGGAATTAATAACCTGAGAACCCCAAAGTTTAAGCAGTTTGGACCTCGATGAAGGATTGATGGTGAGCGTGAGGGAAGTTCCTTTGGACAACTGCCCAACGGAGGGACCAAACCCACAACTGCTGATTTCAGAGTTGCTCTCTCCCAAACACCAACAAAAACAAAATAAAAATATTAACCTATAGATACAATGGTCGTATAAATTGCTGTCCAAACACAAATTTTTAGGGGTGAAAGGGTGGTGTTACTAACAATCACACTTGACCGATAAGTGCAAACAGAGACTGTCCCCAGAAAAGTGAGATGTGTGGCCTCCCCATTAATAGTATTTGTTTTTGGCATCCAACTTCCACTTGGGTGCCTGATTTCTTGTTTATCTACGAGAAGTCTATGCTCTTATTTAAATATTTTAAGTGGATTGTAATATCCTAGAAGGGATCACTTAAACATTTTTTTCTGTACAACTTTTAGCACAATGCTGAGCATATTTTATTGCTTAATAAAATTGAAATTTATTTATTGAAATTTAGTTAAATTTAGTTAATGGGCATTGTTCTTAGATTATCACAGGGGCTGCAAACTTGTATGCAGGTGGTGTTAGGGGTACTGGCCTCGATGAATAAAGTGAGTCAAGTGTAGGGAAAGAAAACAGACTGGAGAATTGAAGGAGGGACCACGGACAGGCACACCAATTCCTCTGTATTTTTTCTAATTAAAGTCAGCCTATGTCCCAGTTGCCATTTCTGATCACATATTCGTAATAGGCTTGCTGTGATGGAGATTACTTTATCCCTCACACTCTCTCTAACGGTGCACAGAATCTCATAATTGGAGATTGGGAGGCATTTAAGGGGGTGTCTTTTAAAACTGGGCTTTTCACTCTGTGGCTCATGACTCAACAGTGGGCTGTGAAATGTATTTCGCAGTCAGATTAGCCAGGTTTAAAAACAAACAAACTGACTAAGTAAAGTACATGAGGACAAACTAGATTAGCACCGAATAGAAAACCTCAGACAGCATTGCATACAGTATAGGAAAGCTAAACACTGCTTTTTAAACTTTGGTTTTGCACGTATAGGTGTGTGCATCACCATGTCTTAAGTGAGTCATGATATAAAATATCTCACAGACAGCTGTGGTCAAAGAAATGGGAAAGCCCAGATTTAATCTCATTCCTACAAGTTACAGACAAGGAAACAGGGCCCTAAAAAAGTGAATTGATTTTCCAAATTTGACAGAGCTAGAAAATGAGAGAATTGGGACTCAACTTGAAATTCATGTCAGTCTCCTTGAAAATCTCTTATTAGAATCTTCTTTCAAAAAAGGAATGATCACAGCCGTTCCCTTGAGATCTTTTAGGCTAGGATTTAAGGTCTTTTGGTAAATGTCATTCTCTTTCTCTTTTCTTCTCAAATCTCAAGTACTTGTCCCACCACCCCATTCTCTGCTCACGAATCCTTACCGAGTAAACAGAAGAAACAAGGGATGCTCCACACTTTCCCATCGCTGTTCCTCATCTACATACGTTTATACCCTCATACAGTGTGTTCCAGATGTACTGACACTTCCTCTAATGCCAACCCCTCTACGTGCATTCAATCCTGCCCCCTTGCCTGTTCAATAATTCCTGTACTAGGACTGTCTGCATTTTTCCCTGCATCATGCTATCTGCCTCTAGGGGATCAAACACATCAACACAGAAGCATGCTCTAATATTCCCCAGTATGTCCCCAAAGCATGACCCATTCCAACAGTTCCTCTGCCATGACCTCCATCCTTCCCCTTTTCCAGAAAAACTCCCCAAATGACTTCTCTACACATCCCAATTCTCCTCCTCCACTTTTTCATTAAAAAAACAAAAACAAAAGAAAACCAGCTCAATCAGATTTCTACCTTATTTTCCACTCCTCTAAAAAGCCCTCGTCATGGTCACAAAACAACTGCACTGTGAAACATCTGATGGGCCGTGCTCAGTCTCATCTTACTCGATGTGGCTGCAGCTCTTACCACAGTTGATCGCCCCCTCATCCCTGGAATACCTCCTTCACGTGTTCACTTTCTCTCTGTTCTCTTTCTACCCCACAGGAGGCTCCTCTTCAGTATGTTTCACTGGTGCCCCCTCATCCTACAGTCTGCTAACTGTTAATGTCCAGGGCCCAGTCCCTGGATATTTTCATCTTCAACACAGACATGCTCCCTTGATGATCTCAATTGTAATCTCCAACCATTAAATAGCACCTGTAAGCTGGTGGTTCCCAAACTGATATTCTCAGTTGGAGCTCCAGAATTCCATCACTCAATCATCTACTCAGTATTTCCACTAGAATAACCAATAGAACATCTAAAATTCTGTCCCAAACTGAGCTCCTGATCTTTCTCCAGAGACTACTTTCAATGCCTCCCCAACATGCTGTGCATACCATCTTCTCCTGTCTCTGCAAATGGCTATTCTTGTGGTTCAGGAGGTCATCCTTGCTCCTCTTTACTCCCACTGTCACATCTTCTCCATCAGTGGTCACTGTCGACTTTATATTTAAACACATGTCCAGAAACCAATCCCATCAGAATGTGTGCATTCATCTGAGCTCTGACCATCTCTCCTGGATTTTTGTAGGCCCATGTAACTGGTCTCCCTGTTTAGCTCTTTCCCTCACACAGTCTACTGTAACACACCAGCCTCCTGGATCATGCCCAACTCTGTTTAAATTCACACAACAGCTTCCCCTCTTACCAATCAACACTCTCAGTCTCCACTGGATCTACCTGACTTCCTCTCCTTTTACACTCCCTTATCACTCACTTCTACATCATTTGATGCCTTGTTTCTAGAACAGTCTTGGCATGTTCCCACCTCAGGGCCTTTGCACTTGCTATTTTCTGCCTCATGTTTCCTTTCCCAAATAGTCTGATGATGTGCTTTCACTTTCTTTCCATCTGGCTCAAATTTCACTGAATCACTGAGATCTGCCTTGACTACCACCCTCCTATATCTTTTTAAAACAATCCTCACCCAAGGATACTTTTCCATTTATCTTCAGATAGAATGGGAGGGAGGGAGGGAGAGAGGGAGGGAGGGAGGGAGGGAGGGAGAGAGAGAAACATGTAAAAGAGACACATTGAATAGTTGCCTCTTGCACAACCCTGTCCAGGGCCAGGGACCAAACTGCAACCGAGGTATATGTCCTTAACTGGAATCGAACCCACGACTCTTTCGTCCATGGGCCAACACTCCAACTGCTGAGCCAAACCGGCCAGGGCCTCCTCTTATATCTCGCTTCATTCCCTTCCAAGCCCTTATCACCACCTGATACATCACACATTTATTTTTTATTGTCTACTTTTTCCTATTGGTATGCAAGCTCCTTGTGCATATGGATTGTCTGATTACTTCACTGCTGTAATCTCAGTGCTAAGAGGAGAATGGTACATAGTAAGTGCACAATTAAGAGTTATTCAATTTATGAAAGAGTGCTGTTTACAAAAAAACAAGAGGAATAGTAACAGAACCACAATAAAAATCCAACGCATCTGTGTATCCCATAATAGCATCTGCATCTGTATTATCTCATTTTTGCCTTCCCACCCGTTTGTGGTTGAAACACATTATGTTCTCATTTTACATGAGAGGAAAGTGAAGCTCACTGTGCCACAGCCAGTATACAGAGAAACAAAAACCTACACCCATATTATCTGGCTCCGTCTCCAGTTCTAGTTCCTCCTGGAATGCTCCATAAACGCATCGCCCCGGGGCAGACACGGGAACCTGCCTTTGAGATTTCCCCCTCACGACATGACCTGCTACCCAGCTGCAAGGAGTGTGATCTGCTAACAGCCTTGCTGTTGGCTTCATCAGGATCCTCTCAGCTTCTGAGATAGAGTCAAGCTGTCTTGGGGGCCAATGGCTGGGCAAGGTGGTAGCACGAGGGCCTGGCTATTTCTGCCAGATGTAAGGTGCTTCCAGGGGATCACCTGCGCTGCAGAGCTGCCCACTGGCCCGGAAGAGACGGTCTCGGATCTAAACCACAGTCCAGTGGCTCCCCTGCCCAGTCACGCTTCCTTTCTTTTCCTTCCACAGGTTTCTCGTTAATAGACCGTTTGTGCTTCTATCGTCCTCTCAGCATCCGCCTCCCGGGAAATCCACACCAGCACACACCACCCGCTGACACCCGGGCAGCCTTGGGATGGCACTGGACTGAGAGCACGTGAAGTGAGGGAACTCTCTGGGTATGCTGTGCCATATATTTCTGACCCACCCTGCAGGAGGACCTTCAATTTTGACTTCTCACTGTTTTTTATTTGTTTTTATTGATTTTTTTAGAGAGAGAGAGGAAGGGAGAGATAGAAACATCATTGTGAGAGAGAAACATCGATTGGCCGCCTCCTGCATGCCCCCCACCGGGGATCAAGCTGGCAACCTGGGCATGTGCCCTGACCAGGAATCAAACCAGGACCTCTCAGTCCATGGAAGGATGCTCAATCCACTGAGCCACCCCGGCCGGGTTCCTTTCTCACCTTTATCTTTTGCTTTCTATCAGGAGACTTAGGGACAAGAAAAATCAGAAGTCTCTCAACATAGAAATCCCAGGACTGCAGACGTTTGGGAAAGGGCCTGCATATTCAAAGTCTAATTCAGAGAAAAATCACAGGAGGCTTTCTGTAATTGAGTGCCTTCCTGCCCTGGGATGTCAAACACGCTTCAGATGGGAACAGCACTGCATGTTCCGATATCAGTGAGGTGAGAAAACACCATTTACTACAACTCATACATCCTCTGAAGTACGTGCTGATCCTACAAATGTAGCTGGAGATGATGACAGACAGACACTCAGAGACCCCAGCTATAAAACAGAGACAGTAACAATAATAACCTCTATTTCTTAGGTTGGATGAGGATTAAATGAGATAGTTCATTATAAAGACCTCAGTACAATGTTTAATAAACATTACTTGCCATTATTATTATTTTGACAGTAAACAAAATGCAGTAAAAATTGTCCTTTAAAATCATATTTATTTCTAAGTTTTGCTTTTAGTTTTAGTAAAACACCTGTGATGAACTCCGTAAGAAATTATGTAGGTGTCATGTCTTCTATTTTCTTCAATGTGACTTCTATCCCTTTGTGGCTTTTAGGGCTTTCTTCAGCCGCATTGCATTATTGCTCTCTCAATGAAGTGAATGAATGAATGAATGAATGAATGAATGAATGCACAAATTGAAATGTGCAGCAGGAAAACAAGCAGCGTTTGAGGCTAAATATACATGCATGCAAACATGTATGCAAGCTGGTATCCATCTGCTTAGCGTGTATCCAGGTCAAACATGTTGCAATACATGATCCTGAACTGGATACTTTCTCCTCTAAAAGACACCTTTGGAACAATTGGCGAAGCTTGAAATGGGTTTGAGGATTAGACAGCAGTAACGTGACAATGTCAATCTCTTGATTTTGATGGTTGTATTGAGGTTTCATAGGAGAAAAGTCCTTGTTTGCAAAAAAAATGTGCACAAAAATCTTCAAGGTTGATGGGTATCAGGTAGGCAAACTCATTCTCAAATGAGTCAGGAAGACAAGTTCTTCCTATAAACTTTTCTAAATTTCTAATTATTTCAAAACAATAAAAAGTTAAACTATCAACCAAATTTTCAAATTTTCTTTTGTTGATATACATGATTTTAAGACTTTTTAAAAATATGCATCCAGATTAGGACCAATGAACAAAATGTTTTATTGTTATTTTTGATGTTTGTTTTAAACTCAAGCAATGACCTTTGGAGAAAAAAATAGTAAGTTTGAACATGCTGATGCAGCTGGGAGGCCTAGCTTTCTCTGGTTTGATGGGTTGACAACCCCTAATTATACTGCAGACATTTAGACATTAGTTCTAAGCTGTAGATCAGAAGGGAAAGTCTTGGAGCTGGTTGGGGGAAGGGAGTGGTTCTGAGCTGAAAGATGTCCTAAGTCATTGTTGGCTAGAGCCCAGGTGGGAAAGAGACAATTTCTCTTTTAGAAGATATATCTAGAATTGCAATTTTACAACCTGCTAGCCTAGTGTTGGGGAGGTGTGTGTGTGTGTGTGTGTGTGTGTGTGTGTGTGTGTGTCGGGGCCATTGGGGGTGTCTGTTGGGCTCCTCCACATCTCAGGCAGGAGAAAATTGCTTCTACCTCCTAGGAAAGAAGCCTGCATTTCTGCTTTGCATGCTCTGAAGGCGGCATTGAGGAAAGGAGCTGACAATTCCCATCACAGCCAGGACTTGCTTTGCCGGGTAACTCCCTCGTGCTGGAGAAAATGCAATGTGCAAACCTGGGGATGCAGGCCTCCGGCGGCACAGCCACCACTCCCTCCACCTTCGAAGGGCTCAGCAGGGGTCAGAACTGTCAACTCTCCGAGAGGAGTGGTCAAGGGGAAACCACGGTGATGTCACACAGATTTCCCATGAACGCTCAGGAACGGATTCGTTCGCTTTTCTCCAACCCATTCACAATCTATAATAGTCCCATTGTCTTTAAAATCCCCTACATATGAACTGAAACACAATGGGCAGAACACCGATATCGAGTTAGAGTCTTGGGTTCAAGTCTAGGTTCATAAATTCACTAGCCATTCACTAACTCTGACCGCAGGAAGTTTCCTACACCTCTCTGCGTAGTCAGCATCTTCATCTATATAATGGGGACAGCGGTGACTACCTCCCATGGCGATTTTGAGGTGAAAACAGATTATGCAGGTACAAATATTTCTCTAAATTGCCAAGGGGCCGGTACCGACCCTGCTCTGATGGGACCAACCTTTAAACTATAAATTCCAGAAATTCAAAAACCAGAACAACCACAATAAGAAGAGTTGTGCTTTCAACTTTGAAATTTTGGCTCACCGGAAATAAAAAGTAAAAACAAAAAACAACCAGACATAGGGAAGTCGGGAACCAATCCTTCCCTAGACCTTCAGGGGGAACGTTGCCCAGCCCGCCAGCACCGAGATTCCACACTGCTGGCCTCCAGAAGGTGGGACAACACCTTTCTGCTGTCCTAATCCACCCATTTCGTAGTGCTTCGTTACTGCTGCCCTAGGGAAGTAATACAACAGGTTTCAGGGAGGATAAATAAATGGCCCAGCCTCAAAGAGCTATTCAATTCTCAATTTGGCCACCATGCATTTGTTTCTGGTTTTTTTTTGTTTTTTTTTTAACAAACATCGGTGCCTGATCTTCTTACCACCCCCTTCCCCACTTAGACACTGATTGATTGGCCTGTGGTGGGACACTGACAGGGGATTCTGGTGGCCAGCCAGGTTTGAGGACCACTGTATGAGTGGCAGAAGGAGGATCTGAATGTCTGCCTGGCCCCCAAGCCTGGCATTGAGATAATGCACCAACGTTCTACATTGACATAGGACAAAAGAGTTTCTTCTATATGTTCTACATCAGTATCTAACCCCATCCACCCTAATTGATTACGTAGATAAAAATATCCCCCCAAACTATATCCCTCTTCATGAAGACTAAAAAAAAAAAAAAAGATTTATAATGTATCATTACATAAACTCATTTCAATTTCAGTAAATAAAGTAACATTTGTGTAGAAGAATAGAATCACTTAATTACAGGAAATCAAAGAGAGCTTTTTATAGGTCTTATAGTCAAGCAACCCAAAGCAATGCTTAGAGAGGTTACTAATCTCGGCTGAGAGTCAATAAACACTCCCAGACAGTGGACTACAACACACTTCCATGCCCAATATTCTTTAATCAGTTCTAATCCTCATTATAATTTGTAAGCTATTATCATTATTTTCTTTACAGGTGAGACACCTGGAGATGAAAGAGGTTACGTCTCATGTCCAAGGGTCAGATAAATTATAAATGGCAAGGCCAGAATCTATAACCCTAGCTCTCTGCAACAAAACTCCTGCTCTCGCTACACCTGGGCTCCGTCTATTTGGTTTATCAGTAATTACAGAAACTCTCTTGCTTTATAGATCAGTTACTGCCATAGTTTCCGCATCTGCCTTCAAGAATGTCCTCAGTTTGGAACTTTCTAACAGATGTAGTGATTTATCACATCTATTGAACTTAAACAGGGGTTCCAATTTTTAAAAGTGCCATGCAGGACAAACACAGGAAGACAGGGAAATGGTTGTACAAACTCAAAGCTAAGCGACCTTTGGAAAGTTCACCAGTTGGTAAAATCTGCCTCTGCTCTCTAAGAATATGTATTCATGGCAAGAAATGCAAACTGCAAAAGCATACCTTCTCTTTACAGCTGGAGCCCCCAGAAAGTCTCCAGCTTAGAAGGTCACTGTGTTGCTAGTCCAACTGTGTGTCCTTACATCTTTCTCCTCCTATTTAAGGTTATTCTATTTTGACCAGCAAAAGAGAAGAACCAATTATGAAGGAAAATTATATTGTCACAACTCTTTCCCTCCTGCCTACTCTAATTATGTGGTCTGATAGAGAAGGAGATTAAAATGATGCCATTAAAATACATAAAATGAATTCTAGACGTACAAACAATTCCCCGAATCTAGCCAGTACTTGTGAAATCACAGTAAATTCTTCTTAACGTCACAAGAACCTGGGTTGGGGGAGAACCTAAAGGGCATTTAATACAACCACCAATGATATCTGCATTTTTTTCTAAAAGATTTCTGTTTAATGATTCTCCCAGCTTTGAAAATCTTTCAGATCACCTTGGGTATGGCCACACGGATAATCAAAGCACTATTTCCGCTCAGTAAGGACAGTGTTTCCCAACTCAAGTGTGATCTGTTTGTGACTATGCTCAAAAGTCGCTCAACTTCTTTCTTCTCGCTGCCCATTATCAGCAGACCCTCCGACTGACGCAAGCAAAACGGTGCTCAGATAATTGCCCAGAAAGCAAGGAAACGCGGTTGATCACAGGCGGAAATTGGGTTGAGGAGGATTAAGAGCAGGCTAAAATGTTAAATTAAGGAATCTCCTTATAGCATGTACTTGAGCTATCGAGTAAAAGTAAAAGGTCCCGCTAATAAAATTAGAGGGGAGAAGGTGCCGTCCATAAGCCGAAGTCATCAGAGAGAACCAGGGTTCTTCTCAAGCAGCTCAATCTCTCTGTGCTTCAGCCGCTTTGGCTTTTAGTTAGTCCCTCTCAAGTGGAAAGTGGCAGGCTCCCTCCCACCAGTGTCTTTGGACAGGGGTTCCCACTGTTGGGAACATTCTTCCTCTATCTTGCCACCAGCCACCAGCTACTTGTATTCCTCTGATCTCAGTCCAAATGCCATTTTGTCGATGAAACCTTCTTTAAACACACATATCCCACCCCCATATTTCACAGCTATAAATAAAAGCTCTCAAACATTTCCCTTATAGCTCTTGCTGTTTGTGCTTGTACCTGTAAATAATAATTTGATTTCTATTGATCTCCTTCATGAAACAGTATGTATAGAAAAGGAGAAACAGGGTCTGTTTGCTCATCATTTATTTCCCTAGTTCCTAGAACAGGGAACAGGATATAGCAGATGCTCAATAAACACCAGCTGAATAAATAAATAAATCATCGGAATATGTTATAATAGGTAAAATCTCTCCCATCAAATATTTCTTACACTCTCCTGTCTTCATGTGTGACATGCTTCTCCTCATTAGCAAAGCATTCCTTTTTGATAATACACGGCATTTAACTTAATTCAATAATACTTTAATTAAGCAATAAATGAAAATCTCAAAATTCAGAGAAGAAAAATAATAACCCCAAATAGTTTGATTACTTTAAATAACAATTATTAATATGTTTATGCATACTTTTAGGTAAACATACAAATACAGACAATACAAAGATCATATCATATAAACAATTTTATAATATTTTAATGAATTGAATAATATTCACAAACATCTTTCCAAGTCAGTGTGGTTATATATCATAATTTCAAGTGATTGAATAGCATTCCATTATAAGGAATTCATTTAATCAATCCCTTTTTTGGGACTACTGAGTTTTATAAAATGAAATTAATTCCATATAATGCAATATTACGTAGCGATTTAAAATACTCCCATGTTTGATGTTTAGATTGTATATAATTTATCAGTCATACTATTTAATATAGTGCCTTTAAACAAAAAAAATTTTATAGGTATATCTCTCTCGGGAGATTATGCTGGTAGTCATCCACTGACATTTAATGTGAATTAATTTATCAACACACTTTATTCAATGCCACCTGGACAAAAGTTAGCTCATAATTTAATTGGGATATTTACGAGGCCAAGGGTGAAGGGGCATTACAAATAGTTCTGGAGAACAGAGGAGGGGAGAATTTACAACCACTGGGAGGAATGTTGATTTAAAGAAAATGTACCCTCTGTAGGACCTGGAGTGGTACCCCCTCTTACTAATTTGTGTTTTCTGACTTGATTTCTTGTTCAGCCCACTGGAAGTTTATCAATTGTTTTATTTTTTCAAACAACTCTCTTTTGATTTCACCAACTTTCTCTGTCATTTGTTTTCTACTTCATTGATTTCCGCCCTGATATTTATTATTTTCTCCCTTCTACTTACCTTGGTTTGCATTTGCACTTCTTTTTCTAACATCTTAAAGTAGAAATTTAGATCATTATTTTTATACCTTTTCCTTTAAAAAATTTTTTTTCTTTATTGCTTTTAGAGAGAGAGAGGAAGGGAGAGCGGGGAGAGAGAGAGAGAAACATCAATGAGAGAGAACATTGATTGGCCGCCTCCTGCATGCCCCCCACTGGGGATCAGGCCCACAACCTGGGCATGTGCCCTGACCGGGAATCGAACTGGCGACCGCTTGGTGCATGGGTTGACGCTCAACCACTGAGCCACACTGGCCGGGCCCTTTTTCCTTTTTTACATATGTAATTAAAACGACAGATTTTCTTATAAGCACTGTTTTAGTTGTATCACATAAATTTTGATACGTTGTATTTTTGTTCCCATTGAATTAAAATCTATTTCACTTTTGCCACCCTCCCAAGAAAATATATCAATATCATGTGTTCTCATGGGGATCTCGAAGAACAGGTAAAAAATGAACTACAACCTTTCTCTGCTTCACAATTCTCATAGGACAGGGTTCTGACTTAGAAAAAGTAAAATTAGAAATTAGATTAATGTTTTCATATATATTAACTGAGATCTTTACAGCAACCTTACAAAGTAGGTATGACAGGTTTTATCATTCCAATTTTAAGGATAAATTAAATGAGGTTGAGAAAAGGTGATAAAACAGTGGAATATTATTAAGCTGTACAAAAGGTAGAAATCCTGCCATTCGCAGTACCATGGATGAACCTGGAGGACATAATACTAAGTTAAATAAGCCAGATAGGGAAAGACAGATGCTACATGATCTCACTTGTATTTGCAATCCAAAATAGTCAAACTGATAAAATCAGAAAGTAGAACCGTCATTCCCAGGGGCTGAGGTGTGGGGGAAATAAGATGATGTTGGTCAGAGTACAAACTTTCAGTTATAAGATGATGAAGGTCTGGAAACCTAATGTACGGCACGGTGATTTCAGCTAATAAAATGTTGTATACTTGAAATTTGCTGACAGTAGATCTTAACTATTCTCACTACTGAAAAAAAAGGCAACTTTGCCTGGCCAGTGTGGCTCAGTGGATTGAGCATCGTCCCATGGACTGAGAGGTCCTGATTTGATTCCCGGTCAGGGCACATGCCCAGGTTTCGGGCTTGATTCCCAGTACGGGGCGTGCAGGAGGCAACTGATTAAGATTTCTCTCTCACATGGATGTTTCTCTCTCTCTTCCCCTCTCTCTCTAAAAATCAATAAAAACATATTTAAATAAAATAAATAAATGGTAACTTTGAGGAGATAGATATGTTAATTTGATTGTAGTAATAATTTCACAATGTATATGTATAGCAAAACATCATGCTGTACATGTTAAATATATACAATGTTTTTCTTGTCAATTAGACATCAATAAAGCTGAACAAAATTAAATGATGTTCAGCTGAAATAACATTAAAAAATGTAGTTTGTGATTGACAGTGAAACCTCACATCTTTGACTCCAAATATTGACTTCCTGTCATAAATTCGTCCTAAAGTTTCTTTAAAGTTGGCTAAAAACCTGATAGGGCCTGGAACAGAAAGGCATTGAAATGTTTAAACAATCATGTTTGGCATCCAGAAAATTAAAAAGGAAGTGGCTTCGGCAGGGTTGACAAAGCAAGAGGAGGAGGTCGAGTCCTTGCAGGTTAGGGTCCAGTCGTTCTCTGACTCAGGACTTGGTCTGTACCTAAGACCAAACTCACCATGGGCTGCACCATCATCCCTCTCCCTGTCTCCCAGGGGTCCTTCCTCTTCGTGGGTTGTCACGACACCGTTCAGTTCAATTAAACAAACTGTACTGACTAACTCCTACACATCAAACACGGAGCTTGGGCTCTGGCCGCAGGGAGTACCGGCAGGCTGGAAAAGGTTAGGGACGAGGAGTGTCATGCTGCTTCTCCGGCACTCAGACATCCCTGATGATGAATTGGTCAGAAGCATGGATTTGGGCCAGAGTGGTGACAAAGTAGAAAATGAAGGCCAGATCACACAGACATTTGGAAGGAGGCATCCAGTGGCGCCCAGTGAATAATCTGGCATGACGTCAATTTTGAATTTGATGATTAAGAGGCTGTTTCCTCCATATTTCACAATATATAAAAAATCAAATTATTATGTTTTACACCTAAAACTAATATAGATTTTATGTCAATTATACCTTAATACAAATAAAATAAAATAAAATAAAATAAAATAAAATAAAATAAAATAAAATAAAATAAAAGAGACTATTCTTGACCTTGAAAAGACCAGCTTTACTAAGTGTTGCATAAGGGGGTGGGGGCCGGGCTGTGAGTCAGTGGTAAGAACATGGAAGGAGCAAATGTAGATGGTCTTATACAGAAATTAAGTGGTGAAATGAAGGCACTGAAGTGTCACACATACAAAAAAAAGTCTGTAGAGAAAATTCCAATAGAATTTCAGTTTAGCAAAATCTGATGTGCACAATGGAAATGAAAAAAATAGCTTATATTTTCTTATTCATGCAGAGAATACCCTTATTATCAGTGTTGATTTCATCCAAATTAGGATGTCATTCATGTAAATCATACCATTCTTTCATAAAAGAAAGGAAAAAACACTATCAATTACAGTACGACCTGCATCAATTGTTAAACTATACCCTGACTTCAGAAATGCTAAAATGCCTGTGGGTAAAATTTAGCATTAGGATCGCCACTTTTATTCTCCAGGGATGTATTTTGTCATGCAGTAGTCTACCCATACATCCTTGTCATGGTATAGCTCCAGAAACATCTGCATTCTGGCAGTGTTTTTATGCAGATGCTGTTTTCAGTTATAAAATAGGCATTTGAGGTTGCCAAGCTCAAGAAAGCAGCAACATCAGTCAGTGAAAGTTTTTAAGTGCCTTCAACTTCTGAGTTTTCTACATGGCCCTATTCTGGCAAATAATTCGTTTTCTCCTCGAAAAATTGCAGCTTCACGTTTCTGCTGAAGCAGCAGCTAGACCCACTTTGCAGAACACTGGCCACCTGAAAAACATCCCCAGAGAAAATCAGGTCTCCCCGAGATGATCAAGAGTCTTTTTAATCTTATTTATAAAAGCTGCAATTACACACTGCAGAATCACGAAGTGAACTGGGTCCTCTGGAAGTTTCCCAGGGACGAAGGCAGCTTCCCCTGCATTTAACCTTGAAGTATACTTCCTCACAATCACTCCATGATTGATAATAGCTGGACACAAGTAAGCAGCTTCAACTTTAAAAGTAAAATGATTACAGCATTTTTTTAAAAAAAAGGTAGAAATCCTTTGCACTTTTTTTTTTTTTTTTTTATTGGTTTGTTGGTCTTCTTGATGAAACCTGAACTGCTTCCCTCCACTGCTTTGGGGATGTCATGCATGCTGCAGGGTGGCCCAGTGATGAGGAGCAAGACGTCTAGTTAGCTCTGGGTTTAAACCCCAATCTTGATCTTACTAGTTCTGTGGCCCTAGTAAAATGACTTGTGCTAACTGAACCCTGTCATGTTTAACCTCTTCTTACCTGCATCAAATGTGTCGACTGAATGGGGATGAATAGATGTCATCATGACAGGTCATTTTAATTTTGAGTTTGTCCTCACTGTCAGTGTGGAGGTCCATTGAGACACTAAGCATGAAACCAGTAGGAACCCTTGTGCATTTTTCACAAGCCACATCCACGGTTTAGCTTTGGGGGAGGGGAAGAATTAGAGTAGGGTCACAAGGAAAGCAGAACAGATGGGAAGGGACAAAGCATTTGAAGGTACAAGCAAGGAAATGATTATGACAAGAACTGTAGCAACTAAACTGGAAGGAGAAGTTGACTTAAATGGAAGTTGTTAGAGATGTGAAAGGGGTTAGCAAATGGTAGGAGTGAGAATATTTGTGTGATATGGAAAAATAGGATGTGGTGTGAGAACGTGAGATGCTAGCAACTGAGGTCTGGGAAATGGCACTTGATGATGGTAAGTTCTACGATATGTCCAAAGGAACAAGAGGCTTAAGTTGAGTGGAAGAGAAGATCACCAAATGTGCAGAGGCCAAGGAACTGAGGGAATGGGATTTGGAGCATATAATCCATGTGAATTTTGCAATTCCAAAAATATCCCATGCACCGAGAGGTCGCTGGTTTTATTCCCAGTCAGGGCATATGCCCAGTAGGGGGCAAGCAGGAGGCGGCAGATTGATGTTTCTCTCTCTCATCGATGTTTCTCTCTCTCTCTTTCCCTCTCTCTCTCTATAATCAATAAGAAATATATATATATATATATATATATATATATATATATATGAATAATAGTGACAGACAGAAGGCTGCAAGCAAAAATATTCAAGAAATGAAATGAATGAGATGTACTAGATGATTAGCACAACCATGATAGTATAGTTTGTTGGCATGTGCTTCAAACAAGCTGAGTTTTTTGAATGAGAAGAAATGTCTTAGAAACAGCACGAGGGGGGAAGAGAATGACAATGGAGTCTCTAAGCTCTATAATAGGTAATGTGCAGGAGAAAAAAGAGTTCTTATCTTAGGGGATGGTAAGAAAAACTATGTCATCAGGGGAAGTCAGTCTTTTGTTGTTTTTGAGTTTATTTATTTTAATTTTATTTTTCAATTGCAATTTACATACAATATTATTTTGTATTATATCAGTATTTTGTTGTTGTTGATCTTTACCCAAGGATTTTTTCCTTTTTTTTAGAGAGAGTAGAAGGGAGGGAGGGAGAGAGAGAAACATCGATGTGAAAGAAACACATCAATTGGTTGCCTCCCTCACAACCCTAACTGGGACTGGGGATTGAACCTGCAACCCAGGTATGTGCCCTTGACTGGGAATCAAACCCGCAACCCTTTGGTCTGGGGGCCGATGCTCTAACCACTGAGACACACCGGCCAGGGCTATATTAGTATTTTTTATTTAAGCCAAAAGATGAAGGAAATATTAAAATATGATTTTGAAGATTGGAAATTTGGTAATGACTGATTATTTGTTCCAGAGGATATGTACAAAGTATTTGGAAAATGAGGGATTGAAGAGAGATGGCAGAAATGTCAGTTAAGAGATGTAAAGGGCTATGGAGATCAAATCTGAGTATTTAAAGATACTGGATTGCTTGGACTTTTGGTAGTTACAGAGTGAATGGAGGAGTGAAGGCGTGAGGAAGTTAAGCCTGCTGGTCTTTTGGAGGAAGAGTCGTGGTGAGAACATAGGAGATGTGGAGAGATGCTGATTTGTGTTGGGGGAGAGAGTTGATTATATACATGCTTGGCGGGCTTCCAAAATGCCAAAGGTCATGGCTGGGAATGGGGAAGTCTACACCTGCACCACAGAGAGTCTTTGGGCATCTTTCAAATCCAGGAGAGGAAAATATATCAAAAAGAGGGGAGGTTGGGAAGCAGCCAACATAAAGAGGTCAGTGAAAGTGGAGGAATGGCTTGGGGGCAGGTTGACCTTGAGTCGTTGCCTGGAGCTAAGTACTCCTTTAAAGAGAGCTGCGGAGTACATGTTTGCCTAATGCAATGCTAGAATTAATTACTTCAAGCAAAACGTGTTTAGGAATATAGGAGTCTATCACTCACAAGTATGAAAAAAATGAATCTCCCAGTAGAGACACCACGTTTTAAACTTGCCATAAGGAAGATGAGCGTTGATGGGGTCTGTATGATTGTGGGCTGATGATCCATAATGCATATAGTCAGAAAGACAAATGGATTGTGAATGGATCTGGTAATAGGTTCTATTTACAATCCTAGTACTTCTTATTAGAAAACTATGGACTCATTTGAGGGATATATGTTCTCTGCAATTAGAGATGATAACCAGGCCCCTTAATGAGCCCATATGGGATAATACATTGTCTCGTATTAGCAGCATGCTCTTGCCACTTTTCAGGAAGCGCTGTTTGCTAGAATCCTCTCATAGTCTAACAGGTAATCAAGAAGTGTAATGTAATCACAAAAAGCATTTACAGAAAAACATCATTTCCTCGGCATGATTGGGAAATAAGTGTTTCTACCTTAAGTACTATTTTAGACCATTCAACATCTCCCTAGATAATAAAAAATTTAAAGAATAATATCTGGTTTTGATGGAATTCTTTTTAAATTTACTGTTTCTTTAAACAGGGTAAAATAACTTAACAATCTTTTATTAGACTAAGCAGGCTAGATTCAAAAGCCATATAACCGAGGCCAAGATATGTAACTTCTCTTAGCTTTCCTTTTCTCTTTTGTAAAGTGTATCAATACCTATTTCATAGGGTGATTACTAGAATTTAATGAGCGAATGCATAGGAAGAGCTTAGCTTTAATTCTAGCACATAGAACACAATCACGGGTACCTATTAATATTAGTAGCCTCATCAGGTCAGTATTTAATTAGTAACTTTGTCTCTATGTTTAAAAAAAACTGTCTCTACTGTCATCAAATAATACTATAAGGTTATATGACCCTGGACAAAATTGCCCTAGACTACTGAGGTTTTGAATTCCAATTTCATGTGTTCCAGCATCTTTACTCTTTGCTGTGGGGTGAGTGCCTACCTCTACATTGACTCTTCTCCTTGACCACTGGATTTCCTGTTTCTTATGTACTGTGTGCTATAAAAACATGGCACTTGCATTTACTAAAATTATATAAGTATAAAGTGATTTTATTTAGTTTTTTTTTATCTTTAGCGTAGTGTTAAGAGCATTACAGATGTCCCCCATTGCTTCCCTCCACCTGGTTACCACCCCACCCCAGCCTTCACCACACTACTGTCTGTGTCCATGGATTATGCATATATGCTTATAAATTCTTTGGTTAATCTCTGCTTACTCCCCCTCCCCTCTTCCCTCTGAGATCTTTCAGTCTGTGCCATGCATCCATGTCTCTAGACCTATTTTATCGGTTTATTTTGTTCATTAGATTCCACATATAAGTGAGATTATGTGATACTTGTCTTTCCCTGACTGGCTTATTTCACTTAATATAACACTCTCCAGGTCTCTCCATGCTGTCTCAAAGGGTAAGATATTTTTCTTTTTCACAGCTGCATAGTATTCCACTATGTAAATGTACTACAGTTTTTTTTGCCCACTCACCTACTGATGGGCACTTGGGCTGTTTCCAGATCTTAGCTATTATAAATAGCACTGCTATGAACATAGGGGTGCATATATTTTTGATTGGTGTTTCAGGCTTCTTGGGATATATTCCTAGAAGTGGAATCACTAGGTCAAATGGCAATTCCATTTTTAATTTTTTGAGGAAACACCATATTGTTTTCCATAGTGGCTGCATTCCAACCAGCAGTGTACTAGGGTTCCCTTTTCTCCACACCCTCGCTTGTCGTTTGATGATTTGTTGATGGCAGCCATTCTGACAGGTGTGAGGTGATACCTCATAGTCATTTTAATCTGCATCTCTCTGATGATTAGTGATGCTGAGCACTTTTTCATATGACTCTTAGTTGTCTGTATGTCCTCTTTGGGGAAGTACCTATTTAGATCCTTTGCCCATTTTTTAATTGGATTGTTTGTCTTCCTTTTATTGATTTGTATGAGTTCTTTATATATTTTGGAAACTAACCCTTTAAAGTATGACGTAAAGTGATTTTAAATGAGAGCCAGAGGGACTCCCCCATAAGCAAAGTCATGGGTTTTAGCGCATGAAATTGGTGACATCCATATCGGTTATTGGGAAACCCTGCTTGAATATAATTTATCTCAGCTTTTCTGCTGAAATATTTGCCAGGCACCTGTTATATAAGGTCTAGGTCACTGTCATAGCTATTTATTCAATTCAAATGTGTTCAAGGACTTAATATGTTCAAGATGAGCTACTATGCTAAGTATTAGGGATGCAAGGATAAATAAGTTAGGCCCTACCCGTAATTAGAGAGGCTGACCAGAATCTGGACCATGGTAATAACTTAAGATTGGTATGGAGTACCAAGCTGAAAAAGTTACTTTACCTAGATGGAATCATTTCCGGGGAAAATGATATTTAAATTAAGTAAGAATCGACAAATAAATGGGGAGTGAGACGGAGACAGTGAGAGTGTAAAAGTCAAGAGGTGAGAAAGAGCTTGGAGAATTTGATTACCTAAATAAAAGCTCATTATGAGTGAAGCATAAAATGGAATAGGAGGATAAAAGAACGCGGAGTCGTGCTGCTGGAGTGTGCGTCAGAGAGACTTGCCCACACAGACTGTAAAACCAGGCTCAGATCTGTGGCTTTAGCCCACATTGTGGGAGGCAGTAAAAGGTGTAAGCATAGAGTGAAATACTCAGGTTTACATTTGTGAAGGTCATTTTGTCTTAACCACAGATGATGGACAAAGAGAGCAAGTTAAGGGATGGTGGCCAGTGGAGCAGGGGACAGATCACAGTGACCTATATACCTGGGCCTTGGCAGGGTGCAGGGTAGAGATTTTCAGGAGGGAAAACTGTAGGAATTAAAGAGGGTGACGGAGGCAGGTGTCAAGGCCGGCTTCGAGTTCTGCCAGCTGTGAAAATGATGATGCCACTTACTGAACTAAAGAATACTGACAGGGAACCATAGTTGAAAGTACAGATCAAGAACTAAAACTAAAACTTGCCAAAGGTGAGGTACCTTTGAACTAGATAGCCAGTTGGGAAGGGACTAACAGATGTCCCAACTCTCCTTCAAAGATGCAATTCTATGCATGCTCCGGCTTCTTGTGCTGTCCTCTTGCACCGGTCAAAAGTCCTGACATCATGTCCCAGCAATTCTACTCCTAGGGAATTACCCACAGGGAATGAAAGTATAATATCCACACCAAGGTTTATAGACAAGTATTCATAGCCGCTTTATGGATAGTAGATAAGACTGGCAATAACTCATAAGCCCACTAGCAGGTGACAGATACATTTTTACAGTGGAATACTATTCAGCAAGAAATAAATAAGTAAATAAATAAATACATGGATCAGACTATTGATACATGCAATAAAAGGTGGATCTCAAAATCATTATGCTCAGTAAAACAAGCCAGACTAGAAGAAAAAAAAAGTGTACTTGCTGCTATTTTTATAAAATTCTAGAAAATGTAAACTAATATATTGTAATACATCGAAGAGATGGAGGGATTGCAAAGGGGCATGAGAAAGCATTAAGGGTGATCACATATTGGTGCTGTGATTGTGATGATGGTTTCATGGGTGTACACATACACCAAAACTCATATAATTTAATGCACTTTAAATATACACAATGCCCAGCTGGTGTGGCTCAGTGGTTGAGCGTCGATCCAAGCACCAAGAAGTCGCTGGTTTGATTCCCAGTCAGGGCACATGCCCAGGTTGTGAGCCCAATCCCCAGTGGGGGGCATGCAGGAAGAGGCCAGTCGATGTTCTCTCTCATCAATGTTTCTATCACTCTCTCCCTCTCACTTCTTCTCTCTCTAAAACCAATAAAGGAAAAAATAAATATATATAATGTACTATATATAAATTATACCTCAATAAAGTGATATAAAAAATCCCTCTGTTATCCCTTGATCACCTGCTTCTGAACAAGATGGGCTCTTCTTCCTCATCCTATGTCAAAACACTGTCCATTCATTAAATGCATGCACCTGTGTTTTATCATTAGTGCCATACCTGTTTGCTGAATGTCTGTCTCCTGCTGCATTTTCAGCTGCATGCAGAGAGAGAATGTTCCTTTTTGTTCACTGTGTTTCCTCAATGCCTAGCACATTGAATGAATGTGTGAAGCACTGATAGGCTCACATGTGCTGGTGAATATCTGGAAATAAATCTCCCTTCCTGTCAAATGGGGTCTTTGAGGACAGGGCACTAGGGATGGATCAATGTGAATGTAAGGAAAGGCGTCCACGTACTGTGCTCTGCCATCCAGGTGGGAGATGGGAGGTGAACAGGGGTGGGCACGGATAGGCTGGAAACAATGCTTTAATTTGAGACACACTCAGAAACCAGTAAAATAAATATCTACATGGAGGTGTAATACAACTTAAAAGTACCCTATGCGAGATGTTCTGCCTATGGAGCGCCAAAGAGCAACGCTTGCTTACATGTTAGTCGGTGTCGGAAACGCAGGTGCAGAGGGGGACTTTTGTGCTGTGTGGGTGCAGTCCTCAGGGAACACCCACTTTGGAATGAAGCGATGTCACACATCACACTGGGCTTCCCCACCGTCCAGCTACATTCTGAGCCCACTGCCCTCAGGAAGCTGGTAGGTTAGGCGCCTTTATTGAGACGGAGGGCTCTGGGTCCTGGGAAGTATTCCTGCAGCGCAGAGATTAAACTAAATGGAAACAGCTCATGAAATAAAAGCAACAGTGAGACTTGATGAAAAGTTTTGGGCTTGCACATGGTGGCAGTCCCAAAATGTAAAACCAGGGTCCAAAGGTTACATTAAAAAGATGCTCATGGGGCCACTTAAGGCATCTGGAATGCCCTGCTGTGGAAAATAAAATTATAGGGAGCAAATCTTTATGCTATACTGATACATGTAAATGGAAGGTTAAATAATCACCTAGCTATTTTTAGATATTCAGTTTGATGTAAACTTGATGTTATGCTCAACAGCATTTTTATGAAGCCATCCTTGTATGTCATTTTAATTGAGATTATATTTATTCAGTCAATGTGTCCAGTACCACAGCATTGCAAGTTGTCATTTAGGATATAGTTAGCCCGCCTTCAAGTATTAGCCTCTCCCTTCAAACAGAATTCCCTGCCCCCTACGCTTCTTGAACAAAACATAGTAACGTACTTAAATAATACGGAAAAGATTATGTGATTTAACACTCAATTGAAAGATATGAACATTGTTTCAAGGGATTGGGAGAGAAGAGAGATGTATGTGAATAGCACTGAACAGGTAACTATGCAGAAGAGGCTGGTATCCTGGAAGGATTCTGAGAACTGGGGAAGTGATCCGCAGAGAGACATAGGAGAAAGAGGAGGAGAGAGATGCTAGAGAAAGCCATCAGCTTTCTTCCTTGCTAAAAATAAAAAAGTCTTAATGGTGCCTTAGTTTGTTCCAAGTCTCAGAGAAGAATATATGAGGATAGCAGGGCTTCTCTGGAAAGATGCAGTGATCTAATCTGAATGAGAAACCGCAGAACAGAGGAGGCTTAACAGGAGCTCACGCCCACCTCCTCCCACCGACACTCAAGGCAGACATCATTTACGCATTAGAGCGCTGGCTGGCTGTGGGCCCCAGACCTGGCTTGCCTGGGGATACCGTGTTCAATGGCATGGGCTAGTTTGATCTGTTTCTGAATTTATTTTTATGCTTTTCTAAACTTTTATAGCGAGAGATCCTCTAGCAGGGTATTAAATTTCCCAGTGGAATTAGTATTTGGTAATGATCTTAAAATTAACCTGGGGTAGGGCTGATAAAATCATAGATGTTAATATTTCCCTACTTTGTGATGAGAGTTATCCATGCCATACTGTGTGTTTCAGAAATGTCACCACAAAAAGGCAGCAATGACCTTCCTCTATAATTCCAATGGCCAAATCCTTGAGGAAAAGGATATTATTCTATTTTTAAATAATAATATCACATGTAGTACTATTATTCACAGTGGCTTGAATTTTTTTAATATTAACTATAATGGGCCATGTAGAAGGCATAATTTATATTAAGAGGAAGCTCAATTAGCCTAGAGCCACAGATACTATTAATGAAAGAAAATAATTTTAATATGTTCTGGGCAATTTTGCAAGTTCTAGACAAGGTTCTTTGTGTGTTCACATACCTTATAATCACTATATAGGGCCTGTGCAGAGAGTATTAGCCCCATTTTATAGATAAGGAGACTGAGGCTAATCGAGATGAAAAGCAAAAGAAAAAGACCATTGATGTAACTTTAAGTCATCCCACCTCAATCCTGATAGTCTGTCTATGCTATTATCATGCTTCTTCTTCGTAAGTATTCTGATTGTAATAACATGCATTAGGTACCTACTACATGTAATTTCTTCTGCTAAGTGTGATCCCATCATAATGTCCCTGTGAAGAAGTATCACTGGCTAAAAGTCACAGATCAGAAACACGTTGCTCAAGTGGTAAGCAGTGGAGCCAGAATTTGAACTCTGAGTTTAGAACCAAAGCTCTTTAGGACACTGCTGCCTCTCAGGGTGGTGAAATCCTAGAAGCGAATCCAATTACAAGTATTCAGACCTTATTCAGATGATAGCTATGTGACAAGGAGAAGAATCCACTCCCTTGAGTAATCAGACAGCAAGCACACATTGAAAACTTACTGGAAGTTAGTTGCAGAAAATCATACAGGTTTAAATTTTCCAATCTATCATCACCCTCCACAAGAAGCACACTTTAATTTTTACCTAATATCCTATCTTTAATTAACAATCACAAGAGACTCAATAATGGGTTGCTTTTTATATTGCCTGACACCATGCTTCGCACTTGACATTAAATATCTCATTCAGTCCTCACAACCAGCCTATTCGGTCTATGATTTCTTCATGTACCTCAAGGGAGCAGTCCACAGAGCCTGCAAAACTCCAACAGGTTCCGACCTACTTAGTTAGTAGGTTAATAGGTTAGGAGTAAGGAGCAGAGCAATTCTGGCCCACAAACATCTTGGAAGCTAACCATCTTTTCATGTGAACACCACAGGTTTAAGATTATTCAGCGGCGACCTGGTGATGTGTAAGGCATGGTGTTGACCTGGACGTGGACAAAGTGCTGTAAAAAGCAGCCCAGAGTGCTCTGCTTGATGTGCCCAAGAAGCAGGCTCCCCGACAGCGTGAGTGGATGAAGCACGGAATCGACCTTTAGGCTGCTGCCCTTGACGAGAGTTGGAGGGGTGGGGAAAAAGGAAGCCAACATCATAGCAGGGGGCAAAAGGTCACAACATTCAGTGTCTGTCAAGAGATGGTGAGCAATGTGGCAAAGAGCCTGCTTCCTTCCGCTGTGTCAGGTTGCTGCTGGATGCTGGTTGGCCGGGGCCACAAGCACCTCCTACATCTAGATCCTGCCCACGAAAAGTAAGCTGAGGTCAACGAATGTCACTTCCGGATGGAGGTGACCGGGCACAGAACCTTCTACACCTTCTTCTCCTCTGTTTTCCAGCTTTATTGGAAAGGCTTTGAGGCCCTAGGAAGGGGCAGAGTCGGGACATGGAAGAAGCCGGGTTCCTAATTCACTGCATGGAGAAAAGCCATTAGCAAATCAGAAACCCTGTGTTGGATTACCGTGTGAAGAAATAAACCTTTGTTGTTTTTTTATGTTGTCACTAACAAATAAAGATTTGTTGTTAGACCGGCTCTCATTATCCTCACTGATATAGTGCAGAAATGTGACTCTTCTTTATTTCATTAAGAACAGATGGTGTACTGGGCTGTCTATTATCCATTTTCATTGGAATTTTGCATCACGACTACATTGAGGAAATCCACAGGGAACTGTGCAACTTCATTTTAACCATGAGAATGTTGGTAATAGAGCAATAGAGGAAGGAGAGTCATATGGTACCATTAATTCAATTCTGTACGTCCACATACTCCCAATTCTAGCTACAATGAAATACTGGAATAAGTGATGAGGACTAGATTCATCCTCCTATCCAAAACATTAGAAAACAAAGAGGAGAGGGGAGAGGAGGGGAGGGGAGGACAGGGGAGGACAAGGGAGGGGAGGGGAGGGGAGGGGAGGGGAGGGGAGGGGAGGGGAAGGGAGGGGAGGGGAGGGGAGGGGAGGGAGAACAAGAAAGAAAAATGGGTAAGACATATGAAGCAAATTTTCAAGAAACTGGATATCAGGCGATGAAGGTGAGCGATTCCTGTGAGACAGAAAACAAATGCGGCGAAACCTGTGATTGCCAGCTTACTGAGTTGGTAGAATTTGCAGACCACAGAGCAGGGAGGGGAAATGAGACGATGCCTGGCAGTCTGCTTGAGTTGAGGAAACAGAGCTGAGAGCCTAGAGATTTGAAGCTGCTTGAGTTGACAGAACAGAAAACTAGAAAGGAGAGATCTTCAAAGAGGCCTCCTCGAGTGTTTAGCAGAGTATTGATTAGGTCAGACCTGTGGAGAAATCATTATGAAGCAAGAAAAGGACAGTTAAGGATTAGTGGTAACAGAGCCTGGTACACACAGGGTAGAAGAGTGCCACTACCCAGACTGGAAACCACATAATTCATGGGATATTGGGTGAATAACTCTGAGGGACATGCCTCAGTTGTGTGGAATACTTAGTCCTACACTAAAGTGACCCCAGGAGAAAGAATATTTGAAATCTAAGATAAAATAAACAGATTGGAGCTATAGAAAACACTTGGCAAGGTGTTAAATCTAATGATAGCAATAATCATTAATAAAGAAAGCTGAGGGGTTTCCAGCCAAAGTGGATTTCAGAGCACAGAAATTTATGAGGGATAAAAAAAGATCATTTCATAACGATAAAGGGATCAATTTATCAAGCAGACAATACCCTTAAATGTCTATGCAAAGAAAAACAATATAAAACAAAACCACAGAGCTACAAAATGCATGAAGGAAAATAGTCTCAAGAGTAAGTAGATAAAAAAGTCAGTAAAGATATATCAGGTTTTTACAGCACTATCAGCTAACTTGGCCTAATTAACATTTATCAACTAACAAGACCTAAATAACTCTTTGCCCAACAATAGTGGATAATACACACACACACACACACACACACACACACACACACACACACACACATATGGAACATTTATCAATATAGATTATATTCTGGGCCACAAAAAAACAACAACACACAAGTCTTAAGAAATTTGAAATGATTCAGGTTCTACAAATGAGAAATCAATGGTCTGTTAAAAAAAACCCCTTCAAATACTTGTAAATTTTAACACAGTTTTAAATAACTGATAAGCGAAAAAAAAAATCCAAAGAAAAATTAAAAACTATTCTGAACAAAATTTCAGTGAAAACAAAAGCTGTCAGTATTTGTGAAGTGCCACTAAAACAGCATTGAAGAAGAAATTTATAGCAGTAAATGTCTATGTTAGAAAAAGAAGAAAGATCTCAAATCAATTACCTCAGTTTTCACATTAAGAGACTAGAATAAAAGAGAAAATTATACCCAAAGTGAAGATGCCCAAACTCATTTTACAAGGCCAGAATTATCCTAATTCCAAAATATAATAAAGATGCCACAAAGAAAGAAGATTATAGGCTAATATCCCTGATGAACATAGATGTAAAAATCCTCAATAAAATATTAGCAAACTGAATTAAGCAATACATTAGAAAGATCACATTCCATGATCAAGTGGGATTTATTCCTGGAATGTAAGGTTGGTACAATATCCGCAAGTCAATTAACATGATACACCACATAAACAAAACGAAAATAAAAATTATATGAGCATAGCAATAGATGCAGAAAAAGTATTTGACAAAACCTAGCAGCCATTTATGATAAACACTCTCAGCAATGTGGGAGTAGAGGGAACACATCTCAACAAAATAAAGACCATATATGACAAACCTACAGCTAACATCATACTCAATGGGCAAAAACTAAAAGCATTTCCCTTATGACCAGGAACAAGACAGAGCTGTCTACTTCACCACTCTTATTCAACATAGTACTGGAAGTCCTAGCCACAACAATCAGATAAGAAGAAATAAAAGGCATCCAAATTGGAAAGGAAGATGTAAAACTGTCATTATATGCAAATGGCATAACACTGTAAATAGACAACCCTAAAGACTCCACCAAAAAAATATTAGAACTGATAAATAAATTCAGTAAAGTATCAGGATACAAAATAAATATCCAGAAATTGTTTGTCTTTTCTTTTCTTTTTTATTCATTTTTAGAGAGAGAGGAAAGGAGAGGGAGAGAGAGATAGAAACATCAATGAGAGAGAACATCGATTGGCAGCCTCCTACCTGCCCCCTACTGGGGATTGGGCCCACAACCTGGGCACGTGCCCTGACTGGGAATTGAACCAGTGACCTCTTGGTGCATGGGTCAATGCTCAACACTGAGCCACACCAGATGGGCCAGAAATTGGTTGCCTTTTTATAAATCAATAATGAACTATCAGAAAAGAAAACAATCTCGTTTACATTTGCATTAAAAAATTAAATACCTGGGAATAAATTTAACCAAGGAGATAAAAAAACCTATACTCAAAAATTATAAGACATGAAGAAAACTGAATATATAAATGTAAGCATATACTGTGCTTATGAATAGAAAGAATTAACATCATTAAAATGTCCAGTCCAACTGGTGTGGCTCAGTGGTTGAGCATTGACCCATGCACCAAGAGGTGGCCGGTTCGATTCCCAGTCAGGGCACATGCCCAGGTTGTAGGCCCAATCCCAGTGGGGGGCATGCACGAGGCAGCCAATCAATGTTCTCTCTCATTGATGTTTCTATTTCTCTCTCCCTTCCTTTCTCTCTAAAAATCAATAAAGAAAAAAAAATTAAATAAATAAAATATCCATAGCTCCCAAGCCAATGTATAGATGCAACACAATTCCTATCAAAATACCAAAGGAATTTTTCACAGAACTAGAACAAATAATCCAAAAATGTGTATGGAATCACAGAAGACCCCGAACAGCTGCAGCAATCATGAGAAAGAAGAACAAAGTTGAAGGTGTCATGCTATCTGATATCAAACTATATTACAAGGTTACAGTAATCAAAACAGCATGATATTGGCATAAAAACAGATACATAGCTCAATAAAACAGAATAGAGAGTCCAGAAATAAACCCACAGCTATATGGTCAATTAATATTTGGCAAAGGAGGCAAGAACATACAATGGGATAAAGATGGCCTATTCAATAAATGGTGCTGAAAAAATTGGACAGATACATGCAGAAAAATGAAACTAGACCACCTTCTTACACCATAAACAAGAATAAACTCAAATTGATTGAATATTTAAATGTAAGACTTAAAACCATAAAAATTCTAGAAGAAAACATAGGCAGTAAAATCTCTGACATTTCTCTTGGCAGTATTTTTTCTCATATATCTCCTCAGGCCAGAGTAACAAAAGACAAAATAAACAAATGGGACTACGTGAAACTAAAAAGGTTTTGCACAGCAAAGGGAACCATCAACAAAACAAAAAAAAACAACATACTGAATAGGAGAACATATTCTCCAATGATACATCTGATAAGGGGTTAATATCCAAACTTTATAAAGAACCAATACAACTCAGCACCCCCCAAAAACAATCCAATTAAAAAATGGGCAAAGGACCTGAATAGACATTTCTCCAACAGACATATAAAAAGATGTTCAATGTCACCAATCTCCAGGGAAATGCACATTAAACCACAATGAGACACCACCTCACACCTGTCAGAATGGCTATCATGGCTATCATGAATAAATGAGCAAACAGCAAGTGCTGGCGAGGATGTGGAGAGAAGGGAACCCTGGTGCACTGTGGGTGGGAGTGCAGACTGGTGCAGCCACTGTGGAAAACAGCACGGAAGTTTCTCAAACAATTAAAAATGGAACTGCCTTATGACCCATCAAAAGTATATGATTCTCTCACCACTACGCTGTACACTTGAAACTAATACAAAATAATATCAAATTTAAATTGTAATTGAAAAATGAAATTAAAAAATATATAGCTGAAATCAACTGAGGACAGAAAATAATAAAGGTCAGAGTGCAATCAATCATACAGAAAACAAAAACAAGACCTAAAGTCCATGAGACCCAAAATTGAATTTTTGAAAAAAAATCATTAAAATTGATAAAATTCTGGTCAGATCAAGGAAAAAAAGAGAGAAGACACAAATTACCAATGTCAGAAATGAGAGGTAACACAACTACAGATCCTACAGATACTAAAAGGATGATAATGGAATATTATGAATACATTTTTGTTAATAAATTGTTATCTTAGATGAAAGGTGCAGTTACCAAAGCTCACTCAAGAAACAGAACATCTGACTAGGTGTATATACTAAAAAGTCAAATTTGTGGAGGGAAAAGATCTCACAATACAAACTCCAAGCCAGATGGCTTCATTTCATGCAGAAAAAACGATTAACAAAACCAACACCCATTTCTGATAGAAGTTTTCAGAAAATTAGGAGTAGGAGGGTCCTTCCTTAACCTGACAATGGGCATCTATGAAAAACATATAGCATACATTATATTTAATGATGAAAGATTTCATGCTTTTCTTCTAAATTCATGGGGAAGACAGGATGTCTCCTGGGCCACTGCTATTCAACTGCGTCAGAGATACTAGTCAGTGCTATAAGGCTAAAAAAGTAAATAAAAGGCATCTGCATTAAAAAGGAAGAGATCAACCTGTCTTTATTTGCAGATGCCATAATCACAAATGTAGAAAATTGCATGCCATCTACAAAAAAGTTCATCAACCTAAGAAAGCAAGTTTAGCCAGTTGCAACATATGAGCTCAATATTAAAAAACCAAATGTATTCTATATACTAGAAACAAAGAGTTGGAATAAAAAAATGACATTTTCTATAGCATCAAAATCTTGAAAGACTAGGGCTAAATCGAACAATAGATGTGTAAGATATACACACCAAAGACTACAAAAGAGTGCTGAGGACTTAAAGAAGATCAAAGAGAGAGGCATATCTTTTTCATTCGCCATTAAGCTCAATATTGTAAAGAAGTCACTTCTGCTCCAATTGATCAATAAATTTAATGCAATCCCACACGGAGCACAGCAGGTGATTTTGTCAAAACTGACAAACTGATTCTAAATTTCAGGTGGACGTGCAGAGTACTCAGAATAGACAAAAGCAATCATAAGGAACAAAGCTAGATACTTTTTATTATCTGATGTCAGTATTTGTTATAAAATGACAGTAATTGAGAGGGTGTGGTATTAGCATAAAAATAAACAAATGTACCAAGGAAGCAGAATGTAGAGTCTATAAACTGACCCGCACAAATACTGACAGAAGTTTTTGACAAAGGCCATTCAATGGAGAAAGGAAAATCTTTGCAACGATGGTGCTGGAAAAACTGGATTTCCATATGCAAAATGATAAACTTTAATTCATCCCTCACACCATACAAAAAAAATAACTCAAAATACACTATTGACCTAATTGTAAATTATAAAACTCTAAAATACATCAAAACATAGGAGAAAATATTGGGACCTTCGTTTAGGCAAAGAGTTCCTAGACAATACACATAGACATAAACCATAACATAAAAAATAATAATACATTGGACTTGATAAAATAAAAAAAATTTCTGCCTTTTAAAATACATTGCTAAAAGAATGAAGATAATCCATAGCCTGAAAAAAATATCATCAAAGCATACATATGGTAAACAACTTGTCTCTAGAATATACAAAGTATCCTCAAAAGCTCAACAATAAGAAAAAAACTTAAAAGTTGGAAAAAGATTTAAGCACACTTTATCAAGAAACTCATAATGGCAAAAATATATATATAAAGAGAGAATCAAAATCATGAGTCATTAGGAAATACGAATAAAAAAAACCTCAGTAAGGTATCACTACATATATATTAGGATGGCTAAACATTGAAAAGACTGACTATACAAAGTTTGATGGGAATGTAGGTAACGGAAACTCTCCCACACAGCTGGTGCAAATATAAAACGGTACGATCACTCCTGAAAAGAGTTTGCCAATTTCTGAGAAAGTTAAGCATGCCCCTATTGTATGATACAACCATTAATCTCCCATGTATCTACCTGAGAGAAATCAAAGTATACACCCACACAAAGACCTGTACATGAATATTTATAGCAGCTTTATTTCAATAGCTGAAATAACTGGAAATAACCCAAATTCCCAAGTGAATGGGTAAACAAAAGGGTACATCCAGACAACGGAATACTACTTAGCTGTTAAAAGCAACACACTACTGATACATGCAGTAACATGAATACATCTCCAAATAATTATGCTGAGTGAAAGAATAACTGAATGCATGAGTCCCTAATAATATTTTAGAAAATACAAGTGAATCTACAAGTAACAAGAAAAATGCATGAGAAAACTTTTGTAAGTGCTGGATATTGTAAAAGGTTTCCCAGATTTATACATAAGTTAAAATTTGCCATATTATTCATTTTAATTATGTGCAGTTTCTTTTATGTTATTCTGATTATACCTCAAAAAGCTATTAAAGGTCCGGCTTTCAAATGCATTATTTCTTTTAATCTTCACAGTCGTACTGGTAATAATTGAGGTAGTATTACCACTTTGCAAAAACAAAAGCAACCCTCCTGGGGAAGGAGAAAGTAAGGAGGGATCATAAGAAACAACTGAAATTATATAAATAGAGATAACGATAGCTCGTTGTTTGCAAAGCATCTGATGTGACACACACAAAATAAAAGTGATTAAGACAAGAATTGTGCCTTTGAAAGCACAATGTCTATTAGAAGTTCCATCGTGAAGCTTTATTATATAAGTGTTTAAATATATAACAAAACTGAATGAGACCATTCTCTCCTGATGTTCTGTCCTTGTGACTACAGTGATACCTGTCCAATTGCACAGCTATCTCTCTATGACTGCCCACGAGACGGACACCCTCCAAGGTAATGGTAATGCCTTTCTCACCTTTCCAACCCAACACCTAGATCAATACCAGGTGTACAGTCCACACTAACAAATACTTCATGAATATGTAAATGAATATGTAAATGGATGAATACCTGAATACAAATATTGATATCTGAATGGGGAGACTGAAGTATATAGAGAATGAAAATGCCATTTCCATATCAAGACGACCCAAATTACTCTTCATTTGACTTTAGAATCTCCGTTTTGAGCTTATATGTAAATATGGCTGTGTCTAAATCAGTTCAAAATCATTCAAAGAACAGAACTAAGTCAAGTGATTAGAGGTTAAAAAAATAAAGACAGACAAAGTTTATCTATTTTGACCCTTCATCCTCAATTTCTCTCCATAAACCTTTCTGGCTTCAGCAAAGCACCAACCTTGAATTGCCCCTTTGTGCTCAAAGCATGTTACCTTCCTGCTGATTGCCTTAAACAGAAGACAAGAAATAAATGTGTATTTTCAGTATGAAAAGTGTTTTCATCCCCTGTGCGGCGGCAGGTTTAGTCTAGATCAAGAAAGAGTAAAACAGAGAAGTTTGCCATGTGGGTATTACTTTCGATTTTCTTCAAGACTGTTTTAAATCACATACCTACAGCACAGGGTCCCAACCCGTCCATCTAGGTACACAGTTGTGAATCTAATACTTATAAGAGGGACTTGTGATAATGACCCCCTCAACTCTTGGGGCTCCCAGGGGAAGCCTGGGTTACCGAGAAACCTGGGGCAATTCACACTGTATCCCAGGAAGGTGACTCAAGAGAGACAGAGTGATAGGGGTCAAAGGGGCACAGTAGGCACAGGATAAAAACCACCCCCATCGATCCACCACAATTTGCTCAACATTCAACACACTGGGCATCTCCCTCTGCTAAACCAGCTGAGAGTATGCAGACGCTCCTAGTGACCAAGGGGTTGCTGGGATCACTAGAAAAACTCATGTTCCAGGGCAGAGGTGCGGCTGGCCAGGGGTGGCAGTTCAGGGACAACTCGTCAGCATGGTTTGAGGTAGTGACCCCTGTCTCTGTCTTCACGTGAAGACGATGTGACTGCCTGGTAGATGTGGGGCCTTGAACACAGCCTGTGCCTTCCGCCCTCATTACCGTGACATCCTCGTAAAAGCAACAGCACCCGTGGATTCAGTTCAGTCTCACACACATTGTCAGAAGGTATTCCAATAATTTGTTTTTTCTGCATGTGAAAGCTAGAAGAAACTAGATTCTTTAAAAAAAAAAATCAACTCGTAAATCTTTGAATGGTTGTAAAAATGATTATACATTTCTCGTCAAAGGTGACTACCCAAAATGGGAAGATATTAAAACATCTCGGTTAGAATGATAGTCACCACGTAAAGCATAAGATCTAACTGATAAAATGATGTTTGTGGAAGGAAGCACAAATTTCTCTTTAAAAACATTATTTGAGAGTTTTATAGAAATTAGGTATTTCATATCTTCCTACATACTTTATATTTTTATTATAGTTGTGTTTATCTTATAGTTGTTTATTTTATTTTTATATCACTACTTAATATATAAGAAGGATATATAATTTTTACCAAGCTCCATTTAGATCTCCTCCAGTTTACCCTAGTGTGGCGTATAAATATTTTATAAGTGTGCCATGAAGTGAAAACAGTGAGCAGTAATACCCTAGTATATGAGCAACATATTAATATTCATAGCCAGATACCTTGCTCTAAATTTAAAGGGGGCAGAAACCAGAAGACATCTTTAAGCCTGTTGATTAGGTAAATATTCAATTTAAGATTATATATTCCCTAGCCCACACAAACAAAAACTAAAGGCCAGGATAATGATGGTATTTGGGACCTGTAATTCCTTCTGGCAATGCAGCCCTTAGGGTAGCAATTGCTGGTGTTTTATGCATTAATTGCCTGCCATGGAGCTTTTTGTCACAGAATAGGAATTAATTTCATACAGCTCACTACTGTAAACCGTATTTTTTACGACACAGGCAAAACTTAAAGATTTATGAATATGGAATAATTATGCTCTCCATTGAAATGTGGCATCAATCTGTAGCTCTGAGCCCAAAATAACAATGTGAATAACTGTAGTTAAAAAAAATCCTAGATTTACTTAATTTTTGCTAGTTTGTTTCTTCGCCCACTTAAAAAAAAAATTCTACCCTATGAAGCTGTGCCAAAATAATCTGTATTTGAAAAATCAGATTTATTGATTGGTGGTGAGGTAGATGAATCACAAAATTAGGAGGTATGACAAGTGCATATTTCTGATTACAACTCCTTTCCACATTTTTTTGGTTGGGTATGAATCAATTCACCTTTTTGAATTTTAGCCGGAGTTTTGTCATCTCTTAAATGAAGGTGTGCATTAAATATGTGTTGAGATCCCTGGAGCATCATGTGACTTTGTGATCCTGTTTAAGCTGTTGCGGAAACTACATATTAAAATGTATAGAATCCTAGCAGTAGTTATTTTAGTCATAAATTCAAACACAGTGTGGGGGAGTTTAGTTTACACCCTGAGCTGTTTTGACTTTTATGCCATTCTGCCTACTAATAAATCAACAGCAAGTGCCAGGGTAAAAATTCTGTACTATCATGGAATACCAATAGATTTGGGGATTGGGAGGTTGGCTTGACCTTCCCTCTGTTTTAGACACAACTTTATGATTTGCTACCTGCTTCGTCTCCTATTACCTCCTGCCCCCTTCATTGTTTTGCCAGAAACATTGTAACACTGAGCAAAACCTTCATGGCACAGAATTTCCCAGAAGTGGCCCACATTCAAACAGCAGAATTCTGGTTAAGAAACTTGAGTGGGCCACACTCACAGTCCCCGCTGATATGCCCACTTCCCTGTCCCCTTGACTGCCTTGCGATTAAAGTGACTTTTGTCAATGGTGTCAATGCCTATCTCTCCTAGGCTGTCTTATTATTTTTAAATCCCCTACAAGCCTACCGCCGTGATCTAGCTCTTTGCACGTTATAGAGGCTCAAGATGTATTTTCAAGCCAACATCTCTCTCTGTTTCTCTAGACTGTAGGTCCTTAATTGCAGACTCTAGGGCAAATGGGAGACAAAAGTGTAGAATGACAGCTGGCCTGGAAGAAATTGTACAAACTATAGACTCACACATTAATAAGCACATGAGAAAATGTCATGCATATAAGTTCTATTTGTCATGTATGGTGACATCAGGTGGGGAAGACTTGATAATAGCTATGCTAAATCACAGAGCACTATGAAACATGATACATCCAAGCAATTCGATTCAAAATGGCGAATTACGGGGGGACAGGCAGTCATTTAATTTGATAATACTAGATGATACATTAGGTCTCTTAGAGACTTCATTGAAATCAAAGCTGAAAGGACCTGCCTCAATGTGAAGGAAGATTCCCGATTCCCTTTAAGGTAGAACATTCAATTTCTTTTTGCACCTAAATATGTGGAAAGCAGTAAAGCATGGTGCTTAGGCCACTGTATTCCCCTGATCCTGGAGTCAGACAGTTTAATTCGGCTGAACAGATGGATAACCATGTGATCACAGGCAAATTCTTAACTTTTCCTCAGTGTCTTTATCTGTAAAATGGGGATATCACTGGTACTTCTTAAGGGCGTTGTGAGTACGAACTAAACTAATTCACGAACAAGAGGCATGTTTTCTACAAAGTAGGAGCTTAATAAGTGATAGTGATTGTGTTGATAGTAACTATGACAACAATGATGCCATATGTCTACCTTTATAATTATATTGTGATTATACACATCACACATTCCATCTCCTCGTTCTGAGATTAGCACAGCCTCTCTTGCCAACCACCAAATGGCGCACTGTACTAATATTGCCACCAGCTCATTTGGGAACCATCTATAGCAAATCGGAAACAAACACGGAATTAAGATGAGCTCTTTCAGGAGCATATCTGGTTCTAGGAGGGATTGCCCCCATGTGCTTCCTGATGGGAGAGAGTTTTCAGTGGTCACAATCAGGATCGTTCCTTTGTTGGTTCAAACGAACCTGAAAGAGCCTCGGCAGTTCAGGTACGTTTAGCTCAGTATCTGAGATTGTTCACACGTGAGATGTAGTCGTCTCAAAACAACAGAGCCCGTGGTGTAGGGTTTCCTGCAGAAGCCACGGGGATTCTTTTTCTGGAAGCCCAGGAAACCAGCCAGGGTCAATTTGTCTAAGAAGTTCGGTGAACACTTTGCTTTCCCACACCACTCTCCCTTCCAAGAACAACCAAGAGGTTCTGAGTCGTTTACTTCTTTCCCATTTACCACTTTGTTTCATGAAGTGGATTCCCCAATTGTAAATACAAGGAAAACATTCAATCAGAAAAACAGCTAGAAGTGATTTAGGATAATGGCTATTCAACAGCTCAATCTCAAATCTCGTTTCAGTCCCTGTGTTACACCAGAGATTTTTCAGATTCCTGCTATGAAAGTCTGGCAGAAGACAATAAAAACCACCATTTTCTCACTTTTTCCCGATGTTTCATTATACCACTAAGTACTATATTCAACGTTCTCCTGGAAATACATAATGCACTTTACTGGTGTGTTCAGCATTTGCCTCTGACTAAAATGTGCAAATGACTAAGAGTTAATTGTAAGAAAATCATTATGGATACAAGCAAAGGATGCTAGTTAATTGTAAGAAAATCATGAATGTGAGCAAAGGATGTTCACCAGAGCATTGTTTAGAATTTTTGAAAACGAACAGTACACACACAATAGGAAAAAATGAAGTATCTGGTACTATATGGGCTACTGCGCACCCATTAAAAGAATGATGCAGAAGCTCATAGAATGATGTGAAGAGGGTTCATGATTCTTTTTAAAAACTGAAACAATAATACATACACCACTATTAGATTCAGTAACTTACCAGTTATTGTTTTGGCTCCAATCAGGACAGAAAAAATAGCATAGTAATTTTAGCAATGAACTTTTAATATAAATAATGATCTATAACGGGGATTCGTTTAATGAAAGAATGGCTAGTGACAGGTAAAGCGAACTCTAAAAAATATAGAGACAGCAGATATGAGAAATAGCTAGAACCCTCGAGCTGAGAAAGAAGCCTCCCTCCGACCCCCCAGGACGGAGGTTCAGCCCCGGCTGGATGGAGCGTGGCTTACTGGATGGCACAGAGAACTGCTGTGCTTCCTCATGGCAAAGCCTCCTGGCAACATGCCCTCTGCAACCTGCTGGAAACACACCTTCTGGGGCTCCAGGGAAAGCTACTCATGAGATGTCTCTCACCTGAGGCACTCTACTGCAAAACTTCTTGATAGGAGGTGTTGGAGGAGGCTGTTGGCTGCTGGGGACTGCTGAAGACCTCCTGGCAGAAGCTGTGGGCACTGCGGGAGCAGGGCACCCGAGGGAGCCCTGGGAGCTGCAGGAGCTGGGTGCTGGAGAGACCCTGAGGGCTGGACAAAGTGCGTGCACTGCAGAGCTGGGTACTGGGAGCGTCCCAGGTGCTGGAGCCGGGCACTGGGGAAGCCAACAGGAGCCTCCCAGCAAGCACAGCACCCTCCTGAAGCAAATCCTTCCTTCTGGAACATCCCTCCAGCGCCACCTGTTAGTAAAGTCTCGTATCACACCTGCGGCCAAAGGAAAAAGTATTTAAAGGGCCCTTATAGGTTTTCACAGAGCAGGTACAAATGGGTGAATTTCGAGGTGACAGGCAATAAATAAAAAACTGGGACAGAGAGTATATATTCAAATGCTAACAATGGATCCCTTTGGGTGGGAAAGTATAGGTTAAGTTCACATTGTCCTTGGAGCATAGCCACATTTCTACAATGTAAATGTAAATACATAGATTTTCTTTGTTAAAAAAAATAAAACGAACAACTCAGCTACTCAAAAAACGTCATATTCATTCAATAACCTTTACTTTATATTTAATTACTCTCGGGTTAAGGTGGAAGCACGAGAGCCATGTGGATGGGGCGTGACCTGACTCCCCATTCTGTGGGGTCAAGAAAACAGGATCACGGCTTTTCTCCCCCAAGTTCTCTCCCGCTTCATTACCTAAAACCCTCTCTCCAACTGGAGGAGGAGTTCAGATCACGTTCTAGTTCTCCAGACCAGCCATGTTTCATGTGTGTTTTAGGGGTGTTAATAAGTGCGTCTGGGGGAGAATGGGTACAAGTGTAATAAGTTTGGGAAATGATTTAAAAGGGAAAAGGTTTACAAATCACTGGGCTTCTCAGCACTTTATTTTATTTTCTTTTTCTTTTTTTTCTTTATTGATTTTAGAGAGAAAGGAAGGGAGAGGGAGAGAGAGATAGAAACATCAATGAGAGAGAACATTGACTGGCCGCCTCCTGCACGCCCCCGACTGGGGATTGGGCCCACAACCTGGGCATGTGCCCTGACCGGGAATCGAACCGGCGACCTTCTGGTGCATGGGTCGACGCTCAGCCACTGAGCCACACCGGCTGGGCTCGCAGCACTTTAAGACTGAGGATGTGCATGGAACCTTGAAGAGAGGTGGTCAGTCTCTTGATCCTTTTCGATGTAATGTACCTGGGAGCAAGAAAGTGAGGTCTCCGTGTTTTAAGGGATGAAGCTCTAAGTCAGTGGAGGAAACACAAAAGAAACTGCCACAAGCAATGGGCGAAATTAATTGACCCTATTCTTTCAGCTACGTTTCAGATAGAAGGTGGAGAGATAGGGTGAGCAAAGGTTTTTCCACGCTATCGTCTAAGGGGTGGGTAAGGACGTGTAGAGATGGGGGTAGGTGTACGTGTAAGGCTTAGTGGATGAACAAGCACAGAGAAAAGAAACCGGCTGACAGCATTGCCAGTGCTCTGAGGGCAAGTCTCTCTGTGAACAGTATATATGGTGTAGAAAAATATGCGAAAGATAAAGCCTCTGTGCTTAATATCACATTCACCTACCAGCAGTTCAGGAACAAACCGTCTTCGTGATAAAAAATTTGTCGGTGAACATTTCTAGAGTGTGTTTTCCACATTCCTGATTGTTTCAGGCTGGAGTTTTTCCACACGGGGAGGAAAGAAAGGTAATTCAAAGTCCAAATTCCAGATTTGTGCCATGGAGTTGAAACGGATGTGGCAGAGGGGACGTTCTAATGGGTGTGGCATCCGAAGGCCGTGGATAAGCACGAGCACAAGATTTTCCTTCTAGAGCAGTGACTCCTAAACGTCAGTGTGAATTGTGATCGTCACGGAACTTGTGGGAAGAGAAGATGCCAAGGCTCCACGTGGAGAGTTTCTGGTGGAGCAGATCTGGAGTGAGACTCTGGAATCTGTCCTTTTTAGGAGGAGCCAGGTGTTTCTGGGGCAATGGGCACTTTGAACCACCTTTTGAACAGTTCCTCACCATAGGGTGCTGGTAGGCAATATAGGCCTGTCTGCCCAACAGCCCTTTCCAGAAACAGCCTCTCCTCTGCTGTCATGTGGTGTGGTGGGCATAGCCACACCTCAGGCTGCAGGTGACTGGGCCTGACCCAGTGATAAAGGGCCCTGGGGCACGGGAAGTAGAACAGGGTGTTTCCATACCAGCCTCACTGTTCTTTTGAAGGGAGATACACACTTGTAATGATGGCAGTTTTTTCTTTCTATGTTGTGCACAAAGAGGCAAAGAAACTTAGTGAAGGAATGAAGTCCACATGCAAAGAGGGTAGTAAGGAAATGGAGAGAGGATTTCTTGGTCTCCAAGGATGATGCTCTTATCCCTGGAACCTGTAAGTTCCTAAGATGTGGCTGTATCTATTCCCTTGGGTTTTCTTGTGTTTTTTTTCCTTTATTGATTTTAGAGAGAGGAAGAGAGAGGGAGAGAGAGATGGAAACATCGATGAGCGGGAACATGGACTGGCTGCCTCCTGCATGCCCCCCACTGGGGATCGGGCCCACAACCTGGGCATGTGCCCTGACCGGGAATCAAACCGGTGACCTCATGGTGCATGGGTCGACGCTCAACCACTGAGCCACACCGGCCAGGCTATGCCCTTGGGTTTTTGAGACACTTTCTGTATCCTTATATTTAAACTTCTCTTTTGATCAAAGGTAAAATCAAAAGTCCTAACTAATACAAAGGACATTCTTCCTCTCTATTTATTGACTCCATTCACTTCCCACTCACTCTTCTGGCTTCTAGGCCTTTCTGCATCCAGTTATCACTAAGGAGTTCAGTGACTCCCAAAATCCAAGAGGCACTTCCCCTCATCTTCTTGGCTGCTTGACTTCTTGACATGTGACAGTGCTGACATCTTCCCCCTTTCACATCACACTCGCCCAGTGTCCTTCTACTTCTCCCATCAGTCTCCAAGGTTCATTGGCAAGCTTAATTTCTGTAGCCAGCTATTAATTGTTGGAGTTTATCAAATTGGCTTTTTTATTTTTATTTTTTCTTTTGCAATTTTTATTAATTTATTTTTGTTACAGATGTTTCTCCTTTCCCCCTCAGACACCTTCCTCTCGATCTCACCCCCCCCCAAGCATATGTGCATGTAAGTTCTTTCATTTATCTCCCCCCTATCCCCCACCCCCCTCCTCTGAGGTCCTGGGCTTTTTAAAAAAGTAATCTTATCCATGACTACAACTTTAGACTAACACTTCTGGTTTGATTTTGCAAGCCAGAGCTTGTAGTTACTTTGTTTCCCCTTCATCCCGTTTTAGTTTGATCTGAGCAAGTCACAAGATGCATTTTACATCAATGGCCTCCTGTACTCCAAATAAAACATGGGCTGAAGATGGCACCAACTTTGCATAAATTTTTCCACTTTAATGTAAAATTCATTGGATAACTTTCATCTTAAAGTAAGCAGCATCTGTTTGATTGAAACACTATTTCTGCATCTATCTGTGCCTGACATACAGGTTCACACAGAACTGCAATAATGCTAGGATCCAGTTCGTGCCCAGAAAACTCTTCTTTGCTCATGACTGGAGTCCAGGTGAATGCACACGTTTTGGGGAAAGTTGAGAGTCCTACACAAAGCACTATAGCTCTCTCAAGTGCTGTGATACAATTATAAAAGCTTTCTTTTCTAAAAATTGCTGCCTTTCAGTCTTCCTTCCTGTATTTTATTAAACTCCCTCTTATTTTAAATGTGATTTAAGGAAATGTTTGGCCCCATGCTTTCTTAATTTATCCTTCCCTTCCTTCCTCTGTACCTTATTAAAAAATAAACAAATGATCAAGCCAAAAACTTCAGCTTATTCCTAAAAAGGCTTCAACTGCAAAGGGTCACGCAACCTCCTGCTACAATCAACACAACATCTAATAATGTATCACTGAAGCTGTAAGGGTACCTATTGATTTTTTTTTTAGAGAGAGAGGAAGGGATAGAGAGATAGAAATATCAATGTGAGAGAGAAGCACTGATTGGCCGCCTCCTGCACGCCCCCTACTGGGGACTGAGCCTGTAACCCAGGCATGTGCCTTGACCGGGAATTGCACCAGGATCTCTCAGTCCATGGGCCGACGCTCAATCCACTCAGCCACACCGGCTGGGCAAACCATCTTTTATTTTAATTATCCCTTGCTGTACTAGTAATGACTTTTCCTATATTATTCCCAAGTCATACATTTAAATCTAAAAAGACAAATGCAATTTCACTCCTCTAAATTATTCCACTGTAACCACATGTTCCCTAACTGTAGGAGATGCTTGAGACATGTTCTGCTTAAAAATTCAGAAGATGCATGCTCACACAGTCCCCACTGGCCCTGTGGCAGATGGACCAAGAGCTTCCATCAAGGCCCCTGGATCAGAACAATTAGTGGATATATCAAGTAAAAAGCAGGATAAACGGTCAACACCAAAAATATCCTTATAGGGAAAGCCTAACTGTGTGCCTTCTTAGGCAAGATATTCATTATATTTCTTTTGAAATGCTTTAGGGCAATACTATAGGTACATGTTATATCTGGCATTTGATTTAAAAAAATACTTTAATAGTGCAACACATCTTTGAAATAGCACAAGTTGTAGCATTTGATTTTTTAAGTAGAAATTGTATTGAGGTCCATTTGGACTCCTTATTCTTCGAAGCCCAATCTGATCATCACCTGTCGGAGGTTTGCTCAACACCTGTCCCCAAGCCAGGCAGTGCCATTTCCTTACAGCTGTATTTCTGGTACCATACTGCATCACAATTATTTCCTTAATCAACTTTCTCCTTCACTAGAATATGAGTTCCCTGCAGCCAGGATCCCGGTTTTATTAAGTTTGAATCTCTAAAATTTAGTGCATTCATTGTTTCAACAAATACACATTAAATGTCTACTCAGTGCCTATGTGTGTGCTGGGTACAAAGTGACTAGTCAAAAGAGAGATATGGTTCTTGAGCTCATAGACTTTAGAGGGAAACAATAGATACACAAGTCAACGTCCCAACAAATAATTACAAATTTATATAAGGATTGTAGCCTACAACAGGAAGCTATTGCCACATGAAATGACCCAGGGAGTTTCTGAGGATCAACAGGGAAGGCGTCCCTGCAGAGGTCGCTTTGGAGCACGGGTCCCAGCAGAGCATCCAGGGCGAGGCAGTGGAGTGTGTGAAATTTCTGAGTCAGGACTCAGCAGGAATAAATGGAGGACTGAGGAAATAAATAAATGGTCTGGAAGTGAACCGTGCAGCACCATGATGGGAGGTGGAAACATTATTCCTGTCTCCAGAAAGGTTATCAAGAGGGAGGAAATGAAGGGAGCCCGAGAATCGCCACCCTCTCTGTCCCGCACGTCACTCTTCCTATTTCTGCTCTTTCGTCTCTCCCCCAGGGCAGGCATTGCTAATCAATCATGGCATTCTTCCCCACCAAGGCTAGACAGGGCCTGGACATTTTTCTTAACTCAGTGCTTCTGGAAGCCACTACCAATCATTCAGAACGGGCACTTAAGATGGTACCATTTTACTCTTTCTAAGAGGTTAATATAATTTTTATGTGAGCACTGTAAATGGATATGAAGCCTGGGTCTGTATAGGTGCTGAATTGATAGGAGCAATAATGATGGAGGTGGTGAAGGCAATCATGGTAGAAAAATATGGGCATTCCAATATTTGGAATGCGCAGCTAGCATTTGGGATAAGTCCTAAGGGTGAGAGGTGACCAAGTGAGATACACTGAGTGCTTTTGCATGACTTTGTGGTCTTTTCTTTTCTTTTCTTTTCTTTTCTTTTCTTTTCTTTTCTTTTCTTTTCTTTTCTTTTCTTTTCTTTTCTTTTCTTATCCTTACCCGAGGGTATTTTTCCATTTTATTTTCAGACAGAGGGAGAGAGAGAGTGAAACATTGATGTGAGAGAGACTCATTGATTGGTTGCCTCCCCCATGACCCCGACCAAGGTCAGGGACGAGCGGAAACCAAGGTCCATGCCCTTGACCGGAATCAAACCTGGGACTCTTCCGTCCTCTTGCTGTCACTCTAACCGCTGAGCCAAACTGGCCAGGGTGACTTCATGGTTTTTATTTGAGACAGCAGAGTTGTCAAAAATACACAGAAAAACATATTCTTACACTCAAGCAAAGAAGACCACCTGAACGGGAACAGCATCTTGATCTACTCCTCGCACATTTAGAAATGACCAACCGGCCACTTTGCTGACTCCACCCCCTCGTCTGCGTCCTGAGAGCAGAGCCCCAGCAAGCGAGAGTCAGCAAGCCTGAAACATTTATTTTTCTCTCTACCTGCATTGAGCAATCCATGCATCTTAGGTATAAAATGATAGCATTTATAATTTAGTAAGAGCTAAACTCAGAAGTACTCTGATGCATTATTAAGGTTGAAAAATCAAACACTTAGAAACCAAAGAATTACAAAGGTTTAGTTCTCACGATGACATTAATTGAAAATGTGCTGCCTACAGTAAATGTTGTGAATCTCCTTGGCTATGCATTGATGGATTGAGACCCAGCCGCAGGATGTAGTTACACAATCAGCGGCACCTTTGCTTACTTAGAAGTCCCTCTGAAAAAGTTTTCATTACATATTGTTTCACTTTAGGACTGCCTCTATCGGATAGACTATTTTCCCTGAGTTACAGTAACGGTCACCACGTTGAGCGTCTGTTTCATGCCAGCCCTGGGCTAGGCCTTTTCCATTTATTATGTATAATGTATACAATCACCCAGCAAGGACTGACCCTACTTCCACCGTATAGACAAGGCAACTGCAGTTCAAAGAATTTAGGAACTTTTTCAACTGCGATAACTACATAAATGGTAGGGTTGGGATCTCAGTGCTGTTCTCTCTCACTCCAGAGCTCACATCATTTTACTACCTGCGCATCCGCTTTATTTCATTCCGCAGCCACACGGGGGTTAGGGGAAATTAGGTCATCACTTCAGACACAACATTTGCAGGGACCTGCCTTTTAGAAGGGGTGAGAGTGGGTTACGTGTGGGGGAGGGAGTTGTTCCCATCCGAGGCTAGAAAGAGCTAGGGCTCATGGACTCCCCATCACCCTGAGGTCACTCTGAGAGCACCCAGCAAAGGGTGCGGTCAAGCACCTCCTGCCTTCCCTACAGCTACTCATGATGCTCATCAATTTTCATCTTCTTATACTTGCTCATTTTAACAAGTCTCTCTTCGTAAGCACGCCAGGTGTAGGGCCCATTTTCTGTTCCATTCACCTTAATGATGCCAAATGCTCCCTCTATATCCTTCTCTAGTTTTATCTCTCAATTATGGACAATATCTGTTCTCTCTTCCCTGGAAACACACACACACACACACCTGCTGGGTGATAATGTGGCAGGAAGTCTGCTGTGTCATCTTTCTGAACAGGGTACCACAGTATAATTATTCAATTTTAGCTCATACACCCTTTCAGCAGTTTCCTGATTCTTGTTTTATTTTCTAGGGCTCAAAAAGACCACTCCGTTTTTGCAGAGCTCTGCCCTGTGCTCTCAGGGCTGTCTCCAAAGACATTCCAAAGCAAGCCAGAGCCAGCAGCTGGTGGGATGGGGAGGCGCTGGGGAGGCGCGGAGACCCCACCCGATCAGGAATGGGCGCGAGGAAGGAGAACGAAGCTCTGTGTATTATTAAAGATGGATATGGGCCCTCCTGCCCAACAGATGCACCCTCTGCACATAACGGAGGAGACCCCATCCCCACACCTCCCTGAAGTACCTGGAAAGCTGTGACTCCGATCTGTGTTGGCAACTCGGCGTGTGCGACAGTAACAATAGCACACGGAACGGAACAGGTTGACAGTCACCAGCTCTTTCCAACGTTTTCTCGGCTCTCCGAGCGGGCGGGGGAGCAGAGGCCGAGCGCGGCAAGATATTAACTCGGCACCGAGATAGAGCTCCCAGCAGGAAGGGCAGATAGCAAAACCGCTTTCAAATACGATCAGGCATGTTATGCGCCAGTGCAAACATGGGGGAACCTAATCATTGAGAGAGACCGACAAGGGCTCGGAAACCGTTACTTATTAGCACGGCGTGCTCCGTTTAAAAGGCGATTTTCCCCCGGCAAACGCGGCAGAAGGCTACAATCACCACCTTCCAGCAACTGCAGTCCCTGGGAAAGCCATTCAGTGATAGTAGGAGGGTAAGAGGGGAACCACCTGCTTGACTACGCTTCCATTGATTCTGTTGAGGGGTCTGCCTGGCAATATCCGGGCTGTGATGAAAAAAAGAAATACTCATTGCCCCCCAGCTAAATATTATTCGTTACAAGGCTTCTTCATTTTGAAAGGTATGTGGCACTTTGACTGGCAGAAAAGGATCTGCTTGATAACTACTAATTATACTTAATAACTAATATTTGTCATTTACGTCATTATTTTCATATTCAAATACTTCAACGGATTTTGCTTCCTCCTATGCTGTGATGCATCAATGGAATATCACTGTGCAAGTAATGATCCGCTTTCCTGCGAAAGCAGCACACGGTAGGCTCTGATAGGAAAACTGTGGGCTTCATCTTATCTCCAGTAACAAACATCAACAATTAGAATTGCATATTTTAATGCCTGAGGAGGGGGCCAGCACTAGGCGACTAGCTGAGGAAATTTGAACTGACTTTTTGGCAAAATGCCTAATTAATGCCCAAACTATGCAAAAGCATTTAGAAGAGGCAGAGAAGTGAGGCAATAAGATCAATGAGGGATGTATTAAATTACAATATCTATCTGTCTACCTATCTACCTACCTATCAACAGGGTATAAAAAGAGCAAAGCAAATAAAATAAATTAATTGATGTAACCATGAATGTGGAGGTCTGAATTTAGATTTAAAAAATTTTTCTGTCTGAGTACAAGTTGGATTTTTGACCTAGTGATTAGATATGCAAAAATTTATTCTAAAAGTATAACTTGAGGAAGTTACGGAAGTCTATGTAAATGGCATTAATTAGAGCATTATTTGTAAAAAGAAAAACTTGAAAACCATGTAAGTGCCCATTAATAGGGGATTATTTAAATAAGTGACTCCATATGTTGAAATAGGTAGCAACTTGTAAATTATCCAAATGAAGAATATTAGATCATATGGGAAATAGTCATGATATATGTTAGGTGAAAATGTAAGAGAAATAAAAATTACATAAACAGTACATCTTAACACTACTAAATAATGTGTGTAGAAAACATCAGTATATGTAAATATATGTGTGTATATAAATACATATGTACATATAAGTGGAAAGATGTAAAAAAGATAATTATCTCAGTTGTGGAAGTATATGTATGTCTATTTTTTCTTTTACAATTTTTCTGTATCTTACCATTTTCTACAATAAAATATTAATTTAGCTACTATATATTTTTGACAATTCTATTTTTTAAATTTGGTTTTACATATATAATGGTCAAGTTTTTGCTCAACATCATAAAATTTATAGGCAGTTTTTGTGGGCCTGATGATGTTTCCAAGACTGCAACAAGTTCCTTACAACAATAAAACCTCAAAGTCTATTTTAGCCCAACAGTTCCATATCTAGTCCGGCCATGTATCAGAAGATGATCAAGCAACTGGTGGACACACTGGACAAAAGACACTTGCTGCAACACTATTTAAAACAGGAGAAACATGAACCAGAGTCTACCAAAAGGGGGTTATGAAATGAATTGTGGTACATCCATCGCATGTAGTTCTGTAGCTGTTAAAACGCCGATGCTTAGAGAATGCATACTGAGCCCTCGCGGGGCTGTGTTTACAGACTAAGAAGCAGGCAATGCTGATGACTAAGTCCATTGGAGAGGAGAGTACCTGCCCCATGTAAAGGAAGCTCCTGAAATTCCACTTCCTCTGTAAGGCTGCACACCCGTATTACAAGCCTGTCCCAGAGAAGCTGCAAAACGTACAGGCTTTTCAAATGCTGTGCACGTCCTGGGGGGAAATAAAATGTCTGTGGGCTGAATTTACCCATCAGCTAAGAGTTTACGAACTTTGATGTAGGACTAAATGTATAGCCATGTAATAATGTCCCATATTTGTATTACATTTTAAAAACAGTTTTAAAACACTGTATTTTTATTTAGGTAAAATGTATCAGGTATGGGTGCTTGTGTGATGTTCACACAGATAAACACACAAAATACAGGAAGAGAAAGAGAGACAAATGGACAGGAAAGAATCTGAAAGGGCTTTTCTCTGTGTAATGGGTTATTTTGAATGATTTGAGTGTTCTTTTTTATACTACTCTATAGCTATACTCTATTATGTTAAATAGTACATATTTTACACTATTTTATATTTTAATTTTTGAAATAAGCATATGTAGATAATGTGATATAAGAATTACATGTAATAGAAATGTAGTTTCTGTGTGTGTGTGTGTGTGTGTGTGTGTGTGTGTGTGTGTGTGTGTCTTACTCTGTCTCAGACAGACCATGTCAGGAGCACTAGATCTAATTCTTAGCACTCCTTTTTTGGAGTAATTTTAGAAAACAAAAGCAAGTACAAACATTGGTAAACAAGATGGTGAATGGACTGTATGTACTTTCACGAGATTACTAGAAGAAAAACACTGAGCATTTATCTTAAGAAAAGGAGATCTCAGTATTGTAATAACAGACTACAAATATCTGACATGCCAACAAGTGTATTTGAAACTGAAATATTTTTCTCTGTAGTTCCAACAAGTCAAACTATGACCAATGGGTGGGATGCTTCAGGGAGGCAGATATAAGAAAATACTTTATAGAAATTATAGCTATTCATATCTAGGATGTGGCTTAACTCACCAACTACAGCAGTCAACTCTTTAGAAGTGCTCAAAATGAGGCTAGATGACCAGAACCTGGTTTAATGGAGTACGTTTTCACAGAAGACATCAAGTCAACTTCTAATATCAAGGTCATATTTCCCTTTGCAACCTAACAAGATAACAATATAACCTTTTCAAATGTGGTATTAAGCAGGTAATTGATTTGAGAAAGATTCATTGATTCACTAATTCATTGATTCATTGATTCAACAACTACTTACAGAGGGACTGTGCGAAGTGCCTGGGATCCCATGGAACGCGATTCCAGCAGAAGTGAAACTCTGTAATGGAGCTGAGAGGATGTAGCATAGAGCATGCAGTGTATCCTGCAGCAGGAAATGCAGATGCTTATACGTCCAGGGCTCGCCCCTGGAGCAAGTCTTCCTAAATGGATTATTTTGCTTTTCTCTTTCTTTACTGTCCCCACTTACACCTACCTTTATTTCCTTCTTCAATGACAGATATTTATCCTTTCTACTTCTAGCTGAGAAGTAGTTTTAGGTGTCAGTTTCCTATATAACTGTAGGTCCCTATATCACAAAACAAGAACGAGGGGCCAGTGAGTTCTGATATCATGATGCCCAAAAGGGTTACAGGGTTCTTCAAAAATTTCAATCATTCTGGGGCCTTCCCTCTATCTCTCCCAATGATCCAGGCATGGAGGTTTCCGTATCACAGGCCTAAGATCCCTTCTGCTAAGTAGCATGTTGGAGATGTAGTTTTAATGCTGACATACTCTAAGTTCCTTTAATTAGTGTCTTGCAGCCTCCCAGAGTGTTTTGATATATACGTTTGGCTACAATTTGAAAAGAAATAAAAATCCACATCGCTACTCATCCCGCAGAGCATCCACTTTTGTGATACTTTAGCCACAGAATGTCAACATATATAGTAGTTCTTAATCCTCGCTGGGCATTGAAATCACCCTCCATATTAGAGTTCTTTAGAGAAACAGAACTAACAGAATATATACATACGTATATACATACACACACATATGTATATGTAAAGTAATATATGTAATTACTTTAATATATGTATTTAATATTAAATACATATTACATATTGAATAGTAAACATAGACATATATTAAATATAAGCTGCAGACCAAGGAGAGTTAGTGGTGCAGTTCTGAGAACGGGAGGGCCGATGGGTAAGTCCAGTCCGAGGGCAGGGGATACCGATGCTCCAGCTGGGGCAGTCAGGCCGAGAGACTGAATTCTCCCTTCTTCTGCCTTTTATTCTATTCAGGCCCTCCGCAGATTGGACAAGGCCCACCTAATTGGGGAGCAAAATCTGCTTTACCACATCTTCTGATTCAAATACTAACCTAATCTGGAAACAACCTCACAGACCCACCCAGAAATAACACGTAGTCCATTTTCTGGGCACCCCATGATCCAGTCAAGTGGACACACTATTAACCATCACATTCTGAAAACCTTAAACTATACCAATGTCTCAGTCCAACTCCCCAGAAATTCATATTTCATTGATATAAATTACAGCCTGGGCCTTATGACTTTTAAAAATACCCCAGAAGATTTTAATGGAGAGCCAGAGTTAATACCATAGATCACCTCTCTCCTGATGAGAAGTCAGCATGCCTCTCACTTTATTTTAGTTGTTGATGCTCTGGAAGGTATCTGTCCACCTCTGTGAGGTGCCGTAGAGTGACCACTGAACTCCATGTAGTCGAGAGGTTCCAACAGCCCATTGCAGACCGTGCCTCCAAATCTGGTGAAAACCAATCCAATTATGTTCCCCAACCCTGTAGAAGAGGGGCAGAACTCCTTCTGCTTTGGCCACATCGTGCGGTAGGCATTCTTCTTCTCATACAGAAGGTGAACTGAGATTCAGAGAAAGGAACAGAGGTCCGCGTTGCCACGAAGCCAGCAAATTAAAAAAGTTAGGAAGAGGTCAAGTTTTCAGACTCCAATTTAAATAAGTATTAGGTGTCGTTATTTTATTTACTCCACAGACACTACTGTCACGGGTGAGCAGGAGAAAGAAGCAAATGAATGGACATGTATATAGGCCTACGAGCAGGATGACAGCTAGCATCTTTCATACAAAAGACCTGACATGTGTTCAGGCATTAACGAGGTTTAGTCAGCTGTATTTACAGTCCCATCAATGCAAAGAAACATCATGACAAAAGGAAATCCCATGAATCCAGGGAAAAGCACATCAGATTAAATAAATAATTCATAGACAGAGCAAAGATCACAGCGTTGGCTCTGATAACAAAGCAGCTAAAATAAGTGTTGATGTGCTTCTCCAACCACCCAGCCTGCTAGCCCAGGTGCAGAGGAAACAAATAAAACTATTATAGAGCTAGTCAAAGTTAAATAGACAATAAAAACCAATCGTGGTGATGAATTCGACATTGGTGATTCTTGGAACAATCCTCAAAAGATCCCATTTGCTATGTTAATGCGGTGTCGAAGCCGTTTTAGAAATAAAAGGACATTTTTCTTCTTGTTTGAGTTGAGGCCTCAATCCTCAAACTGTTAAATGAAGACACTTCTAGGATCATAGGACTAAAGAGGACCATGGGTTATTAAAGAACTACAGTCACTCCCTCATTTACAGGTAAGGAAGTCAAGGCAGTCGATGACTGTGCGATAGGTATGAAGTCAACATTACCCTGTCAGTGGCCAAGACAAGATTTGAATGCAGGCCTCCTATGTCATCGTCACTTAATTGTTCAACCTCCTCTACCTGTTGGAGCACAACAAATGCACTGCTGTTTGAAGTCCGACAATTCCAGTGGCAGTCAGAACACCATACTTCACCCGTGTTTCCATCATCTTTGAACAGAGCATTAAATAACTGGCAATCATGTTCTGAGCTTCCCAGATGAATTATGTGTTCAGCTCTGTTTCAGTATAGATTTGTTACTTCCAGGATGTGAGTCTTCCCCTGGTTTCTTCTTACAGTTCTGAGCTGCATGCATTCTCGAGTTCCACAATTGTGTGATTTTTCTCAAGGATATGGCTTTATCTACCATGCCCAACAACCCAACAATAGCTAGAAGAAAAAAAAAAATCTGGATACATCCTGTATTCATTTCCTCCATGGAAAAGAGAAACCTATTTGTTCTAGAATCTAAACTCTAGAAGCACATATAGGGCTCAAAGAAATCTATGATCCTTTAACAAAAATTTCTTTTTATTGATTTTAGAGAGAGAGGAAGGGAGAGAGAGATAGAAACATCGATGAGAGAGAACATGGATTGGCCACCTCCTGCATGCCCCCCACTGGGGATCAGGCCCACAACCTGGGCATGTGCCCTGACCAGGAATAGAACGCGACCTCTTGGTGCATGAGTCAAAGCTCAACCAGTGAGCCACACCTGCCGGGCCTATGATTCTTATACGGACTATTATACTTGGAGCATGCTTGTCTATTCCATCAGCTGAAGAACATCATTATCTAGTCACAGCCATGAAAAGGTGGAAAACTTCACTTACAAGAGACAAGTGACCATCTTAGCTAACGGAAATAACGTGCATTTCAAGCTTATTCATGGTTGTTCATTTCTGTGCTGAACTGTGGTCTGTGTCTCAGGACATCAGCATAAAAGGCAAATTGGCCGGTGAGAAGGAATAAGTATAACAGAATGGTTAAAAGCTAGGTCACACGGACAAGTGGCTCAGCCTCTCCCATCTTCCCTTTGCACGTCTGTAAAACAGGGAATCAGACATGTTACAAACATGTGCTTCTCCTCCGAACACGCTTCAGCCTTCACATGTTTGGGAGGGAATAAGAGAGCAGGTGCCTCACCCTTCCATCCTATTCCCGGAAGAGGAATTGCTAACGCTATTGGTCAATAACCAAACATCTATTGAGCAGTGAGCAGAGTTATTGCATTGGACAGTGACAAACATGTCACACAGTCTGTTCCAGTACCCAGTATCTCAGTCTATGATTTAGAGAATAAAGCACGTTACCTTAAGCTTGTCCTGAGATCTAGTCATCTGTGATTTGGAGGCAAGAGAGAGAGAAGGCAAAGGGCCTCATTTAGAATTTCAAAATGAGGTAACAGGGACTAGCTCACTATTAATGAAAGATACTTTGTTTTTTTCTGGCTATTTTTCCTTGTATGTAGAGCCTTTGGCAGGAATCTTCAAACACCCACTTCAGAAGTCTGTTATTAAATAAGATCCAGTATGTAAAGCACACAATGCAGGGCCGGTATACAGTAAGTTGTCGATGGATAGCAGCTACATGGCCTTGAATCTGTACTTAAACATTGGTTGTTAAATCAGTTTGTGTGGGACTGGGCATCCCGAGCCGCAGGATGAAATAAATCCCTGTGTTCTCATAAATGCAAAGCTCTGAAATTCTGGATGGCAGGTCCTGTTAACTCAGGTAAGTGAGGCTGTGTGCTGGGCATTCCCTCAGGACTCGGGTATTGACTGAATGAGCACCCAGGGCGTAGAAGCCAGCTTGGTGGCGGATGGTAAACCATCGCCCGGGCACATGCTACCTCCTGTTAAGCAGAAGGCTCTCATGCAAATTGCTTTCTGAATCATTAGCTGTCATCTACCCCCACCTCTCTTTCTGCAGCTGCTCTTTCTGATTCCACCTGCAAACTTCTCATGTTGGGCTGGCTCCCAAGCCAAACAAGTTGCCTCTTGGCAGCCTCTTTCCCTGCTGGGGGCTAGAACTAAGCCACACAAATAAGCCAAAGTAAGGATGGAGCATGGGCTCAGGCACTCGCTGAAGGAAGACTCCTCTACATGAAGGTGATGGATGCTTTTGGGAGAAATGTTCATGCTGGTTCACATGAAAATGTCAGCCAGTCTCCAGAAGTTATATACTGCTATTTAAAAATCATCTGTCACTTCAGACTTTTCTAAAGCTTCCATCAGCTGAGAAGTATCTTTATTTTATTATTTTAAAAAATATATATGTTTTTATTGATTTTTTAATAATAAGGAAGGGAGAGAGAGATAGAGACATCCATGTGAGACAGAAACATCAATTGGCTGCCCCTTGCACACCCCCTACTGGGGATTGAGTCCTCAGCCCTGATGAGTCCATGGGATGACGCTCAGTCCACTGAGCCACACCAGCCTGGTGAGAAATATCTCTAGATCATGTTCTTCCTATTGACTAGACAAGTGCTGATGACATTCTTGGGAATGTATGATTCTTGTGACCATGTCTGGGTCCATTCAGGCAACATGAAATGAGATATGAACATAAGAAGCTCACACAGAAGCCACTTTTCAGGAACAGGGCTTGCCCTATGAGCAGCACAGGAACGGCAACTCAACCAGGTCGGGGAACCCAAAGGGAGAGGCTGGCCCAGCCCCATGCTGGGAATCATGGGTGTTAGAGTGATTGAAAGTAAGTGGCCATTAAGCCTGGCAACTCACGAGAGGCTACAGTCAACTAGTTTAATTTGATCTTCAGAAACATTATCTAACACATTTGTGAGGAAAGTCATCCACCTTTATATTTTTTGGTTTGAGAATTGGTAAAATTTAATCATTGCTATGTCACTAATTATAGTTTAGTAATTTCAAATATCTTCTCTAAATAAAGAAGACTATGTATGTATTTAAATTAAGAAAACCATGCTTTACATTTATGTCATGCTTTATAGCTTTTAGTAGCCATATATTATATATTAATTGATATATGCCTTGGCCAGTAGCTCAGTTGGTTAGAGCATTGTCCCAATATGCCAAGGTTGTGGGTTCGATCCTAATCAGGGCACATACAGGAATCAACCAATGACGGTATAGAAAGATGGAACAACAAATCTCTCTCTCTCTCCCTGTCTTGCTCTAAAATTTAATTGGTATAGCCAAGGAAGAGAACAAAGCTTTGTCTGACTCTTACCCATTGTGTCTACTCCATTCTAGAAAACTGTATGATATGAAAATGCACAGAGGGAACTTAACTGCATGTAAGTGAAAGAAGCAAATCTGAAAAGGCTATATATAGTACGACTCCACCTACGTGACAGTAAAAAGATGAGTGGTATGGGAGTTTAGTGGTAGGGAAGGGATGAATGGACAGAACATAGAGGATTCTTAGGGCAGTGAAACTATTCTGTATATTGCCGTAATGTTGAATACACGTCATTATAAATTTGTCCAAGCCAACACCAAGAGTGAATCCTAAGGTTAACTATGGATTCTGGGTGATAATGATTTAACAACGTAGGTTCATTGATTGTAACAAATGCACCCTCTGATGAGAGATGTTGATAGCAGGGGAGACTGTGTGTGGGGGTGGGGGGGCACAGGACAGGGGGTGTATGGGAAATGTCTAAACCTTCTGCTCAATTTTACTAGGAACCTAAAACTGCTCTAAGTAAATAAACATGTATATATGTAATAATTCCTAGCATTATGAGCAAATAAGATCGTGTATTTTTGTATTTTTTTAAAAAAACTTTTTTAAAAAACAAAAGGTGTGGTAAACGTTTGCTGAACAATCATAATTTGGGGGGGGGGGAGGTAAACTAAATCAGCAGAAACTAACCATGTCTAATTTTAGCCACTCAACTAGTTGATAAACTCAAGGTGAAGCAGGTACAATTTTTCTCTGAACAAGTTAAGGTATAAGAAAAGGAAAGGAGGATGTTTTCATAAAATCTTAATTTCTTATTATGATTAAATATAGTATCAGAAATTAAATAATTTGGAATCTTCAAAAAATAACTTTTGTCTATAGTATCCTCCTGAAGTTGAGAATTAGCATACATCTAAATCAAGTAGGGACAGACTCCCATTATCTTATACGAGAAATTAAATTTTTATAATGTTTTCTTCAGAGTCTCTTTGCCTGGGTGCAGAGGAAAAAGTAGCTGCTCAGTGTATCCAAAGGTAAAATGAGAAATAGTAAAAGAATGTTTTTTTTTACATTTTTTATATGTTTTTATTGATTTTTTTTTTTTTTGAGAGGGAGAGGAAGGGAGAGAGAGATAGAAACATTGATGTGAGAAAGAAACATCCATCAGCCACCTCCTGCACGCCCTCTGCTGGGGATTGAGCCACAACCCAGGCATATACCCTGACCAGCAATTGAACCGGGACCTCTCAGTCCATGGGAGGATGCTCAATTCACTGAGCCACACCAGCTGGGTGGTTTTCTACATTTTTAAATTAAAAATCTGAACTATACCTGAGTTTCCTGCTATTTATGCCCACACACCTGAAGAACTAAAATTAAAATTAAATTATATTACAGCAGAGGAGCTAGAATTTCCAACTGATCAATGTGGTAAGGGCTGCCTGATATGAGGGCTGAATAAAATTACCAGTCCATATCCAGACTCAGCGAGGAAATTAAAGAGTTCTGTGATGTCTTGGTAGAGAGAGGATCATGGATACAAATTTTACTTATAGATATTCTCATATGAAATAAGTTATCAAATTCCTATGCCACTTTCCATGCTTATATAATCCTCATGAAATCTTTACCAACTCTGTGAACTCTGTGAGACTTGTTTGATCATTATTCCCATCTTCAATATGTGAAAACTGAGGCTGGAAGTGTGGTACGTCTGTCCAAAGCCCCAACATATTGCCACTTCCAATGTTTCTGGGACCTGTGTAAGAGTCCTTTCTCTTTTAGCTGTCATTTCAGCCTTTTACCTTCTCCTAAGGTCAATTCAAGTCTTAACTCTAAATTACCCTCCGCAGGATATCTCCCAACCTCCTGGAGAAGTTAACCATTTTTAGCAGAGTATTTGACACGTAGTAGGTGCTTTACTGAGTGAATGAATGAACATATTCAATACTATTGAACTTGCCATTTAATGAAAGGAGAAACAGGCTCTGAGAGGTTAAGAAACTTCTTTAAAGGATGGAACTGGAATTCAAATTCTAAAGCCCATGTGATCAGCCATCAGAACAGTTTGAGTCATCTTCATCAGGTGTCTCACTAGCCTCTACGTCACATGAGGGAGGTGCTAGGTACCCAGTGAACTTCATTTTGCATAAATGGAAAATGCATGCAAAAAAAATACTTGTGTAAAGATGGACTGAAATCTTCAGCTTTCCCTGCTGAACTATGAGTATTCCTGTGATGCAATCCTCGTCTAACTCACTGAATGACCTTGAACAAGCAGCTTTCCTTATACCCTCCATTTCTTCTTTTGTAAAATACTGTTGACAGGTCTTGTTCTACCTGCCTCATTGAGATGCACATATAAAGCACTTTGGAAAGTATGAAGCTTTCTTCAAAAGCAAGGAAATATTTTAAATGCCATTGCTATATGGCTTCCTTGAAAAGAAACCCCAGCTTATCAATCGTGCAGCTAAAACCATAAAAAGTTTAAGGCAAAAGATTCAGGATAAATAATAATTCCAAATAAATCCCTCGAATGGTTAAGTAAAGAGTAGGCAAATTTCTTCCCTGGACTGTTTTGATTTAGACGAAGGACATCCCTTAAGAAGTTGAGGAAGTTTAGATACAGAGCCTCGAACTCTAGATTGCAATGTGATGTTTTCTTTTTTCTCCTGAACTTCTGATGGCGGTCTTGCTATCAGTTCAGCTGCAATGTAATATATTACCGCATTTCATTTCTAGGCAAGAACATTATTTACTCACAAGAGAAATACTTTCTCAGGAAAGACTGTCTTTGGGAACTTTCAAGGACATTTGAGAAATGCTTCAGCCCAAGCCATGAAATCATGAGCATTTGTTTATGCCTCTCTGTTCCCAGGGAACATTTAAAAAAAAAAAATCTTCCATTGAAGTTGATTGCAAACATCCATCTTCCCTTTCCAAAAAATAGCAATTAACAAAACTTTATTGATTTCTAGTTTTCCTAGGTGTCATTTCCTAATGCACATATTTTAAGCAGTTTCTGTCATCAGTTTTGCTTCTTTCAACATTTTCCCGTTTCTGTATCTGAATTTTGGCCTTGTATGGAATTTTTTTATTGATCACTTGCAATTTACTTTGAATGACTATGATATCAATACTCACCATTATTTAATTATATTTATTTTCTTCAACTCCTAATTTAGTAAACTCTAGGCAAAAAATACCATATAACTGCAATAGTTAGTATTTATGTAGAGACTATTTGCTGGACATAGTCATAAACTCTAATCAAATCCTCACAAAACCCTATCAGGTACTATTAACCCTATCATTTGACAGATGAGAAAACTGAGGAGTAAAGTGGTTAAGTAATCTGCCTGAGGTCACACAACTAGTGACTGGCATCGCTGGGTTTCTTCTGAATAGATCACTAGGCGTCTCTGCCCCTTCCCAGGCAAAAGGAAACAACTATATCTGAATTGGGAAACATCCGAAGGCTTACTAACAGTGATTACCCAAAATCAGCCTCATTTCGCAACATCCTCTGTCTCCACCCAGTTTTTTGGAAACGTTCTTTTTTCCTTACAGCTCAGGGCTGGGAATAGTAGAGGCACCTAGTAGGTTCTTTAATAAAGTTTCATCTCCCTGTATTGCTTCTCACTTCTCAAACTCTCCCCATCACTGCCACTGTTTAGGTGACGCATCCCTCTGATCTCAGTTCAAATGGCACTGCCACCAGGAAGTCTTTCTTGGACCTCCTGAAAATATTGGATCTCCCTTTATTTGCTCCCTTAGCATCATTATTTTATTTCACATGTTTTGTGTGATTGCTTAATTGATGTCTGAACCCCTTCTTCTTATTGGTAATTTTAGTCCCGTGTGTTTCCTGAAATGTATGATCTATGGCTACATGGGCTATGTTTGATTGCTCATCACTGTAGCATTCGCATTTGGCACATGAGAAGTACACAGGAAGTGTGCTGGATGGAGGAATACAATTTTGTGAGAATACATAAATAAATGACTGATCAATAAATTTGTTTGATCATAACACAAACAATGACAGCGCCATGTTGAACATTTACCCTGGGTTTATATTGGAAACTCAACTCAAACTGGGTTCCTATTTGCTGTCTACCCTTGCCCATCAGAACAGAGAAAAACCAAGGTCTGACTTTGCCATTATGTGTATAGGCTGAAGCTGATGGGTTGGGTTGAAAGATAAGATGCTTTAGGAATAATTCTGCTGTTGGCTGAACTATATATACAGAACCGAGACTTAGTTTTTAAAAAATCTACATTTAATATGTTTGAGTAAAGAATGAAATAAAAGCATCAAGCCCATTAGTTGTGATATTTCATTCTATTGTCCCATTTCCACATTAATCTCCATGAATTTAGATGCCTTTTGCTCAAACTCACCCAAGCATTTATACCATGTTGATAAATAGTGAAATATCAATGGATACATAGAAAAAAAATCTCCCAACTTTAGCAGAAAATGCATTAGCATGAACCTGTACATTTAAGATGCAACTTCATTGGCATGCATAGAACCAAGCGACTTTTGTTAAAGATGGAAACTTTATGACTGTGAGGAGATGAACTTTTGACAAAGTGCTTCCTATTTTAAAATCAGGAAATGAGAAATATTTCAATGAATCACATTTCTTCATATCTGGCATCCAAGTAATGGTAACATTCAATATTTATACATGAGATTTTAAAAACATTGTGCATATGTACTGCTATAGAATATAAGTAAAAGTAGTCCCAACATCTCCAAAATATACTATGGTATAAAACAAACAGAAAACAACAAAAACCAACTATCATGTTTTGGCTCCTCTTAATTGTTAAATAATGGTTATATTCATAAAAATAAAAAAACAAAACTTTGAAAAGAATTGCACTCTAAAGAGTACTTTAAAATGTCAATGACTATTTTACATGATTCATCATAGAATCATTAAAATACAGTTCTCCAGTGTATACATTTAAGACTACAGTTATGATGCAGAAAAAGTACTGCCTATAGTCATATGCAGTGCATACTGGCTTAACTCTGAAAACATGTAGAATTGTTCTCCTGCCTTTCTTGTCAAACACATCTGCCCAGCTGCTGTGAAAGAATAATGTGCAAAGAAAGAGAGGGCCGACACTTGTCTTGAATAGAGATGGGTAGGATTGAGGAGCTTTCTTCATTTTCTAAAATGTCAAAGTCAAATTTATTGAACACCCACTAAGTGTAAAAGAAGGCAGGGCATTAAGGGCTTGGAAAAAATCGATAATATATACTTTAAGGCTTCAAGGAGCCGACAGTGCCAGCTGATAATGTCATAGAAACACTAAACATGTAAAAATAACCCACAAAATGAAGAATATCATACTATTTTAGATAGCATTCAGGCAAATAAGTGAGTTAAAACACATTTCTATGACAGCAATATAGCTATTATTGATAAAAAATTAGCTTTACTTGGATCGAGGCGGAAATCTTTGTTGAAGGAACCTATGAACATATTAATGGTTTATTGATTGATTGACTTATTGATCCTGGAAAGGATAACATTTTCCTAAGGCCAATTAGTAAGGGTAGTCAAGTAAAAGCCAACTAGAACTTAGGACTAGGAAGAATTTGAAGGGAACTTCTAGGCAAAGGAAACTAGGGTACATTGGACTATGAGAAAAAGAAAAGAACTTATACTCCAGGTAAATGAATGCAGTCAGGTGAAGAGATGGTGTGTGGAAGAAGGAAGGGAGGAGTAGGGCTAGAACTGACCTTGGGGGATTAGAGTTTGCATCATCCTGAATGCAAAGCTAGAGAACTGAGATTTTACCTGGCAGGCTGCTTTTGAGCAGAAGGATGGCATGCCTAGGAAGCCAAGGTTGGAAGGAAATGTCTAGTCATTGCTGTAGACTTACTCATTCAATCTGGTTGTCTATCTTTCTACTGCAGGGAGTTGCTCAAAGGAAAGTTTGGGTGGAAGACTGTGCTGGTTGAGGACAACCCATCCTTACCCTTGCTATTAAAATTGCTGAAACTCTAAACTTTGAATGGTACAAGCTTCTGGCTTCACTCAGACAACCACTTCAAAATAAAACATGAAACCAAACTATTCATCCAACTGGGATCTAGAAATGAGGAAGGGATGAAAGGCCTGTAAATAGTCAAGAATTCAGTATTGACAAGAGAATCAAGGACTCCAGCATAAGGGACTGGAGGAAAGTAAGAACAGAGAAGAGAAGATTTGGGGAGTTCATTATACCTATTTTCTAACATGGAGTTCTTGATATCCAAGTATACTCATCTACATCCTCATGTTTTCAAGTTGCCCATAGAATCCATCCCTTCTAAGCATGATTTAACATAATACCTTATTTACTATGCATACATATATATTTCTATTATATATTTAGTAGAAATGAAATTAAAATAAACCGAAAAGGGAAATTTGAAACCGTGCAAATAGAGTACCACGAAGCCATTGTAAATAATACCAGAAATCTGCTGGAATAAACATACAAAGTCATTGATAAATGAGAATCTGGCAAAAATATATAGTTAACAATTCAAAGAGAGAAAGGGACAGAATAAGGACTGCAAAATAAATGTATCTGGATATCAGATAATTTTAAGTGAAGGCCTTAGGAAAAATGGTGAATGCCTTGGCTGAACTGTTACCAGAATCATCCTGCTTGGCTGAGCTGCTAACAGTGAACATACAGCAAAGGGCAGGGCACTGCGCTATAATCCAGTTTAGCTGGGATAAGCACTCAAAGCAACACGCAGTTCTCTTTTTTATTCCAGCAATTGTGCATAATTGCAATTTAGTCTAAATTCTTTTAGATATATGAGAAAATTCACTGGTTTTATTTATTTAATGACAACCTATTTCAACGTACATTTCAAATCAAAATTATTTTAAAAATTATTTTCAGCCTGACCGGTGTGGCTCAGTAATTGAGCATTGACCCATGCACCAAGAGGTCACCGGTTCGATTCCCGGTCAGGGCACATGCCCAGGTTGTGGGCCAAACCCTCAGTAGGGGGCATGCAGGAGGCAGCCAATCGATGTTCTCTCTCATCAATGTTTCTATCTTCTTCCCCCTCTCCCTTCTTCTCTCTCTAAAATCAATGAAGAAAAAACAATTTTAAATTATTTTCAATTAAACTTTGGTCACTAATTTTTCCCCAGTTTTCTTGAGATATAATCAATATATAAATGGTCACCATTTGGGATTTTAAGTGTTTTTGTTTCCAGGTATAAAACATCATTAAAAAATAAAGATTCTTTTCCTTGAGTAGGATATGTCTTAATGCAGAAATCAGATCTAGATCCAAAAGACAAACTTTTTAAAGTTAAAATTTTTCTAATAGGAAAATGCACTTAAAAAGTTAAAACTTTTTAACAGAAGAGCATTCTAACTATAGAATCAGCTGAATATTCCTCCATGGATAAATGAGCCTATAGCATGGAGATAGGGTAGATTTCCATATCAGAAATTGGATAAGCTTATCTACAGGCCTCCTTCCAAATGCTAAGATTTTAATGGGCATAACAGAGACTAGAACAGCATTTTCAGAAATAAGAATCCTTCAAAATTTCCATCAACAAAGGGTTGTGTAGCCAAATGAAGTTTAAAAACACTTCACACCAAATTCTACTTAACATATAAATTCATAGGGCACCTTATAGCTCATTCCACATCTCAAAAGTCCTCCAGGTGAAAACCATGTTACATTTTATTGAATAGAGCATTTCTCAAATTTATTTCAGTCCAAAAACCTTGATAGCGTTAATAACCTGGTTACCATTAACAGGAAAGGAGTAAAGGGGAGACTAGCTAACGCAGGCGTGCCATTTATACAGCTTTGCCAGGAAGCTGCAGTGAACACTCTCTGTCTGTTCCCGGCAGATCACTGGGCAAAGGACTGGACAAAGGCAGTTTAGACACATGCCCAGTCAAGTCTGGGTGACATGGGAAGGTGCTTGCACCTGTCAGTCACACCTGGGAACAAGTCAGGGGCCAGAATGGGCATGGCCACTGCAAGGGCACACAACGTGAGATACGTAAGCTCCGAAAGCAAGCTCTCTCTCTCCGCTCTTGGCCCGCCTGCACTCCTGGCTCTCTTGTTGCAGGGGGTGAGTTCCCCTGCGTTCTCCCACGAGGCTCACGGCCATGTGGGAGCCACACAATGGACAGATGGACTGACTCTAGCCTGATGGCTGATGCCCTGCCAGACTCAGCTTTACCGTGGAATGAAAACTCTGGACACTGGCCCTATTTCTAGCTCTGCTGAACCCCCAGATACCCCCTTTCCAGGACTGGACTAAGGGAACTGGGACTTTGCAACCCAAGGAATATAATAACTCCACAAAAATGAGGTCTGTTACCACATTTCCTTCTCATGTGGGAGTCTTAGAAAATTCATTTTCTTAAGATATCGCGAGAGCTCCACTACTCCTAGCGGTGGAGAACTACATTTCTCTGGCCACAGTCTGACTAATGAGAATGACCACGAAGTCAGTATTCTTCTGAACACATTTAAGGGAAAATTCTGATTTCCACCTGAGATCTTATTTAATAATCTAGTGCCATCAACCTGAAAAATTGCCATAATTATCAGACTTATTTTTTTGCTTATAGTTGCTGAATTTAAACTAGCTGAGATAATGCAAATCAGTTCAAAAAGGTCACTAGCATGACTGTCACATGTTCCTAGCATCACAGCCATTTTACTAAATCTAAAATAATCTCCCTTTAGAAGAAAAAAAAATTTTTTACCTTGGAAAATTTCATTCTAACCTTTAGAAACGTTAAGACAATTTTCAAAACTAAACTACAAATTTAAAAATAAATAAGGAGTAGGAGAAGTTTTTATCAGCCATAAAATATCTCTTCTTAAATCTGATTTTTAAAATAAATAGCAAAGATCATTGGATATTAGGTTATTTTCCCTGGTGACTACCACCTGTTTGGGAGGGTAACTCTGATATTGTGATTTATAATAAGAAATATATGTTTGGTCATTGTCCTGTTCCTGGCACAGAGATCCTAAAACCCCTGGAATTCCTAAGTGATGGCTGCAGTAACGGTGTCTTTTGTTATGTGCATAGGAGACTTTTGGACTCCACCAGAAGGATGGGGGCTGACTGTCTATGGTGTCAACTGTGTGATTAGAGGTCCCATCCTCCTGATCTCAGGGGAGAGGAGAGGGGCTGAGAATTGAGGCCAATCATCATTGTCCAATGGATAATGAAGCTCCCATAAAAACCCAAAAGGACACAGTTTAGGGATCTTCCAGGTTGGTGAACACATGGAGATTTGGGAAGTTGGCACAGTCACAGAGGGCATGGAAATTCCATGCTCTTTCCCCATACCTTGCCCTATGTAGGTCTTCCATTTGGCTGTTTCTGAGTTACATCCCTGTATAATAAACTGGTTAATCTAGTAAGTAAAATGTTTTTGTGAGTTCTGTGAGCCACTCTAGCAAATTAACCAAGCCCAAGGAGAGGGTTGTTGTGATACTGTTGTAATTAGCTAATTATTAATAATAGGAAAGGAGCATAAGGAAGGCCTAACATTATAGGCATGTTCTCTGCAAAACACTGGGGGGAAGAGATTGGACAAAGGGAGGATAGACGCATGCCCAGTAATGTTGGGGGACTAGCAAAGGTGTTTGCCTATCAGTCACCCCTGGGAACAAAGGTCATTGGCCAGAATCGGCTTGGCCACTGCAAGCCCTCAACGATTTGGGATACTTAACCCCCTAAACAAAGGAGTTTGTTCTCTTGGGCTTTTATGTTCTTGGTTCCTCTTGGCATGCTTGGCTCATGGCTCATGCTTGACTTCCTGGCATTCTCCCATGTGGCCCAGGGCCATGCCAATCCCCTCACACAATGAACTAACGGACTGCAACTAGCCTGATGCTGTACTGGACCCGGCTCCAACATGGAAAGGAAACTCTGGACACTGGCTTTGCTTCTAGCTTTACTGAAACTCAAGCTACACTTCTTCTTTGACTGGACTAAGGGAAATGGGACTTTAGAAACACAGAGATTTAATTACATGCAAATAAAAATCACTCCTTCTCCTGTGTGAGTCTCAGAAAATCTTTTTTTTTCCTGCGGTATCGTAAGAAGCCCACCCTCAGCAGCACCCATGGGGAAGAGGACCGCCCACTTTGTCTGATATCAGTTGGACCTCCTGACCTACTGCCCATGGGTCAGAAGCACAGGCCACTGGCATCTGGAGGAGGGGCAGTCTTGTGAGACTAAGCCCTAAACCTGTAGAATCTGATGCTACCTCACCAAGCAATGCTTCAATGGCAGCTTAGTGTCCTAGAATTCAGGTTCATTCTGACACTACCTACCTGAGTTCAACTGTGACTGAGACAGAGATGCATTTCATTTTTCTCTTCCTGGATACACAGAACAATTACCTTTTCCAGGCTCTTTGCATTCTGGCTAAAAGTATGAGTCTACCACTTCCAGGCCTGGCTAGGAGACCTTATGCTATCCCTATGCTTTTCTGCTGTGATTTAGGAGGTCATGTAGTTAAGAAAAGATGTAAGGGGCACGGGTTCCCGATTCACTACTTAAAGGCAATCTGCGAAGAGAGACTTCCCTGATCCATATTGGTCTCTGACATGAGAAATCAAGATTTGTTGTTCATTTACTCCACCTACCAGAAATAATTTTCCACATACTACTTCTTGATGACTGTGGCAGCCTAGAATTATCCACTGTAGAGACTCTCTACCTCTTCCTCCAGCCCAACTTGCCAATAAGGAAGCTGACATGATCCCTCTGTATCAAAGATTTTCAACCGGTGTGCTGCAAAAACTTTAAAACATGCAATATCTAACTATTTAGTCAGGGGCATTGACCTCTTTTCCCTTAGACTGTCAAATAAAAAAATGAGAACAGCCAACACAACAATAGTCATCTGGAGTGAATGAATCAAAATTATACCTATTTTTTTATCATCAGATCGGCACAAATAATTATATATATATATATATATATATATATATATATATATATGAATTTTTGTAATTAGTTTATGTGTGCTATGAGACGAAAAGGATTGAAAATCACTGCTCTATATAGATATCTGGCCATGAAGAGAGCCCATCTAAAAGGGCTCTGTTTTGCAAGTTTTAGTTTGTTTTGCTATACCTTGGGTTCACATGTTGGTTTAAAATAAAAATTGATAATGACTTTTGAAGGAGGAAGCTGAATGGCTGAACCTAATCTCTATAATCAATTCGACATATATTTTTCCTCTGAAGTCTGTACCAGATCACTTCCTGAAAACTAATTTTTCTATGCTGCAAATCTATATTTTTTCATAACAATTCGCTATTTTTCCTAATGTTATTGTCCTGGATGGAAAATACAATTGTTCCTGTGGTCTCAAATCAAACAGTCAAGAATGGTTTATACTACACACAAGGATCTTGAGGTCATGTCTACACCCAAAGAGCGAGAATGTCACGACAGATCATCAAGTACTGTAAGGAACGTGAGAGGGACCGGTGGTGGCACCTGTGAAAGACATTCATTTCCCGGACCGAAGTCATTTCCTGTTACAGACAGTAAAAATCACACTAGAACTTAGTTATGTGTGGGTTGCAGGACACTGACAATCCATTCGCCCATGTAACTGACATGTTTGAGTACTTAATCTGTGCCATGGACTGTGCTGTCTGCCTAAGACAGTGAAAAAGAGGCCCCCAGGTCTTTCCTGAAGGAGCTCAGAGAGGAAGACTAACTTATCCCTGAACACTAATTGATACAAGATAATGGACCAAACGGGTGGTTTTCTTTATTACACATTTGAGAGCTAGAAAACTATCTCAGAAGAGCTGGACAGTTTTATTATCATTGCTTTTTGAGTAGCCACCAATCAAAGGGCAAGCTTAACAGCTAGAAATGCTAAGGACCTCATTAAATGACTGGAGGAGCCAGACACTTTCAGAAGTTTTCCCTAATCTCTCAGTTCAATTTTCATTTCATGAAGAAACAACCTGACAAGTCGAAGGTCATGTTCCTGTAGGTCCATAACAGAGATGATTTAATGCACCTGGTAAGCTACCTACCCGACTGCCACCTGAGGTCATAAGATTTTGAATCATGGGAGGATTTAATGACTTGGGCAACTTTCTTTCCTGCAAATATGTGCAAGCTGGATGATGAATAGTACTGAAGTATAATATATGATGCTGATCATTCATTTAAATTCTCTAAGAAATAGAGGAGAAACAATTAGCAAAGGGCGTTCTTGACTTACCGGAGCAGCAATGCATCTCTGACTCCCGAGGCACTCATTTCAGCAGTCAAGCCACAAGACATAATTTTAATTTCTGCAGAACCTAGTTCCAGCTAGAACTAATGAGAACATGGTCTTAATGGATGTCTCTTGTTTCTCCTGCAGCGTGGCTGTGGAATTTTATGGGTCAGAGTCAGCACAAAGGCTGTTCCTTTTGTACACATTCTTTGTGTTTGGTCAGTCTTGTCACTTCCTTAGTGTCATAATAAAAAGACACGTCAGGGACTATGTGAGGACAGGTACAGTGCATTTCTGCAGTCAGAGTGGACTAGTGAATGGAATCACATTAGAGAGGACAAGAGGATCAGGGTGCTATTCCTGGCTCTGGCATCATCTCAAAGGATGACCTTGGCCAAAGCATTTAACCTCGTTGAACCTCAGTTTTCTCATCTGTGAAATGAAGGAAAGAACAATCTGCCCCTTTGTTCCTGCTTAGGTTTGCTGGAGAATTAAATAGGTTAGAGCTGTAAACCGAAGTGCATTGAGCCCTTGAGAAAAAAAAGAAGACATTACCTAAGTACATCATATTTTTTTCATCATTACTCATTTCCAAAGGTGAAGGTAACCTTGTAAAAGAACTATGTAAACTAATTAGCTTTTTTTGTTTGTTTGTTTGAAACAAAGGCTCAACTAACATCCCTGAATTAGAAAAGAGAAGTTTCCAAATCTACTTTAAGACAGAAAGGACCAAAAAGTCTTAAATTCTGCTGCTATAATATTTTCTTAGTTATTATTATTATTTTTTAGAAAATATATGTTATATTTTGGGGGTTTTGCTATTGCATAGTTGAACTTATGTAAGGGACTTTTCTTTCCAATTCACAAATAGAAAGGGAGGAAAGGAGGGTGGGAAGAAGGAAAAGAAGGAGGACTAAACAGAGAAAAGACCCACACGGCTAAAATAAACTGATCCAAGAAGATAAAACAAATTCATAATTTAAAATACTATATAATACAAATGAAGTTAAAGATGTTGACCCAGAAGAGAGTTGACTGAAAGTGGATTGATGTGATTTTCTAGATAATGTCCTGTATCTCTCTACCTTAATGAGATGTAACCTTGGAAGAGCTCTATCCACCAGGAAATTATAAAAGAATAATCTTCATCTCTCCGTGATTCCTTAAAATAAAAAATTGTCTTATTCTTTCTCCAAAGGAATTTATTCTTCTTTCTAAATCTATTCTTTTCATGGTCAAACTAGGAGAAAATAGCGTTCTGAAATTACTTAGAAGTGATTAGAGGTCCTTCAATGATTCATGAATTTTCAGATTCCTCATATGAAAAATGTGAAATTGGACCCAATGATCGTAATTTCTCTTCAGTTCTAAATATAGTTCTTTGATTTGTGACCATGCTGTTAGAGCAATATTTTTACTTTTTGCCCATATATTTTAGATCTGAGATCAAATTGTTACTTATATTCTCCAACATAATCCTTCAGTGGTCAAATGTCTCCAAGGACTTTTTAGAATCATTTTCATTTTGTAAGTATTTTAAAATTTATATCTTAATTTTATAGTAATTTTCCCTGTGAGGGTGGGGTAATGGAGAGTATTTCCTTCTTACTTTATTATATTTTTATTTTTCTTCAAGTGTTTACTACTTTTTTGTTTGTTTATTTGTTTGTTTGTAATCCTCATCCGAGGATATTTTTTCGTTGATTCTTGGAAAGAGTGGGAGGGATGGAGGGAGGGAGGAAGGGAGAGAGAGAGAAAAAGAGAGAGAGAAACATCGATGTGAGAGAGACACATTGATTGGTTGCCTCCTGCATGGCCCTGACTGGGGTCGGTGATCAAACCTGCAACCCAGGTACATGCCCTTGACTGATGCTCTAACCACTGAGCCAAACTGGCCAGGGTTACTACTTTTTAAATTGAAAAATAAAAAAAGAACCCAGCATAAGAATTGTGCATGTCTTTAGTCGACTTTAAATAGCTATTGATTATATATGAAAAAAAAATGCATCAAGGTAAAAAAAATTTAATGTATACTCAGAAATACCATTTTTTAACCCTAGAGACACTTTTCAATAAATTTTAGTTCCTCGTACAATATTTACTGAAAACATAGGGAAAATGTTAATAAGGAATAAGTGAGATATAGTGTATAGGATGATCCTTGAAAATGCTTGGTGTGCACATGGGTTTACAGCCCACTGTGAGAACAAAGCCTTCTGAATATCCTCAGTGCATGATGGGAATCACTTGTCCAAGACTATGTCATTTAAAATCCAATACTCATTTCTATTCCTTCAATCCATTTAAATATCCTAAGCTAGAATGATGGTGTTGGAGGTAGAAGAAGAGAGCAGACTGAATGGAGACAATATTTTAAAAATTACAGTCAAATCTCCCTTATCAAACAGAAGTCCAATATCTGACTATACTATTCCACCCAATTTTAAAGTGTATAAAAAATATTGTGATAAGATGTTTCAGAAATGAAACACCCTTCTTACATCATCTTTCCTTGGTCACCCACTTCAGCACAGACTCTGGGCTTTGTTATAATTTGCTCTAGACAATGAGAAAATAGCAAAGAAGTGTGACCTCAGTAGGCATGGACTAGCCTACTAGGGTTTGAACACAAATAGGAAAGGTACTCTCATTGTCCAAGGCAACCACGGATATATGAGTGTGGCTTTCTCTGACCAGCTCTCACTCAGCTGGTTCATTAGCTCACTGATGCTGTATGAAATGAGTCCAGATAAAACCAGAAGACAAAAAACTACCCAGATGAATCTAGTTCCAAATTGCCAAGTGATTGCTATTTTAAGCCACTAAGTTTTGAGGTGGCTTGTAATGCACCAAAAGTTAACTTATACAATAATACAATATGGTCAAGTGGGTTTATCCCAGAGCATGCAAGGTTGGCTCAATATCAGAAAATCAATCAACATGATTCATTATATTAGTTAACTAAAGGAAGCAAATCATATAATCATTTTATTAAATGTAGGGGATAACAAGCATCTGATGAATTTCAAAACCTATTGGGTGGGTAAAATTTTATGAACTAGACCCAGATAAAATCTATCTTTCCTTGATAAGGTCTATATACCAAAAATAAATGGCTCATGCATATGTTAATGAAAATGATCATCTAATAATCTTTTCAAAAACATTAACAGTTCCAACAAGGGGTTAATATCCAAAATATATAAAGAACTCATACAACTCATACAAAAAAAGTCCAACTAATAATGGGCAGAAGACTGGAACAGACACTTCTTCCAAGAAGACATACAAATGGCCAAAGATACATGAAAAGATGCTCAACTTCACTAGATAGTAGGGAAATGCAAATCAAAACTACAATGAGATACCACCTCATCCCTGTTAGAAAGGCTATTATCAAGAAGACAAGTAATAACAAGTGTTAAAGCGGTTGAACCCTCATTGACTGCTGGTGCAAATGTAAACAGGTAAAACAGTATTGACGCTTCTCAAAAAATGATTAATAGAGTTACCATATGACCCAGCAACCCCTCTTCTAGATATCTACCCTCACAATTTTTTTGAGGTTTTGCTTTTTTATTGTTGACATTATTACAGATGTCCCACTCCCCCCCCCCTCCGCCTTTGCCCACCACCACCCCACTCCCACCTCTGGCCTTCACCACACTGTTGTCTGTGTCCATGGGCTATGCATCTTTGTTTTTGGCTAACCTCTTCACCTTCTTTTATCCAGTCTCCCCTGCCACCCTCTCCTCTGACATCTGTCAGTCTGTTGCATGTATCCATACCTCTGGTTCTATTTTGTCAGTTTATTTTATTCATTAGATTCCACATATTAGTGAAATCATATGATATTTGTCTTATCTCTGACTGGTTTATTTTACTTAGCATAATAATCTCCAAGTTCATCCATGCTGTAGTAAAGGGTTAGAGTTCCTTGTTTTTTACAATTGTATAGTATTCCATTGTGTAAATGTACCACAGCTTTTTTATCCACTCATCTACTGATGGGCACTTGGGTTGTTTCCAGATCTTGACTATTGTAAATAATTCTGCTGTGAACATAGGGGTGCAAATATTCTTTCTGATTGGTGTTTTGGGATTCTTAGGATATATTCCCAGAAGTGGGATCACTGGGTCAAAAGAAAGTTCCATTTTTAATTTTTTGAGAAAATTCCATATTGTTTCTCATAATGGCTGCACCATTCTGCATTCCCATCAACAGTGCACTAGGGTTCCCTTTTGAAAACATTTCTTCACAAAAATATATGCATCCCTATGTTCATTCCAGCATTATTTACAGTGGCCAAAGAGATAAAAACAACTGAAGTGTCCTTCAATAGATGATTGGGTAAAGATGTGGTACATACATACAATGGTCTATTCAGCCATAACAAAAGATGAAATACTTCCACTTGTGACAACATGGTTGAGCCTTGAGAATATCATGTTTAGTGAAATAAGTCAGACAGAAAAAGTTAGACCTATATGAGTTCAATCTTATGTGGGATATAAAACTGAAAGCAACAAATGAACAAATAAAAACTCATACACACAGATAATAGTATGGTGGTTACCAGAGGGAAGGGGGTGGGCTTAGCAGAGGAAAAGGGGTTAAATATATGAGGACAAAAGATTTGACTTGGGGTCGTGGGCACACAATGCAATATACAGATGATGTATCATACATTTGAAACCTATGTAATTTTATTAACCAATGTCACCCCAATATATTTAATTAAAAAATAAAATTAACCAAAGAACTTGTATACATATATGCATAGCCCATGAATAAAGACAATAGTGTGGTGAAGGCTTGGGGTGGAGTGGGGGCTGGGTGGAGGGGGCAAAGCGGGGGGAATGAGGATCATATGATATACTGTCAATAATAAAAAATAAAATTAATAAAATAAAAACCTTAGCACTTGCCTTATGCAGAGATTCAAGATAAAAATTTCCAACATGATTGCTTCCACTTAACATAATCTATTAAAACTTCCCAAAATAAAAAAGATATGTATTGAGAGAGACAGAAAGAACAGTTTAGAAGAATATAGATTACCATATCACATTTATAGATTACTTTGATCATTTATTTATTTGGAAAGCCAGAAAAACAAATAAGCTATTAAATCTAAGAGCTCAACATAGTGGCTAAAAAAAAAATCAATACGCTAAAATCAATTGTATTCCCCAACTGCATCAATAACAAGATATATTTGCAATAGCAACAAACACTAGAGTGTATAGGGCTTTATCTAATAAATAACACACAAGAAATCTTTATAGTGAAAGCATTAACTATCAGAGGACACACGAGTAAAAATATATATACACAGTTACGGATAAGATGACATAATACTACACTAATGTCAATTTTCTTATACTAATCTATACATTAAATGCAAATCCAATAAAAAGCTAAGCTTTCTTTTTTGGAGGGACAGCATGAAAAAGTTATTCTAAAATCTATATGGAAAAATCAGTTTCCCCATAGAGCTGCAGCAGTTTCTGAAAGTAAGACCAGGGTGGAAAACTTGCCCTAGAAGATGTTGAGACACACTGGGAAGTCATGATGACTAAAGATGGTGTGATGCTGTTGGAAGAAAAGGCAAATGTGAAAACACACCCGAACAGAGCCCTACACACAGAGCCAAATGTAGACAGGAAGTTGGCGCATGAAAGGAACAGCCTCAGAATCCTGTGGAGAAAGTTGAAGTATAGGTTTTCGGGAAACAGATTCACTATGTAAAGTTATATCAGACTTGATCTCAACTTAATGATATCACTTTAACAGGGGGTTGGCCAAAGTAGGTTTACAGTTGTATGTGAAACACAGATTTATTCTTGTATTATTAGTTATTTATTAGTTACTGTATTTTTTATTATTACTATTAACCTATTTTTGCCCACCCCTGTATTGTGCTCAGTACTATAGAGCTCACTTAATCTTCATAAAAACATCCGGAGGCATACATGATTATGCTCACTTTACAGGTGAAGAATGGAGATGAGACAGAAAGTGACTAACCTATGAGGTACGTGTCAGGCTGTAACTGAACCCACACAGTCTGTCCTCGGAGCTCATTCTTTTCACCATCACATTGCACAACCCCACACTATGCGTGACATTCCAATTCAATAGGTTTAAGAAGTAAATGTGAAGTACAAATTGCCAGTTATCACACCAGACGCAGGGATGTGAACCACGGCACAGGGAATACAGACAATAATATTATCATAATTGTGAATGGTGTCAGGTGGGAACGAGACGTATTCGGGTTTTCACTTCATAGGGTATATAAATGTCTAATCGCTTTGTTCTGCACCTGAAACTAATATAATATTGTATGTCAATTGTAAGTGAAAAATAAACGTTAGAAAATAATCTAAAAATGATTTAGAAAGAATTAAATGTGAAAGGTAAAATCTAGAAGGAAGAAACTATGAGAGAAAATGTTTGTGATTTCAGGGTAAAGAAGGAAATAGATTTAAAAAACAGAAGCAGATGTTGAATAGAGCAAAACGAATGAATTTGACTACATTAAAATTAGTGCTTTATGTACAATAAAGGACATTGAAGTCAGTGTTAAAAACATTGGGGAGAAGACACATATAATATCTAAAAATCAATAACGAATTCATATCTGAATGCAAAACAACTACAAATCTAAATAAAAGCACTGGATACTCAATAGAATAATGGGTAAAGGTTATAAATAGGCAATTCACAGAACATGAAATATGAACAGCAAAAAAGTATATGAAGACTCCACCTTGCTAAAATCAGAAAAATGCAGAATTAAAACAAATATTACATACTAAGCAAATCGACACATGCCAGACTTCCAAAAGTTAAAATGCAAGTTTTAGTATCACGTGGTGGCAAAGGATTTGGCGAGAGAGAAAAGTGAAATCCGTCACCAAAGGACATGGTGAGAGAGAGAGAGAGGTAAACGGTGCAGTATTCTGCAGAGTAATCTGTGAATTAAGGTGTGTATGCAAATTCTATCCCAGCCATTCCACTTCCGAGTATAAGCCCTAGAGACACTCCTCACTGTTCCTTAAGAGGACATGTAGTTAGTTGATCAACGCTGTATGCTGGGCATAAAGTGTTGAAAACAGCCTGAGTATTAATCACTAGGGTAATGGATAAGCAAAACAAGCTATTAAAATACGGGGAAATCTTCGACAGTGGCCAGAGCAATAAATTAATTTATATGGAGCAACACTGATGAAATATAAAACTATAATTCTGTGGCAAAAATAAATTAAGGCATAGGATGTGATCTGTAGTCAACACTATATTTGCAAAATATCTGAAAATACAGAACAATCCAGACTTTCAAATATATGTGTGTGTGTGTGTGTATATATTTATATATATACACATAAAATATATATATATTTAAAACAAGTATGAAAGATGAGTTGTGAGATTAGATATTAAATGACTCAAGTGGGGCTACACAGGGAGGAAGAAAGGAATTAAATCTAACAGAGAAGTGTCAGGACTGAAAAAATCATAAATATTGGAAAATAGAGGGACCATATGCATTGATAATAGAGCAACGTGATCTGAGGCATAGAGTTCATATTGTCTAAGTGCCTTAAAAACGAACAAAAATAGTAATATAATTTGATTTATAAGCATTTACAAATGTTTAACATTATTTTTACAGGACACAGTAGAAACATATAACCTTTCAACTCAAACAAAAACAAGACTGATGAAATATCATCATTGTTTCCATGTTATCGTACTAAAAAAAAATTGAGAAATCAGGTTTTGTAAGAAGATAGACATTTTTACACTGAGAGATTAAAAAAGAAACCCTCAACCATTTACCCTTAGAAAGAAAAATCAATTTGGAAAGTCAGAGTAAAACTCCTTCGGGAAAATATTTCTCATCATTTCTTTAAAACAAAATTTTAAGGAGATGTTTTTGAATTGTTTATAGAATTTCTAGTTAGCGTGGCCAGTAAATACATGGTCCACCTTAATCCAGAAGCACATAGGAATTCTACTTCTTAAAATACTGGGCTCTAGAGCAAGTGCATGCTGGTGTTTGGGGTGTGTGTGTGTGTGTGTGTGTGTGTGCCTGTGCATGTGTATTTTCAATAAACTCAGTAGTACATCCTGTGGACCTTACTACATCTTACCAATTCTTGAGCAAGTCAAACTGAAGGTCCTGAAGGCCAGTAGATGCTGCTTGGGTGTCTCTCTAAACTCTTAAAAAATGTACAGATCTGGCTTGGCAACTATATTCTGCTTTCAATGTAGTTTAGACAAAATACATTTTCCGTTCCTTATTAGTGGCATTGAAAGACTAACCCAAACATTTTACAGCTAACAGAATGCATGCCACAGCAGTTACCAAGAGTTTATAAAGTCAGATTGTCCAAATATGGAGGTAGTGAAATTACAGTTCTAGATTTTGAGCTAAGCTAATCTAGATTTTATACAACTCAAATGTTTATCTATAAACTCGAGGTATATACTACCATAACCCTAAAAAACCTATGAATTTGGGCTTTGGGAGTCTAAGCTTTCTAAGTGACCAAAAGGCATAGTTGGATAATGAACCTGCCTAAAAATGTTCCTTTTCTGTCCTCATGTGCAAGTGTACAGCTTGCTTTTGGGGTAGCTGTCATTAAAACAAACAAAATGAAAACAAGCAAAGAGCCCGTGGCTTTTCTGGAAGACAACAATCCCCCCTGGACATGCAATAACAAAGGCAATGACATGGATTGGAGGTATGTGCTTGGTAGTAGACAGTGATCTGGAGGGTAAGAGCTGGGTGGGCTTGTTAAAATGCATAAATTATTTCCCACATACATATGCTTACTTTGTAACAAAGCCTTTACCTTTTCATTTAAAAATTAGTTTTTCAATCTAGTGTAAGCCCAAAGAAACCTCCAATAAATCTTGTCTCCAAGGATCAAATACAAAGAATTCTTAAGACAGACTAGTTCTCATCAAATGTGTAGAAAACTAGAAACATACTAACTAAACAAAAATGTAGAAGTAGCCCAAGGGAAAGTCCAACACATTGTAGTTTAAAAGGATTTCTCTGAGATGGCAATCCTGAGAAAAAGAAATTATTTCTAAACGAAAAAGTAATTGGAGAGAGTATAGATTAAAACCGAACGAAAACCATTAAAAACAACAAAAATACATGTCAATACAAATTTAAAAACTCATTAATTTTATTTCACAAAATCCTTGGCTTGCCAAAAGGACTCATAAATATCACAAATTAAAATAAAATAAAACAACAACAAAAAAAAAACCAGAAACCATGTTCTTCTAAATTGTCTTACTAACTGCTTATTGTTAAAGTGACAGGAAGAAAAAAATTCTCTTCAGACAATGAAATCTTTTGCCTCTTTATATTTCTAGCTCTAGGCGTATTTTGTTACATAATATGTATGATTTCAAAAGGAAAACTGACAGTTGACAATTAATTTTGGCATCTGCCACGCAACTCATGTTTAATTGCATAGATCCCCTTAGATAACGCCTAAGTTAACATAAATACAGATATAGCATGCTTCCTATCATTGATTTTAGACCTGTAAGAATTGAGAAAGCTCAGCCTGGAGAACAAACTTTAGTTCTATTGAATAAAAAGTACTGTCCAGTTTAGGTGAGATGGGATTATCCAGGTCCAAGAGGGAGGCAATCACGAAGGTGCAAACAGAACGATCCTTGCCTAGTGCTAAGGCCAGAAATACTGTGACTGTTACATTGGATCGTGTAAAAATAGCCACTGTCTGGCACTCTCGGGTCGGGTCGTGGTGTGTTAGACAATAATGCCTTCCCCTGATGGCACTCCTTCAGGCCAAAAAGCTTTCACCTGTATTATTCCATCGACCTCACTGCATTTTCATGGGAAATGTGTTTATTTTTTGAAACGACATTGCAATATATCCTTACAGGAACATTTTAGGAACCTCTACAAGGTTCTCTTCTTTTTAAACCACCACGTTACCTTTTAAAAATCAATAGTCTCCTTCTCTTTAAATTATCACATTTCAACACGACAGCAGCTAATAAATGTTCATATAATTTTCCAAAATCCGATCTCTCTAAATTTCTAGGTCATCTTCTCAAGGCAAAGATGACCTTCCCTCTCTTTATACTAGTACCAAAATGATGGATTTTGTTCATTTTTAAAGTGGTATTTATGAACATGAATGATTGTAAATGCAGAAATACCTCATCTTATTCACCAGCTGACGGAATTAAGTTTCTGTGCTTTTAAAACAGCTGTTTTCACGCCCTCCAATCCGCTCAAACACACAGAAGTACGAGTTTAGGCTGATGAGGCTCTCTGCAAGGCTTTCTTTCCAGGCTGCAGTCCACATGTTAGCTTCACATCTTATTCTTAACTTGTTGCTGCTGTTCAAGCTATAAAAACTCTCGCGAAGGCTCTCAAACGGCTTGCCATTTCGATTTTTACTTTTGGTGACTCACCATTTTCAAACTGCCATCTCTGACCATATATATCCCTTTTCCAGTTGAATGTGTGCATTCTTTTCACCAATAATTGCTTCACTTTTAGCCTCTATTTTTGGATTCTTAAATTAGCTGTTACAGCAGTATTCTTTATTGCCCACATTATTTCGTTCTCAGGCATGTTTCCTGGAAATAAGTTCACACAGTTTTCGACAAGCAAATATTTGACTGCCGAAAGAATACAGACCTGAGCCCTGGCCAATGTAGCTCAGTGGTTAGAGCGTCTGCCCTAACTGATTCCCAGTCAAGGGCAGGTAACTGGGCTGCAGGTTCGATTCCGACCCAGTTAGGGTGCTTGCAGGAGGCAACCAATGGATGTGTCTATCTCACATTTCTCTCTCTCTCTCCCATCCCTTTTCTCCCTCCCTTCCACTCTCTCTAAAGATCAATGGGAAAAAAATATCCTCAGGTGAGGATTAACAATAACTACAAAAAAAAACAAAAAAACCCAGAATACAGACCCGAGAATTTTAGGAATGGGTTTATGTCCCCAGTGCACCATAACTGTGACCCTGGATAAAACTGAGCCCCTTAACATGTCAGGTGCTCTTTCTGCTCAGCTCCACGAGGAGGTCAGTGCAAGTATGAGCATCTTGCTTTTTATGCTCTTTAGTCTCAGTTTTGTCGATGAACTTTCAAAAGTTCATCAAATTGCCATTATTTTTATCGTTAGCTCTTTTGTCATTTTCCTTTATGCTGACATCTAATCATAAACATTTCTCATGGATGTATTCTCAGAAGGCCTGTGAGCAACCTGGATTCATATTGATATCCCCTTTGGGAGTCTTAGCAACCTGGCTTTCTCAGTAGCTTTCTGAGAGAGCTTCTCACCCTTTCCCCGTATTCCTTTTGACCTCTAGAGACCATAGAACTTTCAAAAGACATCACAACATACTAATAGTACCACATACTCTCTCAAAAGCCCCAGCTTGTTTGTGCCTATTCATTAAATTAATACTTGAGCAGAAGTTGTCCAAACTGAGTACTGTAAGCACAGGTCTCTGTCAGACATTTTATATGCCCCTGTTAGAAGGCTGACGGGTTCCCTAAGAATTAATTGTCTGGTACATTTTTCCTCTGATATTTTCCTCACGACTGCACTATCAATTGTCTCTTGCCTATGGAAAGAGAGCTGAGAGAGAAGAAAGCTAATTGAGAAAATATATGTTATGTAAAAGAACCAACACAGTATCAGGCATATAGCAAGTGTTCAATAGATGGTAACTATTATTCTCATCATCATCATCATCATCATCATCACCTCAGTTTATGTGTGCTAAGAACTCATCACTGGACTCAACTCTTACTTCCATTTTTCATTAGATATTCACAGCAACCCTTGAGGAAGCTACATTTATCCCCACTTCATAGATTGGCAGACCGCATCCTACAGCGTTTAATTACCTTGATTGCAGTCATGTGGTCAAGAACTGAGCCTGTATTTATCACAGTCACTGCCCATGCTCTAATGTGGTAACATCACCCACTATTTACCCAGCTTCGCCAAAGTATTACTAACCTTTCTACTGTCTTCTCTCTTTTCCTTATTCTGCCTTTCTCCCCACCCCAGTCAAGTTCGCTTTTACTCTCCCATTCTCGGTGAAGGACTTAGAAGGTGGACAAAGGTGGAAATGGAGGTTGAAGATGGAAACTGGAATGTTATTCAAGTACTGACTTCATCCTAACTTCCAGCTTTCACCTACCCTTCCTCTGCTCCAGGCACCCACGGGATAGATGCTATTTCTATCATACGTGTTGATTTTTCTTGTCTTTATTCTATTGCTTTTTCTCTCCTTACAATGAATCTCTCCCTTTCCCTTGGTTCTTCACCAATTCTTACTCCATTCAAATCCAAATCTTCAGGTACTTGAAATATCAGGGGGACCACTCTGTAAAGTCTATGATTGTCTAACCACTCTGCTGTACATCTGAAACGAACACAGAATAATAGTGAATGCAAACTGTAAATGAAAAACAAACAAAAACCAAATCCTCCTTTAAAGATCAACTTAAATGCTACTTCTGCCGGAAGCCTCCTGGATCTGCGTAGTCGGAAATCACCACGTGTTCCTCCACGCCTCTCCGAAGAGAATCATGATAGCGTGGCAAGTGATTTTACACTTTGCTCATCACCTGTGGAAAGTGTATCCTATCTGCCCTTCCAGATCCTTTTTCCATCCAACTCTGTGCTATGGCTGGTTTGCATGGACTGCCTTCATATGCGTCCTTGCTCTGGCTTCTCTTAGGCTCCCCGGTGAGGAGCGGCAAGAGGAGCTGGTAGGGAACGAAGGAGGAGATTGATGTCAGGATGTTCATTCCTCTGGGTCCCTCCCCACCAAGTTGCAGAGGTGGCCTTCTGTCCCCAGCAATGCCTCCCTTCTCCTTCCCCTCCTAGGCCTAGGTGATCAAGTAGCCAGACTCTTACCGAACCCAGGGTGCTGTTCCATCTCTTATTTCTCTACATGCTGCTTGAATTATCTGGCTGAGTCCCCGCTGTGCTCTTCTAAGCTGCTGATTTTACAAGCCACAGTATTACACTTATTAGAAGAGTGTCTTCAGGATGAGTCAATGAGCTCTGATTGATGATAATGATAACAGCTAGAATTATTGGTCACATACGATGTTTTGCTCACTCTCTTGAGTACACTGCATGCATTCGTCTAATTTAATTAAATCACTATTAAATAAGCAAGGCACAAAGACGGTTAGAAGGTACCAGAAGTCACTTGCTCATGGTCACCCCAGTGGCTTTGTGGAGCTCAGGACTGAGGTCTGTCCAAAGCCTAAACCGTAGGTTCTAGGGTTAGGCCGATGGTTCGCGAACTTGAGTGTGCATCAGCATCCCATGGAGGGTTCGGGAAAACAGAGACACTGGGCCACCCCAGAGTCTGCTTCTGTCGGCCTGGGGCAGGGCCCAAGAATCTGATTTCTAACAAAGTCCCAGGAGAAGCTGATGTGCTGGTCTGGGTACCACACTTTGAGAACTGCCCGTTCAGGTGACAATGCTTTCCCTATACAGTGACTTAAGGAGCTGTTCAATAGTATGAACTACAAACATTGTAGGGCTTGTGTCCAGCTGAATTCCTAACTGTCAGTCAGAAGCTCAAAGAAATACTGTTGTCTCTATATTGCCAATACAATGATATCCCATTCAGCCCGCATTTCCGGTGTTAGAATAATTTCCTGGTGCTACATGTCACAAAGAAATGCACCAAGGCCAGGTGGGTCCTTGGATTATCAGCGGGATCACGTTGTAAACGATCTGAGTGTCTAACCACTATGCTGTACACAGGAAACTAATATAACACAATACTGAATATCAACTGTAATTGAAAAATAACATAAAATGAAGGCGCCGTGCTCAGGACTTCATTCTGTTCGAGCACACCGTAAGTAAACACATAAGTATAATGCGATATGACCATGGTTAAATGTTTTCGTAGAGCAGAGGAGCATATCTGAGGAAGAAATACATTCTCTTTATAGGGAGGTAACAAATTTCATCTCAAAGAGGCAATGAGGGGATCTACATACTTAAAAAAGTGATACTCTGCAGGAAACACACGAGAAGATGGGCATTCTAAGGACAGCAAAGGCCCTGTGGAGAAACCTGCAAAAGGAACTCAAGAACGATGTAGCAAAGACTCTGGCATCCAATGTTCCCAGAACGCAAGTGTGGGTACTCCGTCTCTGTCAAATGGGCCGCTAACCTTTGCTCATCACACAAACACACACATTATTCATACAAGTACTTACTGAGCAGCTCCTAAATGCTAGACACTGAGCTTCGCATCAGGGTTACATAACGATGCAGATATAGCCGCTAACCTCAAAGAGCCTGCGTTTAGATTATGCAGATCAGCTACAGACACTGCCTTGTGGATAATTATTCAGTTCAAACTTAGTCTCAAGCAAAATATATTGAAAAAGGTGATCCAGGAGTCAAATAGCAAGAGATCTCACCTCAGAATCACTGTTCGTTTTATTAACTGGTAGTTAAAACTCATTTTATATGCCAAGATAGGTTTTGCTTAGAAGACATAACAGTCCCCCCTACGCATAATAGGAGCCAGATTATAAACATATGAATTTATCTAGAAGGAAATTTCCCTGTTTTCCCAAGAAGCGAGAAGTCGGGGGCAGGGGTGGGAACACTTTCATCAAAGGCCAATCTCATTGCAACCGCCAGGCACAGCTTCAAGTCACATCCTTCTGAATGGCTTCAAACGAAGTAATTTAACAACAGGATGATGAAAAAATGGCCCATAAATCTTATGCTGTGCGTTATAATTTAACTCTGGGTTTAGCATAGGAAAAATATTATTTGCATTGATTAGAAATATGCTTTATGGCTGCATAGATGATCAGCCCTGAACATTTTAGAATTATTGGCGGGGCTGACATGATGAACCACACAGGAGCACTTCTAGATGGCATCTCAGTGCCATTTGTTACTCATGTCGTATTGGTCTTGGAATAAATACATATTTCACTCAATGTGAGATCTTATTCCAGTCACCAAAATATGCCCATTTCTATTCAATGGTTGTCATCACAAAACCATCAGCTAAACATCATTTAGAAAATTCAATGTAAGTAAATTCTAGTATTAACTATCCAACTATTATTATGCTATTTCCCCACTTTGCTGAACATACTATAATGATCTGGTCAGTCTGACTACGAGGATTTAGTTATTAATTCATTAAAATGTTCTGCGGTACATTTTGAAAGACTTAAATTGTGGCCTGTAGGAGCTGACAGAAAGCGTGCAGATTTCTCTCTTACAAACGTGTGTGACCTTGACCAAGTGACCTAGGGTCTCTGAGCCTCACTTTCCTGATTTGTAAAAGAAAATAATAATAAAACTCAAGTTGTAAAGCTGAAGAAAAAAATAAACATGGTAATGTATTTCTGGTAATGTATTTTGGCATAAAAGAGCAGTTACTCTAATGGTTTAGAATGAGTATGGTTGTTAAGATTATTGAAAACCTGTCGTGTGTTAGGCTCTGTTCAAGGAGCTAGACTTTCAAGACTGTTTCCCACCCTTATCCGAGTTTTTCTCTGAAGTTCTGCCATATACCAGAAGAAGTGTACTGGCATTTCTAAGGAGGGGGGCCACTGAGGGGACATCTTGGTTGTACCAGGTGCATAAGATATAACAAGGTTGTAGCATACCTTTGGAGTCCTTTGGAATTATAGTTACTTTTCACTAGACTGAGTCTTGACATCCCCCTTTGTAGATACCTGTGACAAGGTTGATGACGTGGGTACCTCCTCGTCAGGAAGAGAGGCCTTTCTTTTCCACCCCTGTGACTAAGAACCCTCTTGGATAATGACCATCTAAAACACTGCTGCATGGTACAGGCTCAAAGCTGTGTGCAAAGAGCACTGGCTTCCCTTGTACTTGCATTTCACTTGAGATCTGCCGTTCCAGAAACAATGTTTCAGTACTCTCCAGGTACAGAAATATCCCACTCTGGCCATCTCCACCACTCCACCACTGATCCCTCCAGATAAAATGCTGTTCCATCAAGGTCAGAAAACCAGTGAAAATGCCTGCTTTTCTCCTACAGTGAGAACCGAATAAACTTACTGAATTTCCTCCCGACTCACATTCTACCTTCTCTGTGAAACCCGCTGTGAGGTCCTACGTTGAAAACAACTTTATCTTCTTCAGAAGATACTGTGTGCTATAAATATTGTATTTGACATATAAACACATGCATATGTGTGTGCATTTCTTTGTTACATTAAGTTATAACAACTGTGTCTTCTCTTCCTAACTAAACTGGACCCCCTATAACTGCAGTGGTCATGTACATCATTGTATCCTCAAAAAAATCCAGAATAATGTCACAGATTCAGCATGTAGTTGCTTAATAGAAGGTAATTATCTAACAATTATAGAATGCTAGTGTCTCCCAAAGTGTGTTCCATGGATCACAAATCCTACAGGAGAGTCCATGAAAGGAAGGATTCATTTCTAACAAATTTAGGACCTGCTGTTCACTAGACTCTTAAGTCACAAGAATCTTAAGAAGCTCTGTAGCAAAGAAACTGACTTAGTCTGGCTAATATTTCTTTTACAGTAATATCAGTTCTAGAGGACAGAGACATTTTCCTTCTCTAAGGGAATACCTCTACTGCCTAGTGGAGAGCCTGGTGCTTAGTGGACACCTAGTAAATAGTTGAATGGGTTTGAATATATATTCTCTTTTTAAGCCATAGAAGATGAACACAGCGCATAACATATTTTGATCTATTAGGGAGAATAATAATATAAATGATGCATTTATATGAATCATTTAAAAATAAAAAAACATATATATTTGATAATACTTTTTTGGGAAATGTACACACAAGCATATTTAGCAGCAATGGTTAATGAATTACATTTGCTTCAGGAAACTCACCGAGAAGGATGGCTATTAAAAACTACCACTGGAATTCAAACCAATTAATTTAGTTCAGTTGTCCCCATTCCTTAGCATTTTTAGGATAGGGTTAAGAGATGTACAAATTCTTTTCTGCCATAATATAACATAACCTAAGGAATGATCCTTGATTAGCTAGAAATAACATGTGCTTTTGCTATTTTAGTATATTTGATAACACAAAAAAATTTCTAGATTTTTTTTTTTCCTCATGTGACTTTGACAGCATCTCCATCCAAAATATACCTTGGAGATGTAGATCAAATGTCATAAAAATTTCTTAGACTGCTTACTATGTGTCTCCACTATGGATTTTAACGTCAATATAGCAAGAAATAAAGAAGGCAGAGAGAACTAAAATGGGTGTACTCAACACCACTCTGCTGATGGAGTTTCCTGGCATTTTGTGCAAAGTTGTACCTGCAAATGGGAAGATTTTCACCATGGAATTGAAGGTGCTGAACTTTACAAAGATAATGTTTTTTGTTTGTTTGTTTTACTGGGGAAAAAAATGTGGTTGATTTGACCATAACTTAAAATTTCCATTTTCCTCCCCTTAGGTTTGCCCTCTAGACTGCCAGTTATCCTAATGGAAGTGGCTCGCATTCACTGAAGGCACAATCAACAATTTAAAGGGAATGCTAAGGAGAAATATTAAGGTTAGCCCCTCATCCCACCAATAAAAAAAAGATATATGTAGGTTTTCCACTCACTTCCTTATTTTCCATGATTTGGGAATGAAAGTGTAGGGTTTGATGAGTTTTCATCAGTCTATAATTATTAGTGTTATTAAAATAGAATATAAATAATAAACTACATGGAAAGGGGGTGGGAAGGGGGAAAAAAAAGTGAAGAGTAAGAGGGGAAATTATCACTTATAAGTCAGTTAGGCCCTGGCCAGTGTGGCTCAGTAGGTTGGGCATCATCCCTTGTACCAGGAGGTTGCTGGTTTGGTTCCTGGTCAAGGGCACATGCCCGGGTTGCCTGTGGATCCCTGGTGGGGGTCATACAGGAGGCAGTCGGTCGATGTTGCGCTCTCACATCGATGTTTCTCTCTCCCTCTCCCTGTCTCTCTCTCTAAAAATTCAATAAACTATTCTTTACAGAAATCAATTAGTCACAAGGATGTAATGTACAGCACAGGGAACACAGTCAGTAATATTGTAATAACTTGCATGGTGTCAGATGGTTACCAGACTTATTGTAGTGAGCCCTTCGTTAGATATATAAATGTTGGATAACTATGTTGTACACCTGAAACTAATATAATACTGCATATTCACTATATTTTAATAAAAAATAAAGAATAAAAACATTTTAAATGCTGTGCGAATGAGATTTATTTGTGCCTTTTTCCTCTACCACGCTTACTCAGCCCCTGAATAAGGAAACATATTCACAAGGTGGTGAGCATATTCTGGAAGTTCAGTTTGTGCTTGTGGGAAAGAACAAAGATAATTGCTTCAATAAGTCAAATATTGTGTAAGAGATGAGTGACAGTAGAGATTGGATTAAGATTTGTGTTAGTGAATTACTCAAAAGCTTATGCAGTATACAAGTGTACTTTTAAACAATCTCCCTGATAGTGTCCATTGTCTATAAAGACATCTTAGTTCAAGTGCTCTGTGCTTAAGTCCAGAGCTTCTGAGTTAGAATCAGTCAGAAGTGGGTACATGTTTTATTGCTTTGGCAACGTTTAAATGGATCTACATCGAGCAATATAATGGCTAAGAGCACAGGCTGGGGAGTCAGGCAGAGCTCTTTCTACCATGCAACTGTGATCTTGGGTCAATTCCTAATTCTTTTGAACCTTGAAGATAATGGAATGGTAATATCTCCCATGTCTCAGGGCTGGAGTCAGGATAGAAAGTCGTTAGGATGCCGTGCCTTTCACCCAGGCAATGCTGATACATGTCACTGATGCTATCATCATCATCTTCATTATGACAGAGGACAAATTACCACATGGAAGTTCAATATTCTCCGGGCCACACACCTTCCTTTCAAAGACTCACATTGTATGTGGGGTCCTAACACCGTCAAATAACAGAAAATGCTTTTTTCCCAGCAGCTAATTTTGGCATCTTTCACTCTGTCCATTTATGTCTTGGTTAAGCATATTCTTATTATACACAGAGGATGCTGCTTTCCAAAGAGAGGAACAATGTAGTGTCAAGTGACAAAGACATCGAGTGAAGTGTTTCACCTCCTAGACTATCCACGGAACAGCTCGATGGCCTCTGGGTGACAGCCTGGCTTTACCACCCCTGTCGGTAATGGGTGAAGGGACATGGTGCTTAGCACGTGGTCTGTGAAACAGAGGCAGCTGCAGGTACAACTAGAACACAAGCAGAATTGGCTTAAACTCTTCCTTCCTGGGTCTTTTCCCCCATGTTCAGATGTTCAGGGGACTTTCCCGCCCTCTGCTCCTGACAGGAATATGTGACAACTGCCTGGATAAGTAGGTCACCATTGTATACCAGGGACACTCTTTTTTTTTTTTTTTTGCAAGCAACAAGAACCTGAGACGGCTGATTCAAGCAGAAGGAAATTCTTTGCAAGGTTATTGGTTAGGTCTCAGTGACTAGAAGCAGACTAAACTATCAGAAGTCAAGGCCATCCTATTGAAATTATAGAATCGTGCCAATGTGATGCCACTTGTCCCATTTGCCGCACTGACCCGGCAGGAACAGAACACAGGAGGCTGACCCAGGCACTGCCGGACTTGTTTCTTCCCATCATGTATTACTAATTCAAAATCCAGGACATGGATGTGATTGGCTAACCCTAGGTCACCTGACTGTCTCCCAGCTGGAGGGGAGACTGAAAAATAGAGTAAACAATGTATCTGGTATTTTCAGCTTGTGTATTGAGAGGAAATCTCTGTTTCTCACCAAGACTCACAAAGTGGAAAGTTTTCCAAATAAAGAAAGGAATTTCAGATCAGATGCTTGGAAGTTGAAAACAACAATAACAAACAAAGCCAGTGTGGAATTATAGACAGCAAGTAGTCAAGACCATTATGTGGAGTGATTCAGACCTGAGGTCCCATCTTAAGCAAGCTCCTCAGTTTTGCTGAGTTTCCATTTTCTCTGAAGAAAACGATGTGAAGATTCCATCCATACAGTGACTTGCAGTACGGATTCCGTGGAGATAATACATGAAAAGCGCCAGGTATATCCCAAGCATTCTATAAAACTATCATTATGATCACTTAATACATCATTTATTATAAAAATAGGGAAATAATAAATATTAATACGACGCTAAGTGCCACATTTATTATCTCAACTAAGCATTCATTGATTCAACAAACATGCGGCATATCAGAAAATAAACTGTTAGTATATTTTTTAGAGAAGGAAAAAAACAATCTCGAGGCTTAAAAAGTGTGAACCATGTACCAAAAACCACTCCGTGAAGAGGTGTTGGATATTATTCAGCCTTTAAAAAACGAGATCCTGTCATTCGTGTCATTCATGTCATTCGTGAAACTGGATGGTATTCTGAGAAGTGGAATGAGCCAGACAGGTAAAGACAAATACTGCATGGGATCATTTGTATGTGGACACCCCACCCCCCCAAAGTCAACAGAGTAGAAAAGCAGTGGCCAGGGGCCGGGGTGGAGAATATCAGGAGGGCGGGTGAAAGAATACACACTTTCACTATAAGATGAATACAGTCTGAGTGTCTGATGTATCACATGGTGACTATAGTTGAAAATACCATATTGTACAATAGAAATTCGCTAAGAGAGTAAGGGAGTACATAAGTGAGGTGTTGATGTGCTAATTAACTCGATGAGGAGAATCTTTTCACAATGTATACATATGCCAAATCATCACGACGGACAATGTAGATATCTTGCCATTTTATCTGTTAATTATACCTCAACAAAACTGGAACAAACAAAAACAAAGCAAAACAAAAAAAAAGAGGCAATGGAAGTGAGATTCCAACCCAGGAGTTTTAGCTCAAGAAACTGCACTCTTAATTATTCTAATACAGTATTCCTCGATATGCTATGAATTTAAAATGCTTAGAAGAAAGGAAAGATTAAAAATCATATTTATTATAACTATAATTATAACACTTACTAGATATGAATTATAGGGTATAATTTACTAACACAAGGGTATAGGGCAGAAATTCCTGCTACAGAACTAAAAGCACCTGGGGGCTGCTGTGGGGTAAATATACAGGAATGAGGTCTCTCACCTCCCAGACCAGGGTCTCCCCAAGTCAATTGTTCTTCATGCCATCTCTTTTATAAGGTGGGAATAATGTTTTTCTCACATTTGCACTTGGCATGGAAATCCATTTGCATTTGCAGGTGTATACTGAACCTTCACCTAGTTTCTCATCACCTTGGAATCATGAAAAAAAGCACCATTTATCCTCTTAATATAAATGATCTAGGAATAGAAGGGAGGTATATATAGAACACTGGAGAAGTCTAAACAGCTTTCTTAGTTGCCAAAGTTCTCCACTCTCAGAATAAATGTTAGAGTTCTTGAGATTAAAAAAAGAAATATATATATATATATATATATATATATATATATACACACACACACACACACACACCAATATTTGTAAGTAAAATTAAAAATAAAATGCACAACATCTACAATTAACTAAGTAACTTTTATGGGCCAGGCTACCTACTAGGCACTTTATAAACACCACCAGTCATCTTTCTGCAGTCCTTCAAAGAGAATAATATTGTTTCTATTTTATATAAAAGAAAAGTGTGTCCAAGCAGGTAATGACGTGCCCAAGACCACAGAGCTAGGCTATGAGACAACAAGGACATGTTTTTTGTTTGTTTGTTTTTTGTATGTAGGCCTTTTATTGGTAATTTTTAGTGAAAAATAACTTAATGAATAATTGCGTGTTTCTTGCTATAGATAAGAGTTTCTCTTAGATATTTATCAAAAGGTGAGATTGCTTAGTCACAAGTTATAGTCACTTTCTTTTTTTATTTAAAATGTTTATTTAAAAATTGTTTTTAATTTAAATTTATTTTCAATTACAGTTGACATTCAATATTAATTCGTTTCAAGTGTACAGCACAGTGGTTAGACACGTAGAAAAGGACATGTTGTAATGGTCAAAGTGGTGATAAGTGTCATAATTAGAAGATTATGACTAATCAAATAAAAATATTCAAAACTATTCTAATATATTGTTAGAATTTCTTTAGAATAACTTGGATGCCCTAGTGAATACAACACTTATAAAATTATAAACAGTCTCTTTATTGGCTGATCATGTAAAACTCTCAGTGACAAGAAGCTAACTACCTGACGAGGCAGCTTCAATTTGTGAACAGCTTCAGGGGTGAAATGGGGTAGCATCTTACTGCCTACAATGTTCTACCTGGGGGAATAAAGCAGAACAAGTAACCACTGTTCTTGACAAATGGATACAATTTCAGTTTTTCAAAATGTGAGTGTCAGACTCATTCATTGTACCAGATAGATCTGTCAGATGGCTCTGCCCGTTTTCCCAATGGGTGGCACACTGCAAAAACAAGTCGGGTCATTTAAAGGGCTAAATGTCACCTCATTGAGACTGTCATCAATATAATTCGTGTTGTCCTTTTGTCTCACACTGACTTTAAGGACTGTGGGGGGCACTCCAAGTCTGTAGGCCATGGATTGATCACATCTGCTGAACATAGTTCTCTGCTCATTTCCAGATTCAAGGATGAACTCTTTTTGTTGCTGTTGTCTCATTTATTTATTTATATTTATTGTTGAAAGTATGGATGTTCCTTCTTGTTTCCCTCATTGGCACCCTCACCCTCCTCCCCGCTTCTCCCCCGCCCCGACCGCCTTCAACACACTGATGAACTCTTGAATTGCTTAATCTACTCACCCTACTTGACAACCCATACTTGCAAAGATTATTGGATCAAGACATCCGTAGTTTAATAAAGTTCTAATTGTTTTGGAGCGGACAGAGGCTAGTCCCCACTTCAATACCACGCCCCCCCCCTTTTTTGCCACTAGCCAATCCTAGGCTGTTCTTGCTAATATTGGCATTTCATTCTAGAAAAATATTTTTTTCTTAGCTGATGGCAAGCATGCAAATTCAAATGCCATTTTTATAAATTAGGCTACCACTAATGGAGTGTGATTTATAGACTTTCTTCTGTACATCTGTCTACCCTATAAAATCTCAGATACTGCATCCTTTCAGAGGGAATAGACTCTTTCCAACCACATGAAATAAGGATTTACATTCCCATATGGCCCAAAAGAAAATAAATTGACATGTCTGTGTTCATTAAAGGGTTTTTGAATAGATGTGATAACATTAAACAAGTCGTACACACATAAAATAAAAATTAGTAAATTAAAAAGAATACAGACAAACTGCATTTGTAATAATATAACAAAATAAACACATTCATATATAAAAAGTTGTTATAATGAGAAAAATGTGTAAAGGTTATAAAGTTCCCAAAGAAGAAATATAAATAGCTAATAAATACATGAAAATATGTTTAACCTCACTATTATTAATCAAAGAAAATCATCTGTGTCATATTTTACTCATCAGAATGACACAGATTTAAACAAACTAATAATAGTGGTGTTATTGAGAGAGTAAGAAACCACACAGGGTGCTAAATTTCTAGCAGAAAAGTAAGGCAGTGTAATCATTCTGGAAGACAATATGTCAGTATATACCAAAATTGACAAGTAGCCATTTGCTTTCTGGAAATCCATTCTAAGGAGGAAAAAATGAACAAATGCTCAAAGACATATGAACAAGGATGTTTCTTTCATTGTTTAGAGAAGCAAAACGGGGGTGATTTAAATGTTGAGCCAAAGTTGAGCAGGAGACTGGTTCAATAAATAATGAGATGCTGTTTGACCATAAAATGATGATACAGATTTTTATTAGGTGATATGGAATCATGCTCATAATATATTGCCACGTAAAAAAAATATGTTATAGAATCATTTTATACTTTGATCTAATTAAAGATATCTTATGCTTGCATTGTGTTTGTATGCACCTCCCTCAGGAAAAATGTCTCACAAGAAATCCTCAAAAATGTTATAGAGATGGTTTGTCAGAAATGGGATTTTTGAGCTTATTTTTACTTTTTTTTCTTCTTTACATCCTCTCAATCTTTGGAGTTTCTGCAATTAGTTTGTATTAGTATTACAATTGAAAATATTTTAATTTTCAAGAAGAAGGTTTCAATTTCTCTAATTTTCCATTTATTTTGCATCATGGCTCAAAGTACCTGTGAAAGAAAAATGACCTTTTAATGTTTCAATCTAAATTTACTTCTTACAGATTCATCATCTGAAATTGGTAAAAGTTGCACAGTATAATATTGTTAAGATTTCAGTATTGTATTACTTTTCAAAGTATTGGAGGTTTTGGGATAATTTCTTTCACAATTTTCATCTGATGCTGAGGTGGGGGTGAGGTAGCAGCATGGAGGGAACTAGATAGTAGTGATCTTGACCTAGAGCAACAGGAGGAAATTGGGTCTATACTCTTTTCAGAAGATAGAAGGCCCCAAGTGTCAGCCTATACTAATGCATATAGACTATGTGTGTGTGTATACCTATACGTGTGTGTATTTGTTTATATGTGTGTGTGTGTGTGTGTGTGTGTGTATTATCTCTCTCTCTCTCTCTCTCTCTCTCTCTCTCTCTCTCTCTCTCTCACACACACACACACACACACACACACACACACACCCCCCATGGCTTTAAGCTAACCATTCATTGTGGCAAAAATGACCAACTGTTGACTGCATCCTTGAATGAGCCCCTCCAGATTGTAGAGGCATCATGAGAACCAAGCCAGGGACAACATTCTCCATCTTTGCTTGCATCTGTCTACCTGTGACCTCATTACTGCCTTTCCCCAAGGAATGGGACCAGATATGAGATGCGTAGGTTAGAACTGAAGGATAGTAAGTTGATCTTTGAGCTTGCAACTTTCTCCCCTTTACTTTTTGAGCCAAATGTAGAAGCCACAAGATGAAGGAAGGTGGGTCCCTGAATCATGTGAGCAGAAAATGGAGCCCCAAACCACCAAAGCACATACTAAACTCCTGAGTGAGTAAGAAATGAACTTCCAGTGTGTCACGCTGCAGAGATTCAAGGTTTACCTCTTAGTGTTTGACCAATGTAGCTTTTCCTATAGACCTCAGTTGCCTGATTGGTAAAATGAAATATTTGAAGTGATCAATTCTGAGTGCCTTCCAGTGCTTACATTTTTATCTTATTTTTTAATTCTCAGAAACATTCCACATATTGCTTATCTTTTAAGTTAATCAGTAAACTCTATCCCCCCTCCCCCCCCACACAAAATCGGGCTCTTCAAGTTATGGAGAAGTCATAGCACACTGTTGCTTTAGTTTGAAATATGAGTCCCAATATGAGATGAGAGGGGTGAAGACCTAGAGAAATGCCTTTGACAAAGAGGAGTGAGAGGCAGTGTACTGACGGATGTTTGGTAATAAAGAATTCAGACAGGGGAAATGGATGGGTGATATCAAACAGATTTGTTCAAAGGCATTTTGGAAGGAAAAAATCGTGAAAATGTAGAGAGAGGGGGAAAAATAGCAAAGACATGAAATGTCTTTGGTCCCTAAATGGATTTTATTTCAAACAGATTCACATCGCTTATATATGGACCATAAAACTTCTGTGTCTGCTGCTTCTTCCAGAATTTTCTAAAGCCCAACAGAACATCTGCAGAGAGAGAACGTCATTCCAGGATAATCAACAGCAAGTTACTAAATTAAGATCAAAATGGCCTTAACCTTGAACAGTTTTCAAAGAATTTTTAGAAGGAAGAAGCTCTCTGGGGGTGGGGGGTGGGGAGTGTGGTATAATTATATAATTTCCAAGGGGCTATTTACAGATAAGTGATGATTCCTTACCATTCTTTAAAGTAAAGCACATGAAATAAAATAGACTGGGGGGTATTTGTTTTGGGATAGTGGGAAGAAGAGAGCTGTCTAGTCGATATCCACTCTCTCCCTATTCCTTGCTATCAGAGCCCTGGTTTAGGAGGTACTGTTATCCTGCAGGCTGAAGCAGCCGGTTTAGATCCCCAGCTGATGAGATCTATGTGGAAGTCTGCTCATGGTTTGTGGCATATAATCTGCTCTCTGATTTAGACCCTTCCTCCCTTCCTCCCTCCCTCCCTCCCTCCCTGCCCGCCTGCCCGAATGCTTGGAACAGTGTTAGAGATTCAGCGGTCAGTCATCTTGCAACTAAGGGGATCAGAGAGACAAGCTAGAGATGTGGGAGCTGAAAGATGGAAGGAACCTATTCATCGCTGATGTTCTTCAGCAGCTGAGTTAACATTAGAAGGACCATCTCCTCACTTCTTGTTACATTCAAAAAATAAAAACACCCTCTTCACTTTCTGTTAGGTCAGCCAAACTCATTACTCGCAGATGTGGAACTCTGGCCTCAGTTTCCAGACCCCTTTCCAGCATCCCATAGTCATAGTCCTGTTCTAGGTTCCTCAGGGTAGATGTGTGTGGGGGCAGGTTCCTCCGGAAGCCCAGATTCTCGCTCACCTCCTCCAGGAAAAGTGAGTCGTGTGTTTATGTCCACTCGTGCTTCTGTCTACACTCAGAGGCCAGGCCCTGCAGGAAGCCTTCACTGACAACCTTTCAGTCCTCTCTATAAGCAGAATGGTTAAGAGTGTGGGCTCTGGATCAGGCTTCCTGGATCTGAGTTCTTAATCTGTGACGGCAATTTAGGACTTGGCCCAATTAATACTTTCTCTGGCTTCCCACGCAAAATGGGGGCACTTAGTAGGCCCTGCATACCTTAGGAAAGGGATCAATGGAGCTGAAGTTCCTGTGATCTCTCTGGGGTCAGTTAATTCTAGTTACTATTATCACCTGTGGCCAATGTAGGGCATTGGCCCTTTGCCTGCCTGTGGTTCTCTGTGGCCGTCTCATTCGTGACATGCACAATCCCATACTGCAGACTTTAGGAAGGTGTTCTCCATAAACAAGTGGTTCTCAAAGTGTGGTCCCTGGGCCAGCCATGTCAGCAACACAGAGAATAGTGAGACATGTAAACCTGCTGATCCAGAAACTCTGGGGGAGGAGCCCAGGAATATGTGTTTTAACAAGACTCTCAGGCAAATCTGATGCACACTAAAGGTTGAGGAAAACTGAGAACATCCACCCATCTCAGACTGTCCTGGAGATGCCCACCAAAAAATAGAGTTTCGAGGGCCTTACTCCTGTCCAACTGGAGAAGGGTCCAGGAATCTGGCTGGTCAGTGGGCCTGCCAGGATCCTTCAGCACACTAATGTTTGAGAATCCCTGCCATTTTTTTTCTAATATATTTTTATTGATTTTTAGAGAGAGAGGAAGGGAGAGGGACACACAGAGAGAGAAACATCAATGAGAGAGACACATCGATCAGCTGCGTCCTGCATGTCCCCCACTGGGGATGTAGCCCACAACCTGGGCATGTGCCCTGATCGGGAATAGAACTGGTGACCTCTTGGTCCATGGGTTGATGCTCAACCACTGAGCCACACTGGCTGGGCATCCCTGCCATTTTTAATGTGTGATTTACTGGTCTGTTTTCTCAGTGAACTTGACTTCCTTGCAAGGAATGTCTGTGAAGATGTGTTGTTGTTTGTACTATTATTATTATTATTATTATTATTGTTATTATGGAATCTCTAGTGTATAGTGCAGTCTCGATACAAAGTAGTTGCTTATTAAACAGATGTCTCAAAGGTCTTAGTAGAGCTTCAAGATTAATTCCTTTAGAGCAGAAATACTACATACTCACAAAAAGCACCCTTTGAAAGTTTAATTCTTTGAATATCCTTGCCATTTTCTTAGTTTTGATCATTTTGAATAATACCTTTTTAATTTTAACTTTTTGTGTTTCACTCAGTGTTTGTGATCTTCCATCACACAGAAAGAACAGATAAATACACTTAAATGTTTATTTTTCAAGCCTTCACAAAAGTAAACAGGTATAAGTGAAATTTAAATAATTAAATGTTGAAATGATTTGTTGGTATGTTTGCAATTCCACACTTCTGATGCTGTTAAAGATTAAAACTGCACTAAGATGTTTGAAACGTGCTGTATGGGTGTTCAATGAATTCAATTTTGACTAAAGTGAAAGAAATATTTTCTTCAGCAAATACATCTGCAGGTATAAAATCACAACCACAAATCTACAAAAAAGCAAGTTTTTAAACTAATCTGATTATTTTCTTGTGTGAGTGTGTGTTAATAATTTCATTTGTTAACTTGCTAGCAGAAGTCAAAATTTATATAATATATCCTCAATTTAAAATTATTTACATATATAAACAATCATATATAAATAATTTTAATAATTTTAAATTGAGGGAAAAATATATATATATATGGCATTTTTTCGTATACATTTGAGCATTTAATTGAGGAAAGCATATCCAGTGGCCCATTTTTCCCCAGGAATTGCAAAGGAACACAATTTTCTACTCTTAGCAGAGGAATGTCAGCCTACCTCTTGGGTCATTTAATGAGCATTATTTGAAAAACCATTTGTTTAGCCAGTGATGCACTTACTTGGGGATGCTAGGCTCTCTAGAGCCTTTGTCAAGAGCTGATCCACAGGAGGGATAAGAAGGTACTCGTTTAGTTTGTAAAAAGAAGGAGCAGTCAGGAATGGCAGGTAGCTGCAGGCTGACGATATATGATGTCTACATATATATAGGAGCAATAAGCCCAGGACTGCACCCCCTTTGCATGTCAAACCCCAAAGCCTTTCTAGCATCAATTCCAGGCAAAAACAGTAAGATCCAAGTGTGCTGCTGTACCACAGCATCCAGATGCCTGTGAACCAATGTGAGGACTTCTTGCTTTGTTGGTGTGGGACCAGCTAGGCTGTCAGCACCAAAGCCCTCCCATGCACACCAGGCAGGCCAGCCCCAGGCTTCCCTGACAGACGGGGAGGCTCATGGAAGGGGCACTCACTCTACCAAGATGTGCCCTTGCACACAGTAGACATTCAATATATGTTGAATGAATGAATGAATGAATTGGTGTCATGAAGCAGACCTCACACTCATCTGAAAAAAATACCACTCAATACGATGGAATTCTTCCCTACCCCTCTTCACCCTTGTAAGTTTAAAATCAGACAAACAATTGTAAAATGTTACAGCCTAGCAAATTATAGAAACTATCTAGTGTACTCGCAAATAGTTATACAACTTGAATTTAATGGGGAAAAATCACTGATTTGGGAATCAGAGAGACCTGAGTCCAAGTTCCACTTGTACTAGATTTTAATGAGCAAATGATCACTTCTGAGGCTCTGTCCCACGTGTGCATTACAGGCAAAAATAACGGCACATATTTTTACCATATGACTCTGGAGGGACTAAGTGACACAATCCATTTGCAATGGTTAGCAATGCACCTTGCACCTAGTAAACAAGCACGTAAGACATTATCTAATTAGTATCAACAGGGAAGAGATGAAAACAAAACTCGGGGGCTGACTCTCCTACCCCAGAGCTCCCAGTCGTCACAATGACCCTCTTTCATTGAACCTGCTCTCTTCCCAATTTAGACTAAAGAGAAGAATATGAGCACATTAGGATAAACATTTTGAATGGATTACACAAATAGCACAATTGATTACTTCTGCAGAAATATGAAAAAACTCAAGTTCTTCATGCTAGTTCTCCAGAAAACCAGTTTATGGCTCTGAGATGCACCTTCCCACCCAGCCCACCCCTGACAGGAGCAGATGACATCACTGTAGATGGAAAAGCCACCAACACATCATCAACAGCCCAAGTTAAAGGCTAGTGAAGCCAGATAGGTTTGATAGAGGAAACTCAGGTTTATTACTAAATGTTAAAACAAGGTAATAGGAAGTACTTAACCTAAAAAAATATATATTACCCGAACACCCAGAACCTCTATACTAATCCTATGAAAATAACCAGCTAGACATTCATTTTAAAAGTTTTCCAATAAATTTAATAAAAAGAAAAAGTGAAAAGTTCTCCTTACAAGAAAGAGTGTTCTGTGTAACGTTTAATGTACTGTTGCTGAGCACAATTCAACAAAACCCAAATGAAGAACTGCAGAAGGCCGATGTGACATGCTACAGGAGATAATTGTACTTCAGGATGAGAAAGACCCTACACTTGACCTCCAATAAATTAACATTAAATAGAGTGGATGAGTCATGTACAGAACATAAAAACACTAAAAGGCCAAGGTAAGCACCAAAAGGAACACTCGGGGATTCTGCAGAAGAAAATAAATGATTAGTTAGTTGATGCTGGAAAGGTTGAAGGGGGTAGGTTCCTCCTGGTCCCCTTCTCTCCCTCTCTGCGCCCAGGCGAGGGTGGCGTGGGGCATGGAGGGAAGTGAGGGCTGAGAATCATCTCTACTCTTGCTGGAGTGGCTGGAGGATTTCTTACCAGGGTGTGGGATAGTAATACGGGGTGGGACTCAAGCAGTTTTACAGTTGTCCGTATGGAAAATAAGACAGTGATGAATACATAGCAATACAAAAATAAACATTACTCCGTGGACTCACAACTGTAAACCTCCTTTTGCCCACCCTGCGTTTCAGGGCTCCTGAGGTCAGAGAAATAGGGGTTTGAAAACCTGGCTCCACCTCTTGCATGTCTCAAGTTGCTTATCTTTTCAGTGTCTTTACCTATGAAGCGGGATGCTAAAGACTCCTACCTAGGCCGGCCGGTGTGGCTCAGTGGGTGAGCGTTGACCCATGCACCAAGAGGTCGCCGGTTCGGTTTCCGGTCAGGGCACATGCCCAGGTTGTGGGCCCGGTCCCCAGTGGGGGCATGCAGGAGGCGGCCAATTGATGTTCTCTCTCATCGATGTTTCTATCCCTCTCTAGAATCAATAAAGAAAAAAGAAGGCTCCTGCCTGCATTGAAATATGATACACGCAGTTTAGGGCAGTTTGGTGCCTGGCGCACAGAGAGCGCTCGGTGTGGTGTGTGTGAGGTGATGGCGATGTTGATGGTGGCAGCGGTGGACAGGGTCCACCCCCCAGGACCGGCTCTGGGCAGAGGTGCAGCTGCAGAGCCCCTGGGCTCCCGAGGCTTCGCACACAGGCACTGCTGGGGAAGTGAGCCGCGGTCCAAAGGAGCCTGTGCAGTCTGAGAGAAGCAAGGGCCTCGGACTCGCTCAACTACGTAATAATATTAGTAGTGGTATCTTGGAAGCTAAAATTTATTAAGTGCTTTCTATATGCCAAATGGTGTGCTGAATGCTGTAAATGAATTTACTCGTGGAGTACTCACAGCAACGTCATGCAGCGGGTTGTGACAGTGTAAGCCCTTCCTTTTCCGACGCACGGGAAGGCTCAGAGAGTTCGAAGAAGCACCTGCTGCCAGTGCGTGATGGCAGTGAGCTCACATTCAGTCTTCTGGCTTGTTTTTTTTAATCCTCACCCGAGGACATTTTTGCATTTATCTTGAGATAGAGCAGGAGGGAGAGAGGGAGTAAGAGAAAGAGAGAAACATTGACCTGAGAGAAACACATCGAGTGGCTGCCACCCACACGACCAACCAGGGCCGGGGACAAACTGCAACCGAGGTACATGCCCTTAGCGGGAACCGAACCCGGATCTCTCTGGACCGCAGTCCGACGCTCTAACCACTGAGCCAAACCGGCCAGGGCTGTCTGGCTTGTTCTTAATCACATGTAAACATTTTTCCTTTTGCCCATTCTCCTTCCGAAGATTGAATATTTCACTTTGCCCCTGGGTGAAGAAGAAAGAAAATTCTCTCCTTGACCCTACTTGGCCTCAACTCCAACTCCCCTTCTCAAAACAGGAACTGCTTAAAGGAGCAGCAGTAAATGCTGCGTCCTGGTAAAGCCGCCTTCATGACGAGGGACATGTCACTGGAAGCAAAGGCTCTGTCACAACTCCGCCCCTGTACAGAAACACGGCAGGAGTGGGGGCTGGGAATAATGGAACAAGGCATAAGAAAGAGAGCAGTGACACCTGGCACGATGATGATGATGGCCACGAGGAAGATGATACCACCACATAATATACAGACCTTACTGTGCTTGGCCATGTTAACCTCACTTCACCTGGAAAACAGTCCTACGAGGACAGCATCTCATTATGATCCTTTTACTGAAGGGAATACTGAGGCCAGGTAATTAGGTAAATTGCCCAGCTTGTCTGGTTAGCAAGTGGAAAGCAGGGATCTGAACTAGGCCCAGCACCTATACTCTTAACCATTATGCTACACAGCCTCCTGAAGAGAGAGAAATCCCAGTACTCTTTGCCCATAACCCACTCCTGGACTACATAAATCCGGGGCCAACAGAGAGCAAGCTTGGAGAGTAGCAGCTCAGGGAGCGTCTAGCACTTCAACACAATGTCCTTTGCTCATAAGATACTATTCTGTGATAGCTTTCTCAACCAATTATCGGGAAGCAGGCAGCAAAGGCTGTGTCCCCGCTGCTGAGGGAGGTGGGGCAGCCTATGACACAGGGCTTAAGGATTTCAGGAAACGTGGCCCCAGCAGGCGTGCCCACTCGCAGGCTCTTCCCACCTACCAAATCCAAAAGCAGTATTTCATTTTCACATCGCTTGTCACCGTTCTGCTCTTCTCCTGCCTGCGATTCATCCTCTGGCCTCTTCTGTTCTCCAGTTTTGTACAGAAAGATGCTAAATCTTCCCATGGTGTGTTAGGAGAGACAGCCACGGTGCCTCAACGTTTTGTGTTTTCTTTTCCTCGTAATTCTATTATGCCAACTCTACTGAACTTAATTATAATGAATACAAAATTACACAATTACCCTCTGTGCTGCTCTTCAGATGCTATATTTTGATAAAATGTACTACACGCTGCTCCCCCTGCACAATAGAAATAGATGTGTGGTGATATAAAATTTGTTGTAATTACAATTAAAATATAGTTTACAAAATGATAGTGTTAACATGGAATTTTAGATGTGCAGAGACAACGTGGCCATGCATTTATTTATTTTATTTTGTATCCTCATCCGAGGAGGTGTTTTCCATTGATTCTGCAGAGAGGAAGGGGGAGAGAGAGAGAGGGAGAAACACTGATGTGAGAGAGAAACATCGACTTGACTCCTGCACATGCCCTGTCCAGGGATTGAACCTGCAACCAGGGTACGTGCCCTGACCGGAATCAAACCCGAGACCCTTGGGTGCACAGGACAATGCTCCAACCTACTGAGCCACACTGGCCAGGGCCATTAAAAAATATATAAGTACACGTTTAGACCAATATCTGGTAGCTAAATGGATATGGGTAGAATTTTGGTTTAACTACAAAGGCTGTTTAAGGATTTACAAATATCCAAAAGGGGCTCAAAACCAGTGACTAAAACTTTCCCTGCCATGTTTTCAATGGTAAAGTGAATGGAAGATGTGAAATCCCTGGTAAAATCGTTTAAAGTAGTTATCCATATGGCTATTATAAGACAAACACATTATTTTTCCTTGAATATTTGGGTGACTGCTTAAACTCTGATGTATATCAGGGATGCTAATTCTCCACTGAGTTTGATGAGACATAAAATAATATATATATATATATATATATATATATATATATATATATATATATATATAAAATGGCATTAAACCAGATTGCTCATAATTACTTCTAATTGAAGAGGGACACAATGCACCTAAGCCTTACAAAATGTGGTTGTGGCGACAATATCAGAGTGAAAGGCAGGAGACTCGGATGTTGACTCTAAATGTTTGCACTTATGGTGCCTTGACTAAAACAAATGTGTCACAGACACTATTAAAATAACGTGACACGGTTTCGTTCAGTTTTACTGTGAATACGAACTAGAGTTGACCCTTGACTACATCGGGTTTGAGCTGCACGGTGCCACTTATATGCACACATTTTTCAATAAATATACAGTTAGCCCTTGGTATCCAGGGGTTTTGCATCTGTGGATTCAACCAACTGTGGGTGGAAAACAATATTTTTGATCTGTGATCAGAAGTCCACAGAGGTGGAGGGCTGACTATACGTACTGTTCCACATCATTTTATATAAGGGACTTGATCATCCATGGATTTGGGTATCTGCAAGGGTCCTGGAACCAACCCCCTGCAGACACTGAGGGACCACTGAGCTTTGGGGGAGTCAGAGTTATATGTGGGTTTTGGACTGTGCAAGAGGGTGCCCCCAACCCCATGTTGTTCAAGTGTCAAGTGTACAGGATTTTTTTTTCATTTCAGATCATTATTTTTAGCTAATACTTACCGAATGTTTTTGAGAACACAGTGTTCATCACATCACTCCATCTAATCTTTATAATGACACCTCCATGTAATCATTCTTCATATCTTCGCTTTATTAAAATGTGTCCTTAGTCTAGACCTTTGCGCTGAACTGCAGACATGCACATACCACTGTATATTCAACATCTCTACTTGGGTATCAAGAAAACATCTCAAATTCGGTATCTCCAAAACTGATCTTCAGTCCCTCAAATGTGTTTCCTCCTAAGCCTTTTCCACCCCAGGTGACAGTAACTTCACTTTTCCAGTGGCTCAGGCCCCAAGTCTTGTATTTGTCTTTGTCCCCTTCACATCTCCATTCCACTCCTAGGAAATGCTGTCCCAACCTTCCAAATCTGCCACCTCTTGGAACACCTGCCGCTAATATCCTGGCACAAGCCACCAACATCTATCCTGTAGACATCAGTAATCACCTCTTGAGACTCTCTCTGATTCCACTCTCTCTCCCTATCCTCAATACCACAGACAGTCTTATTATTTTAAAACAAGAGACAGATCATGGCACACCTGTGCTAAGGTCCTACCGCTGGCTGCCTATAGTTAGAGTAAAAGACAAGATGCTTGTGATGGTCTCCAAGGACCTACCCAATCTACCCCAGCCCATCTCGGACCTCAAGCCCCCGTGCTGCCCCTTCCTCCCAACTGACTTGCTCAGTCATCATGGCCTCCCTGATATTCCTCTAACCTGCCAGCTATGTATCCTCCTTAGTTTTCAGGGTGTGGACTTCCCCAAATCTCTCTGTGAACTCCCTCACTTCAAGTCTTTGCGCAAGTGTCCCCTTATGAAACCTATCCTGAATACCTTATTCACAGTTAGAACCCACCTGTACACCCCTCCAGCGCTCACAGCCCAATACTCTTCAGCGCTCCAGGTTCTTTTCCTTAACCCAGAACACTCATCAGCTTCTAATGTAGCACAGGACTCACGTATACGCATCTGTTTCCACATGGCGGTGTAAGCTGAGAGACAGAGAAGAGAGGAGGGAGGGAGGAAAGGAGAGATAAAGAAAGAAAGAAAGAAAGAAAGAAAGAAGGAAGGAAGGAAGGAAGGAAGGAAGGAAGGAAGGAAGGAAGGAAGGAAGGAAGGAAGGAAGGAAGGAAGGAGACTCTTGTCCATTCTATTCACTGACAGGTCCAAGCAGTAGAACAGTGCATACATGGATACTTAATAAATACTTCTGGGGAAAAAGAATAGAGACGAGGAAACTAACAATAAACCTCAAAAAGTCTAAGTAACATCCTCAAGGTTCTGTAGCTAGAAAAGGGTCTCCATGGAATTCAAATCTGGAGCCGGCCAACTTCACCGCCCTCTGCCCTCAGCCTCCCTTCTCCATCAGGTCGCAGGCTTCACTATTTGCCCTAAGCGGTGCCCTGGGAATTCCCATTCCACTGAGTAGTATCACCGAGTGTCCACTTTCTCTCTGTGTATATATTTTCCACTTAAACAAAAGAAACAGCAAAGTGGAATCCAGCATGGATTTTTACAGTAATCTTATAGCAAATTCAGCAATAGTGACATTTAATGATAGCATAATAGCAAAATAGTAACTTTTAAATGTATTGAACACTCATCGCATGCTAAACTTGGTGCTAAAACATTTCCACGCATGTTCCGTGCAATTCTTACAATTATGCAATCAGGCAGGTACATTCTTATGATCCCCATTTCAAAGATAAGGAAATTGATGGGAAAGGTGTCACACCTGTTTGATCCCAGTCAGACAGGTAATAGATGGGGAGTATGAATTGAAATTCAGGTCTAACTCCAGAATTTTACTCTTAGCCCCTACATGAATATTCTGATAAGTCCTTGGATAGAAGTGTGTTTTCTACTAGAAAACATCCCCTATTAGGTCTGCCTGTGCTAATACCTTCAGAACATAATCCATTTAAAACACTATATAATATAAATGTTTAAATAGTACTTTAATAAATGAGGATATTTATATCTAAACAATAACGCAGAAAAGCAGTCTGAATCCTTGGACATGGCTTCTTTGCTATCTTCCATCAAGATCAAGAGAAAAAAATCAGCAGCCGCACAATGGAGAAAGCATAACACTCGGAGATGGAGAATTCTGTAAATGACCAATTATAAAACTATTACACTGCAGCACTCTTATAGCAACAAGCAAAATAATCCATTAAACTGAAAATTCTCCTGCTCCTCACTCTGCAGCCCACACAAACATTAATGTTGCATTTATTAGGATGTATTTCCTGGGCTCTCCAACTTGACTTTCAGCAATTGTATTAATACAATCATCTCACTTTGCACATATATCTGAATGATGAATTTCCCCACTTGAGGTCTGTAGAAAGAGTGGAGTAAATGAAATAAAGTTTAGGAAGAGCCAGCATAATCCATAAAGATGGGCACTGAATCAGGATGAAGAGAAACATCTTTCCTCATTTATTTGAATGAAAAGTCTACTATATATTTATTGCCTGCACACAGGGCTACCTGTTGAATGATGACGAACAAGCGTCTTTCATTTTTTGGTGACAATTTGTATGCTCAAGTTTCTACGGACCCACAGATTTAATCTTGCTTTAGAATGGAAAATATTATATATTTCTGTAAATAGAGGTGGTTAAGCAATCAACATCTTTGATGTCTTTAAGTCACTATAATTCCAGGGAAGGCAAAGCTGTGATTATTTTAAGCATTTCTGCATTTGTACGACAGCGGAGCAGTACGCTTCGCGGTTAATGACCTGGGTATTGTGAGACTAACCGAAGTTTGAATCTAATCGTTGACACTTACCCGCTACATGATGTGAGGTCATGAGAATCACTCTCTTCGGTTGTACAACCAGGATGAAACTATGCTCTTTGCAGGACTATTGTAAAAACTAAATGAGAGGATGGACGTATAGCACATTGCAGGACTCAAATTATTATTATTATGGTCGCTACAACTATTATTGAAAAGAAATGAGAACTTCTGATCTCCTAAAATAAGGTATGTGTCCCATATCTTGGTAATCTCAGATATTTTATTTTTGACCTCATAACCTCGATCCAGGAAACACCTAGTGTAAATATAACCGAAAGGAGTTCACTTGTCAAACTGGAAATGACAGAATGTGAAGTGTGCCGCACAACACTCTTCTCAGATCAATATTCACCTGTAAGAAGATTTTCCTGTTTTGTGTTTTTATTAAGTGCATAAACATATATATTTACTGTGCACTGGGCAAAAGGTCCATTCACTAATTAATCTGACTACATGCTACATACATGTCCGCTTACATGGCAATCATCTGTGCATTCTAGTTGTTGGGAAAATGTTTACCACTTTTCTTTTCTGCCTCTTTAAAGTAGAAGACAGTAGGCAGCCGAGTTTGGCTTGATGCTTGCTGTGGAGGGACCCAGGAGTTTAATGTACTTCGTACTCCATTATGCCATAAAACGCTTCTGTGCCCTGGGGACAGCCACAAAAGATTTGCTTTTAATGAAAGAAACCAAGTATGATTCTAAAGCTTCTGAGCGGAAGGCCTATAGGCTGCAGTTTACATCAGGACGTGTCTGCCCTCCCTCTCAACTGCATGGAGACGGGAACGACGGGAAACGCTGCAAGCTAAGACAGTAAATGTTGGCGAGAGTGGGGAAGGATGCAAAGTTTTGAATATCCCAAACCTGGGCTAGAAGAATCATACTGAAAGTAAAGAAAATTTCAGATATTATTTTTGACCAGATTTCCAGTCAGTGGACCTTACAAGCATCGGAAATTGGCTGTTAATACTTCCAATTGCTTTCAACGTGGCTGAAAGGAAATCTTAAAAACAAACAAACAAACAAATCAAGCATCAGAAATTCAGGGATGCAGTTGGGATTCAGTTGGGAGTTCCAGAACACCCACAGAATCCTGGTTCTCGCCACCACTCACTCCTGCTCACCACGGCAGGACTTTTTTCTACAGAAAGTCTCTTCTTGTATTGGATGACCACTGGGAGTCCTGAAGTCATAGCTCTCCAGCTTAGAAATCCCAGAAAGAAAAGACAATTTGTCCATTTTTCTTCGACAGAAAAGTCTTGGGGAGGATTCTGATAGGCTGAGCTAAGGCCAGAGGCCTAACTGAACCAACCATCCCTGGGGCCAGAGAGGAGGCAGCATGTCATTACCTGCAGTTTCTGAAAGAAAAGCCTGGTGTCTCTGCAAGCTGAGAGGGGATGGGGCACTGAATAATGAGAGCTACATCGGCTGCTATACACTCCATGTTCTTACTGCCTGCCCCAGGTCATAACCATGCAGTAGGTTGACCTGGGAGTCCCTTTTCCTCATCACCAGCCTCAGTACATATCACTAAGGAGCACAGTGGTAAAAGAGTAAGGGGAAAGTCTGAGTATGGGAAATCAGCCAGAATACTATCTGCTACAATGGGTATAGTAAATGTATCCTTAGAATGTTCCCCCAAACTCACTCAAATGTTCCAAGTGGGAGCTGGAAATGCAAAGTTATGGGGTTTTGACAAGAGCAGGTTTTCTCCAAGCTAAACTGTGACACAAAGAGATTACAGACTTCTAGAAACTACATTTTTTTAAAGAAAAAAAAAATCAGATGAGGAAAATGAGACCTAGGAACATTAAGTGACTTCTTAGGATAACACAGGTAACGAACGGCAGGATTGAGACTAGAGCATACTTTGTGCAATCTGGCTACATACAGTCTTTTAAATCCATGACCACCTTCTATATGTGAAAATTAGAGCATTTAAAATTTGTTAAATTCTAAATGCTTACAAAGTTGAATTCAGGAACGTCCAGCCCGCAGGCCTTAAATCAATACCAGCTGACATCACACGCCTCACCAAATTAGCCTGACCAAATCTAGCAGGCTAATATTTAAGTTGATAATTTTGTATGGCCTGCAAATGATGTTATAAATATCCAAATGGCCCTTGGCAGAAAAAAAAGATTCCCTACCCCTGATTAAAGGCATCTGCTATTTCAACGATTCTTGAAGCAAACATGTCCAGAGACACCCCAGTTGCAGGGGTATGCACACGTGAAATACACGTGGAGGAAGCCTCAATATAGCATGCGCCCATCTCTCTTCCCTTCCTCTCTGCTCTTTTAAAAAATGCCCCTTTAAAAATTGCCCACTCACCATCTGTTAGGTAAATTTCCCGAAACACAGTCAGTGTGGAGGCAGAGATTGTTATAGAGACTATTCCAAAAGGCACTGGCACCTATATTTATGAAAGTTTAAAAAGAGTAGGTCAGAGTTGCTTAAAAAAAAAAAAATCCACTATAGTAATACCACACCATACCAGGTACCTACTTCTATCCAATTACATAAGACAGAGAGACAGATAGATAAGAAGAAAAAAGGAAGAACAATAGGCACTTTTATATAAAATGTTGTCCCAGAAATTTGAGATCATATTCCAGCTTCAGCGGACAGAAGGAAAACATTTACAGATGTACAAATGCATTTCATTTATGGTATCAGGTCCACAGGGTTAGATTTGCAACGTGCTCCAACCAGGGTCAAGTGGACCACTTCTATCCATCTATTGCTTTTGAGGGAACAAAACTGAAACAGATGCCATTCCATCCCAAGTCTATAGCTCGGACTATGACACTACACGTGAAATAGTCTTCATTCAGAGTCAGAGTGTAGCAAGAGTACTTTATACTCTCAGAGTATTTGCACTCAAGTCCATAACAGCGAAGCCTTGAATAAAAACGGTGCCGTTACTTTCCACTAGAACGTATCTTACTTCTGGCCCATGAAACAGTGGTCAGGGGATGTAGCCTCTGGGCATCATATTACATAAGCTCTCCATTTTCAGCCATCCCCACTCTGTGATTATTTTCAAAATAGGTTACTCATAGTCAATATTAATTTACATTTCATCTTTCTTAGCATTAGAGAGTATTATCTTGTTCAGGCTCAGAAACAAATCTCCAGAAATTCCTCCTGCCCAATGCTTCTTTGAGGCTGAACGTGCATTGCCGGGCAGTTACAGTGACTTAATTGCAGTTGGCAGAGCCCTGGCCACACACTAATTTCATTAGCCTCACATTCCTGCGTTTGAAAGACCCACTGGATATGATTCGTATCCTCAGACGTGTCACTTACTACCCAGTTCGGCGTGCAGACAGAGGAGAGGGCCAGAGAGAAGACTTGCTCGCTCTGTCTTTGGTCTGGCCCTCCAGCAGGCAAGTGAGACTTTGAAAGTCATAGACGCTGTTTGCATCTGAGTAGTCATTCTTGCCCAGGTCCTGACTGTGAGGGAGGAACTTCATTCCAGGCTCTGCTACATCCAGCAGCAGCATTTGCTACATCGATTACTGTCTCACTCTTCCGTCCCGCCCCCCAGTGCTTCGCACCCCCCATTTAAGTCTTCAGGTATTCCTTTCCCAAGTCTAGAAGCTTATCTCAGCACACATTTTTGTCTAAAATGATAGGTTTGGCATGATCCCCACAGCAACCCACAGGGACTGGGGAAAAGAGAACTAGAATCTCTGGAGAGCGGAGAATTCAATCAGCTAGAGGAGTTCCTTTTTTTATAGGACAATGTTAATTGAGCTGAACCCAGCAATCCCAGAGAAGATTCACCTCCTGTTCTTTCCCTCTCTCCCTAAATTGACTGTGCTTTTGAACAATGGGTCTGTATACCACCATTCTCTCTATTCATTTTGCAGGCTTACACAGTCTGGGAACCCGGGGATTGGACTGCATGCCAGGAGCCTCTAAGATCATATGCAGAAAAGGCTGATATAGATTCCAACATGGGCAATGGTTAACCAGGATGCCCACACCAGCAGTCATACCCAGCACAAGTTATATATTGCAGCACACGCTACAAGTTGGTGCATTCCTCCTACTACCAGCCTCTTCTCAATAAATGCAGGTGAAAACGGGGGGCTCTTTCCCCCCTCAGCTGCTCAATCTAACATGAATAGCTGCAATTTGCAAATTAGAGGAAAATGACAGTGTTTTCTCTGAATGGCTTTGCTCCCAACCCACACTGCTATCACTGGCATTCGGCTCCTTCCCTTCCCAGCCCAAGGAATGGAGGGACTAAGTGTGAGGCAAGCTGTTTCTTTCCTCACAAGTGCCTCAGGTTCACACACTAGAAGAGGAATCAGCTCCCCCTGGAATCTTTTTCAGCAAACACAGTCCTTCAACCTCGTCTGCAATCTCTCTCTTGACTTGAACATTTCACTCTTTTTTTCTGACAGGCCCATCTGCAGCACTGCCCTGCTCTGAGCGAACACAGAAACAGGCAGCAAAATAATTAGAAAACGCTGCACACTAATCACATCTTCAACCCCAGGGCTCTGGGAACACCTGTGAGTTGGCCCAGGGACTCTCAGGTGGTCTCTGACCTGGTCCTCTCCCGCAGCACTGCCCCCTCCAGCTGTCTAGCTTTAAGCTCAGGGATGAAGGAAACACTGGCTTCTGGGTTTGGGTTTGAACAACCCAAGCTCTTCCTGAAAGCGTCCACTCAGAGTGAAGGCTGCCCCCAAAGCACTTTTGGGTTTGCAAACATCTAGGGATCTTCATGATGGCACGCTCAGAGGGTGTTAGGGAGACTCAGACATCAGAAAGGCCATACCAGGCTGCAGCCTTGGAAGGCGCCCCTCCTTCTGGCGCAAAAACAAACTTCACACTCCTGGGAGCTGAGGAGGTGACAGCTTGAATCTCACAAGGAGTCCCCTCCAGAAACCCAACACCCTTAGGAAAAGCACTTGAGAGGAAGCCAAGTCTTTAACACCGGGGACACAGGGCACCAGAGTAAGCTGGAACATCTGGAGAAGGGATTAATTGGGTCTGGGTACTACCAGGCAGGGAGAGAGCTGTGCATTAGGAAAGGATCATCCCCAGACAGAGATGAACAACAAAATCGGAGGTGGGGTTAGAGAGGGAGAAGAGAGGCAGAAATTGAAAGGGAGGGGAAAAAAATAGAGAAAAAACGAAGCAGGGAGAAAGGAGAGAAAGATACACAGGGAGAAGCAAGGAGAAGGGAACCCACAGTCACGCCGACCCTGAAATTCAATTTCTGAACCCCAAAGCCATCCATTTATACCAAGGTAGCACAGGAGCCACGGGGCAGTCTGCGGGAGCGGCCGGCCCGGGGAGCTCTGCAGTAGACCCACCGCTCAGCTGCCCCATCCGCCTTCCTCCCATTTCTCAGTGGCCCTCCGGCGCCCCGAGCCCGGAGACCGCGGGGCCTTGCTCAGCGCACCCCACTCACTGCCTTGCTCTAGGCGCCTTCTCGCCCGGCTCCGAGAATCTTCCTAGGAGCGGAGGGTTGGGGTTGGGGGGCTGCGTTAGGGAGGTCTTGGGAAAGGATGGGCGGAGGGATGAGGCAGCGAAAGCGATTTTGTTTCGCAGTTAGCATGAGCTCATCTCTGGCTCTGAAGTGGAAGGAGTAGAAAGCCGATCGCCCAGCTCCTGCCAGTGGCTGGACTGCAAATGCCATTTAGACGGTGCAAACACTGGCTTACAGCAAATCACCAGGGGGGCACGTCTGCGGGTGGCATCTCCCCACTTGGGGAGCGTCCCCGTGCTGTCCGCCCATGCCCTCGCGGAGGCAGGCTACAGGTCGGAAAACCCAACCTGAGAGAGGTGGGCAATTAACATCCACAGGGAGGTGAAGACCTAGACCTCGGTTTAAGTAGTGCCTCCCTAGCTCTTCGCGAAATTTTCCAAGGTAGCTGCAGCTTGCCGGGCGGCTTGGGGCTGGGAAGCTGGGGAGTTGAGAAATGCCCAGGTTCCAGGCGTCTTCTCATCTTTCATATTCCATGCGCCTAACCGGCTCTCACAGAAGCCCGGGGCACTTTTACAAGCCTGTTTTCAGACCATAATTCACTCTAATGCAAACCCATTTAAATCATCGCCTTGTTTTTCGCAGATTGCTTCTTGTAAATGGGGCCATAAATCCAGGATGTCAAGCCGGATGGAGTGAAGCTCGGACAGGGGAGAGATGGAAGGGAAATGAACCAAGCAGGGAAGGTACCTCCTCCGGTGGGGTGGAAGGGATTCGGCAGGATCTCCAGGGTGGAAATGCGCGAAGGCTGACCTGACCCCGCACCCCTGGAGTCCAAACCAGCTTTTTAGGATAAACAGCGCGGGGAGGTACGGCGCGCTCTGCCCGAGGGAGCGCCCCCCTACCTGGAAAAGCCTCAGGATGTTGGCTACCATGATGGAGACCGAACTCCCCGAAGCCCCAATCACTCCAACTACTTTCTCCGGCTTGACGAAAACCGGAGGCTCGCCGTTGGTGCAGCGCACATCGGAGGTGTCTTTCTGGATGAGCGCCTGGACGAAAGTGAGCGACTGTTCGAGCGCGTAAGTGTCCCTGGAACAAGTGTCCAGGATCCGCGCGCCCAGTGTCACGTTGGGCAGCAGGTTGGGATCGCTGTTGATCTGGTCCAGGGCGTAGAGCATCGCTTCCAGCCTGTGGATCCCGTTCTCCCTCTTGATGTCGCCGCAGGGCACTCCGCTGGGACCCTTGGCGTGCACAGGGAACAGCCCCCCGAGGGTGACGTCCCCCTCGATCCGGATAGAGTGCGGGGCGTACATCTCCTGGCCGCGCGCCGCCGCCGCCAGCGCGCACAGGAGCACCTCCAGCACGCAGCAGGGGAACTTCATCAAAGTCAGGACGCGGAGCAGCTTCCCCAGCTGGACCATGCTGCTCTGGCGGCTGCGGCGGCGGCGGCGGCGCTGGAGGGTATGGTGGCGCGCTCGCTGGGGTCCGGGCTTCTTGGGGAGAGCTCCTCCGGGGAAGCCCAGGGGCTCCTGCTGGCACGGAGGGTGGGGGCGCCCGTGCAGGGGCGGCTGGAGAGTGTAGGGGGTCCCGCGGCGCCTGCCAGCTTGGGGCGCCGTGCGCTCTCGGATTCACCGGCGAGTGCTCTGCGCTGGCGCTCTCCGGCTAGCCGCTCGCGCTCTTCAACAGCCCAACACTGGGGAGAGGGCACGGATTGCTATCGCTTTAAATGGTCGTTCGGCTCCCTCTCCTCCTCCTCCCACTCCCTCCCTCCCTAGCTAGCTCTCGGTCTCTCCCCACCCTTCCCAGTGCCCGCCCTCCCCACTGGTTTGCATCATCACGCAGGGAGGGGCTGCGTACTGAGGTAAGGGGGGGAATGGGTGGGCGGCTGGCGGGGGGTGTGGGGGAGTGCCTGCGATTGGGAGTTTCTCGGTCCCCAGGGAATCTAGGGATTTCAGGTCCAGGCGAGGGATGAGCTGGTGCCCCCATCTCTCTGTAGAAGAAGCCTCTTGATCGTCTGCCTGCTCCCACAAACACGGGTGGCATCTGCCCGGGATGGGCCGGGATGTCCGGTGCTGACAGCTCCTAGCCGGAGGTCCGGAGCCCCGCTGTTAGCTCCGGGAGAATGCCTAGGAGCCTCACGGCGGAGAAACCAGTGATGGAGGGCCAGGGAAAGACTCCTCTCTACTGCTGATCCATCTGTGCCAGTTTTTCTCCAGAAAAACGTACATACACGGGAGCCTGATTCACGACTTACAGTACCTTTTGCCAGAGACTTCTCCGGAGCCAGGCACTGGGCTAGCCTGCGGGGAAACACGCCAACGAAGACGTTAGGACTGGAAGTACATTCTTGGTCTTCAGGGTTTACTCTGACCAGAGCGGGATGAAGCAACTGAAGTAGCCACCACATCTCTGGTGGAAGCCGCAGACGTGCCCCTTTTCTTCTTTCCATCGCAAGAGATGGAATGACTGAGAAGTGTGCAGAGCGCACTTTCCTTCCTGGCGCTGACAGGTGTACTGCTCGCTCCTACCCATTTCCAGAGATGTTTCTGGGCTGATGACAGGTTTGGAGGGCAGGAAACAGCAGAAAGGAGGTGCTAGTGGGAGGAAGAAAGATGAGCAGACAGAAGTCTCTTCAGTGATGCCGGATGCCTTTCTCTCTTTCTCTGGCCAGAGATGTGAGGGTAAACTCAGGATCTCACAGCAGGCTGCGGTGCAATTAAGAAGCTGTTCTTCAAAGATGCCCTGCAGGCTCAGCCCAAACTTGGTCCATTCAAGCAACAAGTGGCCCTAGGACCCATATAGGGAAAGGCGATGTTTTTGTCCTTGGGGACCAGAGTGGACTTTGGAAGGTTGACTCAGCTCTTCATCAGGCTTTCCATTGGAGTGCAGCAAAACTATATTGTCCAGACTTGAGGGTGAAAGAAAACCAGAAGCGAGACTGTACTTTTTGTTATTAATGTACAAAAAGACGAACTTGTACAAAACATACACACAACCAAAGAAGTCATTAGATAGGTGGCAGAGACAACCAACTACCTGTGTGTCCCTTGGCATTTCTGTTCCCTTGTCTGGGTTTTAGTTCCTCCATCTGTAAAATGATGAGACGGAACTGGACATTCTCCAAGTTATCTTCTAACTCCCAAATCCTCTGTTAAAACAGGCCATGTGCCTTTGGCCATGAGGCTCCTTTGAGGCCAATATACTCTGCTGCTTTATATGTAGGAGACCCGTTTTTTGATATCCAAAGAATATTACAAACACTTCCTGGTATGGAGGACTTGATTCTTCTTATCCATCATCTATTCCTCCTTCTTCGAAGGACAGCCAAGTCCATCAATTTCTTTTTGGATATGCCCTTTCTTCATGTTTCAATACTTAGGGTTTGAGAAAAATGGACACTGTTTCCCACAATCCAGGCTTGGCTAGTCAAAGCATGGGATCCTTCTAACCATAGTGATGATGAGATTAAGGATGAGAATGGAACTCAGTGAGAACCATCCAGGGCGAATCCCTGGCCTTTGCTGAAGTAACTCAGGTACGAACAGAGTTAGCACTATCCAGTAGACAATCTGTGCATGAGTTGTGAAAAATGGGGGCTCCCCTAGCCTCAAAACACTTTATATTTTTTTGAAAATGTTAAATACTATTCTGATTTTGTAAGAACAACATTTTATGGCCATGTTCAAGAAAACAGTGCTGTAATTAATATACTAATTCACTTGTGTATACAATGTGATTATCAATCACTTTTATTTATTTATTTTATTGTTGAAAGTATTACAGATGTCCCCCCTTTTCCCCCCCAATGATTCCTTCCTCCCCACTGCCACCCCCCTCATGCTTTCTCCAAATTAATGTCTGTGTCCATTAGTTGTACATATATGTATACAAGTGCTTTGGTTTATCTCTTCCCTCCCCCCACCCCCATCACTCTGAAGTTTGTCAGTCTGTTCCCTACTTCCATGTCTCTGGATCTATTTTGATTGACAGCTTATTTTGTTCATGATATTCCTTAAATAAATGAGATCATGTGGTACTTGTCTTTCTCTGACTGGCTTATTTCACTCAGCATAATACTCTCCAGGTCCCTCCATGTCATCTCAAAGGGTAAGAGAACTTTCTTTCTCACAGCTGCATAGTATTCCATTGTGTAAATGTACCACAGCTCTTTTATCCACTGATTTGCTGATGGGCGCTTGGGCTGTTTCCAGATCTTAGCTATTGTAAATAGTGCTGCTGTGAACATAGGGGTGCATATACTCTTTCTGATTGGTGTTTCGGGCTTCTTAGGGTATATTCCTAGAAGTGGAATCACTGGGTCAAATGGCAGTTCAATTTCTAACTTTTTGAGGAAACACCATATTATTTTCCATAGTGGCTGCACCAGTCTGCATTCCCACCAGCAGTGTGCTAGAGTCCCCTTTTCTCCACACCCTCGCCAGCACCTGTTATTTGATGATTTGTTGATGGCAGCCATTCTGGCAGGTATGAGGTGATACCTCATAGTATTTCCAACTAGCATCTCTCTGATGATTAGTGACATGGAGCATTTTTTCATATGTCTATTGGGCATTTGTATGTCCTGTTTGGAGAAGTATCTATTCAGGTCCTCTGCCATTTTTAAATTGGATTGTTTGTCTTCCTTTTGTTGAGCTGTATGAGTACTCTATGTATTTTGGATATTAACCACTTACCCAATGTATCATTGGCAAATATGTTCTCCTAGAGAGTGGGTTCCCTTTTCATTTTAATGCTGGTTTCTTTTGCTGTGCAGAAGCTTCTCAGTTTGATGTAGTCCCATTTGTTAATTTTTCCCTTTGTTTGTCTTGCCCTAGATGATGTATCAGTGAAAATTCTGCTACGTATGATGTCTGAGATTTTTCTGCCTACATTTTCTTCTAGGATTTTTATGGATTCACAAGTCACATTTAAGTCTTTTATCCATTTTGAGTTTATTCTTGTGTATGGTGTAAGTTGGTCTAGTTTCATTTTTTTGCATGTAGCCGTCCAATCTTCCCAACACCATTTATTGAAGAGACTGTCTTTTCTCCATTGTATGCTCTGCCTCCTTTGTCGAATATTAACTGTGCATACTGTCTTGTGTTGATACCTGGGTTCTCTGTTCTGTATCACTGGTCTATATGCCTGTTCTTGTGCCAGTAGCAGGCTGTTCTGGATACAATGGTCTGTTACAACCTTATGCTATGATGGCTCCTGTTCCTCCCTGCGGGTCCTGAATGAGGATAATAAGCCTGTAGCTGTGCCAGGAGCTTCCATATTAACAGGGATAGATCTGAATCCAATAATAAGAGATACAAGAGAGGAAAAAGGAAGAGAGAAAGAGCTATGGGGATAGAAATAAGTAGGGGCCTGATTAAAAGGTCTGAACTCCTGGATTCAGCCTTGCCTGAAAGGTTGCCTCTGGAATTTTTCAATTATATAGTATTTTCTTTCTCTTGTTCGAAGACAAAAGATCCTTTTAGTTCACCTGTTCCAATATACCAGATCAAAAAGGGTGGAACAGCTGAAAGAGATAACTGGTTAAGGTAGATTGGAAAGATAATTTGGAAAGATAAAAAGAAGCAAACAGAGCAACAGAAAGGCATACTTGGAAACACAAGTATTCTGATCCTAATATTTAGGTATCAGTACTTCAGCCTGTATGTGACAGAGACTAGATCCTTATTAAGTTTTAAATTTAAGGCTATTTATTAAGAACTTGGTAACAAAATAATATTTGGGGAGTTAGGTAGTAGGTAATGTCACTTGATTTCTTTACCTGCTCATGTCTGGACCCATGTTCGACTCTTCCATTTTCATCTCACAACTTGTGATGGCTCAGTAAGTATATCTTGTCTGACTTTCAGTGTTGCCTTACTCTGGGTACTCTCTTTGCTCTGCTCATTCTCCCAGCATCTGGCAGCAATCATTATCTTGTTTTCACTGCAGTCATCTGTGTGCATGTCTTATTTCCCCTGCCAGGTTGTAAGATCCTTGAGGGTAAGGGCTGGGTATCATTTATCTTTTCTCCTGGACAGTGTTTAGGATGGTGTTCTGTACCTAAGAAGCACTCATGTGTTCGATGAATCAGAACTGGTTTTGTCATTCCCCACTGCCTTTATTCGACTGTGACCGAATTATAAGCTGGCAGAAACAGTGGCAGATAAATTGCTGCCCTCTTAGTCACAGTATGCGGTTTCCAGAATGTAAAGGATGACTGGTAGATTTACTAATAATTGTGTTGTACACAAGTTGCATAAGATTGTAAGACTCTGACCTTAACGTGCTTGATTGATTCTAATAGAAGGCTCTAATTGGTTCTTCCTGAGTCAAGTGACCTTTCCTGGAGCAATAACTGGGGCCATTGCCATAGGCTGGCTGAGGAAGGTCAGAAGCCAGGCACTAGCACCACCTGAACCAAACAGAAAGAGTGATCTGTTAGCAGATACACGGGAAAAGGATACTTAGGATCTAGAACTTCCTAGGTGACACAGTAGTTATTTATTTATTTTTTAGATAAGATGAATGGAAAGTCTTTGTGTAAGAATGGTTAATCTAAAACAGGGGCATTGTTCTAGTATTATACTTAACTGGAGGAGAAGCTAGTGTTAGGCACAAAGATGGCACCTTATGAAACGTGTTCACAGGTTTGGTTCTGTGTAGTCAGTAATCTGTCCTTACAAAGGAATCAATGAAAATGTGTCACTAAAGTTAAGGGCTCAGTCCTAATTTACATTCTCAGTATTGTGTTTTCTTAATCACCTCCGTTTTATTTTCCTTGTTGTTCTCCCCTGCACGTCATCTTCTGCAGAAAATGTCTTCACGTCCAGTTTCCCTCTGTTTAAATCCAAATTGTAATTACAAAGTTGTCCTCCTTAACTGCTGTGATCCCTGTTGCTAATATACTCGGGCTCTTCTTCCATCCTTCGTGTAGGTCTTCATCGATCCCCCGTCCCCCATCCTACACTTGATTTGCGTTACTGAGTGGTCACTTTTTCTTGAAGAGACAGGAAGAGAAAAGGTTTTCTAGTTTGTCATGTTTTCCTGTCATATTTATATGTAGTAGACATCTTGTGTCATTTACCCAGCATCTAGTTCCTGGTCCCATATTGTTAAAAAACCTCTAATTCTCTGCACAGAGAAAAGTAGAGCCCTGATGAGGTCATCTCACACCCTGGATCCAGCAATGCCTGAAGCTGCTTTGCCTGTGAACATTACATTTGGACACCCAAATATATTCCCATTCTTTGCTTCCACTAGTAGTTCATTTGAGCGGGGTCTTTCAAAATTAAGGATGCTAATTTAGGTTGTTAAGCTACAGATAAGCAGATAATTAAAGGAAAAATAGCTACTAATTGTTGGATTCCATGAGAATGAACTACAGAAAGTTTTGAACTCTATGACATGGAGTGTAAAACTCTTAGGGTTAGCTCTTGATATGAATCCAGACCTTGAGCATATGATATCAAATGACAGTGACTTCAAATGACCAGTTGAGTGGAAAGTAAAAATTAAGAAGGCTTGAGTATAGCTAATGGATTTTTAAATTGTCTTAAAAACAATTTATATTCATTTCATGATAACAGTACGGCAATGGCATAGGTTTTCATATGTAAGTAATAGATGCAATATATGAGGTGTAATACTTGACCTATCTAAAGTTAGTAGTGATTCTAAAGTAGTGGAGTTTGCTTTATCACTGGGAAGAACCATGCCATTGTATTCGCAGCACCTGCTCATCTATGGACAACGGAGGCATCTGAACCTGCCGGTTGAACCTCATGGGTTTCTTGAGCTGACCAATATGTGAAGTTTATTCTTTTTCATTGAGCACTTACTGCCTAGAATGGGCAGTTAATAGACAGTAACTCATTTAATCTCTGCATCAAACCTATAAAAGACAGACTATTATTGTTGTTATTCTAATTTTACACAAGAAATAATTATAATAGCTAACACATCTGGCATTTACTGTTGATTTTTAAAATCCTCACAATAAGGTGAGAATTTATTTAATCCCCAGCATATATAAGGTAAGTATTATTATCATCACCTCTGTTTTTCAGATGAAGAAATTGAGGCATAGAGTTTTTAAGCGACTTGCCAAGGATATAAAGCTAGGAAGCACCAGAACATCTATCTCTGAAGTTTATATATTTCGACCACTGTTCCACCCAACTCGTGGGTACAGAGGCAGAGCTCACACCCATGTCTAAGTTCAGTAACCATGCTTTTAACTACTATATACCATTGCCTGTCTGTGTATTAGACACTGATCCCTAATGGCAGAGTGTTTCCAGGATTATTCCTCCTGGATGAAGCATGTTCAGGGTATGTCCAGTGAATAATAGGTGCTCATTTGTCTAATTCCTGTGTTCTGCACCAACCACACTCATGTGCATGGTATATACCAGAGGTACGGTGTGTCTGCTCTCAATCAGCATCTAGGTCTTCGTGAATACCTAGATGAATTCCTCTACTGTACCGTACAGTCCTAGACAAGCTGCGTTGTCTTAGCCACAACTCTCTCCTGTGTCATGTCCTGTTGCAGTTTCTGAGCTGTCACTCCTGACCAAATGGCTCCCTACCCCTAAATCCTGAAACTGCCAAGTACAACACCTGCCTGAATCAAATTCAAGGTCAACACCTCATTTGGAGTGAGTCAAGGGCATAGTTTCCTTCCGGGTCCCAAATATTCCTTTCATTATGGTATCATTGTACACTTTAGCCCAGGCTACTGAGGTAAGATTTGATTTGGTAAATATTAGTTGAGTACTTTATACAGTAAAACCTCGATATAATGGACTAATTCAGGCGAGGGAGTGTCCGTTAAAGCTGAAAGTCCATTATACAATGAAGTAGATTTTCTGAATGTTTATGTTAAAAAATTGACAAGTTAGTTAGTTTTCCTGTTTTTACTTATGTAGATATGTTTGTGTAATTGAAATTAAGTATGTATGAAAAGTTTAATTTCACAGAAATGTTTTCTATATGTATTGCTGTAATTTTAAAGTTATACTGACTAGGTCTAGTAAATGCATGCATCCACCAGTCACCGAAAGCACACAAATGCACACGCTAGGGCATGACATAGTGCATGTGGGGACATCAGCCACATTAGCTGGACTCTCATTAAAACTGCTGCAGAAAGTCAGGCCATAGCATGACAGAACCAATTACCTCGTGGGACGCGGCATGATCACGTACTCACCATTTGCCGAACCCATGACTCCTGGATTTAAATATGTAGACTGTAACTGTAGATATGTAATATATGTTTATGTTAGCAAAATTATTACAGTGTTTTTTCCAACATATGGCCTATTCTCTAAAATTTGTTAAAAATAACAGTAAAATAACAACAACAACAAAATAACCTGTTAATTTAATTATAAGCAAATCTTGGTTAAAATTAACAGGGTATTAATTTTCACATATGACATGTGGACCAGAAATTTCATCCATTCAATCCTAACTCCATAAATCAAGCTCTGCAAAATCCAGGGTTTACTGTATTTTCTAACAACTCTATTTTCACAATATCTGAACATGGCCATCCAAATGAGCTTGTGTGTCCTTCAACATAGTCAAAAGAGATATTATAAATTTATTGTTAAAATGTTCAAAATAGTGGACAGTTTTCTCTGTCTAAATATGTCTTATGAGACCAATATCCACACCTCATTAATAATCAAAAAATATTCTGTAGGGTAATTACTCATGTTCTTTGCAAGCCTTGATTCTTTGTGATGTGAGGCAATTTCTCATGGTCATATCTGCTCTGAAATTATGTAACACAAGTTGATACTAGTGTCTTAGCCATATAAGTTCTCTATCCTCTAAAGATTTTGATTTTTCAGTCCCTCAGGACACCTGCCTGCCCCCATGAAAAAGCAAATGCATAAGAATTGTGATCAGGTCTCATTTCTGTTGGGAGAAGGTAGCAGCTAAACTCTTGTAGACATTCATTGAGCCAATCAGTCTTGATGGAGGACCTCTGCTTCTTCTCTCCATGATGGAGTAATTGGTCCCAGACTTTCCCTCTCATTGCCAATTATTAGAAAGTTAGACAGAATATATTAACCATCTTTTTAAAGACACTGGGAACCAGCAGCTCAGAACGGCGATCCTTGAAGAAGAACTAATGAGGAGAGCTCTGTGAATGTCCTGAATTTCTGCCTGGTGCTATTTTTCAGACCCAAGCTGAGCGTGGTAGATTGGCTAATCTAAGGAGACAGAGATCAGAGTTCAGAGAGGCTAAGGAGGATGTACTTTGCAGAGAAGAGTACACGAAAGTAGTTACTCAAAGGAAGAGGGCCAGAAATCTGGATGAGGATCCCTTGAGTTCTGGCTCAACAATAAACTGTGGAAATAGAAGATGAGGAGCTGGGACACCAGGAATATAACAACTACTGGGAAACTGCAACAGAGCTCACACAGACTTGGGAGACATTGGAGTTCTGACCCTCCAGAGGGGAGAGATCTTGTTGAATATTCAGAGCTTTCAGTAGAGACCCAGAAAGGTTACATTTTAGTAGTAGGACTAAATGTCAACCCTTAAAACAAACAAACAAACATTGAAAGAAGCAAGGTGATCTGCAAGTAACTTAATGATTGCCAAAACAAAATGTAACACTTTTTAAAGGAAGTGAAATGCAGACATTTCACCATGTTACATTTACACTGTGCAGAGTCCAGTAAAGATTATAAGGCATATGAAACGGCAAGAGAAAAAATAGTCAATAAAAACAGATAAAACAATGACAGATTTTATAATCAGCGGACAAACACAGTACAATAAAACAGTGTGGTAGACAAGAGTCCAAAATAGGCCCCATGATCATACTATAGCACATGGTGAAAGGAGTTTTGCAGATGTAGTTAAGGTTATTAGTCAGTTGACTTTGAGAGAGATGATCTAGGTAAGCCTAACCTAATCACATAAGTTCTTCAAACACAGAGACTTTTCTTTGGCTGGTTGCAAAAGTGTAAGTCAGAGAGATGCTAAGTGTGGGAGGGATGTGACATGAGGGAGGTTCTCTATTGCTGAGAGAGGGAGGAAGCCATATGGAAGGACCTGAGAGTAGCCCTATCAGCTGGATGACATCCAGCAAGAAGACAGGAGTATCAGTCCTGCAGTTGCAAGGAACCAAAATCTGCTAATAATCTGAATGAGCCCAGAAGTGGATTCTTCCCCAGAGCCTCCACATAACAGCCCAGTCTGCTAACATGTTGACGTTAGCCTGGTGAGAGCTTAGGAGAGAACTGAGCTGAGCCCACCCATACTTCTGAGTAACAGAACTGTAAGACAAATGAGTGTTGTTTTAAGCCACAAAATTTGTGGTAGTTTGTGACACAGCAATAGAAAAGATTGTAGATAGTTTAGCTAGTGTAGATATGTTCCAGAATTCAAGGGAAACATAAACATAAAGATAAGTAGAAGATATAAAAACAACCAGATGGAATGTCTAGAGCTGAAATTTACTACATGTGTGTAATAGCAGTTGCACTGCAAAAGAAAAGATCAATGAACTTGAAGAAACACAAAGCTTTGATCTAGGTAGGCCATATATTGTTCCATAAACAAGTCTCAATACATTTAAAAGTACTGAACTCATTCTCATAAAAATGGCATTACCGTATATATCAATAACAGAATGATAACTGGAAAATCTCCTAATAATTAAATATTAAACAATGCATTTCCAAATAACCCATAATTCAAACAAAAATATCCAGATAAATTAGAAAAAAATTTTAAATGAGTGATTGAAAAAAAACCCCAAACAGCCTGCCAACTTTTGTTGAGTATAGCTAAAGCAGATCTCAGGGAGAGATTTATTGCTTAAATCCTTTTGTTACAAAAATATATGTTTAATTCAATCATCTAAACTTTGCATTAGAAACTGAAAAGATAAAAAGAAATTAAACCCACAGTAAGTAGGAAGAAAGAATAAACAGCATAAATCATTGAAACAGAAAAGAGCAAAAGGAGAGAAAAATCACCTAATACCAAAAGCTGTTCCTTATCTAGATTAGTAAAATTGAAAATGTCTAGCTAGACAGATTAAAATAAAAGAGAGAAATGAGCAATAGAAAAAGAAAAAAAATCAATCTAGATCCAACATTCTTGAAAAGAAAATGTCACATAAAATTTTATATAAAAAAATTGATAACTAAGAGAAATGGACAAATTCCTTGAAAGACACAAGTTACCAAAACTGATTCAAAAAGAAAGAAAAAAATATAAATGGGTTGATAGCCGTTAAATTTCCATTATGATTAAAAACCTTCCCGTGGATTACCTGGGGCTGGTGGTAGAAATTGAAATTAACTGGAAGTGGGCTTAAAAGATCTTATTAGTGGAATAAAAATGCTCTGAAACTGATTATGTTGACGCTGACCCAACTTGGTAACCAAGTTACCGAAAATGATTAAATTGTACACTTGAATTTGGTGTATTTTAATAAAAAAAATCTAAATAAAGCTGCTTAAATAAGATAAATAAAATAATATATAAAAAATCCTTCCCACAAAGAAAATTCCAGGTCCATATGGCTTCCCTAGTGAATTTAATACAAAATTTTAGGAAAAAATTTCAATTTTACACAGACTCAGAAAATGGAAGAGAATATAACAGAAATAAAGAAAATTATACAAAACATATATTTGATAAAAGACTTGTATATAAAGAAAATTATATAATACACACAGAATAAAGTATATATATGTTCACTGAAGAAGATACACAGACAGCAGTAGGAACATGAAAAGATGCTCAGCACTATTAGTTATCAGGGATAAGCAAATTAAAACCACAATGAGACCCCATCACCTCTTAGAAAGGCTAAAATGAAAAGACTGACTATTTCAAGTGTTGGCAAGGATGTAAAGGAACTAGTATTTTATACACTGCTAGTCAGAATGTACAATGGTGCAACCACTTGAGAAAACTCTCAAGTTAAACATACACCGACCATACAGACCAACATTTCCATTTCTACTCAAGGAAATAAAAATGTACACCCATAGAAATTTCTGTATAAATGTTTATAGTGGTGTTATTCAAAATAACTATAAAATAAAAACAACCCAAATGCCCATTAAAAAGGATAAATACATCGTGGTATACTTAATTCAGCTATAAGATAGAAACAACTGATATATACAGCACAGGTGTTAAAAATAAAATAAGAAAAACCAAAAAGAGGTGTCATAACACCTTATACATGAAATTCCAGAAAAGTCTAAATGAATGTATCATAATAGCAGATCAGCCTAGGTCTAGTTTCAGTGAATGGACTGAGTATAAGCAACCTTTCCAGGGTGATGAAAATGTTCTGTAACTTGATTGTGGTGTTTTTTTAAATATAAAGTGTTATGCTTAGTTTATCTATTAATAAACACATCAATCCATACACTTAATATGTGTGCATTTTTGTTTATTTAAATTATATCTCAATAAAGTTGATATAAAAGGTTAGAAAACATCAGGATCTAGGCAAACTATTGAACTCTTCTCTTTTTTTAAAAAAAATTTTTCTTTATTGATTTTAGAGAGAGAGGAAGGGAGAGGGAGAGAGAGATAGAAACATTGATGAGAGAGAACATCGATTGGTCGCCTCCTGCATGCCCCACACTGGGGATCAGGCCCACAACCTGGGCATGTGCCCTGACTGGGAATCGAACCGGCGATCTCTTGGTGCATGGGTTGATGCTCAACCACTGAGCCACATCGGCCAAGCTTGAATTCTTCTCTTACCTATTTTTATCATCTATAAACAAATGATTTTTTTTTTTTTTTTTACTTTCTGAGTTTTAACATTTCTTTCAGTTCTAATCACATGCCATGATTTTTATAATTATCGTTAAAATATAAACTTGCAGAATGTTTTTTCATGAACTTTTACATGTATATTTGTTTTGCTTCTTGTAAAACATTATTTTTCTCATAACTCTAACAGTGATTAATGTTATAACTAACACTTTCAAAAAGGCATTGCTATAAGCACTGTAGAAACCTCTCTTTCCAACATTAATATCAAGTCTTAGGATGTTAAGATCACACCTGTCTCACTCCTACTTCAGGTCCACTCTTTTCTTGCAAACCTTGGAATATAAAATACCATCTGATTTTCTTGCTTTGCATTCTTGCTCTTCAGAAGGTGGTATCCCATAATTTTATTCAAAACAGTCTTGTCTCTGCCCGATAGGTCAAGGTCAAGTCAGGCTTCTTCACATCTTGTCACACTCCCAGCAGTTATAAAGGAAGCTACTGGTTCCTTGTGAGTTTTTAAAATACATTTCCTTTTCTTAGGAGATTTGTTCATCCCCATGTTTCTACTATGGCACAAGGTTCATCCTTATGTTTCTACTTATGGGGCAAGATTTTAAGTCCATAGAATAGTAAGGGCGCATTTCCTAGTTACTCCTTTCAGGGAAGATATATGTGTGAGTAGATAGCCAATCTATAAAAGGTAACCTGGTAGAATCAAAAAAAGTTGACAATACGGCTATTTCCAGAGCATATCAAAAGTGTGTGATATGTCTGCTAGAGTTGGGGCACTTCTGATACAATTATAACTGAAAGGATTCTTTAAAATAAAAATATTTAATTAAGAGAAGTTAAAACAACTTTAGAAGGTCGATAGAAATATTCAACATCTTAATTAGGATAATGGTTACATGGGTAAATATATCCATTAAAAGTAATGAATTCAAACACTTGACATGTATGCATTTTCTCCATATAAACATACCTTGAAAAGGTCAATAACCATTTTGAAAGAGTAACTTTATGGTGGAGAAACATGTCAAAAACTATTTTAACCAGGTGATCAAGGTTAATATCAACTGTGACAAGCCACATTAATAGTATAAACCCTTGACGTGATGAGATAAAATTGGCACTTTACTGTTGTAGTTTTCCTCTGTGAGAGAAACATTGGAGAAATTCCAATTGAGAGACATTCTACAAAATATCTGACCAGTGCTCCTCAAAAGTATCCATGTCATCAAAACAAGAAAAGACTGAGAAACTGTCACGTTAAGAGGAGCCTAAGGAGACAGGAAACTAAATGTACTGTGGTGTCCTGGATGGACTCCTGAAGCAGACAAAGGACAGTAGGTAAAAACCAAGGAAATACACATAAGTATGGACTTCAGTTAATAATAATGTGTCCATTTGATCAGTCATTGTGACAGATTAATATAAGATGTTAATAACAGAGTAAACGGGGTGTACGGGTATATAAGAACTCTCTACTGTCTTTACAACTTCTCCGTAAATCTGAAGTTCCTCACATAAAATTAAAAACACAAGTTTTAAAAATCACTTTGAATGCAAGACACGTATATAAGATATATAGGAGTTCATACATGTCCAGGAAGGAGGCAGTGTTAGGGCGATGACTGTATAATCCACTGTCCAAATCTGCTATTTTTTGGAGTAGAAGGGGATGTTACTAATGATTATATCAAGACAAGAGACATATACTGAAATGTATGCTCACCTTAAGGACAGTCATATTAACTATTCAAGTTCCTGCTTCACACTTCCTGGGTTTCAATTCAATCTCTGCCACTTGCTCATTGGGTACATTATTTAACCTCACCGGGCATTATTTGTAATTTGAGAAGAAGAGTAATATTTACCTTATTAAGTTTGGGAGAATTAAATGAGATGATCACATGAAGAGCTTACTCAGTAAATACTTGGCACATAATCAATACTCAATAAATTACAGATAATATTCGTGCATATATAGACACTAGTGAATTTTCCCAAAGCATGCCTATGTAATTACACTGAATCCTCTACACTAATGTCTCCTCTTGATTTTTATCCAAACCTAGTGGTGATCATATGAATACTTACTCTTTATGTCACCTAACAACTTCCAGGTCCCACCCAGGATGTGTTAGGAGACTGAAGGACACCTACAATAATGATGATGAAGACTAACATACTAATAACAACAACAATAACTGATATTGACTACAGCTTCTGGCCCTTTAGATAACTCTCTCACTTTTCCTTATCTTAGTGGTCGCTCAGTCTCATGGCCCCAGCATCAGCTACAGACAGAGTGGAACATGGGAAAGGCTGAAACACATCCTCTTGGATACAGAGATGGGTCCAGAAATGAGCCTAAGACTAAAGCAGAGTCAGTCGGTGTCATTTGGGGAAGATGACACTGGACTCATGACTTCTAATGATGTCAACCCAGAGCTGCCAATGGCCGCCTTTGCCACACTGTGGAAAGACATGCCCTGAAGATACATAAAGCCAACTCAGAAGCAAGCAAAACTAAGAGGCAGAGAGAAAGACAGAGTTCTGGTGCCATGATTTGATCTCCGGAGTCTAGCTGTGCCTGAATGCATCCCCCATGCAAGCTTTTTTCCCCTACTGAAGCTAGTTTGAATTGGTTTTTTATCTGTCACAACTGAAGCCACAAGTAACGGAGTACATTTCCCATCTGCATTCTGCACTTACCTACACTGCAATAACTATCACAGTGTGCATGATTTCTTGAATTGTTTCTTTCCTCCCTAGACCAAAATCTCTGGCAAAGACTAAAGTCCAGAAATTTGGTCTTTATCAAATCAGAACCCTCTCTCTTGGCTGATGATTTGTAAATGTTTGTTGAATAAATAAATTATAGTTTTTATGTCCGTGAGTTGAACTATTGGTCCTCCATTGTCAAACAGTAGGGGACTGGAAGGACAAAGTCTCTGCTTTGATTCCGGACATTTCCATCCTCCATTATCGTCTCTATTTCAATCTGTTATGAGGTCATTTTTCTCTGATGCCTTGCTTGTCCTTGAGAAACAGGCTTGCAAGATAACTTGCACGCTCGCTCTTTATTTGTTCATTATTCCTGCATTAAGGTGCAGGAGACTTTCACCCCTCACTGTTACACCGTTGTTCTTCATCTCTATTGCTGTCACCTTGCTATGTCTTTGCAATTCCTAGCCCACATTTGTTAAATGGGAATATCCACTATACTCCCAGATCTCTTTAATTTGTAAGTGATGGAAACCTAACATGAACTATATGAAGCCAAAAAAAAAAGATAATTTTGTTGACTGTTGTTGCTGGATGTCCAAGGGGGAAAATCTAGCTTCAGATATGACTTGATCAAGGTGCTTAAAGAAGTCTTGGGGCTCTTTGCCTTTCAGGGTCTATTTGCCTTTGTATTTCATTGCTTGCTGGCTTTGTTCTTTCTTGTTGTGGTCAGGCTCTTTGTATTGGCAAGCAAGACAATCACAGTCCCACCCACCTTACAGAATCATTAAAGGTCAAAATCCAAAAAGGAGAGACTTTTATGCCCATGACCATATAAAAAATATCATAAAAGTAATCTGGGCGAAAATGAGTCATGCTTCGTATGAACGACTGGTCAGCCACTGTGGTTGAGAGAGCAATTCCACACTGGCAATGGAACAGTTTGCGAAATACAAAGTAAAAACAACTAAAAAAATAAACCAACAAATAACTCCCTTTTATTGTAACTGTAGCAAGCTGATTTACAGATCTCCTTGGTTTTGGTAGTAAAAGAATAAGTTTAAGATGGAAGTTGCATAGTGTGCTGTAGCCCACTCCTCAAGAGAGCCCTTTCTTCACGACCTTTCCATTTTCCACTCTAAAACACATCCAGGCATCAAATTAGCAAGCATTGAAGAACCCAGCCCCATCACCATGCTCTATGCTGGAGTTTGACTGCCTTTCCCGGACATCAAAGACAAATATGTTACTCTTTTCTGCCCATTATTTGTGGGGCTGCCTGAGGAGTTATCGAGAACTGACTTCTACTAAATGACAATATTGAATATTTTTGTTGACTCACACCACACCACATCCACCAAGCATGTAGTCAACTGATATGCAGCCCACTTCATCCCTTCATTCTAAGCCATGACTCCCACACCTGCCTCACTTTCACAGCCCCAATCTTTTTCCTGAGGATTTCCAAAATATCTCATTGGACTACTTAAAATCTTGGAACAAATGCCCATACACAAAAACCAACATATGATAAGCTATCTCCAGTTAGATCTCTCAATTCTGATCTAGATTCGACAAGATTTTTTTTTTGAAATTTTTTAAAAAATTTTTTATTAATTTATTTTTGTTAGAGATGTTTCTCCTTTTCCCCCCATTGTCACCCTCCTCCCCTGCCCTCCCTGCCCCGTCCCTAGTTTTCTTGTCCATGTCCAATGGTTATGAGTACATGCGTACAAGTTCTGTGGTTCATCGCTTCCCTCCCCCACCCCCTCTTCTGGCAATTGTCAGTCTGTACCCTACTTCCACATCTCTGGGACTACCCTGTTCCTCAGACTGTTATGTTTATTATATTCCAGAAATAAGTGAGATCACATGATATTTGTCTTTCTCTGCTTGGCTGGTTTCACTTAGGATAATAGTTTCCAGGTCTTCCCATGTCGTCTCAAAGGATAAGAGATCTTTCTTTCTTACAGCTGCATAGTACTCCATTGTGTATATGTACCACAGCTTTTTTATCCATTCGTCTACTGATGGACACTTGGGCTGTTTCCAGATCTTAGCTATTGTAAATAGCGCTGCTATGAACATGGGGGTACATATATTCTTTCTGATTGGTGTTTCAGGCTTCTTAGGGTATATTCCTAGGAGTGGGATCACTGGGTCAAATGGTAATTCAATTTTTAATTTTTTGAGGTAACACCATTGATGAGTGGTTTCAACCAAGGTTGATATTGCCCCCCAGTGGATACTTAGCATTGTCTGGTGACATTTTTTATTGTCATGACAGATATCTCTCCTGGTATCTAGTGGGTTGAGGCCAGGGATGCTGCTATACATCCTGCAATACACAGGAGAGCAACCAGCAAAGGATCATTCAGCCCCAAATTCCAGTAGTGCTGAGGTTGAGAACCTTGATATACATGAATAACTTCATGCATTTTGGACAAACTTTTATTTTAATTCTGTATTACTTCCAATATCCATATATATTCAAACAGCTGGAGAAAGAATTATGTAAAGGCAAAATTCATGAGGCAAGGAAAATCAATGATGATTTCAATCCTCTTTATAACCCTTTTCATTCATTCTGTCAATTTTTCAAGTCATCGTGTCCTATTATGGCATTCCAGTTGGGTTCTCAGGTCTTTAATAGAATGGAAAAGTGAAATAAAAAGCACTATGCACTAAAACTCAAGAACTATAATCCTACTTCCAACTATGTCTGCTACTAGAGTTATGACTTGGGGAGATCATTTTGTCTCTTAGAAACTAATTTTGCACCTTTTCATTATGGAAACTTTAGATTAAATCATTGTGTTAAACTAGTTTTTAAATCTAATAAAGAAGACCACAGTGTAAAAAGAAACCTGGAGAAATGCTATGGAGGGGGAAAAATTGAGGAACCAGGAACTCTACTGATGGAGCTCATGCCTCCCACCAAAGTGGTTCTGCAACTGGGATTCTTCTACGTTCATGTCACTGAAGTCAGGAACAGTCCTTTCCAGCTCTAATGGTCAATGACCAAAGCAAAATGTATCTGTCCTAGGCTCCATTTTTATAATACTTTGCTCTCTATCAAGGATTAAAGCTTGACCTAATAAAATAATCAAATCTATCCTCTTAGATAGCATCAGGTAGAAACATTTCAGAGATAAACACAGAGAGAGCTCTCTGGGAATTATTCTAATACTTATCATCTCAAGCATAATGCCAATCTAGTGCAGGTGACATTTTCGGCGAGGGTAGCATTTTGCTTCTGTCAAATTATGTGAGAAGATGGCTTATTCAGGACTGGCCTAAAAGGGACAGCTCTAAAATGCCAAACCACAACACAAACCACATTTCCGAGATGGTACAAGTGAAGGGAGATGCCTCCCTACAGCATCCTTCTGAACTTAATAAAAACATTTTTTCTTAAAATTACAAAACAAATTTTTTATTGTTAACCAGTGCATTCTTCTAACAATGTTTACACCAAAATCTGCTAATAAGATTTTGAAATCCCAGAAAATGAGCAATTACGTAAAACCAGCAAAGATGCTTACTAAGAATGTATCCATCTCTTCTAGTTTGTCCAGTTTGTTGGTGTATAATTATTCACAGTAGTTTCTTACATTCCTTCGCATTGTGTGGTATCAGTTATAATATCTCCTCTTAAATTTATAATTTTACTTGAATCATCTCTCTTTTTTCTTGATAAGTCTAGCTAAATGTATGTCTATTTTGCTTATCTTTTCTAACAAATGTCACTCCAATACATTAAATTAAAAGAAACAGTTGTTAGTTTTATTGATTTTTATTGTCTGTTTAGTCACTATTTCATTTATTCCCACTCTGATCTTTATTTCTTGCTTCATACTAACTTTGGGCATAGTTTGTTCTTCTTTTTCTAGTTACTTGAGGTGTAAAATTAGGTTGTTTATTTGCAAACTTTTTTTTTTTATCCTCACCTGAGGACATTTTTTTCATTTTTTGTCCAGATAGAGTGTGAGGGAGAGAGAGAGAGAAACATCGACGTGAAAGGGACACATCGAGTGGCTGCCACCCGCACGACCAACCAGGGCCGGGGACAAACTGCAACCGAGGTACATGCCCCTAGCGGGAACCGAACCCGGGACTCTCTGTACCGCAGGCCGACGCTCTAACCGCTGAGCCAAACCGGCCAGGGCTTGGTTTCTTAATATAGGCAAATATCACTATAAACTTCCCTCTTAGAGCTGCTTTTGCAGCATTTCATAAGTTTTGGTATGTTCTATTTTAATTTTCATTTGTCTCAATATTTTTTTTATTTCTCTTTTGATTTTTTTTCTTTGACCCTTTGGTTGTTCAGTAGCATGTTGTTTAATCTCCACATAACTGGGAATATCTCAGTTTCCTTCTTGTAACTGATTACTAGTTTTACACCATTGTGGTCAGAAAAAGTACTTGGTAAGATTTCAATATTCTCAAATTTTTCAAAGACATCAAAATGGCCAACAGGTACACAAAAAGCTTCTCAACATCACTAATCATCAGGGAAATGCAGATCAAAATCATGAGGTATCACATCACACTTGTTAGGATGGCTGTCATAAAAAAGATATGAATAACAGGTGTTGGAGAAGATGTAGAGAAAAGGGAACACTGGTGCACTATTGGTGGGATTGTAAACTGGTACAACCACTATAGAAAACTGTTTTCCTCAAAAAGTTAAAAGTAGAACTACCATATGGCCCAGCAATCCGACTGCTGGATATGCATCTAAAGGAAATGAAACACTCATTTATTACAGCATCATTGACAATAGCCAAGATATGGAAACAACCTAAATGTCCTTTAACAGATAAACACATAAAGAAAATATGGGGAGATATACAGACATAGATAGATACAGATATAGATATAGATATAGATATAGATATAGATATAGATATAGATATAGATATAGATATAGATATATAGTCTATCTATCTATCATCTATGCAAAGTTCAGCCATAAGAAAGACATCCTGGCATTGGTGACCACATGAACGGATCTTATACTAAATGCAGTGTCAGACACAGAGAGACAAATACTGTATGATCTCATTTATACGTAGAATCTCAAAACTCAAACTTGTAGAAACAGAGAGCAAAATGGTGGTTACCAGGGAGATGGGAGGAGGGGGGAGATGTTGGTCAAAGAGGAAAAACTTCCAGTTATCACATGAATAATTTCTAGGGATATAATATAATGTACAACAGAGTGATTATAGTTAATAATACTGTGTTATATATTTGGAAGTTGCTAAGAGAGAACATCTTAAATGTTCTCACCACAAAAAAGAAATGGAAATTATGTGATCCGATTCAGGTATTAATTAATTCACGATATATGAATATATTGAATCCATGTGTATATACCTTAAAATTACACAATATTGTATGTCCATTATATCTCAGTAAAGCTGGGGTATAAAAAGTGCATATTAAGTTTCTCTGCTTCATGATTTCTCTTCTCTTTAATAGCCTGACCAATTACATTTGATTTCAGATTCTATTAGATTTTCCCTGGGCTGCATCTTTCCTTGCTATCTTTGGGAAGAAAATGAAAATGAATAGATTCTGTTCTATGGTTCTGCCATTATTTGAGTGTATGCTAAACTTCAGAAGTGCTCTGTTTACACTGAAACTCTAAACACATTGAAGTTTCAATACTTTTATTTTCAAATCTGATCCAACTTATCTTGGGGTAGAAGGGATTCATTCCTCAACTCAAATAGGTTTTCTTTCAATCTATCACATGGATGGACCTTGAGGACATTATGCTCAGTGAAATAAGTCAAACAGAGAAAGACAAATACTGTATGATCTCACCTATATATGGAATCTAAAAAAGCCAAATTCATAGAAGCTAAAATTCTAGAATGGTAGATACCAGGGGCAGCGGGTGGGAAAAATGGGAAGATGTTGGTCATACACTTCTAGCTATAAGATGAAAAATTCTGGGCCTGGCCAGTGTGGCTCAGTGGTTGAGCATCGACCCATGCACCAAGAAGTCACTGGCTCAATTCCTGGTCAGGGCACATGCCCAGGTTGTGGGCCTGATCCCCAGTGGGGGGCATGCAGGAGGCGGCCAATCGATGTTCTCTCTCATCGATGTTTCTATCTCTCTCTCCCTCTCCCTTCCTCTGTCTCTAAAATAAAGAAAAAAATTTTTTAAAAAAGAAAGAAAAGTTCTGGGGATCTAATATACAGAATGGTCATTATAGTTAATAAAACTGTTTAACATATTTCAAAGTTGCTAAAAAGTAGATCTTAAATATTCTCACCACACACACACACAAATGGTAATTATGTGATGTGATAATGTTAGCTAACCCTATGGTGGTAATCATTTTGCAATATATAAATGTATTAAATCAAAAACATTGTACAGCTAAACTTATACAATGCCAATTATATCTCAATAAAGATGGGGAACTTTTTTTTTTTTCAATTCCTGCTCTTCTCTTCTCTCTCTCTCTGTTGGTGTTAAATACCTTGGCTTTTACTTTTTATTCCAAAACAAAATGTGATATGTGACTAATGTAGAAAATTAATCCCAAAAATGTATTCTTAAAGATTTTTTTTTGGAAGTAGATAACCAAATACACCCCCTTGTGGATTCTCCGTTCCCATTTGCCAAATAAATTTTCTGAGAAGTCCTGTGGCAAAATTAACTTTTTAAATTGTTTCCCCAAGATATTTCACAACTGAACTCTGCCCCCACCTTTTCCTTTATATTTTCAAATAAAAGCTATTAAAAACTGTGAGGTTCGCAGAACACTTTCTGGAAAATGCTGGTCTTTGATTTGTACCTTCCTTCCTTATCTTTTCGAAATCTTTTGTAGTCTCCACTGTGATCCTCAGTATGCCACTTCCTTAGCAGCAAAGCATGTTTGGAAGAAGCTCCAATGTTTCTGAATTTTTGATTTCGACAATGTCTTTTAAGTCTTTGTCCTAATTGGATTTTCTATGGTGATTAGGAAACCAACCATCACTCACTACTTGATTCTCTGTCCTTTGATTTTATTTACTTTTTTTTTTAAAGTATTTTGGGGCTACTTTTTTTTTTTCTTTATTGATTTTAGAGAGAGAGAAGAAGGGAGAGAGAGAGAGAGAGAGAAAGAAACATCGATGAGAGAGAACATTGATTGGCTGCCTCCTGCATGCCCCACACTGGGGATCAGGCCCACAACCTGGGCATGTGTCCTGACCAGGAATCAAACCAGCGACCTCTTGGTGCATGGGTTGATGCTCAACCACTGAGCCACACCAGCCGGGCTGTCCCTTGATTTTCAATGAACTATTATTGTCTGATTCTCCTCTTTCCCCCTGACTATTTCCCCCCTCTCTTTGTATCACTAATAAGTAAGTCTCCACCAGGAGTCCATCCTTATTTGTATTTCTCTTGTTTTATCTCCAGTCTTGAGCCTGAGAATCAAATTTCAGTGGTTCCCAAACCAGAGTTTACAATTTTTGTGTGTAGAAATTTCATGTTTTGTTCCTTATTTTAAAAAAAGGAATAATTTTAAAGCTCAGCACTTATTCGAGTGCCTTCATCATTACGCATACCTAATACGAGCTGATTAAATCTATCCTTCCAACCAAATACACTACATGGTTTAGTAACACAGCTAAAAGTTTCAAGTTGGTTTAATTTGCCATGGTTGAATCACAAAATTTCTTTGGCTGTAATTTCCATCTGAAAATTGGAGAAGATGGACTAGATAGATCATCGATAAGGTTCTCAGTGGCATTATGTTTCTGTTCCTAAAATTCTCTATCATCTCTCTTTAAAAACAGAAAACCTCCTGTAAAAAACAAAACACCACACTTAAAACAGGGAAGCCTTAACCAAACAGTTATTTCACCTCAAATGCATTAATCTAATAAACTTTTCTCAGTGTCAGGCAGTAGGCTAGCAATTTTATTAAAGTGAATGAAAATTACTAAGTATAAGCAGACAGATAGATAGTTCTAAAGAATGTGATTTGCATTTCCATTTATAGTCTTATATTCTTTCATGGATGAATTTTAAAAATGTGTCACCAAATCTTAATTGAAACTAAAAGGAGTTTGGAAAGTGACCTGAAAATCTCCTAAATTCATTGTTAAGGGAACCACAACAGACATGTTTAATGCTAAAATATTTTCATAATTTTGAAACTTATAGTAAAATTGATCCTGGCTAAAAAGACTCAGAAAGCTGTCTATTTTTTTCTTTTTAATCTTCACCTGAGGACATGCTTAGACAGAGGAAGAGAGAGAAACATCAATCAGCTGCCCTCCACACCCTGACCAGGCATCTAACACCCAACCCGGGTGTGTGCCCCGACCAGGTAATGACCTGGCAACCTCTCAGTGCACAGGCCAATGCTCACCCAACTGAGCCACTCCAGCTGGGCAACTATCTTTTTTTAAAAATGGTATTATATTAACCATTAAATATTTTATTTTGTGTTTTCTATGAATTTCAAAAAGATGAGGGAAATCAGAAAGAAAATAATATTGGCCTAAAATTGAGTATCAATGCTGGAAGGCCAAATAATGCTATCTACTCATTATCAGGGTTAATAGAGGGTATGCATAAGGCATAGAGCACAAAGCAGCTGATGAGTAAAAACATCTGCCAAAGCATTGAATGCTGTCCTGCTCACAGTATCACAGAGCTGCGTATAGCATCAGAAATCTCAGGAGATGGAGAAAGATTTAAATTTAACCCTCCTCACACTGGAGTGAAGAACATGAAAAAAAATTAGTAACTGATGTAGACTGACAATCAGTGATGAGGTCACACACTTTTATCCAGCTGTTTATATGTTTCTGAAACTAGCTCTAAATTATGCAGTATAATGTTACATAAAGTATTAGAAGGAAAACGGACATGAAAATAAATAATAGGGGGATCTATTTGTAATAGGTAAAGCCATATACTTTCAATTTTTGTGCTTGGTGGGATTTTTTTTTAACAATTTTTTTTTCTTTATTGATTTTTAGAGAGAGAGGAAGGGAGAGGGAGAGAGAGATAGAAATATCGATGAGAGAGAACATGGATTGGCTGCCTCCTGCATGCTCCCCTCTGGGGATCGGGCCCACAACCTGGGCATGTGCCCTGACCAGGAATCCAACTGGCAACCCCTTGGTGCATGGGTTGACGCTCAACCACTGAGTCACACTGGCCAGGCTGTGCTTGGTGGGATTTAATACATAGAGTATGGATGAACATTTGCTATCCCTTTTTAGACCCTCATTGCATTCAGGGTCCAGTCCCAATACCATGCTGAGTATATCTCCGCCAGAAGGGGGGTCCAGAGGCTACCGAATCCAACTAAGCTTAAAAAAAAAGAGAGAAATACATAATACACACATAATTGGTATTTCTGTGCAAAAATTAAAAAGGTATGTAAATATGGTAGAAGCCTTTTAACTGGCCTCCGCTTAACTAATCTTTTGGATGAACTAAGAATGTTAATTTCCTTTGAAAAACTTATAATTATGTATATCTCCCCCAAGGACTGCCCAAGGCTACTGAATTGTGGTCTCATGTTCTCCGTCCCTGCTGCCAACACATTGCTAAGCATTTACCAAGAACAATTTGTGTTCTTCTCCAAAATCTATGTTTTCCAGGTATACCTCTTATTACTTCTTTCATTGTTTATACCACCTGATGGAACACTAGCAGAAATGAGAGCAGTTCTTTTGAAACTATGCTGCATGTTTTCAAAACACTTAAGGAAGTTACAAAAAAGAGTCTTGGATTATGTACAGAAAAACACAAATAAAAAAGATTGGATGGGGAATGTCGACTCTAGGAGGATTCTAGTCTTGGATGGTTTTGCAAATATGTCTGAGTCCTCATTCCACTTAAAAAAAGACAACCTGGAAATAAAAGCCAATACATTAAAGATACAGTTTATACACGATAAGGAACACAGTTCTCCAATCAGCAAACGCATGCTAAAAACTAAAATGAAAGAAAAACAAAAGACAAAAAAACCCAACAAAATGTAGACTTACTTTAAAATATTGGAAAATGGATGACGGTTAAAATAGTACTTCTCTATTAAACATTTAAAAATGACTCCTTAAAAAAATTTTTTCTTTCAATAACTGACCAATCAGTCCAGTCATGGTACATGGAAGACTTCTAGTCCATCCAAACTGAGCATAAAATATAATACCAGGAGTCTATTTTTAAAACACTTTCCCTGTATATTCTCATACTGATAAGTCAATTTCTTTCTTTGTATCCATTCTACCACAAAGGCTTGGTCATGAAGTTTATTACCTCGAGTAAAAATAGGGCAAGGTCAGCCCAGAATAACACAGTCACTGTTCAGCTTCAGGTCTCATGTTGGCTTATTTTTTTCCAATGGAGAAAATTTATCTTCATACCCTGACTATGTCAACAACACTATCAGTATCTCAAAGCTCCAATGAATTTTGTATCTAACAAGGTAGAAGGCAGTGTTGAATCTAAAAAATATATATATGAATTAGGTGTATTTTAGTTAGCAGCCTCACTATTGCTTAAAGATAACCTTTAAAACATTTTTTTTCCTTGCAAGAGAGGTACCTAAAAAATGCTTTAAAAAAAATCATGCAGTGTTGCGTCTTCACTTGCTAAACTCCGTGAAAGTTCTTCCCTCTGAAAAGGAGTTGCTCGAGGTCATTGGCAGCTGAGCAGAGAGGGTGGTGTGGAAGGTCTGAGAGGAGAGCACACACGAGGTCGTGTCAGGTCTGATCAAAACTGAAGAGGAATCTGGACACTCTGGTATGCTTCCAGTGGAAGAGCTGAGGACTGAGAGCCAAGCTTTCCATGAGGCTGTGACCCCCATTTGAATGGCAGTGTATATAGTTTTTACATATACACACAAACACACTCAAACATATATACATACAAAAATTAGAAGAGAAAGTAAAAATATCTGGGAGGAAAACCATGTTGATCTCTTTGCAGAGAAAGTACTATTTATTCCATTGATTCTATGAAAATGGCAATGAATGAAAATGTGTAGTTCTTGTCTTTGTTTCATTTATTAAAATGATTCATGAGCCACTTTGAAAAACAGAAACCCTTTAGTGTACACCCTCAAAATGTTTTTAGACCATCATAAGAATTCACGTCCCAGAGTTAATTATTCTGATATATGTAAATATCAATAGCCTAAAAAAATATGGACGCATTAGAGCTGTGGAGAATTATTTTATGTATGAAATTAATTTTGGTCTCATTTTCTCATTTTTTAAAGCTTGCAGCTGATGAATCAGGCCAGTACATTTAATAAGAACAACATGTTATAGAGAAGCATTTTACTGAAAAGTTCTGCTTTTGATGAAATATATAACATTGGTCGTAATGAATCACCGACTTCATGTGAGCACTAGAGTACATTTTAAAGGACCAGATATTTAGCAGATCAACAGCTCTATCATCATGGTCCAGAAAAAAATTTTCCCTAAAATATTTTCTTCTTGATTATCTATTATCTGAAAGCAAAAATGCGATTTTAGTCTAGTGTCAGAGGATTAGAATCTTTCATGTTCAAGTTGCCTGCTTGGCTTTCTTTTTTCCTTAAATTATCCATTGTTTTCTTCCAAAAAAAAATCTCCCATATAATTCTGTTAGAGAAATGTACCAGTGAATACGAAACAAATTCAGAAACTGTAGAGATATGCTCTTCTTTAAGAAGAATATCTTGTTCTCCTCATAGCCTTTATTTTAGTAGTACTTGCCTATTTTCCAGGAGCCATGCAACCTGGAGTCAGTTACATCCTATCAGACATAAGTGAAAATTCCAGATTAATTCCAGAAAAACCCAAAGGAAGTAAAGTCCTTCCAACTGAGTTAATTTTCTTTGAAGGAATTGTTTTTGTACTTTTTATCATTCTCAACCATTTTTCTAGACAATAATAGATACAACATTCTCTAGTTTAAGTATGATTTTATTCCGGCCACATTTTATTCCTTGATCTAATGTGGAAATAAAGGTTTACCTTTTCACTAATTCTACATTTCCCAGGTAGTCACGGTCTCCCATGAGGTCACTAGGAGACAAAAAGAGGTGAACAATAAAAAGAATTTCTCATTTTAATAGATCTTAGATGAAAATAAGATATTGGGGCAGATAATACTGGGGGTGAGATAGGAAAACCTATTTTAGATGTGGTGGGCAGGGCAGGGAAAGCATTTCTAAGTAAATGATATATCAGGTGGGACCTGCAAGTGAGAAGGGATTGATTATCAAAGGGGAAAAAAGATAGAAAAAAAAGGAAAAGGAAGGAAGGAAGGGAGGAAAGGAGAAGGGAAAGAAGGAAGGGAAGGAGGGAGAAAGAAAGAGAAGGGGAGGAGGAGAGGAGGGAGGGAGAGAAGGAGGGATGAAAGGAGGGAGGTAGGAAAAAAGAAAGAAGGAAGAAAGGAAGGAAGGAAAAAGAGAGAGAAAGAAAGGGAAAAGGAAGGAAGGAAGGAAAGAAGGAAGGAAGGAAGGAAGGAAGGAAGGAAGGAAGGAAGGAAGGAAGGAAGGAAGGAAGGAAGGAAGGAAGGAAGGAAGGACACTGTGAGGCTCGGTATAGGAAAAGAGATTTAGAGCCCAGAAAAAGTAACATAAGAGCAAGCAGCTGCAGTGTGGTAAGCGTGGCGGAAAGTGACACCAGATGAAAGTGGCCTACTGCTCAATAGCCAGGACATGACAGTCATGAGAAGGCCCTGCTATAATTGCAAAAATGTGAGAGCTATTTATTTTTGAAATGTTAAATGTCTGATAGGGCACAAAGTAGAGCAGTTTGTTGTGATTTAGGAATTTTGTGATGGCGGTTGCCTTCTTAACTATTGCAAACCTTCCTGTGGTGACTTCTCCACTTTGCCTAGTGGATGCCATTCCTACCAACTCCTACTAACTCAACGATGCCCATCCTGCAGGCACGGTGGGGTGTGTTTTCCCAACCAGTGATATTGTTATCTTCTATAGGCACGAGAACGTTTTGAGGTGCGAGAGTCTAGCAAGAGTCTTTCTTTTTTCCTACTTCCCTCCTTTCAATCCTCCTTCTCTCCCTCTCCCTCCCTCCTCTCCTTCTCCCCTCTTTGTCTTTCTCCTTCCTTCCCTTCCTTCTTTCCCTCCTCCTTTCCTCCCTTCCTTCCTTCCCTCCTTCAACAGATTTACTTTGGGGCACACACCTGGCCTGCCTCCTGCTCCCAGGTCAGCTCTACCACTCTCCTAACGGGGCCACAGCGGTCACAGGCCAGGGGTTCTAACAGCTGTGTTTTACTGCTGTAGTTGTAATGACTGTTTCTGCATTTGCCTTTCTCCTCCGTTATAAACTCAGAGTCCACGGTCCAATTCTCCTCCCTCTTTGAGGTAAACTAACAAACCTATTTTATTCTGCAGAAATGCTTTTTACTATTTTTATCATTTTTCCAAATTTCACTTTTCTAAAGTAGACGTTATTAAATTACATTAAATTATTTTCAAGCACCCTCAGGAATAATTGTGCTAATCAGAAACATTTAAGTGGAATTCATTTCTGAGGAATATATAACATTTTTTGGGGGAGGGGGCAGGGAGGGAATCATGATTTCATAGACTCTTTTGCAAAATATGGCATTTAATGAAATAAATTAGGGGTTTCAACCTGTTTCTGAGAAAAATAAAACAAAAAAAATGCAGTAACTGCCAACACTGTGAAATCTTACACTTAATAGAAGTTCAATCATCCAAGGCTTTTATTTTTATTTTATTACCATTAAAAATAATTGTAAAAGCCAGGGTGGGGCCAAAGTAGGTTTACAGTTGTTCATATGGAAGATAATACAATAATTAATAAATACTGATGCAGGAATAAACTCTTTCACACACTGACAACTGTAAACCTATTCTTGCCCCATCTGTAGAATGAGTTTAAAAGTCCTTTGTATTTATTAATTATATTTATACTTAGTAAGCACAGGAGTTTGGTAATATGCATGTCATTATTAATAGATTACGTATTTTTCATTTGTTAGGTCACCTTACCAAAAGATGAGTGAGGTAGCTGTAGTTTCTATTGATGGAGACATTTAGTTTTTGGAGATGTTCTCTCTTGTCCCTTTTCCTTCAAGTGCTTTGCATAAGCTATTTTATAATGTAAGATAAGCTTCTTCAAAGTCTTAGTTGGGGTGGCTTTCACCACACAGCTTCATTGCAATGAAGAATATAGTTTTGAAATTGTCAGTAGCGATACATAAACTAAATACAAACAGAGCAAACAGTGAACGGAGCCCAAAGTGCATCTGTTCTCTGCCTGCGTTGTTCTGTCTGTGCCGGTCTATGGGTGTCTCTACAGAGGCTTCTAATAAATCGTGTCACGGATTCTTATTATTCCAAAAATTGCAAGGAGCAAGGGATTATTGGTGTCAACAATTACAAAAAAAAAGAAAAAAAAGCTCTACTGGAATCAAAGTTTGGAATTCTTCACACGCACTCTCTCTCTCTGAGTCCCACCAGGAGGCCAATGTGTACTGCATGTCTAGGCTTGAATATAAGTAATTATCTCTTGGCTGGAGTCAGGATGGGCAGAGACCCAGGTGTCATAGCTATATGACACTGAGAATTGAGTGACATTTGGTGACTAAATCAAGCAAAATTCTAATCTTTGATTCATGGCTCTGTCATGTATCCTGGGATGAGCTAAGAAATTAGTGTGCTCCCTCTCATTTATTGAAGGGAGTAGCCAACCACCCTAAAGGTTTTCCATTAGGAACTGGAAAAGTCCCTATTCACCAGAAATGTGCAGCTACCCTCATTTTTCTGTAAGATAAATCAACTTGGACAATATCATCGAAACTTCTGCCTGGCGTGATCCAAAGTTAATGGCAATTTGAATCAAAAGGTATAAATCCAAATGTATTTAAGAGACCTCATAATCACATAATCTTCAAAAATATTCTCTGCTTGCAAAAAAGGCGCCTAGAAGATTTGTGTTTTATCTGAGGTTGCCTTTCTAATTAGATTGCAATGCCCCTTCACCTACTGAGTACCCTGAAAATTCTTCCCTCTGAAGAACATTTGCTAGTAGTCATTTACACTTTATGATAAATTAAGTTCAACCAAGGGAATACATGCTTGTATTGAGAATACATTTAAGAATTTGTCTTCTCATGAGGAAACTATAACTAATGGGGAAAAGGAAGTGGAAAGAAAGAAGGAACAGGGTTGGGAGGGGAAGGGAAAGAGAATTCAGGGGGAAAATAATTTTTTTTGACACGAAGAAAGTGACACATGTGGTGTCACTAACTTTCATGCCCTAATGCCATTTGGTCTCCCAGCCACAAGTAGTGAGAAATGACCTGAGATTTTCCCACCTGGAATTTCCTTTTTGTCCTGGGATCCTTAACCGTTTGCATCAGCAAAAAGCATGAAGTTAGAGGTCCTGCTGATAATATCAAGGTATCTAGAACATCAACTCTGAGTTTTTGAGCTTTCCAGTGCATGTCCGTGATTATTTATTAGCACAGAACAGTAACTTTGAGAGAAAAGACTTTTGTGAATCAAGAGTCAAGTTCCTGGTATAAACAACAGCTTCAGAGGAACATGTACCTAGTCTGGTTTAATCACAAGAACAATGGGAGGAAAAATCCTTTTTGTTCTAGAGAATACTAGAATGAGTAGCTGGGTTGGATCTCATTCTGGTAAATTACCAGAACCCTTCAGCCCTGTGCCAAGCTCAGGCAGGAAGAGGGTAGAATAATGAGCAAAAAAAAGATTTATCATTTAATTCTTACAGGCTATTATTTATTATAATAACATTTAGGTTGTCCTTTATTTCAGTCTTCGTAACAAGTACGGTACCATCAACAGGCAATTATGCCAAAATGGCATTTATTTTTACTATTATGCATTTAGTAATTATGGATTATAATTATAAGGGAGATATAAGGATATCTATATTTTCCATCGAGAATTCTGAACCACTTCATAAATTATTGCCACTATCCAATGTAAAACGATACAACCCAAAAGGATTGTAAGTGATTCATCCAAGACACATTCTCCTTTTAGAAACACCTAACTTTGAAAAAAATTCCAACTACTTCCTAAATAATCTTAAATTTTGCCCTCACATCACACCTGTGAAATCTTCTATTTTACAGAAAATAAATGCTCTCCTCTCTATAGCCCTCAGAGTTTCAAAATTGTACTTACTTCTATTATTCTAATTTTGTCTTCATAAAAAACAGATGTTAGGCTGAACAGGCATGGATATTTGCATGTTATACATGCTAAAGAGAGAGAGAGAGAGAGACGCATGTGCTCTTCTCAAAGGCACACAATGAGAAATTGGCAGATTCAAATACAGATTGATGGTCTCCATCTCAAAGACCAAAGGTTTTTTTCTGTCAAATTGTAAGACACAAAAATGTTACACGACTTGTCCAAGGCAATGCGCAGAGCCAGAAAAAGGGAAAAAAAACCCCCCAAACCCTTTAGATTTCACAGGGTTCTTATGAAAAATGCAAACCCCAGGGATTTCAATTCCGTAGGTCTGGCTGGGGCCTAGAAATCTGCTTGTTTAACAAGATCCAATCATTTTTGATAGTGATGGACTACAGACTACACTCTGAGAGACAGATGGTCCTGCCAGGAAAGTTGTAGTTTCTGAATCAGAGAAGCAGATGTATTGTCGACTCTAGAAGGATGCATGGGTGCTCTGTACAGCTAACTCCACAGAGGGCTTTGCTTTTGTAAGATATATATATATATATGAATTATATCAAATTTATAAATATATTTAATTATATATAATTATACAACAAATACATATAAAAATTAAATGTATGTACTATGATATATTAATATTACAGGTATCCCCCACTTCTTTTTTTTTAAATTTTTTTTCTTTATTGATTTTTAGAGAGAGAGGAAGGGAGAGGGAGAGAGAGATAGAAACACTGATGAGAGAGAACATCGATTGGCCGCCTCCTGCATGCCCCCCACTGGGGATTGGGCCCACAACTTGGGCATGTGCCCTGACCGGGAATCGAACCGGCGACCTGTTGGTGCATAGGCCGACGCTCAGCCACTGAGCCACACCGGCTGGGCTCCCTCACTTTTTGAAAGTTCACTTCATGCCACTTCACTTCTACAAAAGAACAACATCAGTACCTGTTTCCACTAACTGAAAGAAATAGAAGAGTTTTGCTTTTAGGAAGAAGGCAGAAAGCAAACCTAGCCTTTAGCAGGTGCCGTGCTGGGAGCCTGAGGGCAGCGAGCACCCACCACGCTCCTTCCCTGGGAACCACTCGGCATCTCCCATGAAGCCGCTAGGACTTTGAACTTTGGGAGCATCTGCGCTTTGTCTTGATTTATTGTGTACATCCCTTAGCAAGACGTGTCCTTCGGTCACTGCTTCTCCGCTTCGCACCATGTGGGCTTACGGAAGGTTTCGTGGGAATGCTCTGCTTTCAAACAGCGGGGAAACCGTATATATACATATATGTTGAAAGTGGGTAATGTATTCTTTTTAGAAATATAAGTTAACATTAAAGTACTATGTGCTTTATAAATATTTTGTAGTCTATAGAACTATCTGTAGTCTTTAATTCCTACAAAAGCCCTTTGAGGTCTGTGCTGACATTATTGTCACTTTACAGATGAGGAAACTGTTTAGGTACGAGAAGGAAAATGGTGTTTCTAAGACCTACCAGAGTGCCTATAAAGGCAAGAAATTATAGCAAAAAAGGGAAATTCAATGCTTTTTAAACACTTTGCCTTCAGTGAAATGAACAGGGAAAATCCTTCCCCTTTTGGCTTATACTGAGTTTATTTTACTACTGAATAGGACCAAGAAACAGATGCATGTATACCATGCATCAGAGATGAGTGAGGTAACACCCACTTCCTGTTTTCAACTTCTCAGGAAATCAAAATGATACCCTCACCTCTTACACACGGGAAAGAGGTGGGGTGGAAACATCTATTTCATTGCTGTAAAAAGTGTTCTGGACTTGAAATAAAATTACGTGGCTTCAAACACACTTGTTTATCAGATTTACAAACTCAGCAGGACATTTCTACCTCTTTGAGTCTAATTTTGTTGCTGTTGTTAATCTTCACCCAAGGATATTTTTTCCATTGATTTTTTTTAGAGAGAGTCGAAGAGAGGGAGGGAAGAAGGGGGAGAGAGGGGAGAGAGAGAGAGAGAGAGAAACATTGATGTGAGAGAGACACATTGGTTGCTTCCCGCACACTCCTGACAGGACCAGGGATCCAACCTAAACTCAGGTACATGACCTTGACCAGCCTGGGACCCTTCAGTGTGATGGCCAATGCTTTACAATTTCTGGTAACAGAGTTTATGTTCAATAAATGTTCCCTAATGCTGACTTCAACCCTGGAATTCTATTGATTAAGAAAGGACCTTTTAGGAGTAGAGAAGATTACTTTGAGGGTGAAAGATAATGTCCACGGCAGACCTTCTGAAAGCAGATTTTGTCAGAAAGAAAGAGATTGGTAATCCATTGCTTACAAATAAAATCGATGCTTAATTATTACTTTCCCTGAAAATTTGTGAAGAATCGCTTTGATTTTTCTCAAGAAATCCCGGGGTTATGGGGACTGTATGCAGCTCTATTTATGTTACCAGATACAGCACTTCAAACTTTATAATTTATCATACCACTTCATTCTCACTATTACCTTGTGAGATCATTATTATCGCACTTTCCATAGTTTCAAAAGCAAGATTCAGGAAAGCAAAATGATGTTTTGATCTCAAAGTTTATGCTCCTTCCAGTGTACCATGTATCTGGGGCTCTGAAGCCCACACCCAGAAACCTTTTCTGGTTAATTTAAGTGGAACATGATTTATTAAGACACTATTAGGAGATATATCAGTGAAAATTCTGCTGCGTATGATGTCTGAAATTTTGTTGCCTACATTTTCTTCTAGGATTTTTATGGATTCATGAGTCACATTTAAGTCTTTTATCCATTTTGAGTTTATTCTTGTGTATGGTGTAAGCTGATGGTCTAGTTTCATTTTTTTTGCATGTAGATGTCCAATTTTCCCAGCACCATTTATTAAAGAGGCTGTCTTTACTCCATTGTATGCTCTTGCCACCTTTGTCGAATATTAATTGAGGCAACAGAAACAAAGGAAAAAATGAACATATGGGACTATATCAAACTCAAAAGCTTCTGCACAGCAAAAGAAACAACCATCAAAGTGGAAAGGCAACCCACTGTATGGGAGAGCATAATTGCCTATGATATATCAGATAAGGGACTAATTTCCAAAATATATAGAGTGCTCATACATCTCAACAAAAGGAAGACAAAGAACCCAATTAAAAAATGGGCAGAGGAACTAAATAGACACCTCTCCAAAAAGGACATACAAATGGCCAAGAGACATATGAAGAAATGCTCAACATCACTAATCATCAGAGAGATGCAAATTAAAACAACAATGAGGTATCACCTCACACCTGTCAGAATGGCCGCCATCAACAAATCATCAAACAACAAGTGTTGGTGAGGGTGTGGAGAAAAGGGGACTCTAGTACACTGCTGGTGGGAATGCAGACTGGTGCAGCCACTATGGAAAACACTATGGTGTTACCTCAAAAAATTAAAAATTGAATTGCCATTTGATCCAGTGATCCCACTCCTAGGAATATACCCTAAGAAGCTTGAAACACAAATCAGAAAGAATATATGTACCCCCATGTTCATAGCAGCACTATTCACAATAGCTAAGATCTGGAAACAGCCCAAGTGTCCATCAGTGGATGAATGGATAAAAAAGCTGTGGTACATATACACAATGGAGTACTATGCAGCTGTAAGAAAGAAATATCTCTTATCCTTTGAGACGACATGGGAGGACCTGGAAACTATTATCCTAAGTGAAACCAGCCAAGCAGAGAAAGACAAATATCATATGATCTCACTTATTTCTGGAATATAATGAACATAACAGTCTGAGGAACAGGGTAGTCCCAGAGACGTGGAAGTAGGGTACAGACTGACAATTGTCAGAAGAGGGGGTGGGGGAGGGGAGCGATGAACCACAGAACTTGTACGCATGTACTCATAACCAATGGACATGGACAACAAAACTGGGGACAGGGCAGGGAGGGAGGGGGAGGAGGGTGTCAATGGGGGAAAAAGGAGAAACATCTGTAACAAAAGTAAATTAATTTTAAAAAAAGAAACTATTAGGAGCTTTCCAGGACTTGTAGGTGGCTATCCTTACCAATGACTTGCCTTACAATGTTGTCTTCTCTCTGTGTACTTGTTAGTTCTTGCAAACATAAAAAGGACTTTGGCCATATAATTTCTAGGTCTATTCCAACCATTACCTCCTGTTATTCTTTTGTTGGTCTCATGCTTTAGTTCATTTACTCTTTGATGCCCTTGAAACTCTGAAAATTTTACTCTTAGTTCCAAAAATAAGTATCCAAAGACAAGAGTGGACATTTAGGCTTTATTTTTACTATGTTAAAATCCCTTCTATCAATTGCATAGATCCAAGAAAGCTGGCTGCCTTTCTCAGTCTCATAAACATCCCTTCCTCCTCCCAATACCACCTATGGAATGCGCCATGATCATCCCACACACTAAATATTTACTGCAAATGACACAAACTTTTTTTTTTGGTTAAACAAACCATAAATTTGAGAATTATTATTAAACATTGAGTTCATCTTTTGAAAAATGTCTGGCACTTGTAGTCACTCAGTAAATATTTGTTGACTGAAAGAATATGTGAATTCAGGTGTGGGACAAAGTTTGACACAGAACAGAGTCCCAGTTCCTCTATGAGTGACAAGGGGAAAAGTATTCTTTGCTACAGAGGGTCTTTCTTGTTTCCTAAATGGACATATCTTTTATATTTCTTAATGGAGTGAAGATGGAAATCCTTACTGACGAAGCCAGGAGAGGAGAGGGACTTTGTTTGAGGTAAGAAGAGGCGGTGTGTGTGTGTGTGTGTGTGTGTGTGTGTGTGTGTGTGTGTATGTGTGTGTGTGTGTGAGTGAGTGTGTGCATGTGTGTGTGTATGTGTGTGTGTTAGGGCATGAGAGAGATGGTAGGAAGAAAACTGAAACCAGCTGGACTTCAAAGGCTGCAGAGAAAGGGAAAATAAAAGGCCTGTTTGTGGGGAGGTGAGGTAAGAGAGGAAATCAGAAGGAAATTTGGATGATTTTATAAAGTTTGGCCATGTGGTGTCTGATACAGGCTGTCTTTCATAGGTTTCATGAAATAGCAAAAATATCCGTTTCTCTTTAACATACAGTTGGCTGTGCCTAGGATATGTCAAAATGATGAGGTTAGCTTCTCCGAGGTGGTGAGACAGGAGCTGTGGCCTTCTGGCTAGAGATGCTAACAGTGCTATTTGCTCCGGGCAGTCCCGAGAAAGTCAAGCTTGTGGGCCTTTTATATCAGTGCTTCTGATTTTTATTTTTCTGCAACTGGGTAATAAAAATTACGAAGTTCCCCTTCCTTCCCACACCCCTCCACCCTACTACACACACACACACACACACACACACACATGTCAGTACACCATAATAATAAATCAACATATCCCTAAAGGGACTGGTCCCAGGACACAGAGTTTTTACATGAAATCTGCTGGAGGCCAAAGAAATTCTGAATAAAATGAGGTGTGGGTTGTGGAAGACTCATCTGAAGTGAGCGCTTGCTTTGAGAGTTGCATTTATATTTTAATCTTTTGTATAGGTGGCAACCCGGTACTTGACTTACATTTTGCTGAAGAAGGGATGAGAAGTTTATACACTTTGTAAATTAAATACTGAGTAGAAAATTATAGTAATTATTTAAGAATGCTATAGTTAAGCATGTGTGAGTCGGCAGCTGAAACAAATGTTGTTATGGTTACTACAGTAAATTCAAATCAAGTCCATCTATATATTTGCTAGCCAATGGTCAGTCTGGCTGAGCATTCCAAATTGATTCAAAACATCTAAAATGGGACCAATGGCAAATATTTCAGATCTGAGCTAAAGAAAATATTTTATTAATAAGCAGATTTATTGGATAATCCATTAAGCACTTCATTTCACAAACGGGCAGGTAAATTTCTGCATTTAAGCCATAAATTTCAAAAAAGAGACTCTTTTGGGTGGTGGCATTACCTTTGTTATCATTTATGAACTTAAATAAGATTTATTTGAAAAATATGTTTTAGTTCAACCGTTCTACTAATTCTGATTTTCCCTGTGGTCTTCATGATATCAACAATAGGTTACTATTCCTTTTGTTTATTAACTCATCACAAAATTTAACTACATGCTATGGCTTAGGCATAATGTTTAGTAGTGATACTATACAAATAAATAAAGCAACTCTTGTCTGTTCAATTCACTAAAGAGTGTGGTAAATAAACATTCACGAAATAAACAAAAAATTGGTAACTATTAATTAAGTTCCTTCTGTCTGCTACATACCATTCTACACACTGGGAACCTAATAGTTAATGAAACACAAATGTTCCATTTTCATGAACTTACAGCAAACAGGGTTTGGAAGTGCTAGCATGTAGACAGATGCAATGCTTTATCAAAAACAAAAAATAAAAATGCTGTACTTTCTATGAAGAATATTATTGAAATCTCAATTGGAACTCTGCAACAACTCCAGTTACTACTATAGGACCCCAAAGGATGCTTGGCAATGTAACAGAAAAGACGCTGATTAAGAATCAGAACACACCTTTGACATGATCTCAGTTTATGCAACTAGGTAAGTAATTGAACATAGCGAGGTCACATTTTCTTCATCAATTTTATTTGTAAAGTGAAAAGATAAGTCAAATATTCTCTAAGATCACTCTAACACCAACACCCCGTGTTTCTGAAACTAGAGCCTTCATCCAGTCTAGGGTTTGATTGCTGGGATAACTTCAAATAGTAAGGGAGAAAAGGGGGGTAATTGGGTAATATTAAAATATACATAAAATATATACATTAAAATATATAACAATTCAACATTGTTAATCAAGGAAAGATGAGTCTCTTGCTGTGGCTGTTTAATAAGTATTTCCTCTTTTCTTCATCCTGGGACTATGGTCAAATTACACTTGAAGCTGGGCCTGTCGGTGGCTTGCTTAGGCCTATAATGTGTGAGTAGGGGTCTATATGAGCCAGCACGCAATTTTTCACCTTTCCTTGCCTAGGTGACAAATGATATACCGAATCGTGGAGGGTTCATCAACCTGTGCCCCTGAGTGAAGACAATAGGAAGCAGACTGTTGTTAACCCAAGATGGGCACAGAGCCCTAGAAAGACCTTTGTTGTTTAGCGCCACTGAGGTTTGTGGGATGTTTGTTAACACAGCATGAATGTACCCATCCTGACTGATATGAGACCTATGTTAGCACAACGACTGTCTCACCAAGAATTCTGTTCTTGTGTTCACTCTTCTTGGTATGGAAAGCTCAAAAGGTTTGCTTCCACTAGTTTTTGGCTCTTAGAAAAATGGGAGATTTTTGATCTTATTCTACACACAATTTTCTAGAGGCTTATTTAAACTTTCCAGACTGCAAATGGAATGTTCTTTCACCCTTCACTCTTAAGCTAAATTTGGTTGGTTTGGGTAGATTTCATGAGCAGTATCATGGAAACATCCCCCAAAAGTGTGGCCTGTAGAAACTCAGCAGAGATTGATTGCAGATGCTGTGCCCAGTGCTCCTGTTTTAACCCCATTTCCCTGTCATGAAGACTGAATTACCCCTTGGCGATATTTTTCAGCCCAATTAGAGATCCTTTAAGATGTAATAATGCTCCAAGGTTGTTGAGAGTTATCGTTATCAGTCATTATGACCTTTCAGAAGTTTCCTCAACCGTGTAAAAATGCCAAGCCTGTGTCAGGCTGACTCATTCAGAACCTGTCTGTTCATACAACACCCACCCCTAACACGCAGAACTCCAACACTGAGCTGGAGGCTGCCACACATCACACCACGGCTTACAAAATCCAACCCACCACGTGACACCTGCCCGCAACAATATTATGACTGTGACTCCCACTGTTCAAGTGCTGACCACAGCACTATGAAAAGATTATATTTTGTAATATTTTTATGACTTATTCTGAAGCCAAGGAAGGAGGAAAAAATGGATAGTCACGAATTGTGGGTAATTGGTCTTTTCTGATCTGTTTCCAATGTTTGTTCAGACCTGAGACACAATTCACTAACCTGTTACGGAAAGAAATAATTATCCCATTCATCAGCCCTTAGGAATAATTCATAAAGTCTGAACTATGTTACTGATCATGTGTCTTTTCACACCAGCTTTATTCCTGCTGGTAAATAACAATCCATTTAATTACAGAAATAAATCTGCCAAGCCATCACCATGAACTTGAAAGTGATAAAAAAGTTTAATAAAATCAGCCCCAGAAATAGAGAACTCAATTAAATGACATTCTTTGGCCTCGCCATCATTTTATTTTCGTTCTTAAAAGACCTCCTCGCCCTCCTAATCATGGCTGCCCAGTGGAGATCATTACTAGTCATCTCATTAGTTGTTGCCTCTTTGAGTTCTCTTTATTATAACTACTTAGTTTCCTATTAGTCCCAGGCTCTTGGACAGCCAGCCTGAACTCTTGCCTATGTTGCATATATTCTTCTCTCTTTCTCTTGCCATTTATTGCCTCTTTTTTTTGCTATGATCTTTTGTCCTAGAAAAGGTAATTTCACACATACTGACTTATTGCAATTTAGGTCAAAGAGACTAGGCACCATGAAAATAAGGTCTTTACTTAGAAAAAAAAAAAAGTTCCTGATCTATTTCTGCTGTTAAGCTTGTGAAGAGTCTCACCTTCTCTCATGTTATGGATAGTGCAAAAAAAGAGACATTTTTAAAGCATCTTTTAAAAAAAGTCCCGAGTGGTACCAAGTATGCTAGAGTCTTTCCACAGTGCTGTTCAGGACAGGTAAGACTATTACAGGAAACAGGGGACTCTGATCCTTCTCTTGATATCATTGGTAAACCTTCTGTGACTTGTTTCAACCAGATCTGACCTGCCTTTTGATGCTAAAGTCAGGGGGGAGTTCAGTGTACCATGATTATATTGGCTTTGGCAGTTGGTGAAGGTTTAGGAGATTATTTCAGAGGGTTAAACTCTATCTTGCATTTGCTAATAAATAATCAGTTATTATTTCTGCGACGGTGTGTATATATACTCATACACTGTGTTGGCACTGTTCCAAAAACTTTGCAAAGATTGCATTATTTTATAAAACACGACAAGCTTCTTTTTTAAATGAAGAAACCAAAGTTTTGATAGTTCAACCAACTCGACCAAGGTTACAGGGCTCACAAGTGCTCCTGTCAGCACTGAATACTCAAGGATGGATCGTGAAACCGCGAACTTCTTTGCTCCTTTCCCTGACCTACGTCATGCCCTCCCACCAAATGACTACAGAAAAGTCCTTGAATTCAAGTCACCAGACCCTGCTGAAGGCCTTCAGTGAACCAAGTGCCACACCAGACACTGTAACACACACAGGGGGATACAAAGAAATACAATCAAGTAACAGTGTATGTCATCTTGCCTTCGTCAGGAGTCTCGAAAGAGAGAAAAATCATGTGAACCGAGAAAGCCATTCTTCCTCCTTTTTAGTGACAACCTGATCCAGCCAAATAGTTACTTTTTACCCTGGAGGTTCATGCCACTCACTGGCAGATGAGCTGGTTTGCCAGGTTTTATTTATTCTCATTATTATTATTGCTACATTTCAGTCATACCTTTCCACCAGATGCCTCAAGACTCTATCACGGACTTGATCGCATGAAAGGCACCTTGAGATGTGGAGGCTATGTAAAGGGGCCACACCTCTATGGGACACGTGCAAAGGAAATGTAAAGAAGACAACAGATGCTGAATTAAACTCACGACTGTTACCAGAGAGGGGCAATGCTGGTGGCTTCACCTGTCCTGGAGTGTGCCTGGAGGCCTGGAATCGTGCATGGGACTGATCCCGGAGCGGCTCTGATCAAGGTGAAATGAGAACCCCTTTCCCCAAACGGGAGCAGCTTTGCCCTTTAATGAAACTAACTGAACGCACTGCCCTGAGCTGAGCACTGGGGATTCCAAGGGAAACATTTCCCATAGCCTTTCCTCAAGGAGGCCCCGACACTGGCAAGGGAGACAGAGTACATTAATGCACAAATAAAAATCTAATTGCAGGGGATGATTAGGACTATAATAAAAAGTGGTGGTGGAAAGTGAGGAGCTAGTGAGAACAGAGAGAGAAACTACTTCAGATTGGTGGGTCAGTATCTCATTGTGTAGCCACAGCTGCATCTGAACTTTTTTCTCCATTTTATGTGATCACCCTTACACACTGAGTGGTGCCCCTTTGAAGAGACAGCCAGGGCAGCCTGGCCGGAGTGGCTCAGTTGGTTGAGTATTGTCCTGTGCACCAAAAGGTTGCTGGGTTGGTTCCTGGTCAGGGCACATGCCTGGGTTTCAGGTTTGGATTGGAAGGCAACTGATCTCTCTCTCTCTCTCTCTTTAATGTCCTCTGGTGAGGATTAAAAGAGAGAGAGAGAGAGAGAGAGAGAGAGAGAGAGAGAGAGAGAGAGAGAGAGAGAGAAACATTGATGTGAGAGGGACACATCGACTGGTTGCCTCCCGCATGACCCAATCAGGGCCGGGGACAAACTGCAACTGAGGTATGTGCCCTTGACCAGAATCGAACCCGCCACTCATTGGTCCGTGGGTTGACGCTCCAACTGCTGAGCCAAACCGGCCAGAGCCATATATTTACTTTTAAATTCTCATTTATTTATACACAACAAAACATAAATTCCATTCTACTTAGCAAGCAATATCTATTTGAGCATAATTTAAAGTATATAAGTAAACTTCTAAATAATGTCTTTCACTACTCAGCCCTTGTTAGAACATGTTACATTTTAAATCTCTCATAGCAAATCTGAAGCTAAATCAAGAATATTTTCAGTATGGTTTTTAAAGCCAGTGATAAAATTATGGTGTTGAAATCCTATTCTATTAATATGTACATAAATGTAAATTTTACCACATACTTAAAAAGTATGTTTCCTGACAAACTCAGCAACATCATGTGTTTATTTTAGTACAATAAAATAAAGATAAAAAAATCCAACGTGTCATCATGACAGTAGGCAGATGGGTTCAGTATGGAGATACGGCAATGATACTGCTTTCTTAATATTTTTTGACACTCGGAAGCCTGATAGCTAAATCCCTGTGTGTGTAATTTTCTCCCACAACAAAAATTTAGAAAAGGATAATAAAAAGAAAAGGAGGGAATGAAGGATGCAGATTCTTTTCCCCTTAACTTCAATCAAAGTTGGGAAAAGGTTAACCATTCTGGAAGAATCCAAGAAACACTTGATGTTGATGAAATAACCAAGAATGACATGATCAACAGCATTCTACTTTTTCTATTTGAAGATTTTACAAACTCTTCCTTGTTTTCATCAAAAATAAAAATGACGACAAAGAGCAGAAATTTATCATCTGTAACTTATCCTAAATTGCACAATTCAAGTTGAGATTTTTAGCTGTGACTATGTTTTATATTAAAGGCACAGAACTAAAATCTTGATGGATCATAACATATCAGATTGCTAGGGACAGAGAACAAGACAGTTCCACTGTGACTTCTGAAAACAGCACTATATTGGTGGTCTTCCCCACATTCCAAGATTAATCAGAATTACTGTTTGATGTTTGCTACAGCATTCGACAGGGATGCTAAGTCTTTTAAATTCACAATTCGATGTTCAACATTCTCGTTGATTATTTTAATCACATTGCACACAGAAGTACTTCAGTCTTCCCATATTTCCCAGGAGGCACAGTTGCGATTGGTATCTCTAATCTTTTTAGAGCACCCTCTTCCGCTGCTGATTATTAATTAACCACGGTTCTGCTGATGTTTCTTGTGGCTGCTTTTCCTCGAGAAGCTGCCCAATTGACTGTCATATTGTGTCCTTCCAGCAACCACGCTGGTTCCTCATCAGTTACGTTCCTCTTTCAGAACCATTTTCTCCTCTTATGATACCCTTTGACAATCTGATGAATCTGTACAATCAAATTCCACCTCGTTTATTCAAATGACCACTCTTCAAAGGCACTACCAATCTTTCTTTGCAATCATTTCCTTATTTCCCAAAGGAGTTCAGAACTTCAGAATCAAGTGTAGACACACAAAAGTAAATGCCCAGAGGAAAGAGGCCATTGCAAGCCAGGAGCCAAGTTTGACACCAAAGTCAGCGTCAGTTGGAGAGGGACAGAAGCTGGAATAACAATACCGATGTATTAATTTATTTTCATTCACTGAATGTATACATTCCATGGCAAATGATTCTTAAGCACCCATGTTATGTCAGACACTGTGCTGGACACTCCACTGGGCAAAGAAGTGGCATTTTTGGCAGATTGTCGTTTTCAGTATGGTCACACCCACAGGCTTTTCTCATCATGAAACTCGAGTCTTCCCCTCAGGAGAAAGAAGGGTCTATATTTTTGCCCCATGAAGCTGCATGGGCTTGAAACGAATGTGGCTTGAATCCTGAAGCTAGAGCAGAAAGTCATGCAGTTTCTACCTGGTTCTTTCATGACACTCACCTAGGAGCCCCAAGCTACTGCGTAAGTCGTCTGCCTGCCCGGGGCAGCCATGCTGCGAGGAAGCCCAAGCAGCCAGCAGGAAACGAAGCCCCCAGCTGCGGTTGACTTCACTGCCAACTTGCCAGCCATGTGACCGAGCCACCTGCAAAGCAGATGCCCAGTTCCAAGTCAGGCTTCCCCAGGGGTGTTACACGGAGCGGAGAAAGCCATCCCCATGGAGCCCCGCCCAAATTGCAGATTCAATAATTATCATTTGGGTCACCAAGATTTGGAGTGGTTTGTTACTCAGCCATAAATAACTGATACATCCCAGACTTGAGAGCACTTCCAGGCTATAGTGGGAGATAGAAAATGTTACCAACTTGCATTTATATCATATACTGTGCCCACACATGTTTTATATAGTTCATCGTGTTTGGGTTAGTGGGCAAGAAAAACGCCCCAGGAAGCCACACCTCCAACCGAAACACCACCTTTGTGTGAGAGAAAGAGCAGTTCCTTCCTATGTGCTTACTTGACTGCCATTTATGGGATCACGAGATAGAAATCTAAGCTCATCACGAGCATGAGATGCACTCCTAGGGTTGTGCTTAGTGCAGTACGGACTGGGCCAAAACTCGACATTCAGAAAGCCCTGAAATGTCAGCGATAAAGTCCAGGAGACCAGAGCCAGCAACCCAGAAAGTGATTTAATCCCTCTGCCGGCACCCTCTTCCTAAACCTTATTACAGCCTTGACCTACTCATCAAACTGCCAGGAAGCTTTCTTTTTAAATTACAGGCCTAGCTTCTGGTAACAATGATGATATTTCTATTCTACTACAACGACTCCTACTAATGCATTAATTGATCAGTTACTAATTTAAATATTTTACTAAGCATTGCAGATGTGTTTTTGCTTTTATTCATCTAGCAACCCTGCAAGATAAATGCTGATGTTACCAGCATTTCACAGAGAAAGAAAGCGAAGCAGAGTGAACCAAATGCCCAAGGCCATCGCACAGGTGAGCAGTGGTGCTGTGTTTGAACTCAGATGGCCTCAATCCACGGCCTGCACTCTCACCCGACGCATGCACTGTCCTCGTTTATGCCATGGCAATGCCTACCATTCTCAGTTTCATCATCTTAACTGCCCAATTGTTGGCAAGTTCCTGAAGGCAAAAGTCAAGTCTCAGTCACTATTTTACCTGTCTAACCACTGATGAAGTATCTGGCCCATGTGTGGTTGGGGTTCAGTAACTAGATGTTACATAAATGCATGAAGGAATGAATTCTATAAATCACTTCTCCCTGGGCCATGATATCCTCATCTTCTAGATTTCCTGACCTGAGCTACCTCTAAGTGAAGCTGGAACTAGACTCTTCATTCAATGTTGCCTATCCCCAGACAGGAAAATACAAGTTTCATAGGGTTGTACTGAGATTGGTTTCTTCTTCTCTTACATTTAGGGACCAACTGTGCGACTTTAGTGAAACAGATCACACACTCTGGATCCTGGAGGAACACCCAGCTGATAGAGGCCCACCTTCGTTCCTAGCTCTTGGTGTGGAAACAGGAAACTCTCAAGGCCCACGGGGTGTGGCAGTTCCTAGGGCAGCGAGAGGCCAGGGTTAGGATAACCCACCCAGGACCTGCTCACCACGTGAAGCACACACAAGAGAAATGGGAAGCCGAAGCTCTTCTTGCAAGGTAGCAAAATGAACTCCACTTTGCATGAAACAGTTCTTGAAAGTTGATATGGAAATGATGCGGAATGCTGAGTTGCCTTTAGGAGGGAGATGATCTAGCTCTGTTACCTAGTTTAATTTTACAGTTTTTTTTTTTTTTTTAATCGGGGAAAGAGGAGGGTGATATTAAATTGATTGCCAAGCAAAATCACTCACTGCGACTCTCCCCCTTTGAGCTCTCACAAATGAGAGGCGTGGATCTCTGTCCCAGATTCTCTGCTCCACTTAAATGTCACAGTCATCACATCAAAGTCTTTTTTTTTTGCTCAGAAATGCTCACATTTCCCCTCTGTCATCTATTGACTACTTTACACTAAGTCTACTTACAGTAGGACTTACCTCTCTTCTCTGTGTGTGTCAAGTACACATTTATTTAACTGCGAACAATTTGTTCAACTCCTGGAATGTCTGCCTCTGAGATGAGCCTTACCTTATTGCTCTGTGATTTCCTGGGGATCACTCCCAGGCTTATCTTCCTACACATTCTCACGGACCTTTGTAAGTACTGACCCTCTGTATCTGTTATTACAATAGTGATAGACAAGCAATTTTGCATAGCCTGCCAAGATGACTTGTTCTCGCAGGGTTACCCAACTGCCTCGCTCACATTAAACTTTGGCCATGAGCCAATTTCTTCCAAATGAATGTGGGAGAATACCAAACCCTTGCTTACTGGGTTTCTTCTTCTTTGTCCCTCCCTTGTGCTTTGACAACAGCATCTAATGACCACACTCTCTCTCCTGTTTCCATGGCTAGTAACCCTGAGGTCACTTTGACTCAGATTCTTTCTTTGAGATGAACATGAGTCAGACAGTTAAGAATTCAAGTATACAGAGTGTGGCACAGAGATATGTAGAAAATTGGAATGACGTTCACATGCCGTCTTGGGTCTTTGTCCCCTTGTTGCTTCAGCCTGCCTCACTGTGCGAACACTGGGCTTCCTGCCTCTCTCTGACCTTCAGTGGGTTGGTTCGTATGGACTGTTTGCCGTCTCCTTACACAAATCTCCTCTCATGTACACGTCATGCAGAATTACAGAATTTTTGTAACATGTAGATAGCCTCTTACTGCTTGGCCTCCATCCCCCTTTAATCCTTTCATCTATTTATTTATTAAACATTTATTGAATAGCCATTATGAACCAGATGTTGTTTGACTCATTGGAGCTAGCTTGTTCAAAAAACGAAATCAGATTCCTGGTGTATATATATTAGGAAGGCAGGAAAAGGAGGGACCAGAGAATAAAAGAACACATAAACAGGATAATCATTCATTGTGATACGTTCTCTAATAGCAATTGCAAAAGGTAGCGTAATAGAGAGTGACTGAGGGCAGGTAGGCCCATCAGGGAAGACTTCTGAGCTCAACAATCATGGTAAGGAAAGGAGCTAGCCACTCAAGGCTTCACAGGGAGAGCATCCCAGGCCCAGCGAACAGCATGTGCTGTGATGTGGGCAAACCTGGCTTGACAAAAGGACAGAAATAATGCAATAAAAACAAGAGAGCAAAACTTGAGAGCAAGAAGAAGGCACTCATCCATGCTACAATGGTTAAACAAAACAAAACAAAATGAGTATGCCATTCCAAAGACGACACTGATCACCTATTCTTCTCTCTTCATTTGTTTCAATGATACATGATAGAACTCAGATTAACCCACTAAATATTGAACTAAAAATCTGTGAGACTGCAATCAGGTAACCAATTCCGTACATCTGGTTCTATTATGTTATTTCAGCCCTTCCTTCCCAACTACTTTCATGAGACAATATCTTAGAATTCTACACAAGCATGTATGCCTGATATAACACCAAAGTCTGAGAATTTGGAGATGAAACAGACATACGTGTCTGCCAAGAAACAGGTGCACGGTTACTGAGAGCTGCTCTGTTCATATCAGTCAAACAACTAAACGCTGTTCATTCCAAACTAGGTCACTTTTAGGATATTGACACAGTAGAATAAATTGTGACATATTTATACAATGAAATTAAAATAATCAAAGTGATACTACAAACAAGAACATGAGTGATATCACAAATGTTCAGTGGTGTGGAAGAAGGCAAACCAAAGCACACATACTACGGTGATTCAGTTAACCGAACTTAAACACAGACGAACACACATCATTTTGGGATGTATATACATTTGGTAAAACTATAAGGAAAAGTAAAGTGTAATCGTGACGATAAGAGAAAGGCAGTAGGGAGGTGGGAAGGAAAGCGGAGAGCGGGCGATCATCAATTTCTCAACCTGAGTGGCATTACACGGGTGTTATTTTTGTGATAAATCGCTGACCTATATCTCTCATGGCAGATTCATCTATGTGGATGACAACTTTCACAATAAAAATATTGGTTAAAGTAGGGAATAACATAGTTCCTGGCACACATTAAATATTACATTTATTAAAGCAGATGGTATTATTAGTTTGGAAAAGAGGTTTCTCTTCATCCGTGAAAGGAAGGAGTAAGCGAAATGTTTTCTAGGTGCCCTTAGAGCTCAAAGGGGAAAACAACTATTTTAAGAAACAATTTAACCTACTGAGCCTACTCTGGACTCAGTTCACTGAGTATAACCTGAAACACAGACTTATTTTTGCCCAGACTAACATTTGGAAACAATAGCTAATAAATAAAAAACATCTGTCAATGCCAGGGTAGTGTAGGTCTTACTACATCACGTGGCATAGCCACTGAATTCCCGTCTTGCATTTCTTTGCATGTATGTAATTAATGAATTCATTGCAACAGTTTGAATTATGTCTGTTTTTCCTGCTAGTCTAACAACTGAATGGATTCAGGCACTTTCTTGTCCCTGTAACTGCTGAGTTCTGAAATCGGCTCACAGCCAGCTGTTACGAGTGTGTGTGGTTCTACCGGCTGAAGCCAACCTATCATGGAGCTCACAGCACTTGCGTAAGTTAAAGTAATATTAGCTGTTGGAACAGATGCACCCAAATTCTCAGTGATTAACAACAGTTTTACTGGCAGGGTCTGGAGTAGCGGTGCTCCCAGATGGTCACTGGGGATGGAGCGTCGCCCCATGGGACACAGGTGAACGGTTGCTGGAATCCAGTTGGCAGAGGGGAAAGAGAGAGGCACGTGGGAGATCATACAGGAAGATTCTGTGGGACAAGTCTGGGAATGCCATCCATCACTCTGCCCATACCACGGAAAACCCTGTCAAATGGCACCTCACAGATGCCAAGGGGGCTGGGCAGTGTAGTCCTTGTCTGGGGAGTTCCTTCTTGGAAACGAGACCTTCTGAACGTTTTGTCCACAGTGACTCTGTGGTGCACAGCTGGCTGAGCCAGCTTCAGGACCACTTGTTGTTCTCACCCAGCCTCATACACCCACCCCACTAGCTAGAATTCGAGCAGGTGAAGGAAGAGAGATTGAGTTGGTTTTTCAAAGGATTTTGCTTTCCTTCTTTCCAAGCCAACCTTCAGTGTGACCAATGTTGATAAGGACTTTGTGTCTTAAAAGATCTAGAGAATGAACAAACAAGCCATTAATGTTTTTGCTCAGTTGTGAGGACCTAAATGTATGTGGGCAGAGAGAGAGAGAGAACGTTGCTCAGAGTTTTTGTGAGAAAGGTCTCGAAGCATTCAACATTCGAAACACAGAACAGAGAGAACAGTCCTGCTGGGAGGTTGATCTGCATTGTCACACGGAGCTGGGTGATGTTTGAAATGACAGCCTCGATTCCTTGACTCACGTCAGTGAAGGAATACGTATTAATACGTGTGCTCTGTTTCACATCAAAACCTGAATTTGTTAGAACAAACAATATCCTTCCTTTTGCAAACGCTGATTACTTTTTCCCTCCATTCCTAAACTATATGTTCTTTCTTGTTAAAAGTCAGCTGTAGACACATTGGTCATTCAAGAAAGGGAATTTTGAAAAATTTAATATCCTAATAGGCTACTTGAAAGTGCTGAATGATCACCAAGAACTAGAAATTGTGGAAATTCTGCTTCCTTCAGCGATTCCAAATGAGAGCTCACAGAGTCTTTGGCACAATTAACATATAAAATAGCATCACAGAACCGGGGTGACTCAAACATGACAACAGGTACAGGTAATGCGGTTTAGGACCAAATCACCAAAGTCCTGAAGATTAAACAGAATTAATGAATATTATGCTGCAGTCTCCATAAATGAGCCAACAAATATGCAGCAAAACCCTCAACTGCAGCCTTGAAATAAAAGAGCTTAATGTAATTCAGTGCTTATTGGTTGCCTAGAAACTAACTTGGAAGGGAGTTGGGGAGGGAGGACTATAAAACATGAAGGGTTCATAGGTTTAGTAAAGAAATTATTAACTCTGAACTGCTTGGCGATGGGAATATATGTTCTGCGGTGCTCTCCTCCCCCAAGAGCTCCTGAGTATCACAGGGAGCAAGGTTAGGGGACCCACAGAGGGACCGCTATAGAGGACAGGGCCGTGGTTAAGGCTCCCTGCAATCTCTGGTAGCAAACACCACCCTATTCAAACCTGCAGTCACTGCGAACGGAGACCAGCTCAACTCACTGACCAGCTGCATCTGTGGGCAAAGCTGGCTTATTTTCTTTCCCCAAATTATCCTCCTAGAAACATACAGCTTAGGACTTGATTATTACATAAGACCCCTTTCCATTCATTAGAGCACTAAGGATGTTAAATTTTTTTAAAAAATTAATTAAACAAGGACAGTAGGGGTTGGGGTAGAGCATTAGAAGACAGTTGAATGGTTTTTATATTAAAAGAATCGAATGGGCTGGAGAGTGGAGCGCACACCTTCATTTGAAAGCCTTTCCGAAGAGGAGAGACTAGTTCTTAAATTTCAACTGCAAACCACACAGTATGTTAAGGGGTCATTGAGATTGCTCCTGCCAGAGTCCCGTCGTTAGTTGGCTTCTTGTTTTCACTGAGATACGGAAAGCGAGGAGAGGATGTGTAGGTGGCATTTCGCGCACAGCAGCCGCTCTTTGTCTCCCCCGAAGCCATTGAGTACACAGGCTCTCCACGTGCGCGCAGTACACGCACAGGCGGGCCGCTCTCGCTTCGCAGCCCCAAAGAGATGCTCGGGGAGGACGTATTTTATCCTAATTATTTCTGACAGGAATTAGGTCAGTTTAATTAGTTTAAAATTCAGCTGAACAACAGCGTGTTTGCTAATTACTTCAGGGTGTATACATAATTCATTTACAATAGGGAAAAAAGGCACATACTGGGGGGAGTGCTACCCAGCCCTGACCCTTTGATGCAGGATTCATAAAAAGCGGACCCTCTGTGGCCTAAAGGGGATGTGGGGAGCAGAGAGTATCTGGAGCCCTTTATTCAGCAGGAGGACAAATACTTTTATGCCAATTTACATATTTATATACTTATATGTTTCCAAGTATGCATATGCAAAATACTTTTTAAAATTTACAGATACATTTAAAAACTAGTTTAGAATATGTCAGAGTAACACAAAGTATGAGAGTGGTTAAGAATGTGGGTTTTAGCCCAGTAGGTGTGGCTCAGTGGATTGAACATTGTCCCACAGACTGAGAGGTCCTGGTTCGATTCCTGGTCAGGGCACATGCCCGGGTTTCGGCCTTGATCCCCAGTGGGGGGCGTGCAGGAGGCAGCTGATCGATGTTTCTCTCTCACATTGATGTTTCTATCTCTCTCTCTCCCTAAAAAATCAATAAAAACATATTTTAAAAAAAGAATATGGGTTTTAGAGAGAGAATTTCCCCAGCTCAACCCCTTGCGAGCTTCGTGGCCCTGGGCCATGTACAGGCCTCTCTAAGGTTCGGGTTGTTGCTTTTGTCATTGTTAAACTAACACTAGCATGTGGCCCCTACTTCCTGGCTGGTTGTGAGAATTAAGTGACATGTAAACTACAGCACCCGACACAGGGAGTATTTAATATTCAATAGGTACCATTTCTGTAGTAGCATAGGAAATTAATGTTTGCCATGCTGTCTACACGCTTCTAGGGTTGTCTCAAAATTCCCTTTAAAATGGATGGTAAGTTTTGGTTTGAATGCATTAGGAAAGCACCTTTACATTTTGGTTCAATTTTCTACAAGGGAAAAGATTTTTGAAAAATGGATTAAAATCTATCAGTAGATTAAATGTCCACTGATACTAAGCAGAAGCCAAAAGTGACCAGGGACAGTCGAGCAAGTAGGAGAATGCCTAGTGACGCTTGGGTCTCAGATAGCACTTCCAAATCTTCCATTGATCAGAGGAGCCCAAATAAAAACTTTCGTATAAAAGCCCCTGATCTTGATATGCTTGCTCACAGACATTTTAACCATCCCAGGAGACAACCTTATTCTCACATTGGTTTCTATTCGTTTAAGAATTCTAGGCTCAATTATGGGGCGATTGAGGACCGATAATCTAGAGATCTATAAACTGAGGACTAGCTGGCACACCAAACTAGTTTCACTCTCTGGCCTGAAGAACCACTTTAACTTTTTTCAAATTCTAGAATGCATTTACATTTAAAAAAATTAGATGGAATAGAAAGCATTAAAATGGACGACACTGAGAGAAATAGCAGAAACATGTTTTCAAATGCAGACCCAAGCTGAAAATACAACGTGTAGCCCCATGTGCGCCAGTGCCATTGCTCGGCTGCCTAACATACATGTTGACATGACTGTCGCTGCTTTGCACATCTGCCTCCGTAGGCAACTGAACGCTGCAGAAAGCCATGCCTCCTGAATCATGGGACGTGCAGGTCTGGATGGTAATGAGTTCCTCTGGGTCTGCACACCATGATGGGCTGTCCAAAGTGTTTCATTAACTGTTCTTCTCTCTCAACAACTGATTTCCATATTAGAGGCATGATCTCTGCTTGGGGAGAGCTTTCTTAGGAACACTTTAAAGCACCCCTATAAAATGAGCAACTGAACAACCGCCATCAGAGAATAAATTCTAAAAAAGAAAAAAAAAACAGTCTGCAGCATCATTGAAAGATAAAAAGAGAAAGTCTATGTATTAAATAACCTACATGGACAAACTGTGGAAAGTAACCTTTGACTATTCTAGGGCAAAATTCACCTATTACAGTAAGAAGACCCGCCCGGCCGGTGTGGCTCAGTGGTTGAGCATCGACCCATGCACCAAGAGGTTGCTGATTCCGTTCCCGGTCAGGGCACACGCCCAGGTTGTGGGTCAAATCCCCAGTGGGGAGCATGCAGGAGGTGGCCAATTGATGTTCTCTCTCATTGATGTTTCTGTCTCTTTCTCCCTCTCCCTTCCTTTCTCTCTAAAAATCAATAAAGGGAAAAAAAATTAAAATAAATAAATAAAGAAGACCCCAGGAAACCATCTTGCTCCTTCCATGTGAGGACGGCAGGAAGATGACGGTCTATGAACCAGCAAAGAGGCTCTCACTAGACACTGAATCTACCAGCACCTTGATCATGCACTTCCCTGCCTCCAGAACGGTGGGGAATACATTTCTATTGTTTATTTTTTTTTAAAGGAAGTAAGTGTGTGTGAGGCTGGGGTGGGAGGAAGGATGCAACAACCTTGAATTGCAAGTAGCTGAGAGTAACAGTCATCAGACAAAGACCATTCCTGCTCTTGACTCTTCTCTTTGCCAGAGCAATAAAACTCATGGGGTACTGAGTCTAAGCCACATCTCAAGAGAGTTTCTAGTCGTTGTACTTCTCAGTATCAACCAGCTGTAACCACATTATCATCCCCACAGGCAGTGCACAGCAGGTAGTTAAGATGTAGGGTCAGGGTAAGAAAGACACAGCTGAAACCTTTCCTCTGACACAGACCATCTGAGATCTTGGCCAATCGCATAAAACTTTCAGCATGAACTTTTACATAAGGAAGAGTTTAACAAATGTCTTGATACACTGTTACTCTAAAATAAGGAAAATGTTACTGTTGGTATTGTTGTAATTTTTATCCACATTAAATAAAAACATTCGAGTTCTGAATTTAAAGAGGTTTCCATTTGAGATAAAGAATATTAATGTGGAATATGAGCAAATGAGAAAAACTAAATAAACAAATACATGTTATGAATAAAATTGCATTGTAGTCTTTGAGTATATTCTTGGACACTTCTATCATTATAAAACATGAAGGCCTGCAATTTTCTTGAATGCCAATTCTGGGTTGAACTATGCTAGGTGCTTTACATACGCAATCTCATTTAACCATCACAGCGTCCCTCTAAAGTAGGTATTATTATAATCTTCATTGTAAAGATGAGAAAATTGAGTTTAAATGGAGTTCAACAGCATTCCCCAAGCCCCTCGGCTGGGGATACTTAAGCTATGATAGCAGATATTGATACTGATATCATAAGTAGGTAGCAGGAAGCAGGGACTTTCACTCTCCTGTCCCACTGGACCCCACAGGGCACCACCTACATTGCTTGGACATACTTAAACCAGCAGTCTACTGTTACATATTTGCAAGAAAAGCTAGAGGTGGAGAGACAGAGTATATGATGGAAAGAATAGAAAAAATTCATTTCCAAGTCTGGCCCATGTATCTAGACCACCACTAGGGGGCAGGATGATATGCAGACTTATTTCAATCCTTTTGGGCATAATCCTAATACACAAAACACAAGGCAGCACCTTCCTTTGCTTCCTACTATCCAAAGGAAGCACAGCTCTTTTTCCTTCTAGGCTGACTAAATGAATGCAGATATAAATAAGTAGGAATGAAGTATGAGCTTTAGTAGGGCTGGGGTGGGAGAGTGAGAATGTAAAACAGTGCAGCCACTTTGGAAAAGTGTTTGATAGTTTCTTAGAAAGTTCAACATTAATTTAATATACAACCCAGCAATCGCACTCTCATATAGGTACCCTAGAGAAATGAAAACATACTTTTACACACGAATTTGCACGTGAGTACTTGTATCAGTACCATTCATGAGTGATCGTCAAAAAGTGGAAGCGAACCAGATATCCATCAGCTTATGAATGGATACACTATCGGCGGTATAGCCATAAATGGAACACAATTCAGCAATAAAAAAGAATAGACTACCAGTACGCAGCAACGTGGATAAAACTCACCAACAAAATACTAAGTCAAACGAGCCAGACACAAAAGACCACATATTATACAATTTATAGAGAATATGTAGAATAGGCAAAATTAGAAAGATTGAAAGTACATGAGTGTTTGCCTGCGGCTGGGCATGGGGCTGGGGATGAACTGTCAGTGGGCGTGAGGGACACCTTTGGGACAATGGGATTATTTAACACTGGAAAGTGGTGAAGGTTGTACAATGTTTTCACTTTATTAAAAGTCATTAAAATATACACTTTAAATGACCGAATTTTATAATATTTAAGTTATACTTTAGTAAAGCTGTTTTAAACAAAGACCTTCGAGAAAGTTAGGGGTGAAACATGTCAGCTGTGAGATAAGACTTGGTGGTTTGCTTCCTAAAACATTCACGTTCCGCTACACCTTCAGCCGAGCAACCGCCTCCCTGTCCAAGCCTAACTTCTTTTACAAGATTCTGTCTCTGCTTCCTGTCTCTTCATCCTCATCTTAAATTCAACCCTCAACCCACTGCAATATGGCTTCAGCCCACATCATTCTACTGAAACCGTTCTTGCCAACTTTGCCATGACCTCCTTTTTGTTACATCTAGTGGGTGTATTTCAGTCTTCATCGTTCTCGCTCAACATGTGTGCCCTGTGGACCAGTCCTTCTCTCACACCCACTCTCTTTCCATAGAATTTGACATACTTTATTCTCCTGGGTTTCCTTCCATACCTCCGGTTACTTCTTCAGTCCTCTTTCTGGGTTTCTCCTCCTCTGTCCGTCTGTTACGTGCTGAAGCTAGTCAGGCTTCTTTACAGGATCCTCTTCCTCTTACTTCAAAATGAGGTCAGAGCATCATCTAACTCAAAAGAATGGGATGGGATTCTACTTGTCAAAGACGTAGATGTGTGAGCTACAGCCTACACCTCCCCACTCTGCAGTCGGCACCCAGGATTCCGAATTTTATCAGGTCTCTTGGATAATTAATCTCACCCCAAAGTTACAGAATAATACTTCAATATCTTCCCTGGGTAATATAATTCATTCCCATATGTTCAATTACCATCTACCTGCTGAAAACTTCAGAATTTATATCTCTAGTTCCAAATCTATAGATCCAAATTTCTGCTAGCCATCTCATTTGGATTCCCAGAGAAATATAAAATTTCCTGTGCCCTAAATGACCTCATTACCTTCACTTTCAGCGCTCTGCTTTCTACCTTTGGAAGTAGAACCCAGCTACCAAGGTTGCAGATTCCAGAAATCTACTTAGCTTCTCTGATCCTCACCCTCCTCCACTTCCAAATATCTGTGAAGCATCTCAATTTAATCTTCTAAAAATGTGATGATTCCAGCCACTTCTGTCCACCCCCACGTGGTGGGATCCTAGATCACACCAATAGCATCTGTCGCCCGAAGATGGGTCCCTCCGTCTCTGGCTTTGCTGCTCTCGCCTGTCCATGACCTTGTCTGCACAGTGAAAGGACTTTTCTAAAATGCGAACCTGACCAGACTGCTTCCTTATTTAAGATGTTACCATGGACTCCCAGGGCTCTTAGAAGGAAGGCCAAATTGCTTACAATGGTGACAGGAACTTCCATGACCTCAGTCTTATTTATTATCCCCGATTTCTGTTTCATCCTTACACGAATTCTAACTTTTACCCACATTGAACTTCTCTGACTTTTCAAAGAACGTCCAGTCTTCTGTTGCCTCTATACCTTCACGTAGGATGTTTTCTGTGACTGCAGGATTCTTCTCCATCTCTTTCCTTTGCTGACTTTCGCTAATACGTTAGGTATTGCTTTCCCCGTCACTTTCCCTGGAAACTTTCTCTGATCCCTCCCCCACCAAATTCAAATAAGATAATCCTGAAATGTGGTGATTATAGTACACCACACTGACTCTACTGTGACACTTATTATACCGCATTTTAAGTCTCAGTTTACCTAACTTTTCCTCCACTAGGTTTAATGGAGGATGGAACCTAGTGACCAGAGCTTGGGATGTATCAATATATATCTACTGGATAGTTCAACCGGTGAATGTCTTTTTAAAAAATTATCTGTACACTTATAAGAAGTGTTAAAATTGTATATTTTTACCTTCCATTAAAATCAAGGCTGGAAAATTTTATTCTTACTTTTTGGATGAAAGTATGGATATTATTTTTATATAATATTTAAATGTTTAAGAATGGATACATATAAATTTATTGATATTTTAGGGAAAAGTATCACATAAACTGTTCACAATTTCAGACCCACTTCAGTATGAACCGTAATAAATTACATAAAAAATTATTTTCACATATTTGGATTGAAGAATACCACTTTAAATTTTAAGCTATTTAATGCTACCACAAATTGAATAAAATTTTTATTTAAACAGACATGAAAAGTAGTCTTATTCAAGGTCTTTTATCCCCGTCGATTCCCCTTCTCTGAATAAATGGCATTTAAGAAGCTATAATGGATATTTCCTTATTTTAAAACACATTTTCCTGCTCCAAAACTTATGCTTTTTACTCCACTCTGTAGATTTCGGAGTGATCTCTTCCCTGGCAATTTCAAGGTGCTTCGTTTATTTTTGCACATGGGCTTTTAAAGCAGAACCAGACCCCTTTGAATCTTTGTATTCAGGATCCAGAAAGCAAATTCTCCCAGGAAGCCACGTCAGGTCTCTTCAACTGGAAGTGTGGGCTGCATAAGCGTAACATCACATACGCAAAGCCCCGGAGCCTGTCTCCTGCCTCCTCCCTCAACAGCCATCCTGACGGGCAAGTTCAGCTCTGGACCAAGGCGTGGGATGCCTTATAACCAGCAGGAAACGCAGCTCAAGTACCACTCACACCTTATTTAGTCATGTGATTTGGGGCAAAATATTTCTAAGCCCCAATGTCCTCAGCTACTAAGCGGGAGCAACAATACCTCCTTCGCAGGGTTCTTATGAAGACGAAGTGACAGGAGGCACACTCGGAACCTAACCAGTGTCGGCACATGTAAAGTCTCAGTACACTGACGATTCCACAGACGTTGCTACACCCTGCGCTGCACTGTCTGCTGTGAAACCAGGACAGGACCTTGTGAAGGTGCATATATTCTCATGGCTTGACACATCACTTGGCACTGGAAAATAAGGCAGCAGACTGAAAACTTCAGGTGCCCAGACATTATTCTTCTCGGACATAACTAACTTGGGCGGGGTGGTAGATTCTGCCAAGAAAAATGATGACAAGTTCCCCCCTGTCTGTTCATCCTGAAGGTGTCTACAAAGGCATAGCCTGCTCAGACAGTTACCTGCCCGGACTAGTAGCCTGCTCAGTTACCTGCCCGGACTAGTAGCCTGCTCAGACAGTTACCTGCCCGGACTAGTAGCCTGCTCAGACAGTTACCTGCCCGGACTAGTAGCCTGCTCAGACAGTTACCTGCCCGGACCAGTAGCCTGCCCAGACACTTACCTGCCCGGACTAGTAGCCTGCTCAGTTACCTGCCCGGACTAGTAACCTGCTCAGGCAGTTACCTGCCCGGACTAGTAGCCTGCTCAGTTACCTGCCTGGACTAGTAGCCTGCTCAGTTACCTGCCTGGACTAGTAGCCTGCTCAGACAGTTACCTGCCCGGACCAGTAGCCTGCCCAGACACTTACCTGCTCGGACTAGTAGCCTGCTCAGTTACCTGCCCGGACTAGTAGCCTGCTCAGTTACCTTCCTGGACTAGTAGTCTGCTCAGACAGTTACCTGCCTGGACTAGTAGCCTGCTCAGACAGTTACCTGCCCGGACCAGTAGCCTGCCCAGACACTTACCTGCCCGGACTAGTAGCCTGCTCAGTTACCTGCCCGGACTAGTAGCCTGCTCAGTTACCTTCCTGGACTAATAGCCTGCTCAGTTACCTGCCTGGACTAGTAGCCTGCCCAGACACTTACCTGCCCGGACTAGTACCCAGAGGCTGAGATAGGACACCCTTAGGGTAAAAGCATCCTTCTGTCCCCCTTCGGCCTCACAACTCTGCTGTGGATGTTTATTTTGAAGAATTCTCTGAACATCCTGTTGCCCCAGAAAGGTTACAGCTGACCAGACTCCTTCACCTTCTCTGGTAAACGGCAGCACATATGAAGCCCCCAAATGAGACATGCTTGTACAGCCATGAAGTAGCAAGAAAAGACCTTTATGTCCCAACTCCTAGAACAGGAACTCCAAATTAGATCTCAGGTAGCTCTTTGGGCGGGAATTGCAAATAAGAGCCTGGCATCCCCAGCATGATGTTGTTACTGCTCCAGGAGCAATGAAAAGCCACATATAAAAACAAATACTCCCATTAAAATAAAATGCCCTAGCCCGGCCGGTGTGGCTCAGTGGTTGAGCGTCAACCCATGCACCAAGAGGTCGCTGGTTCGATTCCCAGTAAGAGCACATGCCCAGGTTGTGGGCCCGATCCCCAGTGGGGGGCATGCAGGAGGCAGCCAATCGATGTTCTCTCTCTGATCGATGTTTCTATCTCTCTCTCCCTTCCTCTCTCTCTAAAATCAATAAAGAAAAAATTTTAAAAATAAATAAAATAAAAGGCCCTAAAAAAATAAATAGCCAGTTAGTGAATTACGTAAGAACATGAGCTAGAACCCAGTTTGCTAGCATACGCCCTGGTACTGTGCCCGTTCTGGTCGGCACCAACGGCTCCCACTGATAAGACACCAAGGTGCCTGGGAGAAAGTGCCACGATATTAGGGCAGAATTCCACCCAGTGATACTGAACACTTTTATTAAGGAAACAGAGAAAGAAGAGAAAATATGAAACAGTGGCAGTTTCTTTGCACAACAGCTGAGTAAAAATTGTTAACCTTCGGGGTAAAAAAGTTTCTTGAATTGGGAAATCATACCCTGAGCTGAGGGTTTGGGACATTTGTTCACAAACCTATTAACTTTTATATAGCTCTACATTAAACATCGCAAGTAGTTTATTCCCTTACCATCTGGGCCAGTGAGCCAAATTCTGCCCTGAATTTTTTATCCCTCTATTTCCTTTGGCTGTTTTTACTGATATGGATGCCCTTGCTCATCAGAGAGTAGCTTTATTTCCCCTTCCTAGTTTTCAGGAGACATCCTGTGATCCCTGTGACCTTTCAGTGAGAGATGTTCAGCCTAAAAACAGCAACAACGGGAATCTGTGGAAAAGCATGCTATTCTCTGCACAATAAGGTCAGCGCAAGGCAGATGACAGAACACGTCCCTCTCTTTAGCAAGCTCAAGTATGAGCGAGATTCAGAGAGGGAAATGACACCACGAAGACAAGATAGCTGGGGTGTCTTGGAGACACTGCACTAGGATAATCAGGGAAAGCCTTCCTTAGGTAGCACTGTTCTCTATCCCAAGTGATGAGAGGGAGGAGGTGGGCACAGTTCCCAGAAAGGTGAGTTGCGGGCAGAGCAAGGTGCACAGCAACCCCAAGGTGGGAGCGGTCAGTGTGAGGGGGTCAGAAGACCTGCCATCGTCAATGGAGGAGAGTGAAATGACAAGAGGGAGTTAGAGGGGAGCCAGGTTCATACAGGATCTTCAAGGCCAGGGTAAGAGTCAGATGTCATTCATGTTGCTGTGATGGGTGGTTTGGAAGGCGTGAAGCAGGGCAGTAACGTAAGAGAAGCTGTTTTCTAAAATGTGTCGCTCTGTGGGCTAGGTATGTCTAGAGTCTGGGCCTTTACCTTCTCACTTTCTCACATTGTCCCTCATCTCTATTGCTCCATTCTAGTCATCGCTCCTATCACTACAAAGTTAATTATTTTAGTCTCTTTTTCTCTCCATGAAAACCAAGCAATTTGAGTTTGAGATTGGTTGTGTTTTGGCAACAATTCTGGTACATTTTCTGAATACAAGTTAAACACATGACTGTAAAATATCAGAATAGGATAGATCGTAAAGGACATATGTAATCCTACCATGCCAAGAAAATCACCATGGAGAGAATTGCGGAGCATGTAGTTCAGATACTTACTCCATACCTACATAATTCTATGTTTTTCTCTCATATAATTGAAAACACTCCGTAATCTCTGTTTTAACCTACTTTTTCAATTTATCAAAATATTTGGACTTTTTAAATTAATATACGTGAATCATTTTATGGTGTTAATAGTTATAAAATATTCATTTGAAGGGTTTCAGCACAATTTACTTTAATTCCCTTTGATGGACACTTATGCGGTTACCAACTGCTCACTGCTTTAATATCACGGCAATAAATATGTTTGCACATTCATCTCTTTAAAATGTCTAATTATTTCCTCCAGAGAGATGTTGAAAGGCTGGTCATGGGCTATATTCATTGAAATGGGTGATTGATACTGCCATATGATCATCCAGAAAGATAGTTCCAATTTACATCTGCATCAAGATTATCAACCTTACAGAGAAGAGTTCGTGAAGGCAGAAGACTGAGAAAATACTGAAGGAAGGAGAGAAGTGATCAACAGCAGGCTGGGAAATGAAAAGGAGAGAGATTACTTAGGTAGGGCTCAGACCCAGGTGGGAACAAATGCTAAAAAATCTCACTCTCATCTCTCTCTGTTTTTTTTGGCACATTTAATTAAAAATCTTAATTTAAACATACATGAGAGATACGTTTTTACTTTAGAATATGTACTTTTGTATAGGTAGATAGATATTTACACATATGCTCTTTTACTTACCTATAAATCAACATTTCTTCTTAGTATTAAAATACTCTTAGTCATTTACACAGGTCCAAAGCTCAATCGCATTGTTTAACATGCAGTTTTGGGATTATAACATAGACTGTCTATACTGCAGAGATATTAAATATATTTTTATTTTCTATTCATTCTTCTTCTTGTAAATTGTCATATAACCATCTTTTGCTTTTGCACATTTTTTCACTGAATTACTTTAAATATTCTTAATACTTTGTAAAACGCTTTATATATTACATATATGCTCCTCTGTATATATATTGTCATAGTGATCACAACCAAGGTTATTTTTAACAAAACCTCAAGGCAAAAATTTAATTATATCCTATCTTCTCCTGCTCTCTGTTTGTTACAGATATTCCTGTGTGAGTTAAACTGTTTGGGCTTCATCATTCTTGACCAAATCCCTACATTAGGTAGAACATACCAATACAGAGGCCAAAGTGGTGGGGGCTAAACATGATTTAAAAAGCTCCAGAGAAAACTCCTCATCTAAAGCAAACACCATGCCAAGGTTTTCCCTGTGTTCTTGAAGAAGATTATGACTCAGGACAAGTAAGCCCACTGGAAGAAAGATAACTCACTGCATACGTCTTCTTCTTCCAAGTAGGCCACGTTCATCTTCGCATACAAAGGATGGCACACTGTTACCGAAGACGGTGGGCAAATATTTTTAAGGCTACAGGTTGCTAAAATTCAGAGACTGAACTCTGACAAACTAAAATGATCGGAGTTTGTCAAAAGCATGTTATTTCCATGGTCACAGAAGTCTTCGTGAATAGCAAAGCTAATTATTTCACATAATTATCAGACAAAATTATAAAGTTTTCAACTTAATAGGACTCTGGACTTAGAAAAGAAGCCCTCACTCCTCCCCAAATATATACACATGTATTTTAAGAAACCCTAATAATGAGGAGTCATTTTCTAAGAGTTTATGTATAAATTTCATATACTAGCAAATCTGAATACATCTGCTATTAAAAGCACAAGTGTGCCCCCTTCTGAATAAATGAGATATTGAGTCCTATATCTGCTCTTAAAATGACAAGCTTCCTCCTTTCTGGACCAAACTACATGAATGAAGATGGACAAATACCAGCAGCGAGTTTTAAGGGCACTCTTTTCTAGGAACATTTATGATTAGAGACATTTAAAAAATATATATTCTGATCATATCTGATTTGTCTTTTTATATTTGTCTTTTTCCATAGCTGGAATCTTCTAAAATAAAGTACCCAAGGTAAAAAAAAAAAAAAAAAAAGAAAAAAATCTCATTCTGGACAGAGAATCAAAAGCCAAGTTGCTATATAACTCAGAGTGGGAAGAGTTGGGCAGAAAGTTGGCAACCCTTTCAGAAGCTGAAATTGTGATAAAGATGTCAGGAAGAAGTGAGTGGCATTACACTGAGACAATTCAGTTGTTTTGAAGGACAGTGGCTACATAAGCTAAGTACTTGTGTTGACTTCGTTCTACTATGCTCTATGTTTTCCAGCTGAGGAAATAAAGGCTCAGAATGATTCAGTGGGTTTTGGAAAATCATGTCAAGATTCAGCCATACTTTCCCTCACTTCAGGGTTCTACCTACAGTAAAACACAGTAATCCAAAGTAACTACTCTGATAATATAGGGTGGATTCCATCTTTAAATCAGTTCATTTCAATCTACATTCTCCCTTTGTCTCTCCTTTAAACTTAGGACCCCAAACACTTTTTTTGACCAAAATATGGTATCATGTTTGATTTGAGTATCTTGGGCAACTTGACTATTACAAAATGCTATGGAAATGAATTGTTGATGACAATGAAAACAGCAATAGTTATGATAATGAAAATGATAATAAAACAAAATATTGTGAGAGAGTTCTAACATTATTGGATGTTGATAATTACATGATATCTTAAATCTCAGTTAAATTAAAATTTAAATCACTTGAATGAATGGATGGATAAACTTAAAACTAAGTTCTCCAGTTCATAGTCAGAAAATAGGGTCCTTTGTTGTATATCTGTGGTTATAGAGGCAAAACAGCTTGTCTTCTTTCAAATACAAAGGCAGGCTGATTAGGTCAATAACTACGGTGGCAGGTTTCAGTGGAACGGGTAGCTACATCACTTACTTTCCTTCACAAATCCTATCATATCGATAAATTTAAAACTAAAGATAGATATTGATGAAATCTATATAAATATATAGGATTTTTTCTCTTTAGCAAACTCCATCATTTCTTGGCCATTTGACTTAGGTTGAATATGCTTTTTTGCATAGTATGTAAAAATCTACATCCTCCATATAAATAGATTCTTCTTTTCTTTTTTTTTCCACTTCTGCATTTCCAGAAAACACCAACTGCTGATGCTATCAGAACTTTGGATGAAATAAATACAATGTGTTGAATGGAATTAGCCTATCATCAACTTAAATTCTTTTCAACACTATTCTTTCATGAAACTACAAAGATCCTACCTAGTAGAACATTCCACACAGCAGACCTTCCCAACAATGTATTTATTACTGAAGGAAGTCTTTAGAACACTGCATTAAAAACCTTACAGAATGTTACATCTTTAAACTGTTGTCCTCAATGGATAAAACTGACTGATAAAAGCACATTTGTACGTGTCAGTTGCCATACAGCTTACACTTTTGCTAATGATCAACTCCAAGATTAAATCAGTCACTGGACAAATATCATTATGAAACCATGGAATGCCTACACTAACTCCCATGTTTTCTCCTGAAGTCACATCCCTAACTTGTGCCAATGCTTATACACATTTAACCTGGGCTCATTCCTTCCTACTTCAGGATTCAAACTCAACAACTGGATTTAGAGTGGCAATCTATTAATTGGATAATATATTCATTTTCAAAGAACCCTTATTGAATCAACATATATAAAAAGCTCTTTGACTTCATAGGCATTGTATAGCCATTGCCAACAATACATCCTCAGCTAAAACATATGCTATGTGATCAACACCGTCATTGCTGATGATTCATGAGTTCAACGAACCATTTGGTAGAGTAAACAACCTTCATAGTTCTTATTTAGAGAAACTTTAAAACATTCAGGCTAGTAATTACATTGAATAATAGTTTAATTTAATTTGTAAAATACCTCTAGTGGGTTGTTTATTTCTTCTCCACTATGTGATATGTTTCATACAGAAAGGAGCTATACATACTCATGAATGAATATGCACAAGAGAGAATTAATATAGAAAATAAATGTATTTCACTCTACTTTTTTTGAATTGTAGAAATTGAGCCCCATACTTCCTTTGCTACTTATTCCAACCTCCACTCCATACACACACCATATGACCTTTTAAATAACACCACATGTTTTTCATCTGAGAAGTATTTAAACAGGAACACTCCCTCTAATATTATTATATTTTTGTCAGGAGGTTTTTTTTCAATCTTTCTTTGTGTCTATATGATGTGTTTATCACTGTGTCATCAAATTCTCTTTCTTAGATAACTGCAAATTGCTTCTCCTTTGCAAGCTTGGTAACTGCAGACCTCTCTCTATCCTGTGCTCCCTGCTTGAGTGACAGGCCTGAGACAGAGACCTGAGTAATAACACATCCCACTCCCTTGGCTACATAGATCGCTTGGAGGATGCACACCAGTGAAGACACGTCCAACCTCGCTGGGAATCACAAGTTAAAACAACAGTGAAACTCCACAACACGTTTTGTAGAATGGCTAGAATCTCCAACACTGGCCAGGATGTGGATAAACAGGAACTCTCACTTACTGCTGCTAGGAATGCAAAACGGTATTGGAAAACAGTCCAGCAGCTCCCTTTAATGCTAAACATAGTCTTACAAAATGATCTCCCAATTATGCTCTACGTTATTTATCCATGTGATGGGAAAATGTAGGTTCACACAGAACCTGCACATGAGTGTTTATAGTAACTGATTCAAAACTGCCAATCCTTAGATGCACTCAAGGTGTCCTTCAGGAGGGGAATAAATAAACTATGGTATATCCGCACAATGGAATATTATTCAGCAATAAAACGAAATGGGCTTTCAAGCCGCAAACAGACATGTGTAACCTTAAATAATATTGCCAAAGGAAAGAAACCCGTCTGAAAAGGCTAAATACTCAGTGATTCCAACTATATGACATTCTGTAAAAGGCAAAACTGTCACTGGCTGTCAGAAGTTCAGCAGGAGGGAGGGAAGGATGCATAGGCACAGGGCATTTTTAGGGGAGTGGAACTATTTCTTGTGATACTGTAATGGCAGGTACATGACACTGTGCATGTGTCTAAACCTATATAATTGTACAACACAAAGCGTGAACCCTAATGTAAGCTATGCACTTTAGTTAATAACAATACGTCAATACTAGTTTACCCATTGTAGCAAACGTACCACACTAATGAATGCTGTGAATAGGGGACTCTGTGTGTGTAGGGGAAAAAGTATATGAGAACGTTGTACTTTCTGCTGAATTTATCTGTAAACATAAATCTGCTCTAAAAAAAAATACAGTCTATTAATGAAGAACAACAACAGGTCCAATGAAACACAACTCCAAATATTGTGTTAGAATTACCAAAAAGGAAGGCACCTTAAAGACCATGGGAGGGGGCTACCACATGAAGAATGCCTGCCCTGCCCTGGCTGGTTTGGCTCTGTGGTTAGAGCGTCGGCCTGCGGACCCAAGAGTCCCGGGTTCGGTTCCTGCTAAGGGCACGTACCTCGGTTGCAATTCGTCCCCACCCTGGTTGGGGTCGTGTGGGTGGCAACCACTCGATGTGTCTCTCTCACATCGATGTGTCTCTCTCTTCCTCCCTCTCTCCCTCCCGCTGTATCTGAAGATAAATGCAAAAATGTCCTCGGTGAGGATAAAAAAAAAAGAATGCCTGCCCATAAATAAAGCCAATTATCAGTCAAGTGAGGCGAATGACAGGTAAAGAGAGAGAGAACAGGAGATGGAATCTTGCCTGTTCTCTGCTTTCTGGGGGCTTGAACCCTGCAACTGTGTCACCCATCAGAATACCTTTAAGTGAGGTTGATTTGGGTTTTCTGCCACTTGCTTAAAGACTCCTGAATACTACAATTCTATAGGTACACATCAATACTGCAATGCTCACTTTTAGACTGAGCTGGAATCAGAGGGTATTTTTAGAGTGCAGAGGGAACATTTTCTGATAACATAATAATAGACCTCCAGAAATGGACTTAAAGACAATGAAATAAGAGTTTGTCTAAGCGGTGCTTTCTGCACTGGATGTGGCGGAGCCCTGGATGGCCAGTGGGATCCCTGAGCGGCTCCTGTGGAACAAGCCAAGGCAGCAGGTGGACACGGGCAAGGAGCAGACGGGCTCCCAACCTCAGCAACGGCAGCTCTTCCTCTTTATTTCATTTACTGGGCATCTTTGTAAGTACTTCTTTGAACAAAGGATTGTTCAGTCAAAACATAGTTTGAAAACACCTAAATTTGGGACCTGAGTAGTTCCCAAGTTCAAGCCACACTCAGTGCCAGGGAAGGCCTCCCAGGGAACCGCCGAGCAGCACTGAAACAGCTGGATAACGACCTGAAAACTGAATTTAGTGATGACTTGTTATGACAGACAAACTGGCTGGACCAGAACAACCTGCCAACTTTCTCTGCAGAGACAACTGGTCTCCATGGGCATCAGAGCACGTGGCACCTTGGAAGAGCCATGTGACGTCATAATACAGTAAATAAGGGGGAGACAAGGCATCTGCACGAGCTGTTACGAGAGCAAGAACCAAGGGACACATCGCAGCGCATACCTTGTGGACCAGGACTCCGATTCCATGAAAAACCTCTCAAGATGGTCTTTCCAAATTGCTGTTTCTTTCTAGCATCTTCTTTCCTATGGTACTTGCTGAAATAAACAAATGGAGTAAAGCCCCCAGAGTGTGTTCAGACCACTGAGCCTGCTGCTGTCACGCAAACGCCTAGTTCACTCGACACAGTCCCACTGCTGCAGGTGGCTCCTTCGGTCTCAGCGCCAAAGCAGTGTAATGACCGGCTGGCGACGTAATGCTCCGTCGTCTTGGATCGCATCACAATCCCAGACCCTCCTGTTCCAATCTGCTTCAAGTCATCACTTCTTAACCCAGTTTTTCTCCAGGCAACTTCTAAAACATCTAATTTAATGTTTTCTTCCTCTTTTTTAAAAAAAATATTCACCCGAGGACATGCTTAGATGGAGGAAGGGGGAGAGAGAGAGAAACATTGATGTAAGAGAGAAACATGGATCAGGCAAGCACCTCCAGCGGGGAGCTAACACGCAACCCAGGTACGTGCCTTGACCAGGTATCGAACCGGCAACTTTTCGGAGCACAGGGCGATGCACAACCAAATGAGCTACTCTGGCTGGGCTAATTCAAGTTTTTAATATTAATGTTCATTCTTGTTGAACAAAACTCTTGCTTTCTGACAAACATTTTTTGTATCTGTTAAAACACTTGTATCAAGCTATAAGAATATAGTAATAAACATGGTAATAATTATAACAACTCATCACTGTGCCACAATCTACTTCCTAAAGACTTTGAAATGTATAATACCATTTTAGGAGCTTCTAATTTCTACATGGAACAATGACTGACTTTTCTAAGGTGTCCTGAGGATTCCTCCCTCAAATAACTGTCTACTTAGCAGGAACAATGGGCAATTCTGCCAACTGGGATTCCTGCTGCCTGTGTGGTTTCCCATATTGTTGTGTGGGAAGCAATCGTGACACCAGCTTCTGAGCTAACCATGGAAATAGCAGACCTCACACACTCCTACTCTCCACAAATCATCATGGACAGTTTTCCTCTTTCATATTTATATATAAAAAAAAGGTGGGGGGAGAACAGACGATTTCTGTTTCTTGAGGGGGTGGAGATATAAATTCTCCAGCTATTTCTTGCACATCACAGCCATGGAAAGGTTTCAAGAAAGAGATGAAGCAGAAATGAATAATTCTGGACTCTGATCTTGCTTCTACTGCTTTCTCAAGAGGGGCACATCATAAGAATGTTTTTCTTTTATCTCAAAGTTCTGGCAAATGTTTCCGAGAATGCGGATTAATCCAATTGCTGAGAAGCTGTTTTTAGTCATAAGAAACATGGAAAGCAATTTTTATGAGCATTCTGAATAATTATTTTTATGTCAATAATATTAAAGATGAAAAAGTAGCAAGTAAATCTCTACTTTTAATTAGCTACATTTAAAGGCCAATGTAATTTTTATGGAAGCATGTATGCTTTGATAAATGTACATCCTTTAAAGACTACTTTCTGATAGATTGAACTGTATGAGATTTTGCTCTGGGATTCCTTCCTTACTAAACAATCTTATGAAATTTTGAACCTGCTTATTTACCATGATGCCTAAAAGGTAATAATCCACACTGGAGCTCAGTTTTCACCTACAAGGCTTAGCTTTTAAGGTAGTCATTTGCAAGTTTAAATAAGGTCTTGTATAAGCCTCAAAAAAAAAAAAAATCACAAGCAGTCAGTTCAGGCTGTGCCAAGTGTTGGATTTGAATCCCACACACATAAACTTTATGCTTACATATGAGTTCAAACACATTTTCCTATACTGATGGACGCTAGTACTTTAACTGTTAGATGGAAACAATCCATTATATTTATGAGAGAATGCCGAGACAGAGTCAGGGGCTCATGCTGTATCAGAGCGAGGTGCGAGACTATCACTTTATGAGACAGATGTGGTCCAGACGATGTCAAGTAAACGGAGGCTAACTGTGAGGCAGCAAGCTGGCTATTTCTTTTTACCAGCTAAACTAGCTTCACCACGTGGAGGGTGCAGCTGGTGTCCAGCGGACTTGACTCACCACTGTTGGAATGATAAGATTCTGCTTTTCATTTGAGGAAATTTTCCTTATTCCATTTTTGTACATAAAGTAAGAGTATTTTTTTTTTTATCCTCACCTGAGGACATCTTTTACATTTATCTTCAGATACAGTGGGAGGAAGAAAAGGGGGGAAGAGAGAGAGAGAAAAAAATTGATGTGAGAGAGACACATCGAGTGGTTGCCACCCACATGACCCCAACCAGGGCCAGGGACAAACTGCAACCAAAGTATGTGCCCTTAGCAGGAACCGAACCCAGGGCTCTCTGGTCCGCGGGCCGATGCTCTAACCGCTGAGCCAAACTGGCCAGGGCAAGTAAGAATATTTTGATATCCTTAAGTAGCTCAGTATTTTATATATGCATGGTTCAATGCATAAAAACATGGCTGTGCCATAAGAGAGGTGCTGGCACATAGAAGATGCCCTCACATGGTCAGTCTGACATTTTGCTTTAGCCATTGTCATTTATGTTCTGTGACACCAATGCCCACGCACACATCATGAAGGAGAAGGAGAAGTCTATACTAGAATAAGCTGTATTTATTGTCCTTGCCCCTGCTAACGTATATTTAATTTATCCTTTCAGCATCAGGTTAATCACGTGTGACCCACATAGAGTAGATCCCTAAATTTTATTCCTAACAGATGGCCCAGAAGGGGGTCCATCTATGAGAGAAGCTCTACATCATATTTCACACATTTGTTTCAACAAGTGACTTCATTTCTGTGCATTCAGAATGCACCTAAAGAGACATGAAGAGCGATGGAACCCTATGACATTTCCTGTGGTATTCTGGGCTTCTGGGGAAGGACTTCGGAGATTATATAATGTAGTCTATTCAGTTTTACAGCTGAAGTTCCTCAGCCCAGAGAAGTAAGCCTAACTGTCCTCCAATGTTCCTAGCCCGGCAGGCCAGAGCCCAGCCTACTGAACCCTTCACTCCATGTGGCCAGTGTGGTGTGTGTCATCCTGCCTCGCTGTTTATTAACTGAAGGTCACACCACAGGAGGTTCAACGAGAGACGCAGAAGAAAGGAACAAACTCATGGGCAGTTCTTTTGGTCAAGATCTTCTGATCTAGAGCAAGATCACCTGGGCTTGTAACCCAGCCCTGTCAATTACCAGCTGAACGAGTTACTTAACCTCACTGTGTATTTCTTTTCTTAATGTGTAAAATGGCAAATTCAGAACCAACTTCTTGGGGTGTGTGGTCTGAGGACTCAGTAAACAGGGATAGCGTAAAGAGTGCTCGATACATTTTAACCATTGTGATTAGTGTTATTGTTATCAGCCCAGTCTATTTCTAAGTTAAGTAGTCCATAGCAGAACATTCTTCAGAACATTTTCTTCCCTGTGTGTAACTTGCCAGTCTTCATTTCTTTCCCTCTTCTCCAGAATGAAAAAACAATAGTCTGAAAAAAATATTATATGTCTAAATTTCATGGGACTAAACAATGGATTTTCCAAGGAATGTGTATGGGAATTTAATTGCACACCATCCAATAAAACCCATTCAGGAGAATTAAGCACCCAGTGTAATGGGGGGGGGGTACCCAGAAAGAAAGGACCACAAGATTTCCCTCACTGCTGGATATTGATTTTTTTTTTTCAAATGGCTTGTGAGTTCTCTAGGAAAGTCCTGGCAAATATCTGTATTAATGATTATTAAGTTTCCTCTACAATTGAAATACTATAAAATACCACAATAAGAAATGACAAAGCCATTGTTTATCGTTCTGAAAAGGAGAATTTTAGAACCCTCTAGGGAAACTATTTCCTGCACAAAATGATGGTTTCACGAAACACTTAAGCAGGAATTCAATCAATAAAATGCTCTCTCTACAGAAGTAAAAGATTAAACAGGAAGTTGTTGTTAACCAACTAATATCTGCAAATGAAAATAAACGCAACTGCCGATCTGTATTCTTCATGTAGTACAAAATATTTGGGGGTTGCAAAAATATGAATTTAATTAAAATAATGCAGTTTTACCATACTTTAGCACCAAGTCTTAACCCATAACATATTCTTATTATTCATGTGGAATCTATATAACACAACACATATGCATGCCAACATTAAAAAAAAACACTTCTGGGGTTGTTTGTTTCTTGTTGCCCTTTTTATTCTGCTTTTTTAAAAAAATAAAACCCCCAATTCACCTAGTATTGTGTACAAAAAAAGTGGAAAAAAGAGAAGTGAAAGTAATGGATAGTTGTCAGTTAAATGACTGTTTGCTTGTGAATTATTAATATCAATTCTTTAAAATTTAAAGACTGTCCTTACTAACTGAGTCACACACTTCCACCTCTCACGGGCATTCTGGAATAAAGCTGCAGAGCTCACGTCTCCAGGTCTGGACTCTAGGTTGCACTCTAGTTCAATCCCACTCTCAATCAGTCTCAGTTTTCTCATCTTTAAAAGGCGGTCAATAATAGTGTATATCCTGTAAAATGCTTAGCAATGCCTAGCACATAACTAAGCATGCAAACACACCCCATAGAATTGTTTTTCCTAGGCAATGTTCAAATGGTATTTATTCAGCAAAACTCAACTGATTTCAAAATGAGCTGAAACCAATTATTTTTTTCTGGATCCGAGTCTCTTTGGTCATGCAGAGTGTGAGATTTTTCACACAGTAAACATTTAACATGTAATTTATTAAGCTCCTTCTTCTTTATTTAGACTCTGAGAGTGAGCTTATTTCTTTGTTTGTTTATTTTTACTTTTCTACCCCCACTGTCCTGCTTCTCCCATTATTCATATAGATCTTGGGGATCTGCCCCATTTCTGTCTCTATGAGAGTCTACGAGTGTCACGAAGGCTTTCTCAGCCTGGGTGCTATGGCTGTTTGGGGCTGGAATCCTTTGTGGATAGGGCTGACTTGTGCATTGCAGGATGGTTAGCAGCATCCCTGGCCTCAGGCCCCTAGATGCTGGCACCATCTCCGCCCCGTCGTGACAATCAGCAATGTCTCCAGACACTGTCAAACACCCCCTGCGACAGGTGCCCCCACCTGAGAACCAGTGCAGGAACAGACCGGGTAACCACAGGCTTTAGAGTTAGAAAGCCAGCTCTGTCTCCCTATTGACAACAGCAGGCATTAAACAGTAACTGGTGAAAATAAAGGCTGAAAACTATAAAAAAATCATTTCACCTCTTCAGTCCTTAGCTTCTCGATCTCTAATGTGAGACTAAAAACCTATTTTTAAAAAGTTGTTTAAGTGGCCTTTCATGGGATTTAAATGAAATAATGAGTCAAGTACTGGGTTTAGTCTGGGTATCTGAAGCAGAAATCAGGCAGAATTAAACAGGTAAGGATTTATTCAGGGGAAATGACGGTGTGGGAGAGGAAGGGACAGGACGTGGGTAAGGGGAGAGCCCTGAGACAGTGGCGCAAGGCCGACCCTGGGAGGAAGATTGGGGAAGGAGTGCCCTTAACAGCTGCACAGTTTTAAAAGTTTCAGCAAAGCTCCTGCAAGACACAGTCAGCCCCTACACAGTCCTGCTTGCCGTAGGACCCCTGCAGTGCCCAGCCCTTCACTGAAACATCACAGCACGTGTGGCTCCAGTGCGACCAGGGCAATGGACTTCAGACCTGAGCTCTGGGGCCCTTGATCAGTTATGCTCCTTGTCACTGGAGGTCTGCCAGCTATATGCATGCTCATATACTTTGCACATTGCTTCAAATAGGTTAAGGCCTTATTATTATTACCATCTTCATTATGACTGTTAGTCTTATTCACATGTCAACTACATGTCCTCAGCCTTCTTCTGAGATTCCATAGAACATACTGTTTGCATCACCTTCTTGGCATCCCTTAGTCATGCTTGAAATGACCTCTAGTAAGAATCCCAATAGTAACACGTCCAAAGCAACATACTCTCCATTCCCCTGCCCTGGCCCATCTTCTTCCTTCCCAGTCATCGCCAGCTCCGAAGTGGGCACCATCATCCACCTAGCTGCTCAAACCACAACTCCTGGGGTCATCTCTGACTCCTCTCACACATCACATTCACTCCATAAGCAAATCCTGTCACTCGGCCTTCAACATAGGTCCTGAATTCAAATAGCTCTCTTCTCTACGTTCTGCCTTCATTCTATCTGCCAATCATCATTTCTCTTCCTCTCCTTTTCAGAAATAATAAACAATTAAATTGCATGGGCCTAAAGCCCAACATTGTTGTCTAAGCCAGAAGTTGGCCAACTTTTTCTTAAAGGGCTAGAGAGTAAATATCTTAAGCTTTGCAGGCCAAGAGGCAAAAATCAAGGATAGTATGTAGGTACTTATATAACCATTTAAAATGGAATCATTTAAAAATGTAAAAACCATTCTTAGCTCTCAGACTACACAACAAAAAGAGCCAGTGGGCTGGATGTGGCTGTGGGCAGTAGTTTGCCAGGCCCTAAACTATCATCTCTCGATAAACAGGTCCCCTGTCCTTCCTTCCTGACCTCCACTGCTCTCCAGAGAGCCAGATGATTCTGTTACACTATAAACAAAACTCTCTCACTCCATTTCCCTCACCCTTTCCACAGCTTCTGTAACAATTGTTATAAAATTCAAAATCTTACCTTGCTCTAGAAGGTTGTACATGATTTGTCTTCACCTCGTCCCATCTCTCTGATTTCATTTCCCATCACATCACCTCTTGATTTCCCCCAGTAGCCACAATGGTTTTTGGGGTACTTCAAACGCTGTTCACATGTACTGCCTCAGGGCCTTTGCACTGGCGATTTCCTCTGCCATGGTCCCAGAGAGAGCAGCTTCTTTGCTAAAATCTCTCATTCTCAGAGTAGCCTCTCCTTAATGCCTTATCTGAACTGTCACTGCTCTGTCACCCTCTCTTACCCTGCATTGTATTTCTTTATTATTGTCAGAATGTTAGCTGCAGAAATAAAAGGATTTGATAGTTCAGAGGGCATCTCCGTGCCAGAAGAGTCCCTGACACTGGCTAGAAAGGGCTCCAATATTTTTGAATAAATAAATAAATAACATTTGATGACTTTTGAATCATTTATTGCATTGTCTAGCTTAATGCCAAGCACTTTAAGGTTTTAGTCCTACCTTTCATTTATTTCTAGTCTGTTACTCTTATGGCTTATATATAACTGGGACTAAATGTTTATCTCCATTAAACCCATATAACATCTCACATTCATCTCCTTTCAGTAAAATAGATATGTTTCTTTTGTTCTTTTTTTGTCAATAGAAAAAGAAGTCTTTATTGTTATCTTCTGATAATTAAACAAATAAAATCAGTACATATTGGCAATTAAAGAAAAAGTATAGAAAAAAAATACAAAAATAGAAAATTCCTAAAAATCTCAGTTTTCAGAGATAATTAGTGAATGAATTGATCCATACCATTAGTACTTTCTATGCTCAAACTATATCTTCTTTAATTTTAATAAAAATAGGATCATACTCTTCATAAAACCTTCATGCTTTATGACCTTTTTTAAAAATAGGTGTTTGATGTCTCTCCATGCCAAGAACTTATAATTTGAGATTTCATTTTGAAAAATAAACAAGGAAATAGAGAAGAGCCATTAAATAGTATATTTTAAATTAAATTAGTACAGAAATGACACGGATGGGATTTGTCTAGAGCAAGAGAAGACGGCATTGGGCAGTCTAAATGAGTAGATGGTACGTCAAGCTGAAGAGCAGAGAAAAACTTCTGCGGGCTCAGAGACCGCCTGAAAGGCGAAGACTGACAGTCTGAATGCCACAGCAGCAGGAATGAGATCAAGCAGTGTACTAAAGGAACAAGTAGCAAAATTATGACTGAGCAGTCGACTGGATAAGCTTTTTGGCAATAATTGTGAAAGGTCTGGAAATGAGAAAGTGAGAACAGCTAGTGGCTGCTACATAAAGAGAAAATAAATGAGATTAAATAGCTCAACTTATAGCATGAGGACTTCTAACAATCTGGAAAAGGTTTTGAAGAACAATTTGACCAAAGATACACACATACTTTATGTGAAAAATTAAGGTTAGAAAACTCACTCTCTGGTTAATATGAACATACACATTTCAAATACATTGCTATTACATTGTACAGCCATGTGTCGCTTAATGATGGGGAGAAATGTATCATTAGGCACCTTAGTCACTGTGGGAACACCACAGGTGCACTTCTACAAACCTAGATGGGATAGCCTACTACCCCCCTGGGCTAGGTGGTCTAGCCCATGCTCCTAGGCCACAGGCCGGGCATGTTACGGTACTGAATACTGCAGGCAATTATAACACAATGGTAAGCATCTGTGTATCTAAACACAGAAAATGTACACTAAAAATATGGTATAGAAGATAAACAACGGCCCACCTACATAGGGTACTTACCAGGAATGGAGCTCGCCGGACTGGCAGTGGTTCTGGGAGAGTCAGCTAGTGAGTGGTGAGTGTATGAAGGCCAGGACACTACTGCACACTGCTGTAGGCTTTAATACCACTGTCCCACAAGCCCTCTCCCCTGCTTCCTCCCAACGAGGTCAGGATAGAACATCAAAGCTGTCAATGCAGCTTCACGAGCAGCAACGTGGGCCGGATTAATTGGAAATACCGAGGAGAAACTGGGACTCTCGGGAGGGAGTGAAAGGTGGCTCGAGAATCAGTAGCAACAAGAAATCAAGACGGAGAGATAAAAGGGCATTGGGGATTGTCATGGCAACGTGGGTTGGGCGGTTGCGTGTGGGAACAGTGGCCAGATCAAGGAACTTTGCGGTATTCCTAAAGAGAGAGCGAGCACGCGTGTTTAACATGTGGAGGGTGTAGAACGAAGGACTCAAAGTTTTGACTTTGGAAACTTGTTTTTGGTGCCAATGACCCTATCTGGCACAAAGGGCTTTCCCTGGCACTGAACTGATGGGAGGAATAAAACGTACCTGCGCTTTACATCATTACCACCTGAAAAGATTCCCGGAGTACAGGGACAGGCTGGCTCCACGCAGTCACGGGAAGCTTTCACTGAAGCAGCAGTGGTACTTAATGCTTGTTCAGGTAGCCCCTGGGGACCTGTGGCCTGCATAGGAGGATCTGAGGTCCTCAACAGAGAATTTACGGCTATGTTCTCTGAAGACCCTCACGCTGGACCTGGAGGGGCCGTAGTGCCCTCTGAATATGTACTGCTGGGGGGACAGCCTGAAACAGGTCTGTGGCTGACTGACTGGGATGTTATCTGGGTGCTGAAAATTGAGGTGCTGGGAGTGGGAGGGAACCTACTGCCAAGCCGCACAGATAATGCTCCCATTAGAGACAAAAAATTCCTCCTGGGCCACAGAGCCTTCCATTTCTTACAGGAAATTCAGCTCTGTTATAATCTCATGGGACCACCATTGTCTGTGCCAGTGGTTCTCAACCTTCCTAGTGCCGCGACCCTTTAATACAGCTCCTCAGGTTGTATGTGGGCGTGTCTGCATGTGGGTGACCCGCCTGGAGACGGATAGAGGAGCGGTGTCTCGTCTCGGTTCCTAAGACCATCGGAAATGTGTTTTCCAGTGGTCTTAGGCGACCCCTGTGAAAGGGGCGTTCGACCCCTAAAGGGGTCGTGACCCACAGGTTGAGAACCGCTGGTCTATGCAGTCCACCACTGACCAAAATGTCATATCTGAATAAGCTAAATTATTATTATTATCATCTTTTTCCAAAACCCTTCATTTTTGGTTAGCTATGTTAAATATGTTCACGCGACAGAAGTGATGAATTAACAAAATAAAGTAACGTCAAAGGAATTTTGCCATTTTGAATAAAGGGATTTGTTCTTGCGGACTCATTTCTTGCTTTTAAGAGGTTATTAGTGTTTACACTGACCCATCTTCTGGCTGTGCATTTTCTTTACACTTTCCAACGGCTTTCTGCTCATATATTGAGTTTCCAACTTGATTTCTTCTCTGGCTGGTTGTGATTCCGGGTGATCCCAGCAGAATCCTTTCAGCCGAACGCTATTGCTGCTCAGGCAGCGTTTATCATGAGCCCGTGACACCTGTTTGAGCTGTGGCTGCTTCTCTCCTCTTCTTCCTCCCTGGGCTGGTAAAGCTGTGCTGAAATGCGGAGTCCGTTTAAATGAAGGCATGCTCAGCTCACATACAATCATACATCACTCTTTCCAGCGCAGACTTATTAGAGGGGACTTTATGCTTTATTACACGACATCTTAGAAAAGCTATTAATTTCCCTCATTTCATTCTGTTTATCTTGAAATTGAAATATGTTCTCAATATATAATCTAAATGGGTTTGAGGGTAAAATAAAGGCAAAATAGATTAGCCTAACGTTCATATGTCTAAAATGTCCTCACTCAGCATCCCTTACATTTCTTGGTGGTGGTCATGGCTTTTTTGGGTTATTTCCCAAATTTCAGTAACCTAATTATACGGAATCTGATTTTGAAGGAACTCTCATCTGTGGCTACATATAATAATAATGAGTTACAATTTACTGTGCTCAATATAACTGAGGTACTATTTTAAGCACTTTACACATATTAACTTAAATCCTTAGAACATGCCTGGCCGGTGTGACTCAGTGGTTGAACGTCAACCCATGCACCAAGAGGTCACCGGTTTGATTCCTGGTCAGGGCACATGCCCAGGTGTAGGCCAAATCCCTATTGGGGGGCATGCAGGAGGTGGCCAATCCATGTTCTCTCTCATTGATGTTTCTATCTCTCTCTCCTTCTCCCTTCCTCTCTTTCTAAAAATCAATAAAGAAAAAAAATTTTTTTTTAATCCTTAGACCAAAGATGTATATTATTATCTCCATTTCAGATGAGGAAACTGGGGCTCAGAGAGGGTATATTACTTGCCCAAAGCCACACAGGTAGCAAATGGCAGAACCAGAAAATGAACCAGGCAATCTGGCTCAATAGGCATTATGCTGTATTGTCTCTGATTAAATTAACTGATCTTATTGGCCACCGGCATCTCTGTAGATGCTGCAAGATATTCATGCAGAATTAAGGACGAATGTGTAGCAAGAGCAAAAACCAGAGACTGGGCCCACCTGGAAGATGATCTCAAGGCATCCAAGATCAGTTTCTTTGAGGCAACAACTGCATTTAATATTACTGGTGCCCGGCCCATGGCAGGAACTCAAGGGAGAATGAATCGGTTCTGTTAACAAATATGTACCAAGTGCTTGCTAACGCTGAAGCACTGTGCTAAGATGCTCTTAATACAAGAGTAGATAAGCCAAAGGATGCCGCCACCCTTGAGGAGCTGACATTCCAGTGAGAGCCAGTGAGAGACACTAACAACACAGAGAGAAAAAATGCACGAGCCAGCGCCAGCCTGTGATCAGCTGCGTGAATGAAATAAACAGGGGGTTACCTATGAGCGCTTCGCCTGCGACTTAAAAGAGGATGCTCAGAAATGGCCTCTGGGAAGAGATGACGTGTGAGCAAAGACCTGAATAGCAAAGAACTAGTTTTGTAGACGTTGGGCAAGGCGATTCCAGGCTTTAAAGAGGAACGTGCCCGAGGAAAGGGTCGGAGGAACACGTGGAAGAAGAAATGAATTCTTTAATTGAGAAGTGAAGGGGCAGTCAGTGTTCGTGGTGTGGTCTATTTAGAAGGACCCCTTTTTAGGAATCAAGATCTTTATTTTCTCACCTTAGCTCTATTTCTGAAAAGATGTGTCTCATTTAAAGTTTTGGTTTTACTCTCAATTAAAGATTCTGTGCCTCGGTTTCTCTTTTTCTCTTAAAACACGGGAAAAAAATCATTGTCTTACTTACCTTCAATGGGTGATAAGGGGACTGCAGAAGGCATTAGGCATAAAAATGCTTAGAAAAGATAACCGTGGCTATAGGATGCATAGCAGTAAAACTTATTATGACTAATAACTCTCTTACAGTTGGTGCTCCCCAAATGGTCTCTCACCACTTTATTTTCCCAATATCTAGGCAGATACGATGCAGAAGAACAAGATCTTTTCAAGTTAATGCACCTCCTAAAAAGCTTAGTGATCCTGATAATCAGTAATGATGAGAATAGATGCCTTCCCAACGCTGTTCAAAAGAAGTCTCGTAGAGACTGTTGATTTCGTTTTATATCACTTAGAGTCTCATTAGTATGTCCCTTTATCCATCAACTTCCCTGATATGCCATGACAACAGAATAATTTACAGCAGCCCTTTGTCTGACTCCCAGTGAATTCAAATTCACTGGAGGCATTTCATTTAGCTCTTGTCAAAAAGGCTTCTGGAAACCTGACCCCCAAAGCTTGCATATTCCATTACCTTACTAAGGACATTTTATATCTGCAAGTCCCTTTAACCTTTGTAAGGCGCTTTCTGGTTTATTTGTTCGATTTAATGGAGGCTTACTATGTGCACAGAGTTGGGGGTGGAGAGATACAACAAGGAAAAAATAAAAATAAAGTATGGTCCTGCCTAACAGGCATCTAAGCAGCAAAAGCTGAGGCAGCAGTGCTGAGCAGTGGTATTGATGATAAATCTCAGCGTGTGGTCCCCAGGCCAGCAGCGTGGACATCACTTTGAATCTTAAGGAAACTGTTAGAAAAGCAAAGACGTTGGACCCCACCCGGACTAACTGAATCCGAATCTTGGGGAACAGGCCTCCCAGGTGCTTCTCACGCTCATCAAGGTTGAGAAACACAAAATACAATAAAACTATCTCCCAAAGCGAAAGCTGTTACCTATTTGCTCAGGTATGGGATTCCTTTCCAAAGCTGGGCTACTATGTCGTTACAATGGCTAAAAGACAAATAGCTTTCAATCAGAGATGATTTTGTTACAGTCATAACTGCCTAGTTATTAATATTAAACACAGGAAGAGAGCAAAGGGGAGGCCAGGCATTATGAGCACGGTCATCTGGGCAGCTGCAACTTCACACTCCCCAGGACCCACCAGTCCAGTCCCTGCAAATCACTGGGGGAAGGGAAGATGGGCACATGCGCAGTGAAGTCGGTGATGTAGGAAAGGGGCTTGCCTGTCAGTCTAACCTGGGAACAAAGATCATTAGCTAGGGGGGCAAGTGGGCAAAATCCTGAAGGATGAATTGGCTGAGCTCCCAGTCACAGTCGCCAGACAAGGACACGTTCTCTCCTTGCTCGTTTGCTCTTGCACTCCTCTTTCCGCCTGGTTTGGGACCTTTGTCGCCTGTCCTCCCTCCATAGCTAGGTGGCCTTTGTACGCATGGCCAGACCCCACGCGCCATGGACTGCAGCCGGGAACACAAGCTTAACTAGACCGATGCTGAACTCGACTGTGCTCTGCTGTGGGGCAGAAACTCTGCGCAGTGGCTTCAAGCACTGCTGCAGACAAGGCTGGACTTTTTCCGTGGCGGGATGGAAGGTGATGGGACCTTGCAAGGAAACTCCCTTAATGGTACCTCATCAATAAAGCTTTCCATGACACCTCGTCCTCCTGAGGGGGCCTCAGGAAATTCCTTTCCCTGCGGTACCCCAAGTGCTCCATTTCCACCAGTAACAGGTGGGGACACAGAGGGCGCCCCACCAATAACAATTTTGCTCCCCCGGGACATTTGACAATGTCTGGAGGCATGTTAGATTGTCACTCTTAGGGGAAGTGACTGCATCCATGGAGTAGAGGCCAAAGATGCTGCTAAACATCCTAAAATGCAGAAGGGCTTAGCACAGAAGAAGTAACAGGAGAGCCCAGACTGGGCTGCCTTCACTCACAGGAAGTCAGGGAAAAGGGAGTCCTGGGGACAGGTTCAGGGGGTTAGCCTGGGATGAGCTGCTGCTGCCCATTGCTCCCCTGATTGCAAGTCCCAAGGGGTTCATTGGAGTTTAGGAGATGTGTGCCTGTGGGGGAAGAAGAGAGGGAAGAAGAGGGGAAAGGGAATGGTGCAGGCTGCTCCCCAGAGCAAGAGCTCGGGCTGGTCCTTTGTCTTGAGGCTTTTGTCTCTCTTGTAGGTGGTAAACTTAAGGATGGTCTCAGGGGAGGGTTTCGGCAGAATATTCATCAGTTTTCTAGGCATGCTCTTTCAGGATCATGGTCTCCACTGATTGGTCAGTGTTAGGGCAGGGGCCCTTAGTCGTCACAGCTGGTCCTGGTGTCACTCACCTGGTTTTGCTGCTTTTCTGGGTCTGGAGCTGAAATACAGCTGAGGCCTAGATGTTATCTCTAGGGAGGGACCTTCTGTATCCGCTGTAAATTGCTCTGTCAGTTTGTTCAGCTCTCTGCCTCAGTTTCCCTATTCTACGTGTACTGGCTTACTGACCTGTCTCAGTTGGGGAAAGGTCTTGTTCAGACCTCCCTCATCTTCTGAATGTTTCTATTTCTCAAAGATGCACAGAAGGAGAGCAGGAGCCCACACCTGCCTGGTTCGAAAATGCCCCTGCAGTCCACACTTACCTCGACCTTCATGAATGAAAGGGGCAGGCAGGCGATCCTAGTGTACGAATTCTTTTAAACATCCACTATGTATCTCAGCCAGTGCAAGCGGCTTTTAATATTATGTCCGGATTGGGCATTCATTTGTGCAAAGAATTGTACAGTGAAAGAGAAGACATTTCTATTTTAGTAGATTCACAGCGAATATGTTTTGTTGACGAATAAGGAGCAGACACAACCTGACGTTTGTTACGATCACATTAAATGTTTGGTGTACTTACAGGAGTAGCCAGATGCCCACAGGGGAAGGCCATGGGGAAGCTGGTTCTGCCGCAAGGCCTATGAAGAGCCATGTGGCCTGAGCACATCACTCTCTGCTCTGGGTCCCAGCGTCTTCTACAAAAGGAAGAGCCTGTGACTCAATATTCTTTCAGCCATATGTTATTACACCTGACGTACTATGGAATAAGGTGTAACATTCAATGACCCTAGAATCAGAGAATTGTTTCCTTTCTTTCTTTCCCTGTAACTCAGCCTCCATTCTTCCTTTCCTAAAAAAAAAATAAAAAAATAAAAAAATAAATAAAAAAAAATAAAATCTCATCCAAGCCTGAGAATTTTGGATAATGCTTTAGAAAACACATCAGGTGTCTGAAAATTATGACCCCCCCCGCCTTTGGAATTTCTCCACATTCATTTTTTAAAATTTATTTTGACCATCAAGTATTTATTTTGAAATAGATGTTTTCCGTGGGAAGGACAGGGGGGTTGGTGGTCGTGCAATGGAAAAGCAAATGATGCTGCAGGCTGGCGATACGTCCACCCCGGCGCATGCGCACACCCCGCAGCCGTCTGCCCAACAAGGACCGAGGCAGCAGCAGAGTCCTACGTGTGCAATCCCCACCCTCACGGTGATTGTATGGGAAACAACACAAAGTATCTGATGCCTAAGTGGTGACTCAGCTCCTATCTGCCTTGATTTATTTCTACATGAAGAACAAATGGAAATCAAGATGAAATGTTTCATCTTGATTTCTACAAATCATTCAGACAACGGTTTAATATCATCCTCTATTTCAACAATTTCACATCATTCTTTTCTCCATTCTGGATGTGTCCAGGAGACAGAATCGTGAAGGAAAAATGTCTTCGGAAAGGAGAAATAACAAGTGCCTCACTTCTATCTACAGGGTGGGGCAAAAGTAGGTTTACAGTTATTCATATGGAAAATAATACAATAATTAATAAATACAATAAACTGTATTTTTTGCATACTCCAACTGTAAACTTATTTTTGCCACACCCTGTACTGAACACTGACACATTTTAAAACTATGTTCCACATCTTCTTACGTTTTCACCTTCTTGTCGTCCCAGAGATACTCTTGAAGAGAATGACAGTCAGGACAGGGAGGAAGCAGCACGTGTCCTTCAGACCGCTGACGCTCACGTCAGTCCGAGACTACATAGTGCCGTATAAATCAGTTGTTGGTTTGAGTTATGGGAAGGAGTTGTTCTTATTTATATATCTTAGATATCAATAAAACGGTCAAAAGGAGGCGATCAAAGTCACCATCCCAGGGATAATAGACTCTCCACGGTCCAGTCTCCAAACCCCACGCTATCTGGTTATCTTTCCATGCAAACAAATAGAAAAACATACCACAAATAAAACCTCTGAAGCCACAAAATTCCTTACACGTCTCCCCTCCCCGCCACCAATCCCTCCCCCAAGCCTGGCCCTGGAATCCCTGGGAAGATGTCTAGGGTCCAGCAGAGAAAGCAGGAGGAAGGAGTTTTGCGTTAGAGCTGGCAACTCCAGGGTTACCGCCAACACTGCAGCAGAACCAGCCTCGGCAGAGAGAACTCCCCACTTTGGTCTTCACAGACACTTGCAGCGGGATGAAGGAAGACAAAGGAAATGACAGGGAGAGAGAGAGAGTGATCACAGTTCTTTGACACCCAGCCTTACTCCCCCAGGCTCGTTCTTCAGGGTGGAATTGTGGCTGGGGACTTAGCCCACCGACTACACGGTAATAAATCCTGGAATACTGATCAGAGCTGTGTGCCCCAAATTTAGATGGACCAGAACCACGTTCTTGATTTTGCTTTATCTACAGACTGTCTATATTATTATCACTTAAAATTTTTTTTTCTTTATTGTTTAGAGAGAGAGGAAGGGAGAAGGAGAGAGAGAGAGAGAACATCGATCGGCCGCCTCCTGCATGCCCCCCACTGGGGACCGGGCCCACAACCTGGGCATGTGCCCTGACTGGGAATCAAACCAGCAACCTCTTGGTGCATGGGTCGACGCTCAACCACTGAGCCACAGGGGCCGGGCGATTGAGTCATTTTAATAGTCAGGTGGTGCTATGGGAAAGGTGACACTTTTTTCTATTGCAAATCCTGACTTCATAGGTACAGTTGTACAGGATGCTTACTCCACGTTCTTGGATATACTACATTTGAAGAATGAAGACATGAATGTCACAGGAATAAGCATCCACTTCAGTTTCGGGAAATATCAAGTAAACACACACTAAAAGAGGAAGCTGGGCTACCGTCTTTAATCTGAACTCTTCTTCTCTGGGAAGGAAGTGGGGGGTTGTTCTCCGAATTTATCAGACATTTTCAAAATGTTGGCCTGAGACAAAGTTTTGAAAAGAAATATATGTGCATATGTTATTCTCACGCAGTCCCTCACTTACACTGTGTATCCTCTTCAGACTTCTTTGTACCCTTCCAGCTACTGTTCCTATTGTTCTCAGACAGAAAGTAAATTTTAAGAGACTTTTGTTTATTTTGATGAATCCTGATGGCATTTTCAGGCAAAAAAGACACAGGCAGCAAACGACACAGCTGAGAATAACGAAGCTCTTACATTAAATCAAAAGGCTCATGATTTCATCTTAACAATGCAGATTCAGCAACTAAGACCTTGAAAACATCTATATAGAATCCAAATGTGTAAAAGCAGAGATGGAAAGTGCCCGAAATCTCTCCAAAATGCCACATCAAATCAAATAAAAAGAAAATTACTAGATTTTTATGAATCTGATGTTCTTTTAATGGATGAAGATTCAGTGACATCTAGCCATGAGATGTGAACATTCTGAATATAGTAGGGTGAAACTCTGTCCTGTCACTTCCATCTTATGAATTTATGCAGAGATTAGATTATTATAGCCTGCTCAGTTCCCGACCAGTTCCTCAGGAACAGAGGAGAGATTTCAGGGAGCGTTTACATCGACAGAGAGAAGGCATAATTGGTCAGGGGGAGACTCTTCTACTTCTTTATTCTCCATAATGCTCAACTGAGCTGATACTTGAGCAAATTGAAAGGCTTAGCTGTTTAAAGCGAGATTTTGGATTTCAAAAAAATGGGGAAAGGGGTGGTGACTAATGCCATTTAGCTCTTGTTCCCTCACTTATCTTCTCTCCACCACCAATGTTCTCTTCTTTGCGGATAACCCCCAAAACCTGGTTTCAAGCTGGAATCCATGTGACCCCTGGTTCCCCCCATCTCTCCACAATACTCCTCTGCAGAGAATATCCCCACATCAGCATGATTTCTAAGAGCCTAACGATGGCATTCAAGGTCACAGTGATCGGGTCCCTGCCTACCCCTCCAGCAGCATCTCCTGTCATTCCTCCCTTGAACTTGACCCTGTAACAGAACTGTATTTCTTTTTGTGTCTCTGTGTCCTCATTCACATCACTCCCTTGTCTTCGAGGCTCTTGCCTTCCCCTTCCTTCCCTATCCCAGTTAATAATAAAAATAGTAACAGCTGACATTTATACTGTACTTACTACACTCCAGGTACTGTTCTAACTACCGCAGTGAATCCTCAATCGACACTGACAGGCATGGACTGCTATATACCGATTTTAATCAGAAAGGTAAAGTAACTTGCCTATGGTCGCTCAGCTAGTAAGCTATGGATTCTGGGATTCAAGAACAGTGCTTCATCAGTGAGCAGCATTCTCTGTATTTGCTCCAGTTAAGTTCAATCTGTCTCTTCAGATTCAGAGTCACCATCTCCAGCAAGACTTTCCTTTACGCTCTCCACAGTGCTCATGTGAATCATTTCATAAATCACTGGCCACACTGCATTACAGTGAATAGCCCATGTAGCTCTCTACACTTCTAGATTATCAGTGACCATGGCACATTTATTTATTCTTATCACTTTTATATTGAAGTATTGTATCATATAATATTATATAGTTTCTAGTGTATAACAGAGTGATTTGGCATTTTATACCTACCAATGGGATGACCACACTAAGTCTAGTAACCGTTTACTTTTATATACTAATGTTTGTCATTCAATAAATGTAATTTTCATGTGAGTGTATATAAAGATTTTACATTTCAGCAAAATATCAGAGGCTTATAAGACATTTCAGAACACGTGATTCTCTCTTCCAAGATCTTCTATACAAACATCCCACATACTGCAAAGCCCCAGAGCTTAAGTAAATATTTGTTGAGTGAATGAAAAGGTCCATCTTGGAATTTTAATGAGAACTACAAGCATTGTAGTAAATATTCAGACTGTTCTAAAATAAAGAAATAGAATAGCAAATTAAATCAAGACAGATTGGAACCTCTGGGTTAGATATATCTTGTGTATAAATTAAATATTTGGAGGATTTATTAACTGACCTATGCAAATGAACAGAGTTCAAGAGTTCTGCTTCAAATATATAAATAGCTAAGCCTACAAGAAATGGTGATTTGACAACTGCAAGTTACAAAAGTTTTATCTTGAATTTTTCTTATCTTAACTAAGCATACATAGGCCACCAGATCAATGGTGAGAGAACTGGTAACTTTCTGCTTTAGTATTTTGAGAGCTTTTCTGTCTATTCCGTGTGTATATTGGTCTCCAAAAAATAAATGGAACCATCTAATACACAAAATAATGTAACATTAAGTCCTGAAGGAAACATGAATACCAAGTTTAAGTCAGTATAAACTACATATGTGAAGTGCCTCCTAAGTCCTTTAACATACATGATCATTTTTTCTGTATCTTTTTTGATGGGTACTATATGCACATGGCATACCATCAAAACTGACAAATGTACATAGGGGGACAATAAGACCCTCTTCCCCACTTGCTTGTTTTCCTGTTTCCTTCCCTCTATGCAAGCACTATTTTCCGTTTTATATGAATTATTCCGAATACAGTCTAACCCTATAGCAGCACACAAATGGTAACATATTTAAGCTCTATCACATGGTAAATTCAGGTTTCTAATGCTCAACATTTGGAGTATTTCTAACTATTTCAATGACTGTTCTCATACATATGCCTTTGTGTATACCTATTAAATTTTAGAAGTAAATCTGCTAAATCAAAATGTAACTACATTTTAAATTGATACATATTATTAAATTTATTGTCAAGCTGACCTCTGAGGTTTTACAATTTGGTAACAATAAAAGAATGTTTCTTTATTTCCTCTATTGCTAGGTGAAAATGGTGTCTCAATGTAGATTTTATATGTATTTTTTATGTAAGTAAACCTTAGCATCTTTTCAAATATTTAAAAGACATTTTATTTTATTTTTCTGTAAACTTTATCTTATACCTACTTTTTCTTATTGGTTTGTTTTCTGATACATAAAAAGTTCTTATAATAAAAAGGAACATTAGGCCCTGGCTGGTTTGGCTCAGCGGTTAGAGCGTCAGACTGCGGTCCAGAGAGACCCGGGTTCGGTTCCCGCTAAGGGCATGTACCTCGGTTGCAGTTTGTCCCCGGCCCTGGTTGGTCGTGCGGGTGGCAGCCACTCGATGTGTCCCTTTCACATCGATGTTTCTCTCTCTCTCTCTCCCTCCCACTCTATCTGACCAAAAAAAAAAAATGAAAAAATGTCCTCAGGTGAGGATTTAAAAAAAAAAAAAAAAAAAAAAAGGAACATTAGTTATATTATGGTCCTTACTGGAAATCTTTTCCTCATTTGTTCTCCTGTCTTTGACACTGCCTGTAGTGCCCTCTTTGCAAGCAAAATATTTATGCAATTGGATTCATCAATTTTTTGGTGTGGTTTCTATGATTTGGACCATGCTAAAAGTCTGCCTTGCTCAAAAATAATGCTTCCATGTTTTAATTAAGTTCATTCATGTTTCATTTATATCTTTTTTACTTTTTATTCAGTTTTTTTCTATGGCATTTATCAAATAATCTCTTCTTTCTTCCTTAATATATGCTCCATTTTTGACATATAAAAATATCCCCTACATATTTGGGTCTACAGCTGGACTGTACTCTGTTCCAATAATGTATCTGACACTCATTACTTTAGTTTGCTAATGTCTGTAGTATGATTTAGGTTCTCAGTTCCTGATTCTCATATCTTTACAGTCTTCTTCTAAAAATGTTTTCTATAATCACATGACTAGTTTTCCAAGTAATTTTTAGAATCTGATTCTCCAATTTCAGAGGAAAAAATATCTTGTTTGCATTTTTATTGGAATTGCATTGAGTGTATAAACTAATATAGGGTGAATTAAAATCTTCATTGTATAGAGACTACCTGTCCAGAATCAATACGTTTTTCCCTCTGGTCAATTGTCTTTTAGGTGTCTTAAGATTTTAAAACTTTTTTCAATAAATGTATCTTCAATATTTTTAGTTCATGCATAGGTATTTTATCTTTCTCTTTTATTAAAAATAGAATATCTTCTGCCACTTTAAAATAAAATTCTTTGTATGTAGGAAGGCTATTGATTTTTGTATAGTACTTTTGTCCCAGACATCATACTGAGTTCTTTCATTTGGTATAATAAGTTCCCAGCTGACATACTCATGTTTTTCCATTATGCCATATCTTTTGCAAATAATGATAACATTATCCTCTTCTTTCCAATATTTAATGCCACATTTATACTTGTAATAGGGGACTTCCTTGTCTTCTTCCTGACTTCAATGGAAAGTTACAGTATTTTGTTTAGGAAACACACACTTTCACATGCATGTATTCATTTTCTTTTCTTTTTTGATTTGAGTGTTCAAAGCACTGACTTTCATTCCACCTGTTTACAATGTAAATATTTAAGGTTATAGATTTTCCTGTGAGCACTCTCTTAGTTATATCTCTTAAGTTCCATTACATAGTATTTATTCATCATTATTTTCATATATCCTGAAATTTTTATTTTTATTTCTTTGCTGATCTAATATTTAAAAAAATAGCATGCACTTATGATCTCTCTTTTTCCCCCATTATCTATATCTCTCTACTATATTCTCTCTCTCTTCCTTTCTTTCTCCCCACCCCATGTCACTCTCTCATTTATTTTACCAGGTGGTTAGCCATGATTTCTAATTTTGATCTTAATTGTTAGTTTCACTACATTGGATTTAGATATAGTTGTCTGTAATATTTCTATGTTTTGGAATTTATGTTTAATGAACATTTAATGGGCAGGAAGATCAGGTACCTTCTCTTTCAGAGTCTAGATATTGATATCTTAGATCCATTTCACCAACTGCCATGATCTCCATGATCTGAGATAGGAAAATGATTGTTTCCTATGACCAATGTGTTTGTCTAATTTTTTTAGTGATTTACTGTATGTTTTTATTTATGAACTCTATTAACTGGAATCTTGTTTCCCTTGTGTGTTCATTTCTTAGGGCTGCCATAACAAAGTACCACAAACTCGGTCATTTGGAACAAAAGAAATGTATTGTCTTTTGGTTCAGGGGCCAGAAGTCCAAAACGAAGGTGTCAACAAGTCCAGGCTTGCTCTGAAGACCCCAGGGGAGGAGGAGCTTTGCCTCTTCCTCCATTCCTGCAGTCCATGGCAATCTTCGGCATCCCTTCGGCCGTGGCACCATAACTCCAATCTCTGACTCCACCTTCTCATGTTCTGTGTGTACCTTTGTCCGACTTTCTCTCTTATAAGAACACCAGGCCCTGGATTAGAGACCACCCCACTCCAATAAGAGCTTATTTTAACTTGATTACACCTGCGAGATCCATTTCCAAAAACGGTCACATTCACAGGTACCAGGGGTTAGGGTTTGAATATATCTTCTTGGAGAAACACAATTCAACCACAGAACCTTCTCTATAACATTAAGTGCTTTTTGCTCCAATTTACCCTTGTCTACATTGAAAGCATCGACTTTAGTATATGTGGGCTCAGTAGGCTGTTACAAACCTTTTATTTTTAATCTTTCTGCTTTAGATTTACCACGTAAGGGGGTGGACAAAAATAGTTTCACAGCTGTGAGTATGGGAAACACAGAGTTTATTCTTGTATTATTATTTATTCATTATCGTATTAGTCACTTGTGTTACAACTGTACACCTACATTTGCCCACCCTGTGTGTGCAACACGATGAGGCTTTTGCTTTGTGGTACAGCCCGAGACTCTTTTCTTCCCAATAATTGCGTCCCATTTATATTAAAAATATATAATTCATGTTCATTCCAGCATCATATTTTTTGTTATGTGGTCTCTTTTATTGCTTTCTTTTTTTTTTCTGTGTTCTATACAACTTCATTGCTTTCTTGTGTGTGGGTTGAATAGCTTACTTTACTTTGGAAATGTTTTCTCCTATGTCGGGCTATTTTAGTGTTTTATTTTATGTCTATCACATCATTGAGCATACGTAGGAACAATGAACTGATAGATCTCCGATTGCTTCTCTCCAGCAAGCCGTGGAGTAGTCGCTGCTAAATGATTAGTTCTTCTGTACCTTAAACCAGCAATTTTCAACCTTTTCATCTCATGGCACACATAAACTAATTACTCAAATTCCGTGGCACACCAAAAAATATATGTATATATTTTGCCAATCTGACAAAAAAACCACAAAAGTATAATTTTCATTCATTCACACCAGATGGCTATTGTCGTGTTGGCTGTTGTCATAGGGATCAGTGGCCCTAACTTAACAGTCAGCTATTGCATATTTTAAAATTTTTTTGTAGCACACCAGTTGAATATCACTGCCTTAAACTATCCTCAAACCTCAATTATATATATTTCCAATTCCCATTTACTTTCAATATTATATTGTATTAGTTTTAGGTGTACAGCACAGTGGTTAGACAGTCATATACTTTACAAAGTGCTCCCCCAAGTATTTCCAGTACCCATGTGGCACCATACACAGTTATTACAATATTATTGACTATATTTCCTATGGTGATAATTATCAGATATAAATGAGACTGTTAGACTTCTGATTGTAAAAGATGAAATAATTAATATTCTACACGACTGTCTAATTTCCCTCCCAACTTTTACTAGTTATACTGTTTCTTCATTGTCATTCTATTCACATTATATACTGAAACTGTGATTCCAAGAATTGTTTCTTTCTTAGTTTTCAAGTTAAATGGATTTAACACCCCTGTCCTTGTGTTGCCGTGTCTCGATTCAGCTAGTGTTCAATTGAGATTTATTTTTAACAGTTTCTTCAAGGTAGATTTATAGGAAATGTATTCTTATAATGTTTCTATGATCAAAAGTAACTGCTGCTGCCTTTCTATTTCAACTATGTGTCTAGGTGTAACATTGTGCTCACGTTTTGTTTGCTGGAGCACTGAGAATTTCTCTCCACTGTTTTCTAATGATGTGCATTGTGTGAATTCTAAAGCCAGCCTGATACCTCTCCCTTAGAAGTTATTTGATCCTTTTGCTGGAATGCCTCCTCCAAATTGTATTATTATCTTTGAAATTCATCACAACCTTTACTAGACTGTGTTTCAGCTTTAACCATACCTTACCAATTTTTCTCGAGGCATGGTGTGGTTTTAAATATTTTACTTTTAGAATGTTTTCTTGAATGATATTTCAGAAGATATTTTCAATTTCCACCTTGGTGGCAGGTTTTTTAAATTCAAGGATGCTAAATGTATATTGACACTCCTTTGTCTATTTTCAGTATACATCTTTTTTTTTCTCTCTCTCTCTCTCTAACCCTAATAAGTTTCTGGTCTCTGTGTTCACGGTCTTCAATCTGTTCTGTCTTCTTTATTTTTTATTGTGTTTTAAACAGTCCCTGAGGTTTTATGTTTGCTTGGTTTTGTTTTAATTTTTCTAATAGGGTCTTCATTTTTGTGCTGTTTTATTTTCCTGTTCCAACTTTTTCCTGGGCTCTGCCGCCTCATTTTCATCTGTTTCTGTTGAAACATAACTATCCTTTCTTACCTGAAGTCATATCTCTGCTTCAAATTAAAAAAAATAAAAAAAGGATTGTTTCTTTAAAATATTTGACTTCATGGAAATGCCTTTGGTCACAATATTCTTCTGACAGTATTTTTCTGTTTGCCTTTTGCTTTTCTGGCTTCATTCCTTCCTCTTTAAACAAATTTTTAAAAATATATTATCTTCTCATTGATACATAGATATGCTGCTTCCTTTGGAAACACTGTTCACTTTGAATTAGGTGAGTCCTTCCTGGGCCAGCTTTTTTCTGGACGTAAATGGACAGGGTCCAGAGCTGCAGCACATACACACATCTCTCTGATTCCGGGTGGAGCTCCTCACGCCATGTGTGGGTGCACGTGTGCATGTGCGTATCTGAGCGAGAGCAGACAGAGTTACTTGAGCCTTTACTTATCCCGGATTTTCAGAGCTTTGCAGCCTCAGATCTGCTAACAATTCTAAATCTTCCTTCCACACCTTACCTCAGGGACAGACTCCTCCCAGCAAAACTGACCTGTTATCATATTCAATCCCGCTCTCCCCCCGCCCTCCACTCCCTGGTTCTGTGATATCAAGGTGCCAAACCGAAAGTTTGGTGGGTAGTTTTGTGTCTGGATCTTTTGTGACAAACACACTGTTGCTGTTTTGGCCGCCTCGGATGTGGGGGCTGCGTACCATGCCAGCTTTTGCCACATTCTGCTGCATCGGTGATTCTCTTCTGTGCCTTCCTGCACCCTAAGGATCCTGTCTTCCCGAGACACCCCTTCCTCATCATTGGTGATCTTTATCCTTTGACATTTTCAAGTACCTGCTAGTTTGTGTTTTAGTCTCTTTTGTTTTCTGAGTTGTTTCAGATAGAAAAAGATGGAGGTATCTTCCCTCTACCATTTATACATTATCTTACTGAAGTTCTGTGCCAACGCCCACACTGTGCTCCAGAGCCCACGCCAAGCCAGGCTCTGCACCGGCTGATGGTAACAGAGCACTGGCAAAACCAACCGACAAATAAAACGGACACACAGCCCTGCCCCTATGGACTAAGAACGACTAACATAAAGAACAAATGCAATTTCATGATGCCCTCCGCCCGCCACGTGTTAGACTCGGCCTGCATAACATATATTTTCAGTAAAGAAAAATATGCAAACGCACCAATACCAAGACAAGTCCGCCCGAGATACTGCAATAGCCTCCAAATGAATATCCCTGACTCCAATTTTATCCCCCCAAAATCCATCTTTGAAATAACAGCCAGAAATATGTTATCACATTAACTCATTTCTCTGCTTAAAAACAAATTTCAAATAATTTTGAAAATTGTGTTATTTCTTCCTGAGGGAAAAATCATAAAATAAGAGATAAACAGTGAATAAATAATGCTTTTAGATAACAGAAGAAATATTATTCCATCATCCTCTTTTTAAATAGTTTTAATATGTGTTTTCTAGTTTTTTTCAAGCCAGATATTAATGCACTTGATTGATTTGTCTCGTGAAAAAGCTTCAGGACACAAAAAACCCCATTTAGATTTCCCTCTGATGATTTTACAGGAGTTTGTTTGCCTGTTACGATTTTTCTTTTCCTGCCAGTTGGAAGGCTGGCTGGAGTCTGGACTGTCGGCTGAGCTGCCTGGCAGCTTCCCGCACGGTGCCCAACCAGGTCTGGGGCAGGAGTCCATGCCCCTAGTAATTCAACCTACACCATCTCCCCTGTCTTTCTCCCTTCAAAGAACACTCGACGTGATTTTTGTTTGTTTGCTTCTGTTTTTGAGAGCAGTACAGCACTGGCGACTTTTGAAATTCAATCATCTTTCTACTGAAATTAAAAAGGAAACAGAGTAGAAGTGCTTTCTGACAGAAAATGAGGTCATTTTGAAGTACGGCCTAAGGAGTAGAAGATGATAGAGATTTTTTTCTAAAACTGAGGGTCCTGATAACTTTGATGAAAGCCCCCAGTCTCTCTGTCACAGATGTAGCCTTTCCTGGATAATCAGCGTCCCCTGGGGCAGCAGGAGATAGCAGCCCGGACCTGACTAATGGTCGCTGGTCTGGACCTCTGGCAGGCTAAAGGTAACATCGTGATCTAAGTTATGTTTTAGTTCCTCAGCCCCAAAGTGGAATGAACCCCTGGCAATTTCCCATGAGACCAGACAGAGGGACACCAGAACAGACCTCACAGTGGTCCTCAAGACCTGAAGAAAGGGTTCACTACCCTTATCTCACCTGCAATCAGCTCTCAGTACGACCCTGAACCCCTAACCAATGGTGTCTTGTGATTTTGCCTGACACAGTCGGTAACCCACATGCCATCAGGATGGAGATCAGGATATCGCTCCAACACTGCCAATTCCCAGGACCTTTTCTAAAATGGAAGTTATCTAAAGTTTAGATAAGGATCATACTAGACCACATCACCCACTGAAAACAGTTAAGCTGCCCAAATCTAGTTGATGCACTAAGCCTGGTTGAGAGAGAGAGAGAGAGAGAGAGAGAGAGAGAGGAAGAAAGGAAGAGGGAAGAAGAAAAAGAGGGAGGAGGGAGGGAGGAAAGGAGGAAGAAAGAAAGGGAGAAAACCTATGCCAAAACAACTGAATTAACAAATTATATACTAGTCATCAACATATTAAAAGTATATTCATATAACAGACAATGTATTATAGAATTGTACACCTGAAACCTATATAATTTTATTAACCAATGTCACTCCAATAAATTCAATAAAAAAATGATATTTACTGAACGTGTGTGTATGTGTGTGTGTATTTCACTTATGAGGTTAAAGAAGTGACTTTCTATTCCCCATTTGTGAAAAGATTTTTAATATGATGTTGAATTATATTAGATGTTTCCTTCCACATCTATTATGATTATCAGATAGTTTCCCTCCTTTAATATATTATTGAGATAAATCACATTAATTGATTTTCTAATATTAAACTAAACTTGCCATTCTGGTATAAAACCATCTGTCATAAAATATTATCTTTTATATACATTGCTGGATTAAATTTGATTTTACCTAAGAGTTGCATACATGTCCATGGTTGTGAGAAGCTTGTGATTTTTTTCTCTTTTGCTGTCTTTGCTTTGGGTATTGGGGCTATGCTTATCCCTTAAAGTAGGTTAAGGACAAATTTCCCTTTGTTTGTTTCTATTCTCTGGATGAGGTTATGTAACATTACAATTACCTCTTTCTTATGTATTTGGGAAAATTTGACTACATTTTTCTGGGTCTGGTGCTTTCTTGTGAGAAGTTTGTAACCGACTGACTCAATTCCTTTATTGGTTCAATAATGTTTTTTAGTTTTCTGATTTCTTTTCTTTTTTTTTTAATCCTCACCCGAGCTCTGCCAGTTTGGCTCAGTGGTTGAGCATCGACCCATGCACCAAGAGGTCACCAGTTCGATTCCTGGTCAGGACACATGCCCAGGTTGTAAGCCAAATCCCCAGTCAAGGGGCATGCTAGAGGTGACCAATCGATGTTATCTCTATCGATGTTTCTATCTCTCTCTCTCCATTCCTCTCTCTCTAAAAATCAATAAAGAAAAAAATTTTAATATTAAAAAAACAAAAAATAATATAAATCCTTACCCAAGGATACTTTTTTTCCATTTATCTTTAGATAGAGTGGGAGGGAAGGAGGGAGGAGGAGGAGGAGGAGGGGGGGGGAGAGAGAGAGAAAGAGAGAGAGCGAGCGAGAGAGAGGGAGAGAGAGAGAGAGAGGGAGAGAGAGAGAGGGAGAGAGAAACATCCATATGAGAGAGACACATTGATTGGTTGCCTCCTGCGTGACCCCAACCAGGGCAGGGGACTGAACCACAACCACGTATGTGCCCTTTACTGGAATCAAACCTGAAACTGGTCTGAGGGCCAATGCTCTAACCACTGAACCAAATCAGCCAGGGCTCTGATTTCTTTTTAAGATGTCTTTTTTCCCTTGGTAATGTGTCTATTTAATCTCAGTTTTAAAAATTGCTGGCATAACTTTGATCATATGTCCTTTTATTGTGTAATTGTGGCTTTATTTTCATAGATAACCTTCCCTATACCTTATTCTTTTCTGACATAAGTATTTAAGGCAATCCATTTCCCTTTAAACATCATTTTAGTTCTATACTGCTGGCATTTCTGTGTGTTATTTTAACTTTTTGTCAGTGCTAAAATTTTTCTAATATCCATTATGATTAATTTTTGACCCATGAATTATTGAATAGTTTCTTTTAAATTTTAAAATATACGGAGTTTGCCTAGCTACCTATTTAACTTTGTTATTATATAAACTTTATGAAGAATAGAAAAAATATATCCACAGAATATAGAGAAAAATAAAAATACTAAAAATAATATTAAGTCTAAAGACTATATGCTAATTATTTCCTGATTAAGGAAAAAAATCTCTCAGCTTATAAAATCTTGTTTTTAAATTTTTTATTGTGGTAAAACACAAATAACATAAAATTTAACCATGTTTATAAGTACATGGTTCAATGTTATTAAGTACATTCTTGAATCTCTTAATCTAGGTAAAATTAAAATAAAACAACTTACTTGACAAAATATAACTTCTACAAAATGGAGTATTATTAAAATTTAAAATTAAACAAAACTCCAACAATAAAGAAATAGATTGAACACATTACTAGTAAAATCGAGACTTAAAACTGCCTACAAACTGTCACTGTGACAGGAAACTAAAGTTGAGTAATTTTTGCACTATACACCGTGGATTGTTACTGCCAAACTCAAGGTTAGAACAAGTGAGCACTAGCTATGTGTATTTATTTTGCCTCTAATAGGTTAAGTATAATATCAATTTTACAATATCTTGACTCTCTCTCCGATGATGGGACAAGGAGAGGAAAGGATTATGCCAGGAGACCTTTCAACAGGCTTCCAATGACAAAATAGCAGCTCCCATGGCACTTTTTCCTAGTCTCTCTTTTTTTAAATTAAATGTATTGGGGTGACGTTGGCGTTGGTTAATAAGATCATGTAAGTTTCAGGTGTACAATTCTATAACACAACATCTGTATATTGCATTGTGTGCTCACCACCCAGAGACTAGTCTCCTTCCATCAGCACGTATTTGACCCCTTTCTGCGTTCCTTCATCCTCGCTTCCTCTCTCTTCCCCTCGCGTAACCACCACACTGCTGTACAGACACCACGAGTGTGCTTTATTTTCTTGTTTGTTGCTTTCTGTTTTATACCCCACATATGGGTGAAATCTTATGGCTCTGGTTCCTTTCCGTCTGATTTCTTTCATGTAGCATGATATTCTCCAGATCCATCTACATTGTCACAGATGGCCATCTTTCATTATTTTTTATGGCTGAGTAGTTTTCCTAGTAGTATATATGTACAACATCCTAGCTTCTATTGAAAAACAAAAGCAAAACAAAAAACACAACACTTATTCGTTACACTTGTCAAAAGTGGTTTCAGTGGAGTGGGGGAGGCCAAAACTTACCTCGAGGGACTGAGAAACAAAGAAGGGGTGAAGTGAGTGGAGACAGCAGGTACAGGCAACATGCCCGAGGATCTTTATCACAAAGCAAAGCGAGGAAATGAGATAGCAGTTAGAAGAGGTTGTGGGTCTTAGTATGGGATTCATTTTTAATATGAGAGCTAGTTTTATTTCTTTACTTTTTTCTTTATTGATATATTAGAGAGACAGAGGCAGGGAGAGGGGGAGAGAGATGGAAACATCGATGAGAGAGAACATCAATTGGCTGCCTCCTGCATGCCCCCCACTGGGGATCAGGCCCACAACCTGGGCATTTGCCCTGATCGGGAATCGAACCAGCGACCTCTTAGTGCATGGGTTGACGCTCAACCACTGAGCCACACCGGCCGGGCAAGAGCTAGTTTTTCTTTATATTTGCATGTTGACAGGAGTAGAAAAGAAGTAAAAAATGAAAGGCCAAAGCATTCCTTAAATAAGCCCAATGGAACAGGAAGAGTGGATGAATACTGCCCTTACTAGGGGCAAGGAGAAGTCCATCCATTATAACAGGAGGAAAGGCAGGTGCACGGCAGATCTGGTAAAGGGGTGATGGGGTCGAAGTGGAGAAGGGACACAGAAGAAGAGATAAGCTGACCATTTCTCTATAAAAGTGAGTTGCAGAAGGAGAGCAGAGAAGATATGAGTTTGTCTCCAGAGAGCAGGAAACCATCAGAAAAACGTGATAAGACATCTAAGGACCCAGTTGAGATCCATACTGGAAATTGAAATGGCATCAGTCAGCCAAGTGGTTCACTGCTCAGCTACAGACACAGAGTAAGCAGGGATTTAGATATAACGAGGATCAGGATCTTGCTAGGAGAACACGACGGAGGGCAGTGAAAGGGAATCGCAGGTGTATGCAAAAAATAAATAAATAAAAAAAAAATACTTCTTCGGATGGGCCATGAAATCTATACTGAAAAAAACTAAAAAAGGGACAGAAAGCGTGAAGATCAGCTGCAGAAGCTTTAAAAAGCTGTTGAAATGGAGCAGGTGCTGTAGATAGATTACATTCCCTTGACAAGAAAAAAAGGTGGGAGGAGCAGGAGTTTTGAGAGGGAAACGTGGTCTAGTTGCAGCGACAAGCAAGAGGGAGAGGAGGAGGTCCATCCCACTTCCAGATCCTGTGCTGTGAAAATGTGGGAGGAAAAGCAGCCCTCACGCAGAGGTCTACAGAGGAGGCAGAGACCCAGCGACGGCAGGTTTCAGTTAGTCAGTGTGGTTGGCACACAGGCAAGTTTGCTGATGATGGGCAGTGAAGCCCAGCGGGCGCAGGGGAAGAGGTGTGTGTGTGGGGGGTGTCCAGAGGAGTGGAAGATTGGACCTGAAAAATAATGTCAAGAGCTTACAACTTACAGTTTTTCAAGGAGGTTGCATCAAGAATTGGCACACTTTAAAAAAATTCTTAGATTTCATGTTATGCAACACATGCAATTAGGAATAATCCTTTCGAGATTTCTATGAGAACTCTGGGTTCACAAACAATGCCACTTTGCTGTTTAAGTAATGCCACTGAGGTACAGAGAAGATCCTGCCTATTGGAGCCTCCTTAAGTGATTGAATACCATCACTTCCTATACATTAACCCACAAATTGATTGTATAAAAGTTCCTCCCCTCTAACATGAATGACTGGTGGGCACAAAATTCTTAGAGAAAGAGAAATTCATATCTGATAGGTGTATGTGTGGTGGGTAATCTCACAGAAAAAGAAGTATTATTTTGAGTAAAGAAAAAAGGCATAATGAAATACCTTTGGTGTTCTCTTAGTCCTTTGTTTCCTGCCTTAAAAAACAAAACAAAAACAGAAACAAAAAACTAACAATTAGTCCTATTCTGGAGAAAAGGATCACCCTTGATTTTTGCAAAGTGCCTGATGTAATTTTGGTTGTTAAAAAAAAAATTAGAAAATATTAGAAACTTTTTCTTCCAAAATTGAATAAAAATTAAAATTCACTCCTAATTCCACTCACTGTTCCACACAACGACTGTCCTTTTGGGGTGACATTTTTAGCTATTTTCTCTGCATAAAAATATTTTTGCCTAGCCAGTGTGGCTCAGTGGTTGCGCATCGACCCATGCACCAAGAGGTTACCAGTTCGATTCCTGGTCAGGGCACATGCCCAGGTTGTGGGCCTGATCCCCAGTGGGGGGCATGCAGGAGGCGGCTAATGGATGTTCTCTCTCATCAATGTTTCTCTCCCTCTCTCTCTCTCCCTTCCTCTCTCTCTAAAATCAATAAAGAAAAAAAAAATGTCTATTCTTCCTTTAAAATTTTTTAAAACAATTTTTTTAATTGGCATCATAACCTTAGACAGTTTTAGTTATTTTTCATATTTTACTTTGCTGTTTTGTTATATTTTTTAATCTTGGCTTTGTGCACATTTCCCATGTCACATTTTAATTTTCAATTACAGTTTACATTCGATCTTACTCTGTATTAGTTGCAGATAGCAGGGTGGTTAGACAATCATGTATTTTACAAAGTGGTTCCCCCGATATTTCCAGTACCCACCTGGCACCATACACAGTTATTACAATATTCTTGACTACATTTCCTACGCTGTAATGTACATTTCCATGACTATTCTGTAACTACCAATTTGTGCTTCTTAATCCCTTCACCTTTTTCTCGCATGTCATGTCTTATCATCAAACTCATAATTTTTAAGGACAGTGGAGCTTATTATTTACCAGTTTCCTGTTATTGGATATTTTAATTGCTTCTAATGTATTTGCTATTATTTTTTTAAGCCACAAAGAACTTCTTAATACATGGTTGAGTGTGTCTCTGATTATTCCTTTGGGTTACATTCCTAGAAATGGGATTTTGAGGTCATAGGAGAAGAGAACTGTTGTGAACGTGAGTATTTCTCTTCTTGGTTTATCTATTTTAAATTCTTCCATTGTTTCTAAAGCAGGAGACTCTGATGGCTCCTTATATTAGCTAAATAAGCAGCACCATGACTGGAAATTATTTCCACAGGGTATTAAAAATAGAACTACACACATACCTATTACATCTATAAATAGTCCTATTTCAGCAGCTCTAAACATTGAGGAGCCACGGCAGGCTCAGAGGAGTTCAGAGGTCAGCGACAAACCTTGTCCTACAAAAAACAACCTGGTAAGAATTAATTCAAGTAAAAATGGAATCACTATTGCATTTAAGGAATATGACCCCAGCTAACCTCAAAACATTATTTCCTTTTGTACCTGAATTTTTTTTTTTTAACAACAAAGGTTGTTTGCTTTTAGGATACAAATGAGACATTCCAATTCACTGTTCAAGTAACCACGGATGTGGAGTCAGACAAGCTGGGCCCTGTTTCAAAAGGAAATTAACGACAAACTTTAATTTCAGGCAACCTCAAAGCTCCATACCTATTATGAATTTTGTTTCCAAAAAAATGACACAAAATTAAAATGAAACAGCTTCTAAAATTTGAGAACTCTTGGACATAGTAAATCCTAGTTACAGGAGAAAATGAAACATCCGATGATAAGATCAGATCTGATAAGATGTAATAAAAACATGAAGCTTGATACATAAGGTCAGAAGGATCGATACAAACTATGAAGTGGATACACAGATTGCACCGTCCTAGTGTCCTAGTCACCTGATGTATTTGGAAGTGACAGAGGAATGAAGTTGCAAGTAACGTTAAATATTAAGTGAGTTTGAACATGCAACACATCCTTCCTAAATCTATCTAGGGATTCCTAATATGAGCGCCCCCTTTTTCCTGGCCAAGGTTAAATAAAAAACAAGGTGAGCCCTGGCCGGGTTGGCTCAGCAGTTAGAGCGTCGGCCCACAGACCAATGAGTGGCAGGTTCGATTCTGGTCAAGGACACGTACCTTGGCTGCGATTCTTCCCGGCCCCGGTCAAGGTCGTGCAGGAGGCAGCCACTCGATGTGTCCCTTTCACGTCGATGTTTCTCTCTCTCTCTCTCTCTCTCTCTCTCTCTCTCTCTCTCTCTCTCTTCCTCTCTCTCCCTCCCACTCTATCTAAACAAAAATGGAAAAATGTCCTTAGGTGAGGACAAAAAAACCACAGCAGGGTGAGAACACAGACGTCATGACATGTAAAGCATGGTGCTGTCTACACGAGAGGAGAAGGCGATGAGATGTGGCGTTCAGCAACCGTGGAACAGTTAGAAACCCGCAGGTACTTATTCCCGTAAAACACAGTCTGACTGACTGACTTACACCTGAACTTGAAATAATTCAGGCAAAACTCACTGAAATGGACAAAAATCTCCTGACAGTGAACCATCCAGCTGTGTGACATTTATCCTTCACACACCTCTTATTCCCATAACTGTTGAACAAGCAAGGAGATACCTTTTAAAGATTTTTTGGCAACATTCTCTGAGTAGTACAAAGAGAGAGGAGAGAGGAACGGCTTTGCCCCTCCTGATGGCCGGGTTTCAGTTCCGTCCCTGCAGCTCGCTAGTTACGAGATGAAAAAATCGGAGTCCTTCAAGCCTGCGTCCTCGCCTGTGAAACAGACGTGTCTCGCTGTGCATGTCAACAGCTAAAACATGGCAAGTGGTAAGGCACTGTCTGCTCTGTGACAACCTTCCCCAAACTGTTCATTTTCTTTGGCCTACCACTCAGCCCCTGGTGGCTCCAGAATACGAACTGATCTTCACGGAACAGTTTTGGTCTTTAATTTGTGGCTAAAATCAGTCTCTGAGAGGAAATGCAAAAGGGAGGAGGAGAAAGTAACTCGAGATACGGTTAATGGTGCAGGCCCTTTACACGGTACTTTTCAGGTTCATTTGTAACCCTGGGAGGAGTGAGGTGAGGTAATGTGACACCTTTTTCTAGATACAAAACCTGAGGCTCTGGGTGACAAGGACTTTGAGACCAGCATTCGCCTCCTGCTGCGGACACTGCACCTTACATGTTCCGTATGAACAATGAGGTTTAAAGATTGTTTCCTTTTTCTTTAACTTTTTACTGCACCCGGCTTCCCTCCTATTCCAGGCACGGTCTGCTTGAGAGAACTGACTGTAGAAGCAAGGCCAAAAGGAAGACACCGCTACAGACATTCACAGTTCAGTAGGACAACTGCCTTGAAAACCGGGCTATTGTCCTCATAAAAGATTTGCTAAACTGTTTTCTCTCTTCTTTTAACTTCACCAGAGTTGACCTAGTTGGACTCGCTGCAAAACGTCCCCATTGTGTAGAGATCAAGGCCTCCGAGCAGCAGATCATGAGAGGCACGTCGGGGAACAGTTGTGCTGCCCCTGAGGCGGTGCAAATGTCAGGGAAGGGCAGGGGAGGAGAGGGCGTGACGTGCCTAAACGGATGTGGGCGTCCCCGCTGGGGGAGCACATCTGATACTTCAGGAAATGGTGGAGGGCAGGGATTCTTGCCTTGCCACCCATTAATTAACCTGGGAGGGGTCTGCACTGCAGGCTGTACCCACATTCGCGTGGCGGGCAGGCGAGGGAGAGCAGAGGGCTGCAGGGGCTGGTCTCCGGGGGTGCCCTTGGGTCTGGTGCAGCAAAGCCGTGTCCAGAGCCGCCGAGCATTTGGCTGAGATGCTGGACAGAGGAGTTCGCCTCAGGGGTTCTGCTCCTAGTGCTGCCAGCTACAGGGGATTCACAGGCAGACAATCAGAGGGCAGGTGGCCCCAGCAGGAGCCCAAGTGGTGGTGGGAGAGACAGAAAACATCACATGCCCTATCTGCCCCGAGAAAAGATGCTGCTACAGCCCCGAACGCTGGCAGCGCTGACAGCTCCAAGATGGACAGAGGGCACTGCTCCGGAGGCCAGGGTGACAAGGAGGGCGAGAAGCATAAGCACCCCTCTCCTTGTACTCAAACACCTTTTTTAAAAGAAAAATCTTACCCGAGGATATTTTTCTATTTATCTTCAGATAGAATGGGAGGGATAGAGGGAGAGAGAGAGAGAAACAAAACATTTATGTGAGAGGGACACATCGACTGGTTGCCTCCCGCATGACCCCAACCAGGGCTGGTGACGAACTGCAACTGAGGTACGTGCCCTTGACCGGAATCAAACCCGCGACTCATTGGTCTGTGTGCTGACGCTCTAACTGCTGAGCCAATCCGGCCGGGGCTCAAACACCATTGTTTAGGAGAGAAGCAGGATGTTTCGGGTAGAGCAGTCTTTGAAAGAGAGTAGGGAGCCCTGGCCGGTTTGGCTCAGTGGTTAGAGCGTCGGCCTGTGGTCCAGAGAGACCCGGGTTCGGTTCCCGCTAAGGGCATGTACTTCGGTTGCAGTTTGTCCCCGGCCCTGGTTGGTCGTGCGGGTGGCAGCCACTCGGTGTGTCCCTTTCACGTCGATGTTTCTCTCTCTCTCTCTTCCTCTTTCTCCCTCCCACTCTATCTGAACAAAAAAATGAAAAAATGTCCTCGGGTGAGGATAAAAAAAAAAGAGAGTAGGGAATTATATTCAAATAATCTAAATAATTTGAAAATGTCTTGAATGACATATTGGGTAAGTTTTTAATTAACCTGCAGATGGGGTTGTAGGAGGCAAATATAAATAGTTACAGGCAATATATGAAAGTTATATTTTTTCCCTCCTATACCTAATCTGAGTGAGAATTAATAAGAAATGCAACTATGTATAAGGTGTACACAATTTACATTTGCATGTCTCCTAGAGTTTATAAAATATCTCCAAATACATTTTGATTTTAGATTATCAGGCTAGCAAGCATGTTGTGGATTTTGTCAAGAGGTCTGGGACTTCATAAAGCCAGAGAAGCAAAAAGGAACGACAAATGTACCAGGTCAGTCATGCGAATCTTTTTTTTTAAATTTTTTTATTCATTGATTTTAGAGAGAGAGATAGAAACATTGATGAGAGAGAACATCGACTGGCCACCTCCTGCATGCCCCCCACTGGGGATCAGGCCCACAACCTGGGCATGTGCCCTGACCAGGAATCAAACTGGTGACCTCTTGGTGCATGGGTCGACGCTCAACCACTGAGCCACACTGGCTGGGCAGTCATATGAATCTTGAAACGGCCGAATAATGACTGGGATTTTGCCCTGCTACACAGGAGACATCCGGAAGCTGCAACAGTTATATCTGTTCAGTCGTGAAGTGGAAATGAGACATCAGGGTCACATATATGGAATGACATCCCATCACTTTTGCTCTGTCCTGTGGGTTAGAAGCAAGTAAGTCACAGGTTCTATGCGTGTTCAAGGAAAAAGGATCACACAAAAGCGGGAGTCATTTGAGGCCACCTTGAGGAGCATTTGCCACACTCTCCATATCCTATTGAATTCAAAGTCAAGCTCAAGTCACAGCGTTCTCCTTTCACCTCAAGTACTAGGATCTAAATATGACGGAACTAAGCATTTATCTATGGTGATATTTTCATCATTTGTCATGTCCTGTAAAATACATACACACAACACATTTAGGGCTAAATGTTTAGCAGGTGTTACTTGAGAATCCCCTAAGCTAGAACTTGGATGAATCTACAATCTTATCTGTCCTTTGGTCATGCTAGCCAAACCATCAGCAAAGTTTGCTGAAGTTTCCACACAGACACTTAGAATCCTACTTCCTCCCATTCGTGAGTCTTCACTCTATTTCAAATCTCAGCCACGTCATGTCTGAAGAAGCCTCCTGGCTGTGCGTCACGCTTCCAGTCTTTGCCGGCTCCACTGACCCTCCCCAGGCGCCGCCCTGGCACTGTTACCACACAGGGATCGCATACGGTCTTCAAGGCCCAGGCCACGTGCCTTCTCTACTTAAAGATATTTGAAAAGCACTTAAATATTCCATATTTCAACCACCAGATATATAGAGGCGAGGAATAATTTATCCATTATGTTTTGTTTAGATAACGATCTGGAAACAGCCCAAGTGCCCATCAGTGGATGAATGGATAAAAAAGCTGTGGTACATATACACAATGGAGTACTATGCAGCTGTAAGAAAGAAAGATCTCTTATCCTTTGAGACAACATGGAGGGACCTCGAGAGTATTATCCTAAGCGAAACAAACCAAGCAGAGAAAGAAAAATATCACATGATCTCACTCATTTGTGGAATATAATAAACATAACAGTCTGGGGAACAGGGTAGACCCAGAGATGTGAAAGTAGGGTACAGACTGACAACCCTCAGAAGAGGGGGTGGGGGGGGAGGGAAGAGATAAACCACAGAACTTATACACATGTATGCATAACTGATGGACATGGACAACAAAGCTGGGGAAGGGGTAGAGGGATCGGAAGGAGGGTGTCAATGGGAAAAAAGGAGAAACATCTGTAACAAAAATAAATTAATAAAAAAACAAAAACAAACAAACAAAAAAAAACAAAAAATAAAAATTCCAAAAAGTCAAATAAAACAGATGAAATGCCAAGGACATTAAATAGGGCAGCTTATTGATTCTGAAATAAGAAAAAGACATACGACTTTGTTTGGAAGACCAAAAAACAAGAACGAGTGTGAAGCTGCTTTGTCTTCATTGTAATGTTTTCTCAAAATTGATGACTGTAAGACAATCATGTTTGTAGATCATTACGTGAAAAAACCAAAAGCATATATGGAATGACATCCACTAAACAACTGGGCGCCACCTGCACTCAGCTGCAAACTAAAGGCAGCTCTCTCTTCTGTGCTGGTTCCCAAGGCTGCCTGGAAAGTCTGGCGCAACTCAGTCAGTTCTTGACCCCAAGGAAGCTCACCTTAAACATGGATATTGTGTTTAAAATGCATATTCTAATGCAATTAGAATAGTTGAAAATGAAATCCTAAAGGGGCAAAAATCTCATCGCCACAGGACCCGTGATGGCCAAGCCGTACATGATGTGACACAGTGAGCAGAGCCGATTCTCTTCTTCCATTTGCTTTCGGCACTAGGCTTTCCTTATACCGTTCAAACGTGCAAAGGATCCACAGGTTGCTACCTTCTAAGATTTGTAAAACATGGAGTCATTTATTCTTTTATTAACTAACCACTTATTTTGGTGCTTTGCTGAATTTTGGGGAGTCAAACAGGGAAGTTGAGTATTCTGATGATTCCTAAACACCCACTTTAGTGACTACAGCTTATTTATATCTAAAAAAGATGAAGAGGTAAATTTATTAACAAATCAGTATGCCTAGCCCAAGGAACTATACAGGCATAGAATAATTGATTCTCATTCTTCCATGGTTTAAACAATATCTCTCTTATTAGCATTCGTTATTAAATATTTCAAACTACCGGTTGTTACATGTAATGTTAGCATATGACTTGACTACAGCAGAATTTCTTTTCTATGGTCAAAAAGTTGTCTCCCAGGCATGCTACAAAACTGCAGCTAAGTCTTTCTGAACAATTAAAAATGTTCTTTAATCATCAGGAAATATATACGTGCATTTCAAAATCACAGCATCTAATGGTATATCCTAATAATTATTTGTTTGTGTGTTCATTCTACTTGGTTTTGTTTGCCATGTCACAAACAGTATTGACACTGTACCACTGTGACTGAAAGGCCCATTCTTGGGCCAGTGCCTTCTTTTAATTAAACATCACAGTGTTTTACAGGAAGTGACCAAAATTCTCTTTCGATGTTTCCTCTGACTGGACCATTTATCCATTGCCTGATTCAGTTTATTTTCTGGCTAACTATCCAGCCTTCAACAAGAATCAGCAATCATTCTTTTCAACAGAACTGCTGAAACAACTGAACTAATAAAACGTCAGCCAAACCACCAAAGTAAGCCATGGCACCCATGGGCATGACCACTGACCTCCAGAGGCCATTATCCTTTTTTCAGGCCACACAGACTTTAGGGGCGACTGCTCTGCCCATCCTCCTCATGTTTGGTGGCTGCATTTTGTACCTTGCAACTCAGCCCGCTCCCTGGCCTACAATACAGTGAGCAGTTAACAAAAGATGAGCTATCTATCGATTAGCCGGCATCTGAGAGAAAGGAAGTTGGCTTCTCAGATCACCTCTTCGGAACCAAAAAACACAGAGGAATCGAAACAATTCAGAGGAAGGGACAGACATAAAGGAAGAAGAGAGAACAGAAAATACTCTTGAAAACAAAAAAAGAAAAAAGAAAGAAGAATTCTGAGAAAGGTAGTGTGTCAAGAAGACAGAGAAACTCCACGGAAAGAATCCACGTGTGTTTGGAGAGAAAAGTGAAGAGAAGAGCCAGCCATAGGACTGAGTTTCTGAAGCATCCCACCTAGGGGTACCCTCACAATAACTTCTTTCCTCCTTTGAAATTTCTTGACCATCTCCATTTCTATCCATATAACATCAACAACAACAACATTTATTTTGATACTAACGTCTTGGGGTGACAGTCAAACTAGTGCATAATCAGTGCAAGGGGCCCTGACCAACCGGACCAGGTGCTGACTGTGAATGTCCGCTACTCGCACACCGCGTGGCCTGGCGGACTCCGTGCGATACGCGCATCTATCATTCAGTGTTGGTAACGTTATGCAAATCACCCTACGCTCATCTTTGCCTTTGCTCTCAGTGCATAAACAATAATAAAGTCTAAAGTAGCAGCAGGATCTCAACCTGCGCCTCTTGACTTTAAAGTCATAATAATCCTAATAGGAGATTAGTTTATAAAAGCAGGACTAGCTTCATACGTGCCAAACATGAGTGCTTCATATGTGTCAAACACTTCATTTAGTCTTTACAGCAATCATTACTATACCCACTGTAGAGATGAAGAAACTGAGCAGCTTAAACAACGGGCTCAAGGTCACATAACTAATATATTTTGGAGTTAAGTTTTAAGGACAATTCAACTCTTGAGCTACCATTTTTAACTGTGACTCTGTCCTGCTCCCCACTATAAGATAATACCCACTCCGCGGCCTCCCAAAAGTCTGACACGCAGCAGGCAGTTGTGACAGTTATGTATCATTGCAGTAGCTACACCAGGCTATCAAGTAAGGTGTTATTTGTATCATTTGCTGCTCTTCTCAAATCAAGAGTAAATATGAACAGCCAAGTGCACGGAGAGCCTCGCTTGGTGGTGTTACTTGTAGGCTGGGGCCTGTGGTTTGTGGGACGTAATGTTAAGACATAATGTGACAAGATGACTCATCGCCCCTGAACAGTCTCAGAAACTGAGTCATGAGCTGCCCCAGTCACCGAGAACATCTGACTCACGCGTCCAGAGAGAGCAGTGAGTGCAGAGCCGGGGAAGGGACCGTCCCAGGGACGCCGAGCCCGACCCGCGCTGGCTTCTGCAGCTCGGCTGCGACAAAAAGGGCGGTTTTCAGTGCATGGTGCCTGTGGTTCCATGAATCACTGCAGAGAGTCTCCAGGCCTTAAGACAAACGTGGTCCGGAGAGAAATCTGTGATCAGCCAGATAATTACTTCAGTACTTACTTAATAATAGGAATTTACTCAGCTTAAATATATAATGAGGCTCCTATATGTAATACTATTCTTAAAGCTCATTAAGGAAAAGGTCAGACTTTTATTTTCCTTCCACTTTAACATCCCACGGTCACTGAACATACTCAGTCTGACAAGTACCCAACGAGCTTTCACTGTCTGTGCCGTGATGTGCCAAGGGCCTGGGAAAACACCGTGTAGTAGCGATTTGGTAGGAGACGCCGTGCCTGGCTGTGGAGACCTACACGCAACCCACTGCTCCTGCTCAGCGCTGCCCTCGCGAAAGCGTCACCCACAGAGTTCACGTATTTATTCATTCACCCAACAGTGGTGAGCGTCTCCTCTGCATCACAAGCAGTGGGCGAGTCCAAAGCAACACTAGAGTTTAGAGAAAAAAGGAACCAATAGGTCAGTGAAAACTATGGAAGAGTCAATGAACTATCTGGAACATCTCAAGTGAAATCTCCGCTTTCCTAGAATGACAGACATGAGAGCTGATCCAAATGAAAGGAATTCCACCAGGACCCTTAGAAATAAGGGGATTCTCTCCCTTGGCAAGTATCATGGTGGGAGATGGTACAGCCAGTACCTGCTAGTTATCCTGGGAGCCAGGACCCTCCTACTGGGTTATACTTAGGAATAGGTTTGATGAGGGGGGAACTATAAACTGCCACTTTGTTAATGACTAAGTATCAGTGAAGCTTGGGCTATGTTAGAGGAGGTGAGAATCGATTAGTCTGCCAATGACTGCATTAACTTGGTTTACAGTGTCCATTTGGTCAGGTTAAGTTTGCTCATAAAATTCTATTCTAATTCTTCATGCTGGCACAGTCTCGTTAATCTTGTCCACTCTTGCTAATTTGACATTATTTCTCCTTATATTGCTCTATTCAAATAGGTCTTGCTATTATCTCATCAAATATTCAACAGTGACAGACTAAACTGTTGCATTTACTTCTTCCTTCTCCTGGAATTGAATTCTTGTCCTTGTTCCTTTATGATAGTTCTTCTCCATTCTTCCTTCAAAGTCAAACCCCACTTTAAAAAAAAAAAAAAGGATTTCCCAAACTATTCTAGGTTTATCAGCCTCACGTTGTCATACTGCACTTGCTGTGTAAGCATTTCAGAAACTCTGTCTATAAAGCCCTGCTACAGACTGAATGTTTGTGTCTCTTAAAATTCTTATTTTGAAATCCTGGCTCCCCCTATTAGGAGGTTGGACCTTTGGAAGGTAATTGGGTCACGAGCCTGGAGCCTTTGTGAATGGGATCAGTGTCCTAAAAAGCAGAGACATGAGAGCTTGCCCCCTCCCTCTCTGCTCTCTGCTACGCGAGGATGAAAGGAGACACAGTCATCTGCAATCAGAGAGCAAACACTGGGTCTCCTGGCACTCTGATCTTGGGCTTTCCAGCCTTCAGAAGAGTGAGAAACCAATGTCTGTTGTTGAAGCCCCACAGCCTATGATACTTTGTTACAGATACTTTGGACAGTAGCATATTTCCGCCCCTCCATGTCTTCATGCCACAAATAACTGACTTGTAAGCTACCAGACAGCACCAAGTCTCCTACTTCCTCTCTGACCTTCTTTGTGCCTAAAACTGTGCTCGTGTACACAAAAAATGGACAAAATTTGGTCACCAGTGCTAACGTAGAAACGCTTCATGATCTGGAAGAACATTATTAAACGACTCCATCAGCCTTCCCTTCATTAGCTTGAAAATAAAAATTATAATGACTTCTCTGTTTTTCCTTCCCAAGACTAAGTTACGACTCTCTTACTAATTAGTAAGCAACAGATCCTGAGGCTCTGAAAAATACTGTAGGGGAAAAAGGGTCTTAGAAATGGAATATGCTATCAGAATTGCCAAAATGATCGCGCCTGAGGAAGAACAGAGAGAAACTTCAAGGTTGATGATTTTTGTAAAATTAAACCCATATCTGTTCTTACTTTTTGCCTGGAGGTAAATATTCTCTACTAATTTAACTTTTGCAAGAACTCATTAGATTATATAGGCAGAGCACCAAATGAGGAGAAATGAGTGATTGATGCGGGAAGTTTCGTCATGTGCTATTTACAGGACCTACCCAGACCCTTTGCACCAATTACAGAATGACAGAACTGTACTACATAATCTCTGTGATTCTCTTCTATTATGAAAGTTAACAATGACGAATTTCCAACTGTTAAATCTCATATATCTATGCTAGTGTGAAAAAAAAAAATCAACTGAAAATCATATTAGTTTATATTGATCTTCTTTTGCAATTTTTTTCTATTGTGGTATGAACACTTAACTTAAGCTCGATCCTCTTGACAAACTTTTAGGTGCATAATCCAGTATTGTTAACAACGGGCTTATTGTCATAGAGCAGATCTCTAAACATATTCATCTTGTATCACTGAAACTTTATTAACAACTCTCATTTCCGTCTCTCTCCATCTCCTGACAACCACCATCTACTCTGTTTTTATGGGTTTGACTATTTTAGATACCTAATATCAGTGGAATCATGCTCTATCTGTCCTTCTGTGATCGCCTTATTTACTTAGCATAATGTCCTCCAGGTCCATCCATGTTTTGCATATGGTAGAATTTCCTTCATTTTTTTTAGGCTGGCTAATAGTCCAGTGCATACATATGCCACGTTTTCTTGACCCATTCATCTGTCCATGAACATTTAGGTTGTTTCTAGAGCTTGGCTATTGTGAATAATACTGCAATGAACATGAGAGTGCAGGTATTTCTTTAAGATGCTGATATCAGTTCTGGATATCAACCCAGCAGTGAAACTGCTGGATCCTATGGTAGTTCCAGTTTTAATTTTTTGAGGAATCCCCATACTATTTTCCATAGTGGCTGTACCATTTTACATCCCCAAGAATGGTGTACACGCATTCTAATTTCTCCGCATCCTTGCCAAACTTGCTAATGTTCGTTTTGTAGAATTTGTTGGTTAGCAAAACCCTTAAATAGTATTGAAAATCTGAGAGTAAAACTTTCTACCATTTAACTTCTTTTAGGCCACCTTCCCTTTTATGTATTTATTTTTGTTACTCCTCACCCGAGGGTATTTTTTCCATTGATTTTTAGAGAGAATGGAAGGGAGGGAGGGGGAGAGAAATAGAAAGAGAGAGGGAGAGAGAGTAGGAGACAGAGAGAAACATTGATGTGAGAGAGACATATCAATTGGCTGCCTCCCACACGCTGCCAGCAGCCCGACTTGGCTGGGGATCAAACCCACGACTCTTTGGTGTACAGGCTGATGCTCTAATCACTGAGCCACACCAGCCAGGGCCCATCTTCCCTTTTAATATATGCAGGTAGGTTAATTGACTTAGTTTTCACAAGATACATCTTCCAGTAACATCTCTATGATTTCTTCCACATTCTGGAGTCTGGAGGTTTGCCTCATAGGCCCATGCTAAACCTAGATCAAGTCCCATGCTCTGGAAAAGGAAATGGACTCCTGCTCTAATATCTTGGTTGGTCAATATTAATTTGGTCTCATAGTGATGTTGAATGTATCTTGTCTTCTAACATGGAATCCAAACTGTGTACAACCCCTGTTTCAGTAAACCGAATTGTAGCAGTTAGCTATGATGCATAATAAATCACCTTAATATTTAGTGATTAAGTGGCCATTTCTTAAACATATCAGAAAGCACCATTTAATGAGCAGATGATCCTGCAAGTTCGCAATTTGAAATATGTGCTTCATCTAGTCTTAGATTTACTAATGGGTATGGGATGCCCTTAGAGTTCAGCTGAGACTGGATGGTCCAGGCACAGCTTCCTTTCCTCCACACGGTTTCTCACCTTCCAGCAGGCTGTGCTGGAACTGTTCACCTGGCAGTGTGCAGGGATCCAAGACAACAAGACGAAACATGCACAGTCCCTTGAGAGGTAGGTTTAGAACAGGCCCACTGTCACTTCAGCCATATTCTATTGGTCAAAGCAAGTCCCAAGACACAGAGCCAGACTGGATTCAAGAGATGGTGAAATGAGCTCTAATTCTTGACAGGAGAAATGAAGAGTCACATTGTAGACAGCATGGATGCAGGGAGGCAGAAACTACTGTGGCCATTTTTATAATCAATCTCCCCATGATCTTCTTTTTTATTTTCATGCCTAAGATCCTTGACACTATGCTCGGAAATACTAGTTTCTCCTGCAAAGTGGTCATGGCTCAATCTAAATACAAAAGTCTATTCTCCAAACCCAGGTTCCATGGTTTACTTCTTACCATGCATGCCAGAACTTTCTGATGTCAGGTTTTTACCTGATTATTTCCCATGGCTGCATTCCCCTCTGACTGTGCCCTACATACCTACCTGGACTCTAACAAGACTGAATGAGCCGGTCCCATGGTCTTCTCCAACACAGTAGAGACTCCCTGAGTTTCAGCCATGTCTTGTAGTGTCCATTTTATCATTGGGATCATTGGGTGAGCCTTTATCTTGGCACTAGCAAAACAATAAATGATTGTAAAATGGTCTTGGCATGAAGGCTGAAGGAAATAACAGGCACATAAGTTAGATGGAAAATAAAAGCAATGGCTAAATAGTGACAAGAGGATAAAATGCAGTAGAATCTGCATTGTTGAGTCCCTGGGAGGAAGAGAAGGCATAGATAAGCATGCTGATATCTCTACTGCCAACCACGCTTTCTACAATAAGATGTGAGGGGGAGAAGAACCTGAAAGTTTGATTCCTTTAGCAGCCCCCAAGTCAAGAATGAGATGATGCACAGGGACCTGGGAGAGAGAATCAAATCAGCCTTGGTAAGTGCCAAGGCCATGATGATGCTTAACGGAGTAGTTCTTTGGTCAAAACCCAAAGTAATAGATGTGATTTAAAAAAATGGATATTTCATTGGCAGACTGTATAACAGCTGTCAATTCCAACATGGCAAGGTAGAGGACTGGGAGCTGTGAACAGCAGTTATTTTATATTTATAGATGGCTCAGGAGTCTGAAAAATTCAGGTCTAATTATATTTTCATCATGGTCTCACTTTATTAGAAACTTATGACCTGAAATACGCCTGCTTAATGGATTTATTGTAGTAAACTACAGAGTTGTTTTGAGCTGGACTAGAGAATCACTGATGTGAGCTTCAGGGATACAAGTGGATTTTATTATGTCATTTGATATCCAAAGAAGAAAACAGATTTATGGCCAATTTAAAGAAAAAAGTTGCCAAAAGGAAGGACTACAGCTTTTCGCACTGAACAGTGATAACTGGGTGACATGGTTACAGTTCAGAGTTAAAAACGAAAAAGTGAAACTACTAAATGAACCCAGTCTGGAATCAAGACGGTCAACACGATGTAGTCAGGCCAGAGGCAGAGAGATGGAGGTCGGAGGGAAAAGAGGGGAAGGCAGAAACTGGGAGGAGAGGTCAGGGAGAACGTATACTCTATTGACTCCGAGCACAAAAGCAACCACTGCTCAGTCCAGAAGCCTTCATGGCTAGTGAGAGCCAGGGAAAGCACCTGGCCTGCTGTGAACTCTTGGACACTAATGGACATTGGCAATTGGTGAATGAAATCCACCTAAATACCAACTGTTAAAGGTACAAACTTATTTAAATTAGGAACAAATGAGACTCTAAATATAGGTAATATGATGTGTACAAATGTTTACAGCTTATTTATTTATTTTAAATACGGTTGATTATAATATGATGCAACCATTGGTGAATAGCTCTTTTAAATCATTCAGACATTTTATATAAATCATCTTATTCTTTTTTCATTTAATGGTAACACATTATTTAAGAAAGACCTAAGATTTAAAAGTAAATGAGAATTCCTCCATCTCCTATTTTTACAAACATTTACCTCTAACCCTAGCACAGTAGTAAGCCTCATTCGCTTTTCATTTTATACACATTTGAGAATTTCTCAAATGGATTTTGTCAGAATATCCAATACTTCAGAGACAACATTATTGAACATAGCTACTCAAGCCAAACCCATTTCCAACTAGGTGACAATAAACTATAACTATTGAAAAAAAAAAGTTTTCAGCCAGCCATGGAAGAATTCCATGAGATTTAAAAAAAAATTCTGACAATATTAAAATTTGTAGTGCATTATGTATGTATATGTATATATGTGCTAGCTGACTATCATCTTTCTGGTGTCTTAATTTATTTCACTGTTTGATTAAACACTGTGTGATGCCAATAGCCTTTAAGAAAAAGGATTTTCTGGTCTTTTATCAAAGAATTAGTATCAGTACGTGATTAAAATATGCATAAGGAAAGAGAAGAATGGTTGAAGAGAAAAAGGTTCTAAATATGCTTTCATTTGAAATATTTATCGCCATCATATCTTCTTACTCTTTATTCTTTGTCTGAAATTGACTAACAAATCCACTGGAAAGGGAACATCTTATTGGCTAAGTACTGAGTTCATGATCGAAAAGAATCCTTTGTTTTCAAATCTATAATGTCCAGGTTAAAAATTTTCAGACATTGTGAGAAAAACATAATATTCTTAGCCTTTATTAATGTATGCTCTTTTATCAAAACGATATGAGTCTATTTGCTTATGCATAAGAACTAGAAGAGAATGTATAAAACCAGAAATTATTCATGTGTTAGAATGGTAGAATTAGTGGGAAGTCTTCCCATGTAACAAATTCCCAAACTCTAAAATAAAAATTGATTCAGAGCCAAAAGACTTGCTCCAAACTCCTACGTTAAAGGCAAAGGTTCTACTCTTTTACTTAGAGTCCAATATACTCAGTGAACTTTCTTGCCTAGTTTTTCAATCCATGGAAGATTAGGAGCAGGAAACAGAAGGACTTGGGGAAGCAACATGAGGTGATGAGAATGGTGAAAAATACAAAAAAAAAAGCAATAGCTGAGAGTTTGACAGACAGGTAAAGACAGGGTTGGTTTATATTAAATCATAACCGTACAGATAGCAACAATTTAACACGTACTACATGTTTCTCTTATACTACATGATTGTATACTATATACCAGGCACTAAGCAGTTTGCATGGGTCATTTTATTCTGGTCTTCACAACACACCGGTGAGATGTGTATTATAATTATTTCCATTCATACATGAGGACTCTAAAGGCTCGGAGAAGGTAGATAAAGTGCCCAAGCTCACAGAGTTAACGAGTTGTAGAGGTAGAATTTGAACCCAGACATTCTGGCATGAGAACCTGCCCTCAACATATTAATGGTATAATTGTGATTAATACCTTCTGTGTAAGAAAATAGGCAGATGTCCTTTTATACCGAAATTATCTGGAATGAAAAAGTAATGTATAAGGGTTTAAGGCTCCGGATTCTGGAAAACCTCCACCCGTGGGTGCACATTTCCTGAGCCCTGAAACATTATTGTTTCTCTCTACTTGCTCGCTAATTTTTACGTCTGTTACAACTCAACTCGTGTTGAGTACAATTAAATGAGATTTTCAACCAAATGTACTTAGAGTGCTCAGTATTTTTTCTTTCCAGACATTTTAAACTCTTTAAAAATTTTCCAGAAACAAGATTACAGTTCTCTCAAGGATTTTTAATAAAGTCTAAGTAGATGTTCTGGTATTAGCTTGTAAAATGCTGAGTCAAAGACTGAGGGTAATTTAGTCTTGAGAACTTTTAAAAGAGTTATACAGTTAAGCCACCTTGGGGCCATATCCTATCTGCTAGTTCTATTTTATTACAGGGTTTAAAAAATCCAGTGGCATTTGCTCTCCTCAGCCATATTCAGAAACTGGTGATAATAAAGCGTGGCTGCGGTGGCGCAGCTGAGCACTCTGCAAGCACTGAAGCTTTCTGAAGTGTACCCACCAGACAGGCCAAAGCTCTCCACGCTTCGCTATGTGTGTTAAAAGTTAACCAAGGGAAGGAGTTGAAGCATCTTGTTGGAGTTGATTAGTTTCAAACTTGATTGTGTTGAATGGGTAACATTGCTGAAATGCCATCTGCCCGGAGTTTTCTGCAATACATGCTGTGCAACCAATTGGCTTAGGTCTGATCTGAGTATCTTAAAAAGAGTGGTGGTTACAGGATCTCACTTATTTATGGAACATAATGAACAAAATAAGCTGACGATCAAAATAGATCCAGAGACATGGAAGTAGGGAACAGACCGACAAACCTCAGAGGGAAGGGGGATGGGGAGGGGGTGAGAAGAGATAAACCAAAGGACTTATATGCATATATACATAACCAATGGGCACAGACAATAGTGTGGGGAAGGCAGGAGGAGGGTGGGAGTGGGGAGGAGGTGGTCAATGGGGAAAAAAGGGGGAACATCTGTAATACTTTCAACAATAAATATTTTTAAAAAGTACTATTCAGTTTTAAGCAAATGGTGCCCAAAGAAAATATTGTCCTATTGTCCAATATGAGTAAAATCTGCCTAAGGGGAAAAAAAGTGGTAGTTATAAGACATCTCCTTATAGAGAGGAACACAACCTGAGCTCAGCACTCTCCACCAATTCCCAGGCACCACGAGGAAGACCTCAGGCTGTTTTACTGGTGGAATCAGCACAGTCACGCAGGATTCGCATACATCCTCGCCTGTCTTATTTCAAGTGGCTCCAACATCCAATTAAAATAGGTCTCCACCACCAAAGAAACATAATGGAACCTGTCCTTTTAGGACAGGATCTGATACCTGAGAAGGAAGAAAGATGAACAAAAATAAAAGAATTTAGTATGAACATTTGAATATTTTTGAGGTCATAAACTGAGCTCACCTGGTTATCAGAAAGACACGGATACATGACGTTACCAGGTATGGATTGGCTGCCGTCATTGATGCTCGTGTTGAGATCAAGGTTATAAGTTGTTACAGAACTGGGCATAAGAACCATGAGTCCGACTCTTTTGGACTTCAGGACTTTATCTGAAAATCCAGGGACTTGGGCTACTTCGGTGGTTAAAAGTTTTTTCTTGGCATCAGAAGTTGTTTTTTTTGTTGTTGCTGTTGTTTTTTTAATGAAATACTATGTGGAAACATACACACCCACACAAAGGCTTACATTGGAGCTGCTTTGATTGAATCAGAGTGGAGTTATGGAACTCATCCTACCTGAACACCAAGGGAGCCTTCCAAATAATATGGAGCACAGAGGGAAACCACGAGACCGGATAATCTCAAAGGTTTATGATTCTGTCCCTTTAACTGATGTCTATTATATTGATCTGCTGTGATCTCAAAACCAAATGTGTGCTCAGGAAAAAAAACAAAGTTTACCACATGTAACTTGAACTCGAACCTGTTGTCATGCCAATTGCCACTTTTGAGGCCCCATAATTCTGAGGTTAAATTATCCTTCTGGCCCATAATCTCAGCTGATAAATTTAAAATTTTTTGTTTAATTTAAGAGACTATGTGATTTTTTTTGGTTAACTGACTTCATGGCATACTATCAAATTTAGAAATATTATCTAAGTCTTTTCAAAGCATTCATGCTTGGATTTTCAGAAACTTTGATTCAAAAGAATGATTCTTTTGCTGATCACTTATGACAAGAACCTCTAGGGAAGACTGTAGATCTCTGACTGAAAGGCCCATTTTAGGATCTGTTGAAAACAAGAAGTTGAGTCTTCAGACTATCTTAAATATATTTCAATCCTCGTTTGATGCTTATTGGAACCACTTGGGACTCTTTTAAAACATACAGGCACTCAAGCTCCACCCCAGACAAATGAAGCCTGAGTCTCCGGAGGTGTCCCATGACACTGGTCTTTTGTTTTGTTTATTTTTTTACATAACTTTTAAATTTAAAAGAGTTGTACATTTGCAAAAAGTTTCAAAGATAATTCATAGAATCTCTATATACCTCACACTCAATTTCCACTAGTATCATCTAACATTAATAAGATACACTTGTTACAATTAGTGTATCAAAATTGATACATGATTGCTGACTAAAGTCCATGCCTTATTCAGATTTTATTAGTTTTACCTAATATCCTTTTTCTGTTCCAGGATCCCATCCAGGATACCACATTACATTTAGTCATGATGTCTCCTTAGGCTCCTTTTGGCTGTGACAGTTTCTCAGACTTTCTTTCCTTTTGATGATTTTGACAGTTTTGAGGAGTATTGGTCAGGTATTCTGTACAATGTCCCTCAACTGAGCTTTGCCTTTTTTTCTCATGATTGAACAGAGGTTATGAGCTTTTGGGAGAAAGATCACAGAGCTAACGTGCCATTCTCATCATATCACATCAAGAGTACATGCATTAATATGATATCATTGTTGATATTGACCTTGACCTTGGCTGAGATAGTGTTTATCAGGTGCCTCCACTGTACAGTTACAATTTCTTCCTCCTTTGATAATGCACTATTTAAAAGGAAATCACTATGTGCAGTCCACACTTCTGGAGAAGGTAGTCATTTTCTCTCTCCTTGAAGGGGAAATAGTTACATAAATTATTTGTAATTCTTCTACTTGGGAGATTTCTCTATGATCTCTTATTTATTTATTTACTTATGCAATCACTTATATCAGTATAGCCTCATGGATATTTATTTTATACTTTGGGTTATATTCTAATGTTATGTTATTTATTTTGCTGCTCAAATTGTTGCAAGATTGGCTATTGTGAGTTCTTTCGGGGGTGTTCCTGTGTTCACTTTGCACATCCTATCATTTTGTTTTTTGAGCTCTGGGCTCATTTTGCATATCCACTGTCCTAGCCTTAGAATCAACCATTTCTCCAAGAAGCTCAGGTTCCTTTTATTAGAGCATGGTGTTAGGAATCAATATCTGGGAACTTGGTGTGCTTGTTGCTTCTGAGGTGTTGTTGCTTCCAGGCCCCCTCAGAGGACAGAGCTAGAAAATATATGTGTGTATTGTTAAGCCACAAATATACATGTATCTATAGTAAATCCAACATGAGTTCATATTAATGTCTCCAAGTCTCATCCATCACCCCGCGGATGATTCTAACCTTCTCCTCTTGCTTATCTATAACCTCCTCTTCCAGCAATAAGAAACTTGGTTCCAACCATTAATCATCTATTTAATTAATTGTTCAATTTCAGTAGACATTTACAGTGGTTTCAGAATTGTTAACCCATGTCTCTATAGAAACTAACCTTACCAACTAGAGTGCAGTGCTTATGAACAGTTCTATTGCCTTTAGTCCTTTTCTCTACTCAATTCCGGAGTTATGTGGTGCAGCATGCTTTTCCTCCACAGCCTTCAGTGGGGTGCTACCTTCACAATGCAGCACACTCTTTGTTTACAGTCTGCATTCCCTCTTGGGATTCCCTGCACTCCTAATTGATTTTTTTACGTTTGCATACATTAAGGTTCAGTGTTTGATCCGTCAAGTTACGTAGGTTTTGACAAACGCATAGTGTCAAGTATCCACCAGCAGAATATCACACAGAATATTTTCACTGCCCTAAAAAAGAGCCAGGGTGTTTTTCAAAAGCTCATCAGGAGATTGTAGTGTGCACTCAGAATTAAAAACCACTAGACTGGTTTGTTAAGGTCAGGTTCCGGTATATCCAAGAGCTGAGTTTTAGATTTCTGGGCTCAGAATCTAGAAGGCTGGTGCGTGTCTTACTGAGAGGCATTGCCAAGTCAGTTAACCTCTCTGTCTGTTCAGGTAATGTATATACCACCCTACTGAACATTAAACATCTGCTTGAGAGTTGTTGGATGATTTAAATGGATTATTGAAGGTAAAACACAATTTTCAAATTTGGGAAGAAGCAGGTATTCAGTAAATGTTAGTCATTATTATGTTGTTTTCATCATCATTTGTTTTATTCAGGAGATGCTCCAAGCCAGTTTGTCAAGGATGTCTTCATAGCTTCTTAACATGGCAGAGAGAGAGAGAGAGAGAGAGAGAGAGAGAGAGAGAGAGAGAGAGAGAGAGAGAGAGAGAGGTCTTTTTTCTTTGTTTTTAAAATTTTATGCATTCTAGATTAGGCATTAACTAGGTTGCTGCCTCACAGAATCCTTTGGGGTGATATAAAACTTCTGATGGCCCATCTGCCCCCAGAGCCACTAAATTAGAATCTCTGCCAGTGGTGGTGGGGCAGAGAAACTGGCTTCCCGACATGCTGTTTAATGATCCCCAGATGATTTCAACATGCAGTCAAGTTGGGGAACCAGAAGCAGAGTGGGAGAGATCCTCCTCTACTCCAACTACTTCAGATTTCTCTGACTCAGTTTGAGACGAGACTTCCAGACTTCAGAAAATGACCCAAAAGAGCAGCTTTGTTGAATGTGCATATGAGTCATATTACAGCTATGAGTAACTTCCCTACACACGTGTTTCCAAATTCCATTCTCAGTACTGTTTCATTCGATGACTAAACATTGTTGAGGTGTGGGTAACTTCAGTATCAACACGCATCAGGTCTTCTGGATTAGATGTTCAGCTCTCTACCTTGTCGTTACTTCCTCTTCCAGACGGTGGCTATCCGCCCTCTTAATGACATGTGTTCATGCCTCAACAATCACTGTCAGAGCACTTCATTCGGTCCTAATCATTTCTCCTGCTTGGGGATGGTACACATATACATTTTTTCTTTCTTCCTCCTGTTTCCTTCTCTTTCTCTCTCCCTCCCTCCTTCCCCCCTTCCTCCCTCTCTCTCCCTCCCTATCCCTTCTTCTATCTCTCCTGCCTTCCTTCACCTCAGCAATTCCCAAACTTTTTTCAAATAATTTTCTTTAATTGTGAGATACTAAGAGGTTTTGAAAAACAGCGCTGCCTTAATAGCTTTCAGAAAATACCATATCCTCTCTCCAGCATCTGCAGAACACATAGCTTATCGAAAACAATGTGATGTTCTCCAGTGATATAAATCTATTTATATTAAATTGCCTAGACACATTTGATAAGGAATGTTTTTGGAAGGTGATGGGAGAGAAACGCACACTTTTTATAAAAATCACTGGTGCACGATACAGAGTAGAAAGTAATTATATAAATATATAAAATACATAAATTAAGCCTATTATACAATTATCCTCCCTCAAATAGTGCAGTTCAGTGTCACTTATAACATGAAGTCAACCATTTTTACACTAAAAAAAAAACCTATCCCAACCTACTTTATAGATTTTAGAATCACTTTATAATTAGGAAAGCAGTTTTAAATGTTCATATTCAAAATGTAGTAAACATCTACCACTTTTCAGACCTTTCATACATGTCATCTCATTAATTCTTTACATTAACCCTGTAAAAAAATTAGCCGCGGAAAAGGAGAGGGTTGGAGGAAAGACTCAGAATAAATAAATATCAGTCTGAACCAGGGTTCTTAACCTTGACACCACTGATATTTTGGGCCAGATAATTTTTCATTGTGGGGAGCTGAACTGTGCATTGTAGGGTGGTTCACGGTACCCCTGGCCTCTACATAATACATGTCAGTAATAACTCCCTTCCCTAAGCTGCAAAAACCAAAACATCTCCATTCATTGTCAAATGTCCTCTGTGGGACAAAAAGGCCCCATTAATTGGGAACTTTTGGGTTAGACCCACACAGCAAATAAAATAAGAAAGTCAGTGTTTCCAGTTTTCTGTCTAGACACTTAAGCTCTTTCTTACAGATTATTTCTTTATGTTCCAAGACCCATCACATGTCCTTAATTGCTAAGCTCTTTCTAGAAAGCCATCATCTTTATGACATGATGCATTATCTCTTATTGGTGAGACCAGCTAGTGCAAACGAGTCCTGTATTGGCTTGAGCCATGGGGACAGGAGCCACCAGCTCTTGTCTTGCAAATGTGTGGCATTGGTATAAACAGTGTCCAAATGAATCTGCATGCCCAGTAAAACAGATGGTAGGTCTGTAATTTTAGCTCTGGATATACAGTGCATTAGTATTGGAGCTCCACAGTACGGTCATCCCCCAAACTAGGTGCTATTTTCCAAACTGGCATCAAGTTTTTTTGTGTTGTTGTTGTTGTTTTTTATCATTATTAAATCCTTCTAACACAATCATGGTGACTAGGTTTTTCTTTAGCCCTCTGGCATTTTTGTTTTCATCTTCTAAATGTTCGCCAGATTACTGTTTCATAGATTCTTCTCTCTTTCAATGATGGGATCGCTCTTGGTTCTGTAATCTCATTACAACTCAATTTCCTGAATCTCCTCATCACCGGCATCATCTTCATCTTTCTTTTTAAAGTTCCCACTTTTCTTTTATGGAGAAAGAATCCCATAGTCATTTATTTTGTTTTCCTACCAGTAGGTACTTGTCCCCTCAATTGAATGATCTCTTTTCTGTCTCTGAGAAAGCTGAATGCCCAAGTACCAATTTTCCTCATCAGGTAAAAACCCATCTTCATGTCTACATCTATAGGCAGATAGATGATGATGATAGATAATAGATAGATAGATAGATAGATAGATAGATAGATAGATAGATGATAGATAGATAGATGATAGATAGATAGATAGATAGATAGATAGATAGATAGATAGATAGATAGATAGATAGATAGATAGAAAGAATTCCTTCTTAAGATAATTTTTAAAAGAATTCTGAGCTGGCATTGCCTTCCAGGTAGGTTTCATAGATAGAAGTATTGAGTCAAAATACCCTGTTGAGTCTCTTTAGACATGGAATTTCAGAAGACCCAAAGTTAAGGCCAAAACCTCTGAGTTGACTGTGACGTCCTTTTCCCCAAGGCTGAGTGTGCCAAGTCCAGGACATGAAGAGTAAAGACAACAGCCTTCAGTTCTCCTGTTCTCAGGAGCTTTCCAGGAGGGCCCAGAGTGTTAGGCAGCCCTGGAGCCTACGCACCAAAGATTCCCACTTGGCAGAACAGGAAGATTTGCTTCTTTCAAAGTCTGCACACCTCTATTGGGACTGGAGAGTCTTTCCTTTTAATTGAGAGAAAATACCCTCAAAATTGGAAGAGGCATCAATAGTCAACTCCCCGCTAGACAGAGGTAACCTTTTATCAAACAGTATTTGGGGAGTTTATAAAGTTGGCTTCTCCCTACTGCATAACTTCTTTAGAAACCTCACCCACAATCATGACTTATCTTCTTAAAGATTCATTCTTTGCTTCTAATAAGCATCGAAATCTCAGAAGTTCATGGCCAGAGTGAAAGTAAATTTTCCTGGGACCATTAAAAAACAAGCATTAGGCATATTCCAGGGTAGTGTTTCTTAAAACTTCATCTCAAAAAGAAGCTACTCTTTTAAAAAGATCAATCTCAAAGTGCCAAAAGCATAGTGTTACCCTTCTCCATTCCATATCTGATATATAAGAGTTACACCCATGGGCCTCTTCATCCCCAGGGATCTGTGTATTTAACAAATCCTCTGAGGTCTTGAGATGCATAACCATGTTTGAATTCACTGGTGTAGAAGATCCCATGACTGGAAACACATCTCTGAGACAGGGACTGGAGCTCCAGTACTAGGGGGTCAGAGGAGAGGGTCTGGAAATGTGCCCATCGCAGCATTTGCCTAAGACTGTGCCCAGTACCTTATTAGGCATCCAGGAGGAAATATCTGTTAAATAGTGAAACAATAGCACCAGCAGAATATAATCAATATCAATAGCTGCATCTACTCATTTAGGTTAAGACATGGGGTAAAAGCTTTACATACTTCTCTTGTGTCCTTCCTACAGTGATTTTTCTTTTTCAGGAAAATTGTATTATTGACTTGCATTTTATAGTGCCAATAAATGGGCTCAACGTGGCTGTAGCACTGACCAAAGGCGTACTTGAACCAAGACTGCCAATCTCCAAAGTGTATGCTCTCACTACTATGCTCCATTGCTTCTCTGTCTCTCCCTTCCTGTCTTCCTTCCACAAATACTTATCGTGCCTACTAGGTGCTGAAGATATCAGCAATAAGATGGTGCCAAATGGTCCCTCTCTTATGGAACTTAAATTCTTATGTGAAGGGAGAGAAAATACCCATTGAATATAATAAATATATGCATGATGTAGTATGGTAGGAGGTAATGAGCATTACGAAATAAAACTGGAGCAGGGAAGGGGGATGGGGAGTATGTTGAGCAGGTAATATCAGTGTAAATGAACTGGTCTGCACACACATATTGAAACAGTAACATCTTCAGAAAGAGTTGAAGAGGGAGAGAGAGGGACGAAGTCAGCAAGGCATCTTTTTAAGAAGCAAGATTACATAGAGACGTTCTAACACTTAAGGTCTCACTTATTGCATTAAATTCCCCTAACAAGAGAGACTATGTCCTAGAATTATAGAATCACACAACTAAACCAGACTATAATCTGAAAATGTGTCCCTTAGCTTTTTAACCATGCCAAAAATCTACTACTTACCCCCCTCCTTATCTCCTTCCACTGCTGTATGTTCTCCATAGAACTCCTGCCATTTGTTATACTACACATTTTACTTATTTTCTTTCTGTGCCATTATAATATAAATACAATTAGGGCAGGAATTTATGTCCATTTTGTTCACATAAATCTCCAATTTCCCAGGACATGGCCTGATATATATCAGACCCTCAGTAAATATGATTGAGTAAATGAGTCCCAAACAAAAGAGCTGGCAGCTTCAGATACTAGCTGAACATCTCCCCTGAGGGTGAGCTCACGGTCTGACTGAAAAGGTGTGACATTGTACTGATGATGTGTTAAAACAAACAAGCAAAAAGGCTTCCTTGTGTTACCTCAAGAAGTAAGTGAGAGTAAAGTGCCCGAGCCAGAGGACACGCAGCCGTAGCTCATGTCAGCCTGTGCTGTCTCATTGATCATCATCGCATCCCTGTGTCATTGTCCCCATGTGACTGAGCAGAAACCTCCGTCAGTTACCCAGGAATCTTAAAAACCAGTGAGGTGAAGAGTCAAAGCATGAGTTCTCTAAGAGAGAGGTAGAGAGTATGTTCATCCCCAGAACCTAGCTCACCGACTGAAACTCAGAATGAACGCTAAAAGGATCACCGAATGGCCAAATCTGCATCTTCCCACGGTTAGAGAAACCTTGCCACCTTCCTGGCTACATACAATTAACATTTATTTCTTGCCACATACATTTAGTCGTGGAATAGATGGTTTCCTTCCATCTGGCAGCTCGAAACATCTCTTTCTCATCTGTAAAATGATGAGGTTGATTATATACATATCTTGTGGCTTCTTTCCCAGAATCCATTTTCCCTACTTCTTTCAACATTGTGAATCTCCATTTGTAGACAAGCCATGTAGTTTGGGTGGGATTGGCTATTCTTCCAAGTAAAGGGTGGACTCTGACTGACCTAAGACCTAAAGTAAATCAATGCACCCCATCTCTTTGTGATGGGGACCATGAAGAACCTATGCAGCTGTAGGAAAGAAAGACCTCTTATCTTTTGAGACGACGTGGAAGGACATGGAGAGTATTATCCTAAGCAAAACAAGCCAAGCAGAGAAAGATAAATATCACATGATCTCACTTATTTCTGGAATATAATGAATTAAACAAACTGATGAACAAAATAGACCCAGAGTCATAGAAGTAGGGTACAGACTGACAGTCCTCAGAAGAGGGGGTGGGGGGGGAGGGAAGAGATAAACCACAGAAGTTATATGCATGTACGCATAACCGATGGATATGGACAACAATGCTGGGGACGGGGTGGGGGATGGGGAGGAGGGTGTCAATGAGGGAAAAAGGAGAAATATCTGTAACAAAAATAAATTAATTAAAAAAAAAGGAAAAAAAAAAGAACCTGACAATGAAGCACATACTATAAATAAAGTGTGGGGTAATGAAAAGTGATGCCTTCCTTAATGAGATTTTGAACCACTAGATCAAGCCTTACCTGAAGCTGTTTATATCCAGACTATTAATTTACAGGGATCATTAACTCCCTTTTTGTGTAAGTCTGAGTCATGTTTTCTGTTGCTTGCAGCAGAAAGAATCCTGATACAGACGATCTAACTGATATAACTGCCAGAGTCCCTTTCAACTCTAAAGTTCTGAGCCTCTGTGTATTTGTCTTCTGATCGAGGATTATTCAGAATTAAGAACAAAATAAATTCAGAAGGGCTGCCAAAGAGAGAACCAGAGTACTCCAGAGAGATATGGCCGAGGTGAAGAAACCTTGGCAGAGCGCCTCTCCAAAGGCACATTCATCTGCGGGGAAGTGATTTATGTTGGGCTCATGTCTGCAGTATTTTACAACTGTAATGGCCAGTAAATAAAAAGAAATTGTTTCTGTCAGCTTACCACCTTTTTTGTCATGAATGGAAGGTGTGAAAGTGCCCGATCTTCTAAAAATGACGTAAAGGTCCGCAGGGCTCCCCTTCAACCTTCTCCAAGGAGAAAAATGCTTTTGCATTTTCCAAGCAGGATACAGCATCCTGTTAAAATCACTTAACCAGTGCAGTCATGCCCCTGCCTTTTAATAAGCTTAAAAATACACCTCGATTAGACTTCACAATGATGCTTATATTTCAGATATAAAGATACTAAAGTGTATTCCTTACTTGATCTAGTTGAATCATCACACAAAACTTCCCCGAGCACTGTTAAAGACAAAACTACATATTAACTTGAGGTATCTCTTTTATTCATTTTAGAAACAGATTTTTATTGAGCCTTTTTTTTTTTCTGCAAACCTTATTAGCTCACCACTATGCATTCATTTCTTACTTTTTTGAATTACATAAAATTGAATTCTGATTCCTAAATTATTTTAGATCACACACACACACACACAAAACACATCTGAGAACCCCGAAAGAGAAACACATCGGAATAGCACCATGTGCGACCATTAAATATGGTCCCTAAAAACATAAATTCTAAGCCTATTTTCAAATGCTGATTCTACCACTTATGAGCTGCATGACCAAACAGGGATGACACTGACAGTGGCAGCAAGGGCAGCGGTGACGACAAGATGTGTTAACAGACGTAAATACAGTGAGCACCACCAGGAATGGCTTTGCTGCTGTGATTCCAGCCACCACATTGCTCTTTGTGGAATGTTTTTATATTTCAGCCAAATAAAATGCAATTATTGTGAGAAAAATGGTAAGTGGACACTCATACCGTGGTATGTAGAAATGGAAAAGTGTCAAGTGCTATCCTGTTCGGAAAGAAAATAGTAAAGGCACTTCAGAATCTGAAGAGCAAACATTAAACGATGATATGGAATTGACGAAAAGCTATGCATTTTATGACCCACGATGTAAAACAAGCATGAAAAACAAAAGGTTATTCAAATCTAGGCACGTTATCAGAGAAACTTCAGAATATCTCATGGGTCTTTAAAAAAGAAATCAAGCCCAGCCGGTGTGGCTCACTGGTTGAGCGTCGACCCATGCACCAAGAGGTCGCTGGTTTGATTCCTGGTCAGGGCACATGCCCAGGCTGTGGGCTCAATCCCCAGTGGGGGGCATGCAGGAGGCGGCCAATCGATGTTCTCTCTCATCGATGTTTCTATCTCTCTGTCCCTCTCCCTTCCTCTCTTTCTAAAACCAATAAAGAAAAAATATTAAAAAAGAAGAAATCAGAAAAAAAAATCAAGTTGAATTTCAAAGGCAAGAAAACCACACTCATCTCAGACTACGTTACACCTCGACTCCGGACCTTCTGTCAATCTGCAACACCCATGTACTGGTAACGGCCACAATAAAAATGAAGAGAGAGATTCAGAAAACACTTTTAGGCAAAACGTCAGGATTTTGCGGCTCATTACTTGAAGAGCGCGAACACGGAAAGAAGAAAGGGCCAAAACGACTGCCAAGTTCTGAGCCCACAGAGCCAGGAGGCTGTTCTCCAGGACTAGAGAAGCAGCAGCACGAATCTGGAGAGCTCTTGAGTACTTGCAGGAACTGATGTTTGGGGAGATCTATCAAAACCCCAAACAAAAAGGTTTTATAAAAAGCAGAAATTTGAGCCTGAAGCGAAGTTGATAAGTCATCGCTTTAGAAAAGATTTAGTTAGAGCTGCGAGATAAGTGAAGTCATCGAGAACACCCGGCAGAAAGAAGGGGACCACGAAGAAAGCCTTGGGGAAAGCCTAGCACCTCCCACAGGATGCTCAGAGGAAAGGAGTGACTACAGGACCAGGAGGACCAAGCAAACTCAATGTCATACAAATCTGAAGGATGAAGAGCTCCGAAAAGTGTGTGGTTATACATCAGACTATGTAGAAATCCAACTGTAAGCGTAAGACATTTTATAGAAATTGCAGATAGGTCAGTTCTATAACTGATTATTTAAATAGCTTTCAAATGGCAAGGGTTTGAGTTCCGTGACATTTCTGCTCCGCCGTCATGAGCACGAGAGGGAGGTTTAGATGCAGCAGATGTAACCTATACACAATGACGTCCGGCAGAAAACAAGCATGTTTCATTGATGTCTTTTTAATCACATAAAATCTTCCCCAAACACAAAATGCCCTGCTTCTCATGTTCAATATGTCTCACTGCTCATTGGCCATGACATAGTTAAATGCTTATTGCCCAAACCTATCAGCGGTAAGGAGAATAGATTTCACCTATGAATCACTGACACTTGATAAAGATCAATCATCTTTCCTGGGCACAAGGTCTAGCAAAAACGAACCAAATTGGGATTCTGACAAAAAGTAAGTTTGGAACAAGGAAGGTTTTAGGTAGGAATCAAGAGTGTCTGCTAAAATGATGGTCAGCAGGTTTGGGTGGTGAACACACAATACAATATATAGATGATGTTAAAGAATTGTAGCCCTGAAACATATACTTTTATTAACCAATGTCACCCCAATAAATTCAATTAAAAAAAAGAGGGAGAGAGACTGATTGATTTATAGCCTTCTCTTTTTGTTCCAAGAAGTCTACAAAACCTCATCATTAAGAAAATGAAAATAAATAAACTGGTCAATAGGATTAAATGCTACACAGCAGTCAAATTAGTTAGAAAGTAAAAAGACACCATCGGACTTACTCTTTAGACGAATGTTATTTGATTCCTTTTATATGTTATGAAATGAGGCTGGAAGAAGGGGAGAACTGAAAAGGATCTGGGATAACTCTTCCCTCTCTTTCCTCTAGGAATGACTTAGAATACTGACTTTTATGTTATGTCATTTCAGCTGGATCTGTAGTGCACCCTGTCTGGCTAGAAGAAAAGAAATTGATGGTTCTAAGATTTTTTAATAGGAAGAGAATGTATCTAATACATATTAATGTGGTATGTGGTATTATATCATATTAATATGGTATTAAGATGGTGACCAAAGTCAATTTATAAAATATTTTATAGAGACTATTACGTTGAATATGTTTCCCCAGTCCACTGGTCCAAGTGGATAAATATATTTTACTGCATCGTAATACACATTGCTAAGAGCTTGTGCGATCCTCTAGACACTTTATGTATAATTATGTCATTAAGGTAAATATCATGATAGTGGAAACATTAATTTAGGAGAAGCTAACACTGTTTTTAAAATAATTTCCAATTACCTTACATGGAATCTGTTTTCATTTTCATTAGTTTAATTTTATTGACAAAATGCCTACAACAAAGTTAACAGGCTTTAAATTGCAGAGAACTTCATAACAGCCTTGATAAGCCATTTCATTTTGTAATGCAACACCTTCAATGCAAGCACAGTCCAAATAAGGCCTCAGATCCCCCTGTGGGCAGACTGCACACCGAAAGTCAATTAGGCAAATTAAAAATATCTCTCTACCAAATTAGGCTGATATCAAACTTGGGAGCATGAGGAAGCAGCCTGGTTTGTCTGTGACAACATGTAAATAACATTGGTAGATCATTTCAAATCTCGTTTTTGCCACTTCCGTCGATTTTCCTCTTCTTTCTCTATGGTTCCGGCAAGTGGGCAGTGAATACTTGATGCAATTGTATAAATATTTCAGATTCCCATAAACCCAACCATCAGATCCGGAAGAAAAGTGGGGTTTGGCTTATGTTCTCCAAATTCATCACTCAGACTGCCGCCCCCCTGTGATCTGCTTTAGCCTATGGTTATGGGTGGGAAAGACAGTGTGTCAGTTCCAAGCCTTGGCCATAGGAGGTACTGTACAGACGTCTTTTATTAGTAAAGTCACCCAGCAATTACCCAGTGAGCTGTATCATGTCATTTGTATATACCTGTTCTGGATAGTCTTACAAATGCTAAGAAACAGCCTGTCTCCCCTTAGACATTCTTTTCCTTCAGCCACCATAGTTCGCAACAGCACCCAGTGACACAGGCCACACATGCTTTACACCAAGAAGGGACCAGGCAAGAGGCTGGGACTTGCCTGCACTGCTTAGAAACATGGAGCATAGATGTGGGAAGAGGACCGACCAATGGCTGTCTTTGCTTGCACATTGCTTGCCATTGACACGGAGCCACATTTAGATGGCAACTCAAATTATGATTAGATTTGACTGCTTCAGAATCTCCATCTCTGTCTTCAGAGTCAGGGACTTCTGTTGCACTGTAAGCATTATTATGTTCAACGGAGACCCTGTTGAGTGATACTGTTACAGGCGGTTAGACAGACATGAGCAGAGCAAGGAGGATGGGCCAGGTACAGAAGATCACCAGGAGAGAAAGCCCTGGGTGCCTAGCAAGGGGCAAAACTGGGAAAACAAGGACCCCACCCCAAGGGTAACCCTTCCTCCCCTAGCATATTTCTGGTCATGCAGTGTGGACCCCTGACTTTTCATATTGTTGGTCATGCTGTTTAGACCCCTTGACCTTTTCCTCCCTAAAGATAACATCTGGGCCTCAGCTGTATTGCAGCTCCAGGCCCAGAAAATCAGCAAAAGCAGACAAGTGACTCCATGGCTGCCTCAGAACCAGCTGCACTGACTACTGACCCTGCCCTGGTGCTGACCAATCAGTGGAGACCACCACCCTGAAAGAGCATACCTGGAAAACTGATGAATAGTCTATTGAGACCCTCCCCTGAGACCTCCCCAAAGATTCCCACCTGCAAGAGAGAGATAAATACCCTCAACACAAAGGATCCAGGCTCATTCTCCCCCAGAGGAGCACACCCCTTGCCATTCCCTTCCCCTCTTCTTCCCTCTAAGGGAACCCAGAAGACTTGCAACAAGGGGAGCAATGGACAGCAGCAGCTCATCCTGGGCTAACCCCCTGAACCCTTCTCCAAGGCCTCCTTTCCTCTGACTTCCTAATGAGCCAAAGCAGCCCAGCCTAGGCTCTCCTATTGCTTCTAAGCCCTTCTTAGTTCACTGTCCTGAGTGTGGTTTTTGCTGTGGCCAATACATTCTTGCTTGCTTTGCTGTACTTTGTCCCTTGATTGAAATCTTTCCTTCAAGAAGACAAGAACCAAGTTCTCATTGTCTCACCGGTAACAATATCAGTGCGACAGCTACAACAAGAACAGTAGAGAATAAAGAAGGATCTTTGTTGGAATAACCCTACTTTCCTTTTTGTAAACTATTTTTCAGGAAGCAGTTAACAATATAAATTCCAGTGAATGGCGTGAGTCCTTGTGTAGCTCTTTATAGTCCCCGGGAGGAAAGAATGGTCTGTAGGACTCAGAATCACAATAATTTAGACATCTAGAAAAAGTCACCTTATTTGAAGAAGTACATACTTACAGTAAATGCCAAGAGGTGTTTCAATGGCAAATCTTGTTGTAGAACAAGAGATAAAAGAATGCCTATTTTTATAACACTGAGAAAATATGTAATGTCAGTACTCACTGCACAAACACGGCAGCCATTGTTCTAGCGTCAGGAACATCTCACAACCCACACCCAATACAAACACCTCTACCATACACAAGGAAAAATAATGTATCTTCTTAAAAATCTGTGGTTTCAGAAGTTAAGAAAAACAAGTAGAGAATGAAGAAAGCTGACTTAAGAGAGGCTTGCTCTGGATGGACTGTGACTATATAAGAGTCTTCCTATTTATTCATCAAATCCCTCCCAATCATCAACCTTACCTAAAATATTCTATTTTGTTTTGTTACTCTGATTAAAATTCCATCAAAGATAGACTAATCTCAGTTAATTAATAGTTTCATATAAAACGACAGTTTTATCAGGGATTTATTCACATATTCATGCCACTTACCATAAATGTTTATTTAGACTTTTGACACTTTCAGCTTCTACACAGGACTCGAGGTGACTCATTCAGATCACTTTTCTTCTCCCTACTGCAGGAAGAAAATAACTGTTTGGTTTTGCCATTGTTTTCTTCTTTAATGCCTACGAATACTATAAAGACGGAGATCATATTGTTTGTCTATTGCTGCATAATTACGCCCTAAAGGTCATAACTTAAAACAACAACATGGGGCACCTTATAGTTCACATAGGTCGGGGATCTCAGTGCCGTTCAGCTGGGTCTTCTGGCTCAGGACCTTTTGCAAGGCTGCAACTGAGGAGTTGGCCATGGCTATTTTCTCTCTCGGAGGCTCCAGTGGGGAAGAATCTCCTTCCATGCTCACTTACATGGTTTTTGGCAGGATTCATTTCCTTGTGGACTTCTGGACTGAGGGTTTCAGGTTCTCACTGGCTTCTGGTTTTCCAATGTGTTATCAATGCTGGTGGGCATTTGTATTTTCAGAGACCTTGCACTTTATCCTGTGTATTAATTTCCTACTGCTGCTGCAAAAAATGACCACACACTTTGTGGCTTCATGCAACACAAATTTATTATTTGACCATGTTGCAGGTCAGAAGTCCAAAATGGGTTTTATTGAGCTAAAATCAAAGTGATGGCATGGCTGCATTCCTTCTGGAGGTTCTAGGGGAGAATCTGCTTCCTTGCTTTTTCCAGCTTCTAGACCTCATCCCTTAGCTTGTGTCCCCCACAGCCAGTAACTGCATCACTATGACCTCTGCTTCCATAGTCGCGTCCACTTCTCCGACTCTGTCTGTCTCTTTCCCTTAGAAGGACCCTGTGATTACACTGAGCCACTCAAATAATCCAGCATAATCTCCTTGTCCCAAGACCCTTAATCACATAGTCGAAGTCCCTTCTGTCATTCAAAGAACATATTCACAGGTTCCAGGGATTATGACATGGATATCTTGGGGAGTCATCTTTCTGCATACTATACCCGATTTCTCCAAATGATAACATTTTTCAGAAAAATAAAAAAAAATTATTTTAAAATACTATAGTACAATATCACAACCAGGTTATTGACATTGATACAATTCACCAATCCCATTCAGATTTCCTCAGTTTTATTTATACTCATGTATTTAATTCTATACAGTTTTATCACTTATGTGTATGTCTGTCCAAGACCAAAGTCAAAACACTGAAGAGTTCCATTACCACGAGGATCCCTAATGTTGTTCATTTATAACACCTCCCTTCTCTTGTCCCTATCCCAACATTTGTAAGTCCTGGAAACCACTCATTCTTTAGTCATTGAAAAAAATTTTGTTATTTCAAAAATCTTATATAAATAGAATGAGATAGTATGTAATCTTGTAACCTTTGGAATTGGTCTCTTTATCCAGAATAATTCCCTGGAGAATCATCAAAGTTGTTATTTGCATCAATACCTCTTTTCTTCTTATTGGTAAGTAGTATTTTCTGGAATATATGTAGCAGATTTTTTTAACCACTCACCTGTTGAATGGCATATGGGCTGTTTTCAGTTTGGAGCTTTTGGAAATTAAACTGCTACAAATATTTGTGTATAGGCTTTGATGTGAACATACATTTTTATTTCTCTGGGATAAATGCCAACAGTACAATTAATTATTGGATTGTATGATTACATGTTTGGTTTTAGAAGAAACTGCAAATGTACCAGTTTTCCAGAATAAATGTTCCATTTTGCATTCCCACCAGCAATATTCAAGTGATCCAGTTGTTTTGCATTCTTATCAACATTTGTGGTAGTCGCTATTTTTTATTTAACCAGTCTGTTAGATGCATAGTGATATTTCATTGTGGTTTTAATTGCAGTTTTCCTGATGGCTATTGACTATGCTTTCATGTTCTTATTTGCCATCTGTGTGTCCTCTAGATATCCTTTTTAATCAGATTGTTTGCTTATTGTTGTTTTGTTGTGTCTTATTGTTATTGAGTTTTAAGGGTTCTTTATATACTTGAGATACTAGTCCTTCGTCAGATATTTTCTCCATGTCTGTTGCCTGTCTTTTCATCTCTTCATATGAACTTTCATAGAACAAAAGCTTTTCATTTTAATGAGGTCCAATGTATAAATTCTCCCTTTGATCGTGATTTTGTTTCCAAGTCTATAACTCTTTGCCTAGACCTAAATCCTGAATATTTTATTATTTTTTCCTAAAAGGGTCTATACTTTTTGCTTTATATTTAAGTACATGATTTATTTTTTGTTAACTTTTGCATAAGGTATGACAATTAGGTCAAGATTTATTATTTTGTCTATGGATATCTAATCATGCTAACACTATTTGATTAAAAAGCTATCTATCATCCATTGATTTGCATTTGCATTTATGTCAAAAAGTAGTTGGGCATATTTGTGTGGGACTATTTCTGGGTTCTCTATTCTGTTCTATTGATCTATGCCAATACTACACTGTTTTTAATATTTTAGTTATATCATGGCCTTAAAGAGAGCGATTCCTCCCACTTTCTTCTTTGGTAGGATTGCTTAGCTATTCTACATCTGTACCTTTCCATGTACATTTTAGAACAAATTGTCTATACTTATAAAAAAGCTTGATGGGATTGCATTAAGCCAATAGTCAAACTTGGGGATAACTGACATCTTTATGTTGAGTCTTCCAATCCTAAAACAGAGAATGTCTCTTCATTTATTTAGGTCTTCTTTTGATTTATTTTTGCAACATTTCATAATAGTTCCAATATAGAGCCTGTACATGCTTTAAGATGCATCTAAGTATTTCCTTATCTTTGAGGTAATTGTAAATGGCATTGTGTTTTTTATTTCCATTTTTCTTCATGTTCATTGTTAGTATACATAAATATGCCTGATCTTGTATCCTGAAATGTTGCTGAATTCACTTATTAATGCTTGGAGTTTTTTGTTGGTTCTTTGGGATATTTTACATAGACAATCATGTCATCTGCAAACAGGGCATTTTAGTATCTGCCTTTCTAATCTGTATGCCTTACTGCAGTGGCTAGAACTTTCAGTACTATATTAAATAAGAGTGATGACAGTGAACATCCTTGCCTTGTTTCCATTCTTAGGGGAAAAGCATTCAGTCTTTTACCATTGAGTATGAATTCGTTGTATGTGTTTTAAGTAGCTCTTTATCAAATTGAGGCAACTCCCCTCTATTCTTTACTTGAACTTCGGTGTTGAACTTTGTCAAATGCTTTTTCTGTGTCAACTAATAGGATCATGTCACTTTCCTTCTTTAGTTTGTTGATATGGTGAATTATATTGACTGATTTCTCCTTTTCCTCCTTCTTTTATTCTGCTTCTTCTTCCTCTACTGCTGCTTATTTATGTCTATTTTCTTTCTGGGTTGTTAGAATTGGATTAATTATATTGATTTGCCTTCACATTCAGTGATTTTATCCTCTGTCACCTCTACTCCATTACCAAGTGTACTCATTGAGTTTTAATTTCTGGTATTATATTTTTCCTTTTTATAATTTACATTTGGTTCTTATTTTAAAATAACACCTATGTTTTAGGTGAGATTTTTCTATTTGTTTCCAGAGAATTTGTAATTGATTGTTCAGGGCTTTTATTACCGTTGCTTTAAAATCCTCATCAGATAATTTCCACAACTGATTCACCTTAGTGAAGATGTCTGTCAAAAGACTGTCTTTTCTAATTCAAGTTGTCATTTTCCTGGTGCCTCATATGATGGGTGATTTTTTTTATTGTGTCCTGGACATGTCTATTGTTTTAGGAGAATCTGGATCCTAGTTAAGTCTTTCCTGTGAGCAGGTGGTCACCTTGTTTACAACACACTGGTCCTAGTCTACTTTGTGGGCTGGGTTCCTTAATAGTTTAATTTTCACAGCCTTTGTGGTGTTATTTTGTTCTTGTTATTTTGGCCGGATGCCCCTAGGGCTCCCACTGTATCTTGCTGGTGCTGCCTGAGGTGTAACCTGAGGTTTATCAGATGGGGCCAATGTGTGTCTCCTGATAGAGAAAAGGACTCCCAGGTCCAGTAGGGAGAAGACATTTCCTGGCCAGATGCCCTTCTGTGTGGTTGGATCTCTCTATCAGAGCTTTTTTGGGTGAAAGAGGAAAGTCTCAGGCCCATGGGGAAAAAGAGACCTTGTGGGTCAGAACACCTTCCATGGCTGGGTCCCCCCTGCCAGTTCTGTCTGCCTCACTGGTGTCTCCCAGTGCAGGTAGAAAGTCTCAGACCTTCAGGGGGCATCTCTTTTGGGAGTTTGTTCTGGCAGGATACCCCTGCCAAGGGGGACCTGACCAGTGCTTGCTAGACCAGGTGGTGAGATGTGGCCTCCGTTTTCTCTGGTGTTTCTGAGAGAGGGTTTCTCAGACTCATGGTGACAAGGAGTCTTCTCAAACCAATATGCTTATTGCAGTCTCTCTTGCAAATGCCCTCAGTAGATTCAGTACTCTGTGCCAGATTCTGTGCTAGACTGTATAATGGGTCCCCAAAGATGTCCATGCCCTAATCTCCGAAAACTGTGGCCATGTTACCTTGCATGACAAAAGGGACTTGGCACGTTAGATTATGTTAAGGACTTTGAGATGAAGAGAGCACCCTAGTTCTCTGGGTGGGCCCAATGCATTCACAAGGGTCTTTATACAGGGGACACAGGAGGGTCAGAGTCTCAGAAAATGTGATGACAGAAGCAGAGGTTGGTGTGATCTGAGGGAGGAACCACAAGCCAAGGAAAGCAGGTGGCTTCCAGAAGCTGGAAACGCGAGGAACTTGATTCTCCCCTAATCTCCAGAAGGGGTGCAGATGTGCTAACACTTTGATACTAAACTTCTGACCTCCAGGACTGTAAGTGAATAGATGTGTCTTGTTTAAAGCCACTACATTTGTGGTAATTTGTTACAGCAGCAATCAAAAAAACTAATAAAGCTTTCAAGTAGGTTCTCCTTAAATCATGTTTACTTGTACAGGCTTTTTGTCCCTTTTCCATTCCCTTTCTAATAACCCTACTGTTCTTTTGCTTAAATGACAAGTTAGAGAAAAAAATTCTATTTTTCTGGAGTTAGTTTTGGAAACCACATTTCTATTAAGAATAGTAATTCAATAGTAATTCAAAGTCTTCCTGAAGACCCAGGAAGACTTTCAGATCAAAGAGATTTGTGTGTGTGTGTGTATGTGTGTGTGAATGTATACGAATGAGTATAAAATTTTCTCTATTGCGCGCACACACACACACACACACACACACACACACACAAACACATATCATCTCAGGATATCAGGCTGTCTTTGTATGAGTCTGTACCTGAAAAACTTAACTCAGAATTACCATCTAATGCATTTGGCTTTGGGGGCTTTTAAAATGTTAATTTAGGTATATACTTCTTACTGACACCTTTCACTTGGTGTAGTAATCAAAATATATAATAGATCCCTGTTAATGAAAATATGATGAGTAGTTTTTCTATAACTGCTAAAACAGTGGCTCAGGAAGGAGCCAGATCGAGTGGAACACATCCCAATGTGTTTTAGGAGAGAGTGATTAAAAATTCAATAGGAAACACATTATGAGAAATTGATATAGATCAAATCCCATTACTTGTAAACCTTTAGGGCATCTGGAATGTTTGCTGGGATGTAAGTCTGTCATGAAAACACAGTTGAAATCACATTGCCAGATGGAGAAAAGATAAGCTAATATCCTCCTCTCTGGCAAATTTACAAACATAAAAGATTATACTTTAATGGTATAAGCAAGGGAAGGGTTCATATGGGTGTGCACTGTCTATCCCCTTGCCCCATTCGGGAGCATTTTAGACAGTCTTACTGCCCTTTGCTTTGGGTGATGGTGAATCCAAATCCTTTTTTTTCCTAGACAGCTTCTTGTAATTTCAGAGTTAGGGGGAAGAGGACCAGGGAGGAGAGAAGTAATTATAACTTAATGAAATACAATATGTATGGTTAAATACTACATTTAGTTGTATTTTCTTCAACGCTGTTTATATTGGCACTAGAAGCATTTATAAGGGAGGGAGGGATCGAGATTGAGATAGAAAAAGGAAAAGTAAGAAAGCAAGGAAAAGAAAAGAAAAGAAGAAAGATCATTTGCACAGATTATGACGGTCAAATGATAAAAGTACTTTCATGTCATATAAAATAACTTTAGTTCTCATCCTAGTTATATTTTTAAAAGAAATATCACAACGACTGAGGACATAAACTTATCTACTCTTAAAAATAAGTTAATCAAAATGTCACAATATTCATATATACACAATATCACACAAAAAAACATTCTGAAATACCTTCCCAATGAAGGAGACAGATTTTAAATAGGTATTTCATAGAATGTTATTTTGCATTGAACCTAATAGTGTAAGGTTTTGTCAATAGTACTGCCAAACTGATTTTGATTTTCCTTGGACATTATCGTTACCATGTCCTCTTTCAGCCTTCCCTTAAGTGGTTTCCTGGGATACTTAGAGGAAACAAAACCCAATTATCTGCCATTCAAGACTCCCCACGTTTTCTCATTTGCTTTCTTCTTCCCCTCTTCCCTTTCCTCTCCTCTTTATCTCTTCCCCACCCCATCTCTCTCCAAATAGATATTAAGCCCCTGCTAGGTGGCAGGCTCTATTCTAAGTGCTGGTGTCAGTACAGGGTACAGAAAAGCCAGGGCCAGTGCTCTCAGGGAGCCTCTGTGATGCGGAAGTGCATTTAATAGGATGAGAGATGCTAGCCTTAAGCCAAGAAGCCCAAATTGGAGAGTTAAGAGCATGATTTCTGGAGCTGAGTTTCCAGCTTGGCTTCATAACTAATAAACGCCTGACCTTTCATAAATTACTTAATCTCCCTGAGGCTAAGTATCTTTCAGGGACAGACAAGAGATAATAATAATAATATGATAATGATGATGGCGATGAAAAAGAATAATAACTACTTCGTAGTTTCACTGAGAAGACTAATTGCGACAATATTTTTAACTATACAACTGGATATTGTAAAATCTCGATAAATGCTATCATTATCATTAATAGTACTGCTGTTGTTAGGGGTTGGGCTAAATAATACACGTGCGCTTAAGGAGTTCAGCTGTATTTGAGAACTACCAAGCATCTCCCTATGACTCACAAAGACAATGGTTTTTAACGACCGAAACAATATTCTCATGGAATCTAATTGACTTGGAATAGGTAATGAGAATACCTAAAAATGGCGATGGAGTGATTTTCCTCCCAACACCCTTCCAAATGAAGGGGGTGAGGGCGATTTTATTATATAAGTCAATATGTAACCTAATGTACTTGTCCAATCTCCTGAAAGAGGAGAGAAAGCAATGCCAGGGCTCGCAGCCCAGGATGCCTCCAGGGCCAGGTGGCATTCACACAGCACATGCTTCCCAGCTCCTGATTGGCTGCCTGTCTTATCTGCTTCTTTTCAACCTGACAGGGGTCGATAAAGCATTGCAGAGAACAAAGAGGATGTGCAGAATAATAATGGCAATGAAGAAATTGAGAGTCTTGAGTCATACTTCAGTCTGGTGAATAAAGGACAGATCAGTCATTCCAGGATATGCATTTATTTCAAGCCCTAATTATTATTATTAATATTATTATTATTGAAACCCATGCAGAAAGGAACTTATGAAGCAAGGATATAACTTGATTCATTGTGAGGACATCAGTGACCCCAGGAACGAGAATGAGGAAAATAAAAGATGGTTTGTGAAATGAGTCACAGCTATGTTGGTATTTCCATGTAAATTTTTTTGTCTGGATCCATTTATACTCATTATTGAAATTATAGTAAAAAATAAATGATTGGTGCCCACACAAAGAGCTTCCAGATCACCATGGTTATTACTTAAAGGAAAATGATTTGCATTTCATTGTGGCAATATAATGATTCCATTAACATAAAAAGGAAAAAAAATACATATATAGGTCATATAAAAAATGATTTGGTTTGAAGAGAATAGACATGTAATAGAAACTCCTGGGCAAGGAATTAGGAAGCCAGGGAGAAGTTCTAATATACAGGGTGTGGCAAAAGTAGGTTTACAGTTGTGAGTATGTGAAACAGTTTATTCTTGTATTATTATTTATTAATTATTGTATTATTTTCCATAAGAACAACTCTAAACCTACTTTTGCCCCACCCTGTACTTCCAATGGGAAGCCCAACCCTACGCCACTTTACAAAATAAACCTCTGACCCCCAGGGAGCCTTTAAAACCTGCCTCTTAGTCTCCTTACTGGTAAATGCTGTAATTTTTTATTGACAGAGTCATCACTTCTTCCATCCCATTCTTCATCTTCTGTTATCTTCTCCAGATTGATTTTGATAGAAACATACCAAATTCAAAACCCTCTCTACTCCAAACGTGCAAAGTATGGGCTGGAAATGGACAACACTGGTATCTATTGCAGGAAATGCAGACTTGGGCCCTCCCCAAGCCCACTGATTGAGCTATGAGGAGCTCAATCTAACGCCATTTAACTGCCTCCTTGACTTTGAACCATCCTTTGTTCCACATCCCAGTTGCTGAGCTAGGAGATCGAAGACAAAGAATACAGGCTTTTAAACCTGAAAGGGGCCTGTCTGGTCATCTAGTCCAGACACCTCATTTTAAAGTCAGAGGAACAGTAATCTGCCCAAGGTCACATTCTTCCTGAGCCAGGAGCAGAATTCAATCTGCTGGCTTGAGTCACTGGTACTTTTCGACAACATCATGTTAGCAAAAATTTACTCTACTGCTAAATTTTTCTATTTTCTCTCTCCAGACATAACAAAATTAATCAACGTTTGCCTTGGTAACTTGTGGTCTTTGGACTCTCAGGCTCCTCTGTGTGTGTGCATGTACGTATTTTTGGTAGAAAACAGCTATAAACCGCTCATTGAAGACCAAAGCTCTGGGTATCTGGAGGGGCAGCTTGGCTAATCCACCACCCTTTGCCTCTGGCTCCTCAATGAGCAAGTAGGAGATGACTCATCTCTACGGAGACCTTTGACAGTCTCAGCTGAGAAGACTCTGAGAAGTAAGCGTTATCCTGCCTCACAAGTGAAAACTACAACCTTCTCTGGACTCCCTCACTATACAGAACCAAAACTAAAATTATCAGCTGTCCCTGGTCTCTGCCATACACTACTCCACAGTTCATTCCCATGGGCACAGCCAAAGCTGCTTCGCAGAGTAACTGCTCTAAGCATCTGAAATGGTGGAAGTAACGGTGTATAGTAGAGAGAGCAGTAGATTTGGAGTTAGAAGTTCTGGGTTTGAGTCTCAGTTACTCCACTTATCAGTTGTGCTCACTTCGGCTGTTATTTCAACTCTCTGGGTTTCTATTTCCTCATTTAAAATGACCTTAATATTACTCTGTCACCAGTTTTAAAACTTGTCCTTGCAGTTGACACTGTCTTCTCCACATGCCACAGAAGTCCAGACTCAAACTAGTTTAAGCAATGAAGAGAATTGGCTCAGATATCGGAAAAGTACAGAGAAGAGGTTGCATGTAGGTGTGCCTTGATCCAAAGTTCAAGGTGTCATTAGGGCTCCAACTCAGCAGTTCCTTTGGCTTTGGCACGTCAGGGGGTCAGCTCTGTCATCAATCATTCTTCTCAATCATTCAGAGAAATGATCACCTTCCACTGTCCCAGCACTCACACCTTTGTCCCCCTTTCTAAGATCACCAGCTTTCACGTTGGTGTCCCTGAGGCCCCAGGCACGACGACTCTAGTTTCCGCTCCTCCAAAGAGAAAGTGACCCGCCAACCCAATGTGTACATGCACAGCTCTCTGGCCATGACTGAGGTCAGTAGTTAACATGCGAACTAACATGATAGCCCAACAGAGTGACTCTCAGGGCTGTCCAGGGAACGCTGATGGAGAAGTTCTCTTCCTCTTCACCGTGCTGACACAGCATGATGCCTGAAAGTGCTACGGCCCTTTGCTTCCGGAGGAACCAGCCTGAGGACAGAGCTGACCCCCTGACGCGCCAAAGCCAAAGGAACTGCTGAGTTGGAGCCCTAATGACGCCTTGAACTTTGGATCAAGGCACACTTAAATGCAATTTCTTCTCTGTACTTTTCCGTTATCTGAGCCAATTCTCTTCATTGCTTAAACTAGTTTGAGTCTGGACTTCTATTTCAGGAAACCCGATCATACTGACATAAATATTTTGGTCTCCACAAAACCAAGTTGTTACACAGTTTCCTTAAATTACATATGATTTGCCCCATTCCAAACACAGAAGGTGATGTCTGAACAGCGTTCTTTCAACACTGAGGTCAAATACATATCAATGCTTTATAAACTGAGAATTACAAAAACATAAAATACAATTTTTCACAAAGTAGTGAGTCATAAAGAAACTATCTGATCAGTAATGCTTACCTAATTGGGGGTTATGAAACTAATGAAATCTGTGGACCTTATCCCCTAAAATACAGGATGGGGCAAAAGTAGGTTTACAGCTGTTCCTATGGTAAGTTATACAATGATTAGTAAATAATAATATACTCTGTGTTTCGCACACTCAGAACAGCAAACCTATTTGGCTCCATCCTGTACTGAGTATACACATAGAAGCAATTTCCACATAATTTCAGTTTATAAACAAATTAACTACACAGGACATTTTTTAACTCTTCAGAACTGATCTTCTGGGATCGGTTCTTAATTTGTGGTCCATAGGACCAAGAGTTGCCAAAAGCTTAAGAACCACAGACCATGTTAAGTACCACAGAGCTCTAAGAATTCTACTGAATACCTTCTATCAGGAACTCCCAGTCCTAAACTGTTAGAATCCAGACAAAGCTCCATTAGAGTGAATGCCACGATTACAGGTATTTGCTAAAGGCAATTGTTCCATGATTTCCTTCTGAACTTCATCTGCATCTCTCTTTAAATTATACCGTGACACCACGGATGACAACAAAGGATGTGACCCAGGTACCAGTCAGACTATTTTTCTCTCGTGGGAAAAATCTTTGGGCGTGGCTCCACAAAATCGATTGGCTTGATATGAAGTTCAATATTTGAATACAAAAATGTAATTATACAGGGAAAGGTGGGGGCTTTTTTATGGGAATCTGAACCACAGATTGAAAAGGCTAAGATAATTGAATTCAAGATCTTACTTGTGGTATAATTTTATATCCATTAAGAAGCAGCTCCAGAGATTTCTATTGCCCTATCTATGGCCCTGTCTTTGTTTACTTTTTTTTTCTTTATTGATATATTAGAGAGACAGAGGAAGGGAGAGAGAGATAGAAACATCGATGAGAGAGAACATCGATTGGCTGCCTCTTGCATGACCCCCAATTTATAATCTATAAATTGGACAGAAAACTATGTTTTCAAAAGGTTTTCTACAAATCAAAATGATATATATTTTTTGCCTAAAAATAGTTGATTACTGAATATTTTCTTCTCTATTCTCCCCTAAGTGCCTAATTAAAGATTTGACAAGCTGTGGGGATTTGGCCCACAACCTGGGCATGTGCCCTGACTGGGAATCAGACTGGCGACCTCTTGGTGCATGGGTCAGTGCTCAACTACTGAGCCACACTGGCCAGGCTGATGTCCATATTTATATTCTGCAACCTGGTCCCACCCCACTTGCTTATGCTCTTCTAAGTGTTCTTTTATTTCTTTTTTTGTTAGCATATATCATCTTTACATAATGTGTGATATTAATATACATGTAAACATTATGTTTACTGTACTTCTCCCCACCAGATTATTAACTCTACAGAAGTAGGAACATTTTTATCTGTTTGGTCCTCTGATGTCTTGCCTTCAGCTAGCAGGATGCCTGGTACAGAACAGGAACTCAATAGGTATTTGATTTCTAGCAATACAAAAACGAATCTCTGTAAGTTTTATATCTATAAATTGGACAGAAAAATATGTTTTCAAAAGGTTTTCTACACATTAAAATAATGTACATATTTTTGGCTAACAAATAGTTGATTAATAAATGTTTTCTTCTCTATTCCCCGCTAAGTGCCTAACTGAAGCTTTGACAAGCTGATATTAATTACTTTTTAGCAACGTTCTTCACTGCCATCTTTGGTACTTGGGCAACCCAAATCCTACAAGATCGGGTGAAGAGTGGTATTAGATATTGTGGACAGTCAGCATCTGAGTGTTTCAAGGGACAAGCATGATGGAATAGCCATGTCAATGCAGATCTGAAATGGGAAGAACAATTGAAAAAACGAAAAAGTTAAAATAATATAAGTTCTTTAAAAAGAATATAACTGGTACCTGACCAGTGTGTAAGCCGAGCCCCCCCGAGTTACGCTACTCTGTGAAGAAGGCAGATGACAGATGATCAACCGAGATGAAGACAACAGTTGTTAGAACCCAATCTGGATCTAGGGTTTCATTTGAGGAAATTCCATTTCTGGAAGGAAAAAAGATTCTATGGCTTCTGATAAATACTACTTATGTTGTACTTTCAAGAGAAAAGGGAGCTTATGCATAACAAAACCTTGAAAGTGATTAAAGAGTATCTGAAGGCATATCTCAAAATCCTGGCTTATCCACTGTGCTGAGAGTTTTAGTTGCGATAAATCATACCTAATGCAAGAGCAAAGGAGTTAGGAGAAAGTTCAGCAAAAATAATTTGAATTTACATTAAGAGAGGCCTACAGCTGTCTCTCCTCCATCACGCCATTAAACACCTCATTATCATTAGCTCTCTTTGTCAGTTTCAACAATTTTCTCTCTGTCTAAACACCACTTCATTCTGTCACCCAACCAATGCAACTTTGACCTCATTAACCTGGTCAGTGTTAACCTCGGAATAATAACAAGTTGAAACTACCTTCCATGTGCGTGGTGTGCCTGACTTTCCTTTAAGTCAGGTAGTTGAGTTTCCTTGCTGGGGTCCCAGTCTGTGCCTCCCAACCAGGTCCGCCAGCATGCCTGGGAAACCCAGAGTCTGGGTAAAGGCATAGCAATGAGTACATGGATATGCAGTATTATTCATCAACACAAGACAACAGAAACAAATGCTTTCTTTTTTTTCTGTATGGAAAGAGATCTGGCTTAGAAAATGAAAGATCCAGGTTCTAGTTCCAGCTCAGATATTAATTGACAATTGGACCTGGACAAATCATTCAGTCATTCTAGATTTTCACTTCTCTTGGAAGTGAATTAAAGGTATTAAATTAGAGGGTTTTAAGTACTCTCCAGTTAAAGACTCCAGTAGATGCCTGGTGCCCTGCTGGGTCCTCTTTTCAGATCGTATACCCATCCTCCAGATGACCTGCCAGTCAGGCTCAAGGCTGTGACCCTGTCTTGGCCCTTGGCCAAGAAGGGGAGATGCCCCTTGGGAGGTTACATAAGCCTCTTCTTGCAACCCTTACCTCTCTAGGCCGCTTGTGATCACCACGGGATACAAAAGCCCAGCCTCCTGCCTTAGGTGGGACAACCCCAGGACACACCTCACCCCCAGTGCATCCGACTACAGCCAGACTTTATGTGACACCATCTAATTTCTTAGATTTCATTCTCTATTCTGCTTTCCTCATTCCCTTTAAGGGTTTTCCTGAAAAGCACTACTTCAATAATCATAATGCACCTAAATCCCTGCCTCAGGCTCTGCCTTTAAGAAACTTAAATGAAAAAAGATTCTATACCTTGTTGAAAGTTTGCCAGAATAAACATTTTAGAGAAAGGACTTATTTCTCTCATATATACGTTTAGAGATCAATAAGACATTCGGGGCCATGCAGTTCTGGACAGGGACTAATATTTATGAAAGGTCAAGGTCGTATTTCACAAATAAATGATATCTGAGCTAACTGAAAAAAATGCGTTCCAGGGGAAAGGGCATGCTGGGTAGAGAGAGCAGCATTTGCAATGGATGCGAGACCCAGCAAAAGCATATTTGTTCCTGGAGTGGAGAGGCAAGATGGTAAATATACTCAGAAAGTCCAGTCACGTGTGGGAGGGGAGGCAGGGGCCAGATCATTATGAAAATGGCATGACAGCTAATATTTTTAAGACTTTACTCTGTGCCTAGCCCTGTGTTCGGTATTTTCAACCTGCTGACATATTTCATTCATTCACCCACCCTAACAGGCACATATGTTGGGTAGTACTGTTGTTTTCATTTTATAAATGAGAAAGCTGAGTCCCAAAAAAATCTAAAGATCCCACAGGTAAAACATAGAAGACCCCTGAAATGTGATGGTCTCCCATAACCATTTACCATCGTAATGCTATCTTAATGCACGTGGAAAAGTTAAAGAATATTGGGCAGCAAAGTAGTATGATTTTATGTATGTAGGTTTGAAAAAAATCATCCCTATAGCATTTTTTTTATTAGAAATTTTCATGAAACTAAATGGAAGAAGACATAAAAGTAAAGAGATCGGGAAGCTGTGGAGGATTTTAACCTTAGAGATGATGGGGCACATCTTAGTCTGCTTGGGCTGCTGTCACAAAGCATCGTAACTGGTGACCCAAGCAACAGACATTCATTTCTCAGTTCTGGAGTCTCAGATCAGTGTGTCAGCGGACTGGCTTCCTGGTGGGGCCCTCCTCCTGTCTGGCAGATGGCCTCCTTTTCATTCTATCTTCTTATAGAGCATCGGTTCTCAACCTGTGGGTCGTGACCCCTTTGGGGGTCGAACGACCCTTTCACAGGGGTCGCCTAAGACCGTCGGAAAACACATATTTTCTATGGTCTTAGGAACCGAGACACGGCTCCTCTATCCGTCTCCAGGCGGGTCGCCCACATGCAGACACGCCCACATACAGCATGAGGAGCTGTATTAAAGGGTCGCGGCACTAGGAAGGTTGAGAACCACTGTGTAGAGGAAGGAGAGACAGAGCAAGCTCTCTGGTGTCTTCTTAGAAGATGCTAATCCCATCATAAAGATGACAACTCCATGACCTAATCTAACCCTCTTTACCTGCCAAAGGCCCCATCTCCAAGTACGATTACCTTGGGGGTTAGGGTTCCAACGTATGAATTTGGGGTGAGGGAACAAACATTCAGTTTGTAAGCAACCATAATCAAATGGCAGCAGGGATATAGAGGAAGGGTCAGCTTTGAGGCTAGCTGTGAATTTTTTTTATTTCTGGTGGAAGCTTTAAAAACAGCCGTGTGATTAAAGGTTTTCATATTTAGCAAATAAAGATACAGGATTCCCGGCTCTGTTTGAATTTCAGGTAAGCAAATAATGCTTTTTTAGTGTACGTCCCATGCAATATTTGGAAAATATTTCTACTAAAAAATGACTTGTTTATTTGAAATTAAAATTTGCCTAAGGATACTGAATTTTACCTGGAAATCCCAGTACCTGGGCCATTTCTGGTTTTAGGGTCTGGGCAGTTACACCGGCATAATTACCTGAGGAAGGGTAGAATAAACTCTCTCTTTACTAACACAGGAAACTGAATGGAAATCGCCTTCTCTGTGTCCCTAGTATTCCAACTTCTGCCAGAGTTCTAGGGGAAGGATGAAAACCTACCTGTAAAATAATGGTGTTTTGATTTTTCCAGCCTCATGAAATATGTAGTCCTGTTGTTCACCAAATGGTATTAATGAGAAATAGGCCGTGGTATCGTTTCCCTTGAGGTTCAGTTAGCATTGAAAAGACAGAATCATGACATTTTACAGCTGGAAGGGATCAAACCATAATTTCGTGCAATGACCTTCTTTTCAGATGGAGAACTGGCAACTCCAGGCGGTGAGGGGACTTATCAAAGGTCACACAGTGAGTGGTACTGATTCGATGACACCCACAGTGCTAAATCAAATGTAAGCATTTTATCGCTTACTCCTTACCACAACCCTGAGAGGTAGCGATATCATCAAAAATTTATGTATGAGAAGAGTATCCACAAAGTTAACTAATTTTGCTTCAGGATGCAGGGCAGAAAAAAGCAGAACTGGGATTTGAAATAAAAACTGTCTGCATCCTGAGGCCACTTTCTCTTAAGCTTTATAAAATCTCTCTCTTACACACACACACACACGCACACACACACGCATGCGCCATGCCAACCTTTCAATGAGTATAACATAGTTCTATTGCATAACATAACTCTGAAGGTGTCAAAAATATTGTGAATTTCTTAATACAAATCCAGTGCTGAGACAAAACCAAATTGAGATGGGCTAGAGTATCATGCCCATGAAGTTGTGTATTAGGCTTCAGTTTCGGAGGACAATGCCAAGGTTAGCCTGGGACTTCTTGACTGAGACACATGTACTCTGCTGTGCTTTTCCTAGTTCTGACTTCTCCCTCACTAGCCAAGTTTTCAAATTTAATACTGCCTGCATTTTTAATAGACTTTAATTTTTAGAGTATTTTTAGGTTCATAAAAAAAACTGAGCAGAGAATACAGAGATTCATATCACCACCCCTCCCCACGGTCCCTCACCAGACTGGTATTTTTGTTGTGATTGATGAATCTACATTGACACATCATTATCACCCAAAGTCCAGGGTTTATATTAGGGTTCACCGTTGGCATACCTTCTGTGGGATTTGACAAATGTATAATGACATGTACCCATCATTATAGTTATTGCCTGCATTTAAACTCATTTCCGAGTTAGCATTTGCAAATCTGACTAGATTCTGTCTTAGAAGATAGAACATCTTTACATGCTATCAGAAATCTTGGGCCACAAAAGAGTTCATTAAATGTTCGAGGAAGAATTCATAAAAATTTGTAAAAGCAATCAGACTTGCCAACAGCTGTACCTCTGCCAACCTCCGATAGATTTCTAAATATTATTTCAAAATTTGCTTCAGGAAATATATATGATGTTCCAATATCAAGTAAACACACTTAAACATAGAAAGAATGAGTTTTTCATGGGAGTCCAGAGTGCGTCTCAACTGTTGCTATGCTAAATATTAACTTGTTTTAATAAATACTATCTCGTTCACGACAGACCTGTGAACTTTAATATAGCAAGAAATAGACTGAATTTTATATTTGCTAGAAATGGAAGGATGACCTTTTCATTATGCTTTCTTCTTAAAAGTAAAATGATTCAACCAAGGAGGTTAATTTGCAGCAAAATGATCTCAATTAATCTAACATCGCTTGTGCTAAATCCCTTAGGCTGAGCAATCTCTCGCGCTCACACTGATCAGCTCAAGTTGAGTATATGAACGTAGAAAAGGAGACAACTTTCTTGGTACTGGCATTTTTAAAAAAGCAGTTTAGAATTCTATCAGATATTTACAAGGAGTTTTCGTTTCTCGAGCTCCTTTTATTGCCCCCTAAAACATCCAAAAAATTGTACAGACTTGACCAAGTGTCTGGAATATTTGGAATACTCAAGAACTTCAAACACACCTAGACCATGCTTTAATGTGTGTGACTCAAGGTATTTGATACATGAAAGCGAAGTAGTCACAGAAGGGGAGTGCCACTAGAATCAGTGGTGTTCACACTTTCAGCGCAATTGTTAGAGCCATATCCAAGCCACTGAAAGTCCTACTGATTATATCACCAAAGAACAGCTAGATCTCTCCATTTGTCTCCACTATCATTTTTATGTCTAAATTTGGCATTTCCCGCTTGGCCTGCCACAGCCTCGATCCTGACTTCCACAGCCCCTCCTAATCCATCCCCCTTCCCAAAACATATCCATTCTATGATTTGCTGAGCGTGAGAGCTTTCTAAAACACATTTTGGATCAAGTATCTACCTTCAATGGCTGCCCATAACCCTTAGAATGAAGCAAAAAAGCGTTCACTGTCCTGCAAGCCCCTGACTAATTGAACCCCTGCTCACTTATACATGATCCTTATGCCACACCAGCACCGTACCTCCACCCGCACTGGCCTGCTCTCTGATCCTTTAACTCACGATCTTTTCAGTCTCAAGGAGTGTTCTTCCCTCTTCCCTTCCTTTACCATCTGGTTAACTTTGACTTATCCTTCAAGTCTCAGTGTCTCTTCCCCTAACTGTCTCCTTGCTGAGGCATGCTTTTCTCCCTAAAAGTGAACTTAGGTAACCACGCTGTAAACGCTCATAGCGCCCTGAAGTTATCCATAGCGCTTACAACAATTTTATTCAAACTACCAGTATTGGGAGTATTTGTGGAATGTGTTTCTTCCTCCACGAAGCTCCCTGAAAACAAATTCGTGTTTTTAATCACATGGTATTCAATCTCGGCTGAAAAATAAAATAACCAGAGATATTAATATTTAAAAAAACCTTGATGCCCACCCAGACTGTGCTGCAGGTCAATTAAATCAGAAACTCTGGGTGTTGATCTGGCCATCAGTATTTTTTCATAAAGGTCCTGGGCATTTTGTTTTGAAAGCTCTCAGGGTGATTCCAATGAAATTCAAGTTTAAGAACATCTAGACTTCACATAATATTTGGTATAGAAGATGCTCAAGAAACATTTGTTGTGTTAAGGGATGACTAGACTAGGACTATAAGAAAACAGGACAAGGGGCTCACGGAGAAGCAAAACAAGTAATCAAGTTTAAATGCAATAAACAATGTTTGAAGAATCTTCTCTGCATAAGGTTGAGTTTCGGTTTCAAAGGTGGAGATAAAAGAAAAATTAATCATTAGCCCTATCCTCTAAGAAAACACAATCTCAGTGCAGTTATACTTGACAAGTAATTAAAGTATAACCACAAAAGAGAAGATTTGAAAAAAAATTGTTACAAAGAAAAGGGTCATCTCCCACCTGAAGCAGAAATGTTTTATTTGATTGGGGAGTAGTAAGGGTTGGAGAAGGAATTAAAAGGTACCCACAATTGGGGCCATTTACATCCACAAAACTAATAGGATTGAGAACCGAGAACACTTCTGTCATTGTCACTTAATTATTTGTTCCACAGTAATGCTGTCCAGAGGAAGATAAGATTGTAAACCAATAGAGATCTTCCCTGTTTACTTTAGTAAATTCTGAAAAACCAATACATCTGAACAACAGTTTGCTTATCTGGACAACCAGCTCGCCTCCTTGGAACATCAGGTTGCTCATGTGGGCAAGCGGTTCATTCGTCACACCCACTTCAAGCCTCTCATCTTGCTGTGACCGCCAATGGCGAACCAGTATGTTATGCACTTTGTCCTAATTAGTTACCACCACGAAACACACACACACACACACACACACACACACACACACACACACACACACTTCAATTCACAGGATAATTCTGTGTAAGAGTATTTCATACAGGGAAATTGTAAAATTCATTATTAAATAAAAATAAAACTCATCTGATGAGTCTTTTACAGCTTACGTGTTCATTCAACAACATTTTATTGAACATTTTTCTGTACTAGGCTATTTGGCAAGAGCTGAGCACTAAATTTTGCCAAAGTCACCCATCATAGCAAAGGTATCCCTAACTCCAGAGTAGCGAATGGCATCAGGTCACCTTCCAGTCCACTCCTATAAGTATATTTTTACCTTTGTGTGTTCATTATTTTGCTTGTTCTTAAGAAAATAATCTTAAAAAGAATGTTACCAAAACGATAAAAATGGATTCTCTTCTAGGGAAAAAACAAAACAAAATATATTTTTAAAAATATTTTTTCTTTATTGATTTGAGAGAGAGAGGAAGGGAGAGGGAGAGAGAGAGAAATATCGATGAGAGACAATATCAATTGGCTGCCTCCTGCATGCCCCCCACCAGGGACTGGGCCCACAACCTGGGCATGTGCCCTGACCGGCACAAGAACAGGCATATAGATCAATGGAACAGAACACAAAACACAGAAATCAACCCAAGCTATTATGCTCAATTAATATTTGACAAAGATGGCAAGAGCATTCAATGGAGTAAGGACAGTCTCTTCAATAAACGGTGCTGGGAAAATTGGACAGGTACATGTACAAAATGAAACTAGACCACCAACTTACATCATACATAAGAATGAACTCAAAATGGATAAAAGACCTAAATGTAAATTGTGAAACCATAAAAATCCTAGAAGAAAACAGGCAGCGAAATCTCAGACATCTCATGTAGCACAATATTCACTGATACATCACTTAGGTCAAGAGAAACAAAGGAAAATATAAACAAACGGGACTATATCAAACTAAAAGGCATCTGCACAGCAAAAGAAACCAGCATCAAAATGAAAAGGGAACCTGCTGTATGGGAGAACATATTTGCCAATGATACATCAGATAAGGGGTTAATTTCCAAAATACATAAAGTACTCATACAACTCAACAAAAGAAAGACAAACAATCCAATTAAAAAACAGACAGAAAACCTGAATAGACACTTTTCCAAAGAAGACATACAGATGGCCAATAGACATATGAAAAAATGTTCAACATCACTAATCATCAGAGAGATGCAAATTAAAATGACAATGAGGTACCACCTCACGCCTGCCAGAATGGCTGCCATCAACAAATCCTTAGTCAATAAGTGCTGGTGAGGATCTAGAGAAAAAGAAACCCTAGTACACTACTGGTGGGAATGCAGGCTGGTGCAGCCACTGTGGAAAATAGCGTGGAGTTTCCTCAAAGAATTAAAAATGGAATTGTCATTTGACCCAGTGATCCCACTTCTATGAATATATCCTAAGAATCCTGAAACACCAACCAGAAAGAATATATGCATCCCTATGTTCAAAGCAGCATTATTTACAATAGTAAAGATCTGGAAACAGCCAAATGCCCATCAGTAGATGAGTGGATAAAAAAGCTATAGTACATTTACACAATGTAATACTATGCAGCTGTAAAAAAAAGAAGGATCTATTTATTACCCTTTGAGACAGCATGGATGGACCAGGAGATTATTATGTTAAGCAAAATAAGTCAGTCAGAGAAATTCAAATATCACATGATCTCACTTATATATGGAATCTATTGAACAAAATAAACTAATGAATAAAATAGAAACAGAGGCATGGAAACACGGAACAGACGGATGAATCTCAGAGGGAAGGGGGAAAGGGGAGAAGGAAGAGTTAACCAAAGAACTTACATGCATATATGCATTGCCCATGGACACAGACAATAGGGTGATGAAGGACTAGGGCCTGGGGTTGGATCCAGGTGGAGGGGGGCAATGAGGGAAAAAAGGGGGGACATATGTAATATTGTCAACAATAAAGATAAAAAAGAGTATAGGTGGCAATGGTTATGGCCAAAAGTACAAAGTAGTATTCAAATATTAAATCTTGAGAAATGCTGTACTAGATTATAAATGAAATGAGCTATTTTTAAAATTGCATAGCTCAAAGAAGTTTATTATGCTATAGGTATGTGTGTGTGTGAAAGAAATGTTTCTAATGATTCCAGTCCTTAAACATTTACAACTTAAATGCATATGTAACACAATTCAATTAATTCAATTAGCAACAAAATAGAAGCTAGGTTCAAGTATATAACCCAATGCACAAAATATTTGTATTTTGAATGTGGGAGAGTAATACTTCCTATATTTTTTCCCATTTGTAAGCATACATTAAAAGTGATTATATATAATCATTACAGAAATAATAAGACTTAACACTTTGTATATGTCATACATAAACAAAATCACATTAGTTATTTTTGACCGACTAGTAAAATGATACCTTAAGAAAGTGAAAATAAGCTAGCTTAATAAAAAAATATCATATAGCCCTGGCCGGTTTGGCTCAGCGGTTAGAGCGTCGGCCTGTGGACCAATGAGTCTCGGGTTCGATTCCGGTCAGGGTCATGAACCTCAGTTGCAGTTTGTCCCTGGTCGTGCAGGAGGCAACACATCAATGTGTGCCTCTCACGTCGATGTTTCTTTCTCTCTCCCTCCCTCCCACTCTACCTGAAGATAAAATGGAAAAATATCCTCAGGTGAGGATTAAAAAAAAATAAATAAATATCATGCAAACTCTACAGCAGTTAGGGTTCTCCAGAGAAAAAGAACCAATAGGTGCTGTGTGTGTGTGTGTGTGTGTGTGTGTGTGTGTTTCTAAGAAAGTTATTTTAATGAACTGGATCATGTAATTTTTGAGAACTGGAAGGTCTGAAATCCATAGGGCAGGCCAGAATTACAATCAGCGTTACTCTGAATTGGATAAAAGTGTTCTGGAATTATTTAGGATTTAACTCTTCAGCAAAAGTCTTGGTCATTAATAGAGTATTAGCCTAGTTTCTAATTTAGTAAAACCTCATTTCGATCAACTAGTGGGTACATAGTTGCTTACTACAAGATAAATATTTCAATTCAACAGAGAAATGTTAAAGCTATAATGTTACTTGCAGTGACTATATTGTACATTTTCTATTTACTTATGTTATTTTACACAAGCTACCTACATCTAACCTAGTTTATAATCCATTCAGGTCTTAACAGTTTTTGTATTATATCTGGAATGTACATTATATATACTTCATTAATTTGGAAAGATTTGATTTTTTTTAAATATTTAAAGTATTTATTCATCTAGTGTTGACCTATTCCATTTTTTAAATAGCTTTTTTTGGTATTTTTTAAAATAGCTTTTTTTTTGGTAAAAATACTAAAATAAAAAATAATCATAACTATAGACAAAAAGTTTAAAAAATCCTTTTACTTTAAAAAGTATTAATATTGTTTACAATATTTTAGGTCTTGTGTGTGTAAATACAAAAATAAATACATTTATTTTCATATTGCATGTGAATCGATGGATAAGTGGTGATAAATAAAAAAAGACAAAGACACAAAGAAATAGTCAAACAGGTAAAAATTGGGTCATTCCACAATGACATCGGAGTAAATTTAGTTTTGCTTAAATTTGACGGATGAAGACAATATTGAAAAGAGGATGCATTGATTGCTGAATTATAAATCCTCTTCATCACAACAAATAAACTTTGTTAAAGTAACCCTCTAAAGTTAACAAAAATGTGATTTAAAACAGGAAGAGGTGGAGCCTCTTCATTTTTATTAATACCATATAATTCATTTTGGGAACATACCTGTTCATCCAGTGAACGGGGCAAGAACGGTGAGGGCCGAAGGACAAACAGCACTGCTTACCTGTGTTTCAAGTGCATCTGGTCTCCTTGGCACATTGCAGGGGCTGATTTCTTGGACTGAATCCTTGAGCACCTGGATTGTGGCAAGAAGAGACTGTTGTAAGCTATCCATAGTTTTGTTGAATTGTTTTTTGGTTGTTTTTTTTACACTTAAATTGACCTCCAGGACTGACTTACCTTAGGGGTTCACTGTAGTAAGTAGTTACCGACATGATATGGAGGACAGAAATAGCTTGACATTTAGGATTTTTATCTTTTTTCTGCTATTTTATACATATGTGACTTTGGGTCAATCCACTTAACTCGTTAAGTAAAAATTCCCTCAACTTCAAAATGAGGATCATTAGGAAAAATAAATTATATTATAGACCCTAGAATAAGGTCTGGAATATAAATAATTCTCAATAACTATCATTTTAAAGGAGTGCTAGGTATGATCTGAATAAGTAAATATCTTTATAACTTAATCTGTGAAATACCTTAGGATAAAGTTCTATTATATGAAAGAGTAGGCTTCTCAATAGGCCTTTTGAATTATGAATTGGGTGAACATCATGAATAATTCCAATTGAAATAGATTCATTTCTCTCTCCACATTGGGGATTAAAGTGTTTGTTAATACAGGTAGGCGAAACCTCATGATCCTACAAGTAACTATGTTTTAGAGTTGCTTAATACAAGGAATTTATTATTTGAAAATTTATAGACAAATTCCCTCTGGCTACACTGGCATTTTGCAAATATATTGGTAAATGTCAGCAATTTGCATGTTAGAAATATTGTCCTTTATTTAGATTATCCAACAGTTTGGCTATGAAACTATCCTGCCTACATTCTGCAAAGGCCTGGCATATTTAGTTTAAATGTGAGTTACAATTTGAAAAGTACCTTAGTAATCTAGGCACAGCTTATATGTTCTGATGTTAGAAGCTGTGGATGTAAAAACACTGTCAGGCCTATAAACAAAAGTGAAGATGTCACAAGATTCTTTTCCCTCTGGGGAACAAAAAAATGGTTCTATTTTTCCCCTACTGGTAACCCATTAAAGACAGGCTCCTCAGCATCTCATCTCTGTGCTGCACCTCACTTCCGGAAAAGTCCAGAGCGGTTCGATGCTGGCTGTGATAGGAGAGGGAAAAACTAGCCAGTACAATGGGCCAGTGGAGAGAAGCAGAGGGATCAGACACTGACTGCAAAGCCAGGGTGTACCAAGGCTTGGCTCTTTCCCTTCATGATCTCCTGTCGTCTTCACCAAAGTACTATGAATCTCTCCAAAATACAGGCAAGGAGAGAGAGCTTCAGGAAAACTAACGATGTGTGCAGAGGCAAAGACGCGTTGTTCACGGGACCGAGTCAGCCCTTGAGTCTTTCAGTGTGTAATCCAGTGCTCTTCTTACTATGCTGCTCTGACTCTAAAACAAGAACAGATACGTAACTCATGGCTATCTGGGATGATGAATAATTGAGAAAATAACCAGCCAAATGAATTTTACCACTGTTAATAATTTATGGAATCAGAGTTTCCTGTCAGGTCTGGCTGATTGTAAAGCTCATTCTACATTACTTATTTATCCTTCCTTTTATATTACACATCTATAGGCCTCATGAAACGAGGGCATGTATTCCTGTGTTCGTTGTTGAGTCTCCGGTGCCTAGCACAATGCTTGTCATGGAGTTATTTTTCAGGAAAGTGCACATGAAATAAATATAAACCGCTGAGGATGTGGCATGTATGGGTCCCAGCTGGGAATGCGTTAATGTGTTTGATGTAATGTTGCATGTAGGGATCTTTACCTTGGTTGTTTTCCTGTCTGACTGTCTCTCCGTCCGTCCGTCCGTCCGTCCGTCCATCCATCCATCCATCCATCCATCCATCCATCCATCCATCCATCCATCCATCCATCTATCTATCTATCTATCTATCTATCTATCTATCTATCTATCTATCTATCTATCTATGTATCTATCTATGCATCTATCATCTGTCTATCATCTATCTATCATCTATCATCTGTCTATCTATCTATCTATCTATCTATCTATCTATCTATCTATCTATCTATCTATCATCTTTCTATCTATCTATCATCACTATCTCTATGACTATCTGCCTTTCTCTCCCATCGCCTTGCAGCCCACAGGCCAAACTGGTTCAGGATCTGGGGGGAGGGGGTAGTAGCAATCCCAACCCAAAATGAAACAATAAGTAACAGGCAGAGGGAGCCCCATTGTCAAAATAGAAACATCATTCTTTGTAAAGCTGAATTTGAGAATGCACCTTGGAGCATGGCCAAAATTAGGCTTGCTACTTTTCCTTTACCCTTAAATCCAGAATCCTGGTCCTTCTGGAGGAGTGAATCTGAAAGCTCCCAGGAGACTCTGGGCTGCCTCTATCATGATGTAGGAAAGGACATGAGTCTGAATCGTGTCTACCTATAAGTACTTTGATACTGTGAAGAGTGGGTGCAAGAAGAGAGTGAGTACACCAGCGAAAGTAACTTTAGAGGGATCACCAATGATTCTCACAAGTTAATCATTTCTCTTCTAATAGTGGAAAGCATGTGAGGGGTAGGATGCACAAGGGGGTCAGATGCCTTGTCTCCAATGGAAAAGAGTCAAAATCCTGTACCTTTCATGAGAATGAGGGGAGGGAGGTAGTACATTTACCACTGTCCACAGTGATATGACATGAGAAATATCAGAAATGAACAAATGGGGGGAAAAAACAGAGAAAACATTTGGCTTATTTTAAGTGCCTTTTATAGCCAGGTGATCTGCACGTGTTTCTCAGCTGTATCATTGAACTATTTTTGCCTCTTCTGTCATGTGAGCTAAGAAAAAGATAGCATCTCAGAGCTCAGAGTAGTCTCAGTACTGGTTGGGAAATTTAACCAGATGTCCTCAATACTTCCTCTTCACTAAGATTTTTGTGATGCAGTGGGCTTGAAAAGCCAAAGACAGAAATCCCTCTAATTTATACCAAGCAGGATGAACAGATTTTCAAGTGCAGCAATTTGGGCCTGTAGGAAGGCAGGCCCTACAAGAGAAAGGCAGAGACAAGACAAAGGCAGCTGGAAAAGGCAGCCTAGAGAATGTCTCTGCCAACATAGCCTAAAGCCAGGGAAATAACAGTCTCAGGGGAGTCTAAGCCTGAGACAGAACTCAGGGGAATCAGAAATGAGGGTATCAAAATAACAATCTATTTAGAAGATTAGCACAGAATTAACTGACAAAAAGAAAAAAAGAATGGAATAAATAGGTATTATTTAGAAGATTTTCTTATGCATTACCTATTTTATTGTTCAATTATATTTGTTTTAACTTTAGATTTTTATTTTATGCCTAATAGAAGTTCAATACATGGTTGATGAGTAGTTTCCAATTGGAATTCATCTTCCCTTTATCTCTATGCCCAAGGTATGCAGTCTAAAACTGCTATAACACTACTTTCTATGTGGGAATTCTGAGGGGAATAGTATGAAGATTTTGATGGAAATAGTGATTGAAGAAAGGGACAGATTTGAGAAATTCCAGGGGAAGAATCAAGGAACCATGACGACTCGGATGACAATAGAATTTAAGGAGAATCTTGGATGAGTTCAATGAGGATGAAGGCAAATTACAGATGATGTCCAGCTTTGCCCTGAAAAAATGGATAGACGATCAATTCCCCCAGTATAGGGTCATCGAAGCGGTAATGTTTGGCTAATCCCTGGTCACACAAAGGCGCTCAATTGCTTGAATTGTTTTGAATAGTGTATGTTAGTGCCAATGAGGAAAACATAATTAAAAGCCTGTTTGTAGTAAGAGGCAATGGGTTTAGTTTTACACAGGACAAATTCAAAGTTCTTATGGGACCACTAAGTGAAGATTTCCCATGGCGTGTTGGATATGCAAATATGGGGAAGATGGGAGATACAGTCTAGATATGTAGATGAGGTGCTGATGAGCATACAGATGGTTACTGAAAGCAACATAATGGTACCCATAAAGGAGACAGAGGAGGAATAGCCAGCGATGTAGGAAAAAGACCAGGGCAATCTGGTTTCATAGAATTCAAGGGGGGGGGGGGAATCATAAAGAAAAGTACTTAACTGTGTATTTCACTGGAGATAAATTATATATCAATAAAAAAAAATTCAGTCCCAGAAACCCTTTACTAATTCATTGTGGCCTGGATTATTTTGCTTCTAAAGATGCATTGCCTCCGTTGGTGAGATGAAACAGCAGCCTCTAGTGGTTGTGACTGTGGAGAACTCTAGGATTGATGGACGAGATGCTGTTTTTTTGCACATAGTACATGCTCAGCAAAAGTGAGCTGAAATAAATCAACTGTTCTTCAGTCACAAGGAGACAAATGCTCTGTGTAATGCTTTCTTCGGACAAATAACTAACACTGACTTAAAGTGAAGATCCTGACACTGGGACAGGCAAGACTGTGCTTGAAATACTGATGCATGTGCTATCCTTGTTTGCCAGCTGCCCTGGCATTTTGAAGTTGACAAGATTAGCATCTTTGTTCTCCCTTTCCTGCAATTCAATGTTCTGGTGAGGGGACAGCATGCCAAGAGTTATGCTTAGGTCTCAGTTTAGGATTAGTTATTTCTTATAGTAGTCTTTCTTAAAGAGCCGAAAAGGATATTTCTGCCTTAATAGGCCTTCAAGATATTGCCCATAGTCTGTCATTATCAATAATAGTCCTAGCCTGGCCGGTGTGGCTCAGTGGTTGAGAGTCAATCCATGCATCAAGAGGTCGCCAGTTTGATTCCTAGTCAGGGCACATGCCCGGGTTGTGGGCTTGATCCCCATTAAGGGGTATGCAGGAGACAGCCCATCGGTGTTTTTCTCTCTCTCTCTCTCTCTCTCCCTCCCCTTCTTCTCTCTCTCTAACATCAATAAAGAAATAAATTGAAATAAACAATAATAGTCCTAAATTCCAATTTCTACTCTACCTCTCAGACTCAATTTCTTTTTGGGCGCTTGTTGTCTCCTCATTCAATGAGGTCATGTTTTTTCAGACCTCAAGAACCTTGAGAACTCTACTGAGTCTACACACCAAGCACGGGGGCTTGTAGAAATGCACATGTAATAAATAATTGCTGAACCCTCCTCGCAGTTCTCAATACCTTTCTTGTTTCCATTCTCCAGACTTCAGAGCTTTCTTGAAAGCCCATCTCTCCCAAGTTACATCAGCCCCTCCCCGACTCCACCAACCTTTTGTCAATGACTCCTGCTTCCTTCTACTCGACTCCCCATCTATTCCACGGGAGAAAACAGGTTTCTCTACATTTGTCACTTATGTTTGCATTATCATGCCTTAAGTCCAGCCATTTCAGCAAGAGAAAATATCTTAAAAGGGAGGGATTCACCAACAAAGAAGAATTAAGACCATTGATGGGTTATATTTTTTTTGTGTGTCTTGGAAATTCCAAATTCATTTTCCCTTTCAGCTCTTGGTTATATCATATGATGAAGTGAATTATCAATATATGTAAAATTATAATTTTGAACTTGTGGCTAAATATAATTTACTGAAGCTATATTCACACACACACACACACACACACACACACACACACACACACAGAAAAAGGCTAGATTTATAGTTGTCTAAATCTACCATATTGTGGAAGCATGCATTTTCATATTGGTAGCTACATTACCCCACTGTGTTATTTATTTTACTGGAAAAAAAGGAAAACCTTGCCTTCTAGATAAAGCAAAGCTAAATAAAAAAATATTTTAAAATAATAAGAACTATACCTAAAGGTGAAAAAGAAGCATGAGAGGCAACCAGGAACTGCAGAGCTCTCTCAAGGTGCAGTAGGGCAGGCGGAATGAACACCGGGGTCCACTTAGAGCTCGGCCACATACTATTCCTACGTGTTTGTGATTCACAAGGATGCTGTCAGGACCAAAGGAAATACCACATCTAAAGGTGCTTTGTTTAGTGTTGTGATCTCCTAAAATCACAGTGAATGGGAATTATGTAGATGGTGTGGAAACAAGTGTATAAGTCAAGCTCCAGAAGAATTTTATGTGTTTGGTTTTCTGATCAGGTTCTACACTATGATCCCATTTATTATATAACCTCCAAATGCTCTTACTCAGTTTAGAACAGAACTGAGTAGTTTTGTTCAAAACCAAATCATGTTCTCCATCTAACTATAATAATGTAAACATTTTGCAATTCCAAAACCTTTGGATTAGAATACTTAGGTGAGTATACTTAGCCATTGGTGCTTGCATCTAAAATGACAGTAAACAAGGCATCTATCTTGCTTTTCTTTTTCATCTTTGCTTAGCAAAGAGCCCACACAGGGTGACTTATAAATGCACTAATTTTGATGGCATAAATGAATGGATGAATGAATGACTGAATGAATGAATGGCATGCAGAGGTTAAGGCCCTTGGATGCAATGGGTGATTGATATGTCTCATTGGTTGTTAATAGTTACTTAAAATGCCTGCCTCTCCTACTCATTTTTGAAGCACCCAAAACAACCTAACTTTCAACTAAAAATCTTCTTTAACCCAAGTAGGAAGGAAGTGCTTACTAGGAACTGTGTCTGTATTTCCCTAAGAGCACTACCCCCGCCGAATAGCACCTGGCTTCGGCAGTTGGCCCTGTAAGACCCGAGACTCCCTGGACATGGGCTGTGCGGTTCTGAACACAGATCCTGGGGCCATGCCTGACGCACGCTGACAGTCTTTAATAAAAAGGTAGAGTCAGTTGAATAAAGAGTGCTTTAAATTTTATTTGGATTCCTTGCTGAATAAAGACATTAATAATGTTCCCTTCGGGAAAAAAAATAGACAGAAAAAGTAAACCCATCAATCAAGTAACGAGCTTAGTGGAGTTGCCGAGGAAAATAGTTAAACAGGCCGTGTTAGCACAGCTGAAAAGCAGACATGACCATTTATTTTTCTTCTGCATTTAAAACCTGTGAGGCTGCCCTTCCCAGTAAAATTACCATAAACCTTTTCATTATAGAACTTGAAAAGCCAGTTTGTGGTTTCTTTCTGTATTTCTTAACGCAGAGTAAGACTATCCAAGAAAGCCCATTCAGTGGACCACCCCAACCCTTCCTCCTAGAACCACAGATTTCCAGTTACCTTTCAGGAAGTTGCCCTGGTGCACTGGGTTATAAGTTCCTCCCCTTCTGCCACAGAACAGAAATTCTGTGAAGGCAGGGGTTTCTTGCCTATTTTGTTCACGGCTCCTTTCTTAGCATCTCAAACTATACCTGCACAGACCAGGTGCTCAATAAATAGACCGGTGTTTATGTGACCAAGTATTTAATAATGAAGTTATGAATTTTCTCATTTAAAAAATCTTTGTTCTCCGTTCTAAGTATTGCTTTATTTTTTATAAGACAGTACCCAAATGCAACCACAGAAAATGAACAGAAAAATAAAAAAGATAGCTATTAAATGTTTTACATGTTTTCATCGATTTTCGTTATTCCAATTTAAATCTGAAAACTCATATCAACTAGCTCAGACTATCCTAACTAAACTCAAGAAAATGGAGATCATGTCTTTAGCTTTATTGATTTTAAAAATCAATGTGCGACTTGACTAAGTTTGTTTATAGCACTTGTTGTTGAGCTGGAAGTTTTAAGCATATTTCTTAATGCTTTTATTATGCAGCTTAACTTTTTTTACTATAACCATATAAAAATGGAAACATGCAGCGAATCCGTAAGTGATCTGAGTTCTCTTAGTTTACTTGGCCTTCCCACAGATGTGTATTCCTCTAGGTCTAATATTTGAATTATATTCAAAACCAGGCTGATACATATAAAAGTTCTGAACTTAACTATGTGGCCACTGAAGAGATCATGGAGGTGAATTCTGGGCAACATTTTTAAATTGTGTATTGCTACCATTGGAGATATTAAATATAGGCCAATTGACTCGGTTGTCGCCATACATTCCACAGGGCTGCCAAGTTAATACAAAAATAACTGCGATGGCAATTTTAAAAATTCTAAACATTTGCAATATTCCAAATATACCAAAAGGGGGAAATACAATGTATATTTCTGCACTCCCCAGATCATAGCCTTCACTTAGCCAAATTTGCTTTAAAACTTTTTTAAGGACTAGATCTTTGCTGACATAGCTCAGGCATTCCGTGAACTGCTGCTCAGTCGTATTCCTGCCCCCAACATCCCTTTCCTGGGGGCCCACTCTCCTGAATGTTATGCTTGCCATTAGCATCTATACCGTTCTTTTACAAAAATATTTCCCCCCCAACAATATATTGTAACATTTTGCCTGTTACTTTAAACTGTGTATAAGATGCGCTTACAATCTGCCTCACACAGAATAAGCACCCAGTAAATGTCGTTACTCTTTTTGACATGCTAGCATGCTTTCTTCTCTCTTGACACTGCATTTGAGATTTAGCATGTGAAGACAGGTAGTTCTAATTAGTTCACTTCAGCTGTGCTATCAGGCTCTACTGCACCAATATGCCACAGGACAATCAAGCACTTCCTACCAGAAAGCACCTTTTCCTGTCTCTCCTCTAGAAACACCTGCCATCCAGCCACCAGCTCAGGGATGCCCTGTCCACGACCAACCCCTGTGACCTGCTTACTGGTTTGGTAAAATACTGGGTTGGTGTAATTTTTTCCCTATAATTTAAATAGGCCCAGCATTGGTGGTTCTGTTTAATGGACATGAGATCATTTCAAGGTTTAACGTAATTATGTGTGCAGAGTGTGCAAACCAAATAAACAAATAAATGAAAGAACAGGAAAAGAAAGACCTTCTAATAAACATATGTACTGTATTCAATTTTTAATATAAATAATTCCAGTTAAGTGTGTATACGTTTCCTTGCTCATATACTAGGGAATTTCTCTTGAATCGTAGCTAGCAGCAGAATTGCTGGGTTGCAAATGCGTACAATTTCACTTACTAGATACTACACAATTGTTCTATAAATTGGTTTCGAAAGCTATACAGATGACAATAGGGTCTAAGAATTTCCCTTTCCAGACACCTCTACCAAGCTTAGTATTGCAGGAATTTAAAAGGTTTTACCAATCTCATGGGTGTGAAATGTTATCTCCTATTTCACATACATTTCACCAATTTCTAGTGAAGTTGAGCATCTTGTCAGTTATCCATTGGTCCAGTCTGAAATTGCTTGCTTGAATCCTCTGTCCATTTCCCTAGTAGTTATTGTCCTCTTTCTGTGCTAATGTGTGAGAATTCTTTACACATTTGAAATATGGATCTTATGTATTTATATATGTTACAAATATTTACTACCAGTTCGTGAGTTGACTGAGTGTTCATAGAGCTTTCTGTTGAACATTTTTTAATGTAGACCAATATATGAACTCTTTTATTCAAAGTTTATCCCTTTATATCTCATTAAAGAAACACTTCCCTATTCTGAATTTATAAAAAAAATTATCCATTTTATTTTTAAAAATGTAATCTTTGCTTTACACAATTAGGTGTTTAACCTACATGCAATTGATATTTGTATATTTGAAAGTTATGGATTTATTTTCTATATGAATAAGTGTGTCTCCAGATTACTTATTTACCAGTCTATGTCTTTGTCACTGATTTGTAAAACTCTATCTCTATCATGTATCATGTTTACATTCACACTCAAGCCACGGCATTCTTTTCCTGGTTTACAAAATCTACATCAAACAGATGGTTTTTGTTAGCTCAGGCTGCCAAGACAAAATGCCCTAGACCAGTGGCTTTAAACACAGACCTTTCTTTCTCACAGCTCTGAAGGCTGAGAAGTCAAGGATCAAAGTGCCAGCAGATGCGGCATCTGGCAAGAGGTTGTCCTGGTTTGCAGATGGCCACCTTCTAGTGTGTGCATGAACTCTCCCATCTTTTTCTTCCTATAAGGGCACTAATCCATCACAAAGGGCCCCACCCTCATGACCTCATTTAAACCTAATTACTTCCCAATGACAGCCAGCTCTAAACACCATTGAACTGGGGGTTAGGGATTCAACATGAGGATTTGAAGGGGGGTACAAACGTTTATTCAGTCCATAACAAGTGCTCAGTAAATCGTGTTTTTTTTTTGTTGTTGTTTGTTTGTTTTAATGTATCTAAAAGCAACTTAAACATTTGCTACAGCAACTTATCATTGAAACATCTTTCAATGTATCTCTTCCCTCTATGGATATAGACTAACCTTACTTACAGAAGAGCCACGTCACATGTGCAGTTAACATACAATATACTAGTCTACAGTTTGGGGAGACAAAGAGAGAAGGGAAAAAACAAGAACTGAAGTAGCTTGAGTGACTCTGCCTGCCCTTCCATGCACTGAGTATCACCAGGAGGGTCATTCAGGGAGACACAAATGCACTCTGTCAGTCCTGGGAACCTTGCTCAGTGTGATTATCTTGCAGTGTGTGCAAAGTGTGATTCTAGAGTCAAAAAAATGCGTTTTTCATATATATATATATATATATATATATATTGCTGCATAGAGTAGAACATAAATCTGTACTTTATGTCCAGCTTAATGGATTGCTAAGGGCAATTTTTACTAGATATGGTTTTCACCCTGACTTTAAGCCCTAATTGCTGAGTCAGACAGGCTCCTCTGTAATCAATGTGCCAATGGATGAACAAAATATCGTTCTACTTTAAACAAGAGGTTCAGATGAAAAGCAGCTTTTTGTCTCTTCTCTTAAGTAATGTTGAAGCAAGAGATTCAGGGATTCTAGCATGTCTTCGTTCCCACGGTAAACAGCCCACAGCAGGAAAGTAAAGGCTGAAAGCAGAGGCACCATTTACCAGCAAAATCCGGGCAACAGTTTAGCCCTTTTCTCCTCAATGAACAAATGACCTTGTTGACACTGTGTTTGTTTCAAGAACTAGAAAGTGCCAAATATTCTAAAGTCACAGAAATGAACTTGACAGGTTATGGTGTAAGTTCTCAAATGATGTCAGACACACTGAAATATAAAAGAGTTTGGCTACAAAGAAGGGACTTTCTAAAAGCTAGAAAGACTGACTTTCCAGGGACAGTGGCATTGCCAAGCAGGTGATCCCTTTAGAAACTCTGTTTACCAAGCAAACTTCGGCCAATGTTGGCTGCATCTGCCAAGTCTGTGTGGCTAACTCTCTTCTGATCGCTTTTTGTATTATTAGCTTATTACACCAGGAACTTCACAGTGGGTTTTGGTGTTGTCCAGACAACCCATGCTCCATCTGAAATGCTTCAATGGCTTATCTCTTCAATGGCAAGTATAACTAGAATAATTTTCCTGACAATGTATTATATCATAATGATTTGTTTACCTGAGAGAGGAACTGAGAGCAAAATGCATTCCCCAACCTTTAAAGCATGATTCCTTCCAGAATCAAGCACAGGATTTTGGCTCTCTCATGGGCATCTCAGAGACTATGGAGCCCCACACTATGGCTAAGAATCTGAAAAGCAGAGGCATCGAGTAGTCCAAGGTCACTCTACTAAGAGGCAGAACTTGTCTTGAACACAGGTTTCCTAAATCTTAGCTCAGCATTTGCATCCATAAAGCCAAAAGCCAATAAGCTAATTAGGACCCTATCAATTGCAGCTGTTTTCTTGCTTAAACAATTTATTACTTCAGTAGACTAGAGAGCTAAAAGTTTATGTTCCTAGGAGCTCAAATAGAATGACACAAGAAGAGGAAAAAAACTGTGTAACTGGAATTATCTACACTGCTCTTTTTAAAAAAATTAATGGCCATGATTCTTGTCTACTAACTGGATTTTCCCAGGGTCAGTCACTACTTCAGAGAGTACCAGGCTTCAGTGGGAGATGCAGGTCGCAACCTCAAGAAATGCAGATGTGCTATTTTTTCTAAAGCTCGTTAAATTAATAATGACAATAATAATAACACTAATAATAGAATAGCTAGTACTTATTGAGTGCTTATTAGTTTTTAAGTTCTAAGTACTTAATATGTATGAATTACTTTAATCCCCACAATAAAGCCATGTGGTAGATATTGTTTATCTGTGAGGGAACAGGCACAGAAGGGTTTTACACCCTGAGGAGAAAACATCTGAATCCAAGAATCACTCTCTAGAATGCATTCCTTATTAAGTTGATCCTGTACAGAGATAAGGAGATGCAATACTGAACTTCCATTTTCCTCTCCGGATTGAGAATTTGAGTCTACTAAAAATGTGACTTGGTAACTGGTGTGCTGGTACCCTGAAAGAGTTAATGATTCTCTCGGGGTGCAAATTCTGTGGAAGGGAGTAATTAGCACTCTGGAAATATGGGGCCCAATATGTATAGCGGTGAGCAAACAAGTTCTTTCTATTGAGGTGCTGAGGTTGACATATTACATAGCACCCTCGCTGCACCCTGCAGATAGCAGCATCTGTCCAATGTAGTCAAAATAAATAAGGTTTTGTGTGTATGGAGAAGATGATCACATATCCATTTACACTTAGATATAAACTTGTCTACTGTGTATGACTGTCATTGCTCGAGTTCTCAACAACGAGTTATTGCCTGAAAGCATGTCTCAGCCACTAGCTTCATCATCTCAAATATAGCTGTTTCTCTCTAGGATGTTAGAAATGCCTCCGAGACTAACTGGACCTCCTTCAGGAGGAGATCAATAGACAGTTGGTTTTCAATAACTCCCATGAGCACAAGAAGAAGGTCCAACTAGTGTATGAAAGTTGGCGAGGCAGTTTCCATTCCCTTTAAAGATGGCTATTCTAATAAGTTGTTAGAGAGCTGGTGTTGAAAGAGTGGTCAGTACAGAGCTAACAGCAATGCAAGTAGGTGCAGAGCCCTGGGGCTGTGTGTCAGAGAACTTCTGTTCCTGGGAATCAGTAGTAAGGAGATGATTCTTGCTACAGAAAAGCTCTACGCTTAAGGCCACGCTGCATGTAGTTGGATGAAAACAGAAACTTCCTTGTTGTCCCCAAATGGAAAAGCTGTTAAATAAATATGATACAGCCATGTGAAGGAATACTATGCAGTCACTAAGTAGCATGTTAAAAAACAAAACTATTGAAATTGAAAACAGGAAATGTTATATTTTATTATTTTTAAAATTTTTTTCGTAGTTTTCATTCTCATTCTCTGCCTTCTTTCCTTTTACTTTTCTTTCCTTCTCAAGAATTCAAACAAAAAACTACATTGGAGGACGTCTGTAGGCAACATACCAAAATAGAGTGGTTTTCTGTTAAATGCTTATTATTATTTTACTTTGAAGAGGTGAAAACCGAGGATCAAAGAGGTCCAGGGGCTTTCCCCAGGTTTAGTGTCCTGGTCCAGTGGGAGACAGAGCACCTGCTGTTTCATGTCAGTAAGTTATCCCCACGCCTCAGCTGTGACACTGAACCTCCGGTCTCTGCACATGCCGGTGCAGAGGGGCCCAGCCTGTTACGACTGTATGATTTTCATGTCCTTACAATAAAAAACTTTGCTGAGCAACTTAATAAACATATTGCAATTCAGAAATCATGTTATGATAATTAAAGATATCAGGTCTTTAATATGTGTATCTATAAAAACAAGTTCTAATTGAAATCAATTATTTTTAATTAATAAGCACACATGAACAAACTTTTTGTTCTTTTAGACATTCATTCACTCACTTGCCATATATTTATACCTCACCTTTGGTTTACCAGGCCCTTTATATCCCTTGATGCTAGGGATATAATTAATGACACAGGCTCTGCTTGCAAGAAGATTACGGTCAAGAGAAATATCTCACACACACACACACACACACACACACACACAAAGTTCCATACATATGCTGTGATAATTATAATAGTGATATTACTATAATGCCCATGTATTAGAGAAACACACAAAGAAGTTACATATCCAGCCTGTGAAGGATTCCTGCACAAGGGAAAGGAATGCTTTAATCAAATTATATTGTATAAACAGAAGTATCTACGTGAACAGAGAAAAGAAAGAACATTTCCAAGAACAGGGACACCGAGTTCAAGAGAGCCCAGAGGTGAATTTTGCCAGCTGGAGTAGATAATACTGAACCTTGTCCACATGCTAAAGAATTCTGGTGTGAGCCACTGGGAGGACTTGACAAGATAATCATATCAAATGTTTCTACTAATCGTCACCTTGTATATTCAATAATAGCTGTGAATACTGAAGAGATGGGTTTAGTGCTACAAGCCATTTTCCATGGGACCAGTTTGTGTAAGGGATGCTGAGGCCTTGGAAGATGGCAGTAGTAGTAGAGACCAAGCCAAAAGGACAAAGTGAAAAAATAATTAGATTAATCTACATGATCAAAGATATGGATCATCCTAATATACAAACAACCACAAGGCTTTGAATACCATTTCAGAGAGTTCCAATATTCTACAGCTCATCCCAAGTCTATAAATATTCAATCAAGGGCCCTGTGTCTACAATAAATTAAACTGTGATGAGTACTTTTGGAAATCAGTTGCAATTAATTCTTACTTAAAATTATAAAAGTAGCATTGCTCTTAAGCACCTAATAGTTAAAACTGGCCTACTCCTCAACCTGATTCGGTGAAATTTTATTTTAGATATAGTTATTTAGGAAATAAAAGTATACTCCTTTATCCATTAAGAAAAAAAAGATATCATTCATTATGTCATCTTCACAAGGTACACAGCAGCTTGCCATTCCAAAACATAGAACTGATACATGAAAAACCTAGATGAATTTGCACAAGGCCTTCTACTCAGGGTGTACCTTAACACCTAGTGAATTCAGGACTTGCTGTAGAACACATATCTGAGTTGGTGGACAGAGGCATTTTAAATTACAAATGATGGTGTGAACTTTATGAAATACATTTGTTTTCCATGTCACACAAAAAATCTATTTATAAATTCTATTATATCAAATTTGGAAAATATCTTCAAAGCCATATTGACCAAAGCTTCTATTTTTAAATAGCAAAGCCACAGAATTCAAAGAAAAAATAATACTATGGACAAGGGTATGAAAATAAAAGAAGACTTATGCACTGCTGGTGGGAATATAAATTGGTACAGCCACTAGGGAAAACAGTATGAAGAATCTTCAAAATATTAAAACTAGAACTACCAGATGGTCCAGAAATTCCACTTCTGGGTATATCTCAAAAGGAAATGAAAACAGGGTATCTAAGAGATATGCACTCCATGTCTACTGCATCATTATTCCTAAGAGCCAAGATACGGAACCACCCCAAGGGCCCATCAGCAGATGAGTGCATGAAGAAGATATGAATATACATAACCATTCAGTCATAGAAGAGAAGGAAATTCTGCCATTTGCAACAACATGAGTGGACCTTGAGGCTATTATGCTCAGTGAAATAAGTCAGGCAGAGAAAGACAAATACTATATATATCACTTATGTGTGGAATCTAAAAAAAGAAAAAAAGAACTGAACTCACAGGTGGTTGCCAGAGGCAGAGGTTGAGAGTAGAGAGTGGGCCAAATCGGTGAAAGGGGGGCAAAGGTACAAATTTCCTCTTACAATATAAATAAGTCTTAGCAATGTAATGATGTAATGTATGGCACGGTGACTAAAGTTAACAATACTATATTGTGTATTTGCAAGTTGCTCAAAGGTTAGATCTTAAAAGCTCTCAACACAAGAAAAACATCGTAACTATGTATGGTGATGAATGTCAACTAAACTTACTGTGATAATACTTTTTACATATGCATGTATCAAATCATATTTTACACCTAAAATTAATACAATGTTATATGTCAATTATATCTCAATTTAGAAAAAGAAGAAAAAAAATCAGACAAACCCCAAATGTGGGACATTCTACAGGATGCCTGACCAATACTTCTCAAAACTGTGCAACTCATGAAAGACAAGAAAAGTCTGAGAAACCATCATCTCCCAGAGGAGCCCCATAGGATGTGACAACTCTCTCGGATGGACTCCTTGGACAGCAAAAGGGCATTAAATAGAAACTAAAGGAATGTGGATTAAGTATGGACTTTAGTTAATGATAATGCCTCAATACTGACTCATGAATTGTGATAAATGTGCTATGTTAACATGACCTGTGAATGGGGGAACTTGGTGTGGGGTATCTAGGAATTGTCTATGGAACCTTTGTAATTTTTCTGTAAATCTGAAACTATTCTAAAACAAAAGAAGTTTATTTTTAGAAATGCACATGCCTTTTGACCCAGAGACTTGGCCTCTAGGAATTTTATTCTAAGAAAAAAAAAAAAGGAAATGGGCACAAAACTAGTAAATACGGGTAAATTTATCTTTGCTGCACTGTAGAGGGAGGTGTAAAAAGACTAGGGGAAATCCTACAACAGAGGTTACATCCTACATGAGGGTACATCTATTGGTAGAAAACCTTACAGCCTTTTAAAATTCACGTAGAAGAATATTTAATTATATGAAAACTCACCAATTTCTGATTGTGTACATTTCTGCATGGCTGTTACATTTCAATGAAAAGATGACGCTAAAAATTAACAACAGGCCCACTATCACCTAGTATGTAGTTCTAATAGTTTATCACTTAGATGTGTGGTGCAGATTTTCAGCGTAGGGGATGCCAGAACTAACTGGCAAAGCATCAGATGGCACACATGGTTACTTCAAATTTTTATTTGGCCCTTGGTTATTTCCCCCTCAACTCCATCCATATTTCCAAACCATGGTTTGCGGAAGGGGAGAATTGATATAATTAACAAAAGAGGCTGAAATTCTGAGCACCATGGAGGAAAATGAGAAAAAAATAAAGTTAATAATCTAATCATATAAAAATAGAAAGAACCTAGACATCTACTCTTTCAAAGACATTAATTACTCAACAAGTAAAGTAAAATTATAATGAAGGATGTGCTATTTCTTGACCTTGGTGAAGACCCGTGAGTGTGTTTTGATTTAATTTACTGAACTACGTGCACTTTCTGTATTTGTGTTCATTTCTTTTTTTTAAATCCTCACTCAAGGATATTTTTACATTGATCTTCAGACAGAGTGAGAGGGAGAGAGAGAGAGAGACAACGATATGAGAGAGACACATCGAGCGGTTGCCTCCCTCACAACCCCAACCGGGGCGGGGGACTAGCTGCTACCGAGGTACGTGCCCTTGGTCCAAACCTGGGACTCTTTGGTCCATAGGCCGACACTTTAACCGCTGAGCCAAACTGGCCAGGGCTATTTGTGTTAATTTCAATAAAAACACTTAAAATCTAAATACTGGGAAGTACATAGGGTTGCAACTGCTTTGCATGATGCGATCCCATTTGAAGAACAAAACTTCAGAAGAGTTCATATCCAGCGAAGACGAGAACAACTCAAGTTCAAAGACTTATCCTTAAAGTACAAGTATTAAAAAAAGGTGATCTGAATGGGTATACAACAAATAACTGCTATTGAGAGAACTTAATAGATGTGATTTCACTGTGATTAGTGTCATAGGTCTTTTGTAAAGAACATTCTGTCACGATGAAAATGGCCTGTATCTCCATCATCCAATAGAGTAGCCACTAGCCATCTGTGGCAATGAGCATTTGGAGTGTGGCTGGTGTGATGAAAACACTGAGCTTTCCATTTAATTTAATGTCATTTAATTTAAAGTCAGATGTGGCAAGTGGCTACGGAATGGGACAGCATGGCTAGAGGACGTAACTGAAACCAAATATTGAGCTTTAATGTCCAAGTTAATAAAACTGTACCTACTGAAAAAGAAAAGAAAGTTCCACCCTTTGGTCTCCAGGTCCCCCAGTCTGAAGCGCCTGGTTACCGCCGTTACGACCTGCAAGGCTGACCATTTACTCCTCGAGGGACGAAAACTGACTTTGCTTATAAGTTCAGGAGGACACGGCTAGTGAGCTTTACTTTCCAGGGGAACAACTGCTTTTCTAGTTAAAGGGGCCTCTCAAAAAGTCTAAAGATTTGCTGTCATGAAAATATATGTTTTGTTCCCGTTTTTCTCACTCTCTCTCTCTCTCTCCTTTTTAAAGCAATAACAGCTAACCAAAAAAAAAAAAAAAAAAAAAAAAAAAAGATATACTTTGCCCTGGCCGGTGTGGCTCAGCGGTTGGAGCGTTGGCCTGCGGACCAGAGAGTCCCGGGTTCGGTTCCCGCTAGGGGCATGTACCAAAAAAAAAAAAAAAGAAAAAAAAAAGATATAAAGCAATAACAGCTATCACTACTAGTAAGTTATTTAATTTTTCTTGAAAATACTGGGGTGATAATCTAGTGTCCCTTTAAGGTTCCATTAAGCTAGAAATTTGGGTATAATGACCAGCTTTCCAATCAGTGACTGTATTGTTTTTCTTCTAGAATGACCATTTCTCTCTTACCCCTGAACCCTTCATAAGCTGCTTCCCACCTGCATTTCTCCTACAGCTGGACAATTTCACGTGGGCCTTCCGAATGCACAGTGGAAGTCTCCCAAATGCCTTCCATGATATTCATCATCTGATTTTGTCACCCTACGATGACTCTTCTATATTTATGTAGTATTATGGAATAGCTACAATCCTTATTGTAATGCCTATTTAATGTTCCATCTTCTTCACAAACCATAAGCATATGAGGTAAGAGGCTGCCTCTTATTCACTGTACACATGCATCGTTTATTAATATACGCTGGCTAGAATGCATAAAATAAATCACAGAGATCACTAAGTTAACGACCAGAGAAAAGTGCGAAACACAGGGCAGGTTCATTTAAATGCATTTGCTTACACACGTAAGCAACAATATGCTCCACGCGAGTGCCCATGGCTCATGTCATTGGGAAGCTCAATTTATAGTGCAGAAGAATGGAATCATGTACATGAAATCAAAAGGGAGAACTCAAAAAACAAGAGAGGAGAAATAGGTTGCAAACCTAAGGCAAAAATGTAAGAGCTGAAAATTAGAGACTTACGGAAGAAGAATACTTTGGATGTTTGTGTATGTAAATACCTTCAGATAGAGCAGGGTATTTTCTCTTAAATGGCCAGATAGTAAATATTTTCGGTATTGCAAGCCATACTGTCCCATCACAAATTCTTTTTGTTTTCAGGAGGTGTTTTTGTTTGTATTGTAAATACCCTATAACAAGTGTAAAACCATCTGTGGCTCATAGGTCGTAGGAAATAGGCTGCAGCCTTGGTTCGGCTCACAGGTCATAGTTTCTCCACTCCTGATACAGGATTAATACTATCCATGTGGACACTTCAGTGATTTGTTTCTCCTTGTCTCAAAGAAAAAATTGGCACATATAGGTAACACAGTTTTGCATTTGAAATTCTTCTTTAGAAAGCAATGGCCAATTCTATCGTGGAGTCAGACTGGAAATGCTATTTTGGATAATATTGGTTTAAAACTCAGATACTCCTATAAACTTGAGTCTTCACCTTCCATGTTTAAAACAGAAAATCATCAGGACAGTTTAATCAGAACAACATTGACCCATGTGTTTACAGATGGCAATCCATAAGAAATGGTCTGATTAAGACGGCCTGACATTTGATTATACCAGGAACTCACATTCCACAGAATGTTGAAAATATCTAAAAACGCAAATTGCAGAAAAGGACACTTTCGTATAGCTGCAAGGAGCTTCACTGAACTAGAAGAATCCTTCTTTGGAAAGTTTCATCACTACTGCTGGCTATGAAAAATATCATACCCAGATTTTGTTTTTCTTTTGATTTAGTTATTCTTCATATCAGAGAAATGAATACTTTAAAAGGGAGGCAATGTGCCTTTTCTTTGTTCTGCCTCTAGAATTAGTGTGTTATTCTCCAAATGATGTAAATCAATAGATAGTTTTAAAGTGAACACACTGTTATACCTTATAAATGCCAAAAGAGATAATTCTCTCTTCTCTTTCTGGCTTATTGAGTGAATTATCCATTTACATATTCTTTGTAGGTGCATCTTACAGGCTTAAGGACATCAACTCACAAAAAAAAGCACTTAAACAGAATGTACCTATTATCTTGATACCTCCAGACACAGTCAGAACTTGTATATTTCAAGCACAGAACAGGCAGCAAAGAACTGAACTTTAGGAGTAAAGAACTTTAGTTTTTCAAGAAACACTGCAAAGGGGTTCTAAAAGAACCCCTTAATTTTGAGGGAGGGTAATGTCTAGGGAAAAAACAACAACAACAGTATTACCAACACAATAGAAAACTAAAGGGGCTAGACAGAAATCAATCTTTTTTTTTTTTCTTTTAGATTGCTGAAATTGCTAAAGTGGTCTAGGTAGCATATAATTTTTCTTTTTGAAGAATTTTGTCCAGTCTGACAAGTAAATAAATGTTTAACTCTCTTTCTCTCCTTTTATTGCTGCAGAAACAAGAAGAAATGGAAAATAACTGCAGCACGTTTAGGACATATTAGTTTCTTTCTCTACATGAAACACACAATAAGAACACTTTATAGATGAATAGTGCCTTCGATTGAATAGAGAACGGTGGACTCGCTTTGGTTATGTGGAATTGGATAATTTGTCACAGTTTCTGCCCCTGGAAAAATGACAACTCAAAAGAAAACCAGTGATGAAATACAAAACTGATATTTTTGGTGCACATAAGTGTTTTAAGATAATATAGTTTTTAAATTACTAGGTTATAAGGAAGGCTATAATTATCGATGAATACCTACAGAATTTGGTTTCAATGCATATCATGGCTCATACTTTAAGTATCATTTCTTATGCTTTTTATTTACCAAAAGTCATTTTGTGATTTCTTCACGGTTATCACACTGTCATCTGACCACTTGTTCCTTATTATTACTTATTATATCATTAATAATTATTAGTTTTTAAATAAAAATTACGTTTGAAAAAAATAGACACATATTTGGACTTCATTTTCCTCTCATCCTTGCAACCTGTAATATGCCGGCACAGTTAAAAGAGTGTTTAAATATGAATTGCTCCTCGATCCATGCACCAAGAGGTCGCCAGTTCGATTCCTGGTCAGGGTACGTGCCCAGGTTGTGGGCCAAACCCCCAGTGGGGGGCATGCAGGAGGCGGCCAATCGATGTTCTCTCTCATCGATGTTTCTATCTCTCCCTCTCCCTTCCTCTCTAAAAAAAAAGAAAGAAAAAAATTAATTAAATATTAATTGCTCCTAGCACAGAAATGGAAAGTAGAAGAGGTTAATCTCCCCAAACGTGAGTAAAAAAACATGATCGACTAATGTCCATTGGTGGAATTATAGCAACAAATTCCAGCCAAACATTTTTAAAATTTATTTTTTATCCTCACCCGAGGACATTTTTGCATTTATCTTCAGATAGAGTGGCAGGGAGAGAGGGAGGAAAAGAGAGAGAGAAACATCTATGTGAGAGAGACACATCAAGTGGTTGTCACCCACACGACGCCAACCAAGGCCAGGGACAAACTGCAACCGAGATACGTGCCCTTAGCGGGAACCAAACCCAGGACTCTCTGGTCCACAGGCTGACGCTCTAACTGCTGAGCCAAACCGGCCAGGGCCCAGCCAAACATTTTAGATAGGTTATTAAAAACATATTTTTCAGAAAATATAGAAAACAAATTTGTTTCAGAATGTTGCTAACCAGTTCTCTAAATTCAAATTTAAAAGTGATGCCAAAAATCATATTCATTTTTTTTCTTCAGATAATAGCACAGTTCTATTGACACTGTTTTTCAAAGGTCTGAAAAAATACTTTGAGAATGCATGGTTTTGCTTTCAATATCCATTCAGCTGGAAAGAATATGGCAAATCTTGGTACACGAGACTTTCTACTTCTCTCTATCCAAAAATTCATTAAAATGTTAGAATACAGAATCTGAAAAGTCTGGGTTTGATAAGGAAAGGTTTCTGGATTTAAGTTACTCTGTAAAAGAACTGTGCTTATAATACATTGGATCAACAATTTTCAACCCATGAGCTGCAAGAATGTTTAAAACAGGCAACACCTGACTATTTCGTCAGGGGCACTGACCTCTTTTCCTTGGAGTGTCAAATAAAAATATGACAACAGCTCCTAGCTGGTGTGGCTCAGTGGATTGAGCGTCATCCCATGGACTGAGGGGTCCTGGTTTGATTCTCGATTCCCTGTCAAGGCACATGCTCAGGTTGTAGGCTCGATCCCCAGTAGGGGGCTTGATCCCCAGTAGGGGGCTTGATCCCCAGTAGGGGGCATGCAGGAGGCAGCTGATCGACATTTCTCTCTCACATCTGTCCGGTGTGAAAACATCAAAATTATACCTTTTTTTGTTCAGAATGCAGAATTTTAGTAATTTATTTATGTATGCCATGATATGAAAAAGGTTGAAAATCACTGTATTGGATCACTGCAGTATCTCCTAGAGTTGCCATTTTGGAAATTATTAAGAGGAACACAGTTTTTATTAATCCAGTAGAAATTTAAAGATGAGGTACATATATGTTTCATAATAGTATTTGATTTTGTTGGTGTCTGTCTCATGTGCTAATGCACACTGATTAAACCTACACCCATCTAGAAGGAAAAACTGATATTCTATGATATCTTCAGTACTCTGGATACAACTCATTGTCTAATTTTCTCATTGCTAAAATTAACCCTGGGCCACTTCATTGCTACGAAGATTAAGATTATATTCCCCAGGTGCTGTCTAAATTTAGGAAACATAGTCAAAATCATTCATTATTTTTACTTACAAACCCATCTTTAAGTATGTCTTGGTTTTCATTATCAAACTATCCACTTATGCCATAAATAATGCCAATGGGAAAAACTGCCTTTAAAAATGGTAATTTAGATCAGCAGTAACTAACCTATAGTAATTTGCAGGAAACCAGGCAAGCTGCGCTTTCTCCTGTTCTCGAAAAAGGGGGAGGAACATAGAGATATCTAACATTACAGACCAGACATCTATTCTGCTCCAACAGGAGCACCAAACGGTTCCTCTTGCAGAAACCTTGCACCCGTTCTCCTCCATTGTTATTAGTCTCCAACTGCAGGCTATAAAAGCTACTTCTCTTGCAGAGGAGCCACAGGCACTGAGACCCACAGAGAAATAAAGTGTACTTTTCTCTCCTCTCCTCTTCCACAGACAGTCCTGGAATTTGAGTGCTGAGGACAAGAAAGAGAAGGTTAAACAATTTCTTACTTCTCCCTTTCCCCAGATCCTTCAAACAGAAACACTTTGCTGTGTTACTTTAATCCTGTTATGTCACTCCACAATCTTCAACTACAAGAAAATTTCCATAAAACATTGATTTGGGGCCCAGCCGGTGTGGCTCAGTGGTTGAGCATCAACCCATGCACCCAGAGGTCGCTGGTTCAATTCCCGGTCAGGGCACATGCCCAGGTTGTGGGCCCAATCCCCAGTGAGGGCCATGCAGGAGGCAGCCAATAGATGTTCTCTCTCGTCGATGTTTCTCTCTCTCTCCCTCTCCCTTCCTCTCTCTAAAATCAACAAAGAAAAAAAAATCTTTAAAACAAACAAACAAACTAACATTGATTACGGGATTGAGACTCTCTGGAATCCCCAAGCAATAATTTAATTTTTCCTCATGGGAAGCCAAGAGTATTGACCAAACATGACATTTTTCTCTGATGGAAGAAGCACATGATTTGATGCGGACGTATCTTTCTAGAGATACGTCTCATGTACTGTCCCAAAGGAAACGAACCCCTAAGTTTTGCAAAATTCCTTTGATTAGAAATGCTTGCTTCCTTTTAAAATAGTTCTTAGACAGAATCAAGAAAAATCTGCCTCCTAGGATACCAAATGTGAGAAGAGAGCAGTGACTCTATCATCACAGGTTTTTGAGAACTGTCAGGAGTGGGGCCCCACCTCTCTGCTTTTGACCTTGGCACTGTACATTGAAACTATAAGACAGAAAAAGACTCCTTTGTGAGGCAAATCCCCCTTTATGGTGTCAACCTGCAATCATCAGAACAATGTAGTTTTGCAGCTAAAATGGATAATACTACAAGGGGCCTCTCCTTTAAGCAAAGAGCTTATAGAAGTACAAAAACACCCATTTATTGCTTGGTGCTTTATTTGAAGAGAATAAAAAGTCAATACAAAGTATAATCTAATCTAAGGAGGGGAGGCAGCCCCTCCTTCACAAACTAAACGCTCTTTCACAAACGAGGAAACACGAAGTAGAGTCCTTGCCAAGACAGCTCCATATCTCCTCAAGTCTAGTCTATCATCTCTCAATGACAAATGAAATATTTTGTTCTAGGAATGCTTAAAGAACACCGGAAATGCTTAAAGAACACCATTCTGAAAAAGCAAGCTCAACTAATATTTTTAAAGTAAGCAATTTGCAGATGGTAACCTAAGAAAGATGCACAGTGTTCCAATGAGTACACTCCTTTTCCTACACATGATTGCTAAATAACCATAACGTGAGACTGATATAGTAGGAATAGAGGGTCAAGTTCAAGGGAAACTATAGTTACCCTGTACTGCATGCAAGTAAGAACACATCTAAAAAACTATAAATTCAGGAAGCAAATTATTAACAGCAGAGCTACCCGTTCTCACTCCAGCCCTAAGCCCTTCTCTCTCACCCTGACTCTTTCCTATTTCAGGTAAGGACAACAGTGTGCACTCAACTATTCAAACCCCTGAACTAGGAAGCATCTAATTCTTTTTAATCACCATCCACCCCAACTCTAACAATAAGTTTTGTGTAAGACTTGAGTTTGTATTATCATAATGTCAGAGCAAAATCAGTGATCAATAATTCATCTGACAAGTCTCCTTATGCAAGTGGTCCCCACAGATGCCATAAGTACATTAGGTATATTACTGCCAAATCTATGAACTTCAAGATATCCATTTTGCAATAAAAATTCTGTTTTCACCTATAATTCCTCTAAAAAACAGTCACATTTCACAGTCAAAAATTAACTTATGAGATATTAAAACATCTATTAAAAAATGCCAGGCTTAGCATAATAGTTTAAAAAGATATTATAAGATCAATGGTAGGTTAATTTAGTCTTTATAAATTAATTGTGCCTTACTTAATATTCATAATTTAATATTTTAAATGTGAATAACTTATACACTAAATTGATACCCCATAATCAAATAATGTTATATGATTAAGAAAAATGTTTGCCCTGATACTGGTCTGGAAATATTAGACTATTACCTTTCTTGTTATGAATCACAACCTTCTAAAATTGAATTACCATTTGACCCAGTGATCCCACTCCTAGGAATATACCCTAAGAAGCCTGAAACACCAATCAGAAAGAATATATGTACCCCCATGATCATAGCAGCACTATTTACAATAGTTAAGATCTGGAAACAGCCCAAGTGTCCATCAGTAGACGAATGGATAAAAAAGCTATGGTACATATACACAATGGAGTACTATGCAGCTGTAAGAAAGAAAGATCTCTTATCCTTTGCGACGACATGGGAGGACCTGGAAACTATTATCCTAAGTGAAACAAGCCAAGCAGAGAAAGACAAATATCATATGATCTCACTTATTTCTGGAATATAATGAACATAACAGTCTGAGGAACAGGGTAGTCCCAGAGACGTGGAAGTAGGGTACAGACTGACAATTGCCAGAAGAGGGGGTGGGGGAGGGGAGCGATGAACCACAGAACTTGTACGCATGTACTCATAACCAATGAACATGGACAACAAAACCGGGGACGGGGCAGGGAGGGAGGGGGAGGAGGGTGTCAATGGGGGAAAAAGGAGAAACACCTGTAACAAAAATAAATTAATAAAATAAATAAATAACTTAAAGTGCACTTTTGCCAAATATACAATGTTTGTTCTTCATTGTCAGTGAAGTCTGTTTTCTTCCTCCTTGACAAGACAAAAATGAACCACTCCAATTTATGAGTCAGAAGCTAATCATTTTTAAAAGACAGGTTTAGAATAAAGCTGCAAGTAGGTTTCCTCTAAAAAACAATGACACACAATCTCTCAGAACCTTAGTCACTAAAGCATGTGCTTCTGAGAATAGAGGCAACAGGTACATTTGCTTGGAAACATTTCTTGATATTTTTCATTATTGAGAAACTAATTCTGGTGTGTGTCAGTGTCTGAAATTGTACTAAAAGGCTTGTAGAAGCTCAAAGATTGATGATTAGAACAGCTACGGAATGTTTCCTCGCCCCTGGAAGATGTAATGTTCTTGGTGCTGAGGTATCATATTAGTCATTTGACTTCTGAATTCATAATTGTATTGGCAAAATTGATTCTAGCTGTTTCACATGAGAATCCAGAATTTTCCAGGGAATTGGCATCATACGAAATGAAAGGTGTTACAGTCACCTTATCAAATACAGAATTTAGGCAACAAAATTTGACTTCATTTCCTGTGGAAAAGGCATGGGGTTCAGTATGAGCCACTGGTGAGAAGCATGTCAAAAAAATAATTTGCAGGGCAAGATAAAATCATGACTTTCACACAGATATAAAAATGAACACTTGTTAAAAATTTTCATTTTACTCACATGATATGAGTGAACCAGACAGATGTTCTAACGGATTCAAAGGAAAAGTCACAAGAGCAAAAAAATCACATGGAGTAAAAGGATGTTGAGATGAATTGCAAATGAGGACAAAACTGGTTTTTGCACAGGAGAAAGTTAATTAAAATCACTACTGGATAGAGAAGAATTTATAAATCAATCAGTTACCTACAGCTTCCAAAGAGTTGAAGAGTAGCTCAAAGACAATAAATAGAGCTCAAATCTAATAATTGGCAAGGGTAACCTACGGAGGATGCATAGTTTTGCACTGAATACAGGTTTTTTCCCCCTACACATGACTGCTAAATAAACAACTACAACCCGAGGCTGATACAATAGAAATAAAGGCTCGAGTTCAAGGGAGACTATAGCTGCACTGTCCTGCATGTGAGCACAAACCCAACCCCCCCCCCAAAATGTGCATTTTAGAAGTAAATTATTAAAAACAGAAATATCCATTCTTGCCCCAGACTCTAAACCTTTGTCACCCCAATGTTTTCCTATTTTAGGTAAGGACAACAGTGTCCACCTAGTTGCTCAAATTCCCATACAGGAAGCATCTAATTCTCCTCTTTTAAAAGCTATTCACCCCAACTCTAAGACAAGAAAATGCATTATCAAATCCTGGCAGATGAATAACTTACCCTGATTTGATCTATTTTCAACTTCCATTACGTTAACCCTAATTTGAATATTACATTTGTTTCGGTTTATTGGATAACCCCTCACTAGATAGCACTGTCCACTCTTGCTTCTCTCTCTAAAATTCACTGTCCAGAAACCAAGCCAATTTAAAAATTTTAAAACTGTATTATCATATCAAGTCCCCCCCCCCCCCCCGCCCATGTTGAAAAACCAATAGCTACCATTAGAATTTACAGGAAAATCCAAATCCTGCCCAAGGACCCATAAATCTGTCCCTGCCTATGTCTCTAACTCTGTTCTTCCCATTTGCCCCCTTGTTAAACTTTGTCTATATTTATTGAAATTCCCTTTATCTTTTGAACACACCACACTCTGGTTTCTACCTTTACACTAGCTTTTTTCCCTTTTTTTGGCTCCCGCTTGCCCCCAGATCTTTTAATGTCTGGCTCCTTTTTTGTCATTTATTCAAAGGCAACTTCCTCAGGGAGGACTTCTTGCCCCCATTCACTGTAATATAATGCTGCAGGGAACTCTTTTTTATTTTATTTTTTAACCTTTTTATAGAAACCTATTGCTGAATAAAGTTTACAATTATTTAATCTCGTGACCATCATCTCCTGCACCTGTCCTAATATGCGAATTATCTAAATAAGCTCAGAAATCTTAACTTTTTTATTCATGGCTGCCCAGAAACGCACAGAAAAGATTATAATACTATCGGTCCCTATTAGTTGAATGAATGAATTAATACTTCTCTTTTTCATCAGGAAAGTAAATGAACTACATTTTTCTGGAGGATGATGTGTTGAAAGTTTGAGAATTTGCGATAGATTCAGACTTAATGAGGGAAAGTTTGATTTAGAGAAAAAAGTAACTGAGAAGAGCTACGGGTACCACTGCCCGCTTTAGGGCTGATGAAGAAGAACGGGTAGAATTATATGCTTAGGTCCCAAAGCATCTAATTCAAGAAAGACCAGCAGGAGTCCATTTTAAAGGGGTCAGATTGGAGCCCGTGCGTGAGGACACTCTAGGTTTAACACTGAGAGCACGAGAACCACCCTCCACTGCAGTGAGAGCTGGGATCCCTGATAACAGTTTAGGCTCAGTGTACACCTGACAGAGAAACGCCAACTTTCTGACATGTAATCTGGAGATAATCTCTCATATTCCTACTTATAGTCTATTTATCTGTGTAGATACGAGGAGATTACTTCTGAGGATGCACTTCAAAAACTGAAATCCGGAGCCAGCATGTGACATCTTTGTCATCAAACTCACCACTTAACCACTTGATCTCCGAGTCCCCATTTTAAAAAATCTGTTTCAAAATACCTGCTTTGGAAGAGGCACATAAACAGAATTTATTTCACCACCGTGGCAGCCGTACAGGCTGCATTATAACCGAGTGGGATGATGGAAGGATTCTGTTGATTTGCTTTAAGCATGCAGCTGAATCCACAAATGTGCAGAACATCCGCACAGCAGGGATTTATGCTACCAATTAACGGTAATAAGGTAGATTTACTTCACAAATGACACTTGGGGACTGCTCAGTTATTGTCAAGTTATGTCTCCAAACGAAATGTCATCAAATTCACTAGAATCATTCACATGCCTACTGGAAAGATTGCCTCATCCATCCTGCGAGACGGAAGGCTCCCCACCCGCCCTCACCGTGTTCACAAACCATATGTTGGTTTATGACCTTCATAGCTCATTTATTGGCTTCTACCTTACCACAAATCCTTATTTTTCTTTGTTTCCAGTGGTAATAACATCCAATATTGTATAAAAATAGTTACCATAGATTGAATGATTGTCAGGTGTCAAGAAACGTGCTGAAAACTCAACACGCATCAAGGATGACAGCTAACATTTGTGACAGGTACTATTACAAGTGCTTTGCAGGCATTAGCTTGTTTACTGCTAAAATAAATAAATAAATAAAAAGCCCCTGCGAGGCAGATATAATCTTCCCTGATTTATAAATGAGAAAATTGAGGTACAATAATATTCTAGAACATAACAGCATTCACAGAACTGGTGAGAGGCATAGTTGGGACTGAAGCTCTTAAAAGTGTTGTTGCAATGCTGCAAAGCAGGTATTGTCTTGAATATAAAGATGTAAACATTAAGGCTCAAAATGCTGAAGTGACTTGCCCTGTTGGCATAGTCAAAGACTACTTGAGAGACCAAAGACTCTATTATAGTTATCAGATTAGGCCAAAGATGGAGTCGCTCATGCTAAGCCCCACATCAGCAAAACCAGAACTTCACTAAGTTTCCATGCTCCACTCACCCAAAAAAGGAAGGCCTAGGTCAACCAGTAAGTGCTTGCCCGCTCCACACAAGTTAACTATCCCTGATTCAGCCCCAGGACTCCCCTTTGCTCCACAGAAGAAAAGGAACCTTGCTTTAACCAATTAGCAAATGCCAGGTATGAATTCCTTGTTCTTGCGCGCTTTTTTCTTTTAAAATCTCTTGCTTTGTATAGTTCCATGGATTTCCTTTCCATCTGCTAGATTGTATACTGCCTGATTCAGGAATCACTGAAAAAAAAAAAAAAGGAAAAAAGCCTACTAGATCAGTAAAATGTTTGTGGAAATTTTTCTTCTAACAACTCTGAGATGATCCTTTCAAAATTCATGGTTTGGACTCTTCCACATACCTCATGAATTTTAGAAGAGGACACCCTTGTACATCTGTTTCCTCAGGAAAGTGGTTCCTTTCTGCCTAATCATATCACAAGGGAAAACAGGGCTGGAATCAGCAAGCATTTCCCAACAAACAGCACCAAACAGCAGAGCACTTTAATTCCAGCTCATCACTCATTTTAGTTACTATATTCTCAGGGGCAAATATTCAGCAAGTTGTACGGGACTGACACACCCGTTCCCTTAAAGCGACAGTAGGATCTGTGGAGGAAGCCCCTTCTCACTCCCTCGGGAAGAGTTCCCCTGCTCCTCTTCCAGAGAACATCAGCATCTGAGGTGTCTGCTCAGACATGCCTCTGCATCCCAGTTCTGAGATTGCCTCTGGGGAAAAAAAAAAAAAAAAGCTTACAAAAACTTCCTGGAAATAAGACTCATGGACCCTCAGGCTACCCAAAGAATAAAAAACACAGATTAATCTAATACTGGGGTGGGCAAAAGCAGGTTTACAGTTGTAGTAAAAATAAATAGAATAATTCATAAATAATAATTCAAGAATAAGCTGTCTCACATACAACTGTAAACATATCTTCACCCACCCTTGTATGTCATTTGTTCTTTCTTTTCTCTCAGAGCTCATAAAACGTCAGAGTCCTCACAAATATGAGAACTGAGTATGCAATCCAATGTTCTTGAATCATATTACCTTATGTAATATATATGACGGAAGACCCACTTGTGTTTTTGTCATCAATAAAAACATCAAATATTGAGGCAGTTATCTTTTATTTGTATTCTAAAGATGCTTTATGATTCTTGCATAACCATGCACCCTTCTAAAAACGGCTCTCCCTTTTTTAGAGATGACTGCTAATGTGTCTGTTTTATACATTACAGCTGATACCTTGCAGGTGCATACTCGTTTGGACTGGACTAAGACACAAGAAGCCTTAGACTGGCCAAAGTCTATGCTCTGTGGAGGCTAGTTCAAAACCAGGCTTTGCCAATCATATCTTTACTTGGGATTCTAGAAGGGTATAATTGAGAGATTAGACAGTTAGTAAAAGGGTGTTTGAGTATAAAGGCAAGATCTAACCTCAAAGCCTTCATTGTCCCTATGGCAGGATGTTCTGACGTTGGCACCTTGGACATTTTGGCCCATACAATTATTATTTTTTAATGTGGACTGTTTTCCTGTGCATGGTGTAATGTTTAGCAACATCCCTGGAGTCCACTGACTAGAAGCCAATAGAACTACCTTCCCAGTCCTGACAATCAAACATGTTTTAAGACATGGCCAAATGTGCCCTGTCTAACAAAATCATTCCCTGTTAAGAATCACTTACCTATGGTGCTTGATCAATATACATAGAAATCAAAAGAAAAAATTTAATAGCTGTCATTCTCATGAAAACAGAATATAGTCTGGAACTGAAAATCAAGAGTTCATTTTTTCTCAATGAATTGAAAGTACTGAGAAACAGCGAACAAGAGATTGTGAATATGAACTAGCGGTAAACGCTCGGCAGCCCAGCTCCCAATTTTCTCCATCGTATCGGTTACATATTCACAAATGAGGAGCTACTCTGAGGAGAGAAGAAGAAAACGCTTTCCTTCCCCGACAGAGGCAATTTTCCTATTTTATAGATGATATTAAAATGCAAGTTAGAGAAAATATGTATGCTGTAGAAAGGTGACAAAAATAATCTGGACGAAAGAAAATATGCAAATGGACAAGTTGGACAGGGAAGAGAAGACAGAGGCTGGAGGCTGGAATAGGGAACAGAGTAGATGGACACAGAGCAGCCAAGACTCGGGGAGGCTGCAAAAGATTTGTCTCTATACCTAACGTTCTGGTTCCAATCAAAGTCCCCACGTCTATCACAATAACAAAACCATTTGTTCCCTGAAATAATTTGACAGAATTTTTCCTCCTTGCAACCAACTGGGCCAGATTTAAACATTGATTCTGGTATTATATGTATTTAAAAAAATAACTGGTCAATAATATCAATCCAAATCCATGTCATTTTCAAAAATTCTATTTTAAAAGCTACAAGGCAGCCTTGATGTTCTCATAGACTTTTAAAGCATTTTTTGAGAGAGAAAGAGTACATGACATTTTGCATCTCTCCAGACATCCAGCAAGACCTTCATCAGCTGTAAGACCAGGAGATAACTTCCTATCCTCCACTGATTTTTCTCTTTCAGTTCGCTGCATTTATAAAAAGCTAATTATCTTTTCCCATTACATTTTTGTGAAATCTCCTTTTCTCTGCTAGAGATTCTAGTTACTTCCTACATCTTTAAAAGGGTCTATTATCTTCTATATTTTTCAGTCCCTCTGTGTACCTTTTCTAAATCGTGGCACTGCAATCAAGGTCTCTAACTGTTAAAAACAAAAAGCCCAACAACAGGACTCAAGGTTCATATATTTAGAACAACAGCCAGCTGTCACCAGAAAAACCCTATTGATACAACAAACTAAACTGAGAGAACACTTTCCTTTACCCCCCAAAATGAACTCAATGTACCATTCTCACCTCTAAATTTTTTTTTAATTAGAGTTGACATTCAATATTATATTTGTTTCAAGTGTTCAGCATAGTGGTTAGACATTTGTACAATTTGTGAAGTGATTACCCCACCCAGCTCCATATATAGTTATTGCAACATTGTTGACTACATTCCGTATGCTGTACTTTACATTCCCTGACTATTCTGTAACCGCCAATGTGTACTTCTTAATCCCTTTCCTTTATTATCCTGCTCCTTATCCCCACTGTCACCTGGCAACCACCAGTTTATTCTCTGTATCTATTCATTTGTTTCTGTTTTGTTTATTCATTTACTTTGTTTTATAGATTCTACATAAGTTAAATCATATAGTATTTGTCTTTCTCCATCTGACTTATTTCACTTGGTACAATATCCAATGAGATATCACCTCACACCTGTCAGAATGGCTATCACCAATAAATCAACAAACAACAAGTGTTGGTGAGGATGTGGAGGAAAGGGAACTCCCATGCCCTGTTGGTGGGATTGCATATTGGTGCAGCCACTGTGGAAAACATTATGAATGGTCCTCAAAAAATTAAAAACCTGAACTCATATAACCCAGCAATCCTACTTCTCGGTATTTATCAGAAAAAATCCAAAAAATTCAAAAACATATATGCATCCTCATGTTTACTGCAGCATTATTTATAATAGCCATGATTTATTTTTCTTTCTTGCATTGCTTAATTCACCTTTTATGACTGCAAGCATTAGGTAAGTCTTTTAAAAAAACAAAAAACTCTTTATCATTTGCCATCACACCCCTTAAACTCTCAGTCATCTAACGAAGTGAGCAGCGTTGGTGTTTCACATCATCACTGAAAATTAGAAGCAAGGGAAGCTAGACTGCAAGCCTCAGAATTTAAAAAACTTGAGAAACATCAGAGATAAACCAGTCTGTTTCCCACTATAGATGGAACAAATAAATCCCAGAAAACTTCGCTCAAGGCCACACAATAAATTCTGAGAGGTGAACCTAGATCATTTTACTCTAATAGCGTTCACTGTTCTCTGCCTTGACCGTTATGACACGCTGTCTCTACATCTTCCTGTCTCCACATCTTTCTGTACTGAGTCATTCATAGCCACCATATAACTAAAAAGTCTACTAAAGTGATTTAATTTTTCTATCAGGCAGGTTCTCATTGAAATTCCCTAGGCATAATGAGGAAAAAAAAAAAAAAAAAAGCTGATATTTATTACCTACTCTGTGCCAGGCATTTGGCTAAGCAATCTATATGCAAGTATCTCATTTAATCACTAAAATAATCGCAATCTATGTAGTAGATACTAATACTGTCTTATTCAGGGTTCAGTTGTAGAAAAGATAATCTTTTCCAGATACCCAAAGAATTAAAAGCTTAAGGAGGTGAAGCAATGGACTCTAGACTGAGGTTCTGGCCATACCTGGTTGCTACAATAGCTACTTCTTCTGCAATGGTGAGGAAATAGCTCCTCGAATCAGGGAAACTTCCCTACAGGTGAGGCGTCAGGACCAACTGAGCCACATCTGCCAGGATCTGTACCAGAAAAATGAAGTTCAAATTTTAAATCTGAGACCCAGTAGTATATGTGATTTGCAGAATTAAAATCATATCCAGAACCATAGCTGCAAGGGAGCCAGGGAATATACGCAGAGGCTGGAAAGTTTGTAAAAAGTATAAAAAGGCCCACAAGAAAACAGTCATAAGTGATATGGCAAAAGCCAATATAAACAAAGCTCCACAATTATTATCCCCATTTAAAATGAGAAATTGGGTGATAAATATTTAAGTGACAAGACTGTCACATAGCCTGTGGACTGTCACATAAGGTGGAATTGGTATTCAAATGTGGATCTATATGACTCAATTGTCCTACCTTTTCATTACACCAAGACGTCCCTCTTGAGTTCCTTGGATGGTCCATCCAAATCACAGAAATTTTCCTAACTTCTCTACCATCTTCTAGGCTGAAGTTTCAACTTATTCTGCTTCCCTTTTTGAATAACTTTAGTAAATGTTAATTCATACTTTATTCACCAATAAACTGCGCCAACACTGAGATTATAAAGTATGAGATAACACACTAGGCTAACAGTCTCAAAGAAGCACACACACATAAATTTGTAAGAAAGGTATGTTTAGCACATAGTTAAAGAATCTGATATAGTAAGCAGTTAGACAGACATGAGCAGAGTAGGAATGGTGAGCCAGGGACCGAAGGTCTCCAGGTCAGAAAGCCCCGGGTGCCTGGTGATGGAGAATTGTAAGGTGAGACCTTGCCCCAGGGTGACCTTCCCTCCCCTAGCATACCGCTGTCATGTGGTTTAGACCCCTGAGCTTCCACATTGCTGGTCATGCTGTTCAAACCCTCCCCTGTGGGTCAGAGGGGGGACACATAAGGGTGCCAGAGAATAGCCTCATACAACCCCCATACAAGCCCTTGCATGACCACTCCCTTAAGCATTAAGGCCTAGAGATACTATCTAGGCCTCAGTTGTGTTTCAGCTCCGGGCTCAGAAAAGCAGCAAGGCCAGGCAGGTCAAAGCCATGGCTGACATCAGGTCCATCTGGGATGGTTTATGGCCCCCAGCCCTGGCACCGACCAATCAGTGGAGACCACAACACCTGGAAAACTGATTAATATTCTATTGAGGTCCTCTCCTGATGCCTCCCCTAAAGTCCCTGCCTTTTGAAGACAGATAAAACCCCTTGAGATGAAGGAGCCAGCACGAGTGTGCGCTCTCTCTCTCTCTCTCTCTCTCACACATGCCTTCACCTTCCCTCATCGCCTTCCCCCAGGTGTGTTTTCTTTGCCTTTCTTTCTCCTAAGCTCCAAGGGCCCTTCTTTTGCCTCTGTAATTTGTTCCCTGAGTCCACCCAGCCCAGCTGGCTCATTTCTTCCACGGCTCACTTATTCTACCTCTGTGACTTTCTAAATAAACTTTCATTTGTATTTGAGTTCCTTGGCTCTCAATTCTTTTCTAACCCAACTCAAGAACTTAGGTTGCTGAACCGAGGTCCAACTCTGCCAGTTCACACCTGGTACCATTTCGCCATTAACAAATCCGTGGTTAACTCAAGATGCTTGAGATATTGGAACTGTTGAATAGGTACATACCTATCTCTATGAAAGAAGAAAAACTGATCACATATAATGCACACAAACTTTAAAGCAGGACCTCTCCCAGTTTTCACAAGTTCCACAAGACAAGTTAGTATCATGTCCATTAAAATTCAGGGCTTTTCTGAGTTTCTGTAGCAAAGGGTCTTTTTCCCCCCCAAACCACAGCAAATTGATTATGTTTGTAAATATAATTAAAATGTGTGACAATGTCCAATTGCTATAAAAATTCCAAATGCTAAATTACAAACCTAGTGTTAGGTAATCAGACGGTTCTCAGACCAAAAGTTCTCCGTGACTCAAACTTAGCACCTAATATAGCACAGTTTTAGACAATGCTGTTAGGCTTTTTTCCCCTATATTTTAATAACTTTTACAAAGCCCCAAATGCTTTTTCAAACTATTTTTTATCCTTTGGGATCAAAACCCCAAAAGGTAGAAAATATCACTGCAATATTGCGACTTGTAAGAAACATATATATTGGGCCATTCAGATGTCCAAAATATATTTCTCATATATATTTGGTCTTCCTCCATGGTGTCTGGATCACAGCTCATAACACCCTTGGGATTTTCTGAGTGTTGGGAGTGATAAAGGGGTCTTCTGTTATGTAATGAAGTGACTTTAGGAAAGCACCTAAGGACGCAGCTGGTTGACAGTAGAGACAACCATGTGATTACAGGGCTGGGAATTTCAGTCCCACCCTCTACGCACCCCCACCTCACCCACCTCCAGGAGGGGAGATGGGCTTGAGGGTGAAGTGATGCACAACGGCCAATGATTTCATCAATGACAACTCTGTGATGAAGCCACCATGAAAGCCCAAACGGACAGGGTGTGGACAGCTTCTGGGCTGGTGAATATGCAGAGATCTGGAGACACTGGCAGGCTCTGAGAGGACAGGGAACGCTGCACTCTTTTCCCAGGCCTTGTCCTCTGGCTGTTTCTGTGCGATATTCTTTTATAACACAATGGTGATCTGGTAAATAAAATGTTTGAGTTCAGTGAGCCACTCCAGCAAGTTAATGGAACCCAAGGAGGGGGGTCTTGGAACTCTCTGATTTTTAGTAAATTAGTCAGAAGCACAGGTGACAACCCAGACTTGAGACTGGCATCTGAAGGAGTGGGGAAGGGGGCAGTCTTATAGGACTGAATCCCATGAGTGAAAAGGGGACTATGTAATAAATCTGACAAGCTCAGTGACCAAAAGTAACCTCACAGGGTGATCTGATCATAAACACATTCCCGAGTGGGCAGGTCATGGTGGCTGGTCATGCCCCAGGCCTATAACTTCTCTAATAAAAGGTGTGGCTTTGCCTAAGCAAGCCTTGTCCATTGTTCTTGTGTATGTAGGTAACACACCTTTTAAATGCCAGAACAATGTTCTTTTTCAGACCCCCAGGAGGTGTGAACAGCCTCAAGGGAGCACATGATCCTGCTGCCTGTTTGCCATCCCTCGCTGCAAATGTTCAATGGCAGCTACCTTGTACCCACCAGTGTAAAAGAAACAGCTTTCCATTTTACTTTGTATCCAGTCACAGGGATTTTCCTGCCTTGCTTTTTCAGTGTTGTTAATCTACCACCCATGCATTTCATGTAATCTTCCTTCCCTTCCCTCCTTTCATTCCAAATATATGAGAAGAACTGCAAAGCTACCTTTCCGACCATTCTGTGGAACGTTTCTGAGATCTTGCTTTTTGGCACGTCCTCAGTTTGGCTCAAATAAACTCTTTTTTTTTTTTTTTCAATCCTCACCCAGCGATCTGTTCATTTATTTTAGAGAGAGAAGAAGGGAGAAAGGGAGGGGGGGAGAGAGAGACAGAGAGAGGGAGGGAGAAACATCAATCAACTGCCTCCCATACACACCTCAATCGAACCTACAACCTAGGTATGTGGCCTGACCTGGAAGTGAACTGGCAACCTTTCAGTGCATGGGACAGTGCTCTAAACAACTGAGCCGAACTTTCCAGGGCTCAAATAAACTCTTATAAATTTTTTTCTATAGCTTTGGACATTCTTACATTGACAACTCTTAACCCGGGGGATCTGACACCATCTTCAGGTAGACAGTGTCAGCGTGGAGTTGAACTGCAGGACACCCAGCTGCTGTCTGAGAACTGTTGGCTGGTGTGGGGAACACCCCTTCCCAACACACACACATGTTCGAATTGGGTCCAGAACATTTAATCATTATTAAAATAAAACAATGCCAATTAATTTGAGGACAATATCAGTTTGAATGTCAAGGTAAGAAAAAAGGGGTTCTCTAAAAAATTATAATCTGAGAAAAGGTGTTTATTTTCTGAGTTAACGTTATAATACTAAATATGACTTCTGGAAGTAACTCACAATTATGATCATTATCATTTTCTGCTTTTTACTAAATTGAACTTAGTAAGAAGTTAGCTTTTGGGTAGCTGCCAGCCACACTAAAATGAATAGTAATTAAACTTGTTATTAGTGTTTTTAAGGGCATGCTAACGCTACCCATTAAACACAGGATGGGTTGTTTTTCAGCCCGTGTGACATGGTGATTGCATTTTATTATGTGGATGTTGGCAAATGACAGGGACTGTCCTCCCAGAATACCCGCGGAAATGAAATGTGTGTACCCTGAGGTGAGCAGGATGAGCAGTCTGGAATTTAATGAAATAAAAAAGAGCCTGTTTGTCAAGGGTGACTTCACGTTTGTGTAAATGATCCTAACCTCCATAAGGATGATGAGGTGATTTTACCATGGGTGATTTTACTCTTGGAAGAGATGATTAAACACCTCTGGTCTGCTTCTCCCATTACGGGAGAACAGTCTTACTTTCATCCTCACGACAAAGCTGAGGTTTCTGCTTCATTAGGGAGTCTATGGTGACTGAACGACGTTTCATTTGCTCTTCTACCATCCGTCAGTGGGGTTCGGGTTTTTAGCTCGAAAGGAGCACAGTTCACTCTTTCAAATTACTTTACTATTTAGTGTGTTTGTTCTGCACTATTTCCAGTGGACTTCCTACTGTTTATGTTTCCAGAACTTTTTAAGACTCATTCTTGAAGATTAATAAAAAGTCATCATATTTCCTCCACTGAGTGGCTGGCTGTAAGATGACAAATGATGGACCCTGGAGCTCAGATTATTAAATATTAAAGTGTCCTTCTGAATCATTAGAAGGCTCATATCCCAGTTTTCCAGGAACAAACTTAGCCTGTAAAAGCTCCCACTTCCTCTGGCGAAGCCTGTGAATCTAGTTTTACAGTGTATGTAAGAATTACCCATCTCCAGTTAATATTTAATTTCATTTAATCAAATTATATTCAAGTCTCAGCCTCAAAAGCCCATTGGGCTGGTGGAAAATTCCCATCTTTGCCATTATTGGGCATGTCACTTCCCATGATTCCCCCATAATTTAGGACATTTACAGAGAAATGGCTTCATACTGCAGTCTGCTGTGGCCACAGCTGACATCCTCATTGTGCAAGCCCGCCATCGAACGGCCATTTGAGTTATGCCATGACTGCACATGGAACGTGCTGAGACTGGCAGCCTCTAGAAGGCCACCTCCAAACTGCTTCCTATTCCCTCCCAAATCCAGTCCCTTCCTAAATGTGCACCCTCCAAAACCCCAGTCCTCAACCTAGACACTGATATCTTTTCTGGATGCTCAGCCTTTAGAAACCAAAATCCAGTGTGGCAGAATGACTTACAGGAAACGCCTGCATTTAGCCCTGAAACACAAACCTGCCCTAAGACCAAAAAAAGTTACTTTCTTACATAAATAGATACTTTTGTGAAATGTAGCAAGGGAGAATTTACAGAAGAAAATAAAAGAAAAGAAGTATTTCCCTAAATTATTCTTGAAACATACTTTTATGGGCTACAAATATTGTGTTTCTTTGTTGCTGTTGTTTGAATACTTTTAATAGGAACTCTCCTGTTTCTGTAGGTCCCTCTCTCAGGAAACATTTGCAAATATTGTGTTTCTTATGACAACACTAACTTACAGTGTTATAAAGGGTCTTGTAAATTTAATGAAATGGTTTTCCTTTGGGTGAACAAAACACCAGAAGGGGCACTCTCTGGGTTGAAAACCAAGACAATGTACCCCTTTCTTAGAAACACACATCTCTGCTCCACCCAAGGGCTCACAGTTTGATGAGCAAAAGTGGGTTGGGTTTCAGCTTTCACTGGTGCTGATTTGTCCAAATCTTCAACATTCCCTTTCTCATTAGTAGTAACCATCATCATCATCATCATCGCATTATCATCATCATCCTCTTTGATAATATCTCAATACTTATTGTGTGCCAGGCACTGTTTTAAGTGCTATATCTGAATGAATTTTACTAAACTCTCAAGATCAGTCACCAGTGACAATTAGATCAAACATCACGAATATGTGCCAAGCACATTTTAAATATCATTATCTCATATAATCTCCTAATAATTCTATCAGGTGGGAACTACAATATTATGACCAGATGAAGAACGTAGGCATACAAAGATTAAGTAAGATGTTGAAAAGTTGTCAGTAGAGCTACAGGAAAGTTTTTTGTTTTGTTTTTTAATGTGCTATTGGGCCTAAGCACTTAGAAACTAAGATGGGGGTAAAGGAAATTTTTTCTTTTCTTTTTCCATCACGATATATCCCCCCATACCCTCTTCCACCCCAACCTAGACACCTGTCCCCACAATCATCACACTGTTATCCGTGTTCATGAGTTCTTTCTCTCTTTTTTTTCTTTTTTGCTCAATCCCTCCAGCCCACCCCCAACACCTCCTCCCACCAGAGCTGTCTTCCTGCTCTCTATGAGTCTGTCCCTATTTTGCTCATTAGTTCACTTTGTTTATTAAATTACACATATGAGTGAGATCATATGGTACTTGTCTTTCTCTGACTGGCTTATTTCACTTAGCTGAATACTCCCCAGGTCCGTCCATGCTGTCACAAAGGGTACATTTTTATTTCTTTTTATTGTCGAGTAGTATTCCATTGTGTAAATTTCTTAAAGATCATTAAGATAAACATTTTAAAGTTATACAGGCTACATGTTCAAAGCGGACAGCTCATCTGTGCAAAAGGATATGTGTGATACTGTGATTTATAATAAAAATATGTATAATATTTGGTCTTCATTTCAGTTTTTGACAGAAAGCTCCTAAAACCCGTGGGTTTTCCTAAGTGATAAAAGCCATAAAGGTGCCTTGATATTCATAGCAAGCTTCTTTCAACCACATCTGAATTTATGTTAATGAGGTAACTTTTGGAAGACAGCTAAGAATGGGGGCTGGTTGTCAGGAGGCAACCAGGTGATAGAGAGTTGGACCATTCAGACCCATCTGAATGGGGGCTGGAGGCTTAATCAATTGTCAATGATCAATGACTTAATCATTGCTGCCTATGTAATAAAGCCTCCATAAAACTCAGAGAATGGGTTCTGGAGAGCTTTCAGGTGGGTTAACATGTGAGATTCAGAGAGACTCGTGCACCCAGAGAGAATGTGTCCTTTCCCCATACCTGGCAATTCATCTCTTCCCTCTGGCTGTTCCTTTTACAAAAACCAGTGATCTAGTAAGTAAATGTTTCTCTGAGTGCTGTAAGCTGCTCTAGCAAATTAATCAAATCTGAAAAGGGTGTCATGGGAACCACCGATCTAGCCTGTCAGTCAGAAGTACAGGTGACAACCTGGACTTGCATTTAGCATCTGAATTGGGGTGGGAGCGTCTTATAGGACTGAGCCTTACACTGTGAGATAGGACACCATCTATATCCAGGTAGAAAGCATGAGAATTGGGTTGAATTACAGAATACCCAGCAGGTGTCAGAAAATTCTGTGTTGGGGGTGGGAGGGACACATGGGAAGCGGTATCAGAATCATTAATATGTTATCACAGATCAGAAAACAATGACCATTCCTAGTATGTGAGATACTTAAACAGGTTTTCTTTTCTAACAGCCATGAAAGGAAATACAAAACTGACTCATTATATCATTGTTTTCACTGCTCATAATTGTGGAAAGTCATCCTTATAAAAACACTAAAGAAAATATGGAGCGATCGACGTAAATGATGCGATATTACAGGTTGCACAGGGATCTGGCAAAACTATGGCAGCGACACACAATCCCCGCAGTTCAGCAAACTCCGCCCTCGGTACTGGGGGGCAGGAGCGCTAGCCCGTGAAAACACCAGGGAGGATGGGCACCTGCTGGCACTCAAAGGCACCAGGTGCGCCCCGTGCATGGAGGTGTTCGGAGCCCAGCACACATTCACACGAGGCACCTTCAGGGAAAAGGGAGATCGCTTTGGCCAGAGCAGAATTAGTAAACCAGAGAAGCAAGGTGCAAATAACCTCGGGGCCATCTTACCTCACCTTCACCCTAACGCAGTGAGCAGGAAGGTGGAAATAAATTGGGAGGAGACTTGGATATTAATTTAGACTTGCTTTAACAGTTTACAGATTTATTATCGATGTCATTTTTTACAATTTCAGTTTTGCATGTAAAAGTAAGGCATGCTCTTCATAAAAATTTCACTCATTAAGTAAATGTATAAATTTTTTAAAAAGTCATTTCACATTTACTTCTAAGATGTAACTACTTTAACAATTTGGGGTACAGCCTTCCAGACATTTTTTAAATAAAAATACATGTATGTATGTATGTATGTATATACTTATTTTTCAACAAAATTGTGTATATACTCTAAACACTTTCTACAAATTTATTTTTTATTTAACTATCAGTCTTGGGCATTTCCTATGTGAAGCCACGTAGACTGGTTTACTTTAATGGTTATCTAGTCTTCTGCTTTGCAGGTACAGCATAGTTGATTCAACTAGTCCCCTGCTGACTGGGATTTGATTCACTAAATATTTTGGATAGACAAAATCAAAATTTTATAGAAAATAATTGTTAATATATCTCACACACCAAGAGTGGCAATTGTTCTCTGATCTAGGATAAAATATTCTTCTGCGCCCGGCCGGTGTGGCTCGGTGGTTGAGTGTCAACCCATGTACTGAGAGGTTGCCGGTTCGGTTCCCGGTCAGGGCACATGCCCAGGTTGTGGGCCTGATCCCCAGTGGGGGCATGCAGGAGGCGGCCAATTGATGTTCTCTCTCATCAATGTTTCTATCTCTCTTTCCCTCTCCCTCCCTCTCTCTAAAATCAATAAGGAAAAAAAAAATTTTTTTTTAAATATTCTTTTGCAAAGACAAGCTGTCACCTTGGGACATTCATACAGACTTGTATATAATAACCTAAATACTGGTTTTTGTTTGTTGGTTTTTTAAATATGTTTTTATTGATTTTTTAGAGAGACAGAAAGGGAGTGAGAGATAGAAACATGGATATGAGAGAGAAACATGGATCGGCTGCCTCCTGCACGCCCCCTACTGGGGATCAAGCACGCAACCCAGGCGTGTGCCCTGACGGAGAATTGAACTGGGACCTCTCAGTCCATGGGACAACGCTCAATCCACTGAGCCACATCGGCCGGGCAATAGCCTAAATATTTGTAAAGCTTTGTGCCAGAAGATGGCTTACAACAGGAATGCTCAATATATGTGTTTTGTTTTGTTTTGTTTTGTTTTAAATCATGGATTTCCTCTATCAGGTCAAAATCTGTGTACTTTATTCCTAGAAAAATATACCAATTTGAATAAAAGAAGCAAATACTGAAACTAAAGTCCGCCCTTCAGTTCATGGCTACACAAGTCCTAACGAGTGTAGTTTCTGAAACAAGCTAAGCAGCTCCATAACCTGAATACACCTGTTCCATCTGTCCACAACTCCTTACCCACCAATGCCTGTTCATTCTGTCAATCCCAGTGGGCTTGCAAATTTCTTTTTAGCCTTTCTCTTGTTTCTTGATATCTTTTCTCCTCTTCTTGTGGTTCTTAACTGCCCAGTATTCTCCGCACTCCAATCAAGATCCCAGAAGAAACCAGTCTGTTATCAGGCCAAGCAAATTATCATTGTCCTGCTTACTGGAGACTCTGAGGGCTTCCTCACAGTCTACGTCATGAGTCAGCAACCATGTATGGACGGTAATCACCTGTTACAATCAGTGCTCCTTTCTGCATGAAGTAGCCCGTGTCTCTTACCTGAGCAAACAGATCAGTCAGTTACCAGAGGACTCTGAAGGTAGCATGTAATTGACAAGTCTAGGAAAACAAATCTTATTAAATTGAAATTATTTAATGCCACCATTCCATGTGTACCAAATTACAACTCTCAGACTTTTTCTACCCTTCCCTTTTCACCTTGAGCCCTGTCTGAGAATTGATCAGTGAGCATCGTAAGTCCTGCAGAGACATAGAAAGAAATGGCAGGTAAAATAAAAGTGACCTGATATGGGAGATGGGAACAACTAAAAACACATCTCAGCTTGATCATTTTTTAAAAAAATATGTTTTTATTGATGGTTTTAGAGAGAGAGGGAAAAAGAGATAGAAACATCAATGTGATAAAGAAACATCCATCAGCTGCCTCCTACACGCCCCCTACTGGGGACCAAGCCCGCAACCCGGCCATGTGCCCTGACCAGGAAACATACCGGGACCGCTCAGTCCACAGGACAACGCTCAATCCACTGAGCCACACTGACTGGGCTCAGCTTGATCAGTTTTACCATACTCTCCCAGTTCTACAAATATTCCTGTTTATTGCCCCAGAGTTTGGCTAAAATGGAGAAAGTAAAATATACAGGGGTTGGCAAAAGTAGGTTTACAGTTGTGAATACACGAAACACAGAATTTATTATTTTGAGTTAACAAAGCTGTTGTAATAATCATAACCTGCGTGTCTTTTGCCATATGAACTGTAAGCCTACTTTTGCCCACCCATGCATAATATAATTTCATGGTTACAGACAGAGGAAAAAAAATGTGGCCTTATTGGTGAGGTGGGGAGAATTTGCCCTCACTTTATTTTTAACTATGACATTTTATGTTTATTTTTATTTATTTTATGTTTGTTTGTTTTACTACTTGTACCCTGATGCTTGGGGGACTTTTACATGAAATGTCCTGGGCAAAAATAAATTTTCATTGAAGATGGGCATAATTTTGTTACCTTGATTCTGGATGAATAGTGACCCAAAACATGATCTTACATTTGGACAATCGTGTTTAAAAGCCAGTGACTAACATTGTACGACTCCAGCATTCGGATGGAGGTTTTATTTGAGTGCTATTTGGTAGAAAGAATAAAACAAAAAAAACAAAAAACAAACAAAAAAAACACTATTACATTACTGGTTAGAGTGTGTGTTTCTTCTTTCAGAAAATTATTTTACTTGTTAGCACAGAACCAAATCTTTGGCACTGCTGTCAGAAAAAAATAACACGTTCTATAAAAATTAAGTTTTCATCATTTCTTATCTGAAAAAAATGTTATATTAACATTAAGTTCCAAAAATTGTGCTTTTAAAAATCAGTTTATATACTTGCAATATTAAGATAAATACTGTAGTCTCCCTAACTGAGAATATCACCTCTCGTGGCAAATGCATTCCATTTTTCTGGTAGTGCATGAACATTTATTCATAAGTATTTGATAGTTTCAGTGTATTTTGAATGCTCATAAATATTCATATTATGCATTGTGATATATGTAATACATGTTAAAATCAATACAACTTTCAATTCTCATAAACTACTTGCAGGTCTCATCCAGGAGCTTTGGTTTTATAGATTGCCCGTTTAGGAGGAAACATCTCAGACTGTTTATGGATTCATGAATGCCATACATTTCGCCTGGAAGAGCTATTCCGGTGCTTCCGCCCGTGCAGTTATGGTCAGCCTACTCCTCAGCGCCTGCAGTGCTCACCCCTGCAGCCCCCAGGCTGCTGTGTTCCCCGAGTGGGTCTTTGTGGGACGTGGCAGCAGACCCTGAGCTCTTGCTGTGGGCAGCCTTGTCACACAAAGGCTCTTCCTCAGACTGGACAAAAGACACGGCTATGAGGAAAGATGTTATAGGGGTAGGGGATCTTGGATTTTGATAGGGTAGCAAACCAGTTTGGATGACGATTGTGGGGTTTTCTTGTGTGCCTGTTTTTATATAATAACAGAACTCCTTATTTTCTTCTGAGAACCACTCTTCTTTCTCCTCTCAGTCATGTGGTTTATGTGTGATTGACACCTACAGCCTCAGCCTGTCCCCCTCCCCCATGTCTCATAGGTAGTCCTGTGACTCAGCCCTGGCCAGTCAGGTCACCACACCCATGTTGATTAATCCTGGGTGTTCAATCCAAGCAAAACCACTGAAAGCCAAGAGAATTGTTTTTCATTTTAATTTTTCTGCATGTATACCATCGTGCCATTGTACATTAACTTCAGTGGCTGAACCCTTAATGTTTATAATGAAGGACGCTTGAGTTACAGAGCCAAGATTGGAGACAGTGATTAGTCCAAGTGCTTAATTTTGTTAGCCACCATTAGAATCAGTGGAAACAGACTGATGAGATACTGTGGGAATATTATCAACACAATTTGGTAATTGATTATATAAGAAAAGGAGGAGTGTATACTCAAAAGTGATTTCGAGTCTTTTATTGGGGTGAAATATGTATGGTGTTAACTGTCACCCAGGAACTTGGTCACATTGGAAAGGGAATAAAAGAAGGACAGGACATGCCCTTACTCGCCTCCATAATATCAAATGGTCAAGGAAAGCGGAAAAGCCAGTTACATAATTAAGGCTAATTCTTATTAAAAGAACTAGGATTCTACAAGGATCTGATACAAACGGGCAATTCTTCTTCACTGACGGGAAAGGCTACCCTTCGAAGGAGACTTTTTTTATTTTCCCAAAATATCAAAACGGAGTAGGATACTCTTTTAACGTGGATTTTGAACTATTAGGTTTCAGGGAGGTCAAATAACAAAGTTCCTACCGATTAAACTTGCATTCTTTGAAGAAAGTGCAAATTGAGACAACATTTGATTGATCTAAGGGTATTAATAATTCAGCCAAGTTGATCTGTAAATCAAAGCTGTGCCACACAGCATTCCATCGCGCTTCATCAGCATTTTTATACATTACAAAGCAACTTTTATCCTGTGTTGTCAATAATCAAATCTACCGATATGGGATTTGGTTGCAGTTTCTAAGAACAGAAACCCATGTGTGGCTCTAAATTATTAAATACAGTTTAAAAATGCAAAATGTTCATTTTTTTCCCTCGAAAAAAAAAAGTCCTTGTTGAGAGCTAAGTGGATAGTATGAAGGTTACAAACTCATGTTTAAAAAATACAAAAAGCAGATAGACTGGATCCTCCAGGCATCTGGTAGTTAGAAGGAAAGTGGTGAGGAGAGAGGGCATGGAGTGCTTCAGAGTTTAAGGCTCATCAACCATTTGTTGGAAGCCAGCAATCAATAGGATACAGGACTCTGACAAGGACGGGAAACCTTTGGTTTCTCCATCTTTCACAGACGAATAGGACAGGAGCCAAGAAGTGTGGGTGTGTGTATTTTCCAATGACTTACAGATTATAAAGTAGAAAGAGAACCCATTCATCCTTTTCATGACCCTCCAAACATGTATGTTCAGAGGTGGAATTGTAAGAAATAAAGCATCACATCTTCACTTACCACTTTAACTTTGTTTAATTGCACACTTCTAATAGCACATTTGTTTTAACCACTTTTTTCAGATGGCTGTTCTTTTGAGTATTATTTCCCTCCCTCAGTAGCAAGATTCACTATGGAAAAAATATTAACTATTTCTCATGGACTTCCTACCTTATCTCGTGAAAAGTCTTCAAGGGTGGTTTGGGGGGTAGAAGTTGGTTTAAACACAGCATGTCTTCTTGTACCCACTTGCCCTTCCTTTCCTCCCACTGCCTTATCAAGTCAGGAAGTCACCAGAAATAGGTAGGAGCATCTCCCCAAATCTGCCCCTTCAAAACTGTTGCCCAAATACCTAGCAGAGCAGATACTATGTGCATATCTACACATCATTTGGAGACAACTATTAAAATATCCTCAGAACAAAAGAAAGAGGTTTGCATTCTGAGAGTAACCTTTCATTTGAGATTAAAATAATAAATTTAATTACAGAACGCACCCAATAAAGGTGACTTCAGTATGAACAAATTTAAGTCTATGACCTTTCAAGGGTATCTGAGGTCCACAGACCAATATTGATTTCTGGGGATCAAGTTAACAACCAACTAGGAATTGCATTTCTCTGTTCTTGCTATTTCCAAGAAAAAGAATTCCTTCAGAAACATGCATTGAGTTTCTCACACATGCCAGAAACCCCACTGGAAGCTGGACATCTAGCAGAAACACAAGAGAAGTTTTCTCCTGTCTTGAAACTTAGCAGCAAACACAAAGCAACCTGAACACACCATGCCCTGCTATCCACCCACTCCCTTTTTACCTATGGGAAGGCCGATATCTACCAGAAAGCCCAAAGGCCACACCACAAATTCTCTAACGATATGGTCATAATTAGACCCTGCAGAGAAGGAAGCCTTGGGAAGGAGTTCTAAAAATAATCTTGGATACTTCACCTTACCATCAAATGGAATGGACATATTTCCCCTATTAATCCTGATAAATACAAGTAAAATTCTAGACAGTGTATATAAAACAAAAAAATTTTTAATTCTGAAAGGTGGAAAAAAGACTGTATATATCCTTGACTTGGCACCAAAGAAGGGAGCAATCCTGAAATACCAACAGGCACAGACAAAGAAGCCTCTCAGAGCCTGTCCATCTAGACAAAGGACCAAAACAACGAAAGCCTAGAAAGACAGAAAACTTTTAGACAAGAACTTCTTAATTCAGTCAAACACCACAGTAAAATGTGGCCCCATCCACACCCATATAAGCAAAGTGAGAATGGAGAGTTTAGACTTCTGTATGAGGCTGTGAAGAGACACCCTAACACCCCTGCAGGGGGAGTACAGAAGAGGTCAAGTAGGGTGGCTGGCTAGGAAAGATCACCCACTTGTAGTGTGAGTGAAGAACCCATGGGGAGTCTGGACCTCTGTCCTCTCCGCACTGCGGTATTATCAAAGGAGGGCTGCAGCACAGTTGGAACTTTCACCATCCATCACCCAGCAGTAACAAAGTGACCACCAGCACAATGTCAGTGGAGACCTTAGAGGAGCCTCATTCCAACCTCCACCCTAGCAGTAATGAGGAGCACCCTTCTCATGTATCAACAGAGATTGAGTGAGAAACCTGGACATAACACTAAGGAAACAGTGCCCTCTCCCCTTTCCCTCAATGGAGCTATATCAAAAAACCCAATGGAGCCCTGGCTGGCTTGGCTAAGCAGTTCAAGTGTCAGCCCTCAGGCCAAAGAGCTATAGGTTCAATTCCGGTTAAGGGCACGTACCTCGGTTGCAGTTCGGTCCCTGGCCCTGGTCAGGGTCGTGAGGGAGGCAACCAATCGATGTGTCTCTCTCACATCTCTCTCTCTCTCTCTCTCTCTCTCTCTCTCTCTCTCTCTCTCTCCCTTCTTCCCTCCCACTCTGTCTGAAGATAAATGGAAAAATATCCTCGGGTTGAGGATTTAAAAAACAAAAACAAAAAACCAATGGAAACAGAAGGTGTAAATAAGATGCAGAGACTCATAACAAAATACAAAAATGTCCAGGTTTTTTAAAAAACCACTCATCATACCAGAAACAGGAAAATCCCAAATGTCATGAAGCAAGACCATCGATACATGCAACACAAAGATGGCAGAGAAGTTAGAACTACCTGACAGAGATTTCAAAGCTGCCACGACAAAACTGCTGTAACGAGCACACACAGGCACACCTGGAACACATAAAAAACAGAAAGAAACATAAAATCTCACCAAACAAAAAGACAATATTAAGAAAAGCTGAATAGAAATATGAGAAATATTAGAACAGAGTGTGGGCTCAATATCAGAATGAAAGAGACAGAGGAAAGAATCAGCAAACTGAAAGATAAAATAACCTAATCTAAACGACAGGAAAAAAAATTCATTGAAAACATAAATGAACAGATTATTAGGGAATTCTGAAACTATGACAAAAGATCTAATATTCATGTCATCAGAGTCCCAAAACAAAGGAAAAAGAGAGTGGAATTTAAAAAATTAAAAATAATGGCTAAAAACTTCCTAAATTTGGCAAGACACATAAACTACAGTTTTGAAAAGCTCAACAAATTCAAACAGGATAAACCCAATAAATACACACACGACACTTCAGAATTCAACTTCGGAAAGCTAAATACAAAGAAAGAAAACCTTAACATCATCCACAAAAACAAAACAAACAAACAAACAACAAAAAACACCACCATACTTCTAGGGAAGAAACAATTTAAATGACCTTGGACTTCTCATCAGAAAACAGGAAGTCCAGAAGACAGTAGCACAACATTTTTCAAATGCTGAAAGAAAAGAACTTTCAACTCAGATGTTAAAAACTGTGAAATGCCCTTAAGGATAGAAGAGGAAACCAAGTTAACCTCAGGTGAAGGAAAATTAAGAGAATTTCTTACTAGCAAACCTACCCTACAAAAATAGCTGTAGGAAGTTCTCCAAACAGATTAAAAAAAAAAAAGAGTTTGGTATATAAGGAAGGGTAAAAGAACCCTAAAAGCAAAAATATAAGTAAATAATATACATTTTCCTTTTCCTATTGAGTTTCTAAATTATGTTTTATGGCTGAAGCAAAGTTAAAACTATCTGATGGGCTCTCTGAGTGCGCACAGAGGAAATATTTAAGATAATTATAAATAAAGAATGTGAAGGATCATAAAGGAAAGCAAGGTTTCTATACTTAATCTGGTAGTATGATGACCCAGAAGCCTGTGATAATTTACGTATATAAAATTTAATACTGTGAAGTTAGGGAACAGTGCACAGTGTGGTCCTTTCTTCTAACACCACCTACAGAGTCCAGGAATCTCCCAAATCACTCCCACTTCTGAAACCAATAACAACTACAGGGGTCTCTAAGATTACCCTCACGTTTGATAATTTGCTAGAAAAACTCATGGAAATCACTGAAGGCTGTTATCCTCATGGTTACAGTTTATTGGAGTGAAAGGAAACAGATGAAAATCAGCCCAGGGAAGAGAAGAAAGGGGCAGAGTTTAGGAAGGTTGCAGACAGGGAGCTCCCAGGTGTCCTCTTGTCCTGAATCACGGGCAGTGTTAACTTCTCCCGTCAAAGATGAGCGGCAATACACATAGAGTGCTAGCATTAGGAAAGCTCACCTAAGTCTTGGCTTCCCAAGTTTTTACTGGGGCTCAATTACAGACCCAGTAGACTGACCACATTGCTAACCTCAGACTTCAGCCCCTCCAGAAGTTAAGCTGATATCTTGTGACCCAAAGTTCCCATCATAAATCACATTGCTAGACTATCTGGTATGGCCCAAAGTACCCACATGAAATTGCTGCATTATATCTTATTGAGAATGAAATTCCAGGAGCCTAGAGATCACCTCCTAGCAGCTGAGGGGAAAACCCAGACCTTTCCTTGGGTAAAGTTAATTAATAACTACAGAAATCACTGAGGAAATTAGTCAGGTAAAAGAAATCAGAGAAATAAAAACACAGAGATGACAGAACACAAAACAAATGAATAAGATGACAAAATCCACCCTTAACAGCAATAATTACATTAAATTTTTAAAAAGGCCTGAATACAATCATTAAAAGATAGAGATTGTAGAACACAGCTAAAATAATGATGAGAAGAAAATATATAATACTGAATGTATACATTAGAAAAGAGAGAAAGTTTCAAATTAATAATCTAAGCAATCATCTCAAGAACCATAAACAAACCCAAAGTAAACAGAAAGATCAAAGCGGAAATTCATAAAATTGTAAACACAAACCAATATAGGATTCAACAGAGCAAAGCTGTTTTGGGGAAAGATTAATAAAATTGGAAACCTTTTAGTAAGACTGACAGAAATATAGCAAATACAAACTGCTAATATCAGAAAGTAAATAGAGGACACCACTGTAGAACCCACAGACAGCAAAGATCACGAGGGAATACTCTACACACATAAATTTGACAACTCAGACGAAAAGAACCATTTCCTCAAATAAAATCACAAACTATTATAAATATTAAGAGAATTAAATTTGTAATACACAAATTCTTCCCTAAAAAGTTTTACCAAACACTTAAAGCATAATTAATACCAATTCTACACATTGAATTGGGACATTCCCCAGTTCATTTTTATGAAGGTCAAATTACTTTGAAACAAGACCCAAAGATAGCATCAAAAACAAACAAACAAACAAACAAACAAACAAACAAACAAACAAACAGGTCAATCACTTTTAGGAAGTTCAAATATGCCCAACTAATATTTGAAAAAGGTGCAAAAGCAATTAAATGAATAAAATACAGACTTTTCAATAAACGGTACAGGTTCAATTGGACATCGGTAGCAAAAAAAGTAAAAATGACTTTGATCCAGGCCTCATATTTTATACAAAAACTCAACCAAAATGAGATTATGGTAAATGAAATAAGGCAGTCACAAAAAGCAAACAGCATATAATTTCATTTATATGAGGTACCTACCGTAGTTAAATTCATGGAAACCTACAGCAGAATGGTGATTACTATAGGCTGGGTGGAGGGAGAATAGAGGAGTTGCTGTTTAATGGGTACAGAGTTTCAGATTTGTAAGATAAAAAAATCTATTTGAAAACAACGTAAATATAGTTAACACTACTAAACTATACACTTAAAAATGGGTAAAATGGTAAATTTGATGGTATTTTTTCACAAAAATTAAAGTAAAGCAAAATAGATCACAGATTTAAATGTAAAATGATTATAAAATATTTAGTAAAAATAAAAATATATGAGAAATTTTTGATGATTTACAGCTAAGCAAAGAGTTCTTAGATTCGACATCAAAACCATGACCCAGAAAAGGAAATATTGATAAATTAGACTTCATCAAAATTAAGATATGTTGCCCTGTGAAAATCCCTGTAGGAGATGAAAAGACAAGTTGCAGATGTGGAGAATATTCACAAGCCATATATCTAACAAAGACTATCATTTAGAATATATAAAGAACTCTCGAAACTCAGTAGGAAAAGACAAACAATTCAAATAGAAAATGGTCAAAAGACAGGAAGAGGAATTTGATTGAAGAAAATGGACAGAGAAGTAATAAGCACAGGGTATTCAACATCATTAGCCATCAAGAAATGCAAACTACAATGACTCAGCACTACACATCTGTGGTTACAATAAAATAGTGACCACATCAAATGCTGGCGAGGGTGTGGAGAAATTGGATCTTTCATACATTGCTGGTGGACATGTAAGATGGTAGAGCCACTCTTAAAACAATTTTGCTATTAGAAAACTAAGCATGCAACTACCGTGTGACCTAGCAACTGTATTACTGAGCAGTTCTCTCAAATGAATAAAGGCATGCTCACACAAATACCTGTACATGAATGTGTACAGTAGCTTTCTTTATAACAATACAAATACTGGCAAAACCCAAATGTCCTTTAGTGGGTTCATGGTGGGAAAACTGTGGTACCTCCATGCCACAGAATACTGCTCTGCCGTATGAAATATGATGTGTGAAAATGCCAATTCCGAAAGATTCCACACTGTATAATTTCATTTACAAAAAAATATGGAAATAACCTAATTCTAGAAATGAAGAACAGATTAGTGATTTCTGGAGTTAAGAAAGTGTGTAAATGGGAGAAAAGTGGTTACGGCTATAAAAAGGCAACATTACGGGTTCTTGTGTTGATGGAAATGTTGCGTATCTTGCTGTATTTATGTCAACATCCTATTTGTTATAACTATTCTAATTTTGAAGATGTTATCATTGAGGAAAATAGATAATGGATACACAGGCTGTCTTGGTATTATTTCTTAAAACAGCAAGTTAATATACAATGATCTAAATAAAAAGTTTAAGTGTAAAATAATCTAAGTACTTGCAGAAGTCCGATAAGTAAACAGAAAGGTAGGGCTGGACCTAAAAAGTGTCACTTTGCAACCCTCATGATAAGGATTAAGCAGGCATGATGCTAAGTTTACTGGGAAATGTTAATGAGGATCAAGAACTTCATGGTCTCCAACTGTCTCCTCATGGACTATTAATTGTAAGACAGGAAAAATGGACTATTAATTGTAAGACAGGAAAAATGGACTATTAATTGTAAGACAGGAAAAAAAGCAGTTGCATACTGGAGAAAACAAGAAGCCTTCACTGTGTGATCAAACTGGTCACCAACAATGACTCTCGGGTGGATGCTGTGCGCCTGAGAAGGACAGAGCATCTCCACACGGTGTTCTAGTTGAGAATGTGAAACCTCAATCTAACCACAAGGAAACATCAGACCAACAAAAATGAGAAATATGCTATTTTTATAAAAAGGAAGGGGGACAGTATTGTTCAAAATGTCAATGCCACTAAAAACAAAGGCTGTGGAAATATTTCAGGTTAAAGGAGGCTAAAGAGACATGGAAAATAAATGTAGTACCTGATTCTGGACTGGCTCCTGGGGGTGGGGGGATTCCACAAAGGACATTATTGGGTAAAACTGCACTGTAAATTAGATTAAAGGATTAAATCTGTGTAAATTTGTAAAGTTGATAACTGTACTACGATGTGATCATGTAAGAATATATCAAGTTTCTTAGGAAATGCACACTGACTTATCTAGGGATAAAGGGTTACAACTACATATATAACTTATCTTAAAATAGCTCAAAATAATTATTTACATATATAGGCATATAAAGAATTATTATACATATATAAGTATACATACACACACATATAAAGAAGAAGGATGGACAGAGATGACAGATAATAAAGCAGATTGACCTAAGTGTTTACAATGATGAATCTGGTTAAACAATATATGATTTTTCTTCATACTATTTTTATTATTAAAATTTTGTGAATTTGAAACTGTTTTGAAATAGTAAAAAAAATCTAAACCCGAAGAGAAACCACTGCTCTATTTCCGATCTCTGTTTCAAGAGGAGACAACAAAACATTGCTGCATGTGTGAGGCTTTGAAACTGCAGGTGGTGGTGAAAACTGAAAGGAGCTCACACACTTGATGGGAATCACAGGGCACAGGAGCGATTTCTGGCACGATGGAGCTATGGATTCCAGCGACGTCACAGAACTCCGTCACTGTCTCTGTCAAATCTGTCTTCCTCGATGTGGTCTTCATCCTTTCAGAGACTGGCAATCCCTGTGGTAACAAAGGAGGTCCCCACTACCTCCTAGATGTAAGTAATCCTCACAACTGGTGATTTCAGTGAAAAGACCCAGCATATTTCCTAATAATTCCAGAAAAATAAAAAATTAAAAAACAAAAACAAAAAATGAATCTCTAGGTTTTCAGTGGTTTTGGCTGAATTGAACACCTAGAATTAATCACGATGGGCAGTGTGGTGCAGTGATCTGACTGGCCAAGCCTGAGTCACATGACTACCTCTGAGCCATGGGGAGGGGGCAGGCTGTAGGTGTCAATCACACCTAAACCACATGACTGAGAGGAGAAAGAAGAGTGGTTCTCAGAAGAAAATAAGGAGTTCTGTTATTATATAAAAACAGGCACACAAGAAAACCCCATGATCGTCATCCAAAGAGGTTTACTACCCTATCCAATTCTAAGATCCCCTACCCCTATAACATCTTTCCTCATAGCCGTGTCTTTTGTCCAGTCTGAGGAAGAGCCTTTGTGTGACAAGGCTGCCCACAGCAAGAGCTCAGGGTCTGCTGCCACGTCCCACAAAGACCCACTCGGGGAACACAGCAGCCTGGGGGCTGCAGGGGTGAGCACTGCAGGCGCTGAGGAGTAGGCCGACCATGAACTCCACGGGCGGAAGCACTGAAATAGCTCTTCCAGGCGAAATGTATGGCATTCATGAATCCATAAACAGTCTGAGATTTTTCCTCCTAAACTGGCAATCTATAAAACCAAAGCTCCTGGATGAGACCTGCAAGTAGTTTATGAGAATTGAAAGTTGTATTGATTTTAACATGTACCTGTATTACATATATCACAATGCATAATATGAATATTTATGAGCATTCAAAATACACTGAAACTATCAAATATTTATGAATAAATGTCCATACTACCAGAAAAATAGAATGCATTTGCTGAGAAAGGTGATATTCTTAGTTGGGGGGACTGCAATGTTTGTCTCATTATTACAAGGATATAAGTTGATTTAAAAAAAAAAACAACTTTTGAAACTAATGTTAACATTAACATTTTAGACAAATTTTAAAAATTGAGTGTTGTAAAGAGTGTATTATTTGCCGTCAGCACGGCCAAAGATTTGGTTCTGTGCTAACTAGTAATATATTTTTCTGCAGGAGAAACCAGTAAAATAGTTTTTTGAAGGAAGAACCACAAACTCTAACCAGCAATGCAATACATGTGTTTCTCATTATTTCCACATACTAGCACTAAAATGAAACCTTTATTCAAATGCCAGTCATATAGTGAGAGCCACTGGTTTACAAACATGATTGTCCAAATATAAGATACTATTTTAGGTCTCCATCCATCTAGAATCAGGGAAACAAAATTATTCGGAAGTCCAATGAAAATCTGTTTGTCTCAAGCTTTTCATACAAAAGTCCACCAAGCTACAGGATATAAGTGGTAAAACAAACAAACAAACAAAAAACCAACATAAAACAAAACAAAACAAAAATCCCATAGTTAAATACAAAGTGAGTCTCCCACATCACAAATAGAGCCACATTTATTTTTCCTGTCTCTAACCACAACCACTATATATCTATAGACACACACACACACACACACACATAATCTTCCTTTCTCCATTTTAGTCAAGCCCCTGGTGCAATAGATAGGAATACCTGTAACACCTGTAGAATTGGGTAAGTCTGGTAAAAACCACCAAGCATTGATATTTTTCTAGCCATATGTGTATCTGGACACTTACATTTCACCTGCCATTTCTTTCTACGTCTCTGCAGGATTTCTGAAAGATGCTCAGTAATCACTTCTCAGACAGGTGGTCAAGGTGAAAAGGGAAGGATAGAAAAAGTCTGAGAGCTGTAATTTGGTACACATGGAATGGTGGAATTAAATAATTTCAATTGAATGAGTGCTTATTTTCCTAGTCTTGTCACTTACATGCTATGTTCAAAGTCCCCTTGTAGTTAAAGGACCCCTTTGCTCAGGTAAGAGACACTGGGCTACACCATGCAGAAAGGAGCACTGTTATAACAGATGATTACCGTCCACACACTGGTCAGTGACTCATGAGGTAGACTCTGAGGAAGCGCTCTCTCCAGTAATCAGAACAATGGTATTTAGCTTGGACAAATACATGAACTGATTCGCTCTGGGATCTTGACTGGAGAGCAGAGAAACTGGACAGTCAAGAGTAGCAAGAAGAGGAGAGAAGACATCAGGAAACTAGAGAAAGACTAAAAGGGATGTGCAAGCCCACTGGGATTGACAGAATGAACAGGCATTGGTGGGTAAGGAGTTGTGGACAGATGGAATGGTGTATTCAGGTTATGGAGCTGCTTAGCTTGTTTCAGAAACTTACTTTAGATAGAGATGTAGAAGAGTAGTTTTAAAACAGGAGTTACAGTTCATGTGTAGGCACGAACTGAAGGATAGAGTTGAGTTTTAAAATGTGTTTCTCCTTTTATTTAAGACTTCTAAATCTTGGTTTTCTTAAGTACTCGTTCTTGGCTTACTTTTCTATTCATAATATTTTCTCAGTTATTTAATTTTGTCTCAGGGTTTTAAGCTTATCTTTTCACTAAGACTTTTCAAATATATGGCTCCATCCCTAACCTCTCCTCTGAGCTCCGGATTCAAATATCCCCCTGCCTATCTGATCTCTCCATTTGGAGGTACACTAACACCTCAGGTTGACTATGTCTAAAACGGAATCTTTGGCTCCCATTTCATCTCTCCCCCATTCCAAAAAGAGAACGCCACCGTCTTCTTAACAGTAATGCCCCAAATCTAGGAGAGAGTCCTCACTTCTCCCTTCTCCTCACTCCCACAGTCACTCCATCTGGATTCAGCCTCCTTCTCTCCACCCCTTCCTTGACACATTAGGTCAACCCAATGTCACCATCTGGGACACCATCATCACTAACTGGTCTCTCTAGTGTCATTCTTGGCTCCATACTTCACCATTCGTCCTGCAGGATCCAGTGCTATAATTTAAGAGATAACAGTAGCCAGTACGACCACCATGGACATGTATACATGACTTAATATATCCTCACACTTTCCACATGTTATCTCATTTAAATTAGGCTAAGCCATAGCACTCCCTTGCTTACAACTCTTCCATGTATTTCTGTGGCATTTAAAATAAACATAAAAGTAAATGAAGTGCCCCCCCCTCAAAATCTTATGTGAATAAGCCACCGTGTGCTTTTCCATTCTAAACCCCTCAACCTCTCTCTTGCTACTCTCAAGTTACTAAGTCTCCCAATTTCTAGAACATGTCAAGTTCTTCCAGAGGCAGCTTCTTTGTGCCCAGTATTTCCTCTGCTAGGAGCCTTATTCTCCAGACTCTTTTCCTTACTGGTTACTTTCATTTTTTAGTCTAGCTTCATTATTATCTGCTTCTACGAGCATGCCCTGACCACTCTGTCTGAGACAGCCCTCACTTACTCTCAGTCACACAACCCAGTTTACTTATTTCATGGTTCAAGTCATAATCAGTAACATTTCCATTATTTGACTATATGTTTGTGTCTCCCACACTAGAATGTACACATGGTGACCGTAGAATGTTGTCTGTCGTGTTTTCTCTTGTCCCCATGACTTTTTAGAGCACAGTGCCTGTCGCCTAGTAGGTGCTTTGTGAATATTGGTTGAGTCAATGAAGTAAGTGTGTTTAAGAATTCTTCAGGGTAGACCAAGAGCTATAATAAATCATCCCCAAATTTCAGTGGCATAACCCAAAAAATACATTTATTCCTGGCTCACATAACAGTCCAAAGAAGGTCAGTAGGAATTGTAGAGACTTTATCATCTTTAACATGTAGCTGCCAATTTTTGTTTAGGAAATGCCACCCAGATGGCAGATGGTGGGGAGGAAAGAGAGAGGGAGGGAGGGAAGAAAAGGCACACTGTCTCTTCAATTCTCTAGGCAGAAGTGGCATGTGTCACTTATGACCACATTGTGATATCCAGAACCAGTCACGTAGCCCCAGATAGTCACGGGGGTATGGGAATATCACCTAGCCCTGTATCTGTAACATGGCCATGTACTGCTCACGCTTGCATCCTCTGTCTCCATCGAATGTGGCTCTTCTTGATGTCAGGGGCCCTGCTTCTGTCCTCTACTTACCCCTTAGGTCAAAGATGCATAATGCTCCTATTATAAACCCAACAAGTTCTGTTGATTAATTAATCCAATGAGTATACCAAGACTGAATACATGCTCAGTTTCCTAGCAAAGAAAAGTATCTGAAATAATCAATATACCTGGGTCTAAATTACTTTCTTTAGTAAATTCTACTTGCTATGTAACATTGAGGAAGTAAATTTGCCTAAGCCTGAACCTCATTTTTTTTCCTGTTGAAGGGTTCTTATATTGGTTGTATTTCTCAACAAATCAATGGGCTTTAATGACTTAAAGCATGTTTTAAGTAGATTGTAGATTATGTAATTGCAAAGTATCCTTCTAAGCTTAATTTAGAACCAGTATGCATAAGCTCTTATCTTCGAACAAAAGCTGAAAGACTATTTTTATATTGTGTCCATTATTTACATAGAAAAATAGTGATTGAAGCTTGCATAAGAGTGTCTTAGAAACAAAATAAATAACTCAAATAAAAAATTAAACTTATGTTTTGCCACTGAAACTGTATTATTTTATATGTGCTCACATATAAGAATTCTTTCAGAAAAGTTTTGCTTCATTTGAAATAAATTTGATAGAAATTCTCACTGTTCACTTTCCCAATAACAATGACAGTTTTCATACTCTACCTTTTAATCTGAGAAGGGTTGTAAGTACTGAGTTAAATTACCTTCTATTAAAACAACACTTTAATTGGTTTCATTATTAGCCTTTCTGACATAAAATAACACACCAGGTTTTTTCTATTAATTTAAAATTGCTTTGAATGGTTATGCTAGCTTTTTAAATTTATATATCATTATTGGCATCATTTACATGAAAGGCTCAAACTAAAGACACACACACACAAAAAAATGATTCCCAAATTTCAGATTGTGACCGCCAAAATCTTTCAACCATGCTTGATAAGTATTCCCGAAAGGTTTCATACTAAAAAAATATTATAGATTCACACAGTAATTTTTTCTTTCATCTTGTAATTTAGAGGATATTCACGTTACTTCATTTGATCCTTACCAAAACAAAACAAACAAAAATACCGAGTTAGTACAATTTTCCCACATGCATTTTACAAATTAGAAAAATTTTGCTCAGAGAGAATAGATGTTTGCTTTATATTTTAGCATGCAACTGTGTTTGCTATTATTATATTTTAAAAATGCCCTAAAACTTAGTAGTTTAAAAAATATATATTTTGCCTGGCCGGTGTGGCTCAGTGGTTGAGCATCGACCCATGCACCAAGGGGTCGCCCGTTCAATTCCCGGTCAGGGCACATGCCCAGGTTGTGGGCCCAATCCCCAGTGGGGGGCATGCAGGAGGTGGCCAATCGATGTTCTCTCTCATGGATGTTTCTATCTCTCTCTTCCTCTCCCTTCCTCTCTCTCTAAAAATCAACAAAAAAGAAGAAAAAATTGTGTGTGTGTGTGTGCATGTGTGTGTGTGTAATTTTTTTAGTCTGGGACAGCTGGGTGGCCCTTCTCTGCTTTGCTGGGATTATTTATATGTCCACAGTCACAGGTGGGCTAGGAGGCACTGCAAAAAAATGTCATCATATGTGTACTTTTTCATGTTGTTGCACACATCAGTAGTCACTGCTTTATAACTGCTGATGATTATTCCATTATATATTGCTATATCAAAATAGGTTTCTCCATTTGTCTGTTGATTGGCATTTGAGTAGTTTCCAATTTGTGCTGTTATAAAGCTATGATAAACATTTGTGCACATGCCTTTGTATGAATGTATGCTTTCTTTTCTTGTAGATAAATGTCTAGGAGTGTAATGGCTGAATCATATAGTAGATGTAAATTTAACTTTTTCAGAAATTGTTCAATGGTTTCCTATATGGTTGTATGGTCTCATATGCCCACCAGCCGTGTAAGAAAATTGCAGTTGCTCCTTATCTCCCCCAACTTGGTTTGGGCTTTTACAAACTTAAGACAAAATGGTTTACAATGTTTCCTCATTGGGTTTTAATTAGTATTTTCCTAAGATGTTGAACATCTTTTTATTTGCTTATGTGCCATTCATATACTATCTTTGGTGCAGTGTCTATTTATGTGTCTCACCCATTTTTTATTGGCTTGTTTGTCTTATATTGAAGCTTAAGACTCTTTATATAATCTAACCAAAAGTGCAGTACTTAGTGAGATAATTGTTTTAAAAGTATTGGACATTACTTGCCTCTCCCAGCCTGTGACTTGCTTTTTCATTTTTATAACAAGGACTTTCGAAGTGCTAAAGTTTTTAATTTGTGTTGAAATGCAAATTGTTTTTTTTCTATTGTCATTCTCACTATTTATACCCTATTATTCATTGCCAAATTCAGGGTCACTTTGATTTGCTCCTGTGTTTTCTTTCAGAAATATTCTACTTACAGCTCTTAAACTAAACCACCCACATTAATAATTACATTTGTTTACATAGTTTATAATTTTCTTATAAAAGGAAATTAATCCAGAGTATCAGACTGGATAAAACAATAAGAATAAACTATATATTGTTTACAAGATGGGAACTTTAAATATAAAAACAGTAAACAAATGGAAAAAGGCAACATCATGTAATTAAGGGAGTGTAATCACGAAGCAAAATAGAGTTTGGGACAAAAATTATTACTTGAGATAAAGAGGGATAATATCAACAAGACATAACAATTCTAAATATGTGTACACCTACTAACAGGGTTTTAAAATATATTAAGCAAAACCTGGCAGAATTAAAAGAAGCAACAAATAAATATGCAAGTATAATTAGATCTTTCAACACTCCCCTCTCAGTACTGATATAAAAAGCAGACAGAAAATAAGAAAGTGTTTAAAAAACTTGAACATCATCAAACAGATAAGTAAACAGAAAAGTAATATTTCTTGAAAAACACAACTTACTAAACCAGCCTCAAGAAGCCAAGAAAATCTGAATAGCCCATATGTTTATTAAAGAATTTTAATCTATTAAAAACCTCACTTAAAAAAACCAACAGGTGCAAGTACTTTTATTACTGATTTTTGTGAATAACTTGTGAAAAAAAGCATACTAATTTTACACAAAAGTTTTTAGAGAATAGAGGAGGAAGCACTTTGTAATTTATGTTATGAGACTACATTAAAACTGGATAAAGATATTGCGACAAAAGAATATTACAGACCAAAACTTGTTAACATTTGCAAAAATGTATTTATCAGATATTTGCAAATTGAATCCAATAATACATAAAAATATTACATCATACTGAAATATTACATCGTTCCTTATCTCAGGAACGTAAGATTTAATTCATATTAGAAACCAATAAATGGAATTTACCACAATAAGAAAATAAAAGAGAAAAGCTATATTAACACCAAGTAGAAGCAAAGAGAACATATAACAAAATTCAATATCCATCTATGATAAAAAACAACAACAACAAAAAACTTAAACAAACAAGAAATAAAAGATACCTTTCTCAAACTGATGAAGAGTATCTAAAATTGAACCTATAACTAAAAGCATTTTTAATGGTAGAAATAAATGCTTATTCTTAATAGATGGAGCAACATAGAGTGTTGATATTTACTACTTCTGTTCAACTTTGTAATGGAGGTCCAGACCAGTGTAATAAGGCAAGAAAAAAAAAAGAAAGCATATAGATCACAAAAACAGAAATAATATTGTCCTTATAGGTAGTCATCATGTTCATGTGTGCAATAATTCCTATTGAAAGTATCTATCAGAACCCATAAGTGAGTTTAGCCTGGTCATCGCAAGGTTCACATACAAAAACAACTGTGTTTCTATATACAAGTAATAATTAACTAAAATGAGATAAAAGACATGCTATTTACTTCAGCAGCACAAATAGGAATAATTTTTCAAATTTCATTTATTAAAATATAATTGACACACATTTAATATAATTTTAGGTGTAAAACATAATGAGTCAATATTTGTGTATATTGCAAAATGATCACCACAATAAGTTGAGTTAACATCCATCACCATATATAGTTATATATCTTTTTTCTTGTGATGATAACTTTTAGATTTACCCTCCTACCAATTTGCAAATATGCAATAGAGTATCATTAACTGTAGTTGCTGAGCCTTATATGATAGCTCTGTTACTTATTTTATAACTGAAAGTTTGTACCTTATGATACCCTTCATCCATTGGGCCCATTTCCCCAACCCCTCCTCAGGCAACAACCAATTTGTTCTCTGTATTTTTGAACTTGTTTGTTTGATTGGTTGTTTGTTTTAGATTCCACAAATAGATAATATGGTAATTTCTCTTTCTCTGCCTGATTTATTTCACTTAGCATAACACCCTCAAAGGTCACCTGGGTGTAGTTGCAAAATAATGTTGCAATAAATATGAGTGTTCATATATCTTTTCAAGTTAGTATTTTCATTTTTGTTTTCTTCAGATAAATATTTAGAAGTGGTATTGCTGGATCATGTGGTAGTTCCATTTTTAATTTTTTGAGAAACCTCCATACTGTTTTCCATAGTCACTGCACCAATTTATACTCCCACCAATAATGCATAAGAGTTCTCCTGTTTCCACATCCTTCCAACATGTGCTATTTCTTGCCTTTTTGATGACAGCTATTCTGGCAGGTGTGAGATGATATTTCATTGTGGTTTTTATTTGCATACTTAGGGATAATTTTAATAAAATATTTGCCAGATTTCTACACAGAAAATAGAAAACATTGCTAAGTTAAATTAAATATGACAAATAAAACAGAGATATAGATTGTGTTTATGGATTGTGTTCAATGTTAGTTCTCTTATACTGCTGAAGGATCATTTCACTAACTAGAGAATTCTAGTTACATTTTTCTTTTTTTTTTTTTCGTGTGTGTGTGTGTGTGTGTGTGTGTGTGTGTGTGTTTATCCCTTTAAATACTTTAAATATTCCCCTTCACTCTCCTCTTGCTTGCAAAATTTCTGACAAAAACAAACAAACAAAAATCCTGATGTAATTTCTCTTCTCTTATAGGTAAGATGTTTTTGTTATAGTTTTTTCCCTGTACTTCTTTAAATATTTTCTTTGGTTTTTGCATTATGAATTTTATATACCTAGATATTTAAAAATTTTAGATTGCTTGGTACTCTCTAGCTCCCAGGATTATAAATTGATATCTGTTACTAATTTTGGAAATCTCTGGGTCATTATTAGTTCAGATGTTCTGCTTCTTTCTATTTTTCTTCTTTCATTATGCATATGTTGTAACTTTTCCAATTATTTCTCAGTTCTTGGATATTTTTTTCATTTTTTTCACTGTCTTCTCTTATTACAATTCAGGAAGTTCTTATTGACATATCTTCAAGTTTATTAATTCTTTTCTCAGGTCTGTTCTGTCTACTGCTTGGCCCATTAAAATAATTCTCCATTATGTTACAGTGTTTTTGATGAACAGTTCTTTATGTCTCTTGGAGTTTCCATTTCTCTAATTATATTGTCCATATGTTTTTCATGCTATCTGCTATCTCTGTTTCCATTACAGACCTTAACATATTAATCATAGTTATTTTAAATTCACTACCTGATAATACCACAGACTGTGTAGGATATCTGATTCTGATTCTAATGTTTTTTTTTGTTTCTCCAGACTATAGTTTTTATTTTCTTCTTTTTTAGCATGGCTTGTAACTTTTTGCTAAATGCCCAATATGACATATTAGATAATAAGAACTGAGATAGTCTTTTAGTGTGATGTTTTATGTTAATCTAAATAGGTGTTGCCTATGTTTTGTGTTAGCTGTAGCTGTTAAGCACAAGAGAATTGTTTATTCTAGCTTCATTTTTTTTTGCCCTCGTTGTCTTTGGGTTTCCCTAAGAAATCCTTCTTAAATAGAGTCTGTGTCGTGCTGCTCTCTTAGTTGTAATTTACTGTTACTTTACAAGAGTTCTGTTGATGTGGGGGTAAGATATTGGAAGGCAATCACTTCATAATTGATGAGTAAATCTCAGTTTCTTAGTGGGCTTAATCCTGGGCTGTGATCTTCAAAAGTGTTTTTTTATTTTTTTTGGTAATTCAAAAAACAAATGTTAACTGTAGTAAAACATACATAATATTAAATTTTAACCACTGTTAAATGTATAGTTCAGTGGCATTAAATATACTCACTTTATTGTGCAACCAACACTATCGTTCATCACCAGAAAATTTCATCTTTCCCAACAGACACTTTGTACCCAGTAAATAACTGCTACCTCTGAGCACTGCTCTTGTTGCATCCCATAAATGTTGGTATCTTGTGTTTATGTTTTCATTTTCATTTGACTAAAGATATTTTTAAATTTCCCTTGAAATTACCAGTTTGACCCATCGGTTGTTTAAAAGTGTGTTTTCCAGTTCTTGTTCTGCTAATGATTTCTAGTTCTATTCCATTGTGATAAAAATGATACTTTGTGTGATTTCAGTCTTTTGAAATTTATTAAGACTGGTGTGTGGCCTAACAAATGATCTACCCTGAAGAATGTTCTGTGTGCACTTGAGAAATATTTATAGTTGGAGTGTTTCTTATATGTCCAATTGTTCTATAATGTTGCTTATTCCTGTTTCCTTATTGCTTTTCTGTCTTATTTTTCTATCCCACTAGAGTAAGTGGGGTATTGATGCTCTCTGCTACTATTGTAGATGTATTTCTGTCTTCAATTCTGTCTATATTTGCTTCTTGTATTTAGAAGCTCTGATGTTCGCTGCATACATGTTTGTACTTGTTATACTTTCTTGGTAAATTGACCCATTTTATCAATATATAATGTCCTTCTTGGTCTCTTGGAAGTGTTTTTGACACAAAGTATATTTTGTCAGATATTAGTATAGCTATCCTTGTTTTCTTTTGGCTACTATCTGCATAGAATATATTTTCTTGGTAAACTGGTTATATTTTCTTAGTAAATTGACACTATTTATCACTATATAATGTCCTTCTTTGACTGTGTTTTTTACTTAAAGTCTATTTTTTCAGATATTAGTATAGTCGCCCTTGTTTTCTTTTGGCTACTATTTTCATAGAATTTTTTTTTTCATTCTTTCACTTGCAACTTATGTATGTCCTGAGATGGAAAGCCAGTCTCTCATAGACAGCACATAGTTGCATCTTTTTAAAAAGATTATTCTGCTAATATGAAACTTTGGGAAGTTTATTCCAACTTAAGTATTTGCTGATAGGGAGGGTTTACATTTGCCATTTTATTATCTGTTTTGTATGTCTCATAGTTTTCGTATCCTCATTTGCTCCACTACAATCTTCCTTTGTGTTTAGTTGAATTCTTTTGTAAAGACTTTTGCTTTATTTCACAATTTCTTTTGTATATATTCTGTAGATATTTTCTTTGTGTTTATCACAGGGACTACATGTAATACTCTAAAATTATAACAATATATTTTAATTATTACCATCTAAACTTAATTTGCATATTAAATACTACATTTTTAAGCAACACCCCCCTTTATATTATTGATATTACATAATTCATAGTTTTCTACTGTGTACTCATTAACAAAGACTTATAATTATTTTTTATGCATTCTCCTGTTAAATTTTGTAGCATGAAAGAGATACAAACCAAAATTATGATATTGGTTTGCATATTTTTCCACATATTTACCTTCACCAGAGAGCTTTATATCTTTGTATGGCTACAAGTTACTCTCATATCAACTATAAGGGCTCCATTTAGCTTTTTCTTTTAAGATAGGTCTAATTGAAATAAACTTTTTCTATCACTATTTAACTAATAATGGCTTAATTTTTCCTAATTTTGAAGGAAAATTTTGCCAAATGTAGAATTATTAATTGACAGCTTTGTTTTTTATTTTTCTTTCAGCATTTAAAATATACCATCCACTGTCTTCTCGCCTCCAAGTTTTCTGCTGAGAAATTTGCTGATGAACGTATTGAGGATTGTACAAGATAAGTCAGCTTTCTCCTGCTGCATTAAATATTGTTTCTTTGGATTTTGATAGTTTTATTACAAAGCATTTCATTGGGGGTCTCTTTAGGTTTATTCTACCTACGATTCATTGAGATACTTAAATTCGTATACCCATGCCTCTCCTTTGATTTGGGAACTTTACCACCTTTATTCTTTAAATAATCTTTCTGCTCCTTTCTGTTTTTCCTTCTGGGACTCCCATAATGAATATATTTATTTACTTTATGCTATCCTATAATTTCCTTGTGCTCTTTTCATTTTTCTTCATTCTTATTTCATTTTGCTCCTTAGACTCAATAATTTCAAATGATCTATCTTCAAATTGGTTGTTTTTTTTTTATTCTGCCCATTTTAGTCTACTGTTGAATCTAATAAACATTTAAATCATTTATTATTTTTCAACTCCATAATTTCTTTATAGTTCTTTGAAATAATTTTTATATTTTTTGATATTCACATGTTGTTCATATGTTGCTTTCTGATATCTTTTAATTCTTTATTTGTGTTTTCCTTTGAGCATGTATAAGACAGTTATTTTAATGGCTTTGTCTAGAAAGTTTGATGTCTGGTTTCTACAGAGAGAGTTTCAAGATATATATTTTGTTCCTTTCAATGGACTACATTTTTCCATTTCTTCATATGCCTTGTGATCTTTTGTTGAAAATTAAATATTTTAAAAAAAGAAAAACCAGTCATTTCCCCCCAGGATTTTCACTGTCAGGGAAGACCACTTATTAGCAGGGAATGTTATTGGCTTTGGCATTTGTCCAGCATGAATGCTTAAAGTCTTCTTATTTATTTTTCTGGACATGCATATCCCTGTCCCTGGTATATGCTTTAAAAAACATTTTTTTAAATCCTCATCCAAGGACATGTTTATTTGACAGAGAGAGGAAGGGAGAGAGAGAGAAAAAGAGAGAGAAATATAGATATGAGAGAGAAACATTGATCAATTGCCTCCTGTAGGCACCCCAACAGGGGATGGAATCCACAACCTGGGTATGTCCCCCTACCAGGAATTGAGCTCGAGAACTTTTTGGTGTAGCAGTGGATACCTGTCCTGTACATCAAAAAGGTTGCTGAGACAATGCTCCAACCCAGCTTCATCCTGTACACCAAAAAGGTTTCAGGTTTGATTCCTGGTTGGGGTGCCTACCGGAGGCAACTGATTGATGTTTCTTTCTCACATTGATAGTTCTCTCTCTCCCCCTCTCCCTCAATTAAAAAAAAATCCATCTCCACATATGACTGCATTCTAATACCTGTTTTTCAAAATAGTATCACCTGTGCTCTATTTTGCAGCCTTAGATATTGTACTTTATTCTACATGACATTTTTTCCCCATTTACCAGCAGAGCAGATCTGTATTCCCTCTGCAGCTTTCAAGAGCTACTTCCCATGGCTTCCCCCAGCCTGAGATCCCAGCAATTCCCCCTGAGCAGTTCTTCCCCTCTAAACTCGAAGTTAGACAAAGCAGAGACTAATCCCTCAGGCAACTTCCAGATAGGTTAGAACATTTGTGTATTCGGTCCTTTATGATCCCCTCAGTTTCGGGGAGGAAACTAAGAAGATGGACTACTTCGTTCTCCAGACGGGGCCATGCTGCAGCAGGGAAACGCAAGGGATAGTGGTGAGTAAAAAATCCATGAATTTTTCTGTTGTTTTTTTTCCTGATTGGGGCATTCACTTGGTTGATACAGACTTTTGACTTTTTTTCTAGAGCTCTTATAAAGTTAATTTAGCCTGTTTTAGGGTTTTTAAATTTTGTTTATTGTGCTTATTTTTTATTTTAAATTCTTCCCTTGGAGGAATGAGGCCCTGGAATTTACCATTCTGCCATCTTCCTGACATTACTCCCCACCCTAAAAAAAAACCCAGAAACATTTATGGTCTCTCCCCCTTCTTTTATTTGATATCACAGCGCTCTCCTCCCAAATCATACAGCGCTCCTGTAACTTAGTTTCCCTTGAGAGGCAGGCTTTTGTTAAGAAGAACACTCTGTCAATATTTTTAAATGATAAATTTTCCCCTGGGGATGTATCAAAATGGTTACTTGCTTCTCCTTGAGCCTGAAATAAAAGGGTATTTTCTGCCCTGGTCGATTTGGCTCAGTGGTTAGAGCGTCGGCCCGTGGATCAGAGAGGCCCAGGTTCGGTTCCCACTAAGGGCACCTACCTCGGTTGCAGTTTGTCCCCGGCCCTGGTTGGAGTTGTGTGGGTGGCAGCCAGTCGATGTGTCTCTCTCACATTGATGTTTCTCTCTCTCTCTTGCTCCTCTCTCCTTCTCGTTTTATCTGAAGATGAATGCAAAAATGTCCTCAGGTGAGGATAAAAAAAAAAAAGGGGGTATTTTCCTCATTTCTTCACCATAAGAACTGGGTCTGGGGTCTGGTGACTGAAGGTAAAATCTGGGTAAGTGTGAGCCTCCCTCTTATTTCTGGGTCCCCACATAGTTGTAACTGTCTATCCAGTCATGCTCAGCCTCCACCAAAGTGTCAGTGACTGTTTAATTGCCAGTGACTTCTGCTCTGCATGAGCTGATCTTGGCAATGACACCCAGCATTTGCCTGTCTCTCCAGATTCTAGGGGGCAATCTGCCCTGTGACATCAGTCCTCTGACAGAGCTAAGGAAAATCATTGATTTTCAGCTTGTTCAGCTTTTTTTCTTCTTGTAAGGATAGGAATAGAAACTTCTAAGTTCTCTGACTGTCAGAGATGAAACCAAAATTCAGAAATCCTTTGTATTTTTAAATATATATTTAAATTAAAAAAATAATTTAAGCATTTTTGTGGTTAGATGATACTATCTCAAACTCATTTTTCATTTGAAGGAAAGCTAACTCAAAGTATGAAGGCACACAAATGGTAAGCATTGTGATTAAGATCATATTAAAAGATAGAAAGTATCTGAAATCATACTCTAAGGCTTAGAAAAGTTCAATAGCACAAAATGACAAAAATTAAACAAAAATGGAACAATTTCAGAAAGCAATATATTGATTTAACCTAGAAGTATGGATAAAAATCACATATAAAAACAGTAAATAAATTGAACACGAAAATATAAAATAATATACCATACAAAAGAAAGGTATGTCCCAGGAATGAAGAATGAGTCCACATTAGGACATCAATAATACAGCCAATTATGTTAATAAACTACAGGAGGAAAACACCTGGCAATTTTTTAAAGAGTAAAATAATTTTCAAAATTCGGCATTTATTACTGATTTAACTACAAACAGAATAAAACTGTGTATAATTAAAAGTATTCATGTAAAACCAATTGAATATATCAATTTCAGTGGAGAATTGAATTAAACTGAAAATGATAGAAAAGACAAAGATCATATTATTTTTTATTCAACACTATTCTGACATGTCTAGCAAATGCAATACCAAACAGTAAGAAATAGGATAAATACTGTAAGAACATATATGTATTTTCAGATTAGGTCCATGTTAATAATTTTAAAATGCATTGATTTTGATAAGAATATAGTAAACTAGCTATTTCAAGACCATTCACAAAAGCAATACATTTTCTATAGAGCAGCAATAAAAATGTAAAAACTGATGTACTAGAAAAAAATTATAATTCAAATGGAAAATAAAACCTCAAAATACTCTGAATTAACCACAAAATATTCAAACCAATCTAAAGCAAAGAATAAGTGATTTTTGATAGACATACCATAATCCTAAACAGGATTCTTAATATTGTAGAAATGTAATTTCTTCTCAAAATTATTTATGATTTTAATGATTTTTTTTTTCTTTTTTTGTTAATCCTCACCCAAGGATGTTTGTCCATTGAGGTTTTTAGATAAGAGTGGGGGCGGGGGGGGGGGGGAGAGAGAGAGAGAGAGAGAGAGAGAGAGAGAGAAACATTGATGTGAGATGGACACATCAACTGGTTGCCTCCTGAATGACACTGACCAGGGCAGGGATCAAATCCTGGACCCTTCGGTCCTTGGGCCAATGCTCTAACTGCTGAGCTAAATTGGCCAGGGGAATTTAACCATCTTTTGATCAAATGCTCAATAAGAGTATATGAAGAAAATCTGGCAAATCTAAAGTGGCTCTCGAAAAATGCTTATATAAGAATAGCAAAGACTCTTGAAAAGCAGTTACGCCCAATAAAGTAACAAAAAAACCCACAAACTTACAATAATTAAGCATGAGACTGTGTAGATCCACAGACAAGGAGCTCAGTAAAAAAAAAAGAAAGAAAGAAAGAAAAACAAACATAAAAAAACAAATAAGTATTTCTATCAGAATAATTAAATATAAAATATAAACTAACTTTTCATCCAGTGAAGAAAGAATAACTATTCAATATATAGTAAATGAACCATTGATTATCCTTTATTTAAATTTATTGATTTTTAGAGAGAGAGAGAGAGAGAGATCAATTTGTTGTTCCACTTATTTATGCATTCATTGGTTGATTCTTATATGTACCCTGACTGGGAATAGAACCTGCAACCTTGGTGTATTGAGATGATGCTGTAACCAACTAAGCTACTTGGCCAGGGCTGATTATACCTTAAAAAAAAAAAAAAGTTTGTACTACACACACACACACACACACACACACTCTCTTTCTTCATGCCATAACGCTTATGAAATTCAGATGAAATAATGTTTGAAAAGTAAAAAAGTATAAAGCCATAAAAACTTGAATTGAGATAAAAAGTATAACATTCCATCAAAAAATACATGATTAAAAAAAAACATGATTACTGGGAATATTATAATTTACCTTGTAGAACAATTGTGAAAATTAGATGAACTAATGTTAATTTTCAAAAAGCTTAATATATAATCTGGCAAATGATAAAAAACAACAACAACAACAACAAAAAAAAAACCCTTATGATTTCTCTTTCACAAATCACTTCTGCATTCTTAAAATATCCCCAGGAGGTAATTTTCCAAAAATAAGGCAACCTTGGCCACAGCAATTGAAGAACAAATAAAACAAATCCTCTGTTGGCTTACTGGCTTGGAGAGATCCCTGTACCCCCAAAACTAATTCTCTCATTACCAATTCCCACGTCTTAGTTTTCACATCCAATGTCAATGCTTATTATTTTATTTTATTTTACTTTACTTTGATATACATATTTCTTGTGAAACAATGACCACAGTAAGATCAGTTAACATAGTTAATGCTTTTAACTTAATATTTACCATACATTTCAGTGAAAAGAATTATTCCATTATATTTCTACAGAGTGAATGTTCATCTTTAGTGTTTCATTTGAACACAACAAGTTCATGTTCTCCATTTCCTGAGCTCTGTTTGGATGTGTTATCTTTAGGACTGGTTTTCCTTACCAAGTTTTTCTGTTTTTCCCCACAGTGGGAGACAAACATAGGTGCAGCATTCTCAGTGTTCTCTGATGTTTGATAATTTCTGTTTGTCACCATATGTTAGAAAACCCTTGGGTTGGCTATATTTTTCTGTGTGTATGGTAAAAAAAAATATATATATATATGTGTGTGTGTGTGTGTGTGTGTGTGTGTGTGTGTATTTATAACATTAACTTTACCATCTTAATTATTTTTAAGTGTACAGTTCAGTAGTGTTAAGTATATTCACAAAACTTTGCAACAGATCTCTAGAAATTTTCATCTCGAAACCCTGTAACTCTAGACCCACTGACCACTAATTCCCTCTCGGTCCTGCTCCCAGCCCTTGGCAATTACCTTCCTACTTTTCGTTTCTATGAGTTTGACGAGATACCTCATATGAGCAGAATCATACACTATACTCTTCACTCTTTTGTGACTGGATTACTTTGCTTAGAACAATGTCTTTGACGTTTACCCATGTTGTAGCATGTGGCAGAATGTCCTTCCTTGTTTAAGACTGCACAATATTTCTTCGTATGTATGCCACATTTTCTTTATCGGTTCACATGTCAATTGGCATTTGTATTGCTTCTTCCTCTTGGCTATTGTGAAAAATGCTGCCATGAACTTTGTGTCAAAATATGTTCAAGATCCTTCCTTAGATTATTTTGGATATATAGCCAGGAGTGGAATTGTAGATCTTATGGTAACAATTTTTAATATGTTGAGGAACTTCCATACTATTCTCCATAACGGCCACACCATTTTACATTCCTACCAGGAGTGCACAAGGATTCCAACTTCTCCATATCCCCACTAGCACCTCTTATTGTCTGCTCTTTACATAATGACCACCCTAATTGTGATTTTTATTTCATTCCCCTAATTATTAGATGTTGAGCATTTTTAATGTGCTTTATTGGCCCTTTGTATATCTCATTGGAACTGGTTACAGTCTTTTTACACTGCTTTTTCTACTGCCTAGAACATTGTGAACATCGCTCCTTTGCCCTCTGGCACTGAAGGTTGCTTTGAAGATTTCTTAGGCCAGCCTGGTGCTTTATTGCCTAGACAGCTAAAGAACTCCCTCATCCATTTTTAAACTAAATAATTTTACTAGGCTATGTCTCACTAGCAATTTCACTAATAAACTATTTCTGGAATTAGTGTGCAATTTCAATGTGCAGATTTGGTTCTCTGTTAATTTCAGGAAGAAAGTTTTATGACATGCAGTAGTGGGGCAGATCAACAGTGGAGCCTCCGGAGTCAGACGGCCTTGGTTCGACATCGGGTACCACGGCCTACCAGTTCCATGTTCTCTAGAGATCAAATAAAATACTATGTTCCTCATTTTCTTCATGTGCAGAATGGAAATGGACATTAGAGTAGTATCAACCTGTTAAGAGTTCTTGTAAGGAGCAAATAAATGAATACATGTAAAGTGTTTTACAGAGACTAGGAGAAAGCAGCAAACGTTTGTTGAGTGCTGGCTATTAATTAATAGTGTGTACAATGCTCTTTATTGGGTGAGTTGTTTCAAAGATCATCCCTTCCCTCCTGCATGACCTTCTTCAGTGCAACTTTACCGCTCCCCCAGTCAGCAGGTGGTCTGCTTCTACTCTCTGTGCCTGACCGTGAGCAATAGGATGTGGCAGGACTTCAGTTTTGGCCTCAGCCTTAAGCTTCTGTTTTCAGTTAAAATCTATTCACTAAATTACTGAATTATGGCCTGACCGGTGTTGTTCAGCGGTTGACCGTCGACCCATGCACCAAGAGGTCGCTGGTTCGATTCCCTGTCAGGGCACATGCTCGGGTTGTGGGCCCAACCCCCAGTGGGGGGCATGCAGGAGGCGGCCAATCGATGTTCTCTCTCATCGATGTTTCTCTCTCTCTCTTCTCCTTCTTCCTTCCTCTCTCTAAAATCAATAAAGAAAAAATATTAAAATAAATTACTGAATTATGGGAAACAATGTGAAGGGAGGCCATGGAGAAGCCATCAAGGTCCACCACATGTAACTGAGGTGCCCTGTGTCTCCTTTCCCACCGAGCCTTCCCAGCGGACCCCATGCAGAGCAGACAGGAGCCCTGATCACTGAGCAGTGCCTGAGCTACGGTCCACACAACTGCAAGCAATACAATGACTGCTGTTCTCCGTGGCTAACCTTCGGGGGTGGCTTGTCATGGGGGAACAGATAACTGAAACTATTTCAGTTGTTATTTATCTTCATCTTTATCTTTTATTCCTCAGCATCAAGGTGAGTAGCGTCTACTTGCTGTTTCTTTTTACTCATCACTTATTTTCCTATATCTTCAAAATACCTTTTTGTGTAATTTGGGGTTAATGGGCACTGTAGCAGAGCATTTGAAAGTGAAGACTCTGGGGTCAGACTACGTAAATTTAAATTCTAGCTCCACTACTTAATCATTGTAAGACTTGGTGCCTTTTGCTAACGCTCTTTGTGACTCAGTTTCCACATCTATAACCTGGGGTAAAGCCTACACCTTATAGTGTTGTTGTGAGGAAAAAGGATGGTAACATACCTAAAGTTCTTAGAAGAGAAACATAGTAACCACTGTGTTAGCTATTATTATGTCACCTCATCTTTGACTATTATTTTACCGAAAATATTTTCTAGTTAAGTTCTATCCCAGTAAAAAGTACTCACAGAAATATTTTTTCATTTGTTCTGTTACATTTTATTCTAAACTGAAGTCTTTATAAGTTTTTGGCATATTATGTTCTGTTTTTAGCCCCGCACATACCTATTTCATATCATGTCTGCTTCCTTTTCGTGATTTCATTTCCTCTTGCCTAACATGTTTAACATGTCTACGTTTTCTATGTCTTCTGATAGTTGAGACCGACTTTTTGTTTACTACCTTTTTAACTGACCTGGCATGTAGTTGTGTTTTCTGACTTATACTTGGATAGACGGGTATGGCAGACACTTCACTCTTCTCCAGTACATGGGTGAACAGGGGACAGGGGGAGGTAAGAGCTCAGATGGCACCTTGGGTTTTCTTTGTGGGAAGACTAGATCTCTCTTCTCTTTGCTGATGACTTGGACAGGCTCTGACAACATCTGCTTCAACTAAATGTAGCTCTGTCTTTGAGAGAAAAAACTGACTGCTTTCGCCACTATTGGCTGTCATCGCCACCAAAGTGGACAAACTTAGAAGCTGAGGCCCTTCCCTGAAACATGCAATTACCCTTGTTCATACCTACTTTCATACTTCCCTTCCCATCCGCAGTTTGTACTAACCCCCAACATTCTGTATAATAAAAAGAAGGGGAATACCATTTCCTCCTCTTGAGATTTAAGGTTATTGGAATTGTCAGGGTTTTGTCAATTGCTCAACATAGATGCAAATATGGTATCATGACTAACTACAGCACCATGCTGTCCTGAAATGTCCGTTATTTCCTTGGCCACTGCTATGGTCTAAATACTTCTGCTTCCACCACCCCTCAAAAAAAATTCATATGTTGAAATCCTTGTCCCCAGTATGATGGTAGGACCTCTGGCAGGTGCTTAGGTCATGACAGTGGAACTCTCATGAATGGGAACAGTGTTCCTATAGAAGAGATCCCACAGAGCTCTCTTGTCCTTCCTGCATGAGATACAATGAGAACTGTGTAGCCCTGGCCGGTTTGGCTCAGCGGTTGGAGCATCGGCCTGCGGACCAGAGAGTCCTGGGTTCGGTTCCCGCTAGGGGCACGTACCAAAAAAAAAAAAAAAAAAAAAAAGAACTGTGTAGCCAGAGGGGGCCCTCACCTGACCATCCGGGCACCTGATCGCTGACTTTCGGCCTCCAGGACTGAGAAATAAATTTGTTTTATATAAGCCACCCGGTCTGTGGCATTGTATTTACAGTCACCCAAATGGACTAAAATCTTCACCTGTTAAAAAATGTGTGACATAAGGTAATGGTCTACTTTTGCTTCATTGCTGTTATTCTTTGTATTTGTTTGTTTGTAATGGTGGGGGAGGAGTGAGCTCATCCCTCCCATTTCATTGCGCATTATTGAGGGACAAAGAGTGGAGACCCAAAATCTGTATTTCATTTGTCCTTAGAAATTAAGATTCCCTTCAGAATAAACAATCTCAGACAAAAGTCTAGAATGACCTCAAACAAAATTGGTTGTCATTTAGAAGGAAAAAATCTTACTTTTTTCATATAGACAAATTTACACTTCTGTAATTCTTTGTTTTAAAATAATTAGAAAATAAAGTCAACAATACATTTCTGAGTAAATATATTACATTGATCATAAATTCATTCTTATATATGCCTGACCTGAACCATCACAACTGCCCTCCACTACACTACCCCAAAAACTGCTTGAGTCCGGCCGGTGTGGCTCAGTGGTTGAGCATCGGCCCATGCACCAGGAGGTCACCAGTTCAATTCCCGGTCAGGGCACATGCCCAGGTTGTGGGCCTGATCCCCAGTGGGGACGTGCAGGAGGCGGCCAATCGATGTTCTTTCTCATTGATGTTTCTATCTCTTTCTCCCTCTCCCTTCTTCTCTCTCTAAAATCAATAAAGGAAAAAAAAATTTTTTAAACTGCTTGACACATTATAGTTCAAATATGTACCTAAAGGCTACACCAACTTTGAGAATATCATACTCATATCCCTTGGCACTGGGGGTGAAATATTTATTATCATCACATTCATCTTTCATCAGTTTGGAGTCTGATCTTTCTAGCTCAGAAGATCCTGTAAGTAAGCTCTCCACTAATTCTGAAACCCTCTTCTCATGATAGTTCAAAAACATAAATTTCATTAACTAAAAAGAGAAGAAAATGAGATAATTACTATACTTAATATTTGCATATGATTTATTATTATACGTGTTTGTAATGTAACTCGTTTTAGATTTTAATTAATCCCACTTAATGTTTAAGTATCCTATATATCTGCCAACAGGAGTTCAATTTCTAGCTGCTGTTTATTAGTAAGATAATTGGGCTTATTACTTAAGCATGGTGCGTCCCTGGCATTAAGCCCAGATGGGATGTTTTATATGCATTATATCTAGAAAAGGAAAGGATACATTTCCTCAAAAGCAGATGTTTAAACAATATTAAGAACTTTAAATTTTTCAAACTACCACAATGTACCAAGAGTTAAGACCACATAGCAGAACAAAATACATTAAACTCATAAACTAGAACACTTTCTCTTCAACTGTTAAATTTATATTTACTATTATCTCAAATAATTTTAGAGTTTTATTTATATACACAGACGTAAATAATTCTAAAAGTGTTTTACATATCAAGCTTAGATGGCTGAACAAGTTTTTTTGACCTGCTTGTAATTTTTTTCCTAAAAAATAATTTTCAAACTTGGTAAAAGCTTTCTTGCCAAAGACTTGCCAAGTTTCCAATGTTTAATATACATTTATTTTGAGAAATATGGCATAACAGAGTACCAGAAAGAAAGAAAAAATCCAACTAAATCTTAAGAAAAATCATGCCAAATTTTAACTAAAGGAGTTAAAAATGAAGGATGGACAGATTAGCTGTATCATTTCCTCATTGCTAACTTCATTTTAACAATTTGATGACAAATCGGGTTTTGAAATAAAGCTTGAGATGAATTTATGCTAAAAGAAAATGAAGGTACAAGAGTATGAGACTTGCATATTCGTTATTGCAGCCCACAAAAATCAGGGCAACCATATTAACCCTAAATAATCCAGGGAGAAAAGACTTTAGAAAGGCTGGGTTGGGTCTTGATTTAATTGTCAAAGGAAGGGGTCGCTCTTCACAGATGTATAAATCCTACAAGATAGAAGAAACATTCCTCACTTTCCCAACCCCAACAAGCACCTCCTATTAAGCCATAAACTTCTAGAGGATGGGAAGATAGGAATTCAATATTATATTCCCAGCATTGAGCAAAATGTCATGTTCCTGAAAGAGATTTAGCAAATGATTGCTGTTATAGTTAAACAAATGATGGAGGAAATGATAAATATGGCAGTGATACATTAAATAGGCATTATTTAAAATGTTAGTTACCTTGAAATAGAACTCAAATCACCCAAATGAATGTCATTTCTACAATGAAAAATTAAATCCTTTTAATTGTATAATATCATATACAATTGTTCCAAGCTATACTCTCAAAGCAGAGAAATAATGAAGAAGGCACATTTTAAGTATTATAAGGTCTCAAAACATAATAGTATGCAATCACAAAAGTTCCCATTGCAATGTTTTAATAATTTTCATTTTTTAAAACATCTTATTATAAAAACCTACTTTAATATTGATGAGCTGGAAATAGAACTTGGGAAAGAAACTATCTTTTATTTTAAAATTCACTTGTGCTTAAAATGTGATGTTTCTTTTGGCCATTGTGCTGCATTTATATGTATCCAAGAAGCAGACTTCAAGGAGAAGAGAAAATATATCTGTTCTCTCCTCTTATCTTCTTTTTTTCTTGGTTACCTCAGAAGCACAGGAGATAAATATAACATAGGAGGTTGGAAAAAAAAAAAAAAAAGTCTCCCAAGGACTTCGAAAACACTTCATCAAAATGAAATAGAATTTTCCTTATCCAATAAGTGTTTCTTCTCTTCTTTGTCTTCAGTTTTATCTTTCTGTGTCCTCATTTCTACATGCTTCTCCCAAAGTACTGAAAATATCAGTAAGAATCTGCATGACACCTCCAGTTTAAAAACACAAATGGTAATAGTACATTTTTCTCAAAGCACTTTTGTAGACCTTAAGCTTCTAGATTTCTGTCACACGTGCATAGATTCCTACCACGTACAATGTTGTTTTACATCGTCAGTAATCTTTGATAATATGTAACAATATGTTTTTGTAAACTGTATGGTTATCCAGAACATAAGTAGGTTGGATATGAAAAGCAGGGACTGGAAGGTTCAGACTAGACTGTAAAGTGTTAATGGGCATTAAGATTAAACTTTCCAATAAAGATGAGGCCACTGAATAGCAGAACTACATATATTAGGGGGACCGGAAAGTAATGTCGTTTTTTTACATGAAATTCAAACAGATAAATTTTTAACAAGTTTTTATTTTTAATCAATGATGCAATCACCCTCGTTATCAGCAACCTATTGCCATCTAGTGTGCAAATTTTCAACGCCGGATCGATAAAAATCAATTGGTTTTTGAGCAAAATAGCTGGAGATGGCATTTTGGACATCATCCAAATTTTCAAATTTTTTGCCACTTAGAAAATGTTGTAGCGATCGGAATAAATGGAAATCGGATGGTGCAGTATCGGGGGAGTATGGTGGGTGAGGCAATACCTCCCACCCCAATTCATTAATTTTTTCCAGGGTTCGTCTTGCACAGTGTGGTCTTGCATTATCGTGTTACAGAATAACGCCTTTTCTGGTGACAATTGCTGGGCACTTTTCAATTAAAGATTGATTTACTCGATCCAATTATTCACAGTAAAGGTCTGCATTCACAGTTTGTCCAGGTTTCAGCACTTCAAAATGAACAACCCCGCGAATACTCCACCAAACACACAAAAGTGCCTTTTTGGGGTGTGAACCTGGCTTAGCTGTACTTCGTGGTGATTCATTCAGAGAGAGCCACTGCCTTTTGCGTTTTGGATGATCATATAGGACCCATTTATCATCTCCAGTGATCAAGCGATCAAAAAACGCTTCTGTATTGTGCCGCTGAAGCAATAAGTTGCATGTGGTGGACTGGTTAGCTTTGTTTTCTTCGGACAGATTATGCGGGACCCAAACACCTGCTCTGCTTACTTTAACAATCTGCTGCAAATGTTCTTGGATGGTCGACCAAGGTTGGTTAAGAGTGTTTGACAGTTCTTCGATTGTCTGACACGGATTTGCTTCCACTTCCACCCTTAACATGCCATTACTTTAACGACATTACTTTCCGGTCCTCCTAATAAAAGTGGCATGACATATGACTGGCATAAAATGTCAATGGGTACTGGCTCTTACATGTCCTGTAGGTTTGGTTGGTTCCTCACCAGCTTCCATACCGTGTTAGCTGTGAACACAGATGGACCATTTCATGGAACACCAATATGAAATGCCATTACTGGAAGAAGTCTTGGTGGCTTACTCTGTGCACCCAGATATACCACAGGATATTTGTATTTGCTGAGTAACAGTTCCCATGTTGAGTCATTTGTGGCCATCACACTTTTAAGTTCTCAGAATAAAAAGATGAAGGGCTTAGCAACTTCTGATAGATAAACCTTTGCAGAACAGTCCTAACCATTTAGACTAACCAATAAGGATGGAAGTGGTTTAATGGGAGATATCTGCATTTAGATACATTGGGCTCAGACATCACTCACTGGGATTGTGGGTAAGTCCATAAGCCTCTGTTTACTCATCTGGTTGTTATTAAATATAAATAAAAAATACACAAAAGTGGATGTAAAAAAAATTCAAAAACTCCGTTTTCAGCATTATCAAGTAGTTATTTACATCATGAAATTTAAGTATCTACTACTCTTAAGGTATTCAATATATCGGGAACAAAGAAACAATTCAAGTTCAGAAGAATCCTTTTTATTGGAAGAGAACATTTGCCATGTGAAAGAAAGAGAAGGAAATCTACACTGCAACATTTAAAGGTAATCATCTGTTATCTAGTTTTATTCCTCCAAATTATAGTCTGAAAGCCTGTCAGCTGAGGATAATCTTCCCAGAAACCTAATGATGAAAAGCAATGGTCAAGATGAATACGAAACACATAGCTGTCCTAGCAGCGGAAGTCATTTTTTCCCATTGTGTTTAGGTTATTTCAATAAATACGCTGCAACATTACTGTTATTCTTATAAAAAATAACACACAGTAACATAACCCACCAGTGGTATTGTGCTGCAGAATAACTTATGCTCACCATAACACCAGTTTGTAGTGGAAATAAAGTTGTCCGACAGTATATGGAGAGAATTCTTTACATTATACTGTAAACATCTTACTTGCATTAAAACTGTTATTTTCATAAATGTGATCAATTGCAGGAATAAACTTGGGAGACAACTGTAGTGTCTCTTGAAAAAAGGTTTCTTCTTTTTCTTCCTTGATCTGGTGTTTGGCTCCTTGACAGTCCATACTATATTCTGTAACAAATAAGATGCTTAACTTTTTAAATGCTGCAAGACGGAGCTAAATCAGACTGCTTGTATTCTACAGAGCCAGCTTTAATGTAAGCGTGGCTCCAATGGAACTGAATGGGTATTCTAGGCTCTCATGTAAGCCACAGGGGCGCAGGGGCGGACAATGCTGTTGTTCTGGAACACGCATTTTCTCACCTAGCAGCAAAGGCACAAAGTGCTCACCTCTGGCTTCTTACTCAGTTGACATGAAGAATTTCTACCGAAACTAAACATGGGTGGAGTAGGGAAGGCACAGAGATTCTTATGCTAGAATGACAGTTCTTTAGTGATCAGAACAGATGCTAAAGATTAAGTAGAAAGAACCCACAAGGACAAATAAATATTCTAGGATACATAGTAGCTGATATAAAAACTGAAGTTATTATTTCATGGTTTCAGTCATAGGTGGGGACTGGAGCAAAACTATGAATTCTATTGAGAAGTGATAATGATTTTGGTGATAATAAAATTTTAATTGAATTAGTTTCGGCCTTGGATAATATCTGCTTACAATACCTGTGGTACAATAAAACATTTATTTAAAAGCAGTTAAGATTTGTGTTAACAAACTACAGGAGAGATATGGCAAAGTGGGTGATGGATCACTCAAACATTTTCACGTTTAAATTTGAGTGCACAGTGTACTTTAATACGGCAGATCATCGCTACCACAGATCAGCAGTACATCACCTTGTACAACCAACACATAATGCCATTCTTTACTCCTGCCCCATAATTCGTATACTCCTCACTGCGGGGGAGAGGTAATCCCTTATTTCCAGCTTAGTCTTAACTCAGGCTGTGGGACTCATTCTGTCTTTAGCCAGATGTAACTGAAGGATTCTGAGGCCAACAGTTCAGGGACTTAACATCAACAGTGGAAGGAAGGGAGGGAGGGAGGGAGAGAGGGAAGGAGGGAGAGGGAGAGAGAGAGAGAGAGAGAGAGAGAGAGAGAGAGAGAGAGACATTGCCTCCTGCACAACCCTCACTGGGGCTGGGGATTGAACCTGCAACCCAGGTATGTACCATTGACTGGAAATAGAAGTCATGACCCTTCGGTCTGTGGGCCAATGCTCTAACCACTGAGCCAAACTGGCCAGGGCTGTAGTATTATTATTATTTTTTTAATCTGTAAAACATTTTGAGTAGGAGGGTAATGATAATTCCCATGCTTTAGAAAGATACTCATGCCCTGGCCAGGTAGCTCAGTTGGTTGGAGCGTTATCCCTTTATGCCGAGGTTGTAGTTCTATTCCAGGTATGGACACATACAAGAATAAACCAATGAATGAATAAATAAGTGGATAAACAAATCTCTCTCTCTCTCAAAATCGATAAACAAAAATTAAAAACTAGAAAGATACCCATGAAAGCAATAGATAGATGAATTGAAAATGGGAAAGCTTAGGGGCAGAGAGACTATTGGGAGGGACTTAACACAAAAATATAAGGTATAAATTAGGACCAATGTAGCAAGGGGGGGAGAGAGAGAGAGAGAGGAGGTGGGTCAGTCACAGAGACATTGAATAAGGGTGAATAAAACAAAGCTATTAGTTGGACATTCGGAGACTGTGGGTCATTCTCAAACAGCAGTTATTTCAAACCTAAATTGAAAAAGGTTTCAAAAAGAATGAAATAGAGGGCAGGAGAAAGAGCCAGTACTTAGCAATTTAGTGACAAGAGAACAAGTACTCATACACACCTTGAACTAGTCTTTCTTTTTTTTAGGTCTGGAGCTTGTTTACAGATAGTTTAATTTGATCATGAATTGATTCACTATCACCAAACACACTTGTATTTAACTACTGTATTCCAGTAATGCTTCCAGATTTTGGAAATTCAAAGGTGAATAAGCAGCTCTTCCAGTGGGGGGTATCACAATCTCGGAAAATGGCACAGTCAGACTGAGGCGTCTGTCCACAGAATTCCGACAAAAGTTTTCAGTTAAAGACAAGACTGTGTTTGGCTACATTGCTCACACTGGCTTATTCTATGAATCAGGTTTGCTGCATAATTATGTGACCCTTGGTTCCACTCTTCTTGTGTTAGGCACCGTCAATAACTTGGTGGCAGGACCTGCAACCAATGCTTTGAAAAGAACGGTGCTGATTGATCAAAAACGCTCCCATCTGGGAAAGTGCCTTGCGAACTGTAAAACACTATGTGGACAGAATGGCCATTACTGTCTCTTCAAGAAGAATTTACTCTTCCAACCACCAGACTACCATTCAAAAGATGATTTCATATCATTTTCACTGGCTTTATGAGTTGCGGTGCTGGAAAATAAAATGTCGTGTTACTTTCCGGCAAACATGTAACACGCACCTGCAAAAGCATGCATGACCTACTGTGATGGTCAACTTGATGTGTCAACTTGACTGGGTGCTTCTGTGAACGAGTTTTTAGATGAGATTAACATTTAAGTCAGTGGACTTAAAGTAAAGCAGAGTGCCCTCCACAGCGGGGGTGGGCCTCCTCCAATCAGCTGAAGGCCTGAACAGAACTAAAGGACCAGCTTGCCTTGACCTAAGGAATGTTCTCCAGAAGACTGCCCGTGGACTTCATCCGCAACAGGGCCTTTTCTGGTTGTACAGCAGACGGTCTTCAGATTCAGGTGAGAACATTAGTCCTCCTGTGTCTCCAGCCTGCCAGTCTTCGGACTGGAACTAAAACATTAGCTCTCTTGGGTCTCCAGCCTATCGACCACGCTGCACACTTTGGCCTTGCCAGCCTCCATAATCCCATGATCCAATTTAGAATTATAAAGCCCTTTACATACAGTATATTTAATGAGATATTGTGATTTCTAATAAGAAATACATAGTAAGCCCTCACTTAACATCATCAATAGGTTCTTGGAAACCAAGACTTCAAGCAAAGCAACATATGACAAACCCTGTTGTACCCTTGGTTAAGTTCCTGGTCACAAACATATCACCAAACTTCTAAATAAAATCTCAAAACACTTCTAATATTAAACATTGAAATAAATATGAACTATAGTACATACATTTAAGAAAGAGTAATAAAAACAAGTAAGATAAATTTCCAACCCACTTATTGCAGTTCAGGGCCATGGGTGGGCAGAGCCTACCCTGGCAGCTCAGGGAGCAGTGTGGGAACCGCCCACCATGGACAGGCCACCTTTCCATCACAGGGCACACATGCACACACACACACACAGGCATAATTTAGACACCAGTTCACCCTGTGTGTACCTCTTTGGGATGTGGGAGGAAACTGGAGGACACAGAGAAAACCCACACAGACATGGGCAGAACATGCAAACTGCACACAGACAGTGGCCCTGCTGGAATAAAATTTTTCTTCTCATCAAACTAATAACAAAACGATGATGAACAAAATGACATTATTTGAGTACCTGCTGCATATTCGGTCTCTGTCTTAGTTTTTGTCACAGGGTGCCTTAAGTTCTCAGAATTTCCTAAGTGGAAAGAGCAATAAAAATGTCGCGATATTCATAACAACCCCCTTTGAACTGCACCTGAGTTTATATTAATGAGGTAACTTGTGGAGAGCACCCAAGAATGAGGGCTGGTTGCCAAGGGAAACAACCATGTGATTAGAAGGTTGCAACTTTCAGTTCCACCTGCTCTGGGAAGGTTGAATCAATTGCCAATGGCCAATGATCTAATCAATCATGTGTATGTAATGAAGTCCCCACAAAACCCCAAAAGAACAGAGTTTGAAGAGCTTCCAGGTAGATGAACTTAAGGAATTTGGGGGAGAGTGGCACACAGAGAGCAGGGAAGCTCTGCACCCCTTTCCCCATCCCATGCCCCATGCATCTCCTCCATTCTGTTGTTCCTGAGTTATACCATTTTATAATAAACCAGTGATCTAGTAAATGTTTCTCTCGGTTCTGTGAGCCACTCTAACAAATTAATCAAACCCTAGGAGGGGGTCATCGCAACCTCTGAACTATAGCTGGTCAATCAGAAGAGCAGATAACAACCTGGATTTACAGTCCGTGTCTGAAGTGTGTGTGGAGGGGAGCAGTCTTATGGAGCTGAGCCCTTAATCTCGTGGCCTCTGACACTGTCATTAGGTAATGTCAGAGCTGTGAATTGCTCAACCAATGTGCAGTGTGAACGTATACACATATCCATAGAGGCTATTGGTTCTGTTTCTCAGGAGAACATTGGTGAATACATTTACTTATCCCAAAAAATCTGGGGCACAGAAGTATACCAAAATAATACAAATTTAAAAATGATAACATTTTTGATGTGGAAGTTTAGTAAATATTATTTCAGAGTAAATAAAAAATAAGCTTGTAAAACACACGACAACACAGCAATGGCACGAAAAGTCAATTTCTCACCCAATGTTTTTAAAACCCATTTGGGCCCCAACTAAGCCGGACCTGCACAACTTTGGGTTTTCCAAAGGCCAGTTAAGTTCGATACTCAGTAGCAATATAAATTTTAGTGGCATTTGAAAATATGGCCTATAGAATTATATATAAGAGCTTCAATGGACAAATATAAAAGGAAGCACTGGTATTTTATTCTTCTCTCAAAACCTCTTTCCTCTTGGTCACCAAAGTTAGGTTTTCTTCCTGGGCTCTGGCAACCAGAAAATACCATTTTAGCTTCTTGAAAATTTTCCAAAAATGCCAAATGTAAAGGGAACCACATCATGTAATGAATATGAAATGAAAACCATCAGTTTTCTTTGAAAATATTTTTTTTAATTGTTGAAAGTATTACAGATGTCCCCCTTTATTCCCTATTGACCCCCTCCTCCTCGCTCCCACCCCCTTCCCCAACCTAATGTCTATGTCTATTGGTTGTGCATATATGCATATAAGTTATTTTGTTTATCACTTCCCACCCCTCCTACCCCATCCCTCTGAGGTCTGTAAAGCACTGTTATCCACCAACTAAAAATTATTAGTGTGATTCATTAGTGTGGTTCTTTAATATTTTCTTTATTTCATTTACTTTATTACAAATATAATACTTGAATGTCAAATTACAGCCAAGAAGGACTTTCATATAGTTATTTAATTTATTTGATTAAAAAGAAAAAAACCTTGTGAACAGCTGTTATTCCTATTGTAAAGATAAGGAAAATAGAAATTTCTTTTCTTGGGCAGCATATAGTTCTGCTGACATGTATTTTAGATTTTTAACCCGCAAAGTCAAACATCACCCCCTTATAGTCATTATCAGCATCTGAGCTTCAACCCGTATCAGCTGAGCTCCTACTTCCTGCAAGGCACCACGATGACAGTGAAGAGCATGAAGGACAAATCACTGTTCGTGGCTTCCAGGAACGTACAATGAAGATGAGGAAAGTAAACCCTTCTGCGAATATAAAATCATAAAACTACAAAACACTAAAGCAAACTAATGGGGATAATATTTTAAAAGTATCTCCCAATGTATTTTCCTTCTTCAGTAATGTGATTTTATTCCTTCATGTTTTTATACCATTTTTATCTCATGGGATGAGAGAGACTGAGATGAGAGAAGCAGAGAGAGGACAAAAACAAGTTTTCTAGCCTTTGTCTCTCAGTTTCAAAATTTAGGAATAAGGATATCAAAATCCCTAGATGGGATTGAGAAGGTACCAGAACAGGAAGTCCTAAGGAAGTAGCTTAAACTCAGTTTGAGATCAAAAGCTACGAGGTAGATAATGGACTTCAGAAGCAGGTGCCAACCTGAAGTTCCCAAAAGATATAAGAGATAAAGAGATGATAGATGATAGATAGATAGATAGATAGATAGATAGATAGATAATGTCTCTGTCTATCTACATATACATATACCTAGAGATATAGATATATATAAATGAGTAAATAGATCAGTGGTTCTCAGACCATTCAGGAGGGCCAAAGCAACATCCTTTTACCTTTATTCTCTCTTTGCTATTAGCTTTGAAGTAGGGGATCCAGTCTTCTTTTCAGAGACACCAACTCCCTTCTCTAAATCGGGCTGGGAAAGAACCAGCCAGCTCTTACCTCTTCCTGATTGCTTCCCACCCCAACTTCTGTTTTGTCTCTCCTCTACCCCTACCGCTGAAGCCATCTTATAAACTGTCATGTGCCACCTGAGCCCCCAGTAAAGACAAAAACAGGCCTTTTAGTTAGAAAGAGGGAGATGGAGGGAGAGGGGGAGGGAGGGAGAGAGAGAGAAAGAGAGAGAGAGAGAGAAACCAGAGCTGGTCTATGATGAAGTTCTCATTGGTCTGTAGCAGAAAGACAAAAGTAAGAACTATGTTGTAAAAATTTTATAGTGTAAATTTTATGTTTTCCATAATATGGTGATGAAATATGTTTCATAAAGTCATGGGGATAGTAGATGATTATTTCATCAGAAATGATCTTTAAAAGAATATTATCAACAGTATGTGGTTCCCCATATTTTTATGTATGTGTGAGACTGGTCTGTTTTGGGAAAATTGCATTTTTCCATTAAATCACAAGCTCAGGGAACCAGTGATTTAAAAAAAAAAATGTTTTTGTTGATTTGAGAGAGAGAGAGGAAGGCAAAGAGAGAGACAGAGAGAGAAACATCAATGTGAGAGAGAAATATCCATCAGCTGCCTCCTGCACGCCCCCTACTGGAGATCAAGTCCGAAACCCAGACATGTGCCCTGACGAATTAAACTGGCGACCTTTTGGTGCATAGGATAAAGCACAACCAACTGAGCCACCTGACCAGGGCAGGGAACCACTGATTTAATACAAGTGTTATACTACTTCATGGGAGGTAACATCGATCGAGGAAAAGAATAGGAAGGAAGATAGGCTGTGTTTAACTGTGTGGAAACGAGGTGGACAGCATTCTAGAGGGACAAAATATTGGAAGAAAATATACAGGGGCTAGTCCATGTGGTATCAACATAGAAACCACCAGCCTGGTTTAGCTTGAGCAAAGGATATGGTGAGATACAAAGTTGGTAAAAAGTAGGATCACGTTGATTTAGAAGAGCTTGAATGTCAGATACCAAGAACTAAAATTTTAGATAGAGGTTGGCAGCTGCACTGCACACAAATGAGAAGAAAACAGACTCCAGGAAAATAAAGGCATCGATTACAAAACACTCTTTTGAGAAGTTTGGCACTTACAAGGAAGGGGAATTAGGAAATTAAAAGGATCCAGGAAGATTGAGAGAAGGCATTGATAAAATGGGGAAACTGTCAAGAAAGAATACCACTCAAAATCTGAAAATAAAACTTGTTTACTAATATATTTATTAATTTATTGTTTACTTAAGGGTGAACTACAGTGGTTAGGGACTGTCTCATTTAGCAGAGCAAACGGATGATCTCATAATCTTATATGGCGGATGGGGGAAGACTTTTGAGTTGAGTTGCTTACAGATGTGGAAGTGTGTTGATGGGTGTCAGATAGCTTTGACTGATTTAACCACTTGTTTGGGTGACAGTTTACTTATTACCATGGATGCAGAAAAATCAGTCGTGCCCTAACTGCATGTGGATTTCTTTCTTTCTCTTTTTTTTTTTAGAAAGAGTGAGAGGGGCTGAGGGAAAGAGCAACAGGGAAACGTTGATGTGAGACAAATCGAATGGTTGCCTCCTGCAGGCTCCCTAACTGGGGCTGGGGATTAAACCAGCAACCCAGGTACATGCCTTTGACCAGGAATCGAACCTGTGACCCTTCAGTGCGCGGGTCAATGCTCTAACCACGGAGCCACTGGCCAGGACTGGACTGCTTTATTCTCACCATTTCATGCCAAGACTTCCCGATGACGAATGGATAGTTGGGGTTCTCTTTTCCTCACCACTGCGTTATCACACTGAGCTGCGATCACACCAGCCCCCAGTGCGTTCCCGCACACAGTCCCGCGCCACCCTCAGAATCATCGAGCTCCAGGAAAGACTGCACAATGTCACTGTCCTGACAACCCACATTTCCCTATAAACTAAAATTCTTGGTTTTTGTATTTTATACTTTCCACAATGAAGGCCAAGGCAAACTGCCCAGTTTATCTCCCTTTACTCCCTACATTATACACCAAACTCTTCCTGGGCTATTTTTGTCACTGTGCCCTGAAATTAGACATTCTACATTCAAACTCCAAGCCTTTGTTTACCATTTCGTACAGCCATTTTTAATGACATCCATTTAAAGAGATATAGAACAATTAAAGCCACAGAATAGCATACAAATTCATGGTAATGAACACACATACACACACAATTAAAGTTTCTTTTTCAAAGTTATCAGTTACCTTAGGACAATACTGTCTCACTAGTTGGTGCTTTGGCTTGAATTATTCAGAAAATCACCTCAAATCACCGCCTAATTTCTCCTTGGACAAGGAATCCAACTCAACAAAAATGAAGTGTCCTTCTGAAATCAGAATTCAATAATATTTAAATCATTTTAGGATAACTCAACACGGGCGTCTACCTTCCCCCACCCCACCCCCAATCAGTAAAGTGGCTTAAGTCAGAGATGGATCACTCGTTTCAGTGACTAGGCATGAACATACACTGCTCTGAGATTTATCTGCCTTTCTTTATGCGTCATTCAGATGCAACAAGAAATCCATTTTCATTTTTCTGGTCATTAAAGAATGAGTGTGGTAGAAAGTAATATTTATCTCTTTTCAGTTGAGCTCAGTTTAAAGAGTTTGACCATCTTTATTTTTTTCATTTTGATATGTTTCTTGTTCCTAAACAAATACAAATTTTATTTTCAGGAAATATCTTAACCATCCCTCATCTGGTGAACACCCAATCTTAGGCAGATGGACTTTAGAAGTGTTGCTTTCACTGATGTTATATGCCCACTAAAGTACCAACACAAAACCTTGGTTAACTTTAATTAAAAATTGGTAGGTAGAGATTTATATAAGTTAAGCTAAATGACAAAGACTCATTCTGGCTAAATGATGGTTTAATTGTAGGATAGCCCAGGCTGGTAAGACATATTTATCACAAATACATAGATAGAAACTATTAAAAATCCCCTTTTTCATCTAGATCTCCCTCCCAAAACATCTAAATATTTAAAGTATTTTCATTAAGTGCCCACAATATAGCCTATATTGCATAAGAGATTGTGCAAAATAAAAAAAATTGTGAAATTAATTTATGTTTTGGTAGGAAAATAGTGGCATAAAAAAGGAAGAGCTGTTTTAACTTAGAAAACGCAAGTTACTTGAGATTAAAAACTCACTTAAAATTTCAGAGTCTGAAAAGTCAGAAAAACCCAAAGATGAGATCCAAAAACAAATCAGTTTGACAAAAGCAGACTTGTGTAGAATAACAAAGTAAATGGTTAATAATTGGGACCAGATATTAGGGGACCACCACTTTATAGAATTTAGACATCCTAAATAACACAAGAAATCAGCCAACTTTCTCAGAAAAAGGGACTCTAATGACTTTAATTCACATGTCAGCCCCTAAGGCTTATCTGGCTACTTCATTACTTAAGCTTCAAAACTATTTTCAAGTATGGTGAGAAGTTAGACCATCCCCAAAGACACCAAGCTAATTCTTTAAATGCTAACTAATATGCTTTATACCTTAGTTCTTATACTCTGGTTTTACTGGTATTTAAAAGACAATGGATTCGAGAAGAAAAATAATTTATCACAGCTTATGAATTAATGCATTCATTAACCATATATTTTAAACGTCTGTCTTATTCTTTACATTGACATTACAATAACAAGTCTGGAAGGTAATTGGTTAATCCATTCAACACATATTTAAGGGCCTACTAAGTGCCAGGTGCCTTGCCAGATGGATGATAAAATACTGAGAAAAAAAGGCCAAAACAAAAGTAATTAACTAACAAACAACAACACAATAAAACAGAAATTGTTCCTTTCTTCAATGACTCACATCTTAGAGATGATCTTTAATCAATAATCATAAGAATTAATCATTCAATCATATAAATACATGAGTAATGAATACTGTGAATAAGAAATAAATCATGCAGTTCAAGAACTTGACTCAATAAAGGAATCTTTCCTGGGAATGTGTTGCTCAAGGGGAGAAATTTTTAAAAGAGAAAAAGAAATGATTAGCTAAGTGAGAAAAGGGAAGAGACATTTTCACAGAAAGAAAGCAGTATGTTGGTAAAGAACGTCTCCTAGACCCAACTCTAGATTGGTTCCTCTCAGCAAGCAGGACCCATCCTAGGGCAAGTCCCCAAGAGTCCAGCTCCACAGAATCCCGCTGAGTCAGTTCAGCCAGAATCCTGCACCTTGATAGGTAATCAAATTCCTCATTCTCCATGGAAGCCTGATCACACTGGCTTGCCTTCAGCAAATCCTGGAGGTTGGTTTAGCCAGAATGCTCCCTTACCCCTAAAGTTTCTTCTCAGTAAATTTTCATCCACTGATCCCACCCTGCTTCTTGTTTATAGGTCCTTACTGTCCATGTTTTATAGTTCCTGATTAAAATCTGTTTTTACCTTTTTAACTACAGGCAGGCTCTGTTTTTTCCTTAACAATGGCATAGGTCCACCTGGCTGGTTTGGCTCAGTGGTTGAGTGTCGACCCATGCACCAAGAGGTCGCAGGTTCGATTCCTGGTCAGGGCACATGCCCAAGTTGTGGGCCAAATCCTCAGTGGGGGGCATGCAGGAGGTGGCCAATCGGTGTTTCTATCTCTCTCTCCCTTCCTCTCTCTCTAAAAATCAATAAAGAAAACAATTTTTTTAAAAAAATTAAAAATCCAAGAATAAAAAAATCAGTGGCATAGGTCCTGAAAACAGAGGGTCATTGTATCACATCAAAAAGCTAACCATATATATATGGTTATATATATATATATATATATATATATATATATATATAATCCTCACCCAAGGACATTTTTGCATTTATCTTCAGATAGAGCAGGAGGGAGAGAGGGAGGAAGAGAGAGAAACATCCATGTGAGAGAGACACATCGAGTGGTTGCCACCCACACGACCCCAACCAGGGCGGGGACAAACTGCAACCGAGGTACATGCCCTTAGCAGGAACTGAACCCGGGACACCCTGGTCCACGGGCCGATGCTCTAACCACTGAGCCAAACCAGCCAGGGCTGTCCCTATATTTTTGTAAGAGCACAAATATCTTTTATGTGATTGATAAGGGTCTGCACACTATTGCTTCAGGTTAAAGCAGGCCCTCCAATTGTTTTTGTAAATAAAGTTTTAATGGAACACAGTCACACCCATTCATTTACATATTTCCTGTGGCTGCTGATCCAAAGACAGAATTGGACAGCTGTGACAGAGACTATATAACCCATAAAGCTTAAAAGTATTTACCATTTGGCATTTTGCCAAACCCTGTCACAGACTCTTAATCAGGTATGCAAATTATTGATATTATGAGATTGCTAAATTCTACAAAACTTTGGTTGCTTTGGGACAAATTTCATTAAGGAAATTGTGACTAATTTTAAGACGTTCTTCTGATACTGTTGTAATTAACCTAGTTGATAACAGGAAAGGAGCAAAGGGAAGGCCAAATATTGCAGGCATGTCATTTGGGCAGCTTCGCCAGGAAGCTACAGCTTCCACTCCCAGGGAGTCTGCTATTCCCTGCGGATCACTGGGGGAAGGAACTGGACAGGGAGGAGAACAGACGCATGCCCAGTCAAGTGGGGGTGCCATGGGGAAAGCACTTGCCTGTCAGTCACACTTGGGAACAGGTCACTGGCCAGAATGGGCTTTGCCACTACAAGGGCACAAAATTTAGGGTATTTAATACCCTAAACCAGGGATGGGGAACCTTTTTTCTGCCAAGGGCCATTTGGATATTTATAACATCATTCATGGGCCATACAGAATTATCAAATTAAAAATTAACCTGCTATATTTGGCCAGGCTAACGTGGTGAGGTGTGAGATGTTAGCTGATGTTGATTTCGTGGCCCTTATACGGCCCACGGGCCAGAGGCTCAGAATTCATTCTTTTGGTTCCTCTTATGCTCTCGTTCGGGGTGTGGTCTCCTTTATTTGCTCACTCGGCCCACAGCCATGTGGACCCACACACCATGGACTAATGGACTGCAACCAGCCCGAGGCTGACCTGGACTCAGCTACTACTCGGAAGGAAACTCTGCACAC